>JAIFGZ020000116.1:4857866-9705732 GCA_019925245.2 Oryza australiensis | reverse complement strand
TCACCTCCCGACGGAGGCAATCTATTCGGACGAAGACCTCTCTGTCGTTTGGGTTACCGACGCCGCCGAGATCTACAAGAAACTTCTCTCCCCCGAGTCGGCGGTGACCCACTCGGAGGAGCCCACATCCCCAAGCTCGACTCGGGATCGGAACGATCCGCATCCGGGCTACCCAGATCAAGGGAGGTCGCCGTCATCCTCCCATCATTCAGCCTCCCGCCCATCTTCGGAGCTCAATGGATACCTCAGCCCGTCGGCTTCGACAACCTTTATGGCATCCCTTCGACGAAGCCGACAACTCCAATTGCCGCATGGACTATGAGCCGAAGTGCTTTGATGTCCTCATGGCCGAGCCGGATGAGTCCGACTCGCCATGGCCGGAAGGCTTGTCAAGAAGAGCGAGCCAAGATGGAGCACGAGCGCAAGACGGCCGAAGAGGAAAAACAACGCAAGGACGAGGCCGACAAGAGGAAGCAGACCTCGTGCAATGGACGATCCGCCCGGGAGGCCATCCTCCAAACACGGGTCCGCAACACCAACATCTTCCAAACGCCACGCGTAACGCCGTTGCCGCGCTCCCTCTTGGACACCGTCATGGAGACGACACCGCCAACGTGACTCCGATACTCGACAAAATCAAGACCATCGTCGCCGCCACGCCTAACGGCCACCCCACCACCTCGCACGAAGGCCGACTTAATCCGTGGCCGAAACGCCGACAAGAGCGGCTTCCGCCTCTAAGGTCGGAGACTATAAGAGGCCCGAGCGGATCGGTCGACGACCAGCCAAGAGGCCCACCTCGCGAGTCCACGCAGAAGTACCAGAGCAAACGGCCGACTTTCGCGACAAACGACATGGACGTCCACCCGTCCACCACCGCGTCCGCCGCAACAACGCCTCCGGCTACCCAACCAGCCAACCGAAGACCCCGCCGAGTGATCTGCGGGAAGTCCTCGATCGCCGCTACCGGGAGCGGGACCGACGCACTCGGGAAGATCGGAGGGGATCACCCGATAGCGGCGACGACGGAGTACTAGCCTTCACTCGGGAGCTTCGCCGAGTGCATTGGCCCAGTGGTTTTAAGCCCACAGGAATCGAAGGTACGACGGCAAGACCGACCCCGAGTCGTGGCTTACCGTGTATACTCTCGCCATCTCGCGCGCAGCGGCGACAACAAGGCTATGGCCAATTATTTGCCCGTGGCCCTCGCCAACTCAGCCGGGAACGGCTCACGAACTGCCAAGAGGCTCAATCGGCTCGTGGAGCGAGCCGAGGGACCACTTCATCGCCAACTTCCGTGGCACCTTCGAGAGGCCCAACACACACTTTGACTTATACAACGTCATTCGGAAGCGGACGAGCCTCGAAGGATTACATTCGGCGCTTCTCCGAAAAGCGCAACAAGATCCCCAACATCACCGATGGCATCATCATCGCCGCCTTCCGGAAGGGAGTCCGTGATGAATGGTTGATCGGGAAGTTCGGCGCAAGCCACCGAAGACGGTGAAACAAATGTTCGAGACGGCGAACTCCTACGCCAAGTCCAACGATGCAATCAAGGCGGCACGCCAAGACCGCCCGACAAAAGGGATGACAAGCACTCGGAAGGAAGCCGGCATCCGAGGAAGGATAACGGCAGCAACAATCAGCCCGAAAGATCGCAAGCGCCGGCACCAAGACCTGGTTGCCACAACGTCCGATTCTCAACACCGTCACCGAGTTGCGGCTTACGACGCGATCATGAACGATCGTGAACGCTCAGTACACGCATCATCTACAAGCAATTCTCAGAGCAATATGCGGCACGGTTAAACAAAAAGCCGACTAATGAAACCGGTCCATCGAGAACCAAGAAGAACAACCCGACGGAAATTCGGAGCCTTTTCAAGGCCACGTGGGCGAGCTGAATCACATATTCGGGGCCGCGGGCTTATGAGTCCAAGAGGAAGCAAAAGCTGATGGACCGCGAGGTCGACGCAGCACAACCCGAAGTCCCACAACATCTACGATGGACGGAGGTGGCCATCACATTTAATCGCTCGGATCATCCCGACCGAGTGGTTCACCCGGCGATATCCCTTGGTACTCGACCGGTGGTTCGGAACATCAAGCTGAAGCGCGTCCTCATCGATGGGGGCAGCGTCCTCAATCTACTGTTCGCCAAGACCTGGATGGGATACAAATCCCGAGAACGAGTTGAAGGCAAGCTCAGCCCCCTTCCACGGAGTGATCCCGGGTGTCGCCCACACCACTCGGGCACATCGCCTTTCCAGTCACCTCCGGAGTTTGCGAGAATTTCCGGACGGAGAATACCACCTTCGGGGTGGTCGACTTCAAAGACGGCCTACCACGCGATCATCGGAAGGCCTGCACTCGCCAAATTCATGGCGATATCACACTACACTTACCTCTCGCATGAAGACGCCGGCTAACGACGTCATCACCCCGCAGCGCGACGTCAAACAAGCCTTCACCGCGACGAAGAAAGCTGCGATATGGCCCAATCTTGTGAGAGATCACGTGGCCGGAAGAAATCCGACGGCTACATCAACATCCGAAGAGGGTGAAATTTCTACAAAGAGGATAGCCAAGACGGGACAAGGCGACGCCAAAACAAAGAAAATCTTCTTTGATCCAATCGGCAAGATATCTTCAAGGACTTAGAAGATACCACTGCCGCAATGTTCGGCCGCGAGATTTCATTGTCGATGATTTGGTTCTACGCAAGATCCGACCATCAAGGACCATCGCAAATCATCTCCACTATGGGAAGGACCATACATAATCGCCGAGGTGACTCGGCCAAGAGCATTTCGACTAAAGCGCGAAGATGGATCTATGGTGGAGAACTCCCGGAATATTGAACATCTTCGACGATACTATGCTTAAATTGCCGTAAGTTTTATGTTGTTCTTGATCCAACCTCAAGCAAGATGACTTCTTGAGTTGACGGGGCTGCATACGTGTCAATAAAGCATGGTTTTCTTTGATAACTTGTTTATATTTAGTTTATCATTGTTTATTGTTTTGATTCGAGTTCAATAGATAAGGACTGATAATTTTTGATGATCTAATCAAGTTTTAGGCTTGGTGATGATCGGACGAAAATTACTTAAGAAATTTTCTATGAAGACTCGGGTCAAGGTATCAACATAAATAAGCTAGATACCTACAAGTTCACATCGGAGGCATAAAGAGACCAAGATGATTAGATGAAATGGCGGGGACGACCTCGAAGCTTCGTAAAAGACTTGAGGATTTTTGCTAAGTCGTCTCGTGATTGGGCCGAGCCCATGAGAGACTTGCGGCCCAGCTAAGGTGTGGCTTGACACGTGTCCTTAGGGACTTTAGTGGATGGACTTAAGCAGATTTGCCTTGGCAATATGC
Source organism: Oryza australiensis (assembly GCA_019925245.2). NCBI lineage: Eukaryota > Viridiplantae > Streptophyta > Magnoliopsida > Poales > Poaceae > Oryza > Oryza australiensis. Next base: position 9,702,345 of record JAIFGZ020000116.1, on the reverse strand, counting down.
ACGTGTTACATAGCCCAATACCTTTAAAATCCTTTCATACCGCGGTTTGCGTAACTTCATGAGAAGTTGGCACGATGCAATTTGAAAGGTGACAAACAGTTAAGCTTTTCATGGCTGTCCTGATGACAGGGACTGTTTGGTTTCTAAGCATTTGATTAAATGATTATATCAATGCTATTTTTTCCACCTTGGTGAAGATCTTTTTTAGATTAAGACCAATATTATGGCAGGAGTTATTTAATATTTTGGTCGTATTTTTCAGATGACTGAAAAATTTGTTTACCCATGAGGGTTGACTAAATTTTTTGTCCCGAGATGACTCGGACAAGTTAACTCGGATGAGCATGAGCTTGCCGAGTGTTTTTTACCCATGAGGGTTGATTAAATTATTTGTCCCGAGATGACTCGGACAAGTTAACTCGGATGAGCATGAGCTTGCCGAGTGTTTTTTACCCATGAGGGTTGATTAAATTATTTGTTCCGAGATGACTCGGACAAGTTAACTCGGACGAGCATGAGCTTGCCGAGTGTTTTTTACCCATGAGGGTTGATTAAATTATTTTTCTCGAGATGACTCGGGCAAATCAACTTGGATAAGCATGAGTTTGCCGAGTGAATTAATTTCTTACCCACGAGGGTTGATTAGATTATTTGTCCCGAGATGACTCGGACAAATCAACTCGGATAAGCATGAGTTTGCCGAGTGAATTAATTTTCTACCCACGAGGGTTGATTAGATTATGTCCCGAGATGACTCGAACAAGTTAACTCGGATGAGCATGAGCTTGCCGAGTGTTTTTACCCACGAGGGTTGATTAAATTGTTCGTTCGAGACGACTCGGGCGAACTACTCGGATAAGCATGAGCTTGCCGAGTGATGTGATTTTTATGATTGCTTTAGCTTGAGCTAAGCATTTATAAGAGAATTATTTGTTCCGAGATGACTCGGGCAAATTCCGGGATGACTCGGGAGGATCAGCTCGGATAAGCATGAGCTTACCGAGCGAATTGATTTCTTACCCATGAGGGATGATTGAAATATTTGTTCCGAGATGACTCGGGCAGATCCACTTGGATAAGCATGAGCTTACCGAGTGCTTTTCAACCACGAGGGTTGATTGAGTTATTTGTTCCGAGATGACTGGGCAAATTCACTCCGGACAAGCACGAGCTTGCCGAGTGATGAGGTTGCTTTAGCTTGAGCTAAGCATCTACATAAGAATAATTTTTATAGTTCTTGACTATATGTTTAGTCTATTTTTGACTAACCACATAGTCGGGGCTACACCTAATTAGGTGCATCGGGAGATGCACCTAGATATTTATTTTTGAGAATTTTTTGGATATTTTCTAGCCCTTTACGCTTTGGAGCCACTCGGGAAGATTCGCGAGAGATGATGGAATCACTCGGCGCCAAAAGCACTCGGTCAAAGAAATTTTTGGTTGAGTGCCGTTTTGGTCTCGAAGGAGTTGTCTCGTCGACCGAAAATGACTCGGGGCTACTTGTGGAGATTGTGGCAATCGGGTATCTACTTGGCAAGCTTATCCGACTGGAGGTAGGGATAGATTGCGCCGCTATATCTGTAAGCTGAACTTGACTTGGGTGTTACGGTTGCCGATAGAGATAAGGCAATCGGCCTATAGTCACGGTTTGGTAAGATTAAGGAAACCGACTTAGAATAAGATAGGGTTTCCGACTTGTAAATCCTTCCTCCCAAGACTATATAAGGGGGGTAAGGGGCGTCCCTTGAGGGATATTCCGATAGGAGATCAGATATTCCAACACTAGATCTGAGATACAACTTCATAAGCGAGAGCTTTAGATCACGAGATCAATAAAGACACTTGGCGGATCGAATCCACCGAAACAGGAGTAGGGTATTACCTCACGAGAGGGCCTGAACCTGTCTAAATCTTCTTCTTCTTCTAACCCATTGTGCTTGGCGATCTCGACTGCGACCCCAGAAAATATATTGCCGAAACCAAGTTTCGACAAGAAGAACTAAGGATATGTTCCTAGTCTATGGAGGTGAAGAAGAGCTCGTTGTAAGTGGTTACACCGATGCTAGCTTCCAAACAGACAAGGATGATTATAGATCGCAATCTGGGTTCGTGTTCTCGCCGAACGGAGCGCGCCACTGGAAGAGTTCCAAGCGGATACCGTTGCTGATTCTACAACGGAGGCCGAGTACATTGCTGCTTCGGAAGCTGCAAAGGAGGTTGTTTGGATCAAGAAATTCGTTTCTGAGCTTGATGTGATGACTAGTATGACTGGTCCAATGTCTCTCTATTGTGACAATAGTGGAGCCATTGCGCAAGCCAAGGAGCCGAGGTCACATCAGAAGTCCAAACACATACTTCGGCGATATCATCTCATCCGCGAGATAGTGGACAGAGGTGATGTCAAGATATGCAAAGTGCACACGGATCTCAACATAGCCGATCCGCCGACAAAACCTCTCCTCACGAAGCATGAGGCGCACACAAGAGCAATGGGTATTAGATACTTACATGATTGACTCCGGTGCAAGTGGGAGATTGTTAGTGATATGCCCTAGAGGCAACATGGAGATGTTGGATATCACGTCAATGTTTATGTATAAATGAATAAAGTGTTATTCAGTTCCATGAAATAGACATCTTGTATTGATCAATAAGTACGTGACTTATTTATGAGACTCTTTATGTATGAATCTATTTCTAAACGATCCCTTATCATATGTCATATTGTTGGAACAAATATGATTCTAAGATCGGCATGTTTATTGATTGATGATCATGTCTCATAGATCATGGGTATGGAGATACCAAATCAATAAACATGGACATATGTGTTGGAGAACACATTGTTGGATAGACCCACCATGAGACACTACAGGAATTAATGTGCCATTAGTTGGTCTCGTGTAGTGTTGGTACAAAGTCCTTAGACCTGAGATCACCATGGATTCCAACATGTGTAGTAGCGTACTTTGGGACTACCAAACGCTATTCGTAATGGGGTAGTTATAAAGGTAGTTTTCGGGTTTGCTATGAAACATGGAGTGGGATGTGAGTGATCAAGATGGAATTTGCCCCTCTTTTGGAGAGATATCTCTGGGCCCCTCGAGGTAATGGATTATGGAAATGCATGGCCATGCTAAGTTGATTGAGGAGTCAATCAACAGACAGATAATCCAATACGGTTTCGTGTGAATGGTTAAGCTATTGAAGGGATGGCACACATCTTGCCTATAGCTTAACCGGTATCGTGAGGCAAAGGGATTTGTGTACACATTACAGGTTCAGAGCCGATATTATTCTTGTATACTATGGTGTCAATATGTGCTGCTAGGCGCCGCTATTGACAGGTCGGCTGAGTTAGACTCGAGCCGACGATCGGCTAAGTTAGTCTATAGCCGAAACCGAGTATACCTGAACCTACGTGGTCGCACGCTTAAGGGGATAGAATAGATATTCGAGTTGGACTCGGATACGGCTCGATCGGATAGGGATCCGATCGGATAGAGTCCTATGGGCTTATGACGTGTGGGGCGGCCAACTCTATGAGATACGGATGAGATCCGATTCAAAATAGAGTCCTAATCGGCCACTAGTCCCGCGGCCAACTCTATATAAAGGAGGGAGGGGTGGAGAGCGTGACACGTCAATTGCATCACGTGCAACGAAGTCGCCGAGATCAATCTCCACGGAAACCCTCCCCACTTTCGAGCCAAACCCTAGCCTTGCATCGCGTGCTAGCACACGGGTGTACGGCGTTCGTCCCCGGACGTGTGGATACCGGTAGGGCGCGCTACGTTGCGCGCTCTTGATCGGCCGCGGTCGGGCGTATCGGAGCGAGGCGTGAGAACGCGGCCGGACGACTCGAATCGGCTGATTGGCGAATCGGCCGTCTCTCGGGAATCGGCTACACTGTCCGGATCGGATTGCCCCGATTGGCTATTCCGCTGCACTCTACTCCAATCGGTAACGATCTATCGGCCCTTACTTGCAAGTGTTCCTGGTTTGCGCGGTAAAAAGTTTTTGTTTTTCGGCTAGCGTAGCCTCCGCGTAACCCTTCATCCGCGACTACTCAATTAATGAGTTTACATCCCTCTATATGGGACGGTCACGGCAAAGCCTTTCGATAACCTCACTTTGGCAGTACCCGCTCCATGAACTTAAGTCCTCATGCACTCTAGCCGTCATTTCCTAGCAGTGAGAGGAGTTCAGCGCTTCCTGTGGTAAGAGAGAAAACTCGCTTAATCTTTAAGTCATTGTTAGGTTCAGTTTATTATTCACATAAAGGCCTTTTGTCTCATCACAAACACGGGCATCCCACCATTGGTAGGTCCTTAACTCAACACCTACACCTGAACCACTATGCAGGGATACTGCCTCCGCTCGGCTATCTACTCCGCTAGGTCTATACCCATTCGAGAAGTACGGTTGTACTGGTTCGCTCTAAGTTATAAGTCTCATGGCTCGGTCCTTAATTGACCAGGGACGGTACTAGCCTTTCCCGGAAACCACCCAAATCCATCCATCCGCCCCAGTCTGAAAACATTGGTTTGTATTTTCATTTTTCCATCAAAACTATCTTCAACATGATCGAGGCAATGTGGCGCTCATGTCTCCACCTGTCGTATCTTAACTACCCTCCCTAAGGTAGTTGCCCAAGCATATAACATTTGTAAAAATATGAATATGCAAGATTCTAGTATAAGCATGGCTAAGCACTTTACCGAAGATATCCTCCGGTTGTATCACATCGAGGGTTACAAAGAATATTTCTAAGGGTAATCAATATCAAGGCAGGGTATATCTCGTATAGGTAGTCATTTGTGTATAGCATGCAATTTGTAATTGAAATCAACATCATTTCGCAAAGTAGGATCAATATGTTCAAAGGGATGTGTTGACTTGCCTTGCTCGCACACTTGTTGGCCGGGGTCTTCAACGTAGTCAGTGCTTGCTCCCTCGGTTGCTATCCGTACGTGCAAAAGATCAATTGAATTCAATCAGAATTCGATAAAATACCGAGAGATCAAAAAGAACCATAAAAACGACTCCAAACGTTTAGCCTAGAATTCTACTCGAGTTCGGACGAGAGTTGTTAGGATAAAATCCGAGTTAAAAACGAGTTGATGCCCTAGGGTTTTCACAAAAACGTTGATCACATTTAATTAAGAAAATAAATTTAGAAATGCTAATCAAGAGGGTTTGTGTTCGAGGTTTCGGAGGTTCGAGCACTAAAAGGAACACATTTTTAATGGCAGAAAAGAAATAAAAAAATCCGGATTAAAATGACGCGAAACGAAATCTCCAAAAAATCCGATTTCTATCTCCGAATTTGCTCCGAGAAAAATACACGAGAAAACAATATATTTTTGCCCAAATATTTTCCCAAATATTTCCTAAACACTTTTCCTATTTTTTTCAAATTTTTCCCTATTCTTTTCTATTTTTTTCCTTTTTCCTTTTTCTTTTCTTTTTCCCTCTGTTTACTATTCATTACCCTACAACCTCGCTCGACCGGCGCTCGCTTCCTTTCTCCTCTCGTTACGGGCCGGTGACCGGCGCAAGCGAGGAAGGGATGGCGGCTCGGAGCTTATCGACGATGGCGACGGCAATGGGAAACGGCGGCGAGGCACTCGGCGCATGGTGGCGGTGGCTCACGGCGACGGCGGCGCTCGGGAGGATGGCGCTCGGGCTTGCGGCGCTCGGGAGCTAGGGTTGTGGCGATGGAACGGCGAGGGAAACGACGGCGAGGTGAAGAAAAGAGAGGGGCTTCGACCCTCTTTATAGGCACGGCCGGGGAAAGAGAACAGGAGAAGAGAGGACTCGGCGTGCGGTACGGCGATGAGCGCACGCGGCGCGGGCGAGCGGGGCGCGCGCGGGAACACGAGCGACGCACGGGGCCGGCGCGGGCGTTGGCGCGTGGCGAGCGGGCGTGGTACGGCGGGAGACGCGCGGCGGCGAGCGAGGGCGGGGCCGGGTACGGCGGCGACGCGTGGCGTGCGCGGCGGGACGGGTACGCGCGGCACGCGCGTGGCGCACGGCGCGCGCGGGCCGGGGCGGGCGCGGCGCGGCGCGGCGCGTGGCACGTGGCGAGCGCGCGCGGCGCGGCGCGTGGCACGTGGCGAGCGCGCGCGGCGCGGTGGGCGGCACGAGGCCGGGCCTGTGACGGCGTCGAACACCGTGACGTATTGAAGAGTGCTTTTTCGATTTTTCCGATTTTCAATTCCATTTTCCCATTCCTATTTTCTTTCACTCTAAAAATTCCAAATGAAAATCTAGTATTCGAAAATTAATTTAAAAATATATTTTCAAACTTTTCACCCACTTTAATTTATTTAAAAATATATATCACCTTATTTAATTTAATGTTTTTCTTAAATTCATAAATCACAATTTTTAATTCTAACTAATTTCTAGACTTTATATAAATCTTTTAAAATATTTTATTGCATATTTTATTTTCTAATTAATATTTCACAATCAGCAATAATATTTTATTTTCCAAACACACATTTATATGAATCCACACCATCTTCCTATTTTGTTTTAAAATTCCTAACCTTAGACTTCGAGATTTTTCTCCCTAACGGAAATCCAAATCATTTGGTTTTTCTCTAACACCGAGATGAATCGTTCACATATAAATTTATGCAACCAAGTCGGCAAATAAGAAGCAATAAACACGATCAAGAAGCAACGAGCAAAAAGTTTTTGTAAGTTCCGATTTTTAATTTCTGGTTTTTAAATTCTCCGATTTTCACGGCGTTACAAGATCCAAGCCAGGCTTCCAGACGAGTTGGCTGATACGATCGCGCCCGCAACCTTTCTTGAAGCGCATCGCATAAATACGAGCAGAAAGCAGCGCATAGCCGATCGTCGAGAGAACAAATCACTAGCGGCGGCATCCAAATCCAACCAAGAAAAGATCAAGGCGCGAAGGCCAAGTTTGATGCGTTAAAGACAGAGCCGAGATCGGCTTCACGCACGACGAGACAAACTGGTAGCTGAACTCGTCCAGATTAAGACCGAGATCGCGATCCAAGAAGAATACATGGTCGGCCTGCTGAAGGAGATAGAAGATGAACGATCCAAAGATCAAGGCGGTCGTGTCCTACCCGATGATCCGACGAAGGCGATGAAACCAAGGCTGTGGACCGATGCGCCGACGTTAAGGCGATTGAAGACATCAACAGATCCGTCGTAAAGCGATCTCGCCATTGCCGAGTTCCTTAGGCGCCGAGTCTCTTGTAATAGTTGGGACAAAACTTGTGAATCTTGTAATCTAACTGTTTCTTGTAATCGGCTTTCATTATCTCTTGCAACTGACTTGAATTATCGTCTGTAATCGGCTTGCCTTACTTGATCTCCACTTAATGCATGCTTACCGATCACATTAAACTTGCTTGAAGACGTCAAAAATTTTGAAAAATTCGCTGTCTCCTCGATATCATATTGTATTGTATATGCCCCCTAATTTTGTTGATGATGTTCCTAGCATTAACAAAATTATCAAATCACATATCTTGTCGCTGTCGACTAAGCTGAGCCGATGTAGAGCGATTAGGGGAAAAACTTGGCGTAAAAATATCCTAAAGGCGATGCGTGCGTCACAACGCATCGGCTAAAACGAATCGGCTGAACAAACAAAGCCGAATCATGAGTTGATCCATACACTTGGGTAATATTTCTATAAATATTTGCCGTTCAGAGCCCTCCCAAACACTTCTCCATGCAAACCCTCTAGCATATAAGCTCCTTTAGAGACGCATTTATGGATCTTGAAAGGCCCTTCCCAATTTGGTAACCACTTGCCGAATTTATTGTCTCAATTTCCAAACGGCAATATCAATTTCCAAACGAGTTCGCCATCTTCAAAAGACTTAGGCACACGTTTCTTGTTATAATGACGGGCTACTCGTTCCTTATCCCTTGTTACTTTTTCCAAGGCCCTCATCCTTGACAAAACTAGGTCTTCTGATTCATCTATCATCAACTTGTAATAGTCATCGGCTGTGAGCTGGTCTTGTAATTGAATCTGTCTCGAACCGATGATGTTTTCCCATGGCAGGACTGCTTCGTGCCCATAAACCAATTTGTATGGAGGGACTTGGACAAATCCCTGGCATGACATCCGATAGGCCCACAATGATTTGGCTAATCGGCTGTGCCATTGCTTGGGGTACTCAGAAATCTTCCTCTTTATTAGTTTGATCAAACTTTTATTTGAAGCCTCTGCTTGCCCGTTGGCTTGTGCATAGTACAGCGAAGAATTAAGTATTTTGATCCCCATGCCGTCGGCAAACTGAACAAACTCGTCTGATATGAAGATAGATCCCTGGTTTGTTGTTATTGTTTGTGGGACGCCAAATCGGTAGATGATATGCTTTTTAACAAACTCGATTGCGTCCCTAGAATCAACCTTTTTCAAAGGAATTGCCTCCACCCATTTTGTAAAATAATCTGTTGCCACCAGAATGAATTTATGTCCTTTGCTTGAGGGTGGATTAATCTGGCCAATCATGTCGATGCCCCATCCTCGGAACGGCCTAGGCTTTTTGATTGGGTTCATAGCCGATGCTGGTGATCTTTGCACTGCGCCTAATTTCTGACAATCTTGGCAACCTTTATAATATTTGAAATAGTCCTTCAGCATCGTCGGCCAGAAATACCCTGCTCTCCGAAGTAGCCACTTCATCTTATGAGCCGATTGATGTGTGCCGTAAATCCCTTCGTGGACTTCTCCGATAGCCACTTTGGCGTGATCGGCCCCAAGGCATTTTAGCAGCACTCCATCGATCGTCCGATAATAAAGATCTTCGTTGAGCAAAACATATCTTAACGCCTTGTATCGCAATTTTCTTGAGGCTGATTGAGAAAGATTCTGTAGATAGTTGTAGACTTCAAACCTCCAATCATCGGCTGTGATGGCAAGCAACTTCCACTTCAATGTTTCGTGTCATCGGCCTGTAGCCCGATGCCCTTTGAGCTAGATCATTGGCTTCTGTATTCTGCTCCCTGGGGATATGTTTTAGAGTAACCAGCCAAAAACCATCCATCAATTCTCGGCATTGTTGATAGTAGACCATCAGCGCATCGTTTTTGCATTCGTATTCTCCTGACAACTGGCTGATGACCAACAATGAATCTCCCATTATTTCGATGGCATCGGCTTCAACTTTCTTGAGCAGATGTAGCCCTTTGAGCACAGCCTCGTACTCGCTTGGTTGTTTGTAGCATGGGGGTCGATAGAAAAAGCAAATTCGAAGCTTGCCCCCTAGGCGAAATAATGACCAATCCGATACCGCAGCCGTTGGTGCACACCGAGCCATCAAATGTCAATGTCCAAGGCATAATTTTGATTGAGCCGATTGAGTCATCTCTGTGCTCCACGATAAAATCGGCTATAGCTTGTCCTTTAACTGCCCTGGGTGCTTGATACCTCAGATCAAATTCTGTCAAGGCAAAAATCCACTTTCCAATCAATAATTTTAAAACCGGAGCCGATAGCATGTATTTGACGACATTGGCATTACATATTATTGTGAACTCATTGGATAGCGATAATGCCTTAAGTTCGTACATGAAAAATATAGGCACAAACATAGCTTCTCCACTGGGTAAATATCTTTTTTCTGCGTTCAACAGTCGTCGGCTGAGATAGAACATAGCTTTTTCTTTGCCCTCAATCTCTTGGATTAGGACTGAGCCGATTGACTTGTCGTCGGCTGACAGATACAGCTTGAACGGTATTTCTTTTCGTGGAGACATTAAAACTGGAGGCGAGCTTAAATAATTTTTGATATTGTCCAAGGCCTTCTGCTGCTCTGCCCCCCATGTGAATGCTTGATCGGCTTTAAGCCAAAATAGTGGTGTGAACGGCTCTATCTTCTCTGAAAGATTGGCTATGAACCGCCTGATGAAGTTGATTTTGCCGATCAATGATTGAAGCTGCTTCTTGTCCTTCGGAGGCTGTATCGTCTTGATAGCGTTGATGCTCCTTTGTGTGACCTCAATTCCTCTTTCATGAACGAGAAACCCGAAATTGCCCTCGATACACCGAACGCGCACTTCAACGGATTCATTTTTAGGCCATATTTTCGTGTCCGCTCCAAAACCTGTTTTAGATCGGCTATGTGGTTCTCCACCTCCCTGGATTTGACAACAACATCATCAATATAGATCTCTACCAGGGAGCCGATCATTTCGTGGAAGATATAATTCATGGCCCGTTGGTATGTTGCCCCAGCATTTTTCAGCCCGAACGTCATAACGACCCATTCATATAAGCCGGTTGCTCCAGGACATCGAAAAGCTGTTTTGTGAATGTCTTCTTTGGCCATGAAGATTTGATTGTAACCTGCATTGCCATCCATAAAACTGATGATTTTGTGGCCTGATGCAGCGTATACGAGCAAATCGGCTATAGACATTGGGTATTCATCTTTGGGGGTAGCCTTATTTAAGTCTCTAAAATCGATGCACACCCTAAGTTTGCCATTCTTTTCCAATACTGGGACAATGTTTGAGTCTCACTCGGCGTATTGACAAGGCCGAATGAATCCAGCATCATATAGCCGAGTTATTTTGGCTTTGATTGCATCATACATATCGGCTTTGAACCTCCTGGGAGGTTGTTTGAACGACTGATAGCCTGCCTTGATTGACAGTTGATGAACAACGATAGATTGGCTAAGACCGGGCATCTCGAAGTACTCTCAAGCAAAACAGTCTTTATATTCTTTTAACAAATTAATAAGCTGGGATCTACAATGGGAGAACTACTTTTTGCTGATATACGTCGGCCTAGGCCTGTCTCCAGAGCCTATATCTATTTCTTCTAATTCGTCGGCCGACGTAAAACCTTGCCCAAGCTTGACATCGTCTTCGTCCGCGGTGTCCATGCCGTAGACGTTCGAGCCCTCTACGACGTCTTGCCCAAAGCAGCAGCTGTGGCTCGTCATCTCCAATTGGCTGTATGGCAGAATCGGACACTTTTAGGAAATCGGCTTGCCAGATTTTCCCGGACAAATAATCAATGCCATCGATTTCCCATAATGGCTAATCGGCATTGGCGACGCTTACTGACCTGTCGGCTGGTACAATCTCTATCTTGTCGCCGTCCCATTGAAGCAGACACTGGTGCATGGTGGAAGGGACACAACAGTTTGCATGTATCCAGTCCCTCTCGAGCAGCAGGCTGTAAGACCCCTTCCCGTCGATGACAAAAAAGGTTGTGGGCACGGTCGTGTTGCTGACGGTCAGCTCGACATTCAACACACCCTTGGTTTCTGATGGGTTGCCGCCAAAGTCCTTTAGTACCATGTTAGTCTTGATCAGGTCTTCGACTCCCTTTCCCAATTTTCTGAATGTTGCATAGGGCATAAGGTTTACTGCAACTCCCCCATCCACTAGCATCTTTGACATCGGCTTGCCGTTGACGAAGCCTTTTACGTACAGCGGCTTGAGATGCCGATTTTCGATCCCCTCTGGCTTGTCGAAAATTGTTTGATCCGGGGACAATGCTAGTTTGACCAAGGCGTCCTCGAAATTGTCTGCATCGGCTTCAGGAGCACCGAATTCGGCTGGCAATATGAATACCATATTGACCGATGCAGACGACTTTGCCTTTCCCTTTGGCTGCCCTTCTGGCTCGATCGGCTGAATTCTCTTTGGTCTGTTCCTCGTCGGCCGTGGCAATTTTCTTTTTGGGGATCCATCGCCTTTTGATTTTACCCAGCCGACGGTGTTGTTCTTCGATCATCTGCCAAACTTCTTCTTCCCTTCCTTCTCGCTTTAGCCTTTGAATTCTTCATTTCTGCGTTTTGGTGAAGAGGTCAGAGGGGCACCATTGGGGGTTTGCCGATTCTTCATCATCGGCTTCTCCTTCGTCGTGGTAGTCATCGTTCTCGTCTTCGTCGAAGAAGTCTTGATGGATCGTCCCTAGCCGATCGTGAACGGACCGCCGGTGCCGGTTGAGCTGTATGGCCCTCGGGACGAACTGAGTTGGGCTGGTGATTGGCTGGCTTCTGTGTTCGTCCTCGCGGTACTCGCTGCAGGCCGGGCAATTATCTAGCGTCGACCTCATCCCGGTTTCCAAGCAGTGCTCGAAAATTCACAATACCAATGAGGATCGGCACCGCCGTGATTCCCGTTGTACCGGCGGCTCGCGTTTCTGGCTCTTGCCGACGAAATCTTTCAAACCGAGCCTCTTCTTCTCGCCAAGATTGCTGTCGGAAGCGGCGTCGGCTGTTTGTGTTGATCGGCCGATCGGGCAACGGGACGCACCATGTTAATTGGCGCGGCTTGATCTCCGCGGCTCGCCCTCTCGCTTTACCCTTTTCAATGTCTTGGCTAAGCCGTACGTCATTTTGGGCTGCCGATCAGCTTGCCTGGGGCCGGCTTGAACTATATTGATCGGGAAGGGGTTGCCGTCTACCTTCATCGGACGAGTGGAATCGGCAAACTTAAGTTTCCCGGCCTCTATTGCCGACTGGATCTGCTGCCTGAAGACTTTACAATCTTTAGTGGCGTGGGATGTAGAGTTATGCCACTTGCAGTACTTCTTCTTCTTTAGTTCGTCGCCCGATGGGATCACATGGTTCTCGGGAAGCCGGATCCGCTTCTCCTTGAGTAATAAGTCGAAGATCCTATCGGCCTTGGTGATGTCGAAATCGTATTTCTTCTCCTTAGCCGTCTTCAGCAGCCATTGACAGACGATGGCCTTTTTATTCTTGGCCCATTCGGCTGCCGCCACCTCTGCGTCATTGTCCGTGGAATCGGAGTCTGATTCAACGATGACTTGAGTTATGTTCTTGACGGCCTTCCTGGTGTCTTGAAACCTCTGCTCATGGGCCGTCACCTTTTGCACAAGATGTGCCAAGCTATCGAAGTCTTGCATGGAGAAGCGCTCGCGGATCGGCGCGATCAGGCCGTGGAAGGCCAAATCGGCTAGCTGAGCGTCTGACAGCACCAGGCTGTAGCATCGATTCCTCATCTCTCTGAAGCATTGAATGTAGTCCTGAACCGACTCGTTGTGCTTCTGTCTGATACTGGTGAGGACCGACAACTTCATTTCATGGTTGCCGGTGTAGAAGTAGCTATGGAATTATTTTTCGAGATCGGCCCAGCTCTGAATTGAGTTGTAAGGCAATGAAGAGAACCATGTGAAGGCCCATCCCGAAAGAGACAAGGGGAACAATCGAACTCTCAAGGCATCTGTAGCCGATGCTTCGCCGCACTGCGCCAAGAATCGGCTGACATGCTCGTAGGTTGACACGTTGTCCTGCCCCAAGAATTTCGAAAAGTCTTGAACTTTGTATCGGTTGGGAAATGGAACCCGCTCGAAATGCTCCGGATAAGGGTACCGATACATGTTTCCCGAGTCCTTTGGCTTGAGGCCGAATTTATCGCGCATGACGTCCGCAATCAAATCGGCCCATGTCCAGTTGTCCTGTTGTATCGGCTTATATTGATCATATGATGAGGGTGCTTGCCGATACAGTGGTGGCGGTGTCTAGGGCCTGTAGTGATGATCTTGGTGGCCTCCTTGATACTGGTACTGGAACGGATGATCAGTGTGAGGCGGCCGATTTGTCGGTGGCGGCGTTGGTGGACCTGGGAACAGTTGTCAGCCACCGGCGTTGTACTGTCCTTCCAGGCCGATCTGGGCAACCGGCTCTAATTGCCGATTGTTGTTGAACATGTTGGCAATCTGGTCCTAGGGAAGTGGTTGTTGTTGGTTCAGCATGGTGACCACGTTGCTCGGCAGCCCGATCCGACGGATTCTGGCCGGTTGAGGACCCCTCCTGCGGCCCCGGTTGTGCGTCGGGTGGTGGAATCGGCCGATTCTGGGTGGCCAATATCCTGTAACCATGAAATTGGCCGTCTGTGAAATAAGTCGGCCCCCGCTGCAGTTGGTCGGCTATCTTGGCGTCGACCACAGTGGCAATCATATTGTTGAGGGTGTTGACAAGAATGCCACTCTGGTTGACCAGTGCATGGTGCACGGCTGAATCAATTCGGTCTTGCAAAGTATGCAGACCCGAATCATCTTGTTCTGGAGTTGGCTCCTCCGCCTTCTGTTTGTCCTTTGACCCGCAGGAGGAGGACGCCTTGAGTTCGTCCATGCTGAATTTGTATTTCTGTACACGCCCTGCACCTTGTCAGGTGAACGACGTAGGTAGTTGGCTTAGAGCTCTTCTACCATCCTTTTGTAGTCGGCTTGTTGTTCAACCGACAGTTGTTCCATCTTCACAGGCATGATGTTTTCCTGAGAGACGCTGGGGGTCTTGATGTCGACCATCTTGTCAGCTGTGTCGATGCGTCCTAGCCGAGTTGACAAAGATAGTCCCACCCAGCGTGCCAAGAAGCGTGTTGATGAGAAATTTCTCTCACGCGTTGGCCTCGGGAGATCCGCTAGCTCCAGCAAGGTGTCCTTCTCGTACTGTGGCAAGATTGGCGTGCGCTTGGTTTGATCTGTTTGTTAACCAACAAGAAAAATAAAGACATATGCGTTAAGGGTTAAGTTAGATCCTACTGGATCGGCTGTGAGAGTCAATTTACATATATATGCTATCCCGAAGTGCATTTAAACTAAGTGACTAGAATAGGTCGGCTGCGCCGAGATAATATTAATCACTTAATCCAAATATACAATGGAATAATAAATATATGCCTTAACAGCCTAGCCGATACCGTAAGTCTAACTGTGAATCGGCTAGTACTCCGACTCATCTTATGAAAAGATATTGATCTAAGCTAAATGCGCTAAACCTAGATCAGTCGGTTGTCGGCTGTGGCTGACAGGCTGATTCTGGCTTAGGGCATTTAACTAGAGCAAGATCTTAATATAAGAGGCGACTTTAATAAACCTGATAATAAATATACCAAAAGGATATTAAAACAGATAAGGCCGGTTGAAACCCCGGCACTGTCTCTAAACATATACATCTAGCCGAATAGATCATAAAAGCACTAAAAACGACTTAATAGGTCAGATTGATGCAGCATTAAGTATAAGCAGAACAATCAGATGTACTATAGCTGATGTAAAACCCCTCGAGACGGTGGATATCGCATATAATCTAGGCCAACCCTTAGATCTAGCTCTGTCGGCTATTGATTCTTGATAGAAACAGGCCGATGTCAAGAAAAATCTAAACATTGTTCTAGATTATATGTGATATATGATAACTAGCGCAACATAAATCATTGAATTTTGAGTATCATAGCGATGGAAGCACTAAATTCGACGAGATACAACACTAATGACAAACATTTACCTTAATCGGGGATCGAAACGATGCAGCCCGAAGCCGGATCAAGTGTTCGTCTGAAGAAAATAGGAGGCGATGCGCCAAAAGTTGTATTGATTGTGTGTTAATAATATGATTTATAGGGATCTCGGGTCCTATTTATACCCAAGAATAACATTATCCGTACGAACTATGGTTTCTATCTAATCTACTATTCAAAATACGACAATATCCCGGGACGTGGTCCCATGCTGCATTACAATAGGAATATCTAAACAAATCCCTAATTTAGAGATACAATTGCCATTACAGGACTTTATCCATAGATGGCAATATCTTCAACGCACAATATGGAACCAAATCTACTATTTATCTTCAAGCTTTCCATTGGAAACAGTCCCATCTTCTTTTCTGGATATGAATCGGCTATCGGCTGTTCCCAGCCGATTTGGCCTTAGCCGACTAATTTTGCAGCCGATTGAATCGTAGCTGACGCGGTCTCAGTTTCTCCACAGATCACTTTCCTGATCCGATCCCGCTTCAAATTCTACCTTGAACTTAGGGATTTGGTTACCAAATTTTATCGTTAACAGGAGTTAACACTAGCGCTGACGCGGCGCCAGGCTGGCGCTAACGCGGGTCGGCGTCGGGGTGACGCGTGCACGGCCTGGATTCACCCTCGGTGATCTGACGACGCGGAAGAGGGGTGACGCGGCTCGCCGGCGGGCGAGGCGTGACAACGGGTTGCAGCGACACGAGGCAGCGAGCGGGACCAAATGGTCACAGGCGTGCGCGGGAGCGACGCACGAAGGTGCGACATGTGCGGGTGAAGCGGTAGCGCGCTTGGGAGAGTGGCGATCGAGAGAGGAGGAGGGGAAAAGAGGAGGGGCTCACCACAGCGGCACCTTGCCGGCGCTAGGGAAGAGAGCGGTAGGGCAGCAAATGTGGTGGCGAACTGAGGCGAGGACGGGAGCCGACATTCTGCACGAGTTGGCGAATGTTAGGAAGGGGAAAAGCGGGGAAGAGAGGGATTGCAACGGCGGGAAATGGCAGCTGAAGAGGACAGAAATAGAGGGTCTCATTGGCGCGCAAGGAGAAAGGGTTTCCGACGGTGCGGGGCGGAAACTAAGTGACAGCCGAGAGTCTTCGCGACCTTGCGGAGCCGACCGATGATGGGAGGGCTTGGCGACCGGTGGAGCGACAGAATTGGGTGGCCAGAGTGGATGAACAGCGGCGGTGCTAGGGTTTTGGGCCCGGGGTTGTTTAAGAGCATGGGAGTCGACGATGAGTTAGGGAAAATGAACAACGGCGTGGTGGGATGGCGATTTATAGCCATGGGGTCGCGGATGTGTGCCGACGGTGGCGAAAATGGCGGTGGTGTGGGAGAGAGAGAGACGGGCAGCCGAGGTCCTCGTATCCGGCCGTTCCACAGCTCTTTGTGCACGGGGAGAGAGCGAGGGTGTGGCGCGAGGGTCGAGGGCGACGCGGACTGGCGCGGGAGGCGGGGGATTGCGGAAGAGGCGGCGGCGTGGGCTGACTTCAGGCCGCGTCGCCCGACCAGAGGTAGGGGACAGGTCTGACAGGTGGGGCCCACATGTGAGCGTCCCAGACCAGCGGAGGAGGGGTGGCGAACTTGCGCGTGTGGCTGGGCCGTGGCCTCGAGGTGGCCCAGCGAGAGAGAGAGAGGGGAGGCGCAGGTGCGGGGGTGAACAGGAGTGGGCCGAGGACAACCCACGGCCTGGGAAAAAAAGGAAAAATGAAATAATTTTCTAGAAGTAATTTAATTCCGATAATCCTATTTCAATTTTTAAAATTAGTTTCTTTGCTCTGAAAATTCGAGTAAAAATCATGTTAATGTATTTTAACATTGAAAATTTAAGAAAAATTCCACCGACTCATTCCATTTATTAAATGGATTTATTTAATAGGGTTTCACCGTGGGTTAATTTCCGACATTTTCTTTGCACAATTTCTCAAGTTAATTTAGAACTAAGGGAGAATTTTGGGTGTGTGATACATCAGCTCCCGTGCTCTCTCTTGCTCTCGCACTGTCAAACCCTAGCGCTGCCACTCTCCGCCACTTTGGTCACCTCTAGCCGCCATGTTGTTCAATGTCGAGCCGCGCCGTTGCCGTCGTCGGGTTCGTGAGATCACAAGGAACCTCGCCGCCACTTCCGCGTCGCTCTCCGTCGTCGAAACCTCGTTCCCCTTATGCGCCGGTGAGCTCCGCCTCCTCTTCCTCTTCCGGTCGATGATTCTCGCTGTCGTGCGCTCCCTCTTCCCCTTTAACCCTCTTTCTTACCTCCCTTAGGCACCACTGGACCCCGTCCGCCCCTCCGTTCACCGAACCGACACTGCCGTCACCAACTCTGTCATCATCTCCTTTTGCGCCGATCACCGTCACCTCGATTAGCCTCGCCCCTCCCGTTTCCTTCTTCCCCTTCTAGACCGTCGCTCCTCCTGAGTGCGTCGCCACCTGCCGAACGCGCCACCTCCCTCGCACCGTCGCCGCACGCTGCCGGTGACCATAGGGTCCCACACTCCGCCACCGTACTCCGTCGGGCGTCGAAGCCGCCGCCTCTTTCTCCCGCGTTGTCGGATCCACCCCGGGGTGAATCCGGGCCGTCCGTGTGTCGCCTAACGCCGTCCTGCGTTGACCTCACCTGGGAGCCACGTCGGTGCCGCCCCGCCCACGTGTCCACCGCATGGCTTCCGCGTCGGCGCTATGTCTGCACCACGTGGAGTGCCCATTCCTTCGGCCCGTGGACTTAGTCCACCGTGCGTCGCACCCCGCACATCACTACCAGGTGGGACCCACCTGCCGGCACGCCGGTTTCCCCCTCGTTGACATCAGCCCTCGGGCTTATTGTGTAATAAATCGATTAAGGCTTTGTCTGTTTATAGTAAAATTCATTGAAACTTCTAAAAATCATAGAAAACTCATCTGAACTTCGTCTGAGCCTATTCAAATTGCAAAAAATTCATAAAAATGCCTAGAATCTACTAAAAATAGTTTTGTTGCCTCTTTCAGTAGACTTATAGCCTGTTTGTTTATGTGCATTTTTATCACATAGATTCCGTCAATTCTGATGCTTTAGTTTACTTCGAAGTTGTTGTGGAGGTCCTCACAAACAAGAGCAGGGCAAGTCATGCAGTTCTCAATGAGCATATTGTGCCTATTTGTAAAATATCTCGCTTTCTGTTAAATTGCATTATCTTATAATGTCATCTGGGATGGTATCTATAGTACTCAGCCTAGTTTGATTATCCTATGCGATTGATAACCTTGGTATTAATATGACTATATGTTGGACTAGGAAATGCTTAGTCATGTTTAGATCAACTACTCACTATGAGAAATGTCACCACTACCCTATAATGAGATTAATGAGGAATATTTATGGACATGTACCACCATGGTACTAATTCAACTAAAATGTGACTAATGGTGGACGGTGGGTGTATGGTTTTGATAGAAGCACCCATGGCATTTAAGGACTAGTTTGCGGGAAACCTTGGAAGAATTACCGTGCGTACCACAAGCCCGCTGTTAACGACCAAATTTGGTAACCAAATCCCCGGGTTTCCAGCGGAGATTGAAGCGGAATCGGAGAAGATGTGTGATCTTTGAAGAAGTGGAAACGGAATCGGATGAGTCCGAATTGGCTGCGGAGTCAGTCGGCTGAGTTCGAATCGGACCGGGATAGTTGATAGCCGATTCCGAGTCAAGATAGAAGTGGGGCCAATCCCGATGGAAGGCGTGAAGATGAGAAGTTGGATTCGGTTCCCAAATTGCGCGTTAAAGATATTGCCATCTATGGATAGAGTCCTCTAACGAAAATTGTATCTGTAAAATAGGGATTTGTTTAGATATTTCTTTTGTAATGCAGCATGAGACCATGTCCCGGGATATTGTCGTACCTTATACAGTAGACAAGTTAGAAATTGTGTTCTACATGGACTTTGTTGTACTTGGGTATAAATAGGACCCGAGACCCCTTGTAAATATATCAGACACACATCAATACAACTTCGGTGCATCGCATCCTTATTTTCTTTTAGACGAGTTCTTGATCCAGCTTCGGGCTGCATCGATTTCCGACCCCGAATAAGGTAAATTCTCGTCATTAGTGGTTTGTATCGTCGAATCTAGTGCTTACATCGTCATGACACTCTAGGTTTGATGTTATAGACTGTGCTATTTACCACATACGACATATAATCTAGGACAATGTCTAGATCTATCTTGCCATCGGCCTATTTCTTTCGGGATACAACAGCCGATAGAGCTAGATCTAGATGTTGAACCAGATTATATGTTGTATCCACCGTCTTGAGGGGTTTACATAGGTTTATATAGATCTGATAATTCTTTTTGTACTTAATGCTGCATCATCATGAACTATTAAGTCGCTTTTAGAATTATTAAGATCTATTCGTCTGGATGGTTATCATTAGAGACAGTGCCGGAATTTCTGCCGACCTTAACTGTTTTGATTATCCCTTAGTATTAATTACTATTAGATATGTTAAAATCACCTCTAATGTTAAGATCTCAATCTGGTTAAATGCCCTAAGCCGGTATCAATCTGTTAGCTTCAGCCGATAGCCGATTGATCTAGGTTTAGCTCATTTAGGATAGATTAATATCTTTTCATTAGATGTATCGAGTAATAGCCGATTCAATGTTAGGTCTACAGTATCGGCTAGGCCATGAATGCATATATTTATTATCCTAATTTATATTTAAATTAAGTGGTTTATACTATCTCGGCGTAGCCGATCTATCGCAATCACTTAGTTTAAATATGCTTTGGGATAACAATTATATGTAAATTGATTCCCTGAGCCGATCCAGTAGGATCTAACCCTAACCATAACGCCTATCTGTTTATTTCTTGTTGGTTAACAGATCAAACCAACTGGCACGCCTAGTTCATCTAAGGTAGCTAAGGACAGACCTGCACTGGAGTTAAGTAGATCTCTCAGGCCAGCACGTAAGAGAAATTTCTCATCAACACGCTTCTTGGCATGCCCGGTGGGACCATCGACTCGGTTAGAGCACTTCGACAAAGCCGACGTGATGGTTAACATCAAGAGCCCCGAGATCAGCGAGGAGAACGTGGTTCCAGTTACAATGGAACAACTGTCGGCTAAACATGTCACGCTCCGCTTTTCTCTCTAGGTTAAAAAAATCACTGGTGAGAAATCGTAAAGAAGAAATTGCCAGAAAAACTAAAGAAAATCAAAATCCTAAATTAAAAATCCATTTAATAATTGGAAATGGCTTGGTGGAATTTTCTTAAATTCCCCATGTCAAAATACGCTAAAAGGATTTTTATCGGAATTTTCGTGAGCATCTAAGCAATTTTAAAAATTAAATTAGGATAACTGAATTAATTTCCTTAAGGAAAAGGGCTTTTCTTTTTATTTTTCCTTTTTCTCCCTTTTCCTGTTTTTTCCACCGTGGGCCTTCGGCCCACTTTTCTCCCTCTTTTCCTCCTCCCCGTCGGCCCACCGACCGGCCCAAGTCGCCCTTCTCTCTTCTCTCTTTTTCCTTTCTTTATTTGGGTCGGCCTAGTACTGTTCCTACCGCGCGCGCCAAGTCTGCTCGTCCTCCCTTCGGGCCGGGGCGATGACAAGCGGGGCCCGCTTGTCATCCCCAAGCTCTAGCCGCCCAAGTCGCAGCCGCGCATGCCGTGTGCGTCGGCGCATCTCCGGCCACGTTCCCGCGCATCTCGGCTACGTTCCACCTCATTTAACCGCGTCATCATGTGTTCCCGATTTTACTCCACCGTTTCCCCCACTTTCCCCATTCCTCCATTCATCATGTACGTCGGAACGGCCGAGTTAAACTCCATCACTCGCAGCCGCCATTAATGCCGAGCCCCGATGGTTTCCGTTCGTTCCCCGCTTCTTCCGGCCAAGCCCGAGCTCCCTTGCCGGCCTATAAGTTTCCCCGCACTCCGGAACACGTCCCACACTCATACTCGCTCGCGTTCGCTCACTCCCGTGCTCCCGCATCGTGCGCCGTCCTTTTTTCGCCGTCGAGCTCACTGTTTTCGCCGTTCCCATCGAACCGTCACTCCTTTCGCCGAGCCACCACCACCTCCACCTTTGCAATCAATGGGAACACATTCCCGTTGCTTTTTCCCCAATTTTCGATCAGCGAATCGCACCGTTGCCGTCTTCCTCTCCGAGTTCGGCCGACGATGAGAAGCGCCATTTTTCCTCTCCTTTTTCCCCCTTGCCGAGCCGGCTCCGCTGTGCACCGCTGCTCATGCGCTCGCCAAGCGTCGCCGCCGCTGCCGGCGGCACAAGCCGCCGCTGCCGCCCGAGCCGTCGGCCGGCCAAGCCGTGCACTCTCCCGTGTGGCCTATCCAAACCGGCCAATCCGGTGCCGCCACGTGGCGCGCCCAAGCCGGTGGACTCGGTCCACCGTGCACCCATGGTTTTATCTCTCTTGGGTCACTGTTCAGTGGGTCCCGCAATGATGTCAGCCCTAAGACGCTTGCGTCATAAATCATTTTTCTTTTTCTTAACTAGTAAAAAGGCTGAAACTTGTAAAATTCACAGAAAATTCATCCGAACTCCGTTTGAGTCCGTTCAAGTTGCAGCGGATTCGTAAAAATGTTAAGAATATATTAAAAATGGTTTAATTGTCTGTTTTAGCTGTCTAATAGCCTGTTTTTGCCGTGCTTTGTTTGTCGATAGATTCTGGTTCCGAGGACGCTCCGGTTTACTTTGAGGTTGTCGCTGAGGTTCCGTTGGATCAAGATCAAGGAAAGTCATTTTCCTTTGAATATATTGTACCTATTTTGCAAATTCCTAATGTTTTATCTATTGCATTACATTATTTTATAATGCAATCAGGATGGGACCTATAAAATTAAGCCTAGGTTGTTTACCCTGTTTATTTGATCACCTGGGAATCAATTTGACTAGAATCAGGGTTAGGACATGCTTATTATGCCTAGTACAACTAGATCATAAAAGGGAAAATTAGTTTACTAGAATTAGTTCACATAAAATGTCGGTCTCCGACCGGATGTACCGTTGGTACCGTTAATCCAGAAATTAAAACTTGACTATTAAGGTGGGCTATGGGTGCCCGGTTTTGCAAGTCGCACCCATGGTAGTTAAGGACCAGTTCGTGGGAAACCCTGGAAGAATTTTAAGTGCGTACCATAAGCCAGCATGGGCAACGGCTGGGCTTATAGTGTAGCTTTTCCTGGCCGACGCATCCAGGCGAGGGTGAGCGTGATGGAGTGCGGATGGACTGGGAAAGGTCTATGTGGCTGCCGGATTCACCTAGGCACGAGAGGGGGCTGCCTACCCTGGATTCTGGGTAGGGGCGAAACCTGAGGTGTGGTGTCGCTTGGTCAGGGAGGGTTATGCGAATGGTCCTGTCACAGAGCCCTTTTCGATATGCCATGGTGGTATGTCGACGCACGGACACGTGTTGTGGGGCTGTGTCTTGTGGGTACAGACATACACATCCGCCGAGTGAAAAACTATTCGAATAGCCGTGCCCGCGGTTATGGGGATCATCCAGATTCACCGTGATTAGTCTCATTAAAATAATAACTTGATTAAGTGGAATTGAGATAGAATAGTTGGAAGGATTGGGCCTGACTCAACGTGGTGTAGCGTTGAGCGAGTGTTAAAATATTATTTAATTACTTTAAATTACTATTTTTACCGTTTCAACTTAATTCCGTGAAATGTCCGCTTTATGCAAAAGTTAAACCTAGCCTATCCTTGGAATTTAACTCGCATTCATACCTTCTTTCGGTATGACTTGCCGAGTACGTGGTTGTACTCGCCTTGCTTCCCTTTTCCCCACCTCGAGCTAGAGGATGAAGTTGCCGATGGGTTTGCCGTTGAGTAGGCTCGTCGCGCCGTCAAGGGTTGCCTCGTGGAGTGGAGTCGCCGCCCGCAAGAGTCGAAGCCTAGTTTATAAGTCTATTTTACCTTTCCGCAGCATTTGTAAGACTTTTTAATGTTTTTAGGACGTGGTTCTGTAAATACAATTTGTCGTTTGTGTATCCCTGGCTGGTCCTGGACAAGGTATTTTTTTAATACACATTCAGCTACGGAAATTCGGGTGCGAATTTCTGGGCGTGACAAGTTGGTATCAGAGCCGACCTTGACTGTAGGATGAGCTCACTGGTTAACCCTAAGAGCCTTCTGAAACTATTTCATCTGCATGTCTCTCTTGCATTTGGGCTGTTTCGGGAAAATTTGGGAATTCTCGTTTAAAAAAATGACCTTCCGAATTGGATTTTCCGAGTGTGGTTAGACTAGGGTTTTAGAAATTTTTGCAATCGAGTTGGAGTCGAATTGACTTTTATTCGACTGTCGTTTGGGAATAGTCGGGATTATGCATTAAGTCGCGTCTAGAATTTGCAGGTTGCAATATTTCATGCGTCTTATTATTAATATGTAATTATTTCGCTCATTAATTTATTGCTTAGTAGAGTGTGTAGTATTTTATTTGCTCTCATGTAAAGTTATTTCATGCATAAAAATATGCTTCTTATTTGGTTATTCCTTTGAGTCCTTCTTGACTTATTTAATCTGGATCTGAGCATGCATTGATTTCCCCTCCTTTGTCTTCTATAGATGGCAGACCTTCCCCCGACGCACTATGGCCAGAAACTGGGTGACTTCGTGGCAGAACTGAGCAAGATGGCGTTTTCGATCGGATACCCCAGTCTTCCGGAGTACACGAAGATTCGCCACCTCAACGGCGAGTTCCCGCACCGACTTCGCTTGGAGGTGCATGGCATCCTCGCCGTGTTGCCCAACATGTTGGTGGAGTCCTCTGGAGGCACCTTTGAGCACGCTTGTCAAGAGGCAGCCTACCTGATGCTTACCAGACTCCGGGAGCGTCACGACATCGACTTCCGCTGCACCGCCTATCGCTACCATCCCAGCCGTGGCGACTACGACGACACCAGCTCCTTTCGCTCAGCCGTGTCGGAGAATGACACAACCTTCGGGCGAATGACCGCAGTCATGCAGGGGTTGGATACCTTGCATACTAATCTGCACAGGGCAGCCAAGGCCCTGAACGACCAGAAGTTGGTGGAGATCAACAGGTTGAAGGGTGAGGTGGCCTGCCTCAAGAGGGAGAATGCCATTCTCCGGGCCGCTCGCCTCCCCGGGGTGCCAAGATCCGCATCACTCCGAGGAAGACCACCACCGCTCCTGTGCGTATCCAGCCTTGCGCACCGAAACCCTCCTCCAGCCTCCAGCCGCTCCCAAGTGTTCGTGCCGCCGCGCCTCCGCCATCTCCGCCAGTTTCGCGCCGACCTCCGCCTCACTGCAGCCTGCTGGCAGCAGTGAGCGGAGGATGGCTGTCCATGACGTCCAGCTCCTTCGACGAGACCCTCGACCTCTCCAACAAGAGCTCGGCGAAAGCAGCCAGCTCCGGGTAGCGCCGAGCAGCGACAAGAGCCCTGGCCCGGCTGGTGGGACGTATCTCGGGACTCCCGCACTTCGATCGAGGAGGTTGGAGATGAGGCTAAGTCCAACTTCGACTCCACCGACCGTAGGAGCCGTTCTGAGCACTAGACCGTTTCCCTAGTTCCTCGTGGTCTAAGTCTTTGTCTGGTAGTTGTGTGTTCAGGTGTGTTGCTTGGGGTAGTTGGCACTACCATATCACGGTTGTGGTATGGTTGTCCTTAATTAGGAGTTGAACTGTTTACTTTTCGTAATATCAACTATCGATCGCTTAATTAATAATAAAATCTGGTTTCGAGCACTGCTTTTTCTTCTTGTCTTTGTTTCTTTCGTTCGCTCTCTCAAGATGATGAGCACCGGTCATCCAATGTAACAACGGTGATGGCAACAACACCCAATCGAATCGAAACCATTCCCAATACCGCGCAAGCCGTGGTCCCCCTCCGCCGCGAGAATCGACTCTCGCCCAAGTCTTGACGAGTCAAACTCGATGATGGCTGCAATGATGCAACAGATGCAAGCAACAGACAAAGATGCAACAAAGAAATGCTTCAAGCTTGCAACAAGCACGCTTCATGCCGCATGGTCCGGCCCCCACCGCTCGGTCAAGCCGCCGAATTCCTACGCGTTCGCCCTCCCACCTTCTCAAGCACCACCAATCCCATGGAGGCAAACGACGGCTCCATGCAATTGAAAAGAAGCTCAATCTTCTGCAAGGTCAATGACCAGAAAAGGTGGCGTTCGCCACTCATCGCTCCGTGGTCCCGCTTCAATGGTGGGACAATTTCTTGGTGACTTGTCTTGGGCGATCGCTACAACTTCCGCAAGGCACAAGTTCCCGATGGCATTGTGGCACGTAAGAAGAGGGAGTTCGAGCTCGGAACAGGGCAACCAGACCGTTATTGAATACCTCCACGAGTTCAACCGCCTCGCACGCTACGCACCGAGGATGTGCGCACGATTCCGAGAGGCGACAAGTTCTTGGCCGGCCTTGATGATGAACTCACCAATCACCGATCTCGGAGATTATGCCGACTTCGAGAAGCCGGTAGATAAAGCTATTCGCCAGAGGATCGGAGGAACAAGATGGTCCGTAAGAGAAAGGCGGCCCAGCCGGATGAATCGGGGGAATGTCCAAAGACCTCGCTTCATGTCTGGACAACAAGGTGGACCTTCCACCATGGTTGTCCGACACCGTCCCTTTCACCCGGGAATTCCAACTCGCGTCCCAACCCCAACTTTAACCGTGGCAACATCGGCAACAACGGTGGTCAGGCTCACCACAATCCTGCTCCGCGCCTGTCGATGGCACCAGCTCAGTCTGTCCAACCCAGGAAAGACGCTGTAGGGAAACCGTTGGTTTATTTCAATTGCAACGAGCCCGGTCACTTCGCGATAAGTGTCCGAAGCCCAAGCGCAATGCACCCAGTTTGTTCGAGCCGGGTCAACCATGCTTCGCTTGAAGAGGCTCAGATGCACCTGGACGTCATTCAGGTACGTTCCTCGTAAACTCGGTTCCTGCTACGCTTTGTTTGATTCTGGTGCAACTCATTCGTTCATATCAAAAAGATTTGTTGGGGAGCATGGGTTAAGAAAACGAAACTTGTCATACCGATGCGGGTTCACACCCCGGAAATAGTCGATGTCGGTCGCTATAGTCCTTCGGTGACAATAGAAATTCAAAGGTCACGATTTCTAGCCAATCTCATCCTTCTTGAATCCAAAGACCTAGATGTCATCTTAGGGATGGATTGGTTGACAAGACACAAAGGAGTGATAAACTGCGCAGCACGCACCATCATCCTAACCAGTCTGGAAGGAGAAGTGGTTACTTTCCAGTCTCCATTGTCTATAAAGCAAGGGGTTAGTCTGAATCAAATTACCGGACATGATGAGTCAATGTCAGAGAAACTAGAATCCAAGAAACTTGAGGATATACCTATAGTTCGGGAGTACCCAGAAGTTTTTCCAGATGATCTCACAACCATGCCACCCAAGAGGGAGATTGAGTTCTGGATCGATTTGGTACCAGGAACCGCCCCGATCTACAAGAGACCTTACAGAATGGCTGCTAATGAGATAGCTGAGGTCAAGAAGCAGGTTGATGAACAATTACAGAAGGGCTACGTTCGCCTGAGCACGTCACCTTGGGGTGCCCCGGTGATATTTGTGAAGAAGAAAGATAAAACAAAGAGGATGTGTGTGGACTACCGCGCACTCAACGAGGTCACTATCAAGAATAAGTACCCGTTACCTCGAATTGACGACCTGTTTGATCAACTTAAAGGAGCCAAGGTGTTCTCCAAGATAGACCTGCGGTCAGGCTATCATCAGTTAAGAATCAAGGAAGAAGATATTCCAAAGACAACATTCACTACTCGATATGGATTGTTCGAGTGCACCGTCATGTCCTTTGGACTTACTAATGCACCGGCTTTCTTCATGAACCTAATGAACAAGGTGTTCATGGATTTCTTGGATAAGTTTGTTGTGGTCTTCATAGATGACATTCTTATCTATTCAAAGTCCGAAGAAGAGCATGAACAACATCTTCGTCAAGTACTTGAGAGATTGAAGGAACATCAGTTGTACGCCAAGTTCAGTAAATGTGATTTCTGGCTCAAGAAAGTTCAGTTTCTTGGTCATATTATAACCTCTCAAGGAGTAGTTGTTGATTCGTCAAATGTGGAGTCAGTTACTAAGTGGACCCCACCAAAGACTGTTTCTCAGATACGAAGTTTCCTTGGACTCGCGGGTTATTACCGCCGGTTCATCGAGAATTTCTCCAAAATCGCAAGGCCAATGACAAAAAGAGGAAAAGTTTAAGTGGTCTGCCGAGTGCAACAGAAGCTTTGAAGAGCTCAAGCAGAAATTGGTAACTGCACCGGTCTTAATCTTGCCGGATCAGACCAAGGATTTCCAAGTTTACTGTGATGCATCTCATCACGGGTTAGGATGTGTGCTGATGCAAGACGGAAAAGTGGTTGCATACGCTTCACGCCAGTTGCGACCTCATGAGACTAATTATCCTACTCATGACTTAGAGCTAGCAGCAGTGGTTCACGCTCTGAAGATTTGACGGCATTATCTCATCGATAACCGTTGTGAAGTTTACACGATCACAAGAGTCCAAGTATATCTTCACCCAGCGATCTAAACCTTCGTCGGCGAAGATGGTTAGAGTTGATCAAAGACTATGACATGGGGATACACTATCATCCCAAAGCCAATGTGGTAGCGAGATGCTTTGAGTCAAAAGAACTACCGCAACGCCACACATACGAAAGAACTATGCAAGTGAACTACAACGAGAGTTTGAATGTCCGAACTTGGGAATTGTCAATCATGGTTATGTGGCTGCTCTCGAGACTCAACCGACACTCGTGGAGCAAGTTCGTCGGCTCAAGCTAATGACCCCGACATAGCTGAGTTAAAGAAAAACATGAGGACTGGCAGAGCCAAGGATTTCTCTGAAGACGAACATGGAACAATCGGGATGGGTGAAAGATTGTGTGTACCGAGAACAAGGAGTTGAAAGATCTCGATTCTTAGCGAAGCTCATCAATCCCGCACTCAATTCATCCCGGAAGCACGAAAATGTATCAAGATCTCAAGGAAAAATTTTGATGGGTAAGCATGAGGAGAGAAATCGCCGAGTTCGTTGCTTTGTGTTATGTCGTCGGCGAGTCAAGGAAGAACATCGCGACCCGCAGGATTGTTACAACCTCTCAAGATTCCGGAATGGAAATGGGAAGAAATTGGAATGGACTTTATCACTGGTCCGCCGTAACCTCCGCCGGTCATGATTCTGTTTGGGTAATTGTGGACCGACTCACAAAAGTTGCTCACTTCATACTCGTGCATACAACTTACTCAGGGAAGAAACTGGCAGAGCTCTATTTGGCAAGGATCATGTGTTTACATGGGGTACGAAAAGATTGTATCGATCGAGGGAGTCAATTTACCTCAAAATTCGCGAAGTTGCAAGAAGAATTGGGAACTCGTTTGAATTTCAGCACCGCTTACCATCCTCAGACCGATGGTCAGACAGAAAGAGTTAATCAGATCTTGGAAGATATGTTGAGAGCTTGTGCACTTGATTTCGGTGGAGCCTGGGATAAGAGTCTACCTTATGCCGAGTTTTCGTACAACAACAGTTATCAGGCGAGTCTTCAAATGGCTCCATTCGAAGCATTTATGGCGTAAAGTGCCGCACGCCACTTTTCGGGATCGACCGAGAACGCCGCTTGTTTGGGACTCGATGTCTTGAATGAAGCCGAAGAAAAGTCAGCCGATCCGTGAAAGATTGAAAACCGCTCGCCTCGTCGAAAAGTTACTCGACAACCGTCGAAGGGAGTTAAGCTTCGAGGTTGGAGATCATGTGTACCTTCGCGTCACTCCACTTCGGGAGTGCATCGTTTCCGCACAAAGGTAAGTTGGCACCACGTTTTGTCGGACCATACCGAATCGAACGCCGCGGAGAGGTTGCCTATCGGTTGGATCTTCCTCCTTCCATGGCAAGCATTCATGATGTGTTTCATGTGTCTCGCTTAAAGAAATGCTTAAGAGTGCCCGAGGAGCAAGCAAGTCTTGATCACATTAATATTCAAGAGGACTTGACTTATGTTGAGAAACCAGTTCGTATCCTCGACATCAGTGAAAGGAGAACCAGGAACCGAGTTACCAAGTTTTGTCGTGTGCAGTGGAGTCACCACTCAGAAGAAGAGGTAACTTGGGAAAGAGAAGATGAGCTGAAAGCCGCTCACTCGCACCTCTTCGCCAGCACCTCCGAATCTCGGGGTCGAGATTCCGTTTAAGGAGGGTAGGTTTGTCACGCTCCGCTTTTCTCTCTAGGTTAAAAAAATCACCGGTGAGAAATCGTAAAGAAGAAATTGCCGGAAAAACTAAAGAAAATCAAAATCCTAAATTAAAAATCCATTTAATAATTGAAAATGGCTTGGTGGAATTTTTCTTAAATTCCCCATGTCAAAATACGCTAACAGGATTTTTATCGGAATTTTCGAGCATCGGAAGCAATTTTAAAAATTAAATTAGGCTAACTGGAATTAATTTCCTAAAGGAAAATGGCTTTTATTTTTATTTTTCCTTTTTCTCCCTTTTTCCTTTTTTTTCCCACCGTGGGCCTCCGGCCAACTTCTCTCCCTCTTTTTTCCCTCCTCCCCGCCGGCCCAGCCGGTTGTCGGCCCAGCCGACCGGCCCAAGTCGTCCTTCTCCCTTCTCTCTTTTTCCTTTCTTTATTTGGGCTGGCCTAGTACTGTTCCTACCGCGTGCTAAGCCTGCTCGTCCTCCCTTCGGGCCGGGGCGATGACAAGCGGGGCACGCTTGTCATCCCCAAGCTCTAGCCGCCCAAGTCGCAGCCGCGCATGCCGTGTGCGTCGGCGCATCTCCGGCCACGTTCCCGCGCATCTCGGCTACGTTCTACCTCATTTAACCGCGTCATCATGTGTTCCCAATTTTACTCCACCGTTTCACCCCACTTTCCCCATTCCTTCATTCATCATGTACGTCGGAACGGCCGAGATAAACTCCATCACTCGCAGCCGCCATTAATGCCGAGCCCCGACGGTTTCCGTCCGTTCCCCGCTTCTTCCGGCCAAGCCTGAGCTCCCTTGCCAGCCTATAAGTTTCCCCGCACTCCGGAACACGTCCCACACTTGTACCCGCTCGCGTTCGCTCACTCCTTTCGCCGAGCCACCACCACCACCACCTTCGCAATCAACGGGAACACATTCCCGTTGCTTTTTCCCCAATTTTTGATTGGCGAATCGCACCGTTGCCGTCTTCCTCTCCGAGTTCGGCCGACGATGAGAAGCGCCATTTTTCCTCTCCTTTTTCCCCCTTGCCGAGCCGGCTCCGCTGTGCACCGCTGCTCATGCGCCCGCCTGCCGCCGCGCGCCGGCGGCGCAAGCCGCCGCCGCCGGCCGCGCCGCCGACTCAAGCCGTGCACTCTCCCGTGTGGCCGATCCAAACCGGCCAATCCGGTGCCGCCACGTGGCGCGCCCATGGTTTTCTCTCTCTTGCGTCACTGTTCAGTGGGTCCCGCAGTGATGTCAGCCCTAAGACGCTTTCGTCATAAATCGTTTTTCTTTTTCTTAACTAGTAAAAAGGCTGAAACTTGTAAAATTCGCAGAAAATTCATCCGAACTCCGTTTGAGTCCGTTCAAGTTGCAGAGGATTCGTAAAAATGTTAAGAATATATTAAAAATGGTTTAATTGTCTGTTTTAGCTGTCTAATAGCCTGTTTTTTCCGTGCTTTGTTTGTCGGTAGATTCTGGTTCCGAGGACGCTCCGGTTTACTTTGAGGTTGTCGCGAGGTTCCGTTGGATCAAGATCAAGGCAAGTCATTTTTCTTTGAACATATTGTACCTATTTTGCAAATTCCTAATGTTTTATCTATTGCATTACATTATTTTATAATGCAATCGGGATGGGACCTATAGAATTAAGCCTAGGTTGTTTACCCTGTTTATTTGATCACCTGGGAATCAATTTGACTAGAATCAGGGTTAGGACATGCTTATTATGTGTAGTACAACTATATCATAAAAGGGAAAATTAATTTACTAGAATTAGTTCACATAAAATGTCGGTCTCCGACCGGATGTACCGTTGGTACTGTTAATCGGTAAATTAAAACTTGACTATTAAGGTGGGCTATGGGTGCCCGGTTTTGCAAGTCGCACCCATGGCAGTTAAGGACCGGTTCGAGGGAAACCCTGGAAGAATTTTTAGTGCGTACCACAAGCCAGCATGGGCAACGGCTGGGCTTATAGTGTAGCTTTTCCTGGCCGACGCATCCAGGCGAGGGTGAGCATGATGGAGTGCGGATGGACCAGGAAAGGTCTATGCGGCTGCCGGATTCACCTAGGCACGAGAGGGGGCTGCTTACCCTGGATTTTGGGTAGGGGTGAAACCTGAGGTGTGGTGTCGCTTGGTTAGGGAGGGTTATGCGAATGGTCCTGTCACAGACCCCTTTTCGATATGCCATGGTGGTATGTCGACGCACGGACACGTGTTGTGGGGCCGTGTCTTGTGGGTACGACATACACATCCGCCGAGTGAAAAACTATTCGAATAGCCGTGCCCGGTATGGGGATCATCCAGATTCATCGTGATTAGTCTCATTAAAATAATAACTTGATTAAGTGGAATTGAGATAGAATAGTTGGAAGGATTGGGCCTGACTCAACGTGGTGTAGCGTTGAGCAGAGTGTTAAAATATTGTTTCATTACTTTAAATTACTATTTTTACTGCTTTCAACTTAATTCGTGAAATGTCCGCTTTATGCAAAAGTTAAACCTAGCCTATCCTTGGAATTTAACCCCGCATTCATACCTTCTTCCGGTATGACTTGCCGAGTACGTGGTTGTACTCGCCTTGCTTCCCTTTTCCCCCACCTCGAGCTAGAGGATTAATCTGCCGATGGGTTTGCCGCCGAGTAGGCTCGTCGCCGCGTCAAGGGTTGCCTGTGGAGTGGAGTCGCTGCCCGCAAGAGTCGAAGCCTAGTTTATAAGTCTATTTTACCTTTCCGCCGCATTTGTAAGACTTTTTAATATTTTTAAGACGTGGTTCTGTAAATACAATTTGTCTTTTGTGTATCTCTGGTTGGTCCTGGACAGGGTATTTTTTTAACACACATTCAGCTACGGAAATTCGGGTGCGAATTTCTGGGCGTGACAGAACACCAGGCCGACTATAAGAAGATGGTGGAAGAACTGCAGGCCAATTACCTGCAATCATTCGCCCAGACCAGATCTGGGACCGTCCCCCAGAAGTATAAATTCAGCATGGACGACTTCAAGGCATCCTCCCCAAACGATACAAAAGGAAAGCACAAGATGGAGGAGCCGAAACAGGAACAGGACGATTCAGGTCTGCATACTTTGCAAGACCGTATCGATTCGGCTGTGCATCATGCACTCGTCAATCAAAGTGGCATCTTGGTCAACACTCTGAATAACATGATTGCCACTGTGGTCGATTCCAAGATTGCCAATCAGCTACAGCGTGGGCCAACCTACTTCACAGACGGCTAGTTCTCCAATTACAGGGTCTTGGCAACCCAGAACCAGCCGATCTCGCCTCCAATACAGCCAGGGCCACCAGAAGGAGTCCTCAATTAGCCGACTGCAACCGCATCGGCTTCAAGACCACCGCCCGTCGTTCTGAACCGGCAACAACCTTCTTCCCAGGAGCAACTAGCCAGTATGTTCAACTTCAATCGGCAGCAAGATCCGGTTGCCAATCTCATTCAAGGGGCATAATACAATGTTGGTGGCCGACAGTTCTTCCCAGATCCATCGACACCGGCGGTGAATCGGCCGCCTCCCGCTGACAACCCACTTCAGCATCAGTACCAGGGAGGCCATCAAGACTAGCATTATCGGCCTCAGACGCCACCTCAGTATCGGCAAGCACCCAGGCAGTATGATCAGTACGAGCCAATACAACAGGTTCAAGACAACAAGGCTTGGATCGATTTGATTGCCGACGTTATGCGCGATCAATTCGGCCTTAAGCCAAAAGATTCTGGGAACATGTATCGGTATCCATACCTATAGCACTTTGAGAGGATACCATTGCCCAACTGGTAAAAGGTCCCAGACTTCTCCAAATTCTCAGGGCAGGACAATACTTCAACATACGAGCACGTTAGTCGATTCCTGGCGCAGTCTAGAGAGGCATCGGCTACAGACGCCCTGAGGGTTCGCTTATTCCCACTCTCACTATCGGGACCGGCCTTCACTTGGTTTTCTTCATTGCCCTATAACTCTATCCAGAGCTGGGCCAATCTCGAGAAACCAATTTCACAGCTATTTCTACACCGGCAATCACGAGATGAAATTGTCAGACCTGACAAGCATTAGGCAGAAGCATGAAGAACCGGTTCAGGAGTACATTCAAAGGTTTAGAGAGATAAGGAACCAATGCTACAGCCTAGTGCTGTCCGATTCTCAGTTAGCCGATCTGGCTTTTCACGGGCTTCTTGCATCGATCCGTGAAAGGTTTTCGGCTCAGGACTTCGACAGTTTAGCGCATCTGGCACAGAGGGTGACGACCCATGAACAAAGATTTCAAGAATCAAGGAAGGCCATCAAGAAGATTTCTCACGTCATCATCGAAACCGACTCCGACACCAGCGATGATGACGCAGAGGTTGTGGCAGCCGAATGGACCAAAAACAAGAAGACCATCGTCTGCCAATGGCTGCTTAAAACGGCTAAGGAGGAGAAGTACGACTTCGATATCACCAAGGCCGATAGGATCTTTGACTTGTTGCTGAAAGAGAAACAAATTCAACTTTCGGCCAACCATACGATCCCATCGGTGAAGAACTTAAGAAGAAGAAGTTCGTAAGTGGCACAACACCTCCCATAGCACTAATGATTGTAAAGTTTTCAGCAAGAAATCCATCGGCAATCGAGGCCGGAAGCTCAAGTTTGCTGATTCACCTCGGCCGATGAAAGTGGATGGAAACCCCTTCCCGGTCAACATGGTTCAAGCTGGCCCCAGGCGAGCCGATCGACGAACGTAATGTCATACGGCTTAGCTTAAACTCTCAAGGGGGTCAAGGCGTAAAAGAGGCCGATCGGAGACCAAGCCGCACCAATCAACATGGTGCGTCCCGCTGGCCGATCGGCTGACCACGGCCGATCCGCATGGACCGACGCCGCTTCCAGCGGTTTTGGCAGAGGAAGAAGCCCGACGCGACAAGCCTTATGTGAGGGAGCCCGAGGTTACGGCTTCCAATACATTAGGCATCACAATGACGCCGCGATCCGCCTGCGGTGCGAGATTTTTCGATTCGTTGGGAATCGGGGATGAAGTCGCGACGATAGACAACCGCCCACTGCAGTGAATATCGTGAGGACGAGTACAAGGACCCACCAATGCGCAGCCCTACTCAATTCGTCCCCAGGGCCGTGCAGCTAAACCAACGGCGACAGTCAGTGCATGATCGGCTCAGGCAGATTCACCAGGACTTCTTCGAAGATGACGAAGACAATGATGAAGAATACGACGAAGAAGCGCCGATGACGAGCAATCGGCTAACCCCCAATGGTGCCCTTCGACTGTTCACCAAGACGCAAAAAGAACATGGTGCTTAAAGACTTCGGCGGTAACCCATCGGAGGCCAAGGGGTGCTGAATGTTGAGCCGATCGACAAGAAACCGTGCCCACAACTTTCTTTGTCATCGACGGGAAGGGATCATACGCTTGTTGCTTGAGAGGGACTGAATTCATGCAAACTCCTGCGTCCCTTCCACAATGCACCAAAGTCGATCCGGTGGCAAGGCGACAAGGTTGAGATCGTGCCAGCCGACAGGTGTAACACCCTGAAAATCCGGAGTTTTAAAAATAGAAACATAAAAATCGGAACTTGCAAAAATCTTTTGATTGATTGCATCTTGTCGTATTTATTTGCCTTTTATTCACGATTCTTTGATGCCAAGTTAAAATAAATAAATAATTGTTTTCAAAAGGATAAGGTTGAGAGCAATTTCAAAACCCTAAAAAGGAAAAAGAGTAGTTGCAAGAATGAAATAATTAAAATAAAATTCTAAGAAAAATAAATTAGGGAGAGCTATGATCTAATAAAACTTGCTTTTGCGAACAATATTAAAATATTAGGATAAAATACCAAGAATTTCTAAATATAATTAAAAAGGAAAATATACATATGAATATATATATACATAAAAATATACATATGGAGATATATATATGTATATATATAATAAAGTTGGGCAAAAGATTGAAAATTTGGAGTTAAACTAAATTTAAAAAATGGCTAAATTATGTTTCATATTAGGGAAAAATTAAGGAATAGAAATGAAGATTTAAAAAGAAAAGGGAAAAGGAAAAGAAAAATCGGAAAATCGGAAATCACACTATTCATCCGTCACCAACGTTCGACGCCATACCCACGGCCTCGACCGCTCGCCACCGCGCGCGCGCCACGCCGCCGTACCATGCCCATGCTGCGCCGTACCACGCCGCCGCGTCGGCCGCACCGTGCGCACGCCGCGCAGCCGCCGCGCGCCGCGCCATGCGCATGCTCGCGCGCCGCGCCGCCCGTGCCCCTCGCGCCCACGCGTCTCGCGCCGTTCCCGCCCTCCCGAGCGCCGCCACGCGTCGCCCTTCACCCCAGGCCCCCTCTCCGCGCGTGCCCGTTGTTCCCGTGCCGCACCGCCATTGCCGCCCGAGCTCAAGCCGAAACATCCCTCTATAAATAGCGCTCCTCGGCCAAAACTCGAAACACAAAGGTTGTGCCTAATCACCTCATCTAGCTCCTCCCCAAATTTCCCCAAAAATCATGCGGTGTGCGGGTCAAATTTTGAAGAACACCGAAGAACCCTAAAACCGGCCGCCCGAAGCAAAAATCCAAAATTTGTCATCCTCACTCGATTTCTTCCCAAATTAAAGGTACGTCCACAATCTACGTGCTCTAAGATTCATTTCTCGTAAGTTTCCGGGCCGATTAGCCGCCGGAGACCATCGCCGCGAGCCGTCGCGTTTTTCTGTTTTGGTCGCCGTCGTGTGCACGGTGCTGGCTCACCCCGATGTTTCCCCGGCCAAATAAAACCTCTAGATAACTCCCCCGTCCTCCATAGATGCTCTAAGACCTTGCTTGGGCCGAAGCATCGCCGGAGCATCCCGGCGACGTGTGCTTTCGTTGCCGTGACCACCTCGCCGTTGTCGGCCCAATCCGCCGCCTCTTCGGCCTGACCAGGCTAGAAATGGGGTCCCCGTGGGTCGTAGATAGAGTAGGGCCCTATAGACCCCGAGCACCGGCCATCCTCGCCACTGTTCACCCTCGCCCCGCCATCGGCCTCGCTGAGGAAGAAGAAGAGCAGAGAAGGAGGAAACAGAGGAAGCAGGGGAGGGAAAGAAAAAAAAGAAAAAGAAAGGGAAATAAAGGAAAAGAAAAAGAAAAAGAGAAAAATAGGGAAAAATTTAGGGAAAATTTAGAAAAATTAGGAAAAAATTTTGGGAAATATTTGGGAAAATATTTGGGCAAAAATATATAGTTTTCTCATATATATTTTCTCGGAAACAAATTTGGATTTCAAAAATAATTAAGGGCCGACTATTAAAATATGAATTTGGAAATATTTAACCGTCGCGTATTTTATTATCTAGGAATTTTTTTCGACTTAGCTTGTCATCGATATTATTTTTCTAAAACTAAAATTCTAAATTACTTAGTATAGCGTCTAAGCTTCACGGTTAATTAGTTATTTTCTGATTCAATTATTTTTAACCCTAGGGCTTATCGACCCAATAAAATTTGGATAAAAATTAGAAGTTAACCATTTTTGTTTTATTTTTATATTTTGAATCATCACCCATAATATTTTTGAAACTTTGAATATATTAACTTGAAATAATGCCACATCATGATAAATTAAATCGGTTCAACGCGAAACTTCAAATTGTTGTAACTCGTTCATTCTAACTCGGATTTCGCCGAAACTCGAACCTAGGTTCACTTAGAGTCATAGCCTAGTATTAGGAGCCGCTTTCGCGATTCATTTGGCTTTTATTGGATCTTATTGGATTTTATTTGAGTTCTAATCGAATTCAAATTGGATTTCTCGCACGTATGATAGAGCCCGAGGGAACCGTCGAGAACGTCGAATACTCAAGCCAACAAAGTCACGACCAAGGCAAGGCAATCCTATTTTGCGAAATGATGTTGATTTAAACTTCAAAACATGCATGCTATACACAAATGAATACCTATGCTTGATGTACCATGCCTTGATATTGATTACCCTTAGAAATATTCTTTGTAACCCTTGATGTGATACAACCGGAGGATATCTTTGGTAAAATGCTTAGCCATGCTTATACTAGAACCTTGCATATTCATATTTTTACAAAATGCTATATGCTTGGGCAACTACCTTAGGGAAGGTAGTTGAGATACGACATGTGGAGACATGAGCGCCACAATGCCTTGAACATGATGAAACTAGTTTTGATGGAAAAATGAAAGTACAAAACCAATGTTTTTAGACTGGGGCGGATGGATGGATTTGGGTGGATTCTGGCAAAGGCAAGTACCGTCCGGTCGATTAAGGACCGAGCCATGAGACTTACAACTTAGAACGAGCCGCACAACCGTACTTCTCGAATGGGTATAGACCTAGCGGAGTAGATAGCCGAGCGGAGGCGTATCCCGCATAGTAGTTCAGGTGTAGGTGTTGAGTTAAGGACCTACCAATAGGTAGAGTGTCCTGGGCCTACCAATGGTAGAGTGCCCGTAATTGTGATAAGACAAAGGCCTTTATGTGAATAATAAACTGAACTTAACGATGACTTAAAGATTAAGTGAGTTTTCTCTCTTATCCCGGGAACGCCAGAACTCCTCTCACTGCTAGGAAATGACGGCTAGAGTGCATGAGGACTTAAGTTCATGGAGCGGCACGCCAAAGTGAGGTTATCGAAAAGCTTTGCCGTGACCGTCCCATATAGAGGGATGAAAGCTCATTCAATGAGCAGTTATGAGTACGGATAAAGTGTACATCCACCGCAAGTGTGAGTAAATCAATCTATTCGATAGCCGTGCTCGTGGTTAATGAGCGACGTGACAAGTTTCTCCCGTGGCTAGACTCATAAATATTAAAATGATGGGTTGGTATGCATAATATTTTTGTGTGCTGGTGGACTCAACTTCTCGACCTGCGAGAAGGGATAGACTCCCCAGAAAACCATGACGAACCGGAGACGGGAAACCATCCTTGGTATCACGATGGATGGCAGACAGAATCGTCACCGATTTAATATACTCTGAAACTGAAACTTGACTGGCTAGATGTTAGGTTTGGGAAATGATTTCCAAAAATTAGCTTTGTGCAAATAAACCACAGCCACCCATTGAATGACCCTATCATGTGCATCATTCCGTGTTGGCTTGCTGAGTACGTTGGGTACTCATCCTTGCTATACGCACAAACCTACAGATGTAGGCATGGAAGACCTGGAGGACTCGTATGCATACTACCAGGATGAATGAAGACAATGGAGCACAATAGGTCTTAGTCCCCAGACGTTGCCTGTAGGCGATCAACATGTCGCTGCCTTCTGTCTGCTATCTTATCTAATTTCTGCTTTTGGTTGTATCCGGACCAGTAGGTCCTGCATGTAATGATACTGTCTTCAGGCCTATTATTGTAATAATTTTGGTGTAAGACTATTCGTGCACCTTGCACCTGATAATTCAGTACTGTATTCGTGGGTACCAAACTACTCGATCCAGGGAAATGGTACTATGAACACGAATGATTCCCGTTCCAAAAACGGGGGTCTACAACAGGTCAGTAAGCGTCGTTAATGCCAATTTGCCGTTATGGGAAATCGATGGTATCGACTGTTTATCCGGCAAAATCTGGCAAGCCGATTTTCTAAAGGTGTCCGATTCTGCCAGACAGCCTATTGGAGACGAAGAGCCTTAATTATTACTTTGAGGGCAACGTGGAGGGCTCGAGTGTCTACGGCAAGGACACCGCGGACGACGACGATGACAAGCTTGGGCAGGGTTTTATGTTGGCCGACGAGGTAGAAGAGATAGATATCGGCTCTGGAGATAGGCCTAGGCCGACATACATTAGTAAAAATTTGTCTTCTCATTGTAGATCCTAGCTCATTGATTTATTAAAGGAATATAAAGACTGTTTTGCTTGGGAGTATTTCGAGCTGCCTGGTCTTAGCCCGTCCATTGTTGTACATCGGCTGCCTATCAAGCCGGGTTATCGGCCATTCAAACAGCCTCCCAGGAGGTTTAAAGCCGATATGTACGATGCAATCAAAGCCGAAATCAC
The DNA here is from genome assembly GCA_019925245.2 of Oryza australiensis. Classification (NCBI taxonomy): domain Eukaryota; kingdom Viridiplantae; phylum Streptophyta; class Magnoliopsida; order Poales; family Poaceae; genus Oryza; species Oryza australiensis. The sequence goes on along the minus strand of JAIFGZ020000116.1, from coordinate 9,662,773 downwards.
TCGGCTATATGACTCTAGATTCATTTGGCCCTGCCAATATGCCGAGCGGGTCTCGAATATTGTTCCAGTAATGAAAAAAATGGTGAACTTAGGGTGTATCGATTTCAACGACTTAAACAAGGCTACCCCTAAGGACGAGTACCCAATGCCCATAGCCGATTTACTAGTGGATGCTGATTCCGGCCACAAGATCATAAGTTTTATGGGTGATAATGCAGGATACAATCAAATTTTTATGATCGAAGAAGACATTCACAAGACTGCTTTCAGATGCCCAGGAGCAATCGACTTGTATGAATGAGTTGTCATGACATTTGGTTTGAAGAATGCTGGAGATCCTTATCAAAGGGCCATGAATTATATTTTTCATGACATGATCGGCTCCCTGGTAGAAATTTATATTGATGATGTTGTTGTCAAGTCCAGGGAAACAGAGAATCACATAGCCGATCTTAGACAGATGTTGGAGCATACAAGGAAATATAGCCTCAAGATGAATCCACTAAAGTGCGCGTTCGGCGTGTCGGCAGGGTAATTTTTAGGGTTTCTTGTTCATGAGATAGGGATTGAGGTTACACCAAGGAGCATCAGTGCTGTCAAAACAATACAGCCTTCGAAGGACAAGAAGCAACTGCAATCTTTAATCGGCAAAATCAACTTCATCAGGCGATTCATAGCCAATCTTTTAGAAAAGATGAAGCCGTTCACACCATTGCTTCGGCTGAAGGCTGATCAAGCATTCACTTGGGGGGCAGAGAAACAGAAGGCATTGGATAATATCAAGGATTATTTAAGCTCACCTCCAGTCTTGATTTCTCCACAAAAAGAGATATCATTCAAGCTATACCTATCAGCCGATGATAAATCAATCGGCTCAGTCCTAATCCAAGAGGTTGAAGGGAAGGAAAATGCCATCTATTATCTCAGCCGACGACTATTGGACGCAGAAACAAGGTATTCACCAGTGGAGAAATTATGTTTATGTCTGTATTTTTCATGTACACAGCTGAGGCATTATTTGTTATCCACTGAGTGCACAGTGGTTTGCAAGGCCGATGTAGTCAAATATATGTTGTCGGCTCCAGTGCTAAAAGGACGAATTGGAAAATAGATTTTTGCCTTAACAGAGTTCGATTTAAGATACCAGGCGCCCAGGGCAGTTAAAGGACAAGCTATAGCCGATTTTATAGTGGAGCACAGAGATGACTCCATCGGCTCAGTAGAAATCATGCCTTGGACTTTGACATTTGATGGCTCGGTTTGCACAAGTGGATGCGGTATCGGCTTGGTCATCATATCCCCAACGGGGGCAAGTTTTGAGTTTGCCTTCTCAATCAACCCCCACGTCACAAACAACCAAGCCGAATACGAAGCAGTACTTAAAGGATTGTATCTTCTCAAGGAAGTTGAAGCCGACGCCATCGAGATCATGGGGGATTCACTGTTGGTCATCAGCCAGTTGTCAGGAGAATATGAGTGTAAAACTGATGCGCTGATGGTCTATTATCAACGATGCCGAGAATTGATGGACAACTTTCGGCTAGTTACATTAAAGCATATCCCCAGAGAGCAGAATGCAGAAGCCAATGATTTAGCTCAAGGGGCATCGGGCTACAGGCCGATGACAAAAGATGTTGAGATAGAAATTGCCACCATGATAGCCGACGACTGGAGGTTTGAGGTCTACAACTATCTGCAAAACCCCTCCCGGTCGGCTTCAAGGAAGTTGCGCTACAAGGCTTTGAGATATGTCTTGCTCGATGAAGATTTATACTATCGGACGATTGATGGCGTGCTGCTCAAGTGTCTTAGTGCCGATCAAGCCAAAGTGGCCATCGGAGAAGTGCATGAAGGGATATGCGGCACCCATCAATCAGCTCACAAGATGAAGTGGCTACTTCGGATAGCAGGGTTTTTTTGGCCGACGATGCTAGAAGATTGTTTCAAGTACTACAAGGGCTGCTAGGACTGTCAAAAGTTTGGAGCTATACAAAGGGCACCAGCATCGGCTATGAACCCGGTCATAAAGCCTTGGTCGTATAGAGGTTATGATCGGCCAGATCAATCCACCCTCAAGTAAAGGGCATAAATTTATATTGGTACCAACAGATTATTTCACAAAGTGGGTGGAAGCAATTCCTTTAAAGAAAGTTGATTCAAAGGACACAATCGAGTTTGTTAAGGAGCATATCATATACCGATTCGGTGTTCCTCAAACCATAACAACAGATCAGGGATCTATCTTCATATCGAACGAGTTTGTTTAGTTTGCCGATGACATGGGAATCAAGTTACTCAATTCTTGGCTGTATTATGCTCAGGCCAACGGGCAAGCAGAGGCTTCAAACAAGAGCTTGATTAAGCTGATAAAGAGGAAGATTTCTGAATACCCCAAGCAATGGCATAGCCGATTAGCCGAATCACTTTGGGCCTATCGATGCCTTGCCACGGATCTATCCAAGTCCCTCCATATAAACTGGTCTATGGGCATGAAGCAGTCTTGCCATAGGAGAACATCATCGGCTCTAGAAGAATTCAGTTACAAGATCAACATACAGCCGATGATTACTACAACTTGATGATAGACGAATTGGAAGACCTGGTTTTATCATGGATGAGGGCCTTCGAAAAAGTAACAAAGGATTGAAGGGTTACGCGGAAGCTACGCTAGCCGAAAACAAAAATTTCTATCGCGCAAACCAGGAACACTTGCAAGTAAGGACCGATAGATCGTTACCGATTGGAGTAGAGTGCAGCGGAATAGCCAATCAGGGCAATACGATCCGGAACAGTGTAGCTGATTCCCGGAGACAGCCGATTCGAGTCGTCCGGCCGCGTTCTCACGCCTCGCTCCAATGCGCCCGACCGCAGCCGATCAAGAGCGCGCAACGTAGCAGCGCCTCTACCGGTATCCACACGTCCGGGGACAGAACGCCATACACCCGTGTGCTAGCACGCGATGCAAGGCTAGGGTTTGGCTCGAAAGTGGGGAGGGTTTCCGTGGAGATTGATCTCGGCGACTTCGTTGCACGCGATGCAATTGACGTGTCACGCCTCTCCACCCCTCCCTCCTTTATATAGAGTTGGCCGACGGGACTAGTGGCCGATTAGGACTCTATTTTGAATCGGATCTCATCCGTATCTCATAGAGTTGGCCGCCCCACACGTCGTAAGCCCATAGGACTCTATCCGATCGGATCCCTATCCGATCGAGCCGTATCCGAGTCCAACTTGAATATCTATTCTATCCCCTTAAGCGTGCGACCACAGTAGGTTCAGGTATACTCGGTTTCGGCTATAGTCTAACTTAGCCGATCGTCGGCTCGAGTCTAACTCAGCCGACTGTCAATAGCGGTGCCTAGCAGCACATATTGACACCATAGTATACAAGAATAATATCGGCTCAACCGTAATGTGTACACAAATCCCTTTGCCTCACGATACCGGTTAAGCTATAGGCAAGATGTGTGCCATCCCTTCAATAGCTTAACCATTCACTCGAACCGTATTGGATTATCCGTCCGTTGATTGACTCCTCAATCAACTTAGCATGGCCATGCATTTCCATAATCCATTACCTCGAGGGCCCAGAGATATCTCTCCAAAGGAGGGGCAAATTCCATCTTGATCACTCACATCCCACTCCATGTTTCATAGCAAACCCGAAAACTACCTTTATAACTACCCGATTCGGAATAGCGTTTGGTAGTCCCAAAGTAGGCTACTACACATGTTGGAATCCATGGTGATCTCAGTCTAAGGACTTTGTACCAACACTACCCGAGACCAACTAATGGCACATTAATTCCCGTAGTGTCTCATGGTGGGTCTATCCAACAATGTGTTCTCCAACACATATGTCCATGTTTATTGATTTGGTATCTCCATACCCATGATCTATGAGACATGATCATCAATCAATAAACATGCCGATCTTAGAATCATATTTGTTCCAACAATATGACATATGATCAGGGATCGTTTAGAAATAGATTCATACATATCGAGTCTCATAAATAAGTCACGTACTTATTGATCAATACAAGATGTCTATTTCATGGAACTGAATAACACTTTATTCATAAATACATAAACATTGACGTGATATCCAACATCTCCATGTTGCCTCTAGGGCATATCACTAACAAGGATAAGGAACGAGTAGCCCGCCATTATAACAAGAAAGTTGTGCCTAAATCTTTTGAAAAGGGAGAGCTCGTTTGGAAGTTAATACTGCCGATCGAATCAAGAGATAATAAATTCGGCAAGTGGTCACCTAATTGGGAATGGCCTTTCAAGATCCACAAATACGTTTCTAAAGGGGCCTACATACTAGAAGGATTAGATGGAGAAGTATTTGGAAGGGCTCTAAACGACAAGTATTTGAAAAAGTTTTACCCAAGTGTTTGGATCAATTCATGATTTGGCTATGTTTGTGCCGATTCGTGTCAGCCGATGTCTTGTGTTGTGCAAGCATCGCCTTTAGGACATTTTTACGCTAAGTTTTTCCCCTAGTTTTTTACAATCGGCTAAGCTTGGCCGACGACGACAGAAGTTGCTGACTTAGTAATTTTGTCGACGCTGCGAACATCATCAACAAAATTAAGGGGGCATATACATACACGTCAAGGAAACAAGAAGACACCGAGGAGAAGATTTTTTTTCAAAGTCACGGATGTTTTCCAAGGACAGAACTAAAGTGATCGGCCAGCAAGGATTTAAGGATTAAGTAAGCCGATTCCAAGTAGGCCGATTACAAAATTTTGCCTTTCAAAGTTCAAATAGGCTGATTACAGAAGACGTTCAAAGTTTAGACAACTACATCTATTACGGACTCAACAACGCATCTATGGCCGAAATTGCTGAAGCCTTGATCGCCTTCACTTCGTCAACCATCGCCAGGTCTTCGGCATCGGAGCCAGGAATTACCTTAGCTGATTTGTGAAGCTCTTTCAAGTATTTGATAGTGGCCGTCAATTTGCCCTTCTGATCTTCGGTAGCTTTTGGAAAATCGGCCAACACCTGCTCTTCAGTGGCGATCTCGGCTCGGCATTGTTCTAATTGTAACAACAGGTCAGCCTCCTTATTCCTCAGATTAGCAATCCGGGTTTGTGAAGTTGTCGGGCCGGCCATCAGTTCGCTCAGCTTTGTTTTTTCAGCCTCCATGTTCTTGACCGTGTCTTCAATCTTAGCAGTCACATCGGCTTGGGCAAGCCTTTCAATCATCCGTTGCATTTAGCCTTGGCCGATGTTGGTCGATGCAGACGACCGTGGATATTTTGGTGGCAAGATCTTCGGGAAGGCGGCCCTCAATCTCAAAGAACCGACTTTTAGTCAATCCGCACTCCTCAACTAGCCTATTGACATTGATGTCCAGCCGACGGCATATATCTCGAAGCTTTTCCTTGAGCTCGTCGGCTGGGGCCTTATCTGGGCTAGTCGCCTCGCCTTCCTCGTCGCCAAGAAATTCTTTTATATCAAAGGAAAGCAGATCGGCCAGGGGCTGCAAAAGGAATGAAAGGATTAGGCTACAACTAAGATGGTCGGTTGTTTAAGACATCTAAAAGGGGAAGAAGAGGAATGAAATTTACTCTTGTTGCATGAACAGGGGAAGCTTCTTCTTTGACGGCTAGGTCGGTTGGAGCGGGGTCATTTTCGGCACGATTATCAGCCGAGGTGGCTGCTTCAGTGCGTTCATCGGCCGGCTCTGCAACATCTTCAGCCTCGTGGCCACCCACAGCCGATGCCGTGTGTTCGCTCGACACCTGGGGGCAGCCGATGGAGATTGAGGAGGCTACAGAAAAGACAAGTGTTAGCTTAAAAATCGACTGGTGCTAGCAAAACAAAAAGGGCGCAAATCAGGTTTCTTTACTGATGAGGCAGGACGCTAGGGACGGCTAGCTAGCTTCTTGACCTACAAAAGGCAGATTCGGCTAAGTATGAGCCGATCAAGTTTTCACGGGCTAAGTTCGACAAGACAAGGACTTACCGACCGTTTCTTGATGGGCGGGCTTGGAGCTGGTGGACTGTCGGCTGGAGGGCTGACCGAATTATGGCTCGAATCGCTTGATTTGGCCGCCGCCTCAACAGCTTCTGACATTTCTTCATCAGCAGCTTCTTCGTTGAGAAATTGGTTGACGCTTGGATCAACAGATGGGAGGCTGTCAGCTGGTGCAGTCGGCTATTTTTTTCTGTTTCTTAACAGGTGTAGCCGATGGCTTCGCAGTTGGAGCGGCTCTCTTTTTCCAGGCAAGCCGCTCGCGTGTTTGCCCGTGTAAGAGCGTCTTTAGCTTCGGCGCATCCCAGCCAATGGCCGAAGGAGCCAGTCCACACCCGTTAGGCAAGACACCCAAGCGATATTCAATAGGGATTCTTGAGTTTCTCACCGATGACCTTTCGGTTTCGTTCACTGCAAAGAACAAAAAGTTTAAGTGTTAGCAGACCAGGTAGGCCGATGAGTTAAAAAGAGGAAAATAACTGAGAATTTAGAACTCACCGAGGGGATTTCGTCTGGTAGAAGAGAGGTGATGTAGTAAGAGGAAAGTTGGTGAAAAAAGTGTCGTTTGATTTCAATCCACCATCGGTCATAAGCTGTGCTTTTCTTGTATACCAGCACCATGGTACCAATGCTGGCGAGTGGAGGGCCTGCTAGGTTCATAAGCTTGCTCATGATCGGCGGCTGGTCTATTTTCCCTCTGGTTTAGATCTTGTCAGCACAATAGCAGCTGATGGCTAGTTGACCAAGACCAAACTGGTGAGCAGCCGATACCGTGTAGTAAAACTCGTAAGACTTGGCCACTGATCGGCCCTGATGGATGCCCGTCGGCAGAATGCATGGGGTAAGAGCAGCTGTGAATATGTCTCGGCATTTAGGGTACTCGTCTGAGTTTACTTCTTCAAGGTTGAATTCAACTGGCAACTCGAAGACTGGCCTATCCCTATAGAAATACCAGCAGCGGTTGTCCTTGGCGAAGCCGTCATATAGGGACATAAACCATTTGGCTAATAACTCAGCCGATTGTTTAGACCCAGCATGCGCTGCTTCGCCATAGCTGAGGAATCTTGTGGTTGTTATTTCATTCCCGTCATCATCTTCGATCGGCTCTAGTCGTGGGAAATATGCTTCAGTCAAGGGTGGCCGACCGGATATTTTCTAGGACATCAGCATGAGCCAGATCTGAAGAAACCACCATGGGCCCCCGGTGTTGACAGAAGTGTTGGCGGCTATCATGGCCACGGCCTGATGAAGAGTTTGGTATAGAGAGCCGAGGAGGAATTTGCCCAAGGGAATCTTTTTCCTATCCACTAGAGCTTCGGCTACGACTTGCCAGTTTGCTGTCGGCCCACAGCTGGATCAGCAGAACAGAAACTTCTCTAGCCACATCATTAGAAATGCGGCATGCTTCCTGGGACTGATTGGCCCATCTCTCATGTTCATGGCCATATAGCCACTCCATCCCCCTATGGCCTTAGTCTTGAATTGGAATTGGCCCTTTCCAGCCAGCTTATCAGGATTAGCCGACGACAAGATATCCAGTCCAGTATTCATCACTATGTCGGCTAGGGTAATTGTCATTGGGCCTTGCTGGAAGACGAAGGCGTTCAAGGTATCATTCCAGAAGTAAGTGGCAGCCGACATTAATGGTTCGTCCTTCTCCATGTCGGCTACTGACAAAGCCAAGCATTGGGCTATTCCTATTTCCTCCCAATGGGCTTGCTTGGCTGGCTGCATCCTTTTGTACCATTCTGGCCAAGATTTGTCTATTGAGGGCCAAGACTTAAAGGTGCCAATCCAATGGTTCAGAGATGGTTTTCTCATGTTGTAGGGCATCCTATTGGTTTTGGCTATAATTAACTCAGATGGATCCTTATTGCCGATAGGCCCTAGAAAATATCTATTGTTCTGGATGAGGCTGGGAATTACTATCTGGTGAGCAAGACGCTACAATAGGAAAGGAGAAGCAGAATACCAAATCAGAAACCCTAAAATACAGATCTATGGTCGAAAGGCAGTAAAAAAAGGGTTTTAGCTGATTAGGGCTTACCTCGGGGAACTTGGTTGGCGGAGCGGCCGATAGGGCGGCGGAAGACGCCATCGCGTGTTTGGAGATCGCCAGAAGTGGGGATCGCCGCTGCGGGCTTCGGGAGCTGGATGGGTCGCCTGAGAACTCGAGGGCTTTTGTTGAAGTGGCTCTTTGCTGACGGCATGACTTGTTTGGTGGTCGGCGGGGCAGTTTTTCAAGAGTTTTTGTAACAGTCGAAACAGAGTCAAGCTAGGATTGCGCTTGGAATTCGAATTGCCTAAAATCCGCAACATTTCATATCACGGACTTGGGGGGCATGTGTTAATGACCAAATTTGGTAACCAAATCCCCGGGTTTCCAGCGGAGATTGAAGCGGAATTGGAGAAGATGCATGATCTGCGAAGAAGCGGAAACGGAATCGGCTGAGTCCGAATCAGCTGCAGAGTCAGTCGACTGAGTTTGAATCGGACTGGGATAGTTGATAGCCTATTCCGAGTCAAGATAGAAGTGGGGCCAATCCCGATGGAAGGCGTGAAGATGAGAAGTTGGATTCGGTTCCCAAATTTATGGGTTAAAGATATTGCCATCTATGGATAGAGTCCTGTAACGGTAATTGTATCTGTAAAATAGGGATTTGTTTAGATATTCCTTTTGTAATGCGGCATGAGACCATGTCCCGGGATATTGTCGTACCTTGTACAGTAGACAAGTTAGAAACTGTGTTCTACACGGACTTTGTTATACTTGGGTATAAATAGGACCCGAGACCCCTTGTAAATATATCAGACACACATCAATACAACTTCGGCGCATCGCCTCCTTATTTTCTTTTAGACGAGATCTTGATCCGGCTTCGGGCTGCATCGATTTCGACCCCCGAATAAGGTAAATTCTCGTCATTAGTGGTTTGTATCGTCGAATCTAGTGCTTACATCATCATGACACTCTAGGTTTGATGTTATAGACTGCACTATTTACCACATATGACATATAATCTAGGACAATGTCTAGATCTATCTTGCCAGAGGCCTGTTTCTTTTAGGATACAGCAGCCGATAGAGCTAGATCTAGATGTTGAACCATATTATATGTTGTATCCACCGTCTTGAGGGGTTTACATCGGTTTATATAGATCTGATAATTCTTTTTGTACTTAGTGCTGCATCATCATGAACTATTAAGTCACTTTTAGAATTATTAAGATCTATTCGGCTGGATGCTTATCATTAGAGACAGTGCCGGAGTTTCAGCCGGCCTTACCTGTTTTGATTATATTTTAGCATTAATTACTATTAGATATGTTAAAACTGCCTCTTATGTTAAGATCTCAATCTGGTTAAATGCCCTAAGTCGATATCAATCTGTTAGCTTCAGCCGGCAGCCGATTGATCTAGGTTTAGTGCATTTAGGATAGATTAATATCTTTTCATAAGATGTATCGGAGTAATAGCCGATTCACAGTTAGGTCTACAGTATCGGCTAGGCCATGAATGCATATATTTATTATCCCAATGTATATTTAAATTAAGTGGTTTATACTGTCTTGGCGTAGCCGATCTATCCCAATCACTTAGTTTAAATGTGCTTTGGGATAACAATTATATGTAAATTGATTCCCTGAGCCGATCCACTAGGATCTAAACCTAACCATAACGCCTATCTGTTTATTTCTTGTTGGTTAACAGATCAAACCAACTGGCACGTCTAGTTCATCTAAGGTAACCAAGGATGGACCTGCACTGGAGTTAAGCAGATCTCTCAGGCTAGCGCGTGTGAGAAATTTCTCATCAACACCAGCGTGGGCAACGGCTGGGCTTGTAGTATAGCTTTTTCCTATCCAATGTACCCAGGTAAGGGTGTGCGTGATGGAGTTTGAATGTGCCCTACGACGGCCTATGCGGCTTCCGGATTTACCTAGACACAATAGGGGGTTGCCTACCTTAGATTTAAAGATAGGGGCAAAACCTGAAGTGTGGTGCACTTGGTTAGGGAGGGCTATGTGAAGGGTCATGTCACAGTTTCATTCCGGTATGTCATGGTGGCATGTCGGCGTACGAAAACGTGTCATGAGGCTGTGTCTTGTGGGTACAGTTGTACACCTCTGATCAGAGTAAAACTATTCAAATAGTCGTGCCCGTGGTTATGGACGATCGACCAGATTCACCGTGATTAGTTCCATCTTTAATAATTTGACTTAATGAAACTAACATAGATCAGATGGATGGTTGGGTCTGTCGCAACGTGGTGTAGCGTTGGACAATAATGGTTAATTCTGCTTAATTAAATTTAATAGTTTTACTGCTTTCAACTACTTCTTTTAAATGCCTACCTTATGCAAAAAAAACCTTTAGCCTTCTTTAAAAATTACTTGCATCATACCTCTTCTTGGCGACTTGCTGAGTACAGTGAATAATACTCAACCTTGCTCCATCTTCCCCACCTCAGAGAGTATTATTCGGATGATGGATATGCGAAGGAGTAGGCTTCGTCTCTACCGTCGAGGATGCCCTTGGAGTGCAGTCACCACGCTACGAGCGCCAAGATGTCTAGAACAACTCGTCTTTATTTTTCCACTGATCCTGGACAGGGATGTAATGCACATTCAGCTTGTGAATTTTGGTCGAAAATTTCTGGGCGTGACACTACCAGATCCGGATGCTGCACGGAGGTGAGGTAGGGGCGCATCGGCGACAGTCGCAAGAGGAGCCCAAAGGGGTGAGCAACCAAGGGGAAGGGGGGTAGAGGGCGATTGCGAGCGCTGGGGCGGTGGCGGTGACTGGTGTGGTGGAGGAGAGGGGCTGCGATAGTGATCGGTGCAGCGGAGGAAAGAGGATGTGGCGGCGATTAGTGCGGCCTAAAGACAATGGTGACGAGATGCACATTTTTTTTCTTGTTTTTTCATTTTCCCTCACCTGTTATAACGTAAATAAAATTCAAAGTAAGCAGTGAATTATTTTGGTCGTTGCAACGCGGTTTATTTATTTTTAAGTTCTTCTTACTGATTCACTCATTACATAGTAACAGCTTTTAACAAAATTTAGCTAATTGAATAGTACTAGAATTGCAATTGAATACACTAAAATTGCAAGGAGTAATATCACCATACAAAACAGGAGGTAACCATATTCTGACCACGTTCAACCAACCAAACAAATCTTTTATATGCAGCGTTTGCACATACAACCAACTAAACAACATCTCACACCATTTAGGCTTAACTCATACAACTAACCAAACAACTCCATTTGCATCCACCTATCCAGGTTAGAGTTAGCCTGGATGGTACATACCAGCTAGGCTAGGATGGAGCCCAAACAAACCCATAGTGCACGGTAGCATATGTACTAGCTTGTAGATGGTCTTGTTTTCCTCGGTAGCCATGCAGGAAACCAACGGGCTGTCAGTTGCATGAAGACAAGAAGGCGGATATCTCTAACCATGCATGAAGCGCATGAGCATGCTTGTGGAGATTATGGCAATCGGGTATCTACATGGCAAGCTTATCCGACTGGAGGTAGGGATAGATTGCGCCTGCCATATCTGTAAGCCGAACTTGACTTGGGTGTTACGGTTGCCGATAGAGATAAGACAATCGGCCTATAGTCACGGTTTGGTAAGATTGAGGAAACCGACTTAGAATAAGATAGAGTTTCCGACTTGTAAACCCTTCCTCCCAAGACTATATAAGGGGGGTAAGGGGCGTCCCTTGAGGGATATTCCGATAGGAGATCAGATATCCAACACTAGATCTCGAGATATACAACTTCATAAGCGAGAGCTTTAGATCACGAGATCAATAAAGACACTCGGCGGATCGAATCCACCGAAACAGGAGTAGGGTATTAACTCACGAGAGGGCCTGAACTGTCTAAATCTTCTTCTTCTTCTAACCCATCGTGCTTGGCGATCTCGATGCGACCCCATAAAATATATTGCCGAAACCAAGTTTCGACGGTTGGCGCGCGGTAGGGGGCCGGCGTCGAGACTTCTTCAACAATCTCGCCGACAAGCGTGATGGGATCTCCTTCAAGACTCGGCGACTTCGCCGCCAACTTCGTCGACGACTCCTCCTTCGACTCGGATTCGAACCAGTCGAAGGGAAAAGCCTACTCGGCGCCGTTCGGGCTCCCCAACAGCGCCGAGATCTTCGACAACATCTTGAAGACCAAGATGCGATCCACCTTCTCCGACGACGGACTTCACTCGGCGCCATTCGGATTATCGGATGCCGACGAGATCTGCGCCAATCTTCTCGCCTCCCGACGGAAGCAATCTACTCGCGAAGACCTCTCGGTGCCGTTTGGGTTTCCAAACGTCGCCAAGATCTACAATAACTTCTCTCCCCGAGTTGGCGGCGATCCACTCGGAGGAGCCTAATCCCCAAGCTCCGACTCGGACTGGAGCGATCCAGATCCGAATTTCCCAGGATCAAGGGAGGTCGCTGTCATCCTCCCATCCTTCGGCTCCTGCTCATCTTCAGAGCTCAATGGATACCTCAGCTCCGCCGGCTTCGACAATCTCTACGGCATCCCTTCTGACGAAGCCGACAACTCCGACTGCCGCATGGACTGTGAGCCGAAGCGCTTCGACGTCCTCATGGCCGAGCCGGATGAGTCCGACTCAGCCATGGCCAGAAGGCTTGCCGAAGAGGAGCGAGCTAGAGTGGAGCTTGAGCGCAAGACAGCCGAGGAGGACAAACAACGCAAAGACGAGGCTGACAAAAGGAAGCAGGATCTACGTGCAGCCGGACGATCTGCCCAGGAGGCCATCCTCCAAACACGGGTTCGCAACACCAACGTCTTCCAGACGCCACAGCAGAACGCTGTCGCCGCACTCACGCTCTTGGACACCGTCATGGAGACGGCTCCGGCCAACGTGACTCCTATACTTGATAAGATCAAGACCATCGTTGCTGCCACGGCTAACGGCCCTCCCACCACTTCGGCGCGAAGGCCGACTGAATCCGTGGCCGAAACGCCAGACAAGAGCCGGCTCCCGCCCCTAAAGTCGGAGACTACGGAGGCCCGAGCCGGCTCGGTCGACAACCAGCCAAGAGGCCCACCTCGCGAGTCCACGCTAAGGCACCAAGAGCGGACGGCCGACTCCGCGACAAACGACACGGACGTCCACCCGTCCACCACCGAGTCCGCCGCAACAGTTCCAGCTACCCAACCAGCCAACGAAGACCCCGCCGAGTGATCTGCGGGAAGTCCTCGACCGCCGTTACCAAGAGCGCGACCGACGCACTCGGGAGGATCGAAGGGGATCACCCGATAGCGGCGACGATGGAGTACCGGCCTTCACTCGGGAGCTCCGCCGAGTGCATTGGCCGAGTGGCTTTAAACCTACAGGGATTGAAAGGTACGATGGCAAGACCGACCCCGAATCTTGGTTAACCGTATATACTCTTGCCATCCGAGCTACGGTGGCGACAACAAAGCCATGGCCAACTACCGCCCGTGGCCCTCGCAAACTCAGCCGAATTGGCTCACGAGCTGCCAAGAGGCTCAATCGGCTCGTGGAGCGAGCGAGGACCACTTCATCACCAACTTCCAAGGCACCTTCGAGAGGCCCGGCACGCACTTCGACCTTTACAACGTCATCCGGCGGACGAACCTCGAAGGATTACATTCGTCGCTTCTCCGAGAAGCGCAACAAGATCCCGAACATCACCGATGACATCATCATCGCCGCCTTCCGAAGGGAGTCCGTGATGAGCCGCTTATCGGCAAGTTCGGCGCAAGCCACCGAAGACGGTGAAGCGGATGTTTGAGACGGCGAACTCATACGCCAAATCGAACGACGCCATTAAGGCCGCCCGTCAAGACCGGCCCGACGAAGGGAGGACAAGCAAGCGGAGGAAGCCGAAATCCTAAGAAGGATGGCGGCAACAACGGCAACCGAGGGCCGAAAGATCGCAAGCGCCGATCCGAAGACTTAGTGGCCGCGACCTCCAATACTCAACGCCGTCCCCGAGTCGCCGCCTACGACGCCATCATGAACGCCCGGTGCACCCACCATCCGAATCACAAGCACGCGGCGAAAGATCGCTTTATCTACAAGCGTTCGCCAAACAGACGCGCGCGCAACTCAACAAGAAGCCGATCGACGAGGTTGGCCCATCCGGCGCCAAGAAGAGCAACGCGGCTGAAAACGCCGAACCCTTTCAAGACCCGGTGGGGAGCTCAACCACATCTTCGGGGGTCCGCTAGCCTATGAGTCCAAGAGGAAGCAAAAGCTAACCGACCGGGAGGTCAATGCGGCTCAACCCGAAGTCCCTCAGTATCTGCGATGGTCGGAAGTGGCCATCACCTTTGACCGCTCGGATCATCCTGACCGAGTGGTCCACCCGGGACGCTATCCACTCGTCCTGGACCCCGTGGTCCGCAATATCAGGCTCAAGCGCGTCCTCATCGATGGGGGCAGCGCCCTCAACATCCTGTTCGCCAAGACCATGGATGAAATGCAGATCCCGAGGGCCGAACTAAAAGCAAGCTCAGCCCCTTCCACGGAGTTATCCCGTGGTTGTCTTCAACACCACTCGGGCATATCTCCCTCCCGGTCCACCTTCGGAGCCCGAGAGAACTTCCGAACGGAGAACGTCACCTTCGAGGTGGCCGACTTCGAAACGGCGTATCATGCCATCATCGGAAGGCCTGCGCTTGCCAAGTTCATGGCGATCCCTCACTACACTTACCTCTGCATGAAGATGCCGGGTCCCAACGGCGTCATCACTCTTCGCAGCGACGTGAAGCAAGCCTTCACCTGCGACAAGGAGAGCTGCGACATGGCCCAATCTCGCGAGAGATTACGTGGCCAACAAGAAGTCCGATTGGCTGCATCAACTTCGGCAGAGGGCGAAGTCCCCGCGAAGAAGATAGCCAAATCAGGATCCGGCGACGCCAAGACCAAGAAGATCTCCCTTGATTCGTCCGATCCCTCCAAAACTGCCGTAATCGGCGCCAACCTAGATCCTAAATAGGAAAGCGCGCTCGTCACCTTCCTCCAAAATAATAAAGATGTTTTTGCTTGGAAACCATCCGATATGCCCGGAATTCCTAGGGAGGTGATCGAGCACTCTTTGAACGTCAAAGATGACGCCAAACCAATAAAACAACGATTACGCAGGTTCGCACAGGATCGAAAAGACGCGATCAAAGAAGAACTTGCAAAGCTCTTGGTCGGCTTCATTAAAGAAGTCCTCCACCCCGACCGGTTGGCCAACCAGTCCCGGTCCGCAAGAAAACGGGGCAATGGCGCATGTGTGTCGATTACACCGACCTCAATAAAGCCTGCCCCAAAGATCCATTCGGGCTGCCTCGCATCGACCAAGTCGTCGACTCCACACACCCCGCGAACTCCTAAGTTTCTTGGATTGTTACTCGGGCTATCACTGATCGTTGAAAGAATCCGACCGCTTGAAGACATCTTTCATCACGCCGTTCGGGGCCTATCTACATCACCATGCCTTTCGGCCCGAAGAACGCCGGAGCTACATACCAACGCATGATCCAAAGATGCTTCCGACGCAGATCGGCAAAAACGTTGAAGCTTACGTCGACGATGTCGTCATCAAGACCAAGCGAAAGAAGACCCGATCGCCGACTTAGAAGAAACCTTTGCAAACATCCGGCCTTCGAATGAAGTTGAACCCGGAGAAGTGCACCTTCGGCGTCCCATCGGGCAAACTGCTCGGCTTCATGGTATCACATCGCGGCATTGAAGCAAACCCGAGAAGATCAACGCTATCTTAAACATGAAGCCCCGAGTAATCGAAAGACGTCCGTAAGCTCACGGCTGCATGGCGGCACTAAGCCGTTTCATATCCCGACTCGGCGAACGAGGCATGCCCTTCTTCAGGTTACTGAAGAAGACAGACGACTTCCAGTGGACCACGAAGCCGACAAGGCCTTTGAAGATTTCAAAGAATTCCTTACTACGCCACCCGTCCCGGCTTCACCTCGCCCCGGGAACCCCCGTTGCGTACGCTTTCAGCCACTCACCAAGTGGTTAGTACGGTCCTTGTGGTTGAACGAGAAGAAGAAGGACGGGCCCAGAAGATTCAAAGGCCAATTTACTTTGTCAGCGAAGTATTGGCAGGAGCCAAAACCCGATACCCCCAGGTACAAAAATTGCTTTATGGTGTTCTAATAACCGCGAGGAAATTGGCACACTACTTTCAGGGTCACTCGGTCACCGTCATCACCTCTTTTCCACTCGGCGATGTCATCCACAACCGTGAGGCAACCGGGTGCATCGCCAAGTGGGCCCTAGAACCGATGCCGCTTGGACTTAACTTTTAAGCCCAGGGCGTCCATTAAGTCACAAGCCTTAGCGGACTTCTGGCCGAGTGGACTGAACAGCAAGAGCATGTGCCCCGAGAAGACCTCCAACACTGGACCATGCACTTCGACGGATCCAAGAGGATCACCGGCCTGGGAGCGGGAGTTGTGCTGATCTCCCGACCGGGGAAAGGCTAAGATATGCCCTTCACCTCCACTTCTCCGCCTCACACAACGTCGCCGAGTACGAAGCTCTTCTACATGGATCGCGCCTCGCAGCCTCACTCGGCATTCGACGGCTTATTGTGAAAGGCGACTCCCACCGGTCGTCAATCAAGTGATGAAGGACTGGTCCTGCTTAAATGACACCATGGAGGCCTACCGACAAGAGGTCCGCAAGCTTGAGGACAAGTTTGATGGGCTAGAACTCTCACATGTCCCGAGACATAACAACGAAGCCGCCGATGAGCTAGCACGGTTCGGATCCAAGCACGAAGCTGCTCCAACGATGTCTTTGTCGAACATCTTTACGAGCCAACCGTCATGGCAAAGACAGCTCCCAACGAGCAAACCACGAACGAAGTCACCATGATCGATACCGACCGGAGGACGCCGCTCATCAAATTCTTAACTCAAGCAAGAGCCGCGGATGACCGGGATGAAGCGAACGCGTCCGGCGTCGTTGCCAAACATACGTCATGGTCGACTCCGATCTATACAAGAGGAGCCCCTCCGAATTCTAATGAGGTGCATCACACCCGAAGAAGGGAAACAATTACTCCAAGATATCCACTCGGGCATATGCGGAAGCCACGCGGCGGACGCACTCGGTCGGCAAAGCTTACGGCAAGGATTCTTCGGCTCACCGCGGTCTCCGACGCGGACAAAGTCGTAAGAGCTGCGAAGGCGCCGCTTTTTGCCCGACAAAGCCATGTCCCGGCCCAGAGCTTCAAACAATCCCACCGTCCCGGCCGTTCGCGGTATGGGGCGGACATGGTTGGCCCTTTCAAGAAAGCTCCGGGAGGTTTCACACACCTCTTCGTCGCAATCGACAAGTTCTCCAAGTGGATTGAAGCCAAGCCGGTTGCCACAATCACTGCCGACAAAGCACGGGATTTTTCCTCAACATCGTGCACCGCTTCGGCATCCCAAACGTAATCATAACCGATAATGGGACCCAATTCACGGAGGCATCTTCAAGGAATTCTGCGAAGACTTTGGGATCAAGATCTGCTACGCATCAGTAGCTCACCCCAAAAGCAATGGGCAAGTCGAGCGAGCCAACGGGATGGTCCTTCAAGGTATCAAGGCTCGCGTATTTGACCGACTAAGCCCTTACGCCGGCAAGTGGGTCCAGAACTTCCCTCGGTTCTATGGTCGCGCGAACTACACCCGGTCGGCCACCGGCCAAACTCCTTTCTTTTTGGTCTATGGCGCGAAGCCATGTTGCCAAATGAAATGGAATACGAGTCCCTCCGGGTCCGCAGCTTCAACGATGAACGCTACGACATCGACCGAGTGGATGACCTCACCCGATTAGAAGAAGCCCGCGAGGCAGCCCTCATCCAGTCGGCCAAATACCTTCAAGGGCTCAAAAGATACCACGTCGCAACGTGAGAGCACGAGCTTTCATTGTTGGCGACCTGGTCCTACGCAAGATCCGACCACCAAAGACCGACACAAGTTATCTCCCTTATGGGAAGGACCGTATATAATCGCCGAAGTGACTCGGCCGGTGCTTACGGCTAAAGCGCGAAGACGGGTCCATGGTGGAGAACTCCTGGAACATCGAGCATCTTCGACGGTTTTACGTCTAATTTTGCTAAGGCCTCATGTTCTCCTTGATCGCCAACCTCAAGCAAGATGACTTCTTGAGCTAGGTGAATGGGATACACATATCAATAAAGCTCAAATTTTCCTCATCAAATTTTTGTGCACAATTTGGTTTATCATTGTTTAATGTCCTTCGACTCGAGCTCAGTGTCTAAGGACTGAGAGTTTTCCGATGACCTAATCGAGCCTAGGCTTGATGACAGCCAGACGAAAACTACTTAAGAAATTTCACACAAAGGCTCGAATCAAGGCATTGACATAAATAAACTAAAAATAGTCACAAAGATTCCACGTCAGAGTGTTACAATTACATGATATCTACAAAGCAAAGTCAGAATACAGTTCAGAGCTTAAAATTGTTCACTACATCCAAAGATATCTTCTTCGCCGCCTCTTGCGCCTCGCTTAGCATATCTAAGGCCTGCTCGTCTGTTGTTCCCTCAGCGAAGCCCTCCCCGACTGAATGGATATCCACTCGGGGGTAGAGGGACTTGGTCTGTGCAAGAGCCAGACCAGCCCCCATGTTGGCCGCTTCGGTGATGTTCTTCAGATACTGTTCGGGAGCCAGCCGAAGCTTGTCGAAGATCTCGATTGGCTCCAGCGAGCTGGCCCCAACTCCTTGGTCAAACAAGGATGCCAAGATCGGCGTGGCGGCGTTGGCGACCTCTTCGCGTATCTCGTCACTTGACTTGATCCGCCCAAGTAAGACGTCGTATTGGGCTCGGGTCTTCATCTTATAAGCCGCAAGGAGTCCCGATCATTCAAAGCACTCGGAAATGAAGCAAGACATGAAATTCAACTTCAAAGAAGGTTACCTTCAAATTCGGCCTCCATTTCGGCCTTGTCGAGGCCGACCGCTTCACTGGACTTGAAGCGAGTGGACCTCCGAAGAATTTCCTACAACGAAAGAAGGTTAACAATAGCCAAGATCAACATAAGAATCATAATGAAGCTGGGAGAGGCGGGCTTACTTCCAATTGATCCGCGGAGGTCGAGGTTCGCTTCCCGAAGCTCCGAGATCTCCCTCCTTAAAGCGGCCTCCCTTGATGCGGCCTCCTCCCGAGTGGCCTTCACTGTCGCCGAACGTCCTCCAAGGAGTTTAAGTGGGGGACCAGCTTCTCTAACACTTCGATTTTGCCATTGAGCGGCGTATTCCTTCGCACACGAAAGCAAGGTGGAGTGATCGACGAAAGATAACGATAATATAATCAAAAAGAAAGACGAAGGCTTACGTTGAGCGCGGGTCGCCTCATTCAGGCTCTCGACGAGGGCATCCCTTTCATCCTTTTCGCTTTGCCGGTCGAGGATGATCCCCGTCTCTCGCCTTCCGAGTCCCGCCACTCGATTCGATCGGAGGAACCCGTGTCTCGAAGACGCAACCTGGGATCTCTTCTACCGTGGCCGGCAAACAAGAAAGACCAATGAAGACATGAGGGATTCAAAATTGAAAGAACGAAGGAACGCTTCAAGCAAGTCTCACCGGTTTCGTGTCGCCGCCTAGGTGGGGCGCAGGACTCTTCTTCTTCTTCGGGCTCGCGCCGAGTGACCCCGACGGGGCGCTTGAGCCGCAGCGTGGGTTCCCTGCACTGACGGTTTCTAGTCGGGATATCCCGACCGCGATCGGGGCTCCTCCCTAGGGCGTCCTCCTTTGGAGGCGAAGGTGTTTCTTCGAACGCTCGCACTCGGTTGCGGGCTCCGGGGTTTTGGCTCTGCTGGCCTTGGCACTTCGGGAGCAGCGGCGGAGTCGGCCCTTCACCCCTCCCAGGATCTATGTCCCGGGGCCTCCTGCGAAAGTGAATACAAGAAAGATAAAGAAAGGTTTTCCGCGAAAGAGTTCAAGACTTCGGTTTGAGCATACCTAGATGACCGGCGGATCTTCGGCGCCGTCCGCGTGATCGCCTTAGAGGCGGGGTCTCGACCGGAGGAGCCGGGACGTCGTCATCCGAATCCTCGATGATCGCCGCCTTTTGCTTGCGCGCTTGTTCGAGTCCTCACTGGCGCCGCCCGCTTCCCGACCGGATCAGCTTGGATTTTGATCCCGCCACGGCTTCTTGGCGGGCGACGCGGCGCGTCATCATGAGCCACCTTATATGGCTTGGAAGTGATAGAGGCGTTTTCTGCGAAGAGAGAAGGTGCAACATTAAGAGACAAGACGTCAAGATTGAAGATACTATGAAGCAACCAATCGGCTTACCGGAGGAGGAGGTCGGTGGATGCTGAATGGAAGGACTCGCAGAATGAGGGCCCGCTTGACGGCAATCCCGGATGAGAAAAGCTTGTACATCCGGATCTTCAGGATCTCGTATGTGAGTGGATCCGGGTCCTCTCGATTGGGGTCCGATCCGCCTTCATACTCGAAGGCCGGCTTCGACCGCTCCTTGATCGGCGCCGCGGCACGATGAAGTGCCGAGTGATTTGTTCCCCGCGAAGATTCTTCTTCTTCATCGCCGTGGATCTTCGCGAGCGATCGTTGGCCTCGTCCCAATCTTGGGCTACCGGCACGGTGCTCCAAGACGGCTTGGGGACAGGAGGAAGACCGACAAAGGCGGGCACCGGGTTCAAGATTATTGATGTAAAACCAGCCCGCGTGCCACCTTTGTTGGAGGATTTCAAAGGGAGAGAAAAGTAGTCTTTGCGGAGAGATCCGCGAAGCTGGAAGCCTGCCCCGCCAACAACACAAGGTTGGTCCTTGTTTGGATGGGGTTTCAGATAAAACATACGACGGAATAGATTGAAGTGAGGAAGAATGCCGAGAAAAGCTTCACACACATGAATAAAGAGGGCTATGTGGAGCATCGAGTTGGGGTTCAGATGGTAAAGATGAAGACCATAATAGTCAAGAAGCCCCCGGAAGAACTCGGAGGTGGGAAGGCTGAACCCGCAATAGAAAAAGGAAGTGAAGACAACGAGCTCACCGGTGTTTGGGGTCGGGAAGTCCTCCCCGCCGCCGGCGCCATCCCACAAGTTCCTTCGGCGGAAGCACGCCGTGCTTCACCATCTCCTTGAGGGTAGATTCCCTCACTTCCGAAGCGGCCCATTGGTCGAAGGGAATCCTTTTTTCCTCCGCCATGAGAATGGGTTAATGGGAAGTGGATCTGGCTGAGAAAAGTTGGATCTTTGGCGATGGAACGTGGGAGATTTGGCTGTGGAGGCTGGTTGTTGCAGAGATCAAGCTCTTAGATGGACGGATTTGGGAGCGCGCCGAGTCTAGGGTTCTCCGCGGTGAGCCGTTGAACAGATCGTGAGAAGGGGAATCGTTTGGAAGACGAAGAGGCGGGGACGACCTCGCGTCTTTATAGAAAGATTTGAGGGTTGCGCTAGGTTTTCGGTGAGTGGGCCGAGCCCATAAGAAAATCTACGGCCCGCTAAGGTGTGGTCCGATACGTGTCCTTAGGGACTTAAGCGGATGAGCTTAAGCGATTTGCCCCGTCAATATGCGCGTGTCCGAGTGCCCTATACCTTTAAAGATCCTTCCATACCGCGGTTTGCTTGACTTCGTGAGAAGCTGGCACGATGCAATTTGGAAGGTGACCAACAGCAGAGTTTTTATAGCCGCCTTGGTGAACAAGGGCTGTTTGGTTTTTCAGCATTTGGTCGGGTAATCTTACCGATGCTGTTTATTTTCCACCTTGGTGAAGATCTTTATAAGATTGAGACCAGTATTATGGCAAAAGCTATTTAATAACTTGGTCATATTTTTCATATGATTGAAAAACTTGTTTTCCCATGAGGGATGAATGAAATATTTATTCCGGATTACTCGGGCAAATCCACTCGGATAAGCAAGAGCTTACAGTGTTTTTTACCCATGAGGGATGATTGAATTATTTGTTCTGAGGTAACTCGGGCAAATTCACTCGGATAAGTATGAACTTGCCGAGTAATGAGATTTCTATGATTGCTTTAGCATGAGCTAGGCATCTACGTGAGAATGATTTTTTATGGTTCTTGACCATATGCTTAGCCTATTTTTGACTAACCACATAGTTGGGGGCTACACCTAATTAGGTGCATCAGGAGATGCACCTAGATATTTATTTTTGAGAATATTTGAGATATTTTCAGCCCTTCACAGTCTTTGGAGCCACTCGGGAAGATTCAGGCAGAGATGATGGAATCATTCGGCGCCAAAAGCACTCGGTCAAAGAGATTTTTTGGTTGAGTGCTGTTTTGGTCTGAAGCTGAGTTGTCTCGTCGACTGAAAAGGACTCGGGGGCTACTGTGGAGATTATGGCAATCGGGTATCTACATGGCAAGCTTATCCGACTGGAGGTAGGGATAGATTGCGCCTGCCATATCTGTAAGCCGAACTTGACTTGGGTGTTACGGTTGCCGATAGAGATAAGGCAATCGGCCTATAGTCACGGTTTGGTAAGATTGAGGAAACCGACTTAGAATAAGATAGAGTTTCCGACTTGTAAACCCTTCCTCCCAAGACTATATAAGGGGGGTAAGGGGCGTCCCTTGAGGGATATTCCGATAGGAGATCAGATATCCAACACTAGATCTGAGATATACAACTTCATAAGCGAGAGCTTTAGATCACGAGATCAATAAAGACACTCGGCGGATCGAATCCACCGAAACAGGAGTAGGGTATTACCTCACGAGAGGGCCTGAACCTGTCTAAATCTTCTTCTTCTTCTAACCCATCGTGCTTGGCGATCTCGACTGCGACCCCATAAAATATATTGCCGAAACCAAGTTTCGACAATGCTCGAGCTAGCGCGTAGGAGAGCCACCGTGCGGCCGACCGCCTCGGCAAGGCAGCGACCACTGCTGCTCGAGACCACCTCCGCGCGCTTGACTTCAGCCGCCGGCTTCTGCCTTCCAGCTTTGGCTCCGCAGCCCCCGCGTCCTCCGCGACCTCCGCCCGGCCCCGGCCTCGCCGCGTGGCGTTGCCCCGCGCCCATCTCCGCCCGCGCGGCCACGCCCTCCGAGCCTCCCTCCGCGCCAAGCGTCGGTCGCCGCCTCCGTTTCTCCGTGCGGACGAAGCTGGCTCCGCACGCGAGGATGGGGTGCCACCGTCTCCCCGCGCGCGTCCGGCCCCGCCCGCCTCTGCACCACTCCATCGTCTCCCCGCCGGTCACCGCCTCTCCCGTTCGGCCACCTCCCGCCGCCGACCGCATGGAGGCCGGAGAGATATGGGCAAATAGGGGAGAGAGGTGGAAAAGATTGGGCAATTGAAATGTAAATCTCACGTTGACTCAACCGCGTCAGTTAAAATAAAAACAATACTGTTTTTTTAATCTAATATGAGCTTACTTTTGAAAAAATTAAAAATATATTATATGTATAGTTTATTAATGACTAGCAAAATGCCCGTGCGTTGCAACGGGACGACGATGCAGGGAGGGAAGCAGGCGGAGGACGAAGGTCCAGGCGGCGGCGTGGGAGCTCCGAGCGGCGACGGGAGGGAGGGAGGGGCGCAGACGCGACACGGACGGGGCGAAGAGAGGGATGCAGAGATCTTTTTTCATCCAAACTCTCTCTTTCTTTTCAACATTGGGACTCCAGTTAATTTTATAAACAATCAAAGGGTTTTCGCAAAATAACACTTTTTTCTTCTTTAACTGGGTTTTTTAAAAAATAGTCAGATGGACTGCGGGTTAATTTTGAAAAAACTTAAGGGGTTTTCTGCAAAATAACCAGGCAAAACAAAATTTGGGTGAAAACACTACTTGCTTTATAGATAGTTATAGATAGCAAAATGCACGTGCGTTGCAACGGGACGACGACGCAGGGAGGGAAACAGACGGAGGGCGAAGGTCCAGGCGGCGGCGCAGGAGCTCGGAACGGTGACGGGAGGGAGGGGGCGTAGGCGCGACGAGGCGCGCGCGCGCGGATGGGGACGAAAGAGAGGGACGCAGAAGGTCTTTTTATTCATCCAAGCCTTCCCTTTCTTTTCAGCATTGGGACTGCGGGTTAATTTTATAAACACTCAAGGGGTTATCTCGTAAAATAACCTTTTTTTCTTCCTTAACTGGTATTTTTTAAAATAGCCGACGGATAGGGTTAATTTTGAAAAAACTCAAGGAGTTTTCTGCAAAATAGTCAGTAAAACAAAATTTGGGTAAAAACACTAGTTATAGATTTTTAAACTCGATGAGATAAAGATAAAAGATCTCAAGTAATTTTTTCTGATGAAAGGACACGTCCTTTTGCTCCAAACAGTCCAGCACCATCCTCGACCCTTCCAATGAAACGGATAATTGCTTTCGAACAAGGAATTTTGAAGGTATTTTGAAGGATTAGGTTGATATGAAAAGAATTTCTATATGGTCCTTTAAATAAATGAATGTTTCTCTTAAATTTCTTCAAAATTTCATAGGATTGATTGCTTCAAATCGTTGGGATTTTAAAAGATTTTTAATATAAAGTTTAATCTCTTAGAAAATTTTCATTTGTGTCTATCCTTCTCTTTTGTTTTATGTGTTTTTCTGCGCTACATGCTACATCTATATAGTCATGTCTATAGTTTCCTTCACCAGTACGTATCCTCTTATCTATGACGGTCTCTCACATGTCTAGGTTTTATGGGTAGTCACAACGAAGTCATCTTAAACAAGTCTAAAAAGATATCGACAAAGAAATACATACACAGATATGTTAGATGTGAAAAAAACTCGAGCCCATCATGGATGATACCTATCGATAATGGGCTCAAATCACGGTCCGACAAAGATAACCTACAATATCTTTGTCGGGCCCCAACAGAAGCCCGTCACCGATGTTCATTATCGGTTATGGGCTCCAACCTGAGGCCCGATTGAGATAACAATTAGGTCTATCACCAATGAGTATGGTGACGGGCTCCAACCTGAGGCCCGATTGAGATTAAATTAGGCCCGTCACCGATGAGTCACTCATCGGTGACGGACTTTTACTTAGGCCCGATTGAGATGATGTCATCTCTATTGGGCTTAAACTTAAACCCGTCACGGATATGCTTCGAAATCATTTAACCTAGCCCGAGCACCGATTCAGATCTACACATGAGCACGAAAATTTTAAAAGTCCTCACATTGCGAACCCTAGCGCCGCCGCCGTCTCTCAGAGCCCTAGCGTCGCTGCTATCTCTCGGAGCTCGTCGTCGCCGTCCCTCGCGCCCTCCCGAGCCCAACGTCATCGTTCTCTCTCATCGTCACCGAGCGCCGCCGTCCCCGAGCCCGAGCGCCGCCATCCTCGAGCCTGAGCGTCGCCGTCCCCGAGCCTGGCCACCGAGTGCCGCCATCCCTAAGCCTGGCCACCGAGCGCCACCGTGCTCCAGGTAAGTCCATCTCCCTCATGTGTTGTCATGCTCCCTCGCGTATACATCTAAGATGAATGACATGTCATGTATTGAATCTGAGATGAATGTCATGTCATGTATTGGTTTTATATTGGTCATTGTTAAAGAGACATGTATAGATATGAGATAATGTCACTTTTATTTTGGTTGTATAATGGGACATGTATAGATTTAAGATAATGTCACTTTCGTTTTAGTTGTATAATGAGATTGTTATATTTTCCTGTGTAGTTCATGCAATGAGTGAGGCAATTTGGTTTTCTGTGATTAATTATATATATAAATGAAGATGCTGAAAATGATATATATATATATATGTTTCTCTAATTTTTCAGTAGACATGACTAACAAAGGCGTGAAGTTAGCAAAAAAACAGAATTTATTTTTTTGTTTGGAAAACACTCATCAGTTACGGGCTTTAACTTAAGCCCGATATAGATGACACCATGAACATGACGGGTTTAAGTTAAAACCCGATTGAATTGTTAGTCATTTGTGACGAGCTTTAATTTAAGCCCGACAAAGATAAGTGCACCGGTGACGGGCTTTTGTCCGATAGAGATGATTTTTTACATCTTGACTTTTGCGCCGTGACGGACGTCGTACCCGACACAGATGAGGGTTGCCGTCCAATTGAGATGAGAATTCCCGTTATAGTGCTTATGTTTTTCTATCCATAGGATTTGACACGTGCATTTCAAAGGAACATTTCAAAGCGCAAATTCAGCACATAGCACCAAGAAAAACATGTGCAGTACGTACAATGCTTCAACCGTTCCACTCAAGGGTAGGAATCTAGGAGATGTGATTCCCATTAGAAACAAGCTGACTAAACTTATGTAAGTTCCTTCGAATGTATCCTTATCTCTTGCAATCGGTCTTTGAACTTTTTAAGGCAAGAGTGAACTTCAACTTGTGCTTGTTTGGGACAAACTACACCATCCATATGGCCCTGCAGGCTGCAGGGAGAAGCTCCGTTCAAAGAAAACCTCTCTTCTTCCTTTTCTCGATTCAAGGCAAACCTCACCAGTATATATATGCATTGCAGCGCAATATCACATTGCACATCGATCGGATACATCAATAAAATCACACGATAATACAACCAACAAAGCAGTCATATCAAACGCTCGGTCTGCGATATGCACAACCGTATCCCACACACACGGTACGCCCCGGTTCCCATCGATTCGCCATCTCGCACCGGTTTTCCACTCTCACGCACTGAAGAAATAGTCAAGTCTAGCTCGATGCCTCGGATCATACGGCTAGCGATGCTGTTGCCGCCGGGGCGGCTCCCCCGAGTCGGCGCTGGAGTGGGTCCCGTACTCGCTGCTGTCCTCGATGCTGCTCTCGAAGGCCACCTTCCTCAACCTGTTGATGTTGGAAGCGTAGTTGCCGGAGTCGTACTCCGACCCCGTGCTGAACATCATGCTCTGCCCGGGCTTCACCCCTTCGTTCAGGTCGTCCAGCGACGCGTCGCCCTCCAGCGCACGGACAATCTGCACACGCGGCAACAGCAAAGAAGAAAAATATCATATCTTGCGTTGCGAAGTAAGCAGCCAGCCAACCAGGTGATCGATGATCACTTTGAGGTGTGCGGTTTTACCTGCTTCATCTTGGGACGGCGCTTGGCGGAGTGGCGGACGGCGGCGGCGGCGCAGGCGGCCATGCGCTCCAGCTCCAGCCGATCGAACTTGTTCTCCAGACTCTGGTCGATCAGCTCGTCGAAGCTGCCGTCCTCCGATAAGGCGCGCGCCAGGAGGGGCCTCGCCTGTCAAAAAAAAGAAGTGATCGAGCGGAGTATCAGAACCATTTTAGGATGGATTAGTTTGCGAGGGAGAGAGGGGTGACGCTCACCCAGTCGACCAAGCTGTCCTCCATGTAGTTTGTAGAGTCGACCGGCCGCCGGCCGGTGATCAGCTCGAGCAGCATGACGCCGAAGGAGAAGACGTCCGATTTGTCCGTCAGCTTGCCGCTCGACGCGTACTCCGGAGCCAGATAGCTGCACGCACAGGTAGCTGAATCATCGTCTGTACCCGCTGGTGTCGGCTATGCAAAGCAAATGAACCGAGGGGTCATGCGGCACTAACCCGAAAGTCCCCATGACGCGCGTGGAGACATGCGTGTTGGTGTCCGTGGTTAATTTGGCAAGTCCGAAATCCGCAACCTAATGCCAACAAATTCAAACAAAGTCAGTACTATTTCAATCTTAATCGTCCTAGCTTAAGCCTTTAAGTTGGTGTGATGGGTTCTTTGGTTGATTACCTTAGCCTCGAAGTTCTCGTCCAAGAGGATGTTCGCCGCCTTGATGTCACGGTGGATGATCCTAGGATGGCCTTCGTACGTGACAAAGACAACAATCAGATCGTTAGACAAGAAGACGTGGATCCGTTATGCAGAATGCAAATAAATATGGGAGCTTACAATCTTCGTGCAGGTACGCGAGGCCCTTTGCTGAACCAAGCGCGATGGCGAGCCTCGTTGACCAGCACATCACTGGCACGCCCTTCCCTGCATCCAGCGGGCACAAGCATGTGTCAGGATTGATCAGGAATCACACGGGCGGCGGCGAGCGCCCGGACCGCCGTTTAGGGTGTCCGGGAGAAGGGAAAAGGATGGAGACCGTGGAGGTGGTGCTCGAGGGTGTCGTTGGGGACGAACTCGTAGACGAGGAGGCGCTGGGATGAGCCGGCGATGCAGTAGCCGACGAGGGAGACGAGGTGGCGGTGGTGGACGCGGCTGATGATCTCCACCTCGGCCTGGAACTCGCGCTCGCCCTGCCCGCTCCCGGCCTTGAGCTGCTTCACCGCCACCTCCTTGCCGCTGCCCGCGAGGACGCCCCTGTACACGTAGCCGAACCCGCCCTGCCCCAGCAGGTTCGCCGACGAGAACCCGCCCGTCGCCAACGCCAGCTCGTCGTACGAGAAGGAGCTCTTCGAGAATCCCAGTGTCATGCCCGGTGACGGCGGCGGCAGCGGCCCCGTCCCGTGCGACCCGCTCATCTCGCTGCTCGGCGGCGCCTGTCCCGGCGAGTACTGCGCGTGCCAGCCGCCGCCGTGGTCCACGCTGTTCTGCCACTTGGGCATGCTGTTCGCGTAGTACACGTTCCCTGCATGCACGCGGGCGCACCCCATGTCAACTGCACAAGATCTCTCTGCGGTATGCGTGGCGAGCGGTGCGGCCGAGCGCCACGGCGGCGCACCATGCCGTCGAAAGTAGATGTGCTTACCGTTCTCGTCGGTGTAGTACGGCATGTGCATGTGGGGAGGCCTCTTCTTCTTCTTCTTGGTGCAGCACACGCACGCGACGATGGCCAGCAGAAGGGCGAAGGCCAGGAACCCGATAACCGCGCCGGCGACGATGGCAGCCACTGGCGGCGACCCATTCGCGTTGCTTTCGCTCTTGCCACGGCCACTCGAGCTGCCTCCTCCCTTGGAGCTCCCACTGTCCGAGGAGGAGCCGCCGTCGCCGCTACGCTTCGGAGCGGGCGGAGACGGGACGGCCTTTGGCGCTGGCGGCGAGCCATGCAATGGTGGGGACCCGCCGGTATTCCCCGGTGGCGCCGACGGCGGCGGGGAAGGTGGCGACGATGCTAAGCCCGAGGAATTGGTCGGTGGGACCGACGGTGTGGACGGTGGCGGGCTGGCGGGAGGCGGCGATGACCCCGGAGGTGACTGCGACGACGGAGGGGACGACGACGTGGAGCTCGGCGTCGGCGGTGATCCCGTTGAGCTAGAGCTATCCGCGCTTGCCGGTGAATCCAATCCATTTCCATCAAACAGATTATTTAGCGGGGAATCGTCCATTTTCTGCCGGATGTCGAGACGGATCTCGCCCCGGCGATGATGAAGACGATTCCACCCCTCCCGCAAGAGGATGTTCTGGAATGGAAACGGCGCGCCTCCCCCTCGTGGCGATGAACCCCTGCAAAAATACGAGAGAAAAAAGATATTATCTAAAAAGAAACAAAATGCTATGCATAACCATGGGAGAAGATAGTTATGGATTTGAGGATTTTATCTGCATTTGAGGAACTTGTCTCATTTTCAGACCTTTGGTTCAGGAAACAAAAACATGTCCATGCATACAGAACTACACGCTGAAAAGCATTCCCATTTTTTTGTTTACCATACATTTTAGAATTAGAATCCAGGATCAACGAAGATAGTTCAAGCGCAAATTTACCTTACATTTTGGAATCCATGATAAAGGGAATAACCACATTTCATTAAAAAAAGAAGAAAATATCATGCAAAAAGAAATTTGGGGTTTATGAAACTGGAAGTGAGATCGAATACAACATTCAGAGAACCAAACAAACAGAGAAATTAAAATGCCATAAAACTGAAGAGTCAATAATTCACCTTCCTTTTTCCCTGTTCTTTATGAAAAAGAACAGAAGGGGTTGAAGCAGAATTGGGGAGGGAAAAGGAAGAAGGCTTCAAAGCGCTGGTTTCGTCACATTGTCCAACCTCCACCGCACCGCCTCGCCACATTTCTTGGATACAATCTCTTTATATTTTCTATTTTTGGTCTCCATGCCAAATGGGACGTTCCCAACCATTGGAGCTCAGCTGGCAAACAGCATTATCATTGGTGGTCAAGGGAGCTTCTGTATATGTACCATGCGAAAGCTTTGCGCCATGTAGATTTCTTTTCTTTCTTTTAATAAAGATCCAGTAATAGAAATTACATGAATCTTGGATCAGTAAAAAAATTATGGTGACTGAATCTTAGGTCAATTAACAGTCAGTAGTTGTCAAATAGTAACAAATAACTTATGCCCATAGAAGAAAACAGCATTGAAACCGGTGGACTGAACACTATCGATCCATGCATATTTGTGAAACGTCAGACAGGACAGGGAAATTTCATGCAAGTGTCCCAAAATAAAGAAGATGAGCTAGTAGCAATCCAATAGTACAATGTAGCAGCTCAATTAGAATCAAAGCAAATAGAGTATTTCCCTTGCATATCTAAACCAGAAAGAAATGGACAGTACCAATGAAGAAAAATATGCAAATTACTCAGTACCAGGGTTAACCAATGAAGTATTGGACAATGCATGCACTGTCAGTGTTCGAAACTACAGAAATAATGATAGCACATCTCCCAACTATTCAAACAACTGTTCTGAGTCGGCTACTTCACTTCCAGGAGTTCCTGCCGAAGATTTAACAACCGACTCTTGATTGATATAAATAAAACTTTCTGGCAGTTTGAGTACTGCTCGATCTCCATCAGATTCACCCCGGTAGGCTAGCCCAAGAGCATACCCCAAAGCTCGAGCAACCGGAATTGCAACCGCATTGCCAACCTGAATATATCTACATTGAACAAGAATACATAGCATAAGAATGGAACTACACAACACTCATCTATCATATACTATTATTATCTGTGAGTTCAATCCAAAACATGGATGCTAAAGCCCATGTTCCTGATTCCTGAATCCACTAAATTTGATGCGAACATGCCATAAGCACTTACTTCTCCTTTAGTGGGCCAATCAATTTGTAATAGTCAGGAAAACCTTTCAACCTTGCATTCTCGCGAATGGTCAGAACTCGGTCCTGGCTAGGATGCAAAATAATCTACAATATGGGGGAGTCCGTTTATGCACAACTACAACCAAAGTGGCATTAAGATGGGAAAAACACCAAAAAATTGATACCTGATTGTGAGGCTCAGCTCTGGTAACGACGGTAGGAACAATTTCATCCCACCACAGGAGTCCAAACGGTCTGCATTGCCAGATTAATTAGAATTATCAATCAAGATTGTGTAAACCATTATGCTCAACGTACTTACTTAGTTGACTTCCCCTTGACAAAAGATATGGCATAGTCAGGCACCTATCCAGAGAAACAGTAATTAATGGCACTCAAAGAGGAAACATTGACATTGCAGTTGTTGAAATATAGCAAAATATATAAGTACCAAAGGCTTCCCAGATGACAGTCGTACACGGGAAATGTTTGGATCCAGCCCCACAGTATTATTTGGGCCAACTATGACACCCTTTAGATCACGAAAGTTCGCTCCCTGAAATAAAAAAAAAGGTGAGCAACCAAGGTTTTTAAAGTATGGCATGACAATCTTAAGCCTTGCTAACCTTTTTTACAGGTATCTGCTGCACACGCTCATAATCATCTTTGTTTAGCTTTAGAGGTTGATGATCAAACAATTTACCTTCAGAAGGATCATCTCCATGAAAAGAGTAATCCTGCATGTCTGAAAATGAATAACAAAACAAAGTAACTTGGCATAGCAATTCAATCAAGAAATTACAAGTAGAAACACTTAGAATTGCATAAACCAAGGGGCAAGGAAATTGTCAAACCCACACACTAACTCATAATTTAAATACAAAAGCATGATTCCACAAATGCAGAGGGAAATAGCATGACAAACAAACATAGATTTCACGAACAGAACTACTTACCAATTTTTGTTAATTCAATTAGTAACACGTCGTGGATTACCTTTACGGTTGATCCGGATATAGTGTTGAAATTCAGTTTTTGGGGCAACACCATACTCTATTACATCTTTAGGTTGATCATTTCCAACCTGTAAATTTGTAATATAGCACATACAGAAAAATAACAACACAATTGTCCAATCAGCATTCAAAAGATAAAGATAAATGGATCTATGAAAGTAAAACACTGTTGGTGTAAATAAGTGAATGTAAAAGGGGCTATGTGTAAAACCATAGAGATAAAATAGAGAGAGTGAGGGCAAGGCGGATAAGCCTGCCAAAAATTTCCCCCAAAACCAACATGGTATCAGAGCTAGGGTTCGGTATGGCCATGGCGACGGCGAAACCCTAGGCGAGCTCGACGCCATCTGTACCTGGATCCGGCGGCGGTAGGTTGTGCTGGAGGGGGTTGAGGCCGCCGAGCGACGGGTGGTGCCGGCGCGCGCCGCGCTTGCCGACATCGAGGAGGTCCGGGCGGTGAGGTTGAGGGGGAGGAGGAGCAGCAGAGGAGAAGGCGGCGGCCCCGCGGCGAGCTGGGGAGCCGAGGAGCAAGAGCGGGAAAGCGTCGTGGTGGCGGCGCGTGTGCGAGGCAGCGGGCGTGCGCAAGAGGCGGCGCTCAGCTGGGCTGCGGCCAGGAGGGGTTGTGGTGAAGAAGAAAGGAAAGGAAGAGAGGAGAAGAAGATGTGGCTTCGGTTCCCAGCTGAAGGAAAGTAGAGAAAGGGAAGAAAGAAGAGAAGGAGAAGGCAGAGAGCACGACGAAAGGGGAATTTCTGCGGAGAGGAAGGGGAGAGCGAGCTCTCTCCCTCTAATCATAGCGGAGTGTTTTTTGATTTTGCTTGAATCTGTAGGTGTTTGTAGCTACTTTGGGGAGGAAGATGGATACAGGAAAAGAGACAGGGGAGCCAGGTGATGGCGAGGGCGTCAGCGGAGGTGATCCACTAGTTACTAAGGCTGAGTTGAAGAATGATATGATGTCCATGATTCAGGGACTTATCGAGATGAATTTGATTGGCTCTAGGGAGGTGCGTGAGCTTAAATTGGAACTTATTCCAAATGATGTGAAGCTGGAAGGGAGTAAGAATTATTTGAGTTGGTCTAAAAGAGTGCAAGTGATACTAGCAGGAAAGGGGGTAGAGAATTATTTGAAGGAGGATTGTGTTGAGCCAGCCAACAAGTTTAGCTCTGAATGGAGAGCTTGGCACACAACAAACTCTACTATTGTAGCGTGGTTACTGTCATCCATGTCACCATCAGTGAGTAAAGTGGTGGAAGCTATGCATACTGCGGCACAAGTATGGAAAACTTTGAGTAACAGATATTCCAAGCAAGGGAATGTAATGGTGATGATGGAGATTCAGAACAAGGCTGATGCAGTGAAACAAGCAGGAAGAACAGTGGAGCAATATGCGAGTGAGCTACAATACTTGTGGGGAGAGCTGGATCACTATGCTCCACTCAACATGAGAGATCTACAGGATGCCCATGATGTTCAGAAGTGGATTGAGGACAGGAGGGTGACTCATTTTCTGAGGAACCTAGATCCTGAGTTTGAAAGCAGAAGGGCTGCCGTTTGCCACCAGGAGAGTCTCCCTACCATGGAGGAGGTTGTGTCAGCCATGGTTATTGAGGAGAGCAGACTGAGGATGATGAGTGGTAACAATCCTATAAAGTCAGCCTACACCTCAGTGGCGGAGAGAAAGTGCTACAATTGTGGAGAAGAGAGACACTTGAACTATAATTGTCCCCATCCCAGGAGCTATGGTGGTAGAAGTGGAAGTCGTGGAGGTCGTGGTGGTGCTCGTGGTGATCTAGGAGGTCGTGGTGGTCGTGGTGGAGGATGTGCAGGAGGACGTGGCAGAGATCGTGGTGTTTTTCATGCCAAGGTTGCTACCACAGGGGAGCTTCCATCTATCACATTGATTGGAGAGCAGGTCAAGCAGTGGGAACAATGGCAGAAGATGAAAGGATCTGAAAGTTCCAAAATCACTTCAGATGGTCCTATGATTGCCACCACCAGTCACTTTGGTAACTTTGCCAACTATGCCCATGATAATCTGGGCAAAGGTACTCAGGCACAGGCACTTGCATCCACATATAGGCATAACATAGAATGGGTTATTGATTCAGGAGCATCCAAGCATGTCACAGGCATATCTAGTTCTTTTAAAACTTACACTCCACATTGTTACTCAGAAACTATTCAAACTGCTGATGGCACATCTCAACCCATTCGTGGTGTAGGATCTGTAGAGTGTACCCCATCCCTTTACTTATCATCTGTCTTGCATGTTCCTTCTTTCCCAGTCAATCTCCTCTCTGTTAGTTCACTAGTTGATCAATTCAAATGCATTGTTACATTTGATGAAAACCTTTGTATTTTTCAGGAGAAGAGGACGGGGAGAGTGATTGGGACTGGAATCAGGCCTAATGGGTTGTGGGTTATCAACCAGGAGGAGTCAGCATTTGCAGCAGTTGTTGGAGCACACGAGCGGGAGATCTACTTGCTTCATTATCGGTTAGGACATGTGTCTTTTGAAAGTTTAAATAAATCCTATCCTGCTATGTTCAAGGGGGTGGACAGAAACAAACTTGTGTGTGATGCATGTAAACTTGGGAAACATACAAGGTCAATCTATCCTAGTATTGGTCTTCGTAGTTGTGAACCTTTTTATGATGATACATTTCGATGTTTGGGGTCCCTGCTCAGTTACATCATTAAGTGGGTTTAAATGGTTTGTAACTTTTATTGACTGCCATACTCGTATGACATGGATCTACATGCTTAGGGGTAAGCATGAAGTTCTCCAATGCTTCCAAGACTTCCATAATTTGGTTGTCAATCAGTTTAATGCTAAGATTAGAATCATCCGCACTGATAATGGAAAGGAATATGTGAATAATGATTTTGTAGCATACCTGTCGAGTCATGGTATTCTCCATCAAACTACATGTCCTAATACCCCAGCACAAAATGGTGTGGCTGAAAGGAAAAATAGACATTTGTTGGAGGTGGCAAGATCAATGATGTTTCAAATGAATGTGCCTAAGTATCTCTGGAGTGAGGCAGTGTTGACAACAGCATACTTAATTAATCGTATGCCATCTAGGATTCTTGGAATGAAATCCCCAGCTGAACTTTTATTACGACAACAGGAATTCAAGGTACCCCCAAGGTATTTGGTTGTGTTTGCTTTGTCAGGGACCATAGACCTTCGGTTGGCAAGTTAGACCCTCGAGCGGTAAAGTGTGTTTTTGTTGGATATTCCTCTACACAAAAGGGTTACAAGTGTTGGGATCCTATTGGAAAGAAATTGTTTGTGAGTATAGATGTGACTTTCTGTGAGTTTGAACCATACTATGTAAAACCATGGGATCTTGATCCACTCTTGGAAGAATTCTCTTTAGTCCCTGAGAGTGACAGTAGAGAGGGGGAGAATGAAGGAGCTGACAGAGCTGATGTTCAGAAGGAGGTGATTGTTGGTACCATCCCATATCCAATGGATAGGTCTAGAACTCAGTAAGATAATGGTGTGTATGTGAGGAATGGTGAATGTGAAGGCGAAGAAAAAGTTGGTGATGGAGTAATTAGCGATGGGAATGTAGAGACAATTGATGAAGGAAGTGAAGAGAACAGGGATACAGTTGCAAAGGAGACAATTGTGTATCAAAGGAGGCGGTTCAGGAGTCAGGGGGAGCAAGTTGGTACACCACAACCACAACAGCTTGTTTCACCTGTCCCAAATCTCTCCTCGGACCTCTCTCCACTGTCCCAATCTGGGTCAACGGGTAATGTCTCTCCTACTCCTGAGCATGTAGAGTTATCTCTTGCACAACGTAGAGATACTAGGTCTAATTTTGGAAAACCTCCTGTTCGATATGGTTTTGAGCATCCTAGTACAGATCATGACATTGCCAACTTTCTCTCATATTCTCGTCTTTCACCTGCATATAGAGCATTTGTTGTATCTTTACAAACAGTGCCTATTCCGAGGGACTGGAAGTGTGCGAAACAGGACCCTAAGTGGAGGGCAACAATGGAAGAAGAGATGTATGCTCTTAAAAAGAACAAGACATGGGAATTGATCCCACTTCCAAAAGGGAAAAGAGCTGTGGGATGTAAGTGGATCTTCACAGTGAAGCAAAACCCAAAAGGAGAGGTGGACAGATACAAGGCAAGGCTAGTTGCAAAAGGGTATAGTCAAACATATGGCATTGACTATGATGAGACCTTTGCCCCTTTGGCAAAGATGGGTACTGTTAGGACCCTAATCTCCTGTGCAGTTAATTTTGGTTGGCCTCTACATCAGATGGATGTGAAGAATGCATTTCTTCATGGTGACTTACAGGAAGAAGTCTACATGGAAATCCCACCGGGGTTTGCTAATAATCAAACTGTTGGCAAGGTGTGCAGGCTTAAAAATCACTCTATGGACTAAAACAATCACCTCGGGCATGGTTTGACAGGTTTAGGAGGGCAGTTTCTGGTATGGGCTACACTCAATGCAATAGTGATCATACGGTCTTCTATAAGCATAGGGGAACATTTATCACCATTATGGCGGTGTATGTGGATGATATTGTGATTACAAGAGACGATGTGGAGGAAATCAAATGCTTGAAGGAGAATTTGGGAAAAGCCTTCGAAGTAAAGGATCTTGGACCACTCAGGTATTTCCTTGGGATTGAAATTGCTAGGTCACCTAAGGGGATAGTTCTCTCTCAGAGGAAATATGTCCTTGATTTATTGACAGAAACTGGGATGCTAGGATGTAGACCGTGCAGTACTTCTATTGATAAAAATCATCAAATTAGTGCCGAGTCTGGAGATTCTGTTAACAAAGAAACATATCAAAGGCTAGTTGGGAGATTGATATACCTGTGCCATACAAGACCTGATATTTCTTATGCAGTGAGTGTGGTAAGCAGGTATATGCATGATCCCAAAACAGGACACATGGAATTAGGGGTGAAAACGGCACGGATAATAGCCGGATTCCGTCCGAAAAATCGGATACGGATAGTGTCAGCCGGATAATTTTCGGATAATTTCGGATTCGAAAACGAAAACGGATAATTTTTCTCGGATACGGATACGAATACGGTAGAGACATTAACCGACGGATAACGGATACGGTCGGATAATATCCGAATACCTCAAAATTCGGATACGGATATTGTCAGCCGGATAATTTCAGATTCGGAAACGGATAATTTTTCTCGGATACGGATACGAATACGGTACATGCATTATCTGGCAGATAACGGATACGGTCGGATAATATCTGGCACATAACGGATACGGTCAGATAATATCCAAATATCTCATCGGATAATATCCGGACCCTAGGTGTGGAGCCTTTGGCCAGGCGGCTTATGACCATAACTCCATAAGCCCAACAAAAAACACTATTTCGTGATAAACTACTTAAATTATGATATACACTTATGTGAGTGAATTATTTTTTATTATGAATGTCTAAAATTACTATGTTTGATTTATAATAATATTTGACATGAAAGATAATATGGTCATGAAATTAGTAAAACAATGTTGATTTGGATATTTAAAATTTATTATATATGTTGCTTAGCTGAAAAATTATAAATATTGATTAGTTTAAGAGGGTTTAATATTCCGATCAATATCCGTTACCATATTTGTTTCGATTCGTATCCGTTTCGTATTTGTTTTCGATATTATTTGTTTCCGTTTTCGTATCCGAGGTTTTCGATTCCGAATCCGATTTCAAAAAATATGAAAACAAATACGGTATAGCTAGTTTCCCACCATATCCGATCCGTTTTCACCCCTACATGGAATTGGTCTACAGAATTTTGAGGTATCTAAAGGGAACACCTGGAAGAGGGTTATGGTTCAAGAAGAACATGCATTTAGATCTGGAAGGATATTGTGATGCAGATTGGGCAAGTAACAGGGATGATAGAAGGTCCACATCTAGGTGTGTTTGTGGGAGGCAATCTTGTCTCATGGCGCAGCAAGAAGCAAGCGGTTGTGGCACGGTCTACAGCAGAGGCCGAATATAGGGCAATGGCGTTAAGCTTGTGCGAGATGTTGTGGTTAAAAGGTTTGTTGAAAGAGTTGCGGGTGTTGAGAAATGAGACCATGATGCTTCATTGTGACAATGTAGCTGCAATCAATATTGCAAATAATCCGATCCAGTTTGATCGCACCAAGCATGTTGAGAT
Organism: Oryza australiensis; assembly: GCA_019925245.2. Lineage (NCBI taxonomy): Eukaryota > Viridiplantae > Streptophyta > Magnoliopsida > Poales > Poaceae > Oryza > Oryza australiensis. The sequence continues at coordinate 9,624,649 of JAIFGZ020000116.1, read as the reverse complement.
CGATAGATTCTTCATCAAGGAAAAGCTTGATAGTGGGGTTCTAAGGCTAGAGTATGTAAAATCACGTAGTCAACTAGCAGATTGTTTTACAAAGGGTTTAGGACCTAGTGAGAATGAGTTGAGTTGTAACAAGATGGGCATGATAGATATCTTTAACCCATCTTTAGGGGAAGTGTTGGTGTAAATAAGTGAATGTAAAAGAGGCTATGTGTAAAACCATAGAGATAAAATAGAAAGAGTGAGGGCAAGGCGGATAAGCCTGCCAAAAATTTCCTCCAAAACCAACAAACACCAACCTTGGGTAAATCAGATATGGCATCTGCAAGGAGAAGAGCTTTTCGCAGGCAACAGGTGTCTGCCTCATTGTATGCAACAACACTTTGCTGCAAATGGAGCAGCCAAATATTAAGACAATACAATAATGAAATCTTGGCAATTATTCACTCATTCTCTTACCAAAAATGTAGTTGGTACTATTCCACGCACAACAGCATCGTGGGTAGGAAGTGGGAATTTTGGCAATACCTATTGGTGAATGTAACTTCTAATGAGCAAAAGCGTCACAAAGGAATAAGATTAAGCAAGCATAGAGAGAAACCATTGATGGAAGGGCTCCCCAGAGAAATGCCCGCATTCTGAACTTTGGTAGCCCATAACATCCTGCCGCCATCATCCCAAGCCTAGCTTGGTAATTCATAGCCACAAGGCGACTCATTGCATAGCGTCCAAGGAATCCATCTGCAAATTTCAATATGTCTACAACATTTTACATGAGGACATATTTGGGCCTCAGATACTTCACTATATTCATAAAAACAACCAACTGTTTGTTCTGTTCATCCTTAAGTGGATCGTTATGCTTTCTAAATCGGTTCAATCCACTGATGCCTTGACATGGAGGCCCACCACATATGACATCCACACCCTTATGAACGTAAAAGGACATGATAAGATGGCATGACAACAAAAATTGAAAAGGAAAAAAGATGAGAAAAATACTTACAAGCAAGGGCAAAATATTTTCCCTGTGTCCTTTCTCTACAAATTCTTTAATACGCTCAGGGCAATCGCTGAAATTTGTAACAATGAGGCACTAGCAATAAAACAAAAATGTGAAAGGGGCATAATAAAAGAGATACCAACCTAAGCCCATCAATTGGCTCCCATGTATCATAAGTTGGATCATATCCTTTCCACCGCACCTATATAAAATAGAATTCATAGAGTACTTTTCAATAATAATAGCCTAGAGTCCGTACGTTGCAACCGAAAAAAAATTGAGTTTCTATCCGATTAAATCAATTAATAAGCACTTAGTTAGTCCAAATAATATTATGATTTTTCTTACTAAACAAGTAGGTGATTTTGAAGTTTGAGAAGAGCCAATATTAAACAGGATATGACTCATTGAAAGGTGGTATAATAGTATAGATTGTAGAGCCCACATGTCAATGGTAGAAGTGACATGAGAATGGACACCACACTAGATTAATACAAATAAGAATATGAAATTCAAGGAATGCTATTTAACCAGTAAACATCAAGTCTTTATTACCTTAAACCACAATCCAATTTTTCCAGTGTTACTTGGATCACCATAGCATATCTCAAGGAGCTCCTCTACATCAAATATATCTTCTGGAAGAGGCTCATTTACATCCTCAGCATCATTTAAGGACATGTCTATACCAGGATCCAGTTTATCGTTTTTGTGGACAACATATTTTCTACAAAGTGCATCCCACTGCTGAATAAGGGCAAGAAAATCCTCAGTTTTCTCGTTCCGCACCACAAAGTAGAGGCAAAAGTGACACGTGAATTTGTCTGTCTAGTGGATGTGCAAGGTGATACTATTTAGTGGCAGTCTACAAGTGGAAACAGGAATGTACTGCCTGCGAGTATGGGTGATTATGTTTGAGACTAGCACAAGCATATTTGTTTATGTCAACAGCCCACCTCTGCACAATAAAGCAAGTATTAACGTTGTCAATAGACAAAAGAACTTAGTAGGCAGTTAGCAGTCACACCAAGTACAAAACGTCCAATCTCTAAATTTATGCCGGACAATGCAAAACCCAAACAAAGCCAAGTTGACATAGCGCCACATCCTGAGTAAAGATCAAGCAGAGAAGCTGTCTCTGTTTGTCCACTATATGGTGCCACAGTATCAACCGATGGTTTTCCCTTAGAAGAATCGTCAGCATCATCACAAGAAATATTTGATGTTGCCTCACTCCCTGATGCACCGTCATTATCTACAAGAAAACAGCTCCCTCAGAAGATAAGGCAAGAAACATTGAGGTTGACAATATTGAAGCAACCAGTGTATTTTTGCATCTGTCAAATGTTCCAGACAGTAAAATACTATAAAATATTTTTCTCATACAGTTTATCGTAACAGGTCTCTTATGTAAGTTAACAACAAAAAGGTGAATGATGCACATACACACCTATGATAATTGCAACAGAAAAAGAATCATGTAAACAATTACCTGCTGGAAGAATTGCAAATGTGGAATATGCAACAGAGTGAGACATGTCATAATACAGGTCACAATCTGATATGGCATGAGCTCTTGCTTGAGGCGTCATTTGAATTTGTTTAAATATTAGCAGCACCAAAAATCATCAGGAACATGACAACATGATAAGCATTAAATAGGATTTATGCCTAATGAATATATCACTTACATTTGGATCAACAATTGGACAATCTTTACTTTTGAGACTATGCAGTCAATCAAGTTGTCATTCTTCTCCTTTGAAAGGAAAACACGCTTATGGTTATGTCTATGATCATGCACCTTTAACAACTTCGGTGAGATGACCTGCAAATACATGTGTCTTATAAGTGTTACATTTCCATTAAAAAACAACAAACAAGGTACTTCACACACACCGTATCTTCTGTACGGAAAAACCAATGACAAGAGAAATATGATCCACGGTCGATTCCTTCAAAAAATTCAGTAATCCGTCCAATGTAATTTTCCTCATCGGGACCAGCCTGCAAATTAGACAAATTGGTTCACATGGATCTAGTACACGAGAAATATGATAAACAAATAGATAATGCAGGAATAATTTACAACCATACACCATAAAGCATATGCAAGCCAAATGATACAATCTCCTTATTAATCTCCGCAGTCAAATCAAGTTATGTACAAAAACATGAATGCCTCATGGTTAACAGCAACCAGAAGAACAAATAGAATAATAAATGTTACAATGAAGAGCAAAACAAATATGACAAAAGTAAAAGGTACATTAATCATTCCCTGTTATTCAGCCATATAGAAATGCTATCGTAAAAGCAATACATCAAATTAGGAAACAACGTTGGTTAATAAAGTTCTATGAAATGTGAACAAGATATTCATGACTGACCTTGACATAGACATCATCATCAAGATGATAGATTTCATCATCTACATTAGCAGCCCCATAGTGACATCGAGCCTTCATTTCTTCATCTTTGTCAGACCTGCATAAATGAAAATTCTGGCCACCATTATAAAAGCATCGTAATTAGGGATGGGAATGATTAAGATCGATCCATTTATCCATTAGACCTATCCATAAATTTGTTCCAATGGATCTTTAGAATCGCTTCAAAAATATAAATGGATTAAACCATTAGAACCTATATTTGAAGGGTTCAACCCAAAATGACTTCATATATATAAATATTTTTAAAATTTGTATAAAGTTGTTTCTCTATATAATAAATCATTCCTATAAAATTCAACTGAATTTAACAAGTTTTTATAGTATGAACGCGAGTTTAAAAATTTGGGTCCAAGTTTTACACACATTTAACTAGAATTTTTAAGTCTTAGTAATCCATCATTAGCCCGCATTTATAAGTGGCTCAAACTTTGTACAAAGTTGCTTCTCTGTACATTAAATCATTCCTACAAAATTCAACTAAATCTGATAATTTTTTATAATGTGAACATAAGTTTAAAAATTTTATGTCCAAGTTTTACTCATATGTAATGAAAGTTTTTTGATTTACTAAAGCTGATCTATTTGGGTATCTATGGATAATCTATTAATATAATGGACTCGTGATGGATTTATTCCATTAAACCATAGACCAACAAACTCACTAAAACTAGTTTAGATTCGACCCGTATCGTTACCATTCCCATCCCTAACCATAATAAGAGTACTTTCAGAACAACGTTAGCGTAGCAACACACATACTGCTTAAGAAGCGAATCAGACCCCTGCAACAAAAACAAAAGAGCATGCCAGTTTTATTATTCAAAATCATCTCAAAATCGAAGTGACAACAAACATAATAAAGTATTCCATGAGAAAACTTTAGAACAGAGTTAAGGGTTTAGGGGAAGTTCATACCTTTCTACTGTACCTCACGGGCCATCGTTGCCGCGCTTCGTCATCCGGTACTGGCTCGCCCACAAAGTGGTCATCTGAGTCGTCCACCCTCCTCGCAGTGCTTGGCCGCGCCACCCTCTTCCTTGTCGCAGCCTTCTCGGCTGATCCTTCTCCGACACACTTACCCATCCCCTCCTCTGCTTCCAGCATGTCGGCTGCCTCCTTCTCCTCCTCCATGGCCATCTGTTCGGTGTCCGGCTCATCGGCGCACACATCTTCGTCCAGCGCGCCACCCACCTCGCCTCCCGCGTCGTTCACCTTCATCTTCTCGGGCGCCTGAGCCGCCGACTCCTTGGTCGTCTCCTTCGGCCTCTCTTTGGCCGTCTTCTTACGGGTACGAAGCTTGACCTTTTTGTGGAGATTGTGGCAATCGGGTATCCACATGGCAAGCTTATCCGACTGGAGGTAGGGATAGATTGCGCCTGCTATATCTGTAAGCCGAACTTGACTTAGGTGTTACGGTTGCCGATAGAGATAAGGCAATCGGCCTATAGTCACGGTTTGGTAAGATTGAGGAAACCATCTTAGAGTAAGATAGGGTTTCCGACTTGTAAACCCTTCCTCCCAAGACTATATAAGGGGGGTAAGGGGCGTCCCTTGAGGGATATTCCGAGAGGAGATCAGATATCCTAGACTTGATCAGAGATTAGATCTGAGATACAACTTCATAAGCGAGAGCTTTAGATCACGAGATCAATAAAGACACTCGGCGGATCGAATCCACCGAAACAGGAGTAGGGTATTACCTCACGAGAGGGCCTGAACCTGTCTAAATCTTCTTTTCCTCCTAACCCATTGTGCTTGGCGATCTCGACTCGCGACCCCGAAAATATATTGCCGAAACCAAGTTTCGGCGCTTGGCGCGCCGGTAGGGGGCGCGCGTCGAGACTTCTTCAACAATCTCGCCGACAAGCGTGATGGGATCTCCTCCAAGACTCGGCGACTTCGCCGCCAACTTCGCCGGCGACTCCTCCCTCGACTCGGATTCGAACCAGTCGGAGGGAAAAACCTACTCGGCGCCGTTCGAGCTCTCCAACAGCGCCGAGATCTTCGACAACATCTTGAAGACCAAGATGCGGTCCACCTTCTCCGACGACGGACTTCACTCGGCGCCATTCGGATTACCGAATACCGCCGAGATCTGCGCCAATCTTCTTGCCTCCCCGACGGAAGCAATCTACTCGGCTGAAGACCTTTCGGTGCCGTTTGGGTTACCAAACGTCGCCAAGATCTACAATAACTCGCTCTCCCCGAGTTGGCGAGATCCACTCGAAGAGCCCGATCCCCAAGCTCCGACTGGACGAACGATCCGATCCGGTTACCCAGATCAAGGGAGGTCGCGTCATCCTCCCGTCCTTTGGCTCCTGTTCATCTTCGTAGCTCAACGGATACCTCAGCTCCGCCGGCTTCGACAATCTCTACGGCATCCCCTCCGACGAAGCCGACAACTCCGACGCCATATGGATCGCGAGCCGAAGTGCTGACGTCCTCATGGCCGAGCCGGATGAGTCCGACTCAGCCATGGCCGAAGGCTTGCCGAAGAGGAGCGAGCGAGTGGAGCTTGAACGCAAGACACCAGAAGAAGACAAACAACGCAAAGACGAGGCCGATAAAAGGAAGCGGGATCTCGCGTGCACTGGACGATCCGCCCAAGAGGCCATCCTCCAAACACGGGTTCGCAACACCAATGTCTTCCGGACGCCACACGACGAGCGTCGCCGCACTCACGCTCTTGGATACCGTCATGGAGACGGCTCCGCCAACGTGACTCCTATACTGGATAAGATCAAGACCATCGTTGCTGCCACGGCTAACGGCCCTACCACCACTTCGGCAAGAAGGCCGATCGAATCCGTGGCCGAAACGCCCGACAAGAGCCGGCTCCCACCCCTAAGGTCGGAGACTACGGAGGCCCGAGCCGCTCGGTCGTCAACTAGGCCAAGAGGCCCGCCTCCCGAGTCCATGCCGAGGCACCAAGAGCGACGGTCGACTCCCGCCGCAAACGACATGGACGTCCACCCGTCCACCACCGAGTCCACCGCAATGGTTCCAGCTACCCAACCAGCCAACAAAGACCCCGCCGAGTGATCTCGCGAGAAGTCCTCGACCGCCGCTACCAAGAGCGCGACCGTCGCACTCAGGAAGATCGGAGGGGATCACCCGATAGCGGCGACGATGGAGTACCGGCCTTCACTCGGGAGCTCCGCCGAGTGCATTGGCCGAGTGGCTTTAAGCCCACCGGGATAGAAAGGTACGATGGCAAAACCGACCCGAATCTTGGTTAACCGTATATACCCTTGCCATCCGAGCCGCAGTGGCGACAACAAAGCCATGGCGAACTACTCGCCCGTGGCCCTCGCAAACTCGGCCGTAAATTGGCTCACCACCGCCAAGAGGCTCAATCGGCTCGTGGAGCGAGCCGAGGGACCACTTCATCGCCAACTTCCAAGGCACCTTCGAGAGGCCCGGCACGCACTTCGACCTTTACAATGTCATCCGGCCTGGACGAGCCTCGAAGGATTACATTCGTCGCTTCTCCGAGAAGCGCAACAAGATCCCGAACATCACCGATGACATCATCATCGCCGCCTTCCGAAGGGAGTCCGTGATGAGCCGCTATCGGCAAGTTCGGACGCAAGCCACCGAAGATGGTGAAGCGATGTTTGAGACGGCGAATTCATACGCCAAATCAAACGACGCCATCAAGGCCGCCCGTCAAGATCGGCCCGACGAAGAGAGGACAAGCAAGCGGAGGAAGCCGAAATCCTAAGAAGGATGGCGGCAACAACAGCAACTGGGGCCCGAAAGATCGCAAGCGCCAATCTGAAGACCGGTGGCCGCAACCTCCAATACTCAACGCCGTCCCCGAGTCGCCGCCTACGACGCCATCATGAACGCCGGTGCACCCACCATCCGAATCACAAGCACGCGGCAAAGGGCGCTTTATCTACAAGCGTTCGCTGAACAGACGCGGCGCAGCTCAACAAGAAGCCGACGACGAGGCTGGCCCGTCCGGCGCCAAGAAGAACAACGCGGCCGAGAATGCCGAACCTTTTCAAGATCCAGCTTGGGGAGCTCAACCACATCTTCGGGGCCCGTTAGCTTATGAATCCAAGAGGAAACGAAGCTAACCGACCGGAGGTCAACGCGGCTCAACCGAAGTCCCTCAATATCTCGCGATGGTCGGAGGTGGCCATCACCTTTGACCGCTCGGATCATCCCGACCGAGTGGTCCACCCGGACGCTATCCACTCGTCCCGGACCCCGTAGTCCGCAACATCGAGGCTTAAGCGCGTCCTCATCGACGGGGCAGCGCCTCAACATCCCGTTTGCCAAGACTATGGATGAAATGCAGATCCCGAGGGCCGAACTCAAAGCAAGCTCGGCTCCCTTCCACGGAGTTATCCCGGGGCTATCTTCAACACCACTCGGGCATATCTCTCTCCCAGTCACCTTCGAGCCCGAGAGAATTTCCGAACGGAGAACGTCACCTTCGAGGTGGCCGACTTCAAACGGCATATCATGCCATCATCGGAAGGCCTGCGCTTGCCAAGTTCATGGCGATCCCTCACTACACTTATCTTTGCATGAAGATGCCGGGTCCCAACGGCGTCATCACTCTTCGCAGCGACGTGAAGCAAGCCTTCACTGCGACAAGGAGAGCTGCGACATGGCCCAATCTCGCGAGAGATTACGTGGCCAACAAGAAGTCCGATTGGCTGCATCAACTTCGGCGGAGGGCGAAGTCCCCGCGAAGAAGATAGCGAAATCGGATCCGGTGACGCCAAGACCAAGAAGATCTCCCTTGATTCGTCCGATCCCTCCAAAACCGCCGTAATCGGCGCCGACCTAGATCCTAAATAGGAAAGCGCGCTCGTCACCTTCCTCCAAAATAATAAAGATGTTTTTGCTTGGAAACCATCCGATATGCCCGGAATTCCTAGGGAGGTGATCGAGCACTCTTTGAACGTCAAAGATGACGCCAAACCAATAAAACAACGATTACGCAGGTTCGCACAGGATCGAAAAGACGCGATCAAAGAAGAACTTGCAAAGCTCTTGGCTGCCGGCTTCATTAAAGAAGTCCTTCATCCCGACGGCTAGCCAATCCAGTCTTGGTCCGCAAGAAGCGGGCAATGGCGCATGTGCGTCGATTACACCGACCTCAACAAAGCCTGCCCCAAAGATCCATTCGGGCTACCTCGTTTCGACCAAGTTGTCGACTCAACAATGCTGCGAACTCCCGAGCTTCTTGGATTGTTACTCGGGCTATCACCGGATCAGTCCAAAGAATCCGACCGCTTGAAGACATCTTTCATCACGCCGTTCGGGGCCTATCTACATCACCATGCCTTTCGGCTCGAAGAACGCCGGAGCTACATACCAACGCATGATCCAAAGATGCTTCCGACGGCAGATCGGCAAAAACGTTGAAGCTTATGTCGACGATGTTGTCATCAAGACCAAGCGAGAAAGAAGACCCGATCGCCGACTTAGAAGAAACCTTTGCAAACATCCGGCCTTCGAATGAAGTTGAACCCGAGAAGTGCACCTTCGGCGTCCCATCGTGCAACCGCTCGGCTTCATGGTATCACATCGCGGCATCGAAGCAAACCCGAAAAGATCAACGCCATCTTAAACATGAAGCCCCGAGTAATCGTAAAGACGTCCAAAAGCTCACTGGCCGCATGGCGGCGCTAAGCCGTTTCATATCCCGACTCGGCGAACGAGGCATGCCCTTCTTCGATCGCGAAAAGACAGATGACTTCCAGTGGACCACGTGAGCCGACAAGGCCTTTGAAGATTTCAAAGAATTCCTTACCACGCCACCCGTCCCGGCTTCACCTTAGCCCGGAACCCTCTTGCTGTACATCTCGGCCACTCACCAAGTGGTCGCACGGTCCTTGTGGTTGAACGAGAAGAAGAAGGACGGGCCCGAAGATTCAAAGACCAATTTACTTTGTCGTAAGTATTGGCGGGAGCCAAAATCCGATACCCCTGTGTACAAAAATTGCTTTATGGTGTTCTAATAACCGCGAGGAAATTGGCACACTACTTTCTGGGTCACTCGGTCACCGTCATCACCTCTTTCCACTCGGCGACGTCATCCACAACCGCGAGGCAACCGGCGCATCGCCAAGTGGGCCCTGGAACTGATGCCGCTGGACTTAACTTTCAAGCCCAGGACGTCCATTAAGTCACAAGCCTTAGCGGACTTCTTGGCCGAGTGGACTGAACAGCAAGAGCATGTACCTCGGGAAGACCTCCAACACCGGACCATGCACTTCGACGGATCCAAGAGGATCACCGGCTTGGGAGCAGGAGTTGTGCCGATCTCCCGACCGGGGAAAGGCTAAGATATGCCCTTCACCTCCACTTCTCCGCCTCACACAACGTCGCCGAATACGAAGCTCTTCTACATGGATCGCGCCTCGCAGCCTCACTCGGATTCGACGGCTCATTGTAAAAGGCGACTCCCAGCTGGTCGTCAATCAAGTGATGAAAGATTGGTCCTGCTTGAACGACACTATGGAGGCCTACCGACAAGAGGTCCGCAAGCTTGAGGACAAGTTTGATGGGCTAGAACTCTCACATGTCCCGAGACATAACAACGAAGCCCGACGAACTAGCGCAGCCGGATCCAAGCGCGAAGCCGCTCCAACGAGATGTCTTTGTCGAACATCTCTACGAGCCAACCGTCACGGCAAAGACAGCTCCCAACGAGCAAACCACGAACGAAGTCACCATGATCGATACCGACGGGAGGACGCCGCTCATCAAATTCTTAACTCAAGCAAGAGCCGCCGATGACCGGGATGAAGCGTAACGCGTCCGGCGTCGTTGCCAAGCGTACGTCATGGTCGACTCCGATCTATACAAGAGAAGCCCCTCTCGGAATTCTAATGAGATGCATCACACCCGAAGAAGGGAAACAATTGCTCCAAGATATCCACTCGGGCATATGCGGAAGCCACGCGGCGCACGCACTCTAGTCGGCAAAGCTTACGTGCAAGGATTCTTCGGCTCACCGCGGTCTCCGACGCGGATAAAGTCGTAAGAACCTGCGAAGGATGCCGCTTTTTGCCCGACAAAGCCATGTCCCGGCCCAGAGCTTCAAACAATCCCACTTTCCCGGCCGTTTGCGTATGGGGTGGACATGGTTGGCCCTTTCAAGAAAGCTCCGGGAGGTTTCACACACCTCTTCGTCGCAATCGACAAGTTCTCCAAGTGGATTGAAGCCAAGCCGGTTGCCACAATCACTGCCGACAAAGCACGGGATTTTTCCTCAACATCGTGCACCGCTTCGGCGTCCCAAATGTAATCATAACCGATAATGGGACTCAATTCACGGGAGGCATCTTCAAGGAATTCTGCGAAGACTTCGGAATCAAGATCTCGCTACGCACGTAGCTCACCCCAAAAGCAATGGGCAAGTCGAGCGAGCAAACGGCATGGTTCTTCAAGGCATCAAGGCTCGCGTCTTCGACCGGCTAAGCCCTTACGCCGGCAAGTGGGTCCAAGAACTTCCCTCGGTTCTATGGTCGCCGCGAACCACACCTGGTCGGGCCACCGGCCAAACTCCTTTCTTTTTGGTCTATGGCGCGAAGCCATGTTGCCAAACGAGATGGAGTATGAGTCCCTCCGGTCCGCAGCTTCAACGATGAACGCTACGACATCGACCGAGTGGATGACCTCACCCGATTGGAAGAGGCCCGCGAGGCGCCCTCATCTAGTCGGCCAAATACCTTCAAGGGCTCGAAGATACCACGGTCGCAACGTGCGAGCACGAGCTTTCATTGTTGGCGACCGGTCCTACGCAAGATCCGACCACCAAAGACCGACACAAGTTATCTCCCTTATGGGAAGGACCCTTTATAATCGCCGAAGTGACTCGGCCGGTGCTTACCGGCTAAAGCGCGAAGACGGGTCCATGGTGGAGAACTCCTGGAACATCGAGCATCTTCGGCGGTTTTACACCTAATTTGGCTAAGGCCTCATGCTTTCCTTGACTGCCAACCTCAAGCAAGATGACTTCTTGAGCTAGCAATCGGGGTGATACACATATCAATAAAGCTCGAATTTTCCTCATCAAATCTTTGTGCACAATTTGGTTTATCATTGTTTAATGTCCTTCGACTCGAGCTCAGTGTCTAAGGACTGAGAGTTTTCCGATGACCTAATCGAGCCTAGGCTTGATGACAGCCAGACGAAAACTACTTAAGAAATTTCACGCAAAGGCTCGAATCAAGGCATTGACATAAATAAACTAAAAATAGTCACAAAGATTCCATGTCAAAGTGTTATAATTACATGATATCTACAAAGCAAAGTCAGAGTACAGTTCAGAGCTTAAAATTGTTCACTACATCCAAAGAGATCTTCTTCGCCGCCTCTTGCGCCTCGCTGAGCATATCTAAGGCCTGCTCGTCTGTTGTCCCCTCAGCGAAGCCCTCCCCGATTGAATGAATATCCACTCGGGGGTAGAGGGACTTGGTCTGTGCAAGAGCCAGACCAGCCCCCATGTTGGCCGCTTCGGTGATGTTCTTCAGATACTGCTCGGGAGCCAGCCGGAGCTTGTCGAAGATCTCGATTGGCTCCAGCGAGCTGGCCCCAACCCCTTGATCAAACAAGGCTGCCAAGATCGGCGTGGCGGCATTGGCGACCTCTTCCCGTATTTTGTCGCTGGACTTGATCCGCCCAAGTAAGACGTCGTATTGGGCTCGGGTCTTCATCTTATAAGCTGCAAGGAGTTCCAGATCATTCAAGGCACTCGGGAATGAAGCAGCACATGAAATTCAACTTCAAAGAAGGTTACCTTCGAATTCGGCCTCCATCTCGGCCTTGTCGAGGCTGACCGCTTCCAGCTGGACCTGAAGCGAGTGGACCTCCGAAGAATTTTCTACAACGAAAGAGGATTACCAATTGACAAGATCAGCGAAAGAATCATGATAAAGCTGGGAGAGGCAGGCTTACTTCCGATTGATCCGCGGAGGTCGAGGTTCGCTTCCCGAAGCTCCGAGATCTCCCTCCTTAAAGCGGCCTCCCTTGAAGCGGCCTCCTCCCGAGTGACCTTCAGCTGTCGCTGAACGTCCTCCAAGGAGTTTAAGTGAGGCACCAGCTTTTCCAGCACCTCGGATTTTGCCATTGAGCGGCAATATTCTTTCTGCATGCGAAGGCAGAAGGATGATCGACTGAAGGATAACGAAGATATAATCAAAAAGAAAGATGAAGGCTTACGTTGAGCAGTCGGGTCGCCTCGTTCAGGCTCTCGACGAGGGCATCCCTTTCATCCTTTTCAGCCTGCCGGTCGAGGATGATGCCCTGTCTCTCGCCTTCCGAGTCCCGCCACTCGATTCGACGGAGGAACCGGTCTCGAAGACGTAACCTAGGGATCTCTTCTACCGTGGTGGCAAACAAGAAAGACCAATGAAGACATGAAAGATTCAAAATTGAAAGAACAAAGGAAAGTTCAAGCAAATCTAACCGGTTTCGGTGGTGCCGCCTAGGTGGGGCAGCGGGCCCTTCTTCTTCTTCGGGCTCGTGCCGAGTGATCCTCGGTCGGGCGCTCGGGCCGCAGCCGTGGGTTCCCCGGCAGCCGACTGGTTACCAGTCGGGATATCCCGGCTGGCAGTCGGGGGCTCTTCCCTGGGGGCGCTCTCCTTCTGAGGAGAAGGGTGCTTCTCCGGAACGCTCGCACTTGGTTGTGGGCTCCGGGGTTTTGGCTCTGACGGCCTTGGCGCTTCGGGAGCAGCGGCCGGGGTCGGCCCTTCATCCCCTCCGACAGGATCTATATCCTGGGGCTTCCTGCACAAGTAGATACAGCGAAGATAAAGAAAAGTTTTCTACGAAAGAGCTCAGGACTTTGGTTTCAGAGCTTACCTGGTTGATCGGCGGATCTTCGGTGCAGTCCGCGGCGATCGCCTTAGAGGCGGGGTCTCGACCGGAGGAGCCGGGACGTCGTCATCCGAGTCCTCGATGATCAGCCGCCTTTTGCTTGCGCGCTTGTTCGAGTCCTCACTCGGCGCCGCCCGCTTCCCGACTGGATCAGCTTGGATTTTTATCCCGCCAGTCGGCTTCTTGGTGGGGCGACGCTGCGCGTCATCATGAGCCATCTTATATGGCTTGGAGGTGATAGAGGCATTTTCCTGCAGAAAAGGGAAAGTGCAACATTGAACGACAAGACGTCAAGATCGAAAGATACTATGAAGCATCCGATCGGCTTACCGGAGGAGGGGGTCGGTGGATGCTGAATGGAAGGACAGGCAGAATGAGGGCCCGCTCGACTGCGATTCCGGATGAAAAGAGTTTGTACATCCGGATCTTCAGGATCTCGTATGTGAGTGGATCCGGGTCCTCCCGATTGGGGTCTGTTCCGCCTTCGTACTCGAAGGCCGGCTTCGACCGCTCCTTGATCGACGCCGCCGGCACTCGATGAAGTGCCGAGTGATTTGTTCCCCGCGAAGGTTCCTCTTCTTCATCGCCAGGATCTTCGCGAGCGGATCGTTGGCTTCATCCCATTCTTGGGCTACGGGACGGTGCTCCAAGATGGTTTGGGGACAGGAGGAAGACCGACAAAGGCGGGAAGGCTGGGTTCAAGATTGCCGATGTAGAACCGGTTCGCGTGCCGCCTTTGTTCGAGGATTTCAAGGGAGAGAGAAGTAGTCTTTGCGGAGAGATCCGTGAAGCTGAAAGCTGCCCCACCAACGACGCAAGGTTGATCCTTGTTCGGATGGGGTTTCGTAGAACATACGACTAACAGATTGAAGTGAGGAAGAATGCCAAGGAAGGCTTCACACACATGAATGAAGAGTGCTATGTGAAGCATCGAGTTGGGGTTCGATGGTAGATGTGAAGACCATAGTAATCCAAGAGCCCCGAAAGAATTCGGAGGTGGGAAGACTGAATCCGCAATAGAAAAGGGAGGTAAAGACAACGAGCTCACCGGTGTTTGGGGTCGGGAAGTCCTCCCCGCCGCCGGCGCCATCCCACAAGTTCCTTGGGTGGAAGCACGCCGTGCTTCACCATCTCCTTGAGGGTGTATTCCCTCACGTCCGAGGTGGCCCATTGGTCGAACGGAATCCTCTTCTCTTCCGCCATGAGAGCGAGGGTTGTTGGGGAGCGGATCCGTGAGAAAGGTTAGATCCGGGACGATGGATGTGGGAGTTTTGGCTGCGGCTAGTTGTCGCGGCAAGCAAGCTTCTTGGCGGATGGACCGAGAAGCGCGCAAGCCTAGGGTTCTCCGCAATGAACCGATGAGCGATTGCGAGAAGGGGAATTTTGGAAGATGAAGAGGCGGGGACGACCTCGTATCTTTATAAAGAAAGATTTGAGGGTTGCGCTAGGTTTTCGGTGAGTGGGCCGAGCCCATAAGAAAATCTACGGCCCGGCTAAGGTGTGGTCCGATACGTGTCCTTAGGGACTTAAGCGGATGAGCTTAAGCGATTTGCCTTGGCAATATGCGCGTGTCCGAGTGCCCAATACCTTTAAAGATCCTTCCATACCGCGGTTTGTCGACTTCATGAGAAGCCGACACGATGCAATTTGGAAGGTGACCAACAGCTGAGTTTTTATAGCCACCTTGGTGAACAAGGGCTGTTTGGTTTTTCAGCGTTTGGTCGGGTAATCTTGCCAATGCTGTTTGTTTTCCACCTTGGTGAAGATCTTTATAAGATTGAGACCGAGATTATGGCAAAAGTCGTTTAATAACTTGGTCATATTTTTCATATGGTTGAAAGAACTTATTTTCCCATGAGGGATGATTAAAATATTTGTTCCGGGATGACTCGGGCGGATCTACTCGGATAAGCATGAGCTTACCGAGTGCTTTTTACCCGCTAGGGTTGATTGAGTTATTATTCCGGGATTACTCGGGCAGATCTACTCGGATAAGCATGAGCTTACCGAGTGTTTTTTACCCATGAGGGACGATTGAATTATTTGTTCTGAGATGACTCGGGCAAATTCACTCGGTTGAGTATGAACTTGCGAGTAATGAGATTTCTATGATTGCTTTAGCATGAGCTAGGCATCTACATGAGAATAATTTTTATATAGTTCTTGACTATATGCTTAGTCTATTTTTGACTAACCACATAGTCGGGGCTACACCTATAATTAGGTGCATCGGAGATGCACCTAGATATTTATTTTTGAGAATTTTTATATATTTTCCAGCCCTTCACGAGTCTTTGGAGCTACTCGGGAAGATTCAGGCAGAGATGATGGAATCACTCGGCGCCAAAAGCATTCGGTCAAAGAGATTTTTTGGTTGAGTGCTGCTTTGGTCCGAAGCCGAGTTGTCTCGTCGACCGAAAAGGACTCGGGGGCTACTGTGGAGATTGTGGCAATCGGGTATCCACATAGCAAGCTTATCCGACTGGAGGTAGGGATAGATTGCGCGCTATATCTGTAAGCCGAACTTGACTTAGGTGTTACGGTTGCCGATAGAGATAAGGCAATCGGCCTATAGTCACGGTTTGGTAAGATTGAGGAAACCATCTTAGAGTAAGATAGGGTTTCCGACTTGTAAACCCTTCCTCCCAAGACTATATAAGGGGGTAAGGGGCGTCCCTTGAGGGATATTCCGAGAGGAGATCGATATCCTAGACTTGATCGAGATTAGATCTGAGATACAACTTCATAAGCGAGAGCTTTAGATCACGAGATCAATAAAGACACTCGGCGGATCGAATCCACCGAAACAGGAGTAGGGTATTACCTCACGAGAGGGCCTGAACCTGTCTAAATCTTCTTTTCCTCCTAACCCATTGTGCTTGGCGATCTCGACTGCGACCCCAGAAAATATATTGCCGAAACCAAGTTTCGACACTTTTCCACCCCGCGCTGGCGCTTGCCGCGAGACTCTGCGGGCGACAACCCACTGTCGAGCTCGGCCCCCTCGGACTCCTGCGCCTCCACAGCCGCCGCCGCAGCCTTCTCCACGTCCTCCGGCTTCCATTCGGTCGCTCCCTCACGGGCACCAGGCTTCTCCTTCGCCGTCCTGCGCTGTCGCTTGCGCGACTCGGCGCGCGACATCTCGCGGTCGATCTCGTCGAGCTCGGCCACCGCCTCCGCCCCGGCCTCCGTTGCGGCGGCCGACTTTAAGCGCATGCGCGTGGAGCGCCTCGGCTCCGTCGCCGCCAAGGGGGCCAGCTCCGGGACCATGGAGGCGCACCGGCGCAGGCACAGTCGCAGCCGAGGCCGCGGAGATCGGAGACGACAGCGAGAGAGGAAAGGGAAGAAGGATTAGCTAGGGTTTTACGGCTCAGCGAGCTCTCGATCTCAGAGTGTGGTTGCCTTGGAAGAGGTGGAGGGGAAGCAGGAGGATGGCTTGCGGCGTGGCGAATGGCGACGGGTGGGAGAAAATGGTGATTATAACATGCTCAGAAGTGGTTTTCGCAGTTATACCATCGCGCAAAATGGTTTCGCTTTTATAACATTGTCAAACAATGGCACACAGCTGAAATGCATAATCTGTTACTTTTTGAATTATGTAGCTCTTTCTAATAGATGAATGGACACATTTGCCCTTAGAATTTCAGGAAGAAGGCTAGACAATGTATTACCATTTAAAAGGAGATTTGGACCCATTAGATGTCCACTAGTGCATATTAATCCAATTTATAAAGACAGGAGGTGTCCACTAGTGCATATTTCAGTTCGACATCAAAATACATCTAAAAACATAGCAAAATAACATCCTTAGTTCACATCGTTACATAGGGAAACATCTAAAGAGAGGAGTTCCATATATTTTAGCCTAATTTGAGCTTCTTCTTAGGTGTCATCTTCCTTGGTGAGGTTCTTTTGGATATATTTGGCAACACCATAGATGGTGATGGCACCATGGTGGGCTGAGAACTTGTACCTTCTCCCATCAACATAGCAAGTCGGCTGCAAAAAGAGAGAAAATCAAAATGACAGCTGCAAAAAGAGAGCAAATGAGATTACACAAGAATGAAACATATTATGCTCACCTCCTTGTCACTCTCCCTGGAGAGTCTAATATGATTGTTTCAGCATTAGGCCTCTTTGGGCTAGGGATATGAGAACTTGTACCATACTTGGTAGTATTTTTCCTTGGCTTTCTAACCCTACAAGTCAATTAATAAGACAACATAAATAACACAAGAGGTAATGTAAAAGGTTAAGAAAGCAAAAAAGAAATGCAGCCTTGCCTTTTCTTTGTTCCATTAAGATGACACTTGGAGCTACTTTCGCCGTGACCCAATTCTCCACATCCCTTGCACTTCCTTTTACCTCTAATCATTTGTTTCTTTCCTTTTTCGGCTTCATTGCTAGCAGATTTGGCTTGAGATTTTCCACCCCGCCTTCCATGCAGCCCTTGTACCTTAGTTTCCTATACCTCCCTGCTTTTCTTAGGGAGTGGTGCACCCACTTGAAAAGGCAACTCAACATTTGGCCAAAGTGATTTGTCAGGCAATGGCTCAATTATTCTCTTGTATGCATTCCTGTACATCTCCACAGAGTAGTAGGGATGCACAAAATCTTCCAAATTGACATCCCTATTCTGTTGTGAGGTAATCAAGGCTAAGGCATGTTGGCAAGGCCTCCCGGTGTGTTGCCACTCATGACATGAACAGTACTGCATATATGCTTTAACAACATGTCTTTTGTCGCTGCTACTGTCCCATATCTCTGCAGCTAAGCTATCGCTTTGAAAACTGATAAGTGCCCTAATCCCCTTGTGCTTGCCTTCAATTGTTGTATGACTGCAGGGAGGATATGCCCAGAAAGCTTTTCTCCAATCCTTCTTCTCTTGTCCCACAATAGCATAACCATCTCCCTATACTTGTGTGCAAGCTCAGTAACAGGCAAATCCTTGATATCACCGATCCAATTGTTGAAACTTTCTGCAAGGTTATTAGTGATGTAATCACATTTAATTGCAGTTATGGTCGTCGTTCAACACAGTAACCTGCCAAATAGAAATATATTTCAGCGATATATCAACAATTGTGAAACAACAAATAAAAGAATAGAAAAAGAAAAGACAGTAAGGGAATACCTTTACTGTCTTTCCATCCGGCTGCCTACGACCAACAATATGCCAAGGACAACCCTTCACTTTACAATCTCCTATATACCTACTTTGGTCAGTCGCCACAAGATCAAGTTCAAACTCACTATTTATGGCAAATTGTCTCATAGCCAACCTAAACTCCTTCATGTTGGGGTACACACTGCCAAGAAGCATGGTGGGTTTATGTGGGTCATAAATCATCAACCTCTCCCCTGGTATGCTATCATCAACAAGAATGGCAGCACCAGTACTATCATCCACATCAGTTACCTTTCCTTTACCACGATTTGCATCTACATTTCCACCAATAGATGATTTTCTAGCATTCTCAGTCCTCTCATCCTCAGCCCTCAGCCCCAACATCTCATACACTTGGTTCTCATCAACAATATCCAACCTACCCTCATCATTTACTTGTTGAATTAGTAGGGCATCCCAATCAACAACTGGTGCTTGTGGTGGATGAGGACAAACATCAAGCACCGGAACAATACTACTACCAAGTTGTTCAACATTTGGTCCAATACTAGTTTTTTCAACACCGGCACCCTCGGCCGGATCCACAACTTCTAGACTAAGCTCGGGCTCTCCAAGCCTGAATCAAAAGAAAATAGCACATAAAATTAGTTTCCAAATTTCGGATGGAAACTAATATAAGAACTACAGAGTGCTTACCCCGGATCGAGCTCATTCCAATTGCGTCCATGGGTGACCAATCTCCAACACTAGGGTTAGGGTTTTTTAGACTCGATGGGGTTGGGGAGAGGGACGAGCGGGGTTGGGGAGAGGGGGATGACGGCAGGGAGGAGGGGAGGCGTGGACGGCGGCGGGCGGCGGCGGGCGGCCTCGGGCGGCGGCGGGCGCGTCGGGCGGGCAATGGATTTGGGGAGAGGGGGCGGCGGGGGAGGGGATGCGTGCACGCGCCAGGGCGGCGGCGGGCGGCGTCGGGCGGGAAGGGAAGGAGGCGTGCACGGCGGCGGGCGGCGGGCGGGGAAGGGAGGGGAGGCGTGGACGGCGGCGGGCGGCCGTGGCGGCGTCGGGCGGCGGCGGGCAGCGTCGGAGATCTCGCAGCGCGCGCGCGGATTTGGGGAGAGGGGACGGCGGCGGGGAGGAGAGGAGCGTGGACGGCGGCGGGCGGCGCCGCGGCTTCGGCCGGCGGGCGGCGCCAGCGGCTTCGGCCGGCGGGCGGCGGGGAGGGGAGTGCGATAGAATCGGGAGCGAGAAGGGGGTCCGATTTAGGATTTAGATGCCAGGGCAAATCCGTCCATTCATAATAAAATTGAGAGAGAAAATAGTAAAAAGAGGGATCTCGTGCATTTCAGTTTGTGTGCCATTGTTTGACAGTGTTATAAAAGCGAAACCATTTTGCGCGATGGTATAACTGCGAAAACCACTTCTGAGGATGTTATAATCACCATTTTCTCGACGGGTGGAGGTGTCGAGCAGGTGGGATTCGCGGGAATGCGTGACGTCGTTGGCTCGTGGCGACGCGGAGATTGGAATGGAAATCGGAGAGAGCAGGGGCAGGCGCCCGCACCTCCCATCCCACGCCGGCGTGGGCCCATTCTCGCCGCAGCTCATGCAAAAGAGGGGGTCGTGGCCTCGTGGCTTTCCAGGTAAGCCCACCTGCAGTGACGGACACTTGCCTTCCGCAAATCCGTAGTTCTGTTGGTCTTCTTTTTCTATGGCTGCGCAATCGTATTTTTGGTTTGTTTTTTTTTAAATTTCGGTTTGATACGAATAAGAATTGATCGGTTCTCATAAATATTGAAAACCGTATAATTTTGGTTTGGTTTTTGGTTTTTACCGAAAAACCGATGAAAGGAAGTCACACGGTGACGCTACAGCCTAGCGAGTCGGCGTGGAGGGGGATGCCGCCGACGGCGACGCTGACGGAGGGGGTTGGCGCGACATAGAAGGGGATGCCTGCGATGCCGTGCGGCCACGAGGAGGGGGCGAGGTGTCGGGCCGGCGGCGACGCAGAGGGGGCTGGGGCGGTGCGGCGGCGGAGGAGGAAGGCGCGGGCCGCGTGGAGGGGCGAGGCACCGGGCCGGCAGCGATGCAGACGGGGGTTGGGGGGCGTCGGCACGGAGGGGGCCGGTGACGGAGGAGGCTGGGGTGGCGGCATCGACGTGGAGATTCGAGGCCGGGTGTTAACGACCAAATTTGGTAAGCAAATTATCAGGTTTAGGTCTAAAGTCAAAGCCGATTTGGAGAGTATCGAGTTCTTCTAAAGATGGAGTGCGCGCCAAGTGCAGACCGAATCGACTGAGGGTTCTGTCGGCTAAGATCGAATCGGATAAGGATATCTGACATGGCCGATTCCGATTGAGATAACAAATATGGCCGATCCCGGATAGGAGATATGAAGATCATCATTAGATTCGGTTTCTAAGTGCTTCAGAGATATTGCCATCTACGGATAAAATCCTGAAAAGGTAATTGTATCTTTTAATTTAGGATATTTTGTATAGGTTTTTTATAGATAATGTCGGTTTGTTTTAGGAATATCTATAATTCAATCTGTAATAAGGATAGGAATCGTGTTCGTTACGGATTCATTGTGTATCTGGGTATAAATATAACCCGAGACCATTAATTGAAAGGAACCACATAATCAATACAATCTTGGCGCATCGTCACCTTTTTCCTTTAATAGTTTCGACGAGTTCTTACTTCTAGTTGGGCTGCATCGTTCGATCTCCAATGAAAAGGTAATTCTTGTCACAACAGCTGGCGTTATCGGGGTTAGTGCTTTCATCATCATGATACTCTAATCATGTCTTCGTAATCTGCACAATTATCATATATGCTACATAATTTGGATCGACATCGTGGTCTTAACCCTAATCGGCTAGCATCAATCGTTAGATAATAGTCGGTAAGTTTAGATTTCAATGTTAATCTGGATTATATAATATATCTACAATCTTGAAAGATATTCTTAGGCTCGTATAGATCCTATGCTTCTTTTGGTACTTAATGCTGCATCGGTTAAGTTTGATCTATTAAGTCGCTTTTAAAATCATAATAGATCTATCTTGTTTTATGATCATTACTAAAGATAGTATCGGAGTTTCAGCCGATCTTATCTGTTTTAACTGTCTCGTGTGTTTTATATTTACTTGATATGTTGAAGCTTCCCTTTATATTAAGATCTCTTTATAATTAATATATTAAGCTTGTAATCGATATGTTATATTATCTTAGTATATGATTGATCATTGTTTAATATATTTGGCTAGCAGTGATATCTTAGTATAAAGCGGTATCGAAGTACTAGCCGATACATGTTAGATTAATCTCTTCGGCTATACTGTATAATCTTCGTCTTACAGTATTTTTAGATCTAAGTGATTTATACTATCTCGGTATACTACCGATTTATCCCAGACACTTGGTTTAAACATGCTTTAAGATTTAGATTGTATTCTATTAACATATATAGCCAATCAGATGAGTCTAATCGCTGCCGATTCAGTATGCACCGTATCGGCTTAACACTAGACGATATGTCATCGGCCACCAGCCGATCAGCTATCGTTTGCAAGCTAATACTTTCTATTGTTTCTTATTGACTGCAGGATCAAATCAACTAGCACGCCTACGAACCTTGAAGCAATAATTTGGACCTGCACTAGAGTTAAGCAGATCTCTCAGGTCAGTGCGTGGGAATTTTCTCATCAACACCAGGTCACTGACCAAGGAGGTTCGCCGGATCTCTCGCGCTGTGCGCCTCATCGTCGCGCTTCGTCGTCGCCTCGTCGTCCGCGATGTGGCCTCCTTCCTCGCCTTTGCTCTACCGTATTCCTCGGAGGCCTTCGCCCGCCTCTCTTCCCTCCTGCCCAAGGTAATTTATACGGTGAGAAAAAATTGAGTGCCGATGCAGGAGGGTGTGTTAATGACCAAATTTGGTAACCAAATCCCCGGGTTCAGAGCCGAGATTGAAGCGGAATTGGAGGAGAAGCGATCAACAGGGAAACGGAGGCCTATCGGCTGTGAAGCCAGTCGGCTGAGTCCGAATCGGACCAGGATAGCCGATAGCCGATTCTGCGTGAAGATATAAGTGGAGCCGGTTCTGAAGAGGAAACTTGGAGATAAAGCGTTGGATTCGGTGTCCAAATTATGTGTTAAAGATATTGCCATCTATGGATAAGATCCTGTAACGGCAACTATATCTGTAAATTAGGAAGTTGTATAGATATTCCTTTTGTAACACGGCATGGGACTGCATCTCGAGATATTGTCGTACTATAAATAGTAGATAAGGTAGAAACCGTGTCCTACACGAATGTCGTTGTACCTGGGTATAAATAAGACCCGAGGGCTCTTTATAAAAACATAACAACACAATCAATACACCTTTGGCGCATCGCCAACCTTTTATTTTACTTTTCTCCGACAAGTTCTTGCTTTTGCTCAGGCTGCATCGATCTTGATCTCCGAACAAGGTAATTCCTTGTTACAAGTGGTTTGTATCATCGAGGTTAGAGCTTCCATCATCATGATACTTTAGTTTCGATGTTATAAGCTGCTTGATTTATCATACGCGACATATAATCTAGAACAATGTCTAGATCTATCTCGCAATCGGTTGATTTCTCTGTGAAGACAACAGTTGATAGAGCTAGATATAGGGGTCGGTTTAGATTATATGGCGGGTTTATCGTCTCGAGGGATTCTCATTAGCCTATATAGATCTAATGTTTTCTTTTTGTACTTAATGTTGCATCAAATCGGCCTATTAAGTCGCTATTAGAACCATCAAGATCTGTTTGGCTTAATGTTTATCATTAGAGACAGTGTCGGGGTTTCAGCCGGCCTTACCTGTTTTAATTTTTTTTAGTATTAATTACTGTTAGATGTATTAAAACTGCCTTTTATATTAAGATCTCACTCTATTTAAATGTCTTAAGCCAGTATCAACCTATTGAGTCACATCAAGAGCCGATTGATCTAGGGTTACCACATTCAACTCATATTGATATCTTTTTATAAAATATATCGGAGTACTAGCCGATGTATATTAGACCTACGGTATCGGCTAGGTTATAAATGCATATAATTATTATCCTAATGTGCTTTTAGGCTTAAGTAATTTATACTTGTAGGATCGAATACTCAAAGTAAAGCCAACCAGAGGGGGGTGAATGGTTGATGTAACCAAAAACAAGTTTTAGTGGAAATACAACTTTACCTCTCATCTGGAGCAAGTCGGTCTGACCGAAAGTGTTCTGCGGTCTGACCGCCCTCTAGTGCCGGTCTGACCGCCCGATGTACGCCGGTCTGACCGCCCGATGTACGCCGGTCTGACCGCCCGTGTAGCCGATCGTCGTGCCTTAGCCGATTCTCCCAAATGCAGCCGATCGCCGATGAAGCCTGGTCTGACAACAGTTGTGCGTGCGGTCTGACCGGTGTGTTGCGTCGGTCTAATCGCCGTTTAGACCGATGCACCGAAGAAGAAGAAAACACAAAGAATTCTTCAAGAAGATTGATCTTTATTGAATCTCTCTGTGTTTACAAAGTGCAAACAAAGCACTCCTCACAAAATCTCAAGCTAAACTTGAAACCCTAACTCGAAACTGTCTAAAACTTGAATCCAAAGCGATATAAAGAGGCCACGCCTCCCCTAACTATTTATACACAAGACCCGCAGCCAAAAGCCACGAATCCTACTCATATAGAAAATCCTAAACACCTAGGAAACCTTCCCATATAAGTACAAACTTGATATAAACCAACCGTCACAATCTCGGTCTTTCCAAAACCAAAATTTCGCTTTCCATACGTACACAATATCTCCATCGTATGCCATATGGAAACTTCACCAATTATGTGCACTAATCTCTACCCTTCAACATCCCGCATGATCTCCATCTTGGACGTCACCTCATCTTCAAGTTGACTCCAACTCGATCACCGGCAACACTTTCCCGAGGCGTAAAAATTACCTGCACACAATTAAACAAAGAATACCATATCCGAGCACAAGCTATCTCCAACTTGACTCATTGTTAGCATAAATGAACATACACGTGCATAGGAACACGAAACTCCCATGTATATGCAAGGAAACAAACCGAAACCAAAACCGAATCAAAATCGGCAACCAGTCAGACTCGACCGGTCTGACCGTAGTTGCCTGCCCGGTCTGACCGCACGAACACCTCCGGTCAGACCGGGTGTGCAACCGACTGAACACTGTTCATTGTCCGAAAAATTCAACTATCTCCAAATCCACTTTGTCAATAAATCTCCAAATAACAAAACACACAACGCAATAATCCCAGATACCAATTGGTCATCATCAAATGAAGAACCAAACACACTTTGATTTTACAATCTCCCTCTTGATGAACACATTGGCAAACAAAATAAAAAGTGATGTTTTGGTGTTTAGAAAATTAAAAACAAAAATGATAAAAAGCATTTGAGTGCTCAAAAATCAAAGAAAATTTCTCCCCCTTTTGAAAAGAAAGAAAATCCCTTAACCCAAAAAACTTGCACTTTGTCTTTGTGATTTTATTCTCCCATGAAAAATTCTCCCATGAAAAAATCTTGCCTGTTCTCCCCCATGTGATATTTAATCAAAAACAACATTTGTTCTCTCCCTTTTGACAATGTTTTCATCAAACATAAGAATTATGGTTATGAATGTCCAAGAGCTTAGCACCATACATAAAGCAAGTCATGTCATATGTTGCAATAATACGAAGATAAACTCATCAATTATATAGCAAATATGCACTAGAGTATAAGCATGAATCAAAGATTTTAAAATTAAGATCAATAACACAATAGAAATTCATGGATTCAAACAATTTATAGTACAACATCTTTCAAGCACATAAGTTGAAAAAATAAACCCAAATATATATACCTATTGTAATTTTTATTCTTTCTCAAATTTACCTTTTTGCACGCATAATTCAAGATAAAAATGTTCATATTGATTTGAGCCATATTTGTCGCTCATATTTTTTCTCAATTATTCCGGATACGTCCTTGTCGTCAAGACTGTTTCCAAGGATTCGGCACCCATTATTTTTGCTCACATCGAATACGTCCTTGTCGTCAAGACTGTTTCTAAGGATTCGGTATTCATTTTTTTCTCTCATAGATAACATTTTATTCTCTTTACACAATGAGTAACTTTAAAGTAATTTGAGGAATAATAATTCAACATAATATATATATATAGGCATTTATAATCCAACACAGGCACTAGTATCAACATTGCATATTTCTTTAATTCAAGTATGATTTTAAAGTGTCATGCATTATTTCACTTAAATATAAAATCTAGATCACATAAAAATACTAGAATACATACAAACTATGCTAGTGACAAATAAACCTTCATAATATTGCTAGCATGCTCATGAACAACGATATGTATGAATAAAGCTCTCTTTCGTTTATTTTAATCATGTATAGCTTGATAAAACAAAGAGCACAAAAACTCCCCCTCAAAACATGCCAAAAGGATGAATGATTCCCAATTCCCTCGAAGAAAAGCAAAGCAAGAAAAATCCAATGGTTTTGTGAAAATATCAGCAAGTTGTAATTTTGAGTCCAAAAATTTTAATTCAACATCCTTCTTCTCAACATGATCCCGCAAGAAGTGAAAGCGAATATCAATGTGCTTAGTGCGTGAGTGTTGAACAGGATTCTTAGCAATGTTTATGGCACTTGTATTATCACAATAAAGAGGCACTTTTCAAAAGCAAGATCATAATCTTTCAAGGTAGAAATAAGCCAAAGAATCTGTGAACAACAACTAGCAGCAGCAACATATTCAGATTCAACAGTGGATTGAGCTACACTAGATTGTTTCCTAGAGGACCATGCAATCAATGAAGTTACAAGAAAATGACATGTTCCACTAGTACTTTTTCTATCATTCTACAACCTGCAAAATCAGCATCGGAATATCCACTTAAACAAATAGAAGATAAGTAGAATACCAGATTCCAAACTCAAGTGTATGATTCAAATACCTCATAATGTGTTTAACTGCTTGACGATGGGAAGCACGAGGAGAAGCTTGAAAGCGTGCACACAAACACACAGCAAACTGTATGTCTGGTCTAGAAGCAGTTAGATACAACAAAGATCCAATCATGCTTCTATACTCCTTTTGATCCACAACATCACTATCTTCATCGGGATCAAGAATAGCAGTAGAACCAATAGGTGTAGAAATTGGCTTGCAGCTGTCCATCTTAAACCTTAGATCTCGTTGTCTGCTCATGTAAATTACCTATTATTTGTTCCGACGGATGTTGTCGCTGAATGTGCAAAGGTGCAGTGATCTCAGAAGTTGATTCACATTCTGGTTCAGCACTGGTTGTAGTCCCCGATGAATCCTCTTGATTGGAATCGACAGAATCCGGCGGTCGGCCTGGGTCCCGGCCTCTGGCCGTCGACGGGTAGCCTCCTCCGGTCGGCCGGCGGCACTCGGCCGACGGGCAGTCGACTTCGTCGTCTTTATCATCGCTTTCGTCTTCAAAGATACGACCATCCTCCCCCGAGCCTGTGGCAATGCACCTGAAAATTCTAGTCTAGTTCCGAGACTAGCCTCATCAAAGTGATCTCACAAGTCTCGACAATTTTGTTAGTCTCCAAAATAAGTACACGATAGCCACGAGTGTGTGCGGGGTATCCAAGAAATAAATCATTAGTTGAACGTGATTCAAACTTGTCCAAATTTCCAGATTTTAAAACAAAGCACTTGCAACCAAAAACACGCAAATGTGAAACTTTGGGCTGACGACCAAAACGAAGCTCATAAGGAGTTTTGCCAAGTTTAGATCGCAAGAAAATACGATTAGAAACATAGCAAGCAGTGTTAATAGCTTCGGCCCAAAATTTTCTAGGAGTGTGATATTCATCTAGCATTGTACTAGCCATCTCAACCAAAGAACAATTTTTTCTTTCAACAACGCCATTTTGTTGAGGAACACGAGGAGAAGAAAATTGATGTTCAAAACCTTTTTCATTGCAAAATTGTCCAAAAGAAGCATTTTTAAATTCACCACCATTATCGCTTCTAATTTTTTTCAAAGAATTGAGAAATTCATAATTTAAGCGAAGAACCAAACTTCAAAAGTGTCCAAAGGCCTCATCCTTGGTTGCCATGAAGAAAACCCAAGAATATCGAGAAAAGTCATCAACAACAACCAACACATACTATTTTCCTCTGAAAGATTGCACTCTAGCTGGACCAACAGTGTCCATGTGTAAAAGTTGTCCCGGTGCATCCGTCATCACAGAAAGAATCGGTGTGTGTGAAGAAGCAACCATTTTACCATGACGACATGGTGCACAAACCAAATCACAATCCCTTTTGAGTTTAGACAAACCACGAACAAGATCCAAACCACTTAATCGAGTTAAATGTTCAAAACCAACATGCCCAAGTCTGCGATGCCAAAACATCAACACTTTGTTGAATTTCGCAACTAAGCATGTTACAACAGGAGAAACATCGTTTTCAAAATCAGCTTTAAAAACTCTCCCATAACGAGAAATGTTCAAAACAGAATCACCGCAAGAATCAAATATTTTACTTCCAGTTTTCTTGAAATGAACTTCAATGTTTTCATCAACAATTTGTGAAACTGAAAGTAAATTGTACTTTAAATCCTTGACCAAAGTTACCTCTTTTAATTTAAATTTGTCACTTACCTTGATGGATCCGTAGCAAGAACGACACTTGTTGAAGCATCCCCAAAGATTATCGATTCCGTCTTGGATGCCATCTTGAGGGAGGAGAACCAATTTTTATCTCCGGTCATGTGCCGCGAACAACCGGAGTCCACGATCCACACGTTCTCCTTCCTCGCCATGAAAGCCTACGCAACAAAAGATGTCGAAGCCTCGATCGGGGTTAGTCAAAAGAAATTTAGGAATCCAAGTCGAGACACACGACCAACGATCCAATAGGCACAAATCCACGAGTAAAACAGTTTTGGAATTTTCGGAAAAATTCCTTCGGGGGCGTCTGGCCGGGGTCACTGCCGGTCGGCCGGGCGCCATCGCCGGTCTGATCGAGGCAAGGCCGACGGCCCGATCCGGTGCCACGGCCGGCCGACCGGTGGACCAACTGCGGTCCGACCGGCCTTCCCGAGGGAAAGCGATTTTTGCCACTTTGATTTTGCAAAATTATTCTCTCTTTCCTTTTTCTATTTTCGTGCTAATCTGAAACAAAAACCAACAAGATGACCATCTTTACCACAAAAAGAGCAAGAAAACTTTTCTTTAGTGGCAGATAGTTTTGAAAAATTAGGTTTAGTTTCTTTTAGATAAACGAAAGAGATGATAAATTTCAAAGACTTAAAAACTGTTTTCATGGTATTAGGTTTTGTCAAGATTTCACCGTTTTCATTCATTCTTAAAACATTCGGAGGATTTTTGGTGAAATAGTCATGAGCATCAAAACCTATTTCTTTATTGTCGCTACACACTTTAGATTTGTCCAAAATCATGTTAAGTTGTTTCTTCTGTTAGAAAATTTTTGTAAAGAACTTTTCAAGTAAGAAACTTCTTTTCAAGATTAACACAATTTTCACAACCAATCATGACATCTTTACCGCGACATTTAGAGCAAGAAGCTACCTCATCTTGTTTAACTATATCTTTCATGTGTTTAACACGAGCTAAAGCATCTTTTAATTTCAATACATTAGCATCACAAGTTAAACAAGGTTTAGTAGCCAAATCATGTGAATCTCTAAGTTTTGAACTCTCAAGCATTAAAACCTCACAATTTTTGCAATCATCATCATTAGGAATAAGAGATTTCAATCTAGCAATTTCAGCATTCAAAGATTCAATCACAAATTCTTGTTTTTTAAACATCTTTTCATATTTTTTATTCTTTGTACTTAAAACAAGAATTGCTTCCTCAAGTGAGCTTACCTCATTGTCTTCCTCTTCAGAATCTTCATCTCCACGTGTCATGAGACAAACGCTGGAGAAGTTCTTGCCCTTCTCTTCTTCGCTATTGGAGTCTATGTCGCTTAGTGGTTCAAAAGCGGCATAGACTTGGCTCAACACCTTTTTGATCATCTCCTTCGAGCACTTCCCCTTGGGCTTGTCGTACTTCGTCTTCTCCCTGCTCTTGTCCTCCTTTTTGCTTCTCCCAAGCTTGGGGCAGTTGGAGCGGATGTGGTCCAAGGCGCCGCATTCAAAGCACCGAGCTAGTCCTCCTCTTTTCCTGAACCTGACTTTGTTCATAGCTCGAGAAAGTTTGTTAGCGGCAAGAGCCAAATCCTCCTCCTCGAATTGCTCGAGTTGTTCATCGGACATGGCATTAATCAAAGCAAGAGCACACTGAGACGATAAAGATGCAATATCAGAAGAAGTTGAAGAAGAAGAAACCAAAGCATTTGACTTGGACTCAAATTTTCGAGAAAGAATGTTCATCTCATGAGTTTTGAGTTTAGTGTAAAGAGAATCCAAAGTCAAAGTAGCCATATCGTCAGATTCTTGAATTGAAGTCACTTTTATCTCCCAAATAGACATGTCAAGACCATTCAAAAAGTGACGAGAAATCTCAAATTGTGGATAATTAGTGTCATAAGAAGAATCAACAGATCTAAGATTGCTCAAGATTTTATTAAACCTACCAAGATAGTCATCCAAAGCTTCAGCAGGTTTCATCTCAAATTTTATGTATTCCTTTTTAAAAAGGTCTCGACGAGGTTCTTTTATATTAGTAGATCCTTGATGAAAGTTTTTAAAGCATTCCAAATCTCGTTGGCGGTTTGAAGATGTAAAACGCGATCAAAATCCAAACGAGAAATCTCATTTAACAAAATATTGTGAGCTTTGCAATTGTTATTAAACTCAGTTTTCAAATCATCAGAATTAATCGCTTCGGGAATAGTATAGGGAAGAGCAACCTTTTGCCACACATCATAGTCTTGAGCCATGATGTAAGATTGCATCTTACTACACCAATAAGCGAAGTCGGTTCCATAAAAAACATGCGGCTTAGTGGAAAATTTATCCGACATGGTGAAAAACTTTAGATCGATAAAAATCCAAAGCAGAAAACCAGGCTCTGATACCACTTGTAGGATCGAATACTCAAAGTAAAGCCAACCAAAGGGGGGTGAATGGTTGATGTAACCCAAAAACAAGTTTTAGCGGAAATAAAACTTAACCTCGATCCGGAGCAAGTCGGTCGATCGAAAGTGTTCGCAGGTCGACCGTCCTTTGGTGCCGGTCCGACCGCCCGATGTATGCCGGTCGACCGCCCGTGTAGCCGATCGCGGTGCCTTAGCCGATTCTCCCAAATGCAGCTGATCGCCGATGAAGCCCGGTCTGACCGCAGTTGTGCGTGCGGTCTGACCAGTGTGTTGAGTCAGTCTAACCGCCGTTTAGACCGCTGCACCGAGGAAGAAGAAAACACAAAGAATTCTTCAAGAAGATTGATCTTTATTGAATCTCTCTGTGTTTACAAAGTGCAAACAAAGCACTTCTCACAAAATCTCAAGCTAAACTTGAAACCCTAACTCGAAACTCTCTAAAACTTGAATCCAAAGCGATACAAAGAGGCCACGCCTCCCCTAACTATTTATACACAAGACCCGCAGCCAAAAGCCACGAATCCTACTCATATAGAAAATCCTAAACACCTAGGAAACCTTCCCATATAAGTACAAACTTGATATAAACCAACCGTCACAATCTCGGTCTTTTCAAAACTGAAATTCTACTTTCCATACGCACACAATATCTCCATCGTATGCCATATGGAAACTTCACACCAATTATGTGCACTAATCTCTACCCTTCAGCATCCCGCATGATCTCCATCTTGGACGTCACCTTATCTCCAAGTTGACTCCAACTCGATCACCGGCAACACTTTCCTCAGGCGTAAAAATTACCTGCACACAATTAAACAAAGAATACCATATCTGAGCATAATCTATCTCCAACTTGACTCATTGTTAGCATAAATGAACATACACGTGCATAGGAACACGAAACTACCATGTATATGCAAGGAAACAAACCAAAACCAAAACCGAATCAAAATCGGCAACCGGATCGACTCGACCGGTCCGACCGTAGTTGCTCGCCTGGGCCGACCGCACGAACACCTCCGGCCGACTGACGCATAAGCCGGCCGACTGCCGTGGCGCCACTGTTCATTGTCCGAAAATTCAACTATCTCCAAAACCACTTTGTCAATAAATCTCCAAATAGCAAAACACACAAGGCAATAATCCCATATGCCAATTGTGTATCATCAAATGAAGAATCAAACACACTTTGATTTTACAATACTGTCTCGGTATACTACCGATATATCCCAATCACTTAGTCTAAACGTGTTTTGGGATAGCAATTATATGTTTATTTATTCCCTTAGCCGATCCAGTAGGGTCTAATATTAACTTAACTCCTATTCTATATTTTCTTGTTGGTTACAGGATCAAACCAACTGGCACGCTCAAATTTCACCAAAGGCGACCAACGTGGACCTACACTAGAGTAAAGCAAACCTCTTAGGCCAGTGCGTGGGAATCGAATTTCTCATCAACACGTTTTTGGCACGCTTGGTGGGACCAATAAAGACTTCCAAGTTTGACGTGATGTCTGACACCAAGACTCCAGAGATCGATCGAGAAAACGTCATCCCAGTGACAATGGAGCAGCTATCGGCTAAACAACTTGCTGACTACAAACAGATGGTTGAGCGGCTGTAGGCGCATTACCTGCAATCTTTCACCCAGACCAGATCTGGGGCGGTCCTCCAGAAGTTCAAGTTCTCCATCGAAGACTTCGACATGTCTAATGAGGACAAGAAGGGAAAAAGGAAGATGGAGGACATCAAGCAGGAACAAGACGGTTCGGGCCCTTACACTCTACAAGACCGAATCGACTCGGCTGTCCATCATGCGCTCATCAACCAAAGTGGCATATTGGTTAACACCCTCAACAACATGATAAGCACTGTGGTTGACTCGAAGATAGCCGAGCAGCTCCCGAGAGGGCTGACATACTTCGCTAATGGCCAGTTCCCGGGCCATAGGACGCTGGCAACCCAGGGTCTGCCAATCCTGCCACTAGGAAAGCCGAATCCTCAAGGAGGGGCTCCGATCCAACCAAAAGCACAGGCATCGACTTCAGAGCCGCACACCAAGATCCTGGTCCAACAACAACCTCAACATCAGGGCCGCGGTGCCCCGACAATGACACAGGAATAGATGGAGAACATGTTCAGCACCAATCGACGGCCAATCATGCCCCATGAGCTGATTGGCAACATCGCCCGCTGCCACATCATAGGCCCGCCGGCAATCGGCTACTTCCTGAACAATCATCGCCGATCATGTCTCGGCCACCTCCCACTGCAAATCAATTCCAGTACCAATATCCGGGAGGCCACCTTGAGCAACAGTACCGACCACAGACGTCCCCACTCCAGTATCGGCAAGGACCAGTTCATTACGAGTAGTACGAGCCGATACCTCAAGTTCAAGCTCAAGATAATAGACCTTGGGCCGATCTAATTGCCGACGTCATGCGCGATCAGTTCGGCCTTAAACCCAAAGATTCTGGAAACATGTACCGGTACCCGTACCCAGAATACTTCGAGAGGGTTCCGCTGCCAAACCGGTACAATGTGCCAGATTTCTCAAAATTCTCTGGGCAAGACAACATGTCCACTTACGAACACGTCAGCCGATTCCTGGCTCAATGCGGAGAGGCATCGGCTACAAACGCGCTCAGGGTGCACTTGTTCCCACTATCACTTTCGAGATCGACCTTTACCTGGTTTTCTTCCTTGCCATACAAGTTAGTTCAAAGCTGGGCCAATCTCGAGAAACAATTCCACAGCTACTTCTACTCCGGCACCCACGAGATGAAGCTGTCGGACCTCACCGGCATCAGGCAAAAACACGAAGAATTGGTTCAAGATTACATTCAACGCTTTAGAGATATGAGGAACCGTTGCTACACTGGTGCTATCGGACTCGCAACTAGCCGATTTGGCTTTTCACGGACTCTTGGCTCCAATCCGTGAGAGGTTTTCAGCTCAAGACTTTGAAAGCTTGGCCCACTTGGCCCAAGGTGATGGCCCACGAGCAAAGATTCCAAGAATTCAAGAAGGCCTTCAAGAAAGTCACCCACGTCGCCTACGCAACAA
Source organism: Oryza australiensis (assembly GCA_019925245.2). NCBI lineage: Eukaryota > Viridiplantae > Streptophyta > Magnoliopsida > Poales > Poaceae > Oryza > Oryza australiensis. The sequence continues at coordinate 9,591,026 of JAIFGZ020000116.1, read as the reverse complement.
ACACAGAGTCAAGCGACAGCGACGCAGAGGTGGCAGTAGCTGAGTGGACCAGAAACAAGAAGGCAATAACCTACCAATGGCCGAAGAAGTCGGCTAAGGAGGAGAAATATGACTTTGATATCACTAAAGCCGATAGGATTTTCGATCTGCTGCTGAGGGAGAAGCAAATTCGGTTGTCGGACAACCACATTATCCCATCGGCCGACGAACTCAAAAAGAAAAGGTACTGCAAGTGGCACAACACCACCTCCCACAGCACCAACGATTGCAAGGTCTTCCGCCAACAAATCCACTCAGCCATCGAAGCCGGGAAAATAAAATTCAAAGAATCAGCTAAGCCGATGAAGGTCGATGGTAACCCTTTCCCGGTCAACATGGTCCAAGCCGGCCCCAGGCGAGCTGATCGGCAGTACCGAATGACGTACAGCTTAGCCGAAACACTAAAATCAGTTAATGCCGACTCAGGAGAATCCTACAAAAAGCCGACTGGAGATGCAGTCATACCAATCAACATGGTGCACGCCACTGGCCGATCGGCCGATCGTCGGCCTAGGCATACGGACAGCCGACTGTGATTCTAGCGCAGAGTGCAAGAAGAAGAAGAGAGCCGGCGCGGTAAGCCATACCACAGGACACCCGATCGGCTGGGCGTGGCATATTACCGCCGCCACGACGGATGTGACCCGCATTGGCACTACGAGTTCTTCAGGTTCTGCTGGGAGCAAGGAATGAGGTTGCCAACCCTTAAAAATTGCCCAGCGTGCAGTGACTATAGGGAGGACGAATACAAGGGACTACCACTGGAAAGTTCTAACCGATTCGTCCCCCGAGCCGTTCAACTTAACCAGTGGAAACCCTCCGTCCATGATCGGCTTGATCCAATCCACCAGGACTTCTTCCAAGAAGAAGACGAAGAGGAGGCTGATGAAGAGCAATCGGCCAACCCCCAATGGTGCCCTTCGGACCACTTCACCAAAACATATAAAAGAAAAATTCAGAGACTCAAGAGCGAGAGGCAGGAAGAAAAAGTCTAGCGGATGATCCAACAGCAACAACGTCGACAAGGCACAAAACAATGGCGTGCCAAGAAACAAGCGGCCCCAGTCGACGAAAGCCCAGCCAACAAAGCCAAAAGGACGGCAAAAGGCAAAGGAGTGGTCTCTGCATCGGTCAACATGGTTTTCATTTTGCCAGCCGAGTTTGAGGCTATCGAGGCCGATGCAGACACAGTAGAAGAAACCTTGGCTAAGCTGGTACTATCCCCAGAACAAGCTATCTTAGAGAAGCCTAAAGGGACCGAGAATCGGCACTTGAAGCCCTTATACGTCAAAGGATATGTCAATGGGAAGCTGATGTTCAAGATGCTAGTTGATGGAGGGGCTGCGGTCAACCTAATGCCTTACGCAACCTTCAGGAAGCTAGGCAAAGGAGTCGAAGATCTGATCAAGACCAACATGGTGCTCAAGGACTTTGACGGCAACCCTTCAGAAGCCAAGGGAGTTTTAAACATCGAGCTGACCGTCGGCAGCAAGACCATGCCCACAACGTTTTTCGTCATCGACGGGAAGGGGTCGTATAGCCTGCTGCTTGGGAGGGACTGGATCCATGCCAATTGTTGCATCCCTTCCATAATGCACCAAAGCTTAGTCCGATGGCAAGGCGACAAGATATAAATCGTACCAACCGACAGGTCAGTCAACGTCGCTAACGCCGATTTGCCTTTGTGCGAAATCGATGGTATTGATTGTCTGTCCGGCAAAGTTTGGCAAGCCGATTTCTTAAAGGTGTCCGATTCTGATATACAACCCATTGAAGACGAAGAGCCTCAATTACTACTTTGAAGGCGTCGTGGAGGGCTCGAGCGTCTACAACAAGGACACCGTGGACGACAATGACGGAAAACTCGGGCAATGTTTTATGTTGTCCGACAAGTTAGAAGAGGTTGATATAGGTCCAGGAGATAGGCCTAGGCTGACATATATTAGCAAAAATTTGTCTTCTCATTTTATAACCAAGCTTATTGATTTGTTAAAAGAATACAAAGACTGCTTTGCTTGGGAATACTTTGAGATGACTGGTCTTAACCAATCTATTGTTGAACATCGGCTCCCTATCAAGCCGGGATATCGGCAAGACAAACAGCCTCCCAGGAGGTTTAGAGCCGATATGTACGAAGCAATTAAAGCCGAAATCACTCGACTATATGATGTTGGATTCATTCGGCCCTGCCGATATGCAGAGTGGGTTTCAAATATAGTTCCAGTGATGAAGAAGAACAACAAATTTAGGGTGTGTATCGACTTCAGAGATTTAAACAAGGCCACCCCTAAGGACGAATACCCAATGCCCATAGCCGATTTGCTAGTAGATGCCGCCTTTGGCCACAAAATTATAAGTTTCATGGATGGCAATGCAGGTTACAATCAAATCTTTATGGACGAGGAGGACATCCACAAGACGACTTTTAGGTGCCCAGGAGCAATCGGCCTATATGAGTGGGTTGTCATGACGTTTGGCTTGAAGAATATTGGGGCTACGTATCAAAGGGCCATGAATTACATCTTTCATGATTTGATCAGCTTTTTAGTTGAAATCTACATCGATGATGTCGTCATCAAATCCAGGGAAGTAGAAGATTATATAGCCGATCTGAAGAAGGTTTTGGAGCGAACAAGGAAGTATGGCCTGAAGATGAACCCGACAAAGTGCGCGTTCGGCGTATCGGCTAGACAATTTTTGGGTTTTATTGTTCACTAGAGGGGAATCAAAGTCACGCAGAGAAGTATCAATGCCATCAAGACGAATCAGCCTCCAAAAGACAAGAAAGAATTGCAATCTTTGATCGGCAAAATCAACTTCATTAGATGGTTCATGGCAAATCTGTCGAAAAAGATGGAGTCGTTCACACCATTGCTTCGGCTGAAGGCCAATCAAGCATTCACTTGGGGCCAGAGCAACACAAAGCTTTGGACAACATCAAGAGTTATCTAAGTTCCCTTCCAGTCCTGATTTCTCCACAGAAAGGGGTGTCATTCAAGTTATACCTATCAGCCGACGAGAAATCAATTGGCTTGGTTTTGATTCAGGAGGTCGAAGGAAAAGAGAAGGCAATCTTTTATCTCAGCCGACGGCTTCTGGACAGAAAAACAAGATATTCACCAATAGAAAAGTTATGTTTATGCCTGTACTTTTCATGCATGAAGTTAAGGCATTATTTATTATCCAACGAGTGTACTGTGGTATGCAAAGCCGACGTAGATAAATACATGCTATCGGCTCCAGTTCTAAAAGGACGAGTTGGGAAATGGATTTTTGCCCTAACGGAGTTTGATCTGAGATATCAGGCACTCAAGGCGGTAAAGGGACAGGCTATAGCCGATTTTATAGTGGAACACAGAGATAATTCAATCGGCTCATGCCTTGGACTTCTAACTTTTGATGGCTCGGTTTGCACAAATGGGTGCGGCATCGGCTTAGTAATAATTTCCCCAAGGGGGTAAGCTTTGAGTTCGCTTTTTCAATCACACCCCATGCAACAAACAATCAAGCCGAATATGAAGCCGTACTAAAGGGACTATAATTGCTCAAGGAAGTCGAAATCGACGCCATCAAGATAATGGGAGATTCACTATTGGTCATCGGCCAATTATCAGGAGAATATGAGTGCAAAAACGACACGCTGATGGTCTACTATCACAAATGTCGAGAATTGATGAACAACTTTCAGCTAGTAACCCTAAAACATATCCCCAAAGAGCAAAACGTAGAAGCCAATGATCTAGCTCAGGGGGCATCAGGCTATAAGCCGATGACGAGAGAAGTCAAAATAGAAATTGCGAACATGTCAGCCGATGACTGGAGATATGAAGTCTACAACTATCTGCAAAATCCATCCCAGTCGGCTTCAAGGAAATTGTGTTACAAGGCTCTAGGATATGTTCTGCTCGATGAAGATTTGTGTTATCGGACGATTGATGGTGTGTTGCTCAAGTGTCTCAATGCCGATCAAGCCAAGATTGTTATCGGAGAAGTACATGAAGGAATTTATGGCACACATCAATTGGCTCACAAGATGAAGTGGCTACTACGGAGAGCAGGATATTTTTGGCCGACGATGCTGGAGGATTGTTTTCGATATTACAAGGGTTGCCAAGACTCCCAAAAGTTCAGAGCCATCCAGAGAACGCCAGCATCGGCTATGAACCCCATCATCAAGCCTTGGTCGTTTAGAGGTTGGAAATTGACATGATCGGCCAAATCAATCCACCTTCAAGCAAAGGACACAAATTCATATTGGTAGCTACCGATTATTTCACCAAGTGGATGGAAGCAATTCCCTTAAAGAAGGTTGATTCTGGCGACGCAATCGAATTTGTGAAGGAGCATATTATATAAAGATTCGGCGTCCCTCAAACTATCACCATGGATCAGGGATCTATCTTTGTCTCCGACGAGTTTGTTCAGTTTGCCGATAGCATGGGGATTAAGCTACTAAATTCTTCGCCATACTATGCTCAGGCCAAAGGGCAAACAGAAGTTTCCAATAAAAGTTTGATCAAGCTGATAAAGAGGAAGATCGCTGAGCACCCAAAGCAATGACACAGCCGATTGGTCGAATCATTGTGGGCTTATCGGATGGCTTGCCACGGGTCAATCCAGGTGCCTCCATACAAATTGGTCTATGGACACGAAGTAGTTCTACCATGGGAAAACATCATCGGCTCAAGAAGGATTCAACTACAAGACCAGCTAACAGCCGATGACTATTATAATCTAATGGTGGATGAATCAGAAGACCTAGTTCTATCAAGGATGTACGCGTTGAAAAAAGTAACTAGAGACAAGGAGCGAGTAGCCCGTCATTATAACAAGAAGGTTGTGCCTAAGTCTTTTAAGGAGGACTAGCTTGTTTGGAAATTGATACTGTCGATCGGATCAAGGGATAGCAAATTCGGCAAGTGGTCACCAAACTGGGAAGGGCCTTTCAAGATCCACAAATGCGTCTCTAAGGGTACCTACATGTTAGAAGGGGTTGGATGGATAAGTATTTGGGAGGGCTCTCAATGGCAAATACTTGAAGTATTATCCCAGCGTTTGGATCAACTCGTGATTTGGCTAAGTTGTGGCCGACTCATGTAAGCCGATGTGTTGTGGGATACACGCATCGCCTTTAGAACATTTTCTTGCTAAGTTTTCCCCCTCTGGTTTTCCCAAAGCGGCTCAATCTAGCCGACAGGTGTTGGTTTGTTTGGACTACTAATTTTATCAATGCTGAAGACATCATCGACAAAATTAGGGGGGCATATACAATACACTTTCAGAAATCAGACACAAGAGACTTCGCAAAATTTTTTGGGTTTTTGAAAATTTTTGAAGTATTCAAGACGTAATAGATAGACAGACGAATCAACAACATATAGATGAGATTGATGCATAGCACATAAGCAAGCCGATTACAAAAGAGTCATGAAGAGTTCAATTTACAAAAGTCGCGAAGTCAAAAGTTACAATCGGCTTAGTGAGACAGGAAGTCAGTTATGGCTGATATAGCCTTGCGACAAATTTCATCTATGTCTTCGATGGCCTTCACATCGGCTGCATCGCTCCCTAGGACTGGCTTCACCGCCTTGGCCAGATCAGACAAATATGATACTGCAGCTTTGGTCTTCGGGCTTTGGTCTTCAATCTCCTTGGGCAGGCCGGCTACGCGTTGTTCTTCAGATATAATTTCTGCGTCAAGCCTGGCGAGTTCAGCCGCCAATTCTTCTCGGTGCTTGCGAAGCCGATCCAACTTGGCATTCGGCTCGGTCTTCAAGACGTCAAGCCTCGCCTTATCAGCTATGATTTCTTGCTGGTTGACTTTGATGGTGGCCTCCAGCGTTTGATTCTCACGGCGATCGACTAGTCTTTGCTTGGCCCTTTCGAACTTATGCCGATGCGCCTCCATGAAGGTAGCCGGTGCTATGATATCGGCCAACTCATCTGGCAGCCGGGCTTGGATCTCTTCAAACTGATTTCGGATAGAGCCGCAATCGGCCACCAAGGCATCGAGGGAGCTCTCCAGCCGCTTGGCTATGTCCGACAGTGTGGCCCTTAGGTCCTCATCCAACAGCACCATGGCCTTGCCGGCATCCTCATCGGGGTCCATGAACTCTGAAAGGTTGAAAGGCAGAAGATCAGCTACAGTCTGCAAATCAGAGAGTAGTTAGAAGATTGATAAAGACCAATAGGCCGATTTACAAAGGTGAGCAAACTTACTCGGGTGACCGGGATCGAGGTGGCCTCATCTTCAGTATCACCACCGCTTGCAGCCGACAGGGCAGGTGATGGGGCGCGAGGAGGCTGAAAAGCAAAAAGTCAGAAATCGGTTGTTTTAAAAAGTTAAAGATGGTAGAACTTACCGAGGGAGTAGGAGTCGTCTTCTTTTTGGTAGCCAACTTCTTTATCTGCAAATGCAAAAGCCATAGTGAGAAAAGAATGTATGAAAACATTAGAAGATTAAGGAATGGAAGGGAGATTATTGGCATAGGACGGACGGTGCGCCTTGGGGGACCCGGAGTTTTCTCAACAGCGGTTGTCGCCGATGTGGTCCGTATATTGATTTGAAGAACTTGTCTCGCTGCGCAGCATCAACGCTTGGTCCATCTCCTCATCCCCGACTTCCTCCTCGAGAACCGCATCTACGTCCGGTCAATGGGGGCAAATCGTCTTTGGGTTCTTCTTTTGCTTCTTTGCAACCTTTTTCTTTTCAGCACATGCAATGATGGCTTGTTCCTCTTTTGTCAACGAAGTGGCTCGTGCGTCTGGCCGTGCAACAGCGTTGACACTTTTGGCGCTTGGAAGCCGATTGACACTTTTGGCGCTTGGAAGCCGATTGTGGAGGGAGCTAGTCCGCCACTGCTGGGCAACAACCTGGAAGCATAATGCACTGTAACCCCTGTGTTGCTGACACGGGGAGGGGAGGCATCGGTTGCCTGCAAAGACGAAGCATGAGGAATGAGATATGCAAATGGGTAGCCGATGAAGTAAAGAAGCTAAAGAGAGAAAACGCTTACCGATGGAACCAGATCGGGGTCAACGATAGTCAAGTACATTGAGGCCGATTGATGAAATAAGTGTAACTTCCATTCCTTCCACCATCGGCTAAAGGCAGTTGTCCTTGTTATTTGCCAACTCAATATCTCCAATACTGCCAAGAGGGGGACCTGGGATCTCCAAAAGCCGATGCATTATGATAGTTTCCTCAATCTTGCCTTCGGCTTGAATTTTGTTCGAGTAAAATAAGCCAATCGGCAGTTGGCCCATACCAAGCTGTCTGGCAGCGATCATAGGGTGGTAAAATTCATAGGACTTCTGCACAGTCCTCCCTTGATGGATGTCGACTGGAAGGATGCAAGGACATATGGCCATCACATAAATTTTCCTCGGCTTCTCATATTTTTCAGAATTGATTTCATCTAGCCGAAAGTCATCTGGCAGCTTGAACTTCCCAAATTTCTCATAGGCAAACCATATAGCCGAATCAGCTAGGAAGCCATTGTAGAAATTGCTGAACCAATTCTTGAAGTGCTTAGCTGAAAGATTAGATCTAGAATAGGAGGAGGTTGCCTCTCCAAATGATAGGCATCGGCGAGTTGTCACCTCTTTATCATCTTCAAATCGTGGTTCGGCCAGAGGAAAATTGGCTTCAAAGAGGCTTAGTGTTAACGACCAAATTTGGTAACCTAACTCCCGGGTTTGAAGCAGAGATTAAAGCGGAATTGGAGAAGACGCGCAATCTGAGAGGAGACGGAAGCAGAATCGGCTGAGTCCGAATCGGCTACGGAGCCAGTCGGCTGAGAGCGAATCGGACTAGGACAACTGATAGCCGATTTTGAGTCAGGATGAAGTGGGACCAATCCCAATGGAAAACGTAGAGATAAGGAGTTGGATCCGGTTCCCAAATTACGCATTAAAAGATATTGTCATCTATGGATAGAGTCCTGTAACGGCAATTGTATCTGTAAATTAGGAATTTGTTTAGATTTCCTTTTGTAATACGGCATGGGACCAAATCCCGGGATATTGTCGTACCATGTATAGTAGATTAGATAGAAACCGTGTCTTTCACGGTTAGTTTTATTCTTGGGTATAAATAGGACCCGAGACCCCTGTAAATAATACACATTACACAATCAATACAACTTTTGGCGCATCGCCTCCTATTTTCTTCAGACGAACACTTGATCCGGCTTCGGGCTGCATCGTTTCGACCCCCGATTAAGGTAAATGTTTGTCATTAGTGGTGTATCTTGTCAAATTTAGTGCTTTCATCGCTATGATACTCTAGATTCAATGATTCATGTTGCGCTAGTTATCACATATTGCATATAATCTAGAACAATGTCTAGATCTGTCTTGACATCGGCCTGTTTTTGTCAAGAACCGGCAGCCGATAGAGCTAGATCTAGGGGTTGGCCTAGATTATATGTGATATCCACCGTCCTGAGGGGTTTACATCAGCTATGATAGATCTGATTATTCTTTTTATACTTGATGCTGCATCAATTTGACCTATTGAGTCGTTCTTAGAGCTCTTATGATCTATTCAGCTAGATGTATATGCTTAGAGACAGTGTTGGGGTTTCAGCCAGCCTTATTTGTTTTAATATTCTTTTGGTATGTTTTACTATTAGATTTATTAAAGCCGCCTCTTATATTAAGATCTTGCTCGGTTAAATGCCCTAAGCTGAATCGCACATCACCCACATGAGCAGTGGCCACTGATCTAGGCTTAGCGCATTTAGCTTAGATCAATATCTTTTCATAGGATGACCCGGAGTACTAGCCGATTCACAGTTAGTACTACGATATCGGCTAGGCTATTAAAGCATATATTTATTATCCTTTTATATATTTAGATTAAGTGGTTAATACTGTCTCGGCATAGCCGATCTATCCCAATCACTTAAGTATAAATATGCTTTGGGATAGCATATATATATGTTGATTTGTTTCCTCAGCCGATCCAATAGGATCTAACTTAACCCTTAACGCATACATCTTTGTTTTTCTTGTTGGTTAACAGATCAAACCAACTGGCACACCTTGTATTTCACAAACAGCCGAGAAGGACCTGCACTGGAGCTAAGCAGATCTCTCAGGCCAGCGTGTGAGAGAAATTTCTCATCAACACTTAGCCGCTGAGCAACTTTATGAGTATGGAGATTTAGCCACAGCTGCAATAATCACCAAGGACCTTCGGTGTTGATGGTTTGCTTGGAGGCAAGCTTAGCCGATGCATTGCCTAGTGTTTGATATAGATAGCCGAGCATGTATTTTCCTAAGGGGATTTTCTTCTTGTCTACCAAGGCTTCGGCTATGTGCTTGCCGGTTGCTAGTCGGCCGCAGCTTGATTCACGAAAATAAATTTTTCCACCACATGAGAAGGAAAGCCGTATGCTCCTGTCGAGAGATCGGGCCATCCCTCATATTCATGGTTATGAAGCCACTCCAGCCCCCTATGCTCTTGGTCTTAAAGTTGTGATGGCACTTGATATTGAGGCCGATGGGGTCAACTGCTGAGGTAATATCCAACCCTGTGAGCATGACCACGTCTAAGAGCGTCGGCGTCATCGGCCCTTGTCTAAACAGGAATGCATTCAAAGTGTCTGATCAGAAATAGCTTGCAGCCGACAGAAGGGGCTCGTCTTTAGGCATATCGGCTATGGTTAGGGCTAGGCATTGACCTATTCCCAGTTCGTCCTGTGAGCTTGTTTCCTAGCCGATATCCTTAAATACCAAGATGGCCATGATTTGTCCGTTGAGGGCCATGACTTAAAGGCACCAGACCAATATGCTAGATTTGGGGTGGAAAACCTAAAAGGGGTCCGATTGGTTTCGGCATTAATGAGTTCACTAGGATCCAGGTTGCCGATCGGCCCTAACAGAGATTGGTCGGGATGAAGAAGATTTGGGATTGCGATTTGATGGGAAAGGTGCTACGTTTGAAGAATAAAGAAGAGCAAGATTACAGAAGGAAAATAGCCAAATCGTAGTAAAAGGGGAGTTACAGCCGATGAGACATACCTCAGGGTACTCCGTCTGAGCCGCGTCGGAAGGGGGTGCTGGTGGACGCCATCGCCGGGGAAGATCACCGCCATAGAGGGGTTCGCCGGTGAGGTCGCGCTTCGGTTCCGCCGGAATCGTCGAGGGGAGCGAAAATGTTATTTGGGCTAGGGCTCAAGGATGCAGGAGTGACAGCGTGGAATAGTTCGGCACGAAGCAGACATTATTTAAAGAGTTTTTCGTGATAGCCGAAACAGATTTGACCTAGAGTTGCGTGGGATTTCAAATTGCGTCAAATCTGCGATACTATCATATCACGGACTTGGGGGCATGTGTTAATGACCAAATTTGGTAACCAAATCCCGGGTTCGAGCCGAGATTGAAGCGGAATTAGAGGAGAAGCGATCGACGGGAAACAGAGGCTTCATCGGCTAAGTCCGAATCGGGCGTGGAGCCGCCGACCGAGTCCGAATCGAACCAGGATAGCCGATAGGCGATTCTGCGTGAAGATAGAAGTGGAGCCAATTCTGAAGAGGAAACTTGGAGATAAAGCGTTGGATTCGGTCTCCAAATTGTGCATTAAAGATATTGCCATCTATGGATAAGATCCTATAACGATAATTGTATCTGTAAATTAGGAAGTTGTATATATATTCCTTTTGTAACACGACATGGAACTGCGTCTCAAGATATTGTTGTAATGTAAATAGTAGATAAGGTAGAAACCGTGTCCTACACGGATGTAGTTGTACCTGGGTATAAATAAGACCCGAGGGCTCTTTGTAAAAACATAACGACATAATCAATACACCTTCAGCGCATCGTCAACCTTTTATTTTACTTTTCTCAACAAGTTCTTGCTTTTGCTCGGGCTGCATCGATCTTGATCTTCGAACAAGGTAATTCCTTGTTACAAGTGGTTTGTATCATCGAGGTTAGAGCTTCCATCATCATGATACTTTAGTTTCGATGTTATAAGCTGCTTGATTTATCATACGCGACATATAATCTAGAACAATGTCTAGATTTATCTCGCAATCGGCTGATTTCTCTATGAAGACAACAACCGATAGAGCTAGATCTAGGGGTTGGTTTAGATTATATGACGGGTTTACCGTCTCGAGGGATTCTCATTAGCCTATATAGATCTAATGTTTTCTTTTTGTACTTAATGTTACATCAAATCAACATATTAAGTCGCTCTTAGAACCATCAAGATCTGTTTCGCTTAATGTTTATCATTAGAGACAGTGTCGGGGTTTCAGCCGGTGTTACCTGTTTTAATTGTCTTTTAGTATTAACTACTGTTAGATGTATTAAAACTACCTTTTATATTAAGATCTCACTCTATTTAAATGCCTTAAGCCGGTATCAACCTATTGAGTCACATCAAGAGCCGATTGATCAAGGGTTATCGCATTCAACTCAGATTGATATCTTTTTATAAAATATATCAGAGTACTAGCCAATGTATATTAGACGTACGGTATCGGCTAGGTTATAAATGCATATAATTATTATCCTAATGTGCTTTTAGGCTTAAGTGATTTATATTGTCTCAGTATACTACCGATCTGTTTTGGGATAGCAATTATATGTTTATTGATTCCCTTAGCCGATCCAGTAGGGTCTAATATTAACTTAACATATATTCTATGTTTTCTTGTTGGTTACAGGATCAAACCAACTGGCACGCCCAAATTTCACCAAAGATGACCAACGTGGACCTGTACTAGATTAAAGCAAACCTCTCAAGCCAGTGCATGAGAATCAAATTTCTCAACATGGGGCCGCCGACTGGTTCGGTTTTTTCGAAGTTTCGGTTTTCAGACATAAAAACCAAAGCCAAACCGAATTATTCGATTTATGCAACATCACGAACCAAACCCAAAACCGAAAAATCACAGATTTCGGTTTGACTCGTATGCGGTTCGTTTTTTATTTTTATTTTAAAAATTCTCAGCACTATCTTTTTTCTCTCTTGTGGGACAGCTAGAGACTAGACAATGGCTTGTCCTTCACGCGATGTTAGCAGCATCTCTGTCGGACCCACATGTCATTGGGCGAAGGACTGATGAACACTGGGAGAGCGAAGAGTGGGATGATTCAAACTTGGGGCATTGAGATTCGTGCACACCCATCATCTGGCAGCGGCGATCGTCCGATCGACTGGTGGTGTGGGCCCGCCAGGAGCAGGGTGGTCCCCTCGTTTTTGGTCACAGTTTCCTTGTGTGAAACTTTCCGAAATTTTCTGGTTTCCGTTTGAATTCCATCGTACTCGTACGATGCATATCTCTGTGCTATGCCTATGCTCAATCTGTGATTGATTACGTGTCTCTGACTGACTGTTTGAATTTTGAATCACCGTGCAGAAAAAATGGGTCATCTTCGCCATGGATGGTGATTGGTCATGTGGCTCATGGTTCGCGGCAAGAGTACCAAACATTACTAGTAACTATGATTGGGCCGAGTTTTGAAGGTCCATGGTCCTGGGCCAGCCCATATCGTTACGCGACTACTCTCGAATTTTTAGCATTTTAAATTTTTTAAAAAAATTTACAAAAAATATTATGTTTCGAAAAATTACAAAACTAATCTTCCATCGTCCTTTTGGAGGGCGAGATTTAAAATCGCCCTCCCAAAGGGCAATTTTGCGACGTAGCGACGGTCGTTAGACGTCGTCTGCCAGCGCGTTTTTTGCAAAATTGTCCCTTGCCGCCCTCGGCAAGGACGATTTTGCACTGTAGATCTGGGGGGACGCCTGCAAAAGGGCAGCTGCCCTGGCAATTTTGCAGGCGGCCCTCTTGCCACCCTTGCAGAGGACGATTTTTTCAAATCTCGCCCTCTGCAATGGCGATTTTTTTCCTCGCTGGGCCACATGAAACCCTAAACCCTAAATGGCCTCTACGGATCGTTTCTTCCTAAGAATTCATCCATAATATATATTATTCCAAATCTAAAGAAAGTTTGGCTATGTCATTTATAAATAAAGTAGAGGATAACATGTACAATATTTAACTGGTTTTGTATAAGTTAAGTATTATTCTAATTTGGGCAACAATAACTACATAACTTAGAGTTCACCTCGTAGCTCAGCACTGTACACACTCATAATATATCGTTGTAACCAAATTAACTTGGAAGTAATGGCTAAGCAGTTGTGTGCCACATTGTTGCATAACTCATCATATATGGATGATATAATATATGGCATATGTTTTGCACGTAATTAAACCGTGGAACCTATGCCATGCATACATGATATGAATTAATTGGACCCGACGAGTAGACGCTCGGCTTTCCTACGGAACCCTTCTACGGCGTTTAGCATGTCTTTCATTTTTCCTTTCCTTCTCGGCGTTGTACTCCTTTTTTGTTTCGCATTCAGTTACTTTTAAGCCGTTATATTGCGGAATGACATTGTCGATCCACATAGTGAATTCGCACCTCCTTTGAATGCCATGGTATAGAAACACATGTAATCAGTTAGAGTGGCAATAGAGTGAAGACGTTAGCGGGATTGATAAAACGAAATACGTACAACAAAGTCATTGTCTAAGTTGGGGCAAATGAAATATCTCCTGCCATATGTTCGTGGTTCAAAGGAGGTAGCTATCTTGCAACGATCCCTACAACTGCACTTGGTACGCTCCGACCATTTAGGAAAACCTAGTGGTTTGTTCATCCAATCTAAGCTTGCGATTTTGGTCCAACGTTCGTATTCCATCCATGCTTGAATGAATTGTTCGGTCGACTCAGGTTGCGTTACCGTCGGATCGATCGAAGCAGGTCTAACCATATCGATCCACTCTTCGAATCGACACTGACGTACATCCTCCTGGTTGTACATTTGTGACGTAAGGGGTTTGAAAATGAAACAAGCGATTAGGTTCACCGGGAAAAAATAATACTCACGACAAAATCATTGTCCATAATCTCAGGACACACGAAGCATCTTTGTCCTCGAGTTCATGTCTAATGGATCTTATCACCTGGCAACGGAGACCACAATGGCATTCTGGACGTTCTCGCCATGTGGAAAGTGCGAGCTGATCCAGAGGCCAATCCAAAGCTTCTGCAGCAACTCGATGTTGGTACTCAGCCTTCCGCCAAAGGTAGTTTGACCTTGTTTCGCTAAGTGGGTAGTAACGTGTTCCGTTGGTTCATGGGTTCTCCGTATCTATCTACTCAACGAAGTTGCACACCCGACGATATGCATGTGTAACATGTTACCATGATGTAGATAAAGTTAGCGTTTTCTGTGTGCAGAATTTGTACTATAAAGCATTGCAGATAAGCCATACCCGATCCATGTTGGCGCATTGGAAGAATCGTCTCCCCCGAGTTTCTATGGTGAGGGACGACGTAAGTATGCAAGCATCCCCACAATGGCATAACGAACGGTCACACCATAGTGAAATTAAACCGCCCAAAGGATGGAGTCGTCAGTCGAGACGCTCAGCAAATGGATGCTCCATTGCACGTAGAAGTGTAGGAAACAGAAGGAAGATATGAAGAGATCGTATTCGGACCTACGTAATATATAGTGGAGGAAGCAGATGCTTATCTCCATTTAACTTGAGTTCACTTATTGCACGGATTTGACAAGACGTTCACGCGGCATCACAACTTGAATGAATCTGTCGAAGAAAGTATCGGCAAAAGCTGAGTGAGAATGTCTTCACGCGCCGAAAGATGACAACGACGTATTGTATACGTTTGTCATGGGATAAAAGCTGATAGCGACCAATCGTACTCATCTGTCACGCGCCGAAAGTTTTTCATCGTTTTGATGAGTATCCTGTAGCGAATGACATGAAAGGTTCTCGTGACATGTGAGTGCGACGAACGAACAGAGTTATATACAAAGAGGTAACACAAAGTTAATAAGTGTAAATATTACAAACATGTAGCACTCATTACCTACTGGTGAGGTCTCTTACCCCTACCACTCCTAGCTTACGCCCTAACGTGCCCTTGAGAGTACGTAAGCCTGTCAGGGGGCACGGCACGACCAGCGCGGATATCTGGTGCGGGCGTCTCCTATGGCTGCTCCTGGCTCTATGGTAGTGGTGCTCCACCAAGTTGAGAGGCGCCGATAACGTCCTGCTCTGGGTCCTCTAGGTCATCAAAGTCGTCGCCCGTACCGGACCCCTCCCCCATGTCACCCGCACCGGACCCACCCGCCTGCGACGATGATGCCCCCGAACGAAAAATCCCCGTTGAGTAGAATCCTCCTGGAGATATCAAATGTGAAGCAACAGTCATGAAAACTAATAAGTTTGTAGTACTCGTCGGATGATGCTTGCTCACCTCGCGGCTGACTGAAGGGACGAGGGATGAAGGAACCGCTCACTCCAATAAAGGCCGATGTGCTCGGCCGAGTCACGAACGACCCAGGGATCGACGATCCACTCGCTCTAGCAAAATCTCCTGTCGGCAGCGTCAGACCTATGAGACATTCAGTTTGTTATATCACAGTGAAGGTTTTGCATAGTGAAATTGTACGAAACTAACCTATGGAGGGACCAGCACTGTGTGCTGTCGATCCTGGTGTCCGGCCGCGTGGATGTGGAACTGCAGCAACTGGCGGAGGTATCGCATCCATGGCCGAACGACAGGAGAAGACGCGCAAGATCGAACGCATCTTCGTCTGCATCTGCTCGAACGTCAACTTCTACTCCACGTCGTTCAGGTGCAGTCTTGCGTCCAACCTCAGCATCACCGCGCTGATGTCGGCATTCATGGCGCGTGCGACGTCGGCCTGTGGAAATCATTATTAATTAGGTTCGTCACTCTAATATATACCAAACGCGTATTACGAAGGTAAGAAGTCCGAGAAAAATTGGCATACCCCTAGGAAATAGTCCTAGTCTCGGTGCGCGGGGTAGGTGTCCGTGACGCCTGCCTGGTGACGCTACGGAGCGGCCAGGGTGAAGGTCACGTGGGCACGCATCTGCGGCAAGTACCTGAAGGGTTACGCGGAGGCTACGCTAGCCGAAAACAAAAACTTTTCTACCGCGCAAACCAGGAACACTTGCAAGTAAGGGCCGATAGATCGTTACCGATTGGAGTATGCAACGGAAATAGCCAATCAGGGCAATCCGATCTGGAACAGTGCAGCCGATTCACCAATCAGCCGATTCGACGAGCAGCCGATTCGCCGAGTCATCCGGTCACGTTCTCGCGCCTCGCTCCCATGTGCTCGACCTCAGCCGATTCTACCACAGCCGATTTGTAGCCGATCAACAGTGCACACGTAGCAGCGCCTCTACCGGTATCCACATGTCCGGGAACAGAACGCCAAACACCCGTGTGCTAGCACGCGACGCAAGGCTAGGGTTTGGCTCGAAAGTGGGGAGGGTTTTCGTGGAGATTGATCTCGGCGACTTGTTGCGCCTAATCAGATTGATTTCGGTGAAATGCAATTCAATTGATTTCAAGCATCTCTCCACCCCTCGCCCCTTTATATAGAGTTGGCCTACTGGGACTAGTGGCCGACCATGACTCTATTTTGAATCGGATCTCATCCGTGTCTCATAGAGTTGGCTGCCCATACGTCGTAAGCCCATAGAACTCTATCCGATCGGATCCCTATCCGATCGAGCCGTATTCGAGTCCAACTCGAATGCCTGTTCTTATCCCCTTAAGCGTGCGACCCTGTAGGTTCAGGTATACTCGGTTTCGGCTATAGTCCAACTTAGCTAATCGTCGGCTCGAGTCCAACTCAGTCGACCTATCAACAGCGCCTAGCGGCACATATTGACACCATAGTATACAAGAATATAATATCGGCTCGAACCTGTAATGTGTACACAAATCCCTTTGCCTCACGATACCAATTAAGCTATAGGCAAGATGTATGCCATCCCTTCAATAGCTTAACCATTCACTCGAACCGTATTGCATTATCCGTCCGTTGATTGACTCCTCAATCAACTTAGCATGATCATGCATTTCCATAATCCATTACCTCGAGGGCTCGAGATATCTCTCCAAAGGAGGGGCAAATTCCATCTTGATCACTCACATCCCACTCCATGTTTCATAGCAAACCCGAAAACTACCTTTATAACTACCCGATTCTGAAATAGCGTTTGGTAGTCCCAAAGTAGGCTACTACACATGTTGGAATCCATCATGATCTCGGGTCTAAGGACTTTGTACCAACACTACCTGAGACCAACTAATGGCACATTAATTCTGTAGTGTCTCATGGTGGGTCTATCCAATAATGTGTTCTCTAACACATGTGTCTACGTTTATTGATTTGGTATCTCCATACCCATGATCTATGAGACATGATCATCAATCAATAAACATGTCGATCTTAGAATCATATTAGTTCCAATAATATGATATATGATCGAGGATCATTTAGAAATAGATTCATACGTATAGAGTCTCATAAATAAGTCACGTACTTATTGATCAATACAAGATGTCTATTTCATGAAACTAATAACACTTTATTCATAAATACATAAACATTGATCATGATATTCAACATCTCCATGTTACCTCTAGGGCATATCGCTAACAATCTCCCACTTGCACTAGAGTCAATCATGTAAGTATCTAATACCCATTGCTCTTGTGTGCGCCTCATGCTTCGGCGAGGGGGGGTTTTGTCGGCGGATCGGCTATGTTGAGATCCGTGTGCACTTTGCATATCTTGACATTACCTCCGTCCACTATCTCGCGGATGAGATGATATCGCCAAAATATGTGTTTGGACTTCGATGTGACCTCGGCTCCTTGGCTTGCGCAATGGCTCCACTATTATCACAATAGAGAGACATTGGACCAGTCGTACTAGTCATCACACCAAGCTCGAAACGAATTTCTTGATCCAAACGGCCTCCTTTGCGGCTTCCGAAGCGGCAATGTACTCGGCCTTCGTTGTAGAATAGCAACGGTATCCGCTTGGAACTCTTCCAGTGACGCGCCTTCGTTTAGGCGAACACGAACCCGCATTGCGATCTATAATCATCCTTGTCCTGTTTGGAAGCTAGCATCGGTGTAACCACTTACAACGAGCGTTCTTCACCTCCATAGACTAGGAACATATCCTTAGATCTTCTCAAGTACTTAAGGATATTCTTTACGCAATCCAGTGACCTTCACTGGATCGGCGAGTATCTGCTCGTAGCACTCAAAGCGTACGAGACATCGGGCGTGTAAAAAACATGGCATACATGATGGATCCAATTGCCGAAGCATATGAAACCATACCAATCTTATTTCGCTCATCATGTGTCCGAGGACACCGATTCTTGCTAAGATTAATGCCATGTGACATGGCAAGACACCTTTCTTGGAATCATGCATGTTGAACCTTTTCAACACCTTGTCAATGTATGTACTTTGGTTAATCCAATTAGCCTCTTGGATCTATCTCTATAGATCCGAATGCTAATATGTATCTTGCCTTCCCTAAGTCTTTCATGGAAAAACTATTTTTCAATAAAGACTTGATGGATTCTAGCATAGGGATATCATTTCCAATCAACAATATGTCATCCACATATAAGATTAGAAATACAATTGCGCTCCCACTTGCCTTTTTGTAAACACAGGCCTCTTCTTCATTTTTGATGAAACCAAACCCTTTGATTACTTCATCAAAACGAATATTCCAACTCCGAGATGCTTGCTTCAATCCATAAATGGATTTCGTAGCTTGCATATCTTTCAGGCGATTGTGGATCGACAAAACCCCGAGGTTGTATCATGTATACATCCTCGCTTAGTTTTCCATTCGGAAAGCCGTTTTGACATCCATCGCCATATCTTATAATCGAAATATGCAACAATCGCTAGAATAATCCGATAGACTTAAGCATTGCGATGGGCGAGAAGGTTTCATCATAATCAACTCCTTGAATCTGTTTAAAACCTTTTGCCACCAATCGCGCCTTATAGATGTGAACATTTTCATCCATATCGGCCTTTTTCTTAAAAACCCATTTACACTCAATGGTTTTGACACCATCGGTGGATCAACCAAGTTCCAAACTTGATTGTCGTACATGGATTCTATTTCGGATTTCATGGCTCCAAGCCACTTATTGGAATCGGGTCCCACCATCGCTTCCTCATAGGTCTTAGGCTCATCGTTGTCCAACAACAATATATCACGTTGTACCGTACTGTACATGTCGGTGCACGACGTGACCTTTAAGACCTCCGTGGGGCTGGTGTATCTACAACGGTTGCGCAATACTTTGCTCCTCCCGTTGTGGTTCCGTGGTCGCCGAAACATTTTCTAAGTGTTTCTTGAACTTCTTCAAGATGCACCCTGCTCCCACTAACCCTTCTTGAAAGAAACTCTTTCTCCAAGAAGACACCGTGTCGGGCGACAAACACTTTGCCTTGTTCCCAATTATAAAAGTAATATCCCTTAGTTTCCTTAGGATATCCCACAAAGAAGCACTTGTCGATTTGGGTGTGAGCTTGTCGGTATCAAACGTTTTACATAAGCTTCGCATCCCCAAATTTTGAGGAAAGACAAACTAGGGGGTTGCCCTGTCCATATCTCATATGGTGTCTTTTCAACCGACTTAGATGGAACTCTATTTAGTGTGAGCACATTGTTTCAAGAGCATATCCCGAAGGATAATGGAAGATCACTTTGGCTCATCATCGACCGCACCATGTCCAACAAGGTGCGATTTATCCGTTCGGACACTCCGTTCCATTGTGGAGTTTCGGCGGAATCAACTATGGAACAATTCCACAATCTTTCGATGATTACCAAACTCTTGGCTCAAGTATTCCCCTCCACGATCGATCGTAGAAACTTGATTGTTTTCCCTAAATGATTTTGTACTTCATTCGGAATTCTTTGAACTTTTCAAAGGATTGGGACTTATGCCTCATTAAGTAGAAATAACCATATCTACTAAAGTCATCGGTAAAGGTAATGAAGTACGATAACCACCTCGGCCGTTGAGCTCATTGGTCCACATACATCGGTATGTACGAGTGCCAACAAGTCACTTGCTCTCTCACCGTGTCCCGTGAAAGGTGCCTTTGTCATCTTACCAAGTAAACAAAACTCACATGTCTCAAATGATTCAAAATCAAAAGAGTGAAGCAATCCATCCTTATGGAGCTTCTCCATGCATTTCTTATTTATATGGCCTAAGCGACAATGCCGGATAAACGTGAGATTTGTATCATTAGAGAGTCGCCTTTCTGTATTAATGTTATAGATGGGAGACGCTTCAAGATTCAAAACGTATAATCCATTCACCAATGGAGCATGAAAATAGAACATATCTCGAGATATATTGAACAACCATTGTCCATTGATCTAAAATCATATCCTTCCGCTTGCAAACATGAAGCGGAAATAACGTTTTGACATAGTGTTGGAACACAATAACAATTATTTAATTTCAAAACTAATCCTGAAGGTAGATGAAGTGGCACTGTGCCGACAAGAACGTAGCAACGCTTGCTCCATTGCCGACGCGCGCGAGTTCACCTCACCCCTTCTTAAGCCTCTACTTCTTATCATTTCCTGCAATGATTTGCAAATATGAGCTACGATCCGATATCAAATACCCAAGAGTCGTAAGTGAAGTAGCAAGACTAATGTCTATAACATTAATACCTGAAGCAGAAGTCGTACTTTGCTTCTTTTTGAGATCCTCCATGTACTTCTTGCAGTTCCTTTTCCAGTGGCCTGTCTCCTTGCAGTAGAAGCAAACGACATCTGATGCCGCCGACCCCTTCTTGCCCTTCTTTGCATTGGAGGCACTCGCGATTTCATCGGGAGTTAGCTTCCTCTTGGTGCAAAGTTTCTTGACAGTGGTTTGTGCTTAGCCTTCGCATCATCATCACATGATGACCGTTTTTCTGGATACTCTCCTCGCTTGTCTTTAGCATCTCATGCAATTCGGCCAAGGTTCTATCCATATTGTTCATGTGATAATTTAATATGAATGGCTCGAAGCTCGGAGGGAGCGACTGGAGAATCACATCTGTAGCCAACTCTTGGCTAAGAGGAAAACCTAGTTTCTCAAGACTCTCGATATAGCCAATCATCTTTATCACATGCGGATGATGGGATTCCCTCAACAAGCTCGCACGCAAACAAGGACTTCGAGGTGTTGAACCTCTCGGCCCGAGCTTGGTTCTCAACCATGCCACGCAGCCCCGAATAATAGTGTGAGTATCGCTGCTCTCATATTGCTTCGAAGCTCGGGGGACATTGTAGCAAGCATGAGACACTTATATCTAGGGCATCATTAGTGTGCTTCTCATAAGCCCTCCATACGGTTGCGATAGCATTGTTAGGCAAATCCTCCGGATAAGGTACTTCAAGAACGTACTCCTTATGCTCTTGCTTGAGAACAATTCTCAAGTTGCGATACCAATCCATAAAGTTTGTTCCGTTTAATTTTTCTTTCTCGAGAATAGATCGCAAATTAAAAGCAATGGGTGTGGTATTAGCCGCCATTATTCTACAAAGTAAAAAACAAAGTTTAGCACAATGTTTATGCTATGTCTATTGTTAAACAATTTAACATTAGACTCCCATTACGTATTTTACACCTTTCCTCTAGGTTACGTATTGGGTCAAGATCCACATGTTAGTTAATTTCTAGTGAGCTTTGGCATCACGCTAGAAAATTAATAACATCGGTAAGCAACTCCTTGCTAATCACATCTCTATGTGACTCTTGTTGTTGGTGTGGCATCTCCATGCCCGGCGCCAACCTATGCCCCAAGGCCCAAAACTGTTTTGATGGTCTTGTTAAGTCAACCAAATGTTCCTACCGTATATGTCCGACATATACCCCTCGTGTTATGATAGAGAATGACACTCTGCTTTGGCGGACCCACCATTGACGAGCATAACGGTGACGGGTGCAACATTTGGAAGGGCATCATTACCACTTAATTTTGCGAGGATGCTATCCTATTAAACAAACATATTACATATATGAAAGCAGATAGAATAGCATATAATGAAATAGTATGGCCCCCTACACATGGTGATCTCCATCTCCATGCTGGCGCAGAGGATCTCCATCTTCGGCACCATCTTCCAATGTGCATGATGCTTGTTTTTCTTCAAACTAAGCTACTACTATAGAAGCGTAAGAAAGAATATTACAAGGATTGCACATATGAAAGAATATTACATGCATCACATGCATCTCATACATACAATAGGGCCATACGATCTCAAAGCATTCTCTGCAAAAACAAGTTAGGCATAGAACGTTTTCTACCTATCGCAGAGAGACGACATCGAGACGACCTATAAGCCGCCCCCTCGCGGGCTTTCGGATAGCGCCAGGAACACCACACGAAATTCATAGATCCAATCTATGATATCACTTACGAAAACCATATCGGCATAATCACATTAGGCCGTCCCGATACACTATCTAGGGAGATGGTTTGCGTAGGCGCGAGGCAGCAAACAAAGTCGGACTACGAGATAGCTTCGGCATAATCACATTATACCGTTCCGATACACTATCAAGGAACGCTATCCCGAAACCGACTCAAACCGAGTTCTATGGATATTGCTTCGACGTAATCACATTACGCCGTTCCGATACACTATCAAGGAACGTAATTACCATCAACTCTCCTCAACAGATCCCCTAAAATCGATTGATCTAATCAATCCGTGTGCAAAACTTGTTCCAGATCCAATCTAAAACCTGAACTAAGCAAGAGAAGCTCTGATACCACTGAAGGGTTACGCGGAGGCTACGCTAGCCGAAAACAAAAATTTTTCTACTGCGCAAACCAGGAACGCTTGCAAGTAAGGGCCGATAGATCGTTACCGATTGGAGTATGCAGCGGAAATAGCCAACCAGGGCAATCCGATCTAGAAAAGTGCAGCCGATTCCCGCAAGCCGACAGCCGATTCACCAATCAGCCCAATCAGCCGATTCGCCAAGTCGTCCGGTCACGTTCTCGCGCCTTGCTCCGATGTGCTCGACCTCAGCCGATTCTACCACAGCCGATTCATAGCCGATCAACAAGGCGCAACGTAGCGGCGCCTCTACCGGTATCCACACGTCCGGGAATGTAACGCCGAACACCCGTGTGCTAGCATGTGATGCAAGGCTAGGGTTTGGCTCGAAAGTGGGGAGGGTTTCCGTGGAGATTGATCTCGGTGACTTGTTGCGCCTAATCAGATTGATTTCGGCGAAATGCAATTCAATTGATTTCAAGCATCTCTCCACCCCTCGCCCCTTTATATAGAGTTGGCCTACTGGGACTAGTGGCCGACCATGACTCTATTTTGAATCGGATCTAATCCGTGTCTCATAGAGTTGGCCACCCATACGTCGTAAGCCCATAGGACTCTATCCGATCGGATCCCTATCCGATCGAGGCGTATCCGAGTCCAACTCGAATGTCTGTTCTTATCCCCTTAAGCGTGCGACCCTGTAGGTTCAGGTATACTTGGTTTCGGCTATAGTCTAACTTAGCCGATCGTCGGCTCGAGTCCAACTCGGCCGACATCACACAGCCGGCGCCTAGCAAGACATATTGACACCATAGTATACAAGAATATAATATCGGCTCAAATCGTAATGTGTACACAAATCCCTTTGCCTCACGATACCAATTAAGCTATAGGCAAGATGTGTGTCATCCCTTCAATAGCTTAACCATTCACTCGAACCGTATTGGATTATCTCTCTGTTGATTGACTCCTCAATCAACTTAGCATGGCCATGCATTTTCATAATCCATTACCTCGAGGGGCCCAGAGATATCTCTCCAAAGGAGGGGCAAATTCCATCTTGATCACTCACATCCCACTCCATGTTTCATAGCAAACCTGAAAACTACCTTTATAACTACCCAGTTACGAAATAGCGTTTGGTAGTCCCAAAGTAGGCTACTACACATGTTGGAATCCATGGTGATCTTAGGTCTAAGGACTTTGTTCCAAAACTACCTGAGACCAACTAATGGCACATTAATTCCTGTAGTGTCTTATGGTGGGTCTATGCAACAATGTGTTCCCTAACACATGTGTCCACGTTTGATTTGGTACCTCCATACCCATGATCTATGAGACATGATCATCAATCAATAAGCATGCCAATCTTAGAATCATATTAGTTCCAATAATATGATATATGATCAGAGATCATTTAGAAATAGATTCATACATATAGAGTCTCATAAATAAGTCACGTACTTATTGATCAATACAAGATGTCTATTTCATGGAACTGAATAACACTTTATTCATAAATACATAAACATTGACCATGATATCCAACATCTCCATGTTGCCTCTATGGCATATCACTAACAGTACCACCGAAGATAAACAGTGTAGTTCTCATCTGTGTGGGGGAAGAGCTCGGCAATCACCTCCTCGGTGGCTATCAACCAGTCCGCCATGTATGGGTTGATCCGAGGTTCCCACAGGTCCCTGCCTGTTGTCCCCGTTGAGTCAACCTGCAAAGAAAATAATGGTTACCAATCGTTCAAAAGCAATACTCACTGGTGGTCCTAGGGGGGAACGGGAAGCGGTACGTTTACTGGAAACCCCTACCGCAGTCTGAACTACCTCATAACTCGGTAAGGGCAGTGAGGCTCGACGTATATGTCGAACACCATCAGCACCACTGTCAACCAATATGCCGCGTCACACGTGCACAAGGAAGACAGACCTAGAGGCGCTCTAGCCGCTACCATCTGCTGCGTGTAGGGCTCCCAGACAACGTCCAAAAGCTGCAGACGGTCGAACTCAAAGATGAACTTTGGGTAGCTCCGTCTGACCTGAACATGGGCGTACCGGCGCTGTGACAAACAGATAACCAATTGGTTAGATGATGCGGACCTCCTTCTCATTATTGGAGGGTCACCATGTAGAGGACCAAGAGGTACTGGAGGCTCGTCATCCTCTGGCCGACGAGATTGCTCGTCGGTTTGCTTCGTTGTCAGCTCATCCAACCTTCTCCACAACTCATTGAATTTTTTTCTCTTTGATTCTGAACACATTGCCTCTTGAAGAAATCCATCAGGTGCTTGTTCTTGAATTGCTTGTAGAAATTGGCTCCCATATGACTCATGCACCACATACTCCAAACATCATGCCACCTAGCTGGAAGTCCCCTCTTCGTCCAACCATTCTACAGGTAGTCAATTGCCTTCAACATGCCCACATGACGATCATGAATGAGACAAACATTGGCCTCATACACACGACTTGGCAGCGAACTCTCTCCAAGAACCAATACCAACTTTCGATGTTCTCACTCTAGACAAATGCAAACGCCATAGGTAACACCTGATTGTTCCCATTTGCTCCAATCGTCGTCAGTATCTGACCTCTGTATTTGCCTGTCAGAAAGGTTCCATCTATGCACAACACAGGGCAACAATGCATAAATGCGTTGATGCAAGCACCCAGCGAGAAAAAGGCTCTTTGCAGCACGCTCTTGCTCGGGTCATTAGATGACGGAAATGTCTGAATGTCGTAGTAGGTATTGGGGTTTCTTTGAGCAATGGTGGCTAAAAGATGAGGCAAATTATCATAGGATGCTTCAAATGTGCCATACCTCATCTCCAATATCTTTTGTTTCGCCCTCTAGGTCTTAGAATAGCTTATAGTATACTTGAATTTATTTTCAATGTGTCTAATAATGGAGCCCGGTTCAAAGTCCATGTTACAAACAACATTGTTGTACATCTCACCTGCAACAAATTCTGAGGTGATGTTGCGGTGATACTTATCAACCCCTGGCAACCAACATATGTGCTCACCAACAATGTCCACTTTCCAATAGTCAATACATTTTCCCTTATATGCATGCCATGGACAATCATCCTTCATGCACTTCACATCATACACATAGTTGGTAGACTTCACCACCCTGAACTCTCTATGCAAGGAGACTGCCCAATGCTTCACCGCCTCTTTCATGTTTTCCTTATGAGCATACATGGCACCCTGGATTATCTCGTTATCCTTGTATTCAAAGGATACCTGTTGCCCCTTTGAGAAAACAAGTTGAGAGAAATCAGCTTTTGTCCAATCAACGGGCATTACATCTTCTTCCTCGTCCGATGATTCATCGTCCTCCGCCTGCTCATTTTCATAATCTTCCCTCTCCATTTTGTAAACAATTGCTTCGATTCTCTCCCCCTCGTCTGTCATGTCAATCGCCTCATCCAACCTTGCTTCATTACCCCCAGTTCGCATCGATGGTCCAACATTCTCCACGATATTGCTAGGACCTTCACCATACTCTGTTTGCACTGTAGTAATGGTATTGATTTCGTGCAATGTCACAAAAATAACAAGGGGCCAGGACCTTTCAAAAGTCATGTCCACATAACGTCTCTAGGACTCAGTGTTATCTATAGGCATTATTTCCCAACAATATCCTTCTATTACACGACTGACTACAACGGATAGGGATATTGTGTTCACTCTTGTATCCAATTTAAATCCACGTAGCAACCAACTATAGACTGGCTCAAATGTTTTATCGGCTGGCCTATCGATGACCTTTTCATCCTAAATTCTGATAGATCGACACCATCTGGACCATATCTAATGTTGCCTTCACCGTGAAATATCTGAAATATAACCTTACTTGCCATTGTGCCTGATAAACAGATTGAAACTGATTTTATTTCATTCTACGAATATGTTGCCTAGATCAATATGTGCCTAAGTTAAATTCTTTAATATTATGTTCTCTGTTCTACATCTTAAAATATACCAAATCGGTTTGACCATGTAGATCTACGACCAATCGTACTTATTTTCTGCATATGTTCATCCAAATCTGTCAAATTACCTCAAATAAATCATGTCGTAATTTATAAATCAAGAACTAAATGCTACACATATATTTACATATTCAACAAAATTCTACACAAAGTAATGTATACATAGATAAAGATATATCGTTCATCCAAATCGGTTTGTCCTAGGTCAAAATGTCTAAAATAAATCATGCCCTAATTTTTAAATCTAGATCATAGTGCTAAACATATATTCAAATAATATACACATAGATCATAATATATTCTAGTATGTTGATCTAAATCGGTTTGTCCTAGGTCAAACTCCCTAAATTAAATCATACACTAATTTATAAATCTAGATCTAAATATTAAATAACTATTCAAATATTAAAAAAATGTATTTTTTCTACTATTCTACACAAACTAACTAACACAAACATACAGCGGGATATTGTATTTACCTAAGATCGAGTACGCACACCAAAAGGGCTTCGTCGCTCTTCTTCTTCTTCCTAACCCCTCTCTCTTTTTCTGGAGTCGCGTGCGGCA
Source organism: Oryza australiensis (assembly GCA_019925245.2). Classification (NCBI taxonomy): domain Eukaryota; kingdom Viridiplantae; phylum Streptophyta; class Magnoliopsida; order Poales; family Poaceae; genus Oryza; species Oryza australiensis. The sequence goes on along the minus strand of JAIFGZ020000116.1, from coordinate 9,563,669 downwards.
CAAATGACGGCTTCCTCGGTGGAGTGGGCTTATATGTGGCGGCGGCCAAAAATCGCCCTTGCAGAGAGCAAGATTTGAAAAAATCGTCCTCTGCAAGGGCGGCAAGAGGGCCGCCTACAAAATTGTCGGGCGGCGCTCTTTGCGAGACAGTTCCCGGATCTATAGTGCAAAATCGACTCAGCGGAGGCGCGGGACGATTTTGCAAAAACCGCGCGCGGCAGACGACGCCCAACGGTCATCTATCATATTAGTAAAATCATCTTCTGAAAAGATAATTTTTAAATCTCACCTCACCCTCTCAAAGCGACGGGAGATTACTTTGTAATTTTTCGAAACCAAAAATATTTTTGCAAATCTTTAAAAAATAAAAATGCTAAATATTCACTACTCTGCCGAGACTGCATCGTCTACCTCTACCTTCCCATCCTCCTCCCGTTCCGGCCAACACCACCCTCTGCCCCATGGCCTCCGCCTCCCTCTCGCTGGTGTTCTCCCCTCTCCTCCTCCCCACCCCACGGCCCCTACCCTACTCGAGACCCATCAACCCGGGGCCCCTACGGCTCAGCCTTGCACGCTCGCCTCCATCCCGTTGCGCCGGCCCGGTAACCGCGGTCCCGGACGGCGTCGCCGTCGCGGACGTAGTGGAGAAGGACTGGTCCTTCCTCGATGCCGCCGTGGCGGGCGGCAGCCTCCCCCGCGCGCTCGCGGCGGGAGCGCTCTCCCCCGCGTCGCGGGTGCTGGCCGTGACGCCCGCGCCGTCCTTCGTGGCCGCCCTCATCTCGGGGAACCCCTGCGAGCTCCTGGTGGCCGCGCACGAGTCCTTGTACGTGCTGGCGGGGATCAAGGAGGAGCACGACGAGGTGAGGTGCTTCCACTTGGAGGGAGGGGGAGGGGGCAGGGGAGGCGGAGTGGTGGAGGCCGTGCCGGAGAGGTTCGACGCGTTCGACGCGGTGTTCATCTGCTACTTCCCCGGGATGGGTGTCTCGGCCGCCGGGCTGCTCAAGTCGCTGGCCAAGAGATGCTCAAAAGGTGAGAACTTATTGATATGTTATCTTCTCTCTGTTTTGCTCTGTTGCTCCTCAATCATTTGATCATTTGAGGTTAAAACTCGGCATTCCTCGCTTAATTGGAGGGCGTATTTGTGGGTTATATATCAGCGAATTGATGTGTTCACTGCTCTTGAGGCGGTTTGTGATGGTTAAGAAACTAGGAGTACGTTTTATTGTGACAAAATTTGGTTTATATGACTAGACTGTGACTCTTGAGAGATCAATGCTACTAGGTAACCTGTTGCCTTGCCACATTCATGAAATAAATTGGATACATTAGTTTACAATTACACGTAGTTTTGATACAGCGTCCTACATGGTTTGAATCGTTAATCTTTGTATGTGCTGATTTAGTTTGCTTGAAACAATATTGAAGCGACTTATGTAACAGACAAACAGGCGTATGCGTGCATATACTGTTGAAGCTCATTGATACTTGTTCCGTTCTGATTATTTTCAGTTCCTGTGGTTAGGCTAGTTTTAAATCCTGGTTCTACATTGTAGATGGTGTTTGTTTCATGGAGTGCATTAGCTCAATTCAGCGACTACTTGTATAGTTGTATGTGCCCTAGCCTTGCCCTCTAAAGTTTTCATGGGGTGATTTGAGGCCTTGTTGCTTTATATATGATTTATAGTTCATCTTTTGCATCTGACAATTGAATCAAGCTATCAAAATGTCCTTGTTCTTAGTTCAATAGTATTCAGCTCTCCTTTTCTCTTGTATACATTTGCTCCACTCCACTACTCAACTCCAACAACCCGGCTTCTCACAAAGCTCTTAGATTAGTTATCTTAACCCGTTGCTTCTTATTATTAACAAGACATTATCAAGGATCAGTCATTACTCATCAGTCATCAACCTTGCTACACCCTTAGTTTAGCCAAATTCCATGATCATCAACGTGTCAGGGTGCTCCATGTGTTTGAGGTCATTCTGATATGTTGTGATTATACTACCTGGATGTTTCTTGTGTGCATTTTGTCTTGAATTGAAACACTGTATTCCGTTTGTCATAGGTGGAAGAGTTGTCATCTTTTTGGATCAAGGACGGCAGAGTTTGGAGCAACATCGCAGGGAACATCCTGAAGTTGTAACCGCCGATTTGCCTACCAGGCCTTTTCTGGAGAAGGCTACAGCCGGTAGCAAGTTTGAAATAGTAGAGTTTGTAGACGAGCCTACTTTGTATCTTGCTGTTTTGCAGTTTCAAGGATGAACTTGTTGAAAACAACAAATTATATAGACAGGTTGTCATCCATGCCGGTGAGAATCAAATCGGCTTTGTCAGCTCTAGTTTGTAGACATTCTAGAAATTATTGCAAAGTTAATCATCTTTACGTCATCCAAGTTAATTGTTAGTAGGGGTGAAACAGGACAGTTATTTCCTTCCAGTCCAACCAAGGCTCGCGGAAAGAATATGGGAAAGAAAATAGATTCCCAGCACTATTCAATTTTAAATTTGAATCCGTTAAAAAATATGGGTTAGGATAAAAGTTGTACCAACTCATTCGTAATGTATTATTAAACTTTAAATTTGAATTCGTTAAAAAATATGGGTTAGAATAAAAGTTGTACCAACTCATTTGTAATGTATTATCGAACGTATAACAAAATCTATTATGAGTCAACTTATAAATATGGTAAAATATTGATTAACACTATTTATGAGTTCACAAGTAATGTTGCACAACATATTTTTCCTTGCTTGATGTATCTTTTTGAATATTCCAATTTCATCCCTAGGTCTAATATCTATGCATGGTTTAGATATACAAATTGATACATGTTCTCGAATCCGATTCTAAGAAAAAAAAGAAGAGGATACAATACAAGTACAGAAGTGATAGGTTCTCGGGCACCATCGGTACCCGGTTTTGACTCTAAAGGAAAAAAAAAATGGGACATGATACAGGATATTGTGATCTGATCATACTTACCCAGTTTCATCCCTAGCTGTAATATGTCTCATCTGCTATCTTGTCCTTCTATTGACATGTGAGAACTACCAAGGGTATTTACAATACGGTAACATCACGAGCAGCCTTTCGCCTCCGCGTAGGAGCTAAGTTGTCCAAAAAAGCGATCTTGTTGGGACACGCATCCCTGCCAGCTTGGAAAGTACTCCCTCCATCTCAATACGATCATCCTCTAAGGCTATTCTCAGTGCAAGAAGCGATTACACGATTTCCAACGATGCCACATCATCCCATGAGATATGTTCTAATGGAAGAAACAGGAAGTCACAGTGCACAGTTTCAATTCACAGTTTTATAGGGTGTCCATAACATTTATTAGTTATATGAAGTTGAGATTAAGTGTTCCATATAATTATCTAGCCACTTGTATTTGTGAAATGAATACACAACACCAGGAAACACATACACAACACCATCGGTGAAATGAACACCAAGTCTAGCAGCTCATCATGCATCGGTGTACCACGAGACTAGTCAAATGAGGACTAGCATTGCAAATAGATAAAATGAGGATAAAAGTTACTTCAACTCAAGCAAATAACATAATTCCCACAACATCAGGCCTTATAGGTTCGGAAGAAACTATCCATGGATTTTCTACAATTTTTATTCAATCCATTGACCATCTAGTTGAGTAAAATTCCGAGCGGCAACATCTTGGTAGTATGGCGATGCGGACATACATTTTCTTCTCCACATATAAAGCAACGCTGCATGCCCTAAATTAAGAAAACACATAAGTAACTTGTATATTTAATTTGCGTTAAAAGGATATAGATGCTGATCAACTAGTGTTATGTTGGAAGTGTATATACCGATATGCTTTTTCATATACTTACTAAGGATATGCAACCTCCCTGTTAAAAAACACCTCACACTTCATCGTTGTTACCGAACAATTTCTTCTCCATCATCATCAGTGTCTTCTCTCTTCTAGCCTTTGATTCTTCTGTCATCTGACTAGTGTCTAGCTGAAGCAATGAATTATAGACTTGAAGCATTTTTGCTTCCTTTTCCTCTTGTCTTGCCTTCGAGTCTCATCCTTGAGATTTCAAGATTTGCCTCGTAGTCTTCTCACGCTCGTGCTTACGCTCTTGAGTAACTGCAACTATCTTGTTTATATTATCTCCTAAGATTGTAAAACCTTCCGTAATCTCTTCAATCTTGCGCTTGCCATTACGTCTTGCACTTGCCTTGGCTGCATCTCTCCCAATTGGACGCTCAGTCCCTACATCATCATCAACATGAATGGAAAGCTGTGATTGGTTATTTTCTTTCTTCATCTGGGCAACATATGCACACCATTTAGGTTCATTCTTGAGAGTCCTCCACCAATGCAACAAAGTGAAAGGTTTCTTGTATCGTTCTGCATACATTGCAAGTGCCTCATCCATTAACTGATCGTCAGATGCCCCACTTTTACCCACTCTAGTCACCTTAGTCCAACATCCATTGAAGTCGGCTATAATTGTCTTCAAGCGTGACCAATGAATCTTCAATTGATTTATGTCCCTTTCACGACCTACTATTGCGTTCTTGTTGAACTCTGCAGTGATATCTTTCCAAAATGTATCTCCTTTCTTGTCATTCCCACGTATTGGATCATTAGAATTGTTTAGCTAAGCACTCGCCTACAACAATCAACCAAAATAGCTTAATGAAAGGGAATATAATTTAACTAGCATTTCAAAAATAGGACAAATACCAATCGAACTTCTTCTTCATGTGACCAATGCCTTCTCTTTGCTGTAGTACTTGGCTCGACAATGTTTTCGCCATCAACCTCAATGGGGACTTGAGGTGATGATTGTCCTTGTGCCGGTGTTGGCGGTGACGGAGAGATTGGTACAAAGTTTTGAGTAAGCCCAACAAATTGGAAATTTGACAGCAAATGGTGGTGTTTGTGAGTAAGTGACATAACCTCCCCTAAAAATATACATATATTTCATGGTTAGAAATATACATATATACATATATTTTGTTACTTATTGCAAGTATCCTTCTTGCAGTAAATACAAGCAACTTATGTTCAGCCTGCAGTCATGTGCAGAGTGACAGTAACAAATTGTAACTCATCAGAGTAAAAAAATGCAGATAGATAGGGTCTCCCTCTGTTGTCTTCATGATTGCAAATTATGCACACAAGGGCAGTAGGACCATTGATAGCAAAAATAGATGTATTTGAGCAATTCAAATTCCAGTAGCATGACACATTAACACCAATTTTCCTTGAGCATAAATGCCAGTTCATAACTAAGGTTTGGTTCAAGAAATTAATGTTCGGGGTCCCTTGCACCTAACCAACCCAGTACTTCACATAACAACTCTTTCAGAGTAGGAATCAGTATAGACAAGTTATTTTCTCATTCAAATGAACATCAGATGTATATCCAGTAGAAGATTTAGCACATATCCAAGAAATTGTTAGTGATTTATGTAGTTTGACATTCCAACAAAGTACAAAATACTGCATTTCAATCATTTGCACAATACTTCTTTTCTCTTTTGCACAAGAAACTGAATGAATAAGTGTATAAATTGTCATGTTTGTTCACTACATCAGATCAGTGAATCTTGAAGGAAGAATCTTACCAGGGATTTGAGCATTGGTTTGCTTGTGGGGAATGAAACCCACCAGCTGCGGCCTGCCATCCTGTATGAATCATCGTCGGCGGTGGTTGCCCAACAGAACGCGACGGCGGCGGCGTCCGAGAAATAATCGGCGAAGGCGGTGGCGGTTGCACAACAGGAACCAGTGGAGGCGGAGCTGGTGATGGCGTCGCCGTCGCCTTTCGCTTCGTCTTCTCCCGGGTCGCCATATGGGTCCGTCGGAGGGGCGGTGGCGTGACCTCTTCCGCCGGAAAAGCACGATTTGAAGCAACGGGCTGTGGCGGCGGCGCGATTCGGGGCGGCAGCGACGCGATTCGGGGCGGCCGCGGCGGCACGATTCGGGGCAACGACGGCACGATTCGGGCGACGACGGCACGATTCGGGCGATGGCGACACGATTCGGAGCGGCGGCGACGCGTGCGAGATTGGGAAAAATTCGCAGGCGACGCACGAAATGATTTGGAGCTAGGGTGGGGATGGGCGGGACTGGATCCACGGGGATGGGCGGGGATGGAGCTAGGGTAGAACTCGCGCACTGGATCCACGCGGAAGAAACGATGCGCCCCAGTGTGGTTTCCTCCGGGTACCGAGGCATGGGAAACGCTGCATACATCGTTTCATCTGGATGAAACTGATACTATCTCTCTCCTCTTTAATTTTTTGACACATCACCAAAAAAACTGATGTGTCATGTAATAAATATGCATGAAACCCTGAAGAAACCTTGCATTGAGAATAGCCTAAGCAAAATCAAGGACACCAAAACATCTATCATTTTAAAATCAATCCTTATCAATCAATTGTTATATGATAATCATTTTGAAAAAACCTCAAAAATCTTAAATGATGATCAAACTGGGATGGAGAGAGTAGCTTTTTACCAGGGAGCTGTGTTGTGCGAGTAGTGCTCTCATCTCATCGCAGCGATTTTTTCTGAGCCTGTTCAAGCTATTATGCATTAAAAAGGGAGTAATCTTTAACGGTGCTTTTAGCGTTTTCTTTTAAGATAAGTCTTCGGTTCAGTCCTCCTAGTGGCAGTGAATGAAAAATCGGGCTCTATCACGTGGATATACACACCAATGGGTCTGTTTGGCTCCTATAACTCGGTTAAAGGTTAGAGTTAGTTTCTAACTCTGAACTAGTATTGAACTAACTCTAACCTAAAGGGTGTTTGAATGCTTGGTTAGATTAATAATGGCTCCCTCCCTCTCTCTCTTCCCCATTGGCTGGCTTCCTCCCTCCCTCTCTTTCTCTCTCCAAATTAACCCAAATAATCACTACTTGGAGGAGATATTTTTTTGGATGGGTTAGATGCAAAAATCTAACTCTAACTCTTCTGTTTGAGTAAGTTAGATTGGCTCAATCTAACTTATTCTAACTTTAACCCTTGAATCCAAACAGGACCAATGTTGCATTTAGCCTACGTGACTACTGTTATTAAGTCCTGCAATCAATTGCGACTAGTCATAAGGTCGGTCAAAGTCACATGACTAGAGAACCACGCCTCGATCAAATAGCAAATCACATGATTAGTTAAAATCGGTCATAGATTAGTTGTGATTAGTCGTAGTAAATCAACAATTTATCTCGTTAATTGGCTTATTGTATTTAGGACTTTAGTTTTATTTTTTATTAACTTATTACCTTTGCTGGTTACTTCATATTTTATAGTTTATAATACTATAAGCTTACTATAATATAATAATAGAAAGGACTATATAGTGCATCTTTGTTTATGTATGACCAAGTCGTTGACTTGTCATGAAATAGTCGGTTAGAGGTATCTCGACTCGACTTGTGACACTGTTCTAAGACTAAGACCCCCGTGAGGATAGACGACCATTCCATTTCATGTGTCCCGCAAGGCGGTTCGCACTTCACCTGAATTTGAACTTCACCGCATTTCTGAAATCTATGCCTTCATTACTAAGTTTTCGTACACACGGGGAATAACAAGGAAGCTAAAATATAGAAGACATGGCAACCAATACAAGTAACAAACTCAAGCATCTTTTATTTCGTTCGGATAATACAAATCACTCACCAAGTATAGTGCCAACCACAACAGCAACAACAGTACAGATCTCCCGCGTGTGTTGCTTTTATCTCGATATAAATGAAAACATGCTGCCATTTTTTGAGCAAAACAGATTATATTCCTTAACATTGGTCTGCTCCCTCGAGCAAGGCTGAACCTGAACCTGAGCCAACGGCGTTCTTGGAGCGGACTCTCCACTCTTGTCATCTTTGGATGATGGTGGGGCAGGCGGAGCTATTGGCAGGTTGAACTGGAACAACGAGAAGGATGCATTCCCCTCAGGCGAGCTTTTGTTCTCTTCTGGAGGATCCTTCAGGTCCAACGGCTTAGGCTTAGAAGGATGCCTGTCTAGAGTCTCCCCATGAGGATGGCCAACAGTTTGATGCAATCCATTTCGGTAAGGCAGTGATGGATGCATGACTCTGAAGCTTGGCGTGTTCTTCTGAATTGGCTCCGGAGGAGCATAACTAAAGGGAGCTGGGTAGTGATGAGCATTGCTGTACTGCACTGGAAAATCAGGAGACTGCTTTCCAGGTACTCCAAACCCAAGTGGATTGGTATAGTAGTGGCTAGGCTGGGGATACTGCAAGTATCCACTTGCTGGAGCAGCCCAGGGATGGCTGTGGAGCCCCATTGTGGATGAAGAATGTGTAGGTACATGCATGCTTTGGTGATGCAACAGCTGATCTTGGAAAGGGGGTATGTTGAATCCCAATCTGTCGTTGTGAGGCCGGTGCATGGCTTTTGGTTGGTATTCTCTGAAACCTTTTCCTGCACAAGCCTCAAGTAAAGACCGTGAAACGGTCCTTGTTGATGGAGCTTCCGCAATGCTGTTAACTCTCTCTGGAGATTCCTCAGAGTCGGATGATGACGATTCTTGATGTTGAGCGCTCAAAGAAGTCACACTGCTTGTGCTGCTTTCTCTATCTGCTTCACTCGTACATGAAGACAAGCCATCAGAACTGGCAGAGTTCATCATCAGCTCTTCATCATGCCCAGAACTTTCATCTTTTGTTGAGTAGCAGTCTTGTTTATCCACCATAATAGTTCCACCACAAGAAGTAGCTTGATTTTCCTCATTGTTTTCACACGGTTGATCTGTTTCTGATTTACAGATATCCCTGGATCTTTCAGAAGATTGACTTAGTGGCTCATGCCCTGTGTCAAAATTTGGACATTCACTGCTATCATGCTCCACTAATTTGGGTGGATCAACACTACAAACTGCTCCTGACCCATTGTTTTTGTTGTCTAAGAAATTCTTCTTTTGAGAATCCATTGGCTCCCATACTTGCTTTGGAACAACATTTTTCTGCTGTGTATTACCAGTACGGCTTTCTTTCGACACAATAAAGTTATCCAAAGGATAGCACCTGCGGTACTGCACCCTAGGTCTCTCAACTCCCGTTTTTCTTGCCATCTTTGTCTCCCTACCTGATCCAGTTGATGATGAAGAACAGTTGTCATTTATTACATAGTCATCACGAGGGTCACAGCTGAAGGAAATGTAGTTGTGTCTATCCCTTGTTCTGTTATTTGTAGTAAACACTGAGTTACAACTTTGGGCACTATGTCTTGTCCTTTCCTTTGATTGCCACTGAAAATCACCAATGCTACCATTGTCATCTCCGCACTCATCATAGCAACAAGTGGACTGATCTTGAGGGAAATCTTTTCTCAGTCTCAGATTCCATCTTGATGATTTTGATTGCCCAGATGTGAAAAGGTCACTGCTATTTGTTGGAGCAAATTCTGTCAATGTATTGCAGTAGTCCATATTATTTTGCACATCAACCTCCCTGCAAGCTGTTTGATCAACAAAGGTGTCAGGGGAGCAAAGATCCACCACTGTGGAATTATCTTCTTCTTCACTAGCTGAATCTCTAGAGTCAGGAGTATTTGTTGATTCATCATTAGTAGATGTTGAGTTTCTGAGAGTTGAACATGAATTATCATCTGATGATTTTGACTCAAGAATTCGTTTCCCTTTATCCCTCTCCTTTTCTTTTAGCCTCTCTTTTCTCCTGTGCTTCTTCTCTCTCTCTTTTGTTCTCCTCCTCATCCTGCGCTCTTGTTCATCTTGCTTTTCTTTCTCTTCTTCCTCAAGAAGCTTGTTCTGCAAGAAGTGTGTCAACGAAGTTGATGTGCACAAAATCATGGATGATATAAAAAATTTAAGACTTCTATGCAATTGCCACAAGTACCTGCTTTTCCAATGTAATAATTTCTTTGCATGCTACATGGACTCTCTCTTCCAAAAGTTCTAATGCAAGAGACACAAAAACACTGTGTGCATTTTGCCGAGCTGTACCTTCTCTGAATGCCTTCTCGACCTGCAATTAAACCATATTAAGCATATGCTTAAGATTATAGCGTAAGTGTCTGAAATTTTAGCAAAACTCTAAATAAATAAATCTTGATTTGATCTTGGTAACTACAGTAACCACTACTAGTAATATTACAAGATGAAAGCATGGCTACAACAGTGGCTAGAAAACACATAACCTCAATAGTGACTAAACTGACAATGCTATGATGGGGGGAAGACGGGTAGAAACAAGCACAAGAAAAAGCAACTTCTATTCATGAACCTTAGGTAGAGTAGTGCTGCTGGAAATAACATACCAATCAGTTCCCATTTGATAAGATAGACAAATCACACAGCATATGTGGGTGGAGGACTTCATATAGCAATCATTATGAAGTAACACTGGCAAGTTACTGTTCCTTCATTATGCAGTAGCAATTGAAGGAAAATATATCTTATTGAAATGGAATGTATGATCTGGCATTGCAGGTTGTGCACCGAAATTTGGGAGCTGTGGTTTAGAAAATTAAGTTTCTCTTTCTTTGTACAGTCACAATCATTACAACAAGTAGCTTCCAACATTTCTTTTCTATATTTTGATTACAAATTACCTGTTCTTTAAATATAACTGCAGCGGCATCTAAAAGAAATTCTCTTGCCAGCTCAGGACTTTTGGCATGCTTCTGTGGGTGTAAGCCATCACCATCAAGATCATTTCCATCCCTGTCCATGGCATCATCTTCCTGCAAATATTTTTATGGGTCAGAAACTCAGAATGGCAACTTTTAGCACCAATAATAAATGTCCTAATTAAGGCTAGCCTAGTTAAATATAGTCCACGCTGAGTGGTAATCACGTACATCCTCTTCCTCAGCCTCTTCAGCGTGCTCAAAGAAACTTCTGATACTTTCACCCTTTGTAATTGTCACAAAACCATTCCCTACCACCAGTCTGTGGTGTACGCACGATTGGCCCTTCAAGGCATGTGCTTTAACACACAGCTCTGTGTAGCTGCCATCAAGCCTCCAAGCTCTCAAAGTTATGAAATAGTCTTCAAACTGATCAAGATTAATACCATCTCTGTGGACTTGTACATTCATCCCAACATCTTCAAAGCCAAAAACATCAGATTGCCCTTCATCTGTCCCAATGGCCCATTCAAAATGATGATAAGATCCATCTGCCTCTGATAAAGTTTGGCGCCAATCAATTATGACAGCATCCTCAAACACCTAGAAAATAGATAAGCCACATGTAACTTGAATGTAACTCAGAATCAAGCTATTGAATGGAAGTTAGAATAGTGAAGTGGGCATCGAGGAGGCACCCTGACCTCACACTGGAAATCAGTGTCTGCAACACAGAACCAACTGGTGCAGCGAGGTTCCCTTCGCATGCGTTTCAGTTCCTTCAGTTCCTTGAATTCACGGATAACATTCCTTCGGCAATCTCGACAGAATCTCTTGCTCTCAAACCTATTGACATTTGTATTAGAAAAAAATTAAAATGAACCTTGCACTGATCAATTGTCGGTTGCTGAAGAAATACAAAAAACGGATGCATTATTAGAAAAAAAAACTCCCTACAGATCTAGCTAGATCATAGATAGCTATCAGTAAATGAAAAAAAATAGCAGGCCCTTATCGTATTTGCATCAGATAGCTATGATCGTTAAGTAGAATTCACTGAACATTTGCAAGCCAGTTATGAACTCACTAGTTCAACTATGTTACTAATGTTCATGAGCCGAATGCTTATTCAGGTCAAAACAACTTGCTATCACTAACTTAAATTTGCATGATATGGAGGTCATCTTCATTATGCTCACCTACGCATAAGTCTTTCGATGAAATCCTCCTCCTTCATCCGCAGAAGAGATAATCTAGTTTCTTCACTCAATGCTGACCAGAAATCCACCAGAGTATCACATGAAAGGCGGGCAGTATGCAGAGCACACGTGTCTCTTGTTCCATAACCCCTACTATAACTAGCTATGCGTTGGCTAATCCATCCTCTGCCACTGCCACCACATGCATCAGGATAAAGCATCTCTCTTTCCCTTTCTCTTGCCCGTGCATTGTCAAACACCTGATTAAACCAATGTTGAATGCATTAAGGTATAAGCTAATCAAGTAAACCTATCCTGTACTAGCATTGAAACTTCTAGGTGAACTCCACAAATATGACTTGGAGGTTGCTTAAGAAAAAGTAGCAGAAAGGATCAATATAAAAATCATAGCAAAATGGTTATTAATTGTACAATCGCCAATGAACAACACATAAAGGGACATGAATCCCAAGTTGCAAACTTACATTCTGAAGCACCCGCAATGACTTTGCATTTACGAAGCAGTCAAGAAGTGTAAGGATGCCATCCTTTGTTGCTACAAGGCCACCCCAAGGATGAACTGATGGGTCTTCTTGTTTCCCTTGCATTATCCTTGGTTCGCTAGTTGTGTTCAGATGATTAATATCCAAGCCATCGCGCTGCAGTGTCTTCCCATACATGACTATTTGCATGAAACTTTCCAGAAGCAATCCATTGCACCTTGAACAATACAAATTCTTGCGTGCTTGCTCAATGAGGGTTTGTTTATCCAATTTGAGAAGCTCCTGCCGTGCTTGAGGAGGCAAACTATTCCAGAACTGAAACAAGTTTAATCCACAACCATGAAATGCTCAGTTCCCATTGCAACATGGCTATCACAAAAACTTCCATAGAATGAAGACACACTTAAATAAGTCACAAAAAAATAAAATCCGGTATAATCTATTCAATGATAAAATGAGATAGCTATGGAGTAGTTTAATCACGTAATAATCAACCACAACTCTAATCAAGGCTATTGGAGCATCACAGTCAAAGCATCAGAATCATTGGAGATGCTTCAACAGAGCTGCGAACAAAATATGTGTGCCAAAATGGGGAAAGAATTTCAAATATCGTTATTTCTTATTCAGCAGTTAATCTTCAATCAAATTATATTTACAACTATACTAGCTTATCAGCTTGCTCCAATGGAAGAAAATAAATAACAGGATGAGCAATTGAACAAATATGTAAGGCATGCAATTTATGATTCAAGAGTACAATATGCATAGTTTGTTGATAAGAACAGAAACTACTTAATAAAGTTACAATGAAAAAACATTCTACACGAGCCAATGGCTTGCTTTCCTAAAATAATTCTGACAGAATTTTATTTTCCTAACAAGAACATTTTCATACATCAGATTTCATCCGCATAACAGAGCTTACAGGCTACTCGAATTAAGCATCATGAACGACCTAAAACCAGTCCCCAAGTTTTTTACTTCATCTCAAATCACGTGCCCCATGCTCTTGCAAAAACATTCCATCACAGAGGAATGACCAATCCGATTCCAAAATTCATACAGGAAGTAATCGATAACACCATTTTGTCCCCCACGTTTATATACCAAACCAGGCGTACATATTTACCTGCCACCATAGCTTAGAGCAATGTACCGCCAAAATCAGCTCAAAGTCAGTACAATCGAACCCCTCAAAAAGTCAAAATTAACATATATGTCCATGACCAAGTGCAACCCGATTGAATCCAAGCACCAAAATTCACCACGCAAATGGACTCACAAGCTTAGATAAAACAAAAATAGATTAACCAAACACCTAAGCTTTCCCGACGCCATCTGCAGACAACTCTTCTGTGAATTACGCACAAACAGAAAACGCCAATCCAACTCACACGCAAGAACCATCTCAGTCGGATCCTCGGGAACACCACCATCGATTCACCCCGAATTCCCACCGCTCACATCAAACCCAGCCTCCTGACCAGACCAAAGCCGATGCCCACGCGTGCCTACCTTCTGGAGGCGATCCAACGTGATCTCGTCCCGCCGCCGCGACCAGATCCCCGATCCCGATGCCGACACCACCGCCGTCTCCGCCGCCACACCCGGCATCACGCCCCTCAAGCCTCCGCAGACGCCCTCAACGCAACGACGAGCTCGCCCCCGATCCACTGCCCATCCAAGTGGCCGCCGCCAGCGACGACGCAGTCGGAGGTGGCCGCCGCTCCGCCGCAGCTGGGCCCCGGGTCCGATCGGCCGCCGCCGGTGGCTAGGCGAGAGGGTTTTGGCTCAGACGGCGAGATTGGAGGAGGGGAGCGGAGCGCCGAGGCGAGGCGAGACCAGGTGGGGTAAAAGGCGAGGAGAAGGTGGGAGAGCCGGAGAGGAGAGGGATGAAATGGGGGAGGGAACGCGACGACGCCGTACGCTTTTTAACCGCCACGGTTAGGCCCGCGGTGCGATGTCTGGAACATGGGTTCTAGCTGTTTGGGATTTTAAGCGGGATTTTTGCTGTAAAAATCAGTTTAACCAAGGCGACGGTTCGGTAATTCATCGGAATGCTGTCGCGTGACGTTTTTCTCGGGTAGTTGTCCTTTTTTCCAATAAAAAATTATTTATTTTCTTTGTGGGGATATTTATTTATTTTCTTTGTGGGGATTTTTTTGGTATTTTGGTATAGTGTGTACGAGTAATACACTGTATATCGGAACTAGTTTTTTACATTTTTTAATTAAACCGTATGATTGGCCTGTCAAGTCGTTTTAATATATAAATTAGATAAGTTATGATATTATTTTCGTTTCTCTTTTAAGCACGTCGCTTTGAGGATGAGATGGTGATGATGAAACAACACTCTAATTCCTAACAAGAAAGATACTGTTTAGATTTGGTCATGGAGAGTTAAATTAAAGATTAAATCACCCATAAGTTGTCTTCTGCAAATTAAACAGTTCACTCCAAAAGAGCCTAGAACTCATAAAAAACTAAACAACGGTTTGTGCGTGGGGAAGACACAACTGAAATAACCAGATTTACTGAAAAGACACCCGCCAAAATAGCCAAGCAGCCCTAAAAACTTTCTGCTTTGGACTTTTCAGGCAATTACATAAAAAGGCAGAAGGATGGAAAGGACTGAGAAAAGAGCCACGAAAAACTCAAAAGGGGAAAGCTAAGGACAGCAGATCGGTGTCAGAGGGCAAACAAAAGGTAAAGCTTTTATACGGATCGCGTGCTGCCGATGGGTGCGCGAAGCCGGGCTCTCACTGCCCTCGGCGAAAATGAAAAATTCCAATCGGGCACGCAGAGTAGCAGACTACAGGAAAAACGTATGGTTACTGAAAATGCGATGAACTTGCGAGCTGTACGCACAAACTATCATCGATTTGTCCCTTCCTCGGCATATACGTACAAGCTACGCAATTAAGTATACTTTTCCACGATTCGACACAAACTCACGACCACATCCACATGCCAGATACATTGGGTCCGGAAAACAGCAGCCTGAGCACCGAAAACAAAAACAAAGAAAATAACTGGTCCAAGAAACGCAAGAAAATGCACGGGAGTCCGGAGCGGTCGCCGCTCGCTCGGTGGCTCGGTGCCCGCGAGCCCGCGCGCGCGAGGCATCGCACCTGGCGGACCATAGGCACCGTGCGCGCGCCAGCGCACGAGGCGCGTGTGCACGGGCGGGAGCTGTGCAGGACGGAGAGAGGGCGCAGTGGGTGGATGGGCCGTGGATGCCATCGTGTCGTCATCGCTTCGCCGTGGGAGGGCGACGTTATGTCCCCATGTGCAAGATCCGGGGACCGGGGGCATATGGTCATATCATATGGAGACGACGACGATGACACTGTTTCATAAGCAGCGCGACACGATGTGTGCGCCGGTGATGGATTGATGGCTGATGTTATACTGTACGCCTGTGCAGCCGTGCAGGTGCTGCTTAATCTGGGAACATGAAACTAGTGACGTGGATACGTCTCTTATTGTTGCTGCACCAAGAGGAGGATCTGATTTTGTCACGTGTTGATATGACCTTTGTGAAGATGATAATAGGAACTATGCCATGTTTATTTCTTTAGCTTTAGGATTAATTTAAGGGGCTAAAGTTTAGCTTTTTATTTAGACCTCTAAACTTTAGCCATTTAAGTAGTTTGAATATATAGGCTAATTTACCTTTAATATATATTCTTTAATCATTGGCTTCAACTAGCTCTTTCTCTGGCCTCCCTTCCTACCGAGGCTGGCTTGTTCCCGTTGCCTGCTCCTTGCTTTGCCTGCTCTATCACTTGCATTGGCATGTATTGAACAAAAATTCAAGCATGTGCAAAAAATATCCATACAATTGAAGTCTCACACAAACATATAAGTCCTTTATAAACCAAAACATACATATTTTATAATCCATAAAACAAAGCATTAGCTAACTCATCACGAAAAGTATTAATGTGGTATCTTCTACAAGAGGTTCATCTGCTGGCCACTTTTCTTGAGATGAATGTGGCATTGAAAAATAGTTTGCATCCGCATCACACATATAGAATTCCCTATCCGCAATCCTACTCTCTCGAATGAAATTATGGAGAGCCATGCACGCAACAATTATTCTTGTTTGCTTTCGGGAAGAAAATTTTGGCATATCCAACAATATTCTCCATTTTATCTTCAAAACTCCAAAAGACCGCTCTATGACATTTCTAACTTGGGAATGTGCATGGTTAAAGGTCTCTTTCATACTTTGTGGCGGCGAGTCATTTTGTCAGTGCTTCACATGGTACCTTGTACACCTATATGGTGAACGATAATTTGGACAGTTTGGGTACCCCGCATCAACTATGTAATGCTTCCCTACAGTTCAGGTACATAAAGTGACATATATGGCCAATGAAAATTGGAGAAATACTTGTCTGACAGATAGAATAGTTTACCTGGAGGTGGATGTAGTAATTTGTCACCATATTTGGTCATTGCATCATTGAACACTCTCATATCATGAATTGAACCAGGCTATCCCGCAAGAACAAAGGTAAATCCCATGTCTAAATCACAAACAACAAGCACATTCTGTGAGATTTCATTGTGTCTGTTAATATGTTGAACCACCTTACTTTTGGCACCACAACCTTTATATATGTCCCATCTAATTCTCCTATATAGTCGTTGAAGTGTGGCAAAAAATCTGAATTTTCTAAGCATTGGTGCACCGTAGAAAATTTAGGATCCTTTGGATTAATAATATCAGCTGCTAGTTTGAGGACACTTGTCAAAACTCCGTCAAATATGCGGCTTACTATCTCCAAAGATCTAACAAAACGACCCTCAGCTTGCCTAACTGATTGTGGTGCACTAACAATCCATAAAGACATAGTTAAAGCCTCTACAGATGACATTCTTGATGTTGATTGTAAGTCATATGAGTGGACCAACATATTATGCAACCTATTAAATAAAGGTCTCTCAACCCTAAACATGTTGTAGCAAGATTATCATGGGCTAGTGTCCTTTGAACCCATTGCAATCCGGATTCACTAGCTACCCTTCTTGGTTGTTTCACAAAGTATTTGTCGAAGTACATACCGAACATAGGGGCAACCTGCACAATCAGTTCCTGGCCATCTTCAAATTGTTGAGGGCCATCAACAAAAGCTCATCCTCACTTGATGATGTGATGCCTCCATCATCACTTGATGCATCACCGTCTTCCTCATTCATTTGTCCATTGCTCCCATCCTGTTTCAACAAATATAACAAATAGTCAGAACATTAATCGGCAAGGAATGTTCAATTAAGCCCACAAAATGGAATCATCACAAATCAAAGATTTATCATGGCACCATATAATAGGTTCATCACATGAAAAGATAAAAGGTTCATCACATGACACAGATAATGTGTTCATCATAGCACACAGATAATAGAAGCCTAGAGCCATAAAAGGATTAGTCCATCATAGGTAATAGTTCCTAACTAAGACATATTGTTGTCCATGCACCATCTCTTCAAGTAATTGAGCCTTGCGAAGGCACTGGGAAAACCACAGAAGAATTCCCGTTGAAATGGATCTTGGAACATCTTGCCCATTGCATACACCTCAACACTGTCATGCTCTATCCCACACTCAAAAGCAAGCTCTTAACACTTCTTCACTGAAAAGTGATCCTTCTCTTTTTTGGATTCCATTTTCGCAACGTGTACTTGTTGGTCACTTGTTGAATGATATCCACAGACTTGGAGAATTTAGTGGCTATCTGCCTCATGTAACTAACCATTAGGCTTTTGCTCTTCTTCACAGGATTGTCACATGTGCTGGTAGTACTACCCATTGACCTCTTGCTCTTGCAGGTACATGTACTCATAGGAGTCGCAACAACGTCCTCTTAAGCATCATCTCCCATGCATCTTCAGCAGGCTCCTCTTCCTCAAAAAAAAGTCTTGTCCAAGCACAAACCATGTGGTTCCATCCACAGTGTTACCATGGAACATTTCTTCAAGCTCACTCAAATTTGTAGGAGGACCATTCTTTAGCTTCTTCAGCCACGGTTTGCCCTACAGTAAACCATAGAGTCATATAAGCTACAATGAACAAATAATTTTCTCGAGAGAGCAGTAGCACATGAGAGAAATGTACTTCTGTATGTGTAATCCAAAAATCAGAATCTGCATCAATACTTCCATCAGGTTTTCTCTCTAAACCAGTGTGTGATTGCAAAACTCTCCAGAATGAGTAAAGACATTTCACTTGGCATATTTGATTCTTTAGCTGCTTCCAATCATGCATCAATCCAGTTTGCATGTAATTGCCATCAACTATTGCTTGGTAGCCTGCCCCATTCATTTGTCCTCCTTGAAAATTTCCTGCTCTTACTTGCTGAATACACAACCTTAACAATTTACCATTATTGGTGTCAGACCAATTTGCTCTTAATTTGCTCATCGGAGGGGCGTCGAAACTGCCTAAGTCCTCGATGTCATCCCCATCGTCATCTTTATAATCAAGGTTGACGTAGTCGTCACCCGGTGCTTGCGGAGGCCCAACAGTGCTCGCTACTCGACACCAACAGTGGCCCCTGTCATGTCGGTGAGCATCGGCACGGCGAGTGGAATTGGCGCCATGCCGATGGGCTGGCCCCGAGGATGATCCGCCAAGGAAGACGCCACCACCGTCAGTGTCCCCAAACATGGATAAGTCGTGTTCTTCGTGTCCGGCAGGCGCCAACGCCGACGCGCCGAAGTGCAGCTGCCTGGCACGCCCTGCAGCCCAAGCGGCCATGCCGCCTCCTCCTCTGCCAACACGCTGGTTGTGTACTCCCCGTGTGCGCTGCGCGCGAAGGGTAGGAAGACCGAAGCCCCGCGCAGTACCTCCTCCTTGGTCGTCGCCAGACTGAAGGTAGTTCTCGTATTCCCCAATATGAGGGAAATCTTCGGTCGCCTGTGAGTTGAGGTTGAGTCCATCAAGGCTCGCCCGGGTAGCGTGGGCGGCGCCGCTCGAAGATGCCTGAGAGTAGATGTTGAAGTCGGCGGCTGATGAGCCCGGAACCGAGGGCAGCTATGAGAAGAAGTTGAAGCTGCTGTCATCCTCCATCTGCACTGCGGGAGGTCAAGCACGGTGGCTCGCGGCGCAGATTTGGGTCAGGATGGCGGCGACGCCGATGGGGGTCAGGAGGGAGGCGGCGTGGATCTGGTGGGATGGCGGTGGGAGAGGACGGTGATGGCGCGGCTGGGAGATGGCGGTGGGTCGGGAAGCCGACGGCGCGGATGGGGTGGCCGACGGTGGCTCCAGACGACGGCAACACGGATGGGGGCAACGTCGCGAATGGGAGGCGCGGTGCGTCTTGCGGGAGGGCAGTGGAGGGTAATGTGCCAATGCGCCTCGGGGTGGGGAGAGGAAAGTGACTTTTTGATGGGGCCCACATAAAATTAACCCAAATAAGCACCTCTTGGAGAGGATAAGGATTTGGGGGGCTAATTTACTTTAGCCCAAAATTAGCTCACTTGTTTGGTTTTCTAGGGGCTTATTCAGGCTAAAAGGTGGGGGGCTAATATTTAGCCCATGGAACCAAATAGGACTAGGTCGTTTAACCTTAGAACTTCCTTTGAAATTATTGGTCGGTGATGTAAATCCTTAGAATTACACCATGTAGTTTGTTGGAAACTGTAAATTCCATTGTTTCTATAAAACTCTGAACTGTGACTCACTAACGGTGTTTCTGTATGACTGTGAATTTTTGACTCGCTATTGATGTAAAGGAGCTTTCATGTAAAGCCACAACAACATAAACACGTGGCTGTTAGTTTTTATCATACAACCATCTTAAAAAAACTAGGCCGTCATATCTTGAGAGAGATTGACGAGACGAGGTGATCATATATATTTTCGAAGACTAACATATCTCAATATTGGTAAAGTCATTGTAAGTGTCTCGAAGACTTAGTCGCAATATCTTATGATAGGTTGACGATGTCATAATAGACGTCTTTAAAGACTAAATTAATATATTTTAAGATTTACGAAATCATTATAGACATCTTGCTATTGACAGGTCTATCATCTATTAATAAAAAATAATTAGCGAGTAAGTTAAGAACTTTCAAAAAGGAAAGATTCCATCGTACAAAACCTAACTGGTTGAGCGTATGCTCTATTCGTACGTAGCTGTTAGAGTTTACCTAAATGTTCTTAGGTAGTAGGAGTACTTTGATCGTGTAGCTCTGTGCTGCTAAGTGGTAAACCTATTTATTAAGACCGTCCCTTGCTTAGCTATTATTTACTACATTAGACTCAAATCCAACAAACGCGATTCTTCGCTATTCTAGTTTCTAATTTCTAAAACATATAGCAATACTAAAAAATGTTTAAGAAATCAAATGTATCCTACTACTTTTTCCAAATATATATCTATTTTTATGAATATGCTAGTAAAAAAGTAAATATTGTACAAAAATGTTTTAATGAAAATTTCATAGGTTTGTTTTTTCTATGAAACAAAGTTGATTATATAGAGAGAGATGATTACAACATGTTGTTATAGAACACAAAGACATTAAACCTAAAAAAACTTCTCCACATCTTAAAACTCGCAAGATATACGAGCATATGATCCATCAATTCATAACGCTGACCAACTCCGGCACGCGTAAAAAATATTTGAACAAGCATTGGCCATCATCTTCATTCATTTTGGTGCCATCACCACACAAATTAGTGACTTATGCATCCTAAGTCAGCGCTATCGATTGAATCATCGGCAACTCGATAGACAAACATTGCTAGATTTTCATTAAAGACCTTGTAATTATAGCAGTCATCGACAAAGAGGTAGAGAAAATAAAAGACTCTAGACAAACCAATGTCCATGGACAACCTATATCACAAATCCTAATCTATTTAATATATCTAAATTTTGTAAAGACTTTATTTGAATGAAATCCTAAAAATTTACATAGAGAAAATAATGATATTCTTTCCTCTTGTCAGCGATGCGGCGATGCCAGAGCAGAGGAGGAGGAAGGGGACCGGAGAGAAGTCGATGAAGAACTCCCACAGGGGCATTGTGGTAATAAGTTTTGTGACTCTGTGAGGGTCACAGAGAAAAAAAGTTTTTTCTTTCTAAACTAATCGTTTCACTTAACGGGAATGCTAGGTACCATCCCCTGTCCCTAGTGTGGTACGCGCCTGTCGGAGAAACGAGAACCAAGGTTACCATCTTTGGTCTTTTGGACACATCTACCACTCTCCCTTAGGCGTGACTCCTCATGGGTTGTGCTGTAACACCCCGAGGTGTTTTTCCCCTTAAAAATTCAAAAGAAAAATCGTAAAAGAAAATTGTTGGAATCAACTAGAGAGAATAAATAATTTTAAAAGCCAAATGCTAATTGGAAATGGCATGGTAGGATTTTTCTAAAATTCTACATGTCAAAATACACTAACATGATTTTTAGTGAAATTTTCAGAGCACTAGAAATAATTTTTAACCAATTAAAATCAAAATCGGAATTAATAAATCCCGGGAAAATCAGTTTCTCTCTCCTCCGTCCTTTCCCGCTCTTTTTCCCGGCCATGGGCCGCCGGCCCGAGCCGACGACCCAACCCTCCCGTGCGCGCCCACCAAGCTTCCTCCGCGCTCCCCTCTCTATCTCCTCGCGGCCCAAGGTCAAGCACCATTTAACTCTTGTGTCGCAAATAAGTCCAGTTCGCCTCCCCCTTCTCCCCGAGACATTGGCAGGTGGGGCCCACCTGTCAGCCTCGTCCTCTACCTCTGGTCGCCCCGCCGCCATTGGCGCCGCCTCTGCCCCGCGCGGATCCCGGTCGCCCGCCTCTCCCGCGCGCCCTAAAGGCACCGCCCTAACTCCCCGCCTCTCCGCCGCCTTCAATCGCCCGCCGCGCTCCGCAGCCCTAAATGGCCGAAGTTAATCGTCGACCATTATTTTCCCCAAATTTCTCCCTATTAACTCCGCGATCAATTCCCTTATCCCCGCCACCACCAACATCCTCGTCCCCTTTAAAAGTCGGCCCCCATCCTTCCCGAGCTCCCCACACCCTCGTTCGAGTTCCCCGCACTCCCTCTCGCCCGCACCGTGCGCCCGAGTGTTGCCACTCTCCGCAGGCCTTCGGCTACGTTTCCCCGTCATCCCGAGCTGTCCCGGACGTTGCCGTCGCCTCCATCTCTATCCCCGACGCCCGAGCTCCCTCGCCGCCCTCTTCGTCGCCGCCCGCCGTCTCCCTCACCATCCGTGCCGTCGTCCCCTCCACCTCCGGCGACCCGTGGTGAGCGTCCCTCCCTTTTCCTCTCACCCGAACACACGCCACCGCTCCCGAGCGCGCACAGCCTCCGCCACACGTGAGCCGAGGCATTCCGCCGCCTGCCACCGCCCGAATGGCGTCGGCCGTATCCGCCGCCGTGCGCCATCGCTCCGGCCGACCGCGCCACCCGCGCCCCTCTCCCGGCTGTCCGATCTGCCTCGGCAGATCGGGGCCGTCAGCCCCCGCTTGCCCGCGTGGCACGTCGTGTGGCCGCCGCGTCGACGCCACGTGTGCGCCACGTGGTGCACAGCTCTCTCTTAGCCCGTGGACCCGGTCCACCATGGACCGGTGCTCCCGTGGCCAATGACACCATCGCTGACGTCAGCCCTAGCACTGACGCAATTCCAGGATTTATTGCGCAATAAATTATTAAGGATTTTCCTGTTTTAGTAAAAACACAGATAATCTTCTAAAAATCATATCTTTTCAATCCGACCTCCGTTTTAGCCCATTCAAATTTCATTAAATTCATAAAAATGCCAAGAATCCATTAAAAATGGTTTTATTCCCTGTTTAGTAGCTTTTTAGCTTGTTTTGTTGAAATGCTTGTTTACCGTGTAGATCCGTAGTCCCTCCGTCCCGGTTTTCTTTGAAGTCGTCGCGGAGGTCCCCCAAGCCGAAGAGCAAGGCAAGTCATACCACATTATTGATCATATTGCTCCCATTTTGCTAAAACACATGTTTTATTCTATGAAATTGCATGTTTTTTATATTGTCATTTCATGGGAAATAGTACACCTTATGCTTAGTTTATGCCTTAGGTTTGACACCCCAAACCCTTTGATAACTTAGGAAAATAATGTGATTAGATTCAGGACTAGGTTATGCTTAGCCTGGCTTAGATTCACTAGCTCACTAAATGGGTCATTCTCACTTAATTTATCTCTCCTGGACTTCTGTTCGGAGGATTAATAATTAGTTTTAGGTGAACCGGACTAATAACTAAAATATGACAAATGGTGGGCTGTGGGCGCCATGGTTTTGGTTAGCGGCGTCCATAGCAGTTAAGGACCAGTTCACGGACCCTCGGGAGAATGACCGTGCAAACCACAAGCCGAAATGGGTAAGGTAGGTCCTGTAGTGTAGCCTCTCCTAGCTGACAAACCCATCGGCAAGGGTGAGCGGGATGGAGTTTCAGTCGGCCCCGGTATAAGGGTTGTTGGGCTGCCGGATTCACTGAGGCACTCGGGGGGGCTGCCCACTCCCAGGGTCCGGGAGTAGGGCAAAACCTTGGTAGGGTTCGCTTGGTTAGTTGGGGGTTATACGAAAGGTCCTATCACAGTTCCCTTTCCAGGGTACCGCGGTGGTACTCCGGCGCACGGGAGACCGTGTTGTGGGACTGTCTTGTGGGTACAGTTGTACACCTCTGATTAGAGTAAATCTATTCGAATAGCCGTGCCGGCGGTAATGGGCCGATCAACCGAGCTCTCCGTGATTAGTCCCACACTTTTACACCCTAAATTATTGGAACATGACTAGTACAAGTGGATGGTTTGGGCCTGTCCCAGCGTGGGGATAACGTTGGATGGTGTTGGATTCAAAATGCTTTATTTACGTAAATTACTGTTGTTTTGTCTGTGTTCAAAAATCTATATTGTTTGGAAAAAAACCCTGCTGTTTGTGCAAAAGCAAACCCTAGCCAAACCCTTGTCTTCCTTGCATTCATTTCTCTCCCCTTCTGACGTGACTTGCTGAGTACGTGGAAGTACTCATCCTTGCCCCCTTCATCAGAATCCGACCTAGAAGCTGAAGAAGAAGACGATGTGGAGTAGGCTTGTCCTACACTCTGGAAGCTGCCTGTGGAGTGGTCGAAGCCGCGTGGCCAGCGTCAAGCTTAGGCTTAGGCCCTTTTTATTTTTCCGCTGCTCTTTTGTAATCTTTTTGTATTGTTTCTAAGACGTAGAACTGTAATATCAACAATTGTCGTATGTGTACCCTAGCTGGTCCTGGACAGAGATTTTATTACACATATAGCTTCGGAAATTCGGGTCTGAATTTTTGGGCATGACATGTTCTTAGGGCACATCTGCCTCCTAGCGTGGCCCCCCGTGGGTCGGGGCACATCTCCCCAGGTGTGGCCTTCCATGGGTTGTGCTCAGGGCGCATCGTGTCGAACACGCCCCCTGTGGGCTATGCTCGAAGCACTATCGAGACCTATAAGATCTAGATCTTTAAGGTGATGAACTAGGTGCATGCAATTGGCAACTCCTCCAAGCCAAATTCATCATGAAATACTTCATCATCGATATCTTCAAGAAGCTCGTGGTTGACGTGAAATTCATCGTTTACACGATGGCCTGGAATATTTGCTTCACTTCATTGCATGTCTTATTAATTTGGATTTAGGACATGCCAGTTAGTTTGATCTTGTAACTAACAAGATAGAATATAACATTATATTATAATGGCCAATTGGTCGTTGGGTCGATAAGACATCGAGTTGCCCAGCCGAAGCTGATAGGAAAAAACTATGATCAAAATAATTTGACTTGTGCCAATAGGGTTATATATCGACGTAATTTAGGTTTAATATAATTGCCAGCAAATTATCTTTATTATTCTTAATCTTGATAGATTGAACTGAAGCGAGACAGTACGAGATTAAAACCAAATAAGGACAATCACTCAACAATTATATAATCTAAACATCCAACCGATGCTCAAGATTATAATAAACATATGAATAAATTTCGCCAATAGCCACTATCGGCTTGGGATCAAATATTATGTAATCGAAGACCTAACTTTTTCTTTATTACTACTAGCTGTGATAGATCGGACTCAATTGAAACAGTATTTAACTACTAGTTGCAAGGATCGACTAAGTTTGAGATTATATAAATCAAATCAAGAGCCGATGTGATTATTTTGTCAATAATGAACAGATCACGTATCGGCTAAAACTCCAATACAATCTCATATAAAAATATCATATTGGGTTAAATCTACTAAACAAGCCACGTTTTTAGCAGATTGGACCTAACCGCGAAAGTACAAGACCGATAACAAACTTAGTAGATTTAATGGTTTAATATATTTATATAAGATGATTAATATAACGGAACAAATGTAGAGAACGATCTACACAAGAGTCGATATATCGGATAAGCGACGCGAGTAAAAACCAACCAACATATCAGACTGAAAAGAGAAAGTACTAATTTGGCCGATACAAACGAAGTTGACAAGACTTACTTTCTTGCTGGAGATCAAAATCGATGCAACCCAAACTTAAAAACAAGAACTCATCGAAAACCTAAAAACTAAAGTGACGATGTGTCGAAAGTTGTTTATTAAGTTGTTATTGTTTTACAAAGAAATTTAGCCAAATTTTTAGACTATTTTGTGTATAAATTTTTGTTCAGAAATCAACCATGATACACAAAATAATAAATCATCCAAACGTAAATAAAACATAAAATAATTACAATTAATTAATGGTGAGGGAATCGGGCCGAATTCTCCGAAACTTCATACGTGTCTGAACAGATACATGGGAAAATAAGTGGCTAGAAGTATATATCAGAGGGTGTCAACATCTTCACGGGGAGGTGAGTAGATCAGATTGGATTCGACGCACTAGCACACAAAATGTCACCTAACATGGCATTACACCAGACAGATCTGATCGACTGAATAATAATTATACTACCAGGTATAGGTCAGTGCGCGATTCCATCTATTCAGCATTTCAGCCAATAATGCGTGGCTTACAGAGACAGTCCCACGGCCGTACTACGGACTGCAATGGTACAACCACTAGTGACAAAGGGTAGAACTGTAGAAGAATCATCCTGCACTCCTAATAGAAGTACTTGCAATGTGAAGAAATTTCAACAAGAATTTTAAATTCAATAAATGAAAATATCCGGTCTATCGAAGAGGCTTTAGTTTGTAATTTTTACTGCTGGTGCTGGATATTTGCCGGGCGCATTGCTTTGCATCCAGTTTATACCTACTGGGCCAGTTCTGTTTATTTCTCAATTTGGAAAGAGTGCTGGGCCTGATGTTGGGCTGAAAAGACAAGATCACGAGACCACACTAGTTAATGGTAACAGTACCATGATACTCCCTTGTTAAAATGAGTTTCTTTTAGCACATACACCTTGACCTTCCCAGCATTGTAGCGCACTTGCACACCATTGTCAACAAAACAGACCATATTAACAACCGACCTGAATTTCAGAACAAAAAATTGCTTGAGATCATCCAGAACGTGATTTCCCTTTGTGCCTAACTTTCCTTGCGAAAAACTCTTAAACAGAGGGATTCACAAGTTCAGTCCACACAATCTATATAGGTACTTAACTATAGGCCTACTTTAAGAAATGATGGCCAGACAATCTCATTTGTCTTCAGCCGTTTCATATAGCATAATGCGGCATGTACTGTTGCACATCCTGCATGGCAAGCGAACAGCTAGCTAATTCGTTTTACGGTGGAATTCAAGTTGGTGGTCATGGTTGGCTGCTAGGCAACTTGCTGAGAATGTTGTGCTCTGGCTTGTGGTCACACTCGAAATCAAGGTGAACAAATGCACGCTCGACTTCTGGGAGCTCCTCGATCTTTATTTGAAGTGATTCTCCAATAGCATGTGCCTCCTTAAGGGGCAATTCCTCTGGGAGCTCAATGTCAACCTGCCAGTCCGTTAATCAAATTAGCTGTGAAGAATATATTTACCTAAAAGGAAAAGACAAGGCAAAAGAAAAACTGAGGTAACAACCTCAACAAAGTAAAGCACCCCAAAGGTGTATGCTCGAACTGTATCGACACGCTTGATTTGAGGATGATGTCTGATGGCCAAATATGTCAACTTCTGCAGCATTTCTGGCGGAGCTGATTCACCCACTAGTGACACTGCATCAAGGATAGAAATATGTGTCATTAATTTAGTACAGAACTATCTGCCAGTTAATCTAGTAAGTAACTTTCAGAACACATAAGGAATTGTGCAGGAAATTACACTTAGATGGCACTCTTAACTGCTGTTGTTACACCAACAAATTGACTCAATTTATATTATTTATTTCGGAAAAACATGTTCCCTACAATCCTGCTTCCTGCAGGGGTTTAGTTCATCAGATTCCCATGTCCATTAGGCCTATCAAAGCAATTGGTCCTAATACGAGTTCTGGTGTGAAACTTTTGATTACGACAACAGATAATGGACTGTGGGATTCGTATGTGGAGAACAATTATAAATGGATGCAACAGATGCTGAAGTACTGCAAACCTGCATTTTCCCACACCGTTCCAGACCAGTTTGTAATTGTGTACACTGCAAGGGCAATTGCACCAACTGGGTCAATCCACCAGTAGAACATATCACCAAGGACAGCAGCAGCCAAACCCACAACATTCGTGACGACGTCAAAATAATGATCCTGTGAATAACCCAACAAACTTTAGGAAACTGCACTTATTTTGTCTTTCAAAGCATCTATTGAAATTAAAACATGGAAAAAGATTTAAACCTTAGCATAGGCGCGAACTATCTTGTTACCAGATGTTCTGCAGTAAAGCCAGAGGGCTAGCTTAACTACTGTTGCAAAAATCATGATAGAATATAGCCACGTGAGTTGCACTGGAGTCAATTTATCTGGAGTCTCGTTCACTATCAGCTTTTCAACAGCTTGAACAAATACTTGGAATCCTGGAAATGCAAATAAAAAGCACATTGCTGTGTTAATGCATAATTTTGGCACAAAGACCATATTAAGTTGAGTAATAAATTTTGTAGCTTGAAGACAACAATACTGTTGCATATAGAAAGAAAGCAAGTAAAGATATGGCTTGATTGTCCGTTCTTGTTCTGGCAAAGTTGCAAGCATACCTAATGTAGCCATTACAGCAGCAAAGATGATGATTCCAACAGGCTGCACCCTCAGTTTACCAATAGGATACTTGTAGACGTTGATGCTCTTCATCGAGAGATGAGTGAACCAAAGGATACCACCAGCCATGAGATCAAGCAACGAGTCCAATGTTGAGGCAGCTATAGCAATTGATCCACTTTTAATTGTAGCATATATCTGATGATGGTGTGGAAGTATAATAAAGTCAGCCTAGATGAATGTTAAAAAAGGGATTAAAATGAATCGGGAAAGTACAACCTTCAATGCCAAAAGAATCATGTTTGCATAATTTGATATCTTCATGGCAAACTCACTCTGCTTTTGCTCCGCAATATCATCTTCTTCACTCATTACATTGGATTCTTCTATCGAATCAACTTCCTCAAAGGATCTCAAGGTGGCAAATTGTTTCTCGTAGTATTCTTTCTCTCCTATATAGCCCAAAAGGTAATCATATCACATGAAGGTAAAGTAGTGTCTTTTGAGCATATAAAAAGCGATAATTTAATTGGTGTTATCCTTCATATGGATCATGGGGAACTGTCCAGGGTTATGAAATATTAGGAATAAGCAATATGACACAATGGGCACACCTTATCTTAACAAGTATATTAAGAGTTTGTAGTGAAAAAATTATTAATAAGAACAAACTCTAAGAAACATAGGAACAATAAAAACTAATTTATTATAGTCCAGGATTTGCAAATCTTATCTCTATACTTAACTAGCAGAATGCCCGTACTTTGTTACGGGATTAAAAAGAGAAACATATGGTATTACATATTCAAGTGGGGAAAATTAATATGGTTGCATCATTATATATTAGGCGATACACAATAGTTTTGTACTTTGATTTTTAATAATAACTGTATGATTTTTTTACTTATCTTAATAATCATGAAAAGAGATTAAAAAAACAAATTCTTCCTAAAATCAAATCCTACGGTTCAAATTTGATGCAGCAACCTACTTCTCTCTCTAGTTGAAACAAAAGCTGCTCCTAGTACTCTCTTCTTTTAACTTTAAAAATTAAAGAGTACATATGAGGACCCACATGTCATTGATAGAGGTGGTGGTCACTGCCACCACCATTGCCTTCTTTTAAAGTGGTATAGATGTCAGTACAAGAAAGATATGTGGTGATTCATACAACTGAGAACTTACTGCATAAGAAATACTAAGACTAAACACCACATTATACTTCTATATTTCTCTCCCTGATATGAAGAGTATTACTTATTTCGTAATATTTGCATTAAGTGTTTTCATCCCACCATCTTTAACACAGTTTGTAACTGTTTATGAAAAGGTGAAGGTGTATGTTTTTCCACTCTTTTTTTTGAAGGGAAGTATGTTTTTCCACTTAGCAACAAGGACAGTCTCACAATCCTGATACAGCTAGGCAGGTTACATCAAACCGTGGATTAAAAATAAATAAAAAAACATCCCACCTACCTCACTTATTTTAAAGAAAGAGACAGGGAACAAAATGGCAATACAATAATCAAATGAACAATCAATGAAATCTCATAACCAAATTTCTACATGCTATTGGTAGAGAAGTCAAAATTTTCCACAGACAAATATATTGGTATTAACAACCAACGCCGGCTGGTTTTTTGTATAATCTAGATATCACCTTGGTTTGACAAACTGTAATTTAGTCTTGGCGTGTTTTAGTATCTAAGCTACAATATCGAAAGACATAAAGACCAAAGTTGGAAAGGTAAGTATATAGTGCTAAAATGAATTGAACGGCAGGTAGGCAGAATTAAACAAGCCACAGCTAAAATTTCAGGTAAACAAAGGCCGGTATTCCCATGTTTTGTATTACGTTCACCAGGACCGGAGAAAAAATTACTGTTCTGGTGGAGGAAATAGACTGTGGAAGTCCTGGTCCTCCTGGACAAAGAAGAAATGCAGAGACAGAAAGATCAAACGGAGATGCTCTCCTTCATGTGTAATTCCTTTAACTTCGATACCAGTTTCCTTTCTAGCAATTTAGATTTTTTTAAAAAAAATAAGAACTCTAGATGGGCTGCGGGATAGCCTCCCCCTCCCCAAGCTACTGCCTTTTCTTTCCATTGGTGGTCTCTCTTGAACTATGTACTCTTCTCCCCCCTTTGGCTCAAAAAAAAAGGAGCGTGTCCGTTAGGAAGAGCATCAGAGCAAGAAAGAAATAACGTTATCCTGAAAGATTTTTCATACACAATTAATAGCTGTTTAGCATTTTTTAAAGAACATATAACGAATGACCTTTGCCTAGGAGCATGCATCAAAACATTATAGACTGATAAATCGCCACCCCGTATTCTGATAGATCTGCTTGTCATTCTATTAGGAGTCGTTCAATATGTTGCAATCGCTATAACCATATGCAAAGACCGTAAAGGAGAACCAAAAGATAGTAAACCCACGAACTGATCCGTCACCGTCAAACAGTATAACAAAGCACACACAACTACCAAGCACGCGCGAGTAGATGAAAGAATCAAGAATTGAAGGAGGGCAGAAGGCGATTTTCAGCCATACAACAACACGGACCGCACGATCACCAGAAAGAACGGCATTATCCACCGTAATTCTGAAAGCTAGTACCATACCTAAACTCACAAACATCCAAGTGACTAACAAAAAGAAAGCCTATACAAAAATCACCACTTTCATGCAACGTTCCAACAGTCAGACCAAAACCTGTGCCGAATCCCCAAAGACAGATCAAAAACGGGGGGAGAAATCAGAACGCACTCTCGAAGAAATAGTAGCAATGCGAGGAGGCCTGTCGAACGTAGTACCTTCACGGAGGCCCTTGGAACGGGAGAAGTCGACGTGGGACGGCCTCTCGGGGTCGACGGCGTCTAGCACCTTCTTGGGCAGCCGCGACACGAACTCCCCTCTCATCGACCCGACCGAGTTGCGCCGCCGCCCCGCCAGGAGCGGCGCCCGCGCGTCATTCTCCCCCTTCGCCTCCATCGATCACCTCTTTCCCTCCCTCCCGCCGCGAGTGGGGAGCAGTCGAGCTCGAGCCGGCGAGCCGCCTCCTCCGCTCCGTTCCGCTCTGCTCCTCCCTCTCTCTCTCTCTCTCTCTCTCTCTCTCTCTCCTCTCCCTCTGATTCGCGATCGGGTCGCGGTTTGTTCCTTATTTTTGGCGTCCGGGCTCGCGCGTTGTAGCGCATGCGAAGGCCGGGTGTCGCGCTACCGCGGCGTGCTGGTGGCGTGCGGTGCGGACGTGCGGTGCGGCTGGGAGCCTGGGACGCCCTCTTAAAAGGGATTTTATAATAAAATAAAATAAAAGGGACTATTTCGCATGTGAGAGTAGTGCGCACAGAGGGCTAGGCTAGACCGCGGATCATGAGATGTGCGGTTCAGATCACAGTGCTGGCGCCAGAACTGAGCTTTGGTGAGATGTGGCTCCACAGTACGTCGTATTAGCCAAGGACCCTCGCGTCGCAACGAAAAACAATGTGAGTCTTTTAATAAGTCGATTAAGTATATATTTTATTAAATAGTATTTATTTTTATTAAATAAGTAGATAATTTTAAAATTTAAGAAGAGCCAGTAGCAAAAGCCAAATGTCAATGATATAGACTCGACACCATTACTACTAATATTTTAAATAATATTATAGATATAAGACATGTTGGTACATTTGTTCATTGTCTATATTCACTTAAAATCCAACAAATATACGAAGCACATACATAAATCAATACAGAATTTATTTGAAACCCAAAATGTTTATAATGTAAATAGTACCCATGGTTAGCACTTCTTTAAAACGCAGGATTTAACGCTTAGCAAAACAAGACTAAGAAAAACGTATGGATAGGATGTCATGTATGGTTAAATCCTACATAGAAATTAATAGAAATTAGCAAAACATGTTATTTGGTAGCACCATATGAAGAATATAGGAATTCAAGAGAAACCAGACCTCATGTACAATTTTTTTCTTTACTTTTTGTTTCCAAAGGAGCCCAATCATGTACAATCTGTCTCAATTTTCTAGTAAAGCCTATATAGCGTTTGCCTCTTGTCATCTACTCCCTATATCCCAAATTATCATCTTGCAAAAAACTTTTAACACATAATTATGCCCAATCTATGTCTTTTTCATCTAGACTTTAACAAAATTGAACATTGGACACAATTTTAAACACGTGAATTTTACAATAATTAGTTAGTAATTGTTTTGATTTCCACTGAAAGAATTCTCTGGTTCAAATACAACATGTTGCATTAGGGGTGGATATAGCGTGGGGACTCAAGCCTCCACTACTGGCAATAAGACCATGGGAACTCTTGTTCAGACCTTCCTGCTGTTTTTTTCTGGATCCACCATGGTGGTAGCTGAGCTTTGATCCTATCTACTCCCTTCAGGTATAGATATGGAGAATTTTTGCATTTTTAATTTTTTTTAAAGATTTAAAAAATAACTTGCGAGATTGAAAAATTTCAAAACTAATCTCCTCCCGCCTCCGGGAGGGTGAAGGAAAAACGCCCTCCTAGAGGGCGAAGAATCCGACGTGGCGACGGCCCCGCACGGCCGTCCGCCGCGCGGTGGCTTTTTTGCGGCGGCCTTCCCGCCCTTGGGAAGGGCGTTTTTCACCGTGCACGGGCCGCCCGCAAAATGCCAGGAGGCCGGCCTTTTGCAGCAGTGCGGCTTCCTTCCCGCCCTTGGTAAGGGCGTTTTCACCGTGCAGGGGCCGCCGCAAAAGGCCGGCCGACCTGGCAATTTTGCGGCGGCCCCCTTCCCGCCCTTACCAAGGGCATTTTTCACCGTGCTTACGGGGGCCGCCCGCAAATTGCCACGCCGCCGCCGGCAATTTTGCGGCGGCCCTTCCCGCCTCTGCAAGGGCGTTTTTACCCATGGCGTATATGCCGACTCTCAATCATTTCAACCTCATTTACACCTTTCCGGATCCGAAAAAGAACAGAGAGAGAAGTGAGGAAGAGGAGGAGCGCGGCGAAGCCCCGTTGATTGCGTACTTTATTGGAGGTAAATGCAATATCTCGGCATTATTTTGTTTGTTAGCTAGTATGTAAATGAAATATTAGAAAAATATAAATTTGTAATATTTGAATAGGTATTGAATAATTTGTTATAGATTTGTAAAACGGATGGTTTAATTTAGATCAATGTAGATAATCTAATCGACATTAACATAGGAAGAATAGATAGATCAACAAGGATATTTAATGGACATTAACATAGGTAGAATAGATAGATCAACTTAGGTAGAATGTGTTTGGATGTAAGTGTAAATTATGTGAGCAGATGGTAAGCACTATAGAAAATCGTACGTATAATTTTGTTGATGATCAAAATATGTTTAGATATAAACTACGAGTGAATTAAATTTAGTTTATAAAATTTGGCAAACTGAAATGAACGAGTTACGATTGGCGGTAGATGGAACGAACAAATCGATTTGGGAAAATTTAAGATGTAGACCGAGAACATATTGTTAAAGAAATTAAGTTAGGCACGAATCATCTAGGAAATATATTCGTAGTATGGAATAAACTCGCTTTCAATTTGTTTGTCGTGCACTATGGCAAATAAGATCATATTTCGATAGTTCACGGTGAAGGCAACGTTAGATATGGTCCGAAGGTGTAGATTTGTCGAATTTAGGATGAAATCAAAGGGCATCGATAGGCCGGGCGAGAAAACATTTGAGTCGGTGTATAGTTGGTTGCTACGTGGATTTAAAGTGGATACAAGAGTGAACACAATGTCTCTATCCGTTGTAGTAAGTCGTGCAATGAAGGATATTATTGGGAACTTATGCCTATTGATAACACCGAGTCGTGGAGACGTTATGTGGACATGGCACTTGAAAGGTCCTGGCCCCTTGTTATTTTTGTGGCACCGCACGAAATCGATAGCGTAATACAATGCAAACAGAGTATGGCGAAGGTCCAAGCAATGAAGCAAGCTTAGAGGAGGCGATTGGCGTGGCGGACGAGGAGAGAGAATCGAAGCAATTGTTGAAGAAATGGAGAGGGAGGATTCTGAAAATGAGCAGCGGAGGGCGATGAATCATCGGACGAGGAAGAAGATGTCATGCCCGTCGATTTGGAATAAGCTGATTTCTCTCGCTTGTTATCTCGGAAGGGCGCATGTTTCATTTGAATACAAAGATAACGAGGTCATCCAGGGTGCTAGGTATGCTCATAAGGAAGACATGAAAGAGGCAGTGAAGCATTGGGCGATGTCTTTGCATAGAGAGTTTAGGGTGGTGAAGTCTACGAACTATGTGTATGATGTGAAGTGTATGAAGGATGATTGTCCGTGGCGCGTTCATGCATACAAGGGAAAATGGAATGACTATTGGAAAGTGAGCATTGTTGGTGAGCACACATGTCTGTTGCCGGGGGTAGATAAGTACCACCGCAACATCACCTCGGCGTTTGTTGCCGGTGAGATGTACAGCCATGTTGTTAATGAAGGATTACGCGGAGGCTACGCTAGCCGAAAACAAAATTTAACCGCGCAAACCAGGAACACTTGCAAGTAAGGGCCGATAGATCGTTACCGATTGGAGTAGAGTGCAGCGGAATGGCCAATCAGGGCAATCCGATCCGGAACAGTGTAGCCGATTCCCGGAGACAGCCGATTCGCCAATCAGCCGATTCGAGTCGTCCGGCCGCGTCCTCACGCCTCGCTCCGATGCGCCCGACCACAGCCGATTCCACCACAGCCGATCGCTCCGATTGCAGCCGATCCGAAGCCGATCAACAGCGCGCAACGTAGCAGCGCCTCTACCGGTATCCACACGTCCGGGGATAGAACGCCGTACACCCGTGTGCTAGCACGCGATGCAAGGCTAGGGTTTGGCTCGAAAGTGGGAGGGTTTCCGTGGAGATTGATCTCGGCGACTTCGTTGCACGCGATGCAATTGACATATAGTAGCTCTCCACCCCTCCCTCCTTTATATAGAGTTGGCCGACTGGGACTAGTGGCCGATTAGGACTCTACTTTGAATCGGATCTCATCCGTATCTCATAGAGTTGGCCGCCCATACGTCGTAAGCCCATAGGACTCTATCCGATCGGATCCCTATCCGATCGAGCCGTATCCGAGTCCAACTCGAATATCTATTCTATCCCCTTAAGCGTGCGACCCCGTAGGTTCGGGTATACTCGGTTTCGGCTATAGTCTAACTTAGCCGACCGTCGGCTCGAGTCCAACTCGCCGACACAACAGCGGCGCCTAGCAAGACATATTGACACCATAGTATACAAGAATATAATATCGGCTCTGAACCTGTAATGTGTACACAAATCCCTTTGCCTCACGATACCAGTTAAGCTATAGGCAAGATGTGTGCCATCCCTTCAATAGCTTAACCATTCACTCGAACCGTATTGGATTATCTGTCTATTGATTGACTCCTCAATCAACTTAGCATGGCCATGCATTTCCATAATCCAAGACCTCGAGGGGCCGAGATATCTCTCCAAAGGAGGGGCAAATTCCATCTTGATCACTCACATCCCACTCCATGTTTCATAGCAAACCCGAAAACTACCTTTATAACTATCCGATTAAATAGCGTTTGGTAGTCCCAAAGTAGGCTACTACACATGTTGGAATCCATGGTGATCTCAGGTCTAAGGACTTTGTACCAACACTACCCGAGATCAACTAATGGCACATTAATTCCTGTAGTGTCTCATGGTGGGTCTATCCAACAATGTGTTCTCCAACACATATGTCCATGTTTATTGATTTGGTATCTCCATACCCATGATCTA
This sequence comes from Oryza australiensis, assembly GCA_019925245.2. Lineage (NCBI taxonomy): Eukaryota > Viridiplantae > Streptophyta > Magnoliopsida > Poales > Poaceae > Oryza > Oryza australiensis. The sequence continues at coordinate 9,527,436 of JAIFGZ020000116.1, read as the reverse complement.
TGAGACATGATCATCAATCAATAAACATGTCGATCTTAGAATCATATTTGTTCCAACAATATGATATATGATCTGGGATCATTTAGAAATAGATTCATACATAAAGAGTCTCATAAATAAGTCACGTACTTATTGATCAATACAAGATGTCTATTTCATGGAAATGAATAACACTTTATTCATAAATACATAAACATTGACGTGATATCCAACATCTCCATGTTGCCTCTAGGGCATATCACTAACAGTTAAAAACACGGATTTTGAACCAGGCTCCATTATTAAGCACATTGAGAACAAATTCAAGTATACTATTAGCTATGCGAAGGCTTGGAGGGCGAAACAAAAGATATTGGAGATGAGGTATGGCACATTTGAAGCATCGTATGACAATTTACCTCGTCTATTAGCCACCATTGCTCAGAGAAACCCCAATACCTACTACGACATTCAGACATTTCCATCATCTACTGATTCGAGCAAGAGCGTGCTGCAAAGAGCCTTTTTCTCGATTGGTGCTTGCATCAACGCATTTGGTCACTGTCGCCCGTGCGTGCATAGATGAAACCTTTCGACTGGAAATACGAGGTCGAATCGACGGCGATTGGAGCAGATGGGAACAACCAGGTGTTACCTATGGCGTTTGCATTTGTCGAGAGTGAGAACACCGAAAGTTGGTATTGGTTCTTGGAGAGAGTTCGATGCCAAGTCGTTCCTATGAGGCCCAATGTTTGTCTCATACATGATCGTCATGCCGGCATGCCGAGGGCAATCGACTACCTTCGAATGGTTGGCCGGAGAGGGACTTCCAGCTAGGTGGCATGATGTTCGAGTAGGTGGTGCATGCGTCATATGGGAGCCAATTTCTACAAACAATTCAAGAACAAGCACCGATGGATCTATTCAAGAGGCTATGTGGTCAAAATCAAGAGAAAAATTCAATGAGATGTGGAGAAGGTTGGATGAGTCGACAACGAAGCAAACCGATGAGCAATCTCGTTTGCCACAGTTGACGAGCCTCGTACCTCTTGGTCCATTGCATAATGACCCGCCAACAATGAGAAGGAGGTCTGCACCATCAATACGTAATTTCTCCCACTTGGATAGAGAATGAACCGAAAGAAAAGTGGTCTCGTTGTATGACACCGACGGAGCTCGATATGGTATAATGACAACGAACCCGGCCGAGGTGTACAACCGGGTGATGCGAGGAGTTAGGGGGCTTCCATTGGTGGGTATTGTGGAATTTATCCTTCATGGCACGCAGGCATATTTTAGGGATAGATTTAAGAAAATATCCCCTTTAATGGTCGATAACAAAATTGTATTTGGCAACGTGGTGACGAAATATATGCAAGACAAAATTCGAAGGATATGAAGCACGAGTAATCCCCAAGGAACCCAAGTGCTTCGGTACGAGATCATGTGTGTCGACGGGGAGAAGGCGAGGCATCAACCGTGTTCAAGCGTGCGGGAATGTGTGCTTCATGCGGATGGTGGTTGTAGCCGCACGTATGAAGCCGAAGCTTAGACATCTCGCCTTGCTCACACGTCCTTGCCGCAACGGGGACTGCGGCATAGTTCCAGATATTTATGTGTCACCGTACTACAGGAAAGAATCAATTTTTCATACGTGGAAGGAGGAGATATATGGTTTTGGGATATCTGGATCGTACACAACACTGCGGCCACAAGTGTTCTACATTCCGATCCATCGAAGTTAAGGATGAAAAAGGGACGTCGTCGCCGAGACGCATCGAAACGACATGGACGAGTCCGAGGCCGGGGAAGGACCCTACGTTGCGGCAAATGCGATGAGCGCGGACATACATACAAAAATGCCCGAAGAATTCGAAACTTCAACCGTCGAAGGTTCAGGACTTTCCGGACAGCCCTCCGATGGTAGCCGTCCATCTGGAGAAGGAACAACAACGAGGCGACCCGCCACAGGAGACACCCGCGCCGGATGTCCGTGCTAGTCGTGGCGTGCCCCCTGACAGGCTGACGTACTCTCAGAGGCACGTCAGAGCACAACCTAGGAGGGATAAGGGTAAGAGGCCTCGTCAGTAGCTGCTGTGTGCATCAGTTTGTACAAATTGTAAATATTTATTTTGTGTTTGATGTTTGTATATATCTATGTCCGTTCGTCGCACTCACATGTCACGAGATCCTTCCGTATCGTTCGCCGCTTGAAACTCTTACTAACGACAAAAAAACTTTCGGCCCAGCTTAGACTCGCACGAGACATCGCTATCGGCTTTTGCCCGCGATAGTCCCGCACGATACGTCGCTATCAACTTTTGCCCCGTGATAGTCCTGCACGATACGTCGCTATCAACTTTTGCCCCGTGATAGTCCTGCACGATACGTCGCTATCAACTTTTGCCCCGTGACAATCCTACACGATACGTCTCGATCAGCTGTTGCCCCGTGACAGACATAAACGATACATAGATGTGAACCGTCACCTCCCTGCACTATATAGTGCCTAGATCCGAATACGAGCTCTTCAAATCTGCATTCTCTTTTCTACATTTACTCCGCAATGAGATCTTCATATCATCCATTCCTTGAGCGTCTCCACGGCGACTCCATCCTTTGAGCGGTTTTATTCCACCATGGTGTGACCGTCCGTTATGCCATTGTGGAGATGGCTGCATACTTACGTCGTCCCTCCTCGCGAAACCGGGGAGACGATTTTTCCAATGCGCCAACATTGATCAGGTATGGCTTATCTGCACTGCTTTCATCTACAAAATCTTCACGCAGAAAACGCTAACTTGATTGTACATCGTGTTAACACCTCATGCGTGCATATCGTCGGGTGTGCAACTTCGTTGAGTGGATAGATACGGAGAACCCACGAACCGACGGAACACGTTACTACCCACTTAGCGAAACAAGGTCGACTACCTTCAACGGAAGGCCGAGTACCAACGTCGAGTTCGCGCCGAAGCTTTGGGCTCGGCCTATGGATCACCGGGCACTACCCACATGGCGGGAACGTCCCGTAATGCCACCGTGGTCTACGTTGCCAAGTGGTAAGATCCATAAGACAAGCAACTAGAGGACAAAGATGCTTCGTGTGTCCCGAGATTGCGGATGACGATTTTGTCGTGAGTATAATTTTTCTTTCTTTAACCTTTTCGCTTGTTCCATTTTTTAACTCCGACCATAAAAAATGTGCAACCGGAGGATGTACGTCGGTGTCCATACAAAGATTGGATCGATACGGTTAAACCCGCTTCGATCGGTCGACGGTAATACAACCCGAGTCCACCGAACAATTCATTCGGGCTTGGATGGAGTATGAACGTCGCGTCAAAATCGCAAGCTTAGCATGGAGGAACAACCCGCGGGTTTCCCTAAATGGTCGGAGCGTCCTATGTGCGGTTGTAGGGATCGTTGCAAGATGGCTACCTCATTTGAACCACGAACATATGGTCGGAGATATTTCATTTGCCCCAACTTAGACAACGACTTCGTTGTACGTCTTTCATTTTATCAATTATGCAAACGTCTTCGCTCTAGTGGCTCTCTAACTCGATTACATGTGTTTCTTTACTGGGCATTCAAAGAAGGTGTGGATTCACTAGGTGGATCGACAATGTCATTCCCAAATATAACGGCTTAAAAGTAACCGAATGTGAAACTCAAAAGGAGTACAACGCCGAGAAGGAAAGAGAAAATTGATGACAAGCTTATCGCCCTTGAACGGTTCCGTAGGTAGCCGAGCCTTCACTCGTGGGGATGAGTTAATTGTATTGCATCATCCGTACCTAATGGGTTATGTAACACCGTGACAAACAACCGCTTAACCATTGCAACTAAGTTAACTTGGTTAAAATAATATGTTCACAGTAATGCAAACAACATATGTACGATACTTCGAACATTTACACTTGCAACAATATTTACATTTGCATCCTTACGACGATAACATTTACATTTCAAACAATACTACAAATCATGAAGACGGTTACATTTGCAACAATACCACAAATCCAATGGATTTGTTATATTAGCACAAAATACGACGATAACATTTTACATCTCAAACAACACGAGAGAGTGGGTCGATGTCGATCGGGGCAATTAGGGTTTGGGCACAAGAAAAACGCCCTTGGTAAGGGCGGGAAGGGGCCGCCGCAAAATTGCCAGTCGGCCGGCCTTTTGCGAGCGGCCCCGTGCACGGTGAAAAACGCCCTTACCAAGGGCGGGAAGGGGCCGCCGCAAAAGGCCGCCTCCCCGGCATTTTTGCGGCGGCCCCGTGCACGTGAAAACGCCCTTCCCAAGGGCGGGAAGGGGCCGCCCACAAAATGCCCCGCGCGAGACGGCCGTGCGGGGCCGTCCGCCACGTCGGATTTTTCGCCCTCCGGGAGATCGTTTTTTCCTTCACGCCCTCCCAGAGGGCGGGAGGAGATTAGTTTTGAAATTTTTCAAACTCGGAAGTTATTTTTGTAAATCTTTAAAAAAAATTAAAAATGCAAAAAATTCTAGATATGGATATAGACACTTAATATTAGCTAATATCTTATTTAATTTTAGATTACTATATTTTAAGATAAGAGGAGTACGTATTTTATAAGATGCACTTGCAGTCTTGCTCCATTTATGGATCTAGATACTTTCATTATAAAGTACTACCAGAGAATCATATATACTCCAAAACTCCATCCACCATACAGAACTTCATTATGTCAATCTCTAAAATACAAATAAAAGTTCATCATGTATAAAACAAAATAAAATCATCCCCGCAAAAAAATAATTTCGGAAGATAGGATGCATTTCGAACATTCAATGCACATTTGTGCTGGTCTACCATTTTTGTTGTGTGCTATTGACTATAGGCGACATTTGCAATATACATTCATGAAGTCAGACTGTCGTCTGTACGTACACACTGAATGAGCAGTTCTTGTACACTTCATCTTTTTTACTGGTGTTCTTGTACAGTTTAGCTTGTCCCTATCTATGGGGGGCAGACGCCTTAATGTGTTCGGCCTTTTTCATTTTTTTTCTGAACTAATGCGACCGCCGGCGACTTACCTTTGTTGTACTATTGGGCATTGGCCATTGTTTAGTCCATTTGATTATTATATTTGTCCTGCCTAGCTTTTGGACAAGTAACTCTGTTGGTTGAATGAAGCATGACAAACATCCAAGGAAGATACTCTATTTGCAGCTACTAGTACATCTATAGCTCATAGGCCCAGTTTAATTCTTGACCTCAAATTTCCACGTTTATGCAAATGAACGACATACATTTGCGTTGTGTCTTGGTGTGGGTTGTGTGTGGTTGATCGAGTGTTCCTGTGCCCATCAAATTTCTTTTAGATCATGTGGCGCCCCATAAAATAGAGAAAAGTATTTGTTCAGGTCAATCCCCCCCCCCCCTTCTGTTAGAATTTTGTTCAGGTCGATCAAGGTCAGTTCCATATGCATCGCACGACGGCACCACCAAAATTCAATTTCTGGATTATGCACAATTGGTGCCGAACCAGGACTCGTTCAGATCCACGAAATTAAGGTGTGTATCACATTGAATTTTTATGGATGGATTACCAGTTGTCACCTCTGGATTGCAGTTGACCCAATCTCTGATAAATAATAAAATCGCCAGCTATTGTTGACAGGAACCAAATCTGGGACAGTGACCTTAAATTGGGCCTCATTTCTGCATCACATAGCAGGCATTAAAGAAGCACACTTTGCAGACATGCAGGTAAGCATATAATTTTATAGCCCCACTGGCATGAACCGGCGAACCGCAAATAGGATTTTGCTAGTAAATAGTGTAAGATCCAAGATAAGTTCAGGCATCTTACTACAAGGAATAAAAATTCAGAATTTGGCCACTTGACATTTAGTTTGCTCAAATTCATATTTATACTAGTACTTCCATTTATTACCATTGGGGCATTGTCGCGTTGGGATCTTACCATGAAGGATATACTAACACATTTGTCACAGATTTTTCTCGATGAACAGAGTACGAGTGGGATCTACGCTAGATCAGGACGGCACCTCACATGCCTCTCACTGTGCTATGCTGCAACTGGCACGGCATTGCTGCTGCTGCCTATCTCTTCATCTAACACATGCTGCCTGCATGGCGACAAGGAAGAAACATTGAATATGCTTAGGACTCCAACGACCTAGCGTACCCGATGTCCCGCGATGAGAACGATGCATTTTTTTTCCTGTAGACCTGATCCTTGAGCTATGGAAATGCCAAAATTTTCACATCTAAACACATGCAACCCTCTAATTCCAAATATAAGCAAGTAATGCATGTAATTATGTTTCTAATCAAGAAGTTCATGTGTGTGTGCAGTGGTCCTTCCATCGGACATTCCAACGAAATATAACAAACTAATGGTTATCATTGACTAAGGTCATGTTTAGTTGCATCCAAAATATAAAATTTTTGGGATTTTGGTCACTTTTTGAGGTTTTTTAAAGATTTTGGATTTGGGAGTGTTTTGGTCCAAAAATAGAAATTTTGTATCGGTAGCAGTGTATCCCCTACCCCGCGCGCACAGTCCTCCAACAAAAAAATCGCGCATCTGTTTGGCAGGGGAGCCGGAGGCCGGCGAACGACAAGCAGCGGTGCCCGCATGCTCGCGAAGGTGAGGGCGCCGCAGCCGAAGCAGAAGAGGATGCCGGAGACGACGACGAGGATGTCCTTGGTGCGCTCCTGGACGGACGACGAGGCGTCGGAGGCGGCGGGAAGGGGATCGGGGCAGCGGATCTGGAGGGGATGGTGCTCGCGTGCGCGACGAGCCAGTCGGGCTGGTTGCACTCGCCGCTGGTCTGGATGGCGGCGCACGTCCCGATCCCCTGCTGGCAGGCGCACTCCACGGCGGCCGTCACCGCTGTCTCGTTCGCCGCCTTGTTACCGCCGGCAAGAACGCACCACACGGGCTGGTGCGCAAGAGCGGAATGGGCCTTCCGCCGGTGAGAATCCCCCATCCTTGCCGCTGTCCGCATTGGTGAAGTTTCGGTTTTGATCTTTCTCGTTTTAATGGCAGATGCCGTGAGCATGGTGGATTCCGGTGGCGTCTTGCAGAATGAAGATATTACAGCATATACTACTTGTCAACAGTCTAATACAGTGTGTGGTATTTGTGATTTTGAAGAAAATCTGCAGACTGAAGAAATTACTGTAGAATCTAGTTCTCAGATATCACTAGTGTACATAGCACATGTAATGTTGAAGAAGAGAAACAGATCGAAGAGTTCGATGGCAATTCTGCTTGTAAGCGATTAATAGGGGTAAATCTGTCTTTTATTATAACAATAAAAAATTTTACACATGTAACTAAACACCTTTTCTTATGTAAAATTTACATCCAAAATAAACAACTAAACAGGGCCTAATTGGTTGTTTGTCATCGAAAAAGGGAAAACCTTATTACCATTTGCAATTGGTTAGATCAATCATTACGATATAGGAGACCGTGTCCTTAGTCTCAAGCTTTCTTCGCTTTTTCTCTTTCCTAATCCACCAAAAAATATTGCTTGACTCGATGTTGTTTTCGTTTTGGAAATTGAAACTCCAACGGTCAGTGTAAATACAATCTATCTGTTTGGACTGACAAAATAATAATATCTGTGTCAACAATCAGTTGAAATCTAATCCATCTGATTGGATCGTCATGCTAACAATTTTAATTTGTTTCACATAGAAGCAGCATCAGAAAGGGTAACTGTAATACTGGCGACCATTTGCTTTGTGCATGCTAGCTAGTTTGATTAGAAACAGAATTCGGGACAATACTTGCTCACATTTGGAATTAGAGGCTAGCATGTGCTTAGATTTAGAAAAATCGGAAATTGATATGGTAAGAAGCTTTCCTTGCCAAAAGATCGTATTTTGTGAAAGCAATTGGGAATCGGATCGACGCCCAGATGAAACAAATGCAAAACCATAATTCCAGACGCAGGCTGCACAAATCAGATTCTGCACGCCGTATGATCCACGGCTAAGTGGCTCGCCTTCTCTTGTCCATTTCCAGCCGTTCTCTTCGATGCAGCAAAGCCTTCCTTGCAAAACAGAAAGGAGGAGAAAGAAGGAGATGAAAGAGATCAGTCGAAAACGAGTACTAGGATCATCATCCTGAATTTGTGGACGAATGGGCTCTCTCATCGCGACACCGCACGCGATTGTGCGTCGTCATCGCTATTATCAGCAAGATATACCGCCGCTTGCCGCGAAGTACAGCAACGTACAGTTACGCCTCTTGTTGCTTCCTTCTCTTCCCCCGTCATCGTTTTGTTCTGATGCCAAAAGGAAATTCTGAAAGGTACATGTGAGTTTGCTGTGTGACAAACTGATAATGTGAGGTGCAGCTTTTCAGCGTGCTCTGAGCCTCTGAATCTCTGAATTTCTGAGCTCTGAAATGAAGTGAGCAATACAAACAGGAAACCATTTGGTCCATACGTCATAAGGTGTCAATTATAGTATGATCTTCGTTGTTTCTTTGTAAAATTGCGCTGTTAGTGTCATTTTGCACTTCGATCAGCTTGTTTTGGGAGTGTAGGGTGGACAGAACAGGATGGTGCTAGTTTTGTGTTACTAGTGAACTTTTTTGCAAGTCTGTTACTACTGACTTTGACTGCCAGACCTTATCCCTTTGAAGAATTACTAGCTGCCACACCATCTTTGAACCACATGTTAGGTTTAGGATTTCTCGCTAGGCACAGGTTTAGTAGGTAGATCGGCACTCACCGTTGAACTTCATGGATGAACTCGTCATGGGGTTGTCGGTGATGTCGTCGGCATTGGCGATGTGGTGTCTGTGGACTTTCCGCCTCTCACAGTGCCCTTTCTAGATCGGGTTAGGGTTTAAGGTTTGTAGGAGCGAGAGAGAGAGAGAGAGTGCGCGGACTTTTCTCGGCGTTCGTGCCCTGGCCTTCTCCTTGTTTTTTTATTTGGAGTTGCGCGACGGGGGCCACCAACCATGGGTTGGTTGTGCGCCCCCGATCAGGGCGGGGATCAAGCATGCAACCGGTCGTTGGACCGTTGCACGGGAGATCAATCCAACATTCTCTCCCTTGATCTCACCTTAGCTAAACTTGCTATACTCAACTTGATACCCATTTCATTATAGATTGACATATAAAGTATGTATCGTCACAATAGTCAGTTACGTACTATCGGATTCAACAACAACGATACACCTTTCTACTTTGAAACAGATTCTTGACTCATTTTGAGCCCCTCACTATCCAGGAATTATAGGCTTTCCTGTAAACCCATGCTGGCTAAGTGTTCTCTGAACACATTAGACGGTAAGCCTTTCGTAAGTGAATCCGCAAGCATTTTTTTGTACTTATATGCTCAAGACTAATAGTATAATCCTGGATTTTCTCTTTCATAACATAATACCTGATGTCAATATGTTTGGCAGCACCACTTAACTTGTTGTTGTGAACATAAAACACTGCTAGCTCATTGTCGCAGTACATTCTGAGTGGTCTTTCAATGTTGTATACCACTTTCAAACTGGGTACAAATGTCTTTAACCATTTCGCCTGTCTCGTGGCCTCATAGCATGCTACGAACTCAGCGATCATCGTAGATGATGCTTTAACAACTTGCTTGGAGCTTTTCCACGATATGACTCCACCTGCGAGAGTGAATACATAACCTGACATGGATTTTGTGCCATCTAAGTCTCTCAAAAGATCTCGAATCCGAGTATCCTTCTATTTCAAAGGGATCTGTTCTTCTATATGTCATGCCCTAATTTTCGTCCGGGATTAAAAATCATTAAATAATTTATTTTCTAGAAATTAAATAAAATTAAAAGCAGATTAATCAAGTAAAATTAATAAGAAAATAAAAATGTCCTTTAAAAATCATGGCATAAAATATTTTTGAAATATTCTCCAAGCCCTAATGTAAAATTTTAGAGCTCCAAAAATAATTTTAATAATATAAAGAATATTTCAGTAATTAGTTAAATAAATTAATTAGTAAATGATCTGGTTATATTTTTATTAAATACTTTGAGTGTCCATCTATTTTCAAGATTTTTTTGAATTATTTGAGCATTGAAAGTATTCATAAAAATTCAAAGATCATTTCACCGATTAATTAAATAGAAAAACAAATTAAAAGCCCTCTCCTATTGGGACGGAGCGACCCATTCCGCAAAGTCCGCTTTGCCTCCTCGCGTGCGCGCCCCTTGTTCTCTCTCCTTCCCGTGGGCCGCGACCCACTTCTTCCTCACGCGCGCCCAAAAAGTCCGCAATGCGTCCCCTTGTCTCGAGTCGATGACAGCGGGCCCCACCGTCATCCTCTTCTCCAACCGTCCCGATCGCCGCCGTCTCTCGCGCTCTCTCACCACCGCCCGCTTTGTCCCGCCTCGCCTCCACAACTCGCGTGCGCATTAACGCCGCTTTAAGCCGCCGCATGTTGTCCCCTCTTTATTTTCCTCCAAAACCCGTCGGCCACCGCTGCACCGGTACTGTCGCCGCGCCCTACACCGGCGAGAAATCCAGCCCATTTCCGCTCCCTTTGTTCTCCTATAAATGGTCGCCACACTCCCCTCTCCCCTTCCCCCCTTTCGGCCACTCGCTCCCGTGCTATAGAACCCCTCCGTGTCGATCCGTCGTGCGTCGCCGTTTGTCGGTCCTCTCTGGCCGCGTGTCGCCGCCACTCCAGTCGCCACCGCCGCGTCTCGAGTCCACCACCGCCTTTGCGCACCCGTGTGCTACACCGTCCACCCCAGCCGGCCTCGCCGTTCACTACCCGAGGCCACGACCGTCGTCTTCTTCCCCTGTTTTGGCCGCCCACGCGTGTAGACTTCGTCGTTTCGGAGGTTCACGCTCGTGAAGAAAGAAGATTTGTTTGAAGGAGCAAGGCAAGTCATATCATTTTGATCATATTGTTCTCCCAGCTTACAAAATTATGTTTATTTAAATTATTTCATTTTGCTTTATTAAATTTTCGCGTTTATCACTATTTTATTTAGCCTTTCTAATTCTCCTTGTTATAGCCATATTACTTGTATTATTATGATCCTTGATAACTCTAGGAAAAATAAAACTAGTGAGCACTTTATATATGTGGTACTCACTAGCAAACTTAGGAATATGCTTAGCCCTGCTTGAATAGAAACAATAAGATATTTTCGATATTTCGACTGAGGAATAGCTTGTAAATAATGGAAAGATTGGCTGTTTAGCTATGACAGTAAATGTCCCATTCAAAATTCCCCAAACATGTTTTCGGCTGGGCTCGGGGTGCATGGTTTTGTTAGTCGCACCTCGGCCGTCATAAGGACCGGTCTTCGGGCCTTTGTTGCAAAGCATATTCCGTACTACCACCTGTCTAATGGTAAGGCTTAACACGTCGACTAGTGCGGTCAAAAACAAAAAAGACACAGATAGGGCGGATGAGGTCCTAGCTAGGGCTGACGTATCTGGCAAGTGAAGGCTCAGAACGAGTCGAGATGCCCGGGGGCATAGACTGTCTGCTTGACCCAGGGCACCTGGCGGGGGAAGTCTATGTCGGTCTTCTTTGTTTAGGGCAGTACTAAGCGATGAGTTTTCAAAATGATGCCCTTCTAAAACAACTAGGCAAGTTCTATAGGAAAGATAATATTCAGTGGGTCAATCTTGTTTGGCATAAATACTATTCAAATGAAGTTCCACATATGGCTCGAGAAAAGGGTTCCTTTTGGTGGAAGGATATTCTCAGGCTGAGTTCATTTCAGAGGGATAGCTTTCTGTGTTCTAAATAAGGGTGACACAATCAGTTTCTGGGAATACCTGATTGGAGGAGTCATCTTCTTAAATTTATACCCCGCTTAAGGGTGATTGCAAAAGAACCTAATGCTTCTTTATGGAAGATAAAAAATAAAGAACAATTCCTTGACTGCTTTAGAATCCCAAGGACTTGCCAAGCTTACAATGAGTTTCTTGATCTTCGAAATGTTTTATTGGATATGCAATATGCTTTCACAGAAGCTAATGACAGTTGGAATTTCATTTGGGGCAGTCAGACTTACTCTTCCAACAAGTTCTATCAGCTTAATTTCATGACTATCCAGCCCAGTAAAGCAATCACCTTGATTTGGAAAACTAAGTGCATGCCAAAAATCAAATTCTTTGTTTGGCTGCTACTGAATGACAAGCTTAACACAAGAAACATTCTGAGAAGGAGGAAAAAGTTTCTAAAGGAGCGTTACAATTGTGTTATGCCAAAATAATATTGAAGAAACTTCAGAGCATCTTTTATTTGATTGTCCATAAAATTCTCATCGCCAAGAAGAGCTTCACTCTACCTTTCTTCATGGAAATTTTTATGATTGGGGCCTGGTGCCTTTGGAAAGAACAAAATGACCCAGTTTTCAATGCAAATCCACCAAGTATGCTCACCTCATCGGATAAAGGAATGTCTTCACCAATCCATCCTTATCCGGCTTGAAGCTTTATAATTTTCTCCTATCTTCCTTTTTCCTCCCTTTTGTTTCCTTGCCTAACTTCTTGTTGGGCCACTATAAGTACTCTTTCTTGGCTATTTAAATAAAGTTTGGCTTGCTGCTGGGGGGCTTTGCCCCACAGTTTATGTTAAAAAAACCTTTTTCGGTTGTGCCATGTAGACATCCTCATGGAGATCTTCATTGAGAAATGTCGTATTGTTAACGTCAGAATTCAAACCCCGCCGTCTCCATCGGCTCGGTGTTCATATCGGCTCGAGTTCGCAAGCGCACGATGGGGATTTTCTCTTATCAACATCTCAAACAGTTAGATTTTTGTTAGATTCGGTTTGAAAAATCTTATCTAGAAGAGACCGAGTCTAGGGAGGATGTGGCTTGTATATTTTAATTAGGAAGAGTTTGTTAACTTTCTTTTTATCTTTAGAAAAACGTGTTAGAATCCAATAAGGACTCGGTTTGTTTTCTTTTATCTTTAGAAAAGTTTGAATTGTAATCTGTTAGATCTTTGTCAACCTGCGGGTATAAATATGTAAGCCTTAGGTCCATATAAATCATCTCTTGATCAATACAACTCGGCGCATCGCCACCTTTTTTATATGTTCTACTTTATCATTCGGCGAAACTTGGCACTTGACGTGGGGCTGCATCGGCTTCGATCTCCGACGAAGGGTAAGTCCAAGGTCCTGCCGATTCAGGCAATCATATTGGCTACATCGGCATCGTCCAAGGCTGCATCAGTACATTCGACCTCTTGGATTGCTTCGATTCGGTTAACATCTTTGCCTGATTATTTATCATATGTCTCTGTTGAATCTAGTTCTAGTATGTCAATCTGGCTCTATTGGTTGTCTCTCGTTTTAGGATTCTGTCGATACCGGCTAAATCGTTATATTAGATTAGATTAGATTAGCTTAGGCATCCACCACCCTGCAAGTCGGTCAAGGGCTTGATTGTCTAGATATTGCGTCTCTTTTCATACTTAGTGCTGCATCAGTTCAGTTTGACCTACCAAGTCATGATTAGAACCGTAATCTCTAGCCTGCCTGTTGGCTGCCAATAAGGGTTTCATCGAGGTTTCAGCCGATGAGTTATCTGGACGTCACATCGGCTATGCTATGAATACATATAATCGTTGTCTTAAGGTACATTTAGACATAAGTGATTTATACTGTCTCGGTACGCTACTGATCTATCCCAGTCACTTTGTCTAGACATATTTCGAGACCTAGATTATATACTATTGATATCTATAGTTGATCGATTAGACCTATACTCATGGACGTTGCATCGGCTTTCAAGGATTGCTTACGAATCGGTTTTTAGCCGATGACAATAAAGCATTCATCGACCATTGTTTTATCTTTTGAATTTTATACCATCGGACCTTCAGCCGATGTGTGTTTTAATGTTCAGATTAACTACTGCTATTATCATCATGTTATCATCGGCCGATCGCCTTTGTATAGATGTTTTCTCAGCACATTGCCGATGGATTAAAACCCTAATTGCATCGGCTGACATCGGCATCGGCTGGGATTGTGCTATCAGCCGAATCGGCTGTTTTGACATCGACATCGGCTGGAATCACGCTATCGGTTGTCAATAGATCGGTTGGAATCACACTATCGGCTGTCAACAGATCAGTTGTTTTGATTATCGGCCTATCGGTCGATATGATTTATGCTTTGTTGTTTTATATATCTTGTCAGTGGCAGGATCAAATTGACTGGCACGCCCACGCTTCAATGATTTTAAGACCTACACTAAAGCTAAGCAGATCTTCCAGGCCAGCGTGTGCTCTGACGTTAACACATCTTTTGGCACCACAGCAGCGGTACGGATTTGGCGTCAACATGTATTTACATCCATTTGATGTAATTCTAAATTATAGTGTGCCACTAAAGCCATTATGATCCTAAAAGAATCCTTATATGAGACTAGAGAAAATGTCTCAGTATAATCTATTCCTTCTCTTTGTGTGAAGCCTTTTGCCACAAGTCACGCCTTATATTTCTCGACATTCCCTTTGGAATCACACTTAGTTTTGTAGACCCATGTACAGCCTACTGTCTTGACTCCTTTGGGAATTTCTTCTAAATCCCAAACTCTATTACAACTCATAGATCTCATTTCGTCTTTCATAGCTTCTTGTCATATAGACCAATGAGCGCTTCTCATGGCTTTTTCAAATGAGGTGGGATCTTCCTCCATTTGAATTTCTTCACTAATATATACTTGATAGTCATTTGGGATAGCCGGTTTTCTAACTCTTTGAGACCTCCTAGGGGCCTCAACATCTGGCGCACCCTCTGAGTGGGGTTGTTGTAGCTCTTCCTCCTGTGTGACAACAGGTTCTATCGGATTCTGAAGGATAGATTCCTGATTCTCGCTTGTTGTTGCCACGAGAGAACTAACAACAGGTATCGCCACCACAGTATCATACACCGTCGGTGCAACAATAATAGGTATCGAGAAAAAGGTTATTGAATCATCAGAGTAAGTACGAATACCCGCTTCTCTTCAAGGCTAAGCTCTCAGGCTATCATGCTCCCCCTCATCATCTCATCCTCTAGAAAAAATAGTGTGTCTTGTTTCCACGAACTTGGTGTGTCTGTCAGGACAGTAGAAACGAAAGCCCTTTGATTTCTCTGGATAGCCAATGAAATAGCAACTGTCTGTCTTGGGATCTAATTTCCCAATATTCGGGTTAAATACTTTTGCCTCAGCTAGACAACCTCACACGTGCATATAGTTTAATGTGGGTTTTCTCCCTGTCCATAACTCATATGGAGTTTTAGACACAGACTTACTAGTAACCCGATTAAGTATGTGAATGACGGTTTTTAACGCTTCCATCCACAAAGTAATCGATAGAGTGGAGTAACTTATCATACTTCTCATCATATCCATTAAGGTACGGTTGCGTCTTTCAGCTACTCCATTCTGCTGAGGCTCGCCTGGTGTAGAGTATTGGGCAACTATACCATTTTCCTGTAAGAACCTTGCAAAAGGTCCAGGAACTTGGCCATACGGGGTATGATGACCGTACTACTCCCCCCACAGTCGGATCTTACTATCTTAATCTTTAGATCATGCTAATTTTCAACTTCAGCCTTGAATATCTTGAACTTATCTAATGCTTATGACCATTCTTTAATTGGATAAATGTAGCCATAACGAGAATGGTCATCTGTGAATGTTATAAAAGAATCATAACCATCCACAGATGTCATAGGAAATGAACCATAAATATCCGTATGAATTATTTCTAAAATCGTGTGCTTCATTTGACATCTTTCTTTATTTTCTTGACATACTTGCCTTTAATGCAGTCTATGCATTGATCTGAATCTAAAAATTCTAAGGACAGAAGAATTGATTCTTTAATCAATCGTTCAATCCTCCCCCTTGAAATATGGCCTAAACGACAGTCCCATAATTTTGAAGACACATCATCAATTCTTTTCCTCTTATTACTCACGTTCATAGACGAGGATGCATTCTCATTCTCATTACTCAGAACATTCATAGTATCACCAAGTGATAACAAATAAAGCTCATCTTGTTTGAAACCAATGCCAATACACTTAATATTAAACTGAACTTTACATTGTTCATCTCCAAAAATGCATTAAAATCCATCACGATCTAATCGTGGGACACTAATCAAGTTTCTTCACAAAGAGGGTACATAAAGAACATCGTGTAAAATGAAGTACAAGGCCATCTTTTAATACTAGCGAGAGTTCTCCAATGGCTTTGGCTTTGAAAACGACACCGTTTGTGACTTTAATTGTTCTTTCTCCTCTTTTGTAGGGTCCTCTTCGTACTGAATCCCTGTAAAGAATTTGCAACATGAACAGTCGTACCTGAGTCAATCCACCAAATAGATTTTTCATAACTTAGATACAAGGACTCATCTACGAACATAATAATATCCTCACCTAGATGAACGTAATAATATCCTCACCTTTCTTGCATAGGTGCTTCAAGAAATCCATACAGTCTTTCTTATGGTGCCCCTTCTTTCTGCACCATAAGCATTGGTCACTTTCGATATGGACCGTCTCAGCTTTTTGATGGCAATTAGGCTCAGATCTCTGATTGCAGTCAGTTTGTGGAGCCTTTCCATGTGGCCAATAGGAGGAGGCATTGTTCCACTTAGGTTTCCCTTGTGGCTTAGAAGGGGAAGAATTTTTATAATTCTTCCTTTTGTGGTTCACGTAGTTAATAGAATCACCACGTGAACCCTTGATCCTCTCCTCCTCTTGAACACACATGGCAATCAGCTTCTCAATGCCCTAATTTTTTTGTTGTGAGTTGTAATTAACAACAAAAGCCTCAAATTCCTTGGGCAGGGAGGCAAAAATCAGATGAACCAGAAACTCATCACTTAGCCCCATTTTCATGGGTTTGAGCTTGGATGTCATGTTGCTCATCCTCAGGATATGCTCCCTGATACCACCACCAGTGTACTTCTCTGTCACAAGCCTCTTAATTAGAGTGCTTGCATAAGCTTTCGAATAGGCAGTAAACTGACTCTCCACTCATTTTAGATATTGTGGCAGTGGTACATTCTGGGATTGCTCCCCTTATTGCCTCAATGATAGAGCTCTTGATTACCATCAAACACTTGCGGTTTGACTGGTCCCACTTAACGCGTTCAACATCATATTTCATTCTGAGTGGTGCATGATCACACACTCGCTTGTCAAAGTCTTCTTGACTCTCCTGTTGACCCCGTATAATTTCCTCCGTTTAGAGGCTCAATGGATGATATGTAACTCAGCGGATTACCTGAAAACAAAAATTCAAAAATAAAGCTTGAATTAATTTGACGTTGGTCAAATTAACACAAGTAACTCCTCACAATCAATTCTATATCACTTTTGGGCAGAAATAGAATCTATAATGATGACATTAAACTTACTATCATAACAATTTTATCAACAACTTTGGTCGTAGACAAAATTATCATACTATAGAAATAATTTACTTTTTCTAATTAAAATGTCCCGTTGATTCTAAATTAATTAGAAAGAGTAAACACTTTGATAAAATTCATCTATAAATCAAAGTTAATGCAATGGAAACTTTACTTAGCCTCAAACTTAATCTAGGAATTTTCCCACATGAAAAAATCCTCAAAACTTAAACTAAAATATAAATTTACTATGCTAGAAAATAAAATAATTTTACTGGAAATTAAAATGGAAAACTTTGTGGCACTGCGCTTGTGGGCCGGCTCGTTCTTGTGATGCACTGTGCATGCGGGTTGGCCTAGTAGTGCGTAGTATTGTTCATGTGGCCCGGCCATCTTGAAGAAGACCGTGCTCGCCGGCCGCAACCTCGGGCTGGGCCGCTAATTCTCCATCTCGCCTGGGACGATTTCGGTCTGATCAACCAACGCCGTCGAATGGCGATCGACGGCAGTGCGACGTCCGGGGAACAAAACGACGCGGCGACGCAAACCCCTAGGGTTTGCGCCCGCATTCCCCGTCTCGCCCGTGCCACCCTCTCTCTCTCGCGCCACGCCTTGCTCCCCTTGCCGCCGGTGTCCCCCTTCCCGCAGCCTCCTCGCGGCGTCGCGCTCACTCGAGGGTGAGCGTATCGCCGTCGAGTGTTTCTACTAGAGGGGGATCCTCAACCGTACGCACAGGTATAAACCCTAGCTAGGGTTTCTATCCCGGGGCGTCAATCCGGTGAGCCAAGACGGCAGGAGGACGGCGACGTCGTCTCGGCGAGCTAGCGACGGCCGCGGCATAATGCACGGATCCGAGGAGCCAAAGATGAGTCCTCCCCTCTCCGGATCCCCCTATTTTGTGTCTTTGCGTCTTTGCCCCTTTTGGGTTGAATCTGAGCCTCTCTTTCTTGGATTTGATCTTGCCCCTTTCAGGTTGCTGTCGAAAAAAAATTCTTAACCCTAGCTAGAACCGATGCTAGATGGCTCTGATACCATTATTAGGTTTAGGATTTCTCGCTAGGCATGGGTCTAGTAGGTAGATCGGGACTCACCGTCGAACTTCATGGATGAACTCGTCATGGGGTCATCGGTGATATCGTCGGCGTCGGTGATGTGGTGTCGGTGGACTTCCCGCTGCTCATAGCGTCCCCTCTAGATCGGGTTAGAGTTTAGGGTTTGTAGGAGCGAGAGAGAGTGCACGAACTTTTCTCGACATTCGTGCCCCGGCCTCCTTCTTGCTTTTTTATTTGGCGCTGCATGATGGAGGCCCATCAACCATGGGTTGGTTGTGCATCCCCGATTAAAGTACGGATCAAGCGTGTAATCGGTCGTTGGACCGTTGCACGGAGATTAATCCAACATCACAGTGTTTGTAGCTTACTATTCGTTCAATCGTTCTTACAGGACAAGGTATTTAGCTATCTGACAGGAATCAATATTCAGTAATGAAGTAAGCGTCCTGATTCTTGTTGAATCCAGTGTACTAATCTGATATTCTATTTCCCTGAAAACCACTGTTTCCACAGTTGAGGCGATCTTTTCCACGACAATAGCATCAAGTGCTCGCATTCACTGATATGTGATAAGACCGATCCTATTCAGAGACCATTACTGACGCTGAAATGAAAATATCATCTGTTAATATTGAGAAAGTTATGACTACTAACCTATAACAACTGACAGCGTAATGCGAACGATCAAGCGACAGTTACACTGAAATCATTGTCTCTATTAATGTTTCTCTCTTCGATAAAAGGAGGTCTCCTATTTTCTCTACAGTCCTTGTGGTTGTCAGTTTGTCTCCCACCGGTGTGATGTCAATAAATGTCTAAGATAAAAACACGACGTAGCTTGCAGCCA
The DNA here is from genome assembly GCA_019925245.2 of Oryza australiensis. NCBI lineage: Eukaryota > Viridiplantae > Streptophyta > Magnoliopsida > Poales > Poaceae > Oryza > Oryza australiensis. The sequence continues at coordinate 9,508,155 of JAIFGZ020000116.1, read as the reverse complement.
TGCAGGCAACGGACCCCTTACGTACCTGCAGAACGGAGACAGCGAAATTGCGAAAATATCTACTGATCTGAAGCCTAAACAATGTAAGGACTGAAGGAACAATGGAGCATCACAACCAATGATCCGAAACTTTGTGAGCCCTTGGACCCTTTAGTAGTTTGATTGATTTGTAAGTAGTAGAACATGGTACAATCACCAGCTGTTTGACAAGTGTCATCATCCAAGAACAACAGAGTACAGTAGTACATCATGTTTTGGATGCCAAATTGGTGTGATGCATGGGCTAGTGTTAGTATGCATGTGCTACTAGGGCCCTCCTGCTCCGGCTGGCTTGCTGAGAAGTGGATGCAGCGCCTTCACCACGATGGTCATGTTCGGTCGGAAATCGGACTCGTATTGCACGCACAACGCCGCCACCGCCGCCATCTGAAACACACACAATGCACGACAAGATAGCATCTCAGATCGTTCCTGCAAACTTGCAAGAAACTGATGGTCTTGTTGTTACCTTGGCAACTGCTTTTGGAGGATAGTCATCCCCAAGCTTCGGATCCACGCACTGCTTCACCTTGTCCTCGCTCAACCTCGGCGTCGCCTAGTTCATATCACCAGGAGAAAATGTTCAGAAATTTAGCATTGTCCAAAAGAAAAAAAAAATCAGAATTCAGATAACCACAAGAGCCTATGGTTCTTGGAAACATGAGAAGCTCAAACAATATGTGCAAGAACATGGCCTACATTACCCAGGTTACAAGACTCTGCTGTCCCTTTGGCATGGTATGGTCCACGGGCTTCCTGCCGGTCAGTAACTCCAGTAAGATGACTCCAAAGCTGTACACATCGCTCTTCTGATTAAGCTGTCCCGTCATCGCGTACCTTCAGAAAACGAAAGAGAGAATCCATTTACCCGGTCAAATTAATCTACAAATCTACTGCTGTTTTCTCCAATTAAACACAGTGTGAATTCAGACAAGAATTTATTACTCGGGTGCGTGGTAGCCGAAGGTTCCGAGGACGCGGGTGGAGTGCAGCCGTGCGGCGCCGTCTGGAGGCTGGGTGGTGAGGTCGAAGTCGGCGAGCTTGGACTCGTAGCCGTCGAAGAGGAGCACGTTGCTCGACCGCACGTCCCGGTGGACGACGGACGGCTGGGCCTTCTCGTGGAGGTACTCGAGCCCCCTCGCCGCGCCGTAGGCCACCTTCACCCGCTGGCTCCAGTTCAGCGCCGGCCCCGGCGCCACGTCCTTCACGCCCTTCTTCCCTGCAGGTTTTTGTTTCCGGATCGATCAACACGTCGTGTCAGGTTTCATGTGCCAAGAATTTGCTGTAAACCTGCGTCATTAATGCCTGTAGATCATCAGAATGGAGGAAGATTTTGTATACCGTGTAGAGTGTCATGCAGGGAGCCGTGCGTGGCAAACTGGTAGACCAAGATTCTGTGGCTTGCATCCAAGTAGTAGCCCATCAGCCGGATGAAATTCTCGTTCTTGAGCCTCGAAACCATCGACAGCTGCATGCCACGGAACCAGATGGTTTTAATCAGCAACGTAAATTTGCAGCAGAAAAGTTTGATCTTTAACACGAATCCGTTGTGCAACTGTTTTCCTGGTCATTAAACCTGAGCAGAGAAGTCTGCTTCAGAGTCGCTTGACACGATAGGATCAAGCTTCTTGATGGCAACCGGCTCCCCCGAGGTCAGCACGGCCCTGTAGATCTGACCGTACGAGCCTTCTCCTATCAAGGCATTCTGTCCAGAGTGTCCGGTGATGTTATTCAGCTCGCCCATGGAGATGGCTGGCACGTCGATAGAGAGCACCTTCGGTGGCGGGCCGCCGCTCCTCGGTGCATTTGGTCCTCTTGGCTTACGAAGGCCTGCTAAGTACCAAAAGCATGAGATTTTGAGTCACCTGGTGCTTAGTTTCAGTCTTCAGATTCAGCAGAAGCATCAGCATATCACACGACCAGAATAGGAATTGTGGCAAAATGCTAGTACTCCGTAACTAAACTTGTCTGTATTGATGTGATACTTGATGTGGCCATGTTGAAGAGTCCTGTTCTTGTACTACTAAACTCTAAAATGGGAAGCTGTGAAGGCAACACAAATTGTCCTACTGATGTTTGGTAGAGTGGGCATTAAATCTGAATGTGCAGATGGGTCTCCAATTATAACAGAGAATATGCAAGGATGGCAGTCATAACGAAGCAGCTGCTCATCTATTCCAATTTTCTTTCCGAAAGTTCAGACTAAAATTGCCTCTGAAACTAAGAAAGACACAGCTGGCATGGCAGTATTTAATCTGCACTTTCTGCAAACTATCATCCCGATGCAACATTATACACTTGAGCACTTGACCTCCGTTTCAGCAAACTATCATCTGCGGAATTTCACCTGCATTGTACTGCGTCGCAGGTGTCGGGTGCCGGCTGCGACTGCGACTGGCTGCACGGGGACCGCACACCTCCTCCTCCTCACCGCCGCAGCAAATCATCCTTCTGGCTCCGGAAATCGAGTGCAAAGACCGTGCAATTTTTCAGTTTGTGCTCCCGCTCTGATCCAATCCACCGGATCGGCCGGGGACCTCCTGAATGACGAACACTGCAAAACTGAAATTGTCACGAGCGTCAGACAGAGAAAACCCGCGCATGGATATAACAAAGAATGAAAAGGTTGTTGCCTCAACAAACAAACGTTGCTTTCTTTTTTTTCCCCTTCTCACAAGATGCATTTCAACTTTTAGGCCTGGCTTGTTCATCGGACAGTAGAGATGACAACAAAAGACAACCACACTTTAACGGATCGAAAGTAAAAAAGAAAAAACCACACGGTATGCCATGAAAACAGGCAATATAGGACAAGGGTACCAGAGGAAAAGGTACGTACGATTCAAGTAGCAAGCCAGCCGTAAATGTTTGCTCCTCCTCCTCGCCGACGCCGACGAGGTGAGAGTTCTCGCAATGGACGGTCGTCGCCGTCGGAGAAGAAGGAGAAGGCGGCAAATGGGAGCAAAAACGGTAGGCTAATATGGGAATGAAAAGGACACGCATCAGCAGATCACCGCGTTTCGCGGTGGCGCGAACGGAGAGAGAAGAGTAGACGCTGGCAATTGGCATGCCCACGAATCACGTACACTGCACGGAGCACTGACGCTGGGACCCGCTGGAACTCACGGCTAGTTCGCAAGCAAACGGCACGGCCGCCGCCGGCCTCCGTCGGTCCCCCTCCGCCCCGCCGGCCATCGTCGGCGATAAGTAGTGGCGAAACATTTTTTAAAGAAGAACGGTATGATGGTGTCATTGTATATAAAAAAATAAATATACTCCAAAGAAAAGAAAAAAGGAAGTTAATCAGAGGCTAGGTTCTTTATAGAGAAAAGTAATATCTCTCATAAATGCTTAGCATCCATTAGATTTCAAACTTTGCCTCCTTCTTAATCGTTGCAAAAAAGATCACGTTACTAACTCCTTACGATCAAAAATTCGCCCCTGGCGAAACAATTTGACGAGTCGACGTAGAGGGCCCAGCTGACAGCCCAGTTTAACCAGTCTAACCGGGCCCAGAAAAGGCCAATGATTTTTGCCCATGTTTGTGGAACGTTCTAGTGGACTTTTGGGCTGCACGAACGACCGAGCGTGCACGATCTCTTTGCCTCTTGGTGGACAAGAAAGAACGACCGAGAGAGCGTGGAGTATTTGACTTGGTTTCTTAAACCCCCGCCGCTGGTTTCCGCGCGCCCGGTCGCCCACGTTATTGAGACGAGAGCGCAGACTGCAGGGGCATGCCTGCCTGCCTTGCAGCACAGCTACCCGCTCTCGCAGCTGCATCCGGCACACAGTTTTTCGGCTTGAATGGATATCCACCTTACTCTCCAAGTCGATCCGTTCCTTCCCCCTGTACGTCCCACCGTAGAGTTGGAGTGGAGTGCCATCATGGCATGGCCACCGCGTCCATGCTTCTTGGCTCGTCGAGAGCACGAAAGGTTGCTCCAGGCTGGGACCGATCCACCTATATAAATCGGCCTCGCTCTGCTCCAGTTCGGATTCAGATCACAACCAGCAGTTTGAGTCGAATTGAGCTCGAATTGATCCAGCAGCAGTGTCCCGTGCTTGATTCACCACACAGAGTAATCAGTCGAAGCAGGAATTGATCAGGAAAGCCATGGCTCTCGTGGAGGGAAACAACGGCGTGTCGGGAGGAGCGGTCAACTTCAGCGAGGAACAGGAGGTGCTTGTGCTCAAGTCGTGGGCCATCATGAAGAAGGATTCCGCCAACATTGGACTCCGCTTCTTCTTGAAGTATGTACATGTTACTAGCACCATTTCTTCTTGAAGAAGGTTTCTGAAGCATTGAGCAATGCATTTTCGATGTGCCGTTTGCGTGATTGGTGCTACTCTATCTCCACTCCAGAATCTTCGAGGTCGCGCCGTCGGCGAGCCAGATGTTCTCGTTCCTGCGCAACTCCGATGTGCCGCTCGAGAAGAACCCCAAGCTCAAGACCCACGCCATGTCCGTCTTCGTCATGGTAATACTACCATCTAAAAGCAGCTCGTTATTTCCCTATTGCAGACGAATAAATTTGTACCAGGCACTGATATAACGATCGCATGCATGTGCCGCTATCGATCGATGTCGCAGACGTGTGAGGCGGCTGCGCAGCTGCGGAAAGCCGGGAAGGTCACAGTGAGAGACACCACCCTCAAGAGGCTAGGCGCCACGCACTTCAAGTACGGCGTGGGAGACGCCCACTTTGAGGTACAGTGATTATCCAATTGCTGCTCCATTCGATCGACATGAAACTCGATTGTGTTCTGATCGTGTCCTTGTGTCGAACGTTCGTAAACAGGTGACGAGGTTCGCACTGCTTGAGACGATCAAGGAGGCAGTTCCGGCCGACATGTGGAGCCCTGCGATGAAAAGCGCGTGGAGCGAAGCCTACAACCACCTGGTCGCGGCCATCAAGCAGGAGATGAAGCCTACTGAGTGATAGATATACTGCTCCACCTCCATATGATCCTCGCTGATTAATGTTGTTGCATTCTGCTCGTTCAATATACCTCGCCCAAAAAAAGCACTTTGTCGATCGGTGTGTATGTACTATTGATTAAATCAAGTGCTGTTATGTTCTTTGTGAGATACACCACACATCAGGATGGAAATGATGAGGATATTGATCGAATCTCCATTTTTTTAATGAGTTTGTTGATCCATGGTTCAATAGGATAAATTTATTATGAGTCTATTATATAATAGATTATCCATGGATATTTAAATGGATCAGTATAAAAAACTCATATTGCATATATGTAAAACTCGGACCCAAAATTTTTAAACTCGTGTTTATATTTTAAAAATTTATCAGATTCACTTGAATTTTATAGTAATGATTCATCGTATAGAGAAACAACTTTATACAAATTTTAAGCTATTTATATATACGGGACCCATGATGTATTGCTAAGACCCAAAAGTTCTATTTAAATGTGTGTAAAATTTGGACCAAAATTTTTAAACTTATATTCACATTATAAAAACTTATCGATTCGGTTGAATTTTATAGAAATGATTTATTATACGAGAGAAGCAACTTTATACAAATTTTTAGCTATTTATATATGTGGGGTCACGATGCATTATAAGACCAAAAATTTAATTAAATGTGTGTAAAACTTGAACCCAAATTTTTAAAATCGTGTTCATATATAAAAACTTGTTAAATTCAGTTAATTTTTGGAATAATTTATTATATAGAAAAACAATTTTGTATAAATTTTGAGGATATTTATACATGTAAAGTTATTTTGGGTTAAACCTAGATTTGTCTAAATGGTTTGATCCGTTTGATCCATTTGTATTTTCCATTTGTATTTTTAAAGTAATACTAAAGATTTATTGGAGTAAATTTATAAATAAATTTAATGATAAATAGATCGTTCATAACCATTCTCATCCCTAACTACACACATAAATAAAGATGGTTTTCTACATGACGTTCATGCGCTTCGATCTGTAACATTCAGAAGTACAACTTTGGTAGTCTGGTGTGCCGTTCATTGGATGCGTTGAGACGTTGAGTGGCACACCCAGCACGCGCAAATCCTGACCTGCCTTGCACCCCAAACGGGAATAAGAGAAGGCACAGAGCACTGGGAGTGTCAGGGCGAGCAGCCCATCTATAGCCATTGGAAGACTGGGCCGAGAGCTTAGCCTGTCTCCATCTCCGTGGATTAATGATTCATTCGTGTTGACGATGAAGGTAGCAGAGCCGCATAAGGCCAGTCCCACCCTCACCCCATAGCTAATATCCATAACATTAAATACAATATTAAGCTAAGATGACATAATAAGAAAAAAAACAATTTTTCATAAAAAAACCAGCTAGCTCTACACAATAACAAAAATAAAAACAAAGAGATATCATCTGGATAAAAAAAGAGAGAGATATGATTAGATGAGATTCTATTAACTTATTAAAGTAGCAAAAAATTAGCATCCACATTCGCTCTCACGGCCTAAAAGTTCTCATATTAATCGAAGAAAAAGAAAAAAATCAACTCAATATAAAAATACAATTTAAAATAGCTAAAATTCAGAATTAAATAAAATAATATTGGAAAAGAAGGACCAGAGTCTAATTGAAATTAGGAATTAAAAATAAGAAAAAAATAAAAGAAAGGTTACAGTCAATATCTTAACTACTTAAATTAACTTTCCGATCGTCACACACGATTTTGGTCCGTCATCCATGCTTGCACGTGATCAGATGAAGCACTGCGATGTCCACACGCCCAACTTTCGGTTTTTTTGTCTGTCACCTATCGCACATGGAATCAACTTAATCATTTAGATTTAATAACATCGAATTTTCAGTCATTGAATGTTTTAACCATGGAGTCTACATCTAATATTCTATATCGGCTGATTGGTTTGTTGGATATTTGCTTCATTATACCTATATCGATTGATTGGTTTATTGAATATCTACTTTGTCATATTTATATCGACCGATTGATTCATTATCTCATTACATTATTATGAGCCAATTATTATCACTATTTATCAAGCATCAAAATCTACATCAGACATAGAGCCGATTGTTTAAAACCCTATCGACATCGGCTAGCATCATTACATCGGCTATCAGTTGGCATCAACAACTATTGGATATCGGCTATCACGTTATCGGTCGATTCTACATCATGCTATCGGTTATCGGTTGACACATATTTTTTGATCGCTCAGTGGAACCCAGGCTTCGTTCCATTGACTCCGGCCTGTTGGCCGATCAGCTTTACATCTTGTGAGTTGCAGGATTAAACTGATTGGTACGTATGTATCTCCTCAAAGTTCAAGACCTGCACTGGAGCTAAACAGATCTCTCAGGCCATTGTGTTTGTCGACATAGTTCGTGTCAATAGATATTTGGCATCATCGTCGAGGGTGAATTTTTCGTCAATAATCGTAGAAAAATAAAAAATCGAGTCCATATCTAAATACAAATAGCTAAAATTCATAATTAAAAGAAGGAAAATTGGAAGAGGACTAGAGTCTATATAAAAATATAATTTAAAAATAACTAAAATTAGTAAATAAAAAATAAAGAATATTGAAATAAGATTCTATAGTCCATATAGAAATATAATTTAGAAATAAATAAAATTCGAAATTAAAAAATAAAAAATATTGAAAGATGAGTTTGGAGTTCATATAGAAAAACAATTAGAAATAATATAAATTCAGAGTTGAAAATATATTGGAAGAAGAGTTTAGAGTTCATATAAAAATTTGTAACTAATTGAAAGTCGGAATTAAAAAATAAAAAAAATTAAAAGTAAAGTTTAGAGTCTATATAGAAATACAATTTAGAAAGAATTAAAATTTGAAATAAAAAATAAGAAAGATTGGTAGAAGAGTCTAGAGTCCATATAGGAATTTGATTTGAAAAGAAATAAAATCTAGAATAAAAAATAAAAAATATTGAAAGAAAACTCTAGAGTCCATACATAATTCACTTTAGATAGAAATGAAATTCGGAATTTAAAAATAAAAAATATTGGAAGAAGGGAAGAAGAGTTTAGAGTCCATACATAATAAAATTTAGAAATAACTAAAATTCAGAATTTACAAAAAGGAATTTGAAAGAAAAGTGTAGAGTTAATAAATAAATATAACAAATAATACAAATTCAGAAATTTTTTAAAAAAGAATATGGGAGATGAGTCTAGAGCCCATATAGGAATACAATTTTAAAATAACTCACATTTAGAAGTTAAAAATAAGAAATATTGAAATTAGGGTTTAGAGTCCATATAGAAATTAAAATTATAAATAACAGGACTTGAAATTAAAAAAATAAGGAATATTGGAAGAGGAGTCTAGAGTCCATATAGGAATAAAAATTTTATAAACAACGGAACTTTGGAATTAAAAAATAAAAAATATTGAAACAGAATTCTAGAGTCCATATAGGAATATAATTTAGAAATAACTAAAATTTAGAATGAAAAAATAATTAAAAACTATCACATGTATACAATAAAATATAAAAACTACATATTGGTTAGTTTGGTCAAGTTAATACATAATTTAAAATTATATTGCTATTTTAATATATTTTGATAATAAAATGTGAATATATATATATAATATTTATGTGAGAAAATATAACGGTGCTAGCCGCGCAATATGTGGTAACGCCCGTTTCGTCGTGGCGTTAGTGGGAAAACCTAATTCTAAACACCATAATTGTGAAAACCTGCTTTCTTGTTATGGTCTCATGGTGTGTGCTAAGGTCTCGGTTCCCCGCTATGAGCTCAACTCAAATCCCAAAGGAAATCCTGAATCGGAGTTCAAATCCAAACCCTAATCCTCCCCGCATCAATTTCTCTACAAAAGTCTAGTATGCCTCCCTCCTCCTTTTTGGGTCGTATCCTTTGCTCGGCCCATCTCCCCCTTCGGCTTGCGTTCCTCGGTCACATGCACTGCACGTGCCGAGGAAGACATGCCCACGCCGCGCCCTCCCCTCTCATCGCACCGCTCGCTTGCTCTCTCTGACCCGCGCTAGCGCGGCGCCACCGCCGTCCAAATTCTCACGTGCACTATTGCTTGCTACGTGCGCACTTGTCGTGGCCAACCGGAAGGACGTCGGTGTCATCCTTCCTGCACAACGCCAAATCGCCCTTCGCCTCCTTTTGTCGTCACTGCCATCGTCACCTTGGGCCCGGCCGCTCCACGCCGCTAGCCTCCAAGGATGGGAGCTAGTTTTCATGCTCCCGCCTCCTTTCTTCCTCAAAGCGGTAAGGACCAAGCCTTCCTTTCCCATCTTCCTTTTTCTTTTTCCTCCTCCGGACCGGTGCCCCTTTGCCGCCGCTTATCTCCTAGCGTCGAAGACAGCTGTGCCGCTAACACCGGCACACCAGCTCATTGTCCTTGTCCTCTTGACCGTGCTAGCTACCCTCTTTGGGTCCCCATCTCCTCGAAGCCTCGTCCGACGCCTATAAAACCCCCCCAAGCCCCATTGCTTCAGTTTTCTTCTCCTCTTCGCCACATTAGCGCCCGTGTCCCCAAATCGTCGTGCTATCGTCTTTTCGTCGCTCGTCTGTCGCTCAGCATGCCAGAGGAGCTGACGCATTCATGGACGCGTGACGAGGACTCCGGGCACTCGCTCTTCCCCTTCCTTGGTCTGAGGTCGAAATGATTATGTTTTGCACCGTCGGCCTCTCTTCACGGCGCCCCTCCCTGTCATAGTACCTTCCTCCGTTTCCTGTCGTTTCTCTCCTCCTTAGGGTGCTAGCTAGATCGCCACCGTCCCACGCACGTAGACGACGTTTTCCTCCACCACCGCTCATTGTAGCTTGCGACACGCCATTGCTCTATTTCGAGACATGTTCGTCGTCGTTGTCGCATCCTAGCGCTACTCGTCCTGAATAGCTTCGTGGACCCGCGTATATGCTCCAGCCCGAGTGAATCGAGCCCTCACCGCTCTGACGAGGTTTCCCCCTTTTTCTCTATGATGACCGCCGCCGCAATCCACCTTTTCTGACCGTCCTCTAGTGAACACAAGCCATTGGCTTGTGTTGTCTCGTCCTGCCCATCGCTCCGATGTGCTCTCCTCTTCGTCTTCGCCGTGTATCGCTGCGGTGACTGTCGCCATCGCCCGTCGTCGGATCTTGGCCATGTGCATCTTCCTCCTCTTGCCATCCAACATGGCAACCAGATGGACGTCACGTCGACACCATCCTTTTTGCCCATGCGCGTGGACCATGGGGAGCCGTGAGCCTCCACGTGGGCTCGCCGCACTCAAGACCACACTAGCACACGGATCCGAATCACGCTTACCGAACCCTAGCGTTGTTCATCACATGCATCCATTTCTTTGTGAGACGTGCTACCGACAGGTGGGTCCTTCTCGAGATCCCGCGTGGTGGACCGCGTCCATTGGCCGGCCTAGCGCACGCCTACTCCCGCTCTTGGCAGCGAGATCAGTCCATGCCGCCCAGCCTCCTTGCCTGTCGGCCCGCTTGCCTCGCCGTGCCCACCAGGTCGTGGGCCATCCTCCTCGCACGTCGTCCGACTCCGCCCGGCCACGCCTCGCGCTCAACCTAGAAGTCTGAATCACCTCCCTCGTCGATTCTTTTTTCCAGAGAATTTTCTTTAATTTATGTCCTTTAGACAAAAATCATTTAAAATTAAAAAAATAATATCTCCTCAACCATTCGTTTGATTTTCTTCGTTCAACTTCCAAAATTCCTTAAAAATCGAGATATATCGAGTGGCACACTTAGTGGTCATTAATAGGACCTTTTCCTTTGTCTTTTTTTGAGTTGCCTTGTTCCGCATGTAATTTCGAAGCCGAAAGAGTCCCAGTGCGCAGGGTGTGAGAAAGAAGCTCAAGATCTTGAGCAAGGCAAGTCAACGCTGATCAATGGAGCCCATAATTTGAAATTAAGTAATTTCAGTTCTCAAAATATGCATCTGTGGGTTACACATGAAATGTCGGGCATAGTTCACAATATAACTGGCAGGCCTCCCTTATAATTGCTACATTTAACCTCCTTGATAATTGAATTACATGTCCCTCCCGTGTCGTCGGTTGTGTTAGGTCTCAGTATTCTTGCCCTCAGGTATGGATACTGATGGCCCTCCTCAAATTTAAAATGATCAATTGGGTAAAACTTGGGTTTACAAAATCCTTGAAAAAACCTGATACCTGGGTCGATGCCTTGAAAATAAAATGAGTTTCCCAAAACTCGCGGTGCGGGAGATGTACTGGTGGTACGGTTTTCCTGTTTTCACTCATAAGGACCGTTTTCTTCACAATTTCATCCAAACATAACATGTGCGACCACATTGGTGAATTGGGACACCACTGGTTGAGTAATTAGCTAGGCCAGGGAAATCTTGATGCCAACGGACAAGTGGATTCGTCGGGATGGTGTTCGGGAGGACCCCTGTGTTTCTTGGCTCATCATGGTATGGGGCCTAAGCTGTTGTTGGTCCATGGGACCGCTGCGGTTGGTATAAGGTGACCCTGAGTTGGCTTTCAAAATGCCTTAATGCGAAAGCCTCAAAGTCACCCGACATGGTTGTTCTGCATGGGCGGAGTGACCCGAGTTAGTAGCATCGTGTGGGTAAAGTGTACCTTTTGGCCGTGGTTAACAAATCGTTCGAACAACCGTGTCTACAGGCATGGTCGGATGTGAGGTGATTCCTTAGCATAGTTTTGCTTGACTACTGCTTTGTGAAATTGTTGTTGGTGGTAAGGGATTTGTTTCAAATTAATCAATGGTTGTCGGGAATAGTCGGACTCGAGAAGTCCTCGCATTTGTCGGCAGGGAGCCACTCATGCAGATGTATTTAATAAATACACTTCACTACTCCGGCTGAGTGAGACGCACTCCTCACCCGAGTCGTTGAGAAGCACACACTTAGTCGCTTTCAAATCCTTAAAATAAAACTAAACATGAAAATAACCAGCCTTCTTTTGAAGCTTGAATTAAACACTTAATTCCGATGGCTTGCTGAGAACTCCCGTACTTATCCTTACTCTATATGAATAATCCATCCAGTTCTTGAAGAAGAGGAGATAGATCCAGTGATGAAGAGTTTTTCCGGAGGCATGCTTCGAGGAGTATTAGAGTTTCGGCTTAGTTTCCAAGTCATGCTTGTGGCTTTGGGCTAGTCTCCCCTGCCCACCTTTTTGTAATGCATTTGCGAACTAGGGGTCTATCTGCAGTTACAACAATGGTTGTATCTCTACTCATAACAATGAGACATCTGTCGTGTGATATTCTATATTATGTTTATAACAACACTGTTTTCTGGGACTGATAATGCATACAGGTTGATTTGCATTGCCTTACACTGGTTTTCGTTTGGAACTAGTTTGGGGCGTGACATGTGCGCGGGCCACCATGCTAGTTTATTTTGAAGGCATCACTTATTCAACATATAGTTTTTATATCTAGTGTTTATATTGTTAGAATAATAGGCATTTTGCGGCATATTTTAATTCTAAACTTTATAAAGTAAATCACTAAAACAAAAAATATGATGCACACACAAATATTGAAGAAAGTATTAATATTTAAATCACATTTAAATATGAACACAAGGAACAGAAGATTGCTAGAGATGAATATATACCCTGGAGCAGGAGCGTTTGATGGTGCAACAGGAGGATTGTTCACCGGAGTAGGTGCAACAGGAGGATTGTTCACCGGAGACACGCCGTTCATCGAAGTCGTAGAAGCAGTCATCACAAAAGGTGAAGAAGTAGAAGTAGAACTACCAGCCACTAGGAAGCAGATCGATCGGTCACCGGAAAGTAGTTGTACGTAGCCGGGAAGTAGTCAAAGCAAATCATCAGAGCGAGCAGTCGCGTAGGGTTGCGCTCCCCAAAAACTCAATTTCTCGTCTACTCGTGCAAGTGTCCCAACGGGAGGAGTTTCGGAGAACTGCTCTTGCAAGATTTGTGCGTGCAAAGCTTGCGATGAAAATAAAAGGCAACAATAGGAGTGATCTCTAGGAGTTGTCTCACTTCCCATCTCACAAACTCGTCTACTTATATTGACACAAAAGCAGGAGGAGAAAGTCATGGACACCATTAACAGAGAAAGGAGAAGAGACACATTAATCTTGCACCATTTAGCAGGAAGGGAAAGGGGAAGGGGCACAGTCGAATAGTCACAGAATCAAAACGGCAAAACTGCAGGCACAAAAGCCAGACAAGAAAAATCATGAACACCATTAACAAAGAAAGGAGAAGAGACATATTAATCATGCACCATTAACAAGGGAGGGAAAAGGAGCGGGGCACAGAGTCAAAACGGCAAAACTGTAGGGCAGGAGGGAAAAATCATGGACACTATTAATTAACAAAGAAAGAAGAAGAGACACATTAATCATGCACCATGAAGCAGGAGGAGAAAAATCATGAACGCTATTAATTAACAAGGAAAGAAGAAGAGACACATTAATCAACATTAATCATGCACCATGAACCAGGGAGGGAAAGGAGCAGGGCCACAGTCGAACAAGCGTGTGCACACGCGTTGGCCTTCCTCTATTCCCTCTCGGCTTTTCAAATAATAGTCATTGAGTTTACCTATTTAATCCAGTAAAAATTCTTCTGAATTCTTTGTATGGTACTAAATCATTTTCAACATTTTTCGTGGGCCTCAAAATTAATTAAATGGGTCAAACCCAATTACTCAACAATCCTCATTTGGCTCACGAGAAATAGTCTTATTATCAGATTTTTTTGCATTTTTAATTTTTTTAAAGATTTACAAAACTAATTTCCCGTTTTAAAAATTACAAAAATAGTCCCTTATCGCCCTTTGGGAGGACGATTGACGATTTTTGTGACGTGACACATGGTCGTTAGTTTCCATCGAAGTTTTAGGTGTTTTTTGAATTTGTAATAAATTCCAGGACCAAACTAAAAAAAACCGTCTTCCTCCTCCAGCCTTCGCGCACTGCTTGCACGCGCGCGGTGGCGGCGACGGAGTGGGGCGGCGGACCGGGGCGGCGGCGCGGGGCGCGCGGAGTTGGCGGCGGCGGGCGGAGGCACGCGGCACGGGTTAGGGTTAGGGTTTCCTTTTTTTGCAGTTTGGCCCTCAGATTTTTGGCAAATTCAAAAAACGCCCAAAACTTTGACGAAAACTAACAACCGTGTGCACACATCATAAAAATCATCCTCTAGTAGAGCGATTTTTAAAAATCACCCTCCCGAGTGTGATAGTGGACTATTTTTACAATTTTTGAAACGAAAAAATAGTTTTATAAATCCTTAAAAAATAAAATTAAAAATACAAAAATTCCTTAGAGCATGACAACAAATTCTCAAAAAGAAATTCTTAAAAAAACTCATTTAGAGAATTTCTAAAAAGTTTAGAGAATGAAATAAAAAATTATACGGCAGATTCTCAAAAATGATTCTCTATTTTTTAACTAACCGGGACCTATCAACCGTTAGGGTATTTTTTCGAGGCGTGGCAGCAGATACGTGTGCTGGTGCCGGTGGCGCAAGATGCAGGTTCAATTAATGCAGGCAGCGCAGGATGCAGGTCCGACTGATGTAGGCGGTGGCATGCTCCAAGATGCGGCGGCAAGTTTTTTCGGCAAGATGCAAGATGGCGAGAGGCGATGCGGGCGCGGCGGCGTAAATCTGTTTTTTGCGTACGCCTCGTGGTAAAATAATCCTCGCGGTGGCAGGAGCTATTTTAGAGAACCAGGACTCTATTCTCGCTTTGAGCACGAGATCCCGATTTTAGAGAACCTATAATTTTTGAGATCCATATGAAGTCTTTGTTGGAGCCATTTTTCAAAGAAAATTCTCGAAAACAAAATTAGAGATTCATTTAGAGACACTATTGGACATGCTCTTATTATCATGTGCCGGTCGATCGAAAAAAGTGCGGGTTGGATACTGTGCAAACTGCAGCCCTGGATGTCACCCGCACCGATCGCAGAATTTTTAGCATTTTTAATTTTAATTTTTAAAAGATTTGCAAAAATAATTTGTGGTTTGAAAATATTACAAAACTAATCGCCTCTCGCCCTCGGGAGGGCGAGATTTAAAAATCGCCCTCCCAGAGGGCGTTTTTTCTGACGTGGTGGACGGCCGTTGGCCACCGTCTGTCGCGCGCGTGTAATTTTATATTTTGCCCCCTTCCCGCCCTTACGAAGGGTTTTTTTCACTGTTTATAGCACTGTTCGTTATTCACTGTTTATTTATGTTTACTGCATAGTGAAAAAACGCCTCTTGTAAGGACGAGAAGGGGACAAAATGTAAAATTACACGCGCGCAGCAGACGTACACGCGCGTAGCAGACGGCGGCCAACGGCCGTCCGCACGTCGAAAAACGCCCTCGAAAGAATGATTTTAAATCTCGCCTCTCGAAGAGCGAGAGACGATTAGTTTAGTAATATAATTATTTTTACAAATCTTTTAAAAATAAAATTAAAAATGCTAAAAATTCCCGATCGCACGCACGATTGACTCGGACTTAGTATTATATTTGGCCGACATCATTCGGACCACATTATCTTTTCTGGCCTAGTTAATAGCCCGGCTATTTTTTTCCATTGTACATTTCTTTGTAGGCTTTTTTTCATTTCTTTCTTTTTGTTGGCCGAATCACCGAGGAAGGCCAGTCACTTGGGCCTCATAGCCCACATGAAGTTTTCTTTTTCAAATTCCTTTCGAATTTGTTTTTATTTATATGTACAAAAATTATACGTATAAAATTTATATCTATAAAGTTTTTATGTACAGTATTTTATATATTATATTTATACTAGTAAATATGTCCATGTGTTGGCACCGAGGGTTAATTTTATAAATACTCAAAGAGTTTTCTGCAAAATAGTATGTTGCAACTGGAGGTTAATTTTATAAAAGCGAATGAAAATTTTGGGTAGAAACACTACTTGCTTTATACATAATTATATAGATTATAAATTATAAATTATATATATATAAAGTTTATACATATAAATTTTTTTGTTATTTCTTGTATAATTTTATTCGGAGGGACAACAAAAGCTTTGACCATGCTCCTTCAATAGTTTGTTGGTGAAACTTTAGTAATAGTGATGTGAATGGCGCATCAGCTGTTTCGCGAAACTTTTGTAATAGTGATGTGAATGACGTATCAGTTGTTGCCAAAGAAGATAAGTCTCGAGGATAGAGATGGCAACGGGTATATACTCGATGGGTAGTGCCCACTCATATCCGTACCTGCTAGGGTAAATTTTACCCGTCGGGTTACCCGTATCCGTATGCGGGTAAGAAAGTACTTCCATACCCGTACCCGCGCGGGTAATTCTACCCGATGGGTTACCCGTACCCGTCAGCACACCCGACAAAGTATATACATGTAGGTCATTCCACACACAAAATCCTTCCGTTTCAACCTCAAAATTCACAGCAAGGTAGAAAGACACATAAAATCCTTTCATTTCAACATCCAAATTCACAGCAAGGTAGCAAGGTTCACAACATATTTATAGGCTAAATGGGCTGAGGGAGGGCAACTAGACTTTTTAGACGGGTATTTTTTACCCGCGGGTAGACGGGTATGGGTAGTACATACCCATACCCGCACCCGACATACCCGACATACCCGATGGGTATGTGTTTTCATCCAAAAACGTACCCGCGGGTAGAAAATTCCTCCCATACCCATTTTTTATCGGGTAAAACCCGTCGGATACTCGGGTTTCGGGTACCCATTGCCATCTCTACTCGAGGATATGGTCTATTGGACTGTTGGTCTTAATAATAAATAAAAATTTATTCCAAATTACCGTGGCATCAACTCAGTGGCATTTGAATATTCTCTACCATTAATAGGTTCAACATTGTTGGGGATCTGAAATGTGAAGTCTCTGGTAAATGGATTCCTCTAAGGTTTTATTCGGTAATTCTCAAGAGAGAAGGATTAGAGAGGACTGAGATATAATTTCACACTATAATAGGTTTAAATAAATTTTCTCTAAATTCTCATAGAGATTAACCTAACAAGACTAAAACTAAAAGAGATCTAAATAAATACTGTGAAACTGAAATGGCAATAATGGCAAGGCAGTAGCAGTGGAACGAGATTTCAGCACTAGCTCTTATGATTAAATCTTTTTATGTTCCTTCTGATGATCAGATGTCCTCAGCCCTCACTGACCGTTGATAGCCAAATTTGACACACAAGACGAGGCGTCGCACCTGCTATTTGACCAAGACGTGACTTCGAGCTTTCAAGTTTCAACAAGCGTGTTCTAACTAGAGTCCGATACTTCTCGATTCCAGCAGGTGATGGAAGGAAGATCGAGCTGTCCTGGACGGAAATATCTCGACTGGGCAAGTAGTATCCGAGCAGTGGCGGAACCAGGTTTGAAGCAGAGGAGAGGCTTAGCTTTCTTTTTTTCCTTCTCTAGCCTTCTTTTCTTTCTTCCTCTTCCTTTTTTTCCTCTCTCATCCTCATATCTCCTTGGAGTCCAGCAGGGTAGGGAGCTCGAGCCCCGTCCCCACGCTGGCTTCGTCCCTTATCCGAGCTTGTCATCGGAAGACGAATGGTTTGTGAAGGACAAAGAAATTTAACGGCCACATGGTTCGACAACAATATTCTCATAGAAGATTAGAAGATAATAAAGATCACTCTAACCATTCTTATAAGCTATACTAATATCCAAGGGTTTCTAACTTTTCGAGGACACTACTATAATTTTGCTATAAAAGGCCGGTTTAATCCTATAACAAAAAATTATAATTCTGATGTATAGTGACAGCAAAGCGGCAGCAATAGCACATTGACATATTTCGAGTTCTACTCATCTAAAGAATAAGCGAGATAAAGAGTACTTCCTTGTCTATCGTCATTTTATTCATGACCTTGGGTCACGAGTTCACAACAACAATTAACAAGGATGATGAGCTTGAATGAAAGTGTCAGGGATATGGAGAGGCGGATGAGAATGTTTTCAAATTAGAACGCCCGGCATATAAAGTACGTTATGTTTTGAAATACATAAAATAATAGATAATATTACCTTTATCTTAAAAATAAATCTATTTTCACCCATCTCACACATATCAATACAAAACCCTATTTTTATTAAATCTCAATATAACTTTTATTTTATAAAATTCGATGTAAGGAATATTCTAAAATAAATTTATTACAAAATAAGGTAGTACGAATTAAAATACCATATTGTCGTACTAAATCTGTCCACTCCAACCCTCCTTTTCTGTAGCGATTAGTTTAGGCTCCGTTTAGTTTTACGGACTAAAATTTAGTATGTGCCACATATTATTTTGAGTATTAAATATATACTTGTCGATGTCAAAGATCGACATGCGGGAATCCGGGGGACCCCTTTTTTTTCAGCACGGGGAGCGGTGAATCCTGGTTTAAACTTGCGATGAGAATAGGATGATGCAGATGAAGCGGAAAAAATCGAGACTGCGGAGACACGGGGGTTTATACAGGTTCGGGCCACCGGCGAGGTATAACACCCTACTCCTGTTTGGTATGTGATATAAGGGATGAAAATACAGAGAACAATGAAGGTGTTCTTATCTTCTCAAGTCGGTGGTGGACGAAGGGTTACTAAGAACTAGCTGTTGCTCAGGAGGCTGATCTACCCAGTCGAGGAGTTAGCCGACCAATCAACCGACCTTTCTTATGATGGACTTTGGTCTCCTTTTATAGTACAAGGGAACACCACAGTAGTCCTAACTTTTCTCTACTCCGCTCCACGTGAGGGAGTGGTTTTTGTCTTGTCTTGTCGGAGAAGCCATTTCATTCCTGCTCCTTCCTGTTTGCCGCGTCATGGGGGTAGGCGGAAAAAGATGATGACCATGATGGCCATGCTGTTGATGCGAGGATGGCCTGCCTACCTACTCTGATGGGACCCATCGGTCAGCGGCCCATCCTGTGGGGTAGGTACTGGCACAGCGCCTCCTACACTCGCACTCTCTCTCCCACGCGGCCGCCCAATGCATTAAACACGACTGGACATGGCGTGAGGGAGGCGTGCGTGGAGTGGGTGCGCGGCCATACCGCGGTCTTAGTCGAAGACTTTAGGCCTCCTTTGCCTCGTGACAGGCAAAAAGGGGTGATGATAAGAGCAACTGACAGGCGCGCCTCACATCGCATTGAATGCGGCGAGGCAGGCGCTCAGCTCCCCTCCTTTTGAGCATTAAATGGGTTGGTTGGTAGTTGGACTCGCTCCTCTCTCACAGAGGTGCGGGGTGAGGGATGGGGGTTCCGGGTAACTCCGGACCCTACCGTCCGAGGGTCCGGGTGATCCCGGACCCTGCCGTCTGGGAGTATGGCGGCCTCCGGGCAGCCTCCGGGGCCAACCCCTTCTTGGGGTGGCCACGTGGCCGCCCGTGGCCGGGGCTCGCTTAGGCCATTCAGGGCGTAACTTTGACGCTCCTTGACGGGCAAGGGCGCCTTCCTTTTCTCAAATGTCATACCCCTGACATACCCCCGGACCCATATCACCGACAGTAGCCCCCGGCATTGACCGGGGTCGAGTCGGGCTCGGGCGCGGTTGACGCCATTTCTTTGAGTGTGTGGGCCCGGCACCGGATGCTTTTGCTATGGCGGGAGGCGATACGCGACAACCAATGCTGCGCCGCTAAGTTTTTCTTAGGACGGGAGGGGGCGAGTTTATTCGGGCCACACGCACGGGAGCCCATTCAAACTTTCTGGCACTCTCCGTCCCGCGTAGTGCGCCTGGTGGGCGCGAAACCCCAGGCGGCGCGAAATCCAAACGGCGCGGGAACCCAAGGGGATGCGAAAATCAAGAGAGTGCAGAGCTGAGGGGGTGCATCGCGTGGTAGTGGGGCGAATTTAATGCTGTAGAAACCGAGGGGACGGTGGTTGCTTATAAAAGCAGATCCGCATGAAGGGGGATCAGTTTCTACGCTTTCCACTGCCATCACCTCTCATAGTCATTCGCCTTCGTCTACCCAGCGCCCTCTGCTCCTTCTGTTTCCTTTCTCTTGCCTCCAGCTTCCCTTTTCGTGCTTCAGCCTCCACCCTCGCGATGGGCCGTGATTCACCTCTGGAGCTGGGGAGCGTGCTTCCCAAATCCTTGGTCCGCACTTCGGAGGCTCGCAGCCTCTTTAACAAGTTCCTGCCGCGTGGCACGCGCAGTGGCGGTGATGTCCCGGAGGAGCGGCCCCCTACGAGGATTTTGTTTTTCGCCTCCTTCGCCATGGTCGGGCTGGTGCCGTCCTTCTCCCGTTTTTTTCTTGACGTTCTGGAGTTCTACGACCTCCTGCTGCACCATCTCACCCCCAACGCCGTCTTCTACCTCGCCGTGTTCGCCCACACCTGTGAGATGTTCGTGGGGGTGAGGCCCTCCCTTCACCTCTTCGAGCAGTTCTTCCGGGTGTGTCGGGCTGGCTCCCCCGGCGTGGTCGGGTATGTGGCGATCCAACCACGAAACAACAGGGCGGTCGGTACCCCCTTCATCGACATCCACCCTTGCTCCGTAGGAGAACCGGAGGGCGTTCGGTTCTACACCGCACGGGCGACCACCCCGCCTATCTCTCGCGACGGGGATTCCGTGAACTGCAGGAGGGGGCGCGTCCGCGAGCCGGGAGGGAGCTAGACAGGGTGCTGGACCGGATCAGCTACCTCCGGTGGGGGGCCTGTCCAGTCACGCGGTCTTCCGCGACTTCCAGATGAGGCATATTGCGCCGTTGCAGGAAAGGCCACGCCCCGCCTACACGTACACGGGTCCCAACGACGACATGCGGACCCACGTGGGTGCCGCCTTCGTCTGGGACGAGAGGGACCTCGGGACCCTGGTTCGCCGCACCCTCGGCGTTACGGAGATGGACCTGACGTAGCTCCCGCCCGGGTTGGTGCCGCTGTGCCAAGACTCGGCGCGCACAGAGATTCTGCACACGCTGCAGGTGGTGGGCGACGGCGTGGGCTCGTCGTCAGCCGCGCCGGAGGCTGCCCCGAGAGGCGGGGGCGGTGACGACGACGACACCGACGACCATGTGCCAATCGGGCGGCTGAACCGCCGGGGTCCGAGCCGAAGCGATCCTGGGGTCCCGGACCCCAAGGGGAAGAGGAAGAGGTCAGAGGAGGACCCCGCTCTTCCCCCATCCCCACCGCGCGGCGATGGCGCGGAGCGTGCTGCTCCCCCTCGTAGATCGGGGGCTCGCGGGCGGCGGGCCCATCACCAGGGGTCACTCCGCCGATGGCCAGGACGGCCACAATGGCGGTGACGACGACGGCGAAGGAGGCCGGGGCACACCCACGGCGAGCTCGCGGCGGGGGCCGTCCGCGGGGCTCCAAAGATCGGCGGATGCGGCGAGCGGAGCCCGGCGAGTCCTCCAGCGGCCCTGCGAAGAAGAAGCGGGCCATCTCGTGGATCTCCCGGGACTTCAACCCCGCCCGCAGTACGCCTTGTCGACGCGCGGATGCTCATTGAGGCCTTACATTTTTGTCTTTGTTTTTTTTATTCCTTATTGTGTCCATGTTTTGCTTCCAGCCGCGAGCACAGGCATTTTCTTCCCAGGGTTATACCTAAGGGCGGTTCTGCCTCGGGCTCGGGGGAGGAAGCGCAGGGGAGGCCCGTGACACCCAAGCCTTACGGGTCCGGGTCGCCCCTTATGGGTTCGGTCCCGACCCGGTGCGTCCCGAGGAGAGGGCCCACCCAGAGACCGGGCGCCGCCGCCCACGAGGAGCGAGCCGTGGGCGTCCCGCACGGAGGGCGGCGGAGGGCGGCGGAGAACAACCCTGTGGGGTCTCCCCGCAGCAACCATCGCCGCCGCCACAACAGCCATCGCCCGCGCTGCACCAGACGGCGCCGTCACCCCGCCGGCCACCGTTAGCTCTGCCGGCGCCGGCCGGCCGCGAGCCCCCAACGCAAGGAGCGGGCGGCTCCGCCATGGGAGGTCTTCACCGCCCACCTACGCAGCGGCATGTTCCTGCCGAGCTCCGACTCCGAATCCGGGCGCTCGGTCCGGGTTCGTGGCCGCCCTGGACACCGAGCCCCTCGTTCGGTCGCAAGAGCGGGCGAGGGAGGTTGTCTCCAGGGCGCTGGAGGAGGCCAATGCGATCTCCTTGGAGGGGCTCAAGGCCCAGTGCGGGCCTTGGCCACGGGGAGGTTGAGGTGGCGCGGCGGGAGGCCGAGGTTGAAGAGGGCCGTCGGAGCCGGCGGCAACGGCAAGGGTGGAGGGCCTCGTCCGCAGCGGAACCGGCGGAGATCGAGCGTTGCCGGGAGAAGCTCAACCATGTGTTTGAAGACACCGTCATTGAGCGGCACGTCGTCGACTTCCATGAGCGGTCGCCGCCGCCGCCGAGGAGAGGGTCCGCACCACCGTCGGGGTTCCTCCGCGACCTCAGGGAACGCGCCCAGGGCCTCGACGAGCGCGAACGCACCCTGTGCAACCCTGAGGCCGCCGCCGCCAGCACCGGCGCTGACCTACAGGCCCGCGAGGCCGGCCTGGCGGAGTGGGAGAGGGCCCTAGAGGCGGCGTGGCGGGCGGTTGAGGGCCGGGAGGCCGTCCTTGCCAGGGCCGAGGAAGACTCCGCCGCGCGGGAGGCCAACGTGCTGGCCCAGGAGAAGGTCATCGCGGAGCGCGAGGCCGCCGTGGGGGGCGAGAGGTGCGGTGCTGGAGGCCTTGGAGGAGGCCTCCCGGTGCCTGAAGGCTGTCTGGGAGCGCGAGCAGCTGCTCGCCGCCGCCTCGGGCCGCCGGCAAGACGAGTTGGAGCGGTGGGATCAAGAGCTAGCTACCCGGGAGCAGGTGGTCATGGATGCGCAGGCGCAGATGCGGGGGCTGGGGCCGGAACTGGAGGAGGCGCGCCGCCGGATCGCGGAGCTGGAGCGCACCTTGCGTCTGGGGGTCCGGGCCTTGGCCTCATCCGTCGAGCGCCTTCGGGACGCAGCTCGCGGGGTGGGGGTCAACCGCACTCTCCCCAGCATCCCTACCTTGGGGGGATTGGCCACGCACATAGATGAGTTGGCCGAGGGGATAAAGAGGGTGCCGGAGGAGGTCGACGAGGTGGCGACGGAGTCATCGTATGACTTATCTCGCCAAGTTGCGTCGCTTATCTTGGCGAGCTACCAAGCCCGTGACCCCGGCTTTGACCCCTACATCCCCACCGAGGACTTCCCTGAAGGCACCGAGGAGGCCGCTCGCCGCCGCGTCCAAGACGCCGTCGATTCCATCATGATGGGCTTTGACGGCACCCCGGCGGCCTTCCAGCTCGCCTTCCGCGAGGACTCGCCGGACGAAGACCTCCCGGAGAATGCCCCCAGCGACCCGCCGGCCACTTGGGATTCTCCTGTCCCCCTTTTGCTTCTATCTGCATTTGTGTATGAAGACATTCGTAATATTGTTTGTAAAGTCCGTGAACTTGCCTTTGTTATGCTGGACTTGCACTGTAACATCTCATCATGGCTGCTTTTGATGATTCATTTGTGTATGTGTATATGTTGGGAGCCCCCGGCCAACTTAGCGCACACGTAGTGGCGGTTGGTTGGCCTGAGCCTCTGCCTGTTTGCTTTCCTGCAATGGTAGTTCAACTCTTAGTTAGCTTAGCCATTGCAAGAATGCGGTAGCGTGGTCCTCCTGCATGATTTGTCCCATGTAGCTGGGGGGCTGGTCCGGGTTCGGGCAGCATGCACTGGCCGTTGGCTGGCGCCTTTCTCAGGGTTCCGGGTAGGAGCGAAGGCATAAAAAAGGCTAGCGAGGGCAACGGCAACGGGGGGCCGGGACAGGCGTGTTAGTATGCACCCGAACCCCTGTGCGTTGGATCGCCCTGTGCGTGGTAGTATGCAAGATCGCTGTACCTCGACGCCCTTAGGGCTCTCAGGCTAAGGCGGGCAAGGCCAGGGAACCATTGGAAAGCTGCATCCGCAGTACATGCTCCAGCACATGGAGGAAAACACACTACAAACAGGTATTTTGCAAGAAAAATCATATGGAATTTAATAGAAAACTTATTGTTCATGCCACCGGAAGCAGTGGATGAACTTCCATGCATGTTTCAGCGCACCATGCGGCTTATGGGTAGAACCTGCGTAGGTGGAAAATGTTCCACGGGTTCGGCAACGGAGTGTCGTCCTCTGTGGCTAGGCGAACTACTCCCGGACGCGGGGTGCCAATAACCTTGTATGGCCTCTCCCACATCGGGGATAATTTGCTCAGCCCCGCGCGCGTTTGCACACGGCGCAGGACCAGATCATTGACTTGCAGCGCTCGGGGGCTGACTTTGCGTTGATGGTAGCGGTGGAGGCTCTGTTGGTAGCGGGCTGCGCGAAGCGCTGCCCGGCGCCGTCTTTCCTCCAGGTATTCCAAATCGTCACGACGCATCTGCCCTTGATCTGCTTCGGTGTATAACGTGGCTCGGGCGATCCCATGGTGAGCTCGGAGGGCAAGACCGCCTCGGCTCCATATACCAAGAAGAAAGGTGTCTCCCCGGTGGCGCGGCTCGGGGTTGTCCGATTGGCCCAAAGGACCGCAGGCAGCTCATCAGTCCACGAGTCCCATGCTTCTTGAGCACATTGTAGGTCTTAGTCTTGAGGCCTTTTAGTATTTCTACGTTTGCACGCTCGGCCTGACCGTTGCTTTGGGGGTGGACGGGCGAGGCGAAACAGAGCTTGATGGCCATGTCATCACAGTACTCGCCAAATAGCTCACTCGTGAACTGGGTGCCATTGTCGGTGATGAGTCTGGTTGAGACCCCGAACCTTGCCGTGATGCCTCTCATGAACCGCACAGCCGAATGTTTGTCGATGACGCTGACTGGATAGGCCTCGGGCCACTTGGTGAATTTGTCGATGGCGACATATAGAAACTTGCAGCCGCCCAGTGCCTGCTTGAATGGGCCCAGGATGTCCAGCCCTCAGACCGCAAATGGCCATGAGAGCGGGATGGTCTGAAGGGCCTGGGTCGGCAGGTGCGTCTCCTTGGCATGGAATTGGCACGCTCGGCATCGCCGCACGAGGTCCGTTGGATCCCCCAGCGTGGTAGGCCAATAGAATCCTTGGCGGAATGCCTTTCCCACCAAGGTTCGGGAGGCTGAGTGTGCCCCGCATTCACCTTCATGGATCTCGGCTAGGAGCTCGAGACCCTGTTCCCGAGCAATGCATTTCATGAGCACTTCGTTGGCACCGCGTCGGTAGAACGTCCCTTCTACCAACACGTACCTCTTGGAGGTTCGGGCAATGCGTTCGCTTTTCTCGCGTTGCTCGGGCAATGACACGTCTTGTAGGTATGCTCGGATTTCTGAAATCCAAGCCACCTGGCGCGTGATGTTGGTCCTAGCAGGGCCAGGCTGTGGCTGGCCCACCAGATCCGGGCGTCGGGACCAGCCGACTCCTGCCTCTGGGGCGGTTCGGGGTGCACCGACGGCTCCATGAGACTTTCTTCAAACGCACCTGGCAGGGCTGGGGCTCGTGCGGACGCGATCCTAGATAGCTCGTCTGTCAGGGCGTTATCTTTCTTGGGAATATGGCGTAGCTCGAGGCCATCGAACTGACGCTCCATACGCCGTACTTCCTTGACATAAGCTTCCATTTGGGGGTCGGTGCATTGATATTCCTTGGAAACCTGGTTTACAACCAGTTGGGAATCCCCGAGGACCAGCAGACGGCGGATGCTGACACCTACTGCCGCTCGCAACCCCGCTAGAAGCCCCTCATATTCGGCCATGTTGTTGGTTGCCCGGAAGCCGAGCCGGACGATGTACTGAAGTACGTCGCCCACTGGGGAAGTTAACACCACGCCTGCTTTGGCTCCGTGCAAGGTGAGTGAACCGTCAAAGTTCATCACCCAGTGCGCGGCTCCTTGGCCACGATCCTCCGCACTCTCGGGTCCTCCCGGGGTGGATCGCCACCGGCCGTTGGCGTCCATTCTGCCACGAAATCGGCTAAGGTCTGGCTCTTGATCGTGTGCCGGGCTTCGAAGTGCAGATCGAATTCTGACAACCCGATGGCCCACTTGACTACCCGTCCCGTGCCCTCTCGGTTACGCAGGATTTGCCCGAGAGGGTAGGACGTGATTACTGTTACCCGGTGCACTTGGAAATAATGGCGCAGCTTTCTGGAGGTCACAAGCACGGCGTAGAGCATTTTCTGGGCCTGCGGGTAACGTGTTTTTGCGTCCCGTAGTGCCTCGCTGACAAAGTAGACCGGCCGCTGCACCTTGGTGCGGGCCTTGACCACTTTGTTAGGGGCGACTGTTCGGGTACACCGGAGCGGGTTATCTCGGTGTCCGGGCTTCCGGCCGTCGCCTCCCGGGACCTCGGGCCGCTCGGGTGGAGGGCTTCGGGAGCCCCGAACTAGGGGGACGGCGGCTCCCTGAAGCTCGGGGGCCAAGGGCCACCTCCGGGTTCGGGCGCTTCCTCGGCCAACTCCGTTCCGAGGCTTCCTGCCACGGGTGCTTCGGGGCGGGTCATCTCGGTGTCCGGGGCTACCGGGCCATCGCCTCCCCCAGGGCCCACAGGGCCACTGCGAGTGGAGGGGGCCTCGGGAGGTCCCGGACTAGGGGCGGGCGGCTCCAAGCTCGGGGCCAAGGGCCACCTCCGGGTTCGGGCGCTTCCTCGGCCAACTCCGTTCGAGGTCTCCGCCACGGGTGCTTCGGGCGGGTCATCTCGGCGCCCGGGGCTACCGGGCCATCGCCTCCCCCGGGGCCCTCAGGGCCACTCTGGGTGGAGGGGGCCTCGGGAGCTCCCGGACTAGGGGGCCGGGCGGCTCCCTGAAGCTCGGGGGGCCAAGGGCCACCTCCGGGTTCGAGCGTTTCCTCAGCCAACTCCGTTCTGAGGTCTCCTTTCTCCGGGTTTGACGGGGTTGGGGGCGACTGAGAGTCTAGCTCGTCGTCGCGCTCCACAACCAAGGCCACACTAATCACTTGGGGGGTCGCCGCTAAATATAAAAGGAGGGGTTCTCCTTCCCGGGGGGCTACCAATACGGGCGGCGAGGAGAGGTAGCGCTTGAGCTCTCCCAAGGCTTTCTCCGCTTCGTCCGTCCAAGTGAAGGGGCCGGTTCGTTTTAACAACTTGAATAGAGGGAGCGCCCGCTCTCCTAACCTAGATATGAAACGACTCAAGGCAGCTACACAACCAGTGAGTCTCTTCACGTCCTTGAGTTTCCTAGGGGCGCATTTTCTCTATTGCTTTTATTTTAACGGGGTTGGTCTCAATGTCTCGGCAGACCAAAAACCCTAACGCTTGCTCGCCGACACCCCGAACACACATTTCTCTGGGTTCAGCTTCATGCGGGAGGACCGAAGGTTATTAAATGTCTCGGCCAAGTCCGGGAGCAAGGTTCTTTGGTCCCGGGATTTGACTACGAGATCATCGACGTACGCCTCAACATTGCGCCCTATTTCGTCTTTCAACGTGATGCGGACACCACGTTGAAAAGTGGACATGGCATTCTTTAAACCAAAGGGCATAGACATGTAGCAAAAGGTTCCCACAGGGGTGATAAATGAGGTTTTCTTCTCATCCTCTACTGCCATGCGAAATTGATGATAACCAGAGTATGCATCTAGGAAGCATAAAAGGTCGCACTCCGCAGTGAAGTTGACTATCTGGTCTATTCGAGGCAGGGGATAGGGATCTTTTGGACATGCCTTGTTGAGGTCGGTGTAGTCGATGCACATTCGCAGCTTGTGGTTGGCCTTCGGGACGACCACCGGGTTTGCCAACCACTCCGGATGGAGCACCTCCCGGATAAAGCCGGCCTCCTGGAGCCGTGCCACCTCTTCACGGATGAACGCCTGTCGCTCCGGGGCCAGCCGCCTCACCTTCTGCCGGACTGGTCGAGCATCCGGCCGTACTGCGAGTCGATGCTCAATCACCTCCCTGGGGACACCGGGCATATCCGACGGCTTCCTAGCAAACACGTCGGCGTTCACCCGCAGGAAGGAGATGAGCGCGTCTTCCTATTTGGGATCCAAGTTGCCACCAATGTTGGCGGTCTTGGACGGGTCGTCACCCAACTGGATAGACTTAACTACCACCTCATCGCAGAGGTGATGCGTTGCTTTGGGGCCCGAGAACCCGAGGTCTCCCCTTGGGGGCCCTCGGGTTCGACTCGGTCGGCCGCCGCGATGTCGTCCACGCGTGCTTCCGCGCAGTCTAGCGCGGTTTTAATGTCGGCGTGGACGATGATGGGGCCTCCAGGGCCCGGCATCTTAAGTTGGCGGTAGGCATAATGGGTAGCCGCCATGAACTTCACCAACGCCGGCCTCCCGAGCACGGCGTTGTAGGGCAGATTGAGATCCGCCACATCGAAGTCGATCCGCTCGGTGCAGAAATTAGTGGGGGCCCCAAAAGTGACCGGCAGAGCGATCTGCCCAAGGGGCCACACCTTCCCGGGCGTCACCCCAATGATGGGGTAAGATGGCCCGAGCACCATTCCCGGGGCCTTGATTGCATCAAAGACCTTCGGGGACAGTATGTTGAGGGCCGCACCTTCGTCAATTAAGACTCGGGCGACCTTGACGTTGTAGATGGTGGGGGAGGTCACGAGGGCCAAGTGGCCGCTACGTGCGATGCTCCCCGGGTGGTCGGTTTGATCAAAGGTGATGGGCTCCTCTGCCCAGCGCGACCTTCGGGCCGCCTCGTGGGACGGCACAGCCGCGAGGAGCTCGCGCCTCATAGACTTGAGGCTCCGGCGGGATACCTGGGCGCCTGCACCACCGTCGATGGTAGCGACGACGTGTTGGGGATCCTGGTAGCCCAGGTTGTCATCGTCGTCCCCGACGGGGGCCACATCCTTGGCCTCCTCTCACCGGTTGTACGAACGCTCCGCCGGTGCCTTGCCCTTGCGGCGGATTTCCTTCTCGTTCTCCCTTCGTTCCTGCTCGTACTTTTGCACCCGCTCGGCCAAATTCTTGACCGAACGGCATTCGGAGAGGTCGTGGTGGGAGGTTTGGTGCACCATGCACCATTTGTCCCTGACCCGGCCTTGGGGGCGAGGGTCCGGGGACCGCCTGCGGTTGCCCGCGGGTTTGCCCTTCCGCGAGGGTTTCTTCGCTCCGTCGGCGGCGAGGACGTGACCCTCCTCGCCACCGCGCGATTGCCTGCACTTCCGTCACCGTTCGCGTCGCTCTTCACGGGACGTGGAGGGGGCAGCGCCGGTAGAGGCTTGGGCTGGATTCCTAGGATTCCAAACCCGAGCCTCCTCCTTGCGGGCCACCCGGTCAGCGAGCTCAAAGAGCTCCGTGGTAGTCCGGGGGGCCTTGGATTCGATCTTCTCTGGCATAACGTCGTGGCATACATCACTCCAAAGGCGAAGATCACTGCATGGTCAGCGATGGAGGGTATGGTATTGCGTACCTGGCAAAAACGCTGAATGTATTTGCGCAGGGACTCGTCCTCCCCTCGTCGGACCATGTGAAGGTCTGCCTCCACTCCCGGGCGCGGGTACGTGCCCTGGAAGTTGGAGGTGAACTGGCGGCACAGGTCGTCCCAAGAAGCGACCGATTGGGCCGGCAGATTCATCAGCTAGGAGCGGGCCTGACCCTTGAGCGCCATGGGAAAGAAGTTGGCCATGACGTGTTCGTAACCTCCAGCAGCCTCAATGGCCGTGATGTAGATCTGGAGGAACTCGGTAGGATTCATTGAGCCGTCGTATTTCTCCGTAAGGGCCTGCCTAAACTTATTAGGCCAGCGCACATTACGGAGGTTGGTAACGAAGGCCTGGCAGCCGTTGCCGGCCGGAGGGGGCGACAATGGCTGCGGGGCCCCGTTGGGCGTCATGGAGCCTCCCGCTCGTGGTTGGGCCACCACGGCCGCTCGCCGTCCCCCGAGGGGCTCCATCTGTGGGAGGGCCACCGCGGCCGCTCGCCGAGTGGTTGCGCCTCCTGACGAGGAGGCGCAATCCGGCGCCCGTCCCATGCGGCGCTCGTCACGGCGCTGCTCGATGCGAAGGCGGGCATCCCATTCTGCATACAGCAGATCTCGGGGCGCTTCTGGTTGGGCTGCCGCCGAGAGGCCCTCTTCCACCCTCGCGGCAGCTGCCGCCCTTCGAGCCCGTCGCCGAGAGGACAAGCTCACCGCGACATGTGAACTGCGCGGTTGGTGACTGGAGGAAGCGAGGTCAGCGGCTAGCTGCCGCTGGGCCGTGCCTACCAGCTTCGCCACGTCGTCGAACCAACGCTTAGCGTTGGATCCCTCGCCGGGGTGATCGGAGGGTGGCGCAAAAGAGCTTCCGCCGCCTGGAGGGCACCCTCAGGCGTGCCAAACTCTAGGCGACGATGGACGTCTCCTCGGCGGGGTTCGCCGGTACGCCCACTAGGGCGTGGCCTAGACCCTGCGGGGGTGTTGTTGGCCCTGCGAGATGCCTGGCCTCCTCCGCCCGCAGCCGCCGCTTCAGCGGGGGGCAGAGGAGATGGCACAGGCGCGGCTGCCGCCGTCGCCATCAGCGGCGGTGGGGGAGACGAAGATCTTTCCCCCTTCGAGCGGAGGTGGCGAAAGTTGGGGCCATGCTCGCCCGTGTCAACCTCCTCCGCCGCGCCGGCGGCCGGTCGCGCTCGCGCGTAGCGAGCGAGCCCGACGCGGAGCGTGGGACGCGGCCCTGAACCATGGTGGATACGGGGAGAGAGATTTTCCCGCCAGAGAAATGGAAGGGATACGGGAGTTTAAATCAAGACGCAGTGCGCTCCCCCTACCTGGCGCGCCAGCTGTCGATGTCGAAGATCGACACACGGGAATCCGGGGGACCCCCTTTTGGTTCGGCACGGGGAGCGGTGAATCCTGGTTTAAACTCGCGATGAGAATAGGATGATGCAGATGAGGCGGGAAAAAATCGAGACTGCGGAGACACGGGGGTTTATACAGGTTCGGGCCACCGGCGAGGTGTAACACCCTACTCCTGTTTGGTATGTGATATAAGGGATGAAAATACAGAGAACAATGAAGGTGTTCTTCTCTTCTCAAGTCGGTGGTGGACGAAGGGTTACTAAGAACTAGCTGTTGCTCAGGAGGCTGATCTACCCAGTCGAGGAGTTAGCTGACCAATCAACCGACCTTTCTTATGATGGACTTGGGTCTTCTTTTATAGTACAAGGGAACACCACAATAGTCCTAACTTTTCTCTACTCCGCTCCACATGAGGGAGTGGTTTTTGTCTTGTCTTGTCGGAGAAGCCATTCCATTCCTGCTCCTTCCTGTTTGTCGCGTCATGGGGGTAGGCGGAAAAAGATGATGACCATGATGGCCATGCTGCGAGGATGGACTCGCCTACCTACTCGATGGGACCCATCGCCGCCGCCCATCCCGTGGGTAGGTACGGCACCGCGCCTCCTGCACTCGCACTCTCTCTCCCACGCGGCCGCCCAATGCATTAAACGCGACTGGACAGGGCGTGAGGGAGGCATGCGCGGAGTGGGTGCGCGGCCATACCGTGGTCTTAGTCGAAGACTTTAGGCCTCCTTTGCCTCGTGGCAGGCAAAAAGGGGTGATGATGAGAGCAACTGACAGGCGGCGCCTCACATCGCATTGAATGCGGCGAGGCAGGCGCTCAGCTCCCCTCTTTTTGAGCATTAAATGGGTTGGTTGGTAGTTGGACTCACTCCTCTCTGAGAGAGGTGCGGGGTGAGGGATGGGGGGTCCGGGTAACTTCGGACCCTATCGCCCGAGGGTCCGGGTGATCCCGGACCCTGCCGTCTGGGAGTATGGCGGCCTCCGGGCAGCCTCCGGGCCAGCCCCTTCTTAGGGCGGCCACGTGGCCGCCTGTGGCCGGGGCTCGCTTAGGCCATTCAGGGCGTAACTTTGACGCTCCTTGACGGGTAAGGGCGCCTTCCTTTTCTCGATGTCATACCCCGACATACCCCGGGCCCATGTCACCAACAATACTCTTTACAAATTTCATTCATAATCGATGAATTATTAGCGAGACAAGTCTAATTACGTCATGATTTGACGATGTGATGCTATAATAAATATTTGCTAATCATGGATTAATTATGCTTAATCGATTCATCTCGTGAATTATTCTTCGATTCTGCAATTATTTTTATAGTTAGTTCATATTTAGTTCTTTGGTATAAAAATCTGATGTGATATGAACAGTTTAGTCTATACAACCAAACGTCCCTTTAGTTGACAT
This sequence comes from Oryza australiensis, assembly GCA_019925245.2. NCBI lineage: Eukaryota > Viridiplantae > Streptophyta > Magnoliopsida > Poales > Poaceae > Oryza > Oryza australiensis. Next base: position 9,476,060 of record JAIFGZ020000116.1, on the reverse strand, counting down.
ACTGGTCAGCCGGAAAAGTCCAACCAATACCGTGCAGTCCTGTCTGTTCTGGTCTTCCATGGACTAAATTCGTGTCACATCGAATATTTGGAGATCAATTTAAAGGACTAAACATAAATTAATTATAAAAATAATTATAGAATCGATGAATTATTTGCGACCAATCTATTAAGCCTAATTAATTCATGATTAGCAAATATTTACTATAACATCGTATCGTCAAATCATGACATAATTAGGCTCATTAGATTTTTTTCACGAATAATTCACGAATAACTCAAGAATGAGTTTTATAAATAATCTATATTTAATCTCTAAAATAATAACTAACGATTATGCTGTTCTCGCCTTTTTTAATCTTTCTTTTTTTTAAAATTCACTACTAATTTGTATGGCATCCTTAGTCACCCTATCCACTCTCATCCTGTTTTCGGGTTCCCGGGATGAGGATTTTTCGATTATTTCTCCCTCGGTAGGTGGAAAACGCGTGGGTGAGTAGAGTCTATGCTTTGCTTCGGGGTCATGATCGTGCAAGACTACGTCTTATCTTTCTACACCTCTCCAAACACAATATCTTGAGTACCCGGAACCATGTTCACTGCTGCAAAAGCCTAGCTGTAGCCCCCCTAAAATCTCCGGCTCCTCGTTTTTATTCAATTATGAAATTACTCATTTTGATGAAGATTTATAGCATCTTTCAAGTAAATACAAATTGAGATCGTAGAAACATGAGTTTGTAATATAGCTACACCTAATTCCAGACCGGTTAATACTAGAACTATAAATGAGGGACCAAGATCTCCTATGAAATAAAAAATATTATTCAAAAATAGCATGGTCCAAGCAAACCCACTTAAAATCTTTACTGAGCTATGATCGGCCATCATATTAGCAAATAAACGTATTCCTGAGCTTAATGCACAAAAACAATGAGAGATTAGCTCAAGGAGTATAAAAAAGGTGCTAATGGCAGTGGGATCGTAATGCCTATAAAAATGGAAAATGAAAGAGCCAAAGTAATGAGAAAATGACTTGTCACTGTGAAGCTAAATGGTATCATACCATGGGGATTACGACATAACAAAAAAGTAAAAAAGTAAAAGTGACCAAGATGCGAGTGAAAAACTTTTGTTTAACATTTCTAGAAAGAAATCATAAATAAACTATACCAAGGATTGCCATGCATTTGGCACTGACTTTCCCTACCCTTTTTGTAACGACTCCAAATAAAGACGACACCAAAAACGACAGTTACCGCCATAGACAAGAGTTCATTTGTGAATGATAAATAAAAGTTACCCATATCAAGACCAATGGATCAATGAAAAATTGATCTAAGGGACTGGGGGAATCTATTATTGGGCCGGCTTCAACTGGAAGACCCGCGAAATCCAATTCTGATTGAGGGGAATCAACCCCGACAAAAGGGCTATTTGGATCGCTAAAAGCTATCTGCTTCGGTTTCTCAAATATGTTCCAAAACATTAACGACTCCTTTTTCCCAAGTGAAGCTTTGGTGCCCATGAAAAAATAAGTCAGCAAAAGTTCCTTTTAGACTATGGGGAGAGTCGGGCCCGAGAAACTGCTCGCAAAACTCTTCCAGATTATAGGAAGGAGGCAATGCCATCCCGGATTCCTTCATATACAAATCTATAAGGTTCTCGATTTCTGAAAAAAACAGGTTCCTTTGAATTACCCGAAATTCCATAAATCTTTAAAAGGCCAGAAATTTGGCCGTCAATGTCATTTGCCAGCGGTTCTATTCCTCCATATATATGTTCAAAAACATCTTAATTCTATTCCCCTATATACATGTTCGGAAACATATGAAGGATTCAAAACTGGATGGACGAAGTCACGTATATAGGAATAGACGTGAGAGACTCTAGTCGGAGTGTCAACAGAATTTGTGGTTGTAAGAAAGGAACTTCCGTTGAATTCGGACTAACACTATCCATAAAGCTAGGCATCTTCATTCATTTGGGTATCCACTCCGAAAATAGTTAGGGCTAATACATGACCCACGGAATTAGGTTATTCATCATAAAAAAATAAAAAAAATTAATACTGCTATGCTCCCGAAAAGACCCGAAAAGAGAAAGGAAGACTTAGATTTTGATCGGTGTTGGTTTTTTCAACGAAACAAAGAAGTTTTTTTCTTTGATCCACTTTCAAGTGAACATTTGTTTTGATCTACGAAGAGTTGACTTGCTACCTTGAGGTGTCGACTTAGTTATTTGCCAAAAAAAATAAGCACAGTCTTCTACCTATTATATATCCATTATATCGACACAATTAGGTAAAGCTTTTACGGGGGCTAAATTATGAGGATAGGACCGTGCCGCAATAGAACATGGCACTAATGTATGCCCTAAGGACCCAGCACCTTGACAGGACAGAAAACTTTGTCGATCCATCCAAGGGGCCTAAGTTGGCCTAAGTTGAAAGCGAAACCATATCAGTCACGTACCTGCACGTATCTAACGCCTGACAGGCGACGTCACGCTGCAGTGGTTGCTGACGTACTCGCCAGCTGCCAGAGCGCCGGCGGTGGGGCCGTTTCTAAGGGCCTAAACAGGAGAACTTTACATTTTAAAAGAATTCCTGCTGATGAATTTGAGGAAGCTGAGAAAAATCAATCTCTAGATTTTATTTTTTTATTTTAAAACTACACCTCATCAGAATAAAAAACTGAATTATTTAGAAAAAAATTATTCTAAAAGAACCTATTGCTGCCAAAACCTCCTTCCAGACATAGATATCCAGATGATTGACATCATATGGTACGGATGATTAAGGGCCAGTTCGTTTGGACGTTTGACACTGGCAATTTTTGATTTTTCATTAACACGTATTCCAAATTATTAAATGTATTTTAAAAAACTTATGTATCAAATATTTTTTTAAATTTATAATAATTATTATTTAATTAATAATGTACTAATAACTTGTCTTATTTCTTTTTTTTCGGACTTGCCACTGCCTACTTAAAAAAGTCAGCCTAGTACCATGGCAGAAAATTCTAGATGAGGACTGAAGATTGAATAATAGTTGCCGGTCTCTATATATAGCTATGCTGTCTCTGTGGAGTACTGAATTAACCAACCATTAATTCAACCGGAAGATACAGAAGCCCAATACAGAAGTACTCACGAACAAAATAAAATTGAAGAGTCAGTCAGGGCCTTTGGTTATACCTGACAAATCTGCTGCTTTGTCGTTTTATATTATAAAATGTTTTAGTTTAAATTTGATAAATCTACAGAACAATAGCAATATCTATAATATTAAATTAGTTTTATCAATTAATTTAGCATTAAATTTATGTTTATAGTATTTTTTGTTTTAAAATATTATTATATTTATTATAGATTTGATCAAACTTAACCAAGTTTAATTTAGGATAAACTTATGAAATGGAGGGAATAATAATATTGAAACAGCAGATAAAGGTTTACTTGTTTGATTTCAAGTGATATGAAGTACTATGTACGTGGGGAAGTACGAGGAAAAAGAAAAGAAATTTGCATAATAGAATAATAATTAAAGAACATGAATCTTCACAAATCACTACTAACAAACACCATATAGAGACCGGTCTTTATCGGTTTGCCTAAAATTAGGTGTTTTCTACCCTAAAATTAAGATTTTTTCTATTTTGTTATGATAAAATTAAAATCAACACCTATAACCACTCATTATATTAGTACCCGTTCATAAAAAAAATTGGCTCTAATAGTCATCCAAGTCTTAAAGGTATCGGTTTCTATGATAAACCTACACCTATAGATATCACATACGTGTCGGTTTTTTATAATAAACCAGTATATACGAGTGCAATACCATAGGTATTGGTTTTTACTGTGAACCATCACATATGAGTATCATATATGTGACGGTTTACAATTAAAACCGACACCTACGTAACTTATATTGTTATGTTTTTGTCTAACTTTTTTATAAGAAGTTGGATGAAGATAAACTTTATATAAAATTTGTAGAGTTCGACGAGATCTACAACTTTGTAGTCGATGACTTTTTGATTTGAGATTATTTGGATGTCAAAAATGTATTATAAGGTCTCAGATCTATTTGGATAAGTGAAATTTTAAAATATGTAAACGATCTCAGGATGGAGCCAAAACCTAAATGGAAGTTGTAGATCTGGATGAGATCTACAGTTTTATAGTTGACAAAATTTATATTTAAGCTCATCTATGATGTTAAATATGGATTATAAGTTTGAATCATAGTAGTCTCAAAAGAATAACATTTGCTTTCAAAACAACAAGTTTTTCTAGCTGAGATAGTAAGGAGTCTTTGAATAGAGAGAGTGGTCTTTGGGTTCGAATATTGCTTGGCACATCCTATTCCTATAGGTTAAAAAGATCATGTGACTTGTGAGAAATGAAGTGTGATTGTGTGTAAGGGTCTAATAAAATGTAAACCTATAGGTGTCAGTTTTAAAGGTTATTGATGTCAATTTTAGAACCGATATTAAGTTTCGGTACCAATGACTACTCTCATTAGTTTCGCTAAATTGATGTTGGTTAAACATGACAATGTACTAATATTAAAACAAAAATGTATATAAAGGTGGAATTGATCTGATACATATATTAAAGGTGTTACTATAGACTGGCAGGCCTTGTAAAATATACAACTACAATTCAAACAACAAAAAAAAGGTACAAACGTGTAATCGAAAAAATCAACAGAAGTAGTGTTTAGCCATGCAAGAATTCAGCTACGAGTATTTCTTATTGCATATACAGGCCAACAACTGACAGGTGCACGTACGTACGTGACGCTGGTTGAGTGGATGGCCATCTTAAGCAGTACGAGGGACGACGGAGGTTGCAGCTTTGGTGACCCCGGTGATGACCACCTTTGTACCGGCCTCGGCGGTGAACGTGTCGTACCGGAGGAAGAGCTCGACGAGCAGCAGCCTACCGACGAGCACCACCAGGTTCTTGCCGGGGCACTGCTTGTTGTCGACGCTAGGGTTCTCCATCTCTCGCCCATTCGACCAGTACACGTACTGCAGCAGCTTCCTTCCCTCCTCGCCGACGAACCGGTCGCCGACGAACTCCCTCGCCGTGGCGCCGAACACCCGCGGGTCCCTGGTGGCGCACGGTTGGTACCCGAACAGCATCTCCCCCTTCTTGATCGCAAACGACGCGTCGTGGCTCTCAATCTCCAGGTCGGCCTTGGCGCGCCCGTACTGGAACCTGACCGGCGGGTCCAGCCGCAGCGCCTCCCACACCACCGACCTGATCAGCTCCATCTTCTCCAGAGCGGCCGGCGTCACGTTGCCCCCGGCGTCGGCCACCGCGCTCCGTATCTCCGCGGCCAGCCTCTCGTGGAGCTTCTCGCCGGCCTGCGCGACGCGCGCCAGGATCTGCGGGAGCAGCAGCTTGAAGCCGCCGTAGCTGTTGAACACCGTCGCGAACAGCAGGTTGTGGCAGGCCTCCTCCCGCGACAGGCCAAGGCCCTCGGCGGCGTCGAGCGCCTGCGACGCCGCGGCGGCGAAGTACGCGTACAGCGCCTTGTAGTCGGAGCTGACGAGGATGGGTGGCAGGGGCAGCGTGTGGAGGAGCGGATCCTCGATGATCATGGGCAGACCGAGCGTGGTGAGCGGGGCGAGCTGCCATAGGAGCCACTTGGCGGCCTTGGTCGGCCCGCCAGTGCCGAGGGCGCTTGACGCGGAGGGGCGCACGCCGAAGTACGCCTCGCCGATGAACTCAAAGGAGGTGGCGTCGTTGAGGGCGGTGAAGTCGGACTTGCCGGCGTCGCTCGCGAGCTGCGACTCGACGGTGTCGAGGAGCGCGCCGAAGTTGGAGCGGAAGGCAGTGACGAAGGCGTCCTTGCGGGAAGCCAGGAGGGAGAGGAGCAGCTGCTTGACCTTGGCGTGGTTGGGCTCGGATGGGTCGAGGTAGGCGCAGACGCGGTAGCCGCCGGTAAGGCAGGTGGATGGCATGAACGTGCCGGTGAACACGTCCCTCTTCTCGACCTTGGCGACGTCGAAGAGGACGGGGAAGCTCTTGGCGTCGAGGAGCGCCACCACGCGGGGGTCGCGCGCCATGAAGGGGCCCGGCGGGACGTTGATGCGGACGACGGTGGAGCCGTACCTCTCGGCGCGCGACTCGAAGTACTTGTCCTGCCCCTGCAAGTAGTAGAAGTCGAGCCGGTCGCGCACCGCCGAGATGAACGGCACGCCGTAGCTACCCGGCACGGGCCGTCGTGGCAATGGCACGCCTAGCTCCATGCCTAAACCTACTTTGCTCCGTGTTGTTCTTTGGATCGATCACCTTCACTATGAACTCCCGAAACTTTGGACGCCTAACTACTGGGCGCGCGTGGGGGTAGAAATAGCCCGCCCGCGCGTGGAGAGAGAAATAACGAGGAACCGTTTTTCGTCGGCGCTTGTTCGGCGTGCTTTCTTTGGCTGGCAACTTGCGATCGGCTGATAGGGGTCTTGGAGAAAGAAATTAGCTGGGGACGTCGACTAATCCAAGGTGGAATTGTTTCCTTTTTAGTTTTTCTGTAAAAGATCCTGTTTGCTTTCTTGGCTTTCTCCCAAAAGCCGGATCAATAGTCATATTAATCTATTCAGAAAAAAATATCCAAGGGTGGAATGTATAGGTGGCCGATGGGCCGGGCCGAGGCGTGTTGGGCCGGGCACGATGGCACTATGCACCGACTGATACGGCACGGCCCGGCTCGAGATGGCCGTGCCGCACGGCGCGATCGACCATGCCGTGCCTGGGCCGGCGGCTGAGCCCGTGGGCCGGCACGACACGGACACTATTCCATGCCGGCTCGAACACGGCACGGACACTGTTGCATGCCGGCCCGGGCACGGCACGATCCACGGGCCGGCACGGCAAGCGGGGAGGCACGGCGACGACGCTAGGCGGCTAGGGTTACGGTTTAGGACGGCGGCACGGGGGGCGACGGGGAGAGGAGGCTCGGCGACAGCGTGGCGTCGGCGACGAGGACGGAGGCAACACGATGCAGAGGTGGAGGGCGGAGGCGGCGCGCCGACGCAACGCGTCGACGTGGCGCGTAGGGCGGAGCGGAGGTGTTGCATCGGCGTGGCGCGTAGGGCGGAGCGGAGGTGGTGCATCGGAGTGGCGTAGAGGGCGGAGCGAAGGCGGCGCCGGTGTTGAGGACGGAGCAGACCCGACCGGCGGCGGCGGCGGCTTGGGATCCAGGGAGGGAGCGGACCCCGGCCGGCGGTGACCCAAGCTGAGGGGAGAGAGGCGGAGCGACTCGCGAGCGTGCACCGTGCGGGGTTTCGGCCGTGATTTTTTTCCTTTCTTTTGGCCCATGGGCCTTAAGCGTGCCCGGGCTGGCACGGCACGGCCCGGCCACCCGTGGGCCGTGCTTGGGCCGGGGGCATAGTATGTGGGTCAGCACGGCACGGCACGGCCCATTACAGTACCCGTGCATAAACGGGTCGTGCCACATCCGTGCCCGTGCCGTGCCGGGTCGGGTCACCCGTTTGGCCACCTATAGCGGAATGGTTGATGAAATTATTTGGTGCATCCGTCCGTGTAACTAACAGTGAATAAGTACGCGTGTCTTGCTTGCTTTATCTAGTCTTTTTTATCTCACCTCCACACGTTCGCACGACAAGTGGACAACATCATCGTTCGAGGTACATGCACGCGGGTGACTTGGTCGAACTCTATAGAATTCGAAGATAACATATCTAGATCCAAGGTTCTTGTTAGGACGTCTATCGCGTGGGTCATACCATCAGTACTCCCTCCATCCAGTAGTATACTTTAGGGAGAGATGGATGACAAGTCCCTAGCTTAAACCAGATCTAATGTCTAGCGGGGACGTCCACATGTCCATCATCCATCCAGTAGTATACTTTATGGAGAGATGGTATGTTTGCAACTTTATTTGGGTCAGTCGATCTGGTTCGAGGTTGTGCCCTTGGAGCCGCTCGAAGGATGCTACATGTCCTTTACGGTTTCCCCTGGGACCAACTTGTTGGTCACCTAGGAACCAAGTCATGGCGCCGTTCTAGGATGAGAACCATGATTCTAGTTTGTCCGGGGACTACCAAGTGCACTTTGAATGGAAGTCAAGAGAAGCAGACGAGTCATCCCTCCCTAGGGCACACCACGTAGCTACACTTGGGAAGGGGTCGGATCCCACATTTTAGATGTCTCATTTCGAGAACCCACAAACAACCTAGGAGGGTACATGGTGTTCTCGCGAAGAGAAGACAGGTGGACACTTGTCCTTTCAGATACCATGTCACCTCGAAGAGCGGTGCATCGGCTGCAGAGTCTGTCCATCGCATTAACTCCAGATTCCATTACATTGTCTCAATGTATTAATGCAGTGAGATACGCCGTATCCAAAGTATTGATTTCACATGGGGATGGATAACAAGTTGAGGGAGAAGACCGAGAGATTGCAAGCGGGCCCGATATTTGTGTCCCACAAGATGTCTGTGTTAACACCAAAATTTGATACGGTTATTTAGTGGATTCGGTTAAGGAAAGAAGTCGATTGGTAGATGAAAGTTTATCAAGATCAAGCTGAATTCAACGAGAAATCGTGAAGACCACAAAAATATAGTTATGTATCTCTTAAATAGGTTGGATTAGTTATCTTCTTTTCTTATTAAGAGTCTTATCTCATGTCAGAGGGTATAATATGTACATCCTGGGTCTTTATAAACTATCTCCACATATCGATATAACTTTCGACGCATCGCCACCTTTTATTCCTACGAGTTCTTAGTTTCGAGTTAGGCTACATCTTTTTGATCTTCAGCGAGGAATTAAGTTCCGTCAACTTTGCTTGTATCGGCGTGGTTAGAACTCTATCGGTTAGATTCAATATTGTATTCAAGTTAATGCAAGTGTTGCCTATCAGATATATTGATTTCATCTTTACCTGTTTCGCTGTTTAGAGTCGTATCGGCTTAGTTAGGACTTTCTCGGTTAGGCCCGATATTCTGAGTAAGTTGGTATTTCTCTAATCATATTGTTGTTATAGATTGATCAATATATCCATCACGTTTGTGTATATTTATTGGCTAAATAGTTTTTTCTTATTATCTTTAATCTTATAGTGTCTTGGTTAGGTTTAATCTATTAGATTGTTGCTAATAAGTTTAATTCTAGTAAGCCGATAGGTTTTTATGTAATATTCATCGGAATTCTAGTTGATGAGTTATCATTATTCCAATCTTCAATTATCATATGTATCTGTTAGATTAGCCTATATACATTTAATTTACTTATATCGGATCTTTAACCGATTTATGCTTTAACCATTGAACTTATATTTATCATGTTATATCAGTTTTGGCCGATTGGTTCATATTATATTATCTCATTGCAATCTCTAAGTTATATCGGCTCATACTGAAACTTGTATATTCACTAGTTAAATCTTTCTTTATCAACTTCAATCTTATAATGTCTCAGTTCGGTCCGATCTATCAAGATTGTCTTCGATAAAGAACAATTTATTGATGATTATCCATAGTTTAGTTTCAGCTGATGATAGCATAAATCTTATTGTTTATCTGATTATTTGAATCTATATTGGATTATAGTCGATTGATCAAAACCATATCGACATTGGTTGGCCTTGCTACACCATATCGGCCTATTAGCCGATTGGCTTCTTTGATCTTATACGATCTATCTATCTATGTTGATTTATCTTGTTAGTTGCAGGATCAAACTAACTGGCATGTCATTGATAGGACATACACTGAAGCTAAGCAGATCTCCTAGGCCTTCATGTGTCGCGACGAATTTCACATCAACAGTCTGCTGCTACAGTAAAACCGACATGGAGCTCAAGGAGTTAGCTCACGCTTATGATTACGTACAATGTTCTCTCTCGATGGAGAGAGAGACCAAAGGGTATAAAACTCCATCTAGAGAGACACCATCACTCTCTACACCACCATGGCCAACTCCTACTCAAGGGTCGTTGTCGTCGAGGTTAACGCAGTATTTGTCACGTCTCGATTTTTTTGAGATTAAAAATTATTTAATAAATCATTTATATAATTTATATTAAAATTTAAAGCAAGTTATCAAATGAAATTAATGTGGGAAATAATGTTTCTTTAAAAATTATGGCTGTAAATATTTATATAATATTCTCCATGCCCTAAAGTACTATCTGAAATTTCTCATAAATTTTCAAAGCTCAAGAAGTAATTTTAATACTACAAAATTCATTTAATCAATTAACTAAATAAAAAACGAATTAAATCTCCCTCCCGGTATTTGGGCCGAGTTCGACCCAAGTCTGCTTCTCCTCGCGCACGCAGCCACTCCGCCCCTCTCACCTCCTCTCTCCCGAAGTTCGCTACCCCCCATCCTGGCCTCCTCTCTCTCTCTCTCCCTCTCTCTCTCTCGGCTCATCGACAGGTGGGACCGTGGACCCCACATGTCAGCTCCTCCTTCTACCTCCAGCCGAGCGGCAACCGCCATGGCTGCCACTTTCCCCACGTCGTCGTGCACGCCTCCCGCGCCCTGCCCTCACCTCCAAATCATGTAGACACGGTCGCCACCCACCTCTCCATCCTGCGCCCGTACCCCACTTCCCCCATGGAAATCGTCGCTGAGCCATGTCGTCCTCACCCACGTCAATGCCCTCCTCCACCCAACAAATCCGCACCGCCCCGAGCCTACATAAAGCTTCCCTGATCTCCCGTCTCTCGTATCCCCGTCTTGCCTAAGCTACTCGCGCCCTCAAACCACTCCCACGTCGTGAACCCCCACTGCCGCTGCCGGTCGTCGTACTCCGACCGAGCACTGTCGTTGTTAGAGCCGTCGTCGCACTGCGCAACCACCATCGTCGGCTTCGTCGCGTCGAGGCCTTCTCTGGTCGCCCTCTCCTCAAAAAACTTTGTCGTTGAAATGCCGCCTCCATCGACAACCCGAGCTCCGTCATTCCTCTGCCACCTCCGGCAAAGCACCACCGCAGCTAGCGATGCTCCAGCGCTTCGTCGTCTCCACCTCTAGCTCTGTCGCCCTATGTAGTTGCCTGACCACACATCCATCTGCCCCAAACACCATCGGAGCGACGATTTCACCGCCAACCCATGGCCGCCTCCGAATTCGCCACCTCTGGTTGACGATAGCCATCGACTAGGGCCACCCCGTGCCGCTTCGCTTTACCCTCCAGCTTCACAGCATCGTCGAGAACTCCGGCTAAACCTCGGCCTTCGTCTAAGGCCGTCGAAACTCCATTCCTTCCACTTGAGGTGAGCGCCACCCTCAGTACCGAGCTTCGGCCATTTATTCTCACCGCTCGGTGTCGCCTCTCGCACTCCTAACCTTCCTTCCACCTTCCGCGGGGCAAGGAGGCACCAGGTTGCCTCTTTGGTCTCACCAACCATCACCCCACACCGGCCACCACCACCCCATTGCCGTCAAGCTCCCGCACTGCCATTTCCGCCATGCATGCTTGGTGTGCATGCCCCTCCCTCTCTCTTTCTTCCGCCACATCCCGTACCGCCACCGCACAGGGTGGTCTCCGACAACGACCATCAGGGCACGTGTCGCACGCATCGCCGCTGCTCGGTCAAGTTGACCAGTGGGCCAACCCGTCCCCTTTTACTGCCAGCTGTTGGATTGGCCCCGACCCGATCCAAGCTGTTGGGCGCCCGTGGACAACCATGGTCCCGGTCCACGGTGTTGTCGATCCCCGCGATGGACCGGGTCCACCATAGATCGTCCCTCCCTTGAATGGGGCCCACCTGTCGGTACCGGTGCCTCATGCTGACTCAATAAACCTTATTTTCCTTTAAGAAAATAAATAATAATTATAAAATAAATTGAGTTAATTTCTAGAAATTCATTTAAATGGCTGAAAACTTCTAAAATTCATAACTAATTTATATGAACTCCAAAGTGAGTCATTCAACTTGCAAAATTCATCTAAAATTGAGATCTACATGTTTGTTTCCTTTTCATATACTGTTTATTTGGTTTTATTATGATTTTTCTTATTTTATGTGCGCCGTGTAAATTCCGCCGTTTTAGAAGATCGTGACTGCGAGGAAAAGAGTTTTGAAGAAGCAAAGCAAGTCACACATTTTCTCTTGAGCATGTTGAAGCCAATTTATAAAATGTTTTACCTTTTACAACTAAATTACATGTTTTGGTAATTATATGTGAATAGAGACTACCTATCTGTTTGCTTGTGTCATGTTTACTTGATATTCATCCTTTGTCAAAATTGGGTGATAATTTGACTAGCTTGTGTCACTTATGTTGACCTTGCTAAAATTATGGTATACTTAGCCATGCTTAATTATTACTAGCTTATCTAATGGGATAATCATATTTTTTACATGTATCTCGATGAGCTGCGAGCTTGAGACACCTGGCCATGTTTTATTGGTCGTAATCATTCAACTAAAATATGACTTAATGGTGAGTTGTGGGCGTATGGTTTTAATTGTCACACACATAACATTTAAGGACTGGTTCGCGAGAAACCCTGGAAGACTTACCATGCCTACAACAAGCAAGCGTGGGTAACTGTTAGACTTGTAGTATATTTTTTCTTTCTAATGCACCCAAATGAGGGTGGGCGTGATGGAGTTGGGTCGGCCCCAGCTTAAGGGTTGATCGGCTGCCAGATTTAATGCGATGCACCCGGGGCTACCCACCCAGACTTAATGGTGGGGGTGAAACCTCGGCGTAGTGTGCTTGCTTAGGGGGAGTTATGCGAAGGATCCTGTCATGATTTTCTGTTTTGCAGTATCATGACGGTACTTCGGAGCATGACAACATATGTGAAATGTGTGTTGTAGGTACAGTTGTATACCTTTGGCCAGAGTAAAACTATTTGAATAGTTATGTCTGTGGTTATGGGTGATCGATTAGCTTCATCATGATTAGTCTTACTTTATTAATTAACTTGACTTAATGAACCTATCCGTGGTCTGATCCTCATCAGGGGATGATCCGACGATGTAGGACAAGCACGTACGCCCCCATGCACAACGAGAACCATCTCGCGGGCGCTGCACAAGTTGGGTGCCATCGCTCATTACAACGATGATTTTCTTGTGGTGGACATGCTCCAGCGACATCACATCTAAATCCATGGCGCGGTAGTTGAGCTCGAGCTTTTACCTCCCCTCGGCAATTGAGAAATTTGTTCTGTCCTTTTCTTCTTTATTTCTATCAAGTACGAACCAGGGTGTAGAGGTCATTTGAAGGGCGCGGTGTCGATGCCGATGCAGGTGGAGCTTCGACGCAAGCATAGTATTGGCGGGTGGTTGCTCGACTTGCGCACTGTGGTTCTTCCTGCGTATGAGTGAAGAGAAAGAGGAGAAAGGGGGAGCTGGGTAGAGTAACCAACCCAAACTATAGTTGATCTAAAGTGAAAAAGTTTGTCTACCCTTAGTCCAAATCAGGCAAAAAAGAATGGCTCAAGTTGTTTACTCTTGATCAAATAAAGATACCCTCAAGACAGGACGATCCTATCACCATACGAGGATAGACCGATCAACGATAAAAAATAGAGTTCTATCTGAATATCCTGGGTGACTTACTGTAAATAGACTAGAAAACCAAACCGTGCGTGACTAGGTTACGTATTATATAACCTTGCCTCTTAAGCTATATAAGACGGATAAAGATCCCAAATAGTAAGGCAACTTAACTAAAGAGAATCACATCGACATGAATCCTAGTAATACTACACTGGCCTCCAGCCAAATAGAAGTAACCTCTCATTGAGAGCCTGAATCTGTATGTCACTATTTAGCTTTAACCTCGGCGTATAACCTCATATTCAATATTGCCAATATAAACATGATAATAGATGCACAAGAAGGGATCAATGGATCAATTACAGATCGTTCTAATGCTACTTACACCTAAAGTTCTATGACAAGGGCAGGAGATTCAGTTAGTTCAGGGAGCTATTCCTCAGCAAGCTATTTGAGGAAGGAGAACTCCTATCGCTGAACCACCTCTCCTGCACGGACACAGGGGAGTCGGCGACTGCACCCTTCGCCATCTCTTGCTTTGCCACTGCGTTTGCCGCGGCATGCCTCTTGCTCTTAGCGGTTCCCCACGACTTGTCCGTGCAACGTGATGGAGCCGACGAGCAAAGCGAGGACGTCGTCGACATGAACATGGTGTCATCCGTGGACGGCGCCCACCCGCTGACCTGAATCTGTTCCAGCTCGTCGGCGACCTCAGCCATGGATGGCCTCATCTCGCTGTGGAACGCCAGGCACCGAAACGCCAGCTCGGCCACCTTGTGGATGGACGTGAGAGTCCAGGCGTCCCTGTGCGGGTCCAGGTAGGGGTCGACGATGTCATCGAGGCAGCCCTTCCCGATCCTGTCGACGGCCAGCTGCGCCAGGTTGACCTCGCTGCCCACCCGGTTGAAGTCGACGGCCTTCATGGCCGTGATGATCTCGACGAGCACGACGCCGAAGCTGTACACGTCGCTCTTGTCGGAGAGGTGGAAGTTCTGGTGGTACTGCGGGTCGACGTACCCCGGCGTGCCCTGCGGCGCGGTGGAGATGTGCGACGAGTCGATGGACGTCATGCCCATCCGCGACAGCCCGAAGTCGGCGACCTTAGAGTTGTACTCGTGGTCGAGAAGGATGTTGCTGGACTTGATGTCGCGGTGGTAGATGGGCGGGTGCACCTCCGAGTGCAGGTATGCGATGGCCTTGGCCGTCTCGACGGCGATCCGGAGGCGGACCGTCCACGGCACGGCCGGGCCGCGCTCCCGCTGTAGGTGCTGCGCCAGCGTGCCGTTGGGCATGAACTCGTAGACGAGGATCTGCTGCCCGTGCTCGATGCAGCAGCCGAGGAGGCGGACGAGGTTGCGGTGGCTCACCGACGACACCAGCTTCACCTCGTTCATCACGCGGTCCAGCCCTGCGTTGTCGCGCTGCTTGATCCGCTTCACGGCCACGAGGCGGTTGCTGCTCAGCCGCCCGGCGTACACCGTGCCGTACGCGCCCGTGCCAAGGCGCTGGTCCTCGGCGAAGCCGTTGGTGGCGCGATCGATCTCGCGGTACGTGTAGAAGGGCACCGTGCAGGACGCCTCCGACAGCAGCCGCTTCGTGCTCTGCTGGGTCCGGAGGGCCGCCGACCGGCGCCGCAGCAGGTGGTACACCAAGCAGGTGATGCCCATCACCATGGCTCCAAAAAAGACACCTGCGTTGTGTGAGTGCAAAGAATCCATCATGTAATCCAATTGCAATTGGAAGTTTGGAACTAGGCTGAGAGATCATTAGGAAGTGTGAAACACAGCAAAATTCTGGCCTGCTAGACTAAATAAAAGATAAGGGACAAAAGGCCTTTTTCTTGCCCAGAAACCAGCCCAAATTTGGGGTTGTCTTATTCAAAGCATACCAGCAGAGGCACAAACCAACATATCAGGGCGTAAGCTGGGCCTTAACTCTGTCCCATTCGGTGTTACCTTCTCCATTTCAAATTATAATAGGTTTGACTTTATTTTAGTCAAAACTTTTTCTAAGTTTAATGAAATTTATACAAAAACACACCAACATTTATGATACCAAATTAGTTTTATTTAATCTATAAATTTGTGATGAAATGTTGCTATGTTTTATATAAACTTAGTCAAACTTAAAAATATTTAATTTAAAAAGTCAAATGTCTTATACTCCCTCTGAATAAAACACACACGTATTTTAAGATAACTAACAATTATTTTATTATAAATTAAATTTTATTTGATGAAAGTAATATCACTATATTAACCACATTTGAATTTACTTTCATGCAATTATAATTTTGTTGCTATAAACATTATAGTATATGATAAATTTAAAGTCAAAAATTAGTTTTGAAGACCGTGCCAAGTTCAAACGTGTCTATTGAGTGGGACAGATGGAGTAAGAACTAGAGTAGTTTGGATTTTGAAACATCGGAATTCTTCTACTTCTATACACGTAATACAGCCTCAGACTCATCCGTTCCATACAAATATTCGGCTTGAATTCCATGTGTAGGAATCTGCTTGAATAAAATTAGCTGATAAGGGACTAATATTGGGCTGTGCTTCCATATACCTCTATGAAAAAGTTTACCATCGCCTGTTTGAACTATAGAAAGTTCACGGATGAATAGTGTTTAGTTTAGATATTTAGGATGGTTTTTAGATTTTTGTTGAAATTCAGAAATTTTACCGTTCTTCAAAAAAACCTTGAGGTGCTTAAATTTTATACTAAAAATTTTGATATCTTAAGATAACTACTACCTGAAGATACCAAGTTTTAGATTAAAAATATGGTATCTTTCAATACCTTTTTAAGGATGATAAATTACCATTTCTTAAAACAAAATACTAAATAATATTAGCACCATCCTCCTAAACATCAGTCATGTAGTCACACGCATGAGAACAGCTGTTTTTTCTCTATGGATGAAGCTCAAACCTACATAAACACTCCATGTCTTTAATTTGTGAATGCTACTGGTAAGATCAACTAGCAAACTGACCTCAAAAGCAAACTGCAACGCATTTTTACTAAAATCAAATTCCAACCTCTTTTGGCCAAAAGTAGACAGTTTTTTTTCTGACAATCAGCCGAGATTTATAAGCAATTACCTGCCACAAGAAGGCCGATCTGAACCAACTTGCCGCATGATCCTGATAGGTATTTTGAAGGATTACACTTTGGAACTGAAAAAAAAAACATTAGTGTGAGATTTAAAGTGAAGAGGGGAACAGAGAAGGAACTTTATTATATCAAAGTTTGACTTCATACATTGAGAAAAATCAAGAAAATTTATGCAGCGATTTGGAAAATTCTTCTTCCAGGGATGAAGCTATACAGAGAAGGTAAGCATGGCAGCACCTAAAAAACTAGTGGCGCTACACCCCCACTTGGTTGATATGTATTTTTCTTAGCAACTGGTTCCTGTTTTTATGAATGATCATGGGACTCAACACCATCTATATAGGATGTCAGGCAAAGAAACAAGCAAATATTCCTAAGCAGACATAGGCAGGCAACAAAGCCAACATGTCAGAAAAATATTTCTTCGGAAGCTTCAGCATATCTAATATTTCAATGGCACTACAGTTCAAGCAACTTGTCGTAGAAAACAAAAGTTCTGCTAGAACTAAAATCGAATATATATCCTCTAAATAACCGAATATACTCTTATGTCACTTGCGCAAGTAGTACATTATGTTTTTTTTTTGAAGAAATACTACATTACGGTTTGACACCAGCGAAATACCCAAAAATAATTAGCTTGAACTGCCAGTGCTTAACATGTGTGACGGTATGAGAACCAGTTGACAGCAGTTGCAGTTGTGCAAGGAATGTTATTGCCAACGCTCTCGCACGTACCAGTAACGGGGGCTATTTTCTTTTCTTTGAAAGGCCGGTAAGCAGAGCCTTTCGCTGTTCAATCAGATGATGGTTAAGTTAATTGTCCATCTATAACGCTGATTAGCCATTGGTCCAATCCTTGGTCTTGCGCTGCTGGTTAGCTAGGTGTACAGTCAACGAAGCACAGGATACGCCTACTCTTCTGTCTACTCCGAACGATTAATGGTTACGATCGAGTGGCTTGAGTAGTTAGCTCGCAGGGGTTGACTGACCAAATCAATGGACGAAAAAAGTAGAGCAATGGAGCTAATCAGTGGATACCATCCAGCCATTGTAATGAGAGTACTGACCTCTCCGGCAACCGGCGCTGGCGGTGTAGCCGTCGCCCTCGAACCCCTCCAGGCACTCGCACCGGAACGCCTTCTGCTGAGTAGTCGGCGCGGTGAACCCGTGGCAGATGGCGTGGCTCGAGCAGCCGCACCGCCCCTGCACCCACCAATCCAGCTCCAGCGCGGTCAGCTGCAGCGCCGGTCCCGGAGTGTTCGAATAAATCGACGCCGACACGAGCCCACCGCAGTCCGAGCCGAGCCGCCGCATCTCGCTTCTATTCAAGAAAGGGTTTGTCCCGTCGACGTTGGCTTTGGTAGCAGGCAAGACGCAGCGGATGGAATTGCAGCTCTTCTCGAGGTAGGCCTCGGGCGGGATGCTGCAGTTGCTGAGGCGGGCAGCGGCCTGCGCGTCGCACGAGCTCACGACCAGAGCGTTCTGCGCGGCGGGCGCGTAGTTGTCGGTGAAGAGTGCCGCCAGGGATTCGTTGAGCGGTCGGGAGCAGTCGGGGGGCAGGGTGAGGACGACGGCGCGCGGCGTCACGTTGCTCACGAGCAGGCCCAGCCCGCTCGTCCCGCCGAGCCACGCGGTGCCGGAGGTCTCGTCGCAGCCGAGCTGCACCGTGCAGCCTCTGGAGAAGCCGAACGGGTACGGCACCCTCATGCGGCCGCAGCTCCGCGTGCAGCTGCCGTTTCCTCCGCCGCCCGCGGATCCCGCTGATCCGCGAGCCGCGTGCAGCAGCACCAGCAGGAGTAGCCACGCTGCGCCCCGCATCTCCCCACGGAAACCGGCTACCGCTTCCGCGCGAGTCGTTTCATCCGAGCAGAGAGCGCGAGTCGGGCTGCTGCGGTGCGCGACGTGGGGAATACGGCCACGGGTTCGGTCTTGTCCCAAGAGGCGCGCTTGGAGTTGGACGGGTGGGAGTGGGGGGCTTTGCCGCCGCGGCTGATCTGATGATGTCTTTGTTTTGGATTCCTTGGCGCAGAATTCCGCATTAAAACCAGGCCAAGTCGGACCAACGACCAACCTATTCCTGCATCTCCTCCGCTTCTTACCCCATTCTGTACTGCACAGGCAGCTCATCGGTGGGCCCCGCGGAGTAACGCCACGGTACAACCGTGCAAGCTGCCATGGAAGCCGATCACTAAATTATCCATTGCTTCATCCTGTTCCTTTTGGCCGTGACCATGTCACGTCATGGGAAAGAATGCGGGGCCTTCGTCATCTGTCGGCTCATGGACACTCGTTCCCACTTCCCTCCCACACGCCTAATCGCTCTGTCGTCGCTGTCAGCCTGTCACGGTTCACCGTTCTTCCGGTCTTCCCTGCCGCCGTGGCCGTGGACCGGCGACTCTCGTCTCGCCTCACACCCGTTCCACCCTTAAAACACGTTGCGCCACTTGCCGCTCCGCCTGCCAGCGCACGAAACCCTCGAACTAATCCAAATCTGAACGACAAACCTACGTCTGACCAAATGGACAACACAACGTACTTGGAACGGTTGGAGTGTTGGACAGTTTTCTTTTTTCTAAATACGGAGTAGAATAATCTGTCCAAGTTCAAGGTCTATGCATATGTAATGTCATATACACGGAGTAAGGACTTATTTAGGGTTCATTTAGCTGCGAAAATTGGTTTCGGTTTCGATTTAATGTGTTTGTTCAAAAATCTATACCACTCATTTTTTATCTAGAAATAAGAAATTGCTATAGATAGTTTCGTCGGTTTATAAAAAAAAACCGTTTCTTTGAGAATCACCTGTGAATCACTATAAACATTTCTGCCCGTTTCTCCGAGAATCCGAAACCGTGCCAAACGGGCCCTTTGTTCGAAGGAATTTTAACTCATAGAAACATGAAAAAAATAAAGAAATAGGAATGCACATGCACACTAATTTCCAAGAGGTTTGTGTGGATAAAAAATTTTCAAAAGGAAAAATTTTCTTTAGTTTTCATATACTTACATTTCTATAAATCAAATAGCATTCATATGAAGTAATTCTTAGAAATCCAAATCCTTCGTTTTTACTTCAAACAAAAAAAACCTAAGAGGTGATTTGGTGAATTAAGGACTCAACCCGACCAACGTTTAAAGATTAGATGAAACTAATTTAGTTGTACTAGTATTAGTAGTTAGTAGTACGCTAGCACAGTAAAGGACACCGGCATTACATTAACTATTCCATCAAGACGATGGAGCAAACCAACTTAGTACTAGGTCTCTACTTATAACGTTTTTGTTCATAGGAAAGATGTGGTATTAACTTGGCTAATCTTGTACTAGAGGAAACTTAAGGGTTTACTGAATCCTTTCAATGAAGTTGCTGTTGATGTAATGCAAAGTATTCAGTCAGTTAAAATTAGGGGACATGCCTAACCAATTTCAGTTCTGAAAGGAGAAAATGTCATAACAGGGCAAACAAGACGTGCTCGTGGAAATTAAGGATACCAAACGGATTGTCATAGAAATGAATGGAGTAATATTCAACCAAACCTGTGTAACTTGTCTGGTTGCCCCTGATTAGCAGCACTTATTTCCAACCTGCCAAACTTCAGATTTCCTTTCCTTGCTGCAGTCAACCACTCCAGCTGGTCCATGCGCCAAATCAGCGCAAAAGGATCCTGAATAGAACTTATATAAGGGGCCACAAGGAAAGCTCAAATAAGATCAATTACAAGTGTGTACTACTACTGAAAATACAGAGAAGGATACAATTAATTTGGATGCTCTGCAACTTACAAAAAAAGAGAAGGTTATGCAAATGGGTCGAGAAAAAGACAAACTTACCAATCTGCATATTTGCAACCGAACAGCCAGTTTGACTTTATTGGTTGGCACGTTGGATGTAGTTTTCTAGGAAAAGCAAATCATATGCATCCATTTTTCAAGAGGGTACAAATGCATTAAAAAAAGGTGGATTTAGAACTAAATATCCACTTGCAAAAGGTGCAAAGACATACAGGAGAAACACTGTTATTCAAGCAGTTTTACTATTACAAAGATAGAAAAAACACGAATACAAGAGAAACGCTATGATACAAGAGTTCAGTGAAGGTGTAAACAACTTCAGTAAATGAATTTGAAATCACACCTTTTGGTAGCAAATATACCCCACATTGACATTGATTCTATAAAAGGGTTTTCTCATTAACATGTATCAAGAGATTGTGAATAGACCTCAGATTTCTAGTATAGTCCTTATCTGCTCAGGCGAGTGTTTTACTAAAGACCTTGGGTCAGGGTAACAATTCTTAGGATCCACCACTGCCTTATAGATCAGTTCATAAGCTTCCGCCAGAGCTCTAGCCAAACCATAGCATGCATCAGAACGCAACCTTGGTACCTGCAGCTGCTCAAATTCAGGCAAAGAACCTTCTGTTCCAGTCACTAGACCATAGAATGCCTTCAAGCATTCCAACAACATTTGTGGTGATGTCTCCACAATATCAGCCAAAGGTCGTGCATCATCCTTGCTATAGTCCTTTATGTACGGCATCTTATTTGATAGTCCACATTTCCTAAGAATGCTATCAGCTTCTTTATCTACTAGGGTGTGCAAATGTGTTTCAATCATAGACCGCAGGTTGTTTATATAGCTTGTAGCAACCTCTTGGCCCATCAATGGTTCCTGAATAGCCGACAAACAGTTGATGAGGTAGATTTTGGATGAAGATTCACCACTCTGCACATGTTATGACATAGATGAGGAAAAATGATCCGCGCAGCAGAAGCAAAGTCTATCCAGCTGAAATGTTCGAAAGCAAATGGTTTCTGACCAGCATCAGAAATCATGCTTTCATCAATCTGATTTCAAATACAAAAGGTTGTAACTCAAAGACAGTGATGCTAATCGTTAAATTTATAGCACATGCAGTTCCCTCCATAAAGCCAGTGTTAGATAATAGAAATTCAGATTACATGTAATTTGGTGTGTGTAAGAGCAATTTATATAATAAACAAACCATAAGTGTTTCCCATATCTAGTAATGACATCAAACTATGAATTAGAAATCGACAATAATAGCAAGTTGCTAGTTCAGAATTAGAAATTAGAAATGAGGTGAGAAAAAAGGTTGCCAGTTCTACCATCTCAATCCCAAACCACATGGAACTTTTTTAAGTAGTTCGACATGAGCCAAATTTTGTTGGTCTAAGTCATCCACATTTTACAGTTACAAACTTAAAATTACCTACAGCATGTGCTCAGTAGCCAGTGAAGTAGTTGAGTACTATTCCATGTACTCCAGATATTCTATACAGCGGAAACAAAAGAATTATATGCTACTAACCAGAAAGGATGTTGATGAATTCTTAGATAAAATAGCATCAACTGAGATTGAATCTCTATTATTTCCACTGGGATCAGAACTAGCTCTACCACGCCGTGCAAGTGTCCCTTTTAACTTTTGTGCCTCTGCAGCTTGCTCGCACATCTGTACAGCAAGTCAGCAAGTCAGGAATATCGGTAACAGTATATCACACGAAGTCAAACTGTAGATAACAATCCAATATTCCATGACAACAAGAATAAATATTATGTATCCAAAAAGTAAAACAAAAGAGCTGTCTCTAGGTAAAATATAAACTTTGCACCAGCTGTAGTAATTGGTTGCACCAGCACAAGAGCACATCAGTTTTTAGTCAATAGCCTAACAACACAAGTATGGAACTCCTATAATCATTGGACATAGGTAACGCACGTCCCACAAAACTGCATAAAACAATTGGAGCAGCTCAAGTGTTTACCACATTGGAGCTAATTGTGAGAGATCATATATGGCAATGCCAAATGTGTAGGAGTACAGACCTGATACTACATAGCATATGTTTATTAGTTTAACATTTACTTAATATTATACAACTACACACACAATCTAAAAACAGCATGCAAATCATTTACCATAAAATACTACATATAAGTTTGTTTTTTTTTTTTTTTTGGGGGGGAGGGGGAGGCTCAGTGGAGCTAACAACAGTGCAACTGGTACACAGCTAATTCCAATATGTATGAGTAAGCCTTTGAAATAAGACAAAATGGATATTAAGCAATGCAGAATAATAAAAGCTTGCTTGAATCGAATATGTCAAATAAAGATACAGGTACACTGCTAATTCCAAGGATAGCCCCCACGATATTGCATTAGGTTTAGAAGTTAAATCCCTTTCATTGGTAAAGTAATTGCAGCGTGCTTAGCAGATGATGGATACTAGCAGGGATAACTATGCAAATTTGCACTATGGGCAAGCTAAGTCACATGCCAACCAAACCTTTCAGATATCTACACAGACTACAAAACACATCAAATACACAAAACTCACCTGAATTATAGGATCCAGTATGGCAGAGATGACAGGATCGAAGTTTGGCCTTTTTCCAGAGGCAGGAACCATCATGCTATTGTAGGTATTTATGAGTTCAAGCAACAACGAAATTCCTTCTCTCACTGCTGGTGGGGGAGAGAGGTCAACAGCAACAAGTGGAGGATATCGCAATAACTTTTCTCCACGGCTCTTAAGGATATTAAAGAATGTCTGCTGTGTTGCATCTCTAAGTGACCATATTGTATTGCACAGTGCAGCGTCTCCACCCAACAGGTCTGATATCTAGAATAGAATAACATTATCTGTAAACAGAACAGCTCATGGATATACTAAATGGCAAAAAATAATATGCCAGACTTACTGTGTAACCATAGAATTCCAAGGTATTACTAAGTTTGTAAGAAATTATCAGGCTTGGTTGTGACTGCAGAACTTGTTCAACTCGAACTTTAAATGGTCGACAAGCCCCTTCAAAAATTCTATCAAGAACAAAAGTTATATCATGCTCTCCTTTGGAGGGATCACCTTCTTGGACAGAATGACGACGAGTAGTTGGACCGCTGTCAGTCATCGCATCCGGATCAAGCAACACAACTATAAGCTCTCTTTCAGATGCCAGTGCCTACACAAATGAAGGATTTAAAATTAAGGGATGCTAAAGCAATGCCTTACAGAAACACATGCATGATGTATATGCTTGTTATTTGGGAGAAAAAATGACTATTCATGTCGGTTATATCAGATGGATTAAGCAATAGAACTATAGAGCCCTCAGATGCCAGTGCCTTCAGAAATTGGAGAATGAAAATTTAGTACGTCCAAAGCAATATCGTAAAGGCACAGATGCAAGGTGTATTGTAAATGTGCACGATTTGGAAGGGTGAAAAGAGAAAACGAAGTCACTCATCCTTTACTAGTTCCTACACTAGGACTAAGGATGGACCAAAGAAAATACCTGATGTAGCCACCCCAGCATATCACCAACATAACGAAGAGGATCATGAGCATGCACTTCTATTGGTCTTGGGAGCCCTCCAGGTCCACCTCTAGTAAGAGCACTTATAAACCGTCTGAACAAGGCGTGATGTCTCATATTGGCAACCTGCCGATGCAGATCACTCATCACAATATGTAAATTGTGGCAACTTTACTATCTTCAAGGTAAACTTAGTATGCAAAAAGGGTACAATATAGCATACCTCTTCTGCACAGTACTTAAATAAAACAGGTCTTTCCTTCAGGCATCGAACAGCCTTCTTTAGAAGTTCACTTACTTCAGGGTTGTCCGTATCACCTAATCTTTTACATTCAACTTGAACCCACCTGAAAAGAAAGCAAGATGAATTACACCACTTGAACACCAAATGTCAAGCAAACATGTTATAAAGAGCAAAATGAAATAATAGATTAGTCAATTCCGAAGGTTCTATAGTACTTATCATGAGAACCAATTTCTCAGTTGTACCTAGTAATGAAATAAGGAGTGGTTGAACTTCATGAAAACTACACGTTTGGATCCTTGGCAAACTAAATCCTAGCCTTGCTTAGCAAGGAGAGGCATTTGGTAGAAAGATTAAAAGTTAGCTTTGCCGGGCAATCTAGGCTATAACCGCCGAAGAAAGCTTGTCCGTGGCAGAGAGCCAAATCGGCTCTCCCGCATCGGCAAGCAGGCGATTGCTCGCGTTAAACTTCGTTGTGCCTCCTGTAATCATCTCTAACTAAGTAATTTAACCATGTATTCCTCTCATGACTAGACTCCGGTCAATGAATGGATTGCCTTTCTTACATCCACTTGTTTATTAGCCAAATAATCATGCATATGCCCTGCATATGCCCTTATGCTCTCTGCACGACTTTTAGATGGGCTTGTTATTTGCCCAGTAAAACCAAACACTAAGCCTGGCTACTTCAAGCTATAGCCTAGCTGAGCTAAATTATCCTCACCTGGCTAAGCAAGGTGGGAGAAAGATCCAAACACGCCCTAAATTAGACATCCATGCATCGGTACATAATTAAGAGAATAGATCAAAAACTAATGAAGTAGCCAATAGACGCATCAGCAATAAAAGCTGGTGAACAGAAATCCTAAATGCTATTGTGGAATGAACACTGAGATACAAGGTAAGTAAAAGAAATGACAAGAGGGAGAGAGAGAGAGAGAGAGAGGATTACTATAGAAGGACAGCCAATACCTGCATAACCTTTCGTAAGCTCCTTCTTGGTAAACAGACATCATATCCATAAGTTCCAAACCAGCACGCTGAACAAACATACAGAAAACAAGATATCAAAGTAAACACTATTTTCTCTTGCTTAAAATCAGACATTAATAGTACAAGCAACAAAACAAACGTTGCATGTCAAGGTATCTTTATCTGGGCAGAGATGAAATATAAGGATGGTGGCTTTATTTTTTTGGTATAAGCCTAGCAAAAAAAAAAACACTACTTTCTTGGTATAGTTTAGGGTGATCTCACATAGTTTGAACATGCTCGATTCTTATCAATAAACTGGGTTAATATAAGTCCATAATTATGGAACATTCCAAGCTAAAAAATTGTAACTGAAATATCCTATCAACTAAAATAATTGGGGAACCATAATCTTGGTATACTCATGAATGTTTTTACTGGCAGCTGAAAATCCAACTTTCCTGCTTGGGTTGCAGGTCTCAGGATATAACGTGCACGTTAAAATGTACATAGTACAGAAAACAACAAAGTTTTTATGATCTGTTACCTAAGTTTACAAAATTCAAGAATAAAGCACCCATACCTGGTGGTGTGTTCGCAGCAGAACCTTGCAGTTTGAATGTATTTCTTGGACATGCAACAATGCCTTGAAGAATTTCTCATCTATTTCTTCGTCCCGGAGTGCATGTATCTATTAATAGAAGAACAATAGATAAATATCATGGACATAGAAGTCGAGGTTGCATGCCCTAAAAAATGAATAACATCACAGTTTGGCAACCAAATCATTGAGTCATTGTTTGATTGATTCTATTGTATTAGGGGGTATTACCTCTTCATTTGAAAGTTGGTAATCCCTCAGGAAGCATGACACAATTTCCTGGCGCTGAGTGATAACCTCAAGTTCTTGTTGCAGCCTCTCTGTTGTACTTATGATATCCCCCGTACTTGCACTACAACTGCCCAATGCTTCCTCAATCCTAACATAATGAAAGAGAATAAAATCAGCACTAGTAGAAAAAGTAAGCATGTCGAGCGTTGCGCCTAATAAGAGGAAAACACAACTACTTTGGGACCAGCTTCGGGTAACAATATAACCAATTATATAAGAGATATTGCAGTTTCTTTTTTGAATATGTCCTTGTGGCTAGAAACTTGAATTGTTTTGAGTACTAGGCAAGTAGGCAGCAAGTGTCAAACTATGTTAACAAAAATGTAAATTACACGTAGTAGAGCAGCTGGTTATAATAGTATCAGCCAAACTAGACCAACCTAACAGCTTGGCTCACGGTAGAAAGTAAAAAACTTCTGCAAATACACTTCAGCATCCATGCGAGTCAGATATTGTTTAGGATCCATAACAACATGCTAATACCAGATTTTACATCCAAACACCAACCGTTCCTACATCTACATACAATTAAGCTTAGACCCTTTTTTTGCACGGAAAGCTTAGCCTAATCTAAAGTATCGGACTGGCATTTAGGACAATTCCACACGGGTAGACGTGAAAAAGGAACAAAATGAAAGCACGGAATGGATGGCACACTCACTCCTTCCAGGAATCGTTGAGTGCGTGCACCTCCCCCTCGACGCGATCCAACGCCTGAAACAGGGATTACAATCAATCACAAACCAAAGCGACTGGCTCACGATGCGGTGGGTAGCAACGCGCCAGTAGCGAGCGCAAACCTTGTGGGCGGGGAGGGAGGCGTCGAGGAAATGGCGGTTGATGGTGAGGCCGCGCTGCTCGACGGAGGACTTGAGGTTGCGGCGCGCCTGCGGTGTGTTCTGCACGTAGAAAGTGGAGAGCGCGCCCAGCGAGGCGAGCAGATCCGGATTGTCCGTCCGCGTCTCCAGCACCTTCTTCAGCTTCCGGGACACCCCCGGAGCGAGCGCCGCCGCCATCCTGATGCCCTCCGCGCTGCCGCACCCACTGCGCTCAACGCCGCCGAGTTGGCGATCTCCTCCCCCTTCCTCTTCTTCCCTCCGCCAGCTGGTTGCTCGTCTGAGATCTTGGGCGAGGGGAGTGGTCGCGTGCCAGCTGCCGCGTACCTGTGTTGGCTGCAAGGCTAGGCCGACTTGAAAGCCCAAAAAGCCCGCGATATATAGCGGACGCGGGGAGTACGTTCGCTTTAGGTCCTCGTCTTTAGGGATGAAAACGGTCCGGAAAGATCGGGAAAAGACATTAATCATTTTTGTTTTCATATTATTTCAGTGGAAACGGAAATAAGAACGGAAAAATGAATTCGGTAATACGGGACATTCGAAACTGTCGGGAACGGTCAGGAACGGTCGGGAGCATGTCAATTACGATCGAGAAACGGTAAAAAAAATATCTACACATATAATCACTTCAAAGAGTTAAATAGATGCAACAATTGCAACCATGTATAATTTCACGATATGAGTGAAGGTTTTATTATACACATAAGTTTATAATGTTCCAACAATTATATGAGTGAAGGTTTCATAGACTAAAGTGAAGGTTTTATTATGCACATGAGCTCATAAACGGAAATTTTCCGCGGGAATTTTTCCGGATAAATACGTGATCCGTGAATACGGTCGGGAAAATACCCTAACCGTTCATGTTCCTGTTTTCCATTTTCCCGTTCCCGTTTTTCTCGCGGATACGGTATTCGGTCGGGATTTTCGGTATTCGGTGACGGTCAGTACGGGATTTTTCCGTCCCCGCTTTCATCCTACTCGTCTTGACGTCAAGTTTGGATTACATCCCTCAACCATATATAACGGGTCTCTCAATTTATAAAACCGAGTTACCCAGGATCCCACATAGTATTATGTCCATTTTTACTGACGTGGTGAGCTAAGTCAACATGGAACCCGCGTAGACCCCACATGTCAGTGATCAATTTTACTTCCTCCTCTCTCCACCTGTCTTCCTCTCTCTTCCCATCTTCTTCAAGGCAGCACGTAGCGAGCAGCGTGGAGAGGCACGGAGAGGGACGGCTGCCGCCGGTGGGAGGTTGCGCCACCTCCATAGCATCATCATTGATCTCCTAATTCACGAATGTTGAATAGTAGGGATGGTAGAGAGGAGTTGACGATGACCTAGAGGCGTGGACGGTGGAGAGAGATCAAAGCCAACGAGAGCAACCTCTAGATCTCGGGAGAGGACCCAAGGATAAACCAGCCGGGTGAGAAGGTCGGAACGAGCAAGCCCCGCCGAGTCCCGTCATGGCTCGGGATCCCGCCGACGAACCCGGCAACAGGGTAGGCGGAGGGTGGAGTAGGGGAGGGGCCGCCGATGGTCAGAGTACGTCGACGAGGGCGCCGCCGGCTGTCAGATCCTCTCCCTGGGACATCGACAGCGAAGGAGCGTGAGATTGACGTTGCGGAGATCGAGAGGCGACATGTCATACGGGAAGGTGCGACTGAGAAGTTCGGGAAGCTAGGCCAGCTATCGTCACCTTCGAGCTACTGGTCCAGAGCCCAAAGCAACCATGTCGCCACAGCACGCTTTGGCAAGCGTTGCTTCGACTCCTACTGTGCTCCCCTCGTTGCGGCAAGAGGTGGAGGCAGGGACTGGCCGAAGGTGTGCCACCCTTCTCCCCACCCGTCGCCGACCGCCCGAAGGCCCGAATTGAATGGAAAGATAGATGAAAGAAGATTGGGCCGCGACATATAGGCCCTACATGGACACTACGTTGACTCGCTCGTCATGTCAGCCAAAACTAGGAGCAATATGCCTTGGGACCTAATGTGACTCTGTTTTAAAATATTAGGAATACATTATATCTAGTATTCCGGTTCAGAGACAATTTTGAAACTCGACGACAAGACAAGGGACCTCAAAGGGACCTCAAGTAAACTTAGGGATCTCAAGTAAACTTTTTCCATGGACGCGCGACACCGACATGCAGTGGGCCTCACTTGAATTGAAGGCCACCGAAGCCCAACAGGATGCGTATGTGTAGAATTTTTAGCATTTATAATTTTAATTTTTTAAAGATTTACAAAAATAATTTCCGGATTCAAAAATTTGCAAAACTAGTCCCTTCCCGCCCTCCGGGAGGCGGGATTTAAAACGCCCTCCCGAGGGCGTTTTATCCGACGGCCGTTGGGTGTCATCGCCGCGCGCGTGTAATTTTGTATTTTGGCCCCTTCCCGCCCTTACAAAAGGTCCTTCCCGCCCTTACAAAGGTGTTTTTCACCGTGCAGAATGAATAAACAGTGAATAGTGAACGTAGCGAACGGTGATGAACAGCATGATGAACAAGAAAAATAAACAAGTGAAAACGCCCTTCGTAAGGGCGGAAAGGGGTAAAATGTAAAATTACACGCGCACGGCAGACGGCACCCAACGCCCGTCTCGCCACGCCGGATAAAACGCCCTCCGGGAGGGCGTTTTGAATCCCGCCCTCTCGAGAGCGGGAAGAGACTAGTTTTGTAAATTTTCAAATCCGAAATTATTTTTTAAATCTTTAAAAATATAAAATTATAAATGCCAAAATTCCGTATGTGTACTACTAGTTCATCGAACTGACAATTTCTCTCGTCCTAAACTCTCCACTAAACAAACGAATCTCTCGTCCCCTAAATTCACTATCAAAAGTTTGATTTCCTCCACCAAAAACGAAAAATATTTATTACTAAGAAAAGAATGCCTTTTGCATTTCCTACTAATAAGATAACTTTAAGATACAGCATCAGCTTACTTTGTTCCATCGGGGGAGAAAAACTCTTTTCAAGCCACAGCTCATGCTAAAAAGAGGCACGAACTGACAATCTTGCAGTCTCTACAAATAGTTTCGCCCGCAATATGAATACATCTGGAACTGCACATTTCGTGCTGCAAAGAAAAGAAAATTGACTCTGATTTCAGATTTGGAGGTCCAGAAAAGAGAATTGACTCTGATTTCAGATTTGGAGGTCCCAACCTGCAAGTCTTTATCCCTGACAGAATGTGAGTATCAAGAGTCCATCTCAATAGGTTCAGCCGTGGAAACAGTATAAGGTAGCTCCTTGCCCATAATCACCGCGGTCATCATCAATTTACCCGCATCAGGGAAATCCTTGTGCTGCATCAGCACTTCCTCCACTGAGAGACATCTGCCATTCAAGCCTCTCAGATGCACGTCTTCTTTCTTCACAGGCAGCACCTCCTCAAATGAACCGTCATACACCACGGCGTCTGGGCTATAACACAGCCTGGAGGCATTGAACAGGACCGTGCCCTGAAGAGATTCTTGGATGACTTCATCGCTCCAACCTTCTGAAGTGGATTCCTGTGAAAGGCTAACCCAGTCGTCCTGGTCGGCTGCATTCATCCAGCAAGCCTCTAGAAGGCCTCTGTTGGAGCTCCGGAACGAGGCCCTTGTCCAAGCAAATACTTCAAAAGCTTTAAGAGAGAGCTCTCGATCTCCCTTCAGGCACATCTCGATCAGTTCCAATGGACGAAATGGCTTGGTAGTATATTTATCTTGTGCATACTTTGGGTCATGCTGAACAATCTCTTCCTGTAAAAAGAAAGAAAAAGGTAGAAATTTGCTTATTCAGCTGTCCATTCCTACTTATTTGATAAAAGACAATGCATCTTTAAATGCAAATCCTACATGGGTTTATTTTCCATCTTTTTACAGCTTGAACACTTTGTGTAAAGCTAAATAAGACAGAATTATACAACTATGTAAAAGTTGTAAATATGATCATGCTGTCACATTGGACACTTTCCCACCTATCTAGTGTGTTGGGTTTGATAATTTCTTTTTCAAGGAATGGAATGATGGATGAATGCGCACGGTTCCTGAGTTCCTAAATGGTGCAATTTTTGCAAAAACTTTCTATATAAGAATTTCTTATAATACTGTTTTAAATCCGTTTTTCTTAAACTCATTCGTTTGTACTCTCTTAATAGTTCACAGATCATTCAGCTATTCAGCACAAAAGAACAGGGCCTTATGGAACATATGAAGTCATGAGAGAACACAAATGTAGATTTCATCATCCATAGGTAGATTTGGGTTCACTTGCCCTACCAACAAGTGGCGCACATCTGAAGGCAAGTATGGAAAAACATGACATCACACTGAAAGTTCGAAAGCAAATACTATGACTAGAAAAATAAATGTACAACATGATTGTTTTTTCTGTTTATGACAAACCTGCAGATTTAGAATTCGGATATCTGCGTCTATATGGACAACCTTCACATCATAATCAACATCCTTATCTGCTTGTTAAAATTGCAATTTATCAGGAATGCATTTATCCAAGGGAAGGAATAAGAAAAAAAAAGAACTATGTTAAAGTAAACAAGAATTAGTGCAAAAGAATGGTGCAGGAACTATGTTCCGGAATTCAGGATTTCAGGGCCTAGGTGTAGGTGCCCCCATCAAATTAAATGTTCATGACTTCGAGACATACGCACTGCCAACAGCAATTCAAAGGTAATTAATTCTTTGAACCGTGAAAAAGACTATGGGCCTCTTGGCGAGAACACCATTGTTTGCCTGTCCTTTTGCACAGAACAAAGAGCTGCAAGGTGAATTATAGCTTATGCTCACAGCTCATAAAAACTGATTTAAAATCAAACTACGCAGCATTCGATAGAAGTTATCTATCATCAAGTAGTCAGAATTTTCTTTCATAAAATTGTTTATAGCCAATTTTGCACAGAGCCAGCATGATATATGGAGAATGACAACTTCCTTATCAACCACAATGGTTAACACAGTGCAACCTCAACAAATTATTGTTTCAGGGCAGTGCACAGCCTAAGGTAATCAGGTTCAGGCATACCATGAAGTAGAAGAGAAGAAACAGCTAACCTGCTGCTGCTGCAATTTTGGAGAGATAGAGAATGCGTCTTCTTTCAACAAAGGACAGTGATTTCCTGTTACTTGTAAGGTTAGCATCTTCCTCAGGGCTCACAAGAGTATGAAGAGTCTTGGAAGCAGAAGAGAACTGATTTAAGCATATCTCATGAAGCCACAGAAGATCGTCCCGCTCTTTCAGAAAACTGGCTAGCTCTTCCTGGAATTCTTCACCTAATCTTAATAGCTTAGCATGTTGACGTCTGTTGACTAGTTGTTTGAAAACAAAGAAACTGAATCCCCCATGAGGTCCTACACTATCATGCTGCAACACAAAGTTCAACATTAGAACCATGTCCCATAATAGAACTTGGTAGAAAGTGAACAATTTGATTGCAAACTCATTGCAATAACGCATGGCGTGTTATGGCCTGTTGAACATGGTCAACACTGTACCCCCCAGAAAGATTAAATGGGATAAATTTTGGATATGATCTTGTGATTATACCATGAGACTGCGAAGAAGGCCTGTATCACTGAGATCGTAGCAAATCTGCCACAATGTTTGGTACCCTTCATGCCGTTTAGCTGTTGCCAAAATTGGAGATGTGACTTCTCTGAATATAGATTCTTTCAATTCCAGATTGTCAGTGACTTCTGTCGACTCCTAAAATATATGCACAATACAAATATTAGTTGTTCCGCATTAAGATAGAGATTACAATAAAGAACAGTATCAAATTCAACAGCAGTGCTACACAGCTACATGCCTTCATGTAAATATGATGTCAAGAACAGTACTCACTGGTGGACAATCCAGAAAATATGCCTCCTTAATATAAAAATAAAATAAAATGTCAAGAACTGACAACTAGAGCACTCAACCAATGGATAATCCAGAAAATGTGCCTCCTTAATTAAAAAGATTGCCAGTCATCCAAACATAACCTTTTAATGTTACCTTATAATTTGAATTTTGAGATCACCCTTACGGAACTGTTTTTCTTTGGTTGCTAATTATGGATAGTCTGTTATATAAATGCTAAAATGCCGCAAACATATTCATGACAGCTGTCCAATAATATTTGTGCTAAGATCGGTGAATAACACTAAAGTAAATAACCATATAGACTGTAGTAAATACTCCATACAGTGAACTAAGTCACTATAAGGAAGCAACCAAAGAGAACCAACCAAGCACCACAAAAAATTAATATAAGGATGCAATTGGAGAACACAGATTCGGTCTGAATGGGTGGCTACCAAAATAATGACAAAAAATGGTTCCTTGGTTACTATTGCATACATAATTACATATGTGTCTGACATAAAGCAACCCACTAATTTGGGTACAACAGCGCATAATTGCTGAAATAAGCTATGCCGGTTCCTTGGTTACTATTGCATACATAATTACATATGTGTCTGACATAAAGCAACCCACTAATTTGGGTACAACAGTGCATAATTGCTGAAATAAGCTATGCCTTACTATGTAACCACAAAATCTTAAGGAATGATGGGTCAGATATCAATATAATGAATGATACTAGATTGATATGACAGAACGGGTAAAAAACTGGACAATGTGAAATTGCAAAAGTTAAGCGCCTTACTGTAGTAAAGAAAATTATTGAGCAAACAGTGATTTTAATTTAAACCAAACCTGATATTTTGCATCTGCAATTTGTTTTGCAAGGTCATAGAGGGACCCAAGAAGTTCATCTCTTCTGTCACAGTATTCTTGGACTAGCACACCATGCTCGTCCCCGCGCTCGAATTTAGCAGTTAACAACCCGATATATGCGTCTAGTAGGATATCTGTGAGTCCTTCCAACTGAGACCATAGATTGGACTTCATTGACATGTCTGCAGCCCCTGGCTCTCTCAAAAGCTCCATGACAAAGGATGCTACTCGCCAGATTCCAGATCGTACAACAGGCTGGCTGTTCCATGTTATCAGTCCTTCAGGAGAAGGGTACCAGTCCTTGTGCTCCTCTCTGTAGCGCAATGCTGCCTCAATTAGGGTCATGCAAGCATTTGATAACTCAAGTGCACGTTGCATCTGAACAGAAGGGTTTTCTTCTCCGGTTATAATGTATTGAAGCTGATGAGATAAGCAATGAAATAGATCTTCTATATCAGAAACTCTGCTGTAGAACACTTCGGCATTATCACGGTCCATTAAGAGAACAGTGTTTCTTCGAGCTTTCTCACCAACCAATTGAATGAGGTTCCACAATGCACCAGTTGTTTGGTTTTTTGACTGAGGTGACAAATTTATGCTTGAGCGTTGAAGGCTAAGAGCATTTTGTAATTCTCTGAGCTGGATCATTCCAGAGAGCTTTTCTCCATGCTCCATGACAGTTAGCATTGCAGTTCCTACAAAACAATCAAATTATTTCTTCTTTCCCAACAGAAGTTGCCGTGCAAAATGATGCACTGGCAATTGTTTTTTTGGAAAAAAATGCCGCTACCTTGTATGGTTATTTGTCAATATTACAACTCATACTGCACTGTTAGTAACAGTACCATCTTTTAGCAGAAATAAAGGTGCAAGCTGTTCTAAGAGCGAATAATACATGTCTGTATCCCATGTGGCATAACACAATTAGCATCCTATATAACGCTAGGTAAAGATTCCAATAGAGTTACATGCTCAGTCACCAATTTTAACAATCATGTATACAGAAATGAAGGTAAGAACAGTTCTACAACTGTATAGGGCTTTAAGATCAGCTACGAAGTTTGTATTTTTCATGATTTACAGCAGCTTATCTAGATTTTCTTCTTTTTGTTTACCAGACAGCTCCTATGGTTTTAATACCATCAAAATTGTCATCGGCATTCATTATGCTATTTTGAACAATAAAGAAACCAATGTGTTCGATTAATAACATAGCTAGGATGATATATGCCTAAAATAATAAATCAATAAATATAATGACTACAAGAGAAAATCCATACTTTGCTTTGAAGAGAGTTCCTCGTGGCACTTAGACAAGACAAGAAACTGAAGGAAATTCTTGTGTTTTTGCTGCTTCTCAGTTAGGGATGAAACAATTGTTGAAGCAAGAAATTCAGCTTCTCTAGTTGTTGTCCAATGCTTAGATAGAGTGTTTACGATGGATTTGCTTATTCGAACAAATATGTTCATCTCACCCTCTTTGTCGAATGCTCCTGCTGCTCTAAGCTTTTGTAGTGCTTCAAGAACTGTACCGGACAAAACAAAATCATGAAATAGCCGGTTCAATAACATTTCAGACTCTTCATCAACCACAGACTGCTGAGCTATACCAGTTAATGCTGGTCTTTGCCTCTCTCCAGCACTCCAAGCCTCAGAACTAGCTCTTCTGGGTACAACACTAGCATTGAATGCCTGACTTCTTCTTTTCTCTTCAGCAACTGCTTCATTACAACTGCCTTTTCGTGACAAGCTCCGCTCTGGTGGTTCAACCCCACCAACTAACACAGCTTTCTCAGGAATTGCCCACACTCCCGCCTTTTCTGTAAGAACAACCCAAGCTCCTTCATCTCTGTCCTCGGAAGATGGGATAACTGAAGCATCCAGAACCTTTCCAGCATCCCAAGGCAGATCAAATTGATAGAGACGGGTTGAACCTCTCCAATATATGGCTACTGTTGCTGTTCCATCACCTGACAGTATGATTACAGAACCAGAAGGCTTACCACCAATTTTTAGCCTCATAGAAAACAAGAACTCTTCATCCTCTACTCTAGCTTTAGGGATTATCACCTGAGAAGGAGCTTTTTTCTCCAAAAACCTTTCAGTTTTAATCACATTATCTTCAGATGAAAACCTTTGGTTAGGTCTGTACAGCATTGTCAGAAGAGAATACTGAGTGTAGTTTGACCCACTCACCCGATCTTTGCAGAAGGTAGCAACAAGAATGTTAATCTCCTTCCCATGCTCATCTATCTGCATATCCAAAAGCCAGATGTTTTTCTGTCCAGCTATGTCTTTCTTTATGCCCAAATCACCATCACTACCAACAATTTCCTGAGACCCTATTTTTTTGCAGTTGATATCATGCAAGAATGAGATGCTCCAGCATTGCAACTCATGACTAGTCAATAAAAAAAATATCCGTTCAGCAGCCTTAGATGATACTTTACTTGGTAGCCAAGCCAAGGATCTTCCACCACTGTTCTTCTGAGAATGATCGGCACTATAAACTCCTAATGTACCCTTATGAATTTCTCTTCGACAAACTGCAGCTGGTGAACATTGGAACAACCACAACGCACCTGTTGGCTCAGAAGCGATCACAATGCATTCATTAATACCCCCTGGAACTGCCGCTGCAATAAGAGAATTAATCCTGCAGTTTCCAGATGTGCCATCACCTGAAGATGTATCACCATATCCAATTAAATCAAGAACTGGACTCTTACTGCTTTCAGCATAGATATTGGGCCAATAAGCTATAGCTTGTGTTCTTTTGTTGCACAGGATAAAACCAGTCGAACTTCTGCAGTGCAACATATCTCCACTACTCCTTGTTGATGCACCACTACTACCCCATCTCAATATGCAAACTGCCCACTGATTACCACATAGAGATTTTTCCTCTTTGTTCCCCATAAGAGAAGGGACCTTAAGTACAAGACAGTCTTTTGCAACAGAAGCCAAGTACCTCCAGATAAAAAGCTCATTTCCACATAACATCCATGCAAGGGATGTGTCTTCATCAATGCCACCAGCAAGCATGTTCTTGCCTACAAGGATGTATTTAACAGACAGCACTGTTCAGTTGGTACAAGCAAGCTAATAACCAGGAAAAACTAGCACAGGCGCATCAAACAGGAATGGTTACCGGAAAAACTCTTTTGCAGAAGGTTGGCTTGAGCATTTCGAACTATTTGGGGAAACTCGGATACATGCACCGGTTGGATCTGACCAGAATCCCCTGTCCTGTCTGTTCGTGTTGATGTTGAAATCCTGCTAGTTTGCGAAAGTGCAAAATGAAAATAACTATCAGAGCACAGTGACCGTGACCTGTGGCACCAGACAACTGCAATGAGGGCAAACGAGCTCATTTGAATCGCCCGCTTCCGGCGCCTCAATTGGGGACGAGCATACGATGAAATGCGGTGATTCTGGTGAGATCAAAGAAATCAGGAATAAACGGAACCTGGCAAGCAGGGAGGAGGAGGTCCACGGCGCCGGGGTTCCGGTGGCGGGGCGGTCGTGGACGGCGAATCCACGAGGCGCAGGTGTGTGCGCGGGAGCAGGAGAGGGTGAGGGGGACGCGTCCTCCTTGTCCTTGCGGTGGAGCAGGTGGGGCTTCCTGATCGCGGGAGAGAACATCTTTGGCGGCGGGGGAGTTGCGCAGCGCAGCAGCCACAACACCCGGCCGCACTCTCCGACTAGCCGGCCTTGGGTTCTCGGCGTCGGCGCTCGCTCCGGTAGGCTAGGGTTTTACTAGTGTTTTGAGTTCCCCTGTTCTCAGTTTTTGCGCTTTGACCCCTCTAGCGGTCAATATTGCGGAAATATCATTTGGAGCCTTAAGGTTCTGTTCGTTTTGGACATTTTCCCCTCATGTGGAAAACCATGTAGCTCTATATGATTAATCAAATATCAAAAAATTAAAAATAAATTAATATATTTTATGGTATTTTTATCAGATATTTTTAGAAATGGCGTGCGTAAAAAATGAGACAGTAGAAATTAAAAGAATATGAAAAAAACGCAGCCTAGTGTTGTTTTGGCAAAAAAAAGCAACATATCTTATATTTAATTAAATATTAACAGGAGGGCTCCTGCGTGTTAAAAAAATATTAGCAGGAGGAAGGGACCATCACTCCAGTATATAGATGGTCTGCTCGGCATGGCCCAACCTAGACACGGCTCCTCTAGCGGGCCATGTCATGTTAGCATGGCCCACATGCCGACCCCCTTGGCCCAAGAACAGCCCACGGGGTGGTCGGGCCGTGCCGTGTCGGCACGGGCCCGTTAAAGGCCCATGAGCTAAGATCGGCCTATGACACTGTTTTTTACTGTTTGGAACACTGTTTTGGCTCGTTAAATACCCACGGGGTTGTATTAACCTGCTAGAGTAACTTGCTATAAGCCATATAAAATAATTTGTGGTCCCACCAGACGTACCAAAAATGTGTTGACGCCAAATTCATACCGTCATTGTAGTGCCAAAAGATGTGCTGACGTCGAAACACACGTTGGTCTAAAAGATCTGCTTAGCTCCAGTGCAGGTCCTAAAATTGATGAAGCGCGGACGTGCCAGTCAGTTTGATCCTGTCACTGGCAAGATATACAAAGCAACAGAGCATAAAGCACATCAGCCGATAAGTCGATAGCCAAGACAGCCGATCGACTAATAGGCCGATAGCGCGATTCCAGCCGATGCCGATGTCAGCCGATGCAGTTAGGGTTTAATCCACCGGCAGTGTGCTGAGCAAACATCTATATATATAAAGGCGATCGGCTGACGAAAACACGATGATGTAATAGCATAAACCGATCACATGATAACATAGATATTGATATGAATATTAAGCACACATCGACTGTAGAATAATGAATACTCTGTTGTCATCGGCTAAAAACCAACTCATATGCAATCCCTTACAAGCCGATGCAACGTCCATGGGATCGATTGTAGATATCAGTAGCATATAATCTAGGTCTCAAAATATATTTAGACTAAGTGACTGAGATATATCGATAGCGTACCGAGATAGTATAAATCACTTATGCCTAAACGTACCTTAAGACAAAGATTATACATATTCATAGTATAGCCGATGTGATGTCCAGATAACTCATTGGCTGAAACCCCGATAAAACCCTTATTGGCAGCCAACAGACATGCTAGAGATTATGGTTCTAGTCATGACTTAGTAGGTCAAACTGAACTGATACAGCACTAAGTATGAAAAGAGACGCAATATCTAGACAATCAAGCCCTTGACCGATTTTTAGGGTAGTGGACGCCTAAGCTAATCTAATCTAATATAACGATTTAGTCGGTATCGACAGAAACCCTAAAACGAGAGACAACCGATAGAGCCAAAAATCGAGATACTAGGACTAGATTCAACAGAGACATGATAAATAATCAGACAAAGATGTTAACCGAATCGAAGCAATCCAAAAGGTCGAATGTACTGATGCAGCCTTGGATGACGCCAACGTAGCCAACACGATTGCCTGAGCCGACGGGACCTTGGACTTACCCCTTTGCCGGAGATCGAAGCCGATGCAGCCCCGCGTCAGGTGCCAAGTTTCGCCGGATGATGAATAAAGTAGAAAAGATAAAAGGTGGCGATGCGCCGAGTTGTATTGATCGAGAGATTATATTACATGAACCTCGGGCTTACATATTTATACTCGTAGGTTAACAGAGATCCTAACAGATTACAAACCAAACTTTTCTAAAGATAAAAGGAAACAAAATTGAGTCATTATCAGATACTAACACACTTTTTTAAAGATAAAATAGAAAACTAACAAACTCTTCCTAATTAATAGATACAAGCCACATCCTTCCTAAACTCGGTCTCTTCTAGATAAGATCTTTCCAAACCGAATTTAACAAGAATCCGACTGCTGGAGATATTGATAATAGAAAACCCTAATCGGCTAACGCAAAAACTCTCAGTCGATTCTATTGAGCCGATATGAACACTCGGCCGATGAGGATTACAGGGCTTACCAAATTATGACGTTAACACATCCCACAACACAAGCATGAACAAAAAATTTCAATATGTTGGAGCATTAAAGGTTACTCAAGGGCAGTCAACACGAATCAATCTTAAACTCTCACTCATCATGTTAGCAAAAACAAAACATATCCCACTTGTAACATCCCAAAAATCACACTTTTAAAAACACTCAAATTGACGTAGAAATTTTTTACGAATAAATTCATTGTGTGTTCTATTTTTAAAAAATTTAAAATCTCCTAAAATTTATTTGCATTTTTATTTGTTCTCCTTATTTTAATTTAAAAACCCCAATTTACTAATTTGGGCCCTTATTTTTGAAAAGTCTTAAATTAAAATCCTTAATTCAAATAAATTTCCAAAAATAAATTTGAATTAATTTTAAACCTTAAAATATTTTTTTAAATTTTCTGTAATCCTAATTTAAAAATCAAACATCAATTAAATCCTTATTATCTATTTTTGAAAAACTCCAATTTGACTTTGAATTTGAGAAAAATTCCTAAAATTGAGCTTAATTGATTTTCAATTCTAAATCAAATTCTTTCTAAAAAAATTTCCCAAAAATTTTTCTTTCCTTTTTTTTTCTCCATTTTTCATTTTTTACCTTTTTCCTTTTCTTTTCTTCTTTTCTTCTTCATTCCTTCCTTCCTCCTTCTACCTCGCGTGCTCGCCCAAACCACGTCGCCGCGTTTAGGCCGCCAAGCCATGAGCGCCGGCCTCGCCCACCGGAGCTAGGTAATCGACCTCAGCCACCGCCATATTCTCGAGCAACTGGCAACATCTAATTGTCCCATCGTCGTTATCAAATTTATCCACACAAAACCAACTTTGCGCCACCGCCATGACCGCTGACGTCATCCAAACTTCAAATTGACTTTAAGTTCTATAAATAGGCCATGTCGGCAAAGAAGTTTATACCGAAAATAATCCCATACTTTCTTCTGTATTTCCCCCAAAAATTCCCCTAGCTATTACTCACCATCATACTCAAATTCTGAGAAAATCCGAAAGAAAGTCCTAAAGAACCCTAGTTTGGTCGTCGGAAGCAATCTTCAAAATTAGTCGTCTCCGATTGATTTCCTCTCAAATTAAAGGTACACCGATGACCTACAAGTCTTTAGCTCTTATTCCCCTAAGTCTTTTAAGCCTATAGATCATCGGAGAACGTCGTCGACAAGCGCCGCCAGAGCTCCTCTGCTCGGTCGTCGCCGGCGCTAGCCCACACCGGAGCATCTCCAACCGAACCAAGGCTATAGTTCTAAACAGATAGTTCTAAACAGCGGATAACAACGTCGATACTAACCAGATCGGTACCGTCTGTTAAGATAGCCCAAGGTTTCACCAAGCCGAGGCAAGTGTGTGACGAACAACTATTAAACAGGGGTGAGGACACTAATTACTAGTTAGAATTGATGTCCCTATTAAGATAGCCCTTCAGGTCTCGTTCACACATCAGAAAATGTTAGAACTATATAAATGCTATATTATCCTTAGCCTTGTAACCTAAGGTTAATCCTCGGGTAAAAGTTAGGTAAACACTGCAGGGTTAATTGTATTCGAATGCACCGTACTCCCGGTTAATGGAGTTATGTCTATCGGTGAATCTAGTTGAATGGCATAAACAACTTTTCTAAAATTCCATCTTTAAAATTTGATATTCATATATAAGTAATTATAAAAAAGATAGAACCTAGGCTCATGCTAAAGTTAGGCTTAGGTCATTTTCTTTTAGGACATCGTGTATATCTATCTATGTATAGTAAGAAATCACATTAAGATTAGGCTTATATCATATCATGCATATCTGTATAGTATAAAATCATGTTAAGACTAGGATTATGTTATTCTTTTTAAGACATCTTGCATATTTATAAGAAGGGATAGAATATAGAATTAGGCTAAAGCTAAATTTACAATTCATGTTATTAAATGTTTACATAGAATATTTCAAAAAGAAGAATAGGATATATCATCATGCTAGGGATATGTTTAAATTTTCTTTCTCTTGTCGATATATCATGCATGTCTATCCATATAAGATTGTATTCAGTTTGGCTTACTGAGTATCATCGGTGCTCACCTTTGCATATGACATATTTAGGAAACCCCAAAGCCAAAGAAGAAGTTCCTAGTACCCTAGTGGACTGGGAAAATGAGTACGATTTTTAGGTCGACTTTACACTCGGGCTATCCCTGTGAAAGTGTCGCGGCTTTTTTATTGTATGAGCTGTACTTGAACATTAATAATTTGTATTAATAAACGAAGTTCTTATATCTATATTATCTCACGTATAATCATACTCTTAAAAAGTTATATGGTATTGTAGGAGTTAACCTCTTCGGGTGAGACCCCACCACTCTAGAAAATAGCATTTCATTGCTTGCCACTGCAAAAGTTTCCAGTGCTTGTTTGAGCTCATTGCCTCATTGCATGTGGGCCTGAGACCCACATCCCAGCGACATGAGGAGTGATAAAATAAAGAAGAATGTTCATATTTTTAGTGAAATGGAAAAAATGATAAATAAAGATTTTAAAAAATAGAGAAATAAGAAACATTTATAACAGATCGCAAATTAGGCCATGTTTGTTTGATTGAGTTGGGGACCTTCCTAAAAACGAGACAATTCATTAGATTAATTAAGTATTTAAAACCTAAAAATGAATTAAATATTATTTTTAATATATTTTTAAAAAACATATTATTTAGCCATTTGAAAAATGAACGTCTTACAAAATAATAAATATGAGTTAAAAAGGTTAGAAAAAACAGTCTTAAAGCAGTCTCAGAGATCACTGAGATATACTAGTATTATTACAGAGCTTAGCACCTCCAATTGGGTGCTACAGAAACATCATTAAACAATTAAACCAATAGCTAATGGGAAAAAATCACAGCATGCAGCAAAACAGGATCACCCTGAACAAAAACAAGTCGCGACAGAAATGTCTCATACCTAGCCATCACAGCTAGAATTTATTCCTTCATCTGAGCTTAACCATGGCACAACCTTCCTTGAGGCTTCAAAAATTCAGAAGAAGGGGGCCCTCTGAGGCGCCGCCTGCTTGCGAACTCGCCTCCTCAGGGAGTGCATGTCAACATTGATCTTAGTAGCTTCAGGTATAACCTCATCTGCATCTCCTGCTGACGCCTCCGACGACTCCGTCGCATTCGTCTGAACTCGTACACAGTCAGCTTCAGCCATGGTGGCATCTTCATCTCCCGATGTCTGTGGGGTGATCCGCTGGGGAGATAATTCCACCACAATTCCCAGAGTCTGCTTATGCCTGCGCTCAGCTTCAGGTCCTGAGAAATCATCCTGAGCTACATCTACACCAACCTAGTAAGAAAAATAAAATTCAGATTTTAAACACTTTATCTCGATGCTTTCAATCTGCAAACAATTAGAGAGGGAGTAATTGAGAACAATAGTAGAGAGAATGTTACCTTGCAGCTGAGCGAACAAAATATGTTGGGAGCACTACGGAGCCAGCAGAAGCAAGATAAGCAGCGAGGTGTCTCTATATGAGGCTTGAATTGTGGGGACCTCCTCATGGGCCTCAAGTGCACACCCTTTTGGCCATTGATGATGTATGTCTGCAATCACGAATAAATTTTGTAAGCATATTGAGTTGAATTTTTTTCTAAAAATATATGTAATCTTTAACGTTTTTATAGTTATATACATGTTTATAAAAAAATTATAAATATATATATGTATCGTAGGATGAAAATATGGGACCGGTTGATCAGCTTGACGAAAAACCCTGGACCGATGATTGACATAATCTCACGTCGCGGGCACGTGATACCGTGTCAGTCCCGCAAGCCGGCTGCACGGCAGTGCACCATGCAGTCGCGCAGACCGGTGCGGCACCTGCCCGGATGCATGTGTGCTTATATGCAGCATGCATATCTGCAGCTTCTGCTCGGTCGGGCGGCCGGCCCGCGGGACCACAGGGTGCCGCGTGGCCGAGCCGTGGGTCGATACGGTCATTCGCGTCCCCTCTGTGGAATTGTTTCGGCCATTGGTCCGCGTTTTCATACCGTACAAAGCAACCAGTCGTGCGTCTTCTTTTACCGTGATACGCATATAATTTTTACAATTATTTCAAAAATATGTATATAATTATAAAAATATCAAAAAATGTACATTTTTAAATTTTATTATGTTGAGTTTCACTAGCTTCACGGCTTCAGCAATCATGAGAGCATTTCTTTTTTTTTAACTCGGTACAAACCCATTCCTTTATATATGCATGTGCACATTTATTTCTATAAATATACTGAGCTGATATATCTAAGTTTAGTATAAGCGTCATGTTGTTGACAGATATATTATCTGTCACTAAAAAATTAGACATAAGCACTTGTGTAAATTTAAAAATATGCAGG
Organism: Oryza australiensis; assembly: GCA_019925245.2. NCBI lineage: Eukaryota > Viridiplantae > Streptophyta > Magnoliopsida > Poales > Poaceae > Oryza > Oryza australiensis. The sequence goes on along the minus strand of JAIFGZ020000116.1, from coordinate 9,431,983 downwards.
ACTTAAATTCTACTGGGTAGATTTAAAAAAATCTATCCAGCCAAATGTTGGCATATTTTATCTTTTTAAATATACGGGTGTTTAGGAAAACTAATTAGTTCAATGTTATATGTTTATAAAAATGGAGGTAGCATATATAGGATGTAAATGGCTTGATGAAGACTAAACAGGAAGAAAACACAGGCAACACGTGCTTAATTACTCTCACCTGTACCCTGGACACGTCAACGCTAAGGTCCTGCAAGTCCCTGGCGAGGACGACGGAGCGGTACATGTAGCGCCGGACCTTGAGCAGCCGGTGGCCGGGCTCGTCATGGCTGCAGCGCGGGCAGAGCACCTGGCGGCAGCGGAGGCAGAAGAGGCAAACCTCCGCGCGGCTCGCGTCCCAATGCTGCTTGCACTGCCCCCAGAACCTGGTCCGCAGCAGCACGCGCAGCCATTCCGGCGCCTCCTCCTCCTGCACCGGCACCGGCGGTGGCAGCTTGTTGATGTGCTCGCTGCTGCCCCCTGAGGCCTTGCTGACGCTGGAAACCTCCGGCTCCGCCCTGGTCTCCTTACCCTTGAGCTGCACCACAAAGATGGGCAGATTAATTAATCTGTTTGTTTTTAGATAGATTGGATTTTTTTCCCTTCGGGAAAGATAGCTGCGAATAGTTTGTGAGACCACTAAGTAGATTATAGAGTGTCAAACGATAGGATCATGAACTCAGCTGCAGCTATCTTGTTAAATTTTTTCTCGACATGAAACACTGAGGCAATGCCAGTGCCAGATAGTTTGATTTTATAAAAACAGAACAAGATATGTACAAAACTTTGTTGCAGCTTGCGAGATACTAGAAAACATGTGGAATAATTAAGTAGTTTTGTATATAAAAAATTATGGGATAACAGGGAGGAACTTGGTGCCAAAAATAAATAGACAATTGGGCCTAGACTATACTATTTTTTTTGTCGGGTCGGCTAAAGGTTAGACCGATCAAAATTCATTAAAACAGGAGGGAGAGTTTTAAAAGTTAAACATTGACAGAATAATAGGCAAACCATAACCCAAAACTAAAGAATTACATTACACACTCAGATCGACCAGGCAAGTACACAAACAAGCGTTGTTTTTTCTTAACTTCGCAAGCAAGCACATCTTGTTATTGCTATTATCATTAAACCTAAGAGATACATGTGGAACTCAAAGAACAAATTTATCACAAACAAGGTTTGAAAACTGCCAAAATTCAAGCGGTTTTGGTTTCCTGTGAATAACTGGCATCTGCTCCATTACCTCTTTCTAGTTTCTTTGCCATCCATTCAGGGCTTGACTAAATAAAATAAAACATTAGACCCAATTTCCTTGGATATCCAGAGATATGTAATTCTCGTGCCAGTCTAAACGGATTGAACATAATCTCCAATATTTCAAACAACATGTTCATATAGTAAAAATTAAGCATATCGTTTCTGTACAAAAAAAAATACTGAAAACACTATAGTTGAGTTCCTGGTCTTCAAAACCAGGTTACGACTTACAAGAATCCCATGCTTGAAATCAGAAGCACGTAAGAAAAGATTGATATATACAAGAACGAAGAAATTCTGTTTTCAAATGTACCACGAAACTTTTATTGAAGAAAGATGCTATGAAACAGAATAACATATACTCCCTCCACTTTTCTTTATATGGCGTTGATTAGTCAAAGAACTAACCAACGTCAAATAAAAAGAACAAAGATAGTACTCCATTAAATTTTAAGCACTCACTTGAATTTTATCTTAGCTCTTTCCTTACCTTGTTGCTTGGCGGGATGGGAGTGGAACCAAAGGGAAACATGGTGGCGGAGAGCACAGAGCTTGCAGAGCTCAAAGATTTTCAAGAACATGAGCAAATAGTACTGGCAGAGAGAACTGGGTTTTTACGAAGCTGGAGGCAAAGGAGGCACTTGGCTGTAGAAGGAAAGAAACACAACCCGTTAAACTAAACAGTGGACATTTTTCTCTCTACATTTGCCCTCCGTATGACAACTGGATCCCACAGAGTTTTAACTTTCGCATTAATTCTATCCAACTATATGTCATGGGCCAAGGGTGAATGTATACACGTCCTAAAGATACCATTTCATACCCATTCTAAAAAGGAAAACCATTTCATATGCATTTCTAAAAGCATCAAACTATATATATATATATATATATATATATATATATATATATATATATATATATATATACACACACACACACACACACACACACACTAGCAAAATGCTCGTGCGTTGCAACGGGACGATGACGCAGGGAGGGAAGCACGCGAAGGGCGAAGGTCCATGTGGCGGCGTGGGAGCTCCGAGCGGTGACGGGGAGGGCGCGGCGTGGGGCGCGGTGTGGGGCGCGGGCGCGAATGAGGACGAAAGAGAGAAACGCGAAGGATTTTTTCATTTAAGCCCTCTTTTTTTAGCATTGGGATTACATGTTAATTTTATAAACACTCAAGGGGTTTTCTCGCAAAATAACCCCTTTTCTTCTTTAACTGGGTTTTTTAAATAGTCGCGGACTACGGGTTAATTTCGAAAAAACTCAAGGGGTTTTCTACAAAATAGCCAGGCAAAACAAAATTTGGGTAGAAACATTACTTGCTTTATAAATAGTTATAGATATAGTTATAGAAATTATATATATATGTTAGAACTTTTACAGTGGTTGGAAAAAATGAGGACCGTCCATCGTTTTAGATTCAACGGTAAAGAATTAGGAGGAACTCAAGAAAAAGAACTAGGAGGAACCGATAGGAACTGGAAAGGAGTGGATAGTATAGTAAATTAACATGTTTCTTCGTGGCGTGCAGCACGGACTTTGTCCCGATGGTGGCGTAAAGCGACATGGGCTTGGAGGAAGTCGCCGGCCATGGCCGGCGAGCGGCGGACCTCGCGGACGGGGATGTCATCGACGAAGAAGACGATGGCGGCGTGTGTCCGGAGGATGGAGTAGCGGTGGAACTCGGTGGTTGGGTCGAAGGGAGCGGTAGCGCTCCTCCCTCCCCGGCTCACGCCGCCATTGCTGTACACGTTCGTTTGCACACGCCATGGCTTCCCCCTGATGTTCCCCAAGAACTCAAAGTCCAGCTCGTCGTGTCGCTTCTCGAACACATTGTCGTTCGATGTCTGCAATATAATTAATCAAATCAAATTACAGCTTAATTGATCAAAATTTGAGTAAATTAATTGGTGGTTGTGCTTAGTTACGTACGTAGAAGGCGACGATGACGCCGGCGGGGTAGTCGGAGGAGCTTGATGGAGGCGCTGAAGAAGCCGTGCTGGTACATGGACGACGAGATGAACCTAGAGCCTGAGCCAATTTAGGGATTTGAATTGGATTAATTAGGAGGAAGCCATGAGAATTCATGGATTAATTTCTTAAGCGTAAATCAATCAATGGAATTACCGGTGGAGCGGTCGAGGAGGAGGCTGACGGTGCGGTCGTCGGCGGAGCGGAGGATGTTGTTGAATCCGAACAGCGGGGTGTATCCCTCCTCGAAGACCACCGTCGTCACGTTGATCGCTTGCAGCGCCGTCGCCGCGCCCACCGCAACCGCCTCGCTCGCCAAGCTCGTCCCCGCAGACACGCACCCGAGGACACCCCTTGCCTTCTCGTCCCGCACCCGAGGACACCCTCGCCTTCTACCGCCGATGCTCGTCGTATGCCTGCAGCTCTAGGCGCTCCACCTCTGTCGCTGCGGTGCCCCGTGGTACGCCGCCCTAGTGATCGACGGCATGCCGGAGCTCCGGGAGCTCGTCGTGGACTGCTGCGGCTTCCACATCATCGACCTGCGCGTGGCCCCGGTGCTGGAGCGCGTTGCGTGCGTGGATTGCCCCGTCACGCTCGCCTTTGACGGCGCCCCGCGCCTCGCCCACCTCAACCTCACCTACGCGAATTGATGCCTTGCGTGAGGAAGATGAGAAAAACGACGCCGATCGGTCTCTAAATAAAAAAAAGCTAATTACTTAAGCACCCTTAAGCATGTTATTTTAACTTAAATTCATTACATAATTTTTGACAACAGGATAAATCCATGGGTGAAGGAACCAGGAGAAACCAGAAGGAACCAAACAACCACTCTTACCAGAAAAAAACTTACCAGAAAAGGAAGGAAATATGTGGATGCCAAAAATGCGCGGGTGTTCTTTTGAGTTAGCCACGCAGATGTTTGCGAATTAGCCTTCCAATATGCTTGTTGTATAAAAGGAGTGTGGATTTTTCAATTCCCACCTATGAGATGATCAAAGATTATCAAACACTGGTTCACTCATGTTCACTCTCTCTTTCTAATACAGAGAAGTGACATCATACAGGCAAAGAGTGGCTTAAAGAAGGAGAATTAATACATGAAACATGAAAATTGTGGAGCTAGGAAGGATACGATTTTAATAAGACCCGTTTGGATCCACCGACTAAAGACTAAAGACTAAAAGTGACTAAAAATTACCCGACTAAAATTAGTCGTAGATGTTTGGTTGGAATGACTAAAAATAATTAAAGCTGATATAAAATGTCCTCAGTACCCCTGACACGATGTGGTTAATGAGGACAAGCAGCATTAATTGAGGGCAGGAGCGTAAAAAATTCTCTTTAGTCGGTTTTACATGGGGTAGGGTGACTAAAATTTTAGGAGGTAACTAAAACCAAATTGACTAAAATTAGTCATCCCGTTTGGATCTAAACCGACTAAAAGCGACTAATTTTAGTCAATTTCGCTTTAGTCACCTCGTATCCAAACGGGGCCTAGGACTCCACCGACTTAAAAACCACTAACTTATAAACTAAATTATAAAGAAAAACTAGTTTAAAAACCTAAACCATAATTCCTATAAGTTATACCAAAAAAGACACGATATTTATGGGCGAGTTTCTTATTCCAAACTTCTGATTTATATTGTGCTCTGAAGCTTTATGGTAATTTTATTTCAACTAGTGTCCGCCTTTGATTGCGCTCAAATTCTTCCCATCCTTATAGCATCTCCTTTGACTCTCTCAGCTAAAATTTAGCCAACATTGTGAAAAAACAAGCTTCAATGGACTCTTCATCCGGATGGCCAAACCAGTCCTTTGGATAGCCAACTGTAGCTAGCCTCGTCCACTGGCCAAAGGTAGGTCCCACCACCTTTCCTGTCCCTTCTTTCGATTCCTCCCCTTTCTCCTCCCTCTCTCTCTCTCCACCTGCCCCCACCAGCAACCTCCTTTCCGCCACCAAGGTCGGTGTAGCAGAGGTCGACAGGGCCATGGAGCAAGCAGTGCCAACGATGGTGGTGGATCAAGCAGCAGCGACAAAGATAGTGGCGGAACAAGCAGCGACAAGGTCAGGCCGGGAGAGGAGCAAGCAACGACGAGGTCAGGCCGGAGGTGGAGCAAGCAACGGTTGCACCGTCCCCGTCCACGGTTGTGCGTCGTTTCCCTCCTCTCCTCCTGCGCTCGAGCCCCGAGCGTCGTCAAATGGGCCCGCGAGCGATGCTGCCCCGTCACCGTGGATTCATCGCGTGAAACAGCACATCGCCGCCAGCTCCCCATCCACACATAGCATCCCCTCCACTGTCGCCCCCGCCCCACGAGTAGTAGTGCCGTTGCAAGCACCCTCGCCTCCAGCAGCCACCGTCGCCGCCTTCCCATTCGGCGCAACAACACATTAGCTCAGTCAACGGACCCACTATCTCCACCTGGCACTGCCATTGTCGTCAACACCTCCACCATCATCGATCATGTGGTGTGGGCCGTCAGGTGGGTGGAGGAGGGGAAAGATGTGGAGGGAGGGAGAGGAAGAATAAGTATAGAAATTGACATGTGGTACCCACTGTCAGATTGGAGATTAGAGAAGGTAATAGAGAGAGGGTTGAAGAAAAATGATAAATTGGGCTTTTTAATTTTTGGGTAAGATGACCAAATGGACGCTTCGAGAGTCAAATTTGGAGAGATGTTTTAACAATAGAGGTAATTCGATTTAACTCTATAAAATAACTTGTTTTTTTAAAAGCAAGTCAAAAGTACTCTGTTTGTCCCAAAATAAGAGGGTTGTTATATAACGGGATCCCATTCAAACGGGATGATACTAGTTAGGTATCAGGTCTGGGTCCTGATACCTCTGAGGTATCAGGTGATACTTACCATGTATCAGATGATTCCTATGAGATATCAAGTGATGCTTGCTAGGTATCAGGTTGTTAGTGATATGCCCTAGAGGCAACATAAAGATGTTGGATATCATGGTCAATGTTTATGTATAAATGAATAAAGTGTTATTCAATTCCACGAAATAGACAACTTGTATTGATCAATAAGTACGTAACTTATTTATGAGACTCTTTATGTATGAATCTATTTCTAAACGATTCCTGATCACATGTCATATTGTTAAAACAAATATGATTCTAAGATCGATATGTTTATTGATTGATGATCATGTCTCATATATCATGGTATGAAGATACCAAATCAATATACGTGGACATGTGTTAGAGAACACATTGTTGGATAGACCCACCATGAGACACTACAGGAATTGATATGCCGTTAGTTGGTCTCAAGTAGTGTTGGTGCAAAGTTCTTAGACCTGAGATCATCATGGATTCCAACATATGTAGTAGCCTACTTTAGGACTGCCAAACACTATTCCGTAACTGAATAGTTATAAAGGTAGTTTTCGGGTTTGCTATAAAACATGAAGTGAGATGTGAATGATCAAGATAAAATTTGCCCCTTCTTTAGAGAGATATCTCTAGGCCCCTCGAGGTAATGGATTATGAAAGTACATAGCCATGTCGAGTTGATTGAGGAGTCAATCAACAGGCAGATAATCCAATACGGTTCAAGTGAATGATTAAGCTACTGAAGGGATGACACATATCTTGCCTATAGCTTAATTGGTATCGTGAGGCAAAGAAATTTGTGTACACATTACAGGTTGAGAGCCGATATTATTTTCTTGTATACTATGGTGTCAATATGTGCTGCTAGGCGCCGCTATTGACGATCGGCTGAGTTAGACTTGAGCCGGAGCCGAGTATACCTGAACCTACATGGTCGCACGCTTAAGGGGGTAGAATATGGCTCAATTCGGATAAGATTCGATTTGATATAGAGTCCTATGGGCTTATGAAGTCCGGCTGACCAACTCTATGAGATTCGGATAGGATCCGATTCAAAATAGAGTCTTGATGGGCCTATAGGCCCAGTCGGCAACTCTATATAAAAGGGCGAGGGGTGGAGAGCAAATGTATTGCATTGAACCGAATCAATCTAATCGCGGCTTCAGAAGTCGGTGAGTTCGAGATCTCCACGAAAACCTTCCCCACTCCCGAGCCAAAATCCTAGCCTTTCATCTTGTGCTAGCACATGGGTGTTAAACGTTCTATCCCTGGACGTGTGGATACCGGTAGAGGCACTGCTACATTGCGATGCTATTCGTCGGCTACGAATCGGCTGTGATCGGACAAATTGGCTACGGCGCATCCTAGCAAGGCAGTTGCGATCGGGCGAGGCGCGCGTCGGCTGCGGCGGATCGATTGTGGAATCGACTATAGTCGAATCGGCTGCGGTTAGGCGACTCGGCGAATCGGCTGTACTTGGGAATCGACGTGATCGGCCAGTGCCTTCGGATCGGATAGCTCTTGATTGGCTATATTCGCTGCACTCCACTCCAATCGGTAACGTCTATCGATCCTTACTTGCGAGGTTCCCGGTTTGCACGGTAAAAATTTTTGTTATTAGCTATCGTAGCTTCCGCGTAACCCTTCATAGGTGATATCTATAGGTATCTGTTAACAACCAAATTTGGTAAGCCAAATCCTCGGGTTTGAAGCTGCAATTAAAGCGGAATTGGTGCGCGTGATTCCTGAAAACAGAGTACGCGTCGGCTAAGTACGAATCGGCTGAGGAGTCAGTCGGCTGAGACCGAGTCGGATGAGGATATCTGGTATAGTCGATTCTGATTGGGATAACAAATGTGACCGATTCCGGAGGAAGGGCGTGAATATCATTATTGGGTTCGATTTCCAGTGCTTCAGAGATATTATCATCTATGGATAAAGTCCTGAAAAAATAATTGTATCTTTAATTTAGGATATTTTGTATAGTTTTGTTGAGAATCACGGCAGGGACCCCGTCCTAGATATTTGTCGTATTTTAAATAGTAGTTAGAGATAAGGGTCGTGTCCTACAAGAACTTTGTTTGTAATTGTGTACAAATATTACCCGAGACCATGTAATAATGAATCAATCACACAATCAATACAATCTCGGCGCATCGCCACCTTTTTTTCCTTTAATAGTTTCGACGAGTTTCTGCTTCTAGTTGGGTTGCATCGTTTGATTCCAGCAAAAAGGTAATTCTTGTCACAACGGTTTGCGTTGTCGGGATTAGTGCTTTCATCATCATGATACTCTAATCTTGTCTTCGTAATCTGCATAATTATCATATATGTTGTATAATTTAGATCGACATTGTGGTCTAAACCCTAATCGGCTAGCATTAATCGCTAGATGATAGCTGGTAGGTTTAGATTTCAGTATTAATGTGGATTATATAGTATATCTACCATCTTGAAAGATGTTCATAGTCTCGTGTAAATCCTATGCTTCTTTTGGTACTTAATGATGCATCGATTAGGTTCGATGTATTAAGTCGCTTTTAGAATCATAACAGATCTATCTTGTTTTATGATCATTATTAGAGATAGTATCAGAGTTTTAGTCGATCTTATCTGTTTTAACTGTCTTGTATGTTTTATATTTACTTGATATGTTGAAGCTGCCCTTTATATTAAGACCTCTCTATAATTAAATATATTAAGCTTGTAATTGATCTGTTAAATTATCTTAGTATATGATCGATCCCTATTTAATATATTTAGCTAACAACGATATCTTAGTATACTAGCCGATACACATTAAATCTGTGACATCAGCTATGATTGAAATTTACATAATCTGTATATTGGAGCACTTTTAGATTTAAATGATTTATACTATCTCGGTATACTACCGATATATCCCAATCACTTAGTGTAAATGCATTTTGATATCTAGATTATATATTATGAACATCTTCAGCTGATCGATTAGGTTTAATTATATCAGCCGATTAAGTGATCACCGCATCGGCTTAACCCTAGACGATACGTCATCGGCCACCAGCCGATCGGCATCGTTTGCAAGCTAATATTTTCCATTGTTTCTTGTTGATTGCAGGATCAAATCAACTGGCACGCCTACGAACCTCGATTCAATAATTTGGACTCGCACTAGAGTTAAGTAGATCTCTCAGTCGACGTGGAAAATTTTCTCATCACGCATCGATCGATACCGTCGGTACAAGATGTTGATACCTATTGGTACCACTTGATACTCGTTGATATCAGGGCAATACCTACCAGACATCAGGTAATTCCCTTGATACTCGTTGATACCAGGGCAATACCTACCAGACATCAGGTAATTCCTACTGGGTGTCAGGTACCAGGAGCCAGACACTGAGGGGAGGAGTAGCTAGGAGGCGAAGAGGACGTTAGCGATGATGAAGAGCTCGTCCGTGCCCAGTTCCTAGACGCGGGCGCCGTGCCGCCGTTGCCCTCTCTCGGTGGCGTCGCTTCGTGCCTGGCTCCTGGACGTAGCATTGCTACCATCTCCGCAAATAAATCCATTGCCCGAGGAGCTCCACTACCATCTCTCGCAAAAGAAATCCATCACCCGAGGAGCTCTTCGGTGCCTGGCTTCTGGACCCTCGCCGCTCGACTCTTGGACATGGCGCTGCCTACCATTGCCGTGAAGAAATCATTTGCTGGCACCGTAGGAGGGGAGACGGCACTGCAATCACTAACATTGGGGGGATTAGGCGACACCGTAACATTGGAGGGAAGGAGTGGTTGGGAGGTGAGACGGACTTCGAAGATCTTTGACTTCTTAAAGGAGCGGGACCACTTCCTTTATGCGACCTCATTGTCTTTGTGAGGAGCCGTCTCCATCTTCTCCAAGCTATAGCAAATTGTGCTAGGGGATTGGGGTACCTCGTGTGGGGACGTGGAATGGGATCCCGTCTCCTAACATTTCCATAAAATAAATCAATCGATTAAGATTTTGGGACGGAGGTAGAGGTGGCCAAATGGGTCACACGACACGGCATGGCTCGGGCCCGGCATAGGCACTACCCGTTAGGCACAGCTCCTATAGCGGGCCGTGCCATGCCGACCCACGTGCTGACACCATGTCCCAAGCATGACCCACGGATGGTCGGGCCGTGTCGTGTCGGCATAGACACGGTTAAGGCCCACGGGCCAAAACCAGCCCACGAGCTAAGGCATGCCTGTCCAAGTACTATTACTCATCCTAAAAATAAAAATTGAAAATAAAACTATTTCTCTCTCAAAAATTCATAAAAAATTAATCCTTATGTGAAAATTCATAAAAATATTCCTTATCTGAAAAAAATATTTCTTATCCCAAACATATTCTTTATCCAAACACGATCCGTGACCCATGTCGTATCCGGACCGGCACGATGACCGTGTCATGCCGGGTCGGCCCACGGGCTCAGACGACAACCAAGCACGACAGCTCAACTGACCTAACCGTACCGGCATGGTCCATGAAGAACAGTGTCATCGTGCCCGGCCGTGCCGTGTCATGCCTTGCCGTATATCTCCTCCTGAGCATCTCCTTATGGGCCATGCCATGCCGAGCTGATGAACGGGCAGACTCGCGACAGCACGGCCCATCTGGCCATCTCTAGACGGAGGGAGAAGAGAATAGAGTACTAGATTCGTTCACCAATCAGTCGGCTAGTCCCGTCGTCCGTGACCGTGTGTCTGCCTTTCCGCACGAATCCGCCCAAAGCGGCACAGGATGCCTCGGCGGCGTCCGCGCCTGCCGTCCCTCTCCCTCACCCGCCGCCTCTCCAGCTGCCGGGACGGCGACCTCGCCACCCTCCTCTCGGTCATCCGCTCGCCGCCGGCATCCTCCACGTCGCTCCCTCGCACCCTCTCCAGTGCCTTCCCGTCCCCCTCCGACTCCTTCCCCCTCGGCAAGCTCCCTTCCCTCCTCTCGCTCCTCCCCTCCCCCCTCCTCTCCCTCCGGTTCCTCCTGTGGCGCCTGCCCCCCTCCTCGCCGCTCCCGTCATCGTACGCCCTCTCCTCGCTCGCCGCCTCGCTCCCTGATCTCCCATCCTCCGTGCCCCTCCTCCTCTCCTCTTCGCCGCAACCTCTCCCCCTCAGGCACTACGCCCTCCTCCTGAGCATCTCCGCACACGCTGGACTATTCCCGGCCTCTATCGCTCTCCTGCGGCACATGCGCTCCTTCGGCCTCGCCCCTGATGCTGCTTGCTTCCGCTCTGCCCTCCGCTCGGCCGGCTCTCCTGGCGATGTCTACGCCGTTCTCAGTATCATGTCGGCGTGCGGTGTCTCGCCGAGCGTCCCACTGGTTGTGACCTCGGTGCATAAGCTGGCAACCGCGGGGGACTTCATCGGCGCCCGCCAGCTGATTGAGAAAATGCCGGCGTTTGGGTGCGTGACCAATGTGGCCGTGTACACCGCGTTGCTCGACGGGATGTGCAGTTTCGGGGATGTGGATGCAGCGTTGGGGCTGGTGGAAGAGATGGAGGATGGGAGCTTGGGTGCAGGGTGTACGCCCAACGTGGTGTCGTATACGTGTTTGGTGAAATGCCTGTGTGGGAAAAGGAGGATGGTGGAGGCGCTGGGCTTGCTGGATAGGATGACAGGAAGAGGGGTGATGCCCAACCGGGTGTTTGTGCGAACACTCGTCGCTGGGTTCTGTTCAGAGGAGATGGTCGCAGATGCTTATGCTGTGGTGGAGCGTGTGGTGAGCGATGGGAGTGTGTCGAGCGACCAATGCTACAATGTTCTGCTTGTTTGCCTGTGGAGGGTTGGGATGGATGGTGAAGCTGAAGCGCTTGTGCAGAGGATGATGAAGAAAGGGGTGCGGCTGAGCCCTCTTGCGGCCAGTGTTATGATCAGAGCGCTCTGTAATAGGAATAAGCTATTGGATGCTTGCTACTGGATGGGAGTCATGGAAGCGAACGGGGTGCTCTGTGACACTGATGTCTATAATCGTTTGTTGCTTAGGCTGTGTGTGGAAGGGCATGTTGGTGAGGCCTTGGTGTTGGCTAAGAAGGTTGCCGAGAGGGGGATTCTCATAGAGGCCTCTTGCGCTGACCGTTTGATTGATTTGCTGAAGCAATATGGTGACGAGGAGCTAGCATCACAAATATCAGAAGCTAGCATCACAAATATCAGAACTGAGGAGGTGCTCTGATCTGAAGTGCTGTCACATTGACCAATGTGTGATTCGAACCCTCATAGAAGAATATCATGCTTGGTTGATTACAAAACAAGAAAAATGCTTCCGTTCTGCATGATTACAGCAAGAAAAGGCTTTGAGGGTTTGTTACGCTGAAATAGATTGGTGGGGATGGGGTGCAACACAGACTTATTTGTGTGAGCAAAGTGTGGATGAGTTACTTGCCCGTTTCCTGTAGTTTTTCTGAACTCAGTTCAGATCCTTCAGGACATGTAAACTATGATTGCGATGGAATTCTCAGGTTCCTCATTCAGTATCTTCCCAAACAGATATGTTTGTACAAGCGGTGATCATTCAAATGTTTTACATGTAATACATTTTTTAAAGAACACATATGCTGATACTGTAACTTGTAGTAGTTTTTTGACCTTTATTGTATAGTGGCCAACTCCAATCAAGATCAGTCTACCAATTTACAGCTAGAAAAATGTTCCAACTTGCATCCTTTGATGCAGTGCTTTAGTTCACTGACTTTAGTAGTGAATGATGTTTTACGGGAACTCTTGTGTTCCCAAAGGGTGATGCACAAGCGAGCCAAGGTTGCCGACACTCTGTGTTCAGTTCAGATTCAGAGGAGACGTTCCTGAAGTCTGCGGCAACGACGGGCTTCAGAAGTGTGTATCAGTCCATTAGGGCCCCATCTACTTGCATAAGCAGGCTATTGATCGATAGCAGCTCGATCCCTTATTCATGGACTCTGGGGAATGAACGAAGGAATGGATTTCCATGCATACATAGAACCAGCAGGTAGGTAGATTAATGAGGTGTTGGCAGAAGAGATGAGGAGGTAACAGGACGCGATTAAGTCTCCTCCTGTTAGTTGTTACAGCTTTTATAGTGTGTGTTCATCACAAACAGAAACTCTAGTCTTGACAGCTCGCGTGTTCGTTTCTCACCTCGAGCATCATATTAGTTGGTGCTCGTGCTTCTTTTTCTTCCTTTACAATTGCTATCACACTTGCAGGGAGAACAACTAGTAGTACTAACCTGTACTCCTGTATTAAATTATACATTTATTATACGCTACTAAACACTAAATAATAACCAAGCCATGCATCATCATCATCTTACACTTGATTAACTAACTTGCCCCGATCGATATTGAACAAAACTATACTAGAATTGTTTAAAGGAAAAATGCTTCATTTTTTCCTTGCGCCGACGAGCCTGCAGGTCGTGCAGTCGTCAGTAGGCCATGGCAGCGCGGCGGTTCAGATGAGGGCGCCGTGGGCGGCGTCGAGCGCGGCGGGCATGGGCATGAGGAAGCCACACCAGGGCGCGTATAGCTGGGCCTCCTCGCCGGGGCGCACGGGCACGGGCTACGACGGCGGCACGGCCTGCCTGGACGGCGGAGGCGTGGGCGCGCCCGTGAGCCTCTGCACGAGGTCCCTAAACTCACTCGGCTTGACGTAGTAGAGTGGATATGCGCGCCCTGGAACGAAAAAACGATTTTTGAGAACGGCTCAGCTTTCTCTTTAGAAATCTATACAATCACTTTGTTGAAACAATTTTTTTAATAAAATATAAAAAAGGGTTTAGAAACCTTGTAGAACTTCAGTTGGGGAAGCTCTTACTGTACTTTCTCATTGAAAACGTAGGGATATGAGTATGCAGTGTCAATTTGAGACAATCTAGTGGGGTTGGAGAATTCTTTTCAACCCAACTAGGTTAATCAGATCCATTCGATCAGGATTGTTTGGTAGGAATTAAGGTCTGTTCGTGAGACTAAAATTTAATTCATGTTACATCGAATGTTTATATCGCTAGTTTGAAGTATTAAATATGATATTTATAAAACGTATTCATAATCGATGGCTAATTCACGGACGAATCTAATAAAGATAATTACGTGTCATGGTTTGATGATGTGATGTTTACCATAAACATTTACTAATTATAGATTAATTAGGTTTGATGGACGAATTAGTCACTTATTTTATAATTATTTTTATAATTAATTTATGTTTAACATATGAATCAACCAGTGGTAGGATAACATTCTGACAACCTGGCCGCCGGCCGGCAATCCGGCGTATGCGCTGGCCTCAGCCCGACATTCCCCACTGAAAGCAAACGCCTTGATTTGCCCGGGACACGAGGCAAGGCCGTTATTCCGGCGGACTGCAACTGGGACCCACAGGGATACGCCGGCCAATCTACACGGAGTGGAGTACGGGATCCCGTTGAGTACAGGCCCTCTAATGGAGCGGCGCAGCACCGTCGTGGCTTGAGGATTTTTGAAAGTTCAAAAACACCACCGATCAGGCGATGCGGGCGAACAGCCGAAGGTTGCTGAACACTCCTCTCTCCCCCTTCCTCTCCACGGCTCACGGCTACATAACTAGCAAGCCAAACGAACACGCATAGCCGTAGGCCCGTAAAATCACAAATTCACACACAAAGCACAAAGCACACAGCACCGCACGCACGGGCACGCCAAGCCTCCTACCATGCTTGCATCGGTGCCGACGAGGCCGCGCTCCCACCCCTTCCGCCGGCGTAGAGGCGTGGCGGCGGCTCCTCCTCTGCTCCCTGATCAGATCGCGGCGGCGGCTGCAGCCAAGCGACCTGCTGAGTCGTCCACCTCGGGCTCCTCCTGCTTCCACAGCGAGGTCATCTCCGCCACCTCCACCACCTCCCCCACCTCCCTCGCCGCAGCTCAGCGCCCGGAGAAGCGGCCTCGGTACCAGGATGCGGAAGAGGAGCAGCCCGCCGCCTCCGAGTGCTCCGAGATCATTGGTGGCGCGAGGCCGCGCGCCGCCGAGGTCGAGGTCTCCGAGTCGTCGTGCCTCGCCTCCGTCCTCGAGTCCGACCTCGCCTGCCCCGAGCAGCTCGCCAACGACGCCGAGACGACCGAGTACTCCTCCGCCCGCGAGGACCTCACGCTGTCAGAGACCGAGGAGGAGGAGGTGCGCAGTGGTCCCTGCATCTGCGCCGACTGCTCCTTTAGCCCCCTTCATGAGTCGTCCTCGTCGTCCGACGACGACAACGCCGAGCCCTCCCCCACCTTTTCCCTATTCCTCGCCTTCGCGGAGCAGTTCGTCCCCTTCACGCATCCCGAAACGCCCACCGCCACGGACGTCGCTCTACTAGCGGGAGAGGTAAGTAGGTTCCACACAGCTTCTCTCAAATTTGTTGGAATTTGGCTGCGCTCTCCCGAATCAGTGCGGCATTTGATGTAATTAGAGGGGAATTATTGTATCAGGGGAAGAGATTCGAGGACTTGGACAATGAGGAGAGCTACGAGCGGTTCCGGCGGCGCGAGCGGCGAGGGGTGGTAGCCCGCGACTACATTGAGGTGTACTCCCCCATGCCCGGCAGCTACGGCCGCACCGTCGTGGAGCAGCGCGTTGTCATGGTGAACTGGATCATCGAGGTCAGTATGCTCTGCATTGTACACGTATTCTGCGACCATGACTCTGCCTCGGTCCAATAATTCAGCTAGCTCGAGCGCAATTTGTTGGGTGGTAGTGCTGCAGATGTTTGTTGCGCGGGTATTGTGCTGATAATTCATATGTATACTTTGACAGTGTTGTACTGATCTGGATTCTATCAGCTTATCTGTCTTGACTGATATGTTCTGCAAGCATAATAGTTGCGTGGTTTGCATTTTGCACCAATATGCTACTCTGCAGTGTAAATGCTGTGCTGGGTGGGAGTGCCGAGGTAGCAGATCCGGTTGTGATCTTGCATATTTTGTATAGGGGAAGCTATCTGATACCAATATATTGCATTTGCTGATTCGTTTATCACACAGTTAGCTGCCTGTACTGTTTGCAGCAGTCCCCCGTGTTATTGTCTGCCAACACTGTGGTGGTAATCCTAGTGATTTCAATGTAAATCTAATCATTAATTTTTACGCCATCGCATTCAGGTTCTATAGAGCAGTGATAGGGATTTTCTAGGTGTTTATTTTGGCATGCTTGTATGAAAAGAAAGAGATACATAGGATTTTTCTAGGTGTTTATCTTTCGCACCTAAAAGTTGCTCTGTAGTCATTTGCCATCTGAAATCCCATGACATTGGGCATTGGCATATAGCCTCCAGCAATGTCTGCATCCTTTTTTTGTACTAAATCTATATATGCAGTAAGTGTTAGAAAAACATATTGCCAGTGTATGCCCTTTTTTTGTGTATCCACCATCATCTGAATTTAATCTTTTCTAACTCTATGGTTCCATCAGTTTATATTTGCATTAAAACTTCAGGTAGCCTTTGAAAATGAAGTCACTGTGTGTTTTTCGTTTGAAGTTTTTTAGGCAACTCAGCGATAAGTACTTAAGTGATATGATCATTTATACTTGTAAATTTTCCTGAAAATAATTTATTGTCACTTATGGAGAATATTTGTTTTTACATAGAGTTCATACACAACTTGCAAAGAATGACTGTTCTCCATGCATTGCTAGCATTCACAAGCGATGAAGCTGCAGCCAGAGACCATGTTCATTGGTATAGGACTGATGGACCGCTTCTTGACACGTGGATATGTAAAGGGCTCTAGGAACCTACAGTTGCTGGGAATCGCCTGCACCACCCTGGCAACCCGCTTTGAAGAGAATCAACCCTATAACTGGTAATGACTCCCTTAAATGACCAGTTTCAGTATGAGTACTTTTGCAAGTTGCTGGTTTCTGCTTGTCTGGTACTCACCTAAATAGTTCGTCTCATTTGAATACAACATGTATTATTAAAAGGGATAGTGCTCAATTGCAATGCTGCAAATTCCTTAGTTCTATACTTTGATAGTTTGATTTAGCTGAAAACTGAACTTATTTCTAACAGACCTTAACATGAGTGTATGAGTTTAATTCTGTTCTATAAATAACTTAATAACAACAGGAGCATGCAATGGTAACTTATATCACATCTAGTAGCTATTTATCACTTTTAATACTGAGCACTGCATGTGATAGCTCAGACATTGGACCATTGTTCTACAAAAAGGTTTCACAGGATGAGTATTTTAGAAATGAAGGGCTTGTTTGGTTCTCTAAGCCATTGTAAGCCACCAATTTTTTTGCAATGGCAAGATTTGGCCATTCCAAAATTTTGGCAAAGGTCTTGTTTGGTTTGTTGCCAAACTTTTGGGTAAGATTGATTGGGCTAGTATTTAGTTTGCTACCAAGAAAAAATATTTGCGTTGCCACAATTTTGGTGACAAACCAAACAGCTGACAAATTTTTAGGCAAGACCAAAATATTGGCTGAGAACCAAACACACCAGAAGTTTCTCCATTGTGTTGCCTATGATCAAGCATATCTCAAAATAACTTACCATACCAGTTGGCATCCTTGAGCTATTTTTTTTAAGAAAAAAAGAACTTAGCTATCAATTATTGGGAGAAACGCCATGTTGAGAAATTGCCACTTGCATAGATCTCCTCGATATAGTGTTATTTCTCTGCTTTTGAGGTTACAAATAAAGCTATTACATCAGCGTTCTGGTGGGTGAGATACTCTGTGTTTTCACTTAAGTTTTAAAGACTGAACTCACATGAATCTTCAGCATTTTTGAAAGAAGACCTTATTTATATCCCTGAGAACTTGCTAGTAAATGGAATGTTTTGTGTGCCAGTTATTACTGAACGGAAGTGTGTGAAGTGAAGCCAGGAACTATTCTTCTTTGACTGTCTAATTTGCACTGAAGTATCACTTTCGAACTTATGAGTTTGCCTCTGGATGTACATTTGTTTCAAGCGCCTTGTTATGTCAAGGGCAATGTGCAATATAGACCTTTTTTTAGAACACTCTACAACAACCCAATAATACGATCTCTTTCAGCATCCTTCAAAAAGCTTTCAAAGTAGGGATCAATACTTACAGCCGAAGTGAGGTCGTCGCCATGGAGTGGCTGGTTCAGGAGGTCCTTGACTTCCAGTGCTTTGTCACAACAACCCACCATTTCCTCTGGTACCATGCCTGTGTGTTTGCTTCATTTTTCTGTGTCAGCTGGACAGAATGAATGAGAAACTAACAATTGTTTGTTTCAACTTTGCAGGTTCTATCTGAAGGCTGCGAATGCAGATGACAGAGTCGAGGACCTGGCGAAGTACTTAGCCTTGCTCTCACTTCTGGACCACAAACATCTCTCCTTCTGGCCCTCCACTGTGGCAGCCGCAGTGGTAGCCCTTGCTTGCCTTGCCACAAATAATGAGTCATCATGCCATTTGGTAATGGAGGTAAATACTTTAATCTTCCATCACTGGCTATGACATTTCTCTTATATCTGCAGTCTGCTATTCGTTCAGAACTTCCATAAGCAAAAGATTCTGAACTTTTGCTCAGTTTTGTATGTTGCCCCTTCCATTTTATCTCGTAGCCAGATGAAAAATGCCTAGACTCACAGCATACTGATCCTTGCAAAGAATACAAATGTCTAACCACTTGCTCTTCACATAAAATGCAGACTCATATGAGAACGAAGAATGATGATCTGCCTGAATGCCTAATGGTTTGTTTTGTCCTCAAATTATGATTCTGGTGAACCGGATCTTTAGCGGAAGATGGCATCTAACGTTCAGTAATCTTTTTATGCAGAGTCTCGAATGGTTGACCAATTATGCTTCCTGATTTGAACAAACCCAGGTGATATGCCGACCCAATCCTCTGCCAATTCCCAGTAACACAGCATAGTACGTAGAGAGTCGCTTAGCAATCTGAGGTGTACATAGTACACGTGCACTTAGCTAATTCTTCCGTGTATGGCATTAGTTTGCCAGCAGGGCAGAAAAGAAGGCAAAGAAGCCGGCTAAACGTGGTTGTGATGGCGCCAGACTAATAGGGAGCATCCTCAACCACAAAATTTTGCTACTACTGCCGCTGCCGGCTTCAGTGACTACCACTAACCTGTTGTTGTAAGCTGTCTTAAAATCAGTCTTCGTTGTGTTAAGGGCAACCAAAGGTTGAGACTTTGTTGTTTTAATCAAACATCCTGTTTACAAATTGCAACTGGTGCAAGAATGAAATTTGTTCTCCGGGTATTGCACGAGATGCGATCTTGTGACCGTGAAAGACACATACTCTGATGCTCAGGTTTCAGATTCTGGGATGAATAAAATGCTACTACTAGTATCTTCTTCTGATCTGCAAACAGATGTTCAGTTAACTGAGAGTACCACCTCGTTTGCTCAGCTACATGTCATCAAAACTCATTTCACTGGTTTTGTTATCTATACTTCTCTCGTCCCAATCCATCTCCAGGATGCAACAGGAAGTGTCTGCATCCAGGTGGGCTACCTGAAGAGGACGAAGCGGTCAGCTTCGTGCCGCTGCTCGCTCGAGTGGCCTAGTGGGGACCCCGGCTGCGCCGATGCCTCAGCCACTTTAAAAACTTGGATCGCGAGAGTTCCTGCGCGCCATAAAAATGAGGAAAACGAGAGGGGGAGGGCGTGGCATCTTTTCTCTATGATGATGTGCGTGGCATTTGTTGAGCCATCCTAATCAGGGGATGTTCATGCATGTGCCCCGAATGTTGGGGGCGTCTGCAGAAGCGAGGGCGTTCGCGTACATCTCCCCTTTCAGCCCCACTTGCGCCCTGTTGGCTCTCACTCTCGTTGAGCCGTCTGCCTTTTGGGGCTCTAGAGTTGATAGGGTCGGCACGTTACCGACGAGCCGGCGACGGGTAATGTGGTGCGGCAACAACTTTCGGCTGCTGCTGAAGAGCATGTGGCGATCAACCAGTCTCAGCACTGAAGTACTGAACCTGAAGTGCTTACTCCATTCCTCGATGGGTTTGGTTTGTTTTGTCAAGTAAATTGTTCTTCTGAATTTAGAGGAATGTGAATGCATGTGCTTTCCTAAAACTGCGGACCCATGCCTCCTGTAAATCTGCTTTAGTCTTTTTTTGTTTTTAATACCGATATTTTTTTTGTTGTGATCTTAGATTACATTCTACCTGTAAGTATAATTGTATTGGTACTATACTACAACTTTGGCATTTAAATCTAAAATAGAATTATACATACATTCGTGACAACATTCTGATTATGTACTACAATCAATCCGCAATGTTGCAATTGAAGTATCCATGTACAATCGAATCGAATACAAAAAATAAGCCTATCAAAAAATGTGAATGATAGAAATACCAAAAACCAAATCTTTTTATGAAATTAAAAGAATACTTAAACCTGATAAAGTCATGCCGGTCACACCGCTAGATCAACGCCGGTCGACCGTAGTGTATCCTCCAGTCGAACCGCGCTCACTGTTAGTCTGATCGTCACGTTGCCTCCCTGCTTGCTGCCTCCTTGGCACCGTTGGTCTGACTCTTCTCTTGCCGACGGTTAGACCACCGTGATCCTTCTGGTTAGACCACACACAAGTCATCGGTCTGATCGTCGGAATCTAAAAAAACATGTATCAAAGAAACTCTTAAAAGTATATTAACTTTATTACAGTAAAATGTGTTTATAAAATGCATCCAAAGCACTCCTCTCTCAACTCACAAACTAGAATTGAAGTCTCAAATCAAAGCCTAACTTTTCTCTCCAAAAGTTAATATACTTCTAGCCTCAACCTCTTCTATTTATACCCAAAACAATGTTGCCTTTAGCCACGAATCCAACTAGAATTAAGACTCCTAATCACATAAGAAATCTCTCAAATCAGGGAAACAACATCCCTTTACAACTTCATACTTCAATCTTTTTAAACTTAGACTCCAATCCAAATTTGACTTTTTTTCACACACACAACACCATGTGTATGCCATATAAAAACATTCACATCCACGTGCATTATTTTCTAGTCTAAGCATCCCATGTGATCTTCTTGACCGTCTGGACCTCAACTTCTCCCAAGCCTAGTATCGATCCATCACCGGCTATACTCATATGGTCTCAAGCAACATCCACACATGAACAACAAATAAACCCCATATCCAAGTATAAGTTCGCATCAACTTGATTCACATCTACACACAACAATATCACATATGTATAGAAATCATCTAGAAGTCATAAACATGAAACAATCTAAAAAACCCACAAAACAACCCGAAACCGACTCTCACATGGAATATGTCAGTCTAACTGTCGAGCAACCCGGTCAGATCGTCCATAGACCTTCGGTCTGACCGGCGCCCACTGCCTGGTCTGACCGGCGCCCACTGCCAGGTCTGACCGGCCATTTCCAGATATGAAAACCAAAAACACTATTCACTGTATTATCACAAATACTTATCTTTGATAATTGTTCATTACCATGATTAAATCATCACATAATTTCACACTTTATTATCTGATAACATGGTAATTTATAGCCCTCGAGATCAAACAAGGTAAACGTTTCACCTTATGTCCATTAATATAATAGAACAGTGCAGAGCTATAGGCAAGTTTTGTTAATACCATATCAATGCTCAAATTTTTATATAAATTTTGTGAACTACTCCCTTTGTTTCATATTATAAGTATTTTGATTTTTTCTAATCAATTTTTTATATTTGACAAAGTTTATAGAAAAATATATCAACATTTCCAATATAAAACAAACATATTATCAAAATATATTTAATAAAACTAATTTAGTGTTGTAGGTGCTGGTATTTTTTTTATAAATTTGATCAAACCTGAAGTTTAGTTAGAAAAAAACGACTTATAATATGAAACGGAGACTAGTCCGCAAAATTTATATAAAAAATTGAGCATTGATATGGTATTTTCAAAACTCGCCTACAGCACTATTCTATTATATTATTGATATTCTATTATATTATTGACATCCCACAGATATTGGTTGATGACTTCACCGAAGTTACTAGCTGAATTGGGGGAGATTATAGGTTATTTGGAAGCAATTATAAATTTATATACAGGTAGACTACACTTGCATTTACTTTAGCGGTGCTCTAATATATATCCAACTATTCTACCATATTATAGATCACCTTGAAGTAACATGGTAATGCAGATTACTTGAGAGCTGAGAATGAAAGTTGTGTCTTCTAGGACTTAATACTTCCATATATATATGATATCGCAAGCAACTAACCAGGTGATCGAAAAGTATACCCGTGTCTTTCATGGCATTCATCCTTAAAATGGAAACAAATGATACTTTATGTTTCAAGTGGTATAATTCAGAATTATGGAGCAACTTGTTAAGGTATCGATGTTACTATCTCTTGCAAATTGAAATTCAGCTGACCCAAAAAGGTTTCAGTGATCCAGTCGCTCTCTTGCCGGCATCCTGTCTCAATTTCTTTCAATGCCAGCGAGAGGAACTCCGATAACTACTTGTACATCAAGTCACTGCTTAGGTCTTACTCTTGTTGGTTAGGTAATAGTGAATCCATTGATCAACTATCAGGTATCGTGCGATGGCAAGCAATGCATGCTTGATTCTTGGTTTTTGGTTCGGCGAGAAAACGAAATGGGATACAGGAACGGTTCTTGACATCGAGCAACTGTACTCTGTTTTTTAGCTACGAGTAAGAATAAATGACATTTATTCGCACAGGATCGGACAAAACAGACTAGTAAGGACCTGTTTAGTTACAAAATTTGGTGAAAATTTTTTATTCAATTTTTTTTAAAAATTTTTTCTAGGTGTTTAGTTGCATGTGAAATTTTTTTAGTTGTAGTAAATGCATGATGCATGCAACTTTCATGCACATCTCCCAATCTAAAATTTTATCTTTTTTGGTCAAATTTCTCTTAAAACCAAAATTTTTTCATCCCAACTTTTCAACCATATGTTTAGTTTAAAAAGCCAAAAAGTGGTCAAAATCCAAAATATTTTCACTTTTCAGCTGCAACTAAACAGGCCTAAGTGGGGTGAAGAATCTTTCCAACAATCGTCTGCACGTTTAAGCATGGTTTGGTTGATCCATCTTCTTGGACGACTGGCAATGAGTTTTTCATTTTCCACTCCAGTATTCTCTTTCGGTGGCTTGGCGGCTTCGTACCAAATACGGCCAGCAGGTGAGATTCTTCAAGCACTCCTCCGCAATGAGACAAATGCGCGCGTATGTCAATTAATTTCTAGTACAATGTTTAGTTGCTGGAATTCTGCTAGCTAATAATCGCATCATTACCTGAAAAACTAATCATGGTTCAACTAATCCATCCACTTTGTAATATATGGCTGGGACGTTAGATTTCCTCCAGGGGCGGCTGATGTGAGCTCAAACCATCATAACCCACACAAAAAACATTTAAAAGAACTGGCCATCATTTCAGCATTTCTAGCGCACGAGATGAAACGAGACATCTGTCTTTCTCTTCCAGCCTGCAAGGCGCACAGAGATTTACAGATGTCAGACAGGAATGGATCCACAGTTAAAAGCAGGTGCCCACAAAAACGGGAAGGAGGTAGGAACGGACGGCTGCGGATCACGCGAGGCGGAAGAAGCATCCACCGCGGCGCGACTCTCGTGCTGCGATCGTGCGCGCTTCGTATTTGATCACGTGTACCCTCGGGTTGGATTGGATGATGATGGGGTTGGTTACTTTTACTTCACAAAGGTATATGTTTTTTTATTCCGTCTTTACGAGAACCGAACGCAAAGTGAAAGCCGAGCGAGATGGGTTCAACTGACAAGTTGCGCCTAAAAATGAAGAAAGGGAGAGGATAGCCGGGGCCAGAGAGAGAGAGAGAGACGGGATGGATATCCTATCACGAACAATGCGTGCGTCATTTGCCTTTGTTTATTCCTTTGGAAAGCGAAGCTGAAATTGACAATAGCTTAGCCACAGAGAGAGAGGAAAAAAAGTTTGGCCCGTTGTACATCGCCGCAAAAATTCACCGTATTTCACTCGTGCTTCCGCGATCGTTCCAAGGCATACCACTGGTGAAAAAAAGATCTACCACTACATGTTGTGTACTTGTGTTCGCTGCCGTGCCACCTATCAAGTTCTCGAGTTGCCTCGGCCAATAGGTCACATCGCTTTCCCTACTTGCTACTTGCGCTTGCACAGGTGCACGTAGGAATAAGAATGGTTAGCTTTTGATTCAGTTATCTATTAAATTTATTTACAAATTTACTTTAACGAACCGTTAGAATATTATAAATGCATTATACAGATCAAATCATTAAAATATAAGTTTAAAAGATTCAACCCAAAATAATTTCATATGTATAGATATCTTCAAAAATTTGTACAAAGTTGTTTCTCTATATAATAAATTATTTTTATAAAATTTAACTGAATTTCATAACTTTTTATAGTATGAACGCGAGTTTAAAAATTTGGGTCCAAGTTTTACACATATTTAACTATAATTTTTGGGGTTTAGTAATTCATCATGGGCCCACATGTATAAATAGCTCAAAATTTATATAAAGTTGCTTCTCGTATAATAAATCATTTCTATAAAATTCAACTAAATCTGATAAGTTTTTTTATAATGTGAACGTAATTTAAAAATTTTGGGTCCGAATTTTATATATATATATAATATTAGTTTTTTGTCTAATAATAATGTAGCTGATCCATTTGGATATCCATAAATAATGTATTAATATAATAGACTAGTTATGAATTTATTTTATTAAATTATAAATCAACAACTCACTGAAAATAGTTTGATGCACGATACATGCATGTTTATCCCTCCGACCATTCTCATTCTAATATGCACGCACGATACATGCATGTTTATCCCTCCAAGATCCACTGATCCAGGCCACATGACGAGCAACAGAACAAGGACATATCTAGGAATGAAAGCGGGTGCGGAAAAATCCCGACCGACCGACACCGAATACGAAAACCCCGATCGAATACCGTATCCACGAGAAAACGGAACGGAAAAAATACGGAAAACGGGAAAATAGGAACGGGAACAGGAATGGTTGGGGCATTTTTCCGACCGTATTCATGGATCCCGTATTTATCCGAGAAAATTCCCGTAGGAAATTCCCGTTTATCAGGCCATCTAAACTAATTTCGGTCCACAAAGCATACACCTCACCTCATCCCGACCCAGTAATTTTTGGCCCACTCGGACACTCCCCAAACCGGCAAACACTAAGTCACAAGCGAGAGGTAGGTGCCAGCCGCCACGCCCCCAGGCACGCGCATGGCTCACGGCATCGCGCTCAAGCTCGTCGCCCGGCTTGCCGCAGCCGCGCACGATGCAACCTCGGCGACCCGCCCCCCCCGGCGCCACACCTCCCGGTCTCCCACCGCCGCACCTCCTCCCGTTGCCCGGAGCTGAAGCCGGAGCTCTCCTCCCCGACGCCCGACCCCCGACGCCGGGGCTGGACTGGGTAGAAGCCGAAGCGTCACGCACGGTGGGAAAGGGCAAGGGAAACGAAGCGACATGCACGGTGGACGAGCCGGCGACCTCTTGGTCTCAAGACTGTGGCGACCGTGACGTGCGGCGGCCGCGCAGGCGTGTAGCGATGGTGCGCGGCGCCGGCGCCAGGTGGCGCTTGGCTCGCTGTCGGTGGCCAACGGACTGGGACAGACCGACGGAGTACTCGGGAGTCGGGACTGGTGCGCGCCGCCGTGGGGATCTCAAGTGCGCATAGAATGTCGCCGTCTTGTTGTCTTCCTTGGCGAGCACCCGGCACGGCAGCGCCTAGATGTCGCGCCGCCCGTCGGCGACCGACGCCATTAGGGCTCTGTTAACACTGAAATTTGGTAATTGAGTCCCTAAATCTGCAAAGGCAAAACGGAATTGGATCGGCTGGTTTAGTGTGGAAACAGAGGCCGTATCGGCTGAGGAGTGATTGGCTGCGAGGCCAATCGGCTAAGGTTGGATCGGACAAGGGCAGCCGGTAGCCGATTCCAGGTTCGAAAGAGATAAAACCGTTTCTGGTGCAGCAGTTTGAGGATAAATAGAAGATTCGGTTGTTAGTTGTGCGTTAAACGATATTGCCACCTATGGATAGAGTCTTGTAACGACAATTGTATCTGTAATTTAGGAGTTTGTTTAAACTGTTAATTGTAACACGACATAGGTCCTTTAGGGATAATGTTGTGTTTTAAATAGTAGTTTAGATAAAGTCCAGGGTTTGTACAAATAATTGTATCTTGGGTATAAATAGGACCCAAGACCCCTGTAATAAGGACGATGAATCAAACCTTCGGCGCATCGCCAACCTTTTTTCTTCAAACGAGCAGTTTGTTTGGCTACGGGTTGCATCGTTTCTGTCGATGTCGTAGGTCGACACGCAGGGATCCCGGGGACCCCCTTTTTGGTTCGGCACGGGGAGCGATGTATCCTGGCTCAAACTCGTAGAAAAGATGAAATAATGCAGATGAGGCGGGAATTTATACAGGTTCGGGCCACCAGTGGGGTGTAATACCCTACTCCTGTGTGTATGTAGTATATGGGGCAGGTTGCCAAGAACAATGAGAGTGTTTCTCTCCCTTAGACCTTGTGATGGATGGGAGATTTCTGCCGGCTAGTTGGAGGGACTTAACCTATTTTTCAGAACGTGAATCTCCTTTCTTGGATCGGAGCGGAACGGACCCTCCTTTATGAAGGACTTGGGTCTCCTTTTATAGAACAAGGGAACACCACAGCAGTCCTACCCTTTCTCTACTTCACTCCACGTGAGAGAGTGGTTTTTTGCTTTGTCTTGTCGGAGAAGCCATTCCATTCCTACTCCTCCCTGTTCGCCGCGTCATAGAAGGTGGAAAAAGTGTGGTCATCGTGACGGCCATGCTGCTGACGTGATGATAGTTTTGCCTACCCCCTCCGATGGGTCCCACCGGTCGGCGGCCTATTTCATAGGGGGGTGTAGGTACCGCGCTTCCTGCGCTCGCACTCTCTCTCCCACGCGGCCGCCCAGTGCATTAAATGCGACTGGACAGGGCGTGAGGGGGGCGTGCGCGGAGTGGGTGCGCGGCCATATCACGGTCTTAGTCAAGAACTTTTAGCCCCTTTTGCCTCGTGATAGGCAAAAGGGGTGATGATGGGAGCAACCGATGCGCGCCTCACATTGCATTGAATGCGGTGGGGCAGGCGCTCAGCTTTCCCCTATTTGAGCATTAAATGGGTTGGTTGGTAGTTGGATTCGCCCCTCTCTCAGAGAGGTGCGGGGTGGAGGATGGGGGTCCGGGTAATCCCGGACCCTTCCGACCAGGGGTCCGGGAGATCCCGGACCCTGCCGTTTGGAAGTATGATGGCCTCCGGCCGCCCCTTCAGGGCGGCCACGTGGCCACCGTGGCCGAGACTTGCCTAGCCTTTCGGGGCATAGCTTTGGCGCTCTTTGATGGATAGGGGCACCTTCCTTTTTCTTAAATGCCACGCCCACGACATACCCCGGGCCCATATCACCGACGCGGTAGCCCCGTTGGCCGGGGCCGAGTCGGGCTCGGGCGCGGTTGACGCCATTTCCTTGAGCGTGTGGGCCCAGGTATTTGGGCGTTTTCGCTATGGTAGGCGGCCGATACGCGACGACTGATGTCGCACCTGGCCAAGCCTTTTCTTAGGATGGGGGGCGAGTTTGTTTGGGCCACGCGCATGGGGGCCCATTCAAAACCGCCTAGCACTCTCCGTCCCGCGTAGTGCGCCTGGCAGGCGCGGAACCCCAGGCGGCACGAAATCCGAATGGCGCGGGAATCCAAGGGGATGCGAAAACCAGAAGGGCGTGGAGACGAGGGGGCACTTCGTGTGGTAGTGGGGCGAATTTAATGCCGTAGAATCTGAGGGGGCGGTGGCAGCTTATAAAACCAGATCCGCATGGAAGGGGATCGGTTTCTACGCTTTCCACTGCCATCTCCTCTCATTGCCATTCGCCCTTCGTCTACCTAGCACCTCCTGCTCCTTCCGTTGCCTTTCTTCCACCTTCAGCTTTCCCCTTCTGTGCTTCCGCATCCACCCCCGCAATGGGCCGCGATTCACCTCTGGAGCCGGGGAGTGTGCTCCCCAAGTCCTTGGTGCGCACTGCGGAGGCTCGCAGCCTCTTCAACAAATTCTTGTCGAACGGCACGCGCAGCGGCGGCGACATCCCGGAGGAGCGCCCCTCCCACAGGATGGTGTTCTTCGCCTCCTTCGCCATGGTCGGGCTGGTGCCGCCCTTCTCCCGCTTCTTCCTCGACGTCCTGGAGTTCTACGACCTCCGGCTGCACCACCTCACCCCCAACGCCGTCTTCTACCTCGCCGTGTTCGCCCACACCTGCGAGATGTTCGTGGGGTGAGGCCTTCTCTCCACCTCTTCCAGCGCTTCTTCCGGATATGCCGGGCTGGCTCCTCCGGCGCGGTGGGGTACGTGGCGATCCAGCCGCGGAACGACAGGTGGTCGGAACTCCTTCATCGACATCCACCCTCGCTCCAGGGAGAACCGGAGGGCATTCAGTTCTACACTAGCTTGGGCGACCACCCCCGCCTCTCCCTACCGACGGGGATCCCAGTGAACCAGAGGAACTGGGGGGCGTGCCCACAAGCCGGGAGGGAGCTGGACGGGGTGCTGGACCGGATCTGCTACCTCCGGCGGGGGGCCTGTCCAGCCATGCGGTCTTCCGCGACTTCCTGATGAGGCGCATAGCGCCGTTCTGCGAGAGGCCCCGCCCGCCTACATGTACACGGGCCCCAACGACGACATGAGGACCTTCGCGGCACTGTCTTCGATTGGGACGAGAGGACCTCCGCCGTCCGCCGCCCTCGGCATCACGAGAGATGGACTTAGCGCAGCTCCCGCCGGTTAGTGCGTGTGTCGGGACTCCGCGTGCCGGAGATCCCGCACTGCCGCAGTGGTGGGTGACGGCGTGGGCTCATCGTCGGCCACACCGGAGGCTGCACGGTGTAACACCCGAGGTATTTTCCCTTTTAAAATCCAAAATAAAATCGTAAAAGAAAATCGTTGGAATTAACTGGAGGGAATTAATAATTTTAAAATCCAAATGATAAATGGAAATGACATGGTAGGATTTTTCCTAAATTCTACATGTCAAAATACGCTAACGGGATTTTTAGTGGAATTTTGAGCACCGAAATAATTTTTAACCAATTAAAAATCAAAATTGGAATTAATAAATCCCGAGAAAATCAATTTCTCTCTCCTCCGTCCTTTCCCGCTCTTTTTCCGGCCGTGGGCCGCCGCCCGAGCCGACGGCCCATCCTCCCGCGTGCGCCCACCGACGGCCCAGCCGACGGCCGTTTCCCCACCACGAGCGCCTCCTCTCTCGCGGGCCTGAAGGCTACGGCCCGCCAAACCCTTGCGCCCGCAGTTAAGTCCGGTTCGTCTCCCCTCCTTGCCGGGACACTAGCAGTGGGGCCCACCGTCGCCCCGTCCCCTACCTCCGCCCCCGCCGCCATTGACGCCGCTCGCCCGCGCGGATCTCGGCGCCCGTCCCTCCCGTGTGCCCTAAACGCACCGCCTTAACTTCCCCGTCTCTCCCGCCGCCTTCAATCGCCCGCCGCCGCTCCGCGTCCCTTAATGGTCGGATTTAATCACCGGCCATTATTTTCCCCAAATCGCGTCGACGAGGAATTGCGCCCTTATCCTGGTCACCGCCGACCTCCCCACTCCTTCACTCAAGCCTCTCTCTCTCCGTCATTCCCGCGCCATGCGCCCCTGTTTCGGACTTCGTCGCCGAGGTTCGGCCGTGTGTTCCCGCTGTTCCGAGACACTCCGAGCTCCGCCGACTCCTCCCTTCTCGCCGCGGTGCCCGCGCTATTTCGACCACCCCTTCCCGAGTGGTTCCGCCGCCTCCTCACCGTCCGCGCCGTCGTCCCTTCGACTCCGGCCGCACCGCGTGAGCACTCGTCCCTATTTCCCTCTCGCTGAGCGCGCGTCGCCGTCCCCGAGTGTGCATGGCTCCGCCCACGCAAGAGCCGTGGTATTCCACCACCCGCACCGCCGCCCGAGTGGCGCTGGTCGGTCTCCGGCCACCATGCGCCATCGCCGGCCGATCGCGCCGCCCGAACCCCTTCCGTCCGTCGCTCCCTCGGCAGATCGGGCCGTCCGTCCCGCCGCCCGCGTGGCACACCACGTGGCCGCCGAGTCGCGCCCGTGTGCGCCACGTGGTGCGCCACTCTCCCTCTCGGCCCATGGACTCGATCCATCATGGACCGGTGCTCCCGCAGCCGATGACGCCATCGCGCGTCCACCTAGCGCCGACGCAACTCCGGATTTATTACGCAATAAATTATTAAGGATTTTCCTGTTTTAGTAAAAACACGATAATCTTCTAAAAACATATCTTTTCAACCCGACCTCCATTTTAGCACATTCAAATTTCATTAAATTCATAAAAATGCCAAGAATCCATTAAAAATGGTTTTGTTTCCTGTTTTAGTAGCTTTTAGCTTATTTTGTTGAAGTGCTTGTTTGCCGTGTAGATCCCGGTAGTCCCTCCGTCCCGGTTTGCTTCAAGTCATCGCGAAGTCCCCCAAACCGAAGAGCAAGGCAAGTCATGCTATATTATTGATCATATTGCTCCCATTTTGCTAAAACACATGTTTTACTCTATGAAATTGCATGTATTTTATGTTGTCATTTCATGGGAAATAATACACCCTATGCTTAGTTTATGCCTTAGGTTTGACACCCCAAACCCTTTGATAAAACTTGGGAAAATAATGTGATTAAATTTCGGGACTAGGTTATGCTTAGCTCGGCTTAGTTTCGCTAGCTCACCAAATGGGTCATTTTCTCACTTAATATATATCTCCCGAACTTATGTTCGGAGGATTAATGATTAAAGATTCAGTGAACCGGACTAATAACTAAAATATGACAAATGGTGGGTGTGGGCGCTATGGTTTTGGCTAGCGGCGCCCATAGCAATTAAGGACCGGTTCACGGGACCCCTGGGAGAATGACCGTGCAAACCACAAGCCGAAATGGGTAAGGTAGGTCCCGTAGTGTAGCCTCTCCTAGCCGACGAACCCATCGGCAAGGGTGAGCGGGATGGAGTTTCGATCGCCCGTATAAGGGTTGCCGGGTCAGCGGATTTACCGAGGCACTCGGGGCTGCCCACTCCCGTGATCCGGAGAGTGGGGCGAAACCTTGGTGGGGTTCGCTTGGTTAGAAGAGGGGTTATACGAAAGGTCCTATCACGTTCCTTTTCGGGTACCGCGGTGGTATTCCGCGACGGAAACCGTGTTGTGGGGCCGTGTCTTGTGGGTACAGTTACACCTCGATCGAGTAAATCTATTCGAATAGCCGTGCCCGCGATGATGGGGCGATCGACCGAGCTCTCCGTGATTAGTCTCACACTTTTACACCCTAAGTTTTGGAACATGACTAGTATAGGAGGATGGTTTGGGCCCGTCGCAACGTGGGGATAACGTTGGACGGTGTTGGAGTAAAAATGCTTTACTTACTCAATTTACCATTGTTTTGGCTTTGTTCAAATTCGTATTGTTTGGAAAAAACTCTTGCCGTTTGCGCAAAAGCAAACCTTAGCCAGACCTTTGTCTGCCCTGCATTCATTCTTCTCCTCTTCCGGCGTGACTTGTTGAGTACGTGGAAGTACTCATCCTTGCTTCTTCACCAGAACCTGAGCCAGAGGTTGAAGACGAAGATGAAGTGGAGTAGGCTTTGTCCTGCACTCTGGAAGCTGCCTGTGGAATGGTCGAAGCTGCGTGGCCAGCGTCAAGCTTAGGCTTAGGCCTTTTTTCTTTTTTTCCGCTGCTCTTTTGTAATCTTTTTGTATTGTTTCTAAGACATGGAACTGTAATATCAATAATTATCGTATGTGTACCTGGCTGGTCCCGGACAGAGATTTTAATACACATATAGCTTTGGAAATTCGGGTTTGAATTTCCGGCGTGACAACCGGGCTGCTCCGGGGCGGAGGCGGAGGCGACGACGACGACCCCGACGACCACATCCCGATTGGGCGGTTGAGCCGCCGGGGTTCGGCCGAGGCGATCCGGGGTCCCGGATCCCAAAGGGAAGAGGAAGAGGCCGAGGAGGACCCTCTCCTCCCCCTTCTCCACCACGAGGCGGCGGAGCGGAGCGCGCTGCGCCCCCCCCGCAGGCCAGGGGGCTCGCGGGCGGCGGGCCCATCCCCGGGGGCCGCTACGCCGAGGGCCGGGCCGGCCACAACAACGACGACAACAACAACGGCGGGCCCATCCCCGGGGGCCGCTACGCCGAGGGCCGGGCCGGCCACAACGGCGACGACGACAACAACGGCGGGGAAGGCCCGGGGCACATCCCCGGTGAGGGCGCCAGCGGCGGCAGAGGCCCAGGGCGCATCCCCGGCGAGCACACCGGCGGCGAGGTCTGTCCGCGGGACTCCAGCGTCAGGGGACGCGGCGGGTGAGAGCCCGGCGAGTCCTCCGGGCCGCCCCGCGAAGAAGAAGAGGGCTATCTCGGGGATCTCCTGGGAGTTCAACTCCGCCCGCAGGTACGCCTCGCTGATGTGTGAATGCCTATCAGGGTCTTGCTCTTTTGTCTCTGTTTTTTGATTTCTTGTTACGATTTTGTTTTGTTTTCAGCCGCGAGCATAGGCATTTTCGCCCGAGGGTTGTCCCTAAGGGCGGTTCTCCGCTCGGGCCCTGTGAGGGCGCACAGAGAGGTCCGGGGCACCCGAGCCCCCAAGGTCCGGCCGCCCCTTGGGCTCGGTCCCGGATCCGGCGAGATCCGGGGAGGGGGCCCACCCAGTGGTTGGAGCGTCGGCCGCCCATGAAGGGCAAGCCGTGGCGCGCCCGGCGTAGAGGGCGGCGGAGGCGGCGAGAGCAACCTCGGGGTCCCTCCGTGGCAACCATCGTCGCCGCCACACTCGGCGGCGCCATCTCCCCGCCGGCTGCCATTAATCCCTGCCGGTGCAGCCGCCGCGAGCCCCCAAGGCAAGAAGCGGCAGCGCGGCCGCGGGGATCTTCGGCGGCTCGGCCGGTGCGGCGGCCGATCCGGCCGGGCTCCGACTCGAGTGTGGGGCGCCCGGTTCGGGTTTGCGGCCGCTTTGGATACGGAGCCCCTCGTCCGGTCGCAGAGCGGGCGAGGGAGGTCGTCGCCGGTGGTGCCGGAGGCGGCCAACGCCATCTCCCTGGAGGGGCTTCGGGCCCAAGTGCAGGCCTTGGCCGCCAGGGAGGTCGAGGTGGCGCGGCGGGAGGCTGAGGTCGAGGAGGGCCGTCAAGAGCTGGCGGCCACGGCAAGGGCGGAGGGCCTCATCCGCAGCGAGAGCGGCGGAGATCGAGCGGCGCGGGAGGGAGCTCGGTCGGGTGTTTGAAGACACCGTTATCGAGCGGCACGCCGCCGACCTCCGCGAGCGGTCGTCGCCGCCGCCGAGGAGAGGGTGCGCACCACCGCCGGCGCTCGCCGACCTCGGGGAGCGCGCCCGGCCTCGACGAGCGCGAGCACACCTTGTGCGATGCTGAGGCCGCCGCTGACCTCCAGGCCCGCAATGCCAGCCTGGCGGAGCGGGAGAGGGCCCTTGAGGCGGCGTGGCGGGCGGTCGAGAGCCGGGAGGCCGCCGTCGCCAAGGCCGAAGAAGACTCCGCCGCGCGGGAGGCCAACGTGCCGGCCCAGAGAAGGCCGTCGCCGAGCGCGAGGTCGCCGTGGGGGTCGAGAGGCGGCGGTGGTGGAAGCCCGGAGGAGGCCTCCCGATGCCCGAAGGGCGTGCGGGACCGCGAGCACCACGCCGCGCCGCGCCGGCCGTCGCTGGCAGACGAGCCGGAGCGCCGGGAGCAGAGCCGCCACCGGGAGCAGTGGTCATGGACGTGCAGCGCAGCTGCGGGGCCGGGCCGAATCGGAGGAGACGCGCCGCCGGTCGCGGATCTGGAGCGCGGCCTCGCGCCTAGGAATCCAGGGCCTAGCCTCGTCCGTCGGGCGCCTTCGGGAGGCGGCTCGCGGGGGGGGTGAACCGTACCCCAAAGATCCCTACCTTGGGGAGATTGGCCACTTACATCAACGATCCGGGCGGGGATACAGAGGGTGCCGGAGGAGGTCGACGACGTAGCGAAGGAGTCATCGTATGACTTATCCCGCAAGGTCACGTCACTCATCCTGGCGAGCTACCAAGCCCGGGACCCCAACTTCGACCCCTATATCCCCACCGAGGACTTCCCCGAAGGCACCGAGGAGGCCGCCCGCCGTCGCGTCCAAGACGCCGTCGACTCCATCATGATGGGCTTCGACGGCACCCCGGCGGCCTTCCAGCTCGCCCTCTGTGAGGACTCGCCGGACGCAGACTCCCCGGTGGAAGCTCCCAGTGACCCACCGGCCACCTAGGGCCCCCTTGCTTCGGCTTGTATCTGTATTTATGTAAAAAGATATTTATGCATTGTTTATAAAGTTAGCGAACTTGCCTTTACTTTGCGCTGCGACAGCTCATCGTGGCTGCTTTTGATGATTCATGTATGTGTATGTTGGGAGCCCCTGGCCAACTTAGCGCGCACGTAGTGGCGGTTGGTTGGCCTGAGCCCCTGTATGTTAGCTTCCCTGCAATTGATAGCTTAAGACTTAGTCACTGCGATAATGCGATAGTGTTGTTCTCCCCCGTGATTTGTCCCATGCCGCTGGGGGGCTGTGCCGGGTTCGGGCAGCATGCACTGGCCATTGGCTGGTGCCTTTGTCGGGGTTCCGGGTAGGAGCGAAGGCATAAAAAGGCCAGCGAGGGCAGCGGCAACGGGGGGCCAGGACAGGCGTGTGTCATTCGCACCCGAACCCCCAGGCGTTGACTGCCCCCAGACGTGGTAGTATGCAGCATCGCTGTACCCTCGACACCCTTAGGGCTCTTAGGCTAAGGCGGACAAGGCCGAGGAACCTATTGGAAAGCCGCATCCTCAGCACAAGCTCGAGCACATGGGGGAAAACACACTGTAACATGTATTTGCAAGGAAAACATATGAAATGTAATAACAAACGTATTGCTCATGCCACCGGGGTAGTGGATGAACTTCTATGCATGTCTCAGCACACCATGCGGCTTATGGGTAGAACCTGCGCAGGTGGAAAATATTCCATGGGTTCGGCAACGGGGTGCCGTCCTCTGTGGCTAGGCGAACTACTCCGGACGTGGGGTGCCGATAACCTTGTATGGCCCCTCCCACATCGGGGACAGGCTTGCTTAGCCCTGCGCGCGTTTGCACACGGCGCAATACCACATCATTGACTTACAGCGCTCGGGGCTGACTTTGCTTTGATGGTAGTGGCGGAGGCTGTTGGTAGCGGCCGCGCGAAGTCTGCCCGGCGCCGCCTCTCCTCCAGTAATCCAGTCGTCTCGACGCCTTTGCTCTTGATCCGCTTCGGCGTATAATGTGGCTCGGGCGATCCTGTGGTGAGCTCGGAGGGCAAGACCGCCTCGGCTCCATACACCAAGAAGAAAGGTGTTTCCTCGGTGGCGCGGCTCGGGGTTGTCCGATTGGCCCAAAGGACCGTAGGCAGCTCGTCAGTCCACGAGTCCCCATGTTTTTTGAGCATATTGTATGTCTTGGTCTTGAGGCCCTTTAGTATTTCTGCGTTTGCACGCTCAGCCTGACCGTTGCTTTGGGGGTGGGCGGGCGAGGCGAAACAGAGCTTGATGCCCATGTCGTTGCAATACTCGCCAAACAGCTCACTCGTGAACTGGGTGCCGTTATCGGTGATGAGCCTGTTGGGGACCCCGAACCTTGCCGTGATGCCTCAAATGAACCGCACAGCCGAATGTTTGTCGATGACGCTGACTAGATAGGCCTCTGGCCACTTGGTGAACTTGTCGATGGCGACATACAGGAACTTGCACCCGCCCCGCGCCTGCTTGAACGGGCCCAGATGTCTAGCCCCGCACCGCAAATGGCCATGAGAGCGGGATGGTTTGAAGTGCCCGGGCCGACAAGTGCGTCCGCTGGCGTGGAATTGACATGCTCGGCACCGCCGCACGAGGTCTGTTGCATCCTCCAGCGCGATGGGCCAATAGAATCCCAGGCGAAATGCTTTTCCCACCAAGGTTCGGGAGGCTGAATGTGCGCCGCATTCACCTTCATGGATCTCGGCAAGGAGCTCGAGACCCTATTCCCGAGCAATGCATTTCATGAGTACTCCGTTGGCACCGCGCCGGTAGAGTGTCCCATCTACCAACGCGTACCTCTTGGAGGTCCGGGCGATGCGTTCGCCTTCCTCACGTTGCTCGGGCAATGACGCGTCTTCTAGGTACGCTCGGATTTCCGAAATCCAAACCACCTAGCGCGTGATGTCGGTCCCAGCGGGGCCAGCTGTGGCTGGCCCGCCGGGTCCGGGGCGTCGGGACCGGCCGATTCCTGCCTCTGGAGCGGTTCGGGTTGCGCCGACGGTTCTGTGAGACTTTCCTCAAAGGCACCTGGCGGTGCTGGGGCTCGCGCGGACGCGATTCTTGATAGCTTGTCCGTTAGGGAGTTGTCTCTTCTGGGAATGTGGCGTAGCTCGAGGCCATCAAAATGGCGCTCCATACGCCGCACTTCCTTGACATAGGCCTCCATTTGGGGGTCGGTGCATTGGTATTCCTTGGAGACCTGGTTTACCACCAGTTGGGAATCCCCAAGGACCAGCAGATAGCGGATGCCCACGCCCGCCGCTGCTCGTAACCCCGCCAGAGCCCCTCATATTCAGCCATGATGTTGGTTGCTCGGAAATCGATCCGGACGATGTACCGAAGCACGTCGCCCGTTGGGGAAGTTAGCACCACGCCTGCTCCGACTCCGTGCAAGGTGAGTGAACCGTCAAAGTTCATCACCCAGTGCGCGGTCCCTTGGCCGCGATCCTCCTCACTCTCGGGTTCCACCAGGGGTGGATCACCTTCGGTCGTTGGTGTCCATTCCGCCACGAAATCAGCCAAAGCTTGGCTCTTGATTGCGTGCCGGGCTTACAAGTGTAGGTCGAATTCCGATAAGCTGACGAAGTAGACCGGCCGCTGCACCTTGGTGCGGGCCTTGGCTACCTTGCTAGGGCGGCTGGTTCGGGTACACTGGGCGGGTTACCTCGGTGTCCGGGCCTCCGAGCCATCGCCTTCACCGGGCCGTCAAGGCCACTCGGGTGGAGGGGCTTCGGATGCTCCCGGACAAGGGGGCCGGGCGGCTCCCCGAGGCTCGGGGTCAAGGGCCACCCTCCGTGTTCGGGTGCTTCCTCGACCAGCTCCATTCCGAGGTCTCCTGCCTCCGGTTTTGACAGGGCTGGGGGCGACTGAGAGACTAGCTCGTCGTCGCGCTCCACAACTAAGGCCGCACTAATCACTTGGGGGGTCGCCGCCAAATATAAAAGGAGGGGCTCCCCTTCCTGAGGAGCCACCAGTACGGGCGGCGAGGAAAGGTAGCGCTTGAGCTCGTCCAAGGCTTTCTCCACCTCGTCCGTCCAAGTGAAGGGGCCAGTTCGTTTTAGCAATTTAAATAAGGGAAGCGCCCGCTCTCCTAACTTGGATATGAAGCGACTCAGGGCAGCTACACAACCCGTGAGCCTCGCACGTCCTTGAGTTTTCTAGGGGCGCATCTCCTCTATTGCCTTTATTTTAGTGGGATTGGCCTCAATGCCTCGGGCAGAGACAGAACCCTAATAGCTTGCCTGCCGGAACCCCAAACACACATTTTTCTGGGTTCAGCTTCATGCGGGAGGATCGGAGGTTATCAAATGTCTCGGCCAAATCCGGGAGCAAAGTTCTTCAGTCCCGAGATTTGACTACGAGATCATCGACATATGCCTCAACATTGCACCCTATTTGGTCCTTTAACGTGATGCGGATACCACGTTGAAAGGTGGACATGGCGTTTTTTAAACCAAAGGGCATAGACATGTAGCAAAAAGTACTCACAGGAGTGATAAATGAAGTTTTCTCCTCATCCTCTACACCATGCGAAATTGATGATAGCCGGAGTATGCATCTAGGAAGCATAAAAGGTCGCACCCGCAAAGGGAGTCGACTA
The DNA here is from genome assembly GCA_019925245.2 of Oryza australiensis. NCBI lineage: Eukaryota > Viridiplantae > Streptophyta > Magnoliopsida > Poales > Poaceae > Oryza > Oryza australiensis. The sequence continues at coordinate 9,393,917 of JAIFGZ020000116.1, read as the reverse complement.
TCCGGTCCGTTCGGGGTAGAGGATATGGGTCTTTGGGACATGCCTTGTTGAGGTCGATGTAGTCGATGCACATGCGCAGCTTGTGGTTGGCCTTTGGGACGACCACCGGATTTGCCAACCATTCCGGTGCAGCACCTCCCGCTGAAGCCGGCCTCCCGGAGCCGTGCCACCTCTTCGCGGATGAACGCCCGCCGCTCCGGCCTGTCGCCTCACCTTTTGCCGGACCGGGCGTGCATCCGGCCGTCTGCGAGTCGGTGCTCGATCACCTCCGGGGACCCCGGGCATATCCGACGGCTTCCAAGCAAACACGTCGGTATTCGCCCGCAGGAAGGAGACGAGCGCGTCTTCCTATTTGGGGTCCAAGCCGCCACCAATGTTGGCGGTCTTGGACGGGTCGTCGCCCAAACGGATAGACTTAATCACCACCTCATCGGCAGAGGTGATGTGCTGCTTCGGGGCCCGGGAGCCCGACGACTCCCCTTGGGGTCCTCGGGTTCGGCGCGGTCGGCCGCCGCAATGTCGTCCACGCGCGCCTCCGCGCAGTCTAGCGCGGTTTTGACGTCAGCGTGGACGGTGATGGGGCCTCCGGGGCCCGGCATCTTGAGCCGGCGGTAGGCGTAATGTGTGGCCGCCATGAACTTCACCAACGCCGGCCTCCCAAGCACGGCGTTGTAGGGCGATTGAGATCCGCCACATCGAAGTCGATCCGCTCGGTGTGGAAATTAGTGGGGGCCCCGAAGGTGACCGGCAGAGCGATCTGCCCGAGGGGCCACACCTTTCCGGGCATCACCCCAATGATGGGGTGAGAAGGCCCGAGCACCATTCCCGGGGCCTTGATCGCCTCAAAGGCCTTCGGGGATAGCACGTTGAGGGCCGCACCTCCGTCAATTAAGACTCGGGCGACCTTGACGTTGCAGATGATGGGGGAGGTCACGAGGGCCAAATGGCCGCTACGCGCGACACTTCCTGGGTGGTCGGTCTGGTCGAAGGTGATGGGCACCTCCGCCGGCCGCGACCTCCGGCCGCCTCATGAGACGGCACGGCTGCGAGGAGCTCGCGTCTCATGGACTTGAAGCTCCGGCGGACATTTGGCGCCGCGCCGTCGTCGATGGTGGCGACGACGTGCTGGGATCTTGGTAGCCCAGTCGTCGTCGTCGCTGCGGCGGGGGCCGTATCCCGGCCTCCTCTCGTCGGTTGTTCGGGTGCTCCGCCGGCGCCTTGCCCTTGCGGTGGATCTCCTTCTCGTTCTCCCTCCGCTCCTGCTCATACTTCTGCACTCGCTCGGCCAGATTTTTGACCGAACGGCACTCAGAGAGGTCGTGGTGTGAGGTTTGGTGCACCATGCACCATTTGTCTCCGGCCCGGCCCTGGGGGCGAGGGTCCGGGGACCGCCTGCGGTTACCCGCGGGTTTGCCCTTCCGCGAGGGCTTCTCGGCTCCGTCGGTGGCGAGGACGTGGCCCTCCTCGCCGCCACGCGATGGCCGACGCTTCCGCCGCCGCTCGCGCTGTTCTTCACGAGACGCGGAGGGGGCAGCGCCGGTGGGGGCCGGGGTAGGATTCCTAGGATTCCAAACCCGGGCCTCCTCCTTGCGGGCCACCCGGTCTACGAGCTCGAAGAGCTCCGTGGTGGTCCGGGAGCCTTGGATTCGATCTTCTCCAACATGACATCGTGGCGTACGCCACTCCGGAAGGCGAAGATCACCGCATGGTCGGCGATAGAAGGTATGGTGTTGCGTACTGGCAAAAACGCTGAATGTATTTGCGCGAGGACTCGTCCTCCCGTCGTCGGACCATGTGGAGGTCCGCCTCCACTCCCGGCGCGGTATGTGCCCGGAAGTTGGAGGTGAACTGGCGGCACAGGTCGTCCCAATAGGTGACTGACCGGGCCGGCAAGTTCATCAGCCAGGAACGGGCCTGGCACTTGAGCGCCATGGGGAAGAAGTTGGCCATGACGCGCTCGTCTCCTCCGGCGGCCTCAATGGCCGTGGTGTAGATCTGGAGGAACTCGGTGGGGTTAACCGAGCCGTCGTACTTCTCCGTAAGGGCCGGCCTAAACTTGTTAGGCCAGCAGACGTTACAGAGGTCAGCAACAAAGGGGTGGCAGCCATTGCCAGCCGGAGGGGGCGACAGTGGCTGCGGGGCCTCGTTGGGCATCGCGGAGCTCCCCGCTTGCGACTGCGCCATCACGGCCGCTCGCCGCCCGCCGTGGGGCTCCATCTGCGGCGGGGCCGCTGTGGCCGCTCGCCGTGAGGTGGCGCCTCCCGACGAGGAGGCGCAGTCCGGCACCCGCCCTAAGCGGCGCTCGTCTCGGCGCTGCTCGATGCGGAGGCGGGCGTCGCGCCCTGCGTAAAGTAGGTCTCGGGGCGGCTCAGGCAGGGCCGCTGCCGAGAGGTTCTCCTCCACCCTCACGGATGCTGCTGCCCTTCGGGCCCGTCGCCGAGAGGAAGAGCTTACCGCGATGTGTGAGCCGTGCGGTTGGTGGCTGGAGGAAGCGAGGTCGGCAGCCAGCTGGCGCTGGGCCGTGCCTACGAGCTTCGCCACGTCGTCGAGCCATCTTTTGGCGTTAGACCCCTCGCCTGGGGTGGCTGGAGGGTGGCGCAAAAGAGCTTCTGCCGCCTGCAGGGCACCCTCAGGAGTGCCAAACTCCAGGCGGCGATGGACGCCGCCTCGGCGGGGCTCGTCGTACGCCCGCTAGGGCGTGGTCCGTGTCCCGCAGAGCGTTGTCGGCCCGTAGGATGCACGGGCCCCTCCGCCTTCAACCACCGTTTCGCGGGGGCGGAGGGGATGGCGCGGGCGCAGCTGCCACCGTCGCCACCAACGGTGGTGAGGGAGACAAAGGTCCCTCCCCCCTCGAGCGGAGGTGGCGGAAGTTTGGGTTGTGCTCGCCCGCATCGGCTTCTTCGCCGCCTCGTTGGCCGTGCCATGCTCGCGCGTAGCGAGCGAGCCCGACGCGGAGCGTTGGGCGCGGCCGTAGACCATGGCTGAGACGGGGAGAGAGGATTCCCGCCGGAAAATGGGAGGAAAGCGGGAGTTTAAACCAAAACACAGCGCGCTCCCCCTACCTGACGCGCCAGCTGTCGATGTCGTAGGTCGACACGCAGGGATCTCGGGGACCCCCTTTTTGGTTTGGCACGGGGAGCGATGTATCCTGGCTCAAACTCGTAGAAAAGATAAAATAATGCAGATGAGGTGGGAATTTATACAGGTTCGGGCCACCAGCGCGGTGTAATACCCTACTCCTGTGTGTATGTAGTATATGGGACAGGTTGCCAAGAACAATGAGAGTGTTTCTCTCCGTTAGACCTTGTGATGGATGGGAGATTTCTGCCGGCTAGTTGGAGGAACTTAACCTATTTTTCAGAACGTGAATCTTCTTTCTTGGATCGGAGCGGAACGGACCCTCCTTTATGAAGGACTTGGGTCTCCTTTTATAGAACAAGGGAACACCACAGCAGTCCTACCCTTTCTCTACTTCACTCCACGTGAGAGAGTGGTTTTTTGCTTTGTCTTGTCGGAGAAGCCATTCCATTCCTACTCCTCCCTGTTCGCTGCGTCATAGAAGGTGGAAAAAGAGTGGTCATCGTGACGGCCATGCTGCTGACGTGATGATAGTTTTGCCTACCCCCTCCGATGGGTCCCACCGGTCGGCGGCCTATTTCATAGGGGGTGTAGGTACCGCGCTTCCTGCGCTCGCACTCTCTCTCCCACTCGGCCGCCCAGTGCATTATATGCGACTGGACAGGGCGTGAGGGGGGCGTGCGTGGAGTGGGTGCGCGGCCATATCACGGTCTTAGTCAAGAACTTTTAGCCCCTTTTGCCTCGTGATAGGCAAAAAGGGGTGATGATGGGAGCAACTGACAGCTGCGCCTCACATCCCATTGAATACGGCGGGGCAGGCGCTCAGCTTTCCCCTATTTGAGCATTAAATGGGTTGGTTGGTAGTTGGATTCGCCCCTCTCTCAGAGAGGTGCGGGGTGGAGGATGGGGGTCCGGGTAATCCCGGACCCTTCCGACCAGGGGTCCGAGAGATCCCGGACCCTGCCGTTTGGAAGTATGATGGCCTCCGGGCAGCCTCCGGGCCAACCCCTTCTGGGGCGGCCACGTGGCCACCCATGGCCGAGACTTGCCTAGCCTTTCAGGGCATAGCTTTGGCGCTCTTTGATGGATAGGGGCACCTTCCTTTTTCTTAGATGCCACGCCCACGACATACCCCCAGGCCCATATCACCGACAGTTTCGATCCCCAGATCTAGGTAAATGCTTGTAATTAGTGGTACGATCTGTTGTTTCTAGTGCTTACATCGTAATGACACATTAGATTCAAGAGTTTATACTGCACTACTTATCATATAGCGCATATAAATTAGACTAATGTTTAGATCTATCCTGCCATTGGCTAGTTCTATCAAGAACTTGCATCCAATAGGGCTAGATCTAAAGGTTGGCTAGTTTATATGCGGTATCCACCGTCACAAGAAATATAAATCGGCCGCAACAGATCAGGTTGTTCTTTTATACGTAATGCTGCATCGGGTTCGAACTGTTAAGTCGTTTTTATAACTATCAATGATCTGTTTGGCTAAGATTTATATTGTTTAGAGACAGCGCCGGGGTTTCAGCCGGCCTTATCTGCCCTGATGTGTTTCTTTTAATATATTTATTATTAGATTTATATTAGGACTACCTCTTATATTAAGATCGTATTCTTGTCGGATGTTACTAGCCGAAATTGGCTCGCCATCAGGCAGCCGACGGCCGACTTCCAGGTTATGCACATCTGGTTCAAGAGTGATATCTTTTCATAAGATTCGTCGGAGTACTAGCCGATTCATCGTTAGTTTTTCAGTATCGGCTAGGTTATCGATCCATATATTTATTATCCTTTATTGTATTTAGGTTACATGACTGATGTTGTCTCGGTATAGCCGATCCATTCCAGTCGTTTGGCTTAAATATATTTTAGGATAGCATATATATGATCATGAATTTCCTCAGCCGATTCAATGGGGATCTAACCTAACACTTAATGCATATTTTTTTTCTCTTGTTGGTTAACAGATCAAATCAACTGGCACGCCCTGCACAGCACAGATAGTCGAGAAGGATCTGCACTGGAGTTAAGCAGATCTCCCAGGCTAGCGCCTGACAGAAATTTCTCATCAACAGGCTCCTAACTCGCCACGCGCTGCAGCAACCACATCCCCGGTTCTGCTGGTGGCGGTCACCAGGTCTTTCCAACGGAGTTGGCTTACAGATTGGAGAGGTTTGTTTGCTTGATGCTTTCCCTCTGAATTTTTGTACAAACATGTGCCGATTGCCAAAAAGAGCTACTACTGAATTTTGATAATGTATACCAAACAGAGTTCCTTATACTGACAAAATTAACACTGCCGTCGATGAACAGGCATCTAGAGAAGGACAGAGGTGTGCAAGAATATCATCGAGTATATGCGAGAACCGATTTCGAATGCGCCGAATGGTGAGATGGTCCTCCGTTCTTCTGCTCCCACTTAAGCACAGCAACATGGTAAAAAAGGTGTGACTTTCCTTTTCTGTTCAAAACGAATGACTTTGTATATCATGTTCAGAAGATTTTGTTTCAGATTTTTAGTTTCAGTAATTAGTAAACCAATCAAACTGTCATATCATTTTGTCCTATTACATATTATGTGACATTCTGACATGGGTATTGGCCGAGTTGTATGTAACCTTTAATAATTTATGTGCCACTACACAATATTTTCAAACTTTGGTCAGCTGCTGCTGCTTATTTGGTTGTGTCTCATCTAAATATGTAATGCTCTATCAACCTCTTGTGCAACGATATTAATTTTGTTGATTTGCTGCTTGTGTTCAGTCAATATATTACGTTGTAAAATCTCTTCACTAATTTCCAATGTATTTTTCCATAAGTACATGAAGTCTTTAAATGCCAACAAGCATTTCAAGTGTATTTTCCGTCTACAATAATAAGCACATTGTTAATAAACATCGGTCGTCGACATTTCCCTTTTTTTACCGATTCCCGATCGTAATTGACATGCTCCTGACCGTTCCCGATGTCCCGTATTAACCGAATTCGTTTTTTCGTCCGCTTTTCCTGTTACCGTTTCTGTTCTCGCAAAAATAATACAAAAACAGGAATGGTTAAGGTATTTTTCCGACCGTTCCAGACTGTTTTCATCCATAGACATATCCAAGGATCGTTTTCCGGCGGCCAATTTGCACAGTAAGACTTTGAAACACTTTCTCAACTCCACTGTTCATTTTACAGGGATTAAACTTTTAAACAGTGTATTAAAAAATTATAAAAAATATTTTAAATAATCATATTAATATATTTTTAAAATTTTTAAGTAATACTTAATTAATTATACATTAATAAATTATTTTATTTTTCGTGCATAAGAAAATCGTTTCCAACCGTAGGCAACGAACCCAGCCTAAGTGGTGGGCAGTGACACCTCAACTGCACAAGCAAAGCACCCCAAAACAAAACAAAACAAAACAAAACAAAACAAGCACAAAGCACAAAATTACGGCACGCGACGAGTCACGCACGCACGCGCCCCGTGCGGTTGCCTCCCGTTGGGCGCAAGTTGCGGGAGCCGTCACGTCGGAAAGTTCTCCCCTCTTCGCGATGCCCTTGCCGCCCTTCGCTCGCTGCCGCCGTCACGTCACGCATATCGTGTCAGGACGAAACGGAGAAAATCCTTGTCCTTATCGCGCGGGGCGGGGCCTCACTTCGCCCTCACTTTCTCGGTTAGATCTTGCTTTCCCCGGGCCGGGGACCCTGCCTGTACAAGTTGGTGTGGTTACCGGTTCGGGTCCGCTGCGGCCGGAAATGGACTTGACCTCCCCGCCCGAGAGACCGAAGAGAACGGAAGGAGAAAGGGGAGAATCGAAGAACCAAACCGTCGAGTGAATTGGAAAGAAACGGAGAAAATCCAAGGACCGCGCGCGGCCGCCCTGCCGAATTTTTTTTGCTGTCGGTGGTTGCTCCGGACTTTGAGCACATTAAGCTCTTGGTGTGCGATTGGTAAGCCGTGCCATTAGCTATCTCAGATTGAAACAAATCGGGCAGCTACCTATCTAACTTGGTCGGTAGAATGTAGCCATAAGCTATGGACCTGATTAATGACAAGTCTCTCGAGCTTAGCTCATGTGTGCTAATAAACTGCTAATATACCACGTGATCAGCAATTTGGAAAGCATAAAGCTGTCTACTCTAAATATCTCCATGACTCCGTCAGCACAAAGTTGTAAGCATAGTATTGTGGTATTTATTGGAGATGCACAGTTTTTTATATGGTCTTTATCGGTAAACATCTCCTAACTTTCTCAAACAATATAGAAACCATGCCAAAGCATAAAGATCATCCAATGCACCTCTATTAATTCGAAACAACTTATGCTAATTTTAATGAAAAATTTTATATTAATGTTTTTAGATAACCACATAAGCATGAATAAAACGAAATGATGTTTGAAACTCTTCCAATACATAATTTATGGTGTGGTTTTATAAAATCAAAATCATATTTAATTTTATGTCTCATAGAGAGTTGATATTTGTGTACACACGGTTTCATCCAAATAAAACCGGTTTCCTCTTTCTTTATAATTACGTTGACATGTCATCACATATGCTGATGTGTCACTGTATTTAATGTGCATGGAATCTCTATAAAACTCCAACTGGGATTAGTCTTACGAGCACATGAACTATTTAGACAATTGATAACTTGTCATGTGTAAATTCTTTCACTGCATTTAGATATTGTATATTTATTTTAAAGATAACGGTTAGAAATCCAGCTTCTACATCCACATTTAGATATACATATCCAAATATTATAAAAATACTCTTTTCGTTCCTAATTGATTATTGTATAATCTTTTTTAAGGATATTCTCAAATGATCATTATATTTGTGTTCATTTACTAAGTTTATTTGTTATTTTGGCATTAGAATAAATGAACGATACATGCATCCATACACACAAATGTCTGCAACTAACATGTAATGTTTTGATTTGCTATTGGTTATGAGAATGATACATCGAGTTTGTTGCTGGAGTAAATATAGTATGGGAGAGTTATTAGCTTTTTTCGGTTTTGGTGCACCAATGTAATGTGATGATCAATTAGGAACGAAGGAAGTGATATTTAGACTAGTTTACTATAAGACTAGAAGACTAAGCTTCATTTTTTCTTATGTCTTGCTTCAAACTTGTTACTTAATTATGCAACAATAATCCGACACACCACTCATTTACTTAGAAACTTTGATGTTAGAATCATCCTATTGGAGATTGGTCTTCTACTACTTGACGAGCCCTATCACGCAAAAAACACACTAAGACAATCTTGAGAAAAAGCCCAAACTCTTACAACCCCTCATCGACGTTCCATTCACCTATATGACCAGAGTTCCAGAAGGTAGAACTTCAATGACGATGTCTCTACGGAGAACACGTCATCTAGCACACTATTGTAGCCCATCTGGCCAACTGGAAGGCCCGAAATTGGGTTTTTTACTTGAAGCATTCCACGCAATACGTACGAAAACAATGAAATAACGCCTCACAGGAGAATAACAGTGCCCAAAGACATTGCCGTCGCTAGCATCGACAGAGTCAGGTAGGGTTGACGTCCTGATTCACTGCACCCATTATCTCCACGGGCGTTGTCCCCTAGCAGTGGCGAGATGGAGGAAATGAAATGGATGATGCAGCGACATAGGTGTTGGGTTCCATCCTTAACACAAAAATGATTTGATTGTATAGACAATTCCTACAATGCTGTAGGTAATACTATAAAACTATTTACAAGATGTTTGAACTAATGACATCGTTCTGTTCTTCATGTCACTTGAAATTCTACGTGGCAAATCTCGTATACAACTGAAATTGTTAGACGGAGTATGAAACTCCTCTAGCAGAAAAAGTGTGTACTTCTTTGAGATCCGACCATGAGGGAGGCTGAGTTCGAGTCCTAACCACGCAAGTAATGAACACGGGAGGTTATACAAGTTTAGGGCGCACGGATTCGTAATATCCTACTCCTGTGAGTGTGGACTATGAGAACAAGGAGATGTTACAAGGAAAAAGATCAAAGTATCATAAGAGTTGCTAGCTCTATGCTTTTTTAGGTAAGAGGGAGTTGAACCCTTTTTTCGATGACCTAGATCATCTTTTTATACTCTAGGATACTTTAAGGAGAGTCCACAGTGCCAAAAATACTTAAGTAGCGAGGGTCACATACCCCTAAAAAAGATATGGTTAATCTTGTCAAAATCATCCCGGTTGTTCTGCAATGTCCTTTCTTTTGTGTAGACTGAGAAAAGGGGGCGGAAAAGTCAATAGCCTTTTCCGTCTCTACTACAATGGTCTCATATGTCAGTTGCTGCAGAAGTCAAAAGGGGGTTGTGGATAAAGTTGTGGGGGCGTGACACGTAGTGCCCTCTTTTCCACCGTAGGAATGCATAGTTCCGGCGCCTCCATGCTTTCCACGTCATCGATGAGACGTGCACAGAGCAGGCGCCATCCCATCATTAATGTGGGCCAGTGATAGATGAAACATTGCTTCTTTGCGAAGAGCCTAAGGCAAAGAAAACACTTAGATCCATGTCTAGGCACGAAACATGCTCCGACCCACTGCCCAGGACCTGGGAATGATTGAACTTTACTCCAAAGTGACTGCATCGCTCGGACGCTCTCACTTGTTTGGGACACCTTCTGTGCATCGCTCGGACGCCCTCACTTGTTTGGGACACCTTCTGCGCTCGGGGCACATCACATGTCCAGAGTGTCCCAGTACGTTCGGGCCATCTTTAATGGCTAGACACACTAAATATATAGATATTTTAGTCATTGATGTGGTCAAATAGTGCCCGGTAACACGAGGGAGGACTCCTGTTTTCATTTTACTGACAACATCATTGTATATACCCTTCCTAATGCACAACAATCTTTAAATCATATTGCAATGTTGCATCCGAGGCAATGAGTTTGTTTTATGAAAATCCAAATTTAAACGAGCCTAGACATTCGCATAGAAAAACAATAAAATGAACCAGTAACCCACTGGCCCAGCTCCGCGCCAAGATGTAGTAGTTTCACTCGGCAGGACTGGAGAAGCGAGACGGAGAAAACAGAGCCCAGATCCTACAAGGATTTACTCACCCGTCGGTGCCTCTACCCGCACGGCCGCACTACACTCTCCTCCACGCGCACCTGCACATCGCCTTCCATCTCACTCCCCTCCTTTGCTCTCTCATCTCCATATATACGCTCCCTCCCCCTCCCCTCCTCGTCAGCTCCCATCTCTCCTCGACCACTCTCTTCTCTTCCCCGCTCCAACCGATGGCTCTCGTCCGCCAGCGCCGCCACCTGCCGCACCTCACCCTCCCGCTCGACCACTTCGCCCTCCGCCCGCCGCCGGCGCCGCAGCAGCAGCAGTCCGCAGTCGCGCCTTCCACCTCCTCTGACGTCCGCCTCTCGGACTTCGAGAGGATCTCCGTCCTCGGCCATGGCAACGGCGGGACGGTGTACAAGGCGCGCCACCGCCGGGGTTTCTCCGCGCAGCCGCTCGCGCTCAAGCTCTTCGCCGCCGGGGACCTCTCCGCGGTGCGCGAGGCCGAGATACTCAAGCTCGCGGCGGATGCCCCGCACGTCGTGAGGCTCCACGCGGTGGTCCCGTCGGCCGCCGGTGGGGTGGAGGAGCCCGCTGCGCTGGCGCTCGAGCTCATGCCCGGGGGTTCCCTGGCTGGGTTGCTTCGCCGTCTCGGACGCCCGATGGGGGAACGCCCTATCGCCGCCGTGGCGAGGCAGGCGCTCCTCGGGCTCGAGGCCCTGCACGCGCTCCGCATCGTGCACCGCGACCTCAAGCCGTCGAACCTGCTCCTCGGCGCCGACGGCGAGGTCAAGATCGCCGACTTCGGCGCGGGCAAGGTTCTACGGCGGCGGCTCGACCCGTGCGCGTCCTACGTCGGGACGGCGGCCTACATGTCGCCGGAGAGGTTCGACCCGGAGACCTACTCCGGCGACTACGACCCGTACGCCGCCGACGTGTGGAGCCTCGGGGTAGCGATCCTTGAGCTGTACCTGGGTCACTTCCCGCTTCTCCCCGTGGGGCAGCGCCCCGATTGGGCTGCGCTCATGTGCGCCATATGCTTCGGCGAGGCGCCGGAGCCGCCGGCCGCCGCGTCCGAGGAGTTCCGGGACTTCGTGGCGCGGTGCCTCGAGAAGAAGGCCGGGCGGCGCGCGTCGGTCGGCGAGCTGCTCGAGCACCCGTTCGTCGCCGAGCGGGACGCTGCCGATGCGCAGCGCTCCCTCGCCGCGCTCGTCGCCGAGGCGGAGCAGAGCGGCGATCTACAGCCAATCGAGCCGCCGGTTAAATTAACTCTGCAGATTTAGGAACAACCAGAGATGACATGTACATAATCTCTGCCACGTGGACGAACAGCTTGTCCCGTGTGTATGTGTTCCCTTTTCACCTCTTGCCATCCAGGGATTTGTTTGTTCTTTAGTTCGTTCTTCGCCAAATTGTAAGACACAATTTTGTGCAATCGTAACGGGAAGCGAAAGAGTTTAGTTCAACTGTTGATGCCTTGCTACTACAAGTTCTGCAAATACGTGAAACCCAGAACACAGCAAAAAAAATTATCCATGATATTGTGCTCCTTCAGGAAAATAATGTGGTCTTATTATAAAGCGATATTACCAAAAACAAATCGAATCATTCATAAATTCACTACATGCTAACTTATGTTACTAAGACATCTGAAACATTGGAGGGAATTTGACGGCATGGAACAGATTGTTTCATTTGAAAACTTGAAATGAACAATGTACTGAGTAACCACAGGTCCTAAAAAAACATACGCACACAGTACCTTCTCTTAAGAAATTATTCTATTTTCCAATTCCAATGGGCCAGGAACTTGCCGTTTTTTCTTCTATATATTTTTCCTTTTATAAACTCTCCCACTTGTGTCTCCCGATCTGTAAAGGAGATAAAGTTAGTGACTAACAACAGCGAGCCTGAGAAGGCTGAGCTAGCATTAGTATTAGGGGATTAATTAAACAGAAGCCTTTTTTGGAGCTGCTAGATTCATGTGGTGACTCATTTGATCAATGGATCATCAACATGTACGACAGAGACGCGAAGTGGCATGAACAGACGACGAAAAGAACAAAAACGGGTGCAGAAAACTAACCCGGCTCGCTGCGAGCTGAAAATGTAGCTCCAACAACCGGTCGAAAGGACGACATGTTTTAATTTTAGATAGACGGCACAACTGCAGTGTTGTACTCATTCCATTAGGTAGTGAGCAAAATAATTAACCGTACATAAATGTGCAATAGGTAAACACATTGTACATGTGCAACTATGGATCGCCTTTTGGATTCTTCATTAACACAGTGAGTGTGTCATATATATATGTGTATCTTGTGTGTCATATGCACATGGTATTGGCAAAATTTTAAATTATTATTATTATTTTAATAAAAAATGGTAAAAATAGCGGCAGCTTAAATTTATTCGTCAAAATATGGGTCCATCGAACGGTGGAGGATCGACAGACGAGAAATCGAACAGCGGGCGTTCGACTAGGCCATGTCGAACTACGGGCTTTCGACAGGCCCCACCGCTTGGCAGCCGTAGAGCCTGTCGAACACTCGCTGTTTGACAGGTCCCCCACCGACCCTATCCAATACGGGAGTTCAACTAGCTCCTTTAAAGGCCTATCTCCTCTTCGCAACTATCCATTTGCAGAGAGAGGGGGAAGGACCATCGAGCATCAGCGTTGAAGAGAGCCGCCGTCGTCGTGGCGCCATCATGGGAGAGAGGCGCCATTCGGTCTGAGGGAAGACCTGCACGGGTAGGGAGGACTGGAGGAGACGTCCACGACTATGTAGAAGAGAGCAGCGATATTGAAGGTATAAATTTTTAATTCGTAAGTACGACACAATTTTTTGTTAATCAATGTTAGATGTTAGTGCAGATATTATACAAGTAATGTGTTGAAGTTAGTAGTATGTTAGTACATAATTTTTGAGGTTTGTAGTAATGTATTAATTTTTAAGTAGTGACCACTAAGTAGGAATAAACATGTAGTACTAGAAATATTTGAGTATTAGTATAAATTAACATGAAGATATTTATAAGTAGTGACCACTAAGTAAAAATAAACGTATAGTATTAGTAGAAATCAAAAGGAAATTATATTTAAGTAGTTAAATTTAGTTAGTGACTGTTAGAGCAATAATGTAACCATAGATAAAGTTATTGGGTAGTAACGTAGTAAGACAATTTGGCATGTTATTTCAGGATGTCAAATGATGTGCCCGTTCATGTGTATTATGACGATGCTCCTATACAACTTTGTGATAGCGGAGTAGATTTGACAGTATATGTATTCATTGATACTAGCCTGAATGCACCAGGGTAGTTGGTTATGAACGACATGCTAGGGTGGTGATATAATATGTTCGGGATAGATCCATTGTAGAAAAATTTATCATAAAAGCTATGTGACCAGTAAGGGGTGAATATGGATGGCAGTGGAGAGTAGTAGAGCTTGCATCTATTGGGAGTTGGAGAAAATTTGTGGCTAAAGTAAGAGAGAAAGGGTATAGTCTGGCAATATTGGTGCAGAAGAAAATATATGTTTTTGGAACCGGCGAGACAAGCCACATGGAGGTGGAACAAACTCCTATCGAGGCCGTGGAAGAGGTTAATGTTTGCAGGAGTGGTCAAGCTGAAGCACCGAAAGAGGTTATTGCACCGGTAGAGTTCGTTGTGACTGATAGTAATTATCCGGCCAACGAATCGGATGACGATGAGCCAAACTCACCTTTGGCTATTGATGCACGGGAGGAGAATGAGGCGCCAGTGGAAGAGATGGAATTGAAAAACGAGAAATACATTGCGCTTGTGGTGGAAGGCTAAGATACAACACAGTGGGACAAGGAAACCAACGTACCTGATGATTGAACGACCATATCGATGAGTCGTCTGAGGGTTAACGGTGGTTTAGATGCCCATTGATAGTATGATTGTAAGTAGGTGAAAGTTGGACAGATGTTTCACGACAAAGGGCACCTACAAGATGCGGTGAAGAGGTGGGCTTTTCTGCAGAGGCGGGAGTTTAGGGTGAAGATTTCAAATAGGATGACGTATGACGTGAAGTGCAAAAGGCTTGGATGTCCTTGAGAGTGCATGGTTACAAGCCACAACATACTTGTTTGTTGGACAATACCTATTTGGTACACAGGAACATGACGGCTGCATTCGTGGCACAAATGGTGTATTCAAAGGTTGTAAAAAACCCTCTTTGTTGCCGTTCACAATAATGCATGACGTAGAGAAAGAGTACGACTATGAGATATCGTATGACAAGGCTTGGAGGGCAAAGCAAAAAGCACTGGAGATGAGGTTTGGAAGTTACGAGGATTATTATCACAATTCCCTCACTACTCGAGATGATACAGGCAAGAAACTCAGACACATGCATGGTTATTCTCGATGAGGTGAATAAAACTAGGAAAGATGTACTTCGTTGTGCTTTTTGGTCATTTGGGTGCATGATAAAGGCCTTCAGAAATTGCATTTCATTGCTGTGTTGATGGTATTTTCATGACAGGCAAGTATAGAGGAACTATTTTAACCACGATTGAAGTCGACGTGGATAACCATGTCATCCCTGTTGCTTTTGCTTTTGTTGAAAGCGAGAACACATCAAGTTGGCTTTGGTTCTTGCATCACATTAAAAGGTATGTAGTTCAAAATAGACCAAATGTGTGCGTTCTGCATGACTGACATGTCGGTTTGCTATCAGCGGTATAGAAGCTGAAGGAAGATGTCACAGAGGATTTGCCATGGCCTGCATAGTAGATGGTGTATACGACATTTTGGTGCGAATTCTTACAGGCGAATTAGGAGTAAGAGGTATATGTACATGTTCAAGAAGTTGTGCAAGCAGAACCAGCGAATAAAGTTCGACGCTATATGGGAACAACTGGATTGGCTAACCACTACTCACATGGAAGAGGTTCGAAAAAAGCCCGTTATTGCTCGACAATAGGAGCCGGAGGGCTTGGAACCCGTTCCAAATGAATCACCAAGTGTTACTCGATGTAGGAAGCATGGGAGGTCTATGAAGTGCTTCACGGAGTGGATAGAAGATGATCCAAGGGAGAAATGGTCATTGTTGTATGATACGGATGGTTCACGGTATGGTGAGATGACAACTAATCTTGCTAAAGTGTACAACTTGGTAATGAAAAATACATGTCCTCTACCACCTATTGCTATCCTGGAGGGCATCACAAGGGGTACACAAAAGTATCTCTGTAAAAGGTATGCCCGACTAGTATTAACCTTAGCAAACCTAATGTTAGGTATAGCCCGGCTATTACACAGTACATGGACGAAAAAGCAAGAATGAAGGAATGCACAGAGTCTGTCCTGCTAGGAATATAGAGTTGCTATTTGAGATACGACTCCATGACAAGAGTGGAGTTTGTATTGGGAGTACTGACATCACAATGGAATGTACATTGTGGATAGAGTATCATGCTTGTAAATGCAACTGCAACAAGCCTTTTCTTTGACACCTGCCATGTACTCATGTCCTTGCCACTTCCGCAAAAGGAGGTGTTCAAGCAAACATATTCGTTTCTTCGTCCTTTACTAAGGAAGCATGGGAGGCAACTTGGAGTGGTGAATTGCATGGTTGGCGTGCCGTATGCGATTTCAATCGTCCATACTAAGGGTTATCGCAAGATGCGTAGAATCAAGAACCACATGGATGAAGGTGAAGCAAACAACCATTCTCGTCAGTAGAAAGCATGTATTCTATGCGGCAGGGACCATGCCCGTAAAGATTGCAGCATGTACAATGTAGACAAAGACGTCGAAGGTGTTGATATTTGTCGTGTTCCAACACAGAAGTTGAATAAGAAAAATAATCCTTAGTTCGAATTTATCAGGACATGACTTGTAGTATTCGAATTTGTCTCTAATGGACTTGTAGTTTTTAATTTTATTTGCACTGGACTTGTAATATTTTAATTTATCTGTACTAGACTTGTTATATTTGAATTTATCTGTACTCAGCTTCAAATATTTATATTAATATGTACTGGAATTTTAGTATTTGAATTTATTAGTCTTATACTTGTCATATTATACTTTTTGGCGCATTAATATTTCTGCAATGTCAATTTATCATGTATGTAATTTTTTCGTTCTTATTTTCATAATACTAATACGTCTTTCAATTTGTAGGTATGGCTGAAGATGATGATGTACAGATGATCGACGAGGTGATCGATAAGCACCATCGATCGTGACGACTTAGTCAAGGGAATTTCTGCAATGTCTTGAAAATGCGAGGACCGGATCCATATTGACGTATCAATCCATGATGGGTTCCAAGGTACATGAAAATACATTGTTATGAGCACCGTTGTTTACAATTTTTTCTTTACTAATAATTTAAATTCTACATGTTGTAGGTTAAGAGCCGTTGGGTTGTTGACATTTGCGCGATTGGTAGAGCCTTCACGTGGAAGGTCACCACGTTTCAACATTGATGCGGCCCTTCTGAGTGCTTTGGTGGATAGATGGAGACCCGAGACACACACTTTCCACCTGACAGTTGGAGAGATGGTGCCCACTATGTAGGATGTTTCTCTTCTGTTGGGTCTGCCGATAGCTGGCACAACAGTTGGCCTGACACTGGTTCATGATGGATGGTCGAATGATCTTTTGGCTAGTTTTGGTGGGGTGTTGGCTGTTCCAATTAAGGATCTCACAGATGGGCACGGTCCTACGAAAACTTGGTTGCAGCAGTTTCATCAAGATGTTCTCCCTGATGATGAGGAGGACTGAGTCGTGCATCGACACTTAGTCACGTACCTACTGTGGTTGTTTGGATGGGTGATGTTCACAGGGACTCACACTGACTCCATGGATGTCACGCCCAGAAATTTAGCCAAATTTCTAGACTATTCTGTGCATAAATTCATGTCCAGAATCGGCCAGGTACACAAAATAACAAATTAATAAATAAACCCAAACATAAATAATGTATAAAATACTTACAGAAGAGACACTTAGTCCTCACACGAAAAGAGAACAACAGCGAAAAGGAAGGACGATCCTAGCGGGGAATCAGTTCCAATCCACAGGCAAACTCAACTGGGGTATGAGCCTTGGTCTTCTAACTTCGTCTTCGATTCAGAAACACTACACTTCTGGGAAGGGAAAAGATAGCAAGGCTGAGTACAACCACCGTACTTAACAAGCCACCCCAATGATGTAGACATGCAAGGGGAGAGAAAGAGGGATTGTGGCTATTTGCATAAACTTTTATAGTTTAAAACAGAAACTGTTGATTAATTAAGTCAACATTAATTCTCCATCGAACAATGCTACACCATGTTGAGTATGCCCAACCATCCCATCTGAATTAAACCAGTTTATTAATCTAAGTTAATTAAAGTATGGGACTAATCATGGTGAAGCTGGTCGATCGCCCATAACCGCGCACACGACTATTCGAATAGTTCTACTTTGATAAGAGGTGTATAATTGTACCCACAAGACACAATCCACCGTATGTCACCGTGCCATGCGTGACACGTTACCATGCGATGTGACGTGGGCGGCGGCGGCGCCCGAGTAAGGCGGGCGGAGGTTAGGGATGGCAGGTAGGACCCACCTGTCAGTGACTTGGGAGGAAAGAGGGGGTAAAGCAGACTTTGCGTGAGGAAGGAAGGAGACGGGCCAGCGAGTTGGGCCGAACCGAGGGAGGAGAGAGAAAAGGACGGCCACGACGGGCTAGACCATGAGGGAGGCAACATGGACTTCGAAGGAGTGGGCTAAAAGCACCTAGGAACATGATTTGGATTTTCAATTTTTTTCATTTTATTTAATTGCATGAATAAACTTTTTATTATTTAAATTACTTCTAGAGCTCCAAAATTTCACGAAAAACTTCAGAGAGTACTTTAGAGCATGGAGAATATTACAAAAATATTTCCAGCCATGATTTTTAAAGAAAATTTCAATTTTCTTATTAATTTCACTTGATAATTTGCTTTGCCTTTTAAATATAATTTCTAGCAATGTATTATTAAATCATTTTTAATCCTGATCAAAAACTAGGGCATGACTGTGAACAAGCATTTCATCCACTTCGTGGAGATCGCCGAGTTACTTGTTGAGGAGATTGCACAATATCGTTGGGGGTCTACGGTACTTGCTGCGACGTACGCCAGACTTTGTGATGCTTGCACAAGGAATAGTAAGCAAAGTTCTCTTACGGGATGCCCTTTGCTTCTAATGTTATGGGAGCACGAGCGCTTTTACATTGGGAGGCCACAACTGGAGTCATACACAAGCTATGGTGTCGAAGAGATGTACAAGTCTTGTGTTGAAGACAACGACGATCGTCCCACCATGGGATCCTTGTGGACACACTGTGAGATAAATTGTTTTTAATTCATTTGTCATAGAAACATCTCATTCTAAGGATACTAGTCATAAATTTGTTGGTATTGCAGCCAAAGTGGGTAAGCCGCACGACGCGGCGTGTGTACACACAATTTGTAGCTTACTTCGACCAGCTTACGCTGGACCATGTTCGGTGGACCCATACATGCATCACGATGTTGTTGAGCGTGCACCGCACGGTCTCTTATAGCTTTGTACGTGAGATGCGCAACTGTGGATGACTACTTGTCGCCTCGTGCTAGACGTGCATGTCGAGCCATACAACATCCAGAGGGTACTTAAACAGCTTGGCATGTACCAAGACTCCCCTCCTAGATGTTAGTGATATGCCCTAGAGGCAACATGGAGATGTTGGATATCACGTCAATGTTTATTTATAAATGAATAAAGTGTTATTCGGTTCCATGAAATAGACATCTTGTATTGATCAATAAGTACGTGACTTATTTATGAGACTCTTTATGTATGAATCTATTTCTAAACGATCCCGATCATATGTCATATTGTTGGAACAAATATGATTCTAAGATCGGCATGTTTATTGATTGATGATCATGTCTCATAGATCATGGGTATGGAGATACCAAATTAATAAACATGGACATATGTGTTGGAGAACACATTGTTGGATAGACCCACCATGAGACACTACAGAATTAATGTGCCATTAGTTGGTCTCGGTAGTGTTGGTACAAAGTCCTTAGACCTGAGATCACCATGGATTCCAACATGTGTAGTAGCCTACTTTGGGACTACCAAACGCTATTCGTAATGCGGGTAGTTATAAAGGTAGTTTTCGGGTTTGCTATGAAACATGGAGTGGGATGTGAGTGATCAAGATGGAATTTGCCCCTCCTTTGGAGAGATATCTCTGGGCCCTCGAGGTAATGGATTATGGAAATGCATGGCCATGCTAAGTTGATTGAGGAGTCAATCAACGGACGGATAATCCAATACGGTTCGAGTGAATGGTTAAGCTATTGAAGGGATGGCACACATCTTGCCTATAGCTTAACCGGTATCGTGAGGCAAAGGGATTTGTGTACACATTACAGGTTCGAGCCGATATATTCTTGTATACTATGGTGTCAATATGTGCTGCTAGGCGCCGTTGTGACAGTCGGCTGAGTTAGACTCGAGCCGACGATCGGCTAAGTTAGACTATAGCCGAAACCGAGTATACCTGAACCTACGGGTCGCACGCTTAAGGGGATAAGAACGGGCATTCGAGTTGGACTCGGATACGGCTCGATCGGATAGGGATCCGACGGATAGAGTCCTATGGGCTTATGACGTGTGGGCGGCCAACTCTATGAGATACGGATGAGATCCGATTCAAAATAGAGTCCTAATCGGCCACTAGTCCCGATCGGCCAACTCTATATAAAGGAGGAAGGGGTGGAGAGTTGCGGCATGTCAATTGCATCGCGTGCAACAGAAGTCGCCGAGATCAATCTCCACGGAAACCCTCCCCACTTTCGAGCCAAACCCTAGCATTGCATCGCGTGCTAGCACACGGGTGTACGACGTTCGTCCCCGGACGTGTGGATACCGTAGAGGCGCCGCTACGTTGCGCGCCGTTGATCGGCCGGATCGGCTGCAATCGGAGCGATCGGCTGCGGTCGGGCGCATCGGAGCGAGGCGTGAGAACGCGGCCGGACGACTCGAATCGGCTGTCTCCGGGAATCGGCTACACTGTTCCGGATCGGATTGCCCTGATTGGCTATTCCGCTGCACTCTACTCCAATCGGTAACGATCTATCGGCCCTTACTTGCAAGTGTTCCTGGTTTGCGCGGTAGAAAATTTTTGTTTTCGGCTAGCGTAGCCTCCGTGTAACCCTTCAGTGGTATCAGAGCTAATCTTGCTTAGTTCGGGTTTTAGATTGGATCTGGAACAAGTTTTGCTCAAGGGTTGATTAGATCAATCGGTTTTACGGGATCTGTTGAGGAGAGTTAATGGTAATTGCGTTCCTTGATAGTGTATCGGAACGGCGTAATGTGATTACGTCGAAGCAATTTCCATATAACTCGGTTTGAGTTGGGTTCGAGATAGTGTTCCTTGATAGTGTATCGGAACGGTATAATGTGATTATGCCGAAGCTATCTCGTAGTCCGATCTTGTTAGCTGCCTCGCGCCTACGCAAACCATCTCCCTTGATAGTGTATCGGACGGCATAATATGATTATGCCGACATGGTTTCCGTAAGCAAATTCATAATATGGACCGCCGTGTGCGTACCCCCTTATAGGTCGTCTCGATGCCGTAGCTCTGCGATAAGTAGAAAACGTTTCTACGCCTAACTTGTTTTTGCAGAGAATGTTTTGAGATGGTATGGCCCTATTGTATGTATGAGATGTATGAGATGCATGTGATGCATGTAATATTCTTTCATATGTGCAATCCCGTAATATTCTTTCATACGTGCAATGCTTGTAATATTCTTTCACGACTGCGAGTCGATGTAATCTTCAATTAGAGCTTCTATAGTAGTAGCTTAGTGTGAAGAAATCAAGCATCATGCACATTGGAAGATGGTGCCGAAGATGGAGATCCTCGCGCGACATGGAGATGGAGATCACCATGTGAAGGGGGCCATACTATTTCATTATATGCTATTCTACCTGCTTTCATATATGTGATATGTTTGTTTGATAGGATAGCATCCCTCGTAAAATTAAGTAGTAATGATGCCCTTTCAAATGTTGCACCGTCACCGTTATGCTCGTCAATGGTGGGTCTGCCAAAGCGAGTGCCATTCTCTATCATAACACGAGGGGGTATATGTCGACATATACATGCAGGAGCATTTGGTTTACTTAACAAGGCTATCAAAACAGTTTTGGGCCTTGGGGCATAGGTTAGCGCCGGGCATGGAGATGTCACACCAACAACAAGAGTCACATAGAGATGTGATTAGCAAGGAGTTGCTTACCGATGTTATTAATTTTCTAGCAGTGATGCCAAAGCTCACTAGAAAATTAATTAACATGTGGATCTTGACCCAATACGTAACCTAGAGGGAAGGTGGAAAATACGTAATGGGAATCTTATGTTAAATTGTTTAACAAAAGACATAGCATAAACATTGTGCTAAACTTTGCTTTTTTTGTTGTAGAATAAATGGCGGCTAATACTACACCCAGTACCTTTAATTTGCGATCTATTCTCGAAAAGGAAAAATTAAATGGAACAAACTTTATGGATTGGTATCGCAACTTGAGAATTGTTCTCAAGCAAGAGCGTAAGGAGTACGTTCTTGAAGTACCCTATCCCGAGGATTTGCCAAATAATGCCACTACAAGCGCACGGAGGGCTTATGAGAAGCACACTAATGATGCCCTAGATATAAGCCGTCTCATGCTTGCTACAATGTCCCCGAGCTTCGAAGCAATATGAGAGCACGATGCTCACACTATTATTCGGGGTTGCGTGGTATGTTTGAGAACCAAGCTCGGGCCGAGAGGTTCAACACCTCAAAGTCCTTGTTTGCGTGCGAGCTTGTTGAGGGAATCCCGTCGTCCGCATGTGATAAAGATGATTGGCTACATTGAGAGTCCGGAAAACCGGGTTTTCCCCTTAGCCAAGAGTTGGCTACGATGTGATTCTCCGGTCGCTCCCTCCGAGCTTCGAGCCATTCATATTGAATTATCACATGAACAATATGGATAGAACCTTGGCTGAATTGCATGGGATGCTAAAGACATGAGGAGAGTATCCGAAAAACGGTCATCATGTGATGATGATGCGAGAAGGCTAAGCGCAAACCACCTGTCAAGAAACTTTGCACTAAGAGGAAGTTAACTCCCGATGAGATCGCGAGTGCCTCCAATGCAAAGAAGGGCAAGAAGGGGTCGGCGGCATCGGATGCCGTTTGCTTCTCTTGCAAGGAGACAGCCACTGGAAGAGGAACTGCAAGAAGTACATAGAGGATCTCAAAAGGAAGCAAAGTGTGACTTACGCCGGTATTAATGTTATAGACATTAATCTTGCTACTTCACCTACGACTCTTGGGTATTTGATACCGGATCGGTAGCTCATATTTGCAAATCGTTGCGGGAATGAGAAGAAGTAGAGGATTGAGAAGGGCGAGGTGAACTGCGCGTCGGCAATGGAGCAAGCGTTGCTACGATTCTTTGTCGGCACGATACCACTTCATCTACCTTCGGGGATTAGTTTTGGAATTAAATAATTGTTATTGTGTTCCAACACTATGTCAAAACGTTATTTCCACTTCATGTTTGCAAGCGGAAGGATATGATTTTAGATCAATGAACAATGGTTGTTCAATATATCTCGAGATATGTTCTATTTTTATGCTCCGTTGGTGAATGGATTATACGTTTTGAATCTTGAAGCGTCTCCCATCTATAACATTAATACGAAAGGCAACTCTCTAATGATATAAACCCCACGTTTATCCGGCATTGTCGCTTAGGCCATATAAATAAGAAACGCATGGAGAAGCTCCATAAGGATGGATTGCTTCACTCTTTTGATTTTGAAACATTTGAGACATGTGAGTCTTGTTTACTTGGTAAGATGACAAAGGCACCTTTCACGGGACATAGTGAGAGAGCAAGTGACTTACGGCACTCGTACATACCGATGTATGTGGACCAATGAGCTCAACGGCCGAGGAGGTTATCGGTACTTCATTACCTTTACCGATGACTTTAGTAGATATGGTTATATCTACTTAATGAGGCATAAGTCCGAATCCTTTGAAAAGTTCAAAGAATTCCAGAATGAAGTACGAATCATTTAGGGAAAACAATCAAGTTTCTACGATCGGATCGTGGAGGGGAATACTTGAGCCAAGAGTTTGGTAATCATCGAAAGATTGTGGAATTGTTCCACAGTGACTCCGCCAGAACTCCACAATGGAATGGGGTGTCCGAACGGAGAAATCGCACCTTGTTGGACATGGTGCGGTCGATGATGAGCCAAAGTGATCTTCCGTTATCCTTCGGGGATATGCTCTTGAAACATTGCGCTCACACTAAATAGAGTTCCATCTAAGTCGGTTGAAAAGACACCATATGAGATATGGACAGGGCAACCCCTAGTTTGTCTTTTCTCAAAATTTGGGATGCGAAGCTTATGTAAAACGTTTACGATCGACAAGCTCACACCCAAATCGACAAGTGCTTCTTTGTGGGATATCCTAAGGAAACTAAGGGATATTACTTTTATAATCGGGAACAAGGCAAAGTGTTTGTCGCCCGACACGGTGTCTTCTTGGAGAAAGAGTTTCTTTCAAGAAGGGTTAGTGGGAGCAGGGTGCATCTTGAAGAAGTTCAAGAAACACCGAAAACGTTTCGCGACCACGGAACCACAACAGGAGGAGCAAAGTGTTGCGCCACCGGTTGTAGACACACCAGCCCACGAGTCGAAAGATCACGTCGTGCACTGGCAGGTACACAGTGCGGTACAACGTGATATATTGTTGTTAGACAACGATGAGCCTAAGACCTATGAGGAAGCGATGGTGGGACCCGATTCCAACAAGTGGCTTGGAGCCATGAAATCCGAAATAGAATCCATGTACGACAATCAAGTTTGGAACTTGGTTGATCCACCGATGGTGTCAAAACCATTGAGTGTAAATGGGTTTTTAAGAAAAGGCCGATATGGATGGAAATGTTCACATCTATAAGGCGCGATTGGTGGCGAAAGGTTTTAAACAAATTCAAGGAGTTGATTATGATGAAACCTTCTCGCCCGTCGCAATGCTTAAATCTATTCGGATTATCCTAGCGATTGCTGCATATTTCGATTATGAGATATGGCGAGATGGATGTCAAAACGGCTTTCCTAAATGGAAACCTAAGCGAGGATGTATACATGATACAACCTCGGGGTTTTGTCGATCCAGAATCGCCGGAAAGATATGCAAGCTACGAAGTCCATTTATGGATTGAAGCAAGCATCTCGAAGTTGGAATATTCGTTTTGATGAAGTAATCAAAGGGTTTGGTTTCATCAAAAATGAAGAAGAGGCCTGTGTTTACAAAAGGTCGGTGGGAGCGCAATTGTATTTCAATCTTATATGTGGATGACATATTACGATTGGAAATGATATCCCTATGCTAGAATCCGTCAAGTCTTCATTGAAAAATAGTTTTCCATGAAAGACTTAGGGAGGCAGACATATATATTGGCATTCGGATCTATAGAGATAGATCCAAGAGGCTAATTGGATTAAGCCAAAGTGCATACATTGACAAGGTGTTGAAAAGGTTCAACATGCATGATTCCAAGAAAGGTTTCTTGCCCATGTCACATGGCATTAATCTTAGCAAGAATCGGTGTCCTCGGACACATGATGAGCGGAATAAGATGGGTATGGTTCCATATGCTTCGGCAATTGGATCCATCATGTATGCCATGCTTTGTACACGCCCGATGTCTCGTACGCTTTGAGTGCTACGAGCGGATACCGTCGAGATCCGGGTGAAGGTCACTGGATGCCGTAAAGAATATCCTTAAGTACTTGAGAAGAACTAAGGATATGTTCCTAGTCTATGGAGGTGAAGAAGAGCTCGTTGTAAGTGGTTACACCGATGCTAGCTTCCAAACAGACAAGGATGATTATAGATCGCAATCGGGTTCATGTTCGCACGAACGGAGGCGCGATCAGTGGAAGAGTTCCAAGCGGGATACTTGTGCTGATTCTACAACGGAGGCCGAGTATATTGCTTCTTCGGAAGCTGCAAAGGAGGTGTTTGGATCAAGAAATTCGTTTCGAGCTTGGTGTGATGACTAGTACGGCTGGTCCAATGTCTCTCTATTGTGATAATAGTGGAGCCATTGCGCAAGCCAAGGAGCCGAGGTCACATCGAAGTCCAAACACATACTTTGGCGATATCATCTCATCCGCGAGATAGTGGACAGAGGTGATGTCAAGATATGCAAAGTGCACACGGATCTCAACATAGCCGATCCGCGACAAAACCTCTCCCTCACCGAAGCATGAGGCGCACACAAGAGCAATGGGTATTAGATACTTACATGATTGACTCTAGTGCAAGTGGGAGATTGTAAGTGATATGCCCTAGAGGCAACATGGAGATGTTGGATATCACGTCAATGTTTATGTATAAATGAATAAAGTGTTATTCAGTTCCATGAAATAGACATCTTGTATTGATCAATAAGTACGTGACTTATTTATGAGACTCTTTATGTATGAATCTATTTCTAAACGATCCTCGATCATATGTCATATTGTTGGAACAAATATGATTCTAAGATCGGCATGTTTATTGATTGATGATCATGTCTCATAGATCATGGGTATGGAGATACCAAATTAATAAACATGGACATATGTGTTGGAGAACACATTGTTGGATAGACCCACCATGAGACACTACGGGAATTAATGTGCCATTAGTTGGTCTCGGGTAGTGTTGGTACAAAGTCCTTAGACCTGAGATCACCATGGATTCCAACATGTGTAGTAGCCTACTTTGGGACTACCAAACGCTATTCGTAATCGGGTAGTTATAAAGGTAGTTTTCGGGTTTGCTATGAAACATGGAGTGGGATGTGAGTGATCAAGATGGAATTTGCCCCTCCTTTGGAGAGATATCTCGGGCCCCTCGAGGTAATGGATTATGGAAATGCATGGCCATGCTAAGTTGATTGAGGAGTCAATCAACGGACGGATAATCCAATACGGTTCGAGTGAATGGTTAAGCTATTGAAGGGATGGCACACATCTTGCCTATAGCTTAACGGTATCGTGAGGCAAAGGGATTTGTGTACACATTACAGGTTCGAGCCGATATATTCTTGTATACTATGGTGTCAATATGTCTTCTAGGCGCCGGTGTTGAAGTCGGCTGAGTTAGACTCGAGCCGACGATCGGCTAAGTTAGACTATAGCCGAAACCGAGTATACCTGAACCTACAGGGTCGCACGCTTAAGGGGATAAGAACAGGCATTCGAGTTGGACTCGGATACGGCTCGATCGGATAGGGATCCGACGGATAGAGTCCTATGGGCTTACGACGTGTGGGCGGCCAACTCTATGAGATACGGATGAGATCCGATTCAAAATAGAGTCCTAATCGGCCACTAGTCCCAGTCGGCCAACTCTATATAAAGGAGGAAGGGGTGGAGAGTTGCGGCATGTCAATTGCATCGCGTGCAACAGAAGTCGCCGAGATCAATCTCCACGGAAACCCTCCCCACTTTCGAGCCAAACCCTAGCATTGCATCGCGTGCTAGCACACGGGTGTACGACGTTCTGTCCCCGGACGTGTGGATACCGGTAGAGGCGCTGCTACGTTGCGCGCTGTTGATCGGCTTCGGATCGGCTGCAATCGGAGCGATCGGCTGCGGTCGGGCGCATCGGAGCGAGGCGTGAGAACGCGGCCGGACGACTCGAATCGGCTGTCTCCGGGAATCGGCTACACTGTTCCAGATCGGATTGTCCTGATTGGCTATTCCGCTGCACTCTACTCCAATCGGTAACGATCTATCGGCCCTTACTTGCAAGTGTTCCTGGTTTGCGCGGTAGAAAATTTTTGTTTTCGGCTAGCGTAGCCTCCGTGTAACCCTTCACTAGAGGTGGTCACCCTTTGTCTATTAATTAGCCTCCACAAGTAAGTATATATGAGAATTGTTATATTCAATTATTATGTTTTGTCTCATTCAATGTTTTTCTTATGTTCCCATTTCATCGTGTGCAGGTACTCTCGGAAGGGACTTGGTCTTTCATACGAGGCGACCATTTTTCAGACGATTCAGCCGACGGTTGTCAAGTGGGAACATGCGGCTGAAAACTTGCTACTCCAAACACCTCTAGATGATGGCACTTTGTACGGGGCGTACCTTCATTGGTACCGCAGTGTTACGCGCTGGAGATATTTCCCGCCACCAGGGATACTTCCGTCCCCTCACAAGGCAATGATCACAGACACGTTTGCTCCATAGCCTCGATCTGCATACAACTCAATGGTACGTTGTTGGTTTTGTTGATTGTCATTAAATGTGCAACTAATTTAATCGTTCTAACAACCTTCCCTATTTGTTGAATAGCCCGAGTTTGTTGAGCACGTTCACCTCGAGTCGAACACATTGTTACGGAGACTAGAGATGAGACCTCAAGTTGTCAGGCCAGACGAGGTGGCGAGTGTTCTTCGCACTTTCCGTTCCCATGCTGCGGCACTACTTCGTCGTGTCTCCTGTTGGAGCGCGACTGATGTTGTGCAGCCTTCTAGACGGACGAGATCACCACCACTACCACAACGTTCCAGTGTGGATCACGTGGGTCCCTCCACGTCGCGTCGTAGTTATGTTGCCACTGGTCCATCGCACGTTCATCCTTCGCTTCAGGAGACCTCTCCACCTGTCCACCATGGGAGATCGTCTTACTTTTGGGTACCGACGTTGAGCATGTCGCCACCACGTCCACAGGTGCAGTAGGTATACCATACTCAACCTCATGTGTACCAAACCCTAGGAGCATCTACGGCGGCAAACTTCCCTTACCTGCCGATAGGGGAAAACTTGGCGCACACACTAGGATGGGGACTTTATGTGACTCCACACGTGTCGGAGTCAGGGCACACACAACACATACGTAAGTAATGTTAAAAATTTACTTAGCATCATCATTCTCTCTATTTTTATGCATCATTACTAACTACCTTAGTTTGGGTTTCACTCTTTTTTACAACAGATGATGACTATGGTTTTGCCTAGGCGCATTCTGCAGTACCTGTTGTCTCCCCTCGAAGACAATTTGTGGATGATTTCTTCGCAACTGATCCACCTGATACACAAGCTGAGATAGACTACTGGTATGCTGCTCCTTCGATCACACAACCAACACAGACGAGGGAGTCCGTGCAGCCAGAGGATGCCACTCCACCACAGCAGGCATGACATAAGCACCCACCGAATAATTTGACTTATCCCACTGAATAGATCAGGCAACGAAAGAAGGAGGGGTTGAGCAAGCGTGCGAGGAAAAATTGTCCTTGACATTTTTACGTGAGCTGTATTCTGAATTATTATCTTTTTCACCTACTAGTTATTCCAGATTATATTATGAACTAAGTCATGAGGTAAATTTATTCAATAAGTTGCGTTCCTGTGATTTTTTAATATTTATATTTTAAAAAAAGTTACAAAAAATAGTCACTAGCAACTTAATAGTAGTCACACATGGTTACAATCTACTTTCGGCGCCTATGTCATTTCGTTGTCGTAACATCGACACACCGACAATACAGTGCTCATGTGTCACAATCACCATTATCGTGGGACGAGTTATGACACGGACACCATGCGAGCTCGACTAGTCACGATCACCTTTTGGCATAGCGTCATGTCTATTCACAGAAAACCCTATCGTGGTTATAATCGACTTTTGACGCCTACAGTTCCTCCAATTGCTACGCCTCTATATATGGACGGACCTTGGCAAAACACTTCCGCAAGTTCTTTCGGTCCTATATTTCCCTTTCACATTCACATCGATATTGAGAGAATGGTAGCTCCATTTTGTGAGCATCTTGACTGGGGAAGGGATCCTTTCGTTGGTCTATTTCCATCGTGGTGCGACTGTCCGTTGTGCGCTTGCGATGATCGATGTATACTCATCACATCCCTTACTTCAGAAATCCATGGTAGGAGGTTCTTCCAGTGCCCAAAAATTTATCAGGTAACAATCATTTGTATCTACTTCAATTACCTATACTGAATACAAACATCACTAATTGTTTGTGGACAATCATACAATCTTTCACAGACTTACTGTAGTTTGTGTGACTTCGTTGAGTGGGTAGATATGATGAGTCCACAACATGACAGAACACGCACGTATTCACGCAGTGAAGCAATATCGGACTACCTAAGGAGGAAGGATGAACACGAACGATGAATTGCTGCAGAGTCCTTAGAATGGCAGGTAAATTACTTGGGACTCCCCACATGGCGGGAGCGTCCAGAGTGAGGTTGTGGAGACATTTGCCAGGTTATAAGGTCCGTAAGACAAGAAACTATAGGACAAAGATGCTTCGTGTGTCCTAACATTGTCGACGACGATTTTGTCATAAGTACCGTTAAGTTCTCACTCCCACCGACTACTACTTTCATATACTTACATATGTCGTTGATGGTAATAAATTTGTGCAAACAGAAAGACATAAGGAAATGTGGCTTCGTAAAGTGGATCGATACGACGAGAGTAACTTCCATTGGTGCAAGAATAACAAAACCTGAGACGACCACACAATTCATTCAAGCATGGATGAAGTACGAGCGTCAGGCATAGTCTGCTAGCTTACACTAGAGAAACAATCCATTAGGTCTACCTGAATGGTCTAAGCGTCCAAAATGCCGTTGTAGAGATCGCTGCCAGGTAGCTACATCCTTTTCACAAGAAACATTTGGAAGACGATATGTTGTCTGTCCCAACATAGACAACAACTTCGTTGTATGTCACATGCTTAATTACTTATTTTCATTTTCGCTCGTGTTTTCATAATATACTGATCCCATTCACTAATTAGATTTATTTCTAAGGACAACCTAAGAATGTGTGGATTTACTTTGTGGATCAACAAGGTCAGCCCGATTTATGATAGCGAAAGAGTAACTGAAGCTGAAACGCAAATAGAATATATACGAATGAAGGAGCATGAAGTTGTAGTACAAGCTGAACGATGTAGAAGGGGTCCGTAGACATGCTCAAGCCCGATGTCGTGACCGGAAATTTCTTATAGCTCATCTAGGCAACCTCTTAACTCTGTTATGTTGGTGTATGCGTCATGAATGGGTTTTGTTGGTCTATGCGTCATGAATCAAAAACTAATGGTTAATTTCCTTTTCCATCGATAAGTTGGTTTCTGCTACCACTATAATGTCTTTCTCCTCCTTGCATTCTTTCTCCGCCATCCCCTAGGACGACGTCAACCAACAGGTGATGTCTTACAACGGCTAAAAAATTATGGCAAAGACATGAAACCAACAATACCAATAAAAATAATAAAATATGTAAATAAATAAATTAGTCATTTAGAAATGCAACGCATTTTTCATATTAATTAATTAGAAATGCAATGTATTTTTACCGAAAAAATTAACATGTTAAAAAACTGCTAACCAAATTAACAACACAACCAAATATGAAAAAAAACTTATTTTTGCATATTGTTGGGCCTGTTGAACAACCTGCATCGAACAGTCGAATATCAGCCATTCGATTAGCCGGCCCACTCCTTCGTCGGCCATTCGATAGGGTCCTATCGAACTATACGAAAGTTCGTCAGGCCTCTATTTTCACGAATAAATCCGAACTATCACTATTTTTGTGATTTTTATTAAAATAATAATATTTCTAAAAGAATTCGATATTGGCTAGCTAGGGGACTCATATAGAGAGAGAGCTACAGATCCTGAAAATCCCTCCACTATATCTCAATTCTCAAGCAAGGTAAAAATAACCAATACATAAAGGCCCATGGACAAATGAGGAAATGGTTACCAGACCAGCTGTAAAGCTATAAATTTAAACAAAATATATTTAAAATTTTGATTTAGCCTGTTATGGGGGTGTAAATATTGGCTGGGGCTGGTAATCCCGACCAAGGAGGTTTTTCGGAACCGTGATATCAAATACTTTTTTCATTCTTAAATATAAGCATTGATAAGAGTATGTCTCAATAGAAATTAAGATTAAAGTTAAATTACTTTTGTGCAGTTGGTTGCTATCCCCTGAGGCCCTGATTGGTTGGTATATAGTATGGTGAGGAGATGGGAAAATAAACAAGAAATGTATCGTGTGCACATAAGTTTTTTTTATACATCGTGTATATTAATTAACAAATTTTGCTAAAAAATTTATAAAAAGTTATACATATAATTCGAATAGCATTATATTTATTTGTAAAGTATTAACATTGATAAAATTTTTGACACTTTTCAGGGTATAAATCGGTCACAAAATATTATTTTTTCTTCATATATAGAATGAATTTGAACATGTGACTTTACACATAAATATGATACTACTAAAATCTATCTATAAATTTGTTAATTGATGTATACGATGTGTATATGAGAAGATTGTGCATTAGGATATGTTCCCGAATAAGTAAGGAGTGGTTGGAATGAAGAAGTAATATAAAGTTTATTTTATTTATGAATAAATTTCAGACATCAAAGAATATTTATGGACGGAGTAAGCACACCATTTCTCTCTTTGCAACACATTCTGCTTTTGCTTTCGAATTTGAGTAGCAAGGTTTCCCCTCCCATCCGCGGGGAGGTCAAACATTAAGAAGGCAGTAACCACAAAAAAACGTATGGAGTTCATCTTAAAAAATTGAATTCAAAATTTCAAATATCACGGTCTTGTAAGGCCGTGGTTAGGTTGCAGTAAGCACGGTCTTTGACTTGAAAAAAATAACAAGGAAAACGAAAACAATAACCTCACATTTTTTTATTTATAATAATTAAAATCCCTTAAATTAAATTATTAGTAATTCAGGAGTAAGATTAACCAAAGTAGGAAGGACGCTACTACAAACAGTGTCCAAAGGTTGACTCTCTTAGAACTAACATTCATGGGTGGACGCCAATACTAACCAAGTGTGGGCTTAACTTGGGTCCATCCAGGTGCTAATCCCGAGCTTTTAGCATTTTTAATTTTTTAAAAGATTTAAAAAACTAATTTTTCATTTTTAAAAATTGCAAAACTAGTCTCCTCCTGCCCTCTGGGAGGGCGAGATTTAAAAAACGCCTTCTTAGGGCGCTTTTTCGACGTGGCGACGGCCGTTGGACGCCATCTACGCGCCGCGGCACATTTACAGCGCCTCCTTCCCCCCTTATCAAGGACGTTTTCTGTTCAAATAGGGGCCGCCAGTAAAAAGGGCGTCGCCCGGCTTTTGTAAGCGGCCCCCTTCCCGCCCTTACCAAGGGTTTTTTCCTTTTGCAGGCAGCACCCTTCCCGCTCTTACAGAGAGTGTTTTTTGCCCTTCCCGCTCTCTGAAAGGGCGTTTTTATCCTACATACATCCTAACCCTAATTGGCCGATCCATTTGTCTATACGTATTGTTGCAAATGTAAATGTTATCGTCTATATGTATTGTTGCAAATGTAAATGTATCGTACGTATGTAAATGCAAATATAAATGTGTGTACGGCTCCTGCGTGTACGGCTAGAGGTGCTCGAGTTGCGACCGCCTCCTGCGTGTATGGCTCCCAGACAACGTCCGAAGGCTGGAGACAGTCCAACTCAAACACGAAGTCCAGGTAGCTCCGTCTCACCTGAGCGTGGACGTAACGACACTGTGAAAATAAAATAATCAAGTGATTACAAGTTTCGTTGAATACAATTTGAATATTTGAAACAAATAACAATTTGTACTTATGTTGCGGCGAAACCAGTATGTGCCCATGTAGGCCTGTCAGCTGGGTTCTCGAACGCGGGTGCTGCGTCGTAAGTAGCGGTGTCGGCAATACATTTGCATTTACATACGTATGATACATCTACATTTGCAACAATATGTATAGACGATAACATTTACATTTGCAACAATATGTATAGACAAATGGATTGGCCAATTAGGGTTAGGGTGTATGTAGGATAAAAATGTCCTTCTAGAGGACGGGAAGGGAAAAAACACCCTTCCAGAGGACGGGAAGGGCAAAAAAGGCTCTCTGGAAGGGCGAAAAGGAGGCCGCCTGTAAAAAGGGCAAAAACTCGCTTGGTAAGGACGGGAAGGGGGCCGCACGCAAAAAGCCAGGACGGCCGCCCTTTTTGCAGTGGCCCCTTCTTTGAACGGAAAAAACACCTTGGTAAGGGCGGGAAGG
This sequence comes from Oryza australiensis, assembly GCA_019925245.2. Taxonomy (NCBI): domain Eukaryota; kingdom Viridiplantae; phylum Streptophyta; class Magnoliopsida; order Poales; family Poaceae; genus Oryza; species Oryza australiensis. Next base: position 9,360,554 of record JAIFGZ020000116.1, on the reverse strand, counting down.
GGGCCGCCGCAAATTTGTCGCCGTGCGGCGAGTACGTCGCCCAACGACCGTCGCGCACGTCAAAAAAACCTCGGGAGGGCGTTTTTAAATCTCGTCCTCCCGGAAGGTGGAAAGAGACTAGTTTTGTAATTTTCAAAATGAAAAATTAGTTTTGTAAATCTTTAAAAAATTAAAAATGCTAAAAATTCTGCTAATCCCCTCGTGGCGATTAAAAAAGAAAAATCCCAAAAAATCCCCTTGATGGAGGTCAATGTTGCTGCGGCGCTAGGGCAGGGTGTCGCCGCCACCGTCTTCCATCTCGACGGAGGGAACGCGTTACTTTACATCCTTTCGCCCCAACACAGGTAGGCTACCGCCGTCCGCCTCGACGAAGGGAGGATGGCACCACCGCCATCCGCCTCAACCTCGGGAGGTCGTTGCCTCCTTCTGCGTTGATGCGGGGACTTGGGAGGCTGCCGTTGCCGTCATCGTCCACCTCAACGCCGGAAGTCCGCCGTTGTTGTCTGCCTCAACCTCGAGCGACCGTACTGCCATTCATCCCCGGGAGGACCCCGCCGCCACACGCATCGACTACTGAGAGGACGCTGCCGTCGGCCGCTTCTCTTGTAGGTTGCTGCTGCTGTCTGCCTCAACTCTTGGCTTGTGCTGCCATTCATCTCAACACTCGGAGGCCGCCGCTGTCGTCCGTCTCGACACTCTGGATACCTGAGCTGGATCTAATTGAATCTGGGATAGGATTACCATCTATTTCAAGATTGCTTCTTGACAGAGTCTATAGGCTGCCTGATGCCTCCGTCGGGCCTCTACGGAGATCCTAATAAGGTTGTGCAATTGATTCTTTAGAGAGATTTACATAGTTGATTTGCACAATAGTAAAGCTCGACTGATTGTTGAATACATGAGTATTGAATTGTTGCATCAAATGGAAAAACAATAACCAGCTTCAGAAATAACATTGCTCAATCCTGGTAGGTGTACTATGTGGGTTCGAAAATACATGAGTACTTGCATAAAATTTGCCATCAGAGCCAGTTGCCACTTGTCATGTACTAATTACTCGTACATTTTTGGCATTGTTTGCAACATGAAAAATGAGTCACAATGTTAAGTTGTTTCCATGTGCCGGACTAAAATAAAAGCTATAGACTGCCAGTCCACAATTTTACTGCCTTCTTAATAGGCAATGTGAAAAATGTAGAAATATGTGATGTGGGGCCGACAATACAGCCGCCGACCTCGAGCACGAGGTGCTGCGCAGGGCCAACAGCAGCTTAATGAGGATAGGGCGGCTGGAGTTTAAGGCCTCACAGTGATCAAGGAAGAAGATGAAGAGCTTAGCAGCCAACTAATTATGGCTGGCATTTGTATCAAGGAGATAAGCTCCTCTAGCATTGAATAGCAGCCGACTGTTAATGGCCTGGCAGTAGAATCAAGGAGCATGGCTCCTATTTATGTAATCGACAGACCACCTTATGAATCAAGCAATGAAGTCATTAGTTCTAATCTCATCCCCTCTCTGTCTCTAATCTCACCTCCCTTCTACCAAGCGCTAGGAGACCCTGGCGCCACCATCTCCTACCTCCAGCAGCTATAACCTAAGAAGCCAGGGGCCTCCAGAGCTAGGATTGGAGGTCCTTGACAACTTGGTATCGGTAGTCCGTCGATCCTCCGGCGCCGCTCTGCTTCCACCACCGCTCCAAGCTCTCCCATCCACTCCACCGCTTCCTCTGCCCGACCATGGCAGCCCACCATCGCCGATCGAGCAAGCAAATCGCCGAACTCACGAAAGGCATGGTTGCCATGCGGCGGGCTTACCACGCCGCAACACCACCCCCGTCTTCGTCCTCAAGCTCGGGCGCGCCCATGTTCGGCGACAACGGGCGACGGCCGCCCAGATTCCAAAGCTGGATTTCCCAAAGTTCGACGGGAAATCCGACCCGCTTGCCTTCCTCAACCGTTGCGAATCCTACTTCGTTCAGCAACGCATCGCGGCGGAGGAGCAAGTCGGATGGCTTCCTACAATCTTGAGGGTGGCGCGGCTCGGTACATCCAGTGCGGCGGGCCAGAGGCACGCCGTCTTGGCGCCGCTTCTCCGAGCTTCTCAACCTCCGCTATGGTCGCCGCTTCGATCCAACCCCATGGGCGGCGATGGAGTGCGGGCGCACGGGATCGGTGGCGGAATATCGGGATCGGTTCGAGGCTCTTCGCCGCGGGTTGGGCCGCTCGAAGAAAATCGGCGCGTCCGAGCCTTCTCGGCAGGCGGCCCGCCCTCGGCCACGACGTCGAGATGCGAGAATCCCGGACCCTCCTCGTCGCCATGAGTTTGGCCCGAACCGGAACTCCGCGAGCGAGTGTCGTAGCGATCGCGGCTTCCGCGGCGCGTTCGCCTCCGCCGCGCCGGTGCCCGACTCGCCGGCCGCGGCCTCCGCGAGGGCCGGCCCAGCCCCGGCTCTACCTCGCTCCTCCTCCGTCGGCCCGCCTCGCCCCAAACTGCGCGCCCCAACTCCACACCGTCCTTCGCGGGCGCGAGTCCGCCGGCTCTCCACCACGGAGATGGACGAACATCGCCGGCGGGGCCTGCTTTCAATTGCAACGAAAGGTATTCTCGCGGCCACAATCGTATCGCGCAACGATTATTCTTCTGGACATCGCGAGAGGAAGATGATCCGAGGACACGGCCCCGCCGCGACAATCGACGACCCGCTCATATCGCTTCACGCGATTGCGGGTATCCGCTGGGCGAAATGATGCAAATGCGCATCACTTTGGGCGGCGCGTCCACTTCGCGGCCTGGACTCCGGCTCGACGCATAATTTCGTCCCGAGGAAGCAGTGCCGGACCTCCCTCCGACTCCAACTCCGGGCGGCATGAAAGTCACGGTAGCCAACGGTGAGCGGGTGCCGTGCCCGGGCGTGTTCCGCTTGGCATCCTTCTCCATCGAGGCGTCCCCTTCACCACCGACTTCTTCGCTTTACCATTGGCCGGCTACGACGTCGTCCTCGGCACTCGGTGGCGTCGTCGGCCCAATCCTGCGGGATTTCGGCGCCACGACCATGTCCTTCCGGCACCATGACCGGCGGGTGTCTTTGGAAGGGCGTGCGGCCCAGCAAGCCCCGACTGTCGGCGTGCCACTCCACCGACCGATGCCGGCCCTCGGACGAGTTCACCTCCGTCTTCGCCGAACCGGAGGGCATGCCACCGCCGCGCTCCGGGACCATCACATCAACCTGGTACCGGGAGCGGCGCCGTGGCGGTCCGTCCCTACCGCTACCCGGCATCGCACAAGGACGAGCTGGAACGCCGGTGCTCGCTATGCTTGCGCCAAGGTCTCATCCGGCGCAGCAACTCGGCGTTCTCTTCGCCGGTCCTGCTCGTCAAGAAGGCGGACGGTTCCTGGAGGTTCTGCGTCGACTATCGCGCACTCAACTCCATCACCATCAAGGACGCCGACCCCATCCCCGTCGTCGACGAGCTCTTGGACGAGCCGCACGGCGCCCGATTCTTCTCCAAAGCGGACCTGCGTTAGGTACCACCAAGTCCGGATGCACTCGGCGGACATCGAGAAGACCGCGTTCCGGACGCACGATGGGCTGTATGAGTTTCTGGTCATGCCCTTCGGCCTCTACAACGCACCAGCGATGTTCCAGGCCCTCATGAATGACGTGCTCCAGCCGTTCCTACGCCGCTTCGTCCTCGTCTTCTTCGACGACATTCTCATCTACAGCCACTCCCTCGCCGAGCACCTCCAGCACGTGCGCGCTGTCCTCACCACGCTCCACCAACACCGGCTCTTCGTCAAGCGTACCAAGTGTGAGTTCGACGCTGCATCCATTGGCTACTTGGGCCACATCATCTCAGCCCAGGGAGTGGCCATGGACCCGGAGAAGGTGCGTGCAGTGGCAGATTGGCCACAGCCACGTTCAGCTCGGGCGGTTCGCGGGTTCCTTGGTTTGGCGGGTTACTACTGCAAGTTCGTGAAGAACTTCTGGGCGATCGCTGCCCCGCTCACCGCCCTCCTCAAGAAAGACGGCTTCTCGTGGTCACCAGAGGCTGAGATAGCCTTCTCCGCCCTCAAGACAGCAGTCACCACGGCGCCGGTCCTGATCCTCCCCGACTTCAACCAGAAATTCGTCGTGGAATGCGACGCGTCAACCCATGGCTTCGGCGTGGTGCTGCTCCAAGGACCGCACCCGGTGGCCTTCTTCAGCCGGCCGGCAGCACCACGACACCGCTCACTAGCGGCCTATGAACGCGAGCTGATCGGCCTTGTGCTGGCCATCAGGCACTGGCGGCCATACCTATGGGGCAGACCCTTCCTGGTGCGAACTGACCACTTCAGTTTGAAGTTTCTGCTGGATCAAAGGCTGTCCACCATCCCACAACATCACTGGGTGGGCAAGCTATTGGGTTTTTACTTCACAGTAGAGTACAAAGCAGGCAGCACCAACACAGTGGCTGATGCACTTTCTCGCCGTGACACCGAGGAGGCAGCAGTGTTGGCCATCTCGGGGCCCAGGTTTGACTTCATCGCGCGTCTACGCCAAGCCAATCAACAGGACCCGGCATTGGTCGCCCTCCATGAAGAGATCACCTCGGGCAGCCGTGGGACGCCGTGGGCTGTCACGAATGGCTTGGTGGCGTTTAAAGGCCGCCTCTACTTACCTCCGGGCGCGCCGCTCCTCCACGAGGCCCTCGCTGCTGTCCATGAGGACAGCCATGAGGGCGTCCAGCGCACACTCCATCGGCTGCAGCGAGATTTCCACTCACCCAACTTACAGGCAGCCGTCCAGGACTTCGTGCGCGCCTGCATCACGTGCCAGAGGTATAAGACAGAGCATCTGCACCCAGCTGGCCTCCTCCTGCCCCTCCCTGTGCCATCCTCCATCTGGACAGACATAGGCATGGACTTCATCGAGGCACTACCAAAAGTGGGGGGCAAGTCCGTGATCCTCACTGTTGTCGACAGATTCAGCAAGTATTGCCATTTAATTCCGCTGTCCCACCCTTACTCAGCGGAATCAGTGGCCCAAGCGTTCTTCTCCGGCATTGTTAGGCTGCACAGACTCCCCCAGTCCATCGTCTCAGATCGGGACCCCGTCTTCACCTTCATATTCTGGAAGGAACTGATGCGGCTCTCGGGGATTAAGCTCCATATGACGACTGCATTTCATCCTCAATCAGATGGTCAGACAGAGGCATCCAACAAGGTGATCATCATGTACCTACGCTGCATGACCGGGGCAGGACCCGGCATTGGCTGCAGGTGCTTGCCGTGGGCTGAATTCATCTTCAACACAGCCTACTGACAGCCCTGAAGATGACACCGTTCCAGGTCGTTTACGGCCGGGAGCCTCCTTCCATCCGCTCCTATGAGCCGGGCGAGTCGCGCGTTGCGGCTGTAGCCAAATCCATGGCTGAACGCGACGAGCTGCTAGCTGATGCGCGCGCCAGGCTGGAGCAGGCGCAGCAGGTGTACAAACGCTGCTATGATCAGCACCATCGTGAGGTCCACTTCAGCACAGGTGATTGGGTGTGGCTTCGTCTCCGACATCGTGCCCCTGCCTCGCTGAACGAGGTCACCAAAGGCAAGCTGCGCCCACGCTTCTACGGGCCATATCTGGTGGCGGAGGTCATCAACGAGGTCGCATACCGCCTCGATCTGCCACCACGCGCCCGCCTTCACAACGTCTTCCATGTCCGCTTGCTAAAAAAGTTCATGGGCGCCCCACCAGCAGCACCACCGCCTTTGCCTCCGGTTCACTATGGCGCCACTCAGCCGGTGCCTGAGCGCGCCACCCGCACCAGACTTGCACGTGGAATACGTCATGTGCTCATTCACTGGCAGGGCGAACCGGCATCCTCTGCAACATGGGAAGACATCGACTCCTTCCAAGATCACTACCCCAGCTTTCAGCTCGAGGACGAGCTGCTCGTTGAGGGGAGGAGAGATGTGATGTGGGGCCGACAATACGGCCGCCGACCTCGAGCACGAGTGCTGCGCATGGCCAACAGCGACTTAATGAGGATAGGGCGGTGGAGTTTAAGGCCTCACGGTGATCAAGAAAGAAGATGAAGAGCTTAGCGCCAACTAATTATGGTGGCATTTGTATCAAGGAGATAAGCTCCTTTAGCATTGAATAGCGCCGGTTGTTAATGGCACAGCGGTAGAATCAAGGAGCCGGCTCCTATTTATGTAATCGACAGTCCACCTTATGAATCAAGCAATGAAGTCATTAGTTCTAATCTCATCCCCTCTCTGTCTCTAATCTCACCTCCCTTCTACCAAGTGCCAGGAGACCCTGGCGCCACCATCTCCTACCTCCAGCAGCTATAACCTAAGAAGCCAGGGGCCTCCAGAGCTAGGATTGGAGGTCCTTGACAATATGACTGAAGTTTCAGTTTTATCAGAATTAATGTCATTGCCCTGCGATATCCTGTTGCTGGTTTGTATTGTATTTTACATTCTCGACGAAGGCACATCTTATCATCTTTTCTATGTTTCCATTTAGCAGCTTCTTTATATGATATTTTGCTCATACATAGTTACATACTATAATATGTCCGTGCTAATGCTATGGTATCGTGATATTTGCTTAATAAACTATTAAAACTTTATTTCATATAATTGAAAATAACTTTTTGGGAATCTATCCATTTGAGCTTTAATTTAATTCATATTATCAAATATATTAAAGACAAAGTATGATAGTATGATATTATCCCAAAATAATAATTCAATACCATCGACAATCTGAATTCATATCAATTAATAATCTTAATCTTATATTAACTCTAGATACGAATGAAAGCCATCATAAAAAGGCTAAGAGTGAAATAAAAATGTATGTTTTGATTTCGTAAAAATATCTTTTTTGTGTTTTTGTTTAATATCTAGCTATCCGCCACCTTAAAGTGTCCACAATACATAATGGATAGCAGAATAATATTAATTTAATTTCTAGACAAAAACCAAAGACACCAAAAATAAACTTACAGAAATAAAACATCGAGAAAATAATGTGAATGTGAAGAATGTAGCTGATAACATCAATTACCAATATTTTTCTAAAATACCAAACACGATATAACTGGTTATAACTGATAGCCAGTTTACTTGATGTCAGCCACATATCAAGACGACCGGTTGATGTTATCCATTTGTGCTATGAATTATGTGAGAAATCCATCTCAAATAATCAAATATATTAGGCTAACCAGTTGGTGATATATTCATTAGATATAGTTCACTATAAAAAGTGGTAACTCACTGAATAAATGTTTGTGCCTCTTTTGGTAAATGATAGTAATCGTTTTTCTCCATCCTTATGCTAGAAAATAGTGGTTCGGCTGGCTTACTAAGATATAATCAGTGGAGGAAGAAAAAAGAGATGAAAACAAAAGGGAAAGGGAAAAAAAGAGAGATGAAAACAAAAGGGAAAGGGAAAAAGGGCGAAGAGCACATGTGCCACGACGAACTGAGGTTGAACGGTTCGTGCGGCACGGGCGGGGGAAGCAGCGGGACCCACTTCCGCATGGGCCCAGCGTGAGACCCACCTAACCAGCGCTAATTTTAAACGAAATAGGGTTGGAAGGTTATATATTGTTAATTGTAGAATGATGTGATAAAACTGATATATTTTATACTAATATAGACTGTATGACTAGCTTACTCATCGTTGGGATTTTTGACAACGGATGTCCAGGATTTTTTCTTCAACTGACGATTGACCGTCCTTTGTTCTTGAAAGGCTGCCATAGGCCTGCAGTTCCACTGAGATGCAAGCATACTGTGCTCCTCTGGAATCAATAATTGTATAATTCAGAAATGGTCCATATAACTACATTGTGTAGCATGACTGTTATCTGTCTTCAATACAGCTTAGTAGATGATTAGATCTGGTCCACTTTGCTGTCTTTTCTAGTATGTTGCTGTGCTATTGCTGCTGAAAGACTTCCATTTAAGTGGGCTATATATTGTGTTGGTCTCATTATCATTGTGATTACATCTTGTCTTCAAAACAATCAGCATTCACGAGATAGTATAAAAATATCACGTGCAGGAAATTAGATGGAACACAAAGAAAGAAAATATATCTTATTTTTTCATGATTAATGTGATGTATCTCTAAAAGAAAAAACACGATAGCTAGATTAATGATCAATTGACAAACCGACATGGGAGATGATTTTGCTTAAGTACTCCGCGTGTATGCGATCGACTAGGGAGAGTGGAAGCAGAACAATAGAAGTGAAAGTCTTTTGCGACGCTGATGTGGATTTGTGTGGTTCAATATGAGCCGGTCGAGCCAGCCTGGCTGCACCTATGAGGCGGACGCTGTTGGAACAAGCGTCCAGGCCTGGACGCTCTTCATACTGACGTCCGGAGGTGGACGCTGTTAACGTCAACGTCCATCTTTTTTAAAAAAATTCGACATGTATTTACTAATATTTAATTCATGCATTATTAATTATTATAAATAAAAAAATTCACCACATTTGATAACAACAAAACAATTACAATATAGTAATATAATGTCCACAACAATAAAGATTATAGCGTCCACAATATAAATGTCCATGAGCGTCAAACCTTTTTTTAAAACAACACTTATAAGGAAGTACGATGTTTTGTATTGATTTAGTAGAAAAAAATACAAGTTTATAGCCCTGGAAGGCTATAGTTAGGAAAACATAAAAAATAGCCACACCATGCATCTACAACCGAAACCATTGCTAAACAGCAAGACATGAAAACCTAGTGAATGGATCTTCAAACAACACCTCCAGGGAGGATACGATGTCTAGAGCGCCGCCGTCACCCGTCCTAAGAGATAAGGACGTGGTTTTCACCTAAAGAGCTCCATCGGGGAGAGAAGCCGAGATTTTGCAACAATGCCCAAGAAGAAAGCGGCACCAGCAAGCGTCGACGTTGTCGGCCTAGACAGGCAAAGGCTTTCGCCGTAATCCTCCTACCCTTCCATGTTGGTGTACAAACATTAGCAGCCACCACCACTTGAGCACCTTCAACGCGTAGCCACCACGTCAATGCCTAGCCGTTTGGCCATCAAGTAGGAGCACGGACGTCCGGCACACTCAACTCCATCCATGCTGTTGGATTGGAGAGGGAGAGGGTAAGAGAGAAGAGTGGATTCCCTCTCCTCACACTAGCCCGCTAATGTGGCCATCTTGGGATGGCAAGGCGCCACCACAAGAGGACTAATGTCTAGAAGGAGTCCGCTGCATGCCTGCAATACCCACCTCACGACGTCACCGCCGCCACCTTGGCCATATTACCCACATCACCGCCACCTCAGGCTACCTATCCGCATCGTCATTGCCTCACCCCATTGCCCTCTGCCGTCACCAAATCTCTCCTATGGCAGCGTCGCCATCCCGGACGACGTTGCCACATCATTGACGCGTCGGGCTCCCATCGGCCTCTCCCTGCCACCACCGTGAACGACTTTCTCCTATGTCGTGTTGGGCTCCTGTTGTTGTTGGCCACATCCTCCCGTCGACCTCCCATTGGCGTCGACTGTTGACCTCCCATCGACCTCCTGCCAGCATCGTCAGCGTCACATCGACAAGATCGCGCACCACCTTTTCCATGGCCGTACCTTGTCGCCTCACCTTGCCTCCACGGCCACACCACGCCTCCTCGTCGGTTACGCATCCTCACCTCCATGGCCACACCGTGCCACCTCGCCCTCGTGGTCGTCGTCGCTGCTGATTGGGAGGATAACGGATCCGGCCAAGAGGCGTTAGATCCGGGCATCCTCATCACCACCCGTCGCACTGTCGCCACCATCCCCACGTAACCACGGCTCCGCCTCAAATCCATGCCACCGTCACCATCTCGTCATTGACATGGCTCGATCCACCGATAGGAGCACTAGATCCAGCCATAGGGAACTAGATCCCGTCGCTGCGGCGCCGGATCTGGTCATCGGCACCCTTGCCCTCTGCTGGCCCTTGTGCCCTGGCCTCATCGGCACCCCGACCGCCATGATCACAAGCGAAGAGAGCCCCGCCATCGCTGTCCTTGCCGCCGCCTAGCTTTACCGATAGCTGCTTGGACAACGACGAGGCGGAGGAGAGGAGCGGAGGGAGGAGGTGATGCGGCTGCTTTCGCCGCCCATATCGTCCCTGGGACGGAGCGACGCTGGGGCCCTCCTGTTAATGACCAAATTTGGTAATCGAGTCCCCGGGTTCGATGATGAGATTGAAGCGGAATTGAGGGAATGCACGATCTGCGATAAGACAGAGGACGCATCGGCTAAGTCCGAATCGGCTACGGAGCCAGTCGGCTAAGTCCGAATTGGACCAGGATAGCCGATAGCCGATTCTGACTGAAGATAAAAGTGAAGCCAGTCCCGAAAGGAAAGCTTAAAGATAAAGTATTGGATTCGGTTTCCAAAGTGCGTTAAAAATATTGCCATCTACGGATAAGGTCATGCAACGACAATTATATCTTTTAGGTTAGGATATCTTATATAGTTTTCTTTTGTGATAATGTCGGTTTATTTAAAGATTTGATCTGTAATAGGAATCGTATCCGTCACGGACTCATTATATGTTCGGGTATAAATATGACCCGAGACCTTATAAAACATATCAACACATCAATACAATCTCAGCGCATCGCCAACCTTTTGCTTTACGTTTTTCTTGATGAGTTCTTGCTTTGACCTCGGGCTATATCGACTTCGATCTCCAGGGCAGGTAATTTCTTGTTACAAGCGCCTTGTGGTATCGGGGCCAGTGCTTCCATCATTATGATACTCTGATTCTGATGTTGCAAACAACTTAATTTATCATATGCGACATATAATCTAGATCAATGCCTAGATCTATCTCACGATCAGCTAATATCTCTTTGAAGATAGTAGCCGACAGAGCTAGATCTAGAGGTTGATTTAGGTTATATGACGTATCTACCATCTCGAAGAGTTCTCATTAGCCTAATCTTATAATTCTTTTGGTACTTAATGCTGCATCTAATCGACCTATTAAGTCGCCTTCAGAACTATGTAGATTTATTTGGTTCAATATTTGCTATTAGAGATAGAACTGAGGTTTCAGCCGGTCTTACCTGTTCTAGTCATTTGTATATATTTTTATTTATAAATGTATTAGAACCGCCTTTTATATTAAGATTTTAATCTACTTAAATGTATTAAGCTTGGTATCAATCTGCTAGATTATACTAACAATCAATTGATCTTAGTTTAGCGCGTTTAATCCAGAGTAACATTTTTTTATAAAACAAATCGAAGTACTAGCCGATTTACATTAGATCTGCGACATCGGCTAGGTCATGAATATATATAATTGTGGTCCTAATGTATATTTGGATCTAAGTGATTTATACTGTCTCGGTATACTACCGATCTATTCCAATCACTTAATCTAAATGTGCTTTGGGATAGCAATTGTATACTTATTTATATCCATAGCCGATTGAATAAGATCTAACCTTAACCAAACGCTTATTTTTTTGTTTCTTGTTGGTTGCAGGATCAAACCGACTGGCACGCCCGCTCGATCACCAAAGACGACCAATTTTGGACCTGCACTGGAGTTAAGTAGATTTCCCAAGTCAGTGCGTGTAAGAAATCACACCAACACCTCCCCACCGTTAGATAATATTGGACACTAAGCATCAAACCTTGATTTGAAACAACAATTGCCTTGTAGTTATGACAAAATATGGAGTTAGCTTAGCATTTTTTTCACAAAAAATTGTTACCGGATGTCATCACAAATCATGTACTGTTTTCAGGACTTTTTTATAGATTTTGTCCCTTTTTCTAATATAAATTAAACAAAATTTATCAAACCTATCACCATCACCAATAACCCTATCCTGCGGTTATTGGCGGTTTGGGAAACTCTGCCGAGTAACAGACCACCATACATATTCCCAAGCCAACGTGGAAGACGGGTAGCTCTGCGCGTCTGCGTACGCATCCACAGTTTGGACATGGCCGTCGCAAAAGAAAACGAGCAACAGTCGCTGCGGGTACGTATCATGTGTGTACCACTGCAGATCGAATGGGCGGCCAGGTACAACAAAGTCGCCGTTTTGTCAAGTTGGACATTTATGGAGAGCTGCAGCACAAGTGGAGGCAGCAGTACCTGATAACTGACTTGCATTATTGCGTCCATAGGTTGATAGGAATGGCTTGCCCCGTTGGCGCGACCGGCTAGCTGCTTGCGTGGAATCATCGGAGACGGTTCGGCCTGGCACAAGAAGGGAGCGGGAAGCCGCTGCCTCCTGCCTCGGCGGAAGAGGGTACCGGCTGCAGACAGACATCCCGCGTGCGGTGGAGATCGAGCGGGCGTTTCACCGAAGCGAAGCCCACCAGGAGTCCAGGACCCCGCTCGGTGGGTTTGCAGGTGCAAAACTTGGGCGACCTGGCCTGTGGCCCATCGGATCGATCCCCGCGACTGGCCAGCCCAGCCAAGACGGGCCCGATTTTGATTTTCTGTGTGTTTTGCACTGTGCCTGCCGTTTGCGCGACGCCAAGGCTGCCATGTTCAATTGTTCAGCTGTATCAGGATCAGTGACCTTTTAGGCTTTAGGTCGGGACTCGGGAGTCGTTACCTCCATTTCCTGTGTCCCACGTGTGTTGTGACACCAAAAAAAATGCGCATCCGGGGAATCGAACCCCGGTCAGTACAGTGGGAGGGTACTATGATACCACTACACCAGATGCGCTACCTTGATAGTTGAAGCTTTTGTTTCCCAAAATTTTGGTATGGTTGTCTATCCATCTCCAATGTTTCCCGGAAGACCAGGTGGACGCATACGGTCTTCAGCTGAAGTCCACAAAAACCCAGAGTACTGTGTACGGCGGCAAGACGCTTCTACATTGACGGCATCACAAAAAGATGACCGGCAGCCTGGTGCTGGCATGTAAAAGATCGTGATATGCAAGTCAGAGGTACACCGCTGCGATCATGATTAGGCAAGGTAAATGTACAAAACTGCTCATGTTTTATAAGACGGACAACAGTATATACACCAAATGAATTCGATGGTAGCAGCCATCACTAGTGTAAGACGACGAGAACTGCGAAAAGGAGTCCCCTGTCCCAAAAAATGCCTTGAACAAGAAAGATAGTCCCTGTATGGTCAACCAGATTAGAGTTGTATCTCCTTCTGTGTTAGTAATTCCGGGATGTCAATGGTCATCATATCTCCATGTGCCCGGAGGTTGGTCACCGAAGAACTGCAGATGTTGAAGCCGGATCAGTACTAGAACAAACAATGGTCCTACGAAGAAAAAATATAGCTCCGTGTATTTATTTACACATGACTGATTACAATTTTTTAATCACCTATCATGTTTATTTATTAAGCATTGAGTTCAAGCCACTAAGTTCAATATTATTTCGATTGAATTTCTATTCGGAGGCGGTTGCAGGGTTGTTGACCATATAGTCCTAGCCTGGATGGAAGACACGAAATACTAACCTAAAGTTCTGAAAGAAACGCAGCTGGAGGAATTAAACAATGATGATACTGCTTTCTGTTTGGTTTTGCACACGCAAAATAAACATCACATAAACAAAGCACATTAAGGAAGAATTCTTTTCTCATGTTGAAAATGGACCTGTACCAACCTAATGTTACTGCCAATATGCTCCTGGACCACCAATCAAGCTTCCGTAATGACATCAGCTGATGAAAAAGGAAAGATGTCAGGCATGTATAGAAATACTGCAGAGTGAATTGAAACTGATACAATCAAACAAATAATATGTTGATAGGCAAATAATCAATGTGATGCACGCACAGCTTAGATCTGTTTTGGTCAAGGAAACTAAATCATGAGGTCCGGCCGTGATCAAAATTGTCCATTTAACCAGATAAAAAATATCACTCTACTTGTCAAACACTACTTTCGTGACATAACAGAAGGAAATATCAAAGAGGAAATATCAAAGCCATTTGAGAAGCAAGTATGGAACTTTGAATAAGGATCCATGTCATCTTTGCCAAATCCTAGCACAACAGACCAAAAAGGTGATATGTAAACATGAAGGCCATTGTTTGGCATTTGGCATGAAACATGCACATAGAAACTCCACACCTACCTAAAATGACATCACTCTTGTTTTCTATAAAATGATGAACAAAAACATAGGGTATACAGCAATTAGTCATTACCATATTGAGGATTGTTGGAGTTATATTGTGCTTCCATAAGACAATCCTGCTCTAGCTGTGGAAAATCATAATCTTGAATACTCAAAGGAGGATCCATTTGACCATCATTCTCAAATGGTGGAAGTATGGGGTCTAGGTTATCATCAAACAGAAGTTGCATGTCGTTATCATCCCATTCATGTAGAGTAGAATTGTCAGTGAAAGGCTCCTCAGATGAACCGAGAGTATCACCAATGTTAGACGTTTGCATGTCCATGGGTGTGGCAACTGCAGGACTTGGAACTGGTTGTGAGTTGGCCGAACAAATGGCTCCTTCCACTGGATTTACTTGACCAGATGTTTCTGGGACAGGTGGGAGATATTCAACAATATGTGCTCCTCTGCCAGAGGTCTCCTGATCAGTTACAGGGCCCTGCTCAAGAGCATGAAACCTCCTTTTCTTGCTTCCATCAGGACTCCACCAGTTGGTTCTGCGCTGCTGCTGCTGCTGCTGCTGCTGCACAAGCTGATTGAGAAAACTAGGATTCTGAACAACGATTGCTAGAAGTGCCATCATCTGCTGCTGGTTCTGTTCCATTACTTGAAGCCTTTCAATTAAATTCTGCACTTCAAGGTTAGATGTTTGCTGGTAGTGCCTGAGATCTACAAGCTGCTGCATGAGAAGAGCTTTATCCCTCTTAAGGGTTTCGACCTCCTTTTCAAGGCCACCATATTTTCCTATCTCAATATTTTCAGTACCAGGTGCAGTTTTGACAGGCGCCTTCTGTATCTCACTAGGTGCTTCCTGAGAAGACTTCTTCCTCCTCTTAATGGTCTTCAGAAGATGTTTTTGGCCCATAATAAAGCCTTCATTGGCCCACTCCCATCTATCAGGGTGAACTTTACGAAATCCCTGATTATGCAAGGGAACTTGAGTAAGTTCACCATTATAAAACAAATGCTCCAAAAGAATAGAGAACATAGAGACATCAAAGAAGACAGATGAAGTAATGCTTGTACTGATCCCATTGTAGTTTTCACTTTTCAGGCTTTGTTTTTAAGTTTTACTGGGCATGTGAAGCCAAGAACAACAAATAGATGGTTAAAAATACTATTAACTACAGGAAAGCAACCCAGTGAGCAAAAGTCAGGTGTTCTTCGCATTAAGCAATTAGACATCACAAGAACTCCTGGGTGCAAGAGTCCAGTGATTTATCCAGCAATCAAAACAAGGACACGGATTTGCCAAGGGCCCAAGAGCACAAAATTCAGTGTCCATAGTTCAATTAGACAACAAATTTTTCATAATCCTATATTTCATCAAACAAATTTGATTGGGAAAATGAAGTTCCAATTCAAATAAAACAATGCATTGAGGGAAATGGCACAGAAGGTGGTAATAGCAGTACAATATCAGCACAAACCAATCATGCATTTCTTTCAGCCAAACAAGAGTGAAGATATTCTTCTTATACAGCATTTGACTAGGATGGTAGGTTTAACGTCATGCTTTCTGTAGTTCTGAATTTCAACTAAATAACAAATATGGGAGAAATAGAATTTAAAAGGAGTACACATAAGCAACACACATCCTTCCCCTGGAAATTAAAACCAAGAGTTCGGCATAACTTCTACAGCCAGCTTTCAAACGATCAAATTCACAAACATGGTCAAAAGTAACAGGGAAATACATAAAACATCAACAGAACAAATACTGGTTTCAAATTAACAATATTAGTCCCCACCCCCAGTGACATGTTTTACGTACTAGAAGTTCTGTTCGATAGAAAGCCACAGCAGAAACTAGTTCTATTGTGCATTTGGACAAGAACAAGAAAGGCATCAAAACCAAAAGACAAAGAGGACTTGTTGAACAAAGGGTGAGGGGGAAGATAGGGGAAGGGGAGCATAAATCCACAACTCATGCCAGCTGACCTAGGACCAACCCCTAAAAAGCCACTATATTAAGTGATTAACTCCAAAATGACAGATAATCCCAAATACACGCATCAATTTAAAAGGCACAAATAGAACAAAGTAACATCATATAACACGCAGTCACAATTCAAACAAATTCATATACTAGCATCGGAAGCTACTGCCAATTGATAATTGCAAACAAGATTGTTGTCTAACCGTGGTAATGAACAACAAATTGGGAACAGAACCTAGTTTTCGCTACCAATTTCGTCCAACCAACTGGAAATGACACCTAACTCGCGCATCAGAAACAAACGAACACAGGGATCAAGGGAATCTCACATAGGTGTTGAGCTGGCGGATGAAGCTGGTGAAATTGCTGTGCTTGAAGTGCCGGTGGAGGTCGCGCTCGAAGGCGTGCGAGTCCCAGATCACGAAGCTGCCGCCGCCCTCGGCCCACGAGATAACGTTGTCGGTCGCGGGGTCCGAGACCATGTCGTACACTTTCGTCAGGAAGGGCGCCACCTCCGACGGCTTCGGCACCACCGGCCCGTTCGCCGTCGAGGCGCCACCATCGCCGGAGACCTCGCCGCCACCGCCGCCGCCGACGGCGGAAGGGGGCGCCGCGGCGGCGGGATGCTGAGGCGACCGCTTCTTAGAGCCCATGGAGACGCAGAAACCCTAGCCTAGCCGAGGCTTCGAGATTGAGGCGGCGGGCGACGGGATGAGACGAGAAGGATGTAGGCGTCTGCGCGAGGGGATTTTGGTTCGGCTTTAACTTTTTTTGTGTTGTCTTCTGGGGTAGTACCGTAGTACTAGTAGTAGGAGATTATAATTGGTAGGAGTAGACTTAAGGAGGATACTTATGTACCTGAGATCACGAAAGGCGCGTGGCCTGGAAAATACTTTATATTGCAAGATCCCATTTGCACAGCCGACCTGACTATATATACCTTCCTTGTTGAATGACCTGTGGGCCCCAAAAGTTGGCCCCACCCGTCGGTCAAAAGCGTTGCAGATACAGCGTCCCGGATTTCTTGTGGGGCACAATAGTCAGCGTGGCTGTGTCACGTCCGCGGGAGCGGTTTACGCCTTTACGGTTCGTTTCGAATTCGTGGCTGTGCATGACATGTGGGGCCAGCGGTAAAATCGTGTGCGTCATATCAAGGGAAGCGGCGGGTCGGGCCGGGCCGAGCCGGAAGGCCGGAAGTAGCGTGATCTTTGAGGACGCAGTCCAAAGGCCGAATATAGAGTCTGACGTGGCGGGCCCTCATGTGCGAAGGTAGGTCGGTCGACGTCATCGCTGCCGTTTGGAGTACAAGTCCAGCTGGCGTCGGTTCGTAGCAACTTCCAGTACGGAGTCTATGGACGCGCTTCCTGGCTCCATCTCCTTGGGCCCCACCTGTCAGTGCAGAATCTAACGCAGAGTCGTCGCGTTCTCACGAGCGATAATCGCGAAGATGAGTGAATATTGGACCTCAACTTTGACCACAACGAATAGCTGGTTGTGTTTTAAGGTAGCCGTGTCAAATATTTTTCCTGGCTGAATTCTTGACCAGCTCCTACAAGGCTACAACCAACAACTCCGTACTTCAGTAGTAGTACAGTACTACCCAGAGGACGCAATTAAGACTTTTTGATCCGGTTCTTCAACGTTTGATTAAATTAGGTCCCCATCGTATTTTGTGTACAACATTCTTTGTCAAAATTTAAATTTTAAAACTTGATTTTAAAATTAATTTTAATTTTTTCATCAAAGTTTATTTTTTACATTGATATTTTGAATCACTAAAATACATATATAAAAGTTTTACCTATAAATTATTATTATTATTTTAATATATCTATTATTCGTGTTTGACCAAACCTTCAGGCTTCAGCTCCACCTCTTCTAGAGTTGGAGTCCAACCAAATGGTTTCAGCTCCACTAAAAATGGAAGTGGAGTTGGCTGGAGCTCTCTCACAAATTGAACTAGAGAGTTGGAGCTGGGTTTAGGCAGCTCCACAACTTCACTCCGGATCCAACTCCTGGAGTTAAATTTAGGAGTTGGAGCTGTGCCAAACAGACTCTACGTATTCAATGAAACAGCATGGAGCGAGGACAACAACCATCTTTTAACAATTTATGACATATGTGACCTAAATAACAGCCAGATTAGTGAGAGCATTTTTTGCGCTAATGGTCGGTGACTGGAATGAAGGGGATATATATAGTAAATATGCCCGTAGGTTGCAACGAGCGTTATTTTATTTTATCATAATTATTTAGCCTAACCCTAACAATAATGAATTCATGCTATCAGCTGCATCTTTGTAATAATTTCTAATAGCAGCTGCATCTTTAAATGCTGAATCAATCAAAAATATTTTCGGTGAAATGACATTTCACTGCAGAGAATATAACATCTGGCATAGAAGGAATGGCACGGGTACAAAGGTGTCTCCATCTCAGGCAAAATAAAAGGCAAAGTAAAGCAAGAGGAAACTCTACTTTATGATGCGAGCCAGCTCGTGAATCCACAGTATTAAAAAGATAAGCACAAAGCACTTCAGAGCATCCTTCTCCATCCCTTATAAAAGAAGGAGTCTACCCAGTTGAGGAGGACACACCGCAAGAAGGAGCTTCCCATCCAGGCAACCCACCAGTGACATTGTAGTATTTTAGAATTCATCTTGCGAGAATAGTTGAGCAAGGAGTGTAATATAATCAGTGTAAGGTAAGAAGAACTTATTTGTATTCTCTTTGGGGTTCCCGAAAGAGAAAACCGTATGTAAGCTTACCTGTTTAATATAAAGTAATTTTCAATAAGTATCCCTGTCTGTTTATTCTAGTCTAGCGTTTATGCCAAGGACCCTATAGGAGAAATCTCTTCGGTTGTTCTCATTTCTAGCCTGCATCTTGTATGGGCGTTTAGAGAACGCGGTAATCTGTAGAGAAGTGTTCCCTTTGGGTGGAACTGCCTGGGGAGATGATAAATTCTTAGCTAGATCATCTTTGACTAGGGATATCTGTTTTAAGTTGCTTCTAAAAAGACAGGTAGGTGAGGCATACGACAAGTACCGAGTAGGATTTTAAAACTTCTGAATCAAGCACCGATTGTTTAGGTTTCGCCAACCTGCAAAGATCCAAAAAATTCAGCAGTTAAATTTTTGAATTCAGCTTTGTGAACAGTAAATTCAGCACTAAAGAATGGTGTTTCAGCACTAGAAATAGTAAATTCAGCACAAAGAATAGTGTTTTCAGCACTAAAAATAGTGAATTCAGCATAAGGAATAGTGTTTCAGCACTACAAATAGTAATATCACTTGAATTACTTAGTCAATCAAGAGTAATTAATTTTATTAATCTTAATTTTGGAAAGTAGAAGTCTCACATAATTCTAATTTATATTTTTTTCATGTCTTCACTGAGGCCTATATATGATTTGCTTTATAGATAGTTTATAGATAGTTATAGGTCTTTTTTCCATCCAAGCTCTCCTTTCTTTTCAGCATTGGGATCGAGTTAATTTTATAAACACTCAAAGGGTTTTCTGCAAAATAGTCGGGTGGACTATTGGTTAATTTTATAAACACTCAAGAGGTTTTCTGCAAAATAGCCAGGCGGACGAAAATTTTGGGTATAAACACTACTTGCTTTATAGATAGTTATATTATATATATATATATTGCGTCTATATTGCACTTAGGTGCATTTTATGTTATGTACAGAATGTATCCAGGCCAACTGACCCAATCACCCGACTAATCAGACGCACCACCCTGCATGCGAAGGCCAACCGACCAAACCACCCAATTAATCAGGTGCGTCACCCCGCATACGAATCCACCGGCTGATTGTTGACACTAAAGCATCGGATCTCATTAAAACTATAAAGTTAAGCATGCTTGGACGAGAATAGTACTAAGATAGGTGACCTTCTGGGAAGTTCTCGTGTTATGTTGTATCTGATGGAGTTGTAACTGGTGTTTAGATTAGGTTGTAACCAGCATACTAAGTGTGTTGTAACTGGTCAACCACCAGAGCTGCACGCTAGTTGCAACTGGTGTTTAGATTAGGTTGTAACCTCTAAACACAAGTTGCAACTAGATAAAGTTGCAACCAGCTATGGACGGTGATATTGGTGTATCGCATGTCCTCGTGTCATGTTGTATCTGACGGAGTTGCAACTGGTGTTTAGATTAGGTTGCAACCTGCATTACAAGTGTGTTGCAACTAGTCACCCAACAGAGTTGCACGCTAGTTGCAACTGGTGTTTAGGTTAGGTTGTAACCTCTAAACACAAGTTGTAACTAGATAAAGTTACAACCAGCTGTGAACTGTGATATTGGTGTATCGCAATTAGTAGTACCAACAAACTGAAGTTGCAACTAGTGTCAAACTAGAGTTGCAACTCGTATTTAGATGAAGTTGCAACCAGTTGCAACTATGTGGTCGATGATGTTGCAACCAGTTGCAACTAGACGGTCGGTGATATTGGTGTGTCACAACTTGCATCCAGTTGGTGGTCGGTGATATTGGTGTGTCACAGCTTGCAACCAGTTACAACTGGACGGTTGGTGACATTGATATGTCGCAACTGGTGTAACAAACTGGAGTTGTGGCTGACCATGCAACTGATGTAACAAATTGGAGTTGTAGCTGACCACGCAAGTGGTGTAACAAACTAGAGTTGTAGCTGACCAACTGGTTATTTAAAAATAGCAATGGGGTTTAGATAAAGTTGCAACCAGTTGCAACTATGCGGTCGATGAAGTTGCAACTAAGTGGTCAGTGACATTGGTGTGTCACAACTTGCATCCAGTTGACGGTCGGTGATATTGGTGTGTCACGACTTGCAACCAGTTACAACTGGACGGTCGATGATATTGGTGTGTCGCAACTGGTGTAACAAACTGAAGTTATAGCTGACCACACAACTGGTGTAACAAAGTGGAGTTGTAGCTGACCATGCAATTGGTGCAACAAACTGAAATTGTAGCTGACCAACTGGTTATCTAAAAATAGCAAATAAGAGTTGCAATTTGTGTGTAAATGAAGTTACAACTGGATTTCCCATCAGGTCACCGATCCTAGTACTACTCTTGCCTAAGCACGCTTAATTTTAGAGTTTTAATCGGATCTGTTGCCCTAGTAAGATCCGATGCTTTTTGTTTGGTTCACGCGCGCCTACGAGGATATGGTTTAGACGCCCGAAGGATCTGTTACGCGCACGTGGCTCCTGTGCAACACATGGCTAAAATGCACCTAGGTACATAAGTGCATTTTAGCCACGGTGTGTGTGTGTGTGTATATATATATAGGGATAGGTTACTACTAGTCATGACTTACAGATCCTGTCGTCAATCGTGATACTTTTGATAAATTCAAAATTCAAATGAGTGATCCAAACCGTTCGCCTTCATGTTCATATTGAAACAAGGTTGGAAACCAAATTTCATATTTTTGAATTTTTTTTACTATTTTTAAGAGGGGTATAAAATTGTAGGTTTTGGATGGTTCTGAAACATTTAGATTAACTAATTTCATACCACTCTTAAAAATAGTAAAAAAATTAAAAAAATGTAAAATATTTTCAACCTTGTTTCAATATGAACCTGGAGATGAATGGTTTGGATCGCTCATTTGAATTTTGAATTTATCAAAACTATTGCGACTGACGAGAGAATCTGTCAGTCATGCCTAATAGTAGCCCATACATACATACATACATACATATATATACACACACACGCGACAAGGCTAAAATGTACCTAGGTGCATTTTAGCCCTACGTTGCACATGGGCCACAATTCGCACGAACGCAAAACCTGACCAGGGCTCCACGCGCGCGCAGACCGAGTCGAGCGTGGCACGACGCAGACCAAGACGCGCGCGGCAAAACAAAAATGCAGATCCGACACCCACGGATTGCGGCAGATTCTTGCCCACCCCGACAATCCACGGATCGCACCGCCTTCCTCCCCACCCTCATCCCGCGATCATGTCGCCTTCCTCCCCACCTCCATCTCGGCGGATCACGCCGCTTTCCTCCCCCACCGCCATCCCCGAGGATCGCGCCGCCTTCCTCCCCACCGCCACCCCCACGGATCGTGTCGCCTTTCTCCCCACCCCCACCCCCGCAGATCATGCCGCCTTCCTCCCCACCGCCACACCCATGACTGGAGCTGCCTTCTTCCCCACCCCACCTCCACGAATCACCATGGCCCCACCATTGCTACCCCAACTTCCCTTACTGATTCTAGATGCGGATTTCGTCCTGCAGCAAAAATTACTACTAATTATCGCGAGGGCTGAACATCCGACCACAAAATCACCGTAAGCAAGTCTACCAGCGACGCTAATGACGACCCCAATCACTCAAGCGATCCCCGCCGGTGGGATGATCCATTGCATCATACCATAATGCTGATGCCCCCTGCTTCGCTAACTCCTGGAACCCTAATCTCGCCTGATCCTGCCTACAGATTCTACCCGGTGAGTCTCTGATTTTTGATTTTGCTGTGATTTTTGATTTTTTGATGAGTCAACTTGCAATGTCGGTTGCAAAAAATCGTGTTATATGTGATTGCAATGTCTGTTGAACGAAAGTAGTACTAGGATGGGTGCCCTCCTGGGAAGTACTCTTGTTATGCTACATCTGGTTGAATTGCAACTGGTATTTAAATTTGGTTGCAACTGGTATTTAGATTAGGTTGCAACTGATGTTTGATTTAGGTTGCAACCAACATACCACCCCGAGTTGCAACTGGTTGCAACCTCATCTAAACACCAGTTGCAACTCCGTTTGTTACACCAGTTGCTGGTGTAACAAAACTGGAGTTGCAACTGGTGTTTAGATGAAGTTGCAACCAGTGATATAGTTGATTGCACCCAGTGTATCAAGCCCAGGGAAGTGCTCTTGTTATGCTGCATCTGGCTAAATTGCAACTGGTGTTTAGATTAGGTTGCAACTGGTGTTTAATTTAGGTTGCAACTAGCATACCGTCCCCAGTTGCAACTCCAGATTGTTATACCAGTTGCAACTCCAGAATTCATATGTATTTACCACCGCGTAATTTTCTGCAGGATCCAAACATACTTGATGTGTTTATCCCAAGAGTGAGGCAGACATTTGATTAAAAAACAAGCTTACTTGTTCTATTGCGATTATGCGAAAATGGCATGATTCAGTTTGAGAGTGAAAAGAACTAACAAACACACTGCACATTGGGTTTGCAACCGAGAGGGGTTTCATCAACCATGTAATGACGAGCCATAAATTGAAAAAACATCAAAAAAGAGTGGGTTATCCTGCATATGTTAAGGTTAAGGAAGATGAAAAGAACCAATGATACTTTGACCATGTTATGGAAATAACAACGTACTGCAACCATCGGCGAGGATGGTACGATACATGCATGCTCACAAGCAAAGAGAATCAACAATAGATGACCTATTTGCTATCATGACAAGAAATGGTATAGCGCACCAAGCTGCGATGAATGTGATGTCTGAACTATTTGGTGGACGTCAAAACTAGCCATTCACAGAGAAGGATGTGAAGAACATGTAAGTAACACTGCTCTCAGTTTGCAAATTGTATCCTGCATAGTTGCAATCATTATTTGCTTGATAATTTTTGTGTTCCAGGAAGGCGGAGCAAACAAGGGAAGACAAGGATAGTGATCTGAGCAAGCTTTTTCAGTTTTTTAGAGAATGCAAGGCAAGCAATGAGTACTTCTATTGGGATGTGGATTTTTGATCCAAAAAAATGTACTCATAAGCATATTATGGAGTCAGGAAAGCCAAAGAGCTAAATACAAAGATTTCGGTGATGTGATAACATTCGACATGACATACAAAACAAACAGAAAAAACATGCCGCTGGCCATGTTTGTTGGGGCAAATAACAACCTTAAGAATGTAAGTTTTGGGCAATCACTGCTTCAGGATGAAACGATTGAAACATTCAAATGGTTGTTTGAAACATTCAAATGGTTGTTTGAAACTTTCAAGAACTGCATGTGCGGACGCCAGCCCTATGTGATCCTGACAGGTATGACTTTGATATGATTTCAATGTGCTGATTGCAGCTTCGTATTATAATTGCAATTGTTTCCTGAAGTCGATTGCAACTAATAACTATCCTGTGATTGCAACTCTATTTGTATCTGTACTTTGATGCAACTTCTTCTACAGTAATTGCAACTTCACATGAGGTTGATTGCAAAAAAGGTTGCTTTAATGCAAGTGTAATGTATTCTTTGTTTGCTTGTTCTGATATGGTTTCTTTTGCAACTATTGTTTGATATATTTGCAACAGATGAAGATGCAGCAATGAGAAGCAATAAAAATTGTGTTTGATAAATCGCAACATAGGAACTACAGATGGCATATAACAAGGCCCTGGGAATACGAACTCAGCCAACTGTACACACAACACAAAGATAAAAACCTCCAGGAAAGGCTAGAATCTCTTGTTAATTATCCCCTCGGACCTACACAGTTTGAGGTGGAGGGGAAGAAGCTGATAGATGAGTGTGGAATCACTGATAACCCACGATAAACGCATTGTGGGAAAAAAAAGAAAGAGTTGGATTGCAACATACTTCAAGGGAATGTACTGCGGGAGAATGACATCCACACAAAGATCAGAAAGCCAGAACAGGGTGCTGAATGATGGTTATGTTAACAGTAGTACAACTCTCCACATGTTTGCAAAGAGGATGCTTAACTCACTTCAGAACACATACCACATAGATGCGGGTGGGACAAACTACTCGCGGGTAATTTCATATCATAATTGCAACTTCAATGTGTGTTGATTGCAACTTCGTATTATAATTGCTATTGTTTCTTGAAGTTGATTGTAACTAATACTATGTTGTGATTGCAACTCTATCTGTACCTATAGTTTGATGCAAATTCATGTACAGTAATTGCAACTTCACATGAGGTTGATTATAAAAGGTTGATTTAATGCAAATTGCAACTAGTTGTGATATAGTGATTACAGACATAAATCTATCTAGTTGCATCCTAATCAAAAAAATTGTGCAGGCTGAGGATGTCCGAGCTTGCAAATTAAGGTTCGATGAGAAGCTCAGCAGGGTATACACAAGAGTTGTGTACCATGAATACAAAAAAACAATATAATAACATCACAACATTTGTCATAGAGCCTAATCCTAATCTAGAAGTGAAGAATGGCTACTTAGTGAGACATGAGAAAGGGACGGGAAGCTTCTGCTGGGCGCAACATGCCTTCAGGGTGGCAGGAGACAAAGAAGCAGGCATGTATGAATATGAGTGCAAGCATTGGGAGCACACAGGTACGCTGGCTGCAACACTATGACATCTCCCGTTACACATCGTAGACCCCATGATTATTTCTCTGTATATTAAACAAAAACTGAAAAAAACTGCAGGTATGTTCTGCATGCACATCATAAAGGCGTTCACACCTCCAGGTGCAGAGCATACCAGAAAAATACATTCTGAAACGATACACACATAATGCAAGATCTGCGGTTCCATGGGACAGACATGACATTGTGCAGGTTGGCCGCCTAGGGGACACAGAGCAGTCACTCCTATCAAAACTACTACCTAAGTTAATGAAGCTCGACAGAGCAGGCAACAAAACAGATCGAGCTTACGCTGAAACAATGAGGAAAATAGATAGAATCACTCCAGGGATTGAGCTTTTCCGATGCCCAGAAGTTGTTTCTTTTATGCACCCATCCAATCCATCAAGCAGTACTAGTTGCAAGCTGCATGCACTATGGGAAATCCCCTTTTTGCCGAGTGCCTGGGACACTCGGCGAAGCCTGTTTTACACTCGGCGAAAATGTCGCCGAGAGTTGCACTCGGCATAGGTCACACGGTGAACTTTGGATCGGCAAAGAGCTCTTTGCCGAGAGTTTTTCATCGGGCACTCGGTGAAATCTTCGCCGAGTGTCGCTTCGACACTCGGCAAAAAAAAGTACACGTTAGGTTGGGTATACGGTGACGGAGAAGTTTGCCGAGAGCGTAAAAACACTCGGCGAAGTTTTCAAGTTCGCCGAGGGCCGAGATGAAAACACTCGGCGAACGCCAGCACTTCGCCGAGTGTTTTCTTCCCGCTCTCAGCGAGCAGAAAACTTCGCCGAGTGCTTTGGCAAAAGCGCTCGACGAAAGTGGTCATTTCGCCGAGCGCTTTTGTCACAACCCTCGCGAAGTTTGTGCACTCGGCAAAGAGGGTACCCAGAACCCCAGGTTACCCTCTTTGCCGAGTGTTTTGGTCATTGCACTCTGCGAAGGCGCTCTTTGCCGAGTGTTGCACTCGGTAAAGTGAAAATTTTAACCCTCTTTTATTTGTTCAATCGCATATTTCACAAATTTTCAATATATACATCACATTCACAATCCCAATCATTCCATAACCCCATAAGCATCATTCCACATCCCATAAGCATCATTCACAATCCACAAAACATAAACATTCACAATCTCAATCATTCCACAACCCCATAAGCATCATTCCACATCGCATAAGCATCATTCACAATCCACAAGACATATAATTCACATTCGTAGTCACAGTCACAATCCACAAAATATAAACATAGTAGTTCATAGTACATAGTCCACAATTCGCAAACGAAATTCAAAGTCACGGTAGATACTCCAGAATTACAATTGTTCAAAAGAGATTTACCGAGATGGCCAGGGCGCCCAACCGTCGTGGTCATTATTGGGGGGTTATTTGATGCCGCCGACTGAGACTGCACAAAAGGAAAATAGAATAGTATAGGTTGTCAAGATAGTAACATTCGCAAATAAGAAAATTAAATGTGAGGTTAAGTGACTCACCGGAGTGCCTACAAAAGGATGTGGAGGAGTGAATACCACAGGCTGTGGTGCCGGTACGACAAGAAGTCCCATGTTTTGACTGATTGATTACACGTAGCTGTACATCTCGGTCATCCTCATCTCAATCTTCCGCTGTTTCCTTCTCTCCTCTTCCAACTCGTCATACAATATTTCATTTCAATTTTACAAAGTGAAGCAAACAATCAGTAAATATTAATGAATTGAGAAAAAAAGAATTTTATAACCCATCGTTTCCTTCTCTCCTCTTCCAACTCGTCCTACAATATTCCATCCCAATGTTACAAAACGAAGCAAACAATCGTAAATATCAATTAATTGAGCACAAAACCAAAAATTTCTCACCCGAGTTGCTGCATTTCGGTCGTGAAGCGGTCGGCCGTGTGCGTATGGCCGGGCTCTCGCTCGTGCTCCTTGCTCGAAGCGGGACGAGTGGGTGTACTGGCCGTGTCGAGAAGGTTGTCGCCAATCCAGATCCGCCCATGCCTCTTGCCTCCTCCCACCCTCATGACGACTTCTCCATCAATATCCGGGTAGTAGGATCGAAATCCTCCCCATGGAGCTCCCTTGCCATCGTAGTGTCGGCGAGGCGGCGTGGACGATCGCGTTGGTGTACGCCGAGGGCCCGTCCTCTGGGTTGTAGTCGACGTCGGACGTCGCCTTGCCCTTGTGGGCCAAAGCCCATGCCTTGAACTGGGAGATAGGTTGCCCATCATGCGACACCGACTGCGAACAAAACAATAGTAGGGTTAAGAAATATTGAGCATTGGTCGTTGAAATGAAAAGTAGGGTTAACAATACTAGGGTCCATGATTGTACAAAAAAGTGCCTCGGCGACATTCTTTTCGGTGTGCATCACATCAATGTTATGTGGAAGAAGGAGATCTTGAAAATATGGGAGCCTCCACAAGGCAGATTTTTGAGTCCAGGCATGTTGCTCACCATATCCCCAGAAAACAACCGTCTTCTTCATTGATCTTAAGAGCTTCTAACTGAGCACGAACCTCGGCACCTGTCATCATCTGTGGTGCAGCCTCGGTAATTATTACATCTTTTGTAAAGTTCTTGATGTCCCTTTGAATGGATGGTCAGGAGGGAGGAATTGTCGATGTTTGTCAAAAGAAGAATATTTACCACCCTTCACCAACCAGATGAACTTCAGAGCGGCCTTGCATATCGGACATGGAAACTTCCCGTGAACACACCATTCGCAGAATAGCCCATATGCCGGCAAGTCATGCAGGGAGTTATGGTACCAAATATGCATTTTGAAGTTTGTCTTTGTAGCTCGGTCATATGTCCATACCCCTTCCTCCCAAGTACGGACCAAATCATCAATCAAAGGCTCCATGTACACACTCATATTCTTCCCCGAATGTCCAGGAATTATCAACGACAAGAATATATTTGATCGTTGGAAGATGACGCCAGGGGGGAGATTGAGGGGAATAACGAACATGGGCCAACATGTGTATGGGGCAGCCGCCATTCCATAAGGGTTGAACCTATCCGTTGCCAACGCAACCCGTACATTACGAGCCTCTAGAGCTTTCCCAGAATGAATCACATCAAACCTTCTCCAAGCTTCACCATCGGATGGATGTACAAGCTTCTCAGGATTGTATCGACGTCCGAGCTTGTGCCATGTCATCTATTTCGCGGATTCCTCGGTCATGTAAAGCCGTTGGATCCTCGGTACGAACGGAAGGTACCGTAAGATCTTCATGGGGATAGCGAGCGCCTCTTATGCCCATCACCGAGTCTACCTCTACGAACCTAGAGGATCCACACTTTGCACGTATTTTGCTTCCGCATGCTCTTTCCTAAATAGGATACATCCGTTCGGACAAGCATGTATCTGCTCATATGGCATCTTAAGTGCACGAAGGAGTTTTTGTGCCTCATACATGCTCTTTGGCAGAAGGTGACCATTCGGAAGCAGGCTCCAACCAACTGTCAACATAACATCAAAGGCCTCTCTACTCCCTAACCGGGACTTTACGACCATTAGCCGTGCAATGGCATCCAGTTGAGAAACTTTTGTATGCCCATGAAGGGGTTGCTTGTGCTGCATACAACATGTCGTAATACGTCTTTGCGGTAGGCTCCGGCTCCTCCTCCCTACATCCTTCATCGAAGTGTGCTTCTTCATAGTCATTTAACATGTCTCCTACCCCGGCATCGAATCAAACTCCTCGATGCGTTGTCGGACGACCTCATCTCTCCCACGGTAGGCTTCACCATGGAACGTCCACAGGGTATAATCAGCTGTAAAACCATTCTTGCAAAGGTGTTTGCCCATGATCTCTTTTGTTTCTCGCTTCATGTTACCACATTTGCTACAGGGACACCATGTGGTTCGTGCTCCTTTAACCTTGGCAAATGCAAGTTCCAAGAAAGCATCGGTCTTCTCAATCCATTCATCGGTCAACGAACCGTGACTTGAGCGGCCTGTATACATCCACTCACGGTCATCCATCCTCTATCATATCGAATAATCATATAAATATTATTTCCATCTCCCGAGTGCCTCTAATGTCTAATAGGTAAAGATAGGTCCTAATCCCATCAGAGGATGTGTAGATGAGTTTACTTCCCATGCTCTAGTACTCCGCTCCGAGACAGAATTTCGACAGCACCTCCCCACTGTTCTCCAAATACACGTCCCGATAGGGAGATTGTGTATCCGGAGAACAACCGGGAGATACTACCGAAATTCCGAGTCGGACTAATACTAGACCATGGAAAGTAAACTCATCTACACATTCTCAATCCAAAAACATGGACAATTCGAAAAGATACGGTTAAAATATGCAAGAAGACGCATATTTTCATCCGTATCTCTTTTGAACGGGAGACGCCTAAGGTTACGTTATACACAGACAAACTACAGTAAAGACAGCGACACCTGCAAAATAGGAAAGCACGGCTCGATGGCCGGCACACAAGCGACGGCATGGCTGCGCGATGCGACTCCATTCATATGGGTATATATACACTAATGCATTAAATATATACGTGCATACAATACACATCATTCCTTTTACCAATGATTTGATTGTAATAAATACCTAAATTTGTTTCTTTTTGCCATCAATTTGTTTCTAATGTTCCACATGGTATTAATCGATTTCTAATGCAAATAATTTCAAATCTATTAACAAAATCTCAAAAAACATTCTTGTATGTAAAATTTGACAAAAAAATACCAAAGGGAGGCGGCGGGCGGGCGTCGGCGGGGCGGGCCGAGGAGGCGTCGGCCGAGGGCGCCGGCCGGGCGCGGCGGCCGGGCGCGGCCGGGAGGCGACGGCCGGGGGCGCGGCCGGGAGGCGACGGCCGGGAGGCGCGGCCGGGGGCTCGGCCGGGGAGGGCGGGGCCGGGGCGGCGAGCGGGGATGCGGCGGCGGCGTGTATTTTCGCTAACTCACGAAGTGAATGGCACCGAGAACAAGGCCATATAAGTGATATTTGCCGAGTGCCTCCCTTTGTCGAGTGCCACCGATCGGGGCACTCGGCAAAAAAGATCTTTGCCGAGAGCTAGATCATGGCCCTCGGCAAACACGTTGTTCGCCGAGTGCCTAGGGTTAGCACTCGGCAAACTCGTATTTCGCCAAGTGCCTAGGGTTAGCCCTCGGCAAAGCATGCAATGACGATATTTTTTGAACCATTTTGCCGTGTGTCAAATTTGTGCCGAGAGCTACGCTCGGCAAACAATTTTATTAGTTTTTTTGCTTCTAATAATTTAGAAATTATCAACGGACTCAAAAATTTACAAAATTTTTGCATAAACCCATATATGCTATTTATTTCCTAGGAAAAAAGATTTAAAATCAAACGACAATTCGGCCGTCACTTTCTCTCCAAATCTAACCGATCCTTCTCAACACTTATAATCTACTCCGGAGAATCTTCGGTTTTGTGAGCGTCGTACCTGATAAAATATTCGAAACCTTCTCAATATTTTACCCCAGCCTCGACGTATGATATCATGACATCCTAACAAATTTTATGAATTTCTGACTTCGTTTGCTATTTTTACAATTTTGAAATCATTCGGTCAACACGTTCCTAATCATGTTGCATGAAGAAAAACATCTCAATTTCCCTTCATTTATCACATATTGACTCAAAAGGGTCTAAATAACATGAATATAATTTTTGCAATAACTTTTTTTATTTTTTTAACCACTTGTAGTTCTAATTTGAGACTTGCAAAAAAATTCACAAAAATACAATAAATCAAAGAAATATAGCAAAACCATTTGAAAAAAATACCAAATTTGATAATTAGGGATTACATGTTGTATTTACATAATATAAAAAGTTTGGAGGATGGATGAGGAAAAATTTTGACATGTTTGCCGAGAGCCAAGTAAAGACACTCGGCAAAGGTGGGTTTTTGCCGAGTGCCTAGACTGGCACTCGGCAAAGGTTGTCTTTTGCCGAGAGCCTCGCCCGGCACTCGGCAAGGTTGTCTTTTGCCGAGCGCCTCGCCCTGGCTCTCGGCAAAGTTGGTTTTTTGTCGAGAGCCTGGCCCTGGCACTCGGCAAAGATGGTACCAAACGGTATAAGTTGACGGCGATTAGTGTTTTGCCGAGTGTCCCACGTTGGCACTCGGCAAAAAAGACCGTGTACCGAGTGTTTTTGTTCGCCGAGGGCAAACACTCGGCAAAGGGTCATTTTTGCCGAGAGTTTTTTTTTTTTGCCGAGAGCCCTCTCGGCAAGTTTATATTTCGCCGAGTGCCTGATATAAAGCTCTCGGCAAAAAATTATACACTCGGCAAACATTGGCTTTCCCGTAGTGATGCTGATTCAATTTCAACCCAGAATGTTAGTGATGTTGCATCAATGCCAGATTGCAGTACACCTGATGTGCAGTACAGTGAGCCTGAACCTGGGTCAACCCTTGTTCCAACCTCTGCAAACTATCTCGCTGGTATATCGCTGGCTGAACCACCAGTGTCACGCACCAAAGGTAGGAAATCTGCCAGGGTGAACCAATTTGCTGAAAAAGGGAAACAAATTTGCAATCCTTACAGCACATACACAGGGAGATATGGGAAGAAAGTGTGCCAAACATGCAATGTTAGAGGCCACTACAGCACAACATGCCCGCTGAACCCAAACAAGAGCAGAGCGGCAGAGAATAGAGCAAAAAAGAGGGGTGCCAAAACACAAGCTGGAGCTCACCGGAAGAGAGGTCGCCCAAGGATACATGAACAACGAGGTGAACAACATGGTGGGAATGATGAGGCGTCTGACCACGGTGATTGCCTGGAAGGCAGTGATGACAACAGCTATGAATCTGAATGAAAACATTATATTGTAATTACTTTGTTTTCTTAACGATAATTAAAAAACAGGTTGCAACTAATCTCTATGAATCTGATTTCTGCTATTCTGCTAGTTTGATGGTTGGCCGTTGCAATTCATCTACTGCTCAAGTTGCACCCCCTTTTAAAGGACAGTTACAACTCTTTTTTTTGCAACTCATGACCAATTGCAAGCATGATGGTTGGCAGTTGCAAATTAATTTGTGCTTCAGTTTTGTAACCCATTTGTACGCCAGTTGCAACTCTTGTTTCCTAGCTCTTTGCTGGTAAATATTAATTTACACACAAAAAAACTCATATACCATAGTCCAGTTGCAACTCTGTTGGTGGGCCAGTTGCTATAAAAACCAAATTGCAAGTCTGATGGTTGCCAGTTGCAATTCATCTAATGTTCATTTTTGCAAACCCCTTTTCTACGCCAATTAAAAATCTTGTCTACTAATTGTCTGCTGGTGCATATTAACTTTCACATTAAAAAATGCAACTCATGTACCTTCTACACAGATGCAACTCTGCAGATGGACAGGTTGCTACAGACGACCAATTGCAAGTCTAATGGTTGCTCAGTTGCTAGTCATCTACGGTTTGGGTTGCAACCACTTTTGTACACCAATTGCAACGCTTGTTTATGAGCTCTCTCTTGGTTGCTCGGTTGCTACTATAGTGGTGGAACGGATGGTAAATAATGCACGGATCTATTTTCGACGCCTAAAAAAAGAATAGTATACTAAACACTTAAAAAATATAAAAAAATTGCATCACAAAAACAAGTTGTACAAAAATAATCACAAATATATGTTAGGATACCAAATTGCAAACTCTGGTAGTAAAACCCAGTAGCCACACAACTGTTCCATGGTTACAACCTCGTGTAAGCATCAGTTGCAACTCCAAAAAGTTCACCTAAAAACAGTTTTCTACACAAATTAAAACACTTTTCTCACAAACATTCACACAAACACACAGATTAGTTCGCACAAAACAGACATTTAGTTCCTACTGGCTGTTGCCACTGTTCCAATCAACCCGACGTCCCCCCACTCTAATCTTGTCTAGTGATTCAGGTAGATCAACTTGGTTCAGTGGATGGAACAACTCGTAGTGCATTAACTCACATCTGTATATCATCCCCTTAAACTACATGAGCAAAAACACCGAAAAATAGATGAGTTTGTGATATGCAAATCATTAAGTACGAAAAAAATAAAATAGCTCACCGGGTTGATTTGCTTAGTCAGCGACTCCCCGTCATAATATTCCAAGTATTTCCAAGCAAAAAAACAAGCAGTCATTCGGTCCACCTTGCTTCGGCACATCAATAAAAGGTCTCTTCCATCAGTTAACTCGAGGCAATTTCCTATTCGAGACCTTATGGAATGCATAATCAATAATTGGGATCTTTGCAAACACATGTTGGTGATGTGCTACCTAGTCAGTACACTTCAAGTAGTAGTCGTATGAATCCAGTACGTCAATGCGCTTATGGATGAAGTTGAAGCAGTACACAAAAAATGGCATCGATCTCTAATTGGGATGAATATCTGCAACAATACACAAAACACAAACGAAAAAACTTTTAAAAACCAAGTTGCAAGTAGGTGCATATTATATTTACAAGTCTGTGCATGTAGATTCCAAGTTTCTACTCCAGTTGCAAGTCTGTACATATAGTAATTGCAAGTATGTGCATATGATAATTGGAAGTCTGTGCATATAGATTCCAAGTAAATACTCCAGTTGCAAGTCTGTGTATAAAATAATTGAAAAACGATAGCTTGTGTAAAAAAAATTTACTAACCAGTTTTGCCTTGGATAGATCATAATTTTTCAGCTCCATCTGCAGAGTTTTCCAAATAAGAACAA
This sequence comes from Oryza australiensis, assembly GCA_019925245.2. Classification (NCBI taxonomy): domain Eukaryota; kingdom Viridiplantae; phylum Streptophyta; class Magnoliopsida; order Poales; family Poaceae; genus Oryza; species Oryza australiensis. The sequence continues at coordinate 9,326,429 of JAIFGZ020000116.1, read as the reverse complement.
AATCTTCTGTCTTAGTTTTGTCATCATTCAGGATTTTTTCAGTTGCAGCAACATGGAACTATGTTTGCATTGAAAAAAGAATGTCATTCAAAAACACAAACAAAAAACACAAATGTAAATGACAAAAAATAAAGCAAAATCATACGAAAAAACTCATATAGAAGGCGGTTGTGACGAACAACCTATATCCAACGAATCGACCTTGTGAACGATGTCATCATGGCGAAGGCAATGGACAAAGAAATCTATAATGCCCGTCTCGCCTAATTTATTGTCAGCAAATGTCGTTAGCAGGTCTTGGCCACTAAGGTTGCAAAGTAAACCAAATTATAACAAATATTTACTGCAAAACAAAAAACAAGCAAAAGTGAATGTCGGTTGCAAGTATAAAATAACTAAAGTCGTACAATATCCATGACCATACCTTTTCAATTCAGGATCTTTGTTGATCTTCCTCCTCAGTGCAATCGCCTTTTCCAACGGAACTTGAGGCCGACTTCCTGTAACCTTGAAGGGAGAAACATACTGCCTAGGCCTCTTCAGCAGTCTATCGCCAAGCCGGCTGAAAATCGTCCTCTGAAATTCGTTGAAGTCTTCCAAGCCTTGGCTTAATTCCTCCTGTGAAAGTCTGACTAGAGGGGTCAAGTTATTGATGTCGTCGTCAGACTCTGTTGGAAAGTTGGTTTCTAAATCATTTGAGCTCGGTCCTGCCTGCTGGTCAATTCTAGAGTTCAGCATTGCAATCTCTTCTTTAGCTTCAGATCGGAGCGAGTCCATACGTGACTCATACTCCTTGCGATTGCAATCATAATCTGTACCAGCTTTAACCATTTTTCTAGCTTTCACCAGCCTCCTCTTCCCACGTCCTCCCTTCTTTGCTCCTTGCATTGCACCCAGGCCTAATACAACCTGTCCATTTCACACAATACAAAAAAGTATGAAAAAAGCCTGGTTGCAAAACAAATGCACAGAATTGTGCGCTGTATATGGTTATACTTACATAATCCGTGTTGGGACTGGCTGGATCTGGATCAACATGCCTAGTAGCTTAACCTTTTTCAGTCTCAGTTGCATCTTGGTGCTCCAGAGCAGTAACAGCCTATCTTTTCCACACAAAAAAGTGCAAACATAAAGTTCTGTAAAAAAATGTGAATTGCATGCTTACATCATGTTCACTATAGGGGACATCAAAAAAATGAAAACTAGTTGCAACATCAATAACTGTGTGATTGCACACCAGTTGCAACTCAACTGCCATACACATTGCACCATAAAAAAGTAAAAAAAACACTAGTTGCAACATCAATGAATATCTAATTGCATATTAGTTACAAAAAAAGTCAGTTTGCAACTCAACGACCATACAGATTGCACATTAGTTCCAAATGCGTTTGCATGTAAGAAAACATAAGTTTTCTTGGTAGCGGATACTTACCTCGTCATTTCTCTCGTTCTGAGAAGCAACGGTTGCCAAGATCTTCCTCTTGGCAACTACACATCGTATTCTTTGTGTTCCAACCGGTGACCCCTCTCCAGACGAACCACGTGGAGGACTCGACTGTCATACAAATAGCACCATATAAAAAATGTAAAAAAACACTAGTTGCAACATAAATGAATATATAATTGCACATTAGTTACAAAAAAAGGTCAGTTGTAACTCGACTACAATACAGATTGCACATCAGTTCGACTGACAATTGCATGTAAGAAAAAAGTTTTTTTTGCAAACAGATGCTTACCTCATCATTTCTTTGCTGTTGAGGACTTGCCAGGGTCTTCCTCAGGGTCTTGCTCTTGGCAACTACCCTATTCTGCTTCTTGCAACCGGTGACCCCTCTCCAGATGAAGCACACGGAGAATCAAACATTTCAGATATTTCATCCATGGCCTTAGATTTGCCACGTAATGCAACCGGTGCTGCCAGAAAACAAAAATTGTAGGTAAAATTTGTCATGCAGAAAAAACCATGCAAAAAAAGTTAATGTGCACAAAACAGCCTTACTTTCCTGGTCTTCTTGTTGTTCTCCATGCAATTCATCAGGTGTAGGTGGTAAATCGCTATTCATATCTAGGCTGGGTGTCCTAAGAACTTCATCATCAATTTCAGCCGCTTCAGCTTGTGGGCTTGGCAACTGCTCTTTTGCTTCTCCTTGTGGGCTTGGCGGCCGTTGTTCTGCTTCTCCTTGTGCGTTTGAAGGCAGTGCAGATCCAGATGCCTCTGTAGCCTCTATACGACGCAGCAAACGATGTTTCCTTGCTCTTGAAACATGCTGCTTATGCGCCTTACTCCTCCTATGAAGGTTCAATGACATCTTCTCTGCTCGAGCGCTGTCCAGAAGCCTCTTAATAGCAACTCAACACTTATGATGAGCTTTTCCCATTAGTTCATCAGCGCTGCGCATCAACTCATGTGCCTTCCTCATCATAGTTTGCACCTTTGAAGCACTGGAGTCGTAGTCCTTTAGTATTTTTGCAGCCTTGAGCCTTCTTCTCCCCACTAAGTCACACAAGCTTTCACCGAAACTAGAGAAGAAGCTAAGGAAATTGAACAAAGTGCTGCTAGCAAGGGCAAAAGAATCCACCGGTATGTCTACATTGGACAGTCTAGCAGCAGCTTCGGAGGCTGATGGGGCAGGTCCAAGTGCAGGTGGCACACGCGCAGGTGTAGGTGGTGCAGCATAGCAGGTAGTTGACAAACTCATCAACTAAAAACAAAAAAAAACACAGATTGCATGTGTAAGAAGAAACAATTGCAAAAAAAATATGAGCATCTGAAAAGAAAAGAAACAGAAAAAATCACCTTCGGTTTCCATATTCAACAACATCAGAACAGACATCTTCCCTGCGATCCATAGATGCTATCTTCTCAATAATCTTGTTATCAAGAACAGCACATCGAGGTAATGACACATGGTTAATGTCTAGCCTGTGCTGCAAATGGTCAACATATAACATCTGAAAAAAAACAATGTTAAAACAAACATAAGAGACCCCAGTTGCAACTATAAACAAACATCAGTTGCACTACGTAGAAACTAGTTGCAAACTATAATCTAAGTAATTGCAACAATGTAGATTATTGTGCTATAAGTAAACTCAGTTGCAACTATAAGCATAACCATTTGCAACTACACAACTAAACTATTTGCAAACCAATAAAAAATAAAATCACAAAAACAAAAGCAAAATAAAAATACAGTAGCTACATACTGACATAACCATTTGCAACTACATAGAAAACTAGTTGCAACGTACAATTAAAGTGATTGCAATAATATAGATTATTGTTCTATAAAAAAAGAGAGTTGGATAACTCACAACAAGAAAGATCATGCAGCCTATGATGGGTGAGTTGGCACCCTTTGACTTCTTCTGAAGCCTGTACATCCTCCCAGCAACCCTTAGGTTGTCTACAACAGCTTTACACCAATTAATTCTATCCTTAGTCCAAACGACGTCTTCAAGCCTAACATAATTGTCAATGTTGGAGAATAGCAGAGTGTAGAAGGCGTGCATCAGAAAACACCTCACTTCGAAATCTCCATCAATGGCATGTGCCTTGAGCTTCTTTGTTATAAAATTTGGGAGTATCCTAAAGCCTTCTTCTCCATATAGTTGCAACCTGACAGCTTCACGCATCTTCCGTGCTTCGCTGTTTTCTTTGAATGGAGGGTCACCTCCTTCTTTGTTAAGCATGAACATGCACCACACGCTATGCTCGTCGATTAATATATCCTTGCCACCCCCAAGCTCAATCTTCATTGATTCTGGGTTGAATTTGTCCATGAGCCAAGAAAGTAGCGACCTACTCAAAAGGGTTGCCTTCATCTCAAGCAAACCATCGAATCCAATGCCACACAACCTCTTCTTGATATCATCACTGCATGCTTGAACAAAGCTCCACAAATTTTGAAGGAGAGCATCGAAGGGCAACTGTCTTCTCCTTCTGCCAACAAAAAAAGAGGCAATGTTATTATACCAGTTGCAACTATTGTGGTAGACAATTACCTACTAATATGATTATATAGTTGCAATAACTAATGTTGGACCAGAAAGCAATTTCTCTACCTCGACGGGGGCAGGGCGTGATACATCCTGTATAGGAGCCTTCCCATGCCACCTCTTCCTGCTCGGACCAACATCACCTGCAGGACTTGTTCTGCTGGGTGGTGCAACAAAGTCATTGTAATTGTCAGTCCGCTCTGCATCACTTCGTGAGCGATGTGCAGGACTGGGAAGACGCAAGTTTTTCCTCCTAGGCATCCTAACCACTATTTTGTAGAAAAGTCAGTACTAATTGCAATTACATAAACATACTAATTGCAAACACACACGCGTATGGACTGCTTGCAGCCCACAATGAAACATACATGCCTATAATACCTACATGCTAACTGCAAGTCACTCAAATGATAAAAAATCACATACAGTAGCAACAAAAAATTGATTATAAAACAATATCTACACTAACATAACCACTTGCAACTACAAAAATACACTAATTACAACTCAGATAGATAATAAATCACATGGATGTGTTTTGTATAAAAGTCAGTACTAATTTGCAATTACATAAGTATACTAATTGCAAACATAACCAGTTACAACTATAAAAATATACTAATTACAACTAAGAACGATAATAATCACATGGATGTGTTTGTAGAAAAACTCAATACTAATTTGCAATTGCGTAAGTATACTAATTGCAAACACAAACACATATGGACTGCTTGCAGCCCACAATGAAAAAAACAATGACTAAAAAATTCCTACATATTACTGCACACATACCAGTTGCAACTACAAAAAGTACTAATTACAAGTTAGATCTATAATAAATCACATGGATAAACAAAAAATACGTGTGTTGCTAATCTCTGTGTGTATTTTAGGATATCAATTAGCAGGATACAATTTGGGGGAAATACACATGCCAGAAATACATTACAAAACCCTAGCCTAAAACACATCACCAATTCAAAGCAAAATTAGAACAAATCAACCATTCAAAAAACAGGGGAATAGAATTGCAACTAAAAACACTAATTACAAGTCAGATCTATAATAGATCGCATGGATGAATAAAAATGCATGTGCTGCTAATCTGTGTGTGTATTTTAGGATATCAATTAGCAAGGTACATTTGGGGGAAACACACATGTCAGAGATACAATTCAAAATCTTAGCCTAGAACACATCACTGATTTGAAGCAAAATTAGAACAAATCAACCATTCAAAAAGCAGGGAAAATAGAATGCCTAAAAAATATTGAAATACCTTACGAGGACGGGGTGAATCAACAACGAACTTGCAACGGCGGCTCTCAAACGCACGAAAACTAAGCAGCCCCAAGCAATGCAGCCGCCAGCGGACGACCCGCGACGGTGACCCTCCGCGCCTCCTTCAACTACGGCTTCCCACAACCCCCCAGCAAAAAACTCCCTGGTGAGCAAGATGGGATTCCCCCCGGCGACAAAAACACAGCGATTCGTCGGCGAGGCGAGCGGAAAAGTGGAAGAGACTGAGGAGAGATTGCGGAGACGGAAGAAATAGCCACAAACCATGACGATTTCACCAGCGAGCGCGGAAAGTGGAAGAGGTTTCGGAGCGAGTGAAGTGGAGGAACAGAATCCGTTTCGAGCAGTTTAACACTAGCGAACGCCGGTTGCCAAGTCATACGCGTGCGCGGTCACGGTCAAAACAAGTCAAATGGGCTCGGGCACGGTCGGGTGCGCGCCATGCGGTCAACTGGCTCGGGCGTGCTCGGGTGCGTGCTGCGCGGTCGGGTGCGTTCTCTTAACAGAATGCACCCATGTAGTATGTGTATATATAGTTGGGATACTGTGTGACGCGTCGCATAGCTCCATCCTGTGTGGCATGAATCTCTAATTTGAAAATTCAAATTGAAAATCCGAACAATTCAAATTGTTCTACATATTAATATCTCCCTGCAAACTAAATTTTACATTTTTTTGAAATTTTTTACTATTTTATCGGATAGGTCAAAGATGCAATAAAATATATACTCCAGAAATCGTTGGATTAATGCATTTTTGATCTATCTGATAAAGTAGTAAAAAAATTTAAAAAATGTAAAATTTGGTCTACAAGGCGATATTAATATAGAACAATTTGAACGGTTCGGATTTTCAATTTGAGTTTTCAAATTAGAGATTCGACCATGCCACACGGGATGGGGCGTGCGGCGCGTCACACAAGAGTCAACTATATATATATACACACACACATACACACATTAGTAAATATGCCTGTGCATTGCAACGGGCGTCATTTTATTTTATCATAATTATTCTAAAGTTAAAGTCTCATGTAATTTTAATTTATATTTTTTTCTTTATATCTTCACCTGAGGCCTATTGTCCGGCTCACTTGGAATACTAAACATGCTTGCGCGAGTGATTTGGATTTAATTTAATTTAATTTGGATATCAAAGGTGAGTTTGTTTTTTGTTCTATTGTAAAATACAAACTAAAGCTAGTACGTAAACAACATCATATAAAAAAATCTAATGTGACTAACTCTAACTTTGCACATAACATTGCCACAAACCTAACGAGCTTGGCCAATCTATAGTAACATCTAACTATTTCTTTCTTTTTCCAGTTATTTTTACGAGACAAAGAGGGGCGCAAGATGTCTTTTTTACATCCAAGCCATCCCTTTTTTTCAACATTGGAACTGCGGGTTAATTTTATAAACGCTCAAGGGGTTTTCTGCAAAATAACCAGGTGGATGAAAATTGCATTGGGACTACGGGTTAATTTTATAAACACTCAACGAGTTTTCTACAAAATAGCCAGGTGGACGAAAAATATATTGGGACTGCGGGTTAATTTTATAAACACTTAAGGGGTTTTCTACAAGATAGCCAGGAAGACGAAAATTATGGCTATTTGCTTTATAGATGGTTATAGATATATTACATAATGTAGAATACATACCAAATTACATATGCAAGTCAATAGAGATCGACGACACACAGGAGCACCCTGAAACACACATTATTTCTCCCGTGAGCCAATGCTTATGCACTGAGCAGTGACTACAACACATACCTTGTTCTCACACACTCACACTCCTCTCACATCTCACAACTTTTATTCTGCACGAACAAGCTGAGCTAGGAAATTAATCATGCAATGCAACAACTGGGAAATTTAATCATGCAAGAACCGAACGATAGAATTAACCATGTGCATGCAATCAAATTAACCAAGTGTGGATTGATGGAATGGATGATTGATTCAGTGGTAGACCGGCGGTGAGCTGGGAGACGGCGTAGCTGCGCCACCGTTCCCCGCGCCACCGCCATCGTTCTGCACGCCGCCGCCACCACCGTTCGCTGGCAAAGGCGTCGGCTTGGGTTCTGGCTTGGGCTCGGGCTTCTTGTGGAAATAGTCGAAGAAGGGGTGCTTGTGAAAGTAGTCACACAGGAACGTCGAGGTGCACTCCACCGGTGACGAGTACGTCGACGTCGAGTAGCGCATCTTGCCGGCGACGACGATGAAGGTGCTAGCCTTGCGGCCATTGTCCGTTGTTGATGACAGCGGCACAATCTTGGGCGGCTCTGTCCGGGCCATAGTGTCTTTCGTCATCTTGTCTGCCTGCACGAGCACGGTCAGCGGCGCCGTGGAGGTCGTCGGCGACGAGGGGCACACTGAAGGCGCCATCGCCGTCGAGCTTGCCGACGGCCTTTCTCTCGTACTCGTCGTCGCCGTTGTTGCACTTGATCGCCACCTGGAGACCTGAACATATCACCAAACAATTAATCAACGACGGTGATATATCAATTTTTGGATTGGAATACGAATCATAATGGCGCAGTGGGGACTGCGGGTTAATTTCAGAAAAACTCAAGGGGTTTTCTGCAAAATAACCAGGCAGAACAAAATTTTCGGTAGAAACACTACTTGTTTTATAAATAGTTATTATATATATAGTTATATATATACTAGCAAAATGCCCGTGCGTTGCAACGGGACGACGACGCAGGGAGGGAAGCAGACGAAGGGCGAAGGTCCAAGCGGCGGCGCGGGAGCTCCGAGCGGCGATGGGAGAGAGGGGCACAGGCGTAGCGCGGGGCGCGGCACGGATGGGGACGGACGAGAGGGACGCAAGAGGTCTTTTTTATCCGAGCCCTCCCTTTCTTTTCAGCATTGGGACTACAAGTTAATTTTATAAACACTCAAAGGGTTTTCTATAAAAACCATTTTTTCTTCTTTAACTGGGTTTTTTTAAAATAGCCAGGCGGACTGCGGGTTAATTTCGGAAAAACTCAAGGGGTTTTCTGCAAAATAGCCAAGCAAAACAAAATTTGGATGGAAACACTACTTACTTTATAGATAGTTATATTATATATATCTATAACTATTTATAAAGCAAGTAGTGTTTCTACCCAATATTTTGTTTTGCCTGGCTATTTTGCAGAAAACCCCTTGAGTTTTTTCGAAATTAACCTACAGTCTCAATGCTGAAAAGAAAGGGTGGGCTTGGATGAAAAAAAGACCTCCTGCGCCCCTCCCTCCCTGTGCCCCTCCCTCCCGTCCTCATCCGCGTCGTGTCCCGTGCCGCGCCTCGCGCTCCTTCCTCCCATCGCTCCTCCCATCGCTCGCCGAACTCCCGCACCGTGCCTACGCCCCTCCTCCCGTCCCCATCCGCGCCACGCCTTGACTTCACCCGTTGCAACGCATGGGCACAATTGCTAGTATAGTTATATATATAGAGAGAGTTGGGCTACTGTGTGGGGCACCGCACAGCCCATCCTGTGTGCCACAGCCGAATCTCTAATTTGAAAACTCAAATTGAAAATCCAAACCGTTCAAATTGTTCTACATATTAATAACACCTTATAAATCAAATTTTATATTTTTAAAATTTTTCTACTATTTTATCGGATAGGTCAAAGATGTATTAATACAACGATTTCGGAGTATTTATTTTATTGCATCTTTGACCTATCCGATAAAATAGTAAAAAATTTTGAAAAATGTAAAATTTGGTCTACAAGGCGATATTAATATGTAGAACAATTTGAACGGTTCAGATTTTCAATTTGAACTTTTAAATTAGAGATTCGACCATACCACATGGGATGAGGCTGTGCGACGCGCCACACAATAGCCCAACTCTCTCTCTATATATATATATAAAACTTCCTCATCTGAGACCCATCTCATTGCTGATGATAAGGTTCCTGAACCAGTGACTATCATTGGACCATTTTACTTTCAAATATCCATTGGATTTCTTTGTTCCTCAACAGTCAACCCCCCTAGGCGTCCACAAGGCCTGGTTTGTGCTCTGCTCACAACATTTTCATTGAACCTGAATCAAGAAGAAGAAGAACTCCGCTGAATCAGCGAGTAAACCTGGCCAAATCAGAAAACGCATTACTCACTCTATACCAACTCATGTGTTTCAAATTTCAAGAGGAGGTAGGCTGCAAAATTGGATATCTCATCCATGACGCGGACAATCTTTGCGGACAGTGGCCGCCACACGATGAACAATGAACTAGTCCGGCCAGCGTATTTGAGCAAAATCTTGCTAGCATTTACTCCTCTCGTTGAGAGAGTATTGGATGTTGGGCGTATTCGGGGTTAGAATCTCAAAGACGTAATAGACGAAGCGGCGAAAGAGGAAGATCTTGGCCGACGGCTAGTCTCCGCGGCGAAGCCGCGATGGTGGAGAAACCACCGATGCGGAGTGGCCGCTGGAGTCTGCTCGTAAGACCATTTCGATTTCCTATCGATTCGTGTTGATGGCAAGATATCGTTGCTCTCTGTCTCCGCCGTCGCCGTGGCTCCTCACCGCAGATGGAATTAGTGCAAATGACGATAAAGTCCAGTTAAATCAAGGCTCTAATGTGAAATTCCCTTTGCCATTTGGTTAATCACGGCGGCCTGATGTTGATCGAACGAGAAGGGTCCAGGTTTTGCTCTCCTCCCCTGGGCCGCGAATTCTTGATCCCACGGTTACTAGGGAACCATACTTGATCGCTACTATTAGGGGTGTAAGTGGATACGGGAAAATCCCGTACCAATCGACACCGAATATCGAAAATCCCAACCGAATACCGGATCCATGACAAAAACGGGAACGGGAAAAATACGGGAAACGAGAAACGGGAAACCGGAACGGGAACGGTTGGGTGTTTTCCCGACCGTATTTGCGGATCCCGGATTTATACGGGAAAATTCCCGCGAGAATTCCCGTTTTTATCTGACCCATGTAAACGAATTTTTGGCCCGACCCATATTTTGGCCCATAAAAAACAAAACCCTAAGTACCTACCAGGCAACCTCCTCCCATCCATCCAGGCATCCAGCCGCCGGCGCCACTCCTGGGCAGGGTGCCGCACCCTGCATGCACCGACCGACGACGCACCTCCCGGCGGGGCAACTCCCGGCGGCGCACCTCCCGGCGCCGTACCTCCCGGTGCGACGCGCACACGGCCGGCCATCCCAGCGGCGCACCTCCCGGCGCCGCACCTCCCATCTGTCGGTATGATAGCTTGGGAATATCGTGCACACTGTCTGAAATCACAAATTAGGATTAGTTCCCCTAATGTTACTTTTTCTTCTTCTAGGTATTAAAGTGCAGGACCAGATGGTGATATATGATAAATAGAGATTTTCCACTGGAAGTACTCCTTTCCATTGCTTGTAAGTTGTTATTACCTCTCAAAGATGTCATTTTTTTAGTGAATTGCACTTTGAGCTAGTTATATTTACCAAAGTTGCACTTTGGACTAGGTCTTGTATCATGTTTTCACTTTTGACTAGAATTTCTTACCACTTGTTGCACATTCGACCATGTCTGTATGATAGCTTATATCCACACGGGATCATCTGCACGGGACCAAAATGAAGCCGTCAACCGACCAAAATGAAGCTTCTGGTTCTGCATCAGGATCATCCGCCTCCAAACGCCGCCTCTTCCTAGAACCAAGCCCACCGGTGAACAGCAACACCCTCAAGCCTTTCCCACCGGCAGGTATAATTTATTTTGTTGCATGCATCCATGCATTGTCTAGTAATGTGGGCAATTCATTCCTAGCTATCCATGCACCTGCATTGCAAACCAAGTGGTAACATATATTGCTGGGTAGTTCCAATTGCTTAGCAAATTCACATGTATATGAAGAACACACCAACCTCTCCTAGCTCGCAAAAGCTCACTGTACATAGCTACTGCAGCACTGATGATATGAGGTCCCATGTTAGCGTAGTTGATATATGTTTTTTTTAAAAAACATACACACATTACATGGATATTCATTCTATTATTGTGAATTTTATGAATTAACAAATATTGTCTTGGCACTTGGCAGGTTCTAAAAGGTCAAGGCAAAGCCCTGGTGTATGTCTGTCCGTATCATCTGCAAGTGCAACTCCTACATCTAGTGCAAGGGCAGGAACTGATGTAGGCTCTTTGCCAAGTCAAGGTGACACTAGGTCATGAGGTGATGGTGGCAGTGGTTCAAATGTTGATGTTCGCAGTGGTTCAGGTGATGTCGCTGCTCCAAGTGTTAGAGATGTTGTTGCAAGTGATATAGGTGTTACTGGTGCTGCTGCAAGTGATGAGCCTGTGCAACAGAGAGATGAACCCAGTGGAAGGAGGAAGAAGTGCACGTCTGATGTGTGGCAGCACTTCACCAAGAAAAGTCTTGTCATTGAGGACAATGGGAAGACATATGTTTAGAAGTGGGCTCATTGCAATTGGGCAAGATGCAATTACAAGGGTAGATGTGAGAGCAACTATGGGACAACTTGATTTTGGAGCCTTCTGAGGGTTACACATGGTGTAGTGAAGGGCCAGCAGCAGCTCAAGGTAGAAAAGGATGGTTCAGGTAAACCCATCACTACTGTGGTACCTTACAAATATGATGAAGAGGCTAGCTTGAGAAAGTTTTACTTGGCAATAGTCATGCATGAGTACCCATTTAATATATCTGAGCATGAGTACTTTGTTGAGTTCATCAAATCCTTGCGTCCTAGCTTTCCAATCAGATCTCGGGTTACCATTAGGAATGAAATTTTAAGCATGTTCTTAGCTGAAAAGGAGAGGTTGTATGCCTACTTCAAAACTGTATCTTGCCGGTTTAGTGCCACCATGGACATGTGGACTTCAAATCAGAACAAGTCATACATGTGTGTCACTGTGCATTGGATAGATGACAATTGGTCTATCCAGAAAAGGATTGTGAACTTTGTGCATGTAGAGAGTCATCATACTGGTAGAAAGTTGTCTGAGACATTTACTGAACTTATGGTAAAGTGGTATATTGACAAGAGATTGTTTGCTCTGACCCTAGACAATGCATCAGCAAATGAAGTAGCAGTCACAGACATCATCTCTGATCTAAGGGCCAGTGCTAGTGCAACATCTTTGATATGTGATGGACTATTCTTCCATGTGAGGTGTGATTGTCACATACTCAACCTAGTTGCTAGGGATGGTGTGAGTGTAATCGCACCCACAGTTGAGAATGTCAAACAACTAGTTCTTGCTATCAAAGGTTCTCCATTGCAATGGGAGGAGCTTATGAAGCGTGCAACTGAGTGTGGACTGGAAACAAACAAGGGTCTTTCACTTGATGTGTCAACCAGATGGAATTCCACATACTTGATGCTTCGGGATGCATTGTACTACAAGAATGCATTCATGAGGCTGAAATCATCAGATCACCGTAGGTATGAAAAGATCACTCCTTCTCCTAGTGAATGGGACATGGCATTTAAATTGTTTCAATGCTTGAAGAAATTCTATGATCTCACTGAACAACTGTCTGGTACTTTATATCCCACTGCTAATCTGTTCTATAGAGGGTTTTGTGAGATAAAGATTTTACTAGATGATTGGATTGTTTGTCATGATACCACTATTAGTGAAATGGCTAGTTCTATGAGTAAGAAATTTGAAAAATATTGGAAGAAATCATCCACTACACTTGTTGTTGCCTGTTTTCTAGATCCTAGATATAAGAAAAGGCTTATAGAGTTCTACATGAGAAAATTCCATGGCATCTCATTTCAAATTCATGTTAATGAACTTGTTGATGTTATCAAGTCATTGTACCAGTTCTATGTCACTACTACACCTTCATCTTCGAGGTCTAAAAGTGGGTCAAATGATGATAAGCATATAGATACAGCTTATCTGTTAGTGGACAATGGAGATGATGAACTAGAGAACTACTTATATGAGTCTAGTGTACATGATGGTGATGATATGAATGAGCTGGACAAGTATATGGCAGATCCGCCTCTCAGGCTCAGTGGTCAATTTAATATCTTAGCATGGTGGAAGAACCAAACTGAGGAGTTTCTTGTTCTATCAAAAATAGCCCGAGATTTGTTAGTTGTCCAAGTCTCAACTGTCGCTTTTGAATCTGCTTTTAGTGCTGGTGGACGTGTTGTTGATCCTTTTCGTAGCCGCCTTGACCCTGAAATGGTTGAAGCATTGATATGCATGAAAGATTGGCTTGTTGCAGAGAGAAGAGGTTAGAAAAGCATCTCAAAATTAGTTATTGTGCAATATTTATCATCTTTGTTATTTATCATCTTTGTTAATATATCTATCTTGGCTTTGATTTTCAGATAAAATTGGTTCAATTATTGGTGATCTTGAAGTTATTGAGGCCCTTGTTTCAAATCATCGGATTGAGGTATTGTCAATTGTGCCAAGTCTTCATACATTTTTTTACAAGTAGTAACCTTCTAGGACAATGGGAAGACATATGTTGAAGTGTATGTGTAGATACTTATGCCTCTTATTTGTTGTAGGACAATGATGTCGCTGATAGTGAAGAAGAAGCAAATCATATGCACTTTGAGTTGTAAATGGTGAAGAAGAAAATGTGGTTGTCTTTTGCTTTTAACTTGTCATTGCTTCTTCTCTTTGCAAACATGTGTGCAAATTTGGACTTGAGATGTAATGCCATGAGTTGTGATTTATTGTTTTTAAATATGGACTTGTGATGTAATGCCGTGAACTGTGATGTTTTTAAATTTGGACTTGTGATGTATGTATCTCACTTAGCCTTAGGTGCAATGTGGTGTTTCAAGTTCCCATTCCATTGTCAAGCTTGGTACTGTTGGTCTTGTTGCTAACATGATTGTGGTGTTGCCATGTTTGATTCTAAAATATATCTAGCATCATCTGTTAGTTCTGAATTTTGTAAGTTGATTAATAAATTAAATGTGGTTACATGTATGTTGACGTTACCATTTTCATTACCGATTCCCGATCGTAATTGACATGCTCCCGACCGTTTTCCGTTGTCCCGTATTACCGAATTCGTATTCCCGTCTGTCTTTCCCGTTTTCGTTTCCGATCCCGCTAAAAGAATACGAGAATGGTTAGGATCTTTTTCCGACCGTTCTCGACCGTTTTCAACCCTAGCTACTATCGGTAGCAATCTGATGTGAGCAGGGTACAAAGGGAAATCTCCTCAAGGTGGGCCGCGCGTTCAGGTTGATGACTAATCCAACGGTGATCGCGACGATTGATGGCGCTAAGAGCATCACCAAGAGCATCTTATATTATTCCCTATCTGCCCTATCTGGTATTTGGGGATTTTTTTTCAAAAATTGGTTCCAACATATTCTCTATTGGCTCTCCCAATCTATCCTGTTCACAAGTCCTGACTTTTCATTCTCCACTTCTAGCGAATCGATTTCGCTCCCAATATGTTCTCGTCGCTCTCTTGCGCGCGCTTGGCGAAACCGAGAAACGTTCCTGCGCACCTCCTCTTAGTTACCTCGTCTGGCGACGGTGTCCTCTTCCTCGCAACAGGCCGGAAATGCAGCCGGTGCTTCCCCATGATTTCCCGGCGTCGGCTTTCTTCGAGGGGGCGGCGCATGGTATGGCAGCGTCGCCGTCAACCGTATTTCCACCGATGGCTAGAGGCGGACAATCGTTGCCGCTCCCCCAACCAACACCGTCGCCTCGATTCGAAGCGCCACCACGATACGGCGAGAATCAGCCCCGCGCCTCGCCGCAATCCGCTCCGCCGCCTGGCTTGGTCTGTTGGTGATGAAGAGTTCCTTCATCAAAGCAATTTCGTTAAGCCTGTCCCTGATTCTTGATCATTGCTACATCTCAAGTCTTTTGTAAGTGCAGTATCTTTTCCTCCTGCTAAGTATGATGTTTGTAGTTGAGTGGTACATCTGAACTCCATATTGATAGTCATGAAATTTGCTACCCTACCTTAGCGGTAACCAATTGTTACAAATCAACAGCGA
The DNA here is from genome assembly GCA_019925245.2 of Oryza australiensis. NCBI lineage: Eukaryota > Viridiplantae > Streptophyta > Magnoliopsida > Poales > Poaceae > Oryza > Oryza australiensis. The sequence continues at coordinate 9,311,152 of JAIFGZ020000116.1, read as the reverse complement.
TAAGTGTATAAAATAGAAGTATGAAATGGAAAAGTTGCTGTTTTTTATCTTGGTAGTTTGTAATAAGTCTGCAAAAAGCTCAATGTTTAGGTGTGCTGCTCTTACATTGAATAGAGAGAAAATTATATAGTGTCAAATTTATATAATTCAGAAATTATCCAAGCCACTTGTACTATCTGTTATTCATAAATTAAGATGTCACGGCTAATATGATCTATGCATGTTTAAATTTGGACAGTAGTGTCAAATTTATACAATTCAGAAATTGTATAAACCACCTGTGCTATCTGTTAGAGCTTGCATTTCCAGAAATAACAGTACTTGGACATATTTTCAGAAATGAGCATGTATTCTTAGTGAATTTGGTGCTATGTGTTGCTGTGTCTTGTTGTTGCTTGTTACCTGCATAGGAGGTAATAAGAGAATATTTGTCTTTTTATCTAGGCTGAACTTTGTAAATGTTGAAGTTTCTACTCAAATTAATGCAATTGAGAAATTATCCAAGCTATTTCTGATATCTGTTGTCCTGAGACAATTCAGAAATTAATGTAAGAACTCAGGGATGATATGATTTGTGTATTTTATATCCAGAAGTATATAGGGTATGTACATAATATAGTTTACAGAAGTATGTGTTGGAATTTCTTTGCCATGGGTATATACTAAATTAGACACTATATAGAAGTATATGCTGCAATTTTGGTATGCACTTAATATTTTTGTTGCCATAGATGGAAATTCAGTGAATTTTGTTAGACAGAACTACATGCTGATTTTCTCCCTTGAAGTATATGCTAAAGTGATGAGTTCTGATCCATGGATAGAAAGTATATGCTAAAGTATGGACAGAAGTACATGTTGTTTTTGCTTCTGTTGGTTTCTGATAAGTGCTGCTGGTGGTTACTGTTGCTGAACTGAAATGTTGCTGCTGCTTGCTACTTGCTGCTGGAGTTGCTTGCCGCTGATGGCTGCAGCTGCTGCTGCTGCTGCTGCATGCTACTTTCTGCTGGAGTTGCTTGCCGCTACAGATTGCTTGCTGATGTTCTGCTTGCTTGTTGCTGCAATTGCTAGTTGTGCTTGCTGCTAGCTCCTACTGCCTGCTGGAATTGCTGGTGCTGAAAAGTGGGGGTGCACTTGCGGGATCGATCTGCCGGCATGGAGGGGCGAGGCGGCATGGTGAAGCCGAGCGGTCAGGTCACGCACGCAAATGTGATCTCTCAAGGAGAGGAGTGGGAACAGATTTGTGTTACAAAGTTCTTTACGGGTCGGTTAATGTCAAAGATAAGACATACATTCGTGATATAAAAATATCATATATCTAATAATATACGAGAAGATATTCTTTGATTAAGAAAGTACAATAGATAAATAAGAAAATTATCTTCTCGGAATAAAAGGTGTTTTGGATAAAGAAAGAGAAGTTGAGTCCTACTCGGACACTACAAGAATACTCGGATCGTATTTATATTTGTCTTACTAGTTTTACGGATCGTATCCATACTTGTCTTATTAGTTTTACTTGAATAATTGAACATCCCAGAATATAAATAGAAGACCTCCTAGAAAGAAAGGAACAAGTCAGAATAGAATCCAATATAGATTCAGACAATCCAAGACAAGTCTAGACAAACCCAGTACGAAGCTACAAAGCAAATAAGAGGGATCTAGAGTTGTCTTCAATCTCGTCGAGTTAATATTCGAGGAAAAAGAATACACTAGCCGTCGACTACGTATGTGAGCTTCATGTCGCCAAGCCGAGACTAGATTATGTCATCCTAAATATTATACTTATGTGATACTTATATATAAAGCAACACCAGTTTCGATCAATAGGAGTAGAGTTATTTTCTGTCAGTTAAGGGACTCGAATCTATATAAAAATTCTGGTCTTCCATTTCTTTTAACTCATACTTAGTTGGGGTATAGCCTACTTGGGGTATAGCCCGTCGCCGACAGGATTCATCTTTTTATTAAACCAATTATAGCTAATCTGTTGGAGGGATAAAAATTTTAATACCTCAAATTCTGTTTAGGATTTTCATAACTAAAATTTTGGGACGCTTTTGATGATGCTCTAAATGCATTATCCCCCTCCCCATCACCGGAGAGCAGACTCACGTCGACCACTAACCCTTCTTCCCCTTCCTGGCACCCATCAGTTTTGCCTTCCTCGATACTCCGCTGGAGCAGCGACATCGTCGTGCTGTAATCCTTGTCAGGCATTCAGGATTTGGTTGAAACCCTCGCAAAATCGCAAGCCAATTGAAGCGCAATGAGGACAACAGTTGAGCAAATTATGACTCATACAGTATAAGACTACCATTTGCAAAACGTTGAGATTTGGATACACGTCAAATCAAACTCTGATGAAGTACACAAGAGAATGGTATATGCAATTCATCAACCCTGGGACAATGAAAAGCGTATCTGGTGAAGCCAAATTCCCCTTGCCAGTACAGATAACGTAATTATCAGCAAGGTCATCAATCCTGGAAGACCGATCGTCTGACCAAATGCGATGACCTGCCGCTTGCATCGCCGCCACCTGAATACCTGAACATTGAGAGGGTATAGACCGAGCTTTCGTGAGGGTAGGGCTGTTTGTTTGGTAATTAAATTTGTTACGTCTAACTTTAGGTAAGCCACAGACTTAATAGATAATATTTGGTTCTTGCGACAACTCTACTTTGCCTACTTTGTTTAACTATTTCCCACCTGGTCCACATGTCATACACTATTTTTTTCTAAACTTAGTTTGTTATCATGGAATAAAATTTGAAAATCACATTATTTTTTATGTTTTTATGGTTGTATATAAAGAATTATGAAAATATACACGTCCCATGATGTGGAGACGCACGATCGGTTGTTTTGTGCGGCACGAAGGCTTGGGACCGACGGCCGGAACAATCCCACAAAGTGGGCACACGGTACCGCATCGGTCCTGCGGGCTGCCCATATGTGACCGAGGAGCCAAGCTATGCACATACTTCACGGATATGCATGCCATATCCTGGCCGTGCGCGCGCCCCACGAGACCTCCACGGTGCGGGATTCTATCGGATGTCGATCCCTCGTCTTTGTGTCGTGCCAACCAATCGGTCCAGCGTTCCTATCCTGTGATATGTGTATTTTTTACAATTCTCCTAAAAACATTATATAACTATAAAAAGTCAAATATAACATATATTTTTAATTTTTTCTGTTATTTTGTTTGTTAAAAAATATGACAAGACTCAACTTAGCCATCTTAGTCAAGAAAGTATGACAAGTTACCAACCAAACAGGCCATAGTGACGAGAAATATTTCTTAGTTTTTACAATGAATAAGTTCACTTGAGGTCCCTTTAGTTGTCAACGAATCGATTTTCGTTCTCCATCCACAAAACCGGATACAACGGGTCTCTAAACTTACAAAACTGGTGCAAAATTCGTCCTAAGGCGGTATGGTGTCCGGTTTTGTCCGACGTGGTATTTTGACCACGGTCGGCGTCGCCGACTCATCATGGGCCATTGGGGGTTAGGTTTCTTAGACAGCAGCGAGTAAAAAAAAGGTCTGTGCTCTCCAAACCCTAAATCGAGCTAAGCTGTTCTTCGGCGATAGGAAGGGCGATGAAGAAAGGTGTGGCGAAAGAGGCTAAGCGGGCGATGGCGAGGACCGCTCTGAGCGCCGCGCGGCGGAGTGCATGGCGGCGCAGGAGCAGGAGGTCATCGTCGTGGTTAAATAGAGGAGCAGAGGTAAGTTATTTAGAGCAATGTAGGTTCGATTAAGTAGTTTTTTAGGTGATTCTCTTGGATTTGGTGTTATTTAGTAGTTTTGTAGGACAACATTTTTGGATCTGATGGATTTTGTGGCTATTATATTGGCTAGTAGGAGGGACAGGGATGGTTAGGATCTGGATATAGGGTATTTAAATAAGCAGTGGGTTGATTGTTTACTAATTTGTGCATGTAGGATTGGTGAAGTTTGGGGTCATGGACTTGCTGGGCAATCTAGTGGTTAGTTTCATTTCAATGAGGAATTTGTGACATCTGGGAAGGAGAAGAACTATTGTCAGAGTAGAGAGGCATAAAGAACTACTATGGGGGTAGAGAGTAATTGTCATATATTGATAGAGATAAAGTGTCACTGTCTGAGATATTTGGACACTTGCATGACCACTATAAGGAAGAATGTCAAATTAGGACTAAGACATATGAAGTAAGGAAGGGCAAAGCCATTAGTCATGAAATTCCTGAAAACAGGCTTGTGGTTTATAATTATGACACCGACCCATTGGCAAGCCTAGCACCTTCAGAGAGTGAGTCTGACAGTGAGTACATTCCTGGGATGATGCAGGATCAGATGATGATGAGGAGATTGTAGAGATAGAGAAGTATTACAAGAATGTGAAGAGAAAGGTGAAGGCAGGACAACTAGAGAATTTAGATGATGTATACCTTCAAGGACAAGGAAGGCAAAGCAATTAGAATCAAGCTGGTGGGGAAGGGGATGGCAATGCTAAAATGTCTGCATCTGTCTTTGTTTCATCTTAAGAACCTGCCATACCAAGTTCAAAGAACAAAGCTAAAGTACCACCGCTTTTTCTCCCTTCATGGGAATATGACAAACTATGATGCATTGTGTCATTAGACTTGCCTTTGTTTCACTAGACATATGATGTAATTTGTAATGACAGACTTTTAGGAATGCAGTTTCACAGCTGTGTGATGTAATGGCAAACTTTAAGCCATCTATATGTCTTTTGTCATGCAAAACAGAATGCTATTGCAGATTTGTATATTTGATGCATGTCCGTTGAGATTGCTGAGAGTTGCTTATTTCTGATGTACAACACAAATGTTGCATATTTGTACACAAATATTCTGCATTTGGCATAACGTTGAGAAATTTTCACATGTGGCTTGCAATACAAATATTGTGTTATTTTTCCCAATATGAACCAACATCATTGTTCCACACACAACATTTCACACAACACACTTCTGCCTCACATTTTGTTCCACCATAAGTGATCATTACAAAATGTTTTGTCATCCAAACATTGAGGTCATGCCCACACATTCTCAGTTCTTGCCCAACACTAACACAAAAATAACAAACAAACATGACATGATGCACCAAATGAGCACTGTTCACTCCTTCTCTAACCTACATTTCCTGTCGTTCAAAACAACATTTTTGCATCTAACTCACAACCCAATTCTCTAACTGAAGCCAACTCCCTCCTAACTGAATCAACCTCCTTTCTTTGCTCTTCAGCCTTTACATGAATTTTCTCAATCTCCTTCGTTGCATCTACCTTCTCCCTTCTCGCAACTCATTCAACACCTCCCTTAGAAAGCTGCTCGTCGGGCATCGTGCCAAGCAAAAAAATCGCATCCCCCATCTTTGTGTGTCAAAAACCCTATACCTATTCCGAAATCAAACAAATCCAAATTGAACACGGCAAAATCACTCACTCGAGCATTGCAGCACTTGAAATACCGACGACCAGGATTGTCGACACTCCAAAAAATCCACCTCGTCACCTTCACTCTGCACTTGCACAACACCACGTGTTCGTACTCCAATGGACCAACCCAATAGGGAATAGGCGAGCCATATGATTGTCGCGAAGAAGACGACGACCCCTCACTGCTCGAGCCCCCCATCGCCACACCTCCGCCCTCCGAATCGCCACCGACTAAGCTAGGGTTTTGGAAAGAGGACGAGAATGGTGACGAACGCACAAGAATTCCCTCGTCCCCCATTTATTCCCCCAACGGCTGTGCGGACTCAGCGGTCAAAATGTCACGTAGGACAAGTCAAAATGCTACGTCAGACAAAACCAGACACTATACTATCTTAGGATGAATTTTGCATCAGCTTTGTAAGTTTAGGGACCTGTTTTATCTAGTTTTGTGGATGGAGGACGAAAATCGGATTTGTTGGCAACTTAAGGGACGTCAAGTGAACTTATTCTTTTTACAATGGCAGGAACAATACAAAGCCCTTGTACCATCTTCCAAAACAGGCCCAATCAGCATGGCATTTTGCCCAAAACAAGCTATGAAAGAATGTAGACCCAATAAATTTGGCAGCATACAGGAGCAGGACAAAGGCCCCCGGTTGACCCGGTAGATGCAACAACGCTTCTTGGCCCAAGCATCGTTAGCAGCAATTTTTTGTTCTTTTTGAAAGAAGACTTTGTACAGATCGTTGTCGACAAACGAACAATGTAGCCGGTGCTGATCGGAGCTGACAATGGCGATGCTACCGGTTCATCCATCGTTCCCACCATGATTGCTCGATTACTCCCTAAGCAAACATATAGACCTTTTCATAAAAAAAAAGAGAGATGTCCTCTTTTCGTCCCAGGATAAAATCGTTTTTCTTGTTTGTTTTAAAATAAATTTATTTTAAAATATTTTTTATCTTAAAATATAAGACACAATCACCATTAACACAAAAATCATAATAAAATGTAATCACCTTTTCGGTAAAGATCATCTTTATGCATGCAACTAATGCGATCGGGAGTTTGATGGTAGAGTACTTAAAACAAAGAAATTTTAGAGAAACAAAATGTGCTAGTTAGTGTATATAGCATATATAACGTATATTATGCGACAAGGAGGAGAGCACCTGAAACGGAGAAAGTAATTTTTGTTAGAGAATAAATATATTAGGAATAAATAAAAAGAGAAATAATTATATTAAAATTTGATAAAGTGAGGGTATTCTATCTTTTTATTTTTGTTTTTGTTTTTATTAATATGTGTGAAATGAATAGTTTGTATTGATATATATGTGATAAATAAAAAATAAATTTATTTTAGAACCGAATAAATAGTTTTATGTTGGTACGTATTTTAGGAGTAGGACCAAAATGAATTCATTTGTATCTTATGGCTACATCCTACTCCTCTCGTCCTTGGGAACAGAAGATGCAGCAGGGCACATGACACCTCTACTAAAACTAATCCCAACCTCATCTCGTACGGTCCCTAGAATGGATAGAATCAAGAGAGAATCTTGCAAGTTGCATCTCTGATGAACCCTTCTATTATATTGTTTAATCAGAGCACGTATTCCGCTTCCCCGCTGGATAACGCAACTGCCTCCTGCTAGCTGAAGCTCTCGCCCCGTCAGAGCACGTATTCCGCTTCCGCACAGCAATGCAACTGCCTCCAGCCGAAGCTCTCGCATTGCAAATTCTGTCCACCAACGCCCTCGCAGAAGACGGCGCAAACGCGCCGTTCCATTGTAGGTCGGCCGGCCACTGGCCGGATGACGTATAGGCGGCATCGTCCCTGCTGGTGGGCCATCAGTCGTCACCATCCACAGCCAAACAAAATGCTAATGGCATGAGTATTATATACATGGTTTTACAATTAACAAACCAAAGCCCGCCTGCCAGGTCCTGCAGCCGTGCAGGTTGGTACTGCTGATGCAACGGGACAGTTTCACTATCAACTCATCGACTTCACTTTGACTTTACTGAACTTTGATTGATTCCCTTGCAAACAATTCATGTGAGTAAAAAATTCCAAGTGGAGTTGGTTATCATGCTAACTAGTAGTATTCCTACTAGTAATCTGATATAAAGACAAGTTATCAGTGCCATAAGTAGACCTCTGAATACAATATGTTCCTAACCTCCTAAGTGAAACTTCGTAGGAAAATGTTGCATTGACAAGGATGGTACGCGGGTACTTCTAAAATATAACAACTTTAGGTTTTCAGAGGTTTTCAGTATTTATTTTGAAATATAAAATTTTTTCGTCTTAACATTTTCTTTTCAACCTTTAATCATTCAATTTTTTATCTACCTTCACTTCTTATTCAATCATTTTTTATTTAATTATATTTATATTTTAATAATAATGCTTAATTTTTAAAAAATTTATATTATGAGATAGATGTAGTTTTTTTCTCTGCAGGTGGTTGCCAAAAGCTTTGCTTAATTAGTACCTACAACGAACTTAAGATATATGCTGTCGCTTTTGCGGCTTTGCTTCGTCATGTTGCATGATCATCAAGGTTAAAGAAACTTTATGAGAGTATTTTTGCAGAAGCTAGAGCGATCATTTGTTCGTCTGTTCTTTCTATGTTTCTATGTTGATGTAGCAACCGGCAATGCAACCGCGTTACAGATGCGGCCATGCCTAGAAAAACAGCATATGAGGCCATTTGAAGTTGGCCTCATTTTCATATGCTATTTCTTTACTAAAGTTGGCCTCAAATGAGCAAAATATTAAAAAAGAGCAAAATATTAAAAATTCATAAAAATCATATCTAAAAGTTTTATAAATTTATAAATAAATTACTAAAAATAAGTATAGATATAAAGTATATTTTTATCAAATCTTAAGTGCTAACTTAACTTCATTTGAAACTTCATTTGGGAGAAATAATAATGATAAATTTTAAATAAATAGTGTCATGTTATTATTTATTCAAAATTTATCTTTGTTATTATTTTATAATAAAATTGATTTTAAACTTAAGATTTGGTGAAATGTTAATATAAAACTTTTAGTATGATTTTTACGAATTTTTAATATTTAGTTTGTTTTCATCGGATGTCATTAACTTAAATACTGTACTTAATTATTAATATTCGTACAACTGATCGATGAAACGTTGCTCTCACCGTCTCAGGTTCAGTGAATCTTCTCCAAGTCGATACTAACTAAGCATCAACCTTTCTTTGTCCCCCACACGATGTAGCTTTATCTAATTACCAATTGTAGGATGTTACGTTATATCATTTGGACCTCATTATCTTAAAAAATCATTTGGACCTGATGATATGGATAGCTGTTGTAGTGCGTAACCGCGTACTCAACAATCGGTGAGTATTACTATAGTATTAGCCTAGAGACCTTCCAGAACAAGGTGCGGCCAAACGTGTCTAGCCAACAGAGTTTCATCCCTGTTCATGTTCGATAGCATCACGGATGTTGGCTAGGAGGCTACTTGTCGAAACTTGTCGAAACTTGGTTTCGGCAATAGAAAATTGGGGGTCGTAGTCAAAATCGTCAAGCACAATGGGTTAGGAGGAAAAGAAGATTTAGACAGGTTCAGGCCCTCTCGTGAGGTAATACCCTACTTCTGTTTCGGTGGATTCGATCCGCCGAGTGTCTTTATTGATCTCGTGTGTCTAAAGCTCTTGCTTATGAAATCGTATATCCCTCAAGGGACGCCCTTACCCCCTTATATAGTCTTGGGAGGTGGGCTTACGGATCGAAAACCCTATCTTACTCTAAGTCGGTTTCCTCAATCTTACCAAACCGTGACTATGAGCCGTTGCCTTATCTCTATCGGCAACATAACACCCAAGTCATGTTTGGTTTACAGATATGGCAGGCGCAATCTATCCCTACCTCCAGTCGAATAAGCTTGCCATGTAGATACCCGATTGCCATAATCTCCACAGTAGCCCCGAGTCCTTTTCGTCGACGAGACAACTCACTTCAAACCAAAACAAATGCGGCCAAAAGCTTCTTTGGCCGAGTGCTTCGGCGCCGAGTGATTCCATCATCTCTGCCCGAATCTCCCAGTGGCTCCAAAGACGTGAAGGGCTGGAAAATATCTAAAAATTCTCAAAAATAAATATATAGGTGCATCTCCGATGCACCTAATTAGGTGTAGCCCCGACTATGTGGTTAGTCAAAAAGACTAAGCATATAGTCAAGAACTATAAAAATCATTCTCATGTAGATGCTTAGCTCAAGCTAAAGCAACCTCATCACTCGGCAAGCTCGTGCTTATCCGAGTGAATTTGCCCGAGTCATCTCAGAACAAATAACTCAATCAACCCTCGTGGGTGAAAAGCACTCGGTAAGCTTATGCTTATCCAAGTGGATCTGCCCAAGTCATCTCGGAACAAATATTTCAATCATCCCTCATGGGTAAAAAACACTCGGCAAGCTCATGCTCATCCGAGTTAACTTGTCCGAGTCATCTCGGGACAAATAATCTTATCAACCCTCATAGGTAAAAAACACTCGGCAAGCTCATGCTTATCCGAGTTAACTTGCCCGAGTCATCTCGGAACAAATAATTTAATCAACCCTCATGGGTAAAAATCACTCGGCGAGCTCATGCTCATCCGAGTTAACTTGTCCGAGTCATCTCGGGGCAAATAATTTAGTCAACCCTCATGGGTAAACAAATTTTTCAGTCATCTGAAAAATATGACCAAAATATTAAATAGCTCCTGCCATAATATTGGTCTTAATCTAAAAAGATCTTCACCAAGGTGGAAAAATAGCATTGATATAATCATTTAATCAAATGCTTAGAAACCAAACAGTCCCTATCATCAGGACAGCCATGAAAAGCTTAACTGTTTGTCACCTTTCAAATTGCATCGTGCCAATTTCTCATGAAGTTACGCAAACCGCGGTATGAAAGGATTTTAAAGGTATTGGGCTATGTAACACGTGCATATTGCCAGGGCAAATCTGCTTAAGTCCATCCACTTAAGTCCCTAAGGACACGTGTCAAGCCACACCTTAGCTGGGCCGCAAGTCTCTCATGGGCTCGGCCCAATCACGAGACGACTTAGCAAAACCCTCAAGTCTTTTTACGAAGCCTCGAGGTCGTCTCCGCCACTTCATCTAATCATCTTGGTCTCTTTATGCCTCCGATGTGAACTTGTAGGTATCTAGCTTATTTATGTTAATGCCTTGACCCGAGTCTTCATAGAAAATTTCTTAAGTAATTTTTGTCCGATTGTCACCAAGCCTAAGCTTGATTAGGTCATCAAAAAATTCTCAGTCCTTACCTATTAAACTCAAATCAAGAAACATTAAACAATGATAAACCAAATATAAACAAGTTGTCGAAGAAAACCATGCTTTATTGACACGTATGCGCCCGATGTCAACTCAAGAAGTCATCTTGCTTGAGATTGGCAGTCAAAAATAACATGAAACTTACGGCAATTTAAGCATAGTATCGTCGAAGATGTTCAATATTCCAGGAGTTCTTCACCATAGATCCATCTTCGCGCTTTAATCGAAATGCTCTTGGTCGAGTCACCTCGCGATTATGTATGGTCCTTCCCATAGTGGAGATAATTTGTGATGGTCCTTGATGGTCGACTGGATCAAGGAAGATTTTCTTCGTTTTGGTGTCGCCTTGTCCCGACTTGGCTATCCTCTTTGTAGAAATTTCACCCTCTTCGATGTTGATGTAGCCGGTCGGATTTCTTCCCGGCACGTGATCTCTCACAAGATTGGGCCATATCGCAGCTTTCTTTGTCGCAGTGAAAGCTTGTTTGACGTCGTTGCGCGGGCGATGACGCCGTTAGGCCGGCGTCTTCATGCGAGGTAAGTGTAGTGTGGTATCGCCATGAATTTGGTGAGTGCAGCCTTCCGATGATCGCGTGGTAGGCCGTCTTTGAAGTCAACCACCTCGAAGGTGGTATTCTCCGTTCGGAAATTCTCGCGAACTCCGGTGGTGACCGGAAGGGCGATGTGCCCGAATGGTGTGGGCGACGACCCGGGATCACTCCGTGGAAGGGGGCGAGCTTGCCTTCAACGAGTTCTTAGGATTTGTATCTCATCCAGGGTCTTGACGAACAGAGATTGAGGACGCTGCCCCATCGATGAGGACACGCTTCGCCTTGATGTTCGAACCACCGTGTCAAGTACCAAGGGATACCGCCTTGGGTGAACCACTCGGTCGGGATGATCCGAGCAATTAAACGTGATGGCCACCTCCGACCATCGTAGATGTTGTGGGACTTCGGTTTGTGCCGCGTTGACCTCGCGGTCCATCAGCTTTTGCTTCCTCTTGGACTCATAAGCCTGCGGCCCCCGAAGATGTGATTCAGCTCGCCCACGAGGTCTTGAAAAGGCTCTGATTTTCCAGTCGGGTTGTTCTTCTTGGTTCCCGATGGACCAGTTTCATTAGTCGGCTTCTTGTTTAACCATGCCGCATATTGCTTTGCGAATTGCTTGTAGATGATGCGTGCACCGAGCGTTCACGATCGTTCATGACCGTGTCGTAAGCCGTAACTCGGCGACGGTGTTGAGAATCGGACGTTGTGGCAACCAGGTCTTCGTGCGGCGCTTGCGATCTTTCTCGGGCCCGATTGCTGCCGCCGTTATCCTTCCTCGGATGCCGGCTTCCTTCCGAGTGCTTGTCATCCCTTTTGTCGAGTGGGCTTGGCATGCCGCCTTGATTGCATCGTTGGACTTGGCGTAGGAGTTCGCCGTCTCGAACATTAGCTTCACCGTCTTCGGTGGCTTGCGTCTGAACTTTCCAATTAACAGCTCATCACGGACTCCCTTTTGGAAGGCGGCGATGATGATGTCATCGGTGATGTTGGGGATCTTGTTGCGCTTTTCGGAGAAGCGCCGAATGTAATCCTTCGGGGCTCGTCCGGCTTCTGGATGACATTGTACAAGTCAAAGTGTGTGCGGGCCTCTCGAAGGTGCCTTGGAAGTTGGCGATGAAGTGGTCCTCGCTCGCTTCACGAGCCGATTGAGCCTCTTGGCAGGCTCGTGAGCCGCCCGGCGAGTTGGTGAGGGCCACGGGCAGGTAGTTGGTCATAGCCTTGTTGTCACCGCCTGCTGCGCGGATGGCGAGAGTATACACGGTTAGCCACGACTCAGGGTCGGTCTTGCCGTCGTATTTCTCTATTCCTATTGGCTTAAAACCATTCGGCCAGTACACTCGGCGAAGCTCCCGAGTGAAAGCCGGCACTCCGTCGTCGCCGCTATCGGGTGATCCCCTCCGATCTTCCCGAGTGCGTCGGTCTTCGTGCTGAGGTGGTGGGATGGCCGTTGGGCGTGGCTGCGACGGTGGTCTTGATTTTGTCAAGTATTGGAGTCACGTCGGCGGGTGCCGTCTCCATGACGGTGTCCAAGAGCGTGAGTGCGGCAACGACGTTCGCCGTGGCGTTTGGAAGATGTTGGTGTTGCGGACCCGTGTTTGGAGGATGGCCTCCCGGCGATCGTCCGGCCGCACGTAGGTTCTGCTTCCTCTTGTCAGCCTCGTCCTTGCGTTGTTTTTCCTCTTCGGCCGTCTTGCGCTCGTGCTTCATCTTGGCTCGCTCTTGTTCAGCAAGCCTTCGGCCATGGCTGAGTCGGACTCGTCCGGCTCGGCCATGAGGACATCAAAGCACTTCGGCCATAGTCCATGCGGCGAGTCGGAGTTGTCGGCTTCGTCGAAGGGATGCCATAGAGGTTGTCGAAGCCGGCGGGGTGAGGTATCCATTGAGCTCCGAAGATGAGCAGGAGCCGAATGATGGGAGGATGATGGCGACCTCCCTGATCTGGGTAGCCCGGTCCGGATCGTTCAGTCCGAGTCAGAGCTTGGGGATGTGGGCTCCTCCGAGTGGGTCGCCGCCGACTCGGGGGAGAGAAGTTTGCTGTAGATCTCGGCGGCGTTTGGTAACCCAAACGGCACCGAGAGGTCTTCGTCCGAATAGATCGCCTCCGTAGGGGAGGTGAGAAAATTGGCGAAGATTTCGGCGGTATTCGGTAATCCGAATGGTGCCGAGTGAAGTCCGTCATCGGAGAAAGTAGATTGCATCTTGATCTTGAAGATGTCGTCGAAGATCTCGGCGCTATTGGGGAGCCCGAACGGCGCCGAGTGGGTCTTTCCTTCCGACTGGTTTGAATCCGAGTCGAAGGAGGAGTCGCCGAAGAAGTTGGCGGCGAAGTCGCCGAATGCTGAAGGAGATCCCATCACGCTTGTTGGCGAGATTGTTGAAGAAGTCTCGACGCGCAAGCCCCTACCTGGCGCGCCAACTGTCGAAACTTGGTTTCGGCAATAGAAAATTGGGGGTCGCAGTCAAGATCGCCAAGCACAATGGGTTAGGAGGAAAAGAAGATTTAGACAGGTTCAGGCCCTCTCGTGAGGTAATACCCTACTCCTGTTTCGGTGGATTCGATCCGCCGAGTGTCTTTATTGATCTCGTGTGTCTAAAGCTCTTGCTTATGAAATCGTATATCCCTCAAGGGACGCCCCTTACCCCCCTTATATAGTCTTGGGAGGTGGGCTTACAGATCGGAAACCCTATCTTACTCTAAGTTGGTTTCCTCAATCTTACCAAACCGTGACTATGAGCCGTTGCCTTATCTCTATCGGCAACGTAACACCCAAGTCATGTTTGGTTTACGATATGGCGGCGCAATCTATCCCTACCTCCAGTCGGATAAGCTTGCCATGTAGATACCCGATTGCCATAATCTCCACACTACTACTTAATTTGACAAGATCGTTGCGGACATCGAAACTACTATCCTCCTTAATTTGACAAGATCGCTGCGGACATCGAAACTACTCAGGACCAGGGTTCGCGGCGGGTTATACCGTGCCGCTCCTCGACGGCACGACGAATTTCGTTCGAAATTTACGAAAGCCACGAAAGCCGACAATAATAAACAGATAATGATTTGAATTTAAACGATTTCGTGCGTACCGCGAAAACCGCGCCAAAACCGTGAAAACCACGTAAAACCGTGAAAACCACGCAAAACCGTGAAAACCGTAATTTAAATTTGAACCAAATCTAAATCCGCGTTGTGCCACGGTTTTCGCTCAAACCGCGCAAAACCGTGTCATATACCGCGGTTTTCGCGGCAAACATCGCGAAATTTATATTTTTTATAAAAAATATATATTTTGTGTTAAAATGAATTTTTTCAATTTTTTTGAATTCCCACGAAATTATTTAAATGAAACCGCGGGATGCCATGCCGCACCCCGCGAAACGACCGAAAACCGTGAAAGTCGGGCGGCTTTCGCAAAATCGAAAACCCCGCTAAGGTCTAACATACACCTAGGGGTGAAAACAGATCGGATACGATCGGAAACTAACTATACCGTATTTGTTTTCATATTTTTTTCGGAATCGGATTCGGAATCAGAAACCTCGGATACGAAAACGGAAACAAATACTATCGGAAACAAATACGGAACGAGTACGGATCGAAACAAATACGGTAACGGATATCGATGGGATATTCCACAACCTCAAATATCATTATAAATCAAGCATTGTAATTTTAGACATCCATAATAAAAAATAATTCACTCACATGAGTGATGAGTGTATTCCATAATTTAAGTAGTTTATCACAAAATAGTTCACCAACATGGTCCATAATTCCACATATCACAAACTCACAAATAGTTCATAAGTTATAACATATTGAACATAACATTCACACTCACGGACTCAACCAACATAGTCGCAACTCGCAAGCACAACTTATATCACAATATTACATAAACTGGTCATCTCAACATTCATAGTTCATGACAAACATATTTTAAAATTTAGGGGCAACAAACAAATTTAATTCAGCAACATTTTTCATCAAATATCCTCAATCCTCATCATCAAAATAGTCCGCATCACCATCTTCCTCATTTGTATTCCTAACCTGTTAAAAAAGATTGATCATGATTCATATATTAGTGCAAGTATGAAAGTAAAGTAATTAATTTGAGCAAGTAATAGAAGCACAAACCGTAGTCAACAAGGTAGTAAAGGTTCGCTCAAGACTATCCATGTCAATCTCATTGATGATAGACCCAACCATATTTCCACCTAAGTGTTCACAATCACATAATACATAAAATTAGCATATTTGTTTGCTGAAATATAGGACACAATTGTACAAACAACCTAAAATTACCTTTTCTTAATGTTGCAGTCCATTGTTTGGTGCAAATCAAAGCTTGCACAATTTCAGGATCTAAACGACTACGAAATGGATCAACAACACGTCCACCGGCACTACAAGCTGACTCTAAAGCTACAGTTGATACCTGAATAGATAACACATCGCGAGCAAGCCGAGAGAGAATAGGAAGCTCATGTTGTTTTACTGACCACCAATTCAAAACATCAAATGTTTTGTCTGTTATGTCTCATTCCACTAATGGTTGATCCATATACACTTCCAACTCAGTTTTAGTACCTTCTCCATGGGCAGTTCTCCCATGCAAAAATTTCACAACATCAGCATCAAGCTCATCATCGCTCTCCCCATTCTTATCCTTGCTAACTATAGAATATTTCTGTACATTTGTAGCTGCTACATTCTTTGAATTTGATGGACTAGTCACATAAGCTTTAAATAGTTGGTTGACAACATCCATGAAGTTCTGAATTTGTTCTGCACATTTGTCACCATATATCTTATCTGCATAATACTCTACAAGCTATGTCTTAAACCTAGGATCAAGAAAGCAAGCTACAGAAAGAGCCATATTAGATTTTTCCCAGTACTTATCATATTTAACTTGCATTTTGAAGCCCATAGATGATATAATTGGATCATGACTATTGCACCATTCAGATATTGCAAGCTTAATTTGACAGAACTTAGAAAAAAACAGATTTGTTGTTGGGTATGCATTGCCAGAAAAGATCAAAGTAGCATCATAAAATCTCTTCAAGCATGAACACAATGATTTTGCCACAGTCCAATCATCAACTGTTGGTGCACAATGAATATACTTGAGCTTATGATGAAGAAAAAGCCTCTCAAAAGCTGGCCTATAATAAGTAGCTTGCTTTAACATGAGATAAGTGGAGTTCCACCTTGTTGGAACATCTAAAGACAGACCATTATTGGTATCTAAACCATCACATTTCGAGGCACATTTCATAAATTCTTCCCATTGCAAGGTGAAATTCTTCACAATTATAATTGTGTTTCTGATATTTGAAACAGCCGATGCAATTTGCTTCAGACCATCTTGAGCAACAAGATTAAAAATATGATTCAAACATCTCACATGAAAAAAATGCTCCATTGCATATCAAAGGTGATATCTTGTTGAGCTTTACTACTAACCCCTTAGCACATACATCATTGGCTGATGCATTATCCAAAGTAAGTGCAAGCAATTTTCTATCAAGGTTCCAATCCAATATGCTATCATAAAATTCCTTGCACAAGTTTGATGCACATATAACCTTTATTTTGGTTTGAGGTCCACATGTCCATGGTTGTGCTAAAACGACATGAAAGTGTTTTGAAGTAGTCATATAACTTTTTCTTTTCCTCCACAAACATATTCAGTATATCTTTCCTAACAGTTATACGACTTTTGATTGGAAAAGTAGGACGCAAGGATTTAATAAAATCCACAAAATACTCATGCTCAACAATATTGAAGGGATACTCATGCATAATGATTGCCAAATAAAATTTCTTCAAGCTACTAGCCTCATCATACCTGTAAGTCTCAATTATTGTAGTTTCACTGCTTCTCTCATTCTTTTTAATGTTTAGAAGTTGCTGGCCACTTTTGATTTGGTGCTTGTGAGATATGTGATTCCAAAATACCGATGTACCCCTATTAGTCTCACGACGAGATTTATAGCTGCATTTCTTACACTTAGCCCACAACTCTACAATCTCTGTCCCATCATCTTGTGGTATCTTTTTCTCAACCTTATCAAAGTGTTGCCAAACCTCAGAACTACACTTGTTTGCCTTTTTTGCAGGAGGAATATCTTGATCAGCAGTGGCATCTCCCGTCAAATCCACATCAACTCTAGCTGCTGCTGTTGGGGTGGTTGCGACAATCACTTGTCGATCCTTATTAGAATCCCCCATTATCGTGGTTGGTTCTGATGATTGCAAAGTTGCTACACTAGCACTCCACGCAGTTGCGCTGCTACTACTGGCATGAGATGAATCCATGACCTGTGATTTAGCTAGAACACATATAAGGTAGTGAACTAATAGTGTTGCACCCTAACAGTACTCTATAACATCAAACAATAATTTAGTAATAGACAGAACACTAACTATTACAACTTTTGTCAAACATATCCAACCCATGAATCCATGATTCATGTGATATACAAGAATGAAGAAGCTGATTTGGCATGCATTTGCTTCTTAAGCATGTGATCAAATTCAGTTTAACAATAATGCGCAAGTGGTATCGACCAAATATTACTAGGAAAATAGGTAGGAAAATACAATAATAAATACCAGGTACTTGTGCAACTTAGCAAACGACCAATTAATTTTGTGCGCTACCGAACATATGCATTCTGTGTTTAAAAGGTGAGCTCGATAACAAATTTTAGCCTGATAACATATGCAAGAAGCGGCTACAGAACTATCCAACGATGTGACCATATAATTTTGAATTTGTTATCACCATCCAGAATTTTAGTTTAAGCAACAATAAGCACACGAGAAAATGTATGAGTTCACCTAAAACATATGTTGTATGTAGGCTCAACCTTTTTATCAAAGCACACATTTGCAAAATCAAGCTACAAATTACGACTCAAAAGAACTATAGAGCAAGATGCGTAGTAACTAGTAAGAGTAGAGGACTAGTTGCTACTTGCTAACATAAGCATGCGCTAACATCACTCGACGAGTCGTAGAAACGAGAGATCTCGTAGCCGACGCGGCACCGGCCGGGTGGAGGTGGCCGGAGTCGCGCGACGCGGCGCCGGGCGGCGGCGGCAGGAGGTGACGCGAGGGACGCCGGCCGGCTAGGAGGCGACGCGCCGACGCCGACGGGCGCTGGCCGAGGCCGGGAGCCGGACGAGGGCGTCGGACGGCCGGGAGCCAAGACGAGGGCGCGGACGGCCGGGAGGCGTGGCCGCCGAGATGGGGGCGCCGGCGGGATGTGGGAGATGCGGCGCGCGAGACGTCGGCGTCGGCTCGACCTAGGACCTGTGGCTCTGAGATGTGGCGGCACCCACCGTGCCCGTGCGTGCAAGCCTGGGACTGGGACTGGAGGAGTGAGACCGGGTAGAGAGAGGAGGATTAGGGTTTAATTTTTGTTGGGCTTTTGGAGGATTATGGGCCTGGTGGGCTAGGCTCCTATGGTCCGGATATTATCCGGTAAGGTATCCGGATATTATCCGACCGTATCCGCTATCCGCCGGATAAAGCCTCTACCGTATTCGTATCCGTATCCGAAAAAAATATCCGTTTCCGTTTCCGAATCCGAAATTATCCGAAAATCACTAACCGTATCCGATTTTTCGGACAGAAACCGGATATTATCCGTACCGTTTTCACCCCTACATACACCGTTCATCGAATTCCTCAACACCAACAAACTGCCGGATAACGACACAGTAACAGAAAAACTCTCATGACAAGCCAAGGCCTATTGTACGATTGGAGACGATCTCTACAAGGAGACCGCCAATGGAGTATGCTGAAGTGCATCACTTTCGACGATGGCACAGAGCTGTTGCTCAAAAATTTAGCCAAAATTTCAAACTATTTTGTGTATAAATATATGTCCAGGAATCAGCCAAGTACACAAATCAATATACAGATCCAAACATAAATAAAACGTAAATACTTACACCAGACATAGTCCTCACACCAAAAAAAAGCAGGAGCGGACAAAGACGATCCTAGCGGGGCATCAGCTTCAATCCACAGGCAAAACTCAACTATAGTATAAGCCTTGGTCTTCTAACTTTGTCTTCAACACATAAACACTACACTTCTAAAAAAATAGCAAGGTTGAGTACAACCATCGTACTCACCAAAGCCACACTAATGATGCAGACATGCAAGGAAGACAAAGGGAGGCTTGTGGCTATTTCTATAAAGGCGGTTGCAAAAGTCTATAGCTGAAAATTGTAAAACAATTGATTAATTTAGACAAGATTAATATTCACTGAACAACGCTACACCATATTAAACAGGCACGACCAAACCACCTAAACTATATCATTTCATTAAGTCAAGTTAATTAATAGAGTGAGACTAATCAAGGCGAAGCTGGTCAATTGCCCAGAACTGCGAGCACATCTATTCAAATATTTTTGCTCTGGCCAGAGGTGTACAACTGTACCCACAAGGCACAATGCATCATATGTCACCATGTCTGGCCAGACACGTCACCATACAAGTGATTATGATAAGACCCTTCGCATAACTCCTCCTAGCCAATCCACCACACTGCAGGTTTCACCCCCACCCCTAAGCCGGGATGGGCAGTTTCACCTTGTGCCAAGGTAAATTAGGCGACCTCATAGATCATCGTAGGGTCCATCCGAACTCCATTATGCCCACCCTTTCCTGGATACGTCAGAAAGAAAAGAGCTATACTACTAGTTCAGAAGTTGTCCATTCTTTCTTGTGGTAAGCACAATAAGTCTTTCAGGTTTTCCGCAAACTGGTCCTAAATTGCCATGGGTGCAAAAAACAAAAACATGCACACGCAACCCACCATTAAGCCATTTTTAGTTAGAACATGGCCAGGTGTCTCAAGCTCGCAGCTCGTTAGATACTAAAAAATAATGTGATTATCCCTTAAGTGAGCTAGTGGAAGCATATATAATTCTATCAAGGTCATGTAAGTGACGCAAGCAAGTCAAATTATCATCCAGGTTTAACAACGAATGGATATCAAGTAAACATGACACAAGCAAGCAGATAGGTAGCCTCAATTCTCATGAAATTAGAAAACAAGTAATTTATTTGTAAACGGTAAAACATTTTATAAATTAGACTCAACATACTTCAAGGAGGAATGTGTGACTTGCCATGCTTCTTCAGACTCTTCCAAACTCTTTTTCTTGCGACCACAAACTTCCAAAACAGTGAAATCTACACGCGCGCACACAAAATGAGGTAAAACCCTAGTAAAGACCAAATAAACAGTACCTAAAAAGTAAAAAACATATATAGATCAGTTTTAGATGAATTTTGCAAGCTGAATGGCTCAATTTGGAGTTCGCATGAATTATATATGAATTTTAAAAGTCTTGAGCTATTTAAATGAATTTTTGAAAATTAAACTGATTTATTGCTCAATTAATAATTATTTTCTCAAAAAAAAAAGGGCAACGCTGACATCAGCAAGGGGAACCAACACCGACACGCGGGCCCCACGCGTCAGCGGGCCAAAGAGGGGCAACCTATCGTGGACCGACTCCACGGAGACGTGGGCGGGTGCACCACGTGGTAACTTTCGAGGATGTTTTCTTAAAATCCCTCCAGTGAAGTTGTTCCATTGTTTGTCTAGTTTATTCTGACAAGTTTGCAGCTCGATCCGACGGTTGGTTTTGTAGAAAACGAATTTTTATAGAAACTTTGTTGTGTTGTTTTCAGGTTGACGGTCAGGCTGTGAGTTGACCTGCGGTCAGACCAGCTGGGCTTCGGTTAGATCATAGATGGCTAGATGGGCCGGCCGAAGTGGGCCGACATGGGCACGCGTGTACTATAGATGGCACGACACGACATGGCACGAAGGGGAAACGGGCCGGGCCAACATAGCACGACTGGCTGTGTCGTGCTTGGGCTTCCCGCGGAGCCCATGGGCCGGTACGACACGACACGGCTATTGTGCGTGCCAGCACGGGCACGACACGGCCGGCCGGGCCGGCACGGCATGGAAGGGGGAAGGGTTAGGGTTAGGGTTTATTAGCCGTTTAGGGCGGCGGTGACGGTGGCGCGGAGGTCGACAGTGGTGCGGTGCAACGCGGAGATCGGCAGCGGCGCGACGCGGAGGTCCTCGGCGACGACAGCGCGGAGATCGACGGCGGGCGCAGCGCAGAGGTCGGAGGCGGCGCCGGTGCAGAGGGCGAGGCGGAGGCGGTGCCGACGGTGGTGTCGGCTGGGAGAGGGGGAGAGGAGAGGCTGGTCCAGGTGTATTAGGGTTAGGGTTTTTTTCTTTTTTTCTTTTTATAGTCTGCCGCCGGGTGGTTTTGGCCAATGGGCCGGTTTTTGGCTGTTTACGACCGAATTTGGTAGGCAAATCCCCGAGTTTGAAGCAGAGATTGAAGCAAAATCGGAGGAAACACATGAACTTCGGAAACAGAGGTCGCATCGGCTAAGTCCGAATCAGCTACGGAGCCAGTCGGCTGAGTCCGAGTTGGACCAGTATAGCCGATAGCCGATAGCCGATTCTGATCGGGAGCGAAAGGTGGAACCAATTCTGGAAAGAAAGCTTAGAGATAACTATTGGATTCGGTTTCCAAAGTGCTTCAAGGATGTTGCCATCTACGGATAATGTCCTACAATAACAATTGTATCTTTAAGTTAGGATATTTTGTATAGTTTCTTTTATAGATAATGTCGGTTTGTTTAGGAATTTTTGTAATCTAATCTGTAATAGGAATCGTGTCCGTTACAGACTCATTGTATATCCGGGTATAAATATGACCCAAGACCTTGTAAAAAATAACAACACACATATCAATACAACTTCGGTGCATTGCTAATATTTTCGTTTTTACTCTTTTGACTAGTTCTTGCCTCGTTCCTGGGCTGCATCGAGTTTCGATCTCCAAACAAGGTAACCTCTTGTTACAAACGGTTTGTGTTGTCGGATTTAGTGCTTTCATCTTCATGATACTCTGATCCTGATGCTATAAATTGCTTAATTTACCATATGTGACATATAATCTAGATCAATGTCTAGATCTATCTCTCAATCGGCTAGTACCTTTCTGAAGGTGACAGCCGATAGAGCTAGATCCAAGGGTTGATTTAGGTTATATGGCGTATCTACCATCTCGAGTAGTTCTCATTAGTCTAAATAGATCTCGTGCTTCTTTTTGTACTTAATGCTGCATCAGATTGATCTATTAAGTCGCTCTTAGAATCATATAGATCTATTCGGCTCAATGATAATTATTATAGATAGCGCCAGGGTTTCAGTCGGTCTTATCTATTTTAATCATTTTTTATATATTATTACTGATTAGATGTGTTAGAACTGCCTTTTATATTAAGATCTTAATCTACTTAAATATACTAAAGCTCGGTATCAATCTGTTAAGTCATATTGACAGCCGATTGATCTTAGGTATAGTATATTTAGTTTAGATTAATATCTTCGTATAAAATATATCGGAGTACTAGTCGATTTACATTAGATCTGCGACATCGGCTAAGTTATAAATGTATATAATTAGCATTCTGGTGTGTTTTTAGATATAAGTGATTTATACTATCTCGATATTCTACCGATCTATCCTAATCACTTAGTCTAAATGCACTTTGGAATGTTAATTATGTATTATGGATATCTATAGCCGATCGAGTAGGATCTAATATTAATTTAATCGCATATTCTTTGTTTTTTGTTGGTTACAAGATCAAACCAACTCACACGCCTGCATAATCACCAAAAGCGACCAATTTTAGACCTGCACTGGAGTTAAGCAGATCTTCCAGGCCAGCGCGTGGAAAACTTTTCTTATCAACACAGGCATGTGGACCTTAAGCGTGCCCGGACTGGCACAGCACAGCCCAGCCATCCATGGACCGTGCTTGGACCGGCGGTAGGCACGTGGGCCGACACAGCACGGCTCGTCACAGTAATCGTGCCTAACAGGTCGTGCCTTAGCCGTGCCCGGCTGGACCGTGTCGTGCGGCCCGTTTGACCATGTATAGGTTAGACCAACTCCGATAGGTCGAATAGACCAGTTGGACGTGTGTTCCATTTGTTGCATTTGTTTTTAAGGTTGGTGTATTTTGATCTATTTATTTGACTTTCACTGACGTAATTTACCGTTTATCTTTTTTTATAGACTTAGTTTGTTCGATCACATAGAAATCTTATATTTCTTGGATGTCCGTTGTGATTGGGAGTTAGCCTACTCTACCGGTGAGCTTTGGGTTACGATTAAAAAGTTCATTAGCAATATGAGGGTGTTAAGGTGCGTTCTTTTGTGCTAAATGGCTGGGTGACAGAATACCAGGATGATTTGTGATAATTTTTCAACGGTATAAATTAATAAGTTAACTATTATGAAGTTAAAAACAGATTAAAGATAAAAACAATATTATAAGTAATTCATATATAGAAATGTAGAGAATGACTTTACGGAGATGCGCAAGATCATGAGAGGATTGTGGTAGAAAGGGAGCACGTAAATCAAAGGAGGACTACAGGCAACTCTAATCTAGAGAGGAGAGTTGTAGCATGTGCAACAGCTGAAAGATTTGAGGTGGTAGTACAGGAACTTCTGTAATCTAATTACTTGAAACTCATATTATCGTTCACAAATATAATTATTTCTAGTATTGACCCCACCGATTGGTCCGTACGACTTATTAACAAAAGAATAATAATTTATGATGTATATATATATATATATTCTTGATGATTTAAAAGCCTACTAAAACTACGATGAAAAAAATTTAAAATCATGTTTTAAAGTTTAAATTTTAACAGTAACTTATAAGTTGTAGGATAAAATGAGAGTTAATTTTTCAATTCATCCAACCGTTACATTTATTGCTCGTTGATGATTTGCATCTTTGGGTATGATCTTTTCTAAAAGTAAGCTCTTAAGGACATTTATCACGGGGTAACTATAAACCGGGCGTCCAATTTGTTCTCAACAACCGGGCACTGTTTCACCGATTGAAATATATTGTTCTCACAAATGAAACATCAACAGACTACGAGAGTTGTAAACAAAATATGAACACCATCGAAGTATCAAGTGGAAAATTTCGATCCAATCCCACAAAAAACATCCAGATACATTGGTTGAAACATCAACAAACTACAAGAGTCGTAAACAAAAATATGAAACACCATCAAAGTATCAAGCGCAGCATTTCGATCCAACCCAAGAAACATCCAGAGACACATTGACTGAAACATCAAAAACTCATAAAAATGTATCAGTTCAGATCTGATTTGTTTTTCTTCCTCTCCGGTGGGCTCATCCGGTATCTGCTGCAAATCCACGTAGAGACGTTGCCCTTCTACTCTATCAATGTGGGTATCCGATGCTCCTAAGCCTTCTCCACCTTGTCGTTGTTGGTCCCGAGCCCTCTTTGCGCCATCTTCATTGGTGAATAGAAGCCACACGCCACCTCAATCTCTACTTGGGGCCATCATCTTCCTTCAGCTGACTGACGAGCACACAAAGCATCACACCGACGCTTTGCACGACCCTACGGCCACAACCGCTCGCGCATCCCGAACCGCTTCGCCACCTCGTCGGAGGCCACCCCTCTGACCGGTCGTGCCATCGCGCTCATCTCACCAATGGACATGCAGAACCACTTGCGAAAGAAGTCGCAGGACCTCGCTGGAGACACACAATGAAGGCGCCCCCGCTGTTCACAAACGAGGCGAGAAGATAGAGAGGAGGGAATGAGAGAAAGCAAGAGGGAGGAGGGGAATGGATAAGGATGCAGAGGGAGAGAGATGTGTTAAGAATGAGTGGCAAGAAGAGTGGCCCATTTTATAGTGGTTTCAGTCTCCTCCAGTCGAGAGACCGATGGAGCGCCCGATCTTGTTTTCGTGCGTCGGACACCCAAGGGTAAGGGTAATTGTTTTCACATTTATCAAGGTGGTTTTATCTAAATTCCTAAAATGTTTATATTTGCTCACGGAGGGAGTAGTATCTAACTTAATTCGTTCAACTGGATATGTACTAAACTTAATTAGAAAACATTGAAGCATATATTTATTAGATCAAAACTTGATCTGAACTTAGCTTACACAAATTAAAGCAGGATCATCTAGTCTAATAACATCTACTAACTTAGACTAATACGGAATAGAACAAGTAGTTCGGTCCATACCAACGGCCGTGGCGTTCATGGTCGTCGGTGATCCCGTGATGAAACTAATGGCTTGAGGATCGTTAGGGATGTAGCGCAGTCGTTCCTTCAGAGATCGCTCGGGGTAGCGGCGTCCTTCGGGGCGCCACCTACACTGTCCCGGGCGTGAAACTCGAGCTTCCAAGCCTTCCAGTGCCCTAACAGATCGAAGGGTGGAATTAGGGTTTGGGAAAAGCACGGGGATCGTGATTTTGTGTTAGGGTTTAACTCGGGGTTAATCCCTTCTTATAGGGTCGCACTGTAGGCAAGGGGCCGAGTCCAAAAGGCTAAGGATCGCCAACTGTCGATGCGTGTGATCGACACGCGGAGACCCGGGGGACCCCCTTTTTTGGTTCAGCACAGGGGAGCAGTGAATCGGGGTTCAAACTCGCGGAGAGATAGATAGAAGGCAGGAAGATGGAACAGAAACCGCAATCACAACAGACACAGAAGAATTTATACAGGTTCGGGCCGTCGGAGAGACGTAATACCATACTCCTGTTTTTTGTGCTATGTGGAGAATGAATTACAAGGGTAGTGTGATTGTACTTCCCTGGGGGAGCTGGAGCTAAAGACTGAGGTAAAAAACGCTCAAGCCCAAGGTTGGAGATGCTGAGCAGAAGAACAACTAGGGAACCCAACTCTAAAGTGGCAGAACCCAAGACCAGTTCAGGAACCCCCAGAGCCAGAAGCCCCTCTATCATGGACTTGAGCCTCCTTTTATAGTGCAAGGGGATACCACAGTAGTCTTAGCTTTTCCTACTCCGCTCCACGTGATGGGGCGGCTCTAGTTCTGTCTTGTCGGGGAAGCTACCCCTATTCCTGTTCCTGTTGCCGCGTCACGGGAGTTGATGGAGAAAAATGGGCGGCGTGGCCGCCATGCTGCTGACGTGAGGATGGGCCAACCTACCCACTCCAGTGGGGCCTACCGGTCAGTGGCCCTCCGCCTCGAGAGGGGTCGACGCAACACTCCCAGCACTCGTGTTCTCTCTCCCACGCGGCCGCCCAGCGCATTTAATGCAACTGGATGGGGTGTGGACAGAGACATGCGTGGAATGACTGTGCAGCCATGCCGCGGTCGCCGTCAAAGACTTTATACCCCTTCTCCCTCGTGACGGGCAAAAAAAAGGGTGATGATGAGCGGCTGACAGACGCGCCTCACATCGCAATAAATGCGACGGGACAGGCGTCTGGCCTCTCTCTAAGCATTAAATGTGGTGGTTGGCGGTTGGCGGTGATCTCGCTCCCTCAGGGGAGGTGCGGGGTGACAGACGGGGGTCGGGCGATCCGAACCCCGCCTGCGGAGTGCGGTGGCCTCCGGGCAGCCCCCGAGCCAAGTCCCCTTTGGGATGGCCACGTGGCCACCCGTGGCCCGGACCCGCTTGAGCCGTCCAAGACACATCTTTGGGGCGCCCTAGAGAGCGAAGGTGTCTTTCTTCTTCAGATATCATATCCTTGATATACCCCCGGGCCCATATCGCCGACACCAACCGATCACGGCGAAATCGGACTCGGGATAAGATTCCGAGTCCGATAAGATATGAATCGATATCTTTCTTATTTGAGTTGGTTATTATTGACCGAGATCAAAACTTAACTTAAACCAAAATATCCAACATTCTCCGCCTTGACCGAAGGTCGAGAACTTAACTTAAACTAACGACTATTCGGTCACCGACTTAAACTAAACTAAACTTAAGTCCCTCCTTAGTCAAACAAAAATACCATACCAATGCGTCATCAGCAGCGTAACAACATACTGGGACAATATTACCCATAGTCTCACTGAGAAACTTTGTCAGAACTCTTACTCTTATTTGGGGAAATCAATGGCCCTGAACCAGGACTTGATCTAGACTACCCACCAGACCCATGCCTAGGACATGCTTCTCAAAAAGATGAGGTGGTAGACCTTTTGTGAGCGGATCCGCGATATTTTTTTAGTACTTATATGCTTAATCTTAAGTATATTGTCCTGGTTTCTTTCTTTTACGACACGATACTTAAGGTCTATATGCTTAGAAGCACCACTTAGTTTATCGTTTTCGCAAAAGAAAACTGCAGACTGATTATCGCAGTACATTGTGATAGGTCTCGAGATACTATCCATAATTCTTAATGCCTCTATAAAATTCTTAAGCCACACTGCCTGTCCCGTGGCATGGTAACATGGCACAAATTCGGCTTGCATCGTGGACGCAACCGTTACACTTTGCTTACTACTTCTCCACGATATCACTCCCCATAATAATGTGAAAATGTAACCGGAAGTAGACTTCCTGTCATCTTCATTACCAGCAAAGTCAGCGTCAGTGTAACATTCAATTTCAAGCTTATCTGACCTCTTATATGTGAGCATGTAATGCTTGGTGCCTTAGCAATATCTTAATGCCTTCTTGACACCTACCCAGTGAGCCCATCCTAGATTAGATTGAAATCTACTAAGTACTCCGGCTGTAAATGCCAAGTCCGGACGCGTGCGGACTTGAGCATACATCAAGCTACCGACAGTGATGCATATGGGACGTCCTCCATCTTACTTCTTTCTAAATCGTTCTTAGGGCACCGACTTTCATTTAACTTATCGCCCTTTTGTAACGGAACAGGTGATGTGTTGCACTTATCATGCTTATATCTCTTAAGCATTTTCTCAATATAAGCTTTCTGAGATAATCCTAGCACTCCTCGGGCTCTATCTCGGTCTATCTCAATGCCAAGTACATACGCGGCTTCACCGAGATCCTTCATGTCAAAATGAGATGAGAGGAAATTCTTAGTCTCATATAACATGTTCTTATCGTTGCAAGCTAACAGTATGTCATCCACATACAGTACTAGAATCATTAGTTTTCCACTCTTTGTCTTAATGTAGATGCACTTATCTGCATCGTTCTCCATAAATCCGAAACTCTTAATGACTTCATCGAATTTACGCACTGTCTGAATGCTTGCTTAAGTCCATAAATAGACTTCCTTAACCTTCATCCTATATGTTCCTTACCCTTAATGGCAAAACCTTCCGGCTGAGCCATGTATATGGTCCCATCTAAATCACCATTCAGGAATGTAGTCTTAACATCCATCTGATGTAACTCCAAATCAAAGTGAGCTACAAGAGTCATAACTATTCTAAAAGAATCTTTAGTAGACACAAGAGAGAAGGTCTTATTGTAATCGATCCATTCCTTCTGTGTAAACCCCTTAGCTACAAGCCTTGCTTTGAACCTTTCGATCTTCCCTTTGGAATCATATTTAGTCTTGTAGACCCATTTTGCAGCCTACAGTTTTGACTCCATCGGGAATTTCTACTAAGTCCCAAACTTGATTTGAGCTCATAGACTTTAACTCATCTTCCATGGCTTCAATCCATTTAGTGGAATTCTCACTTCTCATTGCCTCTCTAAATGTGGCAGGATCACTAATCTTCCCAATATCATACATATCCTCACTTACGTATGTTTTATATATATCGGAAGAGCCCGTCTCCTTTCCCGAGTTGATCTCCTTGATGGTTGAGGATCGGGTTGAGGCTACTCCGATGGTTCAGTTGTGCCTCGAACCTCTCGGGCTAGCTCCCGATCCGGCGCCCGCACCTCGGAGATGGATGAGTAGCCGCCACGATGCGCTAATATGTGGAATCACCGGTGGTACAAACGGTATACCATCGCGGGCTCGGCCGTAAATCGGAAGTTCGACTCGCAGTTCTTCGAGACTTATATCCCTCTTTCGGAATTCTCCACTAATACCCGAGTCCTCTAAAAATACAGCATGTCCGGGTCTCTACAAACTTAGTGGAGCGACCAGGACATAGAGAATCGGTATCCTTTAGACTTATCAGATATCCAATAAAGTGACAAATTCTTGTCTTAGAGTCTAATTTCTTATAATGTGGATCGAATAACATAGCCTCGCGGGACAGCCCCACACCTTTAGGTAATTTAATGTCGGTTTCCTCCCATTCCACAACTCAAAAGGTGTCTTGGGAACTGACTTAGATGAAACCCGATTAAGTATGTGGGCAGCTGTCTTTAATGCTTCCATCCACAGCTCCACAGGCAAATTGGAATAACTAAGCATGCTTCGTACCATGTCCATAAGCGTACGATTGCGACGTTCAGCCACTCTATTTTGCTGTGGTTCTCCTGGCATGGAGTATTGCGCTCTAATGCCATTTTCTTCTAAGTACTTAGCGAATGGTCCCTTAATTTGACCATATTGACCAAGCTTCCCATAATATTGTCCACCCTATCTGATCTTACAATCTTAATGGTGGTGTTGTGTTGTTTCTCAACTTCTTACTTGTATATCTTAAATATTTCTAGCGCATCTGAACGTTCACTAATGGGGTAGATATGTCCATGGCGGGAATAATCGTCAGTAAACATTATAAACGAATCATAACCATCTACCGTCGTCACTGAGAGTGGGCCACAGATATCTGTGTGAATTAATTCTAAGACACCCGTACTCCTAGTGGCTCCTTTCTTAACTGTCTTAGCATATTTTCCCTTAATGCAGTCAATGCAGCGGTCTGAATCGGAGAAATCTAATTTATCGATTATGTCGTCTTTAATGAGACGTTCTATTCTCCCCCTCAAAATGTGCCCTAAATGACAATGTCACAACTTCGAAGATGTCTCATTAAAACGCTTACGCTTATGCGAAACACTATCGACATTCATCACAGAATCATGAGAGAGCATATAAAGCTTGCAGTCAGGCAAGACCTATATTAATAGAATTGTACTTAATCTCACATTTATTGTTGCCAAAACCACAATAATATCCTGTATCATCTAAAGCTGAAACTGATATAAGGTTTCTCTTTAAACTAGGAGCATAAAGAACATCATCTAACTTAAGTTGGAAGCCACTTGGCAACTGTAACTCGAAGCTTCCAACGCTTTCTACTTCAACAGGATGTCCATTAGCCACTCTTAGGTTTCGCTCTCCCCTTCTTATAGTTCGGATCGAACAGAATGCCTGTAATGATTTAGAAATGTGCATAGTGGCACCTGAGTCAATCCACCAAGTATCAGGGGAAAATTCTGCTAAGAATAACTCATCTATGAATGAAACAACATCACACTTACCATTTTCCTTCAGCCATTCCTTAAACCCAGGGCAAGCCTTCTGAAGATGCTTGGGTGAATCGCAGAACGAGCACAACATCTTGCCACCCTTAGTCTGGTGGCGCTTGAACTTCTTGTTGTTCCTGGGACCAAATTTCTTGTTCCCATTTCTCTTGTTCTTCTTAGGGACTTGCTTACTGCTACCCGATTCATGCCGATTCTTGGGAGTGCTCGAAATGTTGAGGTTGCCAACCATGTTCACAACATCCTTCATCTTCTCAGTTTTGAGCCTTTCTTCTTCTTCAACACAGTAGCTGATCAACTCACTGATGGACCAAACGGTCTTGTTGGTGTTGTAGTTGATCTTAAAGGCATCATATTGTGTTGGCAATGATGTCATGATGAAATGCACAAGGAAACCTTCAGAGATCTCCATCTGCATCTCCTTAAGTCTGTTGGCCATGTCACAGATGTTGAGAATGTGCTCCCTAATGCCACTGAGACCATTATACTGAGAATCCACCAATTTCATGATGAGTGTACTGGCATAGGTTTTGGATGAGCTCTTAAAATTCTCCTCAATCTTGGCCAGGTACTCCTTGGCAGTCAGATCCACCCCCCGAGCATTCTTAGTGGGGATGGCACCCTTGATGCCAGCACGGATAGTCTGCTTCATGACCATGAGAGCCATGCGGTCAGACCTGTCCCATTTCTGATTGGGAGCTGAACTCGCTCCTACAGCGGGCTCAGCAGGCTTATCTTCCCTGAGTGCGACGTCAAGGTCATTCCATGCGAGGCACGTGATGACCTTGCCCTTTTACTCATGAAAGTTTGCTCCATTGAGCGGCTCAATATTGTTCAGGTAGGAGGCCACAGCATTGACATTAGTAACAGAAAATAAATTAAACTGAGTTAAAACTTAACTTAATAAGCATATACAATGAAATACAAATTAGAGCATGATAATAACCCTACGGTGGTCTGATTAAAATCATACAATTAAATTTCAAATTGCATCACCGGTGGGGAAAACAATCGAAATTCGTCTTAATACTCATGATTAAACAACGGTGGTCAGAATAATCACAAGTTTTCTCTAAATAAACTTCTCGGTGGTTCCATTTATTTAGAGGCATCTCAAGGTATAGTGGTGGATTTAAAATAATACAACACCAACAATATAGTAAATAAAAGTACTCAAGACTTAAAATAAAATAAACTTACTAAAAATACTGAAAATAAATTACTCTAAAGCTTATCTTAAATTTGAGCGAAAATAATTAAACTTAATTTAAAACTGAGCTTAACAATTAAGATAAAACTAAACTGAGCATAAACTTAATAAAATTAAACTTAAAACTTAATAAAAGAGATTTTTTTATCGGGCATCGGGCGCAACGTGGGGCCGCTAGCGCCGTCTGATTTTCCCGCGCGCACCGCACGCCGCCTCGCCCGACCAACCGGCCACGAGCCACGTGTCCTCCGGGCAAGCGGGCCGCTCGGCTCCGCGCTCGGCCGCTTGCGCCGCCTAATCTCCGCGCACCACGCGTCAGGACCTGACCCGACTGTCGCGCCAGCCGAATCTGCTCCCGCGTGCGCGCTCGCACCGCTCGGCCGGCCAAACGCCCGCGCCACTTGTCGCCCGTGGCTCGGCCTCCCGCCCGTGGCTCGGCTCCCGCCCGCCCCGCTCGTTACACGCGCAGCGTCGTGCGCGCCGCCCGTCTCCGCATGCCACGCGTCCTCGGCTCAGCCGACCACCGCGCCGCCCGCGTACACAGTGCCACGCGTCGGTCGCTGCTCAACTCTCGCGCGCGTCGGCTTGGCTGGCTGTGCAACGCGGCCGCCAAATCAGCCCACTCACGTGCCGACGCCGGACGAGTAGATCGGTCGGACCGCAGCCGTCCGTGCCCATCCAATGGCCGGGCTCGAACCGGCCACACTTATAAAAGGCGAAACGGTAAAACCCTAACCCTAATCCCCATTTCTCTTCTTCAATCGGCTGAGCCTCGCTTCCCTTCTCCCCTCTTCTTACTCAACTTAGCGAGAGAAACAAAGACTTATGGCGATGCGGCGGCTAGAGAGTGGTGGGGCTCGCGGATGCCCTCGCCGGCGCGCGCGCGCCCCTTGTGGTGAGCGCGCGACCGTCGAGGTGTCCACTTTGGTCCACGAGGCTCTCTCAACGGCGACGGATCGGCGGCGCACGCACGAGTGCGGCCGATCTAATGGCCGGATTAACTCGCGCGTGGCCGTGCCGGCCGAAACGGATGGCGGCAAACCCAGGTTAGGGTTTCTTACCTCGGGGAATCTAGGGTTTGAGACTTAGGGTTCGTGTTTTGCCTAATTTTTTTACTCCTCATCTTTTCTCTTATTCTTCTTACTAATCCGAAAACCCAAACTTATAGATCTAAAACTAAAACATAATAAAACTTAAGAACTTAAAGGATCTAGCATGCGAACTTAGTGATTAATTGAATCCTAACTAAAACATGAACTAGATCTAGGCAAAAGGCTTCGGGATTTCTTAGACCGAACGAAAGGATGTAATAGACTAGATCTAATGCTCTGATACAAAATGTTAGATCAAAACTTGATCTGAACTTAGCTTACATAAATTAAAGCAGGATCATCTAGTCTAATAACATCTACTAACTTAGACTAATGCGGAATAGAACAAGTAGTTCGGTCCATACCGCGCCGTGGCGTCCATGGTCGTCGGTGATCCCGTGATGAAACTAATGGCTTGAGGATCGTTAGGGATGTAGCGCAGTCGTTCCTTCAGAGATCGCTCGGGGAAGCGGCGTCCTTCGGGGCGCCACCTACACTGTCCCGGGCGTGGAACTCGAGCTTCCGAGCCTTCTAGTGCGCTAACAGATCGAAGGGTGGAATTAGGGTTTGGGAAAAGCACGGGGATCGTGATTTTGCGTTAGGGTTTAACTCGGGGTTAATCCCTTCTTATAGGGTCGCACTGTAGGCAAGGGGCCGAGTCCAAAAGGCTAAGGATCGCCAACCGATCACGGCGAAATCGGACTCGGGATAAGATTCCGAGTCCGGTAAGATATGAATCGATATCTTCCTTATTTGAGTTGGTTATTATTGACCGAGATTAAAACTTAACTTAAACCAAAATATCCAACAATATTCTGCTGGATTGAGATTTAATGGACCTAAATTTGGGGTGTTCTGTAAAATAAACTACATGAAACCCCATGTGTTGCTATGAGAGTTTTGTATTATATTAGTATAAATAACATGTAAGATAGTTATAATATATATAATTTTCATATCTGATCGACTATAGAAAAATTCTATAAACAATTAATTAAGATTATGTGGTTGATCGTTCAAAACTAAGATGACGTGGCTCAATGAGATAAGGAAAAAGATAATATAAATTAATCATCCAAAGAAAAAACTAAGATGATATGAATTTATAAAAAAAGAGAAATATAATTTGAACAATAGATCAATCATTCATAGGCTAGAAACAATTGAGCTGATATGGCTTAATGAGACAAGAGAAAATTATCATTAACTATAACTAGTGAGGATAAACTTTATAAATATATAGGGTATATCAACCTTGACATGTAACATACAAGCCGCATTGGTTAGAGAGAAATGCTCGCGTCTTCGAAGATGTTCTCTCTCACAAGTGATCGATCGGATTATCAGGAGGAACGACAGTGAAGGAAAGCGAACGCTATCCCGTTAGGAGTTTCGTTCACCGTCTTGTCCTTTTCGCTAGGGCGGCATTCGGTTTAAACCGAGGGTTCAGTTCGGTTTTGTTACGCGTAGTGCGGTTTTCAAAGGAACAAGAACCGATTTGTTCTGTTGAAAATCAAAAACCATAGGTTCGGTTTTAGTTTTTTAGTTCGGTTTCTTGGTAAAAACTGAACTGCAGGAAAGCAAGGCAGGAGCAAGAAAGCAGGCCGGCGGCAGCGCGCACTAGTACAGAATGCCTCATAGGTGTCGGTTGGGAAAGCCCCTTAGGTGCCGGTTTTCCCAACCGACACCTATTGGTCGGCACCAATGACTTTGGTCATTGGTGTCGGTTCTTCGACCGGCACCTATTCGGGCAAATAAGTGTCGGTTCGTGTAGAAATGACACCTATTTATCCGACACATATACGGACCAAACACCATTCAATGAGGTGCTCTCAATCTTTTCTTATGGGTCCACTCCTTTAGCCGGACCCACCATATTTACCGGACCCACCATATTTTTCCACGCGGGCGCGGCCCGCGAGATAGAGCTACAAGCACGAGTGAGCGGTTCGGCGAGCGGTTCTACACGACGAGCGAGCGAGGCACTGACCTATTAAAGCTGGTGCTGCTCTGGTTCGACGAGCGGTATGGTACTAATCGAGGGAATAGTGTTTTTCTGAGAATAGGTGGCGTTTCTTATTACGAACCGCCACCTATAGTATAGGTGACGGTTCGTAATAAGAACCGCCACCTATTCACGAAGAATAGGTGCCGGGTGAACAGAAAACCGCCACCTATAGTCTCAATAGGTGCGGGATGAACATAAAACCGCCACATATACTATAGGTGGCGGTTCGTAATAAGAACCACCACCTATTCGCGATGAATAGGTGGCGGTTCTTATTACGAACCGCCACCTATAGTATAGGTGGCGATTTCTTGTTCACCCCACTTATTTGAGACTATAGGTGACGGTTCTTAACACGAACCGTCACCTATTCTTTTGCCGCCACCTATATACATTATAGGTGCCGGATTTGGTTTGGCAAGCACCTTTTGGGACGACACCAAGGAGCCTTTTTGTAGTAGTGGCGGAATGGGAGAGGCGGGGCCGGCGGCGCGAAGCGGTGTGGAGGAGGGCGGAGCGCGACGGGAGGAGAGGCCGGTGGCGGCGCGGCGCGAGGGGCGGGCGGCGGGGTTCGGTTTAAGGCGCTTGGGCGTGGGAGTGGGGAGCGGCTTGGCTGGGGTTTGGTTTCTTCGAGGATCGATTTTCATACAGCAAAAACCGAACCCGCACCAAATTATTCCGTTTATGCTGCATCACGAACCAAAAATAGACCGAAAACAAAAAAAACAAATACTTCGGTGCGATTTGTTTTTTCCAGTCCGGCCCTACTTTTCGCTGCTAGCTTTTCTTGTTCCCGACCAAGAGTTCCTGTGGTCTGTAACAACATTTATATAGCTTTGTTCTCTATATTTTTTCCGGCGATCGCCTAGATGTATTTTTCCTATTAATATATTGATGATGATGATCTGCAAAATTTTTGCGGGTTAAAAAAAGGTCATACCTGAGACCTCAAGAGGTTACCAACCAATGACAGTGCAAAGACCGAAAATAAATATAGGATCCAATGAAACCGACGTCGGTTACAGTCTTCTCACGGCTCGTCACACCGACGATATTTACCTGAAGATTTTTTTGCGGCTGGCTGGCGTCCAAGATTGCTGGAGCTAGAGAGTAGTACCACTAGTAGAAGTACTAGAGAAAATAACAGCAGGACGTCACGATCAGGAGATTTAAACACTCGATACGCTACCTGACCCCTTTGACAACGAGGCCCAACCTGCTGAAAAAACAGATACTAGTACCAATAGCTATACTTTGTTAGTATTTTTTCTTGTCTCATAAAAATTTTAACTCTAAATTTGAATCTGAACATGATTCATGCCAGGATTTGATTCTTTTTTACAGAGAAAGTAGACCCGAAGCACACAGTGCCTTATCAGTGGAGCGCCCTTTGCGTGCGGCACTGTGGCATGCCTTCCCCGCACTAGTCCTCGCATCGGAGTTGCTCCACTGTGGATGGTACAGTACACTACAGTGCGATCAGCCAGACAGTGAGACAGACAGCAAACCGTATGACTCGGGGCCGCAGGTATGGCAAGTTGCAGCGACGCGACGTGCACGCACTTGGAAGCAACTACGGAAAAATTCTCGTAGTACTAAAGCACCGTAGCCGTCGCGTCGATGATCGTGCGCACGCAGAAACGAGCGTGCGCCGTTTGCCCGCGGGTCATCTCGGCCATCACGCGCGGTCTCGGTTGATGAGATGATGGATCGTTCGTGCCACGAGGGCGAGGTGACGGGGCCGCGCCTGTTTGTGGCTCTTCACGTTTCCTCGCCGACGAATCATCGTGAGATGAGGTCGCGAATACGGTGTGGAGTGACCGTGGCGATCCGGTACGGTAGCACGACTGCACGAGCGGTCGACGGGTTGGCGACTTGGCGCGGCGGTGGCGAGCACAATCACAATGCCTGTCGTGTTGCGCTCGCAGCTCGCTCGCAGTTCTTTTGGAGTACGTTTTTTCCCCCCGTTTTTTGCTCAATCGTTACGGGGCGGGGGACGCGCGGGGCGAGCAGCGATGGTGGGCGCAGCCGGCGCACAGGCCGCCTACGGGATAGACGGTGCAACAGCCGAGAAAAGTGGCAGCACCGGCAGGTGACAAAACAACTACTGTACACTTGCTGGAACCTTATCTTTGTGGCCTCAGTTGACCCCGCTAAAGTCACAGGCTCGGCAGAACAGGATACGGGGCTACTTTGCATTTCAGTACTGTACTACTGAAGATTGAAGAGTACTACTCCAATGACATCACATTTCAGTCCTGTAACTAGGTGGAGTAGCGTTCTTCTGCATAAATAGTTACTCCACTATACTAGTACTAACTAGTAACACCACTTTGAAGAGTGATCACAAATTCTAGCAGAAAGAGGACTGCATATGTCATAAAATAAATCAATTTGTAGCTACGAACTCATGCAAAACATAAAAAAATTTTACGGTTTATTAAGAACTCCCTTTGTTTAAAAATATAATAATCTGACATAAAAATTAAAAAAGATATATCCTAATATAATAAATATGAACAAAAATATATCCCATTTCATATTAAATTTATATTTTGAAACTATATTTTGAGACATACATCCTTCATTCCAACATAGATTTATATAAATAGACGAGAGAGTAGTAAAATGGGAGCACTGGACTTTTGGGAGCAATTCTGGAGAACGCCAGATCCAGCATGGATGACAGAAACCCAATCAGATACCCTCCCCAACATGGAGTATGACATTTACCACTGGTCACTGTCACTCTTCCTCGATCTATCGCACCCCCGAGAAGAACAGCGCGCGCCTGGCACCCGCTTGTCAAGCCTTTTCCGGTGCACTGGCCCGACCGGACTCGCCGCCGCGGACGTACCGCAGCGCGCCAC
This sequence comes from Oryza australiensis, assembly GCA_019925245.2. Classification (NCBI taxonomy): domain Eukaryota; kingdom Viridiplantae; phylum Streptophyta; class Magnoliopsida; order Poales; family Poaceae; genus Oryza; species Oryza australiensis. Next base: position 9,273,338 of record JAIFGZ020000116.1, on the reverse strand, counting down.
GCCGCCCCCGTCGCTGTTGCCGCCGCAGGGACAGCGGCTGCCCCCGTCCGCCACGTGTTACGCCACGCACCGTCCCTCCCTGCCGGCCTCGCTCTCCCGATCGCGGCTCGCATGGCGTCTTCACAGGTTAGAGGTTTGTCACGGTTCCAGGGGCAGAAGAGTCCTCGCCATCGGTGGAGAGCGGAATCCACTTCGATTAAACAAACAATCGTGATGCTCAAAAGATTGTCCGGTGCCTCCAACCAAATGCGTGAGGCATCTCCTTGTTTTGGCCGGGGTGAGGTTAAGACTTAAGGGCGATGAAGAATTCAAGATTCCCTGCTGCTAAACCTAGATTAGTAGTCTTTTTTATCCCATGGTGCGAACTGATGAGGATGGCGACTGCCAGTGCCTTGATGGATAGATCTCATCTACCGGCAACTTAAATTAGGAAGCAATATTCTCTCTGTTGAGCAGAGAGAGCATATAATCTAGCCTGTATTTGGCTCCAATAAGTGGGTGAAGTCAGTTCAGTTTACTAGTATTTCAGTTGTTTACCTGTTCTATGCCATGCCATATTGTCCTAAGAAACAAATTCAGTGATAGAATATTGTCCTAAGAAAATAATCCAAACGGTACAAATTCCACAAGATAAACAAATCCATAAATTCCAGTGTTAAATCCTGCACGCTCTTTCACTGTGTCCTACTATAAAACGATTAATTGATTGATTGGAACGGCCACTGGTCTCTCTTTTCCCTCCGTAAATTTCCTGCTCAGTTCAACTAATCTAGCAGCTGCGTGGCTGTGACTGTGAGCCACCGAAAGATCCAAACATCACCACCAAAACCAAACCAAGCAAAGCCCCCCTCTCGATCTCCGAATAATCTCGCCTCTTTTGCGCCTTTTCTTGTACTTCCCTTCGCTTGCTCGCCTTTGAATTAATCCATCAACCACAAAAGAGAGGAGGAGAAAAATTTTGCAGTCTCCATCACTTCTGTCCTATGCGATTATTTTGTCCCGGTCGTTTGATCAATCCAAGGACAACTCAATGAGATGATGCCGGTAACGAGTGAGCCATCCTTCCTGTAAATGCTGTTTTTCTTGCTCCCTCTCCGCTCCCTCTCACACAACATATGGGCAGCTCTAGATCGTCTGGGCTTGGAGCCGCTGTTGTGTGAGGCTCCCAGACTCTTTTTTTGGGTTCTTTTTTCTTTGAGTTTTTCTGGCACTTTTATCTGATATTTTTTTCCTTCTTTCTTCTTGCCGGGTGGTGCCTTGTTTGTAGGAGATCAAATCTTCAGGGTCATTATTAGCTGAAATGGATCGGATTTTTACTGCAGAGACAGTCTCTGAGCTGAGTTTCTCAGTGCCTCCCATGTTCTTGTACTAACCAAGTTAGAACATGGAAAGAAACACCACCAATTTGCAAGAGAAGGTTCTCTCCCTTGTATTATAACCACAACTATATTGATTCGAGATTAAAGAGAAGGGCACCGCGAGGATACTGGCAGTCGGGGGCTTGTTGAATCCAGGTGTGTGCGCCACTACTCCCAGGGACAAAAGAACCACTGCTGCAAGTGCGAGTGTGCAACTTTCCTGCTAAAAACAGTGAGCCGAAACACCGGCTCTGTTCTTGGCTAATTAAATCTCTCCCTGAACCCCAATTGCGGCGCTGTTTGGATTCAGTTCTTCGCAATTCTTGGATTCCCCAGCAGGAACTATTCTTCCCCAACCGAGACCCCGAATCTTTGATCCAAAACTCTCACCTGGAAGTCTTCGAACCAGGTAGAAGCCATGGTGTCCCGCTCCTACTCCAACCTGCTGGACCTGGCCACCGGCGCGGCGGACCAGGCGCCCGCGCCGGCGGCGCTCGGCGCGCTCCGGCGGCGGCTGCCGCGTGTGGTGACCACCGCGGGGCTCATCGACGACTCCCCGCTGTCCCCCTCGACGCCGTCCCCGTCGCCGCGGCCGCGCACCATCGTGGTCGCCAACCATCTCCCTATCCGAGCTCACCGTCCGGCGTCGCCGTCGGAGCCGTGGACCTTCTCCTGGGACGAGGACTCCCTCCTCCGCCACCTCCAGCACTCGTCGTCCTCCCCCGCCATGGAGTTCATCTACATCGGCTGCCTCCGCGACGACATCCCGCTGGCCGAGCAGGACGCCGTCGCGCAGGCGCTCCTCGAGTCGTACAGCTGCGTGCCGGCGTTCCTGCCCACGGACATCGCGGAGCGCTACTACCATGGCTTCTGCAAGCAGCACCTGTGGCCGCTGTTCCACTACATGCTGCCGCTCTCCCCCGACCTCGGCGGCCGCTTCGACCGCTCGCTGTGGCAGGCGTACGTGTCGGCGAACAAGATCTTTGCCGACAAGGTGCTCGAGGTGATCAACCCGGACGACGACTTCGTGTGGGTGCACGACTACCACCTCATGGTGCTCCCCACCTTCCTCCGCAAGCGCTTCAACCGCATCAAGCTCGGTTTCTTCCTCCACTCGCCGTTCCCCTCATCGGAGATCTACAAGACGCTCCCCGTGAGGGAGGAGCTCCTGCGCGCGCTTCTCAACTCCGACCTCATCGGATTCCACACCTTTGACTACGCGCGCCACTTCCTGTCCTGCTGCGGCCGGATGCTGGGGCTCTCCTACGAGTCCAAGCGTGGGCACATCTGCTTGGAGTACTACGGCCGGACGGTGAGCATCAAGATCCTCCCGGTGGGGGTGAACATGGGCCAGCTCAAGACGGTGCTCGCGTTGCCGGAGACGGAGGCGAAGGTGGCCGAGCTGATGGCGACTTACTCCGGGAAGGGCAGGGTCGTCATGCTGGGCGTCGACGACATGGACATCTTCAAGGGGATCAGCCTCAAGCTGCTTGCCATGGAGGAGCTGCTGCGGCAGCATCCCGAGTGGCGGGGCAAGCTGGTCCTCGTGCAGGTCGCGAACCCGGCGCGCGGCCGCGGCAAGGACGTGGACGAGGTGAAGGGGGAGACGTACGCCATGGTGCGGCGGATCAACGAGGCGTACGGCGCGCCGGGGTACGAACCGGTGGTGCTCATCGACGAGCCGCTGCAGTTCTACGAGCGCGTGGCGTACTACGTCGTCGCCGAGGTGTGCCTGGTGACCGCGGTCCGGGACGGCATGAACCTGATCCCCTACGAGTACATCGTCTCCAGGCAAGGCAACGAGGCGCTCGACAGGATGCTGCAGCCGAGCAAGCCGGAGGAGAAGAAGAGCATGCTGGTGGTGTCCGAGTTCATCGGGTGCTCGCCGTCGCTAAGCGGCGCGGTGAGGGTGAACCCGTGGAACATCGAGGCCGTGGCCGACGCCATGGAGAGCGCGCTCGTGCTGCCGGAGAAGGAGAAGCGGATGCGCCACGACAAGCACTACCGCTACGTGGACACCCACGACGTCGGCTACTGGGCGACCAGCTTCCTGCAGGACCTCGAGAGGACGTGCAAGGATCACGCGCAGCGGCGGTGCTGGGGCATCGGCTTCGGCCTGCGGTTCAGGGTGGTGTCGCTTGACCTGAGCTTCAGGAAGCTCGCCATGGAGCACATTGTCATGGCCTACCGGAGGGCGAAGACGCGCGCCATCCTGCTCGACTACGACGGCACGCTGATGCCGCAGGCGATCAACAAGAGCCCGAGCGCCAATTCCGTCGACACGCTGACCAGCTTGTGCAGGGACAAGAACAACAAGGTTTTCCTCTGCAGCGGGTTCGAGAAGGGCACTCTCCATGACTGGTTCCCCTGCGAGAACCTTGGCTTGGCAGCTGAGCACGGTTACTTCCTGAGGTATGATCCTGTTACTTGCTCTGGTTTGTGTTCTTGCAAGGACAGTTCATGACTCAAAATACCGAATTGTGCATGTGGACGGACCATCTAGCTAATCTGATTCTAAGATAACAAGATTTATGACTAGAATGAATTAAAATATGAGTACATTCTTTTTACTTAATGAAAAGCATAGTACCACATGATTAGGCTCTGCACTAAAACATAGTGTCACATTGATGGGGAAATGTTCCAGTACTAACATTGAAATGGCCAAATGGGAGAACATTTCAACACTTGAAATGCCTTTTTTGCCATGACGTCTCTTGCAAAAGGGGAGCAATTTCATCAACAATTTTGACACATCTGTATGATGTTTCTGAAGGTCATCAAGGGATGCAGAGTGGGAGACTTCCATTCCCCCCGCGGACTGCAGCTGGAAGCAGATAGCGGAGCCGGTGATGTGCCTGTACAGGGAGACCACGGACGGCTCGATCATCGAGAACAGGGAGACGGTGCTCGTCTGGAACTACGAAGACGCAGACCCTGACTTCGGTTCGTGCCAAGCAAAGGAGCTCGTCGACCACCTCGAGAGCGTGCTCGCCAACGAGCCCGTCTCGGTGAAGAGCACCATCCATTCCGTTGAGGTCAAGCCACAGGTGAATCCTCCTCCTCGTCATCTTCGTTGTTGTTAGCATCGAGCGCCATGGTCGTTCGCGTTGTTGATACTTTTGCCATTGGCAGGGCGTGAGCAAGGGCCTGGTGGCCCGGCGGTTGCTGGCGATCATGCAGGAGAGGGGCATGTGCACCGACTTCGTGCTGTGCATCGGGGACGACCGCTCCGACGAGGACATGTTCCAGATGATCACAAGCTCCACCTGCGGCGAGTCGCTGGCGGCCACGGCGGAGGTCTTCGCCTGCACCGTCGGCCGCAAGCCGAGCAAGGCCAAGTACTACCTGGACGACACGGCGGAGGTCGTCAGGCTGATGCAGGGCTTGGCCTTCGTCTCGAACGAGCTGGCTCGGGCGGCGAACCCCTCGGAGGACGAAGACGACTGAGGAGGCGCAGGGCGCGCGCGGCGCGCCAGGCAAAGGATTAGGCAGTGCAGTGCACCGGCGAGCCGCGTTTAGTCCCCCGGTTTGAGCGTTTGATGGGTAGTAGTTGCTAGTTAGGGGTACATGATTTCCTATGATTCTTCAGGGTATTGTACCGTAGTGATTTAGTCCTTGGTTAGAGCATCATGAATTGGTTTGCCATCAGTAAGAGAGTATTATTGATCAAGTAATGATCGGGTTACCGCAAATTATGATATTTTTCTCCGAGCAACACGGTATCTTGTGTTGAATTAGATCTTGACAAACCTGCTGCTTGATGCACGGTCCTTCGTCTGGAGCAAATCTGCATGTGTGATTTCACGTCGATGTCATATACAGGATGGAAGAGAGTACTCCCTCAATCTCAAAATATAAAAAAAATTGATGAATAAAACAGGCTTCTGTTCAAAATCCTTTATATTTTACAACAGATGAAGTATTAAAAAACAGATGTTAAATGAAAAACTGACGGATAAAAATGGTCCAGACCCACTTCAGGGACGAAACTCGGATAAATGTGAAATGTGATGTACATGCAAATGGAGTTGTTCTACTTAAGATACATTTGAACTTTACGGGATGCAAAATATTGTATGTCAGCTATCATTATGCGCAAATTATGTTGCAAGGTGATTCGAATGGGACAAGTAACGAGCACTTGGTGACCATCTTCTCCATGCAAGGAGTAGAGTGGCTAGAACATGTACAGCAAATGAATTGCAACCTGCTCATTGAGAGATGCAAGGACGAACAGTTAGTTCGGTAACAATTTAAGTGTTGGATTGCAAGGAAAACAGGAAAGCTGAAGAACTATTGAGAGAGAGAAAAAAGATGCAACAAAATCGGAAAACTGTACACACAAAAAATGAACAAAGGAAAAGGAGCTATGTATATCGCATGAGGCTAAATAATCCAAAGTTCTTTAAACCGAACAACCTTCTATAAACCAAGATTCGACATGCTGTCGCATAAATTATTCCCTTTATAAACCAATTACAGAAGGAAAAAAAAAGATGAAATGAAAAATACGGCAACCGTTCATCAACCCACTAAAAATTGTTTCCAGTGATTACCCTGCATAAAAAAATAAACAATACCATTAGAAAAATGAGGTTTCGGTAATGCAGAATTAAACAATGTTTTTGCATAAAAGGCAAAAAGTACAGTCAATTTGAAGTCTCAATTATGAACATAACTCACAAAGAACATACTTGCTAGTTCGCTACTATATATGGTTTAAATCAGCTTGCAGGATATGATCAACTTGGAAAAGGAGAAATAAAAGTATCACTGCTAAATTACCATAGGTTATACACAACAAATCAAATGCAACGCAAGTGTTTCACAGCCATAACAAATGTAAGAAGTAAAATAAATATAGCAACCAAGCCACCAACGTTTTCATAGCTTGAAACATAACCAAGGTCTACTGCTGTCCAAAAGAAGCAACATGAATGATATGCCAAAATTGATGGAATCAGTAGGTACAGACGCTCACATTATAGAGGGGACAAAATGCATTAAAGCAATATTTGGTAAACAGACCAAAGCAATATATCTGCTACCAAAATTAGGATAATGTACCTACCTACTTACAAATTCAAGAAGCCTTCACATCTGTCCACTAAATCCGAAAATATCAGGGCTCATAATATCTCCACTGCTTTCAATGCTGTGACTCAAGTTGTTAGTTGGAGATTCAATCTCATCCACTGCAAAGCGGCTTGGAATGCATGTACCTTTACCAACAAACCCATGATTCTTTCCTCGCCCTTGATCAGGCAATTTTCCAAGAGCCACATTAGAACTTTGAAAACTAGATGAGCTGGACCCAGGGTGGCTTAGCCCAATAGTATTACCATAACTGTCAACATTCGGCAAAGGCGACCAGCTACCAGTGATGTCATCCTGACCCAGTAAACCAAACTGTGTATTTTTTGACTGCGAAGAGAGTAAGCCAGAGTCCATAGGGGGATTGCTACCACCAAGATAGCCATAGCTATGGCTAAGAGTGTCCGAGTTTTCTGTCTTAAGAACACCAGGTGGTTGTTTGGAGCCCACTCCCATAGAATTTGGACTAACCAAATATGGATTATTTGGAGTATGAAAAGTACTGATCCCTTGTGAAGGTACCACATTTGGATTACGATTAACAAGACCTGGAAGATTCCCCCCTCCATGGGTACTTATTAAGGGCTGGCTTGTTGAAGCTTGATTAACCAAATCAATACCACCTAACAGACTACTCGATGGTTGAGAAGTTGCAAGAACAGGTTCATGCTTCATGGATGGAGGCATGGCCGCTAGAAAACCTGACGACTGAGCAGGTATCATCAAGGTATTTTGATTAGGGGAGAGACCCTCACTGGCTGAGAAAGTATTTAATGACTGAGAAGGCATAACTATCCCAGAAGGTTTGACATCTAGAGAGTGAAGGGTTCCTGACAGCATGGCATCTGGCTGCTGTTGCAATTCATGCAAGACTATATTACTATTCTGAGAATTACTCATGCCTCCCAATGTGCCGGTCGAGTCTACCATACCAAGTTTGTTATTGGGCCAAGCTGAAAATGAAGGCATTCCTCCAACAGCTGGACTGCTTTGAGGGAATGCCCCATATGCATTATTTTGGCACTTGTATATAGGTTGACCAAATGCTATTTCCCTCTCCCCATGGGGCTTGTTTCCTTTGACTGCAGCAAGCCGTAAAGATGACTGGTCCCTTCCAGGCAACACCAAACTATTTGTAGGTCGCCCTAGGAGCTCATCCTGCAAGGCGGCCAGGGCTTGAGGAGGGATCTGACCTGAGGCAGCCAAAGCTTGGAAATCAAGTCCTCCCAGTGAGCCTACTTTAGCACTAGAAGCAGGCGGACAGAATGGATTAGTTATTCCGGCATGGTGCTGAGCAATCCTCTTCAGATACAATCTGAATTTCTGAGAACAGAAAAAAATAATCATTGCGTCACCATGGTTATCATTACATAAATAAAAAACTGAAAGTTACAGCAAGAGCAAACAGTTACTTCATTACTTTTTCAGTAACTTCAATATGCCTAAGAAATTTTGCAGAAACTGCACAGCTTCAATAGATAACTTAGGAAAGTCCTGTGTTCAAATAGGGTCTAAGCTACTGTATATCATGAATATTGAACTAAACACACATCAACAGGTCCTGTGATATATAAAAGAAAACTGAAGATAACAGGGAGATTGGAGCTCAACAGACAAGCAGCACAAAGGTAACCAATGGAATTTTACTCAGACAAAACCAGGAATCAAATGGATTATCCCCACACAACACAATAAGAACAACAGAAAAGCAATGTTTATTATGAAACACGTTATAGAGTGATTCATTGCCATGTGCATTGGTTGAATGATCTATAATTTGGTATGGTTTCATTCTAAATAAAAGAGTGTAACAGCACTATAATAGTGTATGTACAAGTCCCTGGAATTCCAAGATCATTCTGGGAGCAAGTCCTTTGGTTTGTTTGGTTTCTACTGCTGACTAAATGGGAGTAGATACATTCAGGTAGAGCAAGGATGCGTAAAATAAATACAAACAGTAACAGTTAGGACAATGAAAAAAGGGTAGATATTCCACGGTGCCAGTAAACATCCACCCCACCATGCTAAATATGATACAAGAAAAAGGACCCAGGATTAAAAATGAAAACCAGAATCAAACCTGCAAATGGCTGGCCACGTTTTCCCTAGTTAATCCCGGAACATTCATCAACTCCAAAATTTTCTTGGGAACAGCTTCTGAAGAGAAAATTGTAAAATTGTGTAAGCTTGAAAGCGGAGAGATATCTGATAGAATTGCAAGCTTCAGGTGTTCAACAGCGGTAAACAGCACCCAAACAAAAATAAAATAGCGAGTGTACAGCCGAACAAACATTGACATTGATGAAAATAAGTGCCAAAAGTAGGAAAAACTTACTGTCTATCCCCAGATGATTAACTGCATTTACAAATTGTTGGTGGAGTTCAACTGACCAAACAACTCTTGGTTTCTTTGATGTAGAAGAAGGATCACCACTTTCCAATTCACCATCGTCGTCATCTTTATCCCGTTTCTTTTTCTGAGACTTCCAGCTACCTTCAGCTCCATCATTTGCAGACGAAGCATACTCATTATCGTTATTGGTTGGTCTGGTACGATCTGTATCATCTAGGCTACCTGAATGCTCATGCTCCTTGTTTTCATTAAACTTTTTCCTTATAACATGTTGCCATATATTCTTTAACTCCTCCATTCTGACGGGTTTAATTAAGTAGTCACATGCTCCATGTTTTATTCCTTTCATAACGATATCTGTCCTTGAATCGGCAGACATCACTGCAATATTATCAACAAATTTCAGTAATGCCTTTGACACACCAGAATTAACAAACAAGGTAGGGAACACTAATATACTTACTAATAACTGGAAGATCCATCTCAAGGCCAACAAGTTCAAGTAACCTGAATCCATCCATATCAGGCATATGAACATCGCTAATTATAACATCAAAACCACGCCTGTTCTCTCGCAGCATAGTTAATGCTCTTGTAGCCTGAGAACAAGTTGTCGCTGCCCCAAAAAACAAAGTAAACGAAATATTTATTCAAGCATACAAACAAAGCAGATGCAAAGTACGATATTAGCTTCCCATGAACAAGTAGAATTTTCGGAAACCACAGAATGAAAACAAAACAAAGCAATGCGAAAAGTATGACTGCAATATTCGAAGGCATAAAAGCAGCAGATGGTATTTATGTACAATTGCATTACATCGTGAATACTGAATACCTCCATGGGCATGCCTAATGTTTCAAGCTATTCACGTTTGTTTTAAAGCAGAAAAATCATTCAATAGAGAAGACTGGATATATAAGGAATAAAATTCCAACGGTTTCTCATGCTTAAAAGATATAGCTCAAATCCTACTACTAGACACATTCAACATATAGTAGGAAATAAATCAACTGTTACATAAGAAAAAATAAATCAGTAAGAAACCCATTATATTCTTCGTTATTTCCCCTAAGATGTGACGCCCTTATGTCAACTATTGGCGCCCAGAACAGAAACTAGAAAGAAATAGCAACACTTTACAGAACAAAGATTCTATATAGGCTGCAACCTAGAGATGCCATTGCATCCTTGGAGTATTCGTTCGGAACTGCCTGTTGCAACAGAACTTAACCGTGGAGTAAGTAGGTGATGCATAGCAGCCTACCTCTGATAAACTCTTGATCCTAAGCTAAATTTTTCGTGATACTTTGCAGTCATTACTCATTACTATGCGTGATAATTTACAGTCATTAGGGAGAACAAAATGTTATCGGGATAGGGAACAAAAGCTAGGAGCATCGACAATATATTCCCAATACAATAGTAATTCGAAGCCCGCATGAATCCACAGAATATAAGAATCTTAAATACTACTGCTTATATAAGCACAAACAACAGGCAAGATTAGATACTAGCAACACGGTTCAGATTTCATACCGCAAACTCACTCAGATCTCCAAGACAATCACTAATCTACATAAACTCAACAATCTATTCCCAGATAGAGAAAACCGACAATAAGGGTAAAAATTCCCAATGACGGAGATGTGCAAAAAAATAAAAAATCCCCAGAATTCACGGAAAAGCAAATCAACCCACAGAGCAGCCGCCTCCCCAACCCCGGACAAATCAGAACACGAAACACTAACCGAAGCAACGAAATTTATCTGACCAACCGCCTCCACACAACCAATCATGTCACGCCCGCACAACCGCAGCACAGCAAGCGATAGACTACAAGGACAGGGAAGGCGGGAGAGGCAAAGGCAAAGCTGCTCACCGTCGTAGCGGCAGTCGAGGAGCATCCTCTTGAGCACGGCGAGGCAGGTCGGGTCGTCGTCCACCACCAGCACCTTCATCCCCACGGGAACTCCACCCCGCCGCCATCCTCCACCGGCGCCATCTCCCCGCCCGCGAAACCGAAACCGTACTACCACCACCCCCACGCCCCCTCACGAATTCACGCTCCAGTCGCCACCATCACGGCAGGCAGATCCAACCCCGTCCACGCCCCGACTCCGGCGTCTCCTCCGAAGCCGCGGATTCAGCGGGAGGCGGCGGGTGACGAGAGGAGAGGAGGCGGGGGAAAGGGAAGAGGTGGGGGAGAGAGACGAGAGAGAGAGGGGAGAGGGGGAGAAGACTAAATCACCAAACGCGATTAGTAAACCGAGTAAATACGGCGATCGGGGGATTAATTAGCGACAGGGGGCGGGGGATTAGCAGCTAATGATGTCTGCTGCTGCTGCCGCGGCCGCCTCTCTGCTTTTCACTTGCGGCTGGGGGTGGGGTGAGGGCGCCTTTTCTCCCCCGAGATGGCTGCGTGCGTGCTGAGCTGGCGGCTACCGGGACGCTTCCCTTTTAAAAAAAATACGGGCCTCATTGATTTTCCACTGATTTCTTTCCCTTTTTCTAATTGAGTTTCCCCCTTTGTTTTGGGAATTGCAATAAAAATTCCCTCGGTACAGATACAAACACAGTTGTATCAGGATTTCTGCGGCATTGCCAATATGACAATACATGGCTAGCACCACCTTTAACAGCCGTGTTTACGCCTAATGACACCGTGAGGTTGCACGTGTTGTTTTGAGTATGGAATTTTGAATTTGAAAATGAGATAAAATAAGATGAAAATTCTTCGATGAATTAGAACTGACTGTATGGAGAACACCTCATCGGAGGGTCAGCAGATTAGAGCAAGGTGTCTCTCTTTTATGCTGGGAAGGACACCGTTGCTGCTTCTGATTATATATGCACGTGAATGGTGTCTATAAATAAAATCGAAAACAAAATGCAGGCATGCATGTTTCAATATTCATACGAAATCAAAAGCTGATCTGTTTCAAAATATAGTATTATCTTAGCAACACTTGATTAATTCATTAGACTCACTTTAGTGCTAGTTTTCCATCTGAGCATCTAACGGGCGAAAAATTCAAGGTGTTTCTTTGGAAAATAAACATGTGTACGAAGAAGGCTTACTGATCAACATTTTTCTTAACGCGTCAATGGTCTGAACTGACACGATGAAAGTGGTTTAACTATCAAGGGTGTGCTACATATAATTATTCCTCACTGATTAGAAAAGAAATAAAGTCACCAATATTAGGATCTTTGTCTCCAGATGGTGATGAGCATTGGACAACTAAGTTTCCCCTCGTTCTATTATAGGTTCGTCCTCAAAGTACAAAATGAAGAGGTGAATCTTAAATTAATTAGTTGTTTATCACAACTAGGTAAGAGGGCATATATGATATATCTCACTCGTTCTTTTTTTTACTAGAGATGTTAATATAAAACATGAAAAAAAGCAACCTTACAACAACAAATTGGTCTGATTTTTTCTTGGGTGTTGCATGTAGTGGCCACTTGCCATGTGTGTTAATTAGCATACATCTATTTGTATGTGCTTGCCATCGATGTTTATTTTTTATTTCCATTTCTTCCCTTAAAAATATAGACAGCAGTAGAAATAACCCAATGGAAAATTTATACAGTCTAAAAGAAGCACAATGAATAAATTGAAGAAGTTTATATGGAATGTAGTTGAGTTTCTTACCAATTGATCGTTGTCTTAATCCATGCTCCAATAAGGGCTTTGAAGGCGGCTTCATGACTTTTGCATTGTGCAGCTTCTTTTTGTGGCATCTTCGGTCTTAGAAAAGACCAATGAATATCAAAGTTGTAGAAGCCAAGGATGGTCAGATCTAGGGGGCAAGGCCAAGGATATCAACATTAAGGGCTCCTTTGGAACACAGAAATTTTACAAAAATTTCATGAATCAACTCAATTCCCATGAAATTATCATAAAATCCCTCCGTTCAAAAGGAGGCCTGACTCCATTAGAAAAATATTATAGAGCAAGTTAGAAAGAGCACCTGCAAAGAAAATTGATGGGTACGTCATGTTCATATCTACCCTATTAAGGATAACATCATTATCGGCTTGAATTGTTGACAAGATCTAAGCAGGAGGGTGGCGGCGGCGGCATGGTGGAATGGGGGAGGTGTTGGACTAGGGTTAGGGTATGAAGAAGGAAGGACTATATAAAGGGTAAAAAGGTAGACAAAAATTCATGCGATGTTGATCCAACGGTAGATCATCCAAAGGTCTCTTTAGAATAAAAGAATAATGGTATAATAGTTGAATTACAAAATATGTTTTACCGGTGTTGTTTTTAGCAATTATCATATATTTTACCAAAAGTAACATAATATTGCTTCATCATGCTAGACTGACACCACCAAATCACTTTCCATCTCGAGAAAAAAGCTTTCAAAAGTAAAACAAACACAAACTTTTAACTCCCATATAAACTTTTTATTGCCAATATTTGCATATGTAATACTTTAGAACAGTTTTATTTCCCTTTGAACACAAATATAACTTTTCCTTTCATTTGAAGACAAATAGTTTCTTCAACTCAAGCATTCGAACTCAACACCAACCTAGAAGACTTTCACCTCAACTCAGGATTTTCAACCCATGAATTAATATATTTAACACTGTAAAAACAAAAGAAAAGAATCTAAGACCTACTTCGTTCTGCGTTTTGGCTAACATAGGTCAAATTAAAAGGAAAATCTGATAATAATAAGCACCATAAGACATTGCAAATGGATTACGCAAAAACTCAAAGTTGTGACGCCATTGTTTTCCAAAAAAATGCTTGCCCCACAAAAAAAAGTAGAAAATAAAGGTTCATGTCACCCTTAGCTAATAAACGTTCTAAACACACCTATGGTTTGGATCTGTCAAACCGCACGATAACCGTGTGGTTATCACAGTTACCACGTATGATAACAGTTTTAATTTTTGAAACCACGATATACACCATAATAACCATATAATTTTTATAATAATTATATAATTATCATAATAATCGACTCATCACGGGGACAGTAACCCTAAAAACGGTTTGTTAAACCTGGTGGTTCTACCAACGCCACAGCGTGGGTCACACCGTAGAAATGCGTAGAATAAACCCTGCGTGCTGTGACTATGATGATATGATTGGGCAAGTTTACTCGTGGCTGGGGGATCCTGTGAGGTGACGCGATGTGTGGCATGTGATGGGACTTGGCTGGCGCAAGAAACCTGGACAGGAGCATGATGGAAGAATCATGTGAACTTCCGGCACTTGACAGGCTCAAGCAGTCAGGGTACACGTTCTTGCCTGTTAGGCTGCGTGTTTAGTTTGCGTAAAGTTTTATAAAAAAATGTCACATCAATGTTTTGGACACACATTTAAAGTATTAAACATAGACTAATAATAAAATAAATTACAGAATCCGTCTATAAACGAACGAATTTATTAAACCTAATTAATTCGTCATTAGCACAAGTTTACTGTAAGCACTTTATTGTCAAATCATAGTCTAATTAGGTTTAAAAGATTCGTCTCGTAAATTACATGCAAACTGTACAATTAGTTATTTTTTTAGTTTATATTTAATATTTCATTTATTTGTTCAAACTTTCGATGTGACATAGTGTAAAGTTTTTGACAGATAAGTAAACATGCCCTTGGTTGCCTAGAGATGGTCAATTTGACAGTAGCACTGTACAAGAAAACAAATGAAGTACTACTATACATCTAGAGTACTACTTCTTCTATCAAAAGTAAGTTTTTTTACTCATATCACCTATACCAGTACAAAAATAAAAAATACCTTTAACTTCATCAAATCCTAGTGAAAAAGAATGCAAATATTCTTTGATTACTTAAAATACATTTATTTTGGAACAAACATGAGGAACAAAATAAAATTATTTTGAGACAAATAAAGTACTATTTTACTAGTTATAGCAGTACTCGGGAAAAATATCTCTATAGTACTCGGGAAAAAATATCTCTATAGTACTGCTCTCTGTCCAGTACTACGATATGTATATTTCGTATACCTTTGAGGTAAACAAAGCAGGTGAATTGTCTTTAAAAAATGAAATAGTACCATAACTGTCTAAACAAGAAAGAAGGATATCAAATCGTACCATGATTGTCACGCACAATTAGCTCTAATGACTTATTTTGGACTGGGTCAACTGTCATAACTGGTATGACGTTTAATATTGTTAATCACTAGTATATTTTAAGAATCAAAACAATTACAAATATGTTATGCCACTATATACCAAACAAAATGAAAAAACACTAGTGGTATAGCGATAGTGATAAAGTCTTGGATAGATGATTTTATCGAGTCTAAATTTTGATGTTTACAAGTATTACGTATATACAGGTAATTGTCAGTATGATTTTAGATGGGTCGTTACTTCCGTGTATTTGAGCGTGTGTGTCTGCTGCGTGTAATGAAAAAAAAACCAAACAAAATCCCATCCTAATTTAATCCCAAACTACTTACTATAAGCAATATGCCATTGCGTCGACGGCTAAGGACACTCCCAATATAGAAATCACTCGTAGTTTCTATACCTCGAAAATTTAAAAAAACTATCATCTCCAATGCATAACTTGTAATAGTTCATAATAGTAGTTTCTTAAAGAAAAATATATCAATATACAATACAAAACTAGTTAATCAGGTATGACATGTTTTTCTTGTGGCATGGAGGCATGGAGAAGAGAAGCTTCAAGCACTCCCGTACGGGAAGAAGAGAAGAACGCGCGGGGCGTGCGGCGGGCGGCGGGCGACGGGCGACCGCGGCGGGGGCGGACGACGGGCGGCCGCGACGTGGGGCCGTGCGGCGGGCGGGCGGTGGCGGCTACGGCGTGGGGGTCGGGCGGCGGGCGATTAGGGCGCCGGGGCTGGGTGGTGAGTGGCCGTGGCACGGGCCGGGCGGCACCGACGCCACAATAAATC
This sequence comes from Oryza australiensis, assembly GCA_019925245.2. Taxonomy (NCBI): domain Eukaryota; kingdom Viridiplantae; phylum Streptophyta; class Magnoliopsida; order Poales; family Poaceae; genus Oryza; species Oryza australiensis. The sequence goes on along the minus strand of JAIFGZ020000116.1, from coordinate 9,257,609 downwards.
GTAAGAAAATATGCTTCTCTCTAACGCTGGTTTCGTGCGCTTTGAGACTAGCGATGACTCGGTTTTTAACTTAGAAACGAAGTTTTATATTTTTTTACTTTTCAATAAGTGGTGCCACATCAACAAAGTAGATAGAAACCACGAGTCTGGGAGTGTCCTAAAGAGATCGTTCTCGGTTTGGGACCAACAACGACGACGACGATAAACAACCATAGTAAAATCAGAGTTTTGCAGTCAGCAAATAGGCAACTGCCAACGCAAAAGCAATCCATCAAACTGAGCCGAAACCGCCTGCCCCACTGTTGGGTGGAGTACAACTATAGTCACATCATCGAGCAAAATCTGCACAAGAAAATTCGCTGGATCATCCATCCATTCTCGGCTCGTGATGAGCGAGTCCCTGAATTTGCCTTGCGCAAGCTCTTTTGACATCATTATGCTTTCATGATTTCATCTACGTGCACACGAGGAATTAACCAATTGATTACTACTTGCTTCCGGATTTTTTGAAAAAAATATATATTACAAACTTCATACACGATACAAATATAAAATTATCATATGATATATTATCAGAAGTAAATTTTTTACTCTCAAATATAAGCATGAGTAATATTTTTATTGAAAGTAAAAAATTTAACGTTGATAAATCTCAAACGTTCATTTGTGTAAGGTTTATGCTATATATGTAGTTTGTACTATATTTTTTTTCAGGTTATTACAATCATCTTGTGATGTTTTAAAATGGCACACATAATAGGAGTGCACCTATTCATTCAAGATGTTTTGGTTCCAATTTAAATAGGACTTGATCATAAGCCTCTTTGTTTAGCAAACGCTACACTCTTCAGAAATCAAATGGTAAGAAGATCCTATTGCTTCTATGGAAATGATACCCATTTCCTTTAGAAATATAAGGTGTATTTTAACTATTCAATTTTAAACTTTGATCAATTATTAATCTCATAATATTTAGATTTTATCATAAAAATGATATAGTTGGATTTATGTTCGAAAAATACTTTCTTATAACTATGATCTTGTAACCATAAGCAAAATAGTATAAAAGATTTGCAATCAAAGCTTATTTTTTTATAATCAAAATACACCATATACTTTTTAATGGAAGGAATTTTTTTTATAATTATAAGATAATAATTGCATTGAGAAAACACACTAGTAGTACACTACCAACCTAGAAATGATGATACACAAGTTCCTTAGTCATACCTTTTAGTATAGAGTACTGTGTTAACCGATACGTCTATAAATTAGATACTCCTATCTTAACTTACTTGCACGCTTAATTTACTGCAACTTTTCTCCAGCCGAGTTGCAGCTCCAGCAACTCAAACGTACACGCGCTGTGCCCTGGGTGATCAACTGATCAGGGACCACCTTAACAAGCATGCTTGTGTCATAGCATGACACAGACGAAACCATGGCCGCACTATCAGCAGTCAGCACACAGTGCCAGGTTTATCTGCAGTATACAAATACGAGGAGAAGATCTGGATCCTGCCATGAAAACTGCAGTAACCTCCAAAAGATGGGAGAAAGAGCAGCGCTACTGGTGGTGTTGGTGTGCGTTCAAGGTGCCTGGCTAGGGAATCTTGGAGCTCAATTTTTCTTCACCGTTTTTTTCTTCTTCTTTCGTGGCTCCCGAGAAAGGATAGGTTGGTTCTTCTTTCGATGGTTAGCAAGCGGTTAATTAACTAAATCCACCTGATGCCGAATCTTTTTGGGCATGGGCATGGCAGAACCGCTCAGCTTAGTCAAGTGGGGCTTTTTTTGATTAATTTTTACTATTAAAGTGCACAGCACGCACTCCACTTGTTTACAAGTAGCAGCATGCAGCTGCTGCCTGCTGCTGTAGCTGCCTGTCCATTTGCGAGAGGTGCTGTGTTATTTGCGTCTTGTTTGACATCGATGTTCTGTACTTCTGTGCCATTTGTTGGTTATTAGTTATGCAGGGGCTTCATAAAAGCATGAGAGGCATCCGTTGTTATATATGCAGACGCAAGCAGTTGCATGACAACAACTTGATGCGACGTCTTATAATTTGTAGGAAAGCGATTTGGTTAGCATCATTAGGCCAAATGGCCAGCTTGTAGCTGTAGGGTGCCTTCTGGTCTGCTCCCCCAAGTTGGATCCACCATTTGCTCGGGCTCTGGATGCTGTAGGTGTTTACACCTTCATGTCTAATCCAATCCAGACGTGTTAAAAAAAAAGAGCATCTAGATGTGTTACCTGTGTAACAGCCCTTGGACCTTGTAAGTTGAAACGTGCCTCCAAGAAAATGCTGGCTCTCTACAGGATACACGCCTATATTTACTGAACATGGTAGCTTTCTGTTCTGTTCTGTTCCTACATGTAGAACTCCTCGAATTCCTTGATTTGGAAGTGATCAAGTGAACACGTACAGGTGGACACGACTGGACCAAAGCGACGAATGATTGAGCAGAGAGTAGAGTAGTACAGGACCAGTAGCCACCATCGGCCAGCACGCCGTCCAACTCTGACCAAACAACACAAAAATCTCGTCAGCTTCTCGCACGCTTTCCGTCACCACCTGCCATTGCCTGGAACCCCCAAGTGCCAGCTCGCTCGCCTGCCTCGGCAAGAGAAAGCCAAATCTCACTTGGGCTTGGCACCCCACCACCGCGGACGCGACGGCGACGCCACGTTTGCGCCGCGGGGGGCGGGGAGTCAGTCAAGGGCACCCGGCCATCAGCCAGTCTCATCCATCGACTGCTACCTCCTCCTCCCCGTAAAGACATTCTCCACGGTCGCGCGTCGCTTTCGCCTGTTTCGCGCCTCCACGACTCCACCCCCACTCCAACCGCGTCGTCCGCCCGCCGGCTGGGCGCCACCTCGGCTTCCTTTCGTAGTTATCCACACGGGGAATGGAAAGGGAGGCCAGGCCACCCCCACGACGTGGCGAGGCCTGGGTGATCGCTGGTTGGATGGCAGCTTTCTGCATTCCACATCAGAGGAGAGAAAAAAAAGGGAGAGGGGTTCAGCTTGAGTTGTGTTTGGCTCCTCAGAACTGTACAAAGATACATGGCCATGTACTTCTATGCTGATTGTAAGATTAAACCGGCACTTCCTATTGATCTAACGACGGACTTATACATTCAACTCTTGTAGAGTTTTTAACTAATAGATATAACCTATTTTAAATAAAATAAAAAAGACAAACATGTTAAAAATCATAAATCTAAAGAAAATACTGTTCTAAAATCTAATTTTGATGCACTGAATTGAGTATAAATGCTATCTAACTGAGTGTAAGTGCAAATTATCAAATCAAGATCGTACAGATGAAAAAAAAAAGATTAAGCCCAAAAATCAGTCGTAAGTAAAACAGCAAACCCGTTGTACAAATCATACATGGGCCGATGGGGCTGATGGGCTACATGATTCATCAGATAAAAGAAAGAAAGAAACAAAGGAATAGGTGGAAAATTGGCTGGCAAATAATTGCAAGATGAATAGTTGGTAGTTGGTACTGCATGGCCTGGCTGGAAGATGGGAGACCATCCTATGTTTGTACCCTTGAAATTTTGCGTCCTTGCCATTATCGACGGAACAGCGGTATCCATATTCTTCAACATTGCTCAGCAAGCTTTTCTTGGCACACAGCGCTCCTTCCCAACAAATGCCGTAGGAAATCAGTATGCAGGGCATGGCCAGCCTTTGTCACAGAAGGAAAGCTTAAAATAAGATGTCACAAACTGGATTACAGATTTTTGGGATAGCATAAAAGGTGTAGAAGTAGAAGTTAGCCCAGCAGTTTGCAATTTGTTCTATACAAGAGAATTTTCATTCTGCAGAAAGGCAGTATGATAAGAATATCCTATGGCTTCAGATAAACCTTTTAATGTAAGGACCACATGTTATAGACAGTACTTGAAAGCAAGAGGTTGTGATGCATCAGCAAAAACAAAAATGTGTCTGTAGTTTAAACCTTTAAGGTCACAATCAGAATAATGAGTATTATTGCAACTTGTGAAACGTTCACTTGAATAACATAACACAATAATGATACTTTTTGGTTGGTAATTGATGTACCCTTTAGGAGTAGGACCAATGGTAACTTTTACTAAGCTTTGACCAGGTTTTATTAATGGTCAGAAGTCAGCATCCACAGTTTCATTGTCATGAACTTGGGAACTCAGAAGCTATATTGCTACCGTTAAAATGGAATGAAAAATAAGTAATTAACACAAGGGTCTAATCCAGCCAAAGATAAAAAATAGGTCAATGTGATTGCTAAAAGGAAAGGGTGCTGCACAAACTTAAAAGACAACAAGTTCATGGAATTGTAGAAGTCAACTATTAGCATAACCACGTATACAATTTATATGAAATTTGACTCCATTATATATATATATATATATATATATATATATATATATATATATATATATATATATATATATATATATATATATGAATTTCACCAAATAAACTAATCTCAACTCCCAACCATCTTGGCACACCCTTCAGTTATCTTCAAGATTTAGTGAAAGTTCAAGAATTATTTAACAAAAGATAAAACAATCAAGACGAGCAGTTCTACATAACTCACCACTGGTTAATCAAACCCAGCGTGGAACTGGATGACCAGTGGTGAACTTACATAATTCAAATGATGAAACACAGCTCCAGAAAAAAATGATGTTCAAGGTAGTTTCAGGCCAAGTAAAAATATATAGCTCATAGCATGTCTGACACGTGTGACTAGTCCCAGAGTCCCATATTTACATAAAGATCTTGAATCCTGTGTATTTGGACATGATTTCATGTCACGAATGGTTAAACATAGATTCTCACAGGCCTCACACCATACTAGACAGAAATGTCCTTCCTAGTTTACATGTAAAATCAGAGTGGCACCACCTATCAGACGATGCTACTCAGGGAGGAAGCATAAGCCTGAGAAGCTAGCACATAATTTCTGACTGAAACATATACACGTCTTAGGTTCCCATAAACAGCATAGCATCCCAGTACATTACTGCAATTTCCTCTATCTTTCCACTCATTAGATAGGCACATAGATTACTATCCACATGTAGAACTGGTTTTATACTTGTAGACAACTGGGTTAAGATTACATTCACTCACAGCTTTGTCCCATTTGTGAACATGGATATTCTATATGTGATAACTCCAGCATACTTGCTAACAATTTTACTGGAAAATCTGGCATGCCATCTCAAAGCTGCTATACTATATTACCACTGACACAACATGTGCTACGAACTGCATCAGAAGATAACAATGCTGTAGTAAATTGAATTTCAAGAACATACCTTGTAGGCAACTACATGAGCAACTGGAAAACCCTGGTTACCATTCTGTGCAAGAAGCGAGAGATCACCGATAAGATCTAAACTCTTGTGGCGGCAAGGTTCATCCTCAAACCGCAGTGGTGGATTTAGCCAACCACCAGACATACTGCCAAAAACCAAATGAGTATACAATTATATGATTAAATTAGAACAGGTAATATGTAGTTTAAGCCGTGCAGCAATTTCAACGCCTAGCCGCATGAGCCCAACATCATCAACAGGCATATCTTTGTAAATACAGTTGCACCGCCACTACTTGAACTGTACACAGTATACTAACTTTGGATGCTCATCATAGAACACGAATAAAGTTCAATGCCAAGCTATTGTGCATAGTATTAAGTTTCTCTCAAAAAACCTGAAATATGTATTCATGCTAACCTAGAGAATACAGACATTGAATAGTAAGCACTAAGCAGATTGACCTATTTTTTAAAATCTCTAGCAATTAAAAGACCATTTGACTTGTTACTCATTCAGACATTGTGCCAGACAATATTTAAGAAACAACCCAGTATATTTAAGAAATAAAGCAACAAGTGGAAGTCCAAATTCTTAAATCCATACAGGTTGGGATGATGCCATCATCTCATTATTGCCCAGTATCAAAATCCATCATGCAGTAAGTCACCAGGTATAGTATAATATGTGCTTCTCAGAACTACGTCAAGAAAAAAAATCACCAACCCACAGCAAAGAACACAAAATTCCAGAATATCATTCCTCACCTGCAAACCATAGCATTTTCTAGCGATCCTCCTTTGATGAGCCCAGCAGAACGCAATTTTTCAACCTATAAATTCCATAAATGCAACAAAATACACAAATGGTCTTCCAGTCAAAATAAAAAAAATGGGAAAGAGAGGATGAAACATGTGAACATGACAAAGTAGATGAAAGCGAAAGCATATATGGAATGTTACATTGCCATGATTCTTGTAAGAGACACCATAAGTTGCATGAACAAAACAACATCCATATTGTATAACATCAACTACTGTAAAATACCTCTTCATATATACAGAAAGTTCTTGCAGGGGCTATCTTGCTTGAGTAGACATTAGCATCTAGGACTGTTGCGAAGCGCTGACACCCAATTGCTGGCACCTGCAACAGGATGCACGCTCTGCTCAAGTTCTAAACATATATTTGAGACATTTTAGCATTGACATCCAAGTTAAATATTCCAAATATTATAATGAAGGTACTCCCTTCTGATTGAGTGATTTTTTGGACATTCAACATTGACATGGCTTCGAAAACACAACTTTGACTATCAATTTCCATTACGACGTAGTTAAGATGGTAACCATATAATAATATGATACTACCTTTATTGACAACCTGTGCATTTCTTTTACCTCCAATTATATATGTGCATTTCTTTTACCTCCAATTATATATTCATAAGATATTGATAGCTGATAGCTAGTGTTTACTCGCTCCATCCCAGTTTGATCATCACCTAAGATTTTTTAGGTTTTCTCAAAATGATCATCCTCTAACAAGTATATCTTCGTTTATTTGTGCAAAGAGTAAATGTATATCATTGAATACACTGCATGCAACCAACCAAAATTAATTTTTATTGGTGCAACTCCATGCAATATTTAAATTATGATGCAATACATGGGACACGAAACGACATAACACCTTGACCGATGACGATTAATTTCAGAATGATGAATGTTTTGTTATCCTTGGTCTCTGCGCTCTTTGCTTAGGTGATGATCAAACTGGGATGGAGTATAAGTTACCGTTACTCCATCCATTCACAAATATAAGCATTTCTATGTTGTATCCAACAGATTAAGGTTGAGGAGAAAATATTGTTGGTGCCCCTCATCGAATGAGGGATGATTGGGGGTGAGAGGATGGTTGAGGGTAAGATGGGAATAAATTTGAACGAGGTGATTGATGGGATAAGTAATACGGTAGGAATTCTTATATTTCTAGACAAATTTCAAATGCTTATATTTGTGGATGGAGGGAGTAGGTAGCATACAACATATCGTCACCAGAGGTAATAGGTAATATGTGGTTTATTCATGTGATTCTTGAACCTTAGAAACAAAAATCTTGAGGTCCAAAATAAGGGAAACTTTGGGTAAGCTGACCTTTATTTAAGTGCGTATTAACAAAACACCCATTATTTAGACTCAATTACATACCAATTACATAATATAGCAGCATAATGAATAGATAATCAACATTAGAAAAAGGTAAGACTAGATTCATTATCAGTAATCCTGTAAGAAAGAGAGTAAAAGAAATAGAAGCAAATATACATAAAAGAAATGAATGAGCTCAAACGTTAGCATTTCCTGATCATAAAGGGAAGGGATAAGACATACTTTTGGAAAATCAATCCCGTATGTTACACGGATTCGTGAGGAAGGGAGTGCAGCTATAAAACAATCAGATTTCTGCAAATAAACAGGCTCGTGGATTTCCGGAGCCAGTTTCTCCAGTTTTTGGCCACCGGAATCCTTGGCCGCACACAGACCTGCACCTCTTATAGCCACAACCCACTCTTGCGCTGATCCATCAAGCAACGGAATCTGTCATGGCTGAACAGTTCATATAAATGAAAAGGCTTCACGTTGCAACATTTTTCGTTGCAGTACAGTCACACATCAACATCTACCCAGATACCAAAAGGGCGCCGCACCTCGTCACCGCCGCTGACCTCGACGCGGCAGTTGTCGACGCCGAGCGCCTCCATCGCGGAGAGCAGGTGCTCCACCGTGCGCACCCGTGCGCCGCCCCGCCGCAGCGTGGTGCACAGCGGCGAGTGCGCATCAGCATTCGCCACCTCCGCCGCCACCCTCGTCTCCTCCTCCTCAACGACGAAGTATCTCCCCTCACCGGCTCGCGCGGGGAGCAGCGTGGCGGTGGTTTTTGCCCCCGAGTGGAGCCCCACGCCCGATCTGCTCACCGCAGCGGCGAGCGTCTGCTGCGGCAACCCTGTCTGGTAGAGAAAGGGGGTTAGTCAATATCGGAGATTCAGAGAAGTGTTTTCCGAACCCTCTTACTCACCGGCTTCCAGGAGAAGGCCGCACGGGAGACGGACTTCAGGGCTCGGGCAGCGGAGCCGCACATGGCGGCGGCGGGAGGGATTCCCACTTCTCCCTTCCAGGTGCTGTGGCATTTGTGCGAGCTCCCGATGTGCACGAGGGTGGGACCAAGCCGGCATTTCTCTCGGGTTCCACATGCCAGTCTCATGATGCTCCTCCATCCCAGAACGCATTGGGGCAACATAGTGTGCGTGGTTCACGGGCATGAATGGATGGAATACGACCATGTATGTTTCTTGTGATATGACGACCAATTTTTTATTAAAAAATTCAAAAAATATCACCGATAAACATTTAAATTCAAAAAATATTATCGACAAATACGAGTTTCATATAACGTCATCGTATAAGCGATTTATGTCTCAGAAATACCATCGTCATTTTTGAGAGACGTTAATAGAGAGATGTTAATGAAACCCTAACGACGATGATATTTTTAAGATAAAATCGCTTGTACGATGACATTTTTATGAAACTCGTGCTTGTCGATGACATTTCTTGAAAATGAATGCTTGTCCTTCTTAGATTTTCTCTTTTTTTGTTTTATATGAATAGGATTATCCAATTTCTTGTTTGGTTGGAGGGATATAGCATGATGTTATAAGCCAAAATTTAGTGAAGCTCATTTGTCATATATTTTTTTATCAAATATAACCTTTTAAAATTTAAAATTTAATTGTAATAAGGCAAAATTAGTTTTGTAGCATCCAAAGTTTTTATTTTTGGTTTTATAGGATCGAAAGTTCACGGTTCATATTAATAGAATGGAAACCTCTTTCCGTTACTTTTTTAGCACTTTCGTCATCTTTCTCCGTTTCCCACCCAGCTGTTGACCCAATCTAGCATGATCGTTTACCTCGTTGGGTGAAGCCACACTCACTCTCCTTGCTTATCGTGTGCCACCTCGGCTATGGCTGCGTCGGCGCTGCCACTTGGTCCAACGGCAGCAGGTGTTTGGCAGCGGCAGCCACATCCTCATCAACGTTGTCATCGCCTTGTCCGTTGTTATCGCCTTGCGCCACCGTTACCACTTGGTCCAACGGCAACAGGTGTCTGGCAGCCTCACCCTCATCAACGCTGGCGTCGCCTTGTCCATTGTTGTCGCCTCGTGCAGGGCTCCCCTCAACAGATACATGACAAATCTACTAGCTAGTCTAGCATCTTCCCCGACATGAAAAATCGACAAGGGATAGACAGAGCTTTTGCCTTCATTTTATTTTTAAAAGAAAAAGGCACTCATCTGCAATCAGCAAATAATTTAATTATCTGTTTCAACAACAGTTACAGCAAATAAATAACAATCAGAAAATGAATTGATGATCGATCGGATGCACGGGCCATCATCGACTTACAAACGAGCAAGTCAGATTGCGCTGGCTCAAATATAGGAAGAGAAGCGCTCTGGGCACGGACAGGTCAGGACGACGTCAATAGGGCGAGGTTGCTGGAGACTTGCTGCCGATGGACTGTGCGGTGGCATCGATGGCACGAGGCTGCTCTGCTCAGATAGAAAATAGGGATTGGCTGGCACAGAAGGACAGTAGACAGCAACCAGAGTTTTGGTGGAAACGGGAGAGGACCGACAAAGGTGCTATGTATGCTAGCGAAGAGAAGTTTTTGATGCTATAAAGTGAACGGTGAACTTTCGATGCTATAAAATTAAAAAATGATACTTTAGATGCTACATTATCAATTTTACCTTGTAATAAATATAATAATATAATCAAATCACAAATTCGATAAACAGTTTTTAAAAAATCACCAACCACAACCAATCGAAATAGGCCACATCATTCAAACCAAAACATAAATGGCTTCATTCGGCCAAATCGGTCGGATCCACTCATCCAGCATATCGAGGAAATATTTTCTTTTCTAGACCGTCTCATCCACCCTATCCTCCAACCAAACACAACAAAAAAAATGGATGGTCATCTCCTATCCAGTCTCATCCACCTAACCAAATACACCCTAAAGATTGTCAATATTGAGAACGACTATCTTTGTCTCGTCAGTATTACATCGGTATTACAGTAAAAATTCTTCCTCTCCATTGCTAAAAACATATCCTATCACAGAAGTTACTTCTACCTCCTTCATCCCAAAATAAATCACATAGGTTAGAAATCTGAAAAGGCCTACCACACCCACCCCCACCCCCACCCCCAAATAAACAATAACTTGAAGCGAATCCTTAGGACAGTCCATACTTTGCCTCAAAATTGGATTTTTTTATTTTTAATTTTATTTATTAAATTATATACAAAAATAATTTTTGTTTGAAATATTTACGAAGAAGTTGCCTCACAACCTTTGGAAGAACTTTTTGAAAAACACTTTTTGTAAGACGTTTTTTTCCGACGTGAGATGATCGTTGGCTCACGCCTAACTGCCCGCTTGCCGAGAGGCATAATTTTTGCAGCGCCCTTTCCCAAGGGCTTTTTTTGGGGGAGGGGGCCGCCAGCAAAAGGGCATCGAGGGTAGGCTGTCTTTTTTACAGGCGGCTCTCTTGCCACCCTCTCCGAAGGCTTTTTTGTGGGAGGGGCCCGCCTATAGACCCAAGCTGCAACCCCTTGTCGCTCTCAAGCAGGGCATTTTTTGCCCCGAGTATAAAACCCACTCCTTTTCTTTGATTTTTCATTGTAATCACTCAAAATACGAAAAAGAGAAACAAGGGAGGAGTGAGGGAGAGGAGAAGGGTAGCGGCGAAGCCACGGCGGTTTGCCGACTCCATCATAGGTAAATACATTCTATCTTCTTATCTTGTCAATTTCTATAGCATTTTAGTATTAGTAGCATATATTTTAGTTAGATCGAAGATCTAGAGCATACACCATGTTTGTAGAATTTGAGACCTCGGGCAAACAATATATTTTTAGAATTTGAAACTTAGGGCATAATAAAAATAGATGAATGCGACATTAAATCTATTAGTATGATTTGAACTTAGTTGACATATCTTTTTTATTAGGCAAAATGTCATGTAAAGTCATATGTCAATTAGTTCATGGTCAAAGCAATCTTAGATTTGGTCCAAATGGTGTTGATCTGTTAGATTTTAGCATAAAATCAAAGGGCATTAATAGGCCTGTCGAGAGAACTTTTCAGTCATTTTATAGTTGGTTGCTGCGAGGATTTAGAGTTGACCCAGAAATCAACACAATGTCAGTATCTATCGAGTGAGTTGTATAACAGAAGGTTATTTCTAGGAACTAATGCCGATGAATATCACTGTCGCCTAGAGACGGTATGTGGAGATGACTTTTGAATGTTCATGGCCTTTTGTTATTTTTGCGTCGGTGCATGAAAAGGATAACAGTGTTGCAATGGAAACATAATATGTTAAGGGTCCAAGCCATGTGGGGGATTCTGTTGGAATATCAATGGAAAATGAGGGACATCAAACAGAGGTGACAGAGGTGGTACAAGCCATGGTGTGACAGATGAGGGAAAGAGAGTCGGTACAATATCGTTGATGAAATGGAGAGGGATGATTTTAATAACGAGCAAGCGGAAGACAATGCATCATCTGACGAGGAAGATGATGTAATGCCCACTGATTGGACAAACGAGGACTTTTTGGGGCTTGTTATCTTAGAGGGACATCATGTACCCTGGGAATACAAGGAGAAAGATATAATTAAGGGTGCTAGGTATTCTCATTCAGAGGTGAAACTGCATCTAGCCTCCTAAGTGGGTTTTGGTGATTAATGACAAAGTGGTTAAAGGACTAATGCATCAAATTGAGATAAGTACAGATGATTAGTCCCAAAGTGCTTAGCTGTGCAAAATATGCTCAAAGGAAACCATCCAACAACAATTGCAAAGTGGCGAGAAGATTTGTCGCCTTATTTGAAATTTCTTTTTCCTTTAATCTTGAGTTTTAGGAAAACCGTACTATTAAGAGGGGTTTATGATGGGTTGAGATGATCTAAGTCCTCAAATGATGATCTAAGTGCTTATAGTCATAATCTTGAGGATTGAGATTTTTTCTAGCCTTTTTCATATTTTTCCTCTTTTCAGGACAGAGAATCCTGACCAGAAGTTTCGAGGTTCTTGACCAGAACTTCCGGACACCTTTGCCAACTCAATTCCTAAGTGTTGACCGGATGTTCTGGGGGTCCCAGACTGGAACTTCCGGACACCTCTGCAGTTCAAATGTGAGTAACGGCTAGGTGGCACCATCACTAACCTATAAATATCCCACACCTTCTCGAGCTCACTTTTGGCAATCCAACTTTTGTTTTTTCGTCCCCTAGCCTCTCTCATGTTATTCTAGACCACTCCACCTTGATTCTTAAGCATATGAAGCAAATTTGAGAGAGAATTGAGGGATTTGAGAGGTTTTGTGAGAGTGAGAGAGCTAGGATGACTTGAGCACTTGGTGATTCTTGCAGGGATGTGGTTTGATGCTTATTACTCTTAGAGAGGGATCTCCTAGACGGTTAGGCGTCTCCCGCGAGTATCCGGCGATTTGTGGATTGACCCGAAAAAGTTTGTGAAAGTTTTACTCACCTCCGCAAGGAAACGTGGTATGAATAGTGAAATTCTGAGCTGAGCTTTATGAGGTTGTCTTGGTAGAGCAATCCTTGTCTGTGGTTCTTGCTAGAGAGTCAAGTTTGGATCTATGTGATCACTTTGATATCTAGCGAAGAACCTAGAAATGTTGGGTTGGAGACCAGAGACTTCCTTCTAGGGCTTTGCTTGGTGAGGCAAGAGGTTAATCGAGACCCAGCTCTTCGAAGTTCCTCAACGGAGAGTAGGATTCGTTGAATCCGAACTTCGGAAAAAAATCATTGTCTCAATTGTGCTTGTTCTTTACTTCCTGCTGAGTATTTATGTTTCCAAGTTGTTCCTCCCTGTTACCTGCAATTAGACTTGTCTTGAAAGTCACTTAGGCTCGAGATCATATTCTCGAAGTCTCATAACACCGGAAGTTCCGGATCAAAACACCGGAAGTTTTGGTTAGCCTGAGCTGATAGGAAATTCCGGAGTTCTTGCTCGAAAGTTTCGATGCCTATTTGTTTTAACCGCTATAATTTGCAAGTAACTTTCAGGAACGCCTATTCACCCACCTTTAGGCGACATCTATGGGCTTTCAAGAGGATCTAAAGGAAGCGATGAAGCATTGGACGGTCTCATTGCGGAGAGAGTCTAAGGTGGTCAAGTCAACCAAATATGTGTACGAATTGAGATACATAAAGGAAGAGTGTATATGGCGTGTTCATGCATATAAGGGTAAATGGAATGACTATTGAAAAGTTAGTATCGTGACCGAGCATCAATGCCACTTACAAGGGGTGGAGAAGTACCACCGCAACATCACTTCAACTTTTATTGCAACTGAGAGGTATGGTGTTGTTCATAACAATGGGTGTGAACCAAGATCAATTATTAGCCACATTGAAGACAAATTCAAGTACACCATAAGCTATGCCAAGGCCTAGAGGGCCAAAAAGAAGATTATCGAGATGAGGTACGACACATTTGAAGCATCCTATGATAATTTGCCTCGTATGTTCAGCATTGCCCGAATAGTAATACTTACTTTGACATTCATACATTCCAATCACCTGATGATCCAACCAAGTGTACAGTGCAGAGAGCTTTCTTTCATTGGGTGCTTACATCAAAGCATTCTTGCATTATCGTCTTGTACTATGCATAGATGGTACATTTTTTACCGGTAAATACAGAGGTCAGATACTGACGACAATTGGAGCTGATTAGAACAATCAAGTGTTATCTATGGCTTTTGCATTTGTAGAGAGTGAGAACATTGAAAGCGGGTATTGGTGTTAACAACCAAATTTGGTAACTAAATCCCCAGGTTTGAACCAGAGAATGAGGCAGAATCGGAGAAGATGAGCGACCTGCGGAGAAACAGGGGCCGCGTCGGCTAAGTCCGAATCGGCTGCGGAGCCAGTCGGCTGAGTCCGAGTCGGACTAGGATAGCCGATGCCGATCCCGTGCGAAGATAGAGCTGGGGCCGGTCCTGAGAGGAAATTTGAAGATAAAGTATTGGATTTGGTCTCCAAATTGTGTGTTAAAGATATTGCCATCTATGGATAAGGTCCTGTAACGGCGATTGTATCTGTAAATTAGGAAGTTATTAGATATTCCTTTTGTAATGCGGCATGGGACTGCGTCCCGAGATATTATCGTATTGTAAATAGTAGATAAGGTAGAAACCGTGTCCTACACGAATGTCGTTATGCGTAGGTATAAATAAGACCCGAAGGCTCTTTGTAAAAACAACCAACACACAATCTGTCAACTTCGGCGCATCACCACCCTTTTATTTTTGATGAGTTCTTGCTCTTGCTCGGGTTGCATCGGCTTTGATCTCCGAACAAGGTAATTCCTTGTTACCAGTGGTTTGTATCGTCGGGATTAGTGCTTCCATCGTCATGATACTCTAGTTTCGATGTTATAAACTACGCAATCTATCATACGTGGCCTATAATCTAGAGCAATACCTAGATCTATCTCGCAATCAGCTGGTTTCCCTCTGAAGGCAGGAGCCGATGAGGTTAGATCTAGGGGTTGAATTAGATTATATGTCGTGTCTACCGTCTCGAGGGGTTCTCATTAGCTTATACAGATCTATTATTTCTTTTTGTACTTAATGCTGCATCTAATCGACCTATTAAGTCGCTTTTAAAACTACCAAGATCTGTTTGGTTTAATGTTTATCATTAAAGACAGCGCTGGAGTTTCAGCCAGCCTTATCTGTTTTAGTTATCTCTTAGTGTTAATTGCTATTAAATATATTAAAACCGCCTTTTATATTAAGATCTCAATCTATTTAAATGCCCTAAGCCAGTATCAATCTGTCAAGTTACGCTGACAGCCGATTGATCTAGGTTTAACACATTTAGATTAGATTAATATCTTTTTATAAAATGTATCAGAGTATTAGCCGATTCACATTAGACCTACAGTATCGGTTAGGTTGTCAATGCAGATAATTATTATCCCATGTTTCTTTAGTCTAAGTGATTTATACTGTCTTGGTATGCTATCGATCTATCTCAATCACTTAGTATAAATGTGCTTTGAAATAACCTGTCAGGCCAGTGTGTGGGAATCGAATTTCTCATCAACACGCTTTTGGCACGCCCGGTGGGACCAAGTGCAGACCTCCAAGCTCAACACAATGTCTGGCGTTAAGAACCTAGAAATCAACGAGGAAAACGTCATCCTGGTGAAAATTGAACAACTGTCGGCTAAACAACTAGCCAACTATAAACAGATGGTTGAGCAGCTGCAGGTTAATTACCTGTAGTCCTTTACCCATACCAGATCTGAGGCTGTCCTCCAGAAGTTCAAATTCAAGCTCGAAGACCTCAACACGTCCTCCGAAGAGGACAGGAAAAGAAAGAAGAAAATGGAGGACATTAAACAGGAACAAGATGATTCGGGACTCCACACACTACAGGACCGAATCGACTCGGTTGTGCACCACGCCCTCATCAACCAAAGTGGCATACTGGTTAATACTCTCAACAACATGATAGCCATTGTGGTTGACTAGAAGATAGCCGAGCAATTGCCAAGGGGGCCGACCTACTTCGCTGACGGTCAGTTCCCGGGCTATAGGGTGTTGGCAACTCAGAACCGGCTGACGTCGTCGCCAGGGCAGCAAAACCCACCAGGAGGAATCCCGGTCCAGCCGACTGCACACGCATCGGCTTCAAGGCCGCCACCCCTCATCCTGAGTCAACAACAACCTCCTCACCAGGAGCACGGCACCCGGACAGTGAGCCAGGAGCAATTGGCAGACATGTTCGGCATCAATCGGTGACTTGAGCCGGCTGGCAACCTCGTTCCACGGCCACAACACGATTCCGGCAGTCATCGGCTCCCTCCTAAACAGACACCACCGCTGGCGCATCGGCCGCCTCCAGTCGCGAACCACTTGCAATACAAACATCTCGGAGGCCAATATGATCAACAGTATCGGTCGCAGACGTCACCACCCCTTCAGTATCGGCAAGGACCCATACCATATGAATAATACGAGCCGATACCCCAAGCTCAAGACAACAGACCTTGGGCCGATCTGATTGCCGATGTGATGCGCGATCAGTTCGGCCTCAAGCCAAAGGACTCCGGCCATATGTACCGGTACCCGTATCCAGAGCACTTCGAGAGGGTGCCACTGCCAAACCGGTACAAAGTGCCAGACTTCTCCAAGTTCTCTGGGCAAGACAATGTGTCTACCTACGAGCATGTCAGCCGATTCCTGGCTCAGTGCGGGGAGGCATCGGCTACAGACACACTCAGGGTTCGCCTATTCCCGCTATCATTATCAGGATCGGCCTTTACCTGGTTTTCATCGCTGCCATACAACTCGATACAGAGCTGGGCCGATCTTGAGAAACAATTCCATAGCTATTTCTACTTCGGCAACCATGAGATGAAGCTGTCGGACTTAACCAGCATCAGACAGAAGCACGAGGAATCGGTCCAAGACTACATTCAATGTTTAAAAGAAATGAGGAACCGATGCTACAGTCTGGTTTTATCGGACTCCCAGCTAGCCGGTTTGGCATTTCACGGCCTTCTGCCACCAATCCACAAAAGATTTTTGGCTCAGGACTTTGACAGCTTGGCCCATTTGGCCCAAAAGGTGATGACCGACGAGCAAAGATTTCAAGAATCAAGGAAGGCCGTCAAAAAGATTAATCACGTCGTCTGCGAAACAGACTGAGAATCAAGCGACAACGACGTTCAAGTAGCGGCAGCCGAGTGGACAAGAAACAAGAAGGCCATAGTCTGCCAATGGCTTTTGAAAATGGTTAAGGAGGAGAAGTACGACTTCGACATAACCAAAGCCGATAGGATCTTCGACCTATTGCTAAAGGAAAAACAAATTCAGCTTCCGGCCAACCACGTCATCCCATCGGCCAAAGAACTCAAGAAGAAGAAATACTGTAAATGGCACAACACCACCTCCCACAACACCAACGACTGCAAGGTGTTCAGGCAGCAGATCCAGTTGGCCATCGAAGCCAGGAAAACAAAGTTCACAGAATCGGCTAACTCGATGAAGGTTGATGGCAATCCTTTCCCGGTGAACATGGTCCAGGCCGACCACAGGCAAGCTGATCGGCAGCACCGAGTGACGTACAGCTTAGCCGAAACATTAAAATCAGTCAAGGTCGAGCCAAAGCCAACTAGAGACAAAGCCGTACCAGTCAACATGGTGCATACCACTGATCGATCGGTTTATCGACGGCCGATATGGATGGATAGCCGACGCCGGTTTCAACTACGAGTACAACAACAAGAAGAAGATCGGCGCGGCAGGCCGTACCAGAGAGAACCTGAGCGGGTAGGATTGTGATATGTCAGACGCCACAGTGACTACGACCCGCATTGGCGCTGGGAATTCTTCCGATTCTGCTGTGAATCGGGCATGAGGCTGCCCACAATCGAAGATTGCCCAGCCTGTAGCGAATTTTGAGAGGGCGAGTACAGGGACCCCCCAATGCAAAGTCCTATTTGATTCGTCCCCAAGGTCGTGCAGCTCAACCAGAGAAGGCTGCCTGTGCACGATCGGCTGGGGCTGATTCATCAAGATTTCTTCGAATACGAGGACGAGGAAGAAGAGAAAACCGACGAAGAACAATCGGCTGACCCACAATGGTGCCCTTCTGACCTGTTCACCAAGACGCATAAAAGAAGAATACAGAGGCTGAAAAGCGAAGGACAGGAGGAAGAGGTCCAACAGATGATTCAGTACCAGCAACGTCGGCAGGGCAGAAAACAGTGGTGACCCAAGAAGAAGACCACCCCAGCCGATGAGAGCCCAGCCGATCAAGCAAGAAGGACGGCCAAAGGAAAAGGAAAAGCTTCTGCATCGGTCAACATGGTATTTACGTTGCCAGCCAAGTTTGAGGCCACCAAGGCCGATGCAGGCAACGTCGAGGAGACCTTGGCAAAGCTAGTCCTGTCCCCGGAGCAAGCAGTTTTTGAGAAACCTAAGGGGACCAAGAATCGGCACCTGAGGCCACTATATGTAAAGGGATTCATCAATGGCAAGCCGATGTCTAAGATGCTAGTCGATGGAGGGGCTGCTGTCAACCTAATGCCCTATGCAACTTTTAGGAAGCCGGGCAAAGGAGCCAAAGACCTGATCAAGACGAATATGATTCTCAAAGACTTCGGCGGTAACCCTTCAGAGGTCAAGGGAGTTTTAAATGTTGAGCTGACCGTCGGCAACAAGATCATGCCCACTACATTTTTCGTCATCGACGGGAAGGGATCATATAGCCTGTTGCTAGGAAGGGATTGGATTCACGCCAACTGTTGTATCCCTTCTACAATGCACCGAAGTCTGATCCAGTGGCAAGGCGACAAGATAGAGATCATGCCAGCCGATAGGTCAGTCAACGTTGCTAATGCCGATTTGCCACTCTCGGAAATTGATGGTATCGATTGCCTGTTTGGCAAAATCTGGCAAGCCGACTTTCTAAAGGTATCCAGTTCTAATATACAGCCCATTGGAGACGAGGAACCTCAATTACTATTTTGAAGGTGTGATGGAGGGCTCAAGCGTCTACAGCGAGGACACCGTGGACAACAACGACGATAAACTTGGGCAAGGTTTTATGTCGGCCGACGAGCTAGAGGAAGTTGACATAGAAACAGGAGATAGGCCTAGGCTGACATACATTAGCAAAAATTTGTCTTCTCATTTTAGGTCCAAGCTCATCGATTTTTTAAATGAATACAAAGACTATTTTGCTTAGGATTATTGTGAGATGCCTGGTCTTAGCCCATCTATTGTTGTGCATCGGCTGTCTATAAAGCCTGGATATTGGCAGTACAAGCAGCCTCCCAGGATGTTTAAAGCCGATATGTATGATGCGATCAAAGCCAAAATCACTCGGCTGTATGACGTCGGGTTTATTCGGCCCTGCCGGTATGCAGAGTGGGTCTTCAACATAGTTCCAGTGTTAAAGAAAAACGGCAAGCTTAGGGTATGTATCGACTTCCGGGATTTGAACAAGGCTACCCCCAAGGACGAGTACCCAATGCCTATAGCCGATCTGCTAGTGGATGTCGCCTCCGGCCAGAAAGTTATAAGTTTCATGGACGGCAACGCAGGTTACAACCAAATCTTCATGGCCAAGGAAGACATCCGCAAGACAACTTTCAGATGCCCAGGGGCAATCGGCCTGTATGAATGGGTTGTCATGACATTCGGCTTGAAAAACGCTGGAGCTACGTATCAAAGGGCCATGAACTATATTTTCCATGACATGATCGGCTCTCTGGTAGAAATCTACATAGATGACGTCGTTGTTAAATCCAGGGAAATAAAAGACCATATAGCTGATCTAAGGCATGTTTTGGAGAGAACGAGAAGATATGGCCTGAAGATGAACCCCTTAAAATGTGCGTTCGGGGTGTCGGACGGGCAGTTTTTAGGATTTTTTGTTCACGAAAGAGGAATTGAAGTTACACCCAGGAGCGTTAACGCAATCAAGACGATTCAGCCTCCCAAGAACAAGAAGGATCTATAGTCTCTGATCGGCAAAATCAATTTCATCAAGCGATTCATAGCCAATCTGTCAGAAAAGATGGAGCCGTTCACACCATTACTTCGGCTGAAGGCCGATCAAGCATTCACTTGGGGGCAGAGCAGCAGAAAGCGTTGGACAATATCAAGGATTATTTAAGCTCACCTCCAGTCTTGATTCCTCCACAAAAAGGGATACCATTAAGGTTATATCTGTCATCCAACGAAAAGTCCATCAGCTCAGTTTTAATTCAGGAGGTCGAAGGAAAGGAAAAGACTATATTTTACCTCAGTCGACGGCTTCTGAACGCGGAAACAAGGTATTCACCCGTGGAGAAATTATGTCTTTGCCTGTATTTTTCATGTACAAAGTTGAGGCATTATCTATTATCCAACGAGTGCACCATGGTATGCAAAGCCGACGTAGTAAAATATATGCTATCGACTCCAGTACTAAAAGGACGGGTTGGGAAGTGAATATTTGCCTTAACAGAATTTGATCTACGCTATCAGGCACCCAAGGCAGTAAAAGGACAAGCTATAGCCGATTTCATAGTGGAACACAGAGATGATTCGATCGGCTCAATGGAAATCATGCCTTGGACTTTAACTTTCGATGGCTCGGTTTGCATCAATGGATGCGGAATCGGCTTGGTAATAATTTCGCCAAGGGGGGCAAGCTTTGAGTTTGCTTTCTCAATCACACCCCACGCCACAAACAGCCAAGCCGAGTACGAAGCCGTGCTGGATGTGGAAGCCAACGCCATCGAGATAATGGGAGATTCGCTGGTGGTCATCAGCCAGTTGTCAGGGGAATATGAATGCAAGAACGACGCACTGATGGTCTACTATCACAAGTGTCGAGAATTGATGGACAGCTTTCGGCTAGTGACATTGAAGCATATCCCCCGGGAACAAAATGCAGAAGCCAATAATTTAGCTCAGGGGGCATCAGGCTACAGGCCGATGATAAAAGATGTTGAAGTGGAAATCGCCACCATGACAGCCGACGACTGGAGGTTTGAAGTCCACAACTACCTGCAAAATCCTTCCCAGTCGACTTCAAGGAAATTGCGCTACAAGGTTTTGAGATATGTTCTGCTCGACAAAGAATTATACTATCGGACGATTGATGGTGTGCTACTCAAATGTCTCGGTGCCGATCAAGCCAAGGTTGCTATCGGGAAAGTACATGAAGGGATTTATGACACACATCAATTGGCTCACAAGATGAAATGGCTACTTCGAAGAGCAGAATACTTTTGACCGACGATGCTGGAAGACTGTTTGAAATACTACAAGGGATGCCAGGACGGTTAGAAATTTGGAGCTATCTAGAGAGCACCAGCATCGGCTATGAACCCTATCATCAAGCCTTGGCCGTTCAGAGGTTGGGGAATCGACATGATCGGCCAAATGAATCCACCCTCAAACAAAGGACACAAGTTTATATTGGTGGCAACCGATTATTTTACCAAGTGGGTAGAAGCAATTCCTTTAAAGAAGGTTGACTCTAGGTATGCAATCGAGTTTGTTAAGGAACACATTATATACCGATTCGGCGTCCCCCAAACTATAACTACGGATCATAGATCTATTTTTATCTCATATGAGTTTGTTCGGTTCGCCGACAGCATGGGGATCAAGTTGCTCAATTCTTCGCCATATTATGCCCAGGCCAACGAGCAAGCAGAGGCCTCGAATAAGAGTTTAATCAAGCTAATAAAAAGAAAGATCATTGAATACCCGAAGCAATGGCAAAGCCGATTAGCCGAATCATTGTGGGCCTATCGGATGGCTTGCCACAGATCGATCCAGGCGCCTCCATATAAACTGGTCTATGGACATAAAGCAGTTCTGCCATGGGAAAACATCATCGGCTCAAGAAGGATTCAACTACAAGACCA
This sequence comes from Oryza australiensis, assembly GCA_019925245.2. Classification (NCBI taxonomy): domain Eukaryota; kingdom Viridiplantae; phylum Streptophyta; class Magnoliopsida; order Poales; family Poaceae; genus Oryza; species Oryza australiensis. The sequence goes on along the minus strand of JAIFGZ020000116.1, from coordinate 9,235,732 downwards.
GCTGATAGCCGATGATTATTATAACTTAATGATGGATGAATCAGAAAACCTAGTTTTGTCAAGGATGTGTGCCTTGGAAAATGTAACCAGGGACAAGGAGCGAGTAGCCCGTCATTATAATAAGAAAGTTGTGCCTAAGCCATTTGAAGAGGGTGAGCTCGTTTGGAAGTTAATATTGCCGATTGGATCAAGAGATAACAAATTCGGCAAGTGGTCACCTAACTGGGAAGGGCCTTTCAAGATCCACAAGTGCGTCTCTAAAGGAGCCTACATGCTAGAAGGATTGGATGGAGAAGTATTTGGAAGGACTCTCAATGGCAAATATTTGAAGAAATATTACCCCAGCGTTTGGATCAACTCATGAATCGGCTACGGTTGCCGATCCATGTTAGCCGATGTGTTTTACCAATGCACACATCGCCTTTAGAACGTTTTTATTATAAGTTTTTTGCCCTTTGATCTTTTCCGTATCGGTTCAGTCTAGTCGATTACTACAAGCTATCTGGTTTACTAATTTTATCAATGCTAAGGACGTCATTGACAAAATTAGGGGGGCATATTATATAACACAAAGTCGGAAATCACAGACGAGAGACTTCAAATTTTTGGAGGGGTTTTCGAAAATTTAGTTTTCAAGGCATTCGAAGCTTGAATCGGCAGAAGGAATGAGATTAAGGTCAACGAGCCGATTATAAAAGACTGTTTAAACAAAGTTAATGCAAGTTTTGAAAACTAAGTCCTATTACATGCCCAAGAATGCATCTATGGCCGAGATCGCTGAAGTCTTGATGGCGTTCACTTTGTCAACCACAACCAGATCTTTTTCATCAGAGTCGGGGACCACTTTAGTCGACTTATGCAGCTCCTTCAAATGCTTGATCGTGGCCGTCAATCTGCTCTTTTGGTCTTCGGTGGCTTTGGGCAGATCGGCTAGTAGCTGTTCTTCGGCAGCGATCTTCGCTCAGCATTTTTCCAACTGCACCAGCAAACCGACTTCTTTGAGCTTGAGATCGGCAATCCGGGCTTGTGAGGTTGATGGATCGGCCGTCAGTTCGTTTAGCTTCGCCTTTTCGGCTTCCACATTCTTAACCGTTTCTTCGATCTAGCTGTCACATCGGCCTGGGCGGCTCTCTCCATCATCCTTTGCATTGCACGCCCTAACTTGGGCCGATGCAGGTCGATGTAGACGGCCTCAGAGATTTTGGTGGCCAGATCCTTGGGAAGTTGGTCCTCAATCTCAAAGAACCGTGACCTGGCCGATCCACACTCCACAACCAGCCAATCCACGTCAATATCCAGCCGATTGCGGATGTCTTGAAGCTTGCTTTTGAGTTTATCGGCTATGGCTTTATCTGGACTGGTTGCTTCGCCTTCTTCGTCACCAAGGAACTCCTCGATGTCAAAGGACAGCAAATCGGCCAGGGTCTGCAAAAGAGATGGAGAGATCATATCACAATCAAGAATGGCCGATCATCTAAGGACAAAAGAAAAGAAAGGAACGAGGCTTACTCTTGCTACAGGAACTGGGTTGACTACTTCCTCGGCCGCCGGGCTAGTTGGAGCGACGACCTCCCCATCGTGATCGCTGATCGAAGTAGCCACCTCCTCAGCGTCCTCGCTGGTCGGCCCAACAACGTCTTCGGCATTGCGACTGCCGATAGCCGATTGAGTGTGCTCGCTTGAGATTTGGGGGGCAGCCGATGGTGACCGAGGAAGCTACACAAAAGACAAGGTGTTAGTCCAGATCGGCCAAGGAAAGCAAAGCAAAGAATAGACAAGGTTAGAAGTTTACTGGTGAAGCAAGACGTGAAGGGTGACCAACTAGACTTTTGAACTACAGAGGAAAGTTTGGTTAAGGATTAAGGTGATCAAGGTTCATGGGCCAGATTTGATGAGAGTAGGACTTACCGACCGTTTTTTGGCAGGAGGGATTGGAGGAGACGGGTCGTCGGCTGGTGGGCTCACTGAGTCGTGGCTCGAATCACTTGATTCGGCCGCCTCCTCGACAGCTCTAGACATTTCCTCATCCATGACTTCCTCGTTGAGGGCCTGGTCGATGCTTGGGTCGATGGATGGGAGGCTGTCGGCTGGTGTGGCCGACTTTTTCTTCTTTTGTTTCTTGGCAGGTGTAGCCGACGGCTTTACAGTAGGGGCGACACTTTTCTTCCGTGCTAGCGACTCGTGTGTTCGCCCGTACAGCAAGGTCTTTAGCTTTGGCGCTTCCCAGCCGATTGCCGAAGGAGCTAACTGTCACGCCCAGAAATTCACACCAGAATTTCTGCAGCTAATTTGTGCATTACATCCTCGTCCAGGAATCAGCCGAGGTACACAAACCGACGTTATTGATAATACAGAATCCTCATCTTAGAAACAATATAAAAGAGTTACCCAAATGCAATGCGGAAAGGAAAATAAAACCGACTTAAGCTAAACTTGACACGAGCGAAGCGGAACACCAACTCCACGGCTAAACCTTGACGAGAACAAGCCTACACCTCCTCGGAGACCTCGATCTCAACCTCGGCACAAGGGGAAAAGAAGCAAGACTCGAGTACAACCACCGTACTCAACAAGTCACACCGAAAAGGGGACATGATGCAAGATAAATAACAAGGAAAGGTCAAGGAGCTCGATTTGCATAAACAAGATTTGCAGATATAATAATAATATTTGAAGACAAGAAAAAGAGTAATATTTAAGCAAGATTAAATAAACACCGTCCAACGCTCAAACCACGTTGCAACAGCTCATCCATCCACCTCGCACTAGTCATACTTCAACAGTTCATTCGATAAAATAAATGAGTCTAATCAAGGTGAATCTGTCGATCGCCCGTAACCGTGGGCACGGCTATTCGAATAGTTTTTACTCCGATCGAGGTGTACAATCGTACCCACAAGACACAATCCCACAACACGTTACCGTGCGCCTGCACCACCACGGTGCCCGGAAAGGAATTGTGACAGACCCTTCGCACCACCCCTCTAATCAATCGTACCACACCAAGGTTTCGCCCCCATTCCCACCGGCAATGGGCAGCCCCTCTAGTGCCGCGGTGAATCCGGAAGCCGATCAACCCTTAAAACCGGGCCGACCCAACTCCATCACGCTCACCTCTCTCGGGATACGTTAACTAGAGACAATATGCTACGGCCCACCATTACCCATGCGGCTTGTGGTATGCACGGCATTTCTTCCAGGGTTTCCGGAACCGGTCCTTAATCGTCATGAGCACGCTAACCAAAGTCCAACCATGTGCTCACGACCCACCTTTCTTATAATTCAATATTATTAAGAACAAGATTATATCTTAATATCACCGAGAGGTCAACTTTAGCATTAAACTTAGTGTGATTCCCATAAGTGAGCTAGTTGCGCTAAGCATGACTAAGCAACCTTAAACTATCATCTAGTCACATTGGATCCCGGTTACCAATGGTATAAGGTAAACAATCCTATGTTTGAGTACAATAGGTATAAACATCCCATGAAATGACATTCTAAAACATATGCAGTATTTGAATGAAATAGAGGTATTTACATAAAATAGGTATAATATGGTCAATGTAAGGTACGACTTGCCTTGCTCTGGAGACTGAGGAACCTCGGCGACTACTTCAAGAGAACGGGCTCGCCGAAAACTCGAATCTACACGACAAACAAAGCACTCAACAAACACCCTAAAAGTCTACTGAAACAGCACTGAAAAGTATTTTTAATGGATTCTTGACATTTTTCTGGATTTAATGAAATTTGAATGGACTAAAACGGAGCTCGGATTCAAAAGATATGAATTTTAGAAGTTTAATTGCGATTTTTAAACTAAACGAAAAGATTAAATTATTTATTGCGCAATTAAGTCCCTGATGACGTCATCCACGCGCGGCTCAGGGCTGACGTCACGCATGACGTCGGCGGCGCGCGCCCTAGGGGCCGACGCGCCGCGGCCGCGCACGCGGAGCCGGCACTGCAGCGGCCGGATTCTTGCCACGTGGCGCGATCCGAGCGGCCGGATCGGCGGCGACGTGGCGCGATCTGAGCGGCCGGACGACGACGATCGGACGGCGCGGATCCGTCGCGATCGGACGGCGCAGATCCGTCGCGATCCGCAAGATCGGACGGCACGGGAGGGGCGGCGCTAGGGTTAGGGTTAGGGTTTGGACGCGGCGCGGCGGCTCAGCTCGCTCGCCGGCCATGGCCGCGGCGGCCGGCCGGACTCGTCGGCACGGAACAACGACGGCGGGCGGCGCGATGCACGGAAACGACGGCGGAGAGTGCGCGGCTCGGGACAACGGCTCGGGGCAACGGCAACACGGAAACCGAAGGGGAGAAGCGGCGTCGAACTCACCGGAGATGGGGAAGACGACGACGGCGGTGACGATTTTGGGGCTAGACCGAACGGGAAACAAAGGGAAACGCGGTGGCGTACGAGGACTTTATAGGGGCGGAAAGAGGCGGATTGCGCACGGGTTGAGCGCGAATCCCTCGCCGTCGTTTCGGACTCGGAGAGAGAGCGAGATATTCGGCGGCGCCGGGCGACGACGGCCGTTCGGCGTGCGGGAAAAGCGGGCACGGGTGCGGCGGCGCGGGCGGAGCCGCGTGGGGCCACGCGACGCGAGGCGCGCGAAACGGCTCGAGAAAGAGGCGAGCGGCGCGGCTATGGCGGCGCGGGCCGGGCTGGGCCGCGGCGAGGAGGCGGCTCCGACAGTGGGGCCCACTGCTCGGTGGCCGCGGCGCGAGAGGAGCGCCGGACTTGCGCGCGCGCGGGACGGTGGGCCTCGCCCACGTCCGGGGGGGCGCGCGGAAGGCCGACGCCTGCTACGGCGACGGCGGGAAAACCGTACGGACGTACGGAAAAAGAAAAAAAGAAAAAGAAAAAGAAAAAGGGATTTAGGGACTTAATTAAATTCCCGATTTCTTATTTAATTGATTAAAAATACTTAGAGTGCTCTAAAAATTCAAAAAAATCCTCATTAGCGTATTTTGACATGAAGAATTCAAGAAAAATCCTATCATGTCATTTTCATTTATTAATTGCATTTTAAAATTATAGGTTGACTCGGTTAATTTCGAAATTCCGATTATTTCCGGTAAATTATTTTAAATGAATTAGGGAAAAACCCAGGATGTGACACTAACCCACAGCCACCAGGGAGAACGCCTGGGCGGTTCTCGATTATGATCCCGAAATTGCTCACCTTCGGCAGATCCGTTTATGTCATCTGCAAGGAAGAAGAAGACTTAAGTGTTAGCAAGCCAGGTTAGCCGATCGCTCAGAAAAGGAAAAATCTTCAAAGTCAAGAGATTACCGAGGGGATCTCGTCCGGTAGCAAGGAGGTGATGTAGTAGGAAGACCGTTGATGGAACAAGTGTATTTTGATCTATACCCACCATTTGTCATATATTGTGCTCTTCTTGTAAGATAGCCCCAAGGTGCCGATGCTGCCGAGAGGTGGGTCTTCTATTTCCATTAGCTTGTTCATGATCAGCCTCTCGGTCACCACCCCTCGGGTTTCAATTTTGTCAGCATAATAGCAGCCAATGGGCAGTTGTCCAAGTCTGAATTGCTGAGCAGCCAACACCAGATAATAAAATTCGTAAGTCTTCGCCATGTTTCGGCCTTGGTGGATCCCTGACGGCAGAATGCATGGCGCAAGTGATGTGGTGAAGATCTCTCGGCATTTGGGGTAGTCTTCCGAATTGACTTCTTCAAAGTTTAGCTCGATTGGCAGCTCAGAAAGTGTTCTGTCCTTGTAAAAGTACTAGCATCGATTGTCCTTGGTGAAACCGTCATATAGGGACATGAACCATTCGGCTAGCAGTTCGGCCGATTGCTTGGATTCAATGTGTGTAGCCGCTGCTTCGCCATAGTTCAGACATCTCCTGGTGGTTACCTCGTCACCTTCATCATCTTCGGTCGGCTCTAACAAGGGGAAGCAGGCCTCGGTCAATTGTGGCCAACCGGCTATCTTCTGTGTCATCAACACCAGCCACAGTTGGAGAAACCACCAGGGGCCCCCGGTATTGATGTTGGCATTGGAGGCGATCTTGGAAACGGCTTGGTTCAAGGTTTGGTACAAGTAGCCGAGCAAGAACTAACCTAACGAGATTTTCTTCTTGTCCACTAAGACTTCGGCTACTACTTTCTAATTTGCCGTCGGCCCGTAGCTAGATCCGCAGAAAAAGAATTTTCCAGCCAAATCATTAAAAAGGTAGCGTGCTCCCTGGCACTGATCGGCCCTTCCTGCATGTTTGTGGCCACGAAGCCGTTCCAACCCCCTATGGCCTTAGTCTTGAATTGAAATTGGCCTTTGCCTTCCAGATTGTTGGGGTTAGCTGATGACAAGACATCCAATCCAGTTATCATTACTACATCGGCTAGGTGATGGTCATTGGGCCCTGTTGAAAGATAAAAGCATTCCAGGTATTGTTCCAAAAATAGGCTGCAGCCGACATCAGTGGTTCGTCTTTTGCCATATCGGCTACAGACAAGGCTAAGCATTGGGCTATCCCAATTTCCTCCCAGTGGTTGCGCTTGGCCGGCTCCATTCTCTTGTACCATGCCGGCCAAGACTTGTCCATTGATGGCCAAGACTTGAAGGTGCCTGCCCATTGGCTAAGACTTGGGTTTTTCATCCTATAGGGCATTCTATTGGTCTCGGCTATTATGAACTCTATGGGGTCCTTGTTGCCAATCGGCCCTAGGAAGTATCTATCATTTTGCAGGAGGCGGGGATTGCTACTTGGTGAGCAAGATGCTACAATCGAAAAGATGCGGATTTCAGAATCATAAACCCTAGAATTCAGATCTATAAAGGGAATGAGCGAAAAAGGGAGTTCTAGCCGATTAGGGCATACCTCAGGGAACTCGACAGGAGAGGCAGATGACGAAGTGGTGGAGGATGCCCTTGGAGTGCGCTGGGGTCGCTGGACGAAGAAACGCCGCTGCGAGCTTGAGGACGCCGGAGAGGTCGCCGGAGGACTCGAAACGTTTACTGGAGTGGTTAGCTGTTGACGGCGTGAGTTGTTCGGCTGGCATTATTTAAGGAGTTCTCATAATGGCCGAAACAGAGTCGACCTAGAGTTGCGCTTGGAATTCGGATTGTACAAAATCCACAACATTTTCATATTGCGGACTTGGGGGCATGTGTTAACGATAAAATTTGGTAACCAAATCCCCAGGTTTGAAGCAGAGAATGAGGTGGAATCGGAGAAGATGCGCGACCTACGGAGAAACAGGGGCCACGTCGACTAAGTCCGAATCGGCTGCGGAGCCAGTCGGCTGAGTCCGAGTCGGACCAGGATAGCCGATGCCGATCCCGCGCGAAGATAGAGCCGGCGCCGGTCCCGAGAGGAAATTTGAAGATAAAGTATTGGATTCAGTCTCCAAATTGTGCGTTAAAGATATTACCATCTATGGATAAGGTCCTGTAATGGCGATTGTATCTGTAAATTAGAAAGTTATTAGATATTCCTTTTGTAATGCGGCATGGGACTGCATCCCGAGATATTGTCGTACTGTAAATAGTAGATAAGGTAGAAACCGTGTCCTACACGGATGTCGTTATGACTGGGTATAAATAAGACCCGAAGGCTCTTTGTAAAAAACAACCAACACACAATCAATCAACTTCGGCACATCGCCACCTTTTTATTTTCGACAAGTTCTTGCTCTTGCTCGGGCTACATCGGCTTCGATCTCCGAACAAGGTAATTCCTTGTTACCAGTGGTTTGTATCGTCGGGATTAGTGCTTCCATCGTCATGATGCTCTAGTTTCGATGTTATAAACTACGCAATCTATCATACGTGGCCTATAATCTAGAGCAATGCCTAAATCTATCTCGCAATCGACTGGTTTCTCTCTGAAGACAATAGTCGATGAGGTTAGATCCAGGGGTTGAATTAGATTATATGTCGTGTCTACCGTCTCGAGGGGTTCTCATTAGCTTATATAGATCTATTATTTCTTTTTGTATTTAATGTTGCATCTAATTGACCTGTTAAGTTGCTTTTAGAACTATCAAGATCTGTTTAGTTTAATGTTTATCATTAGAGATAGCGCTGGAGTTTCAGCCAGCCTTATATGTTTTAGTTATCTCTTAGTTTTAATGCTATTAGATATATTAAAATCGCCTTTTATATTAAGATCTCAATCTATTTAAATACCCTAAGCCAGTATCAATCTGTCAAGTTACGCTGACAGCCGATTGATCTAGGTTTAACACATTTAGATTAGATTAATATCTTTTTATAAAATGTATCAGAGTATTAGCCGATTCACATTAGACCTACAGTATCGGTTAGGTTGTCAATGCAGATAATTATTATCCTATGTTTCTTTAGTCTAAGTGATTTATATTGTCTCGGTATGCTATCGATCTATCTCAATTACTTAGTATAAATGTGCTTTGAAATAACAATTATATGTTTATTGATTTCTTCAACCGATCCGGTATGATCAAATTTTAACTTAATGCCTATTTCTTGTTCTTGTTGGTTACAGGATTAAACCAACTGGCACGCCCTAAATTCACCAAAGGCGACCAATTTGGACCTGCGCTAGAGTAAAGCAAACCTCTCAGGCCAGTGCGTGGGAATCGAATTTCTCATCAACAATTGGTTCCTGGAGAGAGTATGCAGTAAAGTCGTGCGTATGAGGCCCGATGTGTGCCTTATACATGATCATCATCCAGGCATGCTACGGGCAATTGACTACTTGCAGAACGGTTGGGATGAAAAGGGACTTCCAACTAGGTGGCCCGATGTTTGAAGTAGATGGTTCATATGTCATATGGGTGCTAATTTCTAAACGCAATTTAAGAACAAGCACATGGGGATCTTTTCAAGAAGCTTTATGCACAGAATCAAGAGAAGAAATTCAATGAGCTGTGGAGAAGGTTGGATGAGTTGACAATGAAGCAAACAGACGAGCAATCTTGTCGGATAGCAGTTGAAGGTGACGAGCCTCCAGTAGCTCTAGGTCCACTACATGACGACTTACCCACAATGAGAAGGAGGTCGGAATCATCGATCCAGAATTTCTCGCATTGGATTTGGAATGAACGAAAGGAGAAGTAGGCTCTCTTGTTCAATACTGATGGTTCTCGATATGGCATAATGATACCTAATCTGGTTGAGGTTTACAACTGAGTAATGCAAGGAGTGCGATGACTGTCATTGGTTGGTATTGTTGAATTTATCCTTCATGGCACACATGTCTAATTTAGGGATCGATACAAGAAAATTGGTCCCTCAATGACAGACAACAATATAACTTTTGAGATCATAGTGACTAAGTACATGGAAGATAAAATAGCTATGGACAAGAGGCATAGAGTGTTTGCTCAAGGCACCAAAGTGCATCAGTACGAAGTAATGTGTGTTGATAGGAGCAGGCGAGGTATCTACTACAAGCAAGCCGTGCAGGAATTTGTCCTGAAGGAGGATGGCAGATGTAGTTGCAGCAGTATGAAGCTTAAGCTTCGGCACCTGCCTTGATCTCATGCACTTGCCACAGCCGGTGATTGTAGCATACTTCCTGATGTGTACGTCACATTATTTCAGGAAATAAGCAATCTTTCATACATGGCGTGAGGAGATATGTGGGTTTGAGATCTTAGGATCTTACACAACTCTAAGGCCATAAGTTTTTATATTCCAGATCTAGCTAAGTTAAGGGTAAAAAAGGATCGGCGCCAGACAAGACACATCAAAAATGATATAGACGAGTCTGAAGTAGGTGGTAGGACTCTGCTGAGGACATCAACGCGATCGATACATCCACGCCTACACAACATCAGATTTCCGGTCCGATTATTCGCGCTCGTGCACACCAAATAAACTATAAGGTGAGTTTGTTATTATCTTCTTGTCCATCTTATTTAGACCATGGAAACGTTTACACTCTTGTTTTGGTTAGGAACGGTGGACAGGACCCAAAATGAAACAGATTTGTGCGGGCTGATTTCGGATTGCGGGATAAACCCAACTTGTGACGGACATTGCGACTTCATGCGGACTCCGTTTGGGATGTGTAAGTACTTCATACAAAGCTTATCAAGTCTACTTTCAAACGAATCCAGCCCTACATCCATATCTATTCTGAGTCAGCCGTAATCTTTGATTTAGTGCAGATATCTTTTTTGCTCATGATGTTGCAACACTTTAGTTTTGACCCATTGGGCCATGTCTCATGTTAAGTTTATTACGGACGTGTCCTAGGGTTGGAGCACGAACCCAGCACCCATGTGGTCATCCTCCCACATGTTTATACCCCTTGGCCACTGCCAAGAATAATTAGGTTTTGTTTAAATTAAAGTTTAACTATTGCTATGTTACCTTGTACTTACGCATGTCGGCTAGACCGTCTAATTACTCGTCTTTGAACCCCCCTACCTTATTATGAGATTTAATTACTAGTTGCAATTCAGACTATTTTTATCTTTTTTGTTTGTTTCTTCGATTTGCTTGCAGGAACAAGGTTGATCTGCATCGGCAACATCAGCAACCAACGGAGAGGTGTATCGATCGCTAAGGTGCAGCACAACAATGTCTCGTACGGTTGTAGTCAGGTCGTCAACGTTTCTCCCAAATCGTAGTTATCATCAACTCACCAAAAGATCGGGCTAATCAAAGCCGTGAGTTTATCAAGTGGAGCTCAGGGTTTATCAAACTCTACAATTGTAGCAAGTGTGATCAGCACAGCCATACTTATAAGAAATGCCCAAAGAATGCAGTAGGTCCTAGCGCAGTGGGTGTTGGTCCATCTGGAGAGGCAACAGATGAAAGTCGACCAACTGGGGAAGGAACAACAACTAGACGAACATGTCCCAGGTGTCCCTGTGCGGCTGGCGATGTGATGGTGTAGTATTGTTTGTGAACCATGAACTAGTATGGTATTGTATTGCAAACAATTCGGTGTTGTATCCTAATGTCATTATAGTAGTCATTGCTTGTAACTTCAATGAATGTCGTTGTAATCGTACTATTTGTTAACCTTCAACTAGAAGGTATTGTACTCCGAAGAAATCGATATTGTATTCTAATGTTCTGTACTATGTTATTGTTTTTCTATAGCTTTGTCACATGAAAATTTGCTTTATCTTTCATGCACATATTGAAGTATTATTTATTGTTGTTATAATCATTTATTTTGATGCAAGTATGATGGACGACACACTTGAGCTCTTCAATTGTGGCATTGATAGGAATCACCATTCGTACTTGTCAGCAGTCAGGGTGCACAGCTCAGCACTTTCCATCCACATCCTCCGCGACAGTCTGGGGTGCATAGCTCAGCACCTTTCGTCCACGTCCTTCACGACAGTTGTTGTCTGTCGACTTGCGACATTCATGGTACGTCATTTTCTTTTTTTAACATTTGACTCACTTTCATTGTTATTATTAATGTTTCAACCTTACATTCTGTAGGTTGTATGAGGTAGGCTTCCTATCGTTGTGTAGGTTGGTTGAGGTGGGAGCGGACAAGAGAGACCCAACGAAGTGTTGGAATGCAGACCAATCCCTCCCTACTGCTCTAGTAGACCGCGGAGACCTAAGACGCACACGTACCATCTTGCCCTAAGTTTCAAATTGTACAAATATGTTGTTTGCCCTAGGTCTCAAATTCTACAAACATGGTGTATGCTCTTGATCTTCGATCTAACTAAAATATATCTACTAATACTAAAATGCTACGAAATTGACAAGACAAGAAGATGAATATATTTACCTATGATGGAGTCAGCAAACCGACAGGGCTTCACTGCTACCCTTCTCCTCCCCCTCACCCCTCCCTCATCTCTTTTTTCTGGATTTTGAGTGATTATAATGAAAATCAAAGAGAGTGGGTTTTATACCCGAGGACAAAAAAAAGACCATCCCTGAAGGCGGCAATAGGGCCACTTGCAAAATGGCAACCCCTCGGCTTGGGTCGCAGGCGAGCCGTCTCCCGCAAAAAAAAACCCTCAGAGAGAGCGGCAAGGGGGCGGCTGCAAAATGATAGCCTCCTCAGCTTGGGTTTGCAGGTGGACCCCTCCTAAAGAAATGTCCTTGAAGAGAACGACAAGAAGGCCACCTAAAAAAAACAGCCCACCCTCGCCATCCTTTTGCTGGCGGTCCTCTCCTGCATAAAAACGCCCTTTGGGAAGACAACAAGAAGGTCGAGTGCAAAAATTACGCCCCTCGACAGGCGATTATTAGGCATGAGCCAACGACCGTCTGCCATGTCAAAAAAACGCCTTACAAGAGCGTGTTTTTAAAAAAATCCTCCCGCAGGACGTGAGGTGACTACTTTTGTAAATATTTCAAACAAAAAATTATTTTTAAAATAATTTAATAAATGAAATTAATAAAAAATCCTCAAAACCGTTGGTAAAAGCACACCGAAGTGCAGAACTGATCACTTTTTAGCACGATAGTAAAGCAAAGATTCAGGTGCTCCACGTCATCACATGTAAGCCATATAAGCTGTTCCCCAGCTTGATCTGATCAACCCAAAAAACTCGGCATGTTACAAATGTCTGGAGCTACAGAAACAATGTTCTGAATAAAAACAATGTGGAAAGCCACAAAACCTAAACCTACAGCATTGAAGAATCGTTTGGTATGGAACTTTACAACATGGTACAAATTGAAATTTTAGAGCTCTAGTTCACTTTCCACTCTCCTGATCCACTTCAAGTAATACCAGACGATTGGCATCGTCCGCAGGAGTCAGGACTTGCTAGCAACCAGCACAAAATAACTTTACCACATAAACAGCCGTAATTCCGTAATTCATACTGATTACTTGGCTAAAATAAAGAGGGCTGCACAGATGGATAATGTTTGATTGATACGCAGTCCCTTGGTACCCTTGGGATCTCGCAATGACGTCAACCACAGGAAGAGCCTATCAGAGATCATGTCCAATTGAACCAGGATGGCTTGGCTTTATCTCTACTTGGTACAACAAATGCACGATCCCATGTTTTACAGTGCTGAGAATACAAATTGAAATGGCTAATTAGACAATAATTTAATTAGACAATAATTTCTCCTCTAGCTCTCGGAAACCTCGATAGACATTCTCTGTTTGGTTCTGTGGAAGGTTTAACCACCTCACCTCAGCCATATACCTGAAGTTGCACATACAACATAAAGTAAAATGAAAATAATCAGCTCTAACTGTAAAGTGGTTACATGATATACAAGAAAATGTGTTGAGATAGCAATAGTACAAAGAAGCAGGAGTTCCAATTCAAGGCTTACGGAGATCAGGGGTTTATAATTTTATACGGCAATGTCACAAATAACAAAAAAATGTCATGCTAAAGATAAAATTGAAATTTCACAATAAATAATTCAAATCTTACTTGTCAAAATAAATTGCGATGATTCAGTTCAGAGTTTCAGGATGCATGGTTATTACCTGGCTAGCATACCACGCATCAGGTTACTGGTCAATGTCTAAGGTCAGTTTGACAAGATGCTAGCCATATGCATATTTGTACAGAAGTCCAACAACAAAAATATTGCACTTTGTAAAACACGCTAAGAATGGGAGAATTTTGAGAATAAAAATGCCACTTAGATGAAGTAAACTTACCGGCTTGCCAAACTAATTATTTTATCTCGAACAACTTGATTTAAAGACCATGTTTGATTCAGCGGAAATGTTCCATCAAGAAAGAATGAAGCCCCAGCTGTTGTGGTGCCTAGTTTATGTGCAATGACAGTCATGCCCCATTCGTGAAGGATTGCAAGAACTGATCTCAGAAGCCGCAGCTTCAGGTTTAGGGAGGGCACAATAGCGCCATTTGATAACAATTGATCATACACGGCAAGCACAGGTTCAGGTAGACTTTTACAGGCTCCGAGAAGGGCTCTTGCGACATCCTCGTCACCAACTAATTCTTCTCCTGAGCTTAATCTTATCCTGTAGATATTAGCATGATGGCATAGCTATGTAAATACAACTACAAAATGGGTTACTGTTACTTGTTAGTATAGAAAATACATTTATAGACAGAATTGACAGATTACCAATGCAGCCTTCTCGAGATGAAGGCATATTATATCCAATGGTAAACAAGTGCCATCTGCAGGATCAAGTTTTGAACCTACTCTTCTCACCACAGAAGATGCTTCTGCAACACCACCTCTTGTAAGTGCGTGTTTGCGTGTTCAAGGAGCCTGGCCCAAATTTCTCGAACAATTTTACTGTCAGCGTCTCCAGAATAATTTGCAAAGTTGAGCATTTCCAGGCAAACCTAACAAGGTTCAAGTCTGCCATGAAAAATTACAGTGACTACCTAAAACAGATTTGCCTTACCAAGTAATAAGTGCAATTAAAGCACTAAATACAGCTGCACAAGAAAAATGCAGATCATATTATATAACTTTAGAGCAGCAGCTTGTGAGAATTTACTGTGATCCCAGTTATAGAGCTATATTACTATATCAAAAACTGTAAACTCAGCAACATGAGAAATTCAAAAACTGTTTTTTGTGGATGCAAATTCAGAGGATTTAGATATACCTATCAGTAACATGTGAATATTGATAAAGTGCTTGCTTATTTTCACACAAGTAAACTCTATTGAGATACAGTTTACAATGAGAGTTGTATTACCCATTTAATGTAGCTATGTCATGAAATGAATATGTAGTGTCTAGGGAAGTGCAGAGGTTTTTTATGGAAGGGACAGGATCGGGTTGCTGGAGGAAATTGCTTGATCTCTTGGAATAAGGTCTGTCAACCCATTGAAAAGGGTGGGCTTGGGACTAAGGACTTAAACTACCTAGGGAAAGCATTAAGGTTACAATGGAGAGTTAGCTGGTTCGATCAAAGGGAGAAGCCTTGGACAGAAACATTTAGCTTTGATTCAAGACAAGAGATGGATCAGCTCTTTCAGGCAGGTACACGCTTCATCGTTGGGGATGGTGAGGATACTCAGTTTTGGACCGATATTTGGCTGGGAGAACAGAGTTTCAAAGCAAAATGGTCAATCTTGTACTCCTACACTAGTGGGCGCAAGCTCTCAGTGGCCAAAGCCCTGGAAAACAACTTCTGGATCAGAAAGCTGCAGGGAAGCCTTTCTCTCCCGGCGTTGGGCGAATTCCTTCAACTCTGGGACGATTTACAGCACACGGCGCTGCAACCTGTCAAGGATCAGGTAATATGGAAGCTAACAGTGGACGGTAAGTACACCGCGAAATCAACATATGGCCTGTTCTTCATGGCAAACCAGAATTGTTCATACGGGCGGCTGCTCTGGAGTTCAAGGGCGCCTGGCAAGGTGAGGTTCTTCATGTGGCTGGCCCTCAAAGGGAAATGCCTCACGGCTGACAATTTGGAGATCCGCAATTGGCCTCATGAACATAATTGCTCCCTTTGTCGGCGCGAGGATGAGCCAGAACATTGTGAACACATTTTCTCAACATGTGTGTTCACTACTGAGGTGTGGAGACAAGTCCGATTGTGGTGTAATCAAGACTTTGCTTTACCAGGGAAAGTGGGAAAGAGCTTGCAGAATGGTGGTTAGAAACCAGAAAGCGTTGTCGGAAAGAAAACAGGAAAAACTTTGATGCCCTCTTCATGCTGATAACCTGGGAGGTTTGGAAGGAGAGAAATGCGAGGGTTTTTAACCACACGGCCAAGACAGTACAACAATTGGCAAATGCAATCAATAATGAGATTGGAGTTTGGAGTGTGTCAGGGATTTTTCAGCGGCATTAGACCTGCTACATTCTTCAGAGTTCTTCAGAGGGAGCTCTAAAACCTCTGCTTTTCTCTTTCGCTTTTAGCTGTCTGGGACTGTTGCTGTCCGGGATGGCGCGGCATTTTACTATCGTTTGTAAAGCTTTTACTCCTTTTGGCCTTAATAAAATGTGATGGCCTTTCATTGGCCTTCCCAGCAAAAAAAAATGTAGCTATGTGCAAAGTTTTCAAAACCTTATTGGTAATTCTGTATATAGTAACCAGTCAAGTATATTTATTAAATGTATAAAGACGCAATGGAATGCTGAGGATATGCTCGGATCACCGGTTTTCATTGTACGATCACACTACCACCGCAAGTCCGCAACACATTATAGTCTATCCTACTGATTTGTGGTATCAGTAACAGTAAAAGGAGGCAATCTTTATGACAGTTTAGAACTTATCACATGAATTTCACAGTTCTACTGACTGCCACGATCCCCATAGCTATGTTGGTTATTCCTCATAAAAACAAGTGGATCTGATGTGCTCCTATCAATAGTAAAGATGCTTATTGCCTAGCAACTATCTTACAGGAGAGAAGTCTAGATAGGTAAAAGCAGGATCAAGGAAAAACCTCCAAGAAACAAAGATATTCGTACCTCCCAAAGATTAAAAGGAACAGCATAACCGTTGTAAAGTTGAGTAATACTCTTTAAATTCAGTGAAAGCTCTTAGTTTTGTCCATGGCAAATCTAGCAGTCTCCACATCAGCTAGAATGATATCATGAGGAAAGGGATCATTTGGTGATTCAGAACTTCCTGGCAGATTTTCAAGCCGTGAAACCATGAACTCTAGTGCTTGCTTGATTTGCATTTGGAACCGAAGAACTGCAAGTTTGCCTTCAAGTAGATCTACTGTGCTGCTATCAATAAGGTTCCTCGAGGAATCTGCAGTAATGCCTGCGTTTTTGGCCCAAATCGCTGCACTGCTCAGATATTGATACCTGGATGCAAATATAAGTAGGTGTCATTCCATACGAGTATATGACACATGGACCTTATGAAAGCAAGGACAAAAACTGAGCAAATATCAGATAAGTAAACAAAATTAAGTTGAGTCAAAATTGGGAGACCTCTGGTCAAGAGTTGGAGCTTCTTCCGCACTGGTGCACTGTCTTTCTGCCAATATCAACAACATTCTAGCAGCAGCAATATGCTCCCCCTTGAGAACATAATACCTGGCTAGCAGCTCAAGATACTTGGTTTGACTAGTTGAAATAGGTGCATCCAAATCATTCAGCTTAGAGGATTTTGATTCAACCACAGAATGTCCTTGAACCTAAATGGAAAAAAGAAATGAAAAAACTGGTCAGGATAGCATGACATATGGATATCCATAACACGATAGACTTAAACTGACTTTGATGTAACCACTTGATGAATTGGAAAGATACAACAAATTCAAAGGTATATGTGGAATCATATAGCCAGCATATAAGAAAGTCTTGTCCAGATTCTTAATGCACAGAGCGCACTAATTCGTAGGATGGTACACGGTATTAAGATATGATCTAGCTGCCTCGTGTGTATCTAAGGAAATTTTGCAACTTCCTGGCTTGAACTGGAAGGATATTAATAAAGTAAATCGTGACAATAGTTTGTTTGTGTTGTTAAAGATACATCATACATGGGTTAAAACACACAAGGAAAGGGGCAAAGAAGGGCCAAAATGCAAGAAAGCAAAAACGCACAGGCAAGCACAGCAAAGCTAAAAAATCCTGATTTCGCAACAGTAGAGGAGCCATCAAAAGAAAGTTCACAGGCCATCCCATAAAAGTTCAAGGTAGGCAAATAAATGGCACTTTTCAATAAATACAAGTTCCCATCATAAATGGAAAAATCTAACGCATCAATCAAGTGTTTCAAGTTCCACCAGGATGTGTATTGCATTTCTAATCAAATATCAGGTAGGTATTAGGATTCACCTCTTCATGATGCTTATGACCAGCACTCTGGAGAAAAGCAACCAGATCAGAACCTCCATATAGTTCATTTTCCAAACCAAGTTCAATAAGAGTCCTATACAGATGCTCATGAAACACTGTGTCTGGCCACTGGACACTTGATTGAATAATCTGTCTAATATACTTCCCTCGAGAAGCTGGATCAAGTGCAGTAACTGAAGCAGATGACTTGTCTGCACTTTTGTGCCACTCTGTCCAACACCCTTGAGGGTACGTAGAGCATTCATAACTATTTTATAGCACCGTTCATGCTGTGCAGTTATAGTATCATGATGCCTTGCGTCAATTTGCCCATTAATAACATCAGTGTTAGAATCAAGTGCTTGAGCTTTCTGTAAAGGCAAACGCACTACTGCCTCGTAGAACCTGGACCCCCCACACAACAGTGAAAAAAGTCAGCTAACAGAGAGTGTGTAGAATTTGTATATTTATGCTACAAAAAATAATTCGGTAAGTAATAAGCCAATAAACTTAGGTTCTCAAATCTCTTGCATATAGCACTCAAGTCAGCAGAGTCAGGAATTTTAGTTGAAAGACTGAAGGCATCTCTAGCAAGGATGTTTTTCCCGTCATGGTTGTTTGTCATAGACGCTCTCTCAAGGCATTCCACTGCTAAGTAACATTTATAGTCCGACTCATTGAAGTAAATAGGACAACCCTCTCTCAATATAGTGCTGATCTCATCAAAAGTTCCTCTGCCCTCTGGACCAATATAGTACTGCAAGATTCACATAAAAAGAGAACTAAATTGGAATGAGTGAGAAAGCCCTGTGGGCATGTGTTACACTTGTGTTTTCTTCTCTTTTTTGTTGGCAGTGTGGGGAGGGAGGGAGGATGGCAAGCTGGTCGCCATCCTCGGAACGTACCAACTGACGAAATGTTAACTGAACTAGTTTCTTGCGCAAATCATTACCTAGTGTCTGAACCAAGCGAGCAACATTATGCTGGCAAATAAGTTGGAGCAGAAAGCAGATCTTCGAAGCAACCGCCTAAGGCACTCATTTGCCCTCACCTATTTACCAATTGAGAACCGTGAGTAAAAAGAAATTTAAGGCATGCATCCAATAAATTTCAGAAGTGTTACCTCCATCGCAGCTAGTTCGGCTGATGTGTAAGGCAGCCGTTGCTTTTTATTTGATGCAGACTGATCTGTTGGATCGGCATCTCTAATGCGAGAGCTGTATGGACTCTTCCCACTGCTATGACCACCAGATCCAATGATAGGCCCTGCTTTGTACAGTATGGAACCAAGAATCTCCTAGGCCAGCAACATAACCATAAAGTCCTCTTCTTTTGTTTCTTCTTGACCTCAAAAATGTTTCCAACAAACAGATCTTACTCTCAAGAACCTTCATGGGCCCAGTAGAAAGCCTGCAAATAACCACATCATCACCATGATCATTGGAACCTACCAGTCCTCGAACCACCATAATTGGAAGTTCCCATATGGGATACGGTAGTCTAGAAGAGCATAAGCAAAGCCCTTCATATGCACCAGAAAACATAGGTTGTGCTTCTTGAACAACTTGTCCCATGCTAAAGCCTCCAGCCTGAGTTCGAGTGTTAGACAAGGCAGTACTGCCATCAATTTGAGGAATTCCAACAAGCCCAGGGTCCTCAAATGCTTCAGCAGTTTTCTCAGAAACTGCATTGCTTATCAGGCTATCTTCAGCGTAAAGCAGCTTAGCAGCTAGCATTAAGCACATTGCTGCAGCCTCTCCAGCACCAAAGCCGTCAAACAATTTTCTTAGGACGTCAACAGGTCTGTTAAAAACTACCTCCATCAAACCCATAGTATTGAATACAACAATCCTCCTCCAAGGTAAGATATGCTGGGTAGGAAGATCTCCTTTAGCCCACAGTTTTATGGATGACTTCTCAGAAGGTTTTCCAAAAGCTGCAAAGCATTCCACATCTGCATATAAATACTGCATGATGAAAACAGCATCTGGAAGTGGGAAGACATCAGAGGCACAAAGCATCCGACCCTCAACAGGCAAAGCAGAGACTGTTTCTCGCAGAGCCCTCGAGCTTCTAGATGCCGCCCCAAAGGTATTGGTACGGGATAACTGGGCAGCTGAATCTTTCTGCACAGCAAGAAGGGAGGACATAGCTGTGGCAGATGAATCTGACATTATAAGAGCACCGGCAGAATAGAAAGCGGACTCCACTTTTAAAGCAAGATCCTCAGGCTGAGCTCTGCCAGCAGCAGAAACAGCACCGAATGTGAGACCACCACCAACCCCTAGAGGTGAGGAAGGCCTGATAGCAAAAATTTTTAGACAGCTTGGCCTCTGCAAACCAGTGCTAAGGCCAACTGAACTATGCCCACCTGATGTAGAAAGGAACAGTCTCTTGCCACTGATAAAACAGCAACAGCATGAAGCCATTTTGATTCCATGGCTGACAAAGGTGCAATTCAGACACTTGATGGTTTTGGGGATCGTGCAGCTCTTTGTGCATTAGGCCTCCGACTGCCATAAGGTGCATCTCGTGGATCAACAAGATTCTTTCTTTCTTCAGTGATCTTTCTCAGAGGACCATTGCCACTAGCTCCTAAATCAAACAGCTGCAATTTCATGCCTTCTGTGCGTGCATAAATTGTATATCTCCTCATCAATAACCACTAGCCACATAGTCACGCTTTGCGTGACTTTCGATGCCCGTTTGAAAACCTGTATATATGTGCCATTATATATGATAATAAAGTGAAATAAATTTCCAACAAAATTTCCAATTCCAATCTCTCATATCCACTCTCATAAACCATGGAGGCAAAATTTTAACCAGCAAATAAAATTGAGAATGGGCAGTACATCATAAACTTGAGGAAATTGTTAAGCAATCTTACAATGCCTATTCTTCAATTATTACAATTTTTCATCATATATGCTCTAAGAACCTAATGAGTATATTGTCAATATTGTTGCTAGCAAGTAAAAACACCACCTGGACTGACAGTAGTACTGCTGACGACGAAGGTTTCATTGCTCACTGATCGTTAGCAACTCTCTATGTCGACCTCCAATCAAAATGATGGCTTCAGAACTCTCCTACGTCAACCTCCAACCAAAATGATGGCACTGGTAGATTAGTAGCATATTAAAGTATATCTAATCATCTAAATTGTGTTAAGAAACTGAGCACATACAAAAAGGTCTGTCCTTCTTCACCAATCACCAGTTATATTTTCAGTACCTCATTGGGAGCTCTTCTAGCATGACATTCCTGTTAGAATTGATCTCCTCCCGTTGGGCCCAACGGCCCAACGGGGATCCTTGACCGCGCCTGATCGGGGCGCCCAGCCTTCTATGGTTGGTGGGCCCCTGTCGCCTGCGTCATATAAAGGGGTGAGGGCCGGGGCGGCACACGACACGAGGATCGCTGCCGCCGCCAAACCTCACCTACAAACCCTAGCCGATCCACAGCGGGGGCGCAGTAGCGACGGGAAACGCCACCACCGCGCCCGTGAGCTCCATGGCCGACGGACAAGCATCGGGTTCCACTCCACCGTAACCCTATTTCTCCCTCTCTCTCTCATCCGATTGCGCTATACGTATCTACCCGTACAAACCCTAAATGCATCGGTGCCTAGTGATCTACCGGGTTTTAACATTGGTATCAGAGCCTTTCTAGTGCATTGATTCTTTAGGGTTTGCAAAATCCGGCACAGAGTAAACCGATCCAATCGGATCGGAAAAGAAAACATTGGAAAAGAAAAGGGGAACCGGATCAAAGAAAAAAGATACTCACCTCGTTCGGTCTTCGGCCGTCGGGGCAAAGGGCACGCCATGGGGCGATCGACGGCGCGCGCGCAACCAGGAGCACGCGCACGCCGGCGACGGACCGCGGTGGCGCCGAAATCCTCCGCATCATGTGCGCCGGTCACATAGAGTAAAGGAGGAGAAAAGAAGTGAGGAATAGATGGCCGCGGCCATGGCTCGCCGGCCATGGCGCCGGGCGAAAGGGAGAAAGTGGAGAGGTTGAGACCGAGGTGCGGCGGCGGGGACGGGAAACCCTAACCCTAATTAGGGTTTCGGCCGCGCCCGTGCTCCCTCTTATCCCGGCCGCGGCGCTCGGCGTCGGATCCATCCGACGGCCGAGATTGAGGCGGGGCGTGCGCGCGATTGGGCCGAATCGCGCGGCCCAGCGTCGTTCTTGGGCCCCGAGCCCATCCTCGCGTCGGCCATGTAGGCAAAGCCTTGCTGGCAAGAAGAGAAAGAAAAGGCAAAAAAAAGGAGAAAAGAAAAGGCAAGAAAAAAAAGGGAAAAGGAAAATGAAAAAGTTTATTGTTTTTATTGTTTTATAGTTAAAATGTTTAATTTAATTTAAAGTTTCCACGCAAATTGACAAATATTGTTGAAGTTGACGTTTCTAAAATTGAATTTCGAACCAACGGGAGAATTTTAATTTTAGAAATTTCATTTATGGTATATGATGTTGCTATTTTCGACCAACGTTGTTAATTGCAATATCATGCTATGTATTATGCCTAATTTCGCCCAACGGTGATGTAGGATTAATGCATAGGAAGGTTATGTGATATCTTGTTTCTCACTTTTCATGATCAAATTTCGGAGGTTACTCCTTGATGGGATGCATAAAAGATATCCCGACCCTACAAGGAGATAACTACGGTGAATGGAAAAGGAAGTTGGACCTTGCTTTCATCTTGAGAGAGGTGGACTGGGTGCTAACCACACCCTGTCATATAGAGCCTGCTGCATTAGTGAGAGGCAACTCGGAGTCAAACGCCGACTTTGAAAAAGGAAAAAGAAAACGCTGACCTTAGACAACTATATATAGTTGAAAAGGCAAAGTGGGCCTCACCAACAAGAAATGTATGGTCTGGTAAAGAACACAATTGAGCGAGCTATTGTAGGCTCAATTCCGAGACGACAATGTCTCCGAGTATCTTGAAAGAATAAAGACCCAGCTTCATGGCTCTTCAAAGACACATGCCACGTAACTCATCAAGGACCTTGTCACGATGACGATACACCTGGAGGTGGCATTAGGGATTTTATCCTCGAAGAGTGCACAAAATGCCAGACTAAAGCAATGGGACTTGGATCTAAAGGAGGACTTTTTAGTTCACCCGATCATGTCTCGATTGCCAAAGGAGTTTGATCCTTTCATTCTCAACTATAATGTGCACCCGAGAACTGGACCTTTGATACTCTTTTTGCACAATGTGTACAAGAGGAGGAGAGGATTAGGCCCAAAAATGGTGGTGTTATCAACTACGTTGGTAGCCCAAAGAAAAGGAACTATAGACCGTTCCAATCAAAGGACAAACAGCCTCAAAAGCCCCAAGGTCAGCACCAACCCCAACAAAAACAATTCACAGTGGGGACAAACCAGTGCCTGTACTGTAAGAAGGAAGGACATTTCAAGAAAGATTGTCCTGATTTTTTAAAGATGATAATGGCAAAGAAAGGTGAGAATTTTATCACTTTTGTAAATGAATCCTTGTATGCTAGTTATTCGAAATCCACATGGTGGATCGATTCGGAGCAACTATTCATGCCTCCAACTCCTTACAGGATTCCATTTGACGAGGACTACGCAAAGAAGCGAAAGCAACGTTAAAGTCGCAAATGGAGTTGAAGTGAAAGTTGAAGCCGTCGGAAATCTCGATCTCAAACTGGATAACGGCTTCATCCTTCCACTCCGAGATGTTTTTTATGTCTCATCTTTGCATAGAAACTTGATTAGTGTGCCATGTTTGGCAGAAGATGACTATTATTCTTATTTTGACAAAGTACAATGTCACATAATTCATAATAATGAATGTGTGGGTCTCGCCTTCCGACGAGACAAACTTTATATGCTGCCTATGCATGAAAGTGTGAATGTTCTATGCAATGATACAAATGATGTGAATGATGGGTCCTCGTTGACAAAAGAAAATAAGAAAAGAAAGAGAACTCCTAATGTCTCATCGAAATTGTGGCACTGTCGTTTAGGCCACATTTCGAGGGGGAGAATAGAGAGACTAGTTAAGAATGATATTCTACCTCCACTGGAGTTCTCAGATTTAGAACAATGCATAGAATGCATCAAAGGAAAATATACAAAGCACATTAAAAAAGGTGCAAATAGAAGCGCAGGAACATTGGAGATCATTCACACAGATATTTGTGGTCCATTTCCTGTTAAAAGTGTGGATGGTTATGACTCTTTCATAACATTCACAGATGATTACTCCCGATATGGTTATATTTATCCAATTAAAGAAAGATCGGAAGCATTGGATAAATTCAAAGTATTCAAAGCTGAAGTTGAAAATCAACACGATAAAAGGATTAAAATAGTAAGATCCGATCGTGGGGGGGAGTACTACGGTCGGCATACCCCTTATGGACAAGTCCCAGGACCCTTTGCAAAGTTTCTAATGGAAAATGGCATAGTCGCCCAATATTCTACACCGGGCGAGCCTCAACAGAATGGGGTGGCTGAACGGCGTAACCGTACCTTAATGGATATGGTGCGCAGCATGATGAGCTACTCCACCCTACCATTGGGTTTATGGATGGAGGCGTTAAAAACCGCCATTCATATTCTCAACGAGTACCTAGCAAATCGGTGCCCAAAACACTGTACGAGCTATGGACCGGAAGAGTACCTCGCTAGCTCACCTCCGTGTGTGGGGAGTCTGCGGAGGCTAAAGTATTTAACCCAAACATTGGGAAATTAGATCCCAAAACAGACGGTTGTCATTTCATTGGCTATCCCGACGATCGAAAGGTTATCGTTTCTACCGTCCAAACAGTTATACAAAGTTTGTGGAAACGAGACATGCTGTCTTCTTGGAAGACGAAATGGTAAGGGGGAGCACGGTAGCTCGAGTGATTGATCTTGAGGAGAAGCGGGAATCTATACCCACTTCGACGATTCGAGAACCTTTCTTCTCACTACCCGTTGATGTTGCGCCGCAATGCCTCACGTTGCGGCTCCAACACCGTTGTTCGCTCTCCCGTGGTGGAAATAAATAGAAATGAGGAACCCGTCCTTCAGATCCATCGAAAACACTACCACACATGAGGGGAGCATCAACGGCCTCAAATAGAAGATGTGCCAAATCAGGAGACTCCACAAGAGTCTCAAACAGAAAATGTGCCAAATGTTGAGGCCCCTAGAAGGTCTGAAAGAGTAAGAAGAAAAGCTATACCGGATGATTATCAGGTGTATAACACAGAAGAGTCTCATATAGAGGATGATCCCACCTCATATGAAGAGGCCATGAGAAGCGCCCGCTCATCCAAATGGCTGGAAGCCATGGAAGATGAAATGAAATCCATGAAATTAAATGACGTTTGGGATTTAGAGGAAATTCCTAAAGGAGCCAAAACAGTAGGCTGTAAATGGGTCTACAAAACAAAATGTGACTCCAGAGGGAATATAGAAAAGTTTAAGGCACGACTTGTGGCAAAAGGATTCACACAAAGAGAAGGAATTGATTACAATGAGACATTTTCTCCAGTCTCTTGTAAAGATTCTTTCTAATAATAATGGCACTAGTGGCACATTACGATTTGGAATTACATCAAATGGATGTAAAACGGCATTTCTAAATGGAGATTTAGAAGAAAGAGTCTATATGGCACAACCAAAAGGTTTTGTCATGAAAGGAAAAGAGAATATGGGATGTCGATTAAAGAGATCCATTTATGGATTAAAGCAAGCTTCGAGACAAGTGGTACTTGAAGTTTGATGGAACCATAAAGAAATTTGGTTTCCAAGAAAACGTTGAGGACAACCGCATTTATACAAAGTTCAAGAATGGAAAATTCATATTCTTGATTCCGTATGTAGATGACATTCTACGGCAAGTAGTGATGTTAGTCTTCTACAGGGAACAAAAGAGTTCTTGTCCTCGAACTTTGATATGAAAGACCTTGGTGAAGCATCATATGTTTTGGGCATAGAAATTCACCGAGATAGAAGAAAGTATGCACTGGGATTGTCTCAAAAGGGATATATAGAAAAATTATTGAAGAAATTCAACATGTCGAAATGCGTGCTACACCTGCTCCTATAGTGAAGGGCGAAAGATATGGGGAATGACAATGCCCCGAAATAAATTCGAGCTCGATGAAATGAAGTCAAAGCCATATACTTCGGCTGTAGGAAGCCTACAGTATGCACAAGTGTGCACACGCCCTGACTTATCTTTTGTCACCGGGTTACTTGGCAGATTTCAAAACAATCCAGGCCCAGAGCACTGGAAATTGGTAAAGAAAGTCCTGCGATATGCGCAAGGAACGAAAGGCCTTATGTTGACATACGAAGATCCGACTCACTCCAAATAGTGGGTTATTCAGACTCTGATTTTGCCACAGATAAAACAAAGTCAACATCCTGGATACGTGTTCACTCTTGCAGGGGAGCTATTTCATGGAAAAGCTCTAAATGGACCATCACCGCAGGGTCTACAATGTATGCCGAATTTATAGCATGTTATGAGGCCACGGGCAGTGAACGCTAAAGAAGTTCATACCCGCTTGAGAGTAGTTGACATATTGAGAAACCACTAAAGTTATACTCGCGACAATGAACTCCGCAGATCGTATTCTCACAACAATCGGCCAAGTGGTGCTGCCAAACACATTGACATAAAGTACTATGTTGTGAAGGATAAAGTCCGGATCAAACAATAAGTCTCGAGCATATAAAGATCGAAAAGATGCTCGCGGATCCGCTAACGAAAGGCCTACCACCCAATTTGTTCAAGGAACATGTAGCCGGCATGGGTTTAAGGGAAGCCTTATGATTCGGACTCGGGCCCAAAAGTTAAAGTATAAAGTATCTGTTTCGAACAGAGATGTGTATAGTGGCTATTGAATCTATCGGCGATTGACCGTGATGATGAGATATGCTCTATGCGTTAATTTGTGATGAAACAGAAAAAGGTTAAAAGTAATAGTAAAGAGATCAAGGGGGAGAATGTTAGAATTGATCTCCTCCCGTTGGGCCCAACGGCCCAACGGGGATCCTTGACCGCGCCTGATCGGGGCGCCCAGCCTTCTATGGTTGGTGGGCCCCTGTCGCCTGCGCCATATAAAGGGGTGAGGGCCGGGGCGGCACACGACACGAGGATCGCTGCCGCCGCCAAACCTCACCCACAAACCCTAGCCGATCCACAGCGGGGACGCAGTAGCGACGGGAAACGCCACCACCGCGCCCCGTGAGCTCCATGGCCGACGGACAAGCATCGGGTTCCCACTCCACCGGTAACCCTATTTCTCCCTCTCTCTCTCATCCGATTGCGCTATACTGATCTACCCGTACAAACCCTAAATGCATCGGTGCCTAGTGATCTACCGGGTTTTAACAATTCCAGTAGCATATTCATAGGACAGGTTCATATTTAGTACTAGATCTTATAATGTTATAACGTTAATTGATCATCTTAATTAATGATTGAATTAGTACGTCTTCTCACACCCTTTTCCTTTAACCTTTGTTTATTGAAAGCAATCTCAATAGTTTCAGCCCAATATAGTGAAGATGCATAATGGCCCTAACATATCCACCGGTGTCCTCCCAATTCCGTGCTGTAACACTTCATATAATAGTGTGTCCTGTATTTCCATAGTTCAAAAATTAATGGTGGAATTTGCAAATATGAGTATGTAATAATACAAATGAAAATATAATAAGGAAAATACAATCAAGGTGATTTTTAGATATTATATTTTAAAATTTTTGCACACTAAGCTTTATGTAACTTCAGCATCCTGAGAAGTTCAGGAACCAAATGGTGAACAGTTTCTATATAAGAAGGGATGGCCATTTTCAGTGATATACTTTGTATTATACTTGACATATCAATATCCAATGTAATCGTGCAAAAAAAAGCAGAAGAAAGGACTATATACATTGCAACATGTGGAATAGTTCGTCACATAACGTGTTGACTGGTTTTCTTCTGCTAAGGATAACTTGATTTTTGAGTGCTGGAGAAGTTTTTATGATGTTACAGTTTATACAAATGTCATACATCGAAGTCTTTATTAGACCTAAGAGTAATTAATTCATGGTGATCTGCACCATCAAATTCAGCAGTTTATCCAAGTAATCATTAATTTTTATTGATCAAATGGATAGGAGCTAAAAAAAGACACATGTATTATGTTTCTTTGAAACTTTTCATCCATTGACTGGGATCTGTAAATTATAAAGGCTGAAGGCAGGAAAGTACTCCTTCCTTTCACTAATATACGACGTTAGTTGGTTCAAAGATGAACTAACCGATGTCATATATTAATGGAAGGAGAGAGTACAAAGGAGTACTTATCATGTTAAATTTCACATGAGAGAATCACCATTATAACCTAAAAAATTTTAGTCACCATGGAAAGCCACTAATCTGTGCTTGATGCCATTTTCTAAACAGTAATAGTAACAAAACCATTCAGATGTTTGTGCATTTGAGGCTTTTAAGGTGTACTCAGTAGTACAATACACATGAGTATTGATAGGGAAGCGCGGTTTCTTACCTACATATGCTTATTTCGATTTTCTAAGGCCTTGGTGCAGCATATAGATCACCATGCCAGGATGTCTTCCTCTTTGAATGCTTAGGACACTGTTTATAGTGAGTGCTCAGTTGCTCCCTCGTAGTAATCCGCATATACGATTTTATTGTCATTTGAGTAGTGGGCGCTTGTGGGATGGAAGCGAGGCGGACACGGCAAGGTGCCTGGGAGTGTGGAGGCGGCGCCAGTGGTTTTCACTTATTCTTACTCAATTCTGACCCTACAATAACAAAACGCTTGAATATTCATACAGATTAAAAGGTTCTTTTAGATATAGATCATAAAGTTAAAATAAAACATAACAAAGAATCATTTTTATTGCACTGTTCATTAGTCACGTGCATATTAATTTGTACCAGCTATTGGTAGACTTAATGTTTTACATATCTCTACATGTAGAACATCTTTGCGGAAGTAGGATATGTATATAACTGAGCTCAAACATGCAAAGGAGGAAAACATGAAAAAAAAGACCAAATCTTTGCTGAAGTTTGGGCCCTTCTTATACTCATAACATATTGTTACTAAAACTGGAAGCACAGATAGTACAACTTTTAGTACCCAAGTAACTATGTGGAAATTCTTATTAGGAAGAACTGTCGAAAACATTTTTCCTCCAAGTGTCGTACCACTTCATTTATTCACTCTTTTTATTTTTCAAGTACTCCACAGGTATCATGTCTGTATCCACCTAGTACCCAAAGTACCCATCTGGTACCATACCGTTTCAAAACGGATCATGTACAATAGTAATAGATATATGTCGTATAATATAAAGAAATGATAACTGTATGATAAATTTACTTCCATATACAAGTTCTGTTTGAGAAAAAAAGCTTAACGTGGAAATTTTTTGACTAGCTATATAAGTTAATGTTACATTTTTCATTTAAAATAATTAATTTATGGCATTATATTTTGAATAATATATGTCCATGTTCATATCAGAAGTTATTTTTATCTGGAATTGTAACTTACAAATCTTGCATGATACTCCTATAAATTCTCAAAAGGATGACTTCAGTAATACGTGCAATCAATGTCGAACTAATCAATCATTAATAGATTATAAAATATTAGGATTTAATATGTAGAAATGTTGTAAATAAATTTGTCATGAAAAATACTTTAATATGGTTATATTTTCAATAAGTTGTATAAATATATAATTATATAAATTAATAAAACATGCATATTGGAGACTTCGTCAATATCCAAAATAATAAATAAAAAGAAATATAGTAAGAGAATTATGATAAAAACAATTGACTATTGTTTACACCCAAATTACCATATAAAAATTCTAGTATTTAATTAAAGATATATATGTTCTATCTGGACTTTCTCGGTTCATGAATAATTCGAAGTACAAAGCTCTTTTCGAAAAGAAGGAAAATATTTTCTGACAATCCAGGCACTTGACAGTTGACACTAAGAAGTCAATATGCCATGAACGAGGAAGTGGATCACCCATTCAATCATTCACGTGGCCCGACTAGAATTAGCGCAACAAAATGCCACTGCATTAAGCTCGTGTTCATCAAAAGTAAAAATGAAACTCTTGGAACAATGTAATTTATTTTTTTAAAACGGAACAAAGTAATTTAAATGTTGGAATAACTCTTAACTTTTAGAGAGTGATTCCTCTTTGCCTCCACCGATTGATTAGCACGTACCAATTTCGTTACCAAGTGAACAAAACACCATCCCAACAAGCCTGAGATATGTTCTTTTTCATATTATTGAAACATATTATTTACTCTATGCTTAAAAAGTACTTCCACTATATTTTGTACCACTTGCTTTAAACTATGCTAAGTTTATTTATCAAAATATGCTATGTAAGTAGATTATATAAGACAGTTGAGACACTAAACTCTAAAGTGCCATCTCTTTGAGTAAAAGAAAATAGCCAGTTTGTTTTGGTACCATTGCAAAAAACATGATATCATTTGATACGTGGGTCCAAGCCTCACACGTCCTTCTCACATATGATGGTATTTATGCACAGTGCACACCGTTGACGTTCAGCCTCAGCCTTCCACGTCGAAGATTCCCAACCACATCGATCTCTCCTAGTGCCCAAGTGAGGAACGCAGGAGCCAAAGTTTGACGCGTTTTCGTCATCAGAATTCATCAGCGATTCATCAGGCGAGGCGAGAAACAGATCACGTTGCGTGTTGGGAGGCGTAACCTCGTGCGAGGCCGCGACGATTCGAGACGGCGGCTGGAGAGGAGGACCGTTGGACGAGGGGAGGAGACGAGGGTTGGAGCTGCGTCGAAGCTGAGGTGCAGATCCGAAACCATCACCTCGAGGCTCTCAATTACCGAGGCCACCGTGCTACCGCCTTGAGGCCTTCTCCACTGAGGCCACCACACCGTCTCGGGGCCGATAGTCGGGGCCGCATTTCACCTCGAGGGCCTCTGGCACCTAAAGGTTGCCGCCACTAAGGCTACCGCGCTGCCACAGCTTCGCCTCGAGCCTCACCATCGTTGCTCTATCTCGGGGCCGTCTCGCTGCTGCCATAGAGAAGTTGCTTTACCGACATGTTTCAACTTAATGGGTGACGGTGAAGGAGAAGCCTATGGGCAGATAAGGGGGGAGAAGATGGGTTAGGAGAGAGGACAAGGTGGAACGTGGGGTAGGTGTATGAATGAGATGGAAATTTTTTTATCTAGTGTTTATTTTGTAAAAGTTAGACTAAAAATAAATTAGTAAATTATAGAAAGATGTGAATGAAAAAGTATAGGGGCTGAATCATAAATCTGTGTAGGGACCTATTTAAAGCTACATGCACTGTGTGTCTTTCTTGGGTCTTATGCCTAGGTGGCGTTTTGGGCCAAAGCAGGTGCGCGACCTGCATGCATTGCTATTGATCTAATAATAGATAAAAGCAGCAGCCTGTCTAACGAAAAATGAGTCACATAATCCAAAATAGCAAAGACCGTTGGATGAAACTGCTAAAAAAATACACCTTTGGATCATATACTATTGGACCAATAACAGAGCTCATGATTATGAGAGTGAAATTCATTTGGAGCATCAAGGGGCTTCTATAACTCTCTAGTCTTTTTAACACTAACACTATGTTTGGTTAATTTATCTGCTGATCAAATAAAAAAATAAAGAGATTCAACCTTAATTCATACGGCATTTATCAACCTCTACGATTATCCATAATCAAATAATTTGTGATGAGATCAGCATGAGATTGTTTCTTTCCCTATACGTGCATATACGAACGATAAGTCCTACATGCGTATTGATTGGAGTCATTGGACATCAAGTTTAAAAATATGTCTGCGTTTATGTGCAGTTTCAACTTGTAGTTTCATATGTTTTCAAATTACAGTCTATAGGATACCACTATCCAAGTCTTTTTTACTACACTAGCCTAAAACAACGAAAAACAAATTAAGTTTTTACATTATTAAATCAATTAATTTATATTTTTTATTAAATAAGTAGACAATTTTTAAATTTAAGAAATTGAAAAGATCATTATAAATGATATAGTAATATATATTATAAGATCCTAAATAATGCTAATGTGAAAATGGACATCATTATTCTTAAAATATTTTTAAAATATTTTAAAGAATATAATAACGTATAAGACGTCGTATAAAATACTCTTATTACTTTTGCGTGGTTACTGGAGCACACAGTGGCAGAGTGTTATCCACCATAATGCCAATTCAAAATA
The DNA here is from genome assembly GCA_019925245.2 of Oryza australiensis. Classification (NCBI taxonomy): domain Eukaryota; kingdom Viridiplantae; phylum Streptophyta; class Magnoliopsida; order Poales; family Poaceae; genus Oryza; species Oryza australiensis. The sequence goes on along the minus strand of JAIFGZ020000116.1, from coordinate 9,203,767 downwards.
TAGCTATCGTTAATATTTAAAATTTATCCTACCTCACATATCTCAGCTAATTATAACTATTTTTCTATTTAATTTCTCTGTATGCTTCTTTTCTTTGACTCAACCGATCCGATCGTAACCTTTTTTAATAATTTTATTGGTGTCTCCTTAATCCATTAAAAACTTCTAAAGGCATTATGAGTATTTAAAATTTATCAATAATTAAAAAAAATATTATTTGCCCCATCAATATCACCTCTCATTCATTTTTTATCTTGCTCCCAATTACCATCTCCAACTCCAACCATCTCTCCTTTTCTTCTTAAACAATCTAAAAACAGATTTGAGGATGGAGGGAGTATTATCACTAAACCGATCCTGTAATTACAAAGATCAATCGTGTACTCATATATATACATATTATTATATTGATATTCATAGTCACACAAAAACATGGTGAATATAAAAATAAAGATTAAACATTTCACATAAAACAAGGTAGCATTAATCTATAATTAATTAAGTTTTAATTATTATAAACTTTTAAAAATAATTTATCTGATATTTTAGAGTAATTTTTATATAAAATGTTTTTATATGAAACACACTGTTTAATAATTTGAAAAAACATTCTAACAAAAGGTAAAGAAAAAGAATATTATCTTAGTCAATTTAAAATGGGGCCTAAATGGCTATCACCAACAAACTAGAAAAAAAAGGCCGGAAGATAACACGAGCAGCCGGGCAGTGGCTCCTTTTCCGTGGAAAGAGAAACCTGGACACGACTACAGCCTACAGGGACCATCCCCTCATATGCTCCCAGTCCACGCACCAACTTTCCCGTGTCCTTTCTCACCCGTCCCACCAGGCGGTCCTCCTGGACCGAGCTCACGCACCAGGCTCCCGGCTCAATCCATTAGCTGTAGGACGACGCCGAGTCCACCGCGCCAAACCTGCCTAGACCGAGCCTCCTGCACCGCACTCTCCGTCCACGGAGCGCGTCCCCACCCGACAGTCTCACCGCCACTGGACCCGCACCCACGGGTAACATGCGCCGTTAATGGCCGCCGCGACGGTAAACGTTACCCCGTGTGGGAAGGAGAAGAGCAGCCGCGCCCGGATCCCCTCCTCCTGCTCCTCCAGATCACACCACCGTCGTCTCCAACCTCCAATCCATTAGATAGGCTTCGGCAGGGTGCCCGCGAGCGAGCGAGCGGGGGTTGGGCTTTAGGGCTCAGGGTTTGGGGGGCGCACCCCCTCGTGGCTCTCGTCTCCTTCGCCTGTTCGGGAGGCTAGGGTTGCGTCGACGGTCGCGGGGGTGCCGGTTGGGGGGTGGGGGCTGCGGGGGACGGGTGGTCGATGCGGCGATCGCGGGCGATCGGGAGGCTGTAGCGGCGGCAGGGGAGGGGGATCTCCTCGGCGGTTTATTCGGAGATGGCCGCCGACGCGCTCTCCATCATCCCGGGCGCCGTGCTGCGCAACCTCTCCGACAAGCTCTATGAGAAGCGGAAGAACGCCGCGCTGGAGGTGAGGGATTTCGGCTCGTTATAGGGGTTCTGGTTTTGGAACAATCGCGATGGATTTGAGCTGGAATTGTTTTTGTCGTGGTGGGCGGTTTGCATAGATTGAGGGGATCGTGAAGCAGCTGGCGACGGCGGGAGAGCATGACAAGATATCAGCAGTGATCGCTCTGCTCACCAACGATTTCACCTTGTCGCCCCAAGCGAACCACCGGAAGGTTTGCTTAGATCGCCGTTGTCATCATATTCCCTGTTATCGGGGATCAGATTTGTTGAAGTTCTTCCCCGCTTTTTTGTTAGCAGGGCGGATTGATTGGTCTTGCGGCAGTTACGGTTGGACTTACCAGTGAGGCTGCTCAGCATTTGGAGGTCTGTTAGCTATTTGACTGGTCTTATATCCCTGGTGATTTCTCTAATTTAATTAAATTGCTATTATATGTATGATGAACTCAGTGCTTGGGATTTAGCATTAAGTTTTAAGTAGTATTTGGTTGTACTGCTGGCTGGACAAAAAAGAGTGAGTCAGAAGTTAGCTGTAGTTTTTTTGGATGGTAAAACCTACCAGTTTTCAGTAAGTACCATATAATCTTGTCCATGGATTAATCCAAGTCTATATTGTTTACTTTGGTATGTTACAGTTTTGATCGTATTTACTTGAGACATCTATCCTGTTAAGTTAGGCCTATGATGGACTATGTTTCAGGTCTTCATTAATGGTGTGTTCAATTATCAATTGTCATTTTGGTTGCATTAAACCTTGTTGCTCTACACTTCCAGCAAATTGTGCCTCCTGTGCTTACCTCCTTCCTGGACCAAGACAGTAGAGTTCGCTACTATGCGTGTGAAGCACTATACAACATAGCAAAGGTAAACATTTGTCAAGTAATGGGACATGAATTATGTGTTTGCTTTGCACTAGCATTAATATTTTCTTTTTTGTAGGTGGTAAGAGGGGATTTCATCATCTACTTCAACAAGATTTTTGATGCATTATGCAAGCTTTCTGCAGACTCTGATGCTAACGTGCAGAGTGCTGCTCATCTTCTTGATAGGCTTGTCAAGGTATGATCGTTTGTGCAACTGATACATCCTGTACGTATTGCATCCTTGATTAGCCCTGATAAACATTGTTTGTAATTTATAAACCAGGATATAGTAACTGAGAGTGACCAGTTCAGGTATGCTACATATGTGGTGTCCTTTTTCAGTCTCAATATCATGCACAACTTAATCTAGTATCGATTTCTGATAGTTCCCTGTATCTCAATTTTGCTATTTAGCATAGAAGAATTTATACCACTCTTGAGGGAGCGCATGAATGTGTTGAATCCTTATGTGAGACAATTTTTGGTGGGGTGGATAACAGTGTTAGACAGTGTGCCTGATATTGACATGCTTGGTTTCCTTCCTGATTTTCTTGATGGTAACGTCTCTCTTACTTTTCGAGTATATTACTTAAATCGACAGTTCAGCAACCTTGTATTTGTTACTCCTGCAGGTTTATTTAATATGCTGAGTGATTCCAGCCATGAGATTAGGCAGCAAGCAGATGCAGCACTTTCCGAGTTTCTGCAGGAAATTAAAAATTCACCAGTAAGTCCATCCTCATTAAAATTGCTCGTCTATCTGTATCAGTCACTGAACAGTGAGATGCAATGCGATGTACATCTTGACTGATGAATACCCCTTTAATAATTTTGTCTTCATTTATACCACAAAATTACATTTTTCATTTTTTTGGTATGCTTCCAATGCTGATTGGTAACCTTGAATGAAAAGAATGTAGATTATGGTCGTATGGCTGAAATACTTGTTCGGAGAGCCGGTTCTTCTGATGAATTCACTCGGTTGACGTCTATCACATGGGTATTCCTTTTATTTCCATTTATTTTGTTAATTCTGATATAGAAATTTATAATATATAGTCTACTTTGATACACCTGACTAACATTTTCTTTCATTCTGCAGATTAACGAGTTTGTCAAGCTTGGTGGGGAACAACTTGTTCCTTACTATGCAGATATTTTGGGGGCCATCTTGCCATGTATTTCTGATCAAGAGGAGAAGATCAGAGTGGTACTTTCCCTCTCTTCTTTGGACACAGACAATTCTTGAAGATGTAGTGTCGGAAGTCATTTTCTTAATCTTTATTTACTTTTTGTTGGCTAGGTTGCGCGTGAAACTAATGAGGAACTTCGTGCTATAAAAGCTGATCCAACTGAAGGATTTGACATTGGAGCCATTCTCTCAATTGCAAAGAGGTTCTCTACTCAACCAATTGCATAGGAAATTTGGTTGCATGCCGATGTATCCTGTATTCATGGCTTAAGAGTTAAAAGATATGGGCAGTCACTTGTAACATGGCATTTGTGAAATAACACTGACCCTTTTCAATTTCAATTTCAATTTCAGGGAATTGAATAGTGAGCACGAGGCTACTCGGATTGAGGCATTGCATTGGTTTTCCACTCTCTTAGTTCGATATCGTGCTGAGGTGCTCAACTATGATGCTTTTTGGGGCTACGGAACATATATTTTAACAAGCTGTACCTGCATAATTTGTTCACATTTAAATTTTTAGGGACTGTGGGAGTTTTTTCTTCAGACCCTTAGTATTTAACTCAATTTAAACTCAGTACTGAAAGTCCCAAAGAAATCCCCCTCTAACATGGACATGTGCACACAGTTCAAATTCATTATTGGATGATTGATGTTAATATTTTTTTTGTGTAACAGTTCTTGGCATACCTTAATGACATCTTTGATCCACTCCTAAATGCACTCTCTGATCCTTCAGATGCGGTGAGCTCTCCTACAAAGCCTGTGAAACTGCACCTTTTCACTACAACTTGCTGTGAGCAGCTGATTTTATATTGCTTTGTGTATACCAATGATCTGTGACCAAGTCTTGAAACAAAATCATGCAAGGTTTAACTTAGTGAGAACAGTGTGTGCTAATTTATTTTCTTGACCGGTGCAAATTTAGTGCATCGTGGGCCTATTCTTTCTTCCATGGATAATATACAAAGGGGTGACTTCATCCCTTGAAATGTTTTTTTATAAGTAACCCTCATTGCCCTATTTCAGCCATTTGACTTTCCAAAACACATACATGATTGCGCTTGCAGTATAGAAACCATAATGGGGATGCTTTTCAGTATTGGTGTTGACAATGACAGAATCCATTTTCTCTTGCTGTTGGCAAGGATAAATTTTGCTGCTGTTTCCCTTCCAAAAAAAACTTGCTGTTGCCATTGGATTTGTAACATCCTTTGTTTCATAAATCTTATAGTGGATCTACTTCTCCATTGTCACCCGGACTTGACACAATTATATGATAGCTATAGACAACCTCCACATTCCCCCAACCACCACCACCACCACCACCAAAAAAGAAAATTCGTGTTAACCCATTGCATCATAGTTCAATAAGTGACTGATGGGCTGATGGCTTTATAGGGTTATTAACCATTAATATTTTGCTAATTCAATAAATTTGTTGTACCATATGAGGGAGCTTGGCTATTGACATCACATCTTTACTTGTGCAGGTTGTTCTATTAGTGTTGGAAGTTCATGCTCGCATAGCTGAAGAGTCTCATCACTTTCATCATCTTGTATCCTACTTAATCCACACTTTTCACAACAATCATGTTCTACTGGAGAAGTATGCACATTTCCCCACTCAAAAGTTGATTACATAGTACATGTTTCTTTGTTATTAGCCCTACTTTTAGGGTTCACACAGTTCATTGTTACATTAAAATGCTTACCAAACAATGGTTTATTACATACTTCTACAGACGTGGCGCATTGATAGTTCGTCGACTTTGTATTCTTTTGGGTGCTGAAAAAGTTTATCGGAAGTTCTCTACTATTCTTGAGACTGAAGGTGACCTTGAATTTGCATCCACCATGGTTCAGGTATCTCCCACTGTTGCAACACTATACTACTGCCTAATTTAATTGTAGACATTCCGTAACTGTTAAATTTCTTGTAGGCCTTGAATTTAATTTTGCTCACATCAACCGAACTTGCTGAGCTGCGTTCTCTTCTCAAGAAAACATTGGTAGATTCTTGTGGCAAGGACTTATTTCAATCTTTATACGCGTCTTGGTGCCACTCTCCGATGGCTACAATAAGCTTGTGTCTACTTGCGCAGGTAATTACCAACTTAGCACCTTTGCAGTTTGTGTTGCTTACTTAGACACTGATCTTTGGATGTTCTTTTCCGACATGTGTAGGCATACAATCATGCAATTACTGTTATCCAGTCTTTGGGAGAAGAAGATATAAATGTGAAGTTTCTGGTGCAACTAGACAAATTAATCCGTCTTTTAGAGACTCCAGTATTTGCTTACTTACGTTTGCAGGTAGAGCCCCATTTTCCAATAATATCTCATCTTTGTTTCATTTGGTTGATATGAAACTAGTTGTTTTTTAGTTTATGTTTTATTTGAATGTTTGATATCTCCTAATGCTTTCACATTCAGTACAAATGCTGTAAAAGCCCATATGTATGTGTAATTCAGTTTATGTGATGTGACGCTGTGTCTGTAGTTTATGAATCTTTGTGCATTTTCTTGTTATCTTATCCATGGTATAGCAGCATGGAGAATTGACTGTTCTGATGATACCATTCTATTGTGTGGTACTCCAATGATATGTTTACTAAAATTTGCAGCTTCTTGAGCCTGGAAAACATACTTGGCTTCTCAAAACACTTTATGGTCTCCTGATGCTACTGCCTCAGGTATGTTTGATATCTCATTTATTGTGACCCTACAGTCTTGCTTTGATAGTTTCATGCATACTCTCTTTCCGAACTGAGAAGCAGACACTTGATACACATAGAGAAGGAAATTCTCACGTGTTAGGTTGGATGCAGGTATATGCTTAAATTATGCCTAACCTGGACTAGTTAGCCTAGTTCTGTGAGAAGCGACTTGGCGGCTACTTAGTCCTTTCGGTTTTGACTAGGATGGAATTTGCTGATCTCCTGTTACAAAAGCTGAAAGCCGTCTGCTTGACATTCGCTGTTGTTGACAACTCCCCGCCGCTTCTCTTTCCTCAACCTATTTCATTCTGGTGTTGCTACTTTTGCTGCTCCTCCCTGCAGTTGCAAATAGCTTCTCTGGGACAGTACCAACTCTTAAGCTTGCTGAGGCCATCTCCACCTCCTATTGATGTGGCATGGTCATGGTCTGGTTGGCCAACAGGTCAAAGCTGATAGGGAGATGTCGAGGTGGCTGATGATGTGGGGAGAAACCTGCGAGAGAAACAAACAGCATGGGGACAGAGAGAGGTGGCCGGTATATATAGTGATAGACTGAGCTGGGCTACCCCACCTGATCACCTCCTCTTCCATAGGGCAAAAACCACTGTACGAAGCATGGTGAGAGACTGAGCTTGCTTGGCCCACCTGGCTACCTCATTCTTCGCTTCCCTTCTTTTGTTCACCAATCACCAGCACCACCTGTGTTCTCTGCAGCATAGCGCTCTGTTGCTAACATAAACACTACCTTTCCCTTTTCCCCTCCATTATTCTAGCATCATGCTTTTTGACCTGCGTAAGCTGTTCGAAGTGAGGAACCCAACTACGCTAGTATGCGTTGGTTCACATGTCCATTGATAATTTTGGTGAGACAACCCATTTCCTCATTTCCCCACTTCTCAAGTAAACTTGCGGTTTCAAGTTCTGAGGTAGTGATTATCAATTCATCGTCTCATTCTTCAAGCCAAACGTGACACTTTCACCAGATTTCTGTAGGAAAGGTTGAGCTTGTGTAAACCTTATGTGTCCCTCCAGGTTATTTACAGACAACAGGAAGTTTTCAATAGTCACTTCTCTAATTAGTTCTGGAATTGAATGACTAAGCTATATGTGTTTGTGCAGCAAAGTGCAGCCTTCAAGATCTTGAGAACTCGACTGAAGACTGTGCCTTTCAGTGAAAATTTGAAACGCACATCTTCAACAAATCCATACTCTCAGATTCTACAAGTGACAGAAGATGGCAATCGAAATCAAGACACTCAGAACTACAATGCAATCAATTTCCCATCCCGGCTCCACCAGTTTGAGAGCATGCAGCAGCAGCACAGAGTCCATCTGAAGAATCAACTGCAATCCCGAAAATCTGCTTCAGCTGTAGCATTATCACAGGTAGTGTTTCACTTGGATTGACCTATCTGATTATATTATATACCTATAAATAGTTGCTTCCTTCATTAAAGTGTAACTAGGTCTTTAGTTGGGTACTTAAAATGGTTCCTTAGATTTACAAGTATCTATGCAACTAAGATCTGTGTTTTCTTGGTGTTGAGTGTTTCTTTTTTCATAGTTGTTGCTGGAGCACACCAAGTAACACATCTTTTGTTTTTTTTTTGGGGTTTTTTTTATCCTTTCATCTACAATTGGATGTGAGTTTCTTCGTGATAAGTGTAAATCCTTCTCTTTGCAGATATATTAAATATTCTGATGTCCCATTTCAACTGTAGGTCTACCTGAATCAGCATTGCATCTAAAGAGTCAGCATAATTTAATCTTATAACACATTTTTTAGTCCCTTTGATTTGCTACTAAAATGCTGTTTCCCAGAAACCTGACTGTTTTCAGAACTCTGCAACTGCAACTAGGAAAATCTGCTCTTGAATGGCTTCTTGATTGTGTATCATAGTTTTTCACTGCAAACCTTCATAACTTAGTCAAACAATGGTTGCCAGTAAGATGCTTATTCTTTGATAGGAAAACCGCTAGGTAACTTGTGTGAATTGCATGCAGGAAATTCAAAGATACGAAGAAGCACATTCCTCCTCGACATCAGAGATTAGCAGGCCCCCTTCGAGAACATCCAGAGGCATTTCATGATGCATTTGGTTGATTGTGATGTATTATACATTTGCAGGACGCATCGTCACAAATTTGTTGGGGCTTTGGTTAGTCTCCTTTATTTTTTTTCCAAAGGAGGTTCATAGGGTACATAGAGTGTAATCTTTTTGTTTGGTCCCTAGATTTTGTCATGAGATGGCAATTATTTGTTGGAGAAAGCTCGTTTCCCTCTCTTCAGCCATTATTTTCCCTTTTCTTTTAGCTGTTTCACTGCTCATGTGGTTTCTGTAATTTTTCAATTGAAGGCCAATGAGCAAAATAGTATTTGGAGATATGTCACGACTGTTCTGCTTATCAATCTCCAATAAATTAGTGATGCAATGTAAATTTTTGTTTCTAGCTCTTGTGATCCACGCCATCTGTAATTTTCTACACCATAATAATTGTGAACTTTTAAAATTGGTCCATGCAAATTTACTTAGTTTTTAACAAACGCATGTTGCTACTTTAGGGGGGAAGTCTTGAAATTCTCCAGGTTATTTTTGACATTTTCAGCTCTGCTGTAGATATATCATTTTTTGCTGTGGCAGGTAATTTTCATTCATTCGTAGATTATTGAGCTGTTAACTTTTAATGATAAGTAGGAGATTTCTTTAACAACAAAATGCCATGTGATGCTAATCTGTGTAGAGTTAATTGAATATTTTGGTCATTGTAACCTTCATATTTCGTTTGTTGCGATTGACAGTTGTGACAGGCATTTAGTACCGTGTTTTACTTCATTTTTTTCTTGTTTTTGGTTTCGGTTCAGTTCCATCATACTAGCATTCATGCTATGGGGCTGAACGGATTCACAGTTGTATCACTGACCGGTGATTGCGCTTCATTGATGCATATAGTCAAATGGTCTGTTTCTGTTCTTGTTTTTGCTACATTCGCTTCCTGCACGTTACCAGATTGATTTATATTCATTTATGTGCTTGCGATTCTCCTCCCGTCTTTTCCTCATGCAGCTCACCAAGCATCCTTGTACAATGCCCGATTGTCCCACGATTCACAGGGAATATTTCCACGGTACAAATTCTGGTCTCAATTTGCCAAAAGGCTACTAGACGGAGCATGGCTGCTCCTAGTTCATGCATGAGGCACATTTCTATCCAATCTTGTTGGACAAACACGTGCATCGTCAATCTGGTGGTTCTAAGCCATTCTTTCCTCGTAGCCATCCCCCCCTCCCTCTCCCTTTTCTGCTGTGTGAGACACACTCGAGCGGATGACTCTAGTAGCAAAAGCCATCTCGATTGGCAGGGCGTAATGCATCGCCTGGGAGCCAACCGCCGTCCGTTTTTCTTTTGTTTCCTGCCTCCAGTTCCAGATCTGATTGGCGCCCGGCACCATGTTTCAGTCCTCGCCTGACCTGCTGATGGTTTCTCACAGTGGTTTTCCTATTTGCTCCCCTCTCGGATCTCAGCAGCCGGATGGGCTTTTGTCAGTTTTTCAACATGTTACCCTAGAGGCTGTGACTGTATATTAGTTTATGCTTAGTTCTTCATGACAAAACTTCTTTTTAATAAAAACAATTACCAAACGATAATTCAATATGAATTACTCTCCCTAGTATGACCAATCCTAGCTATGGTGTTCTTATATGTAGGGACATGCATCAGTTAATTTCTTTTTAGATGGTTTCATAAGTTGTCTACGATAGTACTGTTCGTATCACATGAATTGGGATTAGAAGTGTTGGAGAAAAACAGTGCATGTGGAATTGTATTTAATTGACAGTCTTTGATGGGGATAGGTTGGACAAAATGAGGAGTATCTTGGTTGACCTTTCTTCATAAAAATAATACTTGCCATATAGTAAACTAAGAAGAGAACTGTTGGAAGTAGATTCCTTGGCCAATTGAGACAAGCCAGTGGTACATGGAAGATGCAAGATTCTGCACAGAAAAATGGGTAGCAAACAACAATTTGAGTTCTTGGATTCAAACAAACAGACATAAACTAGCTAATTTGTTCTTTGGGTCCCCACAAAAAATCTTTGGGACAACAATGTCACACCTTGCCACCTTGGCAACTGGCATGACTTCTGTGAGCCTAAAGGGTCATCAATCTGGAGATCTCATGTCCAACCTCAACAGCTGAGTTGCCACCATCTGAACATATGAATGACTGTAGGCTTGTTGCGTAATATATCAGCTCATTCAAGAGTGCCAAATGGGAAATATAAACCAGGGAAGATTGAGATCACCTCACTTCCTACTAGCTTAAGTTAGAAATTGCACAATACAATATCAGCATCTCTAAGCATGGCATCCGATCTGAAAGCCAGTAATAGAAGAAGAGAAAACTGAGATATCTGAGCTGCAAAGGAGATAGTCCTAAATGCAAAAGGTAGCTACTAACTCTGCATCTTCAAGAATATACACTCAGACGTTGAGATTGGCGAGAATGTAACAAAATGTAACCTGTCTTGGTCTTAACCAACAATGATTGGAGACATGTAAACAGGGACCGAAATGCTTAAACGCTAATAAATTTTCAAGAGTCACACGTTAGATGATGCTATTGTATGCAATGCAAAGTCAATTTCTTAAAACAACAGGCCGAGAAGAGAAAAGAAGAGCAGAATATGTAGATGCAAAGTCAACCAATGCGGTGAATGGAAGACGTTTGGATGCTACAAGTAGATATTTTTAAAACTGCTTTGTTGCTGTTTTTTAGAACCTGGCAGTTGTAGATACCAATATAGAATCAAGGAGTCCAGATTGGATGAATAAGTTGAACAGATCAGGGAACAAAGTAAGATTGGTGGAGCTAAAACAATAATAATGTTCTGGCCCAGCATTTGAGAATATTGAAGCAAAGTTTTGCTTGTTTATGCTTAGACAAACTCTCAATATGTCATCAATCCGATTAATAACCAGTGTTTTATCCTCAATTCTTAGGTTAAAAAACCTTTTGTGTCATTGCTTTTAAAAAACTTGTAATAAACTGGCAAATCATTGACATCTGTGGAGTGTATGCCACGGCCGTTGTCGGTTTTAACATTTGGAAAGTTATTTGTATGCAAAAACAGAGCAGAAATGTGACGAACCAATCAATGATCATTGTCATGTTGAGGTCAACAGTTAAAAAAAAAGGATTCCGTGGATCAATTGGTGATCTTTTTTATAAATTTGTTGGCCGATGTCTACTATTGGAGGCCTGATAGATACATCAAACCTCTACCTCCTGCATTTCTAAGAACAGATAAGAGAAGCAAAGAGAAAAGGGGTCGCTCTTTTGGCTTAGATTGATGACGTCTAATTCTTTGTTTTTTTGTCACGGAGATGTGGTTAACCAGAAGCATGGTTATTGATTACTTGTGAAAGCCGAAACTTATAAATGGAAAGCAGTTACAATTTGTACAGCTCTATAAGAGCTATTCTACTCTAAAATCCTAAGGACACAAAATTAAGCATCAGTCATTAGCAATTTAGGTTCCGGACAAGTGACCATCCAACAAAACAAGGGGAGCATCACAGCCAAATTCTTTGCTATATATACATCAATCGTTATTTCGAATAAAAAATATGTCCATTTTGTGTCTTTCTTTCCCTTATTTTTTCTTTCTCCTTTCCATACCATTATACCATTATAAAAGAAGGTAATGATAATAGTGAATCTGCTACCACCAACCCCTTCAATAATGAGTGAACCCTCATATGTAATTAAAGTAAAGCACAAGAGCAACTTTTTTTTACTAGAAAGAAGTGGGTACTTACATCAAAATTGAAACAATAGGATTTGATTTTAGAATAAATTTAAGGGTATTTTTTAATAATTTTATTTTTTTAATCTCTTTTCATGATTATTAAGAAGACAAGTGAAAAAAATCATATACAGTTAAAGATCAAAAGTTCAAACCTATTGTATTTCGTCTAATATACAATAATGCAACCATATTAATTTTTTCCACATGAATACGTACTACCATATTATTTTCTTTTGAGTCCCATGACAAAGTACGTACATTATGTTAGTTTCATTTAAAACATAGAGCTTACATGTTCTTAGGTCAACACCGAAAACTAATCACCATGTGTAACTCAAAAGTTAATAAACATGAATGTGCAAGCATTCAAAACAAACTATTTTGTATTTTAGTTGCACGATCATGCTTACTTAGAAACTCTTTTCCTCATTATTTGGAAACTGGTCCACTATTTTTTGCCCCTCCTTTTAGTTGAAAACGTCCTTCCTGGGAATATATATACGCACAAGCACAATGCTCACAGAATTCATGAGTTGAACACCAGATGAAAAAAAAACCAAGAAAATAAAGAAGTGGAGTATACTTCCAGCCAACTTAAGTTATCACGGTCCACGGCTAATTCCTATTGACTACGAACAGATCGTTTACTATTTTAACCATGTTCTTTTTAGATATTAGTGCCAAATTATCATATTACGTGCGATTACACCTCTTCTTTCTTCCTGAAAATACTGCAGTATCCTCTTAAGTTGACATGGTTACTTCAGTTTCTTGCCACACGAGGTAATCCATTCCCTTAATTTGTTTAAAGATAAAGATAATATATACGCTATCCTTTTAAACGGTCAATATCGTTAATCAAATAACTGAAAAAAGGAAAATTCCAAAGAACCCCCTATTAGTGTGTGTATATATACACACACGTTATCTTTCTACACTCCCCCTATACAACTCATTTTGATATAAAAGACCCCCACAAGTTTAATTTCTCTTCCAGTTTCTCACATGCCATTAGTTGAAACAATTTGTTGTTGTTTACTTAGGTTTGTGTGTCATGTGAGCGTCCAACATGGATAAATGGAGTTGCCACATATGTTAATGGCGAAATTTGGTAATTTACCGTCGTTAGTCAGAACCGGGCCAAGGATGGAATTTACGTCGTGATTTTTAGTAGATTCGGTTGACAAGTTTATCTGTGTTTGCATTAAACTTCCGTGATAAGAAATGTGTATCTTAGCTTCTATAGTCCTGAGCCGATAGAGTCGTGTTGAAATCGGATTCAGATTGTTTGTTTTGTTAGCCGATCAAAGTCATGTTTGAGTCACAATTTATAATAGTGGTTCCTTAAAATTAAAAATAGAGTCCTAAAGTGATCCGATCGTAATAGAATCGGATTTAGTATAACTTTTGGATATAGATATATATATACCTAGGGCCTTTTGTAATTAACAACAGTTCAATACATAACTTCTGATACATCGCCACCCTAGTTTTAGTTTTGACGAGTTCTTGTTTTTAAGTTTGGGCTGCATCGGTTAAGTTCGATCTCCGCGAGAAAGTAAGTCCCGTCAACTTCGCTTGTATCGGCAGATTTAGTATTTTCTCGGTTAGATCCGATATACTAATTTAGCTTTTACTTTCGTTGCCTGTCAGATGTATCGGCTCTTTGATTGTTTTTTGCTTTCTTAGTTAGATTCATCACTTTGAAAAGCACTAATTGATTAGTTTAAATCTACCCAACTTATTATTAACCTCGAATTGTCTTGGTTAATTCTAATCTTCTAAGTTATAATTTGTCGGCTAGATTTACTCAAGCCGATAAGTGCTATTCATTGTTTTATCGGAGTTTCAGCCGATAAAATATTTGATTATCATATTATAACTTGTTGTATCAAGATCATAGTATAATTGGCTAGTTATTGTGATTATTATCTTCAATCTAATACTGTCTCGGTTAAGTCCGATATATCTAGATTGTGGTTAATAATTATATATTATTGATTGTGGTTAATAATTATATATTATTGGTAATTTACACTTTATCTTGTTAAAAGTTGATATCAATTTAATTGTTTATATATAGAGTATGATAAGTTCTATTCTCAACACATTGGCACATATCCAAAGATGAATATATATTTGCTTAAGATTCTATTTTATTACTCTCAATCTTATATTGTCATGGTTAGATCCGATCTATCAAGATTGATTGTAGTAGTGTTAGAAGATTCACAAATATATTACATCTAAGTTTTGGCCGATGATGTTTTATTACTTTAATATCTGAATTCCTTCTATTATAGTCAATCGATCCGAAATTCCATTGGCATCGGCTTCGACAAACCATACTATATCGGTCCCTTGGCCGATTTATCCATTGATCTAATATTTCTTGTTTTATTCTTTTTAGTTGCAGGATCAAAACATATCCTGAATCCGATTTTGATAAGACCTACACTGAAGTCAAACAAATCTTCTAGACCTTCGCGTGGAGCGAGGAATTTTTTGTCAACAACATGCCATCTTGATTCTTGACAAGGGTAGGTTCCTCCTACCTTTCGTGAGCACGGTGGTGATGACTGAAAACCTCGACATAAAACACAATACGGCTATTTGAAACACCTATAGCTCAGTGTAATCCCTAGTTGATAAGAAGTTAGGCGTCCTTTTTGATACGGGCATGGGGTAACTTTGTCTTGCCAAACTGGAAGCCTAGGCGGCACTAGGAGTTGAGCAAGGGTGATAAATCGTTGAAAACTAGCGGAAGGGTGAAAAGTAAAAGAGAAATTAAACTTGTAGGGTTTTTTTACTAAAGTGAGTTGTAGGCGAAGAGTAAAATGAATAGTGACTTGTAAGGGTGTATTTGAATTTTCCAAAAAAACAAAATTTGTCTCTGAATGATACCTGCGCCGCCCCTAATTCGCTATCCACAGTTGCGATTGGCGACTTGCGAGCCACCATAGCTAACTTCTCTCCTTCTGGTTATAAATATCCCTCTCTCTCCCCGGTTTTCTCTTCATCCCCTGCTTCCTCTTCTACACCTCGTTTGCATCTTGCACATTCAGATCGCTTCCGCTTTGAGCAATGGCCAACCTCACTGACCTTGTTAACCTCAACCTCAGCGACTGCAGCGACAAGATCATCGCCGAATACATCTGGTAGGCAAACCTCCTCTGCTTTTGATCTGTTCTTGATTTCTTATATTCATCTGCACTAGCAAGTCTCCTGCTGCACTGGTGCGTTCTGCGAAGATGAAAGATCGCGTTTTTGTGCGAAATTGATCTCCAATCTCCTATCTACGATCGTCGTGGGTCGTGAAAGTTCATGATTGTTCGCTTCCTGAATTCTACCACTGACCAAACTTTTCTACCAAGTTTCTTTGACACAATCTGCATGATCTTTCTCATCTCAAAATGTCATCTTTTTTTTTCTGTTCAGGGTTGGAGGATCTGGCATAGACCTCAGGAGCAAAGCGAGGGTGAGTATGTTTATCTCAACATACGATCCTGGACTCATTATGCTCACTAGTAACTAACTCCATCACAATTCTGAATTTTCTCACCATTTTTGTTCTTCCGTTTTCATCGGCAGACTGTGAAAGGCCCCATCACCGATGTGAGCCAGCTGCCGAAGTGGAACTACGACGGCTCCAGCACCGGGCAGGCTCCTGGCGAGGACAGCGAAGTGATCCTCTAGTATGGCCTTGTTCTCATCGCCTCTTCTGATGGATTTTCTTTGTAGATTACCAAGGTTCTTTGTTGCTTATGGCTTTATCTTTTTTGCTTTGAAGCCCTCAAGCCATTTTCAAGGATCCGTTCAGGAGGGGTGACAACATCCTTGTAAGTGCCTCCCAGTCTCTCACTACTCTTATACGTTTTGCTTTGTAACTCATCACACATGGACACTTTATGTTGTCCAAAAGGAAGGGAACAAAAGGTCCTTCGCAAACAAAAATTGATGTTATACAAATTCATTATTTCAGGTACTGTTAAGTGTTAACCTTGTTGAATTGGAGCTTTGAAAAAAAAACTGAACATGCTAACTAGTAATTAGGTTAGGAGTAAATTTATCATCTTTGATAAATTATCAGGAGATATTATTTTTTTAATATAAAATTTGTTATCTTTAGATACTTGGTATCTCGAGATACCAAAATCTTTAGATTTTTTTAAGAACCGTAAAAATTTCTGTTAGTTATTCCGGTTGTTGGATGTGCTCGAAACCTTTAGAGGTTTATCCTGCTCTTAGCCAACAAACTGCCTAGACCCTGATGTAGACATGCCAAAATTCTTACATCATTGATTGGCCTGCTCGTACTTTAGAGAATTCAACTCTTGTATATATATAAATTAGCCTGTTAGAAACAGTAGCCATAAATAGCTTACGTGAAGCTACTAAAAATCATGGAGTAACTGCATAGCCCTCAATTTTCAACTGTATTGAGAAGTTGTAGCTATGCTATAGTCGCTGGTTTTCTTACTTTTTAATTTAATGTTACTACAGGTGATGTGCGACTGCTACACGCCACAAGGTGAGCCAATCCCCACTAACAAGAGGTACAGTGCCGCCAAGATCTTCAGCCACCCTGACGTTGCTGCTGAGGTGCCATGGTAAGAATCCATCTCTCCAGATTATTAAAGTATTTTTGCATACAGTGATTTAATTAAAATTGTAATTAACTCCGTTGTTAAAAAATCCCTGTTTCCAATAAATATTAGCATGTCCGAACTTTCAAGTTCTGAAATGATTGTAATATTCCCAAAGTGATTTAAATTCCTACTTGGTGAATATTACAATGAGTAGTAATCTTTTTTGTTGACACAAATATAATAGTGTAGTTTAGTTTATCAAATAGCCAAACATTAAAAGTTAAAGCTTTTAAAATAAGTTTTTAAGGACCACCAAATGTGGAGGCTCCCAACCCTATATCTACTTTCCTATCTTATCTGCTATACCATTCTCATAAGGTTTTCTCTCTGAATCCAAACAGGTACGGTATTGAGCAGGAGTACACACTCCTTCAGAAGGATGTGAACTGGCCCCTTGGCTGGCCAGTTGGTGGCTTCCCTGGCCCACAGGCAAGAATTCACTGCTCAAAATATTCATAGTTTACATCCTACTATTGCAAATTATATAAAACCAAAGCTATGTGATGTATGTGAATGTGATGTTAACAATTTGAACATAAGGACTACACTTGCCGTTTTTATTAATCTAAGGTAGTTGACTTAATGAAAATTTGCAAATCACTAAACTGCCATTTGTGACTTACAGTGACTTAAAACAAACAGCTCTATCACTAAAATACTTTTCCCATAAAATCCTCTGTAATTTTCTAAACTTTGTTCTGAATATTTATTTTTTTTCAGGGACCATACTACTGTGCTGCCGGTGCCGATAAGGCGTTCGGCCGCGACATCGTGGATGCCCACTACAAGGCCTGCATCTACGCCGGGATCAACATCAGTGGCATCAACGGAGAAGTCATGCCCGGCCAGGTACTTCCAACGAAATCTCCATATATTTTTTCTCTTCATCTTATCACCGGCCTCTATGTACCTAGTATGGCACATGAACACGATGGTTGATGCGTGTGCTAATTCTGAATCGGATTCCGTGGTGACAGTGGGAGTTCCAAGTTGGCCCGTCAGTTGGCATCGCCGCTGCTGACCAAGTGTGGGTTGCCCGCTACATCCTCGAGGTACGTACAGATCGTATCCTGATATATATTATTCTCAGCTAGCTTGGATTAATTGGAATAAGCATCGGGACAAGGACACTGCTCAACTATGAGCAGCATATGCTCCAGTTCTGCGATGTTAATTACATCTTGGTACTAAATTATGTACCTTTGGGTTAATTAGTACGTTGAGGTTAAGCTGAACTTTTGTCGTTGATTGCTTCCAGAGGATCACAGAGGTGGCCGGAGTCGTGCTCTCCCTCGACCCGAAGCCGATCCAGGGTGACTGGAATGGCGCTGGTGCCCACACCAACTTCAGGTAGCAGCAGTAACTGTTTCCTAGCTCTCTGATGCTGTGAGTGCGCTGCAACACGGTGGGTGATTCGTGTGCATATTTTTGCAGCACCAAGTCGATGAGGGAGCCGGGAGGCTACGAGGTGATCAAGAAGGCGATCGACAAGCTCGCGCTGAGGCACAAGGAGCACATCGCCGCCTACGGCGAGGGCAACGAGCGCCGCCTCACCGGCCGCCACGAGACCGCCGACATCAACACCTTTAAATGGGTACGTAGTACATTCTACCGCGGCGTCGCCTCCGTTCGTTCGCTCGCCAATTGGGCTAGCTAAGCTCTCTAAGTCTAACCATGAGGTCCTGCATTTTTTTTTGGTTGCTCTCGCGTGCAGGGCGTGGCGAACCGCGGCGCGTCCATCCGCGTGGGGCGCGACACGGAGAAGGAGGGCAAGGGGTACTTCGAGGACAGGAGGCCGGCGTCCAACATGGACCCCTACGTCGTCACCGGCATGATCGCGGAGACCACGCTGCTGTGGAAGCAGAACTAAGCCGTCCGGCCAGATCTCTCGTGCATTTCTGCCCCAAAAAAAACAAAAAAAAAACGTTCGCGTGCATGCATCAGCCGTGATGTGTCAACGTTGGATTTCGGTCTCCGTTTATATCCTTGGCATCGACAAGGCCCTTTGAATTTTATTAGTAGTCTGTCCTGTTCACCGAGTGTCATTTTGTGTACTCTGAATAATAATGCTTTGTAAAACGGATTTGCTTTTGTCTTAGGGACGGATATGTTCTTGATTTTCCTATATCGTGATTTATATATGGAAACCGCTGTCTTTTTTTGTTCGATCAGATTGTCTGTTTGTTCGATCGGGTTCATCTTCTCCACTCTTTACATGTCGACATGACTGATGCGAATGATTTTGATTAATGGATGGATAGAAACGTCTGTGCCAAATGTGCAAAGTGTTGCATTTTGAGCAAGCGTGTTGCAGGCTAAAAGCCAAAGAGAAACTGCCTCGTATGCATGCAGCAGCAGTACAGCCTTAAAAGTGTAACCCTATCACATATCTTTTCCGTATGCAACCACCAGAGGAATAATATCGTGTATTCACGCTTCTCTTTAATCTTCAGCCCTTCTTTTTTTCCCCTTTGATGGATGTGCGCCTATTCTCAGCAGTAGTAAGCACTGTTCATTAGATGGAAAAGGGGGAATTTTCCTTTTCATCGACATGCCAACCGTTCATCGGCTAGCCGCTTGGCACATTCGCAAAGACGAGCCTGGTGCCTTTTACCTGCTGAACACGGCAAGAAGAACACCGGTTAAATCAGTACTCACGGCCCAACTAATTTACCACTTCACTGTGCTGAAGGTCTCAAAGAGAGTAACGGACAAAATCGATAAGATGAGAAGAAAGTTTCTTTGAACAAGGAGAGATGGCAGGGGGGGTGCAAGGTTAACCAGGACAGATCTTATCAGCCGAAAGAATTAGGAGGACTAGGCATCATTCACTTGGAGTGCTTACCTAGAGCACTATGGTTGTGGTAAGAATGGATTGACCGGACCAAGCATTGGATAGGAATGGAGATTTCATGAGACAAAGACGACAAACAACTCTTCACAGCAATAACAAATGTCACAGTGAACAATAGAAAAACAACAAGCTTTCTGAGACTTGACATAGTTGCAAGGAACACTGCCAAGAGCCATAGTGCCACACGTCTGTGAAGCATCACAGAAAAAACGAGCGACGGTAAAAGAGGCCATAACAGACGATCGGTGGATCACGGACATCAACATAACCAAACTCACGTTGCCAAGCCACTTCAAGGAGTATGTGACGCTTTGGGAACAACTGCAAGGGATGCTACTAAATGAAAACGAGGATACGATGATCTGGACCGCCTCTTCGAGTGGTGTCTACACGACAAAATCGACATATCAATTCATCTTCAGTGGCTCCATAAATGTCAACCTTCGCACCATAATCTGGAAGCCATGGGATCCCCCTAAATGCAAGTTCTTCATATGATTGGCGATACAAAATAGAATTTGGATAGCTGACCGACTACAATGGAGAGAATGGACCAACCAAAGAACTTGCCCACTCTGTCGAACTTGTGATGAGACAAAAATACACCTCCTAACGCATTGTCGAGTTGCAAAGAGAATCTGAGGAGCTGTAGCGAAGTAGGCATAGATCAACTTGCAAACAGAGCATTAGGATACCATGGATATGGTAGAAACCTAGTGGACAACCGTAGCCTACGCAACCGGAATACCGAAGAACGAGCTCCGTTCACTCATCCTCCTAGTCATCTTGGAAATAAGAAAGAAGAGGAATGCATGAATGTTCTAGCGCATTGCTTCAACATCTATTACAATTACAATGAAAATAAAGGAGGCCAGAGCCTTTTGCCTTTTACATCCTGGCCCAATTATAATTTGGCGTGTATGATCCATAAGAGTCCTGTGTGTATGTTTAGTATCACCTTGCTAGTTTAACAAGTGTGTAATCAACTTATAAGGGTCTATCACTACAACCATATTACTCATGGATTAACCTTTTTATATGAAGCGAGTAAAAAATGTAAGTGGAATGGTTATGAGCCCGTTCAACAAATGGGGCTACGTGGTTCTGAAGGACAAGAGGACGGACTGTTATAGTGCCTGATAAGGCCAAAAAAAATTAAAGAGCTAAGGATGCCTCGAGAATAGGCCTTATGTAATTTCTGCTAACACCGGTAAATAAACTCACTTCTCCTTTATCAATGAAAAAAAGGCAGTCCTCCGGCCCTATTTTTTGGGAAAAAAATGCCCACCGTTCAATCAGCAAATGCTTCCAGCAGATTTTATGGATATGATTCAGCTTCTTTCATAAGTTTTAGATCAACATTACCGATCTAGAAAACTTACATTCATTGTGCATAGCCGCATATAGTCCTCGCTTACACGAAGCAGAAGCAATGTCCAAGTAAAAGCAGGAGGAGCAGCAAGGTGAATTTTATCATGTTCTTCAGTTTTGACTTCGAAAACTCATAGTTCAATGCATCTCTTGCTTTCTTCTGTGAGAAACTTCCACAACAGCCGATCGAGCAAACTCTAACGAGCACGGGCCATTGTGTTGGCTACGTCGATCACAAACCTGTACATCACGTCTCCCTTCTGCAGCCGCTCCATCGCGATGTTGACGTCCTCCATGCCGATGACCTCCACCTCGGCGGCGACGCCGTGCTCAGCGGCGAAGTCGATCATCTCCTGCGTGTCCCTCATCCCGCCGATCATGCTCCCCACCACGCTCTTCCCACCTGCCACACACCACCACATCGCGCACCGTGAGCACGGCCCATCTAGTTCTGGTTGAGCCGTTCGTGATTAGGCCGGCCCAATCTGTTCGCAGGCTTTATTCTTTAAAAAATTTGTAAAAATAATTTTTGGTTTGAAAATATTTGTAAAACTAGTCGCCTTTCGCCTTCGAAAGAGTGAGATTTAAAAATCGCCTTTCTAGAGGACGTTTTTATGACGTGGCGGACGGTCGTTGGTCGTCGTCTGCCGCGCGCGTGAAATTTTGCATTTGCCCTTCCCGCCCTTACAAGAGTGTTTTTCACTTCATTGAACAGTGAAAAAAAAGCCCTTTGTAAGGACGGGAAAGGGCAAAATACAAAATTTCACGCGCAGCGCAGACGACGACGACACCGTCCCACGTCGAAAACCGCTCTGGGAGGGCGATTTTAAATCTCGCCTCCCAAAGGGCGGGG
Organism: Oryza australiensis; assembly: GCA_019925245.2. Classification (NCBI taxonomy): domain Eukaryota; kingdom Viridiplantae; phylum Streptophyta; class Magnoliopsida; order Poales; family Poaceae; genus Oryza; species Oryza australiensis. Next base: position 9,181,951 of record JAIFGZ020000116.1, on the reverse strand, counting down.
GCGACTAGTTTTACAATATTTTCAAACCAAAAATTATTTTGCAAATCTTTTAAAAAATAAAATTAAAAATTAAAAAATTCACTAGTCCTTGGAGCTTCACACCAATCTAGGCCCAGTAGTGATGAATACACGCACCTGATTGCAGAGGGTACAGGGCTAGTTGCACCGGCTTGCCCGGCGATCCGACCGGGACGAGCTTGCCGTGAGTCCGCAGTAACGTGATGAGCGGCGTCAGGTCGTGCACCGCGGAGACCGTGTCGATGATGCCATCCATGGTGCCCGCAGCAGCCTGCACATATGGTGGTTTTAGCTTCAGAATCCGGGTACAAATTGGGCGTTTTTGGCGTGGTGGTCTCTGCATGCACCTTCATCTGTTCGGCGTTGGTGCTGAGCAAGAACGCGTCGGCGCCAAGCCTCTCCACGGCCTCCGCTTCCTTCCATGGGCTGGTGCTGATCACGGTCACCTTCACGCCGAATGCCTTGCCGAACTTGACGGCGAGATGGCCGAGCCCACCGAGCCCGGCGACGCCGAGGTGCAGCCCTGGCTTGTCCAGCCCGAGCCGCCTCATGGGGCAGTACACCGTGACGCCAGCGCACAGCAGCGGCGCCACGCGGTCGAGCGGCACCGCGGCGCCGTCGGGGATGCGGACGACGTACCGCTCGTGGACGACGGCCAGCTCCGCGAAGCCGCCGTGGACCCTGGGGCCGTGGGGGAGCGCGGCGTTGAAGGACGGCACGAGGCCCGCGCAGTAGTTCTCGAAGCCGTCCCGGCAGTCGGCGCAGTCGCGGCAGGTGCTGGCGATGTACCCGACGCCGACATTGTCGCCGGCGCTGAACCTCGCCACGCTGCTCCCGACCTCGGCGACGACCCCAACGATTTCATGACTGGATTAATCATGCAAAACGATCGATCAATAATCTCTGGATAATTCTGCTGCGCATTAGCTAATTTGCAATTCATGTGTACGTACTGACCCTGGTACTACGGGATACTTGGCGTTGCCCCACTCGTTCTTGATAGTAGAAAGATCAGAGTGGCAAATGCCACAGAACAGTATCTTGACAACGACGTCTTCGTCACCCTTAGCTCTGAAACATGAAATGCACGGTGGAAATGGCGATTAATTAACCTTTTTCTGTATTCACGAAAAAGAAAACAATTGGGGAGAATACATAGTTTGACAATGCATAAGCACAAATCAGCAGGTGAACAATGGAAGAAATGATGTTGCAACAACTCGACATCTCGACACAGACATCCAATGCGAAACTCGGCCAATGGCGTGCAAACAAGCCATCAGCGCCAAAAAGGTTTGATTCCTTTCAGCCGCGGAAGTTGGGTATGAGTGAGTCGCCACTACTACCTAGTGAATGGCTATCATTCATTCTTTCTAAAAGATGGCAATCGAAGCTTCATGATGAATGTATCGTGCATAATAGTTCATCACCCGTACAGCCTTTACTTTCCTGCAGTAAGGGATATATCTTTGCAATCCAACCATAAGTTTCTTTTTAATCAAAAAAGTAATTCAGAACGCATTGTGTAGCTGCAAATTTCTTGAAAAATGGTCAACACTCAACAGTGAACACTATTTCTTCAGTTCTCTGTGTTCTAATTTCTATAGAAGAACACCAGTGATATTTTCATCAGAGTGGCAACCCAAACGATTGGTTACTACTGACTGATTGAAGCAGTTTACTGTGGAAGATATAACTAACAGAGTTACAGAGCCAATGAGCAATCATGACTTCTCATCAGTCATTACACAAAGAAAATATCACAGGATACCGGTAGAAATCGCTGACGGCATCGTTGATTTGCTTGGTGCGTCAATTGTCAAACAGTCAAAGGCAATTCCATATTCCTCATAAATCTCGATCGACACAGTTTGATGGTACCCGTTCAAATCTAGAATTCCTGACTACAATTAATTAACCAAGTGATGGAGATGACTATTGACTATTAATCAGTAACTTTGCTTTCATAAAAAAAACGATATAACTCAAGAATTTTGAGTGAACTTCTCTTTGAAGATTTCGGACTCAGGAACATCTCAACACACAGGGAAAAGAGAGAGGAAGAGAGAGATCACCTGAGGGGGAAAGAGAAAGGAGAGAGCAGCCCGTTGGCGTCTCTTGCCGCCCATCCGGCCACCATCTTAGGTTGCTGCTCCATCCCTGTCTACGTCTTCTTGATTATGTTGGCTGCTTACGACCTTGTATCTATGCCTAGAAGAGGGATGGCGTTCTTTTCCCCAATATATAGTCTAGTGGTGCATTGGCCGGTGCAATCCATATATAGCCCGAAGTAGGTGCATGAACTGTCATCTTAATGTGACTGGTGCAAATTAAATGCACTTTATTCTTTTCTATAGATATCATAGGAGAAGAACGTGGTCATACTGTGAAGGAACCACATAATGGCATACTATCTTGAGCGTTTTGCTACGGAGGTACTATATCTTAAAAAATAGTTCTGCCTAATACAAACATTCCTAATTAGGAAAAAAAGAGCTACAGAACGTCATACAGTTCCGGGATGGTGTAGTTTTTGAAAAAACAATCTCACGATTCTTCTATGTGCAGCTTCCACGTGTGCGGCGTGTATAGGATGAAACACAAGTAACCAAACCTATCAGACGGCCCGGTCGACTGGCTTATTTCCAGCCAGCCAACAATATTTTTATCTCACAATAAATCAGCACCAGGCATCAGCCGGCTTAAGCCAACAGTACTTTTCTCTCACAACAAATCATCCTAGCACCAGCTACCAGTCACCAGCCAGCCGAACGGCCCAGAGAAAGATGAATAATAGATTACGTCAGCGAAAGTCAAATAATCAAACTTTAATAAATCAAAACACATCTCAACCTCAATCCAATGCAGTGCGAACTTTTGACTAAACATTTTGTACGATGGTAACGTAGAATGACATGCTTTAGTTAAGTAATATATTAAACACCAAAAGCTATATTACAGTTCATAATTTATATTTCAAAATATACTAAAAGACAATGTCTAATAAAAACTAACCACAAGAACAACACCTAATTTAACCAAGTCCAGTTTCAGTTTTAAAATTATTTAAGGTAGTTTCCTTGAGAGAGAAGACCTGGACAGATAGCTAGCTAGCTAGAGTGCTAGACCTAATAGAAAGTAGTAAAATATCTTAACAAGATTAATCAACCTGCATGTAGTTAACTAGCTCTTGATGAACCTAATCAAAGATCCGGTTTGGTCTTCAGACAAAAAGAAAAGCACCAAAAAGGGGAAGGAAAAAAGAGACAGCGAGAACAAGTAATCACTGATTATATGTAGAAGACTAAAAGACTACACGCTCAGATTAAAAAGTGCACACATGAAAAGAAGAGCTGGCAAGCTAGCTACCTCTGCCTCTGTAGTTACCAGCTACCGCGGCAAAGACGACGGCGACGGCGAGGGCGAGGGCGAGGGCGGCGGCGCGTCGCCGCCAACTCTGGCTCCGGCAGCAGCTTATGGCGTCCACCATCGTCGTCGCCAAGAAGATAACAGCCTAGCTAGCACCTGTAGCCAAGCACACGCCGACGAGCTTTAGCAAGCACACGTTGGGAGGTATGACGGACACCACAACTTGTCATAGTGATGGATCCACCACTGGATTAAGGGATGAGGGGAGTAGGGTTTTCTTGTGATTCTAGGCTTACTGAGTCTACTGAGCTATTTTGGTTAATTCAGTTAATGGTTAACCGAGTGTACTAATTGAATTGACCGAACAAAATTTGATTAGTTAGATGCTAAGACTGAATTGATGACCAAATTTTTTTTTGTCTCGGTTCCGGTCTTTTGGATTTGGGTAATTTTGTCTACCCTTATAGCAAAGAGATATCATGACAATTTTTTATATTACAGATATTTCATGGTTGTATTGTGGAGATTTCATAGTGATATTTTAAGAGAACATGATACCTTCATGGTATCAAGAGGTGTCACGAAGATACCATTGCTATATATATATATTACTAATAGTATCATGAAGATATTTGTGAAGTTTCATATCGGCATCATACAAGTATCATTGATATTTTATTATTGATGTCAAAAAATATTCCGAAGTATTGATGATATTTCATAGTTATATTATAGAGATTCTTTGTACTGTCACAAAGATATTGTACGCATGCTATCTCTATGGTATATACGGTGGTACCATAACATGATAAGGCCATGCATCACACAATTAATGTACGGGTGAGGATGGGCTCAAACTTGTGAGAGGACAATTAGAGGCACGGGGTGGAGTTCTTAGTTCTTACACCTATGAGGGGTGGTGTGGATTAGGAGGGCCCATCATTGCGAGGCACAGGGAGGTCTCCGACTCAAGACGCGACACTGTCTGAGGACTACGCTGTTAGTAGTCGTAATGTCATCGTCATCGACATCGACTACATGACATTTTCGTTCAGAGATTGTGAACCCAACCAACAACAATTCAACACTGTTCCTACGTACCGGACAAAACCTGACGTTGGCACCACAGCGGCCCGTGCACAAGAACACAACAAGATCACGAGTGGCCATGGCGTCTCCACAGCAACAGTTTCACTAATCACCAGTCACTACACTCTCAGCCATTTCCTTATCTAGTTATTTGGTACTCCTACCTGCTTAATTCGCTCGAAGTACATATGAAACAGATCATTAATTTCAAATTCGTTGTCCTCGCAAATCGGATCAGCATGGCTGCCATCCTGCTGCTGCTGCTCGTGTTCTTGGTGAGTGTGGCCTTGCTTGTTCGAACATGGGGAGCTAGTAGGATATCTCATGAGAAGGCGCGGTATGCGGCCGCCGAGCTGCGGCCGTATCCGCTGGTCGGCCACCTGCCGCAGTTCCTCGCCAACCGGCACCGCATCCTGGACTGGATGACGGAGGTGCTGTCGCGGCAGCCGACGTGCACGTTCGTGCTCCGCCGCCCCGGCGGCGTGCGGGGCGTGGTCACCGCGAACCCGGCGAACGTGGAGCGCTTCCTCCGCTCCGGATTCGAAAACTACCCCAAGGGCGAGCGCTTCGCGTCGCTGCTGCACGACTTCCTCGGGCGTGGCATCTTCAACGCCGACGGCGAGGCGTGGCGGTCGCAGCGCAAGGCGGCGAGCTACGAGTTCAACACGCGCTCGCTCCGCGCCTTCGTGGCGCGGTGCGTGCACGGGGAGCTGCACGGGCGCCTCCTCCCGCTGCTGCGGCGCGCCGCGGTGGAGGCCCGCACGATCGACCTTCAGGACGCGCTCGAGCGCTTCGCGTTCGACAACATCTGCCGCGTCGCCTTCGACCACGACCCCGGCCAGCTCCCGGACGGCGGTGATGACAGCGTCGGCGCTCGCGCGGAGGGTGACGACGGCTCCACCGCCAGCGGCAGGTTCGCCGACGCGTTCCGCGACGCCGCCAATCTCAGCGCGGGGCGGTTCCGGTACGCCGTCCCGGGGTTCTGGAGGGTGAAGAAGGCGCTCAACCTGGGGTCCGAGCGGCGGCTGCGCGATTCCATCGCTATCGTCCACGACTTCGCCGACCGCATCATCCGGTCGCGGCGGGAGGAGATAAGCGCCGGCCACGAGAAGCACGACCTCTTGTCCCGGTTCATGGCGAGCCAGGACGAGGCCTACACCGAGGTGGCCCTCCGCGACGTCGTCATCAGCTTCCTCCTAGCGGGGCGTGAGACCACGTCATCGGCGCTCACCTGGTTCTTCTGGCTGTTGTCCTCTCGCCCGGACGTGGAGCGCCGCATCCGCGAAGAGGTCGCCGCGGTGCGCGCCCGCCGTGGCGACGGTGACGTCTACAGGGTCGGCTTCGACCTCGACGAGCTGAGAGAGATGCAGTACGTGCACGCCGCCATCACGGAGTCGATGCGTCTCTACCCGCCGGTGCCGGTGGACACGCTGCAGGCGCAGGAGGACGACGTCCTGCCTGACGGCACGGCGGTGGGGGCCGGGTGGTTCGTGGCGTACAACTCGTACGCCATGGGCCGCATGGAGTCTGTGTGGGGCAAGGATGCGGCGGAGTACCGGCCGGAGCGGTGGCTGGACGCGGCGGACGGGACGACGACGTTCCGGCCGGATAGCCCCTTCCGGTACGTGTCGTTCCACGGGTGGGCCGAGGGTGTGCCTCGGGAAGGAGATGGCGTACATCCAGATGAAATCCATCATCGCCTGCGTGCTCCAGGAGCTCGAGCTCGCCGTAGACGGCGCGTACCGGCCGCGGCAGGTGACGTCGCTGACGCTGCGAATGGCGGATGGATTCCCCACGAGGGTGAAAGTTAGAGACAATTCAATGTGACATTTGGGCTTGTGGACCGTGACCTTTGGCCCGTAGCAGATGATGGCGCCAATATCTCAACATATTACAAGGCCGAATAAAGAAGGAATAAGTCTATTTTGTGTTCCTCTTCTCTTATCTCAACCGCAAAATCAGATATAACGTCTCCTCCAACTTTGAAACCAATGTAAATCTAGTCCTTCAGGGGTTTGGAAAATGTTTTTTTTCTGATGTGACAGGTTGACCTTGACAAACCCGCTAAGTCAACACATGGGTCCCAAATGTTAATGAAACATGGCAAATATATGTGGTGAGCTCCACATGTCAAGTCCATCATGTTCTCTTTCCCCATCTCTCCCCCCTCTCTTCGTTTCTCTCCTACAGGAATCAGGGCAATGACAACAGCAGAAGCGACGATGACGGCGTGGCCGAGAAGGAGCCACCGAGGAGATCCGCGGCGGGGGCCACGAAGATGGCGTTGCGACAACAAGCGAAAACCGCGGCAGCTCGCGAGAACTTGGGACGATGACCCATGGCGGAGGAAATGATTCATGAAATTAAGTACATGTATCTAAGGAAAAAATTTGGTGCAACCGGGTTGTAAAGCACATATGGTACAATCCTTTCCCTTTGTACGCCACGTGTATCGGGGAGGAAATCCGATCGCCGGATGAGCACGCGGCTCCCTCACGCGACGCGCAAAGAAGAGATCGGCTACATGCGCTCGATATCCTGGCTCGGCTCGTTTCCTCGATCCCTAGCGCCCCAGAGACAGACTGCTCATCTCCCACCGTGGCGTCCTCTCATCCGCTAACGTCGCCACGGTGAGATGAACATGGCCACCGCCGGTGAAGCCACTACCGGGAAAACTCCGCCGGGAAAAGGAACGACGCCGCTACCCGGGACGCCGCCGCCAGAGACAATGCCGCTGCCCGGGACGTCGCCGTCGGGAACAGGGACGCCGCCGCCGCCGAAGACAACGCCGCTTCCCAGGACGTCGTCGCCGGGGACGACGTCGAGGACCCTGTAGCATCCAAAAATACGCATACATCCAAAAATCCATACCGCATGCAGCCATGCAGATGAAAATAACAAAATGTTAAGATAATTATTCTTGCTCTCATATGTAAAAAGAACACAAAATCAATATGTTTGGCCTAGATAATTAATTGATTCACCGCTATCAAAGCACAAATAATCTTCTCGCTTTCCAATAAACTTTTGATCGACATCGAAACTTTTCTCTAAAAAGTTAGTTGTATATTTTTTAGAACTTCAGCGCCGCAGGTTGCAGCTAAACTATTTATAAACAATTGAGAGATCGGGAGGCACCGCTGCCGTGCCGTCATCTTGATGACCATGCCGGCAACGTCAGATGAGCATCGCTCAGGTGTCAACGGTGGGACGCGACCGGTCGTTAGTGTAGAGCACCTGGTCGGAGGTGAAGAGGCCCATACCCTTCTGCAGGTTGACGAAGTACTAGTTGTCGAAGACGCGTGGCGTCACCGGGTCCAGCTCCAGCGCGATGTTCGGGTCCACGCCGGCGGGACACACACTACTAAAAAACATGCATAGGTATCGACCTAATAAGTGTCGATTCAACAAAAACCGACACCTATTAAAACAATAGGTAGCGGCTCTAAATAAAATCCGGCACCTATATAATATATTATAGGTGTCGGTTCTAAAGAAAAACCGACACCTATAATATAGGTGCAGGTTTTTTTAAAAAACTGACACCTATAATATATTAAAGGTGCCGATTTTTTAAAAAAACCGGCACCTAAACCACCGAGCCGAGCCACGCACTGTCATCCTTATCTATCTCTTTTCATCCACTCATTCTTCTCATCCTTATCTCTTTCTTTCTCACCCATTCTCTCATCCACTCTTTCTTTCTCTCGGTTCTGGCTGCGGGAGGCTAGGCGGCGGGTGGCCGGGGCGGCGCGCGGGAGGCGGCCGGAGGCCGGGTGGCGCGCGGGAGGCGGCCGGAGGCCCGGGGTGACGCGCGGGAGGCGTCTGGAGGTCGGGTCGGCGGGAGGCGGCGAAGGGAAGAGGATTCGGTGCGGAGGCGTCGGCGGATGCGGTGCGGCGCGGCGCGATCCGTGCGGTGCGGCCGGATGTTGTTTGTGAATGTTTTGTGAATCGTACCTTGCTGGTTTCTTGCTTGTGCTTGCTTGTGTGCGGCAGTTTTGCTTGTGAATTTTATGCTTGTGAATTTGTGTTGTACGATCTGTGGAATGATTGTTCTTATTGATTTGTTGATCGTGAAATGAGATGGGGTTAGGGGTGACGGGGAATATTGATAGCCGAAAGCATCGGCTCATTCGGTGAGCCGAGAGCTAACTTTTACTTTTTTTAATCAAGGAAGCACAAAGGTGCCAGTTGTACAACCGGCACCAATGACCTATTGTTATAGGTGCCGATCAATTGATGCCGGCTGCAAAACCGACACTTATGTCAGGTTTGCAACCGACACTTTTAAATCGTTCTGTAGTAGTGACACCGCCTGCAGCTGCGACGTGTACCCAGCGTCCATCGTCGGGTCCACCGCCGCCGGCAGCAGGGATGCGGAGTGGGCCAAGGTGGTGGCGGCGGGGGGCAGAGAAGGCCGCGACGGGAAAAAGGGCGCATTTGAGCCGAGCCGAGGGAGACAAAGTCGGTCTCTGAGTCACATGTCGCGTGAGGAAGCCGCGCGCTCACCCGACGGTCGGATTTGGTTGTATTAGATGGGCTTTACCACCCGGTTGCACCCATTTTTTTTCCTTGTATCTATAGGTGCAGGCAATTAATATGTATCGGTAGTGTGGTTGCTTAGTGCTTACATTGAGCAATTTCGTCATGATTGAGAAGTCATAGGGGTTGGCCGGCGCATTCGAAGAAGCAGAGACGAGCCTTGCGCTGCCGCCTGCGGACCGACCTTGGAGAATCCTTGAAGATTTTTCTCCTCTACGCCCACTATCTGTCGACCCTCAAGCAAGGGACGAGAGGCACGACGGCAACGTTGGCACTCCTCTTTCCCTAGCCTAGAGAGCAAGGGCGCTCGGCGGCGAGGTCCAGCGTGCTGAGCGCCCTCCTCCTCCTCTTCAATCTCTCCGTCCCTCTCTGCCTCCGATGCCGGCGTCAGGAGAGGACGGGACCTCGAGCTCCTCGTGCACGCGCTTGGGGAGATGAGGGCCGGCTTTGGGACAGTGTGGCCTCCTCGAGCTCCTTCGTCATCGGACTGTTGACCATCCGCGGCGCCACGATCTCCTGGAGCTCCCACACTGCTCGCGTCAAGGGAGAGCGTGGCGGGGACCCACGTCTGCGCTCCGCATTGGGACAGCACCACGGTCGACGCATCATTGCGCGCGCAGGCGGATGAAGGAGTTGTGCCGCCTGGTGGGGGCAATGCCTCGAGGACGACAGCAAAGGCGCCCGTTGCCACCGCGCTGATTCATGTAGGAGAGAGATCAATAGAAGATAGAAGGAGAGCTGTGGAAAGAGAAGAGGCATGTGTTGCCCGGTTTTGCAGTTGAGGATGCCATTCGATACAGGATAAGAGATTAAGGAGTAAAAATAGACTTATTTCAATAAAGAACCGTCCGAATAATTGGGATGGGCCGTATGGCAGCACGTCCTGGGCCTATTCATACAGCGGCCGTATGTAAATGTTTTTTTTAAAAAAAATTGGATTTGGAAGATCATGACATGTATGTCATTACTCATTAGATAGTCACGGATTCAATAAAATCTAGGGAGCTTGATGGAAGATGCAGTTGCGGAAGACCACTGAACAACCTCGAACCGGTCATTAGAGCATCTCCAGTAATACTCCTAAATTTCATCTCCTAAAATAAGAATTTAGGGATCCCCTGAAAAGAATAGGAGATTAAGATCTCTTTTGTCTATAGCAGATTTCCTAAAAGATCATATAAACTTTAAATTATAAAGATATGAGTTCAAACTGGACTCCTAGGAATAGGAGTGGAGGTGGTGGATTTTAGGAATTCAGGGTTTTAGGGGATGGGATAGGAGTACTAAGAGCATCTCCAGTGGTACTCCTAAATTTCATCTCCTAAAATAAGAGTTTAGAGATCCCCTGAGAAGAATAGGAGTTCAATATCTCTTTTGCCTACAGCAGATCTCCTAAAAGATCACCTAAACTTCAAATTATAGAGATAGGAGTTCAAATTGGACTCCTAGGAATAGGAATGGAGGAGGTGGATTTTAGGAATTCAGTATTTTAGGGGATGAGATATGAATGCTGCTGTAGGCTAACAAAGTCTCAAATATAGAATAGAAGTTCACTTAGGAGTACTGCTGGAGATGCTCTAACAAACCTCAAATATATAGGGTAGGAGTTCACTTAGAAGCATCGTGGAGATGCTCTTATCATTTGAAGGAGGTATGTGCTTTGCTTGCTTAGGTCTTTTTTGAGCTATAACATCAGGTGAAACCTAAACCTGTATCTTCAAGGCAAGGGAGCGAGTTCTTTTGAGGGAGCATGTTGGCCTCCCAATACTCGTTTTCAAGCAATGTTTGGGCAAGGTGCTGAGCTATACATGGCCAACCTTAACTTAGAATGGTAATGACAAGATTTTGTTAAACTTTTTAAAACTTTGATCGGCAATAACTTATCAAATCTTAATCGGTGAAAGCAACAAGCTTTCTCCAAGGAAAATGAGCCACGTCATTGGAATTGCAAGGGCTGTCAGATGCAATTGGCAAAAAATATAGACCGTTGGATCATTTACGAGGATGCATAGTATCTGTTGGACCAATCACGGGAAACTCATCTATAAGAGTGAAATCCACTGGACCAATCGGAAAGAATCTGGACAAAAGGCCCATTAGCAGAGAACTCAAATACATAATTTTTCATAAACATAATAATACACAATGCCCAAATGTAGATGGAGAGCACCAGAAGCGTATCTCAGTGATCTACAATGGCACCGAGCCGCGTCATTATTGTCAATTTTATTATTCTTTTCATCTAAAAAATAGATACCTCTAATATTTAAATTTTATCATATATACAGCTACTTCCTATATCCTTTCGCCTCAACTAACTATAACTATCTTCTATTTAATTTTTTATCTATTTATTTATCTCCATCAATCATAACATTCATTCTTTATAAAAATAAAAATAAAACATAGCCTTCTCCTTGTCCCTTTAATTTTTTAAAGGTAGCTACTTTATTTGTCTACGAATATAAGCATTACAAATGTTTAAAATTTATCCACAAATATAAGGATTTATAGAGTATTTCTTACCCCCTTCAATCTCATCTCACATTCAAATTTTATTTCATCTTTCTTTCAACTATTTTCTCAACTTCAACCATTCCTCAATAAAGTGGTATAAAAGCATTTTCTGCTCGAATGCAATTTTTGTTAAATAATATAGAAATCTATATATTTAAGGACAAAGAGAATAGTCTCACAAAACCTATGTAATTCAATCGTTAACTTGTCTCTTATACATTATAGGTTATGTCAGTGCTCGGAGTCGCGCTTGGCTAAAAACTGGCATGCATAAATTTAACTTGAAAAATATTATCATGGTAATATGGACTTAATTTGACTTGAAAAATATTATCATGGTAATATGGACTTGTTTGATTTTATAAATTTATTTATAAAGTTGATAGTCAAAGCCCCAAAGTTTGACTAAATTTCGTTTAAGCATACTAATAGCGGTAGATTGCATCGATTTAGTTGAACTCAAATCCACTGATCGATTGCAAATAACTGTAGATATCAGTCGACACGAACTCGCTGATTGCAAATCACTGGAGATATCACTATACCAGAGGACTGGTACTACTCATTAATTAGCAGACAGGGCAGTTTCACTTTCTACCAGCCCCACATTATATATTTGTGGTGTGTGATTGAATTAAAGCCCTTATTACCGTATGATTAGTAAGTCTGAGCTAACTTGTCACTTTCCCCTGCTCATGCTTTGCTTCTAACTTTCTCTTCTTTCGATAAAGAACGCGATGCTCGCCTTTGTTCTTCTTCTACCCGTGCCCATCGACACAGACCGCAGGCGATAGGAGAAGAAACCGTGCGGCTTTGCGTTGTCAACAAGCTTCGACCTGGTCTCGATCGATTCCATGGCGACAACGAGACAAAAGTTTAAAGTTAAAATCCTCTCCATGTTCACTGAAAAGATCTTTTTTTTATAATGGAAATCACTGAAAAGAACGAACACATATGTAACCCAGAGCTCTATGTCAATTGCAACAAGAACGCCGCCCCTTCAGGCACGGATGACACTATACATGGTAGGTATTAGGAAGCAATCAGAATCAAATGGTTTCGACGCAGATGGATTTTATCTGACAATTAAAAATTTTCTTACAAGGTACAGCTAGGCGCACATTCACTGTGACTAATGAAACAATGATTCCTCTGTCTTTAGAGCTTGGTGTTGCTGTAGTTTTGTAGTAGCATTTGCTAGTTCGTTTTCGGCTTAAACTAACTCGATTGTCGATTCTGCTAGTGACGACTATTTATATGATTGTCTTTCAGGAGGGCAAACGTGGCTGGTGTCAGGGCTGAGTCATCCTATAATGTGAGAGCTAGCTATTCTTCCATCTTGAAATGGCAGCAGAACAGATGGCGATCTACTAGTTAGATGGTTAGTCCAAACTACTACTGCATGATCAGTAGTTGATTACTATGGGTTTGGACGTGCTTCGTTTTCGTCATTAGGCAGTAGGCAATAATACATTTCACTTTGCTTTACTGTTTTATCAAGTGAAGCAACGGGATGGAGCTTGTATTTAATGCTTCTTTGAAAGGCATGCTTCAGTGAACATTGCAAGATCCAGTGTTGAGCTGACAGCCACTGATCAGCATAGTCAACTCTCTGATATGGAGCATGACTGGACCACACTTGTTGGGTGTAACCATAGGTTTTTTAATAAGGATTGAGAAGATCAGCAATTGGGGTAGATGTAATTTGACTACATGAAATTTGTTAATTGTTACCCACGTGCAGATTTTGTCACAAAACGGTATAAATCGGCACCATTAGCATTGCTAATAATATATCTCTACTAGATTTTGCCCTTCTTGGTGAAGAAATGAAGGATGAACTATTCAGGTTTTCAACACTATGATTCAGACTTCATTACATAACAAGTCACTGAAACCGGTTGGAGGAAATGAAATCCAGAAAGCCGTTTAATTCAAGATGAGACTCCGTCAATCAGAGGATCATTACAGCAAGGTCATGCAGTTATATATAATCTTCCAATGACAAGGCTTAACAATGTTTAATAAACAACCTTTGTGTTCTATATCCATTTTTCTGGTCTGCAGCTTATTCCATAGTGAATTGCACGCATGTACTATTGAACGGTCTGATTTCTATCGTCAACTCTTCTAATGTGTTTTTATATTTATATGTTTACACATTCTTTTATTCCCTATCACAACATATAACACGTCCGAAATCACGCTCCTTCGTTTCCAAACATCCATTCCTTAAAAAAAAACTCAACTAACGACTAGCTATCTGCAATTTGCAGGCAATTTTTTTAAAGAAGGCAATATGCAAGCATTATCAAGTACTCCAGTATTAACAATAAAATATCATAATCCAGATCACTTCCTCCCTACTCCTTGACCTGTAGCAATATATCAAATCGGAATCCAAGCTAGCCATCTCATACTTTTATCATCCCATCATTGCAACCAAACAAACTAGTATTAGAGTTTTCACAGCTCACTCTTAACCAAATGCAAAACTGCACAAAGATCATGCCCAGGTCACTTCACCTGTGCACACACTAGCTAGTGATGTGTAGCAGCAAGAGGGTTTCTCATTCCGTGAAAGCCGGCTCGAAATCGCGGCTTTCGCCGGTGCCGTCGGGAAGCGAACGAAAGCGTCGCGGTATGATTTGAAAAATTTTGAGAGAATTCAAAAATTTTGGAGACTTTTATTGAAAAAATACATCAAGTAGATCTCGATTTTACAAGTATTATGGTATTTTTACATGAAAATACACATATCTTTGGCCCTTAAAAAATAAAAAAAGAAAAATAGAACTGTTTGTGTTGTACTGTTCATGGAGGCCCAATGAAGCCCATAACCTTCCCCATCCAGATATAATCCTCTTCCCAGGGTTTCAAGCCGCAGCAGAACGTTTTTCCCCATTCCCTTGTGCATGTGAGCGGCAGCGACGGCAGATTTGCGCGGACCGCGGCCGGCGAGGAATTTTTCGCGCGGCAAACGACGGCTTTCGCGGCGGCACAGTCGAAAGCCGCGGAAGAAGGTACGAAGTTTCATTTCATTTTTGGACCATGGCTTTCGTCGGTTTTTGTCAAAATTCGTCTGGATCTGTCTCCTTTTCGCGCGGTGATGGCGGCAAGCATTTTGCGCACGACAGGGACGGCTTTCCCGAGGGAAGCGGCGAAAGCCGCGGTTGTGTATATGATGCGTTTATATGTTGTATATTATGCATGTGTGAAATTAAGCAACCCTACGGATTTTACAAACGACAATATGTTAGCTCATATATTCTATTATATATTATATATGTTAGATCTAATTTATAGCTAATATATTATACATGTTAGCTCTAATTTAAGTTTGATTAGCTCTATTGTTAAATTAGTTGTGATGATATGTTATGCTTAAATGTTATGCTTAAATATGTTTGCTAGTAATTTGTTAAGATGTTTTACATGTTTATTTGTCAATTCTAGATTCAAAATGGCAGACCAAGACATCGTGTGGGAACATGGAGCAAGGCATGGTGGTGGTTTCCATTGCAAATATTCATCGGCGTGTAGACAATGAAATCAATAGAATGCACATCTATAGACATTCAGGTATCCTCTCCTTGGTTTCTACATTATATGTTAATTGCATTGTGACTATGTGATATCTTCGTATCCTATGGGAATCTAGATGTGTCATATGTTGGTGAATAATAAGGTTGTGGCTTTATGAAATATTGTCTGGGAAATGTATAATCATTGTACATCTGTTCTATAGGCAAATATTAGCAAAGGTCATGCCGAAATTTTCAAAAAAATTTCATACTTAGCCAAATTCATTGAGTACTTCTAATTTGTGCAAAAAATTGTTATTGCTGCTGACATATCTCTATTTATGTGCCGGACTCGGGCGAAATTGCGTGCGCTCAGCCGCTCACCTCTTTGGTCATGAAGACTATAACATCTGATGACGAAATATGTGGATGCTTATTATCATTTTTATTTTCAATAATGTTATGGGACCTATTTGCAACTTTATAACATATGATAAGACGAATATTTCGTTCTCGTTTCGTAATCTAATTTTTTAGTGAAGTTGGTCAAACCAAGTTTATTATATCTCGTTGCACAAAAGGTTTTTATCAATCAAAATATACATAGTTATCATTATTTTTGATTTTTTACTACATTTTAAACATCACGTTAAGTATTCCCCCCGTAATTCATACAACCATACTTCTATCAATATTGTACATATTAGTATAAATTTTTTCACACAAATATATTAGTGCAAATATCATATTTATGTATTCGATAATTTTAGTATTTATTCCTAATTTTTTGGACAATATTTACACATTTTTCGCGACGGTTTCACAATTTTCCGCACCATTCGTCACGGTTTTCTCGCGAAATAAACAAAATTCGCGGCACAAACGAAATTATTCAAATTTAAATTTATTTATTGTTCATTGCCGTCGGCTTTCGCGGCTTTCGCGAATTTTGGCCGAAATTCGCCGTGCCGCGGCACGGCATAACCCGCCGGCATCAGTAACCCTAGACCCAACTGCCATGGAATTAGGGCATCAGAGAGGAATTCGGTGCATAGGTACATAGGAAAACGAAAGTAAATGGGGCCTTTTCTCTCACCCAACGCCATTATAAAGAGGTTAAGGTCTACATTAGGTGCTGGCTGATCAGCAAAACAAGTCAAAAGTCTTGCTTGAGCTACCTTTGTTTCTCCCAGTAGATTGGAAGGGCAACCAACTCTGATGGATATTGTCCTAACAAAAATGATCAGCAGCATATGCTGAGGCCTAAGGTCCACTTTAGTAATTCAATAGAATGTCGTAGAAATTTCACATAAATAGTTCAACTCCCACATAATTCTAGAAAAAGTTCCCTCCTCTAAATCAGATCATAATGAAACACACATAAATACTCTTAGGGCCCCTTTGAATCACAGGAATGAAAAAACAAAGAAATAGATAAAACATAAGATTTTGATAGGAATGTAAGTGAAAACAAAGAATTACAAAACACATAAAAGCATAAAAAATAACCGTTTGATTGGACTACAGAAAAAAACGTAAGAATCAGATGAGAGATATAGACTTAAAGAAAAAAAATCTCAAGAGGTTGAAATTCTTGCTAAGGTTCCTTCAAAATCTTCATGGAATTATCCATTCTATAGTCAAAGAATATGATAAGATTTAATCTTTGTTTCAAAGATATTCATATTTTTTATAAGATTAAAATCCTCCAAATTTTTAAGTTTTTTAAAAATCAAACGGTCCTTAAAGACTCGTTCGGAATGCATGTATTTTACAGGATTTTCGTATGAATTATTTCAACTCCTGTAAAAGTCCTCCATCCAAAAGAGGCCTTGTCTTTAATTTTTTATTTCCTCTTTCCAAAAGAGCCTTGTGATCATTGACAGACAAAGCTAAACTTAACACAAATAGAACATCGACGAGGACAACCAACCAGGATTATGAATAAATTAATAGTATCAGTCCGGCTGTAGCAGCAGGAGAATCTGATGATTCCGACGAGGCATGAGCGCCCAGCAGCTGGTGCTGCAGAGCCAAAAGGCAGAGCTGGTCACTTTCAGGCGTTTGGTTTATGTACTAAACTGTCCTTGTTATAGTACCTCAAATTAAAATACTAAATATATATTAATTATAAAAATAATTACAGATTAAAGGATTATTCGCGAGACGAATCTATTAAATCTAATTAATTCATGAGTAATAAATGTTATGTAATAGTCAAATTATAATATAATTAGGTTTATTAGATTCGTCTGGAATAATTTACTGATTATAAATAAGTTTTATAAATAATTTATATTTAATATTTAAAATAATATAATTTGACGTGTAATAAATTTTTAGTTCAAAAAATAAACGGGGCCTAAGCATAGCCAGGCCGCCTGCTGCAATGGCCGCCGGCCGACAGTAGAACAGTGTGGTATAGCATACACTGTACAGCCAGTATGTTCTTCACTTCTTGCTGGCTGATGCGGCTCAGGTGATTACTTGCTACTAGTAGTAACGTTTTTTAGGTTATTACAGGCAGTACAAAACTACTGCCACCAAATTACCAAGGCTGATCTGAGATGAGGAGTAAAACATTTACAAACGGTTCGGTTCGTACTTGTACTGGGCCACTGGGGCTATTGGTTAATGGTGTACTACATGCGCCTTTAATTCCTCATTAGATGTTATTAATTGGCAGCTACGATGAGCGAAGTGAAGCCAGCAACTAGTGTGCCAGCTGGTTTGACATTAGACAGCCCGCTAGCCCAGTTTCATCAGCTGGCTAATCCGTGTACGGAGTAATATACTAGTACTATACCTCACGGGTACAGGAAATCGCAGACAGGCAATCTGAGCCGTCCATTATCAGTTCCTTTTTCTGAAGGTGCTCATTATCAATTTGTCAGCGTTGAAACTCGGAATGTAACAGGCTAACGACGCGTGCGTTAGGTCTATATATTATCATGGGGGCATTAACAATACTAAATTAATTTCCCTGTCAACAAATTGTAGCAGCAACAACATCCTATGGTAGGATGGCTCAACGAATAATATCCACATTTATCAGATGATTTAGACTGCGAGTTTGTGTTATTTAATGATATAAGAAATTTTTCCCGTATTACTATATACGTCCTCTATTCGCTGATGCTAACTTTCTTTCTCCAATATATAATCACATTCAGTCTATCCATGTAGTCTTATGGCTCCTTTGAAACGTATAGTTTTTTTTTCAGAAATTAGTCCTCCAAAATCCAATTCATTTCAGAGGAGGTCTTATAGTATATAAGTGTATCGTCGGTGCCATTTTTAACGGGTATGATGAGGTACCGTGTGGTATAACTCTTCTGTGTCCATTATTCATAGTACAACTAAACAATGAGGAAAGACCACCTACTGTTGTATTCGTTCAGTCAGTCCCCACTTAATTTATTGTTCCACATTAGTGCTAACATTCGGTTCTACATTTTGAGTATCATTTGCATTTGCAAAACCTAACCTAAGCTAATCTTGCATCCGGTGACACTGCTGGCCTGCTGCATCGTTGAGTGCAGGCTCACAATTCGAAAAAAAAAAGAACCCTGTCACTGTCATGTAAACTGTCTACAAACACAGGATTGCATGAGCATGGGTCTCTTTCTGTCGCCGTGTTAACTTGGACATCACTCCTAGATAAAGAGCACACTGATCTTATTTTCCAACCTACTAAACCAGCAAGCTAGCTAAACGCCATTTGCAAGCAGAGAGCTATCAGATGGCAATTTCGCCAACCAAAAGATGGTTAATTACTCTCTCGGAAGCAGCCACCCCAACAACCATTACCTCCCCCTAACAACCAGGATAAGAAGAGACGGGAAGCAAAGCATGGCAACGAAAGCCTAGCTACCTGCAGCTGAAATGAAATCATTTCGTATTTTAAATAGCAAACCATACAGCTGGTGATGGTATTCGTCATAGATACAACGCATTATCAAGTGTTCCTTTCCAAGAATCAAAGAGTACAGTGACATGTGCTATAGAATAGAATCAAAGCCCGTGAGAGAAAGGCCCAAAAAAAGAAGGAAAAAAAAAGAAAGGAAGAAGAAAGAAAAAGTAATGAAAAAACATGCACAAGTTGCTGATGAACCAAAAGTAGCCTGGGGGAGCAAGATCCATGCAAAGAACTAATTTCCGTTCACTGAGGCTGAGATGATGTACGGTGATCCAGACGGCAATGTCGGCTGGTCGGTTATAGAGAAGGCTCCTCGCCGTCGCCGGCGCTGTCGGTGGCGGGACGGTCGCCGAGGCTGGAGCGGCGGATCTCGTCGATCCTCGCGGCCACCTCGGACATGGTTGGTCTCCTGTCGGGGTGCTGCGCGGAGCAGTCGATGGCGAGTTGGAGGAGCTGCACCATCTCCTCCTCGACGTTCTGGTACCTGAGGAGCTCCTGATCGAACACCTCGGCGGTCCACTCCTCCCGGACGACTGACTGCACCCAGCGCGGCAGGTCGAGGCCTTCCTCGTTGACGACGGCGTGCGTGGGTGCCTTCCCGGTGAGCAGCTCGAGGAGCAGCACGCCGAAGCTGTACACGTCGGCCTTCTGCGAGACCCGGCGAATGTCGGTGACCTCCGGGGCACGGTAGCCGGACACCCTCGTCGGCGAGAAGGACGGGCCAACAAGCGTGGGGAGGCCGTGGTCCGACACCCGTGCCTCGTAGTTTTTGGTGAGCAGCACGTTGGACGACTTGATGTTGCCGTGCGACGCCGTCGGCCCCGTCGAGTGGATGTGCGCCACGCCGCGCGCCGCCGCCAGCGCGATCGCCGACCTCGTCTCCCAGTCCAGCGGCGTCCTCCCGGACGCACGGTTCCCTGCAATCCCATGAGATACAAAAAAAAAAACCGCGTCATCCACCGCGCATTCCCCATGGATTTTACTCCGTTCTCACGACGGCGGACAATTAAGAATGTTCACAGCACGGTGCACGCGACCACAGCGCGCAGCGCGATTGCTTCCGCTTCACGTCTCAAGTGTGTGCAACAGTGCGTGTGTACATCTATGATCTGTCTACGCTGTCCGGGAATGAATAATTCTTTCAAATCTGTACGCGAGAGAGAGGAGAGGAGAGGAGGCTAAATTATTGGCGCGCAAAAGGGGAATCCCGAGGAACAGTGGCGCCAACCAAACGTCACATGGTCCATCAAACCACCCTACCCGGCCTGCAACCCGGGGCACCGGCTCACATGCGCCACTTGCCCCCAAATTTACCACCAATCAACCACAACTCCGCCTCCTACTAAACTCTGGCACTCTGCTTACTTTACTGGTACCAGTACAGAGATTTCAAATGAACAGCGCAAGTTGCTAATACCTGTTTCAATTGCGAGTTCGAATGCCGAGACGTGCCGGGGGCCAGTCATGGCTGTCACGTTGTGGGCTTAAACTAAGATTAGATCTCACGCTCACCTCTCTGGCAAACGCTGAAGCAGTGTATGTTTGCTGGTAAACTAACTAATCGCGGTTCACCCATAGGACGAAGTACACTTGGCTTTTGGCAGCGCCCGGCGAACCAGCTCAGCTGGCTCTTCGACACACGGCCACACCATGAAGAAAAACCGGTGGATCACTACTGGATCGGAGTTGGTGAGAGCACCATCGATTGGGAGACGAGGCGGAGCAGCCACAGTCGCGACCCAGACGAGACAGACGCCATGGTAGTCGACCGAAAACGAGATGCACACACCGGGCGAGAGGGACGCGACAACTACGCGAGAGCCCAACGAGGCGACGACTCTCGCGGTGCGGCCGGCCACCGGTGGAGACCGGAGGAATATCGCCAGGCTGTAGCGGCGAGATCGCTCAAAAAACGCACGGTTTGATAGTGTGGATCGGTTCGCCGGACAGAAGTGGTGGGGGAAGCGTAAAAAGGATGGGGATTTTTACCGTGGAGGAGGGCAGAGAGGCTGCCCATGGACATGTAGTCGTAGACGAGGAGCTTCTCGTCCTTGCTGAAGTAGTAGGCGCGGAGTGGGACGACCAGCTCGTGCTGCACGGCGCCGATGGCCGCGATGCGCTCCCGGAACTCCGGCTCCGGGAGGTCCACGTCCTTGAGGCGCTTCACGGCAACGGCGGAGCCGCTCTCCATCACGGCCTTGTACGCCGTCCCGAACGCGCCCTTGCCCAGCACCTCCGCCGACGCGCGGAGCAGGTCCTCCAGGTCGAACGGTGGGGCCGCCGCCATGGGCCCGAAGAAGATAAGCTTCTTGGACCCGCCCGTCGCGCCGCCGGTCTTCGCTGCTGCCGCCGCGGCGACGGCAGCGGTGGCGGCGGCTGGCGCTGCTGCGGCTGCTCCAACGTGGGTGCCGTTGCCGGCTGTTGAGCCGTTCTGTCCCTTTGGTTCCACGTCCATCGGGGCCATCTGGAGGTCACGACCCTTCTCCACCGCTGCCGTTGGCGTGGATGAGCTAGACTTCTTCCGGCAGAGGAAGAAGATCAGGGCCAGCAAGAGCAGCACGCCGAACACACACCCGATGGCAATGCCGGCGATGGCGCCACCCGAGAGCTTCTTCTTTTTGCTGCTGGCGCCTCCGGCGTCTGCTGCGCCTCCCACAGCAGGTTGGCCCTCCGGAGATCCGGCCGGCGTGAGCGCTGTCTCGCCGGGGCACAGGCCGAGCGGGCCACCGCACAGCCCAGTACCCAAGAACGAGTCTTTGGGCATCTTCCGGAGCGTTTTCGGGATGGACCCGTTGAGCTTGTTGTACGACACATTGAACTGGCTCAACGTCGGCAGGTCCAGCTTGGGGATCTCGCCGGTGAAGCTGTTCCCGTCAAGGAACAGCGTGCCGAGCCTGTTCAGCTTGTTGAAGTCGGGCGAGATCTCGCCGGAGAACTTGTTCCCAGCGAGGTCCAGCCTCACGAGGTTCTTGAGGGTGAACACCGACGCCGGGACCTCGCCGGAGAAGCTGTTATGCTGGAAGTAGATGGCGCGGAGCTCGGCCAGGCGGGAGAGGTCGTCGGGGATGGGGCCGGTGAGCGCGTTGTAGCGGAGGGAGAGCGTGCGGAGCGCGGAGAGGTCGCCGAGCACGTTCGACGGGAGGGTGCCCATGAGGCCGGCGCCGGGGAGGCGGAGCTCGGTGACGCGGCCGTTCTCGCACGTCACCCCCTCCCAATTGCACGTCGGCGTGCTGCTGTTCCACGACGGCAGCGCGGACTTACCCACCGCGGACCGCAGCGCCTGCAACGCCTGCGCGTCGGTGTTGAGGTCGTCGGAGAAGTACCCCGGAACCGCAGAGAGGAGCAAAAGAACCGCGAGGGCCACGGCCGGCGCCGGCATTGGCGCCATCGCCGGCAGTGGCGCGCACAAGAGTGGGGGGAAGAGTGGGAGAGTAGGCGGTAGGTGTGAGAGGGAGAGAGCCTTTACTCTCTAGGCTCAGGGAGAGCGAGCACTGTCATGGAGGCACACACTCTGTGAGAAGGGAGAAGAGTACTACTAGTAGCAGAGGGAGAAATGGACTGGGCAGGTGATGGGAATCTTGAATTATAATGGAAGATTTGTTAGCTTAAGCAGCTGGATGTGGTGTTATTGGGGATGGGAAATGGGATAGGGATTTGGAAGAGGGAGCTTGATTGCTTTAATGATGGATTACTAGGTGGCATTTACTGGAGCCTAGTTGGAGAATTCTCTCCTTTTGCTCTTTTTTAATCTAAAGCTCCTGCAGGTGCAAAAGGCAGCTTGGCAGCAGGTATTCTGTCTTTAAAGGTTAAGTAAGGCTGGATGTGGGACCATCAGGACAAAAGAAACTAGGAGGAGTCCATAATTTGATTTTTCAAAATCATGAGCGAAGTCTTTGTTTCACCATGGAATTCGATATTCTTAACCCCCAGTACTAGTACCTGAGCCTGTCCATTCATCAGTTCACCCAGAGTGAATTCCAGCTTACTCCTACAGTATATGTGCATTCGCCAGTGAGAATTTGCTTGCATATCCACTAGTCGCGGGTCCAGCACGGCATGTTAATGTTATCCCCTTCGTGAGCATTTATCGGCCAGTTCCCCGATGAAGCTACACGAGTACGATTCTTTCCAGTGTACGAGTACATGACTTGAATCTTCATCGAAACGCTGGCAATACAGTAGTAGTAGTAGAATACTACAATAAATCCTTCATTAACGGTTTCTAACGGTCTTGGGCAGGGTACCGACGATCACAAGCTCTATCGCCAGTTCACCGCCATGATGTTGCAAGCAAGTTTTTCTTTTGGAGTTGAGCTTTATGCCCTTGTGTGTGACCATTTCCGAGCTGTAGCCTGTAGGTTGTTGCTCTGTAGCTGCATTGCATGGGCCAACGAGTTGGTGGTTTGGAATAAGTTCACTTTGGGTCCTCTATTTGTCGTCCAGTCCAATTTTCATCCTTGGTCACAAAACCGGGTATGACAGGTCCTCTAACTTACGAAACCGTTTAAATAAGGTCCCTCGACAGTATTGTGTCATGTTTTAGCTGAGATGACGCTTACGTGGCTCCTTTTGACTAGGTATTTTATCTAACGTGTTATTGATGTGGCGCTTATGTGGCAATTAGATCCATAAAAAATAATAAAACCCATGGGATCCACATGTCAGTTGCACACACAAATAATAAAAAATGGTGGGCCCATGTGGACCCACATGTCATCCTTGCTACCCTCTTCTCTCTATCATGTCTCTTCCTCTTCTCTCTCTCCAACCAACGGAGCGGGATGGGCGGCGGTCGGAGCGGGCGGCGAATGCGCAGGCGCAGCGAGCGGCGAGCGGGCGCAGAGCAAGCGCGCGGTGACGGCAGCGGCGGCGGGCGGCGGCGGCGAGTGATGGGCGAAGCGGCAGCGGCCGGAAGCGGCCGGCGGAGTGGAAGCGAACCATCGTCGTCACCGCCTTCACACCACCACTCCCATCATGCTCGCCGCGCCGCTTCAGCGGCGGAGGACGGAGCGGCGGCGGGCCACGGGCAGAGTAGAGGGGCGGAGCGGGGGTGAGCGGATGTCGTCGCGACCATCGACCTTGTCGGGGTGGGAGAGGAGCGACGGAGTCAGGCAGGAGAGGAGATGCGAGCAGAGGAGCAGAGGATTCGATGGTGACGACGACGATGCCAAAGCCGGTGTGCGCCAGAGGCGCCGCGCCGCTTCAACCGCACTCCAAGCAGAGTCGAGCTACACCGCTCCTCTCCCCGCCCTTCCGCTAGCGCCACGCGCGCTCCTTCTCTCCCATCTCTCGCCGACCGATGCGCGCCCCCTCCTCACTCGTTCCCCGGGAGAGAGAGAGGAGAGAGACGAAGAAAGGAGAGTCGGGAGAGATGAGGAAAAAGAGGAGGGATGAGAATGACATGTGAGTCCCACGTGAGTCTCACCATTTTTATTAATTTTTCGATGTAACCGACAAGTGGGTCCACAATTTTTATTATTTTTCAAATCAAATTGCCACATAAAAGCATCACGTCACTTTCATGTCATATGAAGACCGAGTCAAAGCAACCACGTAGACGCCATGTCAGCCAAAACCACCTTCCAAACCGTGAGGGACCTATATTACACCGATTTTGATAGTTCAGGGACCCGTTGCATCTGATTTTGGAGTGCAAGGACCAAAAATTGGATTCGGTGTAAAGTTAAGGACCTCATATGAACTTATTTCTTGTGGTTTTGATCGTAAAAGATTGAGATAGGATGGGCCCAATCTGTGCAGGAGGCCATAGATGCTACCAAGAATATGGGCCTTCATGTAATCATGTTGATGCTTTAGACTGGGCCTGATTTCCAATTCTCCAGTGCACTTGGAGGGTGGTCCGCGTGACAAAGGCTGCTGCCACTACATGGGAGAACGAAACGAACCAGTCGTCGTCTTCCTCGAGACGTCCTTTTCAAGTCTCCTTCTTCCAGGTTCCCAGCCTCATTTCTGTACTCCCCATCTCAACTTTTCCAACTTCCTTTTTATCTCTGGTGTTCATTTGTGCTTGGATTGTAACACTTATGCTTCAGTGAGTCGTGGGAGAAAATTGGATGGACGAGAATCCAGAAATCGGCTTGAGAAGTCACGGTGCCAGTGCAGTGGCAGGGTCTTGCTTCTGGCTACCGGATTGGTCCTCTGATGGGACGTTGTCACTCCACCGCCCACAGGCCCACACACCAGTGACCACGTCAGATGATTACTTTCCCTGGATGCCACCTCCGATGCATCGTTCTAGAGTATTTCCTCAAGGCTACTCATCAACCATGACAATGCAGCCACCACCGCGGGACGATATTAGAGCAAGAACGAACGAACCAGTGAACCACCATATACAGGATTCGCAGGAGTAGTTGGAACCTTTTTGCAGGTGGTCAGATGGTACCGATCCTAACAAGGGGCCTAGTTTGCAATAATCTAGATCTTACCATTACTATGATATGAGTAGTGCAAAACTTTAATTTATGCAATAAAAGTACTTGTATCATTGTTGAAAACTGATTTGTCTTATATGTGAATAAATCTGAATTTATTATGCTCAAAATATTGCTTAACATTGCCTTATTATTAGTCCAGTTGAATATAAAGATAAAGTTGCGAAGATATATGTTGGATTCAACGGCTAACAGAGAATTCATATATGTATGCTTGTTGATTAGTGGAACAGAAAGACACACCGTAGGTTAAGATGCATTACAATTCACAGGGCTCGGAGAACATTCTTCTTACTTGCACTTCATGAATAGCTGAAGGAACCCTTGACACCATCCAAGCTTTCACCAAGGGAAGACCTGGATAAGTTGTAGAAAAGACATCACCGTGAGGAGAAAAAACAGCACAACAACTTGATGGGTAGAGGTCTAACAGTAGTCATGTAATGGTGGTACGGTCATATGAATTCCAATTTAGATGTAGAATTTTCTAAATGCAATTCAAAATTGGAGTGTGTATATACATAGCAGAAAGGCATGAAATCTAATGTTAATGTCTTTTGCAAAACACCCTCATATTAGAGAATTATTGTCATAATAACACAAACAACTTGATTCTCCTTTAATTAAGTGGTCTATATTTTTTCTTACCTGAAGACAACCCTTCAGTTAGTCATAAAGAAATTTTATAAAACAGGATTGCAGATTCACGGTGATCAAAATGTGGCACAATAGCAGTATCTAAATTTGAGTCAATTACTCTTGGAATATCTGGAGTAGCATATTTATTTTCTCAGGACATTTGCTGATAATTCAATGTTTTATGATAGTTCATGTATAAATATCTGAATCAGAAAAGGAAAACAACAAAATGCTCTTCCTAGTCAGGCTGTTTTTGTTATGTTTAGCAAGTGAATCAATCATGGTAGGACTGAAGCATATCATTCATTTTACACGTGCAAACTAAAGTGAAATTCTCACTCTTCAGTGACAAGGTGGTATAGATAAATGACAGTATGACAACATAAACAAAAGTTCCAATGGACCGAAAAGATAATGGTGGATGATCAGTCAGACTATCAAACATTTGGATGTGCCAAATTGGTGGTTGACCCTCAATATCTAGACTGCATAATCGAAGCAATAGCTGGGTGGAGAACATAAACCTTTGCTCTATTGGAGTTCGTGGAGGATGAGGAATATGTAGTGGGAACACTTGGGTGGACTACCATAATCATTTTGCTTGTTAGAAGTAGTATTATCAGAATGCTGCTATGATTGCTATATTCAGTAACTATTGACCCCTTCTCCTATAGGCTATAGCTCACAGAAAGCATGCTGGAGCAAGGCTGAGCAGATGGGCGTGAAGTATTCTATCTTATTCAGTTATATACTTTGCCAACATGTTCAAGATATCAAGTATGATCCATGGTCAGGTCTCTGACACAGCCAGTATAAGATTATCAGTTTGATGTAGCGATAGAAGACAGTTACACTAGTACATAACCACTAGATGCTATTCTGGTATGTAGTCAAGACTGCTAAAATAACCACTCTCACTTGTCTACGAAATAATCTTTTTCTAGACGTATATGGATCTTCTCTTCTCTACTTTCTTGCCAATCCCTCAATTACACTGACAAGATAATCGGTTTACACCCAATTTTATTTCGTTTCTCTGCTTCATCTACAGTTCTACAAAGAGAGCAAACTCTGCAAACCCATGGAAGTTGGGCTCAGGGTAGACCCAATTCAACATCCAAAAACCTAAACCTAAACAACAGATTGCAAATATTTCTCTCTTTCTTACTTGTGCATGCAGTACTTGTACTCGTGGCCACGGATGTAGTCCAGCTCCCCTTCCTCAAGCTGCCACAACACAAAGACACCCAAAAAAAATCAAAGGAATCCTAATTTTAAAAAAAACTGCTCTGGAACATCACATCTCGCTCTCACGCCGCCACTCACCGGATCGCCGCCGTATATGAGATCATAGCACTCTGGCGAGAGGCACCGCAGCGCGCAGTTCTCCTTCTCCGTCGCCGAGGACTTGCACGCCCATCCCCACAATCCACTGTCCCACCGAGAGAGAAAGAAACAATTAGAAACTTTCCCATCAAGAGCACCCCACCGAGCACAGACGGGGCGAAGCATATTCCGGCGCACGTACTTCTCGACGTCGGTGTAGCAGGCGCTCTTCTTCTCCCGGATCTCGTTGTCCTGGACCACGGAATTCGCAGCACAAGCACAGTGAGACGGATAGGGGGCGCAAGGAGAGGGAGAGAGAGCGAGAGGTTAGGCAGGGAGACGTACGGTGATGGGGCGGCGGGAGGACTTGGCGGCGGCGGAGGGGAGGAGGATGAGAGCGAGGAGTAGCAAGAGGCAGCAGGCGGGGAGGACCCGCCGCGGGCACCGATGGGACTGATGCGGCAGTGGCAAGGGAGCCATGGCTGGCGGGGAGGATGGATTCGGTCGGGTCAGTTCCAGACTTGCAGGTGCGACCGGGGGGGGGCGGATGCTGAATGGCTGAGATGTGCCATACTGCCCTCTCCTTTGGAACATGGGCTCGAGGATGACCGTATTTAATCGTATTTAATTTAAAAATATTCAAAAAGAATCCTGTAGAAAGAGATTTTAACAAGAGGTTGCAAACATGAATCAGCAAGTTCAAATCGAGGTTTTAAACACGTGAACGTGTTTGTGTCGCTGGGAGTGATTATGAACTGTTCAGAACTTCTCACCGGGCGAACCGTTCAGAATTAGTTGCGGTAAGATAGTAGTAAGTAAACTGTTTTTTTAAAAAAAGTATACTAGGTAAAACAAAACCTTGCACTTGCACCTTACACAAACCACTCTGGCTTCTTCAAAAATTTGGTTACTCATATGTAGTAGCATGGTCAAATCATGAATACAAGTTTTTTTTTTCTGACTGTCTGCTAAAAATTGTGTTAGTTCTATGTCACTTCTGTAGGCTCCGCTGTACCCGATGTTGGCTGCATTTTTCCCTACGATAACAAACCAAGCCGGGGCGCTTCTTCCCCGCTCAGACTGCTCACCTAAACTCCATAGGATTTATTTTTTTTTTTTGGGGGAAGAGGGGAGAAAAAAATCTGTGTGCAATAACGTCCAGATAACAGCACTATAAATTTTCAATTTCTCCCTCGGCTTCTTTAGCTTCAGTAGGACGATCATACCGCTTTGGAGTCGAACAGATTATACGAGTTCTGCTTATGACAAATAAGAGCACTGTGAGCATCAGGAATCCTTCTAATAACGGAACAGCTGGATGAGATCCTCGTCGCGGAGTCCACAATGGAGTAACATATTGTGCACTGATTGAAGCAAATCTCGTATCCCCATCGTCACCCCTAGAATGGTATAAATGAAACTGTTAAACAGTATGAACAACGGATTTGTTTCAAGACCAGTATAAATAAAGAAAGGTGCGTCCAAGTTTACAGAATGAGCCCCGCAAAAAGAAGTTCTATAGAACGAGGGAATTAATAAGAGCAAGGCATGTATATCCTCCTTGCCAACGCACAGTAAAAGGTACAATGAAGGCATAATTAAATGGTCAAACCACCAAGCTTCTGTCCTTTTACCTAGTAGGTTAGTCTAGAAGATTGTGAGCTGGCATGACACTTTCAGCGTAATGTGATATTGTCAACGATATTATAAACCTTAGGCTTCGCTGGCTGACTGTGAGGACACCAGGAGCAGACCGCTCCCCCGGAAGCTGTGGTCAGTCAAGAGCGGCATCCGAATCCCACACTTCTATTGATGATATCATGGTAAGGGAAGCTCTACATAGGAATGGTGGTATACCTGAACAAATTCCTGATAGATCCCCAGAGAGACCTTTTCTTCCCTGTGGATGAATGTATCTCTCTCTCGCCCAAATTTCCTCTGTTTGTAGTCTCTGAAAAAAGCCAAAGATTAGGCAAGAAAGTCATGTACCAGTAGGAGGATGCTAACTACAGTGACTCTGAAAATGAAAGGAAAAGACGTACGTTCACCTGGAACAGAAATACCCCCAGTTCCCTTCAGAGCTGCAAGCTCTTGTACTAGTGTTTGCTCGTGGTTACTGACAAAAATAAGCATCGATAAATTAACACACCAAAAGCCAAGGTAGCAATACAAACATAATCCATAACTGGGGTGTTTACAGCATAAGAACTACTACAAAGCAATACTACTGCTAGCATCAGCACATCACAAAGTACGACACTAGTCGCAGCTCAAACCTGATATTCTTCGGGATCTTCACCTTTATGAGAAAGTTATGATCTCCTCTAATGGTAGGCTTCTTAATGTCTGGAGCTCCCAGTTGAGCAAGTTTCAGCCTTTCTCCAGGCTGAGTGCCAGGAGGAACATAAAGATCCTTGAATCCCTCTATTGTTTCAACCTGAAATAACAAACACTCTTTCTAGGTAAAGCTCAAGCCGGAGTTCTGCTATCATTAAATAAACACATGATATTGGTAAAGAAAGCATAATATGAACAGAGATCCATTAATCACCTTCACCGTGGTTCCTAAAATTGCATCAGTATAATCGATTGTGACATCCGAGAACAGATCGAGACCTTCTCTGTGGATGCCTTCTTTTTCATTAACATGAACAAATATATAGAGGTCACCACTTGTACGCCTTCATAATAAGATGGAATGGAGAACATCAAATAACAATATGTTTTAACAGTAGATATATAGTTTCACAAGATGAATGTTTATAAGAGATTTAGTGTTGTATGATGAATTAATTATTGTGATGAAAACTGTGGGAGTATATTTTATGCATGAAGTGTTGCTCATTTAAGTATAAATCAATATTCTGAGAACTCTGCCAATCAACACAAAAGATCTGCAGAGACCACATAGTTTTGAATGTCGTATGATTAAATAAAACATGCAAAATACTACACAAAGCTTGCATGCACTACATGGTTCAGAATTACTTTCCCAGTGCTTGCCTTTGAATATCAACGCTACCTCCTCCAGTAATTCGAATAGCAGAACCATCATGAATACCTCCAGGTATGTCTACCCTGATATTGCGTTCAACTTGGACTTTGCCTGATCCATTGCAGCTAGTGCACTTTTCAGTAATTACCTTCCCTCTGCCATCACAGTTTAAGCAAGAAGATATCTACAGAATGTAACAACACAAAGATATTACCTAGGGCATGTTTATGTTGTTCATGAAACAAAGAGTAGGAGACACTGAGCAAATAGTGAACGTTGTTAAATAGATGGAATAAGTCCACTTCACCCCCTGAAGTATTGAGGCTGGTCTACATAACCCCCTGAAGTATGAAACCGGGTATTCTACCTCCTAAAGTATCAAAACCAGTTCAAATAACCCCTTAGAGTGGTTTTATAGGTGGTTTTGCGGTGCACACGATGACATGGCAATGGCTTTTGGCCTCTTGGACTATAGAGGAGACTATTGAAACGGGCTAAGCATCTTATTCACAAGTGAAACGAGCTGAGAATGATGTAAATTAGTGTTAATATATAATTTTTAGGCTTGCCGATTAGTGAGTGAAAAACAATAGTTATATCAACTTGGGTTTACTAGACTAATCTTTGTGCCATGCAAGCCAATACCGCTGTCACATAATCATTTGCATGACAAAACCACCTACAAAACCACTCTAGGGGGTTATTTGAACCGGTCTTCATACTTCAAGGGGTAGAATATCTGGTTTCGTACTTTAGGGGATTAAGTAGACCATCCCCAACACTTCAGGCGGTGAAGTAGACTTATTCCTATATGGATTATTGTGAGGTACATGCAGCTAATGCTAGTTAATGAGATCAAAATTCCGCTGAATATACTGCAGCCAAATTTTTGCACATCTGACATCCTGGGCTAGTTAACTGGGCAGCGAGCATAATATAATTCTTGATATACAATGGCTTCCTACACAATTATCTCCTGTTCCCAATGAACATGGAAGCTCCACAAGTTATCCTATACTCTAATAACACAGTAGAAGAACAGAATCATAGACGCATAACGTCATCCACAGGAACATTTTCCCTTTACTTAATCTACTACCCAAAGTTTTACTTAGCAAAAGGAACCGGTTTGTAGTAGATCCAGGAAGGAAGGAAGAAACTACAAGATATTACCAGATTATTTGTAGTGGTGAACAAGTACAATTACTAACAATGCATGCGTACAGTACAATGAATAGTTCACCTGAGATACCATACCAAAAGGTGTTCTCTGAAGTTTCATTAACCTGCCTTGACCTCTGCATTGAGGACATTCTGTTATGTCTTTGCTAGATTTAGCTCCAGACCCATGGCAAGTGCCACAGGTTTCATAGCGAAAAATGTTGACTTCCCGTTTGCCTCCAATTATTGATTCTTCAAAAGAAAGGAGAAGATCGTAGCTGTAATATAGAAAAGAGAGATTAAAGTAGTAAGCAGAAATCCAAGTACCAGTTCCTCGCATTAGTGTCAGGTCAAAATTGTTTACCAAATATCGAGGCCCCTGTTGTCTGTGACTTTTGTATCATAGCGGAATCTCCCAGGGCCCATGTTATCTCCAAAATGTTTATCAGAACCACCAAAGAATGTGTTCAAGAGTTCAAATGGATCAATCTGTCAAATAACAAAAATTCAAATATAAATAGCTTTATCAGATTAATTTTTTTCTGGGTAGTATAATATTTGGCATACCATGCAGCATATTTACTAATTATCTGCAGGTTTCTCATAACTCAATGGAAAATCACAGGCTTATTTAGAACTGGAGAATATGAGATGAACCCATTTGCTGAGGGTGAATTGAGAAACAAATTTTTACTACAATTCAATCCATATAACATCACAACTGGCCTATCTTAACAGCTCTTACCTTAAATTGGTAAGCATGGTATGCAATTTAGCCATCTACTACCAGATAGGCTGAATAATATAATTAGCTAGAAAAAACAATATCTGGTAGACAAGAAATTTCACTTCTTCAATTTGGACAGATGAAAAGAGAAAACTGCAACTTAGATATTGAGTAGAATGATTACCCCATGAGAGCCAATATCTGCACCTCCATAATCTCCACTGAGCCCTGCTTCTCCAAAGCGGTCATACAAAGATCTTTTCTCTTCATCTGATAGAATCTATAAGAGATTACAGAATGAGTTAGTTATAAAAGGATTATCATCTGAAAATATTGTAAGACATCACATTTAGATATTTCTATCTATTTTCGTGGAATTTCAACCATTGCAGACAGAGGTACATAAAGCAGAACTGGTCAACTGCATGTTACAAAAGGAAGACAGAACGAAATCTATCAGTGTATCAATGGTTATGGAGGGCATAAGATACCTCATATGCAGCACTTATTTCCTTAAATTTTTCTTCTGACCCAGGGCTCTTGTTCATATCAGGATGGTACTGCACAGATAGCAAACCAATAAAGTATGTTCAAGAACTGTAGCTCCAGCACGAAGCATACATGGGTGATACATTCGGGTTTTA
This sequence comes from Oryza australiensis, assembly GCA_019925245.2. Classification (NCBI taxonomy): domain Eukaryota; kingdom Viridiplantae; phylum Streptophyta; class Magnoliopsida; order Poales; family Poaceae; genus Oryza; species Oryza australiensis. The sequence goes on along the minus strand of JAIFGZ020000116.1, from coordinate 9,149,026 downwards.
CTTTGTAAACAGAAGGTCCAATCATGTATTGCTTATTTGCATTGAAAACTTTCAACACACAGAGGCAGAAATATGCAAACTCAGTGATGGAACTAAAAAAATCATTATCTAGCTTCAGACTTCTCTATCCAAAAAACCCGGAGGAATTAAAATATGGTAAAACAGCAAAAATAGTGGGAAAGCAGAAAATATCATGTATGCATAGAACTTTGCTGAAATGAAATACAGTTTGAGGTAGTCACCAAAATGATTACTTAACCGTGTCCACGCGGCTGCATCTTTTTGCATACACAAAACGTGTGATATAGCAAGTCAGACAGAGCACAAAAATTGTACAGTCACACATCAGAAATTCTAGCATCTCAGTGAAAATACTCCAACATTACTGCTCCATGATCCACATTACCAACTGTTACTTCGTCATTCTACCCATTTTAATCTATAGCCAGGATCCAGCATTTTGCAGCCAATGCACAAGACGATAATTCCCCAGGTTGGCACAAGCAAATTACGCAAGTGACCCAACTCAATCGAAACTATATCACGCTACCTGTACAATTTGAGGAAAAACGGACTGCGCATACACTAGCAGTAGCGCCAATCTAACACTTCGAGGGGACATGACATCGGAGAGGGAAGCAGGGAGAGCAGGTGCAGGCGTGCAGCACCTTGCGCGCGAGGGTCCGGTAGGCGGTCTTGACCTCCTGCAGGGTGGCTTCGCGGCGGAGGTTCAGCGTGGCGTAGTAGTCCTTCCCGCCGCGCTCGGCCGCCGCCGCCGCGGGTGATCCCCTCCCAAACGCCGCAGTGAGATGGGTTCGCGCGCGGGCGCCGCGGGTAAAGCGGAGCGCACTGGAGGCGGCGGCAAACGGTGGGGGACGGAGGGAGGAGGTTGTGTTAGGCATCGGGTTTGGGTTTGCGGGGACGAAGAGCGCGGCGGCCATGGAACGCGCCGGCGGCTCCCACGCCGCCCGCAGAGTTGGTTTTCACGACGTGGGAGGTGTTCCAGTGAGGGGCGCTAAACCAGACGAACCGGGCACGCTTGACCGTCCAGTTGATGCTCGCAACGGCTCGGATGATCAGCAACTTCGTTTGGATTTTCCTTTTTAAAAAAAATTACAGCAAGAGAAACAAATAAGATTTTTATTGCTTCCTTTACTTTTCTATTTTTTCATAATTTATCAGCCATAACTCAATTTATTTTTTAAATAATATGTTTAAACTTAATTCTCCAACAAATACATTTACATGATCGCAACACGAATCAACAATGGTAACTTCATCTTTATTTCAAAATAAACGAGGATAAATTTAGAACATGCATATTTTTATTTTTTATTTATTATCTACAACTATCTATAAAGTTTTCACCTAAATTTTCGTTCGTCTAGCTATTTTGCAGAAAACTCTTTCAATGTTTATAAAATTAACCCGCAGTCCTAACGTTGAAAATAAAGAGAGGGCTTGGATGGAAAAAGAACCTCCTCTGTCCCTTCTTCCTGCGCCCTCCCTCCCGTCCCCATCCACCGCTGCGCCTCGCCTCGCGTCTGCGCCTCCCTTTCACCGCCTTGGAGCTCCGCGTCGCGCCTCGTGACGCGCTTGCGCCCCTCTCTCCCGTCCTCATCCGTGCTACGTCCCGACTTCACTCGTTGTAACGTACGGACATAGTTGCTAAAATTAAAGATGATTGTACGCAACTGATTTTTCGTCCGTCATGACTTATCCATGTCGGTCTTGTTCTCGGCGTTTGTCCGTCCGTCCCTTGCGTCAAGCTTGCGCCATCGTGGAATCCTGGCGTGCAACGAGTCCGATTTCTGGTTCCCGCGTAACAATCAGCCCAACAAGCGATCGTCCGTGTCGTATAGATCCACTGCTGGAGAAATGCTCAATTGTCCCGGTTGGTAACCCCCAGTAGTCCCGGTTGTCAAACCGAGACTACGAATCCGGGACTAGAGATCGTCATCTCTAGTCCCGGTTAAAACAACCGGGAATAAAGATTTTTTATATTTTTTAATTTGCTACTTTCTCTAACAGTGCTAATGCCTATATATTACACACATACATATTTTACACACATATATTTATACATATATATTATATAATATATATGTATAAATATATAAGTTACACGTATATAAATGAACTTAAGAAAGGAAATATATACATATAATATATTACCAAAATATGTACACATATATATAATATCCACATATATTTCGTATGTTACAAAACATTGTCTATTTTGTGGATCCGGTGGTTAAGTTACTTAAATTAAAGTAGAACTCCCCCGCGGGATCAATGATCTGCTCGTTTATAAATCTCATCAATTCTTCCTAAGCAGCTTGTATGAAAGTCTCGTGGGGGAGGTTGTCTCTTACTCGCATAAGCTGTCATTAATTCGATTAAACGAGAAATAAATATATGAAGTGAATAAGAAATCGAGACGTAATGTATAAATGGCTGTTATACGTACATCTATATCGTCGATAGTTGTGACATCGGTCACAATGCGGTGAATGTAGTCGCAGACGTAGTATCCGCATAAGTTGGTGCCCCTGTGTTTGTTTGCACACTAAAGGAGAAACGACGACGATTTAATATAAATTTCAATTTTAGAACAAAATAATGATTCAAAACAACTTTGGAGCATGTTACTCACTGGAAAGTTCATCCTCATGGAGAGCTTATCTTTCCAATTTCCGCGAACATTAGCCCGAAGCCGTTCCCATGCCCTACGTGCGGTTGAAAGTTAGCTAATAATTATCCGAGAACCGCATATATGCAATAGCAAATAAGATGGCATTACCTATTTAGCAGTTCAAATATCTTTGCGTACGTCGACTCGATTTATCCATTGAGTCAAAGACATGGATCCGTGAGTTATCCATGTCAATTACTAACAGAACCAGTGGAATCTGCAAATCGGTTTAGATGACATATATAAAAATTTATGTATGCACACGGGATTGAAATCGGTACGGAAGGAAGAAAATACTTACGCAGCGTTGTAGGGCAGAAGGATAAACGACCGGAAATGGTTTATCACCAGCGCATTGTAAATGTTGTCCACTGTTGGATCAGGAAATTGATCAACCAATACGCCATTGATTTTGTGTGGATCCATGAATCCATGTTTGGTACAGTCGTGCTTGTTGCAGTATTTGATCGCCATTCTACAACGATTAAAAAGAATTTTAGTCAGCTAAATACAAGGAGGTAAGAAACGAAATAACAAAACGATACTTACAGAACCCGCGTGGCTAGAAGTGAGACGTCGAGGGCATCAAGCTGGCACAGGTCGAATATGTCTTCGAATCGGATATAGAAGTCGTCACCTCCATCGAAGAAATAGTCCAGTGAATATCTGCCCGATACCATCTCTCCACCCTTGTTGGATTCTTGCATGTACCACTTGTGGAAGCGGTACATCTGTGTAGGTAGCTTTTTCACTTGATCCGGCTTTACAAGAGGCTTTCCAAGTTTGAACTTGTATTTCAGCGGAGCCTTCGTGAGGGGAGCACAGCCGTGTAATTGATCCATTGAAATTTTAGCAAATTCCATAAATTGTCTTAACTCTGATCTAACATTTGGAACTGTGTTGAACTCCAGAGGTTTCTGAGGCTGCATGCCGAGCTAGGGTACATCTTTGCCCGTTCTCTTCGCCTTGCCAGCAGCCTTCTGAATAGTCCTGTCGTAGTCGGACTGCGGTTGAGGTTGCGGTTCAGGCTGTGACGTTAGGTACGTTTTATTGAAGAAGTCCTTGGTCTCCTGGGGGATTTCAGGAGGCTTCTCAGGAGACTTCTTTCTGAAGTGAGCCCTGACTTCAGCTTGGACGGCTTCTTCAAGCTCCTCTGCAGTCTTCTCGTATGAAAGCTTCTGTGCGGGTGGCGGCGTCTTCTCAATTCTTTGAATCTTTCTTCTTGTACGACCGCTTGATATTGACGGCGCGCTCTTTGATGATGGTCGTTTAGGAGTCGGTGCTCGTTGTGGCGACGGAGGAGGGTTGGAAGGCGGTGGAGTTGGAGACGGTCGTTTAGGAGTCGGTGCTCGTGGAGGCGACGTAGTAGGTGGAGGAGGCGGAGGAGGCGGAGGCGGCGAATGAGGCGGAGGAGACGACCCACGTGGAGGCGAGGGCGGTGGAACGATAGGAGACGTTGTTCATCCGGGGAATTATTCTTCCTCCAGAGAAATATTCCATGAGTTGTTTCTCCTAGCGTCGTCTCTTCGTCTCCTTCGAGGATATCCATTCGAGATTTTCATAGCTGCGTTCCACTGTTCAATTTCAACTTTGGAGTACGAAGGTAGAACGGGCCGAGAGTGGTAGGTGCCGTCTCGTGTTACTAGAATGGCCACGCCCGACGCGAGCTGTTCGAGAAGATTGCTTATTAGTTAGTTAGTCAAGGAAATATGCGTACAACATAAAAGTACAAACATACCTTTATTGTTATGTTCTTTAGCGAAATGTGCAGCTCACATGGGGTCCGCTGTGTGATGTCATCAACGGGGCATGGTGGACCCGGTTCAGCTTGTGGGGCCAAGTCGCCTTCATTTCCGATTGAAGCGCAGTAGTTCTTGCTTGTTTCTTGTAGTTGATGAGTTTATTCTTGGATCCAGTGTTGGCTAACCCAATGGCTCCGATCCTCTGCCAACCTTAGGGCCAACCTTTCATCCACAATCTGATCAATCTGCGAGAGCTTCATTTCCATCTCAGCGAACCTCGCATCATGCTCTCGCTTTGACCTCATTCGGCTCTTGTATGTGTCGATGTCAGCTTGGAACCTGTATTTCCAAGGGACGACGCCTTTTCCTCGCGTACGCCCGGGTGCTCTGGGTTTTGGAGGGCGAGCGTTAGCTCGTCCTTCTCTCTGTCGGGCTTGAACGCGCCCGAGGAAGTGGCCTGCAGCGCCTCCTCTAACCTTCGTCCGGCTTCTTGAATTTCATCACCAGAGATAATTGTGCCATCGATGGGATTAAGTGAGCCGCTGTGAGCATAAAACGAGTGCTTTGATCGTTCCGGCCCTTTGGCTATGCCTGGAACGATATCTCGCGCTTCAAGGTCGGCTTCCATTTTCTCCCATTTCTCCATTGCTTTCTTATAGCCGCCTGACCCAAGCCTGTGATGGTATTTCTTTTTGGCTGCATTGGCCTTGTTCTTTTCTATGATAGCTTGTGTTTCTTCCCTAGTCTTGTGTTCAACAAAAGCATCCCAATGATCTCTGAGCTTTGGGAACTTGTCAAAGTCAGGGGTCTGGCCCTTCAGGATATATTTCTTGTGTAATTCTTTCTTGTAGTTCCTGAAGAGCTCTGCCATTTTCTTTAACGTCCATTCCTTGACCCTTGCTTGTTGTGAGTCTGGGATGGTGAACGTTTGCAGCATTGTAGTCCACAACATTTCTTTCTCTGAGTCTGGGAGATAGCTCGGCTCATCTCCTCCTTTGGTTGACCGCCTCCAGTTGGCAATGCTTATGGTCACGTGATCCCTCACCACCCATCCGCTGTGCGCCACAAACTTCCTTGCGGCGTCCTCTGGGGCAATTGGGCGACCGTCAGATGCTACCTCCGTTATGACATGTCGACCCTCTATGCACTTGTTGTGGCCATGTTGCCCGCATGCCCTCTTCTGTCCAGCGGAGGCGGAGGCGGAGCCCTCATTCCCCTCCTCGTTGAAGTATTGATTTGGATCTTCATTCCCCTCCTCGTTGTAAAACCCTGTTCCTCGTGCGATCTCATCAAGGAGAAAATGTTCCTCGTCATGATCCGCAATTTGATTGTTGTGGGTTGAGGACTTAGTAAAAGAATTCTGAAAAAAAAATTATTCAGTTAATACATGTATCAATTATTCAGGAAAATCATGTATGTCTACGTAAAAAAGACAAAAATAAGAAGATGGATTCAGAATCACAGATTCTCTCAATCCTAGAAGAGACTTCTAAAGAATATCACAATTATAGATATGCACACTTATCTCTAGCATGTGCCGGACTACGTTTTATATTTTCCTTCTTCTTCTCTTTTGTTTCTCTTTGCTAGAACACGACCGACCGACCGTTTGTTCTATTATTTACGTCCGTTCGTTTGGACCCTTAACGCTAACCCTAAACTATCGTCCGTTCGTTAAATCGTTCGTTCACGTCCGTGAGAACGATCATCTGGAGGAGAGGAGAGAAAGAGAGGAGAATGATGTGAGGGAGATAAGGTGGAGAGGAGTGGAAGTGGAGAGGAAAGAAGAGAGAGAGGTCGTTGCATGCCTACGTACGTTGTAACGACCGAACAAACGACCGACCGAACGAGGCGAACGACCAGGCCAAGAAACGACCAGCGAGCCGAGCGGCCAGAGCGAGCGAGCGAGTGTCCGTCCATCCGTTCGTCCACGTCCGTTCGTTCGTTCGTCCGTCCGTCCGTCCGTCCGTGCGTCCGTCCATCCGTTCGTCCGCTCGTCCGTCGTCCGTGCTGTTCGTCCGTTCGTCCGTTTGTTCATCCCTTCGTCCGTTCGTTCGTCCGTTTGTCCGTTCGTTCGTCCGTTCGTCCACGTCCGTTCGTCCACGAATGAGCGAGCGAACGAACACTCGTTCATTCGTTCGTCGTTCGTTCGTTCGTCCGTCCGTTCGTCTCGTCCGTCCGTCCACGTCCGTTCGTCCACGAGCGAACGAGCGAACGAACGAACACTCGTTCGTTCGTCCGTCCGTCCGTTCGTTTACGTCCGTTTGGTGATTTTATCGGTCTCGTTCGTTCGAAAATACAAAATTCACAATTCACATATACATTCAAATTTCAAATTTAAATACACATTCAAAATTCAAAATTCACAATCTTCATGCATTCAAATTTAAATAAACAGTCCATTTACATATAAAGTCCATCTAACATTTTAAATTCCACACATCAAAATTTCACAAAATAACATACACATACAAATATACATTGCATCAATTCCAACTTGAAAAATATACATTGCATCAATTCCAACTTGAAAAATTAATTTCATCAATTCCAATATACAAATATGCATTTAGAGGGGGCGAGTGCGGCGGCGGCGGGGGCGAGGATGCGAGAGGGCGGCGGCGGCATGGAGGAAGGGCGGCGGCCTTAGGGTTTAGGGTTTAGGGGACGGCCGGCGTGGGGATCGGGGGCCGTGGGGAGGGCGCGAGGAGCGGGCGGCGTGGGGAGGCGGCGGCGCGCGACGGCGGCGACCGCGGCGATGGGGCGATGGCGATGGCGTCGACGGCGGCCAACCCTAGCGCATCATGTGGGGAAATGCGGGGGCGACGGCGCTAACCTATGAGCGATACGAAGACGGCGGCGCGGCGGTCCTCCGGCGGCGGCGCGGCGATGAAGACAGCGGAGACGGCGGCGTCACGGGGCTCGGCGACGGCGACGAAGACGAAGACGATGCCCGGTGAGGAAGTGCGAAACGGCTAAGTGTTGGATCCCAGTGAGGCCCTTGCTATATATAGGAACGACATCTTTTATCCCGGTTAAATCCAACAACGAGACAAAAGATTCTTTAGTCCGGTTGGTGGCTCCAACGGACAAAAGATAGGATCTTTAGTCCGGTTGCGCCATCAGCGGGACTAAAGATGTCGATCCCGATTGGTGGCTTCAACGGGACAAAAGATGGATCTCTAGTTCCGGTTGGATCCACCAACCGAGACTAAAGATGGCGGGCGACCACGTGACCCGGGTAGGTGGCCATCTTTAGTCCGGTTGTGGCCACCAACCGGGAGTAAGATGGTTTTCGCCCACTCAAATTTACCTCTAGTCCCTGTTTGTTTTACAAATCGGGACTAAATATTACAGTGCACGATTTTATTGTATTTTATATTCATATATAATTATAATGTTCATATGTTGATATATTTTATATTCATATATAATTAACATATGTTCATATATTCATATATAATTAACATATGTTCATATGATTAACAAAAAATATTATAAATTGAAATAATATTTTGAAAATTTTAAAATTTAATAATAAACTATTTAAAATTTAAATAATAATATATAATTAACATATGGCCTATTATAAAAATATTTTAAATTGAAATAATAACATATAATTAACATTTGTCATATTTAAAACTATTTTAAATTTAAATAATAATATATAGTTAACATATGGCCTATTTGAAATAGTTTATATTAGTTGTCTCATCCGTATCCGCATCCAGCTGCTCCTGATGATCCGTGGAGAGGCCTCGACGCCTTCTTTCTACCTTCTTCACCGATCTTGGTCTCTTCGACATGTCATGATCCATCGTAGTAGTCTTTTTGTTGTTTTTACTCATCGCTCCCTGTAACATATACAAAGCTGTTCATGTTCTACTGCTGGTGAGCAAACACATGAAGCGGATGGTGTAGCTAGCGATCGACGAAGCCACCTCCTGAAGTCAAGGAGAATGTGGGCAATGCTTCTTTTTTCTTGCTCTTCTCCCTTTACTTCATAATCTTTCTGTCTTGCTCTTTCTTAGATAATCTGACAGCCACCTCATTTCGTGATGGCGGCGTAGCACTACTCGTGTATCTCCATCAAACTTGGAATAGCGAGAGATATGGCAATGATTGGATAGTGCGGCTATATATAGAGAGCTGAGCAATGATGGATGCAAGACAGACTAACATGCAAATTTTACGAGGGTCCACTGAAACCACTCTAGATACACATCGGAGAAGGGAATGTTGAGACCGCTGGTCCTGAAGGCAATAATTTACAATAGATTCAATAATTTACAATAAATTCAAATGATAGCAATAATATTCAATGATTTAATTTAATTTACATCGTCCATAGATAAATTTAGCTAAGTGACATTTGTCCTGATGTACTTTCTCCGCATAATTGTTCCTTCGTTATGATCGTTGCGTGAGTAAGGAGTGTTCTCATTTGATAGGAGGGTACTCGGGTCAACCGCCACTGCGAACGGAGGTTGCACGTCAAACTGATCATAATCTTCGTCAGTTCTATCCTCGACTCCCACGATTTTCCTTTTGCCTGGGAGAACCACGTGGCACTTTGGCTCGTCGGACCCTTTCTTCTTCTTTGATTTGCTAGCCATGTCCTTGACATAGAAAACTTGTCGTACATCATTGGCAAGGACGAAGGGTTCGTCTGAGTATCCAACCTTACTCAGGTCGACCGTTGGCATCCCACTTGCATCAATGGTTACGCCTCCACCACTGAGCCTAACCCACTGGCACCGAAACAGAGGGACCTTCAGAGGTCCATAGTCCAGCTCCCATATGTCATCGATGCTACCGTAATATGTGCTAGCCGTACCATCGTATCCCATGGCATCGATGCGGACAGTGTTGTTCTGATTCGTGCTCTTTAAGTCTTGGGCCCGTGTGTAAAATGTGTACCCATTGATTTCATATGCATGGAATGTGGTGATCGAGCAAGATGGTCCCCTCGCCAAGAAGGCCAGTTGTTGGTCAATGCTCGCGTTGCCCATGAGACGTTGTCGCAGCCAAGCAGGGAATGCATCGATGTGATGGCATGTAATCCAGTCATCCGTCTTACCGATGTTTTTCGAGCAAACAATCGCCAAGTGCTCCTCGATGTAAGGAGCCACCAAGGAAGATTGTTGCAACACGGTCCAATGTGCTTTCCTGTACAAGTCATTGTCTATGTTTATTATTGCCTTCCTTCCAAGAGTTCTCTTCCCCGTAGTCTACCTTCATGGTTTGATTCAGGCACCCCGATAGGACGGAGGCCTTCAATAAAGTCGACGCAAAACTCAATCACCTCCTCTGTTCCATATCCATTGGCGATGCTGGCCTCCGGACGCGAACGGTTATGAACGTACTTCTTTAGAATGCCCATATACCTCTCGAAGGGGAACATGTTGTGTAGAAATACCGGACCGAGGATACGGATCTCTTTGACAAGGTGACATAGAAGATGTGTCATGATATTGAAGAAGGAAGGTGGAAAGATCATCTCAAAGCTGACAAGACATTGGACCATATCATTTTGAAAGTCTTCTAGTCTGTCTGGATCGATGATCTTCTGTGAAATTGTGTTCAGGAAAGCATATAGTTTTGTTATTGTTGCCCGGACATTATCAGGAAGGATACCTCGAATTATAACAGGAAGCAGCTGTATCATCAGCACGTGACAGTCATGTGACTTTAGATTTGTGAACTTCTTATCTTTCGTGCTTGTTATTCCCTTTATATTCGAGGAGTATACAGACGGTACCTTGATGCTCTCCAGGCATTCAAACATTATTTCCTTCTCTGCCCTGCTTAGAGTGTAGCTGGCTGGACTTAGGTATTGGGCTCCTTTCTCCTTTGGTTGCGGGTGAAGGCCGTCGTGTTGTGCCATATGTTTCAGATCGTTACGTGCCTCAAGTGTATCTTTTGATTTTCCGTATACACCTAGGAAGCCAAGCAGGTTTACGCAAAGGCTCTTGGTGAGGTGCATCACGTCGATTGTGTGGCGGACGTCCAAGACTTTCCAGTAGGGCAACTCCCAAAAAATTGACTTCTTCTTCCACATCGTCGCGTGACCACCTTCACTTGCTATAGATTGGTTGCCGGGTCCCTTTCCAAATACTACTTTGAGGTCTTTCACCATGGCAAACACGGCCTTTCCGTTGCGATGCTTTGGTTTAGTACGATGGTCTACCTTTTGATCAAAATATTTGCCTCTTCTCCGTATAGGGTGGCTTGCAGCAAGAAGGCGACGATGGCCCATGTACACTACCTTCTTACAGTGTTTCAGGTACGTACACTCAGTCTCATCCATATAGTGGGTGCAAGCGTTGTACCCCTTGTTTGACTGTCAGGATAGGTTGCCAAGTGCGAGCCAATCATTGATGGTAACAAACAGCAACTCTCGTAGGTTAAACTGCTCTTGTTTATCTTCATCCCACACGGGAACACCTTCTTTCTTCCACAGCAGTTTTAGATCTTCGATCAGCGGTCTCAGGTACACATCAATGTCGTTACCAGTTTGCTTCAGGCCTTGAATAATAACCGGCATCTGAATGTACTTCCGCTTCATGCATAGCCAAGGCGATAGGTTGTAGATACACATCGTCACACGCCAAGTGCTATGCCCGCTGCTCATCTCTCCAAAAGGATTCATGCCGTCTGTGCTTAAGCCGAACCTTAGGTTTCTTGCATCCTCGCCAAAGTCTTCAAATGTTCTGTCGATGTTTCACCACTGTGACCCATCGACGGGATGTCTCAGCATGCCGTCTTGTAGGCGTTCTTCCGCGTGCCAACGCATCATTCTTGCATGCTCCTTGTTCCTGAACAGACGCTTCAGCCGTGGTATTATAGGAAAATACCACATCACCTTAGCAGGAACCCTTTTCTTCGAGGGCGTCCGTCAACTTCGCCTGGATCATCTCGTCTGATCTTGTATCGAAGTGCTTTACAAAAGGACATGGTTCTAGGTTCTCATACTCCTCACCGCGGTAGAGGATACAATCGTTAGGACATGTGTGTATCTTCTGTACCTCCAGTCCTAGAGGACAGACTAACTTCTTAGCCTCGTACGTTGATTTCGGCAATTCGTTTCCCTCTGGAAGAATGTTCTTCAGGAGTTTTAGTAACTCGCCAAATGCTTTGTCACTGACACCATTTTTGCCTTCCATTGCAAGAATTCCAGCGTGGTACCCAACTTTTTGTGTCCCTGTTCACAGCCTGGGTACAAGGACCTTTTGTGGTCCGCCAACATACGCTCCAATTTCTGCACCTCCTTTATGCCTTCACAGTCCCCCTGTACGTTGCGCAACATCTGACCAAGGTCATCAGCACCGTCGTTTTCTTCAGCATCCCCGTCCGCCTCGCCCGCTGTATTCTCTTCAAACCCACCGTATTGACCACAGTCCGGAATATTGTCGTCGTCTTCTTCATCTTCTTCCATTGCAACCCCACCTCTCCGTGCGACGTCCAGCCATTGTAGTGAGGCATGAATCCTGACTGAAACAAGTGGGAATGAATAATTTTTGATGTAGAATACTCCTTCTCGTTTTTGCACTTTTTGCATGGACAACGTATGAAACCCTTCTGCTTGTTGGCATCGGTCACACTCAAAAAATAATGCACGCCTTGAATAAACTCTCTCCGTCGATCCGCGTTGTAAATCCATTGTCGATCCATCTACATGGAATGCACAAAAATCGTAAGAAAATTTTACGAAATTCAGATCATTTAAATATTATTACAATAAATATATATATATGTAATCAGACAATTATTATATACTTATCCAACATACGTAATGTGTTGTTCTAAAAAAATTAGAATTATTTTTAGAAGGTCTTTTAAAGTGATAAACATAAAATTAATTAATTATTTTGCATATATTTTAAAAGGTCCTTTGTCATCTATTTTATAACTTTTTTGTCCAAAAGATTGTCTCTCATCATTTTCCATAAACATTTTTTGAGATAAAATTGTACGGACTAAATTCCTAGAAATGTAACGTGCTAAGCATACTTTTCTTCCTCTTTATTTTTCCTAACTTTTTTCTCGACACAATGTAATGTGCTTAGCAAAATAATTAGTCCAAATTTATTTTCTCTCTCGTCATGTTTACATAAAAAATCTAGAGATAAAAATGTATAGAAAACAACCGTAAAATGCGAAGTGCTAAGCATAGATCATAAGAGAAAGAAGTTGCTAACCTTGTAGATAGCAAAGATTTGTGTATTATCACCAAAATAAAATCACAAAAAATTTTGGCAGCACCTCCCCTTAGGGATGGCACCCACCGGGTTCGGGTGCGGGTACAAAGAAAACCCACCCATGGCTAAACCCATCAACCGAAGCAAAACCCACCCACAAAAAACTCACGGGCATAACTTTAAACCCAAACCCAAACCCACGGGTATCCATCGGATTTCGGGTATCCACGGGTATCTACTCTTGTTAGAGATATCATGATTCCTAAAGCATATTTTTCTTTACAAGTGATAGTACTTAAGATTAATCTCTTCATAGACATCAGTGCTAGATCAAAACCAACAAAGTAACAAACTGTCATAATGGTTGTAAGGGCACTGCATGATCGATTCACATTATATTGCATGTTAATCTGAGACAATGCAAAACCATATTCAGATTGGTATCAACAAATACATGTTCCTGCTTCAGAAGTTCAGAGTATCTAGTAATGAATCAAGAAGCATGTTTGCAAGTAAAAGTCTGCATTTGGAGTAGTTTAGGAAATACAATAATAAACATACTGCTCCTTTGAGGCATAATGGCATTTTAACATGTACTCGGAGAAATGAAAATGGTATGCTAACCATATGGATGAGTGGAATTTTACCTTGTACTCTGAGTAGTGGAAGGTGAGCGGAGTGCAGGAGGTTGCGGCTACGGGAGGAAGGGATGGAGGTTGCGGCTCCGGGGGCGTGCGGGAGGAGAGGCCGAGGCGCGGCGGCGGGAAGGGCGAGGCGCGCGGCGGCATGGAGGAGCCGGCACGGGAGGGAGGCCGAGGGCGCCTCTCAGGGCGCCACGGGAGGGAGGTCGAGGCGCCGGCGGCGGCGGCTGGAGCGCCTCTCCGAGATTGCATCGGCGGGGAGGGAGGCCGGCGGCCGAGGGGCATCGGCCGGCTGGAGCGCCTCTTCGAGAGGAGCCGACCGGCATAGGAGGAGGCGAGGGGCGTCGAGCTGCGGGGAAGTCCGAGGCGGCGCCGGCGTGGGAGGAAGGTCGAGGGGGCGCCGACGCGGGAGGGACCGAGGGAGGCATTCAGGCCCAAGTGCGCCGCTGTCGACTGTGGAGATTGGGAGAGGAACCGCAGGTGCGCAAGGTTGGGTGTGGGAGTCGGGACAGATTTGGACTCACGTGTGCGGATTTGGAATTTGAGGCACCGGCGCCTAGGGTTTTTAGGTTTTTTCGGGCGGGTTCGGGTATGCCCGCGGGTAAAAAACAGAACCCATACCCACACCCGTGAATTTCGGGTTCGGGTTCGGGCATACCCACGGGCGGATTTTACTATCCATGCCCATGCCCGTCGGGTACGAAACCCGCGGGTCCCGTATCCACGGGTAGGATTGCCACCCTGACCTCCCCTCTAGCTAGAGAAAAATTTTGAAGACAAGTATAGCTGGCTCGGGCTGGAGGAGGAAGAAGGAGTATAAAAAACAAGTCATCTTTAGTCCCGGTTGGTGTTACAAACCGGCACTAAAGATCATCTTTAGTCCCGATTGGTGTTAACAACCGGGACAAAAGATGGCGCCAGAGGCTGTCAGAACCTGTCAGAGCGTCAGGCATCTTTAGTCCTGGTTGGTAACACCAACCGAGACAACAAATAGCATCTTTAGTCTGGTTGGTGTTATCAGCGGGACTAAAGATTCGGCGCTTCGACGAGTTCGACAATATTTGAACCGGGACTAAAGATGATCTTTAGTCCCGATTCGTGTCACGAACCGGGACTAATGTTACTAGAAATCCGTAGACTTTTTAAACCGGGACTAGAAATATTCTTTAGTCTCGGGTGCAACTCAAACCGGGACCATTATGGATTTTGGCACTTCAACTGAAAATGGTTTCTCCAGTAGTGATCGATTCGATCTGACGTCGGTACCGTGCATTCCCATTTTCGTCCATCGCGCTAACTTAACTGTGATCTCGTTAGTCGTCACTGTCCTCGATGGCTTGCGCGGCGAGTTCAACACACACACAGCGCCGGATCCAACTTATGACCAGCCACGGAGATGGTAGAGCAGCAGTTCCTCGTAGGTTTAGTTGGCCCTAGCGGTACAGATGGTCAGGACATCGAGCATGCGCCGGTGGAGAGCAGGTTGCGAGCTAGGAAAAAAACCCAATTATCAAACTGCTCATGTGCATGGTGTTTTCCTAGATTGTTTGCTGGAAAGCAAAGACAAGAGTGATTGACAAGGCCAGGATACCGGCTGAAGGATGTAGCTAGGAAGATCATGCATCTGTGGGTAAAGTTCAGTACAAAGTGCAGTCCTTTAGTGCAGTCCATTTTAGAGCCCTGCAGGATCTTTTAAGGTGGTATTAGTGACGGAGGACCCGGTAGGGCAGGATATGGCCCACGCCATACCTTGGCCGCCCGACCCCCCCCCCCCCCCTGCTGCTCCACTCCGGCCCGGCCACGCGATGTCGCGATTCCCTTTTGGCTCCTTCGAGTTCTTCCCCTCCCCGATCCCATTTTTCTCTCCTGGCGCCGACCTCCCCGATTCCCATGCGAGTTGTCGAGCTCGGTCCTCCCCACGTTGTCGGGGCATGAGCCGCGGGAGCCACTCCGGTTGTGTGAGTTGCCGCCCCTCGGCACCCCCCTCCTCCAGTCCTCCGCCACGGGCCCACGCCAGAGCGCCAGCTGCACATGAGCAGCAGAGCAAAGGCACTTTGTCACTGCTCACCGACCACGTTGAGGACCGATAGCTCGACTCCTCACGAGTGCAATCCGTATGTAATCTCCAAAATCACCCAATCTCCCTATCAATTCATTCTGATCTCCGTATCTCTAGTGAGTAACAGATATGCGTTTGTAATCAGTTTGTTCATTAGTAAGAAATTGGAGCGACGTGTTGAGGGATAGTCCGCCACACCTCGAAAAAATTTCATCCTCCACCACTGGGTGGTATGGCAAACAATCGTCAAGCACTCAGGCAACAGGAAGAGCTCGTAGCTGGACACATCCTGGTGACAAGGTTTCTTGATCCAAAATGGCTGGATCAACATGGTGAGAAAAAAAGATAGCCAAGATGAACATGCATGGTGATTTCTTGGATTAAGTTATACAGGAATTCAGGATACATTGCCTCACGAGGAAACTTAATTTGTACTTTTTGTTATTCAGAGCACTCCTAATGCTCGAAACCATCATAGTTTCCATAGCTCCAAAATTTCACTGCTAGAAACCATTTTTCACAATACAAGTTTGTGTAAGTAGTTTCCATGCAGAGAGAAAATTAATGAGCATTTGCATGTCCGAACAAACAAAAAAGATCATATGCATCAACACTATTCTAGTTCTTGAGGATCCCACGGCGGGCGGCGGCGGGCGGGTCTGTGGCGCTGGAATCGGGGCGGTGGCGACGGGAGGGTGCTGCGCCCAGCGACGGCGGCGGCCAGCCAGCAGCGGGCGGCCAAGTGCCTGGCGCCGCGGCACGGGGCGATGGCGACACTCATCACCTTCACGTCGACGGCGTGGGCGACGCAGCGCGCGTTCCTCTCCTCGCTCCTGCCCACCGTGTCCTCTCTCTCTCTCCTACCCGTTGACCTCTCCGACCTGCCCCGTGGCGCCGTTGCCGGAGCCGCAAGGCTTGTTGTGGCTCTAGCTCCGGCACATGGCGTCAGTGACGATGGAGCTGCTAGGGAGATCCTTCTTGTCGGCCACACCAGCGGCGGCGCGGGCGGGAGCGGGAGAGCGGGCCTGCTTCCTC
This sequence comes from Oryza australiensis, assembly GCA_019925245.2. Classification (NCBI taxonomy): domain Eukaryota; kingdom Viridiplantae; phylum Streptophyta; class Magnoliopsida; order Poales; family Poaceae; genus Oryza; species Oryza australiensis. The sequence goes on along the minus strand of JAIFGZ020000116.1, from coordinate 9,132,650 downwards.
GCGGTCAGAAGGGAGGAGAGGAGAAGGAGGAGACCGTTGTGGTCGCCGGAGCCGGAGGGGGCACTGGCAGAGCGGGTCATCGTGACGCTGGCGTCGGTGGAGAGGGTCGGGGCGGCGTCTCCGGAGGACCGAAGTAGGCGGAGGCGCGAGCGCCCAGGGATCCGGAAGAAACTAGCATCTCCTCCCAATGCGAGAGTCTAGCGCCTTAGTTCACGGGAGGATGCCGAGTCTAAATAGGAAACAATTTTCTTGTTTCTGAGGCTTCTCTCTCCAATAAATAAGGTACCACATCAGCAAATCTCATTAAATAGGAGGGTAATAAATAAAGATAAAAACCATAGTAAATTCTGCATTGGAAGTGTCCTCATCAATACTAACAGTACTCGAGTGCAATGGTAAGCCCGGTTTTGCCTGAAGAAATTGTTTTAGGTGCAAATTGATGCTGAAGAGAGTAACTCATAATAAGACTAGAGATACTCTTTTAGATGCCTTGACCTACATGCATGTCAATTGTCCAAGCGAACCATGGATACCAGTAAGCGGCACTTGTGTTTTCCTGTTGTATTTACTGGTTAGTTGTTCATGCGGTGCCCATGAAGTAATCACTCTTCCATAGCTGGTGGTAACACCAAGTATCTGAAATGGATTAAGAGCAACACTAAAATAAACTGATCGATTTGTTATGCATATTGCTATATCCCTGCGAAGAATGTGTTTTCATAGGAGGTTTAGATTATGATCACATAATTTATCATAATTTTAGTTTTTCCGTTGTAACACATAGGCATTTATGCTATTATATAAAGAAAAGAAAGAAGAAGACCATATCATGAGGTGGTGATGATGGTAAAAGCACCGCCGCCACCTTTCTCTCTGCCTCGCCGCCGCCCGAGCGACGCACGCCCTTGGCAGGGACAGTGGCGGTGGGGCTCTCCTTCCTCCCTCTCCCCCTCTCCTCCTATCTCCTGTTCCCCTGGCCTCGTTGTCCTAAGTGGTGCGACGTGGCGTGGCGTTGCAGGCGGGTGGACGGCGACCCCGACTGGTGGCGCGGCGCGGTAGAGATGGAGACGAGCAGTGTTGAGGCTTCCTCCTCTCCATCTCCCCTCCTTCTCGTTCCTCTACCTGGTTGTCCAGGTCGGGTCGGTGCTGCATTGGTGGCGGACGGTGGTGGCGTCCTCGGCTGGTAGTGCAGTGCAGCGAAGATGGAGGCGGGTAGTTGCTAGGCGACGATGCAGGGGCCTTCCTCTCCCTTCTCCCTTTTCCCTTCCCCCACCCCCTCTCGTCTCATCGGTCGAGACGGGGTGGAATCGCTTTGGAGGTCGACGACGCCGACGGCCTTGGCTGGTGGGAGTCATGGCGAGAATAAAGGTGGTTGGTGGGTGATAATGTCGATCATGGAGATGGGAGGCATGGTGGCGGTGGCCGATCGGCATGGTGAGGCAAAGCTTGGTGTTTATGGGGGTGTTCTGAAAGGCGGAAGGGTCCACGGTAGCGGTGCACTAGTGGCGTGAGGCAGCGCCAGGGGCCTAGGTGGCAATGGCGATGTTGGTGGTGGTGATGGCAGAGGTGGCAGTTAGTCAACTTGGTGGTGGTGATAGTGGTGGTCGGCTTGGTGGCACTAGGAGTAAAGCCAAGCATAGTTGGTAGCACCAAGGGTGGTCGCGGAGGTCATCAACGAAGACGCTATGGCGGTGGCAGCTCCCCGACAAGATAGGCTATGATGGCAGCTCAGTGGAGGTTGTGATCTGCGATGACGATGGCGTTGTGGCAGCGACTCTCGGGTGAGATAAGCTACGATAGCTTGACGGAGGTTGTGGTTTGCGGTGATGGCAATTCTTCAGCGAGATAAGCTTCGGGGCATATTCTTCGGAGGTGATACTCTGCAATGGCGATGGCATGACGACCGGGCATAGATTGTTTGCCCGACATGAAGCTAATGCTTGGCGAGTGAAGGCGGTTGGACGAACTAGTTCTATTCCTTTCCTTTGCTCATGGCAGAGCGAAGGAGCTTTTATGGTTGCTGCAACATCAACGAGAGGGCGTTGTGAAAAAAAGGGCTAGCTCTGCATCCCTAATGTTTGAAGTGTTTGAGAAAAATCTCTTCTAGTATTTTCTTTTTCTTTTTGGTTGTTTGTGTATCTCGGTTATGAGATATGAAGTATATAAACTCGTATAACTTTTGGCTGTGTATATCCATTAAATGGATACAGAGGCCAGATTTCTATCAATTATCTAAAGAAAAAATAAAAATGAGGTGGTGATGATTGCAAACATCATAAATACTGTCATGGGGTAATTAACATTTTTCATTTGAATTACACAAATGCGAAGACCTTTTTTATAATCTTATTAGATTCTTTACCGTCAACGCTTTCTTCGAGCAGCACGGCTCATTGCCACATTCAGGCAGATTTCTTGCTGTCCTGAAGTCGCTCAAACAGGCTGCCATCGAAGGCGCCTCTAACGGTTTCTCGTTGCAACAGCCCTTCTTTATCCTTGGCCACGCTGTACAGTAGCATCCATTCACCAGCGCTAGTAATCCTGTGATAGATTGCAGGAACAACCAATTATTAAAGTCGTAACTGAAAAAAATAGATGGAGAACGATACTGCTAATTCAATCATCCGCTTACCAGCCAATGAAATCATACATATTGCGGTTTGCTTTAATCATCGAGTTCAGCTCATCTTTTGTCAAAGCATTTGGCTGAGTTTTGCCATACTTGCTGAATATAGCATCGAATTTCGATGGATCAAACCTAATAAAAGCATATAATTAGCGAGAGATTAGAAACGAGATAGAAACTGTAATAGTTTATAGATAAATAGAGGAGCTTAACATTTATGCATACAAAGTTACATACCTCCCTTCAGTATCATATGCTTCAGAGTCACTCCCATGCTTACCCTTGTGAATGTTCTTTATATGGATGGAAAACAGAGGAGAAGGCATCCACCCCTGCATTTGAAAGAAAGTAAACATAAGTTCATCTGTACATGTTGGCCCCTCCATAAAAAACACATCAAATCCAAAGCCTGAAGATAGATATCTCTTCCCACTTACAAAAGTCACTACAAGTTAATTTTCACTAGGCTTAGGCTGAGTTTGGGAGTGAGGGTGGGGAACCTTCGCTTCTCAGCACGCAAAACGAAATGACGATTAGCGCATGATTAATTAAGTATTAGTTAAAATAAATTTTAAAAATTGATTAATTTAATTTTTTTAAAACAACTTTTCTATAATTTTTTAAAACATATTGTTTAATAATTTGAGAAACTTTAATAATTTGAGAAACGTAGGCGTGACAAACAAGAAGATAAAAGTTAGAAAAGAAGAGTTTAGAACACAGACAGCCTTAGTGACACCTCTTCCCATTTACAAAAGAAGGTGGTGTAACATTCAGACCAACATATGAAATTCCAAACGCCTTAAAAAAGATGAGTCGTGATACAGTTTCTTTACTTCATAATCGAGAAGATTAGTCCAGATATGATCACACATATTGGCAATACCGCAAAGGCACGGCATATATATTGGTAAAAGTATTAAAAAAAGGAAGACGTGGAGTACAGAGGGCAAACTTTACCGGTTGAGTAGGATAGCTGAGGACGAGGTTGATGAGTATGGCGCCAGCAATCGACACGGGATACCCACAACCTATCGCTCTCAGGCCTGTGAAAAACAAAACAAAACACACCAATATACTCAAAGTCTCATACTACATCTGCACTGCGCAAGCAATCGTCGATTTGGAGAGCATAATTCTGACTTGACACGCGACCCTAAAATCTCTTAATCTCTTTCGTTGCGTGAAGATTAATTACAACTTTCGAAGGCAAACGACTGCCTGTCCGAAACGGGAGACAGATCGATAGACTCAGACAGATAGATTGATCGCGACGTGGAGAATTCACAGCAAGACACACGGGCGGATCAGTCAGTCAGTCACTCACCTTGGAAGGTCTCCCAGGGGTGAATGACGCCGTCGCCGTCGCGGTCGAAGAAGGCCGCGTGCTGCTGGAGCACGCTCATGCCGCGGGCGTCGCGCCCACGGGTCCCTTGCGGGTGGCTCGGGTCCACCGCCGCGAGAGCCCTCGCGAGATCTGCGCGCACGCGAGCACAACAATACAGGAGCAGTTAGCTGGCTACGGTTACGACTTCAGGTTAGGATCAGTTACCGGTGCGGTAGTAATTTCTCTGCACTGTAACAGATGATGTATAGTAAGTAGTAACAGTAAAGCACTACCGGTGCTACTGCTCTCATGTATTCTTTCTGAGAAACCAAAGACGTTACACTAAAAATTTTAGTATAGTGAGATTTCAGTTATTAAATTTTACGTTAAAAAATATGATACGATGATAAAATTACACATTCTTTCTTTGGTACTTAAACCATGATCTCTCAACTGATGTACGTCGAGCTGCCGTCACGCACAGCCGCGTGCTTTGCAGCCAACTCCGGCCTCTCACTCTCTTATCAGGTTATCAGTAATTGTAGTTCAGTGACCACTGACCAAGACATCAAGACGATCGAGAAAGAAAAAGAAAGATATAATGAAACAAGAAAAAAGAAAAAAGAAGAAGAAAAAGATAGAAAGAACAGGTTTTTTCGATCCCTGCAGATAGCAAGCGTCTAGGTGAAGGAGAAAGAGAAAGAGAATCGCTTACATGGCTTGGGAAGCTGCTCCTGCAGGTCGGGGTTGAGCTTCCGCTCCCCCGTAACAGCCGCGTGCGGCGCTACCGTCTCCAAGGACGGGTCAGACGGCGGCGACGACGAAGACGACGCCATGGTTATTCGCCGGGCGAGTTTGTAGGATCTGCAGATCGAAAGAACGAACGAACAGAACGAAAACGGAAAGGAAACACTCTTAGTTGGGGATCGAACTAGAACTCTCTGGGCAATGCAAACAGAACGAATCCAAGGCTTTCTTTGCAACACAAGGCACAGACAAAAAGATGCAGGATTCGATGGATGGATGGGTAACCTTTGGCGCAAAGAGAGATGGGGGCGCCGAGTGGGGAGGCGAGCAATAAGTAGTAGGGTCGCCATAGGAGGAACGTCCCCACACCGTATTAAAATGCTCGCGAATGGCAGCGTCACCAAAGCCGAAATCCTCCGCCTCCGCCTTCGCCTTCGCATCTGGAGTTCTGGACATAGTCTGAAATATAGGTAAACACGTGGAAGGCAACGGATTATGCTGAGTCATGCTACTCCTAGAAACGGAACGAACAAAATTGGCGCGACTGTAAACTGTGTGCTGCAAGGGTCTGAAAGTTACTTTCGGTGCTGCAGTTGGTAGGAACCGCAACAGAGTACTACACGTATCTTATGACCATGGAAATGAGAGGAATGATCGTGATAGTGTGTGATCCCAGAACCCGGCGAGAGAGTGCTATCTCCTGGCTATGTTTTGACAATTTGCAACATGCCACATGCCACACAGCAACGTGACCTCGCGTGACATCGTGATCAAAGAGTGTCAGATGCGATCTTCGCTTGTACTATGACTGTTTTTTTTTTGCACTGGCGTGCGCACGATGGATTGAATGCTCATCTGGCGCGTGCCGGCGTGCGTAACCTTCGGAACGCATGAAATCCTCCCAAGCCAGCCGCTGCGAATCAGAGAAACTCCTCCCAACTCTCATTATCTCTTCGCACACAATTGCAAGCAGAAATCAAGAATACGCGATCCGAATAAGCAATGCGACTGCCTGTATTTTTACAAGCTTTCTCGAAAGATCCGGTGCGTTTTTCTACGTTGCTCCAGGGTGAGTGTGCACTGTGTACATGTCAACGTCCCTTGCAGGATACTGGCGTGGGAGATAGAGCAAGCCAGCATGGCACGCGTCCTGGCGTGCTTTGCAATTGTACACACGTGTGGGCCAGTGGAAAGGCGAGGCGCGTGACGCTCGCGCCTGTAATTCGATCTGAACAAATCGAATAATATTAATACCGTCATCTGGATTCTGAAGCCACCGAAATGCGGAAATTTCGAGATCCACGTAGTACTCCGCCTCAGCTGATATTCCGTTTCTTTTGCCCGTTTTCCACGTACCACTCGCACCAACCTCATGGCTGATCTGTTGAAGAGAGTATTCACGATACGGAAGAGCGGGTGCTCTGAAGTCGGAACGCTACGAGGAATGGCAGATGGTCAGATACAGATAGGCATCGATCGCACGGGCAGGCAGGGAACAAACGACGACGCAAACCATGCAGCGCGTGAAGTGAATGAAGATCCGATCGTCTGCTTGGTTGCCCCGAATAATGCAGCGACGCAAACGGACTGTTCACCGCGACAAGCAGTCGCGCACCGCCGGGCAATGCTGCAGTAAGCAGGTGGTGTAGTTCTTGCGCACGCCCAACACAAGAAACATTTTCCCCTGGTTCAGAAAAAAAAAAGAGAGCATTTACCCCAACTGTCCCGTGGAGCCAACCGTGGCTGGTGGCGATGGGCCGCAGCCCGGCCGGCCTTACCGAAGAGGAGAAAAAACAGTACGACGATGATGGGCTTCGTGGTCCACCTCAGTGGGCTTGGCACGCCACGGCTTGCCCATCGTAGCTTGGAGCAAGTACAACAGTAATCCTCAAAGCAAAACTTCCAAGTTGCCGGTAGGGTGAAAAAAGAGGGTGTGCGTATACAACTTTTGAAAAAAACAGAGCCAAAAACCTTCAAATGTAACTTATGACATAATTATATTTTAACTACACGTAACACTATAACTAGTAACTTATATATATAAGCTGTGTGAGTAGAGAAAGGGTCGTTCTTTTTCCTTGGTGCCTAGGGCCTCCCCTAGGCGACTCGGGGCGACACGGGGCGATCGCGTGATTTCCGCCGGACTTCCTCCCCGTTCCTCACCGGCCTTCATCTCCATCTTCCTCCCTGGGTCATGGGCTTCTCTTCCAGTGCTCTCGCTTAGGGCCCCCTGATACGGCGTTCCTTGCTGGTGCTCTGTTCTAGGGCTTCCTGGCCTTCTTCGGGAGGTCCTTGGTGTTCCAATGGAGGGCGTGGAGGATCGGATGAAGGGCTTGAACCTGTCTGCGGCAGAGAAGAAGGGGGTTCGCATCAAGAGTGGCAACGGAGGAGGCGGTTCGGGGCGCGTCGATCCGGGCGCTAGGGAAGCCTGTTCTCGAAGCGGCACATCCGGACTCTTTGGAGCGGGCGTTGGGGAGAATTTGGTGTCCGATTAAGGGGATTGAGTGCAAGGGTTTGGGAGACAACAAATTCCTGTTCACTTTTCATCAAGCATCAGGCAAAAAGAAGGCATTAGAGGAGGGGCCACGGAATCATCAAAAGAGTTGATTGTTGTGGTTAGGGATGAAAGCGGGGACAAGAAAATCCCGTATCGACCATCACCGAATACCGAATATCCCGACCGAATACCGTATCAGCGAGAAAAACAGGAACAGGAAAAAAACAGAAACAGGAAAATAGGAAACGAGAACGGGAACGGTTGGGGTGTTTTCCCGACCGTATTCACGGATCCCGTATTTATCCGGAAAAATTCCCGCGGGAAATTCTCGTTTTTGAGCTCATATGCATAATAAAACATTCACTATAGTCTATTAAACCTTCACTCATAGGATTTTTAGAACAATGTAAGTTCATGTGCATAATAAAACCTTCACTCATACCGTAAGATTACGTATGGTTGTAATTGTTGCATCTAGTTAACTCTTTGAAGTGGTTATATGTGTGTCGACGTTTCCTTTTTTTACCGATTCCCGATCGTAATTGACAGGCTCCCGACTGTTCCCGACCATTCCCGATAACCCGTATTACCGAATTCGTTTTCCCGTCCGTCTTTCCCGTTTCCGTTTCCGTTCCGCTAAAAATACGGTGACGGGAATGATTAAGGTCTTTTCCCGACCGTTTTCATCCCTAGTTGTGGTGGATTTGGATCCAAATAAGTCAATAGATGAAATTGAATTCACTCATATCCCAATTTGGGTTTAGGTGTCAAAGCTTCCTTTGGGCATGATGAATGTGGCTACTGCGCAGGCGATTGGAGATGAAGTGGGGGAGTATCTAGAAGGGGACATGGAAGATGGGGCTTCGGCAGTTGGGAGGTTCCTGCGCTTAAAGTGAAGATTGATATTCGCAAGCCACTGATGAGGGGTGTAACTATGATTGATGAAGCGTCTGGTGCAGAGAGATGGTGCCCACTGGCCTATGAATATCTACCGGACTTCTACTATATTTGTGAAGTTCTCAGCCATACCGACAAGCTTTGTGACATCAACTGGGAGAAGGGGAAAACCCTGCCGTTTGGGAAGAATTTGAGGTGCTTGCCACCAAGAAAGAAAGGAGGGAACGAGTTGGGGGCAATAATATATCTAGGTCCATGCTGCCTTGGAGGTCTAATTCAGGTGGGAGTGGGAGTAGAGGAAGTTTAAGTCTTTCTTTTGGGCGTACCGACCTCGATAAAGATCGAAGCAACTTGTCATCTTGGAGGAAGGAAAACATCTCTGGTAAGGGGGACGGCGGAGGCGAGAAGTCGAGGGAGGAGCAGGAGGTGACCAGCCTCTTGAAAATCGATAAAGTGCAAGTTGACTCTGGAGAGGAAGGTTTGGGGACCGTAAAGAAAACACTCTTCACAGATGATGCGCTGGTGTCTGCTCCAACTAATGCTATGCAGGTGGAGAAGCTGAGGGAGAACAATACCACGCACGTTGAGATTCCTTTGGTTTCTGAAGTGAAAGGGAATAAGAATTCTGAAAGTAAGCAGGAGGGGGTTGCTGGAAAAATTAAAATTTATCGTAGGACGGGAGGCAGGGCTGGAGCTAGTGTGGAGAAAGTTGTAGCTGGCATGGCAAATAAGAAACGGGGGAGAGCGGAACATGTTAGCATGGAAGTTGATAGCTGCAAACGCAAGAAGGGTGAGGAGATGACAGGCTCTGAAAGTGATGTTGTGACTGTGTTAATTGTGGGGCCGACAGACCGGTCCTGCACGCCCAAATGAAGCTTGTTGTGTGGAACTGCCGGGGTCTCAGAAACGACTCGGTAGTTCGAGGGCTTCTGAAATTTCAGAAGCTCGAGTCAGTGGACGTCCTCTTCTTGTCGGAGACAAAGCTTGACAAGAGGCGGATGCAAAACATCAAGCAAAAGTTGCAAATGGGAAATATGAAGGTGGTGGACGCGGAAGGAAAAGGGGGGAATTGCTGCGTTGTGGAGGAGAGGAATTGATGTGATTATCCGTAGCTTGTCTCGTAATCACATCGATATGGAGGTGAAGGGGGAGGATGGTAACACTTGGCGGTTCACGGGAGTGTATGGCGAGCCTAGAGCTGAAAACAAGCACATTACTTGGTCCCTGTTGAGAGATCTCTGCGCCCAGCGGGTACAAAATCCTTTGCCATGGCTTTGCGCAAGAGACTTTAATGAGATATTATACCAGCATGAAAAGGAAGGAGGAGTACCTAAAAGCCAAGCATGCCTTGACCGGTTCAAGGAAGTGTTGGAGGATTGTGAACTGCATGACCTTGGGTTCTCGGGGGATGTGTTCACGTGGAGGAACAAATAAGCTAGACCAGCTGACCATATTCATGAACGACTGGATAGGGCGGTAGCTAACAATGCATGGAGAAATTTATATCCGCTGGTGCATGTAAAAAATGGTGACCCTTTTCACTCTGATCATAGGCTAGTGGTAATCTCTATTGAGGGCGAACGGCAGTGGAGGAGAGGAGGCATGGATGAGGGGTGTTTCAAGTTTGAAGCGAGCTAGTTGTCGGAGGATGCATGTAGAAGTATTGTTGTTGATGCTTGGTCGGATGGAGCTAGTGATGGGCGAGGGGTCGGTTATGGACAAATTGAGGAATGTGGCCGTGAATTTGAAGACTTGGAGTACCAACGTCCTTGGTGACATGGAGAAGAGAATCAAAAAGATTAAAAAAGAGCTGAAGGAATGTAGAAGAATGCCCATAAATGACTTCTCTGTTCAGAGGAAAGCAATGTTGTCCTATAGGCTAGAAAAGTTGGAGGAGCAGGTGGATGTATATTGGAAGCAAAGAGCACACATAAACTGACTTAATGGTGGTGATAAAAATACCGCTTTCTTTCACAAATGGTGTACGGAGAGGAGGAGAATAAATAAAATTGGTAGTCTTAGGAAGGAGGAAGGCGGATGGGTGGAAGAAGAAGAAGAGAAGAAAAATGTTATCACTAACCATTTTTTGCAGCTTTTTCAGAGCGAAGCAACGGGCAACACTCAACAACTCCTTGAAGCGGTGACCCCCAGGTTTTCTCTAGCAATGAACGGGGCTCTCATGCGGGAGTTCACTACAGAAGAGGTGTGGAGTGCTCTGGAGCAGATTGGAGATCTTAAAGCCCCCGGCCCGGATGGGATGCCGACAATCTTCTATAAGAGGCATTGGCAAATTATTGGACCCCAAGTGACGAAGGAGGTCTTGCAAGTGCTGAATGGGGGAGCTATGCCAGCTTGCTGGAACGATACAACGAAAGCTTTGATACCAAAGGTCAAAAATCCAGAGAAGGTAACAGATCTAAGGCCTATCAGCTTATGTAATGTAGTTTACAAGATAGTCTCCAAGGTGTTGGCTAATAGGTTGAAGGTAATCCTGCCTGATATCATCTCACCTTCTCAAAGTGCTTTTGTGCCTGGGCGCCTTATGTCGAATAACATCTTGATTGCCTATGAGCTTACCCATTATATGTTGAAGAAACGGAAAGGCAAGGAGGGATATGCAGCAATTAAACTGGACATGAGTAAAGCTTACGACCGTGTTGAGTGGGATTTCCTGATTGCAATGATGAACAGAATGGGTTTCTGTGAGGAGTGGCTACAATTGATAAGGAAGTGTATATCTACAGTCAAATACCGTATCAAGGTTAATGGCGATCTGTCAAACTTATTTGCGCCAGAGAGAGGTGTCACCATATCTGTTCTTATTGTGTGCTGAGGGTTTTTCTGCATTGCTTAAAAAGCTGAAGATGATGGTCTGATTGCGGGTGTGAAAATCTGTAGACAGGCTCCTAGTGTTTCTCACCTTCTTTTTGTCGACGATTCGCTAATCCTGATTTGGGCAAATGGGGAGGACGCTAGCCAACTTCGTAACATTTTGGAGTTGTATGAGCTTTGCTCTGGACAGATGATCAACAAGTCAAAATCAGCTATACTCTTTAGCACAAATACAGTGGCCACCAAAAGGGATGAAGTGAAGAATATACTACAAGTAGAGAAGGAAACAATGAATGAAAGATACTTGGGGCTTCCTGTTCACGTTAACGGTCCTAGATCTAAGGCTTTTGCATATTTAAAAGATAGAATTTGGAAGAGAATCCAGGGTTGGAAGGAGAAATATTTATCTTGGGCAGGAAAGGAAGTCTTGATAAATGCTGTAGCGCAAGCAATTCCAACATTCACGATGGGGTGTTTTGATATCACCAAGTCTTTATGCAATCAAATCAGCGCCATGATCTGTAGGTACTGGTGGAATCAGCAAGAAGGGGAACATAAAATACACTGGATTAACTGGGAATTGATGATCAAGCCCAAGAAGGAGGGTGGCCTGGGATTTAGAGATATACATGGCTTCAATATGGCAATGCTCAGTAAGCAGGCTTGGAGACTTATCCAAATGCCAAATTCCCTATGTTCCAGAATTTTACAAGCTAGATATTATCCAGGTAAATCGTGTTTGGATGCTTCGCCGACAGTGGGCATATCTTACACATGGAGGAGTATATTAAAGGGGATCGACCTGCTTAAGAAGGGTATTATTTGGAGAGTGGGGGATGGAGAAAATCTGAATATATGGAAGGAGCCTTGGATTCCGAGGGGTATGAGCAGGTGGACAATTACACCGAGAGGTGCATGTGTGCTACGGGATGTGGCAGATCTTATTGATCCAACAACTGGTGGATGGGATGCCCAGCTAGTTAAAGAGACTTTTTGGGAAGAAGATGCTAGTATAATCCTAGCTCTACCTGTTCATGGCGGCATGAGGAATTGGGTGGCATGGCATTTTGACAAGAAGGGCATGTTTTCAGTGAAAAGTGCTTACAAAGTTTTCAGAGACCAGCAGCTATGTAAGAGGAGCAGAGGGGGGAGTTCAGCAGCTAATCCAGATCGTGGTTTTGCTAAAATGTGGGAGAAACTTTGGGGAATTGATTCTGCAGCAAAGATTAAACATTTTTTATGGAGATTCTCTAATAACAGCCACCCTCTACGTATGAATCTAGCAAGAAGGGGGCTGGACATTGATACTAGATGCGTCATTGTGGACGCATGAATGAAGATGGGGGCCACTTGTTTTTCAGATGCAAAAGTATGAAATCAACTTGGAGAGTTCTGGGCCTAGAAGAGGAGCGAGTTCTACTGATGAACAAACAGTCAGCAAGGGATGTGGTGGAGGCGGTTTTAGGGATGAAGGAAGAAATAAAAATGAAATGCTGCTTAGCTCTGTGGTTCTACTGGGCTAAAAGAAACATAGTGCGTGCTGGGGAGAAGCATAGAGACTGTAATAGTTTGGCTCATAGCTTGCAGGTCTACCTGACATCTTGGTGCAATCGGGAGCCTCAATCTCAGAAAGGTGACAGCCAGGCAAGACAATTAAATGTAAGCCGCTGGGAGAAGCCGCCGGAGGGGTGTGTTAAAGTTAACTGCGACGCTGCTTTTGATCCTCAAACTAACTCAGGTGGATGGGGTTGTGTAATACGTGACTCGGAGGGAGATCTGGTGGGAGCATATCAGGGGAAACTAGAAGCTTTGCTTGAACCTTTGCAGGGTGAAGTGATTGCTTGCATATAGGGAGCACAGGCAGCGATTGAAGAAGGCATTGGCCATGTGATTTTAGAGACAGATGCCCTGGTGGTGGAGCATGGAGTTTATACAGAGCAATATGATCTCAGCACTGTGGCAAATCTGATGGCTGAACTGCGTAGCTTACTGGAGTTAAATTTTATTTCATGGAGGGTGCAGCATCGTCCGAGGGAAAGTAACAAGGTGGCGCACACGCTAGCTTCGCTGGGGTCCGATGTTTCTGTTGCTACTGAACCAAAACTGGTTCCAGTTCCTACTTGTATCGAGTTGATTCTTGCTGTTGATACAGCGGATGTTTGAGTAATGAAAGTTTTTACTCTCAAAAAACTTATATATATAAGAAAATAAAACGAGGTGATAGCTCGTGCGCATGCGTATTGCAAGTTGCAGGTTCGATTCTTCCCGTGCACGCTGCTATTTCTTCCCACTTCATATAATTTCCCAACATATAATTCAGAACAAGAAAAAAATTATTATTACTAAGACCATAACCTCTAGGCTTGTCTGATTAGGCAGGAGCTGAAGCGCCATTCACATCACCGTTATGAGAGATTTCACCAACAGATTCTTGCAGAAGAATGGTCAAAGCTGTAGCTCTCTCTCTCCGGATAAAATCACACGAGAAATAATCTAGGACCATCTGGCGGTCTAATCAACTCAGCGTGTAGCACATGAACGTAGCCTCCTTCGCCATACCCTTCAAAACATCATTTTGCAATTGGTGACAAGAAGCTTATCAACATAGAAGGAATAGATACCACAAAAACCTAAGCAAGTACTAGTAGTGGTCGTTCTAGTAATGGTAGGAACATACCACCATGGCGCCAGCAGCAGCAGCAGATTCGGGCCCTTCATAGAGCATGACATTATAGGCAGACTGCCTAATCTTTTTGCTAAAGGTGATCGTTTCAGTGGTGTCAAAGTCACAATCCAACAGCTCAAGTAAGAGTTCAGTCTCCTTCACGATACACTTCAAAATTGGTGGGGGAACAGGTTAACATACATCAAACAATAATTGATAGAAATCAGGTAACCACTAAGGCCGCAGCTGCAGTAGAATGTTCACCCGTTGGTCGGATCACATGGTTAATTCGCATGCTTCTCAATCTGACTACTCAGAGTGATGTCTTCACTAGTGAAATTCACGACGGCTCCGGCGGAAGCGACTCACAATATCGATACACTAGAAAGGATTTTTTTGCATTGTTGCAAGGAAGTTGATTAGCGACTGCGTCAACAAATCAATTAGGATAGAATGGTTTTGCAGAGGCAGGAGGACGTTACCATGTGGGCAGCCACATACACTCATACAGGACTTGATCGGAAGGATTGCCTTGTCCATACCATCTAGGTCACATTTCTCGATTTTTTTTTTTACTTTTTGCCTCTTTTTTGTGAAATTTTTTTTACAAATACGTCCCTAACAGTATTATTTTAAAAAATGGACCCCAAGCTCGATGTCATCGCTATTGGCGCCGAGGTTACACGGCTCGGTGTCAACATAATTGGCGCCAAGCTCGCTGGGCCACATCGGCACCAAGGCAGACATGGCGATGACGTGGCAGAGCTTGGCGTAAAGATCCACAGCGTCGAGCTCTTGTTTTAAGCCCCTTGTTTCTTTTTCTTTTCCTCTCTCTCTCCCGTATTTCTTCTCTTCCCCCTTCATCCTTCCTCACGATCGGCATATTTGACCGTAAAAACTTGAATTTGATCCATAGATCTTCAAGAGCAAGGTATCATCTCCTCCCTTATAAGTTTTTACGCATCAATTCGGTATGTATTAGTCATATTTTTTACCGTAAAAATGAGCATTACTTAGGGTTTATGCAATGTTTAATAGTTATATGTTTTATAGAACCGTAGGATGCCAAGGCGTGGAAAAGCTAGCAAACAAAGACAACATCATCGGTTCTTGTGATATTATCCGTTCATTGTTGTGCATCAAATGAGAAATCCTAGGATTATGGTTTAATTTTCTTGCTTTCGGTTCTTAGAACAAAACTGGTTGATTTGTAGTTATAGTCGGAAGATCGGAAATGCTTTCGACCCATTGTCTTTGCCTAGTGGTGTTCTAGTGCCCATGTGCTAGTGCAGTGATCCTTGCTAGGTAGCCGAGACAAATAAATAGGACACGTATATGCGGAGGTACTGGATTTGTGCCAGTTTTGAGTTTGAACCTATACTTCGTCAGCGCCGCATTAACATGATGGTGAGAAATTGATGTTTTGTAATAATTATTTAGTGTATTAAGAAGTCTTGCATGATTTATTTGTTTTGTAAATATTACATTTGTTGCTGACCCCTCCATCGCTATGTGATTTTGAGCAGTGGATCGACACTGAGATCAACCCAGAAGACAAGGAGTGGATGCTGAACATGTTGCGGTGGGATGCAGAGCACAAGAAAAAGATGGAGAAGAGACGTAGAGAGGAGGCTGTAGAAAAGGAGCACAAGGCAGAGGATGAAAGGAGGTGTGTTGCTGCATACAGGGAGGAGAGGGAGAAGAAGCTTGAGCGTGTGCGCCGAGCGAAGGCAGAATGGAGGAGAATCCCGATGCCGAGGAAGGCAAAGTGGCCTCATTGTACTTAGTAGTCTGCATGAGTTGGTAGTTCTATGGTTTACTCGTGAACATTGTTGTCTAGACTTGAACTTCGCAATGTGTTGTGACATAATGCAATTAAAATGTTAATTAGTTTATCGTAATGTAATAGAAATGCTATTGTATTGTATAATGTATCTTATTATTGGACTTATCATAGTTTTGTTGATTACAAGTAGTTCATAATATCAACTTATTAAAGCAGGAGTTTGACCTCTAGAACTTGTGAAGTTCACACGGTACACAACTCTTCCAATAATAGAAGCGTAATTCATATTTCATTTAGGTTACAAAACATGACATATGTTTCATAACATTTTTCTTAGCCGCAAAGGTCGCTAATCAATTCTGTTTTTGTCGTTTCTGTTTTCATATGGTGAATAGTAACATGATATTCTTCATTTTGTCAATTTTGCTAGAGCCCATGCCTATAAGCTATGATACAATTGTTAGATTTTACGGTACAACTAGGCACGCAGGTATATGCGAACTCATCGTCGAACTTCATAGAGGAGGATGCCATGGATCGTCGGGTGATGTGGTGTTGATGGACTTTTCGCCGCTCAACCACCTCCTCTAGATCGGGTTAGGATTTGTAGGAGCGAGAGAGAGTGTGTGAACTTTTTTCTTAGTGTTTGTGCTCGGGCCTTCTTCTCTATCTTTATCTGCGCGACGGGGGCCATCAACCATAGGTTAGTTGTAACTCCTGATCAGAACATGAATCAAATGTGTAATCGATCGTTGGACCGTTGCACCAGATCCAACAACTGAGAGATTGTATGTTAGCATCGCCGCGTTGGGCGAATGCCCAGTCCACGAAACCACCGAACTGGCCTGGCTTGGCTCGTATTTCCGGATACGTGTCGACAAAGGAGAGCTTCTGGGCATGGGTCCACACGCCATCGCCGCGAGAGCACGGCCGTCCTCGGTCGCGTCTCTCACGAGGGAGAGGATGACGTGCATCAAGTCGTCGGGGAGGGCACTGATTCGGTCGAGATAATCGGCTGACTCGTCGTCGACGTCCATGGGTGTCGAAACTTGGTTTCGGCAATATGATTTCTGGGGTCGTAGTCGAGATCGCCAAACACAATGGGTTAGAAGAAGAAGAAGATTTAGACAGGTTCAGGCCCTCTCGTGAGGTAATACCCTACTCCTGTTTCGATGGTTTCGATCCGTCGAATGTCTTTATTGATCTCGTGTGTCTAAAGCTCTCGCTTACGAAATCGTATGATTCAGATATCCCTCAAGGGACGCCCCTTACCCCCCTTATATAGTCTTGGGAGGAGAGCTTACAGATCGGAAACCCTATCTTACTCTAAGTTGGTTTCCTCAATCTTACCAAACCGTGACTATAGGTCGATTGCCTTATCTCTATCGGCAATCGTAACACCCAAGTCATGTTCGGTTTATAGATATGGCAGGCACAATTTATCCCTACCTCCGGTCGGATAAGCTTGCCATGTAGATACCCCATTGCCATAATCTCCACAGTAGCCCCGAGTCCTTTTCGGTCGACGAGACACTCATCTTCGACCAAAAGCGCACACGACCAAAAACCTCTTTGACGAGTGCTTTTGGCGCCGAGTGATTCCATCATCTCTGCTGAATCTTCCCAGTGGCTCCAAAGACGTGAAGGGCTAAAAAATATTTAAAAAATTCTCAAAAATAAATATCTAGGTGCATCTCCGATGCACCTAATTAGTGTAGCCCCGACTATGTGGTTAGTCAAAAGCAGACTAAGCATATAGTCAAAAACTATAAAAAATCATTCTTATGTAGATGCTTAGCTCATGCTAAAGCAACTTTATTACTCGGCAAGCTTATGCTTATCCGAGTGAATTTGCCCGAGTCATCTCAGAACAAATAACCCAATCAACCCTCGTGGGTGAAAAGCACTCGGTAAGCTCATGCTTATCCGAGTGGATCTCCCGAGTAATCCCAACAAATATTTTAATCGTCCCTCATGGAAAAATGAGTTTCTTCATTTGTATGAAAAATATGACCAAGTTATTGAATAGCTTTTGCCATAACACTGGTCTTAATCTATAAAGATCTTCACCAAGGTGGAAAAATAGATAGCATTGATAAAATTACTTAATCAAATGCCAAAAAATCAAACAGCCCTTGTCATCAAGGCAGCTATAAAAACTTGTTGGTCACCTTCCAAGTTGCATCGTGCCGCTTCTCACGAAGTCAAGAAAACCGCGGTATGGAAGGATTTTCAAAGGTACAGGGGCATTCGGACACGTGCATATTGCCGTGGGCAAATCGCTAAGCTCATCCGCTTATGTCCCTAAGGACACGCGTCGGGCCACACCTTAACCGGGCGCAGATTCTCTTATGGGCTCGGCCCAATCACAAGAAAACCTAGCGCAACCCTCAAATCTTTCTATAAAGGCTCGAGGTCGTCCCCCTCTTCATCTTCCAAAAGATTCCTCTTTTCGCAGCACTGTTCACCAGCTTCCTGCGAAGAACCCTAGACTCGCGCGCTCCCAAATCCATCCATCCAGGAACTCGCTCTTTCTAACAACTAGCTTCCGCAGCCAAATCTCCCAAGTTCCCTTGTCAAAATCCCCACTTTTTCGACCGGATCCACTTCCCATCAACACCACACTCATGGCGGAGGAAAAAGAGGATTCCGTTTGACCAATGGGCCACATCGGATGTGAGGGAATCTACCCTCGGGGAGATGGTGAAGCATGACGTGCTTCCCCAAAGGAGATCGTGGGGGCGCGCCGCGGCGGCAGTGAGGACTTTCCAACCCCGAACACCGGTGAGCTTGTCGTTTTTACTTCTTTCTTCTATTGCGGGTTCACCTTCCCACCTCCGAGTTCTTCCGGGGCTTACGGATTATTATGGGCTTCAACTCTACCATCGAACCCCAACTCGATGCTTCACATCGCTCTCTTTATTCATGTATGCGAAGCATTCCTTGGCATCCTCCCCCACTTCCAACTCTTCCGCCGTATGTTTTATCTTAAACCTCATCCGAATAAAGACCACCCGTGCGTCGTTGGCGGGGCAGGTTTCCAACTCCGCGGATCTCTCCGCAAGGAGTACTTCTCTCTTCCCTTAAAGTCCTCCAATAAGGGATGGCACGCGGCTGGTTCTATATTAGCAACCCCGAACCCACTGCCGGCCTTCGTCGGTCTTCCCCCTGTCCCGGGCCAACTTGGAGCACTTCCGGTAGCCCAAGATTGGACGAGGCTAACAAGCTGCTTGCGAAGATCCTGGCAATGAAACATAAGGGTCTTCGAGGCGAGCAGATCACTCGGCACTTCATCCGGTGCCGACTGGCTCCAATCAAGGAGAGGTTAAAGCCAGCCTTCAAATACGAAGGTGGGAAGGACCCCAATCGGGAAGATCCGAGATCCACTCGGCTACGAGATCTTGAAGATCCGAATGTACAAGATCTTCTCGGCGAAATCACGGTTGAGCGTGCCCTCATTCTGCGGTTCTCCCCTTCGGCATCCACCGGCCTCCTCCTTCGATAAGCCACTGATTGCTTCACAAAGTCTTTCAATCTTGATATCTTGTCTCTTAGTGTTGTGCAAATTTTTCTTGCAGGAAAATGCTTCCGTTACCTCCAAGCCGTACAAGGTGTCCCACGATGACGTGCCGCGTCGCCCCGTCAAGAAGCCGGCTGGTGGGATCAAAATCCAAAGTGATCCAGGTCGGAAAGCGGGCGGCCCTGAGTGAGGACACAAACAAGCGGGCGAGCAAGAGGAGGCTAATCATCGAGGATTCGGATGATGACGTCCCAACTCCTCCGGCCGAGGCCCCTCCTCCAAGGCGATCGCGAGGACGGCACCGAAGATCCGCCGGTCATCCGGTATGCTTTATAACTGAAGTTCGAACTTTTTCGTTGAAAGTTTTCTTTGTCTTCACCCTAGCTGTATTCATTATCGCAGGAGGCCCCAGGACATAGATCCTGCCGGGGAAGGTGAGCGGCCGACCCCTGCCGCAGCTCCCGAGGTGTCAAAGCCTGCAGAGCCAAAGCCCCGGAGCCCGCATCCAAGCGAGAGCGCTCCAGGCAAAAAACCTTCGCCTACGAAGAAGGATGCCCCAGGGAAGGAGCCCCCGACCGCCAGCCGGGACGTCCCGACTGGAAGCCAGTCAATGTCACGCCTGGAAATTTATCCCAAATTTCGACTATTTTATGTATTAAATCCTGTCCGAGAATCAACCAGGGTACATAAAATGACAAATTAATACACAGTCCAAACGTAAAAAATAAAGCGTAAAATAAAAATACTTCGAAGAGGCACTTAGTCCTCACACCCAAAAACTACGGCGGAAAAGAAAGACGACACTAGCGGGGCTTCGGCTCCACTCCACGTAAACTCAACCGGGGTCCGAGCCTTGGTCTTCTAACTCCATCTTCAACTCGAAGCACTACACTTCGAAAGGGGAAAATCGCAAGACGAGTACAACCACCGTACTCAACAAGCCACACCGAGAAATGCGGACGTGTAAGGGGAGACAAGAGTGGCTTGGGCTAATTTGCATAAATACGGTTTACAAATATTTAATTATTTAAAAATAGTAAAACAGTTGAGTAATTAAGACAATATTAATCTTCCACCGAACAACGTTATCCCCACGTTGAACAGGCCCAACCATTCCACCGAACTAAACCAATTCCATTAAATCAAATTATTCGTAGTGGGACTAATCATAGTGAATCTGGTCAATCGCCCATAACCGCGGGTACGGCTATTCGAATAGTTTTACTCTGATCAGAGGTGCGCAACTTTACCCACAAGACACGATTCCACACATGCTACCATGCCCGAAGTACCACCATGATATCGCAAAGGGAAATCGTGACAAGACCTTTCGCATAACTCCTTCTAACCAAGCGATACCACACCAGGTTTCGCCCCCACTTCCGCAGGGGCAGGCGGGCAGCCCCCTCTTGTGCCTTGCGTCTTCAAGCAAACTTCGGGCTCTTTCCTCGCGAGCGCAAACTCCGAAAACTGCGGAATCTACACGCTGGCACGCAAAACAAGGAAAAAAACCTAATAAAAACCAAATAAACAGTACATAAAAAGTAAACAAATATGTAAAGATCAATTTTAGATGAATTTTTCAATTTGAATGGCCCAATTTGGAGTTCGTATGAATTAGATGTGAATTTTAGAAGTTTTGGACCATTTAAATGAATTCTGAAAATTAAGATGATTTATTACGCAATTTTTAATTGATTTTGAACTGGAAAAGGATTGTTTAAGACATCAGCTCCGATTGGTCCACGGGATCACAACGATTTGGATGGCTAGGATTGAACTGGGAACAAAGGATGAGTGACTCAAATTAAACTGAATGAATCTACACAGATAAACGGCTTGGATTATGCTGACCAAGATCTAACTGTTTTAGGGCTGGGATGGGATACACATCAAAAGATACATGGCACAAAGGAGCTCACACGGTGCGAGGTGGCGCCACGAAAGCACCACACAGCACGACGGCGGCGGCTCGAATGGGTAGCGGCGACGGCGAAGTGCGACGCGGCAACGACGAACCACGACACTCGACGGAAACGGAGTTCACTAATGGAGAGAGGACGGTGAGGTGACTCTTACCACTACTTACCCAATGACGAGCGGCGGGAGACGGCGGCGACGAGATGGCGGCGGCCGAGCTCGGGTTGACGGCGACAACGGCTTTCCGGTGGCTTTCGGCGGAGAGAGGTGGAGGACGGGCCCGGCTTGCTGCTATGATGCCGACGGTGAAGGCGGCAACGATACGACGGCGGAGCGCGACGAGGCACGGCCGAAGTGCGAATGGAGGCGGCGACGCACGGGTCCACGCGACGAGGGCCTTCCGGCGTGTTGGGCGCAAGGAGATGGATGCCGGGCTTCCTTGAGTCCTTGCGGTGCCGAGGGAGGCGACGACGCTGTCCGGGACGGCCGAGACGGCGGCTAGGGTGGCTAAAAAGATGGCGGCGACGGATAGAGATTGATCTCGAGGAGGTGGCTAGAGCACGGGAAAAACTCGGGAAAAATGGGGAAACCGAGGAGGAGATCATGGGGTTCTATTTATAGGCTTGGGAGGGAGAGGCCCGCACCGGGAAGAGAGGATTTGGCGCCAGATTTTTAGGGTTTATCCCGAGTTCGTCGGGATAAGAACGGGCCGAAATCGCGCGATTTAGCACGAGATTGAGAGGGATTTCATGGGAAAAATGTAGAGGAGATCGAGAGGAATCCGTTCCCGCAACTAATTTTTGATTTGGACAAAGGATTAGGCCGGATTTGATGGAGGAAGCAAAGCCACAGTTTTCGGGCACTGTTCGGCACTGTGGTTGAAGACGCTAGTGTAGCAGGGAGGTAAAACAGACTTTTCGGTTCAAAAATCCTTTAATTCTTATAAATACTTATAATGCTCAAATAATTCCAAGAAAAATCCTGAAAATATATGAACACCTAAAGTATTGAATAATAATATCTCTAGCTCATTTAATTATTAATTTATTTATTTAAATAATTATTGAAGTGTTCTTTGTATTATTAAAATTATTTCGGAGCTCCAAAATTTCACGAAAAATTTAAGAGAGCACTTTAGGGCATGGAGAATATTTCAAAAATATTACCAGCCATGATTTTTAAAGGAAAATTTAATTTCTTTAATAGTTTCACTTGATTTACTTTGTTTATCTTTTTATTCGGTTTCTAGAAAATAATTTATTAAATAATTTTTATTCCCGAACGAAAATCGAAAATCGGGTGTGACAAATCTACCCCTTACAGGAATCTCGTCTCGAGATTCGGGGCTAGAAAGAAAAAGGTATGGTGAGATTGGGTTGGCTCGCTAACCTCTAAGGTTTCTTCGGCTCACACCGACGATTGACTGACCAAACCGTGCGACGATCGGCTAATCAAACTTGCACAACCGAACCGATTGGACTCAACCCGGTGTTCGTGGCTCCACAAACCAAACTAACGGGCGATCCTTCCTGTTCGACCCGACCGGATTTCATGAACTCAAGTGCTTACTTTCCTCGAACGCACAATTAATATTGACAAACTTGACAAGCCGAGAACTCACTCCCGACCGACCGTTGATGGTACTTTTTCGAGACCTTGTAACCGACTTTCGTGAACACATAGACCCGAAATTCCTTTCTTTTCCCTATGATCGCTCTCGATCCAACATCAAGTATTTGAAGAAGCCGCTCGATCGACCTTTCATCCGGATTGTGACTGTTCTCAAATGATGCTTCTTTAGACGCATTGTTGACACGACGACTTGGGTGTGCCTTAGACTCGAACATGCTAACTTGTGATCATTATAGCCACGATATCGGCTCACAACCCGACTCTTTTGGTTATAACTCAATCTACTTCGTGTGGTCGAACCTCCAAACGAACGGTTACAAGATATAACTAAACTCATCTTCGATCTCGCCTTTCAAACCAGTGGTTAAGCTTTCGCCTGACCGTGAATCAATTGTACTGCCATCTTTGAGTTGACCAACATTTCTGTGATTTGCAAAGAACCTTGACTCTGAACATTGGATACTCCAACGATCAATTGAAATGAAACGAAGACTATGCCCTCCCATTCTAGAGACTCCTGGAACTCGACACTCAAATGATAACGGGAGGTTACACATTGGAATGACTCTCATGCAACTCTTGAACATATTGACTTTTGATTTACTTTTTCATTGGGTGTAATTGCTGACCTGCATGTTCCGCTTCTGCCCTGACTTTGGTGCCATCTGCCTGAACATGACGTGTAGTTGATATTCCTTTCTTGAAACAAACACTGATCACTTAACGAATCAAGCTCAAAAGGTTAACCTCACGATATAGCATTCCACTTATTTGCTTATCTTTTACTGACTCCTCTGGGTTGATAGACCATAAGTTCTGCAGTTGCTTTCTCCGCACAATACCAAAATCAGTACGTCTACGAAAACTCCCTTGATGTTGCCTAGAGTTTATGTTCTCGCCAAAACAAGCTCACTTTCGTACCTTGGGTAGAATTGATTCACAAGGAATTATTCTCTTATCACATGTTCGGGTGTATTGTATGACTTGACCTCTGCATCCATTTACTCCGGGCGGGGGTGATGAAGCAATTCATTTGTCCTCTTCCTAGGAAACACCGAGGTGGTTTTAGAGACGTAATGAGTCGGAAATAAAGAAACCATTATTAATCAATGCTCACCATTAGGGTGCGGTTACCACTTACGATTTTGCTTTTGACTTGTTTCATTACACTTTTCATCCTCATGAGGTATCACTTATATTGTCCTTCAAAGAGATCTCGCCCGTCGAGCGTCGCTGTAATCTAACCACTCTTACTTCACTGTTTGACCAAAACTTTTCTTTTCGGCAATTAGATTCTTAGTCTTGACAAAAATGCTCTAACCCGACAAAGAAACTATAAGTTCCTTGTGACATTGTCGATACACAAGTTGATCCACTTTTTTTGGCTACACAATATGAACCACGAGAGAAGGAACAAATTATCTGTCTTGTACTCTTATTTTGCTTCCTCTTTCAAGTGCATAACGTAATAAGTCTTCATTGCACAAGGAAGGTACTTGAACACCAAATAATTAAAGACCACTTGCTAGCACAACGTTACTGGTATGGAATCGCCCCTTCCCGATCGACCAAGTTGATTTTTTTGTTTTCCATCGTAGTGTATAGATTGACCCATGCTTTACTCAATGTTCCCTTTTATTACATAACGCCATGAAACTTCGGGTGCCATGAGCGGTTCTTGAACACCCAAGACTTGTAGACCACTGCTGACCTTTCTTGGTAGAAATTCAGTCGGTATGGTTTTTTTCCTTTGGTGGTCCTTACATGATTGACTCGTTCTTTTTTAATGATTACCGACTGGGGTTCCAATTAGAACACCGATTTGACGATTGATTTTTTTCCTTAGAGAAATGTCGGTCTTCTTAGTAGCTGAAGCAGACAAAACCTTTCTATTGTTGTTGCCACTTTCCTGTGATTAGTTGTTAGGTTGTTGAGTTGGAACGACATGGGGTGTCTGGCTGGGGTTGACGTCAGTCGGGTGAACTGTTACTTGAGACCTTGTTTGGTAGGTGTAGCTGGGGATTTGTACTATCTTCTTTATAGATGGACCAGACAACTGTTTTTCCTGGCACTGCTTGCCCTGTTGGTGTTGGTACTATAGCTTCGAAGCGGTTGTTGGTGGAATAATATAGCTTCTGCTGGTGCTCTTAGTGACAATTTGTTGAGATAGAAACTTCACATTTTAGTGATGGTTGGTGCCTCTTGTCATCCTGGTATCCTAGGGCTAGACTTGACCACTCTCTGTGCTGGGGTGAGGCAACTGGGAAGTTGAGACGTTGACAAACAGTGTCGGTAACTTTACGATGTTGATACTTTTGCGTTGAACTACCATTTTAGTAATTACTTGTCTTTCCCACCATTGAAATAGCGGTGGACTGACTTTCTTCGAACCGGACAGTTGTTGCGGCGGTGTCTCAGCTCAAGATCATTAAAACAATCCAACCTTCGTTGGCTTCCACGGTGGTTGGAGTTGGTTGGAGAGCGAAAATCATTGTTAATGTTGTTGTTGTTGACCGGGAGTTAACAGGCAGGTTGCAAGGGTGTCCTTTAGTCCTTCGTTGGCTTTGTTGGCATGGACTTCAGTTAACAGTTCTTAAGCACATGACTTATTCCCTCACACAAGAAATGTGTGACTTTTCTCTTCATAGAGTTGGACCGCGGTGTACCAAAATTTTATTCTCGGGTAGTTTATCCAAAGCTTCCTTTTTTTCTTATGATTAACACTTCATCATCAGTTGGCGTCTTGGCATACAACTTCCAAGCGTGATCGAACACTTTGGCAAAAGTTGTCCTTGTACACCATAATCACTTTGGGTAAAACTTGTGAGTTCTAAGGTTGATGGTGACTCACATCTGTTGGCCGGCTAGGGACACTGCTACATACTGACGGTAGCCGTATAGGTGATTGCAATGGAATGTACCGGATTTGATCTTGATTCTGATTTCTGAGCTTGCATCTGCGACCATCGGTACCACTGCTATGTCTTCTATATCTGGCTTTGTATCTGTTGCATCCGCTACTTGCATGTTCATCATCGACCTTGGGAACCGAGAAACGAGCAAGAGAGGGGTTTCAGCACAGCCGTAGATTGCGACGATCGATCAAAGGTTCCCGACCTCAACACACGCTAAAGGTACTGCGGTTGATGACACTTTCTCTAGCACTGACTAACTGCTGCCCAGACGAAAAGGGTGGAAGAGAGAGGTTGCTAAAGATAAGACCTTAACCCACTTATCTACTGATCTGATATGGGTAGACTTTTACTCTTCAAGTTGATTAAGCAAACAACCTAGTATGGTCACATCCCCACCACTGATGTGAGCCATACACCTACACACAGCAAACAACACACGGCCTAGGAACTATCGATGCTACTCTTCCGAGAAAGATTGGGTTCTAGGTGAGCTCCGGAAAACTTCGCTTGATCCGCAAGAAACGCCGACTCGGGCGCTTGGCTTGATCGACTTGCTTGAAGCTTGGAGCTTGACTTGACTTCCACGGGTTGACGAGCGGCGAGTTTGTCCTCCGGGTTTAACCACTAAGAGAGGTGGAGGGAAAGTAGAGAAATTTTACAAATCACTTTGCGAGAGACTCTAAAGGGATAGAAGAGATATTTTTGCAAATAAGGTTTTCGCAAACTTGTCCTTAGGGTTTGACCATTTGGCTCAACCTACGGTCGAGATGGCTCGATACCAACTTGTCACGCCGGAAATTTATCCCAAATTTCCGACTATTTTATGTATTAAATCCTGTCCACGAATCAACCAGGTACATAAAATGACAAATTAATACACAGTCCAAACGTAAAAAAATAAAGCGTAAAATAAAAATACTTCGAAGAGGCACTTAGTCCTCACACCCAAAACTGCGGAAAAGAAAGACGACACTAGCGGGGCTTCAGCTCCACTCCACGAGCAAACTCAACGGGGTCCGAGCCTTAGTCTTCTAACTCCATCTTCAACTCGAAAGCACTACACTTCGAAAGGGGAAAATCGCAAGACCGAGTACAACCACCGTACTCAACAAGCCACACCGAGAAATGCGGACGTGCAAGGGAGACAAGAGTGGCTTGGGCTAATTTGCATAAATACGGTTTACAAATATTTAATTATTTAAAAATAGTAAAACAGTTGAGTAATTAAGACAATATTAATCTTTCACCGAACAACGTTATCCCCACGTTGAACAGGCCCAACCATTCCACCCGAACTAAACCAATTCCATTAAATCAAATTATTCAGAGTGGGACTAATCATAGTGAATCTGGTCAATCACCCATAACCGCGGGCACGGCTATTCGAATAGTTTTACTCGATCGGAGGTGCGCAACTTTACCCACAAGACACGATTCCACACATGCTACCATGCCTCGCAGTACCACCATGATACTGCAAAGGGGGAAATCGTGACAAGACCTTTCGCATAACTCCTTCTAACCAAGCGATACCACACCAAGGTTTCGCCCCACTTCCGCAGGCGCGGGCAGCCCCTCGTGCCACGGTGAATCCGGCGCCGATCAACCCGTAAAACCGGGCCGACCCAACTCCATCACGCCCATCCTCACTTGGGTACGTCGGCGGAGGAAAGCTATACTACGGATCCAGTGCTTGCCCATTCGCTTGTGGTTTGCACGGTATGTCTTCCGGGTTTCCCATGAACCGGTCCTTAATTGCCATGGGTGCGACCATCTAAACCATACACCCACAGCCCAATATTATGTCATATTTTAGTTGAGATAATTGTGACCAATAAGACATAGTCAGGTGTATCGAGCTTGCAGCTCATCAGAGATTAGAATAGATAGTGTAATTATCCCATTTAGTGAGCTAGTGGTATTTAAGCATGGCTAAGCATCTAATTCTAGCTAGAATCAACATTAGTGACTAAAGCTAGTTAAATTATCACCCAACGTTAACAAAGGACGGATAACAAGTAAATAAGGCTCAAACAAGCGAGATAGGTATTCCATCATTCCATGTAATTAGCAAAGCAATGCAATTTTATTTGCAAACATAAAACATTTATAAAAATAGGATCAATATGCTTCAAGGGAAGTGTGACTTGCCTTGCGTCTTCAAGCAAACTTACGGGCTCTTTCCTCGCGAGCGCAAACTCCGCTGCGGAATCTACACGCGGCACGCAAAACGAGGAAAAAACCTAATAAAAACCAAATAAACAGTACATAAAAAGTAAACAAATATGTAGAGATCAATTTTAGATGAATTTTTCAATTTGAATGGCCCAATTTGGAGTTCGTATGAATTAGATATGAATTTTAGAAGTTTTGGACCATTTAAATGAATTCTGAAAATTAAGATGATTTATTACGCAATTTTTAATTGATTTTGAACTGGAAAAGGATTGTTTAAGACATCAGCTCCGATTGGTCCACGGGATCACAACGATTTGGGTGGCTAGGATTGAACTGGGAACAAAGGATGAGTGGCTCAAATTAAACCGAATGAATCTACACGGATAAACGGCTTGGATTATGCGACCAAGATCAAACTGTTTTAGGGCTGGGATGGGATACACATCAAAAGATACATGGCACAAAGGAGCTCACACGGCGCGAGGTGGCGGCCACGAGCGCCACACGAGCACGACGGCGGCGGCTCGAATGGGTAGCGGCGACGGCGAAGTGCGACGCGGCAACGACGAACCACGACACTCTAACGGAAACGGAGTTCACTAATGGAGAGAGGACGGTGAGGCGACTCTTACGACTACTTACCCAACGACGAGCGCGGCGGGAGACGGCGGCGACGAGATGAGCGGCGGCCGAGCTCGGGTTGACGGCGACAACGGCTTTCCGGTGGCTTTCGGTGGAGGAGGGTGGAGGACGGGCTTCGGCTTGCTGTTATGATGCCGACGGTGAAGGCGGCAACGATTGCAGCCGCGGAACAGCGGCGAGGCACGGCCGAAGTGCGAACGGAGGCGGCGACGCACGGGTCCACGGCGACGGGGACCTTCCGGCGGTGTTGGGCGCAAGGAGATGGATGCCGGGCTTCCTTGAGTCCTTGCGGTGCCGAGGAGGCGCGACGCTGTTCGGGGACGGCCGAGACAGCGGCTAGGGGTGGCTGAAAAGATGGCGGCGACGGATAGAGATTGATCTCGAGGGGAGGTGGCTAGAGCACGGGAAAAACTCGGGAAAAATGGGGAAACCGAGGAGGAGATCATGGGGTTCTATTTATAGGCTTGGGAGGGAGAGGCCCGCACCGGGAAGAGAGGATTTGACGCCGGATTTTTAGGGTTTATCCCGAGTTCGTCGGGATAAGAACGGGGCCGAAATTTGCGCGATTTAGCACGGGATTGAGAGGGATTTCATGGGGAAATGTAGAGGAAATCGAGAGGAATCCGTTCCCGCAACTAATTTTTGATTTGGACAAAGGATTAGGCGGATTTGATGGAGGAAGCAAAGCCACGCGGGCCTTATAGCCTTAGCACTACTGGGAGGTTGAAGACGCTATTGTAGCGGGGAGCTAAACAGACTTTTAGGTTGAAACATCCTTTAATTCTTATAAATACTTTCAATGCCCAAATAATTCCAAGAAAAACCCGAAAATATATGAACACCCAAAGTATTTAATAAAAATATCTCCAGCTCATTTAATTATTAATTTATTTATTTAAATAATTAATTAAGTGTTCTTTATATTATTAAAATTATTTACGGAGCTCCAAAATTTCACGAAAAATTTCAGAGAGCACTTTAGGGCATGGAGAATATTTCAAAAATATTACCACCATGATTTTTAAAGGAAAATTTAATTTCCTTAATAGTTTCACTTGATTTACTTTGTTTTTCTTTTTATTCAATTTCTAGAAAATAATTTATTAAATGATATTTATTCCCGAACGAAAATCGGCTGTGACAGATCAACGGCGGAAACCTCGGGCCGCGGCTCGGCGGCCCGGCCAAGATCACTCGGCGAAGAGCCGAGGACGGAGGCCGATCGGGCCGCTCCACCTAAGCGCGCAGCCACCGAAGGGTGAGTTTTGTATCAAAGTTTTCTTTTTGCTCTTTTAGTTTGAATCTTTTGTGTCTTCATTTGTTCTTCTTGTCGCCGACCACGGTAGAGGAAATTCCCGGGTTGCGTCTTCGAAACACAGGTTCCCCAATCAAGATCGAGTGGCGGGACTCGGAAGGCCGGAGGCGGGGCATCATCACGGACAGGCAAGGAGAGAGATGAAAGGGATGCCCGGTCGAAAGCTTGAACGAAGCGGCTCGGCTACTCAACGTAAGCCTTAGTCTTTTTCTTTTATTGCGTTATCGTCCTTTTCCGGTCGGTCACCCTTCGGATTTCACGCGCGGAAGAAGTGCTGCGCTCCATGGCGAAGTCCGAGGTCTTGGAGAAGCGGTTCCTCACCGAGCTCCTTAGAGGATGTTCGCGAAAGCGAAAACTACTCGGGAGGAAGCCGCGTCAAAGGAGGCGGCTTTAAGGAGAGAGATCGCGGAGCTTCGGGAGGCGAACCTCGACCTCAGGGTCAATCGGGAGTAAGCTCGTTTCTCCAAATTTCTTCATGATTCTTATGTTAACTCCGGTTGCTAATGATCTTCTTTTCTTGCAGAAAATTCTTCGGAGGTCCATTCGCTTCAAGTCCAGTGGAGCGTCGGCCTCGACAAAGCTGAACCGGAGGCGAGTTTGAAGGTAAGCCTTTTGAAGTAACATTCCTTGTCTTGCTTCATTTCCGAGTGCTTTGCATGATTAGATTCTTTTGGCGGCTTACAAGGTTAAGACCCGAGCTCGGTATGACGTCTTGCTTGAGCGGGTCAAACGAGCCGGGAAGGCCCGAGAAGAGGTCGCCAATGCGGCCGCGCCGATCTTGCTATCCTTATTCCATCAAGGAGTCGGGGCCAGTTCGCTAGAGCCGTTAGAAATTTTCGACGAGCTGCGAAGGGCTCCTGACCAGTATCTGGCCAACATCACTGAAGCAGCCAACGTGGGGGCTGGTGCAGCTCTTGCACGACCAAGTCCCTTTACCCCAGTGGACATCCACTCGGTCGGGAGAGACTTTTGCGACGGAACCACGGATGAGCAGGCCTTGGATATGCGAGTGAGGCGCGAGTCGGCAAAGAAGATCTCCGTTGATGTAGTGAACAATTTCCGGATCTGATTCGTCTTTCAAACATTGTCTTGTAAATGTCATGTGATGGTGATGCTCTGATGTAGAACTTGTGATATATTCAGTTTATTTATGTTACTACCTTGATCCGAGTTTTTGTGTGAAATTTCTTAAGTAGTTTTCGTCTGACAGTCACCAAGCCTAGGCTCGATTAGGTCGTCGAAAAACTCTCAGTCCTTAGACACTGAACTCGAATCGAAGGACATTAAACAATGATAAACCAAATCATGCACAGAAGTTGACGAGGGAAACTTAAGCTTTATTGACATATATTCAGCCCCCGACTGCTAACTCAAAAAGTCATCTTGCTTGAGGTTGGCAGTCAAGGAAAACATGAAGCCTTAGTCAAATTAGGCATAGAATCGTCGAAGATGCTCAATGTTCCAGAAGTTCTCCACCATAGATCCGTCTTCGCGCTTTAGCCGGTATGCACCGGGCCGAGTCACCTCGGCGATTATGTAAGGTCCTTCCCATAAGGGGGATAACTTGTGACGGTCTTTGGTGGTCTGGATCTTGCGTAGGACCAGGTTGCCAATGATGAAAGCTCGTGCTCGAACATTGCGGCGTGGTATCTTCGAGCCCTTGAAGGTATTTGGCCGATGGATAAGGGCGCCTCACGGGCCTCTTCCGGTCGGGTGAGGTCATCCACTCGGTCGGGGTCGTAGCGTTCATCGTTGAAGCTGCGACCGGAGGGGATTCGTACTCCATCTCGTTTGGCAACATGGCTTCTGCGCCGTAGACCAAAAAGAAGGGAGTTTGGTCGGTAGCCCGACGGGTGTGGTCCGCAGCGACCATAAGACCGAGGAAGTTCTTGGACCCACTTGCCTGCGTAGGGGTTTGGCGATCGAAACGCGGGCCTTGATGCCTTGGAGGACCATGCCGTTGGCTCGCTCGACTTGTCCATTGCTTTTGGGATGGGCAACGATGCGTAGCATATCTTGATTCCGAAGTCCTCGCAGAATTCCTTGAAGATGCCTCCCGTGAATTGAGTCCCGTTGTCGGTTATGATTCATTTGGGGCCGAAGCGGTGCACGATGTTGAGGAAAAGTCCGTGCCTTGTCGGCGGTGATGGTGGCGGCAGAGCTTGGCTTCAATCCACTTGGAGAACTTGTCGATTGCGACGAAGAGGTGTGTGAATCCTCCCGGAGCTTTCTTGAAGGGGCCGACCATGTCCGGGCCCCATACAGAACGGCCGGAAAGTGGAATTGTTTGTAGCTCTGGGCGGGACATGGCTTTGTCGGGCGAAAACGCGCCTTCGCGAGGTTCGTACGACTTTGTCCGCGTCGGAGACCGCGGTAAGCCAAAACAAACCTTGCACAGGCTTTGCCGACCGAGTGCGTGATGCCGCGTGGCTTCCGCATATGCCCGAGTGGATGTCTTGGAGTAGCCGCCTTCCTTCCTCGGGTGCGATGCATCTCATTAGGATTCCGGAGGGGCTTCTCTTGTATAGCTCGGAGTCGACCATGACGATGCTTGGCAGCGCGCGTCGGACGCGTTCTGCTTCATCCCGGTCCTCCGGCAGCTCTTGCTGAGTTAGGAATTTGATGAGTGGCGTCCTCCAATCGGCGTCGGCCATGGCGACTTTGTTCGCAGCTTGCTCGTTGAGGGTTATCTTTGCCGTGATGGTTGGTTCATAGAGGTGCTCGACAAAGACGTCATTGGGGCAGCTTCGCGCTTAGACCGACGTGCCAACTCATCGGTACGCCGTTGTTATGTCTCAAGACGTGTGAGAGTTCGAGCCCGTCAAACTTGTCCTCAAGCTTGCGGACCTCTTGCCGGTAGGCCTCCATAGTGTCGTTTAGGCAGGACCAGTCCTTCATTACTTGATTGACGACCAGCTGGGAGTCGCCTTTCACGATGAGCCAACGTATCCCGAGTGAAACGCTGAGGCGTAGTCCATGTAGTAGGGCTTCGTACTCGGCAACGTTGTGCGAGGCGGAGAAGTGGAGGTGAAGGACGTATCTTAGCCTTTCCTCGGTCGGGAGATCGGCACAACTCCTGCTCCCAAGCGGTGATCCTCTTGGATCCATCGAAGTGCATGGTCCAGTGTTGGAGGTCTTCCCGAGGTACGTTCTCTTGTTGCTCAGTCCACTCGGCTAGGAAATCCGCCGAGGCTTGCGACTTTATGGACGTCCTCGCCTTAAAAGTCAAGTCCAATGGCATCGGCTCTAGAGCCCACTTGGCGATGCGCCGGTTGCCTCGCGGTTGTGGATGACATCGCCGAGTGGGAAAGAAGTGACGACGGTGACCGAGTGACCACGAAAATAGTGTGCCAATTTCCTCGCGGTTATTAGAACACCATAGAGTAATTTTTGTACCGAGGGTAGCGAATTTTGGCTCCCGCCAACACTTCGCTAACAAAGTAGAGATTGGCCTCGAATCTTCCGACCCGTCCTTCTTCTTCGCGTTCGACCACGAGGACCGCATCGACCACTTGGTGAGTGGCTGAAACGTACAACGGCAAAGGTTCCTGGGGGGCGAGGCGAGGCCGGGACGGCGGTGTTGTAAGGAACTCTTTAAAATCTTCGAAGGCCTTGTTGGCTTCCACGGTCCACTGGAAGTCATCTGTCTTCTTTAGCAATCGAAGAAGGGCATGCCTCGTTCGCCGAGTCGAGAGATGAAGCGGCTTAACGCCGCCATGCGGCGGTGAGCTTACGGACGTCTTTACGGTTACTCGAGGGCTTCATGCTCAAGATGGCGTTGATCTTCTCGGATTGGCTTCAATGCCGCGATGTGACACCATGAAGCCGAGCGCGTTGCACGATGGGACGCCGAAAGTGCACTTCTCCGGGTTCAACTTTATTCGAAGGCTCGGATGTTTGCAAAAGTTTCTTCTAGGTCGGCGATTAGGTGTTCTTTCTGCTTGGTCTTGATGACGACGTCGTCGACATAAGCTTCTACGTTCTTGCCGATCTGCGTCTGGAAGCATCTTTGGATCATGCGTTGGTATGTGGCGCCGGCGTTCTTTAGGCCAAAAGGCATTGTGATGTAGCAGTAGGCCCCAAACGGCGTGATGAATGATGTCTTCAGGCAGTCGGACTCTTTCAAGCTGATCTGGTGATAGCCCGAGTAACAATCCAGAAACTCGGGAGTTTGCGGCCTGTTGAGTCAACGACTTGGTCGATGCGAGGCGGCCGAACGGATCTTTGGGGCGAGCTTTGTTGAGGTCGGTATAGTCAACGCACATGCGCCATTGCCTGTTTTCTTGCGGACCAGATGGGTTGGCTAACCGGTCGGGATGAAGGACTTCTTTGATGAAGCGGCGGCCAAGAGCTTTGCGAGCTCTTCCTTAATAGCGTCTTTTCGGTCCTGCGCGAATCTGCGTAATCGTTGTTTTATAGGTTTGGCGTCATCTTTGACGTGCAAAGAGTGCTCGATCATCTCCCTAGGAATTCCAGGCATATCAGATGGTTTCCAAGCAAAAACATCTTTATTATTTTGGAGGAAGGTGACGAGCACGCTTTCCTATTTGGGATATAGGTCGGCGCCGATTACGGCGGTTTCGAGGGATCCGATGGATCAAGGGAGATCTTCTTGGTCTTGGCGTCGCCGGATCCCGATTTGGCTATCTTCTTGCGGGGACTTCGCCTCTGCCGGGTTGATGCGGCCAATCGGACTTCTTGCGGCCATGTAATCTCTCGCGAGATTGGGCCATGTCGCGGCTCTCCTTATCGCAGTGAAGGCTTGCTTCACATCGCTGCGAAGAGTAATGACGCCGTTGGGACCCGACATCTTCATGCGAGGTAGGTGTAATGTGGGATCGCCATGAACTTGGCAAGCGCAGTCTTCCAATGATGGCGTGGTATGCCGTTTCGAAGTGGGCCACCTCAAAGGTGACATTCTCCGTTCGGAAGTTCTCTCGGGCCCCGAAGGTGACAGGGAAGGAGATGTGCCCGAGTGGTGTAGACGATAGCCCCGGGATGACTCCGTGGAAGGGGGCTGAACTTGCCTTCAATTCTGCCCTCGGAATCTGCATCTCATCCATGGTCTTGGCAAACAGGATGTTGAGGGCACTGCCCCCATCGATGAGGACGCGCTTGAGCCTGATGTTGCGGACCACGGGGTCTAGGACGAGTGGATAGCGCCCCGGATGAACCACTCGGTCGGGGTGATCCGAGCGGTCAAAAGTGATGGCCACTTTCGACCATCGCAGATACTGAGGGACTTCGGGTTGAGCCGCATTGACCTCTCGGTCGGTTAGCTTCTGTTTCCTCTTGGATTCATAGGCTAGTGGCCCTCCGAAGATGTGGTTGAGCTCTCCCACTGGATCTTGAAAAGGTTCGGCGTTCTCAGCCGCATTGTTTTTTCTTGGCGCCGATGGACCGGCCTCATCGATCGGCTTTTATTGAGCTGTGCAGCGTCTTTGCAGCGAAGCTGTTTGTAGATGAAGCGATCCTTCGCCGCGTGCTTATGATTGGGATGATGGGTGCACTAGGCGTTCATGATGGCGTCGTAGGCGACGACTCGGGGATGGCGTTGAGTGTTGGAAGTTGCGGCCACTAGGTCCTCAGATCGGCGCTTGCGATCTTTTTGGCCCTGGTTGCTTTGTTATTGCTGCCATCCTTCTTAGGATTGCGGCTCCCTCCTGCTTGCTTGTCTTCCCTCCTATCGGGCCGGTCTTGTCGGGCAGCCTTGATGGCGTCGTTGGACTTTGCGTAGGAGTTCGCCGTCTCGAACGTCTGTTTCACCGCCTTTGGTGGTTTGCGCCGAACTTCCCGATTAGCGGCTCATCACGGACTCCCTTACGGAAGCGCGATGATGATGTCATCGGTGATGTTCGGGATCTTGTGCGCTTCTCGGAGAAACAACGGATGTAATCCTTCAGGGGCTCGTCCGACTTTTGGATGATGTTATATAGGTCGAAGTGTGTGCCGGGCCTCTCGAAGGTTCCCTAGAAGTTGGCGATGAAGTAGTCCCTCAGCTCGCTCCACGAGCCGATTGAGCCTCTTGGCAAGCTCGTGAGCCAGTTTCTGGCTGAGTTAGCGAGGGCCACGGGCAGGTAATTGGCCATGGCCTTGTTGTCACCGCTGCGGCACGGATGGCGAGGGTGTATACGGTTAGTCAAGATTCGGGGTCGGTCTTGCCGTCGTACCTTTCAATCCACGTGGGCTTGAACCCACTCGGCCGATGCACTCGGCGGAGCTCCCGAGTGAAGGCTGGTACTCCGTCGTCGCCGCTATCGGGTGATCCCCTTCGATCTTCCGAGTGCGTCGGTCTCGCTCTGTAGCGGCGATCGAGGACTTCCGCGAATCACTCGGCGGGGTCTTCGATTGGTGGTTGGGTAGCTGGAGCTGTTGTTGCGGCGGACACGGCGGTGGGCGGTGGACGCCCATGTCGTTTGTCACGGGACTCGGCCGTTTGCTCCTGGTACTTCAGCGTGGACTCGCGGGGTGGGCCTCTTGGCACAGTCGTCGACCGATCCGGCTCGGGCCTCTTGTAGTCTCCCGACTTTAGAGGTGGAAGTCGGCTCTTGTCGGGGTTTCGGCCACGAGATTCGTCGGCCTTCGTGCGAGGTGGTGGGGTGGCCGTTGGGGTGGCGGCGACGATGGTCTTTATCTTGTCGAGTATCGGAGTTACATTGGCGGTGCCGTCTCCATGATGGTGTCCAAAAGGGTGAGCACGGCAACGGCGTTACTGCTGTGGCGTTTGGAAGATGTTGGTGTTGCGGACCGTGTTTGGAGGATGGCCTCACAGGCGGATCGTCCATGCACGTAGGTCTTGCTTCCTCTTGTCGGCCTCGTCCTTGCGTTGTTTCTCCTCTTCGGCCGTCTTGCGCTCGTGCTCCATCTTGGCTCGCTCTTCTTCAGCAAGCCTTCGGCCATGGCTGAGTCGGACTCGTCCGGCTCGGCCATGAGGACATCAAAGCACTTCGGCTCATAGTCCATGCGGCGGTCGGAGTTGTCGGCTTCGTCGAAGGGATGCCATAGAGGTTGTCGAAGCCGGCGGAGCGAGGTATCCATTGAGCTCCGAAGATGAGCGGGAGCCGAAGGATGGGAGGACGACGGCGACCTCCCTTGATCTGGGTAGCCGGTCCGGATCGTTCGATCAGAGTCAAAGCTTGGGGGTGTGGGCTCCTCAGAGTGGGTCGCCACCGACTCGGGGAGAGAAGTTTGCTTGTAGATCTTGGCGGCGTTTGGTAACCCAAACGGAACCGAGAGGTCTTCGTCCGAATAGATCGCCTCCGTCGGGAGGTGAGAAGATTGGCGCGATTTCGGCGGTATTCGGTAATCCGAATGGTGCCGAATGAAGTCCGTCGTCGGAGAAAGTAGATTGCATCTTGGTCTTCAAGACGTCGTTGTAGATCCTAGCGCTGTTCGAAAGTCCGAGCCGGCGTCGAGAGGATTTCTCCTTCCGGCGAGTCCGAATCGAGTCGAAGGAGGAATCGTCGGCGAAGTGGGCGGCGGAAGTTGCCGAATCTTGAAGGAGATCACATCACGCTTGTCGGCGAGATTGTTGAAGAAGTCTCGACGCGCGGCCCTACCCGGCGCGCCAAGCTGTCGAAACTTGGTTTCGGCAATATGATTTCGGGGTCGCAGTCGAGATCGCCAAACAAAATGGGTTAGAAGAAGAAGATTTAGACGGGTTCGGCCCTCTCGTGAGGTAATACCCTACTCCTGTTTCGGTGGATTCGATCCGCGAGTATCTTTATTGATCTCGTGTGTCTAAAGCTCTCGCTTATGAAATCGTATGATTCGAGATATCCCTCAAGGGCCCCTTACCCCCTTATATAGTCTTTGGGAGGAGGGCTTACGGATCGAAAACCCTATCTTACTCTAAGTTGGTTTCCTCAATCTTACCAAACCGTGACTATAGCCGATTGCTTTATCTCTATCGCAATCGTAACACCCAAGTCATGTTCGGTTTATAGATATGACAGGCACAATCTATCTCTACCTCCAATAAGGCATCGTATAGATCCTCATTCATAATCTCTATAATGAGGTAAGATCGTGTGAAAATAGCCATGCAAGCGAATTGCTTGATCGACTAAACGAGTGCAGAGTTTACTAGTTTTCAGAGCGTGAGTATAAAAAAATCGGGGGAGGGTGGCACACTGGTTCCAATTAGAACTCGGTTCGAACTTAGGATATGATCGAGGCGGAATCCAGCATGACACCGGCATCACGAATTCACGCGGATCCGCCGTATGCGGCTAATAGGCAACTCCAAATCTGGTTGATATGCACGGATGCAGAGACCGATTCAACCGCTCGGCCGTTTCCCGCGGGGCCACGACCCGGTTCATCGGATCCAACTGCCTATTCCCATCCTGACATGCACCGTGTCCACGCCTGCATCCTGTACCTGGAACAAACGGGCCCACTTTCCAGTGACTCGGTCCAGAGATTTGCATGGTGTGGCCATTCTTCGTGGGCTACACTCCCGCTTCTGCCTCCGACTTGCCCGCGAGGCTCGAATCGAACACATAAAAGCCATGGCCTCTGCTTCCCTCGCTCCTCACAGCTCTCTCTCAACCGCTCCCTGAGCTAGAGCTGTCCCTGCCAAAGGCAAATAATACCAGATGAACACGGGAGCCTCTCGATCTCGACAACTCGGGGCGGAATAATTCTGGTGTTCTTCTCACCGATCGTCTCTGTACATGTAACAAGTTGAGGATCGTGGCGCCTGCATGCATTTGGTGGACGCCACGGCAAGAATAACCGAGGTTACAGGCGTCTCCCCCTGCATGCAGCAGGGGGCATCTGCAGCTTGCGGAACTCAGATGGTTTGAGTTTGAATGAGTTGCAGAATGTCCCCCATGGAGTCCCGTCCTGATGATCTTGTTCCGCCCGCGATGCACAAGCCGGCGATCCAATGCGCCGCCGCCGAGGTAGATCCGTATTTGTGTTGATTTTTCTCTGCTTTTTTTTTCAACGATCATGGCGAGATGGTTTGTCATCAGGACGCGAGCTTGCTGCGAAGCCCGACGCTGTCGTCGGAGGAGTTCATGCAGTTCAAGAGGAAAGCCACCACGATCGTGGAGGAGTACTTCTCCACGAACGACGTCGCGGCGACGGCGAACGAGCTGAGGGAGCTGCGCGTGCCGTGCTACCACTACTACTTCGTCAAGAAGCTGGTCTCAGTGGCCATGGACCGGCACGACAGGGAGAAGGAGATGGCGGCCGTGCTGCTGTCCTCGCTCTACGGCGACGTCATCGACCGGCCGCAGGTGTACAAGGGGTTCGGCAAGCTCGCCGAGTCCTGCGACGACCTGTCCGTCGACACTCCCGACGCCGTCGACATCCTAGCCGTGTTCGTCGCCCGCGCCATCGTCGACGACATACTGCCGCCGGCGTTCCTGGCGAAGCAGCTGCTGTGCCTACCGGAGGGATGCAAGGGCGCCGAGGTTCTGCACAGGGCTGAGAAGAGCTACCTGTCCGTGCCGCACCACGGGGAGATAATCCTGCAGAGGTGGGGCGGGAGCAAGAGCATCACGGTGGAGGAGGCCAAGGCCAAGATCGCCGACATCCTCGAGGAGTACCTCGCCGCCGGCGACATCGGAGAGGCTTGCCGGTGCATCAGGGGCCTCAAGATCCCCTTCTTCCACCACGACATCGTCAAGCGCGCCCTCACTCTCGCCATGGAGCGCGGCGGCTCCGCCGAGGGGCACATCCTGGATCTCCTCAAGTCGGCCTCGGATGAAGGCGTCATCAACGAGAGCCAGATCACCAAAGGGTTCAACCGCCTGATCGATTCCGTCGATGATCTGACGCTCGACGTGCCAAACGCGAGGCGCCTCCTGAAATCGATGATCCTGAAGGCCTCGTCGGAGGGGTGGTTGTGCGCGTCGTCGCTGAAGCCGCTGGGCCCCGAGCCGAAGAAGGCCGTCGTCGAGGACGACGCGGCGGTGCGGCGGTTCAAGGCGAAGACATTGTCGATCATAAAGGAGTACTTCTTGACCGGGGACATCATCGAGGTGGTGAGTAGCCTGAAGGCTGAGAACTACGCGTGCTCCTCCTACAACGCCATCTTCGTCAAGAAGCTGATCACCGCCGCGATGGACCGGAAGAGCCGTGAGAAGGAGATGGCGTCCGTACTGCTGTCCTCGCTCGGCATGCCGCCGGAGGACGTCGTGTCGGGGTTCCACCTCCTGATCGAATCCGCCGAGGACGCCGCTCTGGACAACCCCGCCATCGTCGAGGACCTGACCATGTTCTTCGCCAGGTCAGTGGTCGACGAGGTGATCGCGCCATCGGACCTAGAGAAAATGGAGGAGGAGGCCGGCCGCGGCAAGCCAGGGGCTCCTCCACCGGCTTACTGGCGCTCCAGAACGCCCGTGCCCTGCTCGGCGCGAAGCTCTCCGCGGAGCGGATCCTGCGCTGCTGGGGCGGCGGCGGCACCGGCAAGGCCGGGTGGGAGCTGGACGACGTGAAGGACAAGATCGGCAAGCTGCTGCAGGAGTACGATTGCGGCGGCGACATCCGGGAGGCGTGCCGGTGCATCAAGGAGCTCGGGATGCCCTTCTTCCACCACGAGGTGGTGAAGAAGGCGCTGGTGGCGATCATGGAGAAGCGGGGCAAGGACGAGCGGCTCTGGGGACTCCTCGCCGAGTGCTACGGCCGCGGCCTCATCACGCCGAACCAGATGACCAAGGGCTTCGAGCGGGTGGCCGGCTGCGTCGACGACCTCGCGCTGGACGTGCCGGACGCAGGCAAGCAGTTCTGCTGCTACGTCGAGCGCGCCAAGAAGGGTGGATGGCTGGACGCGTCCTTCCCCAACGGTGTGTGCTCGTGAAGAACACCGGGTTATATATGCAGCACTGGCATTCCAGGGGATTTCGTTTGCAACTTTACACAGCTATATACTACTTTGCATTCCGTTCCATGTATGTATCAGCAAAGGGAATATGACTAGCACAAGAAAGAAAATTGTTGTCATAGGATTAGGAAGCTTGATCTTCCATTTTAGGAGTTGCGCGGCGTTTAGCCCGGAGGATTTGTGCATTGAAGAGTTTGTGCTTTTCTTTTCTGACGTGGGAGTTTCTGTTGTTTTTGTTTTGTGAAATGGCTGATGAGAGAATTACCATGCTACACCTTGTTAGCTCACCACATTTTTATTTTTCGCGTTACCTTGTATCAAACCACCTCATTATAGTAAGGCACCGAACAGTTTTTCGGACAAATTTCGGTTGATGATGCATCTGTTTGATTAAATTTCACAAACATTTTTTGTGATGGAACACTTTGCCATGTTTAATCATGGTTTTAAATCTCCGGCTATAGTCATCGCTATCTTCGACTATAATTGTTTGAAAAAGGTTTACCTATTTGCTCTCATGTATAATTTAGCCGCCATAGCTCTAGTTAGTCGCTATAGCTGTTTGAGAAGACTACCCGTTAAATGTCATAGCCCGCTATTTCAAACATTGTGTTTAATTCAGTTCCTATAGCCAAGATTTGTCTGACTTACTTCTACGAACTGTGTTTATAACTTAAAAAGTAAATTTCATTTTGGACCATCTTTTATTGCCGGTGTTTCGTTTTGGGCCACCCTTCAACTAATGTTTTCACTTTGAACCGGATAATTTATCATTGTGTCATTTTGGACCACCCTCAACTCTTTTATCCATCTACATCTAATTTATTATATATTGTCGATGTCGTAGGTCGACACGCAGGGATCCAGGGGACCCCTTTTTGGTTCGGCACGGGAGCGGTGTATCCCGACTCAAATTCGTATAAAAGATGAAATAATGCAGATGAGGCGGAAATTTATACAGGTTCGGGCCACCAGCGCGGTGTAACACCCTACTCCTGTGTGTATGCAATATATGGGGGAGGTAGCCAAGAACAATGAGAGTGTTCCTCTCCCTTAGACTTTGTGGTGGATGGACGATTTCTGCAGGCTAGTTGGAGAGGCTTAACCTATTTCTCAGAACGTGTACTCCTCTTCTTGAACTGGAACGGAACCCCCTGTCTAGATGAAGGAGTTGACCCTTTTTTATGAAGGACTTGGGTCTCCTTTTATAGAACAAGGGAACACCACAGCAGTCCTACCCTTTTCTCTACTTCACTCCACGTGAGAGAGTGGTTTTTGCTTTGTCTTGTCGGAGAAGTCATTCCCTTCCTACTCCTCCCTGTTCGCCGCGTTATAGAAGGTGGAAAAAGTGCGGCCATCGTGATGGCCATGCCGCTAACGTGATGAAGGTTTGTCTACCCCCTCCGATGGGTCCCACCGGTCGGCGGCTCGTCCCATAGGGAGGTGTAGGCGCGGTGCTTCTTGCGCTCGCACTCTCTCTCCCACGCAGCCGCCCGTGCATTAAATGCGGCGGACGGAGCGTGAGAGGGCATGCGCGGAGTGGACCGCGTCATATACCGCGGTCTTAGTCAAGGACTTTTAGCCCCTTTTTGCCTCGTGATAGGCAAAAGGGGTGATGATGGGGCACGACAGCCGTGCCTCACATCGCATTGAATGCGGCGGAGCAGCGCTCGGCTTTCCCTGTTTGAGCATTGAATGAGTTGGTTGGCGGTTGGGTCGCCCCTCCGAGAGGTGCGGGATGGAGGATGAGGGTCCGGCGATCCGGACCCTCCGACAGTCGGGGAGATCCGGACCCCGCCGTTTGGAAGTATGATGGCCTCCGCAGCGCCTTCGGGCCGCCCCCAGGGCGGCCACGTGGCCGCCGTGGCCAAGACTTGCCCGACCTTTCGGGGCATGACTTTGGCGCTCCTTGGTGGGCAAGGGCACCCTCCTTTTCTTTAAATGCCATGCCCATGACATACCCCGGGCCCATATCACCGACATATATCAAATAAAATGGTCATATAGCTAAGGGGGTTTATTGACGAATAGGAGCTGACATAGTTGAGATTGTTCATATGCATGAGAAGAGAGTTGGGGTTGTCCAAAGTGAAAAAAAACAAGATTACCCGGTATAAAGTGAAAACATTAGTTAAAAATGGTCTAAAATAAAATATCAGTAATAAAAGATGATACAAAGTGAAATTTATTCTAACTTAAATGCTATCTGGGCTTTGGCCTCTGAGGCTCTCTCTCTCCTCCTAAACGGCAGATGGCAGAACCTGCACCATGTAAAAGATGACCTTCTAGAGTTCCAGTCCACAACAGATTGCAAATAGAAAAAAATGGCTCACTCCACTATCCTTGTCCGATTTTGTCCGTCAATCCTAAAATTAAAATATGATATAGATGCTTCCTCAATTATTAAAATCGATTCATCTTGCCTCCCCAATGGTTGAGACTAAGGTTTCATCCTTCAAGTGCATGCGCGACACGTGACCCAGTCTTCATATGACATAATGCTTACATGGTATTATAGTCATAAAAAAATAAAATAGGTGAAGTCATAGGAAAGTCTCTTAAGACTCACGTGTCATCCTCTCTCTCCTTCGCTCTTCTCCCCCTTCCTCTCTCCCCCATTCTCTCCCGGTGAGTAAACCGTTGTAGGGTCTGGACCTCCTCGAGAAGTTGAGGTCGTTGCGAAGCTCAAACTCCTCCTCGCTGATGGGCTTTATCGATAGGGCGGTGCCACTCTTGCCGATGTCGTGAGCATGAGCTTCTTCTTAGGGCACAATTGTTGGCGAGATCAGGCTCCACCCATGGGATGCGGAGAGCATTGTTGTTCCATGCCACCGATGATGAACATGAGCTTGTCCTCTCGGAGCTCCATGTCTGCGGCGCGCCTTCCTCCTTTGGAGCTCGATGGAGGAAGGAGAGAGAAGTGGGGACAAGCAAAGAGAGAGGAGATGACATGTGAGTCCATTGCCTTTCTTTTATTAAGTTACACCATGTTGGCGCTTATGTGGATGTCACATTAGCATGGGTGAACTGATCAACATGCCATATAGAATAAAATCAGGATACAAAACCTGTTGGCTCAAAATCTACACCAACACACAAAGGTCTGGAAGATCTGTTTAGCTTCACAGCAGGTGCTAAATTTGATGTGGTTCAAACATGCCAGTTAGTTTGATTCTACAACTAACAAGATAAATAGTTTGGTATATCGTATAAGAGTAAGGAGCCAATCGACCAATGAGCCGATGTGATGTAGCATGGTCAGCCGATGTTGAGGGTTCTGATCAATTGGCTATAGGTCCGATGTAGCCTCAAATAATCTGATAAACAATGAGGTTCATGCTATCATCGGCTAGAACTAAAATATGTATAATCATCATTAAACTGTTCTTTATCAAAGACAATCTTGATATATTAGACAATGTATCAATATACGAATTTCCAGTGCTATAGTTAAAAATGCCCTTCCAGAGGGCGAAAAGTTTTTTTTTGAAAAAAAC
The DNA here is from genome assembly GCA_019925245.2 of Oryza australiensis. Classification (NCBI taxonomy): domain Eukaryota; kingdom Viridiplantae; phylum Streptophyta; class Magnoliopsida; order Poales; family Poaceae; genus Oryza; species Oryza australiensis. The sequence continues at coordinate 9,088,817 of JAIFGZ020000116.1, read as the reverse complement.
CAACGATGCGATAGACGGCGCTCAACGGTCGTCTGCCACGTCGACAAAACGCCCTCTGAAGGACGTTTTTAAATCTCGCCCTCCTAAAGGGTGAGAGCGACTAAATTGCAATTTTTCGAAACCGAAAATTATTCCTGTAAATCTTTTAAAAAATAAAATTAAAAATGCTAAAAGTTCCCAAGAAATACAATCAGTTTCTCCTAGGATACCAGGAAAAAATTCTCGGCGACAGTGCCGCACAATGCTTCTCGTGCAACACCGCGTGAACTAGCAACGCATGTTCCGTTTTATGCTTTGAGCCGAGTGAACACCTACCGCGACACCAGTGAGCCCAAGCCAGGGTACCCAGGCCATATGCAGTTCAATAGGTTCGCGGTGAACAAACCATCAGAGGGGGTGTTTGATAAAATCTAACTTCAACCTTTAGATTCAGCTGAAGCTGAAGTTTGGAGCTGGTTAAATGTAGCTCTAATTTTGTAGTTTATTTTTTAAGTGCTTCATCCAGATTTATTTGAAGTTGGAATATTTGGCAAAGCTTTAACTCAACTTCATCAAGATCCGAAAACGCTGTCAAACGCCCTCGAGTCTCTAGCTTCTCCATTGACGCTGCCAGCTTTAATTTCTCTTTTTTCTACGAAGATAGAAGATGTCTAGTAAGTCACAGTTCGCATTATTAATTCAGCGAATTACCACAACAATTTTCGAAGAGCTTTAGTGACACAACCAAAAAGAATTCAGAAATAGCACCATCTCCCAAGCGGCGAAAATATTTGCGGAAGGTTTAGATAGTGAGTAATATGGTTATGTCGACAGCACCTTATGCAATTTCTAGTTGAGCTAAATTATTAAGAACACTAATTCCACATCCGAATTCAATAAGATACATTGCAAAGAGAAGCCAGGAATCAATCAACCTTCAATATGGCAAGAGTCAGCCTTAAGAATCGCTTCAACAAACCTGACATCAGCTCCTTGTCATCGATCATCCTGCTCCCGTCGTGGTAGGCGTCGACTCGGCTCAAAGAAGAGGCTCGGGCTCAAGCAGAAAAAGGAACGCACGTCGCTAGTTCACGCGGTGTTGCACGAGAAGCGTTGTGCGGCACTGCCGCAGAGAATTTTTTTTCCCGGTAGACCATGGAAGCTCCACCCCTTGACTTGAATTTCGCAAGGCAGGGAATAAACAAATTTGACTTCATTATTGGTTCATGGTAGCGTGGCACGCTAAACGGGCATGCGGTCGACATGTGGCTCATTAAATTCTGGAAAGGGATATGGTGGCAACGCGAGAGCGAGTAACTTGGATAGGACAACGCGAGTCACTGATAATAGCACCGCCCACACTGACATGGTGCTAAAACATGCCATGTTATCCTGGCGCTGTTTAACATTTTAGTTCAGAGATTAAGATTAATTCATATACTAAAACCTTTTTATTAAAAAATTAAAATAGACTAAAACTCATTAATTATATTGAACAAAGATAATATTATCTCTGACATGTATTTTCATTTATGAATGTTTGGTGGCGCGGGAAGCAGGTCCGACGGCGACACGGGATAAGCGACCGCCAAACAAACGGCGGCAGCGAAGGGCAACCGGCGGCGACGAGACTGGATTGACAAGCGGGGAAAGGGGCTACGGGAGAGAGGCTGCGGGAGTGAGAGACAAAGAAAGGCGCTTTGAGAGGGCATGCGTGAAAAAAAGACATGTTTTAGTCCCAATTAGTCATTTTAGATCATCCTGTTTGAGATTTTAGAAAATAAAATAAAGAGACTAATGATTTTAGTCCTTAAAATTACAAGAAAACAGACCATGTTCTACGAGAACGAATACAAAATACCAATGGTCGTGTTACTCAGATGGTCCCTGGGGGTTCTTCTTCTATATTTCCGTAACTCATCTTTTTCGTCTTTTTATACACGTTTTTAAAATAATAAATAATTGATTTTTAAAAAATTATATGAGAGTTGTTTAAAAACATATTAATTTATTTTTAAATAAATTAATTAATTATGTGTTAATGAGTCGTGTGCGTGCGTCAGAGATTTTTCAAACTCAACGAACACAGCCTCAAACGGCCAGACACCTAATTGGCTAATTGCCGAAAAATCAATAACCCCGAGACGAAGTTAGAATGAAATGAAGGAGATGCCACCTATTTAATTTAGATCGAGTTTAAATTTATACGGATGTCTAAGTTAAGTTTATATTGGGAGATATATAAGTTATAACTAATTTTTTAAACTATATTGTAGCTCCGCACCCGAGCGCCCCTAATCTAAATTCTTATCACATCTCATCTGAAGTACAGAAGAAGGGTAATAATTCTCTGTCGAGAACAACACTGAGAAGATATTCAATATTAAAATTTAATAGTGTCTCTGAATGAATCTTTAATTCTGTTATGAAAATTTTTTTGAAAAACTGTGGCTTCAACAGATACTTCATATGGATCTAAAAATTAATTATAGGTTGTCTAAGATCAGTATCTCATCCTTAAAACTGAGAATATAGTCCATATTCTCTAAAATAGCTTCCGTCATCGTGAACATTATTTTACTGCGAGGCATAAAAAAACAGTTTTGCACTGCCTGCGCCGTCTGCCGCCATCCTGTATCTCGTGAAAAAAGCTTGCCGCTGCACTACACCTGCTGCACCGCACTGCTGCCGCCGCCTATACGGTTGATGAGTCTAGTTAAAAAATATAGAAAATAGAGAATTAAAACTTTTAAGCTGCCATATTATTTTTAATTTTATTCTCTTAACTTTTAAATTTTTTTAAATGAGTTTTTTTAGAATTGCTTTGAAAATCTGTTGGTCATACTCCGATGCCTGATGTCGCGAACCAACATGCACGGGTAGGAAGCAGCCAGGCTGACGCAGTGACGCCCTGAAACAACGCTGAACTGGTGAAGCATCACCTGACGAGATCACGAGAAGACGGGGGCGGTCCGGGGAAAACGATCCCCCGCCTCACGCGGCTAAGACCAGGACAAACGCTTCTGCAGGTAGCACCAAAACAGGCCATCTCCTGAACACGCCAAGCCAACGCGCGGCCGAACGCGCACAATCTGCCGGAAACTGCCGCGCACGCGAGCACACAAGTGGCACAACCCGTCGCTCCGACTCGAACCGACCCAAAAGTTTACACGGGAAACTCGCGCGATCCCGTCCGTTTTGGCCTCCACAAGATCACAGCGATCCGTGAGGTGCGAACGGAAGCGGATCGCCAGCCGAAACTTGCCAGTTACCCCACCTGCTGGTAGCAACTGGCAAGGGGCAACCGCGCGGCCTGGCTGCCCGGCCGCACCCCGTCGCCTTCCGCTCTCCCTCCCAGCCCGCGTGTCCCCAATCATACTAGCGCGGCCGTGTCCGTTTCCTCCTCCTCGCCGCCACCACCACCTCCATCTCTCCCGTCTCCCCTCGCCGGCGTCCCCTCCTCCCCCATTCGCCGATGCGGCGGCTCCCCAAACCCTAGCCCCCCGATCCCGACGGCGATGGCGGCTGCTCGTGCGGGGGGCGCGCCGCCGGTCACCGGCGACCGCTACCTCGACCTGCTGGTTCGCTTCGTGGGCCGCAACGCGGGGGCGCTGCTCGACGGCTCCGTCACCCTGCGCCTCCACCCCGTGGGGCTCCACTACGTCGCCTCCCGCCTCGAGGCGCTGCGGGAGCTGGAGGCCGTCGGCGCCGGTGCGCCCGTCGACTACCTCCGCGCCTACGTCGCCGACCTCGGCGACCACCGGGCGCTCGAGCAGCTGCGGCGGATCCTGCGCCTGCTCACGTCGCTCAAGGTCGTGGCCGCCGGGCCGGGGCGGGACCCGGCGCCGCTCTCGCTCCTGCCGTTTGCGCGCCTGCGCGTGCTCGAGCTGCGTGGGTGCGACCTCTCCACCTCCGCCGCCAGGGGCCTGCTCGACCTCCGCCACACTCTCGAGAAGCTCATCTGCTACAATTCCACGGTGCGATTACGACATGTTTCCCAGTAATTCTGATCCTGCAGCTACTTAATTCGTTGTTTCCGGCAATTCACATGGTTAGCAGAGGCGCTAGTATTGATCTGATACTAAAATATGAATTGTATGAAGTGGGAGTTGTTCTTATTGTTTGCAGTCTGGTTCTTCTACAGCTAACGGACTGGTTTTAGTGTTAGCCCACCTATGTCCTACAGACCACAATTAGTACTATGTTCCTAGGATCTGACCCAGCCTGGTGGCTGGCGCTTGTATTACAATTATTGTACTATAGTTACTGATCATGTTACATTGTTACTGGCTGTTCTACGGGTGAATTTGCCCATTTTCCGAGTTATAAGATACTACTATGACATGAGGCCACAAGCATTTGATGAGTTACTAATGTTTCCATTGTAACCCATAGGATTTAACAGGATGTTGCTAGGTCTTTAGGTTATCATCAAGCACCCCTCTGGTGAATATGAATTTGATAGCAATCTAATCCACATGCCGTTTCTCTGGACTAGAGAATTGTGAGCATCTTTGCAGACTAAGTTCTGATCATATTCAGGCTTGTGTTGTGGGTTTGTGGTACATGGTGCAGTCTATAGTAATGCAACTGTAGCGGCTGTCCCTTTTGTGCTTGCTGCAATTACCCCCTGACGTGCTTAGTTAATTCCCGAATGCAAAAGTTGTGTAGCACTGTAGCTATTTAATATCTACGTTTGTCTTGTGTATGCTTTCATGCAGCTGAAAATAGGGTTATGCATCTTGACATACTTCCTTGCAAATTTACTGAGGAAAACTTTAGGCAATTTGTCATTTATCTTAGTTAGAGGTTTCGTGGAGACAGCAGTGATCCTTTAAGGTAATAATGTGTAATAAGCCATCTTGTCTTGGTAATTATCACAGGGTTCCCATTATAAACAACTAAAACATTGTTGATTGGAAACACATAAAGCGTTTGTGTGTGTGTGTGTGTGTGGATGGACTGTGTAGTTACTACTAGTAGAAACATAGAATTGACTATAGAGCATATAGCCTGAGAACCTCAAATCTTCAATATTTGGTTGTGGCTTTAGAGGCTGCAATTTACTGGGCAGTGCCACTGCTTGGATCTTTTATTGGTAGACAGCCAAAAGCTCAGTAGCAGCAAAAAAGTGAGTAGAGGAAGAAGTTGCACAGTTAGTTGCATTAGTCGAACAATTCTTCTGATTAGGCTTCCCTTTTGTTCATTCCCACACAATGCAACAATACTGTCCAATGCCCATGTAATAGTTAAGTTTTACACTACTGCAGGATGCTCTTAGGCATATCTTCACGAGCAGGATCATGGATATCAAGGAGTCACCTGTATGGGGTCGGCTGTTGTATGTGTCATGTGCTTCAAATGGTCTGGTGCTCATGGATGAGTCATTGCAGTTGTTACCTGCAGTTGAAACCCTTGATCTTAGTCGGAACCAGTTTGCAAAGGTGGATAATCTGCGGAAATGCACAAAGCTACGAAATCTAGATCTTGGATTTAATCATTTGCGTTCTATATCATCCTTGAGTGAGGTAAAATGCATTTCCTTTTGAATACTTTGGAATATTGCTACACTGGCGAGCTTGTTTCCAGAACTGTTGTTTTTGTTTGACCACATGTTACTTCCGTACAGGCTTGCGGTCGAATTGTGCAACTTGTACTGAGAAATAATGCTTTAACTACACTACATGGGATCGAAAATCTAAAGTCGCTTATGGACCTTGATCTGTCTTACAACATCATCTCAAATTTCTCAGAGCTGGAAATACTTGGTAGCCTTTCTTTGCTACAGAACCTATGGTTGGAAGGCAACCCAATCTGCTGTGCCCGTTGGTATCGAGCACGTGTTTTCAGTTTTCTCCACAACTCAGAAAGTGTGAGTAGTCATCAAATTGTATTATTTTTTCATGTTTTTTTAATGTTCTTCATCATAATAGTCTCTTCCACAGTATTGGAGTGACATGACAGCTCTATTCCGTACCTTTTTCTGCCTCAGTTGAAGTTAGATGATAAAGGTATGAACACACAAGAGTACTGGGAAAAACAAGTAATGTTTTCAAGCAGACAAAAGCAACCTGCGGGCTATGGATTTTATTTTCCTGCAAAAGATGACCATGAGGATGAAGACACTTCAAATTCAAAGATGGTAAGTTAACATCTGCCACAAAATTCATCTATTGTATGCCACAGCAAGTATGCAAGAACTGTTAGTTAGAGCGGTTAGTCTCATTATTCTTATAAACCAATAGAAATATTGCATAGTGATATGTTCTCATGCTTCCCATTTGTTTATCTCACATGCACAAGCTGGTTTTCTTATAGTCTCGCTTTTTTGGGGGCATATTTTAACAGAGATGGTGCCATTGAATCATATTATGGTAATCTTGTTTTGAGAAATGCAAGATAACACCATCTATTAAACTTTACTACATTGAAACAGCTCTGCAAAAGTAGGGCATCCTGCATTTGTACTCTGCTGTCTCTGCATGCAACTAAGTTTTTTGATATATCTTTAACGATAGTCTGTTTGCCCTTCTATTTGCTGTAGAAAAAGATTTCTCGACTTGCCTTAATTGTGGAGGATGAGAGAAGTCTTTGTGATGAAGGTGTGGACCAGCAGACCACCCCCTATGAAAGTGACAGTTCTAAGAAGGATGAAGTTGCACCTGCTGATAATGACATAAAAATTACTTCATTGATCAATACAGCTGAATTATTGAAGAAAGAAAAATCAACTGATTGGCTACGCGAATTTAAGGAGTGGATGGATGAAAACATGGAGAATACAGAACCTGACAACCTTTACATAGAGTTCAACAGCAATGGAAGGTATGAGGAACAAAAGAAAAGGCAGAAAGCTCAAAAGAAGAACTCAAAGAACATCTCAGACTTGGTACAGATGTCAGAAGGTGGGAGCAGGTCAGACATTTTGGAATCCGACTTATCTTTCACTGATGATGCATGTTACGGTCCTAATGGTGTTACCACGGAATCCTCACATGAAGGGAATATATACCAGGCCCCTTTAAGGTTGCACTTGAATTCTTCCCAGCAACTTCCTCCACTAAATTTTGTAGCCACTTCGCATGCTGATTCTTTTTGTGAGATGGAAGATGGCACTGGAAACTTAAGTACAAATGGAGTTCCATCGAGTGTGATGAACAGGCTGATAGAACCGAGTCTACCCTTCACAAATTCTAGTCCGCAGTCACCGCCGCAATACAAGGACGACATTCTACATCGAAGACTTTGTATGGAGGAAGAATTTTTGCAGACTTCAGGAGACTTTAACTGTGCTGGTTCGCTTGGTAGTGGTAGCAGTTGCAGTGATGACTCTTCAGGTGATTTATGTTCATGCAATTCTGAAGATGATTGTGTTGCAATTCGAACGAAAATGGAGTTGTCCCTCAATGGTCAAATAGCTAGGTTTTCTTCTGTAGGTGATTATGAGGAAAAAGATGGAATGGAATATTTTTCTGGGAAGAAAGGTTTGCCTGATTATTCAGCAGAGGATGTCCCAAATTTTACAGATTCCGTTGAGTTTGGTATTAAGGAGTTACATGATAGGTACAAGAGCAATGGGCATTTAGGAGAAGGCTCAGATCATTTAGTCAGACAACAGAGTAATCAGAAGTTTAAGATGAGGATACCTCCTCTTTTTAAGAATCATAATGGCACTAAACTAGTAGTTCCGAAGGTTAATGGAGACCAAATGGATGATGGGGTTTCAGTTGCAGGGAGCGGCCATCTGGGATGCAACCTGAACAACTTTACTCTTTGCAAGGAACACAGCTTAGAAAACCATAATTCAAGTATCTTGCACAAGGATAGCTTATGTGCCAGTGCCAATACAGTTTCTTGTAACACTGAAAAATACAAGCTTATAGAGGATTTCTTCAATTTAGAAATTGCAAGTGACACATCTGAAATATGTGAAAAGACAGCCTTTTGTGGATACATATTTCAAGATGGAACTGGAAGTGATTTGGTTCAAAGGTGAGAGTTGTGTTCCCCATGTTGTCAACCCTGATTAAGCATTATGAAATTACATGTGTATTATGAAATTACATGTGTATTGGCTGATTGATGAATAGCAATTGGAATTGTAAAAAGGGCAAGTTCGATAGCAACTCCTACAAAGGCTGCAGTTACAGTGCAAATGTGAAATATTCTTTTTTTCTGTAACTTGGCAAACTAAGGACCTGAATGTCTTTAAATTATTTGTCTGCTGTCATTATTTATTTATTTATTTGGGGGTGGGGGTGGGGGTGGGGGTGGGGGCTTCATCTGCGCATCACTTCAAAAAGTTATGTATTTCGTCGTGTAAATTTGCAGTATACAATATGATTTCAACCGTTGTTTAGAGTGAAAACTGGTCTTCATCTTTGCATTAGTGCATGCTATCATATTCAAAAGTTTCAAATTCATAACTCTGTATAATATGTTTTTGTATGTTTACTTCCATGTCTTCAATGTGTTATGGGCAGTTATCAATAATATATCCTTAAATGTGTTAAATGGCTCCATTTTACAAATCCACTTGTTTCCTTGAGCATTTAATTCTGTACGATATTCAGTAACTATCACTTTTAGGTTCTCTCGATCTGAAACCGAAATGTGCATAGATGTGAGGTTATAGACAGATCAACCTTCAGCTATTTAAAATCTGTCTGCACTAGAGTACTATTTTATCTCCTTTTTTTTTAAGTGTACTGTTTTATCTCTTTGTGTAGAGAGGTAGCCTTGCTGCGAAGTTCTCAAAATAAACTACATGTTGTGCTAGTTGATATGGCTCAAGATGGACAAGGTTTGCTTTCTACAAACCATTGAATCATCTAAGCTTATTGTCCTAATATCTTTGTTAGACTGTTGCAACTCGAAATTTACCTAGATGACTGTTTTACATGAGTTCTTATCATTATTCTATTGTAATATTGCGACAACTATTCTTATGTACCGATTAATTTGTAGACACTATTCCAAGAGTTTTGGGCAGCTATTGGCTGGAAGATGTGGAGAATATTTTAATCGGACTAGGTCTACAAGCACTGAGGTATATATTAGCATATCGATATTTAGCAACTTTCATTTGAATTATATGAGACTTACTTCTGTTTTGCAATATCATAGGGTACACATGGCAGATAATACAACTCACCTATTCTTGACAAGGATTTCCAAGGAAGCAGAAGATATACTTTGGCTCTTAACCGCGTTTAATTTTCCACAAGTAACTAGTAGTATATCTTTGCAAAGGTTCGGTCTGTTTAGCCTTTTACTTTCCCTGTGAGCAAAACACTGATCTTTTTTGCTTAAAAAGGAAACTTATTTTATTGTGACTTTTGGTTTATATTGTTGATTATACTTAAATGGCAGCTGGGAGAAGGTCCAACTTAAATTGCTTGAGAAATGTATTCATCCAAGTTTGGAAATGGGAATATTTCTCTACTCGTTGTTGATGTTTTGGAAGAATGATACTGAAGGTAAGCATTATTTGGTTGATGAAACAGCACACTCTTCTGTGGCTAGACTCTTAAGAATAGATTGGTCCTGGCGTTATCTTATGTTTGATGGCTTTAAAATCTGTTTGGTTGTGTCTGAGCTTTTCCTTGAAGCCTTATAGAGTGGGATTCTTTGGTAAAAGGTGGATAAAGGAGGTAGGAGTATGCACGATTATTGTATAATCTGAGTAGGGATGGAGGTGTATGCTTTGCATCTTAAATGTCTAATTTCGTAATGCACACAGTAGTTTCTGCTCTCAGTGTTGAAAAGCTTTGTTCTGTGGCATAATCTCAGGGGTGAGGCTGAGACTTATCTTCTATGGTGAGAGTCAGGGATCAATATGTCAAGGCTATGAAAAATAATATGGGAGGGAGGGAGAATCGGTGTTCATCCTACACTTAATGTTTTTTGCATGTCTTGCGTGTAAGTACAGAAGGCACATGGTATACGTCGCCTCTGTTGCATTCTCAAACTGAAATCTCTAAGCTGACTTCTTAATTTTGATACCTCACCTTAATGGGTATAGTTGGGTATTGAGTCCATGAAATGTAATATGCAGCCATTGTGTTGAGGCCATGATGGTTAAGTGTTAAGCATTAAGAAGCATGGCAAGACCATGTTAGTTTATATGGTGGATTCTAGTTTGCGAATTTTCTTAAAGATAGGCCTATGGACGCATGTTTAAGATTTCTTTATTAGATGGTTTACAGGCAAGTAAATTTCATATCTAATCGTCCATTCTCTACTTGAAACTTAAGCTGTCTACCTGTCCTTTCAATTTCATCTGCTGGATCCCTAAACCTTTATTTTGGTTTCAATTGGCTAAACTTTGTTGACTGCCAATAAAGTTGCATTCTGAACCGCCAAATATTGGTGTGGCATGGAATATGGCACTTGGTGTGGTGCCACGCCATCAATCTGTAGCTGATGGTTTATGCCATGTCAGAATGTTTTTGTTAAAGTAGTGTGCCCAGTTTCAAAGCAAAACAGGATTTGCCAGAGGGGATCGAGCTCAAGCTGAGAACTTTGGGGCACTTTGACTAATCACAGAATTAGAAGACTACGGACCTTTCCTAAGGAAAAAAAAAGGAGAAATAGCCAATTGCTTAGCGAAGAATGGAACCGAGGAAAAAACATGTTTCACACCATTGGCATGAACCAAATGGGCAAAGCATCCTAGTAAAATATAGGGTGAAGATGACACCATTTTTTATCTGCATTTTTACCACTGACGTCATATTCCAGTTTTGGCATATGAAAACCATGAGGATTGTTCCAGTCGCCTTAATTCATTATTTGTCTGCTGTCAACTGGAACTTGCTGAAATAGTGTCCATTCTATTTTGCAGAAGGATCCTTTGTTATTAGATCCCTCGCTGTTACTGAAGGGTCATTATTTGTGTGTATCGAGAACATACATCAGTTTGGTTCCCTCCCTGATGATTCGGATACTCCATATTTTTCTCTGGATGCTTCTTGTTTTATCAACGATATTCAAGAAGTGGTAAGTCATGCTTTACTTTTGACATTTCCCTTGCTAATTATTTGTCATGACAAACTCCAACAGCTCCAAAAGATAATTCCTTCCCACCTTAATGGTAAGTAGGTCAGTATAACGCTCACCCTTAGCACACTGTTTCTTCCTTGGCTATAAATATTTGTGATGTAAGTGAAAAACAGAAAAATGAGGAGCAGCAAGCAAATGTTGAGCTCTTTGCCATCTACTCCCTCCGTCCACAAATACAAGCATTCCTATCTTTTAGAATTTGTCCACAAATATAAGCATTACTGCCGCACTTATATGGTTAAACTTCCTAGGCCGCATTTAATGAGGCATTATAATCTTAAAAAAAACTAAAATTTGCTTTGATTTCCCTATACTTTAATTTCTGGTAAAAAATGGTAGGAATGTTTATATTTGTGGACGGAGGAATGTATACAAATCATGTGAAAACTGTAAGCACATTGATGCGAGGGGTGAATCGGAAATTTGTGATGTAAGAAGGGGGAGATTAGCTAGAAATGAATTCACTTGCTAAGACAGCATAATGGAATGGAGTCATTGCCACCGACAGAAATTATTAATATGAAAAACAGACCAGAGCCCACTGCTACAAAAAAAGAAGAGGGAGATTTTAAACATGTAGTACATTTTTATCTTAATCCTGTTATCTACGCTTTGGATTAAAAACCCCCACCTGTTTTATTAAAATGGACGTGGATCCTCTGACTTAACAAAGGAAAGTCACAGGATGCAGTTGTCCTGCATCGACTGTACAATGGCATCTGATGCCTGCTCTTCCCTGACCCTGCGCATCCAGCACATCATTGCTCCCTGATTGACTTTCTCTACTCTGATCATAACTCATCCTTGGCGACTCTGCAGACAATGTTTTTTTAGAATTTCACACCTCCCTCAAAGGATCTCACATGCCCATTTTGGATTTTAGTTGCATTTAAGATGTCCAAGGTAATGTACTGTCCGAAAGGAATAGCACACATACAGAGCTTAGAGCAATAACCCCTTGCTTGACCATCCATTTTTTCCCTATTCCTGTATCTTGACTCTATCCATATATCAATCCGTATCCTAACCTTCCTATCCCAAAATCTAAACAACCCCTGCTTGCCTAGTGTTGAACATGAAAAGCCATCTTTAATTAAATATTGATCGATCAAGTACTGACCAGGGGTTTGTATATGATATGAATCATGCATGCAATACGTCTTCTGAAGCTGCAACATTGCAGGTAGTGGGTAGATTGCATGATTATTAGTATAACATGGATAAAGGAGGAACTACAACATCTGACTTTATTCCTTTAGCTAGCGAAGTTGTGTCCTGCCAAAATAAACACTGATATCATTGTCATATTAGCCTAGCTGTTCCGTCAGATTGAAAGTTGATATCACTTAATATTTCCTTCTGCAATTCTTGTATTCAGGTTGTGGATCACTGTGACAAGAGATGTTTGACATTAGTTTTGGACAACCATGCACATGAAGGAAGATTTTGCAGTAACGGCAGCATTACAAATTCACAGAACAAGCAACCAGATGAAATTTACACCGTGCATACCTGGAAACTTAAGTGGTTCTCTGAAGAAACAGTTGTGAAGTTCATTTCTTTACTTAAAGCTCTTTACTCGGCATCATCATCTTCATCTTTACCTGTCAAGTGTATATCTTGATGTGTTGGTTCTTGTTGTTCCATAGTGAAATTCGTTCATTCTTTGGGGTTGTATTTAGTTCTTAATCTGTACAGTTTGTTCACTAGTTGCCCGTGTAGATATGTGGTTCTTGTGCCCTTTGTAGTTATCAGAAAATTTTCCCATCTAAAAATTGTACATAACAAAATTATAGTGTATGGAGGATTGGATCTGCAATTTTGGCAACAAGTTGTTTTCAACAATTAGTTAAGGACTTTTGGGTAGGACTAATGGATTTCTTCACTAAAGGTGCAGCTGTCAGCAAGGATGGACCAGAGTAATGATGGGAACAAAACGAGAGATGGTACTTGCCTGATCCGGTTTCCGGAATTTACAAAACAGTTGCAGTACAGTACTGGCAATACATCCTGAACGGTATATACTGATGCGCACACGGGGAATATCAACCATGCTGACATTACAACTGCATTTTCATATCTGATGCTGTATCTTCACTTGAGTTATAGGATGCTCCTTTGCTCCCAGATTTTTTCAGTCCTACATTTCTTCTATTGCATCTGTTTCTGGTTTGCTACCGCTCTTTGAGCAGAGCTCATCCTCTGGAACACCGCTGACGCATTCGTTCTCAATCGCCAGGATATGAAGCCGAGTAGGAATCGGCGGCAACATTACGTCGGCGATGCCTTCGAGCTGCTGCGCGACGAGCCCCATGGTCGGCCGGTCGCCTTCCTCGTCCTGGATGCACCAGCCCCCGACCTTGCAGAGTCTCTCCACCTCCTTCAGGTCGGCATCCTTGGCCACCCTCTCGTCGATCAGCCCGACCACGTCGCCTTCATTCAGCTTGACCGCGGCGTGCACCGGGAAGTAAATCCCAGAGCCACCTTCCTCCGAAGACGACGATACGCTGTTGCGCCGGCCCGAGATGAGCTCGAACAGCAGGAGCCCGAAACTGTACACGTCGGCTTTCGCGGTGATCGGCGCGCCGGCGAGCCACTCCGGCGCGAGGTATCCCACCGTGCCCCGCATGGTGGTCAGGACGCTGCTGAAGTCTCGGCCGACGAGTTTGGCCATGCCGAAGTCGGCGAGCCTCGCCGCCATCTCCTGATCGAGGAGGATGTTCTCCGGCTTGACGTCGCAGTGTATGATGCACTCCCTGCACTTCTCGTGCATGTAAGCCAAGCCCCTTGCCACGCCGACCGCGACGTTATACCGTTGGCTCCAACTCAGGGTCACCTGCTTGGAGTCGGTGCCGGAGCTGGAGCCGCTCTTGACGAACAGGTGCGTGTCCAGCGAGCCATTGGCCATGTAGTCGTACACGAGCGCCCTCTTGTTTCCCTCGCAGCAGAAGCCACGGAGTCGGACGAGGTTGACGTGCTGGATCATGCCGAGCGTGACCACCTCCGTTCTGAACTGCTTCTCGCCTTGCCGGAGGCCGTCAAGCTTCTTGACGGCCACGGGCGTCCCGTCCGGCAGCGCGCCTTTGAACACCGTGCCGAAGCTCCCGCTCCCGAGCTTCTCCGAGAAGTCCCTCGTCGCGGTCTTCACGGCACGGTAGTCGAGCAGCAGCAGTGACCCCTGCACCGCCGTCACCTTGCCCCTCCTCCGCCGCATCCGCAACACCGCCGCCACCGCCACCACGGTGACGAGGCTCGCCAAGAGCAGCACCACCGCCGCAACGACGCTACCAAGGATCACCATCGATTTCTTCCACGAGTGCTCCGTCGACGACGCCGGAACCTCCGAGTGGGCGACACGGAGATGAAACACCGCTCCGGCGAGGCCAGGATCGCCTTGGCTATTCTCATTCGCCGCGGAGGCTTTCATGTTGACGAGCTCGCCGTTCCACAGGAGGCACTTCGCTCCGTCGTGAAAGTAGGCCGTGCAGGAGCAGTCGACCAAGCAGGTGTGCGCGCACGCCTTGTCGTTCCTAGCTCCGGCCGGCGCCTCTGTCGAGCCATTCGGGAGCCGGACGGTGTAAGGCAGCGCCAGGAACCCGTCTCCGTGACACTCGAGAGGGTGCAGCCTCTCGCAGCCGGAGGCGGCGTTCTCCAGCCTCCACTCCTCCGACCGCGGCTCGAAGCCGGCGGGGCACCGGCACGCCGGGTTGGTGGCGTTGCTGCACACGCCGAAGGGCCCGCACGAGCCGTAGACGTCGCACTCATCGTGGGGCTCCGAGCAGAAGAGGATCCACTTCCCCGCCATCTCGCTCCACTGCCGCCGCCGCATCTGCCCGTTCACGTCCAGCATGAAGTTGCCGACGGCGCGCGGCATACGGTCGCGGTAGCTGAAGAAGTTGACGCTGGCGTTCGGGGCGTAGGGGACGCCGGTGAAGTAGCCGGACCGCATCTCCGGCACGTTCTCGAAGATCTCACCGTCCCAGAGGCCTGTCGTCCAATACCGGTGTGTTCGCCGCCGGCGAGGAGGTCGAACTTGGCCAGCCCGCGCGCGTCGATCACCATGGAGAACGCGCCGGGCGCCGGGTTCTCGGAGTCCATCCACGACGTGAGGAAGCTGTGCACGCCGCGGCCCCTGTCGTAGCCGAGCCTGGCTCCGGGGAGCCAGGTGTCGGTCGGGTGATCAAAGCTCTGCCACGCGATTTTCGTCGTCGACGACGACGACCGCGACCGCGTTGCGTTGCTCTTCACCACGAGGTTACCGTCGTCCTGGAGCGTCGCGACGGTGGTGCGCGGGGGCGACGGCGAGGAAGACGCGGATGCGTTCGACGACCACAGCAAGGTGTTCGACGGCGCCGTCGAGAACAGCCGCAGATCGCCGTGGACGCTTAGCTCGAGGTGGCAGCTCGACGGCTCAAGGATCGGGCGCTCCCGGTTGGCCACCCAAACAACCGTCTTCTTGGAGATCTTCTTGTACCAGATGCCAAGGTAATGCCTGTTAGACTTCCCCGGCGAGAAGAGGCCGAGCTCGAAGTTGCCGCCATTGGAGACCAGCGTCTTGTTCCACGGCAGAGACTGGCCTAGGGTGAGGGTGTCAAGGGCGGACGTGGGGAGATCATGTAGGTTGAAGAAGAGCAGCAGGAGCACGCCGACGAGGAGCATAGTTGCGAGTGCCGAGTGGCAACCAAAATACTTAGCGAAGAGTGATTAACTTGTTTGCTGGCCTCCTATATACTTAGCGAATAGTAGAGTAGTAGTTAGTACTCATAGGTATCTGTCAGGGCATTGATTGAAGGGCCAAGCTTTGTTTGGCCGTGATGAACCCACAAGTTATGTATAGGCCGTCAGCCGGTCACTGCGTCTGCATGATGCAGCATTGGCGGCTTCAACGATGTTTACGTGCCATTTCCAAAAGACTATTTTTTTACAGTTTATTTGGATTTTAGACGATTTGCAAACCGCGACTTATATCCAATCAGATATAGATGGGTTCTTAAATATACTCCTAGCTAACAGTAAGTTTCAGTGTGACAATAATGTCTGTTTCAAGTTTTTCGGAAAGAGCTAGTCAACAAGATTTCTCAGATTTTAAAGAAGACGAACAACTTGAAACTTTTCTCTCTATATAAAGACCTGATGCTCATTTCCACCCTTTCTCTCTCGCGTGTTGATGTGAATCATGTCTGACATTTTCTTTGATCTGCCTGCTTCAGCAGGAAGCCATCCGTCTTTATCATCACTTTAGCTTTGGGTCTATCACTAGTTGGTCTCATGTCGCTGTGAAGCTCGTTCAGTAGCGATGCAGCACCCCAAGATATAGGCACATATATAACCCGCATTTATGAAAGTTGGTAATTTCTTGGTTACGCATCGAGGCTTTATCCCTTGGAAATGGATGGATATGCCCCACGTTAATTAATAAACGAGAGCAGCAATCGAACTGCAAGAGCGATGTTGTATTGCACCGCACCATGGGTCCGGGTCAAAATCGATCAGTTCTTCTATTGCTTGCAGGGTTCAGAATGGAATACCACTATACCAGTTAGTTTGATAGTAGTATCAGACAGAAGATCATATCTGAAGCCTGGATTTTTATCCACTGAACGGTAACCAGACAGTATCATAAATTGAAAATTTAAAATTAAATACATTTTTGTTCAAATTTACTTTATCTATTTTATATTATAAGTCATTTTAATTTTTTTCTAGTCAAACTTATTTAGGTTTGATCAGCTTTATAGAATAATTAGCAACATTTATAAAACCAAATTAGTTTGATTAAATATAACATTGAATATATTTTCATAACATATTATTAAAAATATTGCTATATCTTTTATGATTTTAATCAATTTTTAAAAAATTAAAAAAAAATCAAAGCGATTTGTAATATAAAAACAGAAAGAGTACATCTTACTGCCAATAACTGGCAAAGGTCCCAGCTCGACTGGTAGCCGCTGGTTTTGGACCATGATCGTTATTGCAATTTCGCTGGTATTGGGGTTTATGGGACCATAATTATTAGGGCAGTTTGCCAGATTTTGGATGCTGTGAACTACTGAAGTGTCATCGCATCGATTGTCCAGTTACTCTGCTGCTCGACATCCTGTCCTCGGATGAAAGCAACCGGCGGCCTGAACAGAACTTGTCGCCTTGGTACGTAGGGAAGCAGAGGGAGTGGCCGCCCTAGTTAATGAAGGTTGGTTGGCAGCTGCGCGTCGTTGCAATGCTGAGCGCTGTCAATTGTTTGTCCTGTCATAAGCTTTGTTTTACTTTGAGCAAGTCGTTCATTTCCTTTCCTTCTCACCGGGATATTTCTGCGGTGATGCGCACAGCGCACTGCACCAGTTGACGAATGGGAGCAGCGCTGATCCAGCAGAAAATCATTTCTTCAGAAATGGTTGCGGGATTTGTTGCGAGTTGCGACCGTCTGAAGGTCGATATGTTCATTGTTGATTGATACTGGGATCATGATATGTTCAAGATCATGATATGTTCATTGTTGATTGATGCTAGGATCATGATATCTATCTGTGTTGATTTGTAGGGATATCTATCTGTGTTGATTTGTAGGATAATAATATCTAGCTGCTGCAGAAGACCACTTCTTAACTCATACTACATCATGAAGCAGTAGCATCCGTTGAAAAAAATGACGAGGGTGTTCATAACCTTTGCGTGGAACTGGATAATTTCAGTTGTTGCAACCCAGGTTTGGTAAGACTGATGACCCAAATGCTTATCAAGTTCAGGTTCAATGTCAACAAACGTATAATTCGCTGTTCTCGTATTCAGATTTCAATGCCGATAAACGTCTCATTTGATGCTCTCCTATTCAGATTTCCGCAGTTTTCGTTTGGATAACATATTGCGCCTGCTGTTGCATCTGCTATGCTGTCTTACAAATTATTTTCATCTTAATTATATGAATCCTAGTTCGGTAAAGTCCTCGAGCAGTTTCAAAACTGGAAGAAAAAAATCAACAAAGACATTGAATAAAGTGATGATTGTTAGGCTCTCAGTAAAAGGCCAAAGTTTTTCCACATGTGAATGGCCATCGGAAGAGGCATTTGCGTCCACACTACATGCTCACTAATCTCGCCGAATCCTTCCATCTCAATCTCATATCGAAGAAAATCAGTCTAATTCATCGACATGAGAAGGTCAAGAGGAATCAACGAGATAGGAGAGCACAACGTAGAGGTTGGGCAAAGCACGCTTCCTCAAGCCTTCGTATTCGGTGTGGTTAAAGCAAAGAGTAGTCATCATCGAGCAATAAACCGGTTGACCATATCGGAACATACGAAGAGAACAAAACGGAAACAAAGTTTTTTTTTTCAAGGGGAGATCCCACAACCAATTTATATAGGACTTCAAACAGAAACTGTTGGATCTACGAGAAAATGCGCGAATCTATTAGCAGAAACTGCATGTCCAGAGATCCTCGAGTATGATTTGGCAGCCCTTCAGAAACGCAAGCTTCGAATCAGCAGCGATCCGAGCGATCGAGTTGTAAACGAGAAGAGTGCTTCGAAAAAAAAAGAGCAAATCACAGCGGAACGCAATCAGAAGACGATAAAACAGATCTGTTCTTCGAAGCGCAAACGAAAAGAAGCAGAAGAAACAGATTAGGATTGGACCTTTGATGGAAGGCTAGAAACAGGAAGGCGGCGGAATCCTGCGGGGATTAGGGAAGAGATGCAGAAGCGCGGGCTTTTATAGGCCTCGATTACGACGATTAGGGCGGTCGGTATCTATAGTCCGCACGTAGCTGGCATTCCCGTGCCGGCCCAACTTAGATGGGCCTCTCGTAAGTGGAGGCTATCTCGTTCCATTCGGCCCAACCTGCAGTCCGCAACAGACGAGTGAAGCAGTTGGCTACTTCTACTTGGCTCAAGATTTTGATTGTGGTCAGCGCAAAAACACTGACAGCTTCTGCAACTACAACCTTAGTACAATTTTTTTTTCCAGGCAACGAACCACCCAATACCAAGTTCCCAGCCAACATCTTAGAGCAACCGATGAACACAAGCACTGTTCATTCCATCTCGAATGACAATGGTCACCGCCACCCAGCACCGAGGCCAATCCCACTTGACACCAAAAAAAAATAATCCCCCATGAATTCCTACGGACTCTGCCTTGCCTACTAAACTAACCAACTCGTTTCACTGCCTACAACAGGAGGACGACGCTCAACAGCAGCGCGGCGACGACGGCGCGGACGAACGACGAGACGTCCCCGATCGCCCGGTGCGCGCCGGAGTCACCCGCCGTGGAGTTCGACGACGGCGCCAGCGATGTGCCGTTCAGCAACGACGTCCCGTTCTTCCCTCCACTGCACGTCGAGAAAAATGACAGATTTGAGCGAAACGCACTTCATTTTGGTTTCAAACATTGCGAGAACGTAAAGATGTTTAGGGGGGGAAAGAGTGTACCTTCCAGCATAAACGCAAGATCCATGGCCTGAAGAATAACATAGAGTGAACGAAATAAGTCCAAGTATTTCTACACAGATGACAAAAAGCAGGAAACTTTCGTATGGATTTGTGAACTTACTCGGATCGGTGGTGGTGATCACGGCTACTCCGCTGAAGTAACACGTCCCGGAGCCCATGCCCATGCCATGGTAGTAGGCGTTGAAGGCGTAGGTCGCGTGCGCCTCGACGTTGTCCGGGTCGTAGCACGGCTGCCCCTGCATCAGCGCGGAGCAGTCCACCTTGCCCGGGCCGCAAGCCCAGTCGAGCGCCGCCTGCAGCATTTTCTCGTCGGCGCCCTCCCGCGCCACGCAGTAGGTCTGGTTCGTCGTGTCGTTGGCAAGCAGAACGCCGGAGCCAGTCAGGTGCAGGGTGTACGCCGGGATGCCGTTCATGTCGAACAGGCCCCAGTACTTCTCCGACGTCGAGCCGGGGCGCGTGTCCTCGTCGTAGAGCTCGTAGATATACGTCGGCACGGCGACCCCGGGGTGCTTCGGTGTGCCGGTGGTGTTCATCACGTGCCGGATGAGGTTGCTGTTGTAGGTGTCGGCGTTGTCGGAGGTGGCGTCCGGCTCGTTGGACGGGTCGCCCTTGTGCGGCCACCCGGTCTCCGTCACCATCACCGGCACGTTGGTGACGTTGAGGTACGCCATGGCGAAGTAGGCGGCGTCCACGACCGCGTCGAACACGTTGGTGTAGTGCAGCAGGGTGTTGGCGTCCACCGCCTCCTTGTTCGGCGGCAGCGACCGGAACAGCGCGTAGTCAAGCGGAATGACGCCGTTGGAGCGCATGTAGTCGTAGTACGGGTACACGTTGAGCATCAGCGGCGAACCCGTGGACTGCAAGAACTTGAGCAGCGGCACCAGCACAGGGTCCAGGGAGCGGTTGAAGAAGGCTTGTGACGGCGGGAACGAGTCGAGGATGATGGACGACGAGTGCGGCGTCGAGATCTTGATGTACCGGTCGAGCGCTGCGGCCACCAGCGCGTTCTGGAGGTAGCGGATGGCCGGCATGAGGAGCGGCGCCGCGTTCGGCAGCGTGGAGAGCACCTCCGAGCCGACCGCGATGGCCGTGATGTTCACGGAAGGGTAGTGCGCGGCCACGTTGCGCGCGACCCAGTTGGCCGCCGTGGCGTTGGAGTTGCCGATGGCGAGGAGCTGCTCGTTCGGCACGGAGACGATGACGCGGATGCCGGTGTTAGCGAGCGCCGCGAGCATCGCCGGGTCGGCGTCGTACAGCCGCACGTGGCGGATGTTCTGCGAACGGAGCAGCGTCGTTATCTGCGTCGGCGCCGGTACCGATGTCATGGCCGTGCCAATGTTGACGCCGATGTACGCCCCTGCACCGCCAATGCCAAGTTTAGAACAGAAGGCCAAAATCATGTCAAGTTTATTTTTACATTTACTCCGTACCAAACATGACGAATAAAGAGAGAAATGGCACAGCTCAAAACTCCGACAAATCATTGCGGAAACAAACAAGGATCACATGCAAATGCAAATGGAGGATTAATGCCTGATGCACTCCTTTACAATAAACTCGTACTAGCAACAAGAAAAAGAACAGTTGGCCAAATGCAGGCATCGGTTTTCCTACAGAAAAATGGGCATGGGGGATTATTGGGAGGACGCCAAGCTAGCTGTAAAGCACAAGGCAACTTGGTACGGGGAAAATACGTTGGAAACAGGAGCCACCACCACCACACACGACGCAGCGCAAAATCCCGGGCTTTTCATGCGAGCGATCCCGCAGAACTGCACGCTGCACCGCCCGCTGCTGCGTCTGCGTAGGCAAGGCAAGCAGCGTTCGACCTCCAATGCGACAACCATCTGGGCCGCACAAGCTAGGAGACGTGACTTCATTAATATCAGTGACACTGGCAGGTGGTCCCGGAAAAAACATCCGTCACCAACCAGTCAAACGAGGGATGACTGCCCCCACTCTTGCACACTGAGTACCGAGTGCTAACAAGGGCACAGGCCAATCAACCAGTCATCCGCGACTATAATTACCGAGTTATTACCGTGGGGTTAGCCTCATGGTTAACACCGAACCCCCACTGCAACGGTCAAAAGATTATGACCCAAGCCATTGGCACCAACCACAACCAGTTGCTGATGCATCGAGTATCGGGAGTTGAGAGTGATCATAGTTTGAGGAGAAAAGAGGCAGACAAGGAGGCCCCACAAAGGCTGGTGCCAATGGCTAAAGATGTGTGTAACCTGGGAGCCATCCCCTTTCGGCTTAAACTTATGCACAAAGCCATCATAAAGACCCATAAGCTAGCTGTTGTGTTGCGAACTTCTAGTACTGTGGAAAGCTGGCGTGATACTGCATTTTAGTGGATAGATTAGTGATGGTGAATGTCTGATGCTACTAGTATTCTACTTCTAGTGGCTTGTAGTATTCGTTCCCCTCGCTACAAGTAAAACCTTATTCCAAACACATTAGTTTATGTCAGTATTATGATATGGTAATGACACCAGATGTTCCTACAGAACGAGCTTAACTGATAAAGAAACCAGTGCACGTGAAGAGGGGCAACTGAGGATGCGGGCATGGGGAGAAGTTCAGAGAAGGGAATCCCAGGCAGACCAAGAAGACAAGCAGAGAATAAGGGTGAGCAGGACGAGTAGTCAAATCCAAACCCCAAAAGCTACTGACTGGGTAAGCTAGTATTGCAGGCCACTCTAGCTAGGAATAATAACTCATTAACTAAGATTAGCCATGTTTGGTGATGGTGTTAATCTATTGTCAAGAGAAAGCTAGTACCAACGGTGAACTTTAACCATCAAGGGGTACAGGACAACTCCAATAACACCAGAGACCACAATAGGACAAGCAGAAATCCGGGTAGAAAGGGACATCGCTCACTCGACCAGTCCCAATCACAGTCACAATCATTCAAGGTCTCCAGGTTTGCAGCAAGAAAACTAGCCTAATAAACAACGATATTATCGATGATGTAAGAGCGTAGATGGCGAAATCGAGCCATGCAACCACATCCAAGAATGGCATGGCAGTGTCAGTGTCAAAAGGGGACATATGAGATCAAGCAAACAAGAGGAGAAAAAAGGAAGGAAATCTCACCATCCTCGCCGTGAACAACCGAGACGGCCAGTATTAGCAGGAAGAGGAAGAAGAAGAGCTTCTTCATGTTGCCGCAAGAGAAGCCCAAGAAACCGAAAGAAACAATCTTGCTGTGCCTTTTCTCCGCGGTATTTTCACTCTCCCACCTGAGAAGAAGCAGTAGAAACCTACCTCCTGAGCTCTAAGTAGCTAAACTATGGTAGGAGAAGGATACCAAGAAGCTAGTGGTGTGTGTGTGGAAAGGGAAGAAGAAGACGAAGTGAAGAGGCTGGAAGGGATGAAGAGAACTGGGATGAAGAGTGGCATGTGGGGGTTATAAATATGAGAATACAGAAAAGGAGGGGCTTTTGTACAAAAGTAGGGGGCAAGGGCCCAATGGTAGGGAGGTGCCCATCACGGTGTCAAAACTGCATCAGCTACGCGCCCAAGTACTCCTCCCAAGACCCACCCTCACTGCAGCTGGGCCCAAAGCGTTGGTGCGACCCACATGTCGGTGTGAAAGATCTCTTCCTATACCGCGCTTTGGCCAGCCGATGGTTAGTGGCACGCATCACGTGGCGCATGTCAGACATCCAACGGCTGCGAGGCGATCTCGCGGAGCGACGAGGCAGTGCTGGTACGTGCTGAGGTGTAGACCGCCGGCGAAACAAGGGCCCACATGTCGGTGTCATTGTCCACCTCCTCCCCAAGCTGTGTGGGCCGGGGCGGGCAGTGGCATAGGACAACGGGAAAGAAACGAACAAACCCCAATAAAGCAAGTCCTCCTCCCACCGACATGTGGGGCCGAGGTGGTGTGAACCCACATGTCAGCTACAGCGTCGGGCATGGGGCCACAGGATGATGGGGACAGTGGCTCACAGACTGGTGGGCACGCGGAACGAGGAGGGGGATGTGGGCCCGGGGCGTGACATGGCGCAGCAACGGTCAAATTTCGCGGGCACCACGACCAGGCGACCGGCGGGAGCAGCGGCGAGAGCGCGTGAGACAATGGTTGGTCTTGTTGCGGAGAGGAGAGGGGAGGGGGGGTGGTGGATTGGGTGTGGTGCGCGGCGCGGTGCTCGTGGCAAAAACTGGCACGCCGCACGCACGGCACGAACGATGGCTTCGAGTCGGCTTTCGGCATTCAGCCCCAACGGTCGTCTTCGCAGGCCTCGGCGAAATGACCCGGCGGCGAGTACAAACGACTACTGGGATGGGATGAAGCGCCTTTTTGCTCTGCTTTCTGCCTGGGCGACATCACTTGATTGGTCCTCCAACGATGAAATTTGATCGGCCTGGGCTGACTGGCCATGACTTCATTTTAGTGAAGCGACCCAACATTTTTTTCCTTTTACCAACATAACGAATCACCACCTAATCTGACCATACCAAACAATTAAAAGTAAATATCACCAAAACACCGACACATCTATCACAAAACTATAGGCTAAAACAATTTTATCCCAAAACCTCACTCTTTTGGAGCATGTTGTATCATATCACCCATGTTTCCATTCCTCTCCTCCCATTTGCCGTTTCTGCTCATGTCCGTCATTTTCACAATGACAACGGTTTTCTTTCCGCCCTGATGTGCTTCACCACCACGTTTGCTTGGGTCAACGTAAGCATTGATGCCATCAAGCATTGAGACCACCTGTCTCTACATTGAGGTGCAATGTCACATTCTTGCCAACGGCTAACTAGGGTGGAGATAAGTCAGGTTGGCGTCAATAATTCACACCTAGCAACGATGTGGAGGATATTATTGCTTTAACTGCATCCTACTCATGAAAAACAAACGGGATTAAGAAAACACGCAAACGAGCGCAGAAACTGTCAGAAACTGTGAAGGAGAGGGACGGAATATGAATGATGTGATAGAACATGCCCTACAGAGTGAGGTTTTATGATTAAAAAATCTGAATATGTAGTTTTATGATAGACATGCCTATAAAACATAGGGTTTTATGATATTCACTTAACAATTAATAATGGTAAAAGGACGATGCTTTTCATTTGGTTTGTTGCCACAAACATTGGCATTGCCAAACTTGTGGCAACCAAAACCAATTAAATGCATATTTCAAAAAAAAATGGCAACAAACGAAAAGAGCAACCTTATCAATTTTTTGGGAATGCCTAAACCGTACCGGTGCTAAAAATTTAGTGCTTGTTTACTTCCTTGTCAAAAAATAATATTATCATTCTTTATTAATGTCAAATTTTAGTACTATCAAACTTTTTGGTAAGATAAGATGAGCGTAGTGTAACAATTCTCCCTTCAGAACCATGCAACCCAGCTCATCCGATGGACTGGCTCATTTACACTTACCACCTCACTTACATTTTCATCTTCATTTCGTGTAAAAAGGTTAGCCTACGAGTGATATGGTTGGAGAGACAATCCCTTGCAAGTTAGTCTCACCCTTGCTAAACTAGCAATGTGGTCTCAAACATGCGCGCACAGCTTTCATGGATCACAAAGAATACCTCCTAATTGGGCCAGGATGTCACATACACCCCATCAAAGGAACTGACATCTCCGTTGGTCCAACTTACCCACATAGCCACACAAAACATATAGACAAATGTCCGAAAACACATCCTCTCTTAGCGCATTTCCATGCGTCCATATGCCATGCCATGCGCCATATGCCTGCACGATGGCCCATATGCACAATTGCGAGGGTCAACTCTGATATTGTAATAGTTCTTCCTCTAGAACCGTGCAGCCCAGCCCATCCGACAAGATATTGTAACAGTTCTTCCTCTAGAACCGTGCAACCCAGCCCATCCGACAAGCAGGCCCACTTACACGTATCACCCCACGTACGTTTTTGTCCTCACTTTGTGTAAAAAAGGTTGACTCGAGAATGATATGGTTGGAGAAACAAACCCTTATAAGTTGGTTACACCCTTACTAAACTAGCAATGTAGTACCAAACATATGCACACAGCTCTCATGAGCCACACATGTCACATTCTAATTGGGCCAAGATGTCACAAGTAGATAGTATTTAGGCATTGTTCTTTTTTGATTAAGATACATATTTTACCTATGTTTTTGTTGGCACATTTTTTAAACCACCATGATGTATTTTGTATGAAAATTTTTTATATAAAAGTTATTTTAAAATATTTGATAAATCCATTTTAAAGTTTGAAATAACCAAAACTAAATTAATAATGTGCTAATGATGTTTTCGTCATTTGACTCAACTTCAAATGGGACCTTAGATTGGTACCTTATCAAATTTTGGAAGTAGTATTCAGAGTAAAAAGTTATAGAATTACAAAAAATATTAGGATTGTATTAGTAATGGTATGTTTAATTTATTGTCTTGCATACCAAAATTTAGAGAGGTTGGAATGGTAAGAAAGTGAATATCCCTTGGGTATGGTTGAGTTTGGCAAACAACCAAACACAATCAACATCATTGCACAGTCATCAAATAATACAAACATATTCCCTCCATTTCCTAAAATATGCATTTTTTAGGTTGTTTAACAAAGATTGATGGCTTGTTGGGATTGAGGTCATTTTTTTACAAATTGTTTGGTACTCCCTTTGTCTCATAATATATCAATTTAGGACCAGATATGACTTATACTAGTATAAGTCTAAATAGACCAATGTTTAGATTCGTAGTACTGTGATGTGTCTTATTTGGTCCTAGGTTGCAATATTCTGGTACGGATGGAGTAACTTTCGTTGTATCACATACACTTTCTGTCCTAGAAAGACCCAATTCCTGACTACGGAACTGGACATGACATATGTTCAAATTCGTAGCCATGAATTGATTTTTTATGGGACTAAGCGAGTAGATGTCTGTTTTCTTACCAAGTTTGCATGCGCTAGTACAATTTCTACGCTACCAACTTTAGTATTGCTAAAACCTATCAATAATTTGCCATCACCAAAATGTTAGTAAGATAAAAAATGGAAAGAAGCAAACATGCCCTAAGTTTAACGAGAAAAAAAATCCCTTTTACCCACCTCGTTAGTAAATTTTTATATTTTTAATAATTTGGATTTCCCTTTTAAATATGATTGGCTGAAAATTTTTCAATTCATGTGCACTGGAATCAATGTTATAGAAATATTAATGTATACAATTTGAATTCCAACAATTTTTATGTTTGAAAATAGAGGAAGTACTTATAGATTAATAGATTACCAATTGCAAAAAACCTATTTGTAGTTGTTATTTGCATATTATCTAAATATGATATGGAAATTTTTTCAGATAACAACTTTTCACAACATGTGGTGATGAGGACATCCCTACCATTAATACAACCATGTCTGGTGCACAACAAGGACCAATGATTTGAGCTCGAGTGCGACAACTTAATTATCAGGTGAAATCGTTCGTTGCTGTTCAAACAAGTTCTTTTCCGAATGGAGTGTTACTAAAGCTTTGTGATTATTTTCTTATGCTTAGGAATGGGACACAGACCAGGTGGAAGGAGGAGGAGCTGCGGCAATGAACAAGTGGAAATCGGCATGAGCAAAGGGAAGGATCGGACTGCAGGTTCGAACAACACGTTTGGACCTCCAGGCAACGACAACCTCACTTGGACACAACTCTTTACAACGTAGGGTGTGAGAGGTCCATGAGCAGTTGTTGGAAAGGGTTTGATGTCTGCTTTCTAATAGATCCAAAAACACCATCAAATTTCATCGGGGTTGCCCAGAAACTACAGAAGAGATATTCGGACCTACAACCTGCGAGTTGGTCCTTATATCGAGTATAGCCCCTTAAGGAGGCTTCATCTAGGGTTTCCTCCACATTCCACTATTCTCCCCCATATATAAAACAATAACAACCCACCAAGAGCACTTGGGGTTTGTTTAGATGTAAGTTTAGCTTCAGTTATTTTCTTGTACTCGTGTGTATCAGCTAAACCACTTGGATACTTGTATTTAGAACCTCACTTTATGTATTTCAGTTTCATCATTGGACAAGTGTCGTGAGCTTTTCTTGTCAATTTGTCCTTTGATTGTTTGCAGGTTTAAGGTTATTCTTGGCATGACAAGAACATCAGTAAAGTTGAGTTGGTGTATCGGTTACTAAGATGCAACATATCCATGGTAGTTATAGTTGGACCGTCAATATCATGTTTTTTCTAAATCGAAGTTAGGTTTAAGGTTATTCTTGGCATGACAAAAACATCAGTAAATTTGAGTTGGTGTATCGGTTGCTAAGACGCAACATAACTATGGTAGTTATAGTTGGACCATCAATATCATATTTTTTCTAAATCGAAGTTATCTTTCTTTTATCGCAAGATCAAAAACCACCGTTGCTGCATCATGTCATGTGGCTAGGGGTGGTAAACTTGTGCACGCAACAACAGACCCAGAGCAATCGTGGTACTACAGCAACATCAGCATTCTTGCCGCGGGATCAAAAGCAACGGCTCAGACCGCTAGCAGATACTGTTTAGAGAACTACTGTGGCGACGCCCTCTTACGGGTTATGTAGCACACGAAGTGGGACAGTGCTGCAGCGTCAATTTTAGCCATTGGCTCCATTGATCTGATGGTGATAATAGGTTGCATCTTATATGAGGTTGTAGTTGCTATCTATAAAAATCTTAGCATGCCTTAAGCCATATCACCAATAAATTAGAATATTCATATACTTCATCATGACCATTCAATATATATTAAATATCTGCCGCTACTATTCGTTACTAGATAACACAAAATTCATTATCCTACTTAGTGCAGTTATTATTGCTATAAAAAACCTCCAAAAAAGCTTGTCATATTTGACACTCTCGGATGAAGTTTTTACATTTCAGATTCACCTATGATCTTTCTGATATCTATGTATTGATAATTTGTTCTTTTAAGAAAATATATTGAAAATTTTATAATTGTATTGCAGTCATCAATTTCCAGCGATAACACGCGCAGTATCATGTAGTTCAAACATGATCTATATAAGGCCCCATCCTTTCCTTTATATAGCATCGGTCACTGCCAAATTTACATTTTAAAACTTACTTTTGCAATTGATTTTGAAGTTATTTTTCAGCATTAACATTTAAATAGCTAAGAACACAAATATAAATTTTATCAATAAACTATTATTTTTTTAATATACCGTACGACATATTATTTATATTTGACCAAATTACGAGGGCTAAGTGTCCATCCCAAGGCCCAAAGAACTGTTCGATAAAAGCCCAGATCGCCATCTAAACCGAGCAGATTTACGGTGATATATGGGCCAGAACGCTACATTTTGGACGTTCGCGCTTTGGGCCAAAATCGCGAGCTCGCCCGGGAAGGAACCTGTTCAGCATTAGCCTCACTGTCTCTATAGATGGGCAAATGGGCCGGGTCTTAACGGTCCGGCATAAACATGGCCCGTCGTGGCACGGCACGGTTGACCGTGTCGTGTTTGGACCGCCGACTGATAGATACGGCACGGCCCACGGGCCGGCACGGCATGCGGGGGCGGGCGGCCAATGGCAGCGTGACAGTCTGTCTCACAGTGAACAATCCCAACCACGTTCTCACCGGCGATCAAATCCGCCGTCCTCTCGCCTAAATCTCACCTTAATCTTCCATACCCCCACTTTCTCCCGCTCAAACCCTAATGCGGTGATGGCCAAGGAGGTCGGGCCGCCTCCTTCCCCCTGCCTCGACTCCGACCCCGAGGACCTCCCGCTCGCCGAGCGACGACGGCGGCTGCTCCGCCCACCGGCTGAGCCGCTGGAGTCAAAGCCTCCCGCTATAGAGAGGTGCGCGCCTCCCTTTTCTCCTTGTTGTGTCCTGCAGTGTTTCTTTTTTTTGGGGAGTTTTCATCTTTGTGTGGCTCCGCGCAGGCGGGAGGCTAGCGCGGCGGCGGCGGAGGGTTCGGGCGGAGCGGCGCAGCAGGTGGGTTCTTTCGATTTTTGCGTGTGGTTATTAGACGGTGTAAAATTGTAAATCTTTTCCTGCTCTTAAACTGTCCGGCATTCGAATGAAAAGCACATTTCTTGTGTTACCGTGCTTTTGCTTTTGTGGACGTGCGGTTTTGGTCAGAGCTGAATCTGACGGAATATTCCTTTATGAGAAATAATTGAACAGCTGCTGTAATCAGTCATCACCCTCCTCATTTTTCTTGTTGGACTTACTTTTATCTACATTTGGTAGCAGCCATAAAGAACATTTCTTGTTTCTTTCAGGCGAGTAAAATCAATTCTATAGGAGGGAGCCTTGCTTATGTGGCTGCCCATTTTACTGGTATCAACTGTTTATGATCATGTTTGTATGGAAACCTCTCCTATGTGGTGTTTTTTCAACTGTTCTCCTAAAAATTCTCCAAATGTGCCAAGATCTTTCATGTACAGCAATTCCATGATCTTCCATACAAATGCTCGCATCGTGTTAAATTGCTGCTTCTTTACTTAAATGTTGTGTTTGTTGTATTGCTGCAGGGTTGGCCTGGATTTCCCAGAGGTGTAGAGTTCAATCCTACCGATGGTGATCTACTCTGGCATCTGGCTGCAGAAGTTGGAAATGGCCAGGCTCGTCGTCATCCTTTTATCAACGAGTTTATTAAATCTGTTGATGAAACCATAGGATTTGGTTACACTCACCCTCAAGATATACCAGGTAGTTCACTCTTATTCAATGTAAATATTTCTCCTGTTTGTTCCTTTTATGATTTACTGTCACATGCTACATTTTGACTGCAATTTAGGTATTAGGCAGGGTGGATGTGCATCATATTTCTTTCACAAAAACTTCAAGGTGTGCACCAATGAGAACGGTAAATGTATCAGATGGCAAAAAAGTGGAAATCCTATTTCAATAACTTTGGATGAGAATCTTCAAGGTTGCAAGGAAGTATTTGTATTGTATGCCTACGAGACAGATGGTAACAATCCTCAGATCACTGACTGGAGATTACATCAATATCATATCGAAAGCACAGAGAAAGATGAGGGAGAACTGGTGGTGTCAAAGATATTCTACGAGTCAGAAAAAAATCAATTTAAATGGGCTGAGAAATCTCACGCTCAGTCAGCAAAGGTATTACTTATCCTTGTATTTTTTTCTGTCACCCTTGACTTTTTTTTTAAAAAAATCTGAAAGTAAGTTGACTGATCATTGTAAAAAGAACACTGCAAGGCAAATATTTAAGCTACATTTGTTGGATTAGTATTAGCAATTTGTTATATTAAACGTGTTGGAACCAAATTGTGAGAAGCTGTCATGATTTTAAAAATTGACTTTTATTTGATCCATTCGCCAATGAACATTGTTCAGTTCTTCTTTTCCAGGATTTTCATACTAATTCACATTTACTTTACTTGAACATGGATGCTATCCTACTAGTTAAGTAAAAATTGCTTTTTTTGCAATTAATGTTACCCTGACTCTACTCAGAGTAGGTACTGTGATTCTGGTATGCTTGATCACAAGGATCGTTTTAGTTTTGCACCAATCTGTTTCTTGTTTCTCTTAGTTTAATATATTCGGCTGTAACTGTTTTGCATTTCTTTATCTTATTTATTGCTTAAGTTTTAAGTCTAGTCTTGTACTCATTGTAAAGTTTTCATTCATTGTAGTTGATTTCTGCTAACTTTCTGAAGTTAACAGGCACTTAATTTCCTGGGGCTTTATAACAATTAATATTAAGTAACACATGCTAGATGTTTCTTTCTGGAATTCTATGCAGGGTGCTTCCGCAATCGATGATGATTCCAAAAAGGAATTACAGTTGGACAATCATTCTTCGAGTATGATTACTGAAAGTAGTTCTGTTCAAGGTTCCTGTGCTCATTCCCATCCATTATTTTAAATGCATTTTTGTTCCATAGACCATGACAGTAAATTCTCTTCAGGTAATGAAAACAAGCAAAAACAGATGCAGACAGGGACATGTCCTGATCAGGACAAACTAAGTTATTTCAATGTGGTAAACAACATGCATATTGGGAACCGAATTGATGATCGTGATGAAATCGAGGAGCTTGATCATATGTCTCTGCAAGAGCGCTACAGAATTCTTATGGCAGAAAAGCATTCTTTCTCTGCTGTAGTATCTTCTGAACAATGTGCAATTGATGGTTTGGAGAATTCATGCAGGCCTGGAACTAGTGGGATGATTCCTAAAAGGTGAGGCTGAGGAAATGTGTACATTTATATTTAGGTAGCTATAATTTCTGAGAAAAAATTCCCTGTACACCCATCCTTATGGTACATCCACCGTGTGTCCCGTGTACTAAGTTTTTAATAATTCTACCTAAATATGGAGATATAGTAAAATTTGAAAGTCAAAGTTGATCGCATTTGCAAGATAAAAAAAGCATATCTCCAATTATTTTGGGAATTGATTAGAACATTGACAAGTGTAATGCAAGAAGGATGCTCTATATCAGGTTTGTACTGATATGAAGTTCATATTGTAATTTTTGCATGTAGAATTCATGAAGGGACTGCCTTCAGGAATGGTATGCATAGCATGTTGCAGGTACAAGCACACTTTCTCAACTGTTTCGGTTATGCATTAAATTTATGTTCTAACATCATGTTTGAAATGTCCTTTTATTTCCCTGATGCCTCATTAGGACGTCAATAAGCATGTGCATAACAATAGCTTTTCTATCAAGCACGTAGAAATTTATTTTTCATTGTGCCAACTGAATTTTAGTGATTCAAGGTTGCACATTGTCTGTGGGAGGGAAAAGAGAAACTGGTCTGTTCAACTGTTTGCAATTATGTGCAGGAAATTTCTTCTGCACCGGCCATTATAGGTAGTATCGACAATGATAACAACAGGAGGTTGCTAACTGAAGGTCTTTCAAACAACCAGCAAAGTCATGAGGCTGGATGTAATCTCTTCTCCTTTTCTTTTTTAATTTGAGTCCTTACTTCCACATGTCAATGGTGAAGAAAGCATTGATTACTATGCTCTGAAACAAGTGATGATAAACAACTTACCGCAGGTGAGTCAGGTTTCTTGAGCACATCATCTTCTGCTGCTTCACCACAATGTCAAGTTGTATGCTCTCATGATCTATTGGTAAACGGCAAGACTCTTATTTATAGTGGCGACCCTTCTTCAAGTTCAGCACCAACTTTTGGGGATGAAAGCATTCAGTTGAAAGAGACAGATGATAGGACCCTTTTGGTTGACGTAAAATTGGAGCCTGCATTGGAAGGTTATGGTTATGATATTTACCATCTGAATTTTGTTTGAGCAAAATCTTACTACTCCTTAAACAACAGTGGTCTGGAAGACTGATTTAGCACCAGCATATGTTTGTCAAAACCCAAAAGGCATCAATATTGATTTTGAACTCTTGCATGTCACAGGGGATTTCACAGAGAAAATTACATCTTCTGTACAGAGAACAGATCCAAATCATGGCACTGAGGGCTCTAATCTAGTTGGGTCTATGAACTCTATTTCTTCAGAGATTTCCAAAAGAATATCAGAAGCAGCGAGATATAAGCCAGAGAATTCCCATGTTGAAGGCCTACTACCATCATCAGGAATAAAAAGCGAAGTTACCGGGAGTGAGTTACCTCTAGTCGTGTGTGGTCTCACTTCTCTCAGTATCGCAGAGCTCACTGCTAAAAAAACCAATACTCTAAACCATGACGGGGTCCTTGCTTACTGTTCTCGAAAAAGGAAAAGGAGGAAGACTCTGAGGTATGCTGCACAGGCAACATTTTTAATGTTCACACTGATTCTTTTTTGGGCTAGATTATGCTTATAAAAATCATGTATGCAGCGATCCAAGTGAAAATACGCTTGAAGAAGATTCTCTCAGAAATGACGAGGGTACTGCTTACTTTTCTTGTCGAAGGCGAAGGAGAAAAACAGCAACGTATGCTACATGAGTAAATTCTGTCAATGTTCACAACTATTTTTTGAGATTATGATAACAAATGTGATGTATGCAGGGATTCAATTGAAACGGCACTCGAAGAAGATGCCCCAGGACTTCTTCAGGTACCCGTTTGTCATGTTCATAGTTCTATTTTAATTCAATAATGGTATGCAGTAAGCATTCATGCCAGCTTCTGACTCTGTGTTTCCTTATCTTTTGTGCCTGCAGATTCTTCTGGACAGAGGAATACTGGTTAAAGAGATTAAACTCTACGGTGTTGAAGAAGATGATGATATGGTCCCAGACTGCACAGAAAGTGACTTTCAAGATCTTGAAAATGTTATTACAAAAGTAAGATTTTAAAATGGTACTTAGTCTTATAAGAATGGGTATTTTTGTCTTTGAGAAAGAAAAGACATTGTATATTACTGAAATATCTCAACAACCCCACCACTTGACATGTTGAAAATGGTTTGTTGAGAATCTACCTAACATCTGATATACCTCACTTGCTTACCTATTTTGGATGGCATCATACCACTCCCGCTATTTTTAGGGGGTAGAGGTTATTCCACTAGCCTGGTTCAAGCCTTTCCTTTGCAGGGCCCTTGTGATCCTTGTGCTGTAAACCCCTACGGGTGGTTCCCCATTGTCATGATGTAGTGAACACCACTGCAAAGCTTTCACAAAGACACCTTAAGTGCTCCAGCTTTACATGTGACAAGCAACGCCGAAGAAAAGGAAACAGATAATGTATCATCTTTTCAGAAGCATTCCACTGCTACTGGGACCATGTTCTGTATTAGTAGTGGACCCGTTCTTGCTTCTCCTTGTTACTGTTCCTAACTCTCTGAGTAGTTAGAATGTTGGATTTTCCATACTCAGCAACAACAGAAGAGGAAACATTGCATGTTTATTAGTTACCTTGCTTTTTTCCTTCCCCTTCCTAACCTAAAAATATAATCACTAAGTTACACTGTGAAACTCAGCAAAAGAAGAAATTATTAACATCCCTCCCCCCAGCAATACAGCAGCTATGATTTGGTTTACATGATTTCATTTGTTGGTCATGTCACCAGGAAGTTCAGTGTGAATTGTGTGTTATATCTGTAAATACAGATGAATTAGAGGTTATTGGCCTAATTTCCCCAAGGTTGAGGGACTACATCTGCATCTTTAGTATTATGTGCTAATTGTGAAGAGCAAATGGCATGGGTAGTTATGTATGTTATAGTTTATTGACATGTTTTATTTGTTCAATACACAGTTGTTTCCGCAAAGAACATCCCTGTTGAAATCTGCACTTAAGCATGAGAAGGGGGAAAAGGCTATATACTGCTTGACCTGTTTAATTTCTCTCATCGAGCAGGTATTTATCCACATCTAGACAACATTGCTATTTTTGTTTTCACACTTGTACGAGGCTTTCAATTTAAGTGTTTTATACACCTTTATCTCTTGTAGTCTCGCTATCTTCAGTTTCGTGATTGTCCTGTTGAATGGGGATGGTGCAGAGACCTGCAATCGTTTATTTTTATTTTTAAAAGCCATAACAGGTAATCTCTTGGCCAATACTATTATTCAGGTACTGCCGGTTAAAATGGTTGAAATGCTTCTTTCCTTTATACCTTCCCTTTTTTGTTTCACAGGATTGTTCTTGAGCGACCTGAATATGGGTATGCGACATACTTCTTTGAGATTGTGAAATCACTGCCAATAGAATGGCAGATCCAAAGGATGGTTACTGCAATGAAGCTTAGTGGCTGTGGCAGGACAGCTCTTATTGAAAATAGGCCATTATTGGTAAGATTTCTTGCTTCGGCATTTTCTTCCCTTGCATTTTCTTACAGTGTTGTGCTGCACTTTTTGACTGTCAACGTATGTAGAAATGTGGTCAAAGTAAAAGGCCCTATTAACGACTTATGACCAGAGGGGGAAAAACAGCTCTATTGATGATGGTTACTGGTTATATCGTCTGTGACCAGTAGATATAATAAAGCTAGTACAAGGGTAATATGTTCGATGTATTGTAATCTAGAAGCTGGTGACTGTAAAAGGTTACATTTGATGAAAAATATGGTGTAAGAATATTTTTTAAAGAAAAGGTAAACTGGAATGGACTTGAAACATTACAGTAATTGGTCAGTTTACCTGTTATCAGCATAGCTTTTCATAATGTCTTCTATCCTTGCTTATGAACACAAGTACAGAACTACCCATTAACTATTAATAAACTGTGTTATAGCCTTTCTTAGTTTCATTTCCAGTTGCAACAATTGTTTCTAGGATCCTCTATCAGAATATACAGTTACTAGTTTTGAAGATGGATACTGAAGCTTGGATACAATAATACATTCATGCACTTGACGCTTTTTCTATATTTTCTTTCTGATGTAATTAATTATGCTTTTGTTATATCGTTCATAATATACTTTCGAAGAATATATTTTTCGTATTAGAAAATTTTGGCACCTGATATATGTTGACATAGGACATTAGCTTCAACGGTCCCGATCTCATATGTACCTTCCTTAGTAAAAGGAGTTCATAATTTTGTACTACCTCAGTACCTTTTACTCATGAGTTCTTTCATGAGTAAAAGGAGTTTATAAGACATTGAACTAATATACTTTTTACAGATTGGTGAAGATTTGACAGAAGGAGAGGCTCGGGTTTTGGAAGAATATGGTTGGCTGCCAAATTCTGGGCTTGGCACAATGCTCAATTACCGTGACCGGGTAGTTCATGACAGGTGGAATGAGAGATCTGGCACAGATTGGAAGACAAAGATAGGAAAGCTCCTGATGAATGGGTATTCCGAGGGGCATTTGGTCCTATCTCACTTTCCAACTAAAGTTGGGAAAATAGAAGACGACACCGAAATCAAACAGGAGGATCCTTTGTGAGTTATCCCCTGGCGTGTATATGCGCTTGGTAGTCCTGCAAAGTTATAACCTTTATCAGTAAAATGGCTAATGTCACCCCTTTCTTGATATGGGGCTTATAGAGGTGTTGTAGTCAGCTTTCCCTTACCGCCGGTAACCGCGTGGTTACCGTGGTAATCACGCTTACCATGAGGGTACGGTAAGGGCGGTAAGGGCTACCGATGGTAGGGTTTGACGAATTTTGGCCGAATTCAATTTTTTAAAAAAAATCAAAAAATAAAAGAAAATTATGATGTAGTTCTTTAATTTTAGTGACAGATGTGACAGATGGTGAATTTTTTTTAAAAGATAAAAATTATTTTTAAGAATAAAATTGAGATTAGTTTATAAAATTAAAAAAAAATGATAGACATTGATTTGTACTGTTCATTCGGTCCATTAAGCCTCAAATGAAGAGAAAATATCACGGTTACTGGTAACAGTGAATTTATTGGCGATTCGAATTCAAATATTTGGTTACGAAATTCAGACGATTTTTGACGGTTACCGCAGTAACCATCAAAACGTAGGGGTCAATAACCTCTCCCCAATAGGTAAACCCGTAGTCATCATCATTATAATTCAGAAGGCGCACAAAGAATGAACACAGGGGTGCCATGTGTAGCCTATCTGCACCTGTATGTAGGAAATCATGGTGGTGTAACAGTGTAAAGTGTTGTGGATGGATAGACAGCTCAACTAGCATTTTTTTGCTAGCTGTTGATAAACATTAGATCATATGGCAAATAGTGGGTGTTTATACATGAATTCACCAGTTGAGCCATCCAAGTGCTTGATTGTTTACTGATTTGCTGATTGTTAGCTGGATCACTGCAGATCTAACATCAGATAAAGCAGTCTTTGAAAGGTGTTAATTTCTGTCATCAATTCAGGTTCTGTTCACTTGGAAAAGTTAGCAAATGAGAGCGCATCTACTAATTAGTTATCCTCCCCCCTCAAACTGAGCTATTTCTCCTGTGTATTGAATCGTATACACGAGAGCTGTCTTCTCTGCTCAATCTCCCGGATAGGTATGGAAGTCTAATTCTTTTGGGTTGGATGCCCATGTAAGGAGCGTAGGGATATACATCCTTCCACCCAAAAGGGTATGTATCCCGTAGCGAGTGGAATAACTTTTTTCGGTATGGTTTATCGAAAGGGTTGAGTTCTTTTTATGAGTCCTTTCGAGGTTGGAAGTGTATCTTCCAGTTTCCTTTTTTGAAAGGGGAAGTCAAGTAAAGGGTTAAAAGCTAGTTAATTCTCTTTCAGTTTTTTCCAAGCGAAGAAAGACTGTTTCTTAAAAAGGTAAGTTAGTTCCGTCCAGTCTTTCGAAGCGTTAGTAGGTGCTTGGAAGGGGTTGGGGATTCCAAAGGGGAAGGGGAAACCGCACCCTTTGTTCCATCCAAAATTAAAGAAAAAACTCCACTTTTTTATTCCGTTCCACTCCTTTCTGTTCATCCAACATTGTCCTTGCCAAAGACTTTGACGAAGACTTTCGTATCTGTATTTCTGTCCGGTATGACGTCGCTTTCGTGTCAGCATAGCGTGCCCCAGTTGCCACAGTTGCTAGGCTGTTCAGAGTCCTTTCGGACCCCGGCTAGGCATCCTCCCGGTAATGCCAGGGGCAACTGCTTGTAATAGGTTCTTGCCTTGGGTTTCAGTGCTATTGCACTTTTGCCCTCGTCAAGTAGCCATCCTATTAGTTGCAGCTGGTGACCGCCTTCTTGTTGCCCACCTTTGTGTCTCTTGTAGTAAGCCATCACAAGCCCTTCAATCAATGAAAGAAGTTATCCCGCCCTGGCGTTAACCGAAGTGAACAACGGTATCTGTCGGGATATGATCTTGTTTAGGTTTGATCCAAGAGCTGGTGTCTTGTTTGCCACATTTGCCTTACCCTTAGACTCATCCACGGTCTAATCCCGTGTTAAAAAACTAACTAATGGCTAACTCGCAACTCGTAGCTTACCAAATCTATTGGAGCGCAACCCAACTTCGACAGTTGAAGTCTAGGGCGTGCCTCGGGGGTACCTACTACAGTATCCATGCCGTGACACACGAGCCAAACTAAGTGCTTTCCAGGACCGGCTTTGCCATACGATGATCACAACGGTAATCCCCTCGATTTGATTTCTCCAAACAATCGAGAGGCAACATTTTCTTAGGGATTACTCTGCTCAGTAAGATAAAGACCGCAACTAGCTGTAGATCTATTGGTCTCAATCCAATCTGGGATTGTATTTTATCTGATGAACTAAATTGTCTTAGCCGCGACTACCCGAGACTGTAGGGTTCGAAGTTGGTTAAAGCCGTCGTCTCCTGGGGTGGCAGCTAGTTTGCCAAGTAGTAGCGGGAACAACAATTCCATTCATCAATAATTAGTCTTTTGGGTAACCCAGTCCTGAGCATTTGTCTCAAGTCTGCCTTGGTAATGTGATCATCCATCCTTGTATGGAAGTGGGATATCCATCTCGGAATCATGGTCGGAGTAATGTTCCCCAACATACTATCGCTTATAGTTAGTCTTTAGGAGCCTATTTCTGATTGGTGGCTAAACCTTGAAACATACCTTGCAAGCAAGCAAAAACTATATTGCAAGGATTGGTTTCCGCAAATGTAGTAATCAATAAACCCAATGGGTGTTCTCGATCACCATTCTATGATTTTCTTTCCATTAATTGATTGGAATCAATAAATTTATGTTTGCTCTAAAAGTTGCCTCATAAATAAGTAGATTTTAGTATCCGATTAAAAGGAGGAAATCCAATAAAAGGTAAAGTTATCCTTTGCTCTGGTAAAAGCATACTACCCGTAGCGAGGTAAAGGTAAATCCTTGACCGAGTGAAGAGATTAGGTAAAGCATTAAAGTGAAAGCACTAAAGTAGTGGATCTACTTCATTAGCTATGAAGTGTTTGTTGTATCAATTACTTTATTGTGTCAACTAGTTTATTGAATGAAAAGGGAATTAGCACTAGGTTGACTTCATGGTCCACATGGGTATTGAAATTGTAGGCATATTGTCGTTTCATATTACATGTCTTCTCTGTAGACTGTAGATGTTCTGGATTTTGGAATTCAGTATTGCCAATACAACAACTATTCACAAAAACAATAGGACATGCAACTTGTTCTTTTGCATTATCAGTGAAATTTGGATATTTAGATAACTCATAAATTCGATACATAACAGCAACTTTTCTTATATGAGGATAAGGAAGTAAATCACATCCCCAGGCCTCTGCAACACGCTCCAAACTAATGCTCGTATCAAATTCGATAGTTGCACATCAGCACTACAAATCGTTAGACGGTAATTTCCACTGCAAAATTCATAAACTAATACTGAATTGATATAATTCTCGCTATTAATTGTTACACCAAAGCAGTCAGTCTCAAATCTGAGTTACTGAATAGGCCATCTTGCCCTTGAGGACCTTGGAGACGGCCCGGATCGTCGACGGCGTCGTCCGGCAGCATCCGCCGACGAAGCTCGCGCCGGCCTCCTGCCACCTCTTCGCGAGCGCGTCGAAGCTCTTGTGCCCAAAGCACTCCGCCGGCTGTGCACGCGACGCATCAAAAAACCCGTCAGTTTGATGAACAAGACCAAAAAATCGCACGGAAATGTACTATAAATTTCTTGGTGTGTCAGTGATGAGGCTCACCAGCCATCTCTTCGCTCTGCCGTCCCAAACCTCGCCGCTGTTCGGGTACACCGCGATCGCCTTCTTGGTTTGCTGTCAAAAACACATTCAGAGTTTCAGACGATTGCAAAACCGGTGCAGAAGAAAATGTTGGGGTGTGTGCAAGATGGAGTCAATGGTGCTGAAGGAAGAAGAAGAAGTCGTTGCAAACCTTCTTGAGCCCGCGTATGATGCCCTCGATGAACTGAGGCGGCGTGCAGTTGACACCCACGATGGCCACCTTGTCGCTGGCGTTGAGGAATTGGAGGCACTCTTCGAAGCTCTCTCCTGAGCACAGGTTCTTGCCGTCCACTGAGCTGAAGCAGATCCAGGAGGGGACCTGGATGTTCTCTTCCTCCAGAAGC
The DNA here is from genome assembly GCA_019925245.2 of Oryza australiensis. NCBI lineage: Eukaryota > Viridiplantae > Streptophyta > Magnoliopsida > Poales > Poaceae > Oryza > Oryza australiensis. Next base: position 9,048,416 of record JAIFGZ020000116.1, on the reverse strand, counting down.
TCAACCAAAGCCTGCATGCATGTTCACCAATTTCAGCAAGAAACAACAAAGGTGACAACATTTTCAGTACTACTGAAATACATTACTCAAGCCGTGTTTTTTTTCTTCAGAGTTCAGATACACTAGCCTTACCTGAGCCTCCATTTTGTTAGGGATGGCCTCAAACGCGATCAAGTCAGGGCCAGCGCTCGCAAGAACCTGCAGCCGGCGCCTGTGGAAGTCCTTCAGTTTCTCTGCCGTGATGTCTTCTCCATACGATCCACTGTCAGATACAATGTTGCATCAATGACACAAGCAAAAGATTATATACGAGGTTAAGGTTACAATGCGTGAGCAGGTTTAATCAAGCTAATCCATGGCTTTGCAGTGCTGAATCTAAGAAGTTACCTGTACTCTGAGCCATCGGCAAGGTAGGCTCCATAGCTCCCAATGGATGCGGCGACCAGAGCACGGTTGTAAACAGGCTTGGACTTCCTCAGCGTCGACTTCCAGAATTCATCTCGTGCTTCCAGTGCCAATTCAATGCTCCTTCGCAGTAACCCTTCTGCCTCCTCAAGAAGCATTCCTCTGGCTAAGAATCCTGGGATAGTTGCCTTCAGAGAGATACAAGAAAGAAAGGCATCAATTTTCTGATGCTGAAACTGAAAGATTACTCTATGTACAGCAGGGGAATGAAGATCGCCAGACTGATGATACCTGGTATGATGAGGAAATGATGACATCGGCACCAGCTTCAAGATATTGCATGTGAACCTGCATAAGAGGTTGAAACAATTGTGACAATTGCTTTCGGAGATAATCGTGATATTCACGTCCAAAATAAATTTGACACAATTCAATGGTCCTGTCCATCAGAAGTTGGTGCAACAAACACAATTCGTGTACACAGCACACACTAGAATAGTCATCCTAACCATGGATTAATTTGAGTCAAACGATGGCATTACTTCAAGGAAAAGGATGGATGAAACTGAATGCTCCGAGAGTGTGCGACATTCAGAGAATTCAGAGGTGCTCACCGACTTTTTCCTCTCGCACTCAACAGAGTAGGTAATCTTTTACTGTTTCTTTTTCCCCCAAAAAAAGCAATCTAGACACATCTGAAAAAACTTGGTTGGTCGGTAGTAGGTCCGTAGGTGAGAAAGGGAAAAGGTACAGTGTTCTTGTCCAGGTCAAGAGACCAATACAGCAAGACTTCAATTTGTATCACAGCTTAAGATTTGTTTACTTTTTTTTTGTCGAGGAAAAGGAAACTAGAGTTGACTGATAACGCAGTCACCAACCGAACGGAGTATTCCAAGACCAAAGGGACGAAGAACACACATATACCTGTGGAATAATGGCATCGATCTCTAACGCAACACCAACACGGCAACAGCTAATATAGCTTCACATGGTCAACCGAAAAACAAACAGACGCAGCTCAGCTGGCACACTGCATAGCGGCGGTGCAACAACGTGAGCAATCCATGGCGCCACGACAACGACGAGACAGCAAGATGCATCATGCAGCATGTGGCCCAAGCGTGGCATGAGCTGACGAGCACTGCGCATGCTGCAGGCACGTCGACGGCCAGTGAACTACGGGGAGAAAAGAAAAGAAGATTACCTCCTTGATGAGGTGCGGCTTGGTGATGAGGCAGGCGGCGCTCCAGAGCGGGTCGTTGATGTCGGCGCCGAGCGCCTCCAGCTGCGTGGCGAATCCGCCGTCGATCACGGCGCACCCGCCAGCCCTCCTCACGATCTCCTCCACCGCCCCGGCCATCGCTCGATCGACGATCAATCTATCAACAAACCAATCACTCCTCACACCACCACGTACCCAACACGCACAGCAGCAGCAGCAGCTAGCCGCGCGCAAGGAGATCTAGAGATCGATCGATCGACGAGCTGAGGCCACAAGGAGTTAACGCGAGAGACGAGCAGTATTTATATACCGGCGAGATCGTTCGATTCGATCGATTGGAGCAAGGAGAAAAAGTAGGTAAGGGAAGGCTTAAATTTGGCGAGAAGCAATAACGCAGACATAGGTGGCATGCAGCGGGCGGGTGCGGGCGCGGACGTACGCGGACTTGTTCCTGGGGTAGGTGCGGTCGCAAACCGGTTGGCGTCCAGGGAGGACGGAACGAACCGTGAATTCTCGCTTGTTCGTTTCCATGGTTGGACCGGCGCAACTGTGAGAAGACAACGGGATGCGTACGCATGCGTGCCTGTGTGTGTATATATATATAATAATAATAATAAGGTTTACCTGATTATTTTGTAGAAAACCACTTAAGTGTTTATAAAATTAACCCGTAGTTTCAATGTTGAAAAAAGAGTTTGGATGGAAAAAAAGACCTCCTGCGTCTCTCTCTCCCATCTCCATCCGCGCCGCGCCCCGCGCCGTGCCTGCGCCCCTTCCTCCCATCGCTGCTCGGAGCTCCCGCGCCGCGCCTGCGCCCTTTCCTCCCGTCGTCGCTCGGAGCTTCAGCGTCGCCGCCTGCTTCCCTTTCTGCGTCGTCGTCCCGTTGCAATGTACGGACATTTTTGCTTATATATATATACTAGCATCTCTGCCCGTGTGTTGTAACGGGTGAAGTCAGGGCGCGATGTGGATGGGGACGGGAGATAGGGGCGTAGGCGCGGCGCGCGGCGCGGGAGCTCCGAGCAGCGACAGGAGGGAGGGGCGTAGGCGCGACGCGGATGGGGACCGGAGGGAGGGGCGCAGGGAGAGAGGACGCAGGAGGTCTTTTTTTTATCCAAATCCTCCATTTCTTTTCAGCATGGGACTGCGGGTTAATTTTATAAACATTCAAGGGGTTTTCTTAAAATAGACAGACGGACGAAAATTTTGGGTAGAAAATTTATAGATAGGTATATATATATATATAATGTGTGTCTATAATGCGTCTGAATGCATTCCACGTACAGAATGTATTCAGGCCAACCGACCCAACCAATCAGTCGCACCAATCCACATGCGAACCCACCGGCTGATTCGTCGGGACCGACACTAAAGTACCGGATCTTATTAGAACTCTGAAGTTAAGCGTGTTTGGACAAGAATAGTACTAGGATGGGTGACCTCCTGGGAAGTCCTCCGGCGAAGTTGCAACTGGTGTTTAGATTAGGTTGCAACCAGCATACCAAGTATGTTGTAACTGGTCAACTACCAGACCTGCATGTCAGGTGCAACTGCTGTTTAGAGTTGCAACTGGGTGGACAGTCGGTGATATTGGTATGTCGCAACTAGTGGAGTTACAATTGGTGTTTAGATGAAGTTATAACTGGAGTTGCAACCAGTTGGTCGGTGATATTGGTGTGTCCCAACTGGTGGAGTTGCAACTGATGTTTAGATGAAGTTACGATTTGTGTGTAAATAAAGTTTCAACTAAATTTTCCAAAAAGGTCACCCACTTCCCATGAGATCACTCATCCTAATACTATTTTTGCTCAAGCACGCTTAACTTTAGATTTTTAATGGGATCCGCTACCTAGTGGGATCCAATGTTGAGTGATTGGTTCAAGCGCGCGCATAAAGATAAGGTTTAGACAAGGATATGTGTGCGTCACGCCGCGCCGCGGCACGACTAGGTCACGCGCACGCCTGGTTGGTCTGCCCGGCCCCTGTGCAACGTATGGTTGAAATACACTTGGGTGCATTTTAGCCCTACCCTATATATATAGAGAGAGAGAGTTGGGCGACTGTGTGGCGCGCCGCATAGCCCCATCCCGTGTGGCATGGCCGAATCTATAATTTGAAAACTCAAATTGAAAATCCAAACCGTTCAAATTGTTCTACATATTAATATCTCCTTGTAGACTAAAATTTATATTTTTTTAAATGTTTTACTATTTTATCGGATCGGTCAAAGATGTAATAAAATAGATACTTGAGAAATCGTTGGATTAATGTATTTTTGACCTATCCGATAAAATAGTAAAAAATTCAAAAAATGTAAAATTTGGTCTACAAGGTGATATTAATATGTAGAACAATTTGAACGATTTGGATTTTTAATTTGAGTTTTCAAATTAGAGATTCGGTCATGCCACACGGATGGCCGTGCGACACGCCACACAGTAGCCCAACTATATATATATAATATAACTATTTATAAAGTAAGTAGTGTTTCTACCCAAATTTTATTCTGTCTGGCTATTTTGCAAAAAACCTCTTGAGTTTTTTCGAAATTAACCCGCAGTTCGCCTAGCTATTTAAAAAAACCCAGTTAAAAAAGAAAATGTGTTATTTTGCAGAAAACCCTTTGAGTCTTTATAAAATTAACCCACAGTCTCAATGCTGAAAAGAAAGGGAGGGTTTGGATGAAAAAAGACCTTCGTGTCCCTCCCTTCCGTCCCTATCTGCGTGACACCCCACGCCGCGCCTGCGCCCCTCCCTCCCATCGCCGCTCGGAGCTCCCGCGTCGCCGCCTGGACCTTCGCCCTCCACCTGCTTCCCTCCCTGCATCGTCGTCCCGTTACAACGCACGAACATTTTGCAACGATTAATGCATCTTTGACCTATCCAATAAAATAGTTAAAAATTTCAAAAAAAATAAAATTTGGTCTACAAGGTGATATTAATATGTATAACAATTTGAACAGTTCGGATTTTCAATTTGAGTTTTCAAACTAGAGATTCGACCATGCCACACGGGATGGGGTTGTGTGGCGTGCCACACAGTAGCCCAACTCTCTCTATATAATACACACACTAGTAAATATATCCATGCATTGCAACGAGCGTCATTTTATTTTATCATAATTATTTCAAAGTTGAACTGTCATGTAATTTTAATTTATATTTTCTTTATGTCTTCACCTGATGCCTATTGTCCGACACACTTGAAATATTAACATGCTTGTGCAAGTGATTTGGATTTAATTTAATTTAATTTGGATATCAAAGGTGAGTTTGTTTTTTTCTATTGTAAACTACAAACTAAAGCTAGTATGTAAACAACATCATATAAAAAAATCTAATGTGACTAACTCTAACTTTGCACATAATATTGTCACAAACCCAATTGAGCTCGGTCAAATCTATGGTAACATCTAACTCTACTTTCTTTTCACAGTTATTTTCACGAGGAAGCACAACCCAATATCCTTTTGCTCTTTGTTTTCTTTTCACGTGAAGCTCAGCCAACACTTGGCTCCCAAATTGTCTCCACTCCTTCACCTACTTCCCTTGCTGATCCCCCCTATCCGCCCGCATCTACGAGACTACGACACGCAACGCGTCCAACTCTTGCGCGTAGAGCAATGATATTTCGAGGGGGAAGACAGAGAGACAGAATTGCGGGTGGAGCAGAACGACGGGTTCTTCCGGCCGACGCAAGCGAAGACTCCGGTGAGCGCAGCTGTGGCCGTCGGCTCCTCACCGGGCTTCGTTGCACACGCAGGGCGTAGGGCGTGGCACGAAGCTCCGGCGGCGACGGGAGGGAGAGGCGCGAGCACGGCATGGGGCGCGCGTGGATGGGGACGGGAGGAGAGGGCGCAAAGGTCTTTTTTCATCCAAGCCATCCCTTTCTTTTCAATATTGGGACTGCAGGTTAATTTTATAAACACTCAAAGGGTTTTATGCAAAATAGTCAGACGGACGAAAATTTTGAATAAACACTACTTGCTTTATATATATACTAGCAAAATGCTCGTGCGTTGCAACGGGACGATGACGCAGGGAGGGAAACAGACGGACGGCGAAGGTCTAGGCGGCGGGACGACAACGCAGTGAGGGAAACAGACGGACGACGAAGGTCCAGCGGCGGCGCGGAGCTCCGAGCGGCGACGGGAGGGAGGGCGGGCGCGGCGCGGGCACGGCGCGGATGGGGACGGAAGAGAGGGATGCAGGAGGTCTTTTTTCATCCAAGCCCTCCCTTTCTTTTCAGCATTGGGACTGTGGATTAATTTTATAAACACTCCAGGGGTTTTATGCAAAATAACCCCTTTTTGTTTTTTAACTGGGTTTTTTTAAAATAGCTAGACGGACTTCACGTTAATTTCAAAAACTCAAGAGGTTTTCTCGCAAAATAACCAGGCAAACACAAAATTTGAAAAATAACCCCTTTTTGTTTTTTAACTGGGTTTTTTAAAAATAGCCAGGCGAACTTCACGTTAATTTTGGAAAAACTCAAGAGGTTTTTTGCAAAATAGCTAAATAAAATAAAATTTAGATGGAAACATTACTTGCTTTTATAGATATAGATATATATGGCGCAGACTTTAGAAAGGCGTTTAATTTTAATTTATCCGTACGTGATGCAACAACTGTTGCTAGCAGCAGCAGGAGGTCAGCAGCCGGTTGGTTTGGCTCGGGTGCGCAATAGTCAGTGACTCAACATGGACACTTTTGCTTGACTTTTAACATGTATAGTGCTCCTCTTCTACTTTCAATATTGGGAGTGTTTATTACACATTTCCTTTTTAAAAGAAAGTTATTAAAAATTTAACGGAGAAACACCCAAAAATCTTATAAATTCTACACCATTGGATCACTTTGAGTGCAACATCTTATGTTCTCCCTCCTCTCCACGTTCAGTTCAGCGTCTGTACCCTGCGTCATCCTGATCTTCCTGGTGACCCTGCCTCAGCCTCATCGGCGTCAAAGGCGTCAACGGCACCGGCGAAGCCCACTAGACCTCCCCCTCCTCTCCTCAATTCGGCGGTGGTGAGGTGCCCTCCATCTTTGTTCTCTGACGGCTCCACACCACCAAATCCACCACCATCAGTCATTGTCTCTAGCTTAGCTTTATCCCTACTGCCAACACCAAACCACTGCCGCTTCCCATCCAGGCTTTGGTGGCAACGGTGCCGCCTCGTCGCGCGCCCGCCCGCACCATCCACTGATAGGCCGCCACCTTTCACGTCTATTCCTCTAAGCCCTCCACCATGACCTTGACCTCAAAACCATAAACTTTAACTTGTCAGTCGCTGACATTTGTCATAACTAGAGAAGGAGGCAGTATAATTCTTTAAACAAATTAGGTTGTTAAAAATAAGTTAGAACTCCTCGACTTTCCGTCGAATACCATTTAGCAATTTCTCTAACCCAATATTTTAGCTGGTCACATATTCTTTTAAAAAAATTGCTTACTCTCTTACTCTCTTACTTGGTAGCGAATCAATCAGAAACATAGTGATATGGTGCGTATTTGATTTTTTTTCTCTTACTTGAAAGAAAATGCTGCCTCAACTTTGTCAACACGAGAGTGTCCATGTAAACATATTTGAGTTAAGCTAAGAAACAATTCAGTCCACACCAAGAATTGGGTAAGGGCATGCAGGGTCTAAAGAATAGGTTCACAGGCACCCGATCCAAGCCGAAATGATTGGGCGCCCTTCCCCTTAACTTTGGTTGTTTAGCTGCATGTGCTGTTTCCGTCAGTAGCTATTTACATGCATGGACTTCTTTCTACTATTCTCTTTCTTCTAATCCATCCCTATAACAAACTTACTATGATTTTTTCTTCTAAATTATTTATCATCCGATTACACCATTAAATTCATTATAATTAAGTATTCAAAACAAGGTCACATATAATTATATTTTAATAAAAAATATTATGATTTTTAATGAATTTCTTTTAAATGTTACACCTGATTTATTTAAATATTTAAACTAGTATTTATATTATATTTCACTAGTTAATTTGTAAATATTGCACGTGGTGTTCTTTAAATGTTTCAGCCGGTATTTTATAATGTTGTTTCAGGATATTTTATAATGTTTCAATAACTATAATTTAATATTCATACGTGATATTAAAATATTTCAATAATATTAAGTTTTTAAATATATTGTATCTTTCTATTATTATTTTTTCATCCATTAAGACTCAATGTTTCATATAATGATTGTCAATGTTTCATATAATGATTATCAGTGTTGCATTCAGTATACTTTCAATATTGCATATCTTAAAAACAAAACAATTTTTCTAAAGAATGAGACCATGGATATATTTTTTTATCAAAATATATTTGAATGAGATCTTATTATAGAGATTTAGTTATTGAATTGTTATAATCAATTCGTCGATTGGATAAGTAATTTAGTAGAAGAAATCATTTGGAGTTTATAAAATATAGTTTTGTATGTGGGAAAGAAAAGAAGAGAGAGAAAGGTTTTGTATAGACAAATAGCAATACTGTGGCCCGATTTTTCTAGCTGCGTCGGAATAGGTTCGTTCCACACGATGAATCGGGTAAACATCCAACTACCATCAACTAGGCAGAGACGGTCACCATTTCGTTGGTGAACTTCCATTCTTTCAACGTATGTGGGTCTCTTTGTACTAAGAAAGTTGAGTGCAAAAGTAAGCATCAGATTATCAGAACGGATCGTCATTCCATCTCGTTTTTCCACGGTTGCAGGATTGTTTGTCACCGACGGCTTTGGTGCTCACTAATTCACCAATAAAACATGCTTCATGCGCTGCACTACAAGCTTCAGGTTTGTAGATTAGGTACGAAAAAAACAAAACTGAGAAGGCATGCAATGTCCACGCTGGGCATAAAAAGAAGGAAGCGAGAAGCACGCAGACACACGGCAATGAAACGATTTCGAGATATGTTTCTCAGAATCTCATTAGAAAAAATATTCATGTTGTAATGGGAAAAATTAAAATTATGAAAAAAAAAGATTGCCGTGACTTGGGAGAAAACTAAAATTATGACAAACATTACGCGTTACCTATTTAGGGAAAACAAAATATTGCTGTCACCTGCCTCATTGAACCGAGGTTGGAAGCATAAAACACAAGCCACAACACTTGCTCTTGTTGCGTGCCTACCTGCAAAACAAATCAACAGAAAATTAGAAAGCTCACCCAACACCAAATGCATTATCTCATCTAAGCAGAAAACAAATTATGAATTCGAATTAATTAGTTCGATTGGCCTAATGACATTCTACGCTTCGAAATCACCAAGCATGACACATCAATCAGTCAGGCACACCATGGTTGAATCCAAACAAAATTTTATTAAGGGAAAATCAACATATGACAAAGAAGCTCATATCAATTTCTCAAATTAAGTTGCTCCATCATATCTTGTTTACAATGTAAAAAATCTATTCTATTATATATAATATTCTAATGTATTACATTGACTCTCTCGTAGGGTATATATAGAGGTACATATGAGATAGAGACTTGGAGTACAAGACAAGTTAAGATAGATTTATCTCTAGGATTATATCTTTAGGACTCTATCTTATCTCTAGGACTTTATCTCATCTTTATAATTTAATTTGACTCTTATCTCTAACCATACATATCTATACTTCTAACATTCCCCCTCAGTCGTAACGGGAGTGAAGCAAACGATTGCGACTGAATTTGAAATCTTTTGTTTCTTCATCTTCTTCGACTCACCATCATCGATTGCATCTCTGATGGACGGTCCTCCACCTGGTGTTTGCGTCCCCTTCGGTGTCGTCCCTTGACTCTCCTCTATTCCCTCCCGCAGTCATAGCGGGAGTGTCATGGACGATAGCTATGACACGGACACTTTGACTGGAGTTGTTGTAGAGGATTTTTGTTATAGATGTTTATCGATGTAGCCGATCATGTAGTAGCCATGGTTATGGTAATCATGGTAGTTGATGGAGCCGCACATAGCCAAAGACGAAAAAAACTGCATTTGTTAGCATCTTGCACCTTGTAGGTGTCAGAGGATGTTGTTGAGGACGTCTTGCGAATGTCAGATGACGTTGTTGGCGATGAGGCCACCACTTTGGTTGGTCCTTCTGTGCCGTATAAGAGGTCATCATAGTAATGATGCCGGGTTGATGCAGTCATTGCCGTCGGAGTTGACGTGGTCGATGCCGTCGTCGGTGACGCGGTCGTTGCCATCGCAGCGACCATGGTCGATGTCGTCGATGAAACATCTTGCAGATTAATGTGTCAGAGGATGCACTGGTGTCCATCCATGTGGACGAAGCGGCGGTGGCATATTACCATGTTGATGAATATCGCTAGTGATAGTGTCGACGAAGACGAGTATGTTTATGATGTAGTCATACAGGCTGATGCAGCTACGATTTGTCGGTTGTCGACGGAGAAGGCGACAGAGAGAACGTCCTTGGTGTGGCTGAAGAAGCGGCGGGTGGTGCGACCGATGATGATGATTGATGTTGTCGTACAACTGATGAGGTGAAAGTCGCGCGCCTGAGGTAGATGCTTGCAGCTTCAACGCTTGAGGTAGAAGTCGCACGCCTGTCACCGTGGAACAGGAGTCGCGCAGCCACGATATGGAGTTGCACGTGCGCTGAGATGAAGTTGACGTTGTTTGCACGTTGCCTAGAAGTTGCGCTGTCACAGGATGGAGTCGATGCCGCGTGCCACCTTGGAGTTGTGCACGTGCTGCTGGATGGAGATAGATGTGTCGGCTGGGAGTCGACGCCACCTGGAAGTTGCACCCCCACGAGATAGATGCGATGGCTCGGTGGGTAGAATTGGTCTAATCTAATGCTAATTAATGAAAAAAATATATAATGGTCTGTGCTTAATCTAATCTTAGATGACAGGAGAGGCTAGCTAGCAAATGCATTGCCCCAGGGAGAGCCTACAGATTCATCTCATCTCCCCAGGGCAGCACGAACAAAAGATGGGTCAGACCTAGGATCGATCGACGTTGGTCTCTGGCTCTGATCCCATGTGAAAAATCTAGTCTATTTTATTCTAATGTATTACATTGACCCTCTCATGGGTACATATGAGATAGAGACTTGGAGTACAAGACAAGTTAAGATGGATTTATCTCTAGGACTCTATCTTATCTCTAGGATTCTATCTCTAGGACTTTATCTCATCTCTATAATTTAATTAACTCTTATCTCTAACCATACACATCTATACTTCTAACATACAATTCCTTCTCGACAATCTCTTCCTCTTCTTATCATCACCGCTTTGCAATTAGCAAACTCATCATGGCAACCACAAAGGCACAGGATCGCTCATGGATGATCAACCTTCCCGAGAGTTTAGTCTACTTGTGGGAGGATTTGTGCCACCAGTTCATGGCAAACTTCCAGGGCACGTTCCGGCGCCCCGTCATCGAGGCTGACTTGCATGCCCTCTATCAGCGGGAGGACGAGATCCTGCGACATTTCATATAATGATTTAGCTAGGTCCGCAACACCATTCCGTACATCGCCCCCCACACCATCGTTCATGTGTTCCGGTTGGGCATGTGTGACAAGTGGATGCTGGAGAAGATGGAGACCGATGAGCTCTAGACCACAGTGCAACTTTTCAAGCTGGCTGACCGTTGTGCCAAGAAGGAGAAAGCTCGGGCGTGGAATCAACCGCGCCCATAGCAATCCCTCAATGACGATGACGGTGAAGGCCCCTCCCGTTCTACCGTGGCGGGACAGGAGGAAGCACAAGAAGGAGGAGGCAACCAGGAACTTCGTCCTAGCGGCTGGTGCCAAGCCATGGGCCGAGGACGAGGGCAACAAGTTGCAGAAGGCTGTCCACCTCCGTTGCCCGCTGCCGCACGGAGCAAGTGGTGCTCGGTGCACGGCACTGATTAGCATGGCCGCTTTGAGTGCTGGGCCGGGTAGAACCTGGCTGAGCGCGTCATGAAGTTCCAGCAGGAACGACAGCAGGCCAAACCTGCTCCTGAGGAGGAGCAGGATCCCGAGTAACAAGAACCCAGGCAGGTGGTGACCACCCTCGATGGGGGTGTGTGTGCCCATACCTCGCGCCATAGCTTCAAAGCTATGAAGCTAAAGTGGTCAGATGCCTCGATCACCTTCGGCCTTGTTGGCCACCTGACATGTGTCCCTAGCGAGGGGCAGCTCGTGTTGGTCGTCTCCCCCACCATCTGCAATGTCAAGGTGGCCTGCGTCCTCTTCGACAGAGGCGCCACCCTCAACATATCCCCAAAGGTCTATGACAAAATCAAGGCCAAGGGGATGAAACTCGCTCCCTCACTCCCCATCCTCGAGGTCATCGAAGGGTACATGTGGCCGCTCGGCCAAATAGCATTGCCCGTCACCTTCAGTGATTACAACAACTTCTGCATCGAGCTCGTCGTCTTTGACGTCGCCAAGTGCAACCTCCCATGCAATGCGGTCATTCGGTGCCCCACACTTGTGAAGTTCATGGCGACTACACATTATGCATACGTGACAATGAAGCTATCGGTCCCCGCTAGCCGATAACCATCGTCGGAGACATCAAGACCATCCTCTGATGTGCCGAGCAGCGCCCAACGGACATTGCCCCCACCTGCCCAGAGGCCGCAGTTGGCACCGGGACCTCGGCTCCCCGTGCCACCAAGCAATGCATTGCTGCAAGCGACTCCGAGCTCATCAAGGATATCACTCTTGGCAAGGAGGCCTCCAAGACCATCAAGATTGGCGGCTCTTTGGATGCTAAATAGGAAATTGTGCTCGTCATCGTCCTCCAGGCTAATTTCAACGTGTTTGCTAGGCAACCGTTGGACTTGCCCGGGGTCCTAGGGAGGTGATCGAGCACAACTTGTATGTCCGTCGGGGCTCACAGCACGTGCGGCAAAAGGTGCAATGATAGGCCCTCGAGCGCCAGGTCTTCATCCGAGAAGAGGTTGACAAGCTCCTTGTGGCAGACTCATCCACGAGTTCATCCACCCGAAGTGGCTGGCCAACCCTATCGTCATCCCCAAATCCAACGGAAAGCTACGAATGTGCATTGACTACACCAACCTAAACAAGGCTTGCCCCAAGGATTCATTCCTTTGCCTCGGATAGATCAGATCGTCGACTCCAGTATGGGGTGTGACCTTTTGTGTTTTCTAGATGCTTTCTCCGACTACCATTAGATACACATGGCAAAGGAGGATGAAGAAAAAACTGCTATATCACCCCCATGGGGACTTATTGTTATATTTCTATGCCTTTTGGGTTAAAAAAATGTTGGTCCAACTCTCCATCGCATTGTCTGCATAACTTTCAAACCACAGCTCGGGTAGAACATGGAGACCTACGTTGATGACTTAGTGGATAAGTCATGCAACCATGCCACTTTGCTTGAAGACTTGGCTGAAACCTTCAGCAACCTTCGCACAACGAGGATGAAGCTGAACCTAAAGAAGTGCACGTTCGGGGTGTCGACGGGCAAACTCCTCGAGTTCCTCGTGTCTAGTCGGGGAATTGAGGCGAATCCAGTGAAGATACGTGCCATCGATCGGATGTGTCCCCCAATGCGTCTCAAGGAGATTCAGAAGCTTACCGAGTGCGTCGCGACGCTTGTACGCTTTATCTCCAAGCTTCTCAAGAGATCGGGACGTTCACTGGATTGACGAGGTTGAGCAAGCCTTACAGGGGCTCAAGACATATCTCACCTCGCCCTCCATCCTCATGGCCCCGACACGGAACGAGTCATTGCTTCCCTACATCTCCGTGACTCCACAGGTGGTCAGCGTTGTGCTCGTTGTCGACCGTGTGTTCTCTGAGTTGGTGCAGCTCGGTGAAGAAGACCCCAAGCACAATACATTTGCGGAGCGCGGGGAAGGAGTCCCTGAGCATATGAGGTCCACTGAGCTTGGGAAGACGTCCTCAAGCACGTGACGTCTCCCAACTTCATGAGAGATACCAGAGCAGGTTGCTTCAGGTGAGCTCGGACCCTAGGTCCCGAGCACACCCCAGCACCCCAGCACAAGAGGTCGGACCCCCCAGCTCGGGATCGGGTTTGAGCTCCCGACCCCTATCAGGTCGGGATGGGTGCGCACCTAGCAGCATCCTATGTACTTCATCAGTGAAGTGCTCAAGGTCGCCAAGATCTCCTACCTGCAGGCGCAGAAAATGTTGTATGTGGACCTCATCACCTGCAGGAAGCTGCGTCACTACATCCAAGCGCACAAGGTATCGATGGTCGCCTCCTACCCCCTTAGCCAAATCCTATGGAGCCGAGAGGGCACATGCCATGTTGTCAAGTGGGTGGTCGAGCTCGTCGAGTTTGACCTTCACTTCCAAGCATGCCATGCAGTCAAAAGTCAAGCTCTGGCAGACTTCATTGTTGAGTGGATGTCGGTACCCGACGTGGATGACGTGTTGCAGACTGTGCACCTTCACCTTGGGCCCCTGGCGGGCCTTACCCTTACTGGATTATGAACTTCGATGGCTCCCTCGCATTGCTAGGCGTCGGGGCTGGCATTGTTCTAACTTCCCAATCAAGCGACGTGCTACGATACATCGTACATCTCGAGTTGAGAGCTACCAACAACTCGGCGGAGTACGAGGCTCTTCTCACCATCCTCTGGGCTACGGTCAACCTTGATGTCCATCACTTGTTGGTACGAGGTGAATCCAAGGTTGTCATCAATCAAGTTTTCAAGGTGTACCAATGCTCGGACCCACCAATGTCGACCTACGTGGATGAAGTGTGGGTGCTCGAGCGGCACTTTGATGGCCTCGAGCTCTGACACGTCTTTTGTCGCAATAACATGCTCGTTGATGAGTTGTCAATGCTGGAATCGTCCCAAGCTCCAGTGCCGCCTGGAGTGTTCCAGGAGGCGCTTGGGAACCTGTCTATGGTACCACTCGGGCTTCCGATCACGACATCTCTGAGGCTACCTTCGACATCACGCACGGCAGAAGAACCCTCGAAACCTCGTTCTCCAGCCGAGGTCCTTGTGACAGAGGCCAACACAACCTCATGGATGGATGAAATCCGTGCTTTCTTGTTGCGAACTCATTTTATCGAGGACGATGCTGAAGCAAAAAGGGTGGTGCGTCTATCCAAGCGTTACATCATGGTGGAAGGGGACCTCTACCGACGTGCCAACAATGTGCTGCTCAAGTGCATATCTCACAAGACCGGCGTCGACATCCTCTCCGACATCCATGAAGGAGAGTGTGGAAACCACACTGTCTTTCACACCTTGGTCGGGAAGGCTTTCTGCCAAGGATTTTACTGACCAACGACGCTTCGAGATGCCGATGAGCTAGTGCAAAGATGTCGCACCTGCCAGTTCCACGCTAAGTAAATTCATCAGCCGATGCAAGCTCTCCAAACCATCCCCCTATTGTGGCCTTTCGAAGTCTGGGGACTAAACATCCTGGGGCCTTTTCCCTCGAGCTGTTGGAGGATACTAGTATCTGTACGTGGCTATCAACAAGTTCACCAAGTGGCCAAAAGCATACCCGGTCACCAAATTCAACATGAATTCCGCACTCAAGTTCATACGGGGAATCACGAGTTGCTTCAGAATCCCCAATCGCATCATCACCGCAACGACACGTGGTTCATGAGTGACTTGTTCATGGACTACTATGAGGAAGTTGGGATCAAACTTTGCTTTGCCTCTCTCGCCCACCCAAAAAGCAATGGGCAGGTAGAGCCCCAAGCGAGAACAAATGTGCAGAGACGATGTTGAATACCTCGAAGAACGCCGACACAAGGTGCTCTTCGGGCTCCTCGATAATAGGAGAACCTTAGATGTTATCATCAGCATAAGGTCCGGGCTCGGTCACTTTGAAGGTGTGGGTGCCTATTCTTGATTTGGCATTGATTTACATGCAATCAAAAAAGGTAAATTGTTTTTTCTCCTAAAGAACACGACCAAAATTTGTATGTCAAATCAGGACCTAGGGTTGTGAAATTCCCTAACCCCCACAAAAGAAAAAGAATCAAAAAATTCTCCCCAAAAAGAATAAGCCCATAAACCTGAAAACTAGATGAAGCAACCGCAAACCCATCTCGATCCAACCATTCTAAGGAAGGGGTGCAGGCCAAGAGCCAAAAAACCAAAATTGAGCAACCAACAGCATGAATAAGTGAAGGAAGATGAAATCGAAGGAACACACTCACCTTGTCGACCATCTTGCCACGAGACCCACCGACGGAGGTTGAGGGGACCGGGGCACCGACGGAGGTGGATGTTGCCGTTGTTGCCTCCTCTACCTAGGCTCCATGCCGTCCTCACAATGGCTGCCTCTCACGACCAAGCTGCCCCCACGACCGCGACAGATGGGTATACGTCGGTCATCGCTGTTGTTTGGGACGTCGTCACACCGAAGGGCTAAGGTAGGTTTCGATCGCCAGGAACAACTGGTGGGATGGATGTCGGGGAGGAGAAAGGTGGGTGTCATCCAAATTCACCTTAGATCCAGAAAAATAGTGGAACCGAAACTACTTGAGTCCTGGATATATCCCGAGAAACAAAAATAAGTGGGAGGAATCGGGTAAAAAGATTACCGCGAGATAGATTCAGCCTTTGACGGTGTGGGACACGAGATGTGTGGCATGTTGTTTGGGTAAAAAGCACGCGAGGTGTTATATAGTAGTTCTCTATAATGGTGTATCCTTAACTAAAACTATATAATACCTATGTCCGTAGTACAAAATGAGACATTACTATGACTCTTGATATGAATTTGGACATGACACCATCTAGTACTATGAATCTAGACACATTAGATGGTGTCTCATCTGGTATGAGATAACTATATTTTAAAACAGATGTTCATAATACTATATGATGTCTCATCTTATATTAGATAGTTATATTTTAATATTATGGAGTTCATATTATTTTTGGGTTGAAGGGAGTACTATTTAGTGAGGCATGCGCCACTGTAATGGAACCTTCGTTAAAGACGAGGGTGAGTGGTCCGACCCTGACCCACGGCCACACCACGCAAGACGCCATGGCTCAAAACGTACTCCCTCCGTTTCGATTTATATGACGTTTCAGACAGGTTTGAATTTTTCGTTTTGCATTCTATCCCGTTTCATTCCTGTGTCGTTCACGTTGCTGCGCCATCGAGGCCCTGGACGGTGCGGCGCGATCGTCTCCCTCGACACTAGCTCACTCACCATCTCCCCCACGCCGCCTCGATGCCAGCTCACTCGCTGTCTCCCTCACGCCGTTGCTGGCCCCCGCCTTCGCTTGGTGCCCCCGCATCGACCGTGGTGAGAGATGTGGCCGCGGAGAACCGGCGGCGGTCGAGGCGGTGGTGGCCATGGCGTGCTTACGACTACAGGAGGAGGAACACGCGCTCTCCCAGGACAGGCTGTCAGTAGCGCTGCCAAGCGCCTCAAGGATGTCGAGGCCGCCGCGCGCGTCGGTAGGCCGCCTCCGTTCTCGGCTACGACACCGGCTGCATCGCCTTGCAGCTCGGTGACGGCGCGCGCCACCACGGCGCATTACCACTACTGGGCTTGGCCGATCATCTCATCACATTCCAGGCGACGCCGCGAGGATGTACCACCCATACGCGCAGCCGCTTTGCGAGTGGTGTAAGCAGGAGTAGGACCACATGGTGATCGCGGCGACGCACAGCCTGCAGGAGCTCCACCATCTCAACCTCCGGGCCGCCGCCGCAGACGCGCACGACTTTTTCTCGACGGCGGCGCAACCGATGCAAGTGCAACAGTGCCACGGCCTCGGCATGCGACAACGCCTCTCTCAACATAGCACCAGCTTAACTCTACCGTGTACGAGGACGGCGGCTACATCACATGATGCCAATGAGCCCAGCGTCGGCCACTGCAACCACGGTGGCGAGGAGCCATGAGCATAAGGCGGTTCAAGGTGGCCCGAGGAATCACGGCAGCGACATGCAAACGGCTTCGCATCACGCCATCATAGGCCATGGTTAGAGAAGGGAAAGATGGTAGAACATTGTTCACTCCATTTGGCATCATACATTTTGACTCATTTTAGTTTGGCTTGTGGCATCATACAAATCGAGATGGAGAGAGTATTTGCTAACTCGTGCTTATCTATAACTTATCTATAAAGCAAGTAGTGTTTCTACCCAAAATTTTATTCTACCTTACTATTTTGCAGAAAACCCTTAAGTTTTTTTAAATTAACCTGTAATCCCAATGCTGAAAAAAAAGAGGGCTTGGATGAAAAAAAAAAGACCTCCGATTTTATTCTGCCTGGCTATTTTACAGAAAACCACTTGAGTTTTTTCGAAATTAACATGCAGTCTCAATGCTAAAAATGTTAAAAAGAAAGGGAGGGTTTGAATAAAAAAAGATCTAATGCGTTCCTCCCTCCCGTCCCCATCCATGCCGCGCCCCGCGCCGCGCCTGCGCTCCTCCCTCCCATCGCTGCTCGAAGCTCCCGCACCGCGCCTGCGCCTCTCCCGTCCTCATCCGCGCCGCGTCTCGACTTCACCCGTTGCAATGCACGGGCACAATTGCTAGTACTAAGTAATACCATGTTTAATTCCACCCACAAAAGACACTTATCAATATAAACATCTTTGCCAGCATTTTAGAAAATACAGCACATCTGGACAATCAAATTTTGAGCAAGGGAAGACAACCGTGCTAGTAACAGCTATGTTGACCGTCAATAATTCAATAAAGCATGCCCGGCGAACAAAAAAAAATGAGAGCATCCATCAACTGTTCATATCAGCAACGATCAGTTCATCCAAAATAAGCTTTACCTTGTTTACCTAAGCAACAGCCCCTGAAACCTTCATCGAGTGCCCATATCGGCAGCAAATGTGTCGGCCAAAACAAAGTTTACATAAATTAACTTCGACCAACAGCCCTGAAATCACTAGCCTAGGCCACAGCCAGTGTAATAGCAGTACCCTGGTCTCCTAAGTACATACATAAACTACTTACAGGTGTCATCCTGACATTTACAGGAACTATCAGTAGTCTTGCATACAAGGACTCCATCATATCTTGTTGCTTTCCTTCAAGGTTCAAGATCTGCAAATTACGAACGGCTGAGAATGGCAACAAGCCATCTAGATCAAGTGTCCTTTGGTAAACTAAGCAAGCACTGTTTTATAGTGTCTTTATCAAATGATCATGCACAAGATTGATTCTTTTTTCCAGTTAAATGCAACAATCAACTAGCTAGATTGAGAAATTCATAAGGAATACGTGGCTGAGAGTGAAATGTTGTACTCTCCTGCCTTTTCTACCCCACAAGATTAAAGATCATTCTGCCCAATAAGAGATTCCAGAAACAAAAAAGTCAAAATTTTCAGCAACATGGGAATGACAACTCAACTTCAATACTTCCTAAAGGGATAGTCATCTTCACAAAATATATAAAATGTACTAATACATTATATCAAATGAAGTTATTTGCACATCTTGCAATATTAGGGCCGTTAGTTTACATAAATTCATAGTCTAAAGGAAAGACCTAATTAAAGTGCAACAAGAACGCAGAAGAGCAGATTATTGTATCAATCTTTATTTCATAGATTAATATTTAGCAACTAAAGAGAAAACAAAGTTAAAATACCTGTGCCCACATCATCAAACACCTAGGCACAATCTCTTGCAGAGAAAAAGTATTTGCCTGGACAGCATAATTGCATTGTCAAGTCATGTGCCTCATATAGAAATGAACAGAGGGAAACACACATGCAAATATCCAGACATAAAAAACCATATAACAGTATCAGAACCAAGACCCAAATCCATATGCATTTACTATAAAAGCTTTATAGTAGTTGAAAGGACATATGCATACCTCTTGCAAACACCTCTACATCATCTGATACATTTAATCTCAGACTTATAGTGCACTTGGAACCTTTGCACGTGCGGCACATACCAACCTGTAAATTGAAACAATTCAAATGATAAATATGGTGGTTAAAAGGAAAAAAAGATCGAACAAGAGAAGAAAACCTAAAAAAATTATAAGAGTGGTGACAAGACTTGATATAACCCAAAACCTACTCTGACCAAATTCAAATCAGCTCCTGGTAAGGTCACAGTGGGAGACATATCTTGTTGATCATAACAATTCTGGTAGCCACAATTGTGAAAAAGTTCATTACATATGCCCAGAAGAGTTATGCACATCATCAAGTCAAAAAGGTGTATGGTAGATGAAGCAAACAACAGGGACAAAACCAAGAAAGTTGAACAAATTCCTAACGATTCATATGGTGAAGATGACATGGGTGATATGCTAAACGAATCCTTTCTCAAAGAAGGAATGAAGCCTCTTCATCTAGAAGTAAACAAGTATGATTGATCAGATATCAAAAATATAAATATTATTCTGCCACTGTAGAAAAAATTGTTTGATTTTGCTGATTACATTCAAACCAAGATATATGATGAAAAGAATGAAGTTGGTGAAATAATTGGAGCTGCTGAGTCGAGCAAAAATGTGAACCAATATGCAGACGATATGCAAGACAAGAAGCCTAATGAGTAATGAAGAAGGTATGGTCATAACATAGAGAGGTGATCTTAAGAAGCCTGAGGTAAGCCTGAAGTAAATGCTGAAGCTTTAAATGATGGATACAAGGTTGTGGAACACAAAAGGAAAGAAAAACAAGTCAATGTTTGGGCAACCTAGGAGGACCTAGGGCCTTCCCAGGTCAAAAGACAAGATAAAGCTGAAAGACTGACGAGGAGAAATTTGAAACGTACTCCTAAACATTCCTCAAATTCCTTTGAAACTATATCAGATAGAGATACATGAGAAAAGCTAGATGTATGGATGCTAAGATAAAAGAGAGAACTCTGGTGAGATTTCACCAAGTTATTGAAATCTTTTAAAAAACTCGAGCTCTGATGCAGAGAAGTTTATTACTGTGAGTTCACAAAAATAGTGCTCTAGGAAAATAAATCTAATTTGAAAGTTGCAGAAAGGTAGGAAGAGGATTCAGGACCTTTTAAATTCTAATACCCCCTAAATTACAGCATAAAGAGTAAAAATAATAATAGAAAATGAAATTGTAAATTGACAGGTTCTTTATGGGATTGTAAGCATGCATGTACAAAAAGGAACAGCAGATCTCAATAATAACAGCTCACTCAAACTCAAATCTGAGCTGCATTGGCTCCAAGACCCTGATTTTCAAGATTAATTAATAGAACTTGGCACAAACCAATCAGGTTAAGATATTATTGAAAAAAATACGAATATAAGAGGAAAAATAAAGAATGCTTTCAAAGATTGGGTTGAGGTTTAGCTGGAAAATAATTAATACTCCCTCCTTCCCAAAATATAGCTACCTTTAGCTATAAATCTGGACAAAAGAACACATTTGGCTTGGCTGTTGATGAAAGGCGATAACAACACAGTATTTTTGTAGGATAGCTAATGGTAGTAGAAAGAAAAACAATACCAAATCTAAAAATGGGGAGAAACTATTAATGGGGCAGAAACTCAGATAGAAATGCCACCGACTAAAGACTTCTGTAAGGATTGTTAAGGCTAGCGCAGGCAATTTGATCCCAATATATTTAGCAGGGCAGAGACTATCAAACATTCACAATGTTGAATTGGGTAGGCCTTTTAGTGAAGAAGAAATAAACAAAAAAACGCTCCAAAGAGTTTTACGACAATAAATTTGATGTTAGTGGGCTAGATTATGGGATAATCACCCTTCTAGACTTCTTCCAAAAGTTGGTCATGCTGAGCAAATAGCCGAATGCAACAAGGCGAACCCATCTGAATTGTTTGTATGAACTTGTAATTGACATTGAGATTAGAGCCTTACATAGTTACATGAAATTGATAAGACAAACCTAAAATGCCTCTATTAACAGGAATAAAACAGATGGGACCATGCCCCAATATGAAACCAAAAGAAGAAAGCAAATGAACATTCCTTGTCAAGTAATCTAGTGTTTGGAAAAATGAGGTTTTAGCCCAAATAGGCAGGGGTGGTTGAAACGCCACGTGTAATGCGGCACTTAGTGCCAAATAACAAACCAGATAGGCACACATGTCCAGAGTTATAAAGGTGTAAAGCAGTGCTGATCGTATAGATAAGATGGTACAGGAAATGCAAAATAATGGGTTGATAGAGCTTGCTTCCTTATTATTTGATGATGGCGTAGCAATGTTGCAATATACCAAGGACAATTCTCAGTCTTAAAAATGACTTGGAAACATATAGATTCCAGAAAATGGTGATTCTGTTGTATATGTGAGTACAGGTTTCAAAATAAATTTAGCTAAAGGTGAATTGTTATGGGGGAAGATCTTATGCAAACATGTTCAATTGTTGATTAGGAAAATTTCCAATCATACCTGGAGTGCATCTGTTAGTGCTTCTAGAACACAAGTGACTAGGAGAAAGTAGACGAGAAAAATAATAAAAAGGCTTGATATCTACCAGGGAGATCTATGTCAATTGATGGCAGGGCCACTTTGATTAATGCCAGTTATCCAACATCCCTACTTGCTGTATGTCCATGTCCTTATTCCTGAACACTGTCTGGCAAAGTGGTGGACAAAGATAGTATCACCAGATCGAACAGGACAACATTTTGTCACTCAAAAAAAAGGAAGGGGGTCTTGGTATTAAAAATCTGAGGCAATGAATGTTAAGTGTATAAATGTTGGTGGAAACTAGAAAAAGAGGAAGGTTTATAGCACGAGATTGTCAAGAAAAAAAAAAGGTAGATGAATCATCTTGTTGCGCTGACCTACTTAAGGTTCATCAAAACATTCATTTGAAAGGCACGAAAGTCATCATTTGTAAATTGTAATGGTGATAATACCAGATAATGAGAGGCTAAATAGATTGGTGTAAACCTTGCTCAATAATATATGCTATTTATGATATCTGTGACAAGGATAAATTAGTGAGTCAGTGCTATACCAATGGCAGCAAAGTTTTAGGAGATGGTTAACAGGTTTCCCAAAAGATAAATGAGATTTTGTACTGTCACAACATGTTAGTCTGTCTGTTGCTCCTCATGTTGCCACATGGTCTTGGGGGAATAAAGGCAGGTTTTTAGTGAAATTCATATAGATGATAAGATATTATGGTGATAGTTCTTTTACACACGTATGGAAAGCTAAATACCTGTCAAAGTTAAAACATTTTTGTGGTTGTTAGAAAAAGGTATGCTGTTAAACAAAGGTAAAATATTGAAAAGAAATGGCTGGGTGATCCCAAATACTGTATTCTGTGATCATCCTGACACTGTCCAACATTTCTTATTTGAATGTGCTACACCTAAGGTTGTTTGGAGAGAAATTGCTATGTTCATTCATGCTGATGCTATTCCCAGATCAGCTACAAGTTTTTTTCTCATGGGTTGAGAAATTCTTACCCAAAGGTTAAGAAAGACGTGTCACTGGGCTAGGCAGTTATGTTGGCAAATTGGAAGGCAAGAAATAGAGGCTGCTTTGGAAAGACAATTCAATCTCATAATTCTCCATGATTGTGTTGCCATAAAGTAGAGTTGCTGAACAGGGTGAGCAAACAAGAACTCCTACAAGAATCGGAAAGCATGTTGGCATGTGGTATGATATGGGATGTGATACTGCTAGTCAACCTGTCTCTGCTAATGTACTTCATGCTCCTGATGATATGCCTACAGGGGACAGCTACAGGATGTGATATGCCCGCAAGACGGAGAATTGTGGCGAAAAGGATGTGCTTTTGGTGTCCAGGTATCTCTTTTCTCCGGTTTGTTCAGGTACCTCTGCTAGACTAGCCTTTGGTACTGTAGTTAGAGTTAGTAGATTCTACTTGCCTTACATTATCTCTGGCTTCCTAACTATATTTTCATCTGCTACTGATATAATATTTCATTTCTCTTCATTTATAATGAAAAAATGGACATCTTAGCTTCGAAAAAAGCAGCACTAAACACTCATCAAAACAAAAAATAGAACAGTCTGAATGTTTTTTTAATTGATTTACACGAAAACTCCTGCCTTTTATATGTAGTAAATAAATGCTTTCTTATAATTATGTTTTTGCCTCTCATAGTGGTCTGCCCACTAAAAATGTCTTGTAACTATGGACAAACATAACGACATTTATAGCAGATATAAAGTAAACTGCAGTTAACATCGTATAAGTAAACTTACTTGTATGTCTACGCTGGAACCAATGCCTCTTCCTTTGTCAAGATGATTCTCGCATATTTGCATAAAGTTCATTCTCCAACTGATAGCAACAACAATAGTAATAAATGTGCGAGTTAATGAAGGAGATCATAAACATGAAGTGTAATTTTTCTATCCATTTCAGTCACAAAATAACAAATCACCTTTACTGCTATTACTGTTAATAATAAATACCTCCACTGTTGTTGCAATGCACTTTCCATTCATGCATTGAATGATATCACCGGCTCTAACTCCTAATTTCTCAGCAGTTGATCCATAGGACACCTATAGTGCAATTTGTCATGTACAGTCAACAATATGCGATAAAAGAAAGTAAGGAATTGTTTAAGAAAATAAGAACAGCAGACAATGTATACCTCTTTAACTATTAGACCCGAATCGACATTAAATTTGCAGGAGATCTTCTCCATATGAATTGGATCTAGAAACTTCATGGCTGAAAGTTTCATCCCAATATGCAAGCGAGGGATGTAACTACACATGATTATTATTTATTAGTATGTGTGAAATGCATTGGAGTTTGAAAAAGTGAAGGGTGTTCTGTATTAGTACGAGTGAGATAGACAAAATGAAGTCTTTTTGGGACAAAGGTAGTATTATACAATGAGGGCAACGAAGAAACTAACCAAAACTTTTTCCACAAATCCAAGCAATGGAGTATAATAGAGGAAGGAATAAATCCCATTACTGGAACATTAGCCATCCCCAAAACTTGCCAATTGAAGTTAATAATTGGTTCTCCAATGCCAGACTAAAATATTTAAATTATCGATATCAGAACCATAAGCAACAAAAGTTAATACTAATTTATGAGACAATCACAGTGATATTTATACCTGACCAGTCGTGGAACCAGTATACATATAGTAATGGCGTTCAAATTTACTTGGGCCCTTAAATTGGACATGCCCATGATTGATAGTCAAATTTAGATCCCCATCTCTACCAAGGGCAAATATGTCCTGGCCAAACGTCACCTCACTGCTGAAACTGGGAATCTTAGCACATGAGTCTACATCAACCTTAAACAGCGCAATGTTAAAGTGCCTGTCATAATGTAGCAAGGCTGCTGGTACAGTTGTCTCATCCTTATCAAGCAAGTGAGCACAAACCTAAAAATATAGATGCAAAAGGCACGCGTTACATTATTTTGCGAATAAATAGTAACATGACATAATCACAGTATTTAACAGAAGTGTATTGTTTCCTTTACTTTCTAATGGAAGTGTTGTGCTCTCTGTGTGTGCTAGACATGTATTTATCTGTGTGTTCCTAGGCCCAAAAGGCCCATATACTCTTGTCTATGTGTATATATATTTGAGATGAGAATCCAGTGGCTCCCAATCAAAAAATCTTCACTAGGTTGCTTACGAAGGAATCTAACCGATAGGCTTCAACTGTAATAACACTAAACTACAGATTTTATTTACTTTGTATGTCAACTGACAAAGGGTCTAAACCACAGTTAGTTTGTATGTGAACTCGCCGTGGCATCAGGTGAATACTCATCTGAACCTAACCACTGGTCCAGCGACGAGTACTTTGAGCAGATTAGACGTGCAGATGTAAGGTTTACTCTCCTCATCACAATTGATGAAAAAACCAGATGACCGTGCCATCAATGTGCCATCTGTAGATGCAATGATTGGTTAGCAAAAATAAATCATAGAATAAACACAAAATAAAGGCAGTGTGTTACATACCAACATAGGATGAAAGGCTAAGAACAACTTTAGCTCCTTCAATAACTGTTTTGGTTGAAGAGTCATGAACAGCAAGCAGATTTTGATTTCGCATACACGACCGAGGAATACGAGGGCCAAGTGTTACAAGCTTCAATTGGCGTTCTGCACGGTGAGGCAGGTTTCATTGAGGTAAATAGCAATTCCAATAACACGATAAAACGATATCCCTCCATTCCAAAACATAAGCACCTCTAGCATTTGAAATTTGTATAGCATTTTTATCCCATTAATCACCTCTTATTCAAAAATTTCCCCACCTTACGCGCAACCACCCTCCCATTCCACACCATATCTCTACTAAACAACTTAAAAAATACTTATATTTTGGAACCGAGGATTATATTACCATTTACACCCGCCAATCAGTTTATTTTGTTCAAATACATGCTATTTCAAACAAAAGAGACAAATGTCATTTATTATTGGCTACTGTTTGCTTAAATAGTTATCTCACCAGTCAGATAAACATCATAGCATCATTGCTTACCGAAAGTAAAAAAGTAAACCATATTATATCTTGTAAGCTTACCTCTTTTCGCACGATACTTCATTTTCAAGTCTTCATAGGCATCCTCAATGGCTGGGTCATGGAATGTTTCTAAGATTTCGCAGCCGGGTCTTGGTGATGACGTGGACAGAAGGCCAACGCATGGGAGAGCTGACCACAGACGAGGCCTCCGTGGAGGAGGAGGCATGCCATGCGCCAGATGAAGTTGCCGCCGCCGGCGCCTCCTCCGGCTCGCTTGTGCCCCTCTCCGGAGGAGCTTTCCTCTCGCCTCGCTGCGATGATGATGCCGCAGCTTCCGATTGAACTGCCCCCGCCCGGTTGGTCGGGCTGTGCTGCGGCTGTTGACGCCGCCGCTCCGCCCTCGACCGGGATCCCGACACCTCTCCAACCTCCTCCTCCGTGGTCGTCGGCGCCATATCGTGCAGCTGTCAAAGGACTCGAAGGGGGCGGCCCGGGCGGGGAGCGGGGCGGACGGGAGCTTAAAGTCGCGGAGGAGGATGCCGATGCCGACCAGGACGGGGACAATGACCCTCAAATAGTTCCAATTATGTCCCTTAAGGCCTTAACCATATAAACAAAAATATAATATTCTTAACTTTTTTTACTTTTAAAAACAGCATAAATTAAATTTCTCAGCAGTTTTGAACGTTGGTTTTAACTAACATAACACCTACCCACCCGATCACCATCCTATATGGTGCCTTACAACTTAAAAAAGAATAGAACCTACATCTCACTGGCATCCCTTCTTTCTCCTCCACCCCTTACTCTCGCATCTTCTCTTCCTTCCTCTCCTCCCTCCCTTGTCTTTTAGTTTTCATCGACGTCTGCACTGCATGTGCCTCCTCTTTCGCGAATAGGCTTGCTGCTCCGACGATGTTGACCACCACATGTATCTCCCACGCTATCCAACGAGCGCCACATGTCCACGCCTCCATTTCTCATGCTGCCCTATCAGAACACCTACTCGCACTCGCACCACGACAGTGTGCCTCCACGCCGATTGCCCCAGTGGTTGTGGTGGTGGCGATGGATTCGTTGTGCCTCCGGCCATCGCTCCTCTCCGGGCGGCCCCCCAGGGCGGCTTCGCCGGCCAGGTGAGTCGCTAGGCCCTCCTCCCTCCTTTGCATGTTGTGTGACTATGTGTGCGTTTAAAGATTGAAGAATGCTTAGGTGACAGAGTAGCTGGCTCATTGGAGATGTTTATATTAATATTTCTTTTGATGTCAGATTTATTTGGTTAGAAGTAAGGGTATAATTGGGTAAGCTGCGAACTCATTTATAAATAAAAATAAATGGATTCATGTCTTATTTTGATTTATAAGTGGATTTTGCATGTTAGCAACTTACGCTTTTGGCTAGAAGTATGAACCTTACTTCCTCTCGTGTTGATAGTAGAAGACGCACAAAAACTTGATAGGTGAATAGGAATTTACCCGCTGCTACTTCTGTGTGTGATCAGTCATTTCAATTTTATCTCATGGAAGAACCAATTTTACGAAAAGATGTACTCTAGTTTCAACTAGTATATGCCGGGACATGGCGATTTTACTGATCAGTCATGTCGGGTCTATTTGTGTTTGGGCAAACCATCTTTGCAACGGACAAAAATGACTGACCTGATGCTCCCTGGTCACCGGCGTCGTGGAGCTCCACCAAGATCCAGATCCGCCGACGGAGCTGGAGCACCGCCACGGACCCGAGCTCCTTTGGCCTCCTCGTAGCCAGCCAACCCCGTCTCGGGCCCAGCCCCCGGCTAGCTCTACCTTTCGAGAACGTTTTAGCTGACATGGCAGACGGCCCATTGGACATTGTCTGCCACGTCTTTGGTTTTTTAAAAAAACTTTCCGTTCTCTAGAAGGGTTTTTAACTATAGCAGCATACGACCGCTCTGGCTTTTTTTGCAAGCGGCCCTCTGGTGCTACAGTTAAAAAACGTTCTCTAGAAGGGCGGGAAGGGGTCATCTAGAAAAATCGGTGCTACAGTTAAAAAACATAGGGCGAGAAGTGTTTTTTAAAAAACCAATGACGCGACAGACGATGCCCAACGATCATGTGCCACGTCAGTTAAAACGTTTATGAGAGAACGATTTTTAAATTTCGCCCTCTTAAACGACGGGAGACGACTAATTTTACAAATTTTCAATTTAAAAAATTATTTTTTATAATTTTTTAAAAAATTAAAAATGCTAAGAATTCGCCATCAGACTCGGGCACATCAGGGTTGTCAGATCGATTTTTCATGAACTGAATCCGCCTAGAGAGTAGATAGAGATATATCCATGCTTAATGGTCCCATGGTTCTATTTCATCTTTGCCTGCACCGAATTTAACTAACGCTGTCTTTAATTTCCTCTCTAGGCGTACGTACGAGGTACTAGCCTCAGGCCCCGTTTGGTCGCTGCTTCTGAAGTTTAGTCAGATTTTAGACTCTATTTACAAAATTCATTTATAATCGATAGATTATTCGTAAAATTAATTTAATAAATCTAATTACGTTATGATTTAAAGATGTTGGGTTACCCTAAATATAAATTAGGTTTAATAGATTTATCTCATTAATAATCCTTCAATTCTATAATTACTTTTATAATTAGTTTACTTTTATAATTAGTTTATATTTAATCTTAGATCAAAAGCCCCCTCAGTAAGAAAGAACACGACCGCGGATTTCAACGACATCGGGCACACCGCACACGACGTCAGTGAAGGAGCGGATGCTGCAGTACTGCATTGGCGAGGTCGACGCCTCCACGGTTCCAGCAAGCGTCCTCCGCCGCATAGCTTCCACCCACCGCCCTAGGCGCCATTCTTCTCGCTAATGCATTCTAAAACACCGCATCTTCGGCCTCTACCCAGACCTTTGCTTATGGGCACACATTCCAAAATCACATAGATCTACTACTACATAGGAGAGAAGTTACACTGACATACGAGTCCCACATAGTTTTTATTTTTTATTTTTGTTTTTAGTGTCACATTAGCCAAGCCGCCTTCAATATTGTTAGTATTGTCTTGGGATAAGATGAGTAATGTGCTATACCTTATTTCACAGTCGAAGAATATGATTTAAATTTCACGTCAAGATGAAAATCTAAAGTAAACTTATTATTTTTTTCTCTGACTCGGATTGGGGAAATTTCTAGGCTTTCAAATGAATAAGAAAATTGACATGTGAAAATTTTCTCTATGGATCTTTCTCCTGTGGAATAGACCGGGTTCATAGGGCGAGCCTCAAGGGATTTTTAATTAGGGGCAATATTATTCTTGCCCTCACTTTTAATTTTAATTTTAATTTTGTTTTTTCCTTATTTTTATTTTATGATTTGCTCCTGCTTTTTTGAAACGAAGCCACACGTTGCCGCCGCTAGTTTAGATGGACAGTTTGATGGTGTTAACTTAATGGCAAAATGACATATATATCCTTGCTTAATATTACATATTTGCCCCTACTTTTTCATCTCTCTTGTGTGTTTGCCCTTGTTTTAACTTTTGACATGATATTTTGTCCGTTTTAGATTGATATTTTGAAAAAAAAATCAAATGTGAACTATCTTTTTACAAACTTTGGTAAATATGACAATGTTGACAAAATTTCAACAGAACTTTGACAAAAAAATTGTACAAATTTGACATAACTAGCACAATTATACTTCAAGTATCACAAATTCATATACATGACTTGTTGTAATTTCCCGAATTTGCGGAAGAAAAACTAGCGGAAAATAATCCAAACTAGTGACACCACGCGGCAAGGAGAGTCTGGTGCGTTCTTGACTTCCCACTGATTAAGGTTCCAAAATTTTGCTGCCCTTGCAGAAGATCAATGATCAAACTCATCAGAAATTCAGAATTAGCTCGCGAGCGTTCTGAAATCCGAAGTGACCTGTTGCATGCAGAGTTAGCAATTTCGAAATGGTGATTTATACCGGGATCAAAATTACCGAAATTTTGGAAATTTCGAACTTTTTTGACCGAAATTTTTAAAAATTTGATAAATTTGTAATGAATTTGAATAAAATTTGACCAAACCAATAAAAATTTGGACAAAACCGAAAATTTCGAGCGAGATATGTATTTACCGGGAGACCAAAATTTTGAAAATTTTGGAAATTTCGGACCGAAATTGCAAACCCTGGTTGCATGCGCCGATGCGCATACCTCAAATTCAAAGGTTAAAGCAAAGAAGCTTGTTTGATTCAAGGAAGCTACTGCCGATTGCTCTCGCCGGAGACGGCCGAGCGTTGATGTGTGCTCCACCGTGCACGCGATGAGGGTGTTCACTGTCGCCACCAATCCCTGGGAGAGAGAACGGAGTCGACCAGATCTGGAACGCCACCATCAGGACTCGGGAGGTTTGGCTCACTGGCTGAGACCGAAAGCGAGCCATGTGAAGCCGCCACCGCCCACTGGTGGGCTAACCGCACGCATTTGCAGCGGTGAGGTCGACGGGATCAGGGACGATGACACAAACCGCGAACCGAAAGCCTCCGTACTCTCTCGCTTGGTTGGGCCGTTGCCCGCGTCCTGCTCTACATGCGTGTTCCGGGTACGGCTCGATCCGGCTGAAATCTGCCACCCACGCTTGGACCGGAGAGATCCATTAATGATGCCGCCAATGCCCAACGCCTCAACGTGACAACACGTCCCAACTGTGTGAGCTATTGGTGTTGGATGTGCGTTCTCCTATTTTTTTATATGTGTGTATATATATTATTATAAAAAATTAAAAAATTAAAGATGTTTTTTGAAATTCTGGTACGTGGTTGAGTTAGTTTTTAATTTATCGTTCATATTTAATTTAACATGAGCCTAAAATATTTATTATATATCCTCAACTGGTCCATACCATCTCGTCGCCCCATCCCTCGTGCCTCTGCTGCGCCCCTCACGTGATCAGCGCATTTTTTCTTTTTTTTATTTTTTCTTTCGATCATCCTTATTCTATCCCGATCCTTTCGATCTCTTCCAATCTCCTCTGTTGTATCCTCCTTTTCTCTTTTTTACCTTTTTTTCAAATTTCTATCCGTATAAATATTTTTTGAAATTATATTTTTAAGGTGTGTATGCGACAGACAGGTTTGCTTGTTTTGCAAATGTATTTTTATAAAAAAACTTTTACTGATTAAATAATCAGAATTTAATTTTAATCTTTGATTGATGAGGTATAACAAAATACATGCGTCAAGATATAACAAAATACATGCGTCAACTTATGAAGCTGTATATGAAGAGATTCTTCATATGATGAAGCATAAAACGAGCGTAATCGGGCTTAATGTTATATATGATTTCTAATTTGGTTTGCCATTGTTTTGTTTATTTTGTTTCAATGGGTCGTTTAAATTGATAGAGTTTTAATTATATAAAATTTGTATTTGTTTGTTGCCGATCGATAACTGAATTAAAACAAGCGGAACATGGGCACTGAGACTGAGACACGTGCCAATATTCTGAGTGTACATCTTTCAGATGAAAATCTCACATGCATGAAAATTTGAAAATTAACGTAATATATATAATACCCAAGTCAAAATTTCATAATTCCTCCGTTCAAAAATAATCATCGGTTTTGAATTTGAGTTCCTTAGCTTTGACCAACAATACGGATTACTTAAATAATCTAATTATTCAGCATCGATGTTGTACTGCTCTCTATTCCATTTGATCATCACCTATGATTTTTAAGTTTTTTTTCAAAATAATGTCTATTTGTTATTTACGCAAAGAGTAAATATGTATCACAAAATTCCCTACATATATGCAACTGTACGTATGTATGATGCTAGTCAAAGATTAATTTTTATTGGTTCAATCAATATAATATTTATAGTGTGAATTAATTTTTATTGGATACGTAACGACGGAGCAATAGAGATTAATTTTATAATGATGAATATTTTTGTGTTCTTGGTTGTTTTTTCTTAGAAGATGATCAAACTGAGATAAAGAGAGTATTAGATTTGTGATCGAAAATATTTTACAGATATCTTACATACACTTAAACCTATTTACCTTGAAGTTGCTTGGTAGAAAATAATAACGGTTAAAGTTCATTTTACTCCCGAGTCTCGACCAAAACGACGAGTACGGAGGAATTACACATACGAGCTGTAAGGCCGATCTCGATCTTGTTTCATGCACATTAAATACGGTGACACATCGGCATGGAGGGGATTTTTGCATGAAATAGAGAGGAGAGAGGGTGGAATCGTTTCATCCCGGTGAAACGCATTCGCGTTGTTTCCAACGTCTTGGAAACCGGGTGAAACGAGCACTGAGGCATTTCGTTTCGTCATCCCCGATCCCTGCGGGCGCCATCGTCGCCCTCTCCCGCGGGAAATTTCCGGCTCGCCGCGCCATTTTCCTCTCCCACCCGCCTTCGCGCCATTACCATCCCTCTCCCGTGCCACTCCATTCCTCCCGAATCCTGCTTGGCCTCCGTCCTCCTGAATCCGGTCGCCGTCGACGATTCCGGGCCAGATCCACTGCTAGGCGCGCAGCCTCATGGATCCGCCGCCGGCCGACGATTCTGGGCGGCGCGCGCCGGGAGAGGAGCGAAGAAGGGACGGCGGCTTGGAATGAAGCAGGCTACTCCATCACCAGCTCCGACTTCGTCGATTGCGCCGCCATCGGTTCGGCGGCCGACGCCGACTTCGTCCCCAACCTCGACGACTTCGTCCCCAACCGCGCCCACTTCGTCCTCCGTGCGCCGACAGCGTCCCCGCTGCACCGACGCCGAGATCGACCGTGGTGCCTAGGCCACCGCAAGGAGTAGGATGGGGTTCCATGACTCCAAATTTTTCATCCCTTCCCGGAAACCAAGGCTCAAATTCATGGTAATTTTTTCATCTTTGTTGTCCGGTAGGCATACTAGTATGCGAGATCCATTTTCTGGCAAGCTGCAGTTCATTGGTTGTCCGTAGGAATCAATATGTAAGGATGTTGTCCAGGGCCAATTGATTTCCAGTTGGAATTGATTTCCAGTAGGAATTGATTTCCAATGTTGTCCAGGGCCAATTGATTTGCAATGTTGTCCAGTAGGAATTAAACTTTAGAAACTGAATTGTATTGTCTCGTGGTAAAATAGATCGGTAGCTTTCCATCTGTACATATTTTTACGTGTGGTAAAATAGATTGGTTGCTTTCCATCTTTACATATTGATTTACGTAGCAAGTTATCTAGATGGATTCGATTCAATGACAAATTCCAAATTCAGGATGCAACGACCACACTATCCACTAGGTGGTTTTTTAAATATGATGAACCAACCACACTATCCGCCACAACCACAAGTCCAAGAAGATAATTTTCATTTGGTTGGTCAGTCTATGACCTTCAACCCAATGTCTCCACCAGCACCACCAAATGCCTATACAAGTGGATATGATAGTTGAAGATGAGAAGGAACCACATATTATTGAAGAAAATCTAGATCTAAACCTGCCTCCTAGTTCATCAACGATTGAAGAACCGGAATTAGATCGGGAAGTTCCATTAAAGAGAGCTTTAGAAAAAGATACTACTATTCGTGATCGATCGGCTCATCGCCGACTTAAGAATGATTTGATGGAACATTTATGGAATAAGTTTGGTCCCCTTCCACCTAGACCTGGAGTTTGAGATAGAATACATGTAATTATTTTATATTTTTTATCATTTATATAAATATGCATGTGCACTTGTTACTGTCTGAATGCTCATTGTCGATTAATTTGGTTTCTGCAGGGTGGCAATCTGGCAGTGATAAGTCATCTCCATCGCTGTTTAAGAAGTCAGGTTAGTTCTGGAATCTGAACACTAAATTTTTCTTTTTTTTTTGAACCACATAGCAGTTTCTGTCAGTTTGAATGAACCTGAAAAATGGGAGGGTTCTGAGTACAATTTCTGTCAGTTTGAATGAAGCTGATAGTACTGTATGTGTATATGCTCATGTTAATGATCCTAAACCTGACCCCGAGCTCAAGCCAAACTGTTTTTTGTGCTGTACAGGATGAAAGCAAAGTTCTGAATCCAAAGTGTTCCAGTGACAAGAAAGACTGAAGGCTCTCTGAAGTTTTGCTATCTTATTTTAGTATCTGCAGTACTATGCTATCTAAAGTACTGAATGTTATCTGAACCTATGTTATCTGCGTCGTCCAAGTTCTGTGAACTGAACTTTGTAATCTGCAGTGCTGTACTTATCTATCTTGTGGTCGTATGAACTAAAGAATCGTATGAACAAGAGTATCTATTCCTTGCACGGCTTGTATTTCAGTTTGTGTGTTTTCTTTGCACTGCTAGTATTTCAGTTTGTGTGTATGTGGCTACAGGAGACCATGGCGCATATGATCCTTGCTTCTTGATGCAATTTAATTGTGTATATATTTGGAAACCGTGCATTGAAATGCAGCACTGTGAAGGTGAGTTTCATTCACTGTTTCATCGAGTTTTCATCGAGTTTAAGCTGATTTGGCTTTTTAGAAACTGTGCCCATGAAACAGCACTGAGACTGGCCTAAATATAATCAGAGTGTAGATTGTGTTGGAGTTGAAGTTGTGGCTAGTTGATAGGAACAGAGTTAGAGACCATCCGATCGAGGTCAAAGCCTATATGACTCCTCCAGTTATAACTATCTGATAACTATTTTGAATAACCCAATGTTTATTCGAGAAGTACAGCAGCGTTAGGAGTACTAACGATCGATCACCTGTACACTGAGAGTGGACTTTAACTGTCAACTTTGATTGGCCATGCCGTAATAACTCGAGTCAAGCATCCTTGATCGCACTTGCAGTACTGTTCCTGTAAAATTATAAAAATCAAAGAGAGAGAGAGAGAGAGAGTCTCGGCGAGAGCAAAACACCTCGCACTCTTAATTCCTAGGCCTTACCTCTTTTCTACATGTTTTTTTATTTTTATATGTAATTTTTACTCATATATTTAATGAAATTGGCACACCATTGTCGGTTCATTAAGAAAAATAAAACACACGTAACACGTTGCACGTCTTCGTTGTACATATCTCTTCACGGCAGTATGCAGAGAGTATCTGAACATGAAGCTGAATGGAGCATAGCTGATAATGCAAAGTAGCAGAATATCTGTATATGCAACAATACGAAGCTGGCTGGGATCGCAGTGGCCAGTGGGACATCGCACTAGTGATGAGACCTTAACGTCCAACCGCATCAAGGAAAGCAAAACAGCGACCGTACACGTACAATGAGTCGTTTCTGACTTCTTTGTTGACTGCATTTAAACCTGCACGATCGCATGCCAACCGTCCTGATGTTATCCGTGTTTGACACTTTTGACTTGCTTGTCAAACAAGCTCTCTCTGGACAGTAATGAATTCACTGTAGCTAGCTTCTGACTTTTTTTAAGACGACTGTTGGTTAGTTCCCAAATCATCAATAATCCTAATCCATGTACTATATTAGTATATGTGTTATAAGTATAGTAATTATCTATCATTTATTTTTCTGTCTTTTGATCTACTCCAATTCTGTAGCATGGGCTGTTTGATTAAGTTGAGAAACAGACACCCTAAATGGGCCTCCACATACGCATGTTGCTGATCGTTTTCACGCTCTCGATGCGTTACATTCGTAATCTCGTGTACGTACGGCGTGACACATTACCGGCACTGTACACGGCGGTAGATTGACCTGATGGCGTACGGGAGTAATCTGGTTCAGGTCACCAACACGTGATTATTGAAATCTTAATGACGGATTAAGGAAACGGTTGGGTGAGCGGTTGGCTCTAACTCCGGAAATCTGCAACGAGATGATGCGCTTGAAATCATTATTCATAGACCGATTGCATATTCTTTCCGATCGAAAAGATTAAGCTTAACCAACTAACGAGTACGTTCTTTAGTCGTCTATACGTCAAGATTATAGTCCCAAAGGCTGTGTCGTTCACATCAGCATCAGTGGCTATCACGGTTGGAATCGATCGTTTTTTCTTGCACACAATGGAGGATGACAACTCCAAATGTTTATTTCTCACGGCGGTCGGTTGGGAGTTGGGATCGACTGTCTGAAAACTAAATTAATAAATCATGCACTCCTGATGTCCACCAAAAATAGATGTAGGATTGGCCTTTCGTGAATTCGTGTATCTCTCGATGTCAAATACGATTGATATGCACCGCGAAACTGAAGATTCTGGGCGATGTCGAAGTTCAGAGTTCCGACCACCTTACCGTCCTTGCAACGACGACAGGAAACAACCAACCTTACCAACGCCCAACTGCGATCCAACTTGCACATATGGTAGTACAATATTTTTATATTAATTATAAATTATTTTAATTTTTAGTCAATTTTTTAATAAATTTAACAACATCTACAACATTAAATTAGTTTAATCAAATATAGAAAAAATATATTTTGATAATATGTTTATTTTATATTAAAAATGTTACTGTATTCTTTTACAAATTTAATTAAACTAACAAAATTTATAAGTAGAAACTTAAAATATGAAATGGTAGTGTGCAAGCCACGTGGTCATATGCCACTGTGTGTAACAAGAAGAAGCGTACGTGAAAAGTCCCTAGCTAAGTAATGTAATAAATCACATGTAAGCTTGCACAAGAGAAGTTCACAAAACCATATATGCTTGCAGCTATTTGGCACTAAACTACAACATGATGGATTGCTTTTGCGGCTTAATTTGCATGCGAAACCAAAAAGCGCAGAACAGTGTCTGAACTTTTGGCTCCTATGTGGCTAAGAGTCTGTCCAGCGGGCTATGAGTCGGTTCAGCGGAGCTACTCATTTGTTTCTTTTCGGTTCTGTAGAGTGAAGTCAAGCTGCAGTGTAGTCTGGACATATATAAAAGCATCAAGTTAATGCGTAACGTCATAGTCAACTTTCCGTTCTAGCCCTGTTCATTATTCACTTCTCAACTTTATCTTTGTAATAGCATATGTCATGGACCTCCTAAAACGTACAATACATGAATGAAATCAAGGAGTCTCATGAGTTATTCTCGTCTTTTGACTCAGATTTCAGGACGTAATCTGGCGCAAAATGAAGCCTTATGGCTTAGTCCTACTTACTG
Organism: Oryza australiensis; assembly: GCA_019925245.2. Classification (NCBI taxonomy): domain Eukaryota; kingdom Viridiplantae; phylum Streptophyta; class Magnoliopsida; order Poales; family Poaceae; genus Oryza; species Oryza australiensis. Next base: position 9,011,300 of record JAIFGZ020000116.1, on the reverse strand, counting down.
GTGTATGACATAGTATAGTAAACTGAAATTGATGTGCAGACACTGGTATAAAGTGAAGCCGTGATGCAATTGACCTGGTGGAAAGTGCAAATAAGACTGCGTTATTATGGGCTATTTCCTAGTTTATTACGAATGTATTTTTCGAACGATTAAATGTTTAGTTTTATGTAAAAAATTTATATAAAAGTTTCTTAAAAATCAAACAAATTCGTTGTTATATTTATAATAATTAATTTTAATTAATTATGAGCAAATGAATGCAGCTGTTTAGCTCAGCCAAAACGCTGAAAAGAACCGTCTAAGAATAGCACGCAACTTATATATTCTTGAGAAATTCTACATTTTACTCAATAAACAGCTGGTTCTACAAATTGACATCGACAAAATAACATCTACAACATGCCATCATGTAAGCACATTTTCTTTTTCTTTCACCGCCATTAGGTTTTCATCCATAAACCTCCATCACGTCTTAAAAAGACTGTTTTGTCCCTAGAATTTGATTGTCATCATACTAAATGCCCAAACTACCCGTAAATCTCATAAATAATTTAATAGCAAAATTGTTTGCATATTTCTCATATGCAAATTCTGTAGAAATGGGTGTATTGGAGGTCTTTTTAGGGGGAAATGGTCTTTGTTTAAATAATTAACGAAGGCCTATATATAGAAACCTAATGGCGGTGAATAAAAAGACAACAATGCCTGTAACATGGTATTTTATAGAACTGATCGTTCGTCCATAACAAAAACATAAAATTTTTTAATTTTAATAAAAATATTATGTATATATAATGTGCTAAAATGCGAACAAATATGGGCTTTGTGACGGCACTCGGAGTGTATAAGATGATTCGAGCATGTATTAGATAATAGTGATGATGAAGACAATAGTGATGATGTTGGTTCTACCATCCACTCACCACCACTACGTTTATAAATTTTACAAATTAGTTATTGATATTATGCAATAGTCTAAATCTAATATTTGTTTAAATCAAATTAATAACATATAATATATTCAAATAAGTATAGGTATTTTACTCATAACAAAGCATGCACATATTTGCTAATAATACTAAAAGCTTGTAATATTTTTGGAGCTCTGTTAGGACCTATTAAAAGGATATGTACCGCAGTTGAGACGGCTGCCGTCTCAATAAGTCTCCATATTAATTAAGGATCCTGCTCAAAATTTGATATGTGACATACAGCCTAACATAGAAATTTCATGTGGTGGAAGGCAATGTTTGAGGCGTAAGCTTCGAAGACTTGATTCTGAGAGGTTCCATTTTATTGATAAAAACAGAAACAGGGGAAACGTTTGTTTCTGAAAAAAAGAAAGATTATCTGTAAACCGATTATAGTTAAACTAACTTTTCAGGAGTAAAGGACCCAGCAATCAGAACCACTCGCTAGGGAGGACGTACAGTTAGAGCATTAACTTGGCAAGCGTTTTTTCTTTGCAGGTAATGGCCTCTGTCAAACCGAATAAAGATCGGTAGTTTGGCACGATGCACAGGTCAAGATCAATTTAAATAAGCAGATGGTCACATTTAATGTGTAGTATGATGAGAAGAGGTAGAATAAGCGAAGTTTACAATCCTGTCCCACGAAAGATGTCGATCCGAAGTGCTGTTCGTCGTAGTACAGGTCAGGAGGACAGATCCAAGACTAAGAGACGGTTCGCCTGTGCGACACAAGGCAAGAGAGACGTGCACCAAACAGGATTGCACTTGCACACCTGCATTACGCGGCGGGTGTATGGTTGCAGCTAGCTTTATTAATGAGAGTTTCTGCCCTTTTCTGGTCGATCGATGACGAGCAAACACGGCGCGTTTCGCCACGCTTTCTCCCAACCCCCAAAACTCCATCCCATGTCGGCCGCCCAACCGATCGCCTCATCGTCCTCCAGACCGATCAGAGATATTCAGATCCGTCAACTCCATCATTTCACACGGCTACGACAGCTGCTTCGGCTGCACTTTCACTCGTATCATTCAGCACGAGGGGAAGAAAAACAAGCCGTGGTTTTCCGTTTCTTCAGAAGTCATGGACAGATCGTCTCACGCCGGCCAAGATGATTTCGGAACTCAGTAAAATATTAAATATAAATTATTTACGAAACATATTAATAATCAATAGGTAATTTGTGAGACGAATCGAATGAGTCTAATTACGTTATCGTTATGATTTGACGATGTGATGTTACATTAAATATTTGCTAATCATAAATTAATTAGGTTTAATAGATTCGTCTCGCGAATCATTTTTTAATTAGATAATTATTCTTATAATTAACTCATATTTAATCTTTTATTTTGATGTGAAAATAGACTAATTTAAGTTCCCATAACCAAACACCTGCTACTACTACGTTAATGCTGCTGCCAAGGCTGCAGTCAAAGGACCACACTGTCATTGGCTCCGGGACAATAGGAGGCCATATATGTAGCCATTTTTAGGGAGATTTCACCACTTGCACAGTTCCACTATTGCTACGCAGATCACTGCATACGTAATTAACGCTTTCTTACAAGCTCAGAAGCTGTCTGCACCTACAGCTATTCTGTCATCAGCTATCACTGCTCTGTCCGAACTTGTCTGAACTATTACCGTACTGTGTGTCTATGAATTTATGAAGTGGAGTCTTATAAGAAAAATACAACCGAGTATACTCCGTACTGTACTACCCTTATCAGGATTCAAGGGTAGTAGGAGTATAGCATTACCAGATCAGGCACTTCTAGTCTTCTAGATGTGGCCATCCAAAGAGTAATGGTAACAGGAGTACCATCTAGTCTACTATTGATCTTTCAAAAAAATGAAAAAAGAAGAATAGGAGTAGTAGTATAGGAATAGGAGTACTAGTATCCAGCTAGAGTTGCTTGCCAGGGTCAGAATTTGTCCAAACAGAGCTTGTAATGCACACTGACGAAGTCGATCCGATCAAATCAGAGTCAACATTTAAGGAGTACTATTTTGAAGTAAAACTGTTCAGTTGTTACAAGATTACATGTGAATTTGCGAGGATTGGACATGAGTGTTCATCTCGTAGTTTAATGATGGGTACCCAACCTGCAACAACAGTGCTTTAATTGTACAAGCAGAGGGTACCAACAGAAGAGTAATTTGCACATGCAGTCCTGAAACTGATGCCATTGCGGAACACACAGCCCTGTACGGTGCAGATGCAAGGGAGCCCAATTCAGTCCCAGCCATTATCTGTATTGCCGTACTTCCGCAGGGAAAGTTAACCTCTCATCTGATCTACCATTGCATACCTAATCTCAAAAGGAAGTGGAGTAAAAAAAAAAACAAGACCAATCTTCAGAGAGGTTCGCTCGGCGATAGGAGAGGACCTGATTTTTGGACTCAAATCAGGATTGACGAATAGAGTACCAAGAGTTTTTTCGACGGGTCAAGGCCTCGAGGGTCCCAACAGTTGAACTAACTCGGTTATGATTTGGACACTTGGTGATTAACTACTAGTAGTACTTAGTACTGCTTATTGTTATTGGCTTGTTACATCATTCGGTGCTCAAAAATCTTATGCAAATTTAGATGGGACAGACAGCAGCAGCAGCTACTAGCAACATATGAGAATTATGTTCGGTGTATCATGCATGACTTATAACTCGCGTGAACGAACTCACCTGGATCCAGATGCGACCAGTACTGTACCTGTGCACATTGCTTGTGTATTACTCCACTTAATTACACACACTATTATTTTCCTCAGATAATGCCCACAGAACAAGGCTGTCACTAGAAATGGTCCTCCCCCAGAGTCCAGGTGCTAGGAGTAAGCTACTCCTAGCAATCATATATACTCATATGACATATCCAAATTGACACCGGGGTTAAGTCGTTAACCGTCACTGCGAGTTGCACTTGTATAAACAAAAAGAAGGGAAAACCATGATGTACAAATCTAATAAGGGGGCAGCCAACGCTTCCGGTTGGTGGCGGTAGACCGGCCTCTTTAAGCTACCCCATCCGCCCCTGATTTATTAATTAATCCCTCGTCTCCGCCACCGTGCGTGCCGTGCCGCGCGGCGCCTCCCCTTATATTAGACCCCAACCTCGCGCCGGACACACCATCACCAACACACCACCGCAACCCATCCGTCTCGCACCGCACCGCATCGCGTCCCATCTTTACATAGCGCTCGCTGCACCGCTCAGGCGCCCACGGCGCGCACGGCAAAAGGCTAAACTCGTAGTACGTAGCACGCGGCGTGCGAGCGTTGGCGCGGTGCGCGGCGGCGTGCGAGTAGTGAGCAAAGCATCATGCCGGGCGCGGCGGCGGGGTACTCCGGGTCGGTGAAGCTCAAGTACGTGAAGCTGGGATACCAGTATTTGGTGAACCACTTCCTGACGCTGCTGCTGGTGCCGGTGATGGCGGCGACGGCGCTCGAGCTAGCTCGGATGGGACCCGGGGAACTGCTGTCGCTGTGGCGGTCGCTGCAGCTCGACCTCGTCCACATCCTCTGCTCGGCGTTCCTCGTCGTGTTCGTCGGCACGGTGTACTTCATGTCGCGGCCCAGGCCGGTGTACCTCGTCGACTACTCCTGCTACAAGCCGCCACCCAGCTGCAGGGTGCCGTTCGCCACCTTCATGGAGCACACGCGCCTCATCACCGACGACGAGAAGAGTGTGCGGTTCCAGACCAGGATCCTCGAGCGGTCCGGGCTTGGGGAAGAGACCTGCCTCCCGCCGGCCAACCACTACATCCCGCCTAACCCCTCCATGGAGGCGTCGCGCGCCGAGGCGCAGCTCGTCATCTTCTCCGCAATCGACGACCTCGTCCGCCGCACCGGACTCAAGCCCAAGGACATCGACATCCTCGTCGTCAACTGCAGTCTCTTCTCCCCGACACCGTCGCTCTCCGCCATGATCATCAACAAGTACAAGCTCCGCAGCAACATCCGCAGCTTCAACCTCTCCGGCATGGGCTGCAGCGCCGGCCTCATCTCCCTCGACCTCGCCCGCGACATGCTCCAGGTAAGTACTGGAGTACACTCTCTTTGATGTTATTACTAGTACTGTTTAGCTAACTAATCAAAGCCATTAACGAGCGACATGGACTGACGCGTGCAGGTGCATCCCAACTCGAACGCGCTGGTGGTGTCGACGGAGATCATCACGCCAAACTTCTACTGGGGCACCCGGCGGGACATGATGCTGCCCAACTGCCTGTTCCGCATGGGCGCGGCGGCGATCCTGCTGTCGAACAGGAGGAGGGAGGCGAGGCGGGCCAAGTACAGGCTGATGCACGTGGTCCGCACGCACAAGGGCGCCGACGACCGCGCGTACCGGTGCGTGTACGAGGAGGAGGACGAGCAGGGGCACTCGGGGATCTCGCTGTCCAAGGAGCTGATGGCTATCGCCGGCGACGCGCTCAAGTCGAACATCACCACCATCGGCCCGCTGGTGCTGCCCATGTCGGAGCAGTTGCTCTTCTTCTTCCGCCTCGTCGGCCGCAAGCTCATCAACAAGAAGTGGAAGCCGTACATCCCGGACTTCAAGCTGGCGTTCGAGCACTTCTGCATCCACGCGGGGGGCCGCGCCGTCATCGACGAGCTGCAGAAGAACCTGGAACTGTCCGCGCAGCACGTGGAGGCGTCCCGCATGACGCTGCACCGGTTCGGCAACACGTCGAGCAGCTCGCTCTGGTACGAGCTCGCCTACATCGAGGCCAAGGGACGCATGCGCCGCGGAGACCGCGTCTGGCAGATCGGTTTCGGCAGCGGCTTCAAGTGCAACAGCGCCGTCTGGAAGTGCCTCCGCACCGTCAAGACGCCCGCCGACGGGCCGTGGGACGACTGCATCCACCGCTACCCCGTCGAAATCCCGGAGGTCGTCAAGCTGTGATCGAAACCATGGTAGCCTCGCCCTCGCCGCGGTCGCTGCGCCGCCGCCTTACCCCCGCGAAGCGTGCGTCCTCAAACTTTGGAGCTTCTTAATTTGTGGTGTTTTCTTCTTCCTCCTTTCCTCTCTCTACTTTTCTTTTTTCTTTTGTCTTCCTTTTATTTATTTTTTCGCTATAAACACGGGTTAAATCGATATACTTGGTCGGATGTGTCACATAAGGAATGGTCATTCACAGGAGATTAATTATTATAAATTTGGTATTCCAATTTAGCGTGGCCGTGGCTGTTCGACTGTTCGTGTCAGGACAGGATCCAGGAAGAGGGAGAGGGATTGGGGATTTGACGGGCGCGATAGAATCTCATAGGCTCAAATTGCAATCCGTTTCGTTACTGGCGAAAGGGGTAATCGCATAGTCTCTGGTAGGCCATAATAGTCTTTACACTGCACACCAATTAATCTCTTTTGATTTGCGAAAACCCTAGTACAGTGCTACTACTCATTACTCTTCCAAACACAGACATGCGTAATTTATTCTTGAGATGACTTGACTGTAGATGATGTGTCTAGCTAGCAGTTATACTCACTCCATCCCATTTTGATCAATTATGTATTTGTTTATTTGTGTAAAAAATAAATACATGTCATTAAATGTGTTGCACGTCACCGATCAAAATTGATTTCTACTGATACAATGACAAACAATATTTAAGACATAAGTAATTTATAAGATAGGAAGCAATGAAGTATTTTAATCGATGAAGATTAATTTAAGGACGATGAATGTGTCTGTGTCGTCTTGGTTGGTGTTGGGACGATTTGTTAAAATGAAATTTCAGCCCTCCTTTGTTTCTGAAAAATCACAGTGATTTCAGTCTTAAACTTTTGGTGATCATAAATGGAATCAGTGTTAGGAGATTGTACAAAAAATCTGAAGGAGATGGCACGAGCTACTCATGATCCGTCCTTGGGAGTTTTAGTTCGAACCGAAACTCATGATCCATCTAATGGCTAACTGAAGTTGAGTTCATCTGACCAGATTAAAATCGACTCGCAGTTCATGCAAAGCGGTTAGACATGATCCATCTAATTACTGACTGAAGTGAGTTGTTCTCATTAGCTCACGTTTTATTCCTCTCTTAAGCTAGAATTCCATTTATGTTATAAATTCTGACAACGACTTGGGTTCACTTACATGCCCGATCTGCTCTGGTCGTCAACTAGGTGTACAATAAACCAAATTTGTCTGATTATCCCTTTTTTACCCTTTGTCGAATTTCCAATAGCCCTACTACTTATATACAGTTGTGACACGTAAATAAATGCAGTCGCCGTGCCGACATGTTTTCCGGGACAGGCTCTTCCTTGAATAGAGAAGACGGCTTTCTTCCTCAGTTTCCGTTCCGCCTCAAAACATCAATCATGCTCCGGTGGAGGACGTAATCGCTTTTACATTTATGGCGACGGTCGATTCCCCGGTGAGGACGAAAGCCGGCCGTTCGATCCAGGACTCGACGGGTGCGTGCCTGGGTCGTCACGGGGACGGGCACGGGCATCAGACCGATCCGATGCTAGTAAATGCGGGCGAGGCGCAGCTCAGCGCCGGGTGGGTGGGTTGGTGAGGGTGTGGACGCGAGGTAAGCTGTGGTGGTGGCTGGCTGGAGGGATCGCAGTTAATGGCCAGTGCGGGGTGTGTGTGTTTGGGGGCTTTGGGGGGGAGGATTTTTTTTCCATGTTGCGTGGTCGCGGCCCGGCGTTGCCGGTGGCCGCAGCGCGGCTGCGCTGGGTTTTTGCTCCCCGCGCGCTCCTCGCTGGTTGTGGCATCTTGGCGTCGCGCCTCGCGCGCTCGCGTGGCGCGGCGCTGCGCGCGGGGAGAAGCAGCGGGATTGGGTGGTCGCGCACCCGCGGGCGCGCGTGGCGCGGTTGGGAGGCGTTAAATGCGTTTGGCTGGCGACGGACCAGGGGTGGGTGTTGGTTGGGCCGAGGAAATGAGGGTGTGTGGGGGTGTTTGGCCTCCTTCCCTCTCGGCTTGCGGGCGGGGTTTGGCTTACGCCTTGCGATGCCATATGCCATGCCACACCGGGACGATGGGTCTGGTTGTTAGCCTGGCGTGAAAGGGAGCGGGAGTTAAGGCGACGCGATTGCGTTGCATATGATGCATCGTCGTGCATTCACGGGGGGTCGCTGTTGTGCGCCATGGAGGAGTGGAACGCACTCGAACTCTCTGCACAGCTAGGCCTCAGCTTTGCTTGATACAGTACAAGTTGATGGCGGCTGCTGATAGTGCTCTGATAGGCCATATTAGCGTTTCTCCTGTGCCACAGTGATTATAAAACAGCGTAGCACGAAGCTATCACTCGTAGTTCTAAGTATCCCGATCAACACTAATGCAACCATCCCTCCACAGTATCCCGATCAACACTAATACCATCATTATACGCTTACTAATTACTAATACTGCTGGATTATTATTACACGCATTGCTGGATCAGTTCGAGAAGCAGAAGCAACAAGTCAGATGTATGTGCTACAGTACTAGTGTCTTCAGTGTCCCAAAACAAGAAGAAAAACACACAACCCTCTCATAACAGCCTGTCGCCATTTAGCATTCTGCTATATCCAAATTCATCCCAGAACAGAGTTCTTGAATGTATTCTAACTTAATGCTAACTTTGCGCCACAAATCTTGCTCGACATGGCACAGTGGTGACCATAGATCATCTGTCCACTCACACGCATAATCCATGAACAAGAGATCCGATCCCTTTGGCAGGGGAGTCTTCGGATCAGTAGCATGAAGCATACGTATAAACTAATCTAATTCCATGGTGATATCTCTATTTACGAATTATGATTAAATATACAATGATGAATCAATGACTCCATTTCTATCCGAAACGGTCACAACTTTTCCTAAAGAAATGCCCAAAAACAGCAGGAAAACACAAGTATGCGGCATAATTGAAATTATTTAAACATTTGAAACAAGAAGCAAATCAAACAAAAGAAGCATCAACGTCAAGAGGGTGTAAGAATGAATTCAAGCTGCAGTAAATGGTGAGTTACTTATGTCACCCTCTGAACTTCAAACTCCTAAATAACAAGAAGCAGTAAATGGTGATTTAATCCATAAACCAGCCACTCTCCATAAGCCAAAAATGAGAGAACATATGAACATGAAGTTCAAAATGATGATATAACTGTAGTCAGTTTCAGGAGGGATGTGCTATCGTTACTGTATTAAATCAAACAAGAAATTCTTTGTAATTTATGTGACAGTAGATATAGCAGTGTCCTAATATAACATCTTCAAACAAGCAATAATCATGGATGAGTTCAGTTGGAATTTGTGTTCAAAGTCAATTAATTGTTAAGCATACACAGAATGACTTGCAACCCTATATAACAATTGCCCATTCTTATCACTAGATGAACAGTGCAGCAATTATGTGTGCACGCCCCCAAGTTTGTCCAGTTGTCCACTTTCCGGGAAATCACGAAAGGTATATGTGCACAATTAAGAAGCCCACAAGTTCACATATGGGCATAAATTAAGACACTGAAATGATAACTACTTTCTTTTAAAAAGGGCAGGATCAAAAACCTAAACATAGTTTAGCTCCTAGATGAACCATCTATTTTTTTAATAAAACTGCCATCAAACTATAATGAACGGACAGTAATACTACAAACAACTTGAAATATAAGTGCAAGATCAAAAGGATTGCACTATTACAAAAACATTACCTTTTTAAAGAACTAATTTAGAGTTTAGAGTAAGTGTAGTTTAAAAAGAAACACAGAAAATGTTTGCATATTGCATAAATTCAAAATTCATTGAACGTGGAACTTTTGGAACAAGGTGAGGGCAATAAGCGTATGCTAAAGAAAAGGGTAAAGGAGAAGTACAGTGTATATGAATTCTATGCAGATGCTTCATCAGATTCACCAGCACCACCATTTTTCTTGCTAAAGTATTCTTCTGCGCGAGCTTGGTTCTTCAGATAAGATTGTGGTAGCCATTTCTTCCGCTTTGGCACCAGAGTTAAAGTACAACCAGCTGCTTCGAGCTTCTCCTTGGCTGAAGCAGAGAACGCCCCAGCCTTGATATTCAACTTGACTGATAAATCACCATCTCCTAAAATCTACAATAGGTTTTCAAAAGTTAGCATACTAATACCACCCACATGGTAAAGATACAATAACAACAGCAGCATTGCAGTATCATTCTACTCCAACAAAGATGAAAGTAACGCCATCTGCTGAACATCAGATGTTACAAGAAGGAAAAAACCTATCGTAAGGATAAAGTTGATAGCACTCCACATTATGACTTTGGTCTTGATACCTGTTTTAGCCCTGTGGGTTTTACCTCAAATGTACCATATAGCTAGGAGCCTAGTCTATAGAAAAACCAATCAAATGAAATAGGACCGAAAGAACAATAAAAGTTGGACAACTATGCTATTCAAGGTGAACTTTAAGTTCCGCCCTTGGAGAAGCCTTTGTCACACCATCGATCAAACGCCGCACCACTGGCCACTATAAGGGGCAGCCCGATAGCACACTAATGCATCTCCTCCAGCAATCCACCAACTTGAAGTAGAGATGAACAGTAATATTATCTTTTGAGTATGTTGGAATGATGTAGACATGCAGTGATACTGATACATGTAAGACCACATGGTTTTGTTGGGCACTTGGGATCTTGATTCCACATCATGTTTATGCAGGCTCACACCATGCATGGGTTACCTACTTTATGAGTAGCCGATGGAAACATTGTCAATAGAAACACTCAGCAAATCATGATGTGCTCGTCCAACACAAGCTAAGAAAAAATGATCCAGATACATAACTTTGAGACAGAGAATCCTCAAATTGGTAATTGCTGCTAAGGAGAGACCAGCCTAGGCACTCATAAGTCATAACACAGCAACATTTGAGAACTACGAAACAAATAACCAGACCAACCGTTCAATCCAACAACATATACAACCAAAGGACTACCCAACACTGTTGATGAACTTGATGAATTCACTGGCAAAGATTAGCTACATGATCAAATGCAAGGTTATTCATATTTCAGTAAAACATGGTCATCTACAGCACCGACTTAAAAAAAAAAGGATATTAGTCTTATGCTGTACCTTCAGAGGAAGCTTTCTCTCCCTGCCAGACGGATTAATCAAACCCTTCGATTTCAAGGATTCCAATGATATCTCGTCACCATCCTTGAACCCGCCACGCGCCAAGTCTCTCAAATTGAAGGGCACATACTTCGGCAACCCAATATGCATTCCTGCAATCGCAAGGTAGAACTTGCAACAGGTCACTTCTCAATCCCAGCATTCTGCATTCCAAATGGAAGGTACTAGAGTGTTCCCGCACAGTTGCCAGTGCATTTCAATGTGTGAGGCTTCAATTGAGAGCGAGAAGGGGAAGCTGGCAGCTTGAAGAGACTCACCTCCAGCAATGCCGCGCAGCTTGGGGATGCGGCGGTAGAGCGGCATCTGCCCTCCCTCGAACCCGCGCCGGACGCCTGGCCCCGAGCGCGACTTCTGGCCACGCATGCCGAACCCGCAGCTCGCGCCCTGCCCCGCCGCGATACCGCGCCCCTTCCGCTTCGGCCGACGCCGGGACCCCTTCTGCGGTCCCAGGTTGTCGAGCCGGAACTTCTCCGCGGGCGCCGCCTCCGCGGCCTCGGCCGCCGCGGCGCTGCACACGACCGTGACGCAGCGGCGCGGGCGGGCGTGAAGGACGACTGCTCGACGGCCGGCGCTGGGTCCTGGAGCAGCGACGAAGGAGGAGGAGAGGGAAGTGGAGGCCGGGAGGTGGAGCAAGGTGGCCGCGGGGGCGAGGGAGAGGAGGGTGATGGACGCCATGGCGGTGGAGGGTGAGGGCGCGCCTGCGCGGCTTGCTGGCGTGGGTGGATAGAAGGGGATAACTGGGAGGACGCGAGGGAGATAAGACGGTTGGATAAATGGGCCGTTCGGAATTTGGGCCTCTTTTCCCTCTATTTTGAATGGCTTCATATTACTCATATTTTGCTTCTGTTTATTGAAGGATTTAAAAATGATGACCTTTTTTTCCTGTATACAAGTGTATACGGCAGTTCACAAAAGTTATTTTGAATAGAATACAACTGAATTTATCTTCTTAAGAAATGAACATGTTTGGATTGATCTTTCTCATAGTTATTACGGCGACATGGTGTGACACGACGACCAACCACATTCATACGATATATTGACTATGACGTGCGATGTGACGACGCCATAGACTTTGCAACGTGGCGATACAACCATACTCCATAAATAATATATAGGGTCATAGCACACAATATAAAAGTTCATAGCACACAATATATACGTCCATAGCACAGAATAGTCTAGGATAAGAAAAATTATCCTACATAATACACTTTAGGATATCACAAAAGACACGAAATGATCGAACATCTCATTGTTCAAGGCTTAAAGCTTCCTTGCACTGCCGAGTTGAGGAGTAGAGGAGTTGAGGTCAATGATGAGGAAAGAATACATGATAGAAGGAAGAGGAAGGTACATGAATATAGAAGAGATGAGATGAAGACCAAATATAAATAGAAGCATAACAGGCAAGGGCACGGGAGCGGCGCAAGGGCACGGGAGCGGCGCAGACCATAGGCAGGGGAGGCGCGGGAAGGGGGGCGCAGGCAGAGAGGCGCGGCAAGGGACGGGAACGTGGCGCGAGAGATTCAGGCAGGGGCGATGTAGGGGATTTGGGCAGGGGAAAATCCTAACCCTAACCCTTGTGGCGGCACGGCGCGAGAGAGTCGCAAAAATAAAACAAGTGCTGGGCCGCTATGGCGTCTACCACATGGCGCTACGACGATATGGCGACGTCACGAGCGCCACAAGGACGCCACGAGCGTCATGGCAAACGCCACAGGCCATTGGCCATTGTGATGTGACGAGGCCGTGGCGAGCGGCGAAATCACGCCATAGCGCGGACGCCACATGCCATTGTGATGTGGCAAGGCCATGGCGAGCGGCGAAATCACGCCATAGCGCTATAGCGTCGTTATGACGACGCCATAATAATATGATCTTTCTACTACACACAATCAACCAAAGAGAAAACCTGATCTTTGCTGTTCTTCAAGAGAGACTAGTACGAAGAGAAACTGATGAGACACACAACCTGACAGAGTTAAGTATACTGAACTGTTCTATGCTAAGAAAAAAAGGTGAAATGAGAAAGTAACAAACGAAGACATATGTACAAGACACATGCTTCACAGGATTGTCCCGTTGCATGTCTAGGTCTAGCAGTAGCAAGGTGCAGGAATTAAAAAAAAAAAGTGTTACAACTGCAGTCTGGATAATTGTACGTCCAGACCTCAGCTGAAAGAAACTAATGGAACTCTAGCTATCAACCATCTGAAATGTCAACAACGATACCTCTAGTTGGTGAGTTCAATGGTGACGATGCAGCTTCATGGCCAGCTTGATCTGCTGCTGCTACATGACTAGTTACGAGATGAGCTGGCAACGAACAGTCAACTCGATTAGCTGGCACATTTTCAGATTTGTCATCGTCCCCCTGGCTTAGGGGGTAAGAGCCAGCACTGCTAGAATTTCTGCCGTTTTCTACAAAAGATGTGGAACTAGCACCCTCACTGCCACTATTGGATTCCCCAGCCAGAGCAATTCTCAGTAATTTCTGCCGCTTTCTTCTTTCGGTTCTTTTATTTATCAAAGGTACCTCATCTTCATCTGACTCATCCACAGAATAGTAATTCAACCATTCAATAATTACCGAGTAGGAACCATCCCACTTGCTTAATTTTCTTTTCTTTTGTCTGCTGCACTCTTGATTCTTCTTTAGTGCTGTTGTCCTTGGGCGCTTCAGTGCTTCCTGAACAGTTGTGGCGGTTGGACTGTCAAAACCAATATCCTTAGACAATTTGATTTTCTTATTAGCTGTGTCTCTTGAAGAGGACTCCATTCCAGAAATGCCAATCGAGTCCTCAGCAGGAAACCCAGCAGAGGTTTCTTCCAGTTCATGCTTATTGCCTTTTCCACCCTTAATTGATGTATGTGCGTTGTGCCAACTTCCAGGGGCTGATTCTTCAACCTTGCAATCAAGTGCTTCTTCAGATAAAGCTGCCAAGAACAATTAGCAGTATCATCAATTTGTATGAGTAAGCATACTACGAATTTAAAATGTATATCTGCAGTAAAGAGTCATCTCAAGGCATTCAACAAAATAGACTGTTTTATGGCCATGAAATGTTATCATAACTTGAACCTCCTTTTTAAGCCAAATGTTACCTTTTGAACCCTCTACACAACCTGGTGATGATCCTTGAACTCTGTGATAGCTACCAGAGCACCGCTTCTTGTGCCTGCATATTTATACAGTAAGCCAAATCATGACTCCATCCATGAACTCAGTGACACTAAATTTAGAGCAAGTTGCATCCCAAGACCCCAAGGAGGAGAAAGAACATGATAGTTGTTCAGGTGTTACTAATCTTGTTTGGCTGCTGGACATGTCGATTTCGCCTCCAATAAAGGAAAATTTAAATAAGATCATTTAGCATTTTTAGATTATGTAATTGCTAAAGTGACAGGATGACACAAAGAAAATGTTAGATATTTAAGTAGATGCTCATCGTTACCTTCCTAGTTTTAACTTTTTGTCAAATTTAACAAGAACAATAGCTGATATATTTGTTCATCACAAACTGTGGTTCACACCCTACCTCCCACATTGCAAGGATACACTAACAAGGCACAGAGTAATAAATTACACATTATGGAAATTACACAATTAGCTGAAAAATGTACATCTAACTTATATTTCTATGAATATTTATGTGCACTCTTAGAGATATACCAATAAGGCATGCATGGAACAAAAATAATGCAAAGAAATATATAGCTAATACCAATGCCAGTGACAAATTGAACTGTCACACGAGTCATTAGCACCCATTGCGTCAATGCAGTCATCATGTGAAGGTCCTTTGATTTTGGTTGACTTGATCAAATCTCCACAGCTTTCACACTGCAAAGAATGTTAGCTGCCAATCTGAAATTAGAAAATAAGATTTACTTTTAAAGATCAGGTTCTTACTTTGTGTATATAAAATTTCTTTCTGATCTCATGGAGCACAGTTATGCTGTAGCCACCAAGAGGACGCTGGATATAATTAAAAATATCATTACGATAATAAGAAATATTTAAGCACAGGCTATTGAAAATTGACACCTGAATTCAACTTACATGAGGATCAGCTACAGAGTTTAAATTGATTGTATTCATCAGTTTCTGGAATTTTGGCCCATGGTCACTGCTTGATCACATTTTTTAAATTAGTCAAAACGAGAAAAAGAAAGTAGACAGAAATTCAGATGTAATACAAGAAGATGCCAGTTATAATACTAAAAGGTACCTATGGTTATCATTACTATCTTTGATGCACATATAAGCATGAATCATTTCATGAAGCAACACATTCTTTAAATCCAAGTCTCTGTGGTGTTCATACAAGGATCTGGAAAGAAGTATAATACAGCCACCACCACCAGGATAATATTCACAGCCACCTACTTCACTGCATCAAAATGATTAAAAAATGGAAAGCTCCAAAACAATCATACTGGTAATAGCAAGTACTATGTTCTTTGATGAAATTTTCTTATTTCAGAGAATAATTATAGAAGAAAACAATTATAGGCAATAACTCATAAAGTTATCCAATAATACAGAGTTTATGTGAAAGATATTCTTAACATGAAAATATGGAAAGGTCGGATGGTCAGCATCATTTCCAGTCAATTATAGTTGACGATTATGAGCTAAATGACACTATGACAGACAACTCATGAATCTTGTTGAACATGCTTGCTAGAAAAATATGCACATGACAGTGCCATAAATGTGGCTGACATACTCATAATTGTCCAGAGCAATATATCGGTCACTTTGCTCCGTTCAAAATGCTATGCACATTCACCAATAGATTTGCAAAACAAACATATTTGGGAAGCATATAGGGCTTGTTCACTTTGGTGCCAAAATCAACCTACCAAAATTTGGTAGGATAGAAAGTGGCAAGTTTTGGTAGCGTTGGATATGTTCTGTTTGATTTCTTTCCAAATTTTGGTTGTGTTTTTATGAGTAGGAAACTTCCAGAATTACCAAATTTGGTAAAATAGCAATGGTAGAAAATGGCAACAAAGTGAACAGGCCCATAGATATGATACCAGTGTCTTTGAAGTTTAAAACAACTGGAGCAGAGATGTCTATGTAATCAGTCTAAGAGTTCAACCGACTTTTCCATTCTACTTTCTAGATAAACTTTTTCACTCCTTCCCAAAAGTTAATGTGTTTTACACTATTTTCCCATTTTCTTTCTAGAAAGCATGCCAAAAGAATACATTAAATCTTTCCATTTTTTCATGGTTTAGACCTAGGCATTGATCCATAATCTCAAAGAATGTAGTTTTTATGGTCAATGAACAAGAGAACGATGCAAAGATTTAGAGGTTAACTGATAGAACTGCAGCTAATGGCGAGGCACAGTCGTGTAGAATAATATGTTCTGGCTGAACGTTTAGATCAAAATTCCCGAATATTGGTCATTCCCTTCTGATGCCCTAATTCATTTTTAGGGGATTGATGTTCTAGTTCTAACGAACAAGGGATATGTGGGTTAAGCACTTCCTTTTGGCATTGATCCACTGGTGGATGAATGAGTGGATTTGATGCGGGGTGCCCCAACATATACCGAATGTCCGAATCAGAACCCCTACAGAACAGGATTGTTCCCGTGTGCTGCTCCCCCTATAAAGCCATCATACTGCACTGAATCTCCTAAGATACGCATGCTTAGTGGCAGGACATGAGCGGAGCGATCTTGCGACCGCCGCATAACCCAACATCCAAAACCTAAATCCGCGGTATTCAGTAAATCCAACCCCCCAGATAACACTGGAGAACACAAGAATTCGAGGGGCGTACCGATGGGGGAGTGGATCCTCGTCGGTGGCCCAGGAGACGGCGCAGGTGCCGAGGGAGTCGTGGAAGTAGAGGGCGTTGTAGTGGCAGAAGAGCTCGGAGATGTCCGGCTCGCCTCCGCCTCGGTCCGGATCCGAGCCCCTCATGACCGGAGGAGGAGTAGCCTGCGAGTAGTTCGCGATGGGGACGGTGGGGGAACCCGGCGAGGGTTTTGGGGAAGACTCCGGTCAGGGTTCTGGAGGCGGCGGAGGATGGACTCGTTGGCCATTTGGCTGTGTTGTGTGGTGGTGCTCATTAAGCCCTTGTCTGGCTGCAGCCATGTACTTCCTCCCTTTCAATATACTTATCGTTTTATCAAAATTTATATTATAAAATATAACAAATTACATTATTATCTTTCTAAAATTAATTGTGAGAAATAATAGCACTAGTACGACTACATTTATAAATAGTAGAAAATAAAACATATCTCTAAAAATGCTTTGGAACGTGAAAATGACGGTTATTCTGAAAATTAATAAACAAATACAAGAACAAGTAAATTGGAATGGAGGGAGTATTTTCTTTAGAACACGGGAATTTTTTTTCATATTAGTTAACAGCAAAGAATAAAAGATATATGTCACATCCAAAACCTGAGGAGAGAGAAATGACATTAAGTTAGCCTATTAAGTTAGCGGTATGTTGACAGAGTTGTGTCTAATACTTAATCATACAGGTGATGTAGAGAATATAGACACTATGTATGGTATATAGCACTAGCAGCCTGGGATTGTCCTTGTGATGAAAGTGATCGAGAAGACTAATATAGCAATTAACTTAGCAATGCTGTGTGTAGTTAGTCTGCATGGCACCACATGACACATGGATCTAGTAAGAGCAAGTACTATAAGGCTCACTCAGCGACATGTAGAGAAATCCATATCAGCATTTAACTATATGAAAGAGAGAGAAAAGAGGAGAGAGAGTCAAGCCGCCCTTCCTGCAGAGGGCGACTTGTAGCACATCGCACGAGGAGTTGTGGGCCTTCATCGATAGCTTCTTGATCCCGTATGCCCCCAGCCCTCACCTTCCTTGACTCCTCGAGTCCATCTTTTTTGCGTCGATATGTGAAATTTCCCACCACGGCACCACCGAGGGCTGCCGCGCGCGAAATCCATCCCTCATCGCGTCAAAAACATCCTCCATGCGCCAAATCTTTCTTCCTGCTAACTCTCCTAGTTGCTTTCCAAATCGCCCCCAAACCATCACATCAAAACAACAGCCATGTCATCTCAGCGATCGAAGAGGGAGGTTGCATCACCACCCCACGCCATCCCTAACCCTTCTGTGCCTTCACTGCCGCTTCCATTTGCCATGCTGGGCTCGTACCCACCATGCACTTGGTTCTTTCCGCCGACGATGCAAGGTCTCGTTGGCTCCTCCACATCTGGGTCTCGCTTGCATCGTTGGCGGAATGAACCAAGCCCCTGGCGGGTACGAGTCTGGCATGGCAAATGGAAGTGGCAACGAAGGCACAGAAGGGCTTGGGATGGCTTGGGGCGGCGACACGACCTCCCTCTTCGACTGTTGAGATGACATAGCTGTTGTTTTGATGTGATGGTTTGGGGGCGATTTGGAGAGCAACTAGGAAAGTTAGCAGGAAGGAAGATGTGGCACATCGAGGATGTTTTGGCGTGAGGAGGGATGGATTTTGTGCGCGACAACCATTGGTGGTGTCGTGATGGGGAAATTTCACATATCAACATGAAAAAGATGGACTCGAGGAGTCGAGGAAGATGAGGGTTGGGGGCATACGAGATCAAGAAGATATTAGTGAAGGCCCACAACTCCTCGTACAATTTGCTACATGTCACCCCCTACAGGAGGGGCGGCTCGACTCTCTCCTCTTTTCTCTCTCTTCCATGTAGGAAAATGTTGATATGGATTTCTCTAGATGTGGCTGAGTCAGCTTTATAGTACTTGCTCTTACTAGGTTATCATCAAGTTGACATGATAACGAACGAGATTAGGCTCGGTGATAGCAAATAGAGTCATAGACTGAAGGCATGAAGATAGCAATAGCTCAATGTTAATATGGATGGAAAATGTGGGTTAAGGATGGCGACCAAATAAAATACGTTGAGTTATCTTCATCATCATTGGTTTCATTAAAACCATTGGATTTATGATAATTTCATCTACTAGCTAACTTTTGCCATAACCTATAAACTCTCGTCATTGGTAGATGTCTTGATGTTAGTACGGAGTCCATAGAAGCATTCGCTCTTGCCTGCTGTAGCAACCTAAAGAGCTTAAGAATGGATTGGTGCTTGAAGATATCAGACACCTCACTAAGAAGTCTATTGTCTCACTGTAAATTGTAGTGGCTATATGTAGGATAAATGAAAACCAGGGTCCTCATCACCAGCTACTCGGGACATATTCGTCTCTGGGTACGACCCCCATGAGCTATGCCTGGGGCATGTCTACTCCTGGGTGTGGTACCCCGTGGGTTGTGCTCGGGGCACTTCCACCTCCGGGCACAGTCCTCTGTGGGATGTGCTTGGGGCACGTCCGGTCCTGGGTGTGCCCCTTCCCCCTCGTGGGGTATGCTCAGGGCACACCCGGCCTCCGGGAACGGTCCCCCGTAGGCTATGCTCCTGGCAACAATAATGCATTGGCCCAAGTCTCACGTTCAATGTGAGGCGACGTATACCAACCCGACATGCGTCCGGGATGACAGACGACAAAACAACATGCCGACACTGGGACAAGCCATCATCACCCTAAAAAAGGCACAAAGCGTGGGTTGTCAGACGACACGGTTGACTGCCATGCTACGCTCCAACTCATGACCATCTTGTACTTTCTTCCGATAGCTGGCACGCGTCCTAACGACCGGACCCACTCGGCAAGAAGCAACAAGACCAAACACACCTAACCCTTGTGCTAGGGCCCATTGTAAGAGAGTACTCATTGTGGTATCCCCTTGCAACTATAAAAAGAGGATCCATGCCACTGAAAAGAGGGTTCGATTCATGCTCACTTAACAAGGGATAAAGCTAGCAACACTTGAAACACTTTGATCATACCTTTAGCATCTTCCCATCCTTCATAGTCCACACATAGGGGTATTACGCATTTGTGGAGCCTATCTAAAAAATAATATGTTCTTATTCGCAGATCCTATCACCCTGTTTCCGTACACCCGCTCCCTGGCCGAATCTCCCAAGGAGGGTGCCACTCCTCCCTGCTAGAGGAGCTTAGTCTCCGATAGCTGGCATGCCAGGCAGGGGGCGCGGTTGCGGATTTGGGTTTCCATGCTCGGCGCTCGCCGCCACCATGTTCTCCAACTCAGAAAATGGTACCAGTGTGCTTAAGGCGGCTCGTCGCACACCACCGCCGTCACTTCTGGCCCGACAGGTTCTAGTCTACCGTGCCTGACCAGCGCACATCATCACCCCTACGTGGGCAAGCTACTTCGGCACTCTCATAGACTGAGGGAGCAAGGGAGGGTCCGACCCATGCGGCGGCAGCCTCCTTCCCATACTACGTGTGTACGCATGGCGCGTGCAAGCTCAACACTTCCTCGACTTCGCTGGCCCATGAAGTGTCCCGCAAATTGTGGCGGTGCTTTTTTGTTGCTTGTCCCCTTTCAAGCGGGCTGGGGGCTCTCATCAGGCACATCACTGTCAGATATGTATACACTGCTCATATGTTTATCCTTTTTTAGTTATTTTCTTTTTATCTTCTGCTCGAGGAATTCATTTCCCCTTTTACCTATCTGCAAGCACACATGTTGTCAAGTGAACTATCGTTCTCTTCCCTAGTTGAGAAATGAGGACTAGTCACGACACATGCTTGGGTGATCGGGATAACTTGGCCTCATGTACGGAGGACGAGTGTTCAGAATGTACGTGGACCGTGCCTCGAGCATTGCCGAAGTCCTCGGGTCTCAAGCAAAACCCCTCTATTGGGTCAGCTTAGACCCCGACGATGGGCTGTGGTGCTTAGTGTTAGTGATATGTCCTAGAGGCAACATGGAGATGTTGGATATCACGTCAATGTTTATGTATAAATGAATAAAGTGTTATTCAGTTCCATGAAATAGACATCTTGTATTGATCAATAAGTACGTGACTTATTTATGAGACTCGATATGTATGAATCTATTTCTAAACGATCCCTGATCATATGTCATTTGTTGGAACAAATATGATTCTAAGATCGCATGTTTATTGATTGATGATCATGTCTCATAGATCATGGGTATGGAGATACCAAATCAATAAACATGGACATATGTGTTAGAGAACACATTGTTGGATAGACCCACCATGAGACACTACAGAATTAATGTGCCATTAGTTGGTCTCGGGTAGTGTTGGTACAAAGTCCTTAGACCTGAGATCACCATGGATTCCAACATGTGTAGTAGCCTACTTTGGGACTACCAAACGCTATTCCGTAATGGATAGTTATAAAGGTAGTTTTCGGGTTTGCTATGAAACATGGAGTGGGATGTGAGTGATCAAGATGGAATTTGCCCCTCCTTTGGAGAGATATCTCGGCCCTCGAGGTAATGGATTATGGAAATGCATGGCCATGCTAAGTTGATTGAGGAGTCAATCAACGACGATAATCCAATACGGTTCGAGTGAATGGTTAAGCTACTGAAGGGATGGCACACATCTTGCCTATAGCTTAACCGGTATCGTGAGGCAAAGGGATTTGTGTACACATTACAGTTCGAGCCGATATTATATTCTTGTATACTATGGTGTCAATATGTGCCGCTAGGCGCCGCTATTGATGGTCGGCTGAGTTGGACTCGAGCCGACGATCGGCTAAGTTAGACTATAGCCGAAACCGAGTATACCCGAACCTACGGGTCGCACGCTTAAGGGGATAGAATAGATATTCGAGTTGGACTCGGATACGGCTCGATCGGATAGGGATCCGATCGGATAGAGTCCTATGGGCTTACGACGTATGGGCGGCCAACTCTATGAGATACGGATGAGATCCGATTCAAAATAGAGTCCTAATCGGCCACTAGTCCCGTCGGCCAACTCTATAAAGGGAGGGAGGGGTGGAGAGGCGTATAGACATCAATTGCATCGCGTGCAACGAAGTCGCCGAGATCAATCTCCACGGAAACCCTCCCACTTTCGAGCCAAACCCTAGCCTTGCATCGCGTGCTAGCACACGGGTGTACGGCGTTCGTCCCCGGACGTGTGGATACCGGTAGAGGCGCCGCTACGTTGCGCGCCGTTGATCGGCCGGATCGGCCGCAACCGAGCGATCGGCGTGGTGGAATCGGCGCGGTCGGGCGCATCGGAGCGAGGCGTGAGAACGCGGCCGACGACTCGAATCGGCTGATTGGCGAATCGGCATCTCCGGGAATCGGCTACACTGTTCCGGATCGGATTGCCCGATTGGTTATTCTGCGCACTCTACTCCAATCGGTAACGATCTATCGGCCCTTACTTGCAAGTGTTCCCGGTTTGCGCGGTAAAAGTTTTTGTTTTTGGCTAGCGTAGCCTCCGCGTAACCCTTCACTTAGCATGGCCAATTCCACTCCGGGCATTGCCGATGTCTGTGTGTCATTAGTTACTCGTTTTCCCTCGTGCGTTCCCAAATATTAGCTTCCGAAAGGGCTACCGAGAGGCAGGGATCTATGGACTAAGTAGCTTGACCATGTATAGCCCTTGTAGGATAGACTCTATTCTTAACTGTGTGTAGGATAATGTCATGCCTAGAAATTCAAACAAGAATTTCTGAAGCTATATGTGTATTAAAATCACTGTCCAGGATCAGCCAGGGTACACATACGATAATTGTTGATATTACAGTTTCACGTCTTAAAAATATTACAAAAAAATTTACAAAAGAGCAGCGAAAAAAATGAACTAAGCCTAGTCTTGACGCTTGTAGCGTGGCACCATCCACTCCACAGGCATCTTCCAGAGTGCAGGGCAAAGCCTACTCGTCTTCTACTTCTTCAGCTTCTTCGGGCTCAGGCTCTGATGAAGAGGCAAGGATGAATACTTCCACGTACTCAACAAGTCATATCGGAAGAGAGGGGTATGAATGCAGGGGGAGACAA
This sequence comes from Oryza australiensis, assembly GCA_019925245.2. Taxonomy (NCBI): domain Eukaryota; kingdom Viridiplantae; phylum Streptophyta; class Magnoliopsida; order Poales; family Poaceae; genus Oryza; species Oryza australiensis. The sequence goes on along the minus strand of JAIFGZ020000116.1, from coordinate 8,988,322 downwards.
TGATTTGGCTAGGGTTTGCTTTTTAGCGCAAACAGCTAATTTCACAAACAGGGAAGTTGAAAAATGGTAAAACAGTTGTAGTTTAAGTAATTAATCCATATTAATTTCAACACTGTCCAATGTTATCCCCACGTTACGACAGGCCTAACCATCTATCTATACTAGTCAAGTTCCATTAATCAAATTTTAGCAGTGTGAAACTAATCACGGTGAATCTGGTTGATCGCTCATAACCACGGGCATGGCTACTTGAATAGTTTTACTCTGATCAGAGGTGTACATCTGTACCCACAAGACACAACCCCACAACACGTTTCCTGTGCACCGGAATACCGCCACGGTACCCTGGAAAGGGACTGTGATGGGACCTTTCACATAACCCCCTGCTAACCAAGCGAACCACACCAAGGTTTCACCCCCACTCCCGTTCCTGGGCCGTGGGCAGCCCCCCCTGAGTGCCACAGTGAATCCGGCAACCCAGCAACCGCAACCGGTAAGCCCCCGGTCGACTGCAACTCCATCACGCTCACCCTTGCCAGGGTTCGTCGGCTAGGAAAGGCTACACTATGGGACCCACCGTTGCCCATTCTGGCTTGTGGTTTGTACGATCATTCTTCTAGGGTTTCCCATGAACCGGTCCTTAATTGCCATGGGCGCGACTATTCAAAACCGCTACGCCCACAGCCCACCATTTGTCATATTTTAGTTATTAGTCCGGTTCACAAAGTTATCTGGTTATTTCCTTCATTTCATGTGTCCAGAATAATGTAATCTAGGTGACATAACCCATTTAGTGTGCTAGTGAATCTAAGCAGGTCTAAGCATAACCTAGGCCAACAACTAGTCATGTTATTTCCCATGTTTATCATGGTTTTCAGGGTGTCAAGACCTATGGCTTAATACTAGTAATAAGGTGTAATATTTTCCATAAGATGACATTATAAAATAAATGTAGTTTAATAGAATAAACGAGGGATTTTAGCAATAATAGGTACAATATGATCAACAAGGAAGCATGACTTGCCTTGCTCTTTGACTTGGGGAAACTCCGCAACGACTTTGAAGAAAACGGGGTCGGCGGAACTACGGGGATCTACACGACAAACAAAGCACTCAACAAAACATGCTAAAAACTACTAAAACATGGAATATAACCATTTTTAATGGGTTCTAGGCATTTTTATGAATTTAATAAAATTTGATTGGACTAAAACGGAGCTCGAATTGAAAAGATATGAATTTTAGAAGATTAATTGTGTTTTTACTAAAGCAAGAAAATCCTTAATATTTTATTACGTAATAAATCCCGAAATTGCGTCAGTGTTAGGACTGACGTCATCGGCTGCGGGGGCACCGGTCCACGGTGGACCGGGTCCACGGCCGAGAGCGGGGCGGCACAACACGTGATGGCCACGTGACGTGCCACGTAGGCCGAAGCGGACGGCCCCGATGTGCCGAGGCAGATCGGACGGCTGGGGGAGGGGCACGGGCGGCGCGACGGTCGACGATGGCGTGTGGCGGTCGGAGACCGACCGGCACCATCGGAGCGGCGGCGCGGGGCGGCAGGGTGGTACGGTTCGCCCGCGCGCACACGGGACGGCGGCATGGCTCGGACGAGAGGGAGAGGGGGAGGGGGCTCACCGCGGGAATGCTGGAGATGGGGAAGACGACGATGCAGGCAGCGAGGGAGACGGCGGGAGGCGACTGGGAGGGACGGTCGAGGGAGAGCGGACACCGGCGATGAGGATGGAGGCGTCGGGGTGGTCCAACGCGGCTCAGGACAGTGGGAATCAACGGCCAAAGGCCGGCGGAGACCGGCGGGGCTCGGGTGCACGACGCTAGGGCAGTGGGGGGCTCGAGAGTCTTGGGAGAGAGAGAGGGGAGGACGAGGAGAGTGAGGGCAGTGTTTTATAGGCCGTGGGGAGGTCGGTGGTGGCCGGGAGGCAGCGTAATTTGTCGCCGGATTAAAGAGGTGGAGGGATTTGGGAAAATAATGGCCGACGATTAACTCCGGCCATTAGAGGGCGTGGGAGTAGCGGACGGGTCGGCAACGGTCGGCGGGAGGGACGGGGTGTTAAGGCGGGGGTTTAAGGCACGCGGGGACTGCGAGGATGGACGGGATTCGTGGTGAATGGTGGCGGCACGACCGAAGGTAGGGTATGGGCCAGTAGGTGGGCCCCACTTGTCGCATCCCGGAGTAGAGGAAGACGATGTGGACGTATTTGCGAGGCGCGAGGCTTAACGGGCCATCGCCTCCGGTCGGCCCACGAGGAAGAGAGAGAGAGAGAGAGTCGCGGGCGCTGGGGAGGATGGGTCGTCGGCTCGAGCCGACGGTCCATGGCCGAAATGGGCGGGAAAAGGATGGAAGGAGAGAGAAAAGAAAAACTCGGGATTTATTTAATTTTGATTTTGATTCTAACTGGTGAAAAATTATTTCTAGTGCTATGAAAATTCTAGTTAGTGTATTAGGACATGTAAGAATTTAAGAAAAAAATCCTACCATACCATTTCCAATTAGAATTTTGCGTTTAAAATTATTTCTTGGCTCTAGGTTAATTTTCCAACTTTTTTCTTTTGTGATGTTTTTCTTAATGATTTTTTAAAAGGAGAAAAACACCTCGGTGTGACAGATAAGATGGATCTGCAAAAGATGACATGCGTGCTCGACAGGACCTCGTCTCTTGTGCAGAGGACATGTGTTCGGAACATGGACAATGCCCTGAGCACTACCAAAGTCCCGATGTCTCAAGCAAAACCCCTCTATCAGGCCAGCTTAAACCTTGATGTCAGGCTATAGTGCTCAGCCAGGCTAACCACCCCGAACACTGCCGAAGTCTGGGTGACATAGTCAACCGCCTCGTGTCCACATGCTCGGAGGTTTCCCTCTGTTCTCAATCACACGAGACGCTCGATCATTGGCACAGTTGCACGTTGAATTGGCCCAACCAACGATGAAGACATTCAGATCCACACTAACAGGAAAGGCCTCCACCTTGGTCCCATGTGGCTCCATGCCCGGGGTCGAGGTCGAGGGCTACTGTCAGAGAAATGGGAACTAGGGTCCCCATCACCAGCTACTCGGGGCACATTTACCTCCGGGCACTGCTTCTCTTGGGTTGTGCTCAGGACATGTATGCTCCTAGGTGTGGCCCTCGTGGGCTGTGCTCGGGGTACATCCGACCTCCGGGCATGAACCCTCATATTATGTGCTCAGGGCACATCCGCCTTCAAGCACGACCCCCAATGGGCTGTGCTCGGGGCACGTATGCTCCTGAGTATGGCCCACCATGGGTTGTGCTCGGGGTAGTAGCAACGCAGTGATCCAATCAAGCCTTGCGTTCAATGCGAGGCGACATATACCAACCTGACATGTGTCCGAGATGATAGATAACAAGACAACACATGTCAACACTAGGACAAGCCATCATCACGCCTAAAAAGATACGGAGCGTGGGTTGTCAGACGACACGGTTGACTGCCATGCCGCGCTCCGGCTCACAGCCATCTTGCATTTTCTTCCGACAGCTAGCGCACGGCCTGACGACCAGACCCACTTGCTAAGAAGCAACATGACCAAACATACCTAACCCCTATACTGGGGCCAATTTATAAGAGACCAACCACTCTGGTATTCCCTTGTAACTATAAGAGAAATATCTAGGCCACCAAAAAGAGTGTTCGACTCAAGCTTGCTCGGCAAGGGATAGAGCTAGCAAACACTTGAAACACTTTGATCATACCTTGTAACTAGTAATATGCCTATGCTAACGCTACGGTGTCACGATATTTGCTTAATAAACTATTAAAACTTTATTTCATATAATTGAAAATAACTTTTGTGGAATCTGTCCATTTGAGAGCAAAAGGGAAAGGGAAAAGGGCGAGGAGCATAGGTGTCACGATGGATTGAGGTTGAATGGTGCGTGCGCGTGTGGGCGAAGGAAGCAGTGGGTCCCACCCCCGCATGGGCCCAATGTGGGGCCCACCTAACCAGCGCTAATTTTAAGCGAAGTGAGGTGGGAAGGTTGCAAATTGCTAATTGTTTAGATGAAACTGATACATTTTATATTAGTATAGATATATTATCATCCTTCGTAGTCCACACGCACGACTTAAGGTATTATGTATCCGTACGATTCGAACCTGTCTAAAAAATAATCTATTCTTATACTTATGATTCTATCATTCCGTTTTCATACACCTGCTCCCTGACTGAATCTTTCAAAGAGGGTGTCACTTCTCTTCGCTAGAGGAGTTTCGTACTCCAACACTATTGATGTCGTGTGCTGTCACCAAATTACAGATGTAGCACATCAGGACATGGATGCAAATGGATTTCAATCTGAACTAAGATTTCTAAAGATCACCGGCTATATTAGGCTGCAGGAGTCCAAAATGTGACTGAATCTTACAAGGCCCTTAAGCACCTGGATGTTCGGTCATGTCCTCAGGTCATAAGACAGCTGTGAGCAAGCTGGGTTGCAATTTCCTATGTAACTCAAATTTATTATATTTTAAACGTAGAAAAAAATTCTGACCATTTATGAATTTAAAAATAGAACTTTACCAATAGATATAATATTAACTAAAATATAAAAAATATATGTATGAATTTTTCTAGATTTTTATGATATTTGTTAGTTAGTGTATACGATGCATATACGTGAGAGTTTGAGTGAGAGTTTGAGTAATGATACGCTCCCGTCCAAGTTCTATCCATCTGTTGGCAGTGGCGGAGGGCCCGGTAGGGTAAGGTGTGGCCCACGCCATACCTTGGGCCAGGGCCAGGACCTCCCCCCGCCACCGCACGGAGGCCTGCCTCCCGACCCATGCAAATCAGTGGAGAGCACCGAGGAGCGCGCAGCGCGGAGTCTGTTCGTCTCCCCATGATGCCCCAACTCCCGAGCTGCCGGCTGCGTCTTGTCGACTCTCTCGTTCCTCCCTACACTGCACAGCGCACCGCGCACCGCATGTCTCCCTCCCTCAGCACAGCAGTCTAGCGCGGCGCACCGACGGCGGCAGGGCAGATACGCGCGCGCGGCATGGCGGCTCGAGCGTGTGCGGTGGCTGCAACTGCAGCGCACGCGGCGGCGGAGCTCCAGCCTCCAGCGTGTGCGGTGGTGGCAGACCGGCAGCTCCAGGTGTCCAGCAGCGCGCGCGGCGGCACAACCACAGCGGCGGTAAGGCAAGAGTACTATTCAGCTCGCGCATATAATATAGCTCGTAGCTGTGAGTAGCACATATGATAAATACAAAGTTTGTAGGATGGGTTTTAGTTTGAACTTTGAAATACAAAGTAGGATGGGTTTTAGTTTGAATTAGTATTTAGAATTTAGAAGTTTGATATGTTTATATATTATTGGAAGAATAGAAGTTAATTATCATTTAATATTTTTAAGGTATTTTCAATGTCACTTTTTTTAATATGTTTGTGGTATGTGGTATTGGTATTTGTGATATACGGTATGGTATGGTTACAGTGGTACATGGTTTGTGAAAAGTACGTCACACCTTAAAAAAGTTTCGTCCTCCTCTGTTGGTATACTCTTTTAATATCAATAGCATCTCATAAGTCTTTTCTAGATTTTGTCGCTTTGCCATGTACAAAATATGTTCGATATTGTGGTTGGCTGTTGGCATGTTATATTTTCGGATTTGAGGTAGAAATGGATGTAGTGCACCGCTCAATTCTTGTGTGCTGTATTAGTCGTAGATAATGTTCACAGAGACGTAGGTTAGTATTCTTTTTGTTTCAAAGTATAGTAGCTTATAGCATTTAAAATTTTTCTTGAAATATAACAGATCTCTACTTAATTCTTTCTTAACTAATTATAACCATCTTCTATTTAAATTCTCTATCTACTCTCTCATATTAATCACAGCTATTCCTTATTTATATTTATCTATTTTTAAAATCTATGTACAGAATAAAAAGCTTATATTATATTTTAAGACAATGGAGTAAAAATAATTTCTATGCGTTGTACAGGCATGTTGCAGAGGAATGTCGCTTGAGGGTGATATATACTTTCATTTGTTATGTATTGCACTGTTATTGGCTTTTTAAGTGTGTTAAGTGCTAGTAACTCTCAAGGTTTAATTGGGGTTGTCATACAATGGCAAAGTATAGGTGGCCAGATGGGATGGGCTGAAGCGGGCTGGCCTGAGCATGAGTGTTTCTGTAGCAAGCACGGCACGGCATAGCTACAAGCACGACACGACACGGCATGGCACGCAGCGCGGGGAGGGGAGGTGAACCAGCGCGCGACGCGTGGCAGTGCAGGGTCTGACGACGGCAGCGGCACTGTGTAACGGCTCCCGGGACGGTCAATCCGAGTGCGACACGTACCCCCTAATGGCTATATGGTCGTTCAAATTTGAAAAAAGCCGTTTGGGGGGGTAAAAAATTCATAAAAATTCAAAAAAATTCAAAAAAATTTTGCCCTATAAATAGGGCATGAACCCCAGCCATTTCTTCTCACCCCACACTTCTCATCTTGTGCTCTCAAGTGCTCTCTTTGCTCTCAAGCGTGCATTTTTTTGATTTTGACAAAATTTGCTCAAATTTTGTCAAAAATCAAAATTAGTTTCGTAGGTCAATAGTTTGATCGTAGAGGTTTGAAGAGCTCGTGGTTGGAAAGATGTAAGTAATATTCAAATTTGTGTATTATTTATATTGTGTTTGTGAATTCAATAAATATTCTAAAATTTGATTATGTCGGTTTAAATTTTCAGAATGGATCCGAACTATCCATACCAGTCGCCGTCATTCACTTTGGGTGATTTTGACCCCAACTACATGTCAGGGTTTGACGATGCCTCCGGATCGGCTCCAACTCCACTATCCGTGGAGGAGGTACCGGTTCGAGACGGCGACGGCGGCTTCGGAAGGATTTTCCGGATCCGCGAGCGAAAGTGTTTCGACACACACCGGCTTGAAGAGATCGAGAACCTCCGGTGTGTGGTAGAGCTAGGGAGGATTATCTTAACGTAGTTGTTCATTTTGTTGATGATGATTGGCAATTACAAAAAAGAGTTTTAGGGCTTAGGTTAATAGATGTCTCACATAGAGGAGAAAACATAACTGAAAGAATTACGAAAGTAATTAATGAATTTAATCTTGCTGATAAGATATTTGCTGTCACCCTAGACAATGCATCTGCTAATTCTAGGGCTATGGAAATATTGCAACCTTTATTTTGTGTTTATGATCAGTCTTTTCTACTCCATCAGCGTTGTGCATGCCATATAATTAATTTGATTGTTAAGACTGGCATGAAGAGGGTAGGTAACCACATTGATGTTGTTCGTCAAGCAATCGCGTGGTTAACTGCTTCTAACCTGTGGATTGGTGCGTGGAAGAGGTTTTTCCATGCGGCCGGTAAGAGAGCTCGTAAGTTTGCCACCGATGCAGAGCATCGATGGAATGCAACGTATTTAATGTTAAAAGTTGTTTTATCTTATAGTGAATTACTTACGATTTTGTTCGACCACGTGGTGGCCCAAGAAACAAGTGACGGTCGCGCATCGAATGAGCATGTTTGGACAATTGTCCAAAAATTTTACCACTTTTTAGAAACTTTTTATGATTCTACTCTTACACTGTCACAAGTTTATTATCCAACTGCTAATATAATTTTGCACAACATTCTTGAAATTGCTTCTTTATTTAAAGAATACGAAAATGATGATGTTCTAACTGAACCTGTCTTTGACATGAAATAAAAATATTTTAAATATTGGAAAAATATACCTATGTTGCATGCTTTCGCTTTTGTTTTAGATCCTAGGTGTAAATTAAGGGGATTGTTTGCTATTTTATCACTTCTTGGTGATACTGTAGATGTAGATTATAGTTCTTTTTATATTGAGGTTAGGGGTAAATTATATAAAGTTTTTGGAAGATATGAACTAAAGTTTTAGGGAGTTCGACAAGAGAGACCCCTTCTATCCCTACTACAGGTAAGAAGAAGATATAGTGGGGTAGAATTTGGGGTGGATCGTCTTCAAGTCAAGGTGGTGGCAGTTTGTCGGCTACAAGTGGAGACGCCTCTTCGCATGGTGTGGCCTAAGAGTTGTCCGGTTATTTGGACAACGACACCATCCACCACGAAGCTCAAGACTTCAACGTACTCGGGTGGTGGAATGACCACAAGATAGCATATCTCGTGCTTTCAAAACTAGCACGGGATGTGTTGACGGTGCCCATGTCGATAGTGTCCTCCGAATCAGTCTTCAGTCTATGCGGCCGAATCATCAAAGACCGGAGGACGAATCTGAGAAGCGACCACGTCGAAATGCTACTAAGCATTAAAGACTGGGAGCTTGCTCGACAAAATGCCCAATACACTACGGACAACCAAGAATTGGTCGCCCAGTTCGAGCAACTCTACCTGGATCCAAACCAACCCCAGTATAATTTTGTTAGAATTAGTTCTGACCTTTGAGCTGTACTCTTTTCTTTGTCATGATTTTCTCAATTTCTCTATGAGTTTTTACATGACAAAGTTTTTAACGAGGCAACATGTATCATTGTATCCTATAATGATATAAACATCAATAAAGGTCATTACTATTTTTAACAAATTCTTTTGCAATATTTTTGAAAGTGTGGATTTATCTTTAAATTATTTCAATATGATGAATCACAATCTATCATTTTTAAATTTTTCAAGACAACAAAAAATACCATTTTTTCATATTTTTAACATTAGTAAGTCATTACTTCTTTTTTAAAAACTTTTATTTTTAATTTTTATTTTTTTAACTTAATACATGTTGTCGGCTGTTTTTTTTAAAAATTAGCACTCGTGCAAAGATCAAGCCCAACGGTCGACGTGCCCCGAACGGCCCGTGGGCTCGGCCTTGGCCGGTGGCCACGAGCGTGCCGTGCCGACGGCACGGCCCAACCATCCATGGGCCGTGCTTGGGCCGGGGCATGGGACGTGGGTCGGCACGGCATGACCCCGTTTCATGAGCCGTGCCTAATGGGCCATGCTGAAACGGACCGTGTCGGATCCATGCCCGTGCCGTGCGGCCGGCCGCCCGTTTGGCCATCTTTATGGCAAAGCGTCTCATCCTTCTTCCTTTTCTCACAAGGCTGACTTACATCGACGCGCTTCCGCGACCGACACTCTCTCCGACTCTCCGTACTTCACCGTTGGTGCAGGTGAGCTCCACCCTCCTAAGTACCCACGGTCAAGATACATTTGATAGTTTATTGGTAAAAAATGTGTGGTTTGAACTCAAAAATGTGGTTTTAACTAAAAATACTAAATACTGTATTTAATTCTCAACACGCTCACAAATTTTTTTAATTAATTGACTAGCAAAATACTCGTGCGTTACAATAGTGATGAAAAAGACGTTACACAACGGATACTGATTTTTTTGTCAACTTACCAAATAAAGGTAAGCTTTAGCCTCTATTTTTATAGCCCGACTAATTTATGAACGTTTTGGTTCTCTAGTTATATATCAAACTATTATGCTTAAAAGAATATAAATAAAAGAGCAAGACAACTAAAACGTTCATAAACTTTGGTCTATGACATATTTAGCTTATAGGCAATCACTCTTGAAGAGAAAACAACTAAATAAATAATACTATATGGTCGATATTGATATATAATAGTGTAACATTACATAATATTTAGATTTGGCATAATTAATATTAACATTATAGTAACTGATATATCTTGTCCACTACATAATTCATCATCTATCTTTTTCTACCATTATTTATGGCAACTAACTAGAAATAGCTAAAATAAAAGCTATATTTACATCATAGGTAATGGTATGTAACATGATATATAAAACATAATTGGTAAATATAAAGTACTAGTCAATAAACATTATACATGTAATGCCTCAATGTATAATTAGCAGTGTATTTATCAACGGAGTTTTATATAATATGTATAGCGACACCCTGTGCATCGTGGCATGTCATCGGCGTAGTCCAAGACGACGCTGCAGGTCTATCGCTCGTCTAAAGACCTTCGCACATCCTCCTCCGCGTGTCTCCACATGCTACTGTTAATGACCAAATTTGGTAAGCAAATTCCCAAGTTTAAAGCTAAGATTGAAACGGAATCGGAGAAGTGTAATCTGCGAAGAAACAGAGGCCGTGTCAGCTAAGTCCGAATCAGCTACGAAGTCAGTCGGTTGTGTCCGAGTCAGACTAGGACATCCGATAGCCGATTCTGATTAAAGATAGAAGTGAAGCCAATTCCGAAAGGAAAGCTTGAGGATGAAGTGTTGGATTTGGTTTCCAAAGTGCATTAAAAATATTGTCATCTATGGATAAGGTCTTACAACAGCAATTGTATCTGTTAAGTTAGGATATTTTGTATAGTTTCCTTTCGTGATAATGTCGGTTTGTTCTGTAATTTAATCTGTAAAAGGAAACATGTCCGTCATGGACTCATTGTATATACGGGTATAAATAAGACCTGAGGGCTTGTAAAAGGACATATCAACAATCAATACAATCTCGGTGCATCGCCAAACCTTTTTGTTTTTACTTTTCTCGGTAAGTTCTTGCTTTTGCTCGGGCTGCATTGACGTCGATCTCCGAACGAGGTAATTCCTTGTTGCAAGTGGCTTGTATCATCGGGGTTAGTGCTTACATCATTATGATACTCTAATTTCGATGTTATAAACTGCTTGAGTTATCATACGCGACATATAATCTAGAACAATGTCTAGATCTATCTTGCAATCGGCTGAGTTCTCTCCGAAAACGGCAGCCGATGGAGCTAGATCTAGATGTTGATTTAGATTATATAGCGTGTCTATCGTCTCGAAGGGTTCTCATTGGCCCATACAGATCTAGTATTTCTTTTTATACTTAATGCTGCATCAAATCGACCTGTTAAGTCGCTTTGAGAGGTATATAGATCTGTTTGACATAATGTTTACCATTAGAGACGATGCCGAGGTTTTAGCCGGTCTTACTTGTTTTAATCGTCTTTTAGTATTTATTACTGTTAGATGTATTAGAGCTGCATTTTATATTAAGATCTCAATCTATTTAAATGCCATAAGCCCGCATCAATCTGTTGAATCATATCAACAACCGATTGATCTAGGTTTATCGCATTTAACTCAGATTAATATCTTTCTATAAAATATATCGGAGTATTAGCCGATTTACACCAGATCTGCGACATCGGCTGGGTTATGAATGCATATAATTTTTATACTAATGCACTTTTGATCTAAGTGGTTTATACTATCTTGTTATACTACCGATCTATCCCAATCACTTAGCTTAAACATGTGTTGGGATAACGATTATATGTTTATTGATTTCTTTAGCCGATCGAGTAGGATCTAATCTTAACCCAAACACATATTTCTTGTTTTCTTGTTGGTTAATGTTCAAACCAACTCGCACGCCCAAACTTCACCAAAGGCGACCAACGTGGACCTGCACTAGAGTAAAACAAATCTCTCACGCCAGTGCGTGGGAATCGAATTTTTCATCAACACGCTTTTGGCACGCCCAGTGGGACCTCTGCAGACTTCCAAGTTCGACGAGATCTCTGACACCAAGACTCCAGAGATCGACCAAGAAAAGGTCATCCCAGTGACAATGGAGCAACTGTCGGCTGAAAAACTAGCCGACTACAAGCAGATGGTTGAGCGGTTGCAGGCTCATTATCTGCAATCTTTCACCCAGACCAGATCTGGGGCGGTCCTTCAGAAGTTCAAGTTCTCCATCGAAGACTTTGACATGTCTAATGAAGACAAGAAAGGGAAAAAGAAGATGGAGGACATCAAGCAAGAACAAGACGGTTCGGGCCCTTACACTCTACAGGACCGAATCGACTCGGCTGTCCATCATGCGCTCGTCAACCAAAGTGGCGTGTTGGTTAACACCCTCAACAACATGATAAACACTGTGGTTGACTCGAAGATAGCCGAGCAGCTGCTGAGAGGGCCGACGTATTTCACCGACAGCCAGTTCCCGCCTTATAGAACGCTGTCAACCCAGGGTTTACCAATCCCGCCACTAGGACAGCCGAATCCTCAAGGACGGGCTCTGATGCAACCAAACGTACGGGCATCGGCTTCGAGCCGCATGCCGGGATCCCGGTCCGACAACGGCCTCAACATCGAGCCGCGGTATCCCAATAGTGATGCAGGAATAGGTGGAGCACATGTTTAACGCCAATCGGCGGCCAATCATGTCCAATGAGCTGATCGGCAACACCGCCCCGGGCCCATATCATAATCCCACCGGTAATCGGCTACATCCTGAGCAATTGCTGCCGATCATGTCTCGGCCACCTCCCACTGCAAATCAGTTTCAATGCCAATATCCAGGAGGCCAATACGAGCAACAGTACGAGCTGTAGACGCCACCACTCCAGTATCGGCAAAGACCTGTACAGTACGAACAGTACGAGCCGATACCTCAAGTTCAAGCTCAAGACAACAGACCCTAGGCCGATCTGATTGCCGACGTCATGCGCGATCAAATTTGGCCTCAAACCCAAGGACGCCGGCAATATGTACCGATACCCATACCTGAATACTTCGAGAGGTGTCACCGCAAACCGGTACAAGGTGTCGGATTTCTCAAAATTCTCCGGGCAAGACAACGTGTCCACTTACGAACACGTCAGCCAATTCCTAGCCCAATGCAGGGAAGCATCGCCTGACGCGTTCAGGGTACGCTTGTTCCCGCTATCGCTTTCGGGATCGGCTTTACCTGGTTTTCTTCCTTACCGTACAACTCGGCTCAAAGCTGGGCCGATCTCGAGAAACAGTTCCACATCTACTTCTACTCCAGTACTGTGGACCCCCGATTTTGAGTCGGGAATCTTTCGTGTTCATAGTACCATTCCCTGGATCAAGTAGTTGGTACCCACGAATGCAGTACTGGATAATCAAGTGCACATGCACGAATAGTCTTACAATACCATTATTACATAAATAGGCCCGAAGGCATTGTTCATTCCACAGACCTTATGGTCCGAATACAACATAAAAACGAGTTTAGATAAGGCAATGCGGAAAGAGGCGGCGGCTTGTCCATTGCCACAGCAACGACCGGGACTAAGGTCTAATATGCGCCGTCGTTCCTTCGCCCTCCGCGTAGTACGCGTAGGGGTCTTCGGCTCTTCATTTCCATCACCGGAGGTTTGTGCGTATAGCAAGGGTGAGTACCAACCGTACTCGGCAAGTCAACACGAATTGATGCATATGATAGGGATATTCAAAGAACACGGCTAGGGTTATTTTTGCGTAAAGCCGCTTTTCAATTCTTTTCACAAGCCTACCGACTAGCCAAAATCAAGTTTTAATTTCATGGTTCATTAATCCGGCGACGGTTCGTCTACCATCCATCGTGATTCCAAGGATGGCTTCCCGTCTCCGGTTCGTCATGATTTTCTGGGAGTCCACCCCTTCTCGCATTCTCGAGAAGTTGATCCACCAAATAACAAAATCATCATGCAAACCCATCCCAGCATCTTAAGTTTAAAATCTAGCCAAGCGAAAGTCTTGTCACGATGCTCAATATCCGCGAGCACGGCTATTCGAATAGATTGATTCATTCACACTGCGTGGATGTACACTTTACCCGTACTCCGCGACAGCCCAACAAATGAGCCTACGTCTCAACACATGAGACGGCCACGGCAAAGCCTTTCGATAACCTCACTTTGGCGCACTCCGCTCCATGAACTTATGCCCTCATGCACTCTAGCCGTCCTTTTCTAGCGGTGAGAGGAGTTCGCGCACCCGGGTAAGGGAAGACATTTCCAATCTTTAAGTTTAATTAACGTAGTTTAATTCCACCATTTATAACAAAGGCCGCAGCCTCATCCTCATCCCATAACCACACCACGAGAACCATCTATGCAAGGATACCGCCTCCGCTCGGCTATCTAGTCACTAGGTCTATACCCATTCGAGAAGTACGGTTGTACGGCTCGTTTCCGGCTATCTCATGGCTCGGTCCTTAATTGACCGGGTCGGCACTTGCCTTTTCCGGAATCCACCCAAATCATCCAGCCGCCCAGTCTAAAACATTTGTATAGTACTTTCAATTTTCATCAAACTTAGTTCATCGGGGCCATGTGGCGCTCAAGTCTCCACATGCCGAAGCTCAACTACCTCCCTAAGGTAGTTGCCCAAGCACAAAGCTTTTTCATAAAGTCATGAGTATGCATGGTCTAAGTTTAGCGGGCTATAGCTTTACCGGTTATGCTTCGGTTATTTGTATCGCATCGCGAGTTACAAGGAGTAATTCTAAAGGTAAACAATAGCAAGGTATGGCATAACAAGTATAGGCAATCCGGTAAAGCATGCATGTTTAGAGTTTAAAATAACATCATTTCGCAAAGGGGATCAATATGTTCAAAGGGTGTGAAGACTTGCCTTGCTCGCGCACTTGAGGGGTGGGATCTTCGCGGTGTCGATGCCGGTTTCTTCCGACGCTACCCGTACGTGCGAGAGATCAATTGAATTCAGTTAGAATTCAACTAAACACCGAGAGATCGAAAAGAACCACAAAAGCCATGAAAACCACTTCAAAGAGTTTTGCCGAAAATTCTACTCGAGTTAGAACAAGGGTTGCGAGGAAAATCCGGGTTTTGGAATCGAGTTGATGACCTAGGGTTTTCGCAAAGTCGGCGATCGTAATAAATTTGGAAATTACGTTTGAAAATATCAGCGAAGAAAATTCATGCTCGAAATTTGAGGGTTTGAGTACAAAAGCGAAACCTATTTCGATGGCGGGAAAGAATTAAACGGAATCCGGATCGAAAACGATGCGATTGGAAATTTCGGAAAACGCCCGATTCCGATTTTCAAACATTGCACCGAGAAAACATGCGAGAAAATAATTTATTTTTCCCCAAAATTTTACTCAAATCATCCCAAAATATTTTTCCAAATTTTCCAAAATTTTTCCTAATTTTTCCTTATTTTTCTTTTTTTTCTCTATTCACGTGCACTGTTTCATGCCCGCCAGTGCTCGATCGGTGCAGGAAAACGAGGCGGCGGCAGAGAGGACAAAGCGGCGCAGTGGGGAACTTACCGGCGACGGCGGCTCGGGGAGGAGCAAGGGGGCTCGGGGACCGGCTTGCGCACGGCGGCGACGCTAAACGGCGGCGGCTTTGGCGGTGGCGCTCGGGAACGGCGAGATCACAGCGGCGGTGTGGTGGAATCGGCGCGGCGCGGCCCCTTTATAGGCGTGGCGCGGCGGGGCGCGAGAGGAGAGGGGGACGGCTCGGGCATGCGCGGCGCGGCGCGACACGCGCGCAGCGCGGGGGGGCCGGCACGGCGGCGGACGCGGCGGCGAGGGCGCACGGCGCGGCGGGTCCGGAGCGGCGTGCGCGCGCGAGGTAGGGGCCGGAGCGCGCTTCGCCGCGTGGCGGCGAAGGCGCGCGCGCGCGGAGCGTGCGGGCGGCGGCGCAGCGGTGCGTGCGCGCGGCGCGCGGCGCGCGGGTCCGGCTCGCGCGCGTGCTGCGGGGCGCGTGCGCGGCGGCGGCGCGGCGTTGCGGCGCGCGCGGCGCGTGGCGCGCGGGTGGGGGCAAGGGGCAGGGTACGGGCGCGCGGGCGCGGGCGCGGCGGGTCCGGCGGCGGCGCGCGGCGGCGCGCGCGGGCGCGTCGCGGCGGCGCGGCACAGCCGGCGGCGACGCGCGCGCGCGCGGCCGGGCCGGTACGGCGTCGAGCATCTTGTGACCAATGAACAGTGCGATCTGTTAATTTCCCGATTTTCTATTTTCTTTTCCCATTTTCCATTTTCTTTCCTTCTAAAAATTCCAAAATAAATCCTAATATTGTAAAAATAATTTTTAACTCTATATTTTAAACTTTTTCTTGACTTTTATTTTCCACAATTATTTTTCATACTTATTTAAATTCTTTTTCCAAATTTTCATAATTCACTCATTTTTAACAAAATCAAATTCCCACATTTTGGGTACGCCTCCCGAAAATTTTACTATTTATTTTGTATTTTAATTTATCTTCTCCCAACCAAAATTTTTATTTTATATTACTCGAAATGCGTTTTCACAAATCCGCACTTTTTCCGGATTCTTTTTAAAACCCCGTGCGACTTTCGCACCGACATTTTGTCAACTCCGAAAACTCCAAACATGCCAAAAAGGGAATTGATCACGACTAAATTTATGCAACCGAGCCGGCGAATAAGAAACAACAAACCCGAAAAGAAGCAATAAACCAAGGTTTTTGAAAGTTCCGATTTTACGTTCCGATTTCGGTTCTCCGATTTTCGGATGTTACAAACCTACCCCTAACAATAAATCTCGTCCCCGAGATTTCTTACCGGTTGCTGAGTAGGTGTGGATATTCTGTCCTCAGGAACTCTTCGCTTTCCCAGGTAGCCTCTTCTTCCGTGTGATTGCTCCATTGTACCTTGTACATGCGCCATGATTTGGTCCGCGTCTTCTTTTCGCCTCGTCTAGTATCTTGATTGGATGTTCCTGGGTAGGTAAGATCACGTGGACATGGATGGCTTCTAAAGGAGCTTGCTCTTCGGTACCCGCAAACATTTCTTCATGCGATACGTGGAACACCGGGTGGACATCGGAGAGATGCTCGGCGCCCAATTGGTAAGCCACTTCTCCTCTCCTAGCGCTTATCAAGAATGGGCCCACGTATCGTGGTGCGAGTTTCTCCTTGACTTTGAATCTCTGAGTTCCCCGTAGTGGTGAGACTTTTAGATACACGTAGTCACCTGCTTTAAATTCCAATTCTCTTCGACGGGTGTCCGCGTAGCTCTTTTGCCGTGATTGAGCAGCTTGTAGTCGGTCCCGGATCGCGAACCTTTTCCTCTCGCCTCCTTAATTATGTCGCCCGAATATGGTTCGTTCACCGGTCTCTCGACCACATTAATGGGGTTCGACATCGGCGACCAAATAAAGCTTCGTTTGGCGACATCTTCAAACCGGCTTGGTAGCGTTGTTGTAGGAGAACTCGGCGTACGGCAAACATTTCTCCCAATCCTTGGTGAAATCCAACGCACAAGCTCTCGGCATGTCTTCTAGCACTTGATTCGTCCTCTCGTGCCCGCCCGTCGATGCGGGTGATAAGCGGTACTAAAGGCAAGGTGACTGCGCGAGTGCCTCGTGGACCTTGCTCCAAAATGAGATGTGAATTGGGTACCACGATCCGATATAATCCTTTTTGGTACACCGTGGAGACACACAATCCTACTCATATATAATTCCGCTAGCTTGGCACCGTTGTAGTTGGTTTTCACAGAATAAATCGCGCTTGGTGAGCCGATCTACTATTACCCAAATGGAATCGTAACCGTGCAGCTTGGGTAATCCTACTATGAAATCCATGCCTATCTCGTCCCATTTCCATTCGGAATCTTGAGTGGTCGCAGCAAGCCACCGGGCGTTGATGTTCGGCTTTCACCCTTTGGC
Organism: Oryza australiensis; assembly: GCA_019925245.2. Taxonomy (NCBI): domain Eukaryota; kingdom Viridiplantae; phylum Streptophyta; class Magnoliopsida; order Poales; family Poaceae; genus Oryza; species Oryza australiensis. The sequence continues at coordinate 8,970,899 of JAIFGZ020000116.1, read as the reverse complement.
ACACATCGCACACGGCTACGTATTCGGCTACATCCCTCTTCATATTAGGCCACCAAGTATTCTCCTTTTAAATCCTGGTACATTTTCGTGCTTCCGGGATGTAACGAATATGCCGATTCGTGGGCTTCCTTTAAGATCAATCCCCTCAAACCGCCTCGTTCGAGCACACGATTCTCTTCTTGTACCACAAGATTCCCTTGTCATCTACCGAAAACTCCCGAGCGCGTCCAAGCCATGCTTCCTTGATTCCCCGGGTTTCCTCATTCCCTCTTTGGGCTTCCTCTATTTGAGTCCTCGAGGGGCGGATTTCCAGTGAGTTCACTTCTCCGTGAGGATCGGTGCGCATTGAGTTTAGCCATTTCTTCTTGAAGTTCGCTGGCCATATCTCCCAATCCCATGTGGTTGCATTGGGCTTTGCGACTCGGCGCATCGGCCACTACATTTGCCTTGCCGGGATGATAGTGGATTCCTAGATCGTAATCCTTGATCAACTCCAGCCATCGCCTCGTCGTAGGTTAAGATCAGCCGAGTAAAGAAGTATTTTAAGCTCTTGTGATCGGTATACACATCACGGTGGTTCCCGATCGATAGTGTCTCCGATCTTCAATGCGTGTACCACCGCGGCTAATTCCAGTCATGTGTGGGGTAATTCTCTTCGTGGGGTCGTAGAATCGTCGAGAGGCATACGCTACGACCTTTCCATCCCGCATCAATACTCCTCCCAATCCTTGCCGGGATGCATCACGGACATCACGAAGTCCTTCCGGTTGTCGGGTAAGGTCAAGATTGGAGCGGTGGTTAACTTTTCTTTTAATTGGTCGAAGGCTTTTTGGCACTTCTCATTCCATTCAAACTTCTTTTCCTTCTTCGAAGTTGAGTCATAGGTCGGGCTACGCTTGAAAACCCTTCGATAAACCGTCGGTAATAACCGGCCAAGCCCAAAAACTCCGAACTTCCGTCACGACTTGGGTGCCTTCCATTCCATAACGGCTTCGACCTTGGCGGGGTCTCACGCTACTCCTCAGGCTGAAACCACGTGGCCGAGAAAAGCGACTTCCTTGAGCCGAACTCGCATTTGCTGAACTTGGCATACATGCTGCTCGTAGCTTTTCCGCACTGTCGTAGATGCTCCGCGTGTTCCTCATCGTTCTTGGAGTAGATAAGTATATCGTCGATGAACACCACTACGAATTTGTCCAGTACTCCATGAATACCTTGTTCATCGGTTCATAAAGTACGCAGGGGCATTGGTCAATCCAAAGGACATCACTGTGAACTCGTATAAGCCGTATCGTGTAGAGAATGCCGTCTTAGGAATATCTCCGGCTCTAATTCTCAATTGATGATATCCCGACCGTAGATCAATCTTGGAGAACACCGCGCACCCTTAAGTTGATCGAATAGGTCATCGATCCGGGTAGCGGGTACTTGTTCTTGATAGTGACTTCGTTCGCGATCGGTAGTCCACACACATTCTCATGCTCCCATCCTTCTTCTTGACGAAGAGTACTGGAGCTCCCAGGGAGAAGAGTCGGCGAACGAATCCCTTCTCTTGTAATTCCTTTATTTGTTTCTTGAGTTCCTCCAACTCGTTGGTCGGCATTCGATAGGGCCTCTTGGATATGGGGGCGTACTGTGCATTAGATCGATGATAAACTCTATGTCGCGATCCGGGGGCATTCCGGCAATTCCTCGGGAACACGTCCGGTATTCTTGTACTACGGCATTCCGCCTAGAGGTAGCATGGTGAACACTCCCGCAGCTTGTTCGCATAGCTTTGGGTTTTGATCCATAGTTATGCTCATCGGTGATCCCCACGGGGTGGATACCGTGACTTCCCTTCGATCTGCAGTCTATAATTCCATTATTTTTGGTCAACCAATCCATTCCGAGTATGACATCTATGGTTTGGGGCGATAACACCATAAGGTTTGAGAGAAACACCACGTCTCTAATCCGTATGGGCACGTTAATGCAGGCATGGGGTACGGTTATGTCTCCCCAGGCGAGTGTACCAACATAGGCCTCTTAAGTGCTACTTGGTGTAGGTGGTGTTGTTTGCTTACTTGGGAAGATATGAATGAATGCGAGGCTCCTAATCGAATAAAACTTTAACTGGTGTAGAGTTGATAGAGAACATACCCATCAATACGCTCCGGTCCTCCCGTGCTTCTTCCGCCCTCACATGATTCACTTGGCCACGTCGAAACCCTGGCGGCCTCGTTGGGTAGCGGGGTCCCGAATGCCTCGTCCCGCCGCAGGGGTGGGGTTCCTCGGACGGGTGTGGCATTGGCGCCGTGCGCACGGGGGTGTTGCGTGGTTTTGGGCAGCTATTGGAGTAATGCCCGAATTCTTCGCATTGAAATGACTCACATTCCTTCTTCCCGGAGCGGCTAGGGTTGGTGTGGGTGTACGAAGCCGTGGTGTAGCCGACCGTTGACATGGTCGGAAGCGAGAGGACGTCCGCTGCCGGGACGTTTGGCTTCCATCCGACGGGGTGGCTCCCTTGGGGCGTTGTGGCGTTCCCCGAAATGGGCGAGCCATAGCGAGCCTCCTTTGCGGTTATTGTCCACCACCTTTTGGTCATGCTCAAGTCGGACGACCTTGTTGATGAGGCTTTGGAACCGGTGTGATCCCGCCCGATCATTGGTCCCCTCGGTTCGTCATTTAGTCCCTCAATGAATTTGTCTATCTTTTCTTCTTCGTCTCGTGTGTCGCGGTGGCGTAACGGGCAAGTCGGGTAAATTTGTTCGATACTCCCGTACCGAGGTGTTCCCTTGACGCATCGCGGAACTCGTTCTTCTTCATCCTCATTACTCGCACTGGGCACGAAATTCTCACGGAACGCAGCCGTGAATTCCTCCCATGTTGGCTCGCCGGCGTCTTCGCTCGTGTCTCCTTGTAGGTGTCCCACCGTCACTCGCGGGACCCTCCAACTGGTTAGTAGCGAAGACCACTCTATCAGCTTCTCGGACTCTGACGAGGGTTAGCTTCTTTTCTATCACTCTTAGCCAATCTTCGGCGTCCATAGGTTCTTCGGCCGTGGAAAAAGTGGGCGGCTTAGCTCTCATGAATTCTCCCGCACTCGATCCTCCTCGACCTCCTTGATTATTGGCAATCGCTTGGAGTAGTTGTGTCCGCATAGCCATGACCTCCGCCGGGTGGAGGGGTTAGGTTCGCGGGTTCTCGTGGGTTGCATGCGCCTTCGGCGATGTGCCATCCGAAGAAGAGAGATGAATCAAGAGATCGGACTAGTTTATGTCATAGTACACAGGAATTTTTCTTCAAGCTCCTTCGAATGATCTTCCATCAACAGACAGGGTGAAATAATAAGCATACGAATCAATACGTCTCAAGGCGATGCCTAGGTTCATCATATTACATAAAGGGGTACATGGACTGTACACACACAGTCCTCCATGCCAGGATGGCGATAATAATTATATCGTTCAACTAGATCAACTAATTAAGGGTAAATAGGAAGTGCTGCCGGGCCGGGAAGGTCCTTCCGCCTAGTCATCCAACCACCCGCAAGAGCCAGCGCCGGAAGCGGGTGGTCTCGCGAAGCAAACCGAAGTCCCCACGGCTCGGAGGTGGCGGCCTCGAGTCACGCCGAATCTTTCGACTCGGTGGCCGCGTACTCTTGCGAGCGATCCCGCGTGAGGGGCCTCCCGTGTGAGTCAAGCGACGAGGGGAACTTCCTCCTCCATTGAGTCGGTGTCGCTAGACTCCCATTTGATCTCCATGGGCTCCGCCTCGGACTCCGTGTCGGTGTGGATCTGGATGGGGTTACCCTCTCCCGATCCCGGCTGGAGGGTACCGGTACGAGCTCGGGGTGGCAAGCGTGGGGTCGACTGTGTATGGTGCGGCTCGTGCTCAACATGAAAGCTTGCTCCATCATAGCTTGAAAAGTATCAAAGCTTGCTGGAGTTATATGGTAATAGTGGTCGGGCACAGGGGGATGTGATGGTACGTGCTCGGTGGAAGTACTGCAGCGTAGACAGGATGAGTGTGCAAATGCTCCTCTAGCCGGTTGATCTCGCCGCTTGCTTTTCCTGAGCTGCTCTTCCAGCTCTACTAGAGCCTCCCCTCGGGCCATGTAGCGGTCCGAGAGTTGCTCATACTGAGCACCATTGGCTGCACTGTGTCTGCCGCAAGATGCTTATCTCGGTCTCCACGGCCTTGGTGGTCGGCGACCGGATCATTGAGGCGTGATCGCGATCGTTGATTTCGAGCGGGGCCTCCTCGTAATGCCGTCGTCGCTTCTCGCCCAACGCGATAAACGCGTGACCATCGGGTTGTAGCAAGCAGGGGTAGCTTCCACGGTGCGGCCGGGTTGCCCTCTTCGCGGTAAGGATGATGCACGAACTCGTCATTGTGAGTTCGGCACGGTGTTCCGCATTAAGGCGAAGGAAGGCCTCGCGAGCCGCATCCCGAATAGCCGCTTCGCTAGGTCCCGGTGGTAGCGAGTGTGGAAGCGTAGGATGTTTCACTCCCCATGCGGGCTTCTATGGATACGGCCGCCTCCCAGCTGGATACATCTCGGAGCCATGTCTCTTGGTGTGATAAGTGGGCGGTTCCGGTATCTCAAGCACCATAGTAGAGACTGGAGTTGTACCACGAACCCCTCGTCTCGCGGGATAGTGACTTCCCGTGTTCCGTCGTGGTTTGACATCCGCTTACAGGCAACTTAGGGTTAGCGAGAGGGAGCTATCATAATCATTTGGTAAAAAGAAATACGATGTAGAAAAGATATATTTGCATTTTCGGAAATAATAGTTTAAAACTGATCCTACCGTAGGGATATTTCCCTTTAGCCATCTAGTTAGGGGTAGGGCGCCATTTGGTCTTAGCCTACGGTCGCATGGCTCGATACCACTCGTGGACCCCGATTTTGAGTCGGGAATCTTTCGTGTTCATAGTACCATTCCCTGGATCAAGTAGTTGGTACCCACGAATGCAGATCGATAATCAAGTGCACATGCACGAATAGTCTTACAATACCATTATTACATAAATAGGCCCGAAGGCATTGTTCATTCCACAGGACCTTATGGTCCGAATACAACATAAAAACAGTTTAGATAAGGCAGCGGAAAGAGGCGCGGCTTGTCCATTGCCACAGCAACGACCGGGACTAAGGTCTAATATGCGCCGTCGTTCCTTCGCCCTCCGCGTAGTACGCGTAGGGGTCTTCCGCTCTTCATTTCCATCACCGGAGGTTTGTGCGTATAGCAAGGGTGAGTACCAACCGTACTCGCAAGTCAACACGAACTGATGCATATGATAGGGATATTCAAAGAACACGGCTAGGGTTATTTTTGCGTAAAGCCGCTTTTCAATTCTTTTCACAAGCCTACCGACTAGCCAAAATCAAGTTTTAATTTCATGGTTCATTAATCCGGCGACGGCTTCGTCTACCATCCATCGTGATTCCAAGGATGGCTTCCCGTCTCCGGTTCGTCATGATTTTCTCGGGAGTCCACCCTTCTCGCATTCTCGAGAAGTTGATCCACCAAATAACAAAATCATCATGCAAACCCATCCCAGTTCTTAAGTTTAAAATCTAGCCAAGCGAAAGTCTTGTCACGATGCTCAATATCCGCGAGCACGGCTATTCGAATAGATTGATTCATTCACACTGCAAGGATGTACACTTTACCCGTACTCCGCGACAGCCCAACAAATGAGCCTACGTCTCAACACATGAGACGGCCACGGCAAAGCCTTTCGATAACCTCACTTTGGCAGTACCCGCTCCATGAACTTAAGCCCTCATGCACTCTAGCCGTCCTTTTCTAGCAGTGAGAGGAGTTCTGGCGCACCCGGGGTAAGGGAAGACATTTCCAATCTTTAAGTTTAATTAACAGTAGTTTAATTCCACCATTTATAACAAAGGCCGCAGCCTCATCCTCATCCCATAACCACACCACGAGAACCATCTATGCAAGGATACCGCCTCCGCTCGGCTATCTAGTCGGCTAGGTCTATACCCATTCGAGAAGTACGGTTGTGCGGCTCGTTTCCGGCTATCTCATGGCTCGGTCCTTACTTGACCGTGGTCGGCACTTGCCTTTTCCGGAATCCACCCAAATCATCCAACGCCCCAGCCTAAAACATTTGTATAGTACTTTCAATTTTCATCAAACTTAGTTCATCGTGGCCATGTGGCGCTCAAGTCTCCACATGCCGAAGCTCAACTACCTCCCTAAGGTAGTTGCCCAAGCACAAAGCTTTTTCATAAAGTCATGAGTATGCATGGTCTAAGTTTAGCAGGTATATGCGGTTTACCAAGTTATGCTTCGGTTATTTGTATCACATCGCGAGTTACAAGGAGTAATTCTAAAGGTAAACAATAGCAAGGTATGGCATAACAAGTATAGGCAATCCGGTAAAGCATGCATGTTTAGAGTTTAAAATAACATCATTTCGCAAAGGGGATCAATATGTTCAAAGGGTGTGAAGACTTGCTTGCTCGCGCACTTGAGGGGTGGGATCTTCGCGGTGTCGATGCCGGTTTCTTCCGACGCTACCCGTACGTGCGAGAGATCAATTGAATTCAGTTAGAATTCAACTAAACACCGAGAGATCGAAAAGAACCACAAAAGCCATGAAAACCACTTCAAAGAGTTTTGCCGAAAATTCTACTCGAGTTAGAACAAGGGTTGCGAGGAAAATCCGGGTTTTGGAATCGAGTTGATGACCTAGGGTTTTCGCAAAGTCGGCGATCGTAATAAATTTGGAAATTACGTTTGAAAATATCAGCGAAGAAAATTCATGCTCGAAATTTGAGGGTTTGAGTACAAAAGCGAAACCTATTTCGATGGCGGGAAAGAATTAAACGGAATCCGGATCGAAAAACGATGCGATTGGAAATTTCGGAAACGCCCGATTCCGATTTTCAAACATTGCACCGAGAAAACATGCGAGAAAATAATTTATTTTTCCCCAAAATTTTACTCAAATCATCCCAAAATATTTTTCCAAATTTTCCAAAATTTTTCCTAATTTTTCCTTATTTTTCTTTTTTTTTTTCTCTATTCACTGTGCACTTTTCATGCCCGCAGTGCTCGATCGGTGCGAGAGGAAAACAGAGGCGGCGGCAGAGAGGACAAAGCGGCGCAGGGGGAACTTACCGGCGACGGCGGCTCGGGGAGGAGCAAGGGGGCTCGGGACCGGCTTGCGCACGGCGGCGCTAACGGCGGCGGCTTTTGGCGGTGGCGCTCGGAACGGCGAGATCACGGCGGCGGTGCGGTGGAATCGCGCGGGCGCGCCCCTTTATAGGCGTGGCGCGGCGCGGGCGCGAGAGGAGAGGGGGACGGCTCGGGCATGCGCGGCGCGGCGCGACACGCGGCGCAGCTGGTGGCCGGCACGGCGGCGAGACGCGGCGGCGAGGGCGCACGGCGCGGCGGGGTCCGGAGCGGCGTGCGCGCGCGAGGTAGGGGCCGGAGCGCGGCCGCCGCGTGGCGCGGCGCGCGGCGCGCGGAGGCGGCCGAGACGGCGGGCGCAGCGGCGCGTGCGCGCGCGGCGCGGCGCGGCGCGGGGTCCGGCTCAGCGCGGTGCTCGCGGCGCGTGGCGCGCGCGCGCGGCGCGGGCGCAGCAGCGCGCGGCGCGTGGCGCGCGCGGGTGGGGCAAGGGGGCTGTGCACGGCGCGCGGCGCTGGCGCGGCGCGGCGGGGCGGCGCGGCGCGGCGGGGCGGCGGCGCGTGGCGCGTCGCGGCGCGGGCGCGACGGCCGGCGGCGGCGCGCGCGCGGCCGGGCCGGTACGGCGAGCATCTTGTGACCAATGAACAAGGCGATCCGTTAATTTCCCGATTTTCTATTTTCTTTTCCCATTTTCCATTTTCTTTCCTTCTAAAAATTCCAAAATAAATCCTAATATTGTAAAAATAATTTTTAACTCTATATTTTAAACTTTTTCTTGACTTTTATTTTCCACAATTATTTTTCATACTTATTTAAATTCTTTTTCCAAATTTTCATAATTCACTCATTTTTAACAAAATCAAATTCCCACATTTCGGTACGCCTCCGAAAATTTTACTATTTATTTTGTATTTTAATTTATCTTCTCCCAACCAAAATTTTTATTTTATATTACTCGAAATGCGTTTTCACAAATCCGCACTTTTCCGATTCTTTTTAAAACCCCGTGCGACTTTCGCACCGACATTTTGTCAACTCCGAAAACTCCAAACATGCCAAAAAGGGAATTGATCACGACTAAATTTATGCAACCGAGCCGGCGAATAAGAAACAACAAACCCGAAAAGAAGCAATAAACCAAGGTTTTTGAAAGTTCCGATTTTTACGTTCCGATTTCGGTTCTCCGATTTTCAGGATGTTACAAGTACCCATGAAATGAAGCCGTTGGATCTTACCGGCATCGCGTAAACACGAAGAATTGGTTCAGACTACATCCAATTTCAGAACATGAGGAACTGATGCTACAACTTGGTGTTATCGGACTCGCAACTAGCCGATTTAGCTTTTCACGGCCTTTTGGCCCCAATCCGTGAAAGATTTTTTGCTCAAGACTTTGAAAGCCTATCCCACTTGGTCCAAGGTGACAACCCACGAGCAAAGATTTTAGGAATCCAAGAAAACCTTCAAGAAAGTCACCCATGTCGCCTACGCAATGTACATGAATTCAAGCGACAATGACGCAGTATGGCGGAATGAGTGGACCGAAACAAGAAGGCCATAACTGCCAATGGCTAAAAAGTTGGCTAAAGAAGAAAATTACGATTTTGATATAACTAAAGCCGACAGGATTTTTGACCTGCTGCAGAGGAAGAAGCAAATTCGACTGCCGGACAACCACATTATCCCATCGGCCGACGAGCTCAAAAAGAAAAGGTACTGCAAGTGACACAACACCACCTCTCACAGCACCAACGATTGCAAGGTCTTCCGCCAACAGATACAGTCGGCCATTGAGGCAGGGAAGATTAAGTTCGAAGAATCGGCTAAGCTGATGAAGCTCGACGACAATCCTTTCCCTGTCAACACCGTCCAAGATGGTCCTACGCGAGCTGATCGACAGAACAGAATGGCGTACAGCTCAGCCAAGGACCAACAAGAGCCAACTGAAGTGAAAGCCGCACCAAACAACATGGTTTAGACCAGCCGGCCGATCAGCCAATCGTCGGCCGTGCAAGCGAGCGACCAAGCTGCGATTCCAACACGAGTGCCGGAGGAAGAAGATAGCCGGTGCGGTAAGCCGTTCCGGAGTTCTTCAGGTTCTGCTGGGAGCAAGGAATGAGGCTGCCCACTCTTGAAAATTGCCCAACGTGCAGCGACTACAGGGAGGACGAATAGAGGGGACCACCAATGGAAAGTTCTAGCCAATTCGTCCCTCGAGTCGTTCAACTTAACCAGCGGAAAACTTCCATCCATGATCGGCTCGGCCCAGTCCACTAGGACTTCTTCCAAGAAGAGGACGAAGAGGAGGCTGATGAAGAGCAATCGGCCAATCCCCAATGGTGCCCTTCGGACCTGTTCACCAAAACACAAAAATGAAAAATTCAGAGGCTTAAGAGCGAGGGACAGGAAGAATAAGTCCAACGAATTATACAACACAACAACGTTGACAGTGCACAAAGCAATGGCGGGTCAAAAAACAGGCAGCCCCAACCGACGAGAGCTGAGCCGACAAAGCCAAAAGGGCGACAAAAGGCAAAGGAGTGGTCACTGCATTGGTCAACCTGGTTTTCATATTGCTAGCCGAATTTGAGGCTGTCGAAGCCGATGCAGACACACTGGAAGAAACCTTGGCTAAGCTGGTACTGTCCCTGGAACAAGCTATCTTCGAGAAACCTGAGGGGACCGAGAATTGGCACTTGAAGCCCTTATACGTCAAAGGATATGTCAACGGGAAGCCGATGTCCAAGATGCTAGTTGATGGAGGGGCTGTTGTCAATCTGATGCCCTACGCAACCTTCAGAAAGCTGGGCAAAGAAGCCGAAGATCTAATCAAGACCAACATGGTGCTCAAGGATTTCGGCGGCAACCCTTCAGAAGCCAAGGGAGTTTTAAATGTTGATCTGACCGTCGACAGCAAAACCGTGCCCACTACGTTTTTCGTCATCGACGGGAAGGGGTCGTATAGCCTGCTGCTTGGGAGGGATTGGATCCATGCCAACTTATCATGCCCAGAAATTTAGCCAAATTTCTAGACTATTTTGTGTATTAAATCCCTGTCCAGGAATCAGCCAGGGTACACAAATTGACAAATCAATAAACAGATCCAAACGTAAAATAAAGCGTAAAATACTTATAGAAGAGACACTTAGTCCTCGCACCCGAAAGAAACCAACAACAGCGGAAAAAGGCGATCCTAGCAGGGCTTCAGCTTCACTTCACAGGCAAACTCAATTGGGGTCTGAGCCTTGGTCTTCTAACTCCGTCTTCAACTCAGAAGCACTACACTTCTGGGAAAAGGGGAAAATATCAAGGCTGAGTATAACCACCGTACTCAGCAAGCCACACGGGAAATGCGGACGTGCAAGGGGAGACAAGAGTGGCTTGGGCTATTTTGCATAAATGCGGTTGTAAATCTTTCTAGTTCAAAACAAGAAAATAGTTGATTATTTAAACAAGATTAATGCTTCCCCGTGTAATTAGCAAAACAATACAATTTTATTTGCAAACAATAAAATATTTATAAATTAGGATCAATATGCGTCAAGGAGGAATGTGACTTGCCTTGCTTCTTCAGCTGATCTTCTCTTCTTCGCGGGAGCGAACTTCCGAAACATCGAAGTCTACACGCTGGCACGCAAAACAAGGGAAAAACCTAATAAAAATCAAATAAATAATACATGAAAAGTAAACAAACATGTAGAGCTCAATTTTAGATGAATTTTGCAACTTGAATGGCCTACTTTAGAGTTCGTATGGATTAGATATGAATTTTAGAAGTTTTAGGCCATTTAACTAAATTCTAGAAATTAAATTCAAATTATCGTGCAGTATTTATTTATTTCATGAAGGAAAAGGAGGGCCGCTGATGTCGGGTTGACGTGCGCGGGGAGGTGCCGCGCAGAAAGGACCGGTCCACCACGGACCGAGTTCATCAAGGCGGGCCCACGCGTCAGCTGCACAAGGAAGGACGGTCTACCGTGGACTAGGTCCACGGGGCCGATGCTACACAGGCACGCATCCGACGGCCCAGATCGCCCGGGGCGGATCGGACGACCGGGGATGCCCGTCGGGGTGACAAGGCGCGCACGTGCACGGGACGGGAGCGGCTGGCCAGCGGGCGGCGGCGGCCGGCCCCAAGGCCACCGGCGACGAGCTGGGCGACCAAGAGGGGTGGTGCAGCGGCCAGTGGGGAGGCGGCGCGGCGGCACGCGACGGCGCCGGTGGGAAGGCGACGACGAGGCGAAGGTGCGCTTGGAAGCGGCCGACGAAGGCGACACGTGGCGTCATGGCGCGCTCGAGGCCGAGAGGCCTCCGGTGAGCAGCGGAGGGTGCGCGCACAAGCGCGTGCGGGCGCGGGTGGCGGCGAAGTGCAACGCGGTTCGGGTACGAGCGGGAGAGAGGGGAAAACGGTGGAGAGGGAGGGAGTAGGAGAGGCTCACCGACGATCGGAGTTGGAGAGGACGACGGTGAGGGGGCGAATCGGGCGGCAAATCTCAGGGGTAAGCAGCGGCCGACGATACTTGGGCAACGGAGGAGCCGGCAGTGGTGGAGTATTGGCACGACGAGCGGCGGTGGTGGCGAATCGCGCGACCGGAGGTGGCCAAAAGCGACGGTTCCTCGGGAGCATGGGGAGCATGGCATTCCGGCGGCTAGCGGGGGAAGTGGAGCAGTGGCTGGGGATCTACGTCGGGCGAGGCGCACGGCGGTGTCGGCGGAAAGGAGCGACGAGCGGCGGACGACGCAAATCGGGCGGCCGGAATGAAAAAGGCGGCGATGGCTTTGGTTCGACGGCGCAGTTGGTGCTGTGGCGGTGCTCGGAGGCGGGCAAAGGGTGGCCGGGGTTGCCCTTGGTGCGGCGAACAAGGAGGTGGTCGCAGCGGGGTGCGACGACGGCTAGGGCAGCCGTATAGAGAGGGGTTCACGTGGGGAGGGAGATGGGGTGCGCGGCGAGCTCGGGAAAGAGAGGGGAAACGGGCGGGGGCGCATGTCAATGGTTTTATATGCGCGGGAAGGCGGTGGCGAGGCCCGGCGGCCAAAATTGGCGGCGGAGTGGGGCGGCCGGAGCGGGAGAGTGGGCGCCGAGCTCCGCGGAAGTGGGGTGGCGCGTGGTTTGAGCGGAGTGGTGTGCACGAGTGGGAGGAGAGGCGGCCAGGTCTCGCGCGACGTGGGCGGCCATGACGGCGGTCGCCCGAGAGAGGCGGGAGGAGGGGGATGACCCCGAAAGGTGGGGCCCACCTGTCGGTGGCTCGAGAGGGAGGAGGGAGACTGACAAAGGAGACCCACATGTCGGTGAGGAGAGAGAGAGAGAGCCGAGCCGAGGGGTTTAAATGGACTCTCACAAGGAGGCGGGAGGCAATTGGGCCGAGGAGAGAGGAAGGAGGGAAGGCCGTGGGGAGCAAAAATAGACTTTGCGTGCGGGAGGAAACGGAGTGGGCTCGCTGAGCGGGCCGAGAAGAGATAAATGATCTTTATATTTTTTATAAATAATTCCAATGCTCAATTAATTCCAGGAAAAATCCTAAAAATAGGTGGGCATTCAAAGTATTTAATAAAAATATAAAAGTATCAATCACTCGATTAAATAATTTATTTAAATAATCACTTAAGTGCTTTTTGTATTATTAAATTTATTTTTGGAGCTCAAAAATTTCACGGAAAATTTCGAGAGTATTTTAGGGCAAGGAGAATATTACGAAAATATTTCCAAATGATTTTTAAAGGAAAATTTATTTTCCTTAATTAATTTACTTGATTTAATTACTTTCACTTACGATAATTTGTAGAAAATGTATTATGTAATGATTTTTAATCCCGATCGAAAATCAACTCGTGACAAACCTACCCCTTTACCAGAATCTCGTTCCGAGATTAAGGGCTAGAAGGAAAGAAGGTAGGGTTGAGGTTGGTTGGCTGGCTATCCTCTACGGTTTCTTTTTTTTCTCCGACTCATCCTGCATGATTGACTGGCCAACGTGTGCAACGATTGATTAACCAAACTTGCACGATTGAACAAACTGGATTCAACCCTGGTGTTCTGTTGCTTCACAAAACCAAACTGGCTGGTCCTTCCTGTTGTGACCCTGACCCGAATTACAGACTCAAAGTACTTACCCTCCTTAGATCGCACCATTAATATTGACAAACCGGACAAGCCGAGAATTCACTCGTTGACTCGGGAGTTTGTGGAACTTTTTGAGACCTCGCAGCTGACTTTCGTAAATACACAGACTCTGAACTTGTTGTGATCTGCTCTCGGTCCAACCAACCAAGCGTTTGAAGAGGTTGCTCGATCGATCCTTCATCCAGAATGTGACTATTCCCGAATGCTGCCTCTTTAGACTGAACTATTGACCCGATAGCTTTAGTGTGCCTTAGACTTCAACCCTTTCACTTGGGGTTGTTGAAATCCTACTAACGGCTCGTAATCGACCCAGCCACAACCCAATCGCTTCGCGTGGTTGATCCTCCAACCAAACGGTTACAGATTTAACAAACTCATTCTCGATCTCATCTTTAAAACTAGCAGTTAATCTTTCACCTGACTGTGAACAATTTCACTGCCATTCTTTGAGAAGGTCCAATAGTCTCCTAATTTACCAACAACCTTGACTTTGAAAGTCAGATACTCCACCGGTCGATCGAAACGGAGCAAAGATTGTGTACTTTCCTTCCAGTGACTCTGGGAACCCGACACTCAAATGATGACGGGAGGTTACACATGAGAAAGACTCTCATGCAACTCTCGAACATACTGACTTTTGGTTAACTTTTCCATCAGGTGTAACTGCTGACCTGACTATTCCGCTTCTGCCCTGACTTTGGTGTCATCTGCCTAAACATGTTGTGTGGTTGATATCCTTTCCTTGAAACAAACCTCGATCACTTAACAGATCAAGCTAAAATGTTATTCCCACGATAAACTTTTCACTTCTTGATTTATCTTTTACTGACTACTCTGGGTTGAGACTATGAGTTATATCGTTGCTTCCCCTACAGACATCAAAATCTATACACCTGCTGAAAACTACCTTTGACGTTGCTAAGAGTTCATGTCCTCTGACCGAAACAAGCTCGCTTTGAATCCTTGAGTAGAAATGGTTCACAATAAATGATTCTCTCTCGCATGCTCTGCGGACTGTATCGTATGACTTGACATCTACATCCATTTATTCCAGGCAGAGGTGATGAAACGATCCCGTTGTCATCTTCCTAGGAAACACCGAGGTGGTTTTTCGGAGACTGTAATAGTAGTCTTGAAATAAAGAATTCATTATTAACTCATGTTCACCACTACGGTGCAGTTACCACTTATTATTCTCTAGAGAACTTCCATCATCAGAGAGTCTTGATAATCCTTTTATGATGTCACTTTCAACTGTATCATTACCCTCTTCGTTCTCATGAGGTACCGCTTACATTGTCCTTCAAATAAATCTCACCATGACGAACACCGCTGTAGTCTAATCATTCTCTCTTTACTGATTGATCAATTCTTTGCTTTGTTGCCAGTTAGATTTTCAATCTTGACAAAACTGCAATGACCAAATAAAGGAACTATAGGCTTCTTGTGACATTGTCAGATACACCAGCCAATCCCCCTTTTGACTACTGATTATGAACCCTGAGAGAAAGAAAATCGTCTGCCTCGTACTCTTATTCGACTTCCTCTTTCAAGTACATAGCTGTAATAAGTCTTCTATGCACAAGGAAGGTACTTGAACACCAAAAAATTATAGACGGCTGTTGACCACTGCTAGCAGAACTGTTAACCGGTATGAAATCTGCCCTTCAAGATCCTGACCGAGTTGATTATTTTTTTGGTAGTGGATAGGCTAACTCATGCTTTGCCCAATGTTCCCTTCTTATTACATGACTGCCATGAAACTTCTGGGTGTCATGAGCGGTTCTTGAACATCCAAAACTTAAAGTTTATTGCTAACCTTTGTCGGTAGAATTTTTGATTGATATGACCTTTTCTTCATGTGGTCCTAACACGGTTGGCTTGTCTTGACATTGCTTTCTCGATCGGGGTTCCAACAAGAACACCGCCTTGACTATTGATTGTCTTTTCCCGGAGAATTGTCGACCTTCTTGGTAGCTTGAAATAGACTGAACCTTCCTACTGATGGTGCCACTTTTCTGCGATTGCTCACTAGGTCATTGAGTTGGAACAACAGGGGGTGCCTAGCTGATGTAGACGACGGTTGGATGAACTGCTGCGTGAGACCTTGTTTGGCAGGTGTAACTGGGGATTTGCACTATCTTCTTTGTAGTTGGACCAGACAACTGCTTTTCCTAGCCCTGCTTGCCCTGCTGATGTTGGTAGTGTAGCTTCAGAGCGGTTATCGGTGGAATAATAGAGCTTCTTCTAGTGCTCTTAGTGACAAATTGTTGAGATAGAAACTTCACATTTCAGTTATAGTTGGTGTCTCTTGTTTTCCTGGTGCCCTGGGGTTGGACCTGACCACTCTGTGTTGGGTTGGGGCAACTGGGTAAGTTGAGGTGTTGACGAACAGTGTCGGTAACTTGACGACATTGATACTTTTGTGTTGAACTACCTTTTAGAAATTACTTGTCTTTCCCACAATTGAAATAGTAGAGGACTGACTTTCTTGGTTCTCGAAATGGACATTTGTTGTGACGATATATTAGCTCAAGATCATTAAAACAATCCAGTCCTGATTTATCACGAGATACATCCTTCTGATTGTGCATGCTCACATAGGAACTGGAACATGCAGGGACTCGGAAACTCGGTTAACAATGTTGTTCTACCACTGTTGGCTGCCACTGTAGTTGGAGTTGGATGGAGAGCAAAACGTTATTATTGTTGTTATTGTTGACTAGGAGTTGACGGATGGGTTGCAAGGATGTCATTTAGTCTTCCATTGTCTTTGCTAATATCGACTTCAGTTAACAAATCTTAAGGACATGACTTTTTCCCTCACACGAGAAACGTGTGACCTTTCTCTTCGTAAAGTTAGACTGTGGTGCACCAAATTTTTTGCCAAGTAGTTGATCAAAAAATTTCAATTTTCTTCTGATTAAGACCTCATCATCAATCGGTGTCTTAGCATACAAATTCCTAGCGCGGTCGAACATTCTGTAAAATGTGTCCTTGTACACCATAACCACCTTAGGTAACACCTATGGACTCTGAAGTGGTTGACGGCTGACATGTTTTGGTCTGTTGGGGCCACTGTTACATACTGACAGTGGCTGTATAGATGCTAGCAATGAAATGTATTGGATTTGATCTTTATTCCGATTCCGAGCTTGCATCTGCGACCATTGGTACCTCTGCTATGTCTTCTGTATCTGACTTTGTATCCGTTGTATCCACTGCCTGCACATTCAACATTCGATCTTGGGGAGTCAGAAACTGAACGAGAGTGGGGTTTCTAGTACAGGCTCTAAATTGCGGATTGATTTGACCAAAGGTTCCTAACCTCAACACACTGCCGCTGATACTGTTGCGGTTGATAACATTTTCCCTGGAACTGACCAACTGCTGCCCAGAAGAAGAGATGGAAGAGGGGGTTGCTAAAGATAAGACCTTAACCCACTTACCTACTGATCTGATGTGGGTGTACTTTTACTCTTCAAGTTGATTAAGCAAACAACTTAGTATGGTCACATCCCCACCACTGATGTGAACCATACACCTGCACATAGCAAACAATCACACGATCTAATAGCTAACGACACTACTCTTCGGGGAAGAATTGGGTTTTAGGTAAACTCCGGGAAGGCTGCTCTTGAACCTCGAGAAGCGCTAACTCAGGACTGCTCGTCTTGATCTTCTCACTTGAAGCTTCAGCTAGTGCTCCAGGCTTAACGACTAGAGAGTTGGAGGGAAAAGGGGAGAAATTTGACAAATGATTTCGCAAAGAACTCCGGAGGGGGAAAGAGGCATTTTTGCTATTAGGGTTTTCGGAAAATGGGTCCTTAGGGTTTGACCATTTGGCTCAACCTACAGTCGAGATGGCTCTGTGTTGACGAGAAAAATCAACACGCCGGCCTGGGAGATCTTCTTAGCTCCAGCGCAGGTCCTAGAATAGATGAAGCGTGGGCGTGCCAGTCAGTTTGATCCTGCCACTGACAAGTTATACAAAACAGCAAAACATAAATCATATCGGTCGATAGACCGATACCCAAAAACTAATTGATCGGCTGATAAGCCGATGGTGCAATTACAGCCGATGTCGATGCCAGCCGATGGTGTTAGGGTTTGAATCCATCGGCTGTGTGTTGAACAGATGTTTATATAAAGGCGATCGGCTGACAATAACATGATATATATAACATTGCATGAACCAATCACATAATGAAATAGATATTGATTTAAAGTTTAAAGAACATATCGGCTGGAAGTCCGATATCATAAAATCCAAATGATCAAATATTCAATGAAGCCTCTGCTGCAATCGGCTAGATCCAACTTGTGTACAATCCTTGCAGCCGATGCAATACCCGATAACTCACCGCTGAAACCCCGATGAAACCCTTAGTGGCGAGTCAACAGCGGCTAGATATTACGGTTCTAATCATGACTTAGTAGATCAAACCGATGCATCACTAAGTATGAAAAGAAAAGCAATATCTAGACAATCAAACCCTTGGCTGATTTTCGGGTGATAGATGCCTAAACCAATCTAATCTAGTAAACGGTTTAGCCAATAACGAGATCCTAAACGAGAGACAAGATAGGGCTAAACAGAGATACTAAAATTAGATTAATAGAGACATATGATAAATAGTCGCAAGCATGCTAACTAAACCGAGCAATCCAAGAGATCGAACGTATCGATGCAACCTTGAACAACGTCGACGTAGTCAATATGATCGCCGATTCGACGTAACGTTGGACTTATTCCTTTGCGGAGGTCGAACCTAACCGATGCACCCATGCTGGATGCCAAGTTCCGTCGGATGTTGAACGAAGATGAAGAATAAAAGAGTGGCGATGCGCCGAATTGTATTGATCGACGATATGTTACATGAACCCCGGCTTACATATTTATACCCATAGGGTGACAAAGATCCTAACAGATTACAATCCAAACATTCCTAAAGATAAAAGGAAATAGATAAAGTCCTTATCGGACACTAAACAGACTTTCCTAAAGATAAAATAGGAAACTAACAACCTCTTCATAATTGATAGATACAAGCCATATCCTCCCCTGGACTCGGTTTCTTACGGATAAGATCTTCTCAAACCGAATCTAACAAGAATCTGACTGCTGGAGATATGGATAACAAAAAACCCCTATCGGCTGATGCAGAACTCCAAGCCAATTTTGACACTGAGCCGATCCTAACCCTTAGCCGATAAGGACTTCTGGACTTACCAAATTTTGGCGTTAACACATGCCCCCGTGTAAACATGGCACAAGCGATCAGATAGGTTGTCCCGATCCCCGTGTAATTAGCAAAACAATGCAATTTTATTTGCAAACAATAAAATATTTATAAATTAGGATCAATATGCGTCAAGGAGGAATGCGAGTTGCCTTGCTTCTTCAGCTGATCTTCTCTTCTTCGCGGGCGCGAACTTCCGAAACAGCGAAGTCTACACGTTGGCACACAAAACAAGGGAAAAACCTAATAAAAATCAAATAAACAATACATGAAAAGTAAACAAACATGTAGAGCTCAATTTTAAATGAATTTTGCAACTTAAATGGCCCAATTTGGAATTCGTATGGATTAGATATGAATTTTAGAAGTTTTAGGCCATTTAACTGAATTGTGGAAATTAAATTCAACTTATCACGCAATATTTGTTTATTTCACAAAGGAAAAGGACGGTCGCTGACGTCGGGCTGACATCAGCGGGGAGGTGCCGCGCGGGAAAAGGACCGGTCCACCACGGACCGAGTCCATCAAGGCGGGTCCACACATCAGCTGCACAAGGAAGGACGATCTACCGTGGACTAGGTCAATGCTGCACGGGCACGCATCCGATGGCCCAGATCGCCCGGGGCGGATCGGACGGCCGGGGATGCCTGTCGGGGTGAAGAGGCGCACGCGTGCACGGGACGGGAGTGGCTGGCCAGCGGGCGGCGGCGGCGGTGGCCGGCCCCAAGGCCACCAGCGAGGGAAGTGGAGCTCTAGGCCGAGAGGCCTCTGGCGAGCGGCGGAGGGTGCGCGCGCAAGGGCATGCGGGCGCGGGCGGCGACGAAGCGCAACGCCGCTCGGGTCGAGCGGGAGAGAGGGGAAAATGGTGGAGAGGGAGGAGTAGGAGGGGCTCACCGACGATCAGAGTTGGCGAGGACGACGGCGAGGGGGAGAATCGGGCGGCAAATCTCAGGGGAAAGCAGCGGCCGACGATACTTGGGCAACGGCGAAGCCGACAATGGTGGAGTATTGGCGCGACGAGTGGTGGTGGAGGCGAATCACGTGGCCGGAGGTGGCCAAAAGCGGCGGATCCTCAGGAGCACGGGGAGCATGGCGTTTCGGCAACTAACGGGGGAAGTGGAGCGGTGGCTGGAGATCTATGTTGGGCGGGCACACGGCGGTGACGGCGAAAAGGAGCGACGAGCGGCGGACGGCGCAAATCGGGCGATCGGAATGAAAAAGGCGGCGGTGGCTTCGGGTCGACGGTGCAGGTGGTGTTGTGGCGGTGCTCGGAGGCGGGCAAAGGGCGGCCCGGGTTGCCCTTGGTGCGGCGAACAAGGAGGCGGTCGCGGCGGGGTGCGGCGACGGCTAGGGCAGCCGTATAGCACTACCGGACATGGTCCGCGAGCGGCGGAGCAGGGGTTCACGTGGGGAGGGAGATGGGGTGCGCGGTGAGCTCGGGAAAGAGAGGGGAAATGGGCAGGGGTGCACGAGAATGCTTTTATATGCGTGGGAAGGCGGTGGCGAGGCCGGGGCGGTCGAAATTGGCGGCGGAGTGGGGCGGCCGGAGCGGGGAGAGTGGGCGCCGAGCTCCGCGTGGAGTGAGGGTGGCGCGCGGTTCGAGCGAAGTGGTGTGCACGAGTGGGAGGAGAGGCTGCCAGATCTCGTGCGACGTGGGCGGCCATGATGGCGGTCGCTCGAGAGAAGCGGGAGGAGGGGGATTACCTCGAAAGGTGGGGCCCACCTGTCGATGGCTCGAGAGAAGGAGGAGACGACAAAGGGGACCCACATGTCGATGAGGGGAGAGAGAGAGCCGAGCCGGAGGGGGTTTAAATGGACTTGCGCAAGGAGGCGGGGGCAATTGGGCCGAGGAGAGAGAAGGAGGGAAGGCGCGGGAGCCAAAATAGACTTTGCGCGTGGGAGAAATGGAGTGGACTGGTTGAGCGAGCCAAGGAAGAGAGAGACAAGGAAGGCCGCGGGAAGGCAACGCGGACTTTTCAAAGGATTGGGCAACGGTGGCCTAAGAGCGGGAAAGAGAATCAAATTTGTTTTTTTTCATTTTATTTAATGAGATAAATGATCTTTATATTTTTATAAATAATTCCAACACTCAATTAATTCGAGGAAAAATCCTGAAAATAGGTGGGCATTCAAAGTATTTAATAAAAATATAAAAGTATCAATCACCGATTAAATAGTTTATTTAAATAATCACTTAAGTACTTTTTGTATTATTAAATTTATTTGGAGCTCCAAAATTTCACGAAAAATTTCGAGAGTATTTTAGGGATGGAGAATATTACAAAAATATTTCTAGCCATGATTTTTAAAGGAAAATTTATTTTCCTTAATTAATTTACTTGATTTAATTACTTTCACTTTCAATAATTTCTAGAAAATGTATTATTTAATGATTTTTAATCCCGATCGAAAACGGGCGTGACACAACTGTTGCATCCCTTCCACAATGCACCAAAGCTTAATCCGATGGCAAGGCGACAAGATCGAAATCGTGCCGCCGACGGTCAATCAACATCGCTAACGCCGATTTGCCATTTTCGGAAATCAATGGTATTGATTGCCTGTCTGGCAAAGTTTGGCAAGCCAATTTCTTAAAGGCTTTCGATTCTGATATACCCATTGGAGACGAAGAGCCTCAATTATTACTTTGAAGGCATCGTTGAGGGCTCGAGCGTCTATAACGAGGACACCATAGACGACATCGACGGCAAACTCGGGCAAGGTTTTATGACGGCCGACGAGTTAGAAGAAGTGGATGTAGGTCCAGGAGATAGGCCTAGGCCGACATATATTAGTAAACATTTGTCTTCTCATTTTAAGACCAAGCTTGTTGAACTGTTAAAGGAATATAAAGATTGTTTCGCTTGGGAATATTTTGAGATGTCCGGTCTTAGCCGATCCATTGTTGTACATTAGCTTCCTATCAAGCCAGGATATTGGCCGTATAAAAAGCCTCCCAGGAGGTTTAAAGCCGATATGTATGATGCGATCAAAGCCAAAATCACTCGGCTATATGACGATGGATTTTGTAACACCTTGAAAATCGAAGAAATTAAAATCGGAAACTTTAAATCAGAACTTACAAAAAACCTTTTGAATTCATTGCTTCTTATCGTGTTTATCGTTCTTATTTGCCAGCTCAGTTGCATAAGAGTTCTTTTTGAATTGCTTTGATGAGAATTGGATAAAAACCCTAAGTTTGGAATCCCAGCTGGGAATAGGATTTCAATATATATATATATATTAAAAAGAGGAATAAATCAAATAAGAAAAATATATTCTGAATAATAAAAGTGGGGAAAAAGTTTGAAGATATAATTTCAAAATTATTTTGGGAATATTAGAATTTATTTTGAATTTTTAGGATGAAAGGAAATAGGAAAAGGGAATTAGAAAAGTTAAAATCAGGAAAAATAGAAAAGTATACTATTCATTACCTCAGTAAGTGTTCGACCGGTCAATCGGTTGTGTCCATGCGCGCCATGTGCAGCCCACCATGCCGCGCCGTACCCAGGGACATGTGCACGCGTGTTCCCGTGGTCGCCGGCTCTGGTCATGCACAGTGTACGCCGGAACGGCCTCGCCGTCCCACCGGACGCGGAAGTCCACGTTGTACCACGTGCCCATACCGCTCGCGTCAGCCCCAAAGCTCACACAGTCCACGCCGTGTCCTCGCCACGACGCCCACGCGCGCACGCTGACCATGCCACGTTTGCAGTACACGCACATGTCGGCAGCAGGGGCGCACGACGCGCGACGTGCGCACGCACGCGCACGCACGGCAGCCGCTCGCCAGCGTGCGTCGGCCGAACTCCTCGCGTTCCCGAGCATCTGGCCGGCTATAAAAGAATGGGTGGCCTTCACTTTCATCCTCACACCTTGCCGACACCATTCCACCCCCTTATCTCCTCTGCCATTACCGAAACACGACGGAACGTCGTCGAGAGTGCCGAGTCTGCCGAATCCGTGTCGCCGCGCCGTTCGCCGCCGTCCGTCGGTCGCTGGAGCTCGCCGCCGCCTGCCGTCGGTCGGTGAGTGATCCACGCTTCCATTTCCGGCCATTGCTCGCGTTGTCGCCCTCACGTGTAGCCAGGAACGCCGCGCCATCTCGCCGGTCGGCCGAGCGCCCGGGGGTAGACGCCGCGGCGCTAGGAGAGAGAATGCACAGTGCCGTCTACGGGGTTGAAGAAAAAGAAAAAAAGAAAAAGAAAATTAGAAAAAAATAGGAAAAATCTTAGAAAAATTTGGGGAATATTTTGGGAAAATTTATGCCAAAATTTTGTAGTTTCCACAGCTATTTCTCTTTTAGATAAAATGAAACCCTAAATGCGATTTTCGGGAGAACCTTCCGTTTACGAAAAACCCTTTCCAAAAAGAATTATTATACCTTTTCTTTTACTTCAAAACTATACCTATCTTTTGGATACATTAAAAGAAATATCAATAAATCTTTTTGAACAAGCATTCGCAAGATTTCCGCTTCGTCGCTTTATCGATTCTTTTTACAAAAACCCTAAAAAGCCGTAACTCGTCGGTACGGTCGATTTTGCCCTAAAATCCTCCGTAACCCGAGTAAAGTCGTAGGGGGATATTTTGAAGAGTTCTTTATGATTTTTCATGCTTTTTCGTTCGTTCTTATCGAATTTTAATTGGATTCAATTTTTCCTTTTCGCACGTATGTCTAACAACCGAAGAGGCCTCTACGGACTACATCGAAGACCTCACCCCACAAGCATGCGAGCAAGGCAAGTCAACACTTCCCTTTGAACATATTGATCCTACTTTGCGAAATGATGTTGATTTCAATTACAAATTGCATGTTATACACAAATGAGTACCTATGCTTGTTATGTCATGTCTTGTTATTGATTACCTTTAGAATTATTCCTTGTAACCCTCGATGTGATCCATACAACCGGAGAGTATCTTCGGTAAAATGCTTAGCCATGCTATTATTAGATTCATGCATACTCATGTTTTTGCAAATAGCTATATGCTTGGGCAACTACCTTTGGGAAAGGTAGTTGAGATACGACATGTGGAGACATGAGCGCCACATTGCCATGAGAATGATAAAATGAGTTTTGATAAAAACTAAAAATACCAAACAAATGTTTTAGACTGGGGCGGATGGATGATTTGGGTGGATTCCGGGAAAGGCTAGTACCATCCCTGGTCAATTAAGGACCGAGCCATGAGACTACAACTTAGAACGAGCCAGTACAACCATACTTCTCGAATGGGTATAGACCTAGCGGAGTAAATAACCGAGCGGAGGCAGTATCCCTGCATAGTGGTTCAGGTGTAGGCGTTGAGGTAAGGGCCTACCGGTGGGGGCTCACCACTTGGGGTGCCTGGACGAAAGTTAAGGGCCTACGGCAGGGATGTACCGCGGTTGGTACACGGGCGAGATCGGGCATGCGATCAACATGAAGAAATGAAGACATGAAGAAAAGGACATGAAGATGGAAAGTTCAAGGATAGAGCAATTCTTTCTCTTACCCGGGAACTCCAAAACTCCTCTCACTCCTAGGAAATAACGGCTAGAGTGCATGAGGGCTTAAGTTCATGGAGCGGGTACTGCCAAAGTGAGGTTATTGAAAGGCTTTGTCGTGACCGTCCCATATAGAGGGATGTAAGCTCATTCAATGAGTAGTTGCGAAGTACGGGTAAAGTGTACATCCACTACGGTGTGAGTCAATCAATCTATTCGAATAGCCGTGCTGAGTAATGAGCGACGTGACAAGTTTCTCCCGTGGCTAGACTCATAAATTTTAAAATGATGGGTGGGATTGCATAATAATTTTATGTGTTGGAAACCAACTTCTCTATCGAGAGAAGGGGAAGACGCACCTTAAAACCATGACGAATCGGAGGCGGGAAGCTATCCTTGGGATCACAATGGATGGTGGACAGAACCATCGCCGACTTAATATACTATGGACCTAAAACTTGACCTGCTAGATGTTAGGTTTGTGAAATGATTTGTGAAAATTGGCTTTGCGCAAATAAACCATAGTCATCCTTTGAATGACCCTATCATGTGCATCATTCCGTGTTGGCTTGCTGAGTACGTTGGGTACTCACCCTTGCTATACGCACAAACCTCCAGATGAAGGAGATGAGGAAGACCCGTACGCATACTACCAGGAGGAATGAAGGCATTGGAGCGCAATAGGTCTTCGTCCCCAGTCGTTGCCTGTGGCAATCGGCATGCTGCTGCCTTTCGTCTGCTATCTTATCTAATTTCTGTTTTCGGTTGTATCCGGACCGGTAGGTCCTATATGTATTGGATATTGCCTTCAGGCCTATTATTGTAATAATTTCGATGTAAGACTATTCGTGCACTTTGCACCTGGTAATTCAAAACTGTATCGTGGGTACCAAACTACTCGATCCAGGGATAAGGTACTATGAACACGAATGATTCCCATCCTCAAAAACGGGGGTCTACAGATTTATTCGGCCCTACCGATATGCTGAATTGGTTTCGAATATAGTTCCAGTAATGAAGAAAAACGGCAAGCTTAGGATGTGTATCGACTTCAGAGATTTGAATAAAGCTACCTCTAAGTACGAATACCCAATGCCTATAGACGATTTGTTAGTGGATGCCGCCTCTGGCCACAAAATTATAAGTTTCATGGATGGCAATGCAGGTTACAATCAGATTTTAATGACCGAGGAAGACATCCATAAAACAGCTTTCAGGTGCCCAGGAGCAATCGGCCTATACGAATGGGTCGTCATGACTTTCGGCTTGAAGAATGCTGGAGCTACGTACCAGAGGGCCATGAATTACATATTTCATGACATGATCGGCTCCCTAGTAGAAATCTACATCGATGACGTCGTCGTCAAATCTAGGGAGATAGAAGACCATATAGCCGATCTAAGACAGGTTTTGGAAAGGACGAGGAAATATGGCCTGAAGATGAACCCTATCAAGTGCGCGTTTGGCGTATCGGCTGGCCAGTTCCTGGGATTTCTTGTTCACGAGAGGGGAATTGAGGTCACACGAAGAAGCATCAATGCCATCAAGACGATTCAGCCTCCAAAGGACAAGAAGGAATTGCAATCTTTGATCGGCAAAATCAACTTCATTAGATAGTTCATTGCAAACTTGTCGAAAAAGATGGAGCCGTTCACACCGTTGCTTCGGCTGAAGGCCGATCAAGCGTTCACCTGGGGGGCAGAGCAGCAAAAAGCTTTGGACAACATCAAGAGTTATCTAAGTTCCCCTCCAGTCCTGATCTCTCCACAAAAAGGGGTGCCATTCAAGTTATATTTGTCAGCCCACGAGAAATCAATCGGCTCTTTTTTGATTTAGGAAGTCGAAGGGAAGGAGAAAACAATCTTTTATCTTAGCCGACGGCTCTTGGATGCGGAAACAAGATATTCGCCAGTGGAGAAATTATGTTTATGCCTGTATTTTTCATGCACAAAGTTAAGGCATTATTTAATCGGCTCCAGTTCTAAAGGACGAGTTGGGAAATGGATTTTTGCCTTAACAGAGTTTGATCTGAGATACCAGGCACCCAAGGCAGTAAAGGGATAAGCTATAGCCGATTTTATAGTAGAACACAGAGATGATTCAATCGGCTCGGTGGATGTCATGCCTTGGACTTAACTTTTGATGGTTCGGTTTGCACAAATGGATGCAACATCAGCTTAGTAATAATTTCCCCAAGGGGGGCAAGCTTTGAGTTTGCTTTTTCAATCACACCTCATGCAACAAACAATCAAGCCGAATATGAGGCCATGCTGAAGGGATTACAACTGCTCAAGGAAATCAAAGCCGACGCCATCGAGATAATAGGAGATTCACTGTTGGTCACAGCCAGTTATCAGGAGAATACGAGTGCAAAAAAGACACGATGATGGTCTACTATCAAAAATACTGAGAATGATGGACAATTTTCGGCTTGTAACCTTGAAACATATCCCAGGGAGCAAAATTCAGAGGCCAATGATCTAGCTCAGGGGGCATCAGGCTATAAACCGATGACAAAAGAAATCGAAATAGAAATTGCAACCATGTTAGCCGACGACTGGAGATATGAAGTTTACAACTATCTGCAAAATCCGTCCCAATCGGCTTCAAGAAAATTGCGTTACAAGGCTTTGCGATACGTTTTGCTCGATTAAGATTTATACTATCGGACGATTGATGGCGTGTTGCTCAGGTGCCTAAGTTTCGATCAAGCCAAAATGGCTAGCGGAGAAGTACATGAAGGAATATGTGGCATGCATCAATCGGCCCACAAAATAAAGTGGCTACTTCGAAGAGCAGGGTACTTTTGGCCGACTATGCTGAAAGATTGTTTCAAATATTATAAGGACTGTCAGGATTGCCAAAAGTTTGGAGCCATATAGAGGAGCCAGCATCGGCTATGAACCCCATCATCAAGCCTTGGCCGTTCAGAGGTTGGAAAATCGATATGATCGGCCAAATTAATCCTCCCTCAAGCAAAGGAGATAAATTTATATTGGTGGCAACCGATTATTTTACCAAGTGGTTGGAAGCGATTCCCTTGAATAAGGTTGACTCTGGGGACACGATCGAATTTGTGAAGGAGCACATTATATACAGATTCAGTGTCTAACTTTGTCTCCGACGAGTTTGTTCAGTTTGCCGATGGCATGGGGATTAAGCTACTAAATTCTTCGTCATATTATGCTCAGGCTAACGGACAAGCAGAGGCTTCCAATAAAAGTTTGATCAAGCTGATAAAGAGGAAGATCGCTGAGCACCCGAAGCAATGGCACAGCCGATTGGTCGAATCATTATGGGCTTATCAGATGGCTTGCCACGGATCAATCCAGGTGCCTCCATACAAATTGGTCTATGGACATGAAGCAGTTCTACCATGGGAAAACATCATTGGCTCACGAAGGATTCAACTACAGGATCAGCTAACAGCCGATGACTATTATAATCTAATGGTGGATGAATAAGAAGACGTAGTTATGTCAAGGATGCGCGCTTTGGAAAAAGTGACCAGGGACAAAGAGTGAGTAGCCCGTCATTATAACAAGAAGGTGATGCCTAAGTCTTTCGAAGAGGGCGAGCTCGTTTGGAAATTGATACTGCCGATTGGATCAAGGGATAGCAAATTCGGCAAATGGTCACCAAACCGGGAAGGGCCTTTCAAGATTCACGAATGCGTCTCCAAGGGTGCCTACATGTTAGAAGGATTGGATGGAGAGGTATTTGGGAAGGCTCTCAATGGCAAGTATCGAAGAAATATTATCCCGTGTTTGGATCGCTCATGATTCGGCTAAGGTTTTGCAGATCCATGGTAGTCGATGCGTTGTGGGATACATGCATTGCCTTTATATCATTTCCACCCTAAGTTTTTCCCCTCTGATTTTTCCAAATCGTCCAAATCTAGCCGACAACGTTGGATTAATAATTTTATCAATGATGCCGACATCATCAACAAAATTAGGGGGCATATACAATATCACAGATGGGTTCAACTATAAGACGACTTCAAATTTTTGGGAATTTTTTTCAAATTTTCAAAGCATTTAAGACTTTGACATACATGAATCGGCAAAAAGGGGACGTGATCGAAGTCAGCAAGCCGATTACAAAAGTTATATGTTACATGATGTTTTCAAAAGTGTTTTCAATCTGGCTTATTACAAGATTCGATCTAGCTGCCGATGAAGTCATTAATGACCGATATTGCCCTCTGTTTGATGTTCTCAACTTGATTAATCATCTCAGCATCGGTTGCGTCGGTTCCTGGAATCAGCTTCAGGGACTTTCTCAAATCTCCTAGTACTGAATGGAAGATTTCACTTTGCTCCATTGCTCCTCAATGGCCGTTGGGAGATCGGCTAATTTCTTCTCTTTGGAAGCAAGTTCAGCCCTACACCGGCCCAGTTCGGCCATAAGTTCGGCTTCCTTTTTCTTTAGTCGCTCGATGTTGCATTGGGTGGCCGATGGCCCGACAATTAGCTCATCTAACTTGGCCTTTTCATCAATGATGAGCCGACGATTGTTCTCAATCATTGTTTCAAGATCGGCTTTGGCCTTCCTATCAATCATCCGTTGCATTGCTCTTTCTAGTTTGTGCCGGTATTGATCAATATGGGCAGCTTGGGAGATTGCATCGGCTATGCTGTCCGGGAGCTGGCTCTCGATCGCTTCAAATCTAGCTTTTATGGGCCCGTAGTTGGTGACCAGGTAGTCTAACGGGCTGTCCAACCGACGAGCGATGTCAGAGAACCTCTCCTTTAGTGCATGGGCTATAGGAGCTGGAGCCTGGCTGGTGATCTCTTCTTCTTCGCCGACAAACTCCCTGATGTCGAAGGAGAACATGTCGGCTAGGACCTGCAAGACCTCATTCAGCATTGCTTAAGTACCAAGAGGGTTAAATAGTCAGTTTGTTCTTGAAAAGGTTATTTTTACCTTAGCCGGAGGAGCTGGTGTCAGTTCTTCTTGTTCGACGTGGTGGCTACCCCTGGCCGATGGCGTGTGTTTGCTTGATGTGTGAAGGGCGGCCGATGGAGAACGAGGGGGCTGTGTGGACAAGTGTTAGTTGAAACCGGCCAAACCAACATAAAGGAGAAGGACAGAGCTGTAAACTTACTGGCGAAGCAGGGCGTGGTTGCCGACGAGCTAATCGTTTTTGCTGCAATCAAATGGTTTTGGATAAAAACAGGGAGATTTTAAGTGAATTTAAGTCACCAAAACTTCAGGATGCGTACCGGTTGAGGGCGAGCAGGGCGTTGAGGAGGAGATGGTGTTTGCTGAGTTTGATCATGAGCTGATGGGGTTTATGCATATTTGCTTGAGTGGCTGGACTTAGCTGCTGCTTCTTCAATAGCTTGGTCGATTTCTTCTTCAATGATTTCTTGATTAAGGGCTTCTTCAACACTTGGGTCCAAGGATGGCAAGCTGTCGGCTGGAGCTGTTTGTTGCTTCTTCGCTTTTTTCTTCTGAACAGCCGATTGACCAGTGGCCGACGGCTTGGTCCTTTTTCTAGATAGCGCCTCACGGGTCTGGCCATGCAAGAGTGTTGTTACTTTTGGCGCGTTGAAGCTAATAATTGATGGAGCAATTCCTCCAGTTGGGATTCGCCCTGCAGCGTATTGGATCTTGATCCCTGAGTTGCTCTCATGGGGGGAGAAGAATCGGTTGTCCGTGAGGAAAAGAATGCATTAGCTAAGTATTAGGCAGATAATAGCCGATAGATTTGGAAATTGACCAAGGAAGAGAAGTACTTACATCAGGGATCGACTCTGAAAGCAGTGCAGTTAAATACATGGAGGATGGTTGGTGGAAGATGTGTCTTTTCAATTCGACCCACCATCAGTCGAAGGCCGAATTCCTTTTCAAGGCTAATTCCAGAGCATCTATGCTACCAAGTGGTGGGTTTTCGATGTTCATCAGCCAATCCATCATTATCCTTGAAGTTATTTCCCCTCTCATTTGGATCTTATCGACATAGTAGAATCCAATCGGCAATTGTCCGAGTCCGAGTTGTCTGGCGGCCAATGCAGGGTAGTAAAATTCATATGACTTAACGATATTATGGCCCTGGTGGATGCCGATTGGGAGAATGCAAGGGTTGATGGCTGCAGCAAAGATCTCCCTTGGTTTCAGATGCTCTTCTGAGTTGAGTTCATCGAAGTTAAATTCAATGGGGAGCTCGAATTCCGGGCAGTTTCCATAGAAAAACCATGTCCGGTTGTTCTTAGCAAATCCATCATAGAAGAGTGTGAACCAATCGGCTAAGAGTTTGTTTGACAGCTTGGATCCGGTATGAACGGTTGCAGCCTCTCCAAAAGACATGCACCTGCGTGTCGTTATTTCTTCTCCATCCTCATCCTCAGTCGGCTCTATTAAAGGGAATTTGGCATCGGACATACTAGGTCTTCCAGAAATTTTTTGTGTAAGAAGCACGAGCCAGAGTTGCAAGAACCACCAAGGGCCTCCAGTGCCTATAACTAAGCCAGTTGCTATCTTAGCCGATGTTTGATTCAGGGTTTGATAAAGGTAGCCTAGGAGGAACTTGCCCAAGGGGATTTTTGCCTTGTTAACCAGGGCCTCGGCTACAACTTGCCAGTTGGCTGTGGAGCCACAGCTAGATCCGCAGAAGATAAACTTTTCCAACCACATCATTAGAAAGGTCGTATGTTCCTTGGGGCTGACTGATCCAGTACTCATGTTCATACTGATGTATCCATTCCATCCTCCAATGGCTTTTTTCTTGAAAGAGTGTTGGCCCTTGTTGTCCAGCTGATTAGGGTTAGCCGATGATAAGACGTCTAAACCGGTTATCATGCAAACATCGGCTAGTGTGAGAGTCATGGGTCCTTGCTGGAAGAGAAAAGCGTTAAATGTGTTATTCTAGAAATAACATGCAGCTGATATGAGCGGTTCATCCTTGGCCTGATCGGCTATCAAAAGGGCCAGACATTGGGCGATCCCTACTTCTTCCCAGTGACTTTTTTGCTGGCCTCTAATCTCTTGTACCAAGTCGGCCAGGATTTATCAGTGGAAGGCCAGGACTTGAAGGTTCCGTTCCAAGGCGCCAAGCTAGGGTTTTGAATCCTATAAGGTATTCTGTTTGTTTTGGCATTGATGACATCTGTAGGATCTATGTTGCCGATGGGCCCTAGGTAGTATCTTTTTTCATTGATCAGACTAGGGATGGCTATTTGATGAGAAAGATGCTACAGATGAAAAGAAAGCGAAATTAGGATTATTGAAGCGTGGGGTTAAAATTTATGAGTAAAGGCAAAAAGGAAGGGATTCAGTTGATGAGACTTACCTCGACGAACTCGGCCGATGAGGTGTCGGAAGGAGCAGATGAGGATGCCATTATTGGAGACGGGCTCGTCGCCAGGAAGGAAAATTGTCGTAAGCATGTTGGGAGCTCCGAGGAGATCGCCGGGGAGGTTTTAGGGATTTTCTGGCTGAGGGTGTTGAGTGCGCAAATAACGGTGTAAGTGTTTCGGAGCACTTAGGTGTTATTTAAAGAGGGGTGATAACGGCCGAAACAGATTCAATCTAGGGTTATGCTTGGAATTCGGATGGCATAAAATCCGCAACATTTTCATATCGCGGACTTGGGGGCATGTGTTGTCGAAACTTGGTTTCGGCAATATATTTTATGGGGTCGCAGTCAAGATCGCCAAGCACAATGGGTTAGAAGAAGAAGAAGATTTAGACAGGTTCAGGCCCTCTCGTGAGGTAATACCCTACTCCTGTTTCGGTGGATTCGATCCGCCGAGTGTCTTTATTGATCTTGTGATCTAAAGCTCTTGCTTATGAAGTTGTATCTCAGATCTAATCTCTGATCTCCTATCGGAATATCCCTCAAGGGACGCCCCTTACCCCCCTTATATAGTCTTGGGAGGAAGGGTTTACAAATCGGAAACCATATCTTATTCTAAGTTGGTTTCCTCAATCTTACCAAACCGTGACTATAGGCCGATTGCCTTATCTCTATCGGCAACCGTAACACCTAAGTCAAGTTCGGCTTACGAGATATATAGCAAGCGCAATCTATCCCTACCTTCATCGGATAAGCTTGCCAAGTAGATACCCAATTGCCACAATCTCCACAAGAGCCCCCGAGTCCTTTTCGCCGACGAGACAACTCGGCTGACCAAAGCAGCACTCAACCAAAAAAATCTCTTCGACCGAGTGCTTTTGGCGCCGAGTGATTCCATCATCTCTGCCCGAATCTTCCCGAGTGGCTCCAAAGACTGTGAAGGGCTGGAAAAAATATATATAAAAATTCTCAAAAATAAATATCTAGGTGCATCGGAGACTATGTGGTTAGTCAAAAATAGACTAAGCATATAGTCAAGAACTATAAAAAATTATTCTCATGTAGATGCCTAGCTCATGCTAAAGCAATCATAGAAATCTTATTGCTCGCAAGTTCATACTCAACCGAGTGAATTTGCCCGAGTCATCTCGTAACAAATAATTCAATCATCCCTCATGGGTAAAAAGCACTCGGTAAACTTTTGCTCAACCGAGGGGATTCGCCCGAGTAATCTCGGAAAAATAACTCAACCAATCCTAGCGGGTAAAAAGCACTCGGTAAGCTCACGCTTATCCGAGTAGATCCGCCCGAGTCATCCCGAACAAATATTTTAATCATCCCTCATGGGAAAATAAGTTCTTTCAATCATATGAAAAATATGACCAAGTTATTAAACAACTTTTGCCATAATACTCGGTCTCAATCTTATAAAGATCTTCACCAAGGTGGAAAACAAACAAGATCGGCAAGATTACCCGACCAAATGCCGAAAAACCAAACAGCCCTTGTTCACCAAGGCAATAAAAACTCATGTTGGTCACCTTCCAAATTG
Organism: Oryza australiensis; assembly: GCA_019925245.2. Classification (NCBI taxonomy): domain Eukaryota; kingdom Viridiplantae; phylum Streptophyta; class Magnoliopsida; order Poales; family Poaceae; genus Oryza; species Oryza australiensis. The sequence goes on along the minus strand of JAIFGZ020000116.1, from coordinate 8,938,041 downwards.
CATCGTGCCGCTTCTCATGAAGTCGGCAAACCGCGGTATGGAAGGATCTTTTAAAGGTACAGGGCACTCGGACACGCGCATATTGCCGTGGCAAATCGCTTAAGCTCATCCGCTTAAGTCCCTAAGGACACGTATCGGACCACTCCTTAGCCGGGCCGTAGATTTTCTTATGGGCTCGGCCCACTCACCAGAAAACCTAGCGCAACCCTCAAATCTTTCTTTATAAAGACACGAGGTCGTCCCCGCCTCTTCATCTTCCAAAAATTCCCCTTCTCGCAATACTGCTCATCAGTTCATTGCGGGGAACCCTAGGCTTGCGCGCTTCTCGGTCCATCCGCCAAGAAGCTTGCTTGCCGCGACAACTAGCTCCCGCAGCCAAAACTCCCACATCCATTGCCCAAGATCCAACCTCTCTCAGCCAGATCCGCTCCTCAACAACCTCGCTCTCATGGCGGAAGAAAAGAGGATTCCGTTCGACCAATGGGCCACCTCAGACGTGAGGGAATACACCCTCAAGGAGATGGTGAAGCACGGCGTGCTTCCGCCCAAGGAACTTGTGGGATGGCGTCTGCGGCGGGGAGGACTTCCCGACCCCAAACACCGGTGAGCTCGTTGTCTTTACCTCCTTTTTCTATTGCGGATTCAATCTTCCCACCTCCGAATTCTTTCGGGGCTCTTGGATTACTATGGTCTTCACATCTACCATCCGAACCCCAACTCGATGCTTCACATAGCACTCTTCATTCACGTGTGTGAAGCCTTCCTTGGCATTCTTCCTCACTTCAATCTTCCCGTCGTATGTTCTACCCCGAAACCCCATCCGAACAAGGACCAACCTTGTGTCGTTGGCGGGCAGCTTCCGCCTTCGCGGATCTCTCCGCAAAGACTACTTCTCTCTCCCCTTGAAATCCTCGAACAAAGGCGGCATGCGAACCGGTTCTACATCGCAATCTTGAACCCAGCCTTCCCGCCTTTGTCGGTCTTCCTCCTGTCCCCAAACCATCTTGGAGCACCGTCCCGTAGCCCAAGAATGGGATGAAGCCAACGATCTGCTCGCGAAGATCCCGCGATGAAGAAAAGGAACCTTCGCGGGGAACAAATCACTCGGCACTTCATCAGTGCCGACGGCGCCAATCGTGAGCGGTCAAGCCGGCCTTCGAGTACGAAGGCGGAACAGACTCCCAATCGGGAGGACCCGGATCCACTCACATACGAGATCCGAAGATCCGGATGTACAAGCTCTTCTCGTCCGGATCTCGCGAGCAGCCCTCATTCTCGCCGTCCTCCCATTCAAGCATCCACCGACCTCCTCCTCCGTAGCCGATTGGTTGCTTTATAGTATCTTTCAACCTTGACGTCTTGTCGCTTAATGTCGCACTTTCCCTTCTTTGCGGAAAACGCCTCTATCATTTCCAAGCCATATAAGATGGCTCATGATGATGCGCATCGCCCCACCAAGAAGCCGACGGCGGGATAAAAATCCAAACCGATCCAGTCGGGAAGCGGGCGGCGCCGAGTGAGGACTCGAATAAGCGCGCAAGCAAAAGGCGGCGATCATCGAGGACTCGGACGACGACGTCCCGCTCCTCCGCGAGACCCCGCCTCTAAGGCGATCGCCGCGGACTGCACCGAAGATCCGCCGATCAACCAGTAAGCTCAAACCGAAGTCCCGAGTTCTTTCGTAGAAGACTCTTCTTTATCTTCGCTGTATTTACTTGTGCGGAAGCCACAGGATATAGATCCCGTCGGAGGGATGAAGGGTCGACCCGCGCGCGCTCCCGAAGCGCCAAGGCCGTCGAGCCAAAACCCCGGAGCCCACAACTAAGTGCGGCGTTCCGAGAAGTACCCTTCTCCTCGGAAGGAAAGCGCCCCGTGGAAGAGCCCCATCCGCGCGGGATATCCCGACCGGAGACCGTCGGTTGTTGGGAACCCTCGGCTGCGCGCCCGAGTGCCCCGACCGAGGGTCACTCGGCACGAGCCCAAAGAAGAAGAAGGGCCCGGCTGCCCCACCTAGGCGGCGGCCGCCAAACCGGTGAGACTTGCTTCGAACTTTCCTTTGTTCTTTCAATTTTGAATCTTTCATGTCTTCATTGGTTTTTTCTCGTTTGCCGCCACGGTAGAAGAGATCCCGTTCTGATCTTCGAGACTGGGTTCCTCCGATCGAATCGAGTGGCGGGACTCGGAAGGCGAGAGACGGGGCATCATCCTCGACCGGCAGCTGAAAAGGATGAAAGGGATGCCCTCGTCGAGAGCCCGAACGAGGCGACCCGACCGCTCAACGTAAGCCTTCATCTTTCTTTTTGATTATGTCTTCGTTATCCTTGATCGATCATTCTTACGCTTTCGTATGCGAAAAGAATACGCCGCTCAATGGCAAAATCCGAAGTGCGGAGAAGCTAGTCCCCCACTTAAACTCCTTGGAGGACGTTCAGCCGACATGAAAACCACTCGGGAGGAGGCCGCATCAAGGGAGGCCGCTTAAGGAGGGAGATCTCGAGCTTCGGAAGCGAACCTCGACCTCCGCGGATCAATCGGAAGTAAGCCCGCCTCTCCCAGCTTCATTATGATTCTTATGTTGATCTTGGCTATTGTTAACCCTCTTTCGTTGTAGGAAATTCTTCGGAGGTCCACTCGCTTCAAGTCCAGTGAAGCGGTCAACCTTGACAAGGCCGAAATGGAGGCCGAATTTGAAGGTAACCTTCTTTGAAGTTGAATCTCATGTGCTGCTTCATTCCTGAGTGCTTTGAACGATCTGGAACTCCTTGCAGCTTATAAGATAAAGACCCGAGCCCAATACGACGTCTTACTTGGGCGGATCAAGTCTAGCGACGAGATTCGGGAAGAGGTCGCCAACGCCGCCACGCCGATCTTGACATCCTTGTTTGATCAAGGAGTTGGGGCCACCTCGCTGAGCCAATCGAGATCTTCGACAAGCTCCACGGGCTCCCGAGCGATTCGAAGAACATCACCGAAGCGGCCAACATGGGGGCTGGTCTGGCTCTTGCACGACCAAGTCCCTCTACCCCGAGTGGATATTCATTCAATCGGGGAGGGCTTCGCTGAGGGGACAACAGACGAGCAGGCCTTAGATATGCTCAGCGAGGCGCAGGAGGCGGCGAAAAAGATCTCTTTGGATGTAGTGAACAATTTTAAGCTTTGAACTTTGTTAGTGATATGCACTAGAGGCAACATGGAGATGTTGGATATCACGTCAATGTTTATGTATAAATGAATAAAGTGTTATTCAGTTCCATGAAATAGACATCTTGTATTGATCAATAAGTACGTGACTTATTTATGAGACTCGATATGTATGAATCTATTTCTAAACGATCCTCGATCATATGTCATATTGTTGGAACAAATATGATTCTAAGATCGGCATGTTTATTGATTGATGATCATGTCTCATAGATCATGGGTATGGAGATACCAAATCAATAAACATGGACATATGTGTTAGAGAACACATTGTTGGATAGACCCACCATGAGACACTACAGAATTAATGTGCCATTAGTTGGTCTCGTAGTGTTGGTACAAAGTCCTTAGACCCGAGATCACCATGGATTCCAACATGTGTAGTAGCCTACTTTGGGACTACCAAACGCTATTCGTAATCGGATAGTTATAAAGGTAGTTTTCGGGTTTGCTATGAAACATGGAGTGGGATGTGAGTGATCAAGATGGAATTTGCCCCTCCTTTGGAGAGATATCTCTGGGCCCCTCGAGGTAATGGATTATGGAAATGCATGGCCATGCTAAGTTGATTGAGGAGTCAATCAACGACGGATAATCCAATACGGTTCGAGTGAATGGTTAAGCTATTGAAGGGATGGCACACATCTTGCCTATAGCTTAACCGGTATCGTGAGGCAAAGGGATTTGTGTACACATTACAGGTTCGAGCCGATATTATATTCTTGTATACTATGGTGTCAATATGTGCCGCTAGGCGCCGCTATTGACAGTGCGGCCGAGTTGGACTCGAGCCGACGATCGGCTAAGTTAGACTATAGCCGAAACCGAGTATACCCGAACCTACGGGTCGCACGCTTAAGGGGATAGAATAGATATTCGAGTTGGACTCGGATACGGCTCGATCGGATAGGGATCCGATCGGATAGAGTCCTATGGGCTTACGACGTGTGGGGCGGCCAACTCTATGAGATACGGATGAGATCCGATTCAAAATAGAGTCCTAATCGGCCACTAGTCCCGCCGGCCAACTCTATATAAAGGAGGGAGGGGTGGAGAGCTGTGAGACGTCAATTGCAACGCGTGCAACAGAAGTCGCCGAGATCAATCTCCACGGAAACCCTCCCCACTTTCGAGCCAAACCCTAGCCTTGCATCGCGTGCTAGCACACGGGTGTACGGCGTTCGTCCCCGGACGTGTGGATACCGGAGCGCGCCGCTACGTTGCGCGCGTTGATCGGCTTGATCGGGCCGCAATCGGCTTCGGGACCGCCGTGTGCGTACCCCTTATAGGTCGTCTCGATGTCGTAGCTCGCGATAGGTAGAAAACGTTTCTACGCCTAACTTGTTTTTGCAGAGAATGCTTTGAGATGGTATGGCCCTATTGTATGTATGAGATGTATGAGATGCATGTGATGCATGTAATATTCTTTCATATGTGCAATCCCTGTAATATTCTTTCATACGTGCAATGCTTGTAATATTCTTTCACGACCTGCGAGTCGATGTAATCTTCAATTAGAGCTTCTATAGTAGTAGCTTAGTTTGAAGAAATCAAGCATTCGACACTTGGAAGATGGTGCCGAAGATGGAGATCCTCAGCGCCGACATGGAGATGGAGATCACCATGTGAAGGGGGCCATACTATTTCATTATATGCTATTCTTCTTGCTTTCATATGTGATATGTTTGTTTGATAGGATAGCATTCCTCTCAAAATTAAGTAGTAATGATGCCCTTCCAAATGTTGCACCCGTCACCGTTATGCTCGTCAATGGTGGGTCGCCAAAGCAGAGTGCCATTCTCTATCATAACACGAGGGGTATATGTCGACATATACATGCAGGAGCATTTGGTTTACTTAACAAGGCTATCAAAACAGCTTTTGGGCCTTGGGGCATAGGTTGGCGCCGGGCATGGAGATGCCACACCAACAACAAGAGTCACATAGAGATGTGATTAGCAAGGTGTTGCTTATCGATGTTACTAATTTTCTAGCAAGTGATGCCAAAGCTCACTAGAAAATTAATTAACATGTGGATCTTGACCCAATACGTAACCTAGAGGGAAGGTGGAAAATACGTAATGGGAGTCTAATGTTAAATTGTTTAACAATAGACATAGCATAAACATTGTGCTAAACTTTGCTTTTTCATTGTAGAAGAAATGACGGCTAATACTACACCCAGTACCTTTAATTTGCAATCTATTCTCGAAAAGGAAAAATTAAATGGAACAAACTTTATGGATTGGTATCGCAACTTGAGAATTGTTCTCAAGCAAGAGCGTAAGGAGTACGTTCTTGAAGTACCCTATCCCGAGGATTTGCCAACTAATGCCACCGCAACCGCACGGAGGGCTTATGAGAAGCACACTAATGATGCCCTAGATATAAGCTGTCTCATGCTTGCTACAATGTCCCCCGAGCTTCGAAGCAATATGAGAGCAACGATGCTCACACTATTATTCGGGACTGCGTGGCATGTTTGAGAACCAAGCTCGGGCCGAGAGGTTCAACACCTCAAAGTCCTTGTTTGCGTGCGAGCTTGTTGAGGGAATCCCGTCATCCGCATGTGATAAAGATGATTGGCTACATTGAGAGTCCGGAAAACTGGGTTTTCCCCTTAGCCAAGAGTTGGCTACGATGTGATTCTCCGCCGCTCCCTCCGAGCTTCGAGCCATTCATATTAAATTATCACATGAACAATATGGATAGGACCTTGGCTGAATTGCATGGGATGCTAAAGACATGAGGAGAGTATCCAGAAAAACGGTCATCATGTGATGATGATGCGAAGGCTAAGCGCAAACCACTGTCAAGAAACTTTGCACCAAGAGAAAGTTAACTCCCGATGAGATCGCGAGTGCCTCTAATGCAAAGAAGGGCAAGAAGGGGTCGGCGGCATCGATGCCGTTTGCTTCTACCGCAAGGAGACAGCCCTTTGGAAAAGGAACTGCAAGAAGTACATGGAGGATCTCAAGAAGAAGCAAAGTACGACTTCGCTTCGTATTAATGTTATAGACATTAATCTTGCTACTTCACCTACGACTCTTGGGTATTTGATACCGGATCGGTAGCTCATATTTGCAAATCGTTGCGGGGATGAGAAGAAGTAGAGGATTGAGAAGGGGCGAGGTGAACTGCGCGTCGGCAATGGAGCAAGCGTTGCTACGTTCTTTGTCGGCACAGTACCACTTCATCTACCTTCGGGATTAGTTTTGGAATTGAATAATTGTTATTGTGTTCCAACACTATGTCAAAACGTTATTTCCGCTTCATGTTTGCAAGCGGAAGGATATGATTTTAGATCAATGAACAATGGTTGTTCAATATATCTCGAGATATGTTCTATTTTCATGCTCCATTGGTGAATGGATTATACGTTTTGAATCTTGAAGCGTCTCCCATCTATAACATTAATACGAAAGACAACTCTCTAATGATATAAACCCCACGTTTATCGGCATTGTCGCTTAGGCCATATAAATAAGAAACGCATGGAGAAGCTCCATAAGGATGGATTGCTTCACTCTTTTGATTTTGAATCATTTGAGACATGTGAGTCTTGTTTACTTGGTAAGATGACAAAGGCACCTTTCACGGGACACGGTGAAAGAGCAAGTGACTTGTTGGCACTCGTACATACCGATGTATGTGGACCAATGAGCTCAACGGCCGAGGGTGGTTATCGTACTTCATTACCTTTACCGATGACTTTAGTAGATATGGTTATATCTACTTGATGAGGCATAAGTCCGAATCCTTTGAAAAGTTCAAAGAATTCCAGAATGAAGTACGAGAATCATTTAGGGAAAACAATCAAGTTTCTACGATCGGATCGTGGAGGGGAATACTTGAGCCAAGAGTTTGGTAATCATCCGAAAGATTGTGGAATTGTTCCACGCTTAACTCCGCCAGAACTCCACAATGGAACGGAGTGTCCGAACGGAGAAATCGCACCTTGTTGGACATGGTGCGGTCGATGATGAGCCCAAGTGATCTTCCGTTATCTTTCGGGGATATGCTCTTGAAACAGCGCTCACACTAAATAGAGTTCCATCTAAGTCGGTTAAAAGACACCATATGAGATATGGACAGGGCAACCCCTAGTTTGTCTTTTCTCAAAATATGGGGATGCGAAGCTTATGTAAAACGTTTACTGTCGACAAGCTCACACCCAAATCGACAAGTGCTTCTTTGTGGGATATCCTAAGGAAACTAAGGGATATTACTTTTATAATCGGGAACAAGGCAAAGTGTTTGTCGCCCGACACGGTGTCTTCTTAGAGAAAGAGTTTCTTTCAAGAAGGGTTAGTGGGAGCAGGGTGCATCTTGAAGAAGTTCAAGAAACACCGAAAATGTTTCAACCACGAACCACAACAGAGGTGCAAAGTGTTGCGCCACCGGTTGTAGATACACCACCCCACGGAGGTCGAAAGATCACGTCGTGCACTGACAGTACACAGTGCGGAACAACGTGATATATTGTTGTTGGACAACGATGAACCTAAGACCTATGAGGAAGCGATGGTGGGACCCGATTCCAACAAGTGGCTTGGAGCCATGAAATCCGAAATAGAATCCATGTACGACAATCAAGTTTGGAACTTGGTTGATCCACCGATGGTGTCAAAACCATTGAGTGTAAATGGGTTTTTAAGAAAAGGCCGATATGGATGGAAATGTTCACATCTATAAGGCGCGATTGGTGGCGAAAGGTTTTAAACAGATTCAAGGAGTTGATTATGATGAAACCTTCTCGCCGTCGCAATGCTTAAATCTATTCGGATTATGCTAGCGATTGCTGCATATTTCGATTATGAGATATGGCGAGATGGATGTCAAAACGGCTTTCCGAATGGAAACCTAAGCGAGGATGTATACATGATACAACCTCGGGTTTTGTCGATCCGAATCGCTGGAAAGATATGCAAGCTACGAAATCCATTTATGGATTGAAGCAAGCATCTCGGAGTTGGAATATTCGTTTTGATGAAGTAATCAAAGGGTTTGGTTTCATCAAAAATGAAGAAGAGGCCTGTGTTTACAAAAAGGTCGTGGGAGCGCAATTGTATTTCTAATCTTATATGTGGATGACATATTACCGATTGGAAATGATATCCCTATGCTTGAATCGTCAAGTCTTCATTGAAAAATAGTTTTTCCATGAAAGACTTAGGGAGGCAAGATATATATTGGCATTCGGATCTATAGAGATAGATCCAAGAGGCTAATTGGATTAAGCCAAAGTACATACATTGACAAGGTGTTGAAAAGGTTCAACATGCATGATTCCAAGAAAGGTTTCTTGCCTATGTCACATGGCATCAATCTTAGCAAGAATCGTGTCCTCACACACATGATGAGCGGAATAAGATGGGTATGGTTCCATATGCTTCGGCAATTGGATCCATCATGTATGCCATGCTTTGTACACGCCTGCATGTCTCGTACGCTTTGAGTGCTACGAGCGATACGTCGAGATCCAGGTGAAGGTCACTGGATGCGTAAAGAATATCCTTAAGTACTTGAGAAGAACTAAGGATATGTTCCTAGTCTATGGAGGTGAAGAAGAGCTCGTTGTAAGTGGTTACACCGATGCTAGCTTCCAAACGGACAAGGATGATTATAGATCGCAATCTGGGTTCGTGTTCGCTCTGAACGGAGGCGCGCACTGGAAGAGTTCCAAGCGGATACCGTTGCCGATTCTACAACGGAGGCCGAGTACATTGCTGCTTCGGAAGCCGCAAAGGAGGCTGTTTGGATCAAGAAATTCGTTTCGAGCTTGGTGTGATGACTAGTACGACGGTCCAATGTCTCTCTATTGTGACAATAGTGGAGCCATTGCGCAAGCCAAGGAGCCGAGGTCACATCGAAGTCCAAACACATACTTCGGCGATATCATCTCATCCGCGAGATTGTGGACAGAGGTGATGTCAAGATATGCAAAAGTGCACACGGATCTCAACATAGCCGATCCGCCGACAAAACCTCTCCCTCACCGAAGCATGAGGCGCACACAAGAGCAATGGGTATTAGATACTTACATGATTGACTCTAGTGCAAGTGGGAGATTGTTAGTGATATGCACTAGAGGCAACATGGAGATGTTGGATATCACGTCAATGTTTATGTATAAATGAATAAAGTGTTATTCGGTTCCATGAAATAGACATCTTGTATTGATCAATAAGTACGTGACTTATTTATGAGACTCGATATGTATGAATCTATTTCTAAACGATCCTCGATCATATGTCATATTGTTGGAACAAATATGATTCTAAGATCGGCATGTTTATTGATTGATGATCATGTCTCATAGATCATGGGTATGGAGATACCAAATCAATAAACATGGACATATATGTTAGAGAACACATTGTTGGATAGACCCACCATGAGACACTACAGAATTAATGTGCCATTAGTTGGTCTCGGGTAGTGTTGGTACAAAGTCCTTAGACTGAGATCACCATGGATTCCAACATGTGTAGTAGCCTACTTTGGGACTACCAAACGCTATTCCGTAATCGGATAGTTATAAAGGTAGTTTTCGGGTTTGCTATGAAACATGGAGTGGGATGTGAGTGATCAAGATGGAATTTGCCCCTCCTTTGGAGAGATATCTCTCGGGCCCTCGAGGTAATGGATTATGGAAATGCATGGCCATGCTAAGTTGATTGAGGAGTCAATCAACGTACGGATAATCCAATACGGTTCGAGTGAATGGTTAAGCTATTGAAGGGATGGCACACATCTTGCCTATAGCTTAACCGGTATCGTGAGGCAAAGGGATTTGTGTACACATTACAGTTCGAGCCGATATTATATTCTTGTATACTATGGTGTCAATATGTGCCGCTAGGCGCCGCTATTGACAGTCGGCCGAGTTGGACTCGAGCCGACGATCGGCTAAGTTAGACTATAGCCGAAACCGAGTATACCTGAACCTACTGGGTCGCACGCTTAAGGGGATAGAATAGATATTCGAGTTGGACTCGGATACGGCTCGATCGGATAGGGATCCGATCGGATAGAGTCCTATGGGCTTACGACGTGTAGGGCGGCCAACTCTATGAGATACGGATGAGATCCGATTCAAAATAGAGTCCTAATCGGCCACTAGTCCCGTCGGCCAACTCTATATAAAGGAGGGAGGGGTGGAGAGCGTGAGACGTCAATTGCAACGCGTGCAACGAAGTCGCCGAGATCAATCTCCACGGAAACCCTCCCCACTTTCGAGCCAAACCCTAGCCTTGCATCGCGTGCTAGCACACGGGTGTACGGCGTTCGTCCCCGGACGTGTGGATACCGGTAGAGCGCGCGCTACGTTGCGCGCTCTTGATCGGCTGCGGCCGGGCGCATCGGAGCGAGGCGTGAGAACGCGGCCGGACGACTCGAATCGGCGATTGGCGAATCGGCCGTCTCCGGAATAGGCTACACTGTTCCGGATCGGATTGCCCGATTGGCTATTCCGCTGCACTCTACTCTAATCGGTAACGATCTATCGGCCCTTACTTGCAAGTGTTCCGGTTTGCGCGGTAGAAATTTTTGTTTTCGGCTAGCGTAGCTTCCGCGTAACCCTTCAAACTTATATTCGACTTCGCTTTGTGAATGTCATGTAATTGTAACACTCTTGACATGGAATCTTTGTGACTATTTTTAGTTTATTTATGTCAATGCCTTGATTCGAGCCTTTGCGTGAAATTTCTTAAGTAGTTTTCGTCTGGCCGTGATCAAGCCTAGGCTCGATTAGGTCATCGGAAAACTCTCAGTCCTTAGACACTGAGCTCGAGTCGAAGGACATTAAACAATGATAAACCAAATTGTGCACAAAAATTTGATGAGGAAAATGTGAGCTTTATTGATATGTGTATCACCCGACCGCTAGCTCAAGAAGTCATCTTGCTTGAGGTTGGCGATCAAGGAAAACATGAGGCCTTAGCCAAATTAGGCGTAAAACCGTCGAAGATGCTCGATGTTCCAGAATTCTCCACCATGGACCCGTCTTCGCGCTTTAGCCGTAAGCACCGGCCGAGTCACTTCGGCGATTATATAGGGTCCTTCCCATAAGGGAGATAACTTATGTCGGTCTTTGGTGGTCTGGATCTTGCGTAGGACCAGTCGCCAACAATGAAAGCTCGTGCTCGCACGTTGCGATTGTGGTATCTCCCGAGTCCTTGAAGGTATTTGGCCGACCGGATGAGGGCCGCCTCGCGGGCCTCTTCCAATCGGGTGAGGTCATCCACTCGGTCGATGTCGTAGCGTTCATCGTTGAAGCTGCGGACCGGAGAGACTCAAACTCCATCTCATTTGGCAACATGGCTTCTGCGCCATAGACCGAAAGAAAGGAGTTTGGCCGGTGGCCCGACCGGGTGTAGTTCGCAGCGACCATAGAACCGAGGGAAGTTCTTGGACCCACTTGCCGGCGTAAGGGCTTAGCCGGTCGAAGACGCGAGCCTTGATGCCTTGAAGAACCATGCCGTTTGCTCGCTCGACTTGCCCATTGCTTTTGGGGTGAGCTACCGATGCGTAGCGATCTTGATTCCGAAGTCTTCGCAGAATTCCTTGAAGATGCCTCCCGTGAATTGAGTCCCATTATCGGTTATGATTCTGTTTGGGACGCCGAAGCGGTGCACGATGTTGAGGAAAAAATCCCGTGCTTTGTCGCGTGATTGTGGCAACCGGCTTGGCTTCAATCCACTTGGAGAACTTGTCGATTGCGACGAAGAGGTGTGTGAAACCTCCCGGAGCTTTCTTGAAAGGGCCAACCATGTCCACCCCCATACCGCGAACGGCCGGGAAAGTGGGATTGTTTGAAGCTCCGGCCGGGACATGGCTTTGTCGGGCAAAGAACGCGGCCTTCGCAGTTCTTACGACTTTATCCGCGTCGGAGACCGCGGTAAGCCAAAAATCCTTGTCCGTAAGCTTTGCCGACTAGAGTGCGTGCCGCCGCGTAGCTTCCGCATATGCCCGAGTGGATATCTTGGAGTAATTTTTTCCTTCTTCGGGTGTGATGCACCTCATTAGAATTCCGAGGGGCTTCTCTTGTATAAATCGGAGTCGACCATGACGTACGCTTGGCAACGACGCCGGACGCGTTACGCTTCATCCCGGTCATCCCAGCCTTCTTGAGTTAAGAATTTGATGAGCGGCGTCCTCCGTCGGTATCGATCATGGTGACTTCGTTCGTGGTTTGTTCGTTGGGAGCCGTCTTTGCCGTGACGGTTGGCTCGTAGAGATGTTCGACAAAGACATCTCGTTGGAGCGGCTTCGCGCTTGGAACCGAACCGCGCTAGTTCGTCAGCGCTTAGTTGTTATGTCTCGGGACATGTGAGAGTTCTAGCCCATCAAACTTGTCCTCAAGCTTGCGGACCTCTTGTCGGTAGGCCTCCATAGTGTCGTTCAAGCGGGACCAGCCTTTCATCACTTGATTGACGACACTGGAGTCGCCTTTCACAATAAGCCGTCGAATCCCGAGTGAGACCGCAAGGCGCACCCATGTAAGAGAGCTTCGTATTCGGCGACGTTGTGTGAGGCGGAGAAGTGGAGGTGAAGGGCGTATCTTAGCCTTTCCCGGTCGGGAGATCGCACAACTCCCGCTCCCAAGCCGGTGATCCTCTTGGATCCGTCGAAGTGCATGGTCCAGTGTTGGAGGTCTTCCCGAGGCACGTGTTCTTGCTGTTCGATCCACTCGGCCAGAAGTCCGCTAAGGCTGTGACTTAATGGACGTCCCGGGCTTAAAAGTTAAGTCCAGCGGCATCGGTTCCAAGGCCCACTTGGCGATGCGCCGGTTGCCTCGCGGTTGTGGACGACGTCGCCGAGTGGAAAAGAGGTGATGACGGTGACCGAGTGACCACGAAAGTAGTGTGCCAATTTCCTCGCGGTTATTAGAACACCATAAAGCAATTTTTGTACAGGGTATCGGATTTTGGCTCCCGCCAATACTTCGCCGACAAAGTAAATTGGTCTTTGAATCTTCGGGCCCGTCCTTCTTCTTCTCGTTCAACCACAAGTACCGTGCGACCATTTGGTGAGTGGCCGAGACGTACAGCAAGAGGGGTTCCTGGGCCGAGGTGAAGCCAGACGGGTGGCGTGGTAAGGAACTCTTTGAAATCTTCAAAGGCCTTGTCGCTCGTGGTCCACCGGAAGTCGTCTGTCTTCTTCAGCGCTCAAGAAGGGCATGCCTCGTTCGCCGAGTCGGGATATGAAACGGCTCGTGCCGCCATGCGCGGTGAGCTTTTGGACGTCTTTCGATTACTCGGGGCTTCATGTTTAAGATAGCGTTGATCTTCTCTCGGGTTTGCTTCAATGCCGCGATGTGATACCATGAAGCCGAGCGGTTGCCGATGGGACGCCGAAGGTGCACTTCTCCGGGTTCAACTTCATTCGAAGGCCCGGATGTTTGCAAAGGTTTCTTCTAAGTCGGCGATCGTCTTCTTTCGCTTGGTCTTGATGACAACATCGTCGACATAAGCTTCAACGTTTTTGCCGATCCGTGTCCGGAAGCATCTTTGAATCATGCGTTGGTATGTAGCTCCGGCGTTCTTCAGCCGAAAGGCATGGTGATGTAGCAGAGGCCCCGAACGGCGTGATGAAAGATGTCTTCAAGCGTGGATTCTTTCGATCGATCCGGTGATAGCCCGAGTAACAATCCAAGAAGCTCGGGAGTTCGCAGCCCGGCTGTTGAGTCGACAACTTGGTCGATACGAGGTAGCCCGAATGGATCCTTGGGGCAGCCTTGTTGAGGTCGGTGTAATCGACGCACATGCGCCACGCCCGTCTTCTTGCGGACCAAGACTGGATTGGCTAGCCGGTCGGGATGAAGGACTTCTTTAATGAAGCCGGCAGCCAAGAGCTTTGCAAGTTCTTCTTTGATCGCGTCTTTTCGATCCCGTGCGAACTGCGTAATCGTTGTTTTATTGGTTTGGCGTCATCTTTGACGTTCAAAGAGTGCTCGATCACCTCCCTAGGAATTCCGGGCATATCGGATGGTTTCCAAGCAAAAACATCTTTATTATTTTGGAGGAAGGTGACGAGCGCGCTTCCTATTTAGGATCTAGGTCGGCGCCGATTACGGCGGTTTTGGAGGGATCGACGAATCAAGGGAGATCTTCTTGGTCTTGGCGTCGCGGATCCCGATTTGGCTATCTTCTTCGTGGGGACTTCGCCCTCTGCTGAAGTTGATGCAGCCAACCGGACTTCTTGTTGGCCACGTAATCTCTCGCGAGATTGGGCCATGTCGCAGCTCTCCTTGTCACGGTGAAGGCTTGCTTCACGTCGCTGCGAAGAGTGATGACGCCGTTGGGACCCGGCATCTTCATGCAAAGATAAGTGTAGTGAGGGATCGCCATGAACTTGGCAAGCGCAGCCTTCCGATGATGGCATGATATGCCGTTTCAAGTCGGCCACCTCGAAGGTGACGTTCTCCGTTCGGAAATTCTCTCGGGCTCCGAAGGTGACTGGGAGGGAGATATGCCCGAGTGGTGTTGAAGATAGCCCCGGATAACTCCGTGGAAGGGGCCGAGCTTGCTTTGAGTTCGACCCTCGGATCGCATTTCATCCATAGTCTTGGCAAACAGATGTTGAGGGCGCCGCCCGTCGATGAGGACGCGCTTAAGCCCGATGTTGCGGACTACGGGGTCCGGACGAGTGGATAGCGTCCCGGGTGGACCACTCGGTCGGGATGATCCGAGCGGTCAAAGGTGATGGCCACCTCCGACCATCGCAGATATTGAGGGACTTCAGTTGAGCCGCGTTGACCTCCCGGCCGCTTAGCTTCGTTTCCTCTTGGATTCATAAGCTAACGGGCCCCGAAGATGTGGTTGAGCTCTCCCACTGGATCTTGAAAGGGTTCGGCATTCTCGCCGCGTTGTTCTTCTTGGCGCCGGACGGCCAGCCTCGTCCGGCTTCTTGTTGAGCTGCGCCACGATGTTCTGGCGAACGCTTGTAGATAAAGCGACCTTTGCCGCGTGCTTGTGATTCGGATGGTGGGTGCACTGGCGTTCATGATGGCGTCGTAGGCGGCGACTCGGGACGGCGTTGAGTATTGAGGTTGCGGCCACTGTGTCTTCGATCGGCGCTTGCGATCTTTCGGGCCCGGTTGCGTTGTTGCCACCATCCTTCTTAGGATTTCGGCTTCCTCCCGCTTGCTTGTCCTCTCTTCGTCGGGCCGATCTTGACGGGCTGCCTTGATGGCGTCATTTGATTTGGCGTATGAATTCGCCGTCTCAAACATCCGCTTCACCGTCTTCGGTGGCTTGCGTCCGAACTTGTCGATAAGCGGCTCATCACGGACTCCCTTCCGGAAGGCGGCGATGATGATGTCATCGGTGATGTTCGGGATCTTGTTGCGCTTCTCGGAGAAGCGACGAATGTAATCCTTCGAGGCTCGTCCGCTTCGGATGACATTGTAAAGGTCGAAGTGCGTGCGGGCCTCTCGAAGGTGCCTTGGAAGTTGGCGATGAAGTGGTCCCTCGGCTCGCTCCACGAGCCGATTGAGCCTCTTGGCGGCAGCCGGTGAGCCACCTCGCGAGTTTGCGAGGGCCACGGGCGTAGTTGGCCATGGCTTTGTTGTCGCCACCGCATCGGATGGCAAGGGTATATACGAGCTAACCAAGATTCGGGTCGGTTTTGCCATCGTACCTTTCTATCCCGGTGGGCTTAAAGCCACTCGGCCAATGCACTCGGCGGAGCTCCCGAGTGAAGGCCGGTACTCCAT
Organism: Oryza australiensis; assembly: GCA_019925245.2. Lineage (NCBI taxonomy): Eukaryota > Viridiplantae > Streptophyta > Magnoliopsida > Poales > Poaceae > Oryza > Oryza australiensis. Next base: position 8,922,119 of record JAIFGZ020000116.1, on the reverse strand, counting down.
CGTCGCCGCTATCGGGTGATCCCTCCGATCTTCCCGAGTGCGACGTCGCGCTCTTGGTAGCGGCGGTCGAGGACTTCCCGCAGATCACTCGGCGGGGTCTTCCGGCCGGTAGGGTAGCCGGGCTGCGGCGCGACTAGGTGGTGGACGGGCGGACGTCCATGTCGTTTGCGGCGGGAGTCGACCGTCTCGCTCTTGGTGCCTCGGGCGGACTCGGGAGGTGGGCCTCTTGGCCTAGTTGACGACCGAGCCGGCTCGGGCCTCCTGTAGTCTCCCGACCTTAGGGGTGGGAGCCGGCTCTTGTCGGCGTTTCGGCCACGGATTCGATCGGCCTTCTTGCCGAAGTGGTGGGAGGGCCGTTAGCCGTGGCGGCAACGATGGTCTTGATCTTATCAAGTATAGGAGTCACGTTGGCCGGAGCCGTCTCCATGACGGTATCCGGGAGCGTGAGTGCGGCGACGCATTCTCGCTGTGGTGTCCGGAAGACATTGGTGTTGCGAACTCGTGTTTGGAGGATGGCCTCCCGGCGGATCGTCCGCCGCACGCAGATCCTCGCTTCCTTTTGTCGGCCTCATCTTTGCGTTGTTTGTCTTCTTCGGCTGTCTTGCGTTCAAGCTCTACTCGCTCGCTCCTCTTCGGCAAGCCTTCGGCCATGGCTGAGTCGGACTCATCCGGCTCGGCCATGAGGACGTCAAGCACTTCGGCTCGCATCCATATGGCGATCGGAGTTGTCGGCTTCGTCGAAGGGATGCCGTAGAGATTGTCGAAGCCGGCGGAGCCGAGGTATCCGTTGAGCTCGAAGATGAGCAGGAGCCAAAGGACGGGAGGATGACAGCGACCTCCCTTGATCCCGGGAAATCCGGATCTGGATCGCTCCACCCAGTCGGAGCTTGGGGGATCGGGCTCCTCCGAGTGGCTCCTCGCCAACTCGGGAGAGCAGCTTGATAGATCTTGGCGACGTTTGGTAACCCAAACGGCACCGGAGGTCTTCACTGAGTAGATTGCTTCCGTCGGGAGGCAAGAAGATTGGCGCGATCTCGGCGGCATTCGGTAATCCGAATGGCGCCGAGTGAAGTCCGTCGTCGGAGAAGGTGGATCGCATCTTGGTCTTCAAGATGTTATCGAAGATCTCGGCGCTGTTGGAGAGCCCGAACGGCGCCGAGTAGGTTTTCCTCCGACCGGTTCGAATCCGAGTCGAGGAGGAGTCGCCGCGAAGGCGGCGGCGAAGTCGCCGAGTCTTGAAGGAGATCCCATCACGCTTGTCGGCGAGATTGTTGAAGAACTCTCGACGCGCGGCCCCTACCGGCGCGCCAACCGTCGAAACTTGGTTTCGGCAATATATTTTATGGGGTCGCAGTCAAGATCGCCAAGCACAATGGGTTAGAAGAAGAAGAAGATTTAGACAGTTCAGCCCTCTCGTGAGGTAATACCCTACTCTGTTTCGGTGGATTCGATCCGCCGAGTGTCTTTATTGATCTTGTGATCTAAAGCTCTTGCTTATGAAGTTGTATCTCAGATCTAATCTCTGATCTCCTATCGGAATATCCCTCAAGGGACGCCCTTACCCCCTTATATAGTCTTGGGAGGAAGGGTTTACAAATCGGAAACCATATCTTATTCTAAGTTGGTTTCCTCAATCTTACCAAACCGTGACTATAGGCCGATTGCCTTATCTCTATCGGCAACCGTAACACCTAAGTCAAGTTCGGCTTACGATATAGCAAGCGCAATCTATCCCTACCTTCATCGGATAAGCTTGCCAAGTAGATACCCAATTGCCACAATCTCCACATGTGTTAATGACCAAATTTGATAAGCAAATTCCCAAGTTTAAAGCTAAGATTGAAGCGGAATCGGAGAAGTGTAATCTGCAGAGAAACAGAGGCCGTGTCGGCTAAGTCCGAATCGGCTGCGAAGTCAGTCGGTTGTGTCCGAGTCGGACTAGGATAACCGAGAGCCGATTCCGATTGAAGATAGAAGTGAAGCCAATTCCGAAAGGAAAGCTTGAGGATAAAGTGTTGGATTCGGTTTCCAAAGTGCGTTAAAGATATTTCCATCTATGGATAAGGTCCTACAACGATAATTGTATCTGTTAAGTTAGGATATTTTGTATAGTTTCCTTTCGTGATAATGTTGGTTTGTTCTGTAATTTAATCTGTAATAGGAAACGTGTCCGTCACGGACTCATTGTATATACGGGTATAAATTAGACCCGAGGGCTTGTAAAAGGATATATCAACAATCAATACAATCTCGGCGCATCGCCAAACCTTTTCGGTTTTACTTTTCTCGACAAGTTCTTGCTTTTGCTCGGGCTGCATCAACGTTGATGTCTGAACGAGGTAATTCCTTGTTGCAAGTGGCTTGTATCGTCGGGGTTAGTGCTTACATCATTATGATACTCTAATTTCGATGTTATAAACTGCTTGAGTTATCATACGTGACAATCTAGAACAATGTCTAGATCTATCTTGCAATCGGCTGAGTTCTCTCCGAAAACGGTAGCCGATGGAGCTAGATCTAGATGTTAATTTAGATTATATGGCATGTCTACCGTCTCGAAGGGTTCTCATTGGCCCATACAGATCTAGTATTTCTTTTTGTACTTAATGCTGCATCAAATCGACCTGTTAAGTCGCTTTTAGAGGTATAAAGATCTGTTTGACATAATGTTTACCATTAGAGAGTGCCGGGGTTTCAGCCGGTCTTACCTGTTTTAATCGTCTTTTAGTATTTATTACTATTGGATGTATTAGAGCTGCATTTTATATTAAGATCTCAATTTATTTAAATGCCATAAGCCAACATCAATATGTTGAATCATATCAACAACCGATTGATCTAGATTTATCGCATTTAACTCAGATTAATATCTTTTTATAAAATATATCAGAGTATTAGCCGATTTACACCAGATCTGCAACATCGGCTGGGTTATGAATGCATATAATTTTTATATTAATGCACTTTTGATCTAAGTGGTTTATACTATCTCAGTATACTATCGATCTATCCTAATCACTTAGCTTAAACGTGTGTTGGGATAACGATTATATGTTTATTGATTCCTTTAGCCGATCGAGTAGGATCTAATCTTAACCCAAACATATATTTCTTGTTTTTTTGTTGGTTACAAGATCAAACCAACTGACACGCCCAAACTTCACCAAAGGCGACCAACGTGGACCTGCACTAGAGTAAAGCAAATCTCTCAGGCCAGTTGGTTTGATCCTGCAACCATCAAGAAACAAAAAGATAGACGTTTGGTTAGGGTTAGATCTTACTCGATCAGCTATGGGTATCAATAAATATACAATTGCTATCTCAAAGCACATTTAGATTAAGTGATTGGGATAGATCGGTAGCATACCGAGACAGTATAAATCACTTAGATCTAAAAGTACGTTAGGACCATAATTATATATATATTCATAACCTAGCCGATGTCGTAGATCTAATTAAATCGGCTAGTACTTCGATATGTTCTATAAAAAGATATTAATCTAGATTAAATGCGCTAAACTAAGATCAATCGGCTGTTAGTGTGACCTAACAGATTGATACTGAGCTTAACACATTTAGGTAGATTAAGATCTTAATATAAAAGACGGTTCTAATACATTTATCAGAAATAATATATAAAAATAATTAGAATAGGTAAGACCGGATGAAACCCCAACACTATCTCTAATAGTAAACGTTGAACCGAATAGCTCTGTATAACTCTAAGAGCGACTTAATACATCAGGTTGATGCAGCATTAAGTACAAAAAGAGGTATGAGATCTATTTAGGCTAATGAGAACTCTTCGAGATGGTAGATACGCCATATAACCTAAATCAACCTCTAGATCTAGCTATGTCGGCTGCTATCTTCAAAGAGATATTAGTCGATCGCGAGATAGATCTAGACATTGATCTAGATTATATCCCGCGTATGATAAATCAAGCAGTTTATAACATTAGAATTAGAGCATCATGACGATGGAAGCACTAACCCCGACGATACAAGCCACTTATAACAAGAAATTACCTTGTTCGGAGATCAAAACCGATCCAGCCCGAGAGCAAAGCAAGAACTCGTCGAGAAAATGTAAAACGAAAAGGTTGGCGATGCGTCGAAGTTGTATTGATGTGTGTTGTTATTTTTACAAAGCCTCGGGTCATATTTATACCCGAATACACAACGAGTCCGTAACGGACACAATTCCTATCACAGATTGAATCTCTAAACAAACCGACATTATCTATAAAGGAAACTATACAAAATATCCTAACTTTAAAGATACAATTGCTGTAGTAGGACTTTATCCGTAGATGGCAATATCTTTAACGCACTTTTGGAAACCGAATCCAATACTTTATCTTTAACCTTTCCTTCCGGGATTGGCTCCACTTCTGTCTTCACTTGGAATCGGCTATTGGCTATCTTGGTCCGACTCGGATTCAACCGACTGGCTCCGCAACCGATTCGGACTTAGCCGATGCGGCCTCTGTTTCCCACAGATCGCGCATTTCCCTCGATTCCACTCCAATCTCTGCTTTAATTCCGCTTCAAACTCGGGGATTTGGTTACCAAATTTGGTCGTTAACACATGCGCCCAATTCCGCGATATGATAATGTTGCGGATTTTATGCAATCTCATCCCTGGTGCAACCCTAAGTTGTTTCGGCCGTTACAAAACTCTTTAAATAACATTTCACACGTGTCGAGCACCTCACGCCGTCAAACGCAATCCACAACAACAACAAACGTCCTCAATTTCTTTGACAGCATCCTCAGCTTCCTCAACCCCGCGGCGGCGATTTCCTCCTCCCGGCGGTCTCAAGCGCACCAATGACAGCCCCCGCTGCTCCGTCGGCCTCCGCCCCTGCTGAGTTCCCTGAGGTACGCCCTAATCGGCCAAAACCCTCTTTTTCCTGCTCCCAACCATAGATCCAAATTTTAGGGTTTTTGAATCTGAAATCTGCTTCTTTTTCGATTGTAGCATCTCACTCACCAAGTAGTAATCCCAAGCTTGCTGAATGATGAGAGGTATTACCTAGGACCAATCGGCAATGAGGACCCAACCGATTTCATCATAGCCGAAACTAACAGGGTCCCTATAGAATGAGGAATCCAAATCTGAACCATTGGGCTGGTACCTTCAAATCTTGGTCCTCCATGGACAAGTCTTGGCCGGCATGGTACAAGATAATGCACGCAGCCAAGCAAAGCCATTGGGAAGAAGTGAGAATAGCCCAGTGCTTGGCATTATCAGTAACCGACATGCCTAAGGACGAACCACTAATGTCGGCTGCCACCTATTTCTAGAATAACACCTTAAATGCCTTCCTTTTTCAACAAGGCCCCATGACCCCAACCTTAGCTGACGTTGTCATGATTACTGGCTTAGATATATTGTCATCGGCTAACCCAAACAGATTGGAGGCCAAGGTCCAATTCTCCTTTAAGACCAAAGCAATAGGGGCTAGAATGGATATGTGGCAATGAACATGGAAGACGGACCAATCAATGCCAGGGAACATGCCGCATTTCTTATGATGTGGCTTGAAAAGTTCTTTTTCTGTGGATCAAGTTGTGGCCCAACAGATAACCGACAGGTGATAGCCGAAGCCTTAGTAGACAAGAAAAAAGTTCTTTTAGGCAAATTCCTTCTTGACTATCTGTATCAGACTTTAAACCAAGCCATCTCCAAGATCGCAGCCGACACAAACATCAGTCCTGGAGGCCCTTGGTGGTTTCTTCAACTCTGGCTAGTGTTACTAACTCAAAAAATCTCTGGTCGGCCAAAGCTAACAGAAGCATGCCTCCCCCTCCTGGAGCCGACTGAGGACGATGAAGGGAATGAGGAGACAACCAGGAGGTGTCAGTCTTTTAGGGAAGCTACAGCTACACATGAAGGATCTAAGCAATCAGCCGAACTGCTAGCCGAGTGGTTTATCTCCCTTTATGACGGCTTTACAAGGGACAATCGGGTCTGGTTCTTTTATGAGGACAGGGCATCATTCGAACTGCCGGTTGAGCTGAATCTGTATGAGATTAACTCGGACCGTTATCCCAAGTGCATGGAAATATTTACCACAGCACTCTCCCCATGCATATTGTCGACTGGGATTCACCAAGGGCGTAATGTCGTAAAAACTTATGAGTTCTATTACCCAGTGTCGGCTGGCAGGCAGTATGGACTTGGGCAACTGCCCATCGGCTGCTACTATGCCGATAAGATAGAAACCCGAGGGGTGGTGGACTCCAAGCAAGTAATGAACGGATTGATGGAGATAGAGGGCCCACCTCTCGACAATGTTAGAATTATGGAGCTAGCCCACAGGAGGAGCACGGCCTATGACAGGTGGTGGGTAGAGATCAAAAAGCACATCTTCCATCAACGGTCCTCAATGTACATCACCACCTTGCTGCCTGACGAAATCCCTTCGGTAAGCCTTTTCATCCTTAAGTACTTTTTCCTCCGATTGATCAGTTGTCGTCTTGTGCTAACACTTCAAACATTTTTTCTTTTTGCAGACGACATATTCGGATCCCCCCATGGTGAGTAACTCTGGCATCGCCATTGCATACCGCCTGGGCGTTCTTGCGAACGAATGCGGATACACTCCATCGACCATCAGCTGGGATGCACCGAAGCTAAAGACTTTAATGCACGGCCAAACTCGTCAAACCGTGACGAGGAAGAAGAGGGCTGCACCATCGGCTGCAAGACCCATCGGCTGCTCCAGTGAAGAAGCAAAGGAAAACAAAGCCGACTGCGCCAACCGACATCTATCTTCGCTCGATCCCAGCATCGATGAAGCCCTCAACAAGGAGGTTATGGATGAAGAAATCTCACAAGCTATCAGAGAGGCAGCCGAATCGAGCAGCTCCAGCCATAATTCGGTCAGTCCACCAGCCGATGATCCGACTCCACCAAGCCCTCCTGCTCCGAATCGACTAGTAAGTACTTTTGCCCTTTTGAATTTGACTCTTGAACCGTAATCACTTAAGCCTTAACCAAATCCTCCTTGCAGTTCAAGAGATTAGCCGGTCGCACTCCTCGCCCAGCTTCACCAGTAGTTTATGAACCCATTCTTTTTGCTTGTTCCTCTCCATTCAGCCGACCACTACTAACACTTATCTTCCGTGTAGCCCCCTCGGTCTCCACCGGCTGCCCCCCATGCATCAAGCGAGCGAACTCAATCGGCCATGGGTAGTCATTACACCGAGGAGGTAGCCGCTCCAACCAGCCAAGATATCGAAGAGGTAGCTGCCCCAGCTAGCCAAGATGTCGAAGAGGTAGCCGCTCCAGCTCCCATCGTACGCGTAAGTTCATTCTCCCCTTTTTCTGAGAAGTTTAAGAATCGGCGGTCTTATTCCCTTTTTTAACCGCTCTGATCTCTCTTGCTGACTAGTCGATTTGCTCCCTTTCGACATAAAAGAGTTTGTTGGCAAGGAAGAAATAGAAACCACCAGCCACGACCAGGCCGCCATAACTAACGAAGTTAAAGAAAAGCTCCAAGACATCCGTCGTCGGCTAGATATTGACGTGGACCGGCTGGTGATGGAATGTGGATCATTCCGGTTGCGCTACTATGAAGTCGAAGGCAAGCTTCTTGATGATTTGGCCAAGAAGATTTCAAAGGCCGTTTACATTGACCAGCACCGGTCCATGCTAGAGCGGGCAAAGCACAGAATGATTGATCAGCAGGCTCAAGCCGATTTGGCGGCCAGGATTGACGCCACAGTGAAGAATGTTATGGCCAAGAAGGCCAAATTGGACGAACTAATTGCCGAGCCATCGGCTACACAGGCTGAGATCAACGAGCTCGAGCTTGAAGAAGCCGGCCTGCTGTTGCAGTTGGAGCAGTGCAGGGCAAAGATCATCGCCAAGAAGCAAGTGCTGGTCGATCTCCCCAAAGCTACAGATGATCAAAGGGGCAAGGTGACTGCCACCATCAAGCACTTGGGGGAGCTGAACAAGACGGCCAAGGCAATCCCTGGCACCGAGGAAGAGGACATGGGCGTTGTTGATGAAGTAAACGCCATCAAGGGCAAAGCGATATCGGCCATAGATAAATTCCTGGGGGTGTACTAGGACTTAGTCTTCAGAACTCTTGATGTCTTCGTCTTGTATTTCGACTCTTGTACATATAACTTTGTAATCGGCTTGTTGTGCCCATAGTGCCGATCAGATGCCTTCTGCCGATTTATTTGTTCCCATGTCTTGAAAAATTTCAAAATCCCGAAAACTTTGAGGTTCCTCTAACTCTTTCTGACTCTAACTGTATATGTCCCCCTAATTTTCTCAATGATGTCTTCAGCATTGATAAAATTATAAAACAAAACCGTCCAACAATTGTCGGCTAGATGGAGCCAATTTGGAAAAATCAGATGGGAAAAACGTAGAGCAAAAACGTTCTAAAGGCGATGTGTGTATTCCCACAACACATTGGCTATCATGGATCGGCAAAACCTTAACCGAATCATGAATTGATCCAAACATTGGGGTGATATTTCTTCAAGTATTTGCCATTAAGAGCACTTCCAAACACTTCTCCATCTAATCCTTCTATCATATAGGCTCCCTTGGAGACGCATTTGTGGATCTTGAAAGGTCCTTCTCAATTAGGTGACTACTTGTCGAATTTGCTATCTCTTGAGCCGGTCGGCAATATTAGTTTCCACACAAGCTTACCTTCTTCAAAGGACTTGGGCACAACCTTCTTGTTATAATGACGAGCCACTCGTTCCTTGTCCCTGGTCACATTTTCTAATGCACGCATCCTTGACAGAACTAGGTCCTCGGACTTATCTATCATCAAATTGTAGTAATCATTGGCTATCAACTCGTCCTGCAACTGAATCCTTCTTGAGCCGATGATGTTCTCCCATGGCAAAACTGCTTCATGTCCGTAGACCAGCTTGTATGGAGGTACTTGGATCGATCCGTGGCAGGCCATCCAATAAGCCCACAATGACTCGACTAATCGGCTATGGCATTGTTTTGGGTAGTCAGCGATCTTCCTTTTTATCAATTTGGTCAAACTTTTATTCGACGCTTCAGCCTGTCCATTAGCTTGGGCATAATATGGTGATAAATTCAGCAATTTAATCCCCATGCTGTCGGCAAATTGGACAAACTCGTCGGAGACAAAGATAGATCCCTGATCTGTAGTGATAGTCTGAGGACGCCAAATTTGTATATGATATGCTCCTTAAAAAACTCGATCGCATCCCCGGAGTCAACCTTTTTCAAGGGAATTGCTTCCACCCACTTGGTAAAATAATCGGTCGCAACCAATATAAACTTGTGTCCTTTGCTCGAGGGTGGATTTATCTGGCCGATCATATCGATTCCCTAACCTCTGAACGGCCAAGGCTTGATGATAGGGTTCATAGCTGATGCTGGTGCTCTCTGGATGACTCCAAATTTCTGGCAATCTTGATAGCTCTTGTAATATTTGAAGCAATCTTCTAGCATCGTCGACCAAAAATATCCTGCCCTTCGAAGTAACCACTTCATCTTATGAACCAATTGATGAGTGCCACAGATCCCCTCGTGCACCTCCCCTATGGCAACCTTCGTCTGATCAGCACTTAGGCATTTAAGTAGAACACCATCAATCGTCTGATAATATAAATCTTCATCGAGCAAGACATATCGTAGAGCCTTGTAGTGTAGTTTTCTTGAAGCCGACCGAGAAGGGTTATGTAGATAATTGTAGACATTAAACCTCTAGTCATCGGCTGAGATGGTGGCAATCTCCACTTCAATTTCTTTTGTCATCAACTTGCAGCCCGATGCCCCTTGAGCCACATCATTTGCCTATGATTCTGCTCTCTGGGGATATGTTTTAAAGTTACCAGCCGAAAGCTGTCCATCAAATCTCGGCATTGTTGATAATAGATCATCAACGCGTCATTTTTGCATTCATACTCTCCGGATAGCTGGCTAATGACCAATAATAAATCGCTCATTATCTCGATGGCGTCGGCTTTGACCTCTTTGAGCAGTTGTAATCCCTTGAGCACGACTTCATATTCGACTTGATTGTTCGTGGCATGAGGCATGATAGAAAAAGCAAACTCAAAACTTGCCCCCGTGGGAGAAATTATTACAAAGCTGATGCCGCATCCATTCGTGCAAACCGAGCCATCAAAAGTTAAAGTCTAAGGCATAATGTCCACTGAGCCGATTGAATCATCTCTGTGTTTCACTATGAAATCGGCTATAGCTTGTCCTTTTACTGCCTTGGGTGCTTGATACCTTAAATCAAACTGTCAAAGCAAATATCCATTTCCTAACTCGCCCTTTCAGAACTGGAGCCGATAGCATATACTTTACTACATTGGCCTTGCATACTATGGTGCACTCATTGGATAACAGATAATGTCTTAACATTGTGCATGAAAAAATATAGGCACAAACATAATTTCTCCATGGGGGAATACCTTGTCTTTGCATCCGGAAGCCTTCGGCTAAGGCAGAAAATTGTCTTCTCCTTCCCTTCGATCTCCTGAATCAGAACCGAGCCGATAGACTTCCCATCGGCTGATAGGTATAGCTTGAACGACACCCCCTTTTGTGGATAAATCAATACTGAAGGGGAGCTCAGGTAATTCTTAATATTGTACAAGGCCCTCTGTTGCTCTGCCCCCAAGCGAATGCTTGATCGGCTTTCAGTCGAAGCAGAGGTATGAACGGCTCCATCTTCTCCGACAAATTGGTTATAAAGCGCCTGATGAAGTTGATTTTGCCGATTAAAGACTGCAATTCCTTCTTGTCCTTTGGAGGTTGAATAGTCTTAATCGCATTTATGCTTCTCTGGATGACCTCGATTCCCCTCTCATGAACAAGAAATCCTAAAAACTGGTCAGCCGATACGCCAAACGCGCACTTCATAGGGTTCATCTTCAGGCCATATTTCCTTGTCCTCTCCAACACCTTCCTTAAATCGGCTATGTGGTCTTCCACTTCCTTGGATTTAACTACAACATCATCAATGTAGATCTCCAGTAAGAAGTCGATCAAATCATGAAAGATGTAATTCATGGCCCTCTGATACGTAGCTCCAGCGTTCTTCAGGCCGAAAGTCATGACGACCCACTCGTATAAGCCGATTGCTCCTGGGCACCTGAAAGCTGTCTTGTGAATGTCTTCCTCGGCCATAAAGATCTGGTTATAACCAGCATTGTCGTCCATAAAACTTATGATTTTGTGGCCAGAGGCGACATCTACCAGCAAATCGGCTATGGGCATAGGGTACTCATCTTTAGGTGTGGCCTTGTTCAAATCTCTGAAGTCGATGCATACCCTAAGTTTTCTGTTTTTCTTCATTACTGGAACTATGTTTGAAACCCACTATGCATATCGGCAGGGCCGAATAAAACTAGCATCATATAGCCGAGTGATTTCGGATTTAATCGCATCATACATATCGACTTTAAACCTCCTGGGAGGTTGTTTGTACTATCGATATGCAGGCTTAATAGGGAGTCGATGTTCAACAATGGATCGGCTAAGACCATGCATCTCAAAATACCCCCAAGCAAAGCAATCTTTATATTCTTTTAATAAATCAATAAGCTTGGTCCTAAAATGAGAAAACAAATTTTTGCTAATGTATGTCAGCCTAGGTCTATCTCGTGGACCTATATCTACTTCTTCCAAATCATCGGCCGACATAAAACCTTGCCCCAATTTGCCGTCGATGTCGTCCACGGTGTCCTTGTTGTAGACGTTCGAGCCCTCCACGACGCCATCAAAGTAGTAATTGAGGCTCTTCGTCTCCAATTGGCATGTCGAATCGAACACCTTTAGAAAATCGGCCGCCAAACTTTGCCGACAGAATCAATGCCGCCGACTTCCCGAAAGTTAAGTCGGTGTTGGCAACGTTGACTGACCTGTCGGCTGGCACGATTTTCATCTTGTCGCCTTGCCACTGGATTAAGCTTTGATGCATTGTGGAAGGGATGCAGAAGTTGGTGTGAATCCAATCCCTTCCGAGCAGTAGACTGTACGACCCCTTCCCGTCGATGATGAAAAACGTTGTGGGCATGGTTTTCTACCGACGGTCAGCTCGACATTCAAAACCCCATTGGCCTCCGATGGGTTGCCGCCGAAGTCCTTGAGCACCATATTGGTCTTGATCAGGTCATCGGGTCCCTTACCCAGCTTCCTGAAGGTTGCATAGGGCATGAGATTGACAACGGCCCCTCCATCGACTAGCATCTTTGACATCGGCTTTCCGTTGACGAATCCTTTGACGTACAGGGGCTTCAAGTGCCGATTTTCTGTCCCCTTGAGTTTCTCAAAGATAGCCTATTCCGGGGACAATACTAGTTTGGCCAAGGTAAACTCAACATTGTCTGCATCGGCCTCGATAGCCTCGAACTCGACCGGCAATATGAACACCATATTGACCGATGCAGAAGCTACTCCTTTCCCTTTCACTGCCCTCCCGGCCTTGTCGGCTAGGCTTTCGTCGGCTAGGGTTGCCTGTTTCTTGACGCACCATTGTTTCCTGCCCTGCCGATGTTGTTGATGTTGAATCATCTGCTGGACTTCTTCCTCCTGTCCTTCGCTTTTCAGCCTCTGAATTCTTCTTTTCTGCGTCTTAGTGAACAAGTCCGAAGGGCACCATTGGGGGTTGGTCGATTGTTCTTCTTTAGCCTCCTCTTCGTTGTCCTCTTCGTCCTCTTCTTGGAAGAAGTCCTGGAGGAATGGGGCGAGCCGATCGTGTACAGAAAGCTTCCGTTGGTTGAGTTGAACGGCTCGGGGGAGGAATCGGCTAGAGCTTCGCATTGGTGGGTCCCCGTATTCGTCCTCCCCGTACTCGCCGTAGGCCGAGTAGTTTTCAAGAGTGGGCAGCCTCATCCCTTGCTCCCAGCAGAATCCGAAGAACTCGCAGCGCCAATGTGGATCGCAATCATCATGGCGACGAAAGTATGCTACACCTAGTCGATCGGGTGTCCTTTGGTATGGTTTGTCGCGCCGGACTTCTTCTTCTTCCTGAATTCTCTACTGGAATCGCAGTCGGCTGTCCGCCTGTCTGGGCCGACGATCAGTCGATCGGCCGCTGGTGTATACCATGTTGATTGGCACAGCTCTTACTGCAATCGGCTCTTGTTGGTCTGAGTCGGCCATGGTTGTTTGTTGGTCCTTGGCTAAGCTGTACGCCATTCTGCTCTGTCGATCAGCTCGCCCAGGGCCGGTTTGGACCGTGTTGACAGGGAAGGGATTGCTGTCGACCTTTATCGGCTTAGCCGATTCTTCGAATTTGATTTTTCCTGCCTCTATGGCCGACTGAATTTGCTGGCGGAAAACCTTATAATCGTTGGTGCTGTGGGGAAGTAGTGTTGTGCCACTTGCAGTATTTCTTCTGTTTGAGCTCCTCGGCCGATGGGATGACATGGTTGGCCGGAAGCTATATTTGTTTCTCCCTTAGCAGTAGATCGAAGATCCTATCGGCTTTAGTTATGTCAAAATCATACTTTTCTTCCTTAGCCGATTTTTTCAGCCATTGGCAAGTTATGGCCTTTTTGTTCTTAGTCCATTCGGCTGCTATAACTTCTGTGTCGTTGTCGCTTGAATTGGAATCCGTTGTGTAGGCGACGTGGGTGACTTTCTTGAAGGCCTTTTTTGATTCTTGAAATCTTTGTTCGTGGGTTGTCACCTTCTGAGCCAAATGAGCTAAATTCTCAAATCTTAAGCCAAAAACCTCCCGCGGATCGAGGCCAAAAGGCCATGAAAGGCTAAATCGGCTAGCTATGAGTCTGACAGTACCAGGCTGTAGCAGCGGTTCCTCATGTCCCTAAACCGCTGGATGTAGTCTTGCATCGACTCCTCGTGCTTCTGCCTAACACTGGTCAAATCTGACAACTTCATTTCGTGCGTGCTGAAGTAGAAGTAGCTGTGGAATTGCTTCTCGAGATCGGCCCAGCTCTGAACCGAGTTGTAAGGCAGGGATGAAAACAATGTAAAGGCAGATCCCGAGAGTGACAGTGGGAATAAGCGCACTCTGAGCGTGTCAGTAGCCGATGCTTCTCCGCATTGCGCCAGGAATCGGCTGACGTGTTCGTAGGTTGATACGTTGTCTTGCCCAGAGAACTTTGAAAAGTCCAGCACCTTGTACCGGTTTGGCAGGGACACTCTCTCGAAATATTCTGGGTATGGTACCGGTACATGTTGTCAGAGTCCTTTGGCTTGAGGCCGAATTGATCACGCATAACATCTGCGATTAAATCGGCCCAAGGCTTGTTTTCTTGCATTTGTGGTATGGGCTCGTATTGTTCATAGTGGACGGGCCCTTACCGATACTGCATTGGTGGCATCTGAGGCCGATAGTGTTGCTCGTAGCTGCCTCCTGAAAACTGATGCTGAAACTGGTTCATAGCAGGAGGCGACCGAGAGGCAAATGGTGGTGTTTGCTCGGGGAGAGGCCGATTGCCGCCGGAGTTGTGAGGCGGGTCCGGCAGATAGTTACCAATCGACACGTTATGCATGACAGATCGCCGATTGGTGTTGAAAATGTCTTCAGCCTGCTCCTGAGTTGTCACTAGAACGCCGAGGCCCTAGTGTTGAGACTGCTACCGAACCAGAACCTTGGGATGCGGCTATGTAGCCGATGATTGTGCATTCGGCTAGATCGGGGCTCTCCTTGGAGGAATCGACTGCCCGAGCGGAGGGACTAGCAAACCGTGGGTTGACAGTGTCCTGTACGGTGGAAACTGGCCATCCGTGAAATATGTCGGCCCTCTTGGCAGCTGCTCGGCTATCTTTGAATCAACCACGGTGCTTATCATATTGTTCAATGTGTTCACCAGTATCCCTGACTGGTTGACAAGCGCGTGGTGGACAGCCGAGTCGATCCGGTCTTGCAGCTTGTGGAGCCCTGAATCGTCCTGTTCCTGCTTGACTTCCTCTATCTTTTTCTTCCGTTTCTTGTCCTCGCTGGAGGAAGTATCAAAGTCTTCAATGCTAAACTTGAATTTCTGGAGGATTGCCCCAGATTTGGTCTGGACGAAAGATTGCAGATAATGTGCTTGCGGCTGCTCAACCATCTGCTGATATTCAGCCTTTTGTTCAGCCGAAAGCTTGTCCATAGTCACTGGGATGACGTTTTCCTGGTCGAGAACAGCCGATATGACGTTCACCATTCCGCTAGATCCGGAAGATGTGGTCCCATCGGGCATGCCAAAAGCGTGTTGGTGTGATTTTTTTTACACGCACTGGCCTGGGAGATCTGCTTAACTCCAGTGCAGGTCCAAAATTGGTCGCCTTTGGTGATGGAACAGCGCGTGCCGTTGGTTTGATCGGCAACCAACAAGAAACAAAAAGATAGGCGTTTGGTTAGGGTTAGATCTTACTCAATCGGCTATGGATATCAATAAATGTACAATTGCTATCCCAAAGCACATTTAGATTAAGTGATTGGGATAGACCGGTAGTATACTGAGACAGAATAAATCACTTAGATCTAAAAGTGCGTTAGGACCACAATTATATATATTCATAACCTAGCGATGTCGTAAATCTAATGTAAATCGGCTAGTATTCCGATATATTTTATAGAAAGATATTAATCTAGATTAAATACGCTAAACTAAGATCAATTGGCTGTTAGTGTGACCTAACAGATTGATACTGAGCTTAACACATTTAGGTAGATTAAGATCTTAATATAAAAGACGGTTCTAATACATTTATTAGAAATAATATATAAAAATGATTAGAACAGGTAAGACCGGCTGAAACCTCGGCACTATCTCTAATAGTAAACATTGAACCGAATAGGTCTGTATAACTTTAAGAGCGACTTAATAGATCAGGTTGATGCAACATTAAGTACAAAAAGAGGTATGAGATCTATTTAGGCTAATGAGAACTCTTCGAGATGGTAGATACGTCATATAACCTAAATCAACCTCTAGATCTAGCTCTGTCGGCCGCTATCTTCAAAGAGATATTAGCCGATCGTGAGATAGATCTAGACATTGATCTAGATTATATGTCGTATATGATAAATCAAGCAGTTATAACATCAGAATTAGAATATCATGACGATGGAAGTACTAACCCTGACAATACAAGCCACCTATAACAAGAAATTACCTTGTTCGGAGATCAAAACCGATCCAGCCCGAGAGAAAAGCAAGAACTCGTCGATAAAATGTAAAACAAAAAGGTTGGCGATGCACCGAAGTTGTATTGATGTGTGTTGTTATTTTTACAAAGCCTCTGGTCATATTTATACCCAAATACACAACGAGTCCGTAACGGACACGATTTCTATCACAGATTGAATCTCTAAATAAACCGACATTACCTATAAAGGAAACTATACAAAATATCCTAACTTTAATGATACAATTGTCGTTGTAGGACTTTATCCGTAGATGGCAACATCTTTAACGCACTTTTTGAAACCGAATTCAATACTTTATCTTTAACCTTTTCTTCCGGGATTGGCTCCACTTCTGTCTTCGCTCGGAATCGGCTATCGACTATCTTGGTCCGACTCGGATTTAGCCGGCTGGCTCCGCAGCCGATTCGGACTTAGCTGATACGGCCTCTGTTCTCTGTTTCCCACAGATCACGCATTTCCCCCGATTCCGCTCCAACTCTGCTTCAATTCCGCTTCAAACTCGGGGATTTGGTTACCAAATTTGGTCGTTAACAAGGCGACACCCACTCTCCTGCCAACACGACGCGGTAGGATACCTCACGTGGCCAGTTATCGATCTGGGAATTCCATGTGTCGTGTGATCACGTGTCGCGTCAACACACATATATATATAATAAAAGAATTGTAGTATAATCAAGCTTAATTAACATCGTAGTATCTGGTTCTCCCTAACAACGAAACAAAAAATTAGGATTTTCAGCAATGAAAAACAATGCCAAAAATCAGACTTGCATTGGTGTAGCATCACACGCATGAGAAATCTACACGAGGGACAACAAAAACAATACTAATGTTTTAATAAGTAATAAATTAAGTAGGTAAAAAAGATAAAGCAATAGGAAGCTTCATGGCTTTGGCTGTGTGACAAGTTAAATTAGATTTTAGATTTTTTTATTTTTATGTCGTTAGATTCTGATTTTGTTAACGTCGTGCGATATATTTCAGTGTGATATGTGATATGATATGACGACAGAAACCTTACGAATCCTTTTTAGTACGTGTGAAGACAAAAAAAGTAACCGACTTAGTCCATATTTTTTTTATTAAAAGTACCCTGTGTCCGGCGGCGCCGTGGCCCGTGTGGCCCACTTCCACAACCTGCGGCCGGCGCCTCAGTTTATGGGCCGGGCCGTCAGCTGGGCCGACTACATTGCAGTCTCTGACACTCTGACCACACGAGCCCCCTCTCAACTCAACCGGATAGACGAACGCCAGCCAGCCGCTGGCTTCAGGTTAAGCCCTAAACCCGCGTCCCCTCCCTCTCCGGTGCGGAGTATCCACCGGCCTCGCTCGCAGTCGCAGGTGCAGCTCGGCGGCCCGGGCTCCGGACTCCGGAGGTGAGACAACCCTATCTCTCCTCCTCACATAGCAAAGCACAGTCGTCTCCTCGGCCTCGACTCTCGGTCGTCTCCTCGCGAGCTTGCCGGCCGCCCTCGCCTGCGTCGATCTCCATCCCGCGAGGGGGGCAGCGGTGCCGGCGTCTGCTGCTTCCGCCGCATCTTCGCTCGCTGGTGAGCACCCACCCGTTACGCGCATCCTCTTTCTCATCTCTCTCTAACCCACACTTCTTTCTCCGATTTGCGTTAGCCCTAGCTTCTCTTCTAGATCTGTAAGTTGCCTTTCTCTTTGCCTTTTGCCTTAACCTTAGCACGAATAACAATTTAGTTTGTCCCCAAGAAAATTTGGGGAATTCAACCGAGTCTAACACGATTGATGCCAGCAATATTCCACAGGCTTCTTGCGTCTTTCTTTGTTTTACTATGCTTGTTGGAAATGCTGCAGTTTACATGATCCAATTGTTTGGTTCTTTGCACAGCCAAGAGCACCCCCTGGTGAATTTGTGAGGTCAGTTGGGAGTAAGGGCATCTCGGCTGCTGGTAAATTGGTTTTCATAAGCAGAGCAACAGATGAGGCTAACTGTTGGCCAAGTGCATCGACATGTACTTGCATTGGCATCTTCACGATCATGCTTCGTCCTCGGTGACAACCTCCCATTGAGAATGCTTTCATTACCACGAGCGGTAAGATTTCACCAGACCGCTTGGCGGGGTACTGAAACAGTAGAAGATAAGAGTGCTCCACTAACTCTAGCTAGTCTTGAAGTGCAAAACAAAGTTGAATATGGTAAGAAAGAAAGAACAGCACGTACTGGAGGTCCAAAGCCATCTTCAAGGGCTTCTGCTGTTAAGGTGAAACCAAAAGTTTCTTCATTTAATGCCAAACCAGTAAAGAGCGCCTTGCAGAAATCAGCAGTAGTGAAGAAGACTCTGAAGATAGATGAATCTCTTTTCTCTGCAAAATCATTTGAAGAACTCGGTTTGCCACCTTTGCTTATAGATCGGTTGAACAAGGAAGGTCTGACTACTCCAACTGAGGTCCAGTCTGCTGCTATTCCTATCATTTCACAAAAGCATGATGCAGTTATCCAATCATATACTGGCTCAGGGAAGACACTCGCTTACCTTCTCCCTATTCTTTCTGAAGTAGGCCCCCTAAAGAGGCCTACTGGACAAGATAGTTCTGATAAGAGATCAGGTGTAGAGGCAGTTATTGTTGCTCCTTCCAGAGAATTAGGAATGCAGATAGTGCGAGAAGTGGAGAAGATTTTGGGCCCTAATGATAAGAGACTTGTCCAACAACTTGTTGGTGGGGCTAATCGCTCGAGGCAGGAAGAAGCATTGAAGAAGAACAAGCCAATTATTGTTGTTGGAACACCTGGTCGTATTTCTGAAATTTCAGCAGGGGGCAAGCTACACACCCATGGTTGTCGCTTTCTTGTACTGGATGAGGTTGACCAGCTTTTGTCTTTCAATTATCGTGAAGATATGCATAGAATACTTGAACATGTAGGAAGGAAATCAGGTACTTCATCTAGAGATATTCTTGGCCCTCTTGCAAGGCGGTCTGAGCGCCAGACTATCTTGGTTTCTGCAACAATACCATTTTCAGTTATACGAGCAGCCAGGAGTTGGGGTCACGATCCAGTCCTTGTTAGAGCTATGAGTGTTGTTCCACTTGATTCAATTACTGTTCCAAGACCTGTGCTGTCCCAGACAGATGCCAACTCCAACTCTCCATCAAATTCCGTGAATCAAGCTGCAGTTGATAGCTTACCACCATCTTTGGAGCACTACTATTGTATATCCAAGGCTCAACACAAAGTTGACACTTTGAGGAGATGTATCCATGCTCTGGAAGCTCAGACAGTTATTGCATTTATGAACAACACCAAGCCATTGAAGGATGTTGTATTTAAGTTGGAGGCCCGTGGGATGAAAGCTACTGAGCTACATGGAGATCTTGGAAAGCTTGCAAGGTCAACTGTGCTGAAAAAGTTCAAGGATGGTGAATTCCGAGTTCTAGTTACAAATGAGTTGTCTGCCAGAGGATTGGATGTGCCAGAATGTGACCTTGTGATTAATCTGGATCTTCCAACAGACTCTACACACTATGCCCACAGAGCTGGCCGAACTGGCCGTCTAGGGCGGAAAGGAACTGTGGTCACAATATGCGAAGAAACTGAAACATTTGTTGTAAGAAAAATGCGCAAGCAATTAGCTGTACCCATCAAGCCATGCGAATTCACTGAAGGCAAGTTGCTTGTTCATAATGAGGATGATGTAGAATAAACTCTGCATTGTCCAAATGACATTTTAATGTCTTGAAGTGTTATTTGTGTATGTGCATTTTTCATAAATTGTATTTTCTTAAAATGTTGTCAATTAATGTTTTTTGCTCGATACAAAGATTCAGATAAATGGGAAAGTTGTCTTTCCTGGAAACTTGTTCCTCAACGGGGAGTTGGTGCTCCGCTCTATTATATATATTTTTCCTATTGTCATCCTCTTATGGAGATGCACTGTAATGCGTAAGGTGACTCCAAGAAATTCTCTGTCAGCATTTCACAGAACTGACCTCTTTCTTGTTCTTCATGATATTTTTTGAATTGAAAAACCAAAGGTGCATGCATATTTGTAAAGTTTAGCTAGACTTACAGGATGCAAGTTTAGCTAGACTTACAGGATGCACCTGAAAAAGTCAATGGAACACTGAACAGGTTCCCTTAACCATAGTTGGAATCATGGACGGTAGAATTTCTGGATTCTATATTCTGTCATTCAAGTGTTCCATTGCAAGTTTGCAACTGAAGGTTTCGGTATAGGCAGTGTTCTGGGTGACTTGATCTTCAGTGTATATACTTTTCAGTTAAACTTATGATAGTCAATGCACAGATGTGGCCCCTATAGCTCAGTGGTAGAGCGTCAGTCTTGTAAACTGAAGGTCTGTACTTCCATCCTGCATGGAGGCAGTTTTTACCTTTTTTCCAACTCGTTTTTTTACTCCAATAAAGATGATGTTCGTTTTTTCTACTCATTTTTTTACTCCAACATAGAGGATGTTTGAATGCACCGGAATCCTGTTACAACCGTAATGTTGTGTCATTTTTTTACTCCAATAAAAATGATGTTCTGGAGTCTGTTCCAATTGTAAGGGCAACTCATCGTCACCAAAATATTTTTACTCCAACAAAGAGGATGTTCTGAATACACTGGAATCCTGTTCTAACTGTAAGGTCAACTAATCTCCACCAAAGTCTCCAAGGTACTCATAACTTTGAACTTTACGTCACAAAAATATATAACGTGAGACATCTTTTTATCCCTGTTTAGTTTCTGATTTTAGATTTTAGGTGTAAACTTTACACCTCAAAACTTAACTTTTAGAGTATAAACTTTACATAAAACACAAGGTGTTTAGTTTTCTATGTAAAGTTTTTTTATGTTGTAAAAAAGATAGTTTTGTCCCTATTGAATGCTATAGCTGTACTACTAATGGCAAAGAAGCAGAGAAGCAGGTTGCATATATATATACTATATATATACGTAAACTATCCGTCGCAAATATCTGAATTCATCGGTATTGATCGGTAGAAAAAATTTATAAATCTTCCGAGGCATCTTTGTCTTTGATACATTTTGTATTGTTCGGGAACATTTTGGTCTTCCAAATAAATTTCATCATTTTCTAATGTTTGAATGTATTTTTGTGTGGTTTCATGTATCACAAATTTAAAATTAAGTTGGCATGGATCTTTCAATATAAAGTAACGTACGTGGCAGCCAAATTAGCCCCTAATTTTTAGCATGCCTACATGCATGCATGATGATTAAGTTGAAAAAAATAATGGCCAAATTAGCCCCTAATTTCACTCACTTACGGTCATATGTTGTGTTTTGATTTATTTTTTTCAAAGACTTTGTATTTTGAAATTATCACTGCGGGTGGTGAGTCCATCGCCGCCGGCGAGAGCTCGTCGTCATTCCCAGGAGGCCGCTGATTTCATTCCCAGAGAGAGGAGAGCCTCTGAGAGAGAGGAGAGGAGAGGAGAGGAGAGAGATGTTCAGCACTGGTAAAAAAATTACATTTTTTTTCAAAACCCTTTTAAAACTAAAATCCTGTTAGTTTCAAAATCTAAAAAAGTGACCAAAATTTACAGATTTTGAGTGCAATGTGAGCATTGAAAGGGTGAATTATGTAACTGAGTTTCACCAAACAAACAAAGATAAATAAAAGTGTTGCTTACTATGATATTGAACCCCACACACACACAAAAGAAAAAGAGAAAGAAGAAGAAGACGACCCATACAACTTTCTTGTCCAAACAAATCCTTGTTTGGATATATGAGATGTTAGATCAAATATTTAGATGTTATTTTGGAATATTAAATATGAATTATTTATAAAACTCATTCATAATCGGTGATTAAGTTGTCGACGAATCTAATGGGCCTAATTTAAGATTGATAGATTCGTCTCGTGAATTAGCCACTGGTTCTGCAATTATTTTTATAATTAGTTTATGTTTAGTTTTTCAAATTGATATTCAAACATCCGATGTGACACGAACTAATTAGTTCCTTGATCCAAACAAGCCTTGATCCAAACAATTCCTTGATCCAAACAAGCCTTAGGTAAATTGCAGTTTTACATGACATGCTTCTACACATCAGATTGGCCAGAAAGCTGCATCTCTGCTCATGCTCATGTATTCTCCAATAAACAGTAACCGAAACATTGTTTGCAATAGTCTCAGCTTTTGCCAAAGCCTCGCTAATATAAGGCGACTGCTAATTAGATTTTTGTCCAGGTGCATAGCCCAAATCAACTCTTTTTGGGATGGAGGGTGTATGTTCCAAATGAGGCCTGATATTTTGAATTCCTCCATATCCACATGGTTCTTGGAATTGAACAGAATGATAATATTGATGATAAATATATCGCTACTTTGAACTAAAAGGAGATTATATGAAGCAGAAACATGCATCCGCACAAAATGTCACAAAGATAACGAAGCTGGGGTGGGCATGCTTTTCATTCACAGACAAATCATTTACTTGATAATCTTAGCCACAAAAACAGATTGATAAATATTATTCAGCTATGCCAGTTTTCCCACAGAAGATCAGAGAAAAAACAACTGCCAGAACTAGGAAGGTTATTGTTTATCAGCGATGTAATGATTGATAATATACCAATTGGCGTAAGTAGGAAATATATGTAACAGACTATCACCAACACAAAAGGTTCATATATGCTTACAAAATATACCAGATAGAAAAATCTCATCTGATCGAATAGCAAACAGATATATGAATTCGATACTCACTATGTTTTCCACAAATTTTGATGAGCACAGATGTTCACTGACAACAAAAGTTGTGCACTGCATTTTAGTGAAAACATAAGGGCCCATAACATTGTTTTGAAAAAAAATGACTTATGGTTGCACAATATTGCTGCAATCAGCTTACTTCAAGACAAGTAATCAAGCACAAGTCCTTACATTTTTTACATTCAGGATCCTGACTCTTTGGGAGTTTTTGCAACAATTGAGATAGCATGAAGTCCTGAGTTCAACTCATCAGTCAAGAGGTCGTACACCATCCTGTGACGCTTCACAAGGCTCTGGCCCTCAAACTTAGGCGAAATTACCCTAATGTTAAAATGCGTCTCATTTGCATTGTCCTTGACAGCTGCATGCCCAGCATGTTGGTAAGAAACATCTTCAATATCTAGCGCGCTGGCCTCCAAAGCAGACTGCAGCTTTTGCCTCATCCGAACAGCTCTTGAAAGCATAGTGCTAGTGCTTCGTGAGCCCATCGTTGATACTGTTCGTCTCACAGCAGCTATACCTGCCAACAAAGTTTACTGGTTATGAAGATAATCACTATCACAAGATGGAAACTAGATCAGTGGGAATGCACACATATTCAAGATAAATAGTGAATGGACCTTTACAGAATTTGCATGCTGCAAAATATTGATCTGAGAAGCTCAGGTCATTTCAGAAAGCTGGGGGTCCTGAGCATGATTGCATAAATGAAAACAATGACTTAGCCTAAACTATATCTAAAATCGTTGTGGTCCATAAAACATGATGTGACTTTGCAAGTACTGATTTCTGAACTAATATGAATTCAAGACATGTTGAAAATGCAGTGCAATTCAATCACGCGTCATCTTTCCTACCCCTTCATGAGCAGGCACAACAGAGTTCAGACTTAACAAATCCGATTTCGGCTAAGAATATCCCTTCGATGGGTGCAAACCTTCAATCTGTTTTTGGTGCAGACATTCAATCTGTTTTTATTTGTGATCATACACGATGTCAGGGTTCTACTGTTCCTCTAAAATATACCTACTCTACCTTGTAAAGACCATACTAAAACTCCAAGCGTCAGTCACAAAATCGATTTTGATGATAAAAGATAGTGAAATTTGATAGTTTTATAGGTTACAGAAGGCGCAAGTAAAGCTGAAAACAAGGCTCGATTCAAACATCTCAACCAAGAGGATCTGACCATGAACTAGGGGGAAAGGAAGGGGGAAGTTCAGCGGCTGCCATGAACTAGCTCCTCTCACGCGCAACGAAACGAATGCGATAATAAATAGTGAAAGTTTAGCTTACGTTTTCCGGCGGCGGCGTACTCTACCCCGGATCGGGTAGCAGAGGAGGCGGCGAGACGGCGGCTAGGGTGGAGGAGATACCTGACAATGGAAGAAATCATGGAACAGGTATATGGGCCGCATTACGGGGGCCTTGAGTGCTACATGGACCGCCTTGCTCCCTAGCTCCACCTCCACGTGTTGCTGATAACGGCGTTCGCGAACGATCTCAGAAAAGTCCAAGCAACTGGATCCCCAGTGCTCACTCCACCGGAGCGGAGGCGTTCCTCGTCTTCCACGGCGATGGCGGCGTTGCCGGCCTATCTCCTCCTCATCTTCGTGATCCTCCGACCAGCGGCTGCGCCCGGCGCCGCTTCCCAGCCGCCTACCTCGGAGCCTCCCTCCGCCGCCGCCGCCTCAGAAGGTGCAGGTGTGGCCCAAGCCGACGTCCATCTCGTGGCAGTCCGCGGTGTACGCGCCGCTCTCGCCGTCGTTCAGCGTCCGCGCTGTCCCGTCGCACCCGTCTCTCCGCCAGGCCATAGCCTTCTACACCCGCCTCATCCGCGCCGAGCGCCACGCGCCGCTGGTTGCCCCCGTCAACTACACCCTCGCCCGCGTCCCCGTCCGCCTCCTCGCGCTCTCCGTCTCCGACCCCGACGTCCCGCTCGGCCCCGCCGTCGACGAGTCCTACACGCTCTCCGTGCTCCCGGACTCCGGATCGGCCGATATCTCCGCCGCCACGCCATGGGGCGCCATCCGCGGCCTCGAGACCTTTTCCCAGCTCGCCTGGGTGGGCGGCGGCGCCGCCTCCGGCGGCCAGCCTATCGTCCCCAGCGGCATCGAGATCTCCGACCGCCCCCACTTCACCCACCGTGGCATCCTCCTCGACACCGCCCGGAATTTCTACCCGGTCCGCGACATCCTCCACACCCTCCGCGCCATGGCCTTCAACAAGCTCAATGTCTTCCACTGGCACATCACCGACGCCCAGTCCTTCCCCATCGTCCTCCCAACCGTCCCCAACCTTGCCAACTCCGGCTCCTACTCCCCCACCATGCGCTACACCGAGAACGACGTCCGACACATCGTCAGCTTCGCCGCCTCCTTCGGCATCCGCGTCATCCCCGAGATTGACATGCCCGGTGAGTGAGAATCCCAGACTCCTCTGCTCCTGCATTTCCATTGCTCTCCGAATACAGTTACTCAAGGCAAGTGTCGCGCGCTCCGGATCAGGGCACACGGGTTCGTGGGCGGGAGCGTACCCGGAGATCGTCACCTGCGCGAACAAGTTCTGGGCGCCGAGGGCGGAGCCGGCGCTGGCGGCGGAGCCCGGCACGGGGCAGCTGAACCCGCTCAACCCCAAGACGTACCGCGTCGTGCAGGACGTGCTGCGCGACATGGTGGCCATGTTCCCGGACCCGTACCTCCACGGCGGCGCGGACGAGGTGAACACGGCGTGCTGGGAGGACGACCCGGTGGTCCGCCGGTTCCTCAGCGAAGGCGGTACGCACGACCACCTCCTGGAGTTGTTCATCAACGCGACGCGGCCGTTCGTGGCGCAGGAGCTGAACCGCACGGTGGTCTACTGGGAGGACGTCCTCCTCGGGCCCAAGGTCACCGTCGGGCCGACGATTCTGCCCAAGGAGACCACCATACTGCAGACATGGAACAACGGACCGGAGAACACGAAGCGCGTCGTCGCCGCGGGGTACCGCGCCATCGTGTCGTCGGCGTCGTACTACTACCTGGACTGCGGCCACGGCGGGTGGGTGGGCAACGACAGCCGGTACGACAAGCAGGATAAGGAGCGCGAGGGCACGCCGCTGTTCAACGACCCCGGCGGCACGGGCGGGTCCTGGTGCGCGCCATTCAAGACGTGGCAGCGCGTCTACGACTATGACATCCTGCACGGGCTGACCGACGACGAGGCACAGCTGGTGCTGGGCGGGGAGGTGGCGCTGTGGTCGGAGCAGTCCGACGAGACGGTGCTGGACGGCAGGCTGTGGCCGAGGGCCGCCGCCGCCGCGGAGACGCTCTGGTCCGGCAACAAGGGCTCCAGCGGGAAGAAGCGCTACGCCAACGCCACCGAGCGCCTCAACGACTGGAGGCACCGGATGGTCGGGCGCGGCATCCGCGCCGAGCCCATCCAGCCGCTCTGGTGCCCGCTCCACCCCGGCATGTGCAACCTATCGCAGTAGCAGTGTCGTTTGCTCGCTGTCGCCTGCCCTGTGCGAAGGAATGTTCAGAAATCCAAGTGACAGAGAAGAATCCGCATCGATCTTGGGGGCGTGACGTATACTGGTTGCTGGAGAAACCAAGAAGCCTCCTAAACCGACCGAACTCTGTTCTGATGCCAATCTTCCGGAGGGAACCTCCCGATTGCGAATTGTTCAAGAAAGTCGCGGAGCTATGCCGTGCAGAAAAGAAGTTTTTTGTGGGTAAGATGGAAGTTCTCTTTGACAGTAGTTGCTGCACCTGATGCTGAATAGATTTTTGCATCGTTTTTTTCTTCATTTCTCAATAAAATGAGTAGAGAGAGTCTAGTGGAGTATTTGGCTAGTGCAATAGATGAACAAGGTTGTATCGGAATCATCTGTTTGTAGTTTTGTACGGAGGGGATCTTAATAAAATTTGAAAAAATCGCGAAGCCCACAAGTCCTCGATTTTATTTGCTTCTAAGGAATCATTGACTGATATGTGATTTTCGTTTTGAGGGTCTTCGAACTTCGATGTGAGATCATTCAGATTGCAGGTGCAGAGTCTGTGCAACTACTACTCCGTGGTGTCTTCAGTTTATGGTACTTTAGTTCAGAAAAAAAAAACAATCAGTATATGGGTGCTCCATGCAGTTCATCATCAAGATGATCCAACTACTTCCGGGCCGACTGCCCATTGAACTCATCAGCATGCGCCGCATATGTGCTCATTTTAGCGTTGGGGTCATGGATGGCGTCCTTGATCACAGCATGTGTTATTATGATGGACGTGTCCTTGTCAAGTCACGGCGGCATTCGATTTGGAATCGATGTCAGCAGATGACAAATTTTCTTTCTGAAGCTTAGGCCCTGCTTGAATACTACTGTAAGTACACTGACTTTTTGTTAGACATTTTGCAAACTATTTGTACGTGTACATCTGTAACTGCCTGAATAGCCAATTCGATGTCAGAAAACATGTTTTTTTTAAAACCAAAGGCAGGAGCTCTGCCATTATATTAGAGAGAAGGAGAAAGCAACGAACAAAGTGTTTACATCTGATTTGTTACGGAAATAAACAGAAGACTCTACCCCTTGGCCCGGCAGTATATGTTGATTTAAGCGGATTACTCGCTAAAAGCTAGTATCCTCTAATTAATATCCTCTATAGCCCGAAAGGCTACTGCAAGTTCGAGGATATGTTTGTCATGGAAGACTTTTCTATTTCTTTCGAGCCATATATTTCATCACGTCGTGGCTAGAGCTCCTAGTACTATTTTCTTCTCATTTTTTTGGATTTATTGGCTTGAAGGGAACACCACCAGTCAGTTAGCTTGCCGTCTATCATTTGAGCCCTATCTATGTCCTTCCATTGGCACAGACGCACAGTTCAATGGGGCAACGGCGAGCATGAATTTCACCCTGCTGTGGCAATCACACGCAGAACCTAAGCATCGTTTCTTTGGTTGGCTTCTTCATGTAACTCCAATTCGATGTACACGTACGGTGAAGTCAGAAAACATGTTTACTAGTTCGATTTGTTAATCAGCAGACAAATTTTTCATGTAACTCCAATACAATTCTACACGAAGCAAGCAGGCAGGCAGGCAGGCAGAATGGAGTAGACCGCCATCATCTCCAGTCACCTTTATTGCAGTAGCTGCTCGTTATTTGGTCCACTCTAATAGCGTCCTCTCCATTGGAGTCACTTTCCCCTGCAACGTGTGTGCGGGGCTGAAACTTTCCGGTTCACGCCACTGTGCCTGCCCTTCTTTTATCTCCCTACCCTTTTCTCTGTGCTGCTCTGCTCAGCCCATTTTTGTTCCCCTTCTGTCTTCCTCTGAACCCTGAATCAATCCCGAACTCTGAACTCTGAAGGCTGCACAGATAGAGAGAGGCAGAGGCTGAGAGATGAGGGAGATAATAAGCATCCACATAGGGCAGGCGGGCATCCAGGTGGGAAATTCTTGTTGGGAGCTCTACTGCCTCGAGCATGGAATCCAGCCGGATGGCCTCATGCCCAGGTTCTTCTCGATCCCAATTCTTGCTCCTCTGCTTCTCTTGCTATCATTTCCTACTTAATTCTGTGAAATTTTCTGATATTTGGATGATGGTTTTGGCCTGTCTGGTTGGTTGTGGTAGCCTGAACAAGAATTGATCTTGATGAGGACTTTTTTTTTTGGCCGGGGCGGTGAAACATCACCGTCCAGATTATATTAAGAGAAAATGAGGAAAAAAGCTATTCTTTACAACGACTCAAAAGAAGCCGTGCTTCATTGGGGTACACCAGAATCAGCGAAAGAATAGAAAAACAACAACGAAAAGGGCCGGCTTGGAACAGCACAAGCACCCTCTCCGCTAAGCCCTGAACAATGGGTTCAGCGAACTGTAGCAACACCTGCAAAGCTAATCTCCACCCGAACACTGCCGAAAAAACAGCTTGTAAACCCTCGGCAGAACACTCCCAAAAAAACAGCTCCCTCTACTCCTGGCCTCAAGGCGGATCAAGAAAGATCCCTGCCGCCTTCCAAACCGCAAACTCCTCATTGATCTCAGCTGCTAGCTGCACTGCTACCTTGGATACCTGCTGGAACACCCTTGCATTCCTTTCCTTCCACAGTTTCTGATCATGTATGAGTCAGAAGTGAAATTAGGGTTTTTTTTATTGAACCTTTGATTTGCATCATGCATGCTAGCACTCACTGTGCTTGAAGAGATGAAATCTGTGATCCCCCAAACCGGTTGCTTTGAGAGTAGAAAGCCTGTGCTTTTTTCGTGAAACGTGTTTCAGGAAGAACACCATATGTGCCTTACGTTCCGGTATCCCAATCCTTGGTCATATTTGCCACTTGCTTGCAGTGATACGACTCCTGGAATTGCAAGGGATGCATTCAACACGTTCTTCAGCGAGACAAGTTCAGGCAAGCACGTCCCAAGGGCTTTGTTCGTCGACCTGGAACCCACGGTGATTGACGAGGTGAAGACCGGGCCATACCGCCAGCTCTTCCACCCAGAGCAGCTCATCTCCTATAAGGAAGACGCCGCTAACAACTTTGCTCGTGGGCACTACACAGGTGTGATGTTTACCCTGAGCCTGAACCAACAGAAATAAAATGTGTATCTGAAAATGTCTGAATCGATATATTGATATATTCCAACTAGAATAGTATTCACAAGAAACATTCTAAAGGTACAATTGATCCACAGAGATATGGTCTCGGTGGATATTAGAGCAGTCTGAATCCATAATATAATCATTCTAGAATGAGATTATTGCTCATAAAAGGAATATCATTTATTGTTCATATCCTTGGGGTGACTGACAATAAATAATTGACATGCTTTTTTTTGAGAATAAATAATTGACATGCTTGTGAAACTGTCTTATGCCTTTCTAGTGCAAATCTTTTTTTTCCTGCTGCAGTTGGAAGAGAAGTGGTAGATCTTTGCCTTGATCGGTTAAGAAAATTGGCAGACAACTGCACTGGTCTCCAAGGTTTTCTGGTTTTCAATGCTGTTGGTGGAGGAACCGGCTCTGGACTTGGTTCATTACTTTTGGAGCGCCTATCAGTAGATTACGGTAGGAAGTCGAAGCTCGGATTCACAATATATCCTTCACCACAGGTAATTTAGAAAAGTAGTCATGATTTGTTACCATGTTTGTGTTCATTACAGCGTATTGGAGCGTCATGGAAAAAATTAGAGTACTCAAGCATAAAGAATGTCTTGTATGATGTTGAATCATTATTTGACTAGTGCATGGATGAAATTCTCATGGAAAACCCAAGTGAATTGTGTCCATTAGCAAATGCAATTTCTTATAAAAACTGATTATCCCATGATCCTAAACACATGTCCAATTTTCAGCATATTTTTCACTCCATAATTATCTCTGTTTATTTCAAAAGGCCATTCCATAAGTATCTGAAAATGACCACAATAACTAATACTATAAACATCTGATTCTTATGATAAAAAAATCTACATGTCTGCTGGACCCTATTTTGAATAGCAAGACCCTTCCAAACAATTTAATCTAATCTTTATGGAAGACTTTATCTAAAAAATTTATGGAAGAGCTGTGCAAAAATATCGTAATCACCCATTAGTTGAGCTATCTTTGTCAACGAGTAGAACTGTCCTCATATGTTCTTATCCAAAGATGTAGAATGAAGGCAGGTGTACCTTCAGACCTTCTATGGGAGCAACATCAACCTATTATTGATGGAACAACAACAGTTTTTTTTTCATACTATGAACTATCTCCTTGACAATTTTTACAGAGAGGTCTGTATAGGACTCAGATAGGACAATACACCATCTACCTTATTGAGAGTGAGTGAAAAAAATATCTTTTGTTTTTTTTCCTGAAGACTGTGAGCCATACTTAAATTAAATGTGTAAGACTACTAATAATCATACTAGCAATTTTTATTTCGTCATCATGCATGCCAATTGCCGTCTCAATCCAACAATTACCATCTTGTGGATAAGGTAGTAAATCTGGCAATATTAGCCTGCACTGAAAGTCTGAAACCACTTCCTGTGTGTTGCAGATCTCAACGGCCGTCGTGGAGCCTTACAACAGCGTGCTCTCGACACACTCCCTGATCGAGCACACCGACGTGGTGGTGCTCCTCGACAACGAGGCCATCTACGACATCTGCAAGAGGTCGCTGGACATCGAGCGGCCGACGTACACCAACCTGAACAGGCTCATCTCCCAGGTGATCTCGTCCCTGACCACGTCGCTGCGGTTCGACGGCGCCATCAACGTCGACATCACCGAGTTCCAGACCAACCTGGTGCCATACCCGAGGATACACTTCATGCTGTCCTCCTACGCGCCGATCATCTCCGTCGAGAAGGCGTTCCACGAGCAGCACTCCGTCCCGGAGATCACCAACTCCGTCTTCGAGCCGGCCAGCGTCATGGCCAAGTGCGACCCAAGGCACGGCAAGTACATGGCCTGCTGCCTGATGTACCGCGGCGACGTCGTGCCCAAGGACGTCAACGCCGCCGTCCACTCCATCAAGACAAGGAGGACGGTGCAGTTCGTTGACTGGTATGTCAACTCCATCGTCTCGTCGAGATGAATTTTAGAGGCTGAGATTTTAGCCGGAGATGATGATGATGACGACGACGGCGGACTCTGTTTCAGGTGTCCAACAGGGTTCAAGTGCGGGATAAACTACCAGCCGCCGACGGTGGTGCCGGGAGGAGACCTGGCGAAGGTGCGGAGGGCGGTGTGCATGATCAGCAACAACACGGCGGTGGCGGAGGTGTTCTCGCGGATCGACCGCAAGTTCGACCTCATGTACGCCAAGCGCGCGTTCGTGCACTGGTACGTCGGCGAAGGGATGGAGGAAGGGGAGTTCTCCGAGGCCAGGGAGGACCTTGCCGCGCTGGAGAAGGACTACGAGGAGGTCGGCGCCGAAGTCGAGGACGACGACGAGGAGCAGGGCGAGTACTGATCGTGCTAGGTGTAACTAGCACGGTAAATAAGATGCAAGGTCGGTTGGTCTCTCAGTTTGTGGATTCTGTGACTTGTGAGCGATATTGGGTCTGTTGTACTGCATCAAAAAAAACAAAAGAATTCGTCAGAAAACAAAATGTGAAACGAAAGCAAACCTGTATATCGATAATTTATCCGCGGCCCAATTATTTGGGCCCTATTTGAAACATAGAAATCACACAGGAAGTAATAAAAAAGAAATGTTTAGGTCTACCTCTAATACCAGGGCGTATCAAAAGGGTTCACTTGCAGCCAATCCTCGACAAATTGAGATCAAGACTTGCAGGTTGGAACTGCAAACTACTCACACAAGGTGGCAGATATGTGCTAGCCGCATCAGTTTGAGCTCGGTAGGCGATGTAACAACTTTCGCGAACAGTCATTCTGGACTGTTTTGGCACAAGTGACGGTCATTAAATGTGATAGCGTCGACTTGGCGGATGTCCTTGAGGGTGTCCCGGCGGTGAGGGCAATTTTCCTATAAAATACCTAGGGTTTCCTCTAGTACTTGGAAGGTTGTGGAAGACGGACTTGCAGCCTATTTTTGATAAAATCTCAGGGAGGGTAGCAAGCTGGAGGGGAAAAACATGGGGTCGCCCGGGAGAACCATGCTTGTCAAATATGTGCTCTCAGCACAACCAATCTACCTCCTGACCGCCCTGAAAGTTGCAAAGGAATCCTTGGAACAGCTAGACAAACAATGACGTTGCTTTCTCTGGGTGGGCACGGGACACATCACCAGAGGAAAATGCAAGGTCAATTGGTTAAGGACATGCATGTCAACCAGCCAGGGAGTCCTAAACCTGGAGAAGTTCACAAGGGCATTGCGACTATGCTGGCTGTGGCATGAATGGAAAGACCCGACCAAGCCATGGGTGGGGCTGAAGACGCCTTGCGATGAAGTAGACAAGGACTACTTGGAAACATAGTGCGCTTTTGGGACTCCGCATGGATTGATGGGCGAAGACCGAAAGACCTCATACCGCTAGTCTATAAAATCTCCAAAAAGAAAGAAAAATCCTTATGACAAGGAAAGGAGAACGACGCTTGGGTACAAGATATGACCATCTATGCAAGCACACCAATCACGACGTGCCTCATCGACCAGATAGTCGCCCTATGGGAAGCGGTGGGGGTGTTCACCTGGACAACGAAGAACCGGATCAGATTGTTTGGAAGTTCACAAACCATGGGCGTTGCACGGCGTCCTTGGCCTACCATGCACAGTGTTGTGGGACGCCTAGCACAAGCTTCAACTCCTTGATCTGGAAAGCATGGGCACCAGAGAAATATAAATTTCATGCTTGGCTCATCATTCAGAACAGGGTTTGGACCTCCGACAGGCTCACGATCCGGGGTTGGCGAAACAATAGCCAATGCCCCCTCTACCGTCATGCAGCTGAGACGGCCTTGCATCTTGTCGCCACGTGTAGATACTCCAAGAGGATCTGGCACCTCGTGGCTAGATGGGTAGGCTACCAGTAGATGGAACCGGGGGAATTGAAGGAGGCCCAGTCGATCCAACAATGGTGAGAGAACCTAGCAAATATGCCCACTGTCTCGAAAAAGGGACTTTGATCCCTGATTCTGCAAGTTGTTTGGGAAATATGAAAGAGAGCAACCGACGAATTTTCGACCACAAAGAGGCGGCAATGAGTTTTCTTCTCATGAGAATCAAAGAAGAGGCTTGCCTTTGGGGCCTCGTAGGTGCTAAGCGGTTGCGCGAGCTCATTCTGCACCTTATATAGTGTATAGTATATAGATTTGGTGACCTTTTTTTTCTTTTCCCTTAGAGGTGTATTTTTCCTGCTCTATTCAATGAAAAGGTACTCTCGTGCTGTTTTCCATTCAAAAGAAGTTTTGAGCTCGGTACCAACATACCTACTCACTATCCTCAAGACACCAAAACTTTTTTTAGAGGAACTAGACAAAGAGAGGAGAAATTTCTTTGGGCGGGTGACCAGAAAATAAGTGAGGACAAATGTAAGGTGAAATGGACCAAAGGTGTGCTCTCCCAAGAAGCTAAGTGGTTTGGGAATACTGAACACGAAGAAATTTGCAAGGGCACTACGTCTCCGTTGGTTGTGGTTTGAATGGACGTGCCTCGATAAACCATGGAGCAAACTCCACCCACCTTGCGATGACAATAATTTAAAGTTTTTTGGGGCAGCCACGAAAGTGTCCTTAGAGCATCTCCAACAGCTCTCCTAAAATGTATCCCCTAAAACAAGAGTTTAGGGATCCCCTGAGAAGAATAGAAGATATGAATCTTCCTGGTCTCCAATAGAACTCCTAATTGAGAGTTCCTAAATTAAATGTTGCAACAAAAAATAGAATCAACGTTGGGCCACGCCCAACTGAGGCCATGGCCCAAGGCCCATCCGTGAGATCCATCTCACTAGGTTGCATCAATCGATGACGACGCATCGTATTCCAACCGGCGGAGGATTGCTCGTCGTGTGCGGAGGCCATCGGCGTCGCTGATCACGCATCGCCAGGCCTGGTTGTGGCATCGCCAGGCCAGCTCGTCGCCTTGAGTGGTCGTCGCCTTCTGCTCCCCTCTACTTTTCTTCCTCCAGCGGCCGTTTCTTCCTCCAGCAACCTCTCTTGGGCAGTAGCGATAGGTAGGCAGCGATCCTGTGGCATCATATTTGTTGATTGTTTTATACCCTGATACATCTTCCCTTTGCATTGAAGATCCAAAAGATCTGAAGATATCCAGTAGTTGTTTTCTCAATAGAAGAAGAACATAGCCTGTTGATGCGTTATTATTTGGAGGACATGTCGAACAATGATGATATTGAGTTCTTCGCATCAATTTTGCATGAAGCAGAAAAGGATGGATATAATGAGAATGGAGGCAACCGCGTGGGTTCCGTTCTTGGTCATCGAGTCATTAATCGTAATAGAGAAGTGGGACATATTAGATTGTTCGAAGATTATTTTTCTGAAGAACCTATATATGGACCATCCATGTTCAGATGCAGGTTGGAAATATAAATGTTGTCTTCAATCACTCTATGAAATATTGGTTCGTACCATAATATGGTTGTTTTGCAGGTTTTGAAATCACTCTATGAAATATTGGTTTGTACCATAATATGGTTGTTTTGTAGGTTTTGAATGGAGCGTGCACTGTTCTTGCAGATCATGCACGCAGTCGAAGCGAATAACAAAAATTTTGAACATAGAAGAAACGCGGCCGGCAAACTTGGGCTTACTTGCTTGTAGAAAGTGACAGCGACAATACGGATTTTGACCTATGGGGTAGCAGCCGATGCCACGGATGAGTATATTCGAATTGGGGAGTCCACATCACATGAATGTTTGAGAGAGTTTGTTGACATTGTTGTGGAAGTTTTTTGAGAGCAATACCTTTGATCTCCTAATGAAAATGACATAGCTCGGTTGCTGCAAATTGGCGAAAGTCGAGGTTTTCCGAGAATGCTTGGCTCCATAGATTGTATGCATTGGGAATGGAAAAATTGCCCAACAGGATGGCATGATCAGTTTCTGGACACAAACACAAGGCCACAATAATTTTGGAAGCTGTAGCGTCACAGGATTTATGGATTTGGAACACTTTCTTTCGGATGCTAGGATCTCATAATGACATCAACGTGTTGCATCGCTCACCTCTATTTGCAAAGTTAGCCGAAGGGCAAGCTCCAAAAGTGAATTATACCATCAATGGCCACAATTATACGATGGGTTATTATCTTGCGGATGGTATCTATCCTAATTGGGCAACTTTTGTAAAAACTATACCTATGCCACAGGGTAACAAGAAGAAGTATTTTGCCAAAGCTCAAGAGGCTTCAAGAAAAGACGTGGAACATGCATTTGGAGTGTTGCAATCCCGGTTTGCGTCCATGGTCCTGCTCGTTCATGGGATCAATATACAATTGGACAAAATTATGAAAGCTTGTGTGATTATGCATAACATGATCATCGAGAATGAGAAAGATAATGTGCTCCAACATGAGACCTTTGAGAGTGTCAACGAACCAGTTGTTGCATCCCATGAACCAATGCAGGAGCTTCATGAATTTATAGAGGCGTATAGGAAAATAAAGGACAGAGCTGTCCACTCTCAGCTTCAAGAAGACTTAGTCGAACACTTGTGGAATTATCATGGCGACCAATATTAGAAAAATTATGTACTGGTACTTGATGAGTTGTATGAGTTTATTGTCTTGTTACTTCGGTCATGTATTGAAAAAATTATGTATTGATACTCTGATTGGTATTGGGTCATGTACTTCAGATTTCACAAGGTTGCACTGGCATTTCTTTTCTTAACTTATTTCGTATTCAGATTTACAAGTATGAAGCAATCTATGCCCGTGTGTAGTGCAACTACACATTTTTTACTCCCTGCGCAATGTACAGGACAAACAAGAGGCTACAATCACATTTCTTCATATTCAAAATGTCCGAATGCTAATCTGAGACTGAAATATTATAGCCTCGGCTAGTGAACAGTGCAGTCACATTTGGAGTACACATCACATATAGGACAGGATCAAACAGATCCAAGATGGATTTTGTTAAGATCCATCCAGGACATGGTAAAATGACAAAGTGATTTTGAACAATGGACAAGTAATCTCCTGGACATCCAAGCATTTAAAATAGAAAGATCCAGGACATGGTAACATGATAGAGTAATTTAAAATAGAAAGATCCATGACATGGTAACATGACAGTGAACAAGTAATCTCCAGGACATCCAAGCATTTAAAATAGAAAGATCCAGGACATGGTAACATGACAGAGTAATCAATTCCTACTTGAAAATAAAAAGATCCAGGACATGGTAAAATGACAAGGTAATCTCCAGCTTGTATCCTGCAAGCTTTTTCTAAATGGCACTATCACGAGTCATTATATCATGCTGCAGTCGTCTATAGTAATCTTGAAGCTACATCGGCGTGAACTCAGATCTATAGTCATTATGCGTTCTTCGTCTAGCATGTGTTTCCTTTGAGCCTCTTGAGACATAGCCTCAGCTTTCTTCAACCTTGCTGCAGCCTCCATCTCCCTCGCTGCAACCTCCTTCTCTTTCACTGCAGCCTTCTTCTCTTTTGTGACAACCTCTTTTTCCTTCGCGACAGCCTCCTTCTCCCGCAATGCAATCTCTTTTTCCCTCAGTTCCATCAATTTCTGAACACGGTCTTTTCCAGCTCACAAAGTTGGGCAAATTTTTCATCATCAGCCTCTTTCTTCTTCTCCCACAACTTGTCTACTGCTTTGACATAGCGGTTGTCATGAATCTGATTCAGGAGTTTTTTCGCCTTTTTGGTTCCAAACATTGGTCTTCTTGAAGTGTTGTGCTCAGTGGTAGTAGGATCTACATCTTGCCCATCTGTTGGAGTAGACATTTCAACAGGTGTGGAGTAAACGTTGCAATAGATGGTTCAGGAACTTCTCTCCTTTTCCTCTTGTTAACTTTAGGTGCTGCTAATTCCCTTTCCTTGTCAATCCATTTTGGTTGGTGCCGAAGCTGGTTCCAGCAAGACATGAAAGCAAACCCTTTGTTGTTTGGATCTTCAACTTTAAAAATAGTACCTGCATCGACAATCTGTAATTTTGGACAATGAACTAATTAGCTAAATCACAATATGTTAATGGAAACAAGGTGTTTAAATAAGTACCGTGTCTTGGATCGTGGTGCCTCTTCTTCTTCTAGCCTCGACACGGGTTAAACAACCTGAAAATCTACTGACTGCTTCTTGGATAACAAGCCATCGGTGATTAAGCAAGTTTTGACTGCGGTCCGAGATGAATGTTTGTGGTCATGGAAATAGTCATGTATCCTACCCCAATAGGTGTATTTATTCTGGTTTGTACCCTGAATTGGATCCTGACTAATGTTAATCCACGCAGAAACCAACAAAATATCTTCCTCTTCCCTAAAGTTTTTTGATCGTTTCTGTTTGTGAGGTGCCAGGGCATCTTCATCTCTGTTAGTCTCATTGAAACTATAATCCAGAGACACCTCCGAGTTAATACCTAGCTCATTCAATAAAAATTCCTCATTGTTTTCTTCATCTAGCATGGCAGGAAAGTTCATATCAGCTGTCATGGTTGCTGAAATAAAACATTCCCAATGAGTATCAGCGTCCATTTCCAAGCAGTAAAAAACGACAATAATCGAACAGTACAAGAATATACATGGTTCATTAGTAATATGAATCTAAATTCTGACACACTGAACTGAAATACACATTCCCAATTGGCATCAGCGTCCATTTTCAAGCATTAAAATATCATCAGTCATTTTCAAAGCAGTAAAACAAAGTACTGAATCACAAAACTGAAAATGACAATTGGGTCATCTTCAGTACTACACGCAAGGTTCAGTATTTTGTAATCATAGAACTGAAAGCAGTAAAAATGAATCTTTGGTTTCAATATTCCACTAACCGTAAATTACAAAACGACTGTGTAGGATGCAAAGTTACCTTCAATTGGGTCATCTACATTGTTGAGGGGTGTGTCTTCCTCGCCTCCTCCATCCTCGGTGCCATGCTCTGAACCTTGCGAATTTTGCAGCGAAGCGAAGGAAGCTGCAGGTCTAGAAGGAGGAGTCGATTGTGATTGTCCGCTGCCGTTCACTCTTGCTGGAGCCCGAAATGCTTGAAGCCCTGTCCCTGCCGAACGTCCATTGCCGGCAGCAGGACGTACTTGCCCTATCGTGGCCACACGTGATGCATGCACCTCGAGAATCGCCTTGTTAGACCGCGCCATCCGAATATTTGATGCAGATGCGTGGGACGGCAGGAGGAGACGCGCGGGCAAGGCAGGGCGAGACACCGACGGGAGCGGGAACCTAAGCGGGAAGCGCGAGGGGAGGAGACGCCGGGGTGGGGGGAAGCGAAGGGAGGAGACGCCGAGGTGGGGGCAGGAACTTGCGCGCGGAGAAGGGGAGGAGGCGCACTAGGGATCTGCTCAGGGAGAAGAGGAGGAGGCGCCGACGGGAGCACCACCTCAGTGGAAATCGACGTCGGCCGGACGCCCGCAGCCGAGGGGGAAAAAAGAAGTGTGACACTGGAGGGGAGCGCGGGAGAAATTTCACCGCCCGTGTGGGTGGGGGAAACAAGCTCGTGATGGCCGGATAGGAGATGGGGTTCGTCCCCCATGAACAGGAGTGGACAGAAAACATTTTAGGAATTTAACATTTTAGATGATGGTATAGGAGAGCTGTTGGATATGATTTTTTAGCCCTCCAACCCCTAAGTCTGGTTTAGGAGATCATTTAGAAAAGCTATTAGAGATGCTCTTAGAGATGATAAGCGGGCCAATTTCTGGACTTCCAATTGGATTGGCGACAAACCACTTAGAGAACTTACCCCAAACTTATAGGATCATTTTCAAAAGGAAGGAAGACATCAGTACTGGATGTAACAGGAAAAGAGAAATGGATCGATGATATGATAAATGGATCGATGATATGATAAGAGACCTAAGGCCATTATAAAGGTAAAGCAAGCTCTACGTTATTTAGAGACTAACGTCCTATAATATAATCTTTAACCATTAATGTACTAAAATAATGTTTTCTTACTTTTTTTTCTTTCTTTCACCTCCATGCAACAAACTTTTTTCTAATAAATGTTAGTCGACTCTCAGCTGTTGTTGTGCGTAACAACCATGTTTTTTTCTTTTTTTTTCTTTCACGTCACTAAATTTACTTATATAGCAATAGATAGTTATATAGCAATAGAAAGAGCACTAATAAAGACAGTTGTACGTGTCCTAACATCAAATCTCAATCTCGTTAGAGAATACTTTGATGTGTGGAAATGCCTACTTTCCGATGGAATAAACCTGACGGAAGGAATTGAAGATACCATATCCTGGAAATGGTCTAGTTATGGAGAGCACCTTAAAATCTGCCAATGCGATACAATTTGAGGGGCACGTTGAATCGCAATAGGCAGCACTCCATGGAAAACCTGGGCACCTTCAAAATGCGTAATTTTTATATGGTTGCTGCTCCCAAACAGAATCTGGACCTGAGATAGTCTTCAAAAGGGATGGATTAACAACTATTGGTTACACCACGAATGGTAATGACCAATTCTCATATCGTGGGCGTCTATCGTGCCGCCCTCTTCTCCTCGTGCCCTCTTCTCCTCGCGGTAGCACGATTTTCACGTGAAAACCACAAAAATCGTGGAGGAGTGAACAATAATTTTCGCGACGGTTAGTCGTGCCACGGTTTTCGTGAAAATTGTGTCAAAAAACCACGAAAACCGTCAAAAACCGCAATTTAAATTTGTCGTGTCGTGTCGCGGTTTCGCTCAAACCACGCAAAACCGCCCATGTATCACGGTTTTAGTGACAAACCGCACAAAATTTTTTTTATAATATATATTTTTTGTGATAAAATATTTTTAAATTTTTTTTTGGATTTGACGAAATTATTCAAACGAAACCACAAGAATTCCATGTCACACTTTCGTGGTATGTGCGAAATTCGTGAAAACCTTGACGATTTTCGTGGTATCACATATCTGATAATGACTATGATGCATATGCATCACTTTCAGATTGATGGCACACGTGCACATTGATGGGAGACAAGCCCCGAAGGAAAGGTACGAAGTTGGTGTTGACCCTCATTGCTTGGGAAATACGGTGCAAAATGAACCGAAGAATCTTCAAAAACCAAGAGCTAACAGTTCCCGCGATCGAGCAAGATTAAGGAAATCGGAGTATGAGTGGAGCCAAAGATTTAGCGAGATATATTATTGCCCTAAGCCACCTCTCGTAAACGCGTTGCGCTGATGTTTTTCTTTTCTTCACTTTTGTTTTCAGCTTCTGAGTTGGATGGAAAGAACCCAGAAACCAAACTGTGTTTCTGGTTCTTCTTATCCAACCAGTTATATACATAAATGATATTTTTCCCTGCTGTATATAACACCAGCAAATTGCTGGCTCAGGTTAAAAAAATCAAAAAAGAAAAGAAATATGTCATAAAAGGCACAAAAGCGGCTTGACAGAAAAAAACAGAACCGCATATTGATAACTAGCAGCATCGTTATATTTTTCTCACATAATAACATATATATTTTCATATTTTATATATGTTATAGTTATTA
Source organism: Oryza australiensis (assembly GCA_019925245.2). Lineage (NCBI taxonomy): Eukaryota > Viridiplantae > Streptophyta > Magnoliopsida > Poales > Poaceae > Oryza > Oryza australiensis. Next base: position 8,881,174 of record JAIFGZ020000116.1, on the reverse strand, counting down.
ATTATTTTTATTTTTGATTTTAGTTATTTCTAAATTATATTTTATATGGATTCTAGACTTTTCTTTTAATATTCTTTTTTTCTAATTTCAAATTTATATTATTTATAAATTTTATTCCTATATGGACTCTAAACCCTACTTTCAATATTTTTTATTTTTAAATTCTAAATTTTAGTTATTTTTAAATTGTATTCCTATATAGACTCTAAACTCATATTTCAATATTTATTATTTTTTAATTTCGAATTTCAGTTATTTATAATTGTATTTCTGGATGAACTTTAGACTCTTCTTCCAATATTTTTAAATTTTAAATTTTAGTTATTTCTAAATTGTATTTTTATATGGACTCTAATCTCTACTTTTTATTTTTCTTATTTTTTAATTCAAATTTCAATCACTCTAAATTGTATATCTGTATGGACTCTAGTCTCCTCTTTTAATATTTCTTATTTTTTAAATTTCGAATTTTAGCTATTTTAAAAATAAATTTTTATATGGACTCTATTTTTCCTCTGATTAATATGAGAATTTATATGTCGTTTCAACGAATATGGAGGCTCCTGAATTTTAGCTATTTTGAAATTGTATTTATATATGGACTTTATTTTTCTTTTTCTTTGATTAATATAATAATTTTTATGTCGTGAGAGCAAACTAAGGAGGTTTTTTTATTACTTTATTAAGTTAATAGAAGATAGATTTCTCCCAACAAAAATTCCTATATCGATTGTTTCAAAAAAAAATCCCATATCAATAATTTATTCGCGGCCCAATTATTTGGGCCCATTTGAAACTAGAAGTCCACATGAAGCATTCAATTCTAGGCCCACAGGCCTAATTCCATGTCTGGCCCAAAAGCTGGCTGCTGTTTTCCGTGGGCGCCGGCCGAGCAGACGACGAACCAGTGGTTTTGGGCGAAGCAAAAAAAATTTTAAAGAAGAGCCGAAAAAAGTGAAAGGCGTAGGAGCGAAGCGAGCCGAAGCAGTAGAAGGCGGCGGAGCGCGGGGTGAAGAGAATGGCAGGGAAAGCCGGCGGCCTCAAGGGCGTCGCCCTCATCGGCTGCGGCGGCGGCAACAGCGCGGTCGCCGGCGCCCTCCACTTCTTCCAGGACCCCTCCACCGGTACGCGTCTCCTCCCTGTAGCTCCGTGCTGTTCGCCTGCGCGCGCAGCAGCCAGTTTCGTAAGTGAATTGATCTCTTCTCGCTATGTGATTTGGTGGGGTCGATCTCTGCGTGCCTTTTTAGGGTATACCGAGGTGAGGGGGAGGGTCACCGGCCTCGCTCCGGGCCTCCACGGATTCCACATCCACTCCTTTGGCGACACCACCAACGGCTGCAACTCCACCGGTTCGTCGCCTTCGTTTGTTTTGCTAGGTTTTGTGACTTAGGTTGTGAAATTGATGGGGGATTTGGGGCACTGCTCGATAAGATCGGTTATTGCAATTGTGAACTCGGATACTCTTTTATTATGTACAAGTAGAATATACAAGGCTAGCTACCATAAGAGAGGATAGGCATCTAATTTGAGTTGACTGCTGACCAAAATATGGATAGGAGGAAAATATCACTGAGATAGGAACTTCGTTTACCAATTGAGTTGTGAAGAATCATCAAATGGCCGGTTTATTTGTTAAAAAGTGCACTGCACAAAGCTGTTGGTTGTATAAATATGTATCCACTACAAGAAAGAGTTATCCACGCCTCCGGCAGAGTTTTTTAAAGTTACAATGCCTTCGGCAAGCCTATGGAAATACTACTATTAGCCTTTGCCCAATTAATGATTGATCCTGAACGGGTAGCGAGTGTGTACTTGGTGAAGTTTGGGGAACTGAACAAGTTCAATGTACGCTGCACAAACGTTCCAATATGGAATCATCTGTTCACCTTTCCATTCTAATTGTCCTATTCAAATACTTGCTACTGCATTTTTTAAGTGAATGGTTTTCATTTTTTTATTTAAGGTTTATTTTTCATGAAAAATTGACTTTTTTCTTCTTCATGTGTACCGAAACTAGATTTGAAATGTTATGGAGAGCTGGATGACATCAAACTCTATGTTACTAGATTTATTTGAGAATTTTCATAACCCAAGTTGGGGGTGCTCCATGGAGCAGCTGAAATGTTCTCTCATGCCATCCTGTAATTGTTATTTTTCGTTTGTTCTGATTAAATTACTTCTCCCAGGGCCCCATTTTAATCCTCACAATAAGTCCCATGGGGCACCATCTGATGATGAAAGACATGTGGGCGACCTGGGAAACATACTAGCTAACGAAGATGGTTAGCACTCTGTCAGTCTGTCTACGTTAAGTCCTTTGAGGCAACTAACGCAAAGAAACTTTGTAAATTAATTCATGTGTGTCTATCAATAATACATCGACTGTTTGTTCCAGGTGTTGCGGATATCTTCATAAAGGACCTACAGGTTCCACTGTCTTGAAATATGTAAAATATCTGTTTGTTCATCTTATTGTTTATGTTAATCTTAATGCATTGGTAATTCATCTTCATTGCTTTGTGAAGATTTCACTCAACGGGCCTCATTCCATATTGGGAAGGGCAGTTGTTGTTCATGCTGATTCTGATGACCTAGGGAGGGGTAAGCATTATGTCATTACTCTTGCAAGATTGTTATTGGCCAGTCAGTATTGAAGAGAAGTCTCCCTTCCTACATCACGGGTCCTCTTGTTTTAGAAAATATTGAATTCACTACTGAGAGAGTAATTTAGAACTTATTACCCACTGAATGGGCATGCTATCGTGCATTTAAATATTCATATAAACAATGCTCATTTCCTAGGCACCCTTAGCCTATCAACTATTTAACTTAGAAGTACGCTTGTTAGCTATGGTTGACATGGGATTATTCAGTGTTCCAAAGCTGCCTGAGATTTGGCTCTTCAACCTTGAGTGTAACTAGTAGTAAAGTCATATTCCTAAGACAGGTAATCCTTCCCAAGCCCAACTAACCTGGGATATCCTGAATTGCTGATAGCTGTCATGAAATTATTGTGGACTGTGGTACTATGTTAACATACAGTAGGGTATAAATCATAATCCAGTAGGCACGGGCCCAAAACAGTTCCAGATAACAGGATTAGCATGGGCTGTACCATGCTGCAGATCAAAATCTAACTGCCCATGGGCTGTACCATGCTGCAGTTCAAAATCTAATTGCCAGTCTCTGTTCATCTGCTACATTGATGCTAAGTTTGTGGTAGCAGACAAATGTTACTGTGGTGCCTTAAGAAATACATTTCTAGCTCGTACAAGCTGTGGGATCGGCTGACCCCACAGTTTTTTCACTAGCACCCTTGTGAGTACTAATTTTTCCTTGTAAATCTGTTGAATTTTGCATAAATAGCCCCACTAAAATATCAAGCAATGATAGTTGACCCCACAGGGTAAAATTGCTGCCTCCGCCACTGAATCTAGGATTCTAGCACTATCTATACTGCCTTTTTTCACCAATTATTTTCAGTGCCTCCAGTGGCTTTTTTTATACATTATTTGTGCAAGACATGTCCTAGGAGTTGGGATGATAAAGCTCTTGCAATTACCATCAATAACAGCGTCATACTCAATTCTGAACAACATCAGCTTGTGTCCAATTATTTAAGTATGAAATATTCTGGTATAATATTTTTTCTCCCGTTCAAACTCTATGTTCCATTTGTAAACAATTGGCTAACTTTGACTAGTAGTAGGTTCCCAAATTCATGCTCAAGTATCCATCAGTTGAGTCAAATTACGGATTGCGAGCCTAATGTCAGAATAGGCTTCATGAACAATTATGTTTGCCATTTAGTATCACATGGTGAAGCATTCACTTTTTGTGCTGCTCCTCACTGTACTTCTTTGATATTTTGAAGGTGGTCATGAACTCAGTAAAACAACAGGAAATGCAGGAGCAAGAATTGGATGCGGTAAGTATGAATCTTTTTGTAGTTTCTGGAACTGAGAGGAGGAAAGAATCATTCGGACATACTAGTACTAAGGAACACATAGGACAAAGATTATACAAAGAAAAACTTTTTTTCTCTGCAAGACTGATCCCACCAGTGGAGAGACAAGCTTATAATATGTCTGCTAATAACTTGTAGGTATCATTGGACTTCGATCTGCAGTTTAACAATCTATAGCCATGAAGCTTGAGGTGGTGGTGGTATGCTGTTCAGAGATATGGAAATCATTGGCGCTCTTCATTCCAGACTGTTTCGAGAATGGCTCTTAACGTGTTATTACTGCCTTCAGTTATGTATACATACTTTGTTACGCAGTATATTATAATAAAGGAAAAGTTTGCTCATGCTTATATCTTGGACTGAAGCTGTGGAAACTCACAACAATGTGCTACAGCTACCATATCTCAATCGTCAACTTACATGAGACGCTGCTTTTGAATTTGTACATAAGCCAATGCTCTTTATGGCACTAAATAAATACAGAGCAGCTTTTCGTGAATATATTCTCGTAGTACTGTTAAAACGGCCTTGATGAGCGTGATCAAATCTGGAAAAGCTAGCACTCGTGTTGCCGGCTCACATATTCTGTGCTTTCACAAGGTTGCCAGGCAACCAAACAAGCGCTGACAAATCTGGAAACGGGTTTGTCATGGCGTGTGTTTTTTCTTTGCTTCAAACATACTGAAACACAATTTGTCAACTTCAAACCTGTGTCAGATTCTACTCCCTATTGGATCGAAGAACTGGAAGTGCTCGCCTACCCTCTGTTTCACCAAGCATTCCAATTTGTCAACTTCAAACTTGTGTCAGATTCTACTACCTCCCGTATTGAAAAAACTGGAAATGCTCAAGGATCAAGTATCCTGACAGCGTATGACGTCGTGAGCACCAGCCGGCCATGATCCGTTCATTGATCCTTTCGATCCGTGAGTGACCATCAAAGGCTGTGACAGTCCCAAGAACACTCCGTCCAAACACTACAAGTTCCGTCTCCAAGATGCAAACAAGAGCAAGAGTTCATGCTACATCAATACGACTTGCAGCTTGCAGGTTAAGTAAATCACGTTTATCCTCCGGTTGATGCTGATACCAAGGTCAGCCCTGGGCCCTGGCGGGTAAGGAATGCCTCGACGGGAACCGGACACGCCGGAACGCGCCAAAAGGGCGAGCGAGCCGTGCGCCCGTTTCGGTCTCGCGGCGCGCGCGACGCCTGGAGCTTCCCCCTTGGCGCCGGGCGGTAGCCTAGCCGGGCGGGTGGAGCGGAGCGGATACCGCCGGGCGCGAGCCGCGACGGCTGCTACGGACACCACCGTCCCCCCCGCGCGCGCGCGCACCTCCCCGCGCGATGCCGCCACGGAGAAGCGGCTCGTGGACTTTCCGGAGGCGTCCGGTCTACTACTACTGAATACTGATCGGTTGGTTGGTCACCCACGAAGCCTAGCCATAACGGACCTTTGGTCGGTTTGAGCCGAGTAAAATAAACGAGCGAGCACGTAGTACGTGGCGGCGTAGGAAGGGGGAATGCAAGCGCAACGCCCGCCCGTGCGCGGGCGGTCGTCTGCGTGGGGGCGACGGCGCCCGCGCGGCAGCATTCGCGGGGCGGGATCATCGTGGCGCGTGCGGGCCGTGTCGTCCCTGCGCCTCGCCCTCTCACGCCCTCTCGCCTGCGTGTGCGTGCGCGTGTGCCGTGGCGACACCGTAGTTTCGCCTTGACAGCGTGATTCCTCCGATGCACCACCCAGCGGGCGCGTCCGCCCCGACCGTTCCTGCTTGCCATTATTAAGTCCGTTTGTTTTTCTGTACGATCGGTCGTAACAGGCGTAGCGTCGTCTGTGATGAGATCCATGGTTTGTGACAAGAACCACTTGGTCAGTCCCTCCAACTGAGTGTGACAAAACTACAGAAGTACATGTGCAGTTAATAGCCTCAAACGAGAAACACAACTGCGAAGGCAGATCGCATATATAGGCTGTTCCAATGTGGCTCAGTTTGAATCCAACCCCTTGTTTATTTATTTGTCTATGTCCTCTATTTCAAAATATAATAACCTTTAATATTTAAATTTTGTCCTAAAATATAATAACTTTCTAACCAATCAAAACTTTTCATCGTTCAAAATTTTTATCTTTATATTCTCAACCAATAACCATCTTCTTTCACTTAAATCTATCTATTTTTTAATATTTATGTTTAACCTAATACTTTTTATATTTTAAGAGGAAGGTAGTAGTTGTCCAATCATAATTTAGTTCAGTTCTCTTTTTCTTCTTTTGATAGCCTTAGTAGGCAATCAAGTAAAATGTGTCGATGTGTAATCATGAACACGTCCACAGATCACAGAGCCTATTCAAACAGAAGGAATGCACGTAACTGGATGAGCGAGCTCCATGTATGGAAAGGTGAGTTTTACACAACGGTCCATGTGGATATTGCACGTCACGCTCTCAGCTACACTACAAACCTCTCGATTCGCAACAACATCCCAGCAGGCTGGGCTCAAAAGGGGAAGTGATTAATGTGGAAAGATGGGATTAGTCGTTCCGTTAATCACTTCGAGTTAATTAACGCCTAAGCAAAACGGAGCTCCGGCTTGATCCCTTCTGGGACAAAACCAAAGTGATCTAGGTCCACACGAAGCAGATCACGCTGCATCTGGATCAATGAAAGCGAACTGGATCATTGTTGTTGCAGGAGATCATTTCAATTTGTTTTAGCAGTAGCTCGTCAGGAAAGATTTGCATGCACACTTTGCTAGCTTGGCTTTACCCAGAACTCGAGAAAAAGATAAAAAAGAGGCTGTTCACGCCGGCAATATTGCATGGCGAACGCATGCTAGTGGACTAGTGGTCTCATAGTAGTATAAACTTTAGACTTCGATTTGGTCCACAAGAAATTGATGTTCAATTCGGTCACCAGCTTTGCTTTTTGTAAGCACTTGTGGCAAAGCTTAAAAGCGTCAAACCTGATCATCGTCTCAAAGTAAAACCAACTTAGTACACAGGAAGAGAGAGCGAGAAAAAATCAGCAGAAAATCAAAAGGTGTACATGCATACATTGTAGACTTCAGTTTATACTAGTACTAGTATACTGGACTCTGCTTAATTGGTGACGCTAGCTTTTGTGTGTTTTACGAAGTGGCCGACAGGGTTACTGTAAAAGATCGAAAAGGAAAAAACCGTCGGGACTCTCCATGTCACCTCTCCTTTTCGTCTCAACGTTTCAAAATTTTCAACGGGCCGTCTCAGGCATGCATCATCAGTTCATCATGCACGGAGCCTGTCTGGCCTGTTGTGTTCTCCCTCCAACTGTGTTGGCTCGGTACGTCGCATGACCAACGTGACACTGTGGCGTGCAACTTTTTATATATTATTTTTATGTTTGAAATGAAGAAATAGCATGTGTCCATTGAAGGCGTACAAGATGAAAATATTATGAAAAAAATAGTATTTACGGGTCTTTTTTTTAGCCATGAACAATCAGAGACGATGAACATGCAGTCAGTCAAGGTGCAAAAGGGGTCGATTTTACTCACATTTTAGGGCTGTTATTTTACACGGGTTGAAGAATATCCTAGGAGGTAAATACTTGGGGGAAAATGTCGGCAAAAGATTAACTTAGCATAATTATAGCATTGGATTATGCTGTAAAATGTATGGAGAAGAACGCTTCATCGGTTGGATTCATGCTTCAGCAACGGGAGATCATCCGGAGTTCAGATCAGATCCTCTGGTGGTGGTGGAGCTGGTACAGCTGCTGGTGGTGGAGCCCGGCGTGCCGTCGCAGCGGCGGCGGCACCGTCTTATGCTGCTTCGACTTCTCGTCGACGATGGCGATGAGCCCGCCGAGCGGCGGCCGCATCTTGGCGCGGTACGATATCTCGTCGTAGGGGCGGCGGTAGAAGCGGAGGAACGGCAGGAAGGACTCGCGCTCCCGCTCGACGCGGCTGGCCTGGCCGTCCTTCCGGAACGCGAACAGCATCGACGGCGACTGCAGGAATGACGGCCGCGGCGTCCGCGGGAACTGCTGCGGCGGCGCTGGCGTCTTCTGCCCGCCCTTGGTCGAGAACGGCGTCAGCGGGGCGCCACGGTGGACGGGCGGCGTCGTCATCGTCGTGGAGCGCGCGGCAGGGGAGGCGAAGGAGAAGGAGCGCGCCGAGAGCGGCGACGCGCCGATGAGGGACGGGCTGGAGGTCGGCACCACGGAGCGAGGCCCCACCGACGACGGCGTGGTGGTGGAGAGGTACCACGGCTTGAGGGTGTTGTCGTGCGACACGGTGACGGAGAAGCGCGACGAGGCGGAGCCCACGCCGCCGCCCTTCCCTGTCGCCAGCAAGGCCCCCGCCGGCTCGAACCTCAGCGACGCCGTCCGCGGGTACGCCGTGAACGACGCGTCCTCCAGCGAGTCCTCGAAGTCCAGTGAGCATACCACCGCCGTCGCCGGCGCCAGCTCCACGAACGGCCTCACTCCCTGCACAACAGTACCGCACACGTTTCTCAATTCATCTCCCACTCGCCATCGCCATGCACACCTACACGAGAACACGAAATCAAACGTGACGTACCTTCCAGAGGACGGAGAAGAGAGACGGCGGGTCGATGACGAAGGCGCGGTGGAGGCGGCCGGGGTAGTAGTCGGCGACGATCTTGAGCGTGCCCATGAGCAGGTTGAGGAAAGCCGACGCCGACCGGAAAAAGCCTGCACCGCGAAAAAAAAGATTCGATTCGTCTCGTCAACCCCTCTCACTTTCCTGCAGATTCTACGGCTTGCGCTTTCCACGCATCATCACCGATCCAATCATTCTCGCTACGATTCAAACCGCACCGGCGGGAAGCCGGGGTCTCCGCCCCCAAAAGCGGCAGCCGTGCCTGCACTGTAGCGGTAAGTGTGCGATGCCGGGGGACCGCCGCGAAGCCGTCGCCGGCAAGCGCACACGACGACACGACACGACACGACACGGCATGCGGCTCGTCCGTCCGTGCGAGGAGGGCGCCGCGACGAAGGTTTCGCTGAGCCATCCCCACGAATGTGCAGTGCGCACAGCTCTGACCTACACATGCCACTACTGCCCATTCTGCCTTGCCCGTGCAAGGCAACGTGAAACGCGACCACTATTTCTCACTGTCGCTGTCTTTCTTCTTTGGAGAAAGAAAGGACATGCACAGATGTACTACTACTACAGCGACGGGAAAAGTTGGAAATGGTGGAGAAATGGCAGCTTACTTGCATCGAAGAGGAGGACGAACTGGTCGACGAAGCGGGACATGCATGACACGGCCACCTCCAGCGTGAACACCAGTAACCGCACGAACCTAATTAAGCCAGCAAGAAGCAAGAGTCAATGCATTGTTAAGACCGGGTTAATGATTAAATAGGCAGGTGTTCATCTGTTCGTTCTTACGATTTCTGGGAATGGAACTTTGGGTAGTCCTGCTTGATTCGAAAGACCTGTAAAAAAGACCTCCCTGTCAATCAGAACATATTTTCCATCTAGCGCGTGAGTGTCAATTTGCACCCGGCTCGCAAGCCATGGAAACGTACCACGACAGGTCGGGCCTCGTCGTCGTGGCCGGCGACGTAGGCGACGCCGTCAGCCAGCTCGCTGGAGAACTCGTCGGCGATGATGTGATCTGCTCAACACAAACAAAGGGCACAAACCAACCAATTTAGCCCCCAACCCAACGAAGAACAGAATACCAACAAGAGTGTACACTGTTGCAGACTGTACTTTGCTTGCATAAGTATTGCAAGGAAACAAATCACACGGCACAATAAATTCAGGCGCACAGTAGCTTGACTAAAATACACTGTGCCGTAGGTATCGCGAAGAGAACAGAAGCGAAACAGAGCAGGGGCATGCACCACCATTAATGTGGCAAACCCCCCACGGATTTAAAAAAAAATCAGGGCCCCCGGCTGGCTGCTGGAAAATCGCAGGGAAGCAGACACAGCCAGACACACACGCTTGATAAAACGCAGATTTGTTGGCAGAAACATGGAAAAGAAGAGGCAGAGGGGAGTGGAGTAAATGATGAGCGATATGTGGGGATGGATGGGAAATAATGGGAAAAAAATGGAATGGAAGCTGGGAGTGTTGTACGTACCGGCTCCGATGGTGTCCCTCCAGGACAGGACGGCCCTCAGGTGCTTCGCCGCCTTCTTCACGCTCTCCCCTCTTGCTCGGAGGAACCGCTCCACGCACGCGTCGTTACAGTACATCGCCTGCTCGCCCACGCCATGCACGCACGCACCCACACCCCATGCACCAAAAAGGTTAACCAAAACCGATTGAAAACACAGCGCCGCGAGCGAGCGAGAGCGCCATGCACGAACGAGCCATGAGCCATGGAGGCGAACCTGCTTGGCGGTGAGCGGAGCCTGCTTGCGGAGGGTCTTGCGGACGGCCTCGACCTTCTCCCTCTCCTTGGCGTCCACCTTCTCCATGGCCATCGATCGCGGCGAGATACGAGAGGAAGAGATAATTAACCAGGAAGAGAGTGTGGATGGGCGAGTCAGAGAGGGAGGAGGACGAACAGAGGAAGGAGAGGAGAGGAAAAAAAAAAGGCGTAGGCGACAGTATTATAAGCGTGGGCGGGCGGGGTGTGCCGTTCAAGCCACACAGGCGCTCGCTCGCTGGCGGAGTCGCGCTGACGGCGAAACGGGAAACGGACGTTTGGGCGCGCTGGCCCCCATGGTTTGGTCGTCGACTTTTGCTCGTATTCTTCCCCATCGCTTCGGCGACTAGCGATTCGTTTCCTAGCGAATAACGGCCCGTGTTGGTGCGTCCGGTTTTATTAAAGAACCACAACCCTTTTGTGCTTTTTATTTGATCATCATCATCATCACCATAGTTATTCCCTTGTTTGGGTTCATGTTTTCAGGGCTTCCTCATATGACTCATATCATTATTTTCACCAATTCATGGGTCCTACTACATGTATAAAGTCCCATTGAGTCAGAGATGGCCGGAGCTGCTATGGCCTAGGTGTCCATTGCGTAATATAACACTTACAATGTTATTATGAGTAAGTCATACAAAAATTTATGAAAAGTTTGTTGGTACTTATGTCATATAAGGATTGTTGAGACTATAATTATATCGGTATTGTAGCATCTAATAATGTACGGTTGTATTTTGAACAATATTACAGACGTGGACAAAACCAAATATATATACCGATAGGTTTTTAAAAGTTAAGTATGTCAAATCAATTGACCTGCCTTTACAATTAAAAATTTTATAGTCGTTAGCTATTGTATATTTGTTATTTATTGGTAGATCTGATATCTTAGTTAAATGGGGTCCATATAATGTTATTTATTATCATTACAACTATGATTTAAAAAATAGTCGTGACAAGTTAAATCATAAGTAGTGAGAAAACATGATCTATATCAATCTTTTTGCATGGCTTTTCTCTAAGGGCCAAACATACTTTTTTGTTGCAATGATAGAGAATAGATGGCCACTAGCGTGGCTTCCTTATTTTCTACTGTAGACCCGATGTCTTCATAAAAAATGCTTTTATGAATGGTTATAATAGTAATGTTGTTCCGTATGACATATTCTACGTTTTTTTACTTGTTAAAAGAAATTAAAGGAAATTGGTAATCAACAAAGAGCAATGAAATTGTATGTTTTTCTTTTTTATGGAAACAAGGGTATCCCACTTATACATGCCAAACGATCAACTTAGGTTCATCCTCTGGTCAAAGTAGAGTGCTCCAGGATATATTGAATAAAAAATCCAAATATTTAGAATCATCTTAATTGTTATCTTATTACAAATTTACCTGACAGACCAAGACAGAACAGCGAACAGAAAAAAGTTCACACTACCAAAGACACTGAACATAAACCGTCAAGTGACAAGAGAAAAAGAATAAATCCACACCCCCTCAATCTAGGTTTATCTTTTTCGTTTTAGAAGTAAAAACAGTTTCCCGCTGCTTTGCTGAAAACCAAGAAGGCCGATAAAGACCGATGCTTTTGATCTAACTTGGTCCGTACGAAAACTAGTTAAAACCTATCGGTTTTGTTAACACTCCATCTGTCTTGAAAGACGAGAGAAGGTAAAATTTTCATGGTACGCTCAAGGAAAACTTAATTTTCATGGGATATCCTATAAACCACCGTACAATTTTCACATTCTGGGATTCACCCCTTTGTAATAAGCTATCAAATGGTGGTAGAGTGACCTCATTTAACACAAATCAGATTCTTTTTTTTCAAAGCCCATTTCACCTTGTCATGATCATCAGACCTATATTAGGTTGAGTTCGGTGCTGCCTTTTTCCAACCTCATTTTTTTCACATACACATTTTCCAAACGATTAAACGATATGTTTTTTCAAAAAATTCTATAAAAAATTTACTTACAAATCATACTAATCTATTTTTAGCTGCTTTTTAAGAAAAAGTTTCTAACCTTCAATCAAACACAGCCTAAGGGTGTGTTTGGGAGGAGGGGTTGGGAACCCCTCCTTTCCTGCCCACAAAAACAAATCATGCTTTCGTGCATGATTAATTAAGTATTAACTATTTTTTAAAAAATATATTAGTATAAATTTTAAAGCAACTTTTTATATATATATTTTTAAAAATACATCGGTTAATAGTTTACGAAGTGTGCACATGAAAAACGAGAATTAAAGTTGGAAAGCAACCCAAACGAACTCAGCCTAATAGGAATACATCAGCTGGCGATAGCAGATGGCACGTTGGATTTTTACCAAGATGAACAAAAATGAGAACATAGATATTTGGGCGACTAATTAGCAGCCGGGCTCTACGCTATGTGGGTCAACTTTCCTAGCTCACCAATTGGAACAAGGGAGAAAGCATAGGAGAGATATTAACATGAGTAAAATAAAAATTCTGATCGTAGCATGGCAGCTAGCTATTGTATTTCATAGATTGTAAAGTTATCTCTAGCTGATGTGAATGAAAATTGCTGTGTCTTTCTGAATCACGAAAGGGCCGTCTTAAACAGATGACCCACATTATCAAACGGCCGTCTTAAAATTGTACTATCATTTATATATTTGTTGTTCTTTGATGGCGAAATGATGTCTTGTGATGGTATCAGTAACACAAAACTATACATTTCATGGGTACATAGTGCCAAAGATCCGGAAGTTTGGTTGGCATGTCGCACTGCAATTAAGAGTGTCACATGCTGCATCTTCGAATTCATTTGCATACATGATGCATGGATCCCCCAAAAAATCGAAAATATACTGTTTTTTACGCGAATTTGCATGATGATATTGGCCGGATTTGAAAAGAAAAAATGTAATGGATCCCTCCCTCTACCTGGTCTAAACGAAGGCTATGAGTAAAATGACAAGTTGACAACATGTACAGTTAGCGTGTCACCGTGTACGTGTGCTAATCGCCTTTCTAGTAGTTAATTAGATTCTTATATCAGGTAGATGCGATCTTAATATCCACGACACGAACAGAGTTACTACTGTTTTGACCCTTCCGGTCTCTGGCCAGCTTATGCATGCAAATCCTATCTATGCACAAATTTTCAGAAAGAGAACAGTCGTCTAATGGCACGCAGGTTCAGGGTTCAGAGGCTGTCTGATGAGTAGCTACAGCCAAGAGCACTTACAGATGCATGTTCTCTGATACTCCAGTGCTCTTACTGGGGTGCATCCAGCAATATCGCCTTCATCTATACTATATGTTTCACTCTATCAGCACTGCGCCATGAAGGCATGCGGCAGCAGCAGCCTAGCTAGTAATTCTGCGGTTCGGCTGTCGCATTCGTCACTTAACTTGAGCTCATCACGGGGCAGCGGCGGCAACAGGGGAGACGACGATGCATGCGGCTTCTGTTCGCACGTGTGGGGAGGGGGGATGCCGGATGCGTCACCGCGCTCTCGCCTAGTGCATGCGCTAACCACCACGCCAGGAACAGGTAACCTGTGATCAGGGTGTGTCCATTAGCGCTTTGTCCTGCCGGATTAGTAGCTCGCTGCAGAGCTTGCGCAATGCGCATATGAAGCTATGCTAGCGCTTAGACGTGAGGCAGCGCATGCATGCGATCCTATACGCCTTCGCGCTTCATGCATGCCGTTGCCAACCCGGTCGGCCGTCGTCTCGTCATCAGATCAGCTGGCTTCAGTTTCACAGCTTGTGATCGCTCGAGATGAGGGGCCATGACAACGAGAGCATTGACAAAGACGGGAGACGCTCTGTTGGGTTGCAATCATCCCTGTGATCTCGGTCATTATCAGAGTGCTGCGCTGCCTTTCCCATTTCGATCCCACACATCGTCCTGCGGTTTTGACAGCTTGGCCTGCAGGCTGCGCCACGCTCTGCTCACACGGCGACATGTATAGCCACCTAATATATAGCCACACCTCGTCCTTTTTTCGCTTCATGTTGGTCTCGTCCGGACGTCGTATAGATATAGCGGTAGGTCACACCAACCTTCCACCAGCTACCTAGCTCAACCTACATGCTCCCGGTTGAGTCGAACCGAACTAGGAATTGAAGCTATGTGGTCTCGGTAGATTCCTAGTGTTTTTTATCTATAGAAAACGGGTAGGTCTTAGAACTGACCTTGGTAAAAGTTGTTTATCTGGATTAGGGAGGAAAAAAGTTTTTTTTTTAAAAAAAACACTGCCTCAACCATTTCGGTTACTTTTTTTTCAAAAATGAAATCGGAACGGTAGGGCAGAAAACGGTATGAAAACAAATGGATACCTTCCGGAATTTTCCGGGTAAAAACAGGAAATTATCGGACAAAAACAATTTTCGACAAAACAGTCAGAAAAAAAACTTTTTTGTTTCCATTGCCATTTATGGGATCATTACAACTCTCCCCCATTTCTAAGCTCATTATCTTATAACTGACCTTGGTAAATGTTGTTTATCTGTATTAGGGATGAATTTTTTTTAAAAAAAACACTGACTCAAACATTTTCATTAATATTTTTTTCAAAAATGAAATCAGAACAGTAGGGCCAGAAATGGTATTAAAAAATGGATACCTTCCGGAATTTTGCTAGGTAAAAACAGGAAATTATCGAACGAAAACAATTTTCAACAAAACAGTCTGAAAAAAACTATCCCGTTTCCATTGCCGTTTATGGGATCATTAAAACTCTCCCATTTCTAAGACTCATTAATCTTTTTTTTGACAATGAAGAATTAATGAATTATAAAAAAGAATCGCTGAAAAATTTTGAAAATTAGGGCCCTTTGAATTGCATGAATGAAAAACGAAGAAATAAAAAACATCGGTTGGAATGCAAGTATAAAAAAAGAATTGAAAAAATCAAATGATCATCATTTGATTGAACTGCAGAAAAACCACATAGGAATTAGATGAGAGAGATAGATTTAAAAGAAATTTTCTAAAAATTTGGAGCACTCAAAATTTATATTAAACAAGTCATTTCATAGAAATTTCGTAGGATTTGGAAAGCTGCAATCCCTTGTATCAAAGGACCGATAGAAATTTTTTTATAGGATTTAAATTTTATAAAATTTTTACATAAATCATTTGATTCAAAGGTGCTCTTAACCGATGAAAATGGATTCTGACAAAACGGTCAGAAAAAACCATTTTCTATTTCTGGGACTCACTAAAACTCTCCCCCGTTTTCAGAACTCATTACCTTTTCCAATTCGGGTACCGAAGAGTTATGATACCAATGCAGTCAGTCGGTAAAAAACAGAAACGGTCACCAGCATGGTCCCTATTCTGTATTTGCAAGGATTGATCACACAGTCATAATTTATCGGAGTTCATCTTCAGCTCGTCTGAGTTCAATTTGTAACTAGTGGATGCCCGTGCGAGTTCTGGCTATCAAATTGACGTGACAATGTGTCCCACAGTTTCTCTGTTTTGGTGTCTACGTGAATGGAATTACTTCTACGAATCAGCTTGCGTACAGAAAAATTTCTAATCGGAAGTTTGGACAAGGCTTCTTTATTTATTTATTTTTTTATTTAAGAGGGCAGTTTGGACAAGACTTGATCCCGTCAGTTTGATGGAGTTCCCCATCGGAGTATTTGTAAATTAATTAGCCAGCACAATTGTACTACCTACAGATAGGTATGTTCGAACCTAAAACTAATTAATTAATGTTGCCATGCTTGGTCGAAACTTAGCACGCCAGTAAAACCGTGATCACGGAATGATCGCAGCTAGATGATTAAATCATATTTTGTGATCCAACTTACATTGTCTCGTTGTACTCCTATATGATTGCTGTTAGTATTTGGTGCTGGAAAGCTCCAAAATATGTGGTGTTTTATATGTTAGTAGTACGTACGTCTTTCTCCTAGTATTTTATTTTGGAAGAAAACGAAGTGACTGTTTTTCAGATGGTGGCGCTAGCTAGTTGGTAATATACTGATATAAAATGTCAGTTCCGTCGATGTCATTAGCAAGACACGGCCTTGTGAGTCTCCTTTGCATGGCTTACGGGGACTTCACAAGTGCGGAGTAGCAATCATCCATCTAAGCACTTCGGTATGTTGGCTCCCGGCTGCCTCCAACGAAACAAATGTAGCAGTCTTTTTTTTCCCGGGGAAAAGAAGTAGTTGTTAATTCGGCCTTAGAGCACCTCCAACAATGTCTTTAAAAATAATATTTAAATTAGATTTAGAGTATCTGATAAAAAGTTTGTTACAACGGATTTCTTAGATTGCTTTTCGATTTGTTAATTAACTAGCCCACATCAATGAAAATTTTTAAAGATCGGTAGGCAGGCAGGCAGCCGTGATCGGCAGGCAGGCAGCCGTGATCGGCAGGCAAACTGCGTGGCGTGTGATTGGCAGTGAAGTAAACTAAAAATAAATTAGCATATTCACAAATCACACTTTAAACCTTCAGCCATAAAAAGTAGAACTTCACTGATGCAATTATCACCAAGGTTTCAAAAGAAATTGATTTATTAAAAAGTGACGTTGCCCGATAAATATGATTTCACTATAACAACAGATGCAGCTTCAACTGTTTTGTTACCACCAAGTATCGGCTTCTAGCCGAGTCCGCTTAGCCAAAGCTCTTCTTGCTTCCCTGCGATGCTCTCTCTTGGCAGCACGAACCTCCTCAAAACTCTGTTCGAAAGTAAGACATTTGGCTTCCATGTTCGCCTTGACCTGAACAAAGTAATACATGCTCAAATACTACGACCACAAATACATTTAGGAGGGAATTCAAGAGCAAAATTTTATTATGAAAGGCTCACGCACTGAAAATTTAAAAGGGAAGTATATTGAATACATAATTTTTAGGAAGTAGATAGTGAGATTTAGCACAAAAGTCAATAGCTGAAGCAAGTAAGCAACATACTAGTCAAGTATTTACACTGAAAAAAAAGGAGGGCAAACTGTAGACAAGCACCTCTTCTGATGAAATGCATAAAGTTGAACCAGTTCAACTAACCTAGTATGAAAGGTCATTTGGATACAGATCATTTAATATTAGAAAGACTAAAGCGGCACTGCATCGACTTATTTGCATCGGCGTGCAGGAAAGAATAATTCACATCGCGCGCGCGGGAAGAAGGACAGCACACAGCGTGCCAACGTTTTTTGAGAACTGGAAGACACTTCTCAATCTAGAAAATGTGATAGATAATTTAGAGAACCTTTACTTTTTGAGATCCATATAGAGTCTCTGTTGGAGCCACTTTTTTAAGGCAAATTCTTAAAAATTAGTTTAGAGATCCATTTAGAGACACCGTTGAAGATGCTCTAACCCTATCATCAATTTAGTATTTCCTCCATCCCAAAATATACTCCCTCTGATCAAACTAACATGAGAAACTCAATAAACTATACAATTATAGCCCCTAATGTATCCCCTCTTCTAATGAATGTATAAAAAAACTTTAATTGGAACTTAATAGGGGCTCTCATGGTTGTCACGTCAGTAGTGAGGGCTCAAGGCAGATCCGCTACTGCCTCCGGTTCCATAATTTTTGACATTTAAAATTGAAAACCTGTAGATATCGACTAGAGGGAGGTTTAATAAGTGTTCCTGAAATTTTTTTTAATTACAACGGTTAAATTCATTAGGTCCCGAAACTTCCTCGCAAGAACTCCGAAACTTATTGGCAGCCAATGCTGTCTGAAACTTCTGATGTTCTTTTCAAAAACTTTCTATGTTCAAGGATTTCGAGGCTAAGGTCTCGATTCTCAGTTATCCCAAGACTTGCCGAAGTTCAGGAGGTGAAGAAAATCAACATAAAACAGAGAAACATAAGGAATGGCACAATTCATACATAAGAGGGACAAGTATTTTTTCCCCAAAGTTCAACTTACAAGAATCCTATTCTTCGTTGAGGAACTCCGAAAAGCCGGGTCTCGATTAACCCCTTGCCTCACCAAGCAAAACCTTAGAAAGAAGTTTTCGGTTTTTAATCCAACATCCCTAAGTCCTTCACTAGGACTCAAGTGACCACAAAGATCCCTAAATTGAACCCCTACTGAACACTATTAATGAGAATAGCTCTACCAAGGCAACCTCCGAAGGCTCAGCTCAGATTTTTACTCAGCTTACCTCGTTTTCTTACGGAGGTGAAGAAATTTTTCACAAACTTTCCTGGACAATCCACAGTCTCTTGGATGCTCGTGGGCGACACCTATCATTCTAGGAGGTTTCCATCCAAGAGTAACAATCACCAAATAGCATCCCACAAAGATCGTCATGTTAGTGATATGACCTAGAGACAACATAGAGATGTTGAATATCATGATTAATGTTTATGTATTTATGAATAAAGTGTTATTCAGTTCCATGAAATAGACATCTTGTATTGATCAATAAGTACGTGACTTATTTATGAGACTCTATATGTATGAATCTATTTCTAAATGATCCCTGATCATATATCATATTATTGGAACTAATATAATTCTAAGATCGACATGTTTATTGGTTGATGATCATGTCTCAAAGATTATGAGTATGGAGATACCAAATCAATAAACATGGACATATGTGTTAGAGAACATATTGTTGGATAGACCCATCATGAGACACTACAGAAATTAATGTGCCATTAGTTGGTCTCAGGTAGTGTTGGTACAAAGTCCTTAGACCTGAGATCACCATGGATTCCAACATGTGTAGTAGCCTACTTTGGGACTACCAAACGCTATTCCGTAACTGGGTAGTTATAAAGGTAGTTTTTGGGTTTGCTATGAAACATGAAGTGGGATGTGAGTGATCAAGATAGGATTTGCCCCTCTTTGGAGAGATATCTCTGGGCCCCTCGAGGTAATGAATTATGGAAATGCATGGCCATGCTAAGTTGATTGAGGAGTCAATCAACAGACATATAATCCAATACGGTTCGAGTGAATGGTTAAGCTATTGAAGGGATGACACACATCTTGCCTATAGCTTAATTGGTATCGTGAGGCAAATGGATTTGTGTACACATTACAGGTTCAGAGCCGATATTATATTCTTGTATACTATGATGTCAATATGTGCTGCTAGGTGCCGCTGTTGACAGGTCGGCTGAGTTGGACTCGAGTCGACGATCGGCTAAGTTGGACTATAGCCGAAACCGAGTATACCTGAACCTACAGGGTCGCATGCTTAAGGGGATAAGAACAGGCATTCGAGTTGGACTCGGATACGACTCGATCGGATAGGGATCCGATCGGATAGAGTCCTATGGGCTTACGACGTATGGACGGCCAACTCTATGAGATTCGGATGGGATCCGATTCAAAATAGAGTCCTGATCGGCCACTAGTCCCAGTCGGCCAACTCTATATAAAGGGGTGAGGGGTGGAGAGCTGTGAGATATCAATTGATTTGCATTGCGCCGAAATCAATCTGATCACACGCGGCTTTAGAAGTCGGCGAGATCAATCTCCACGGAAACCCTCCCCACTTTCGAGCCAAACCTTAGCCTTGCATCGCGTGCTAGCACACGGGTGTTCGGCTCGTCCCCTGACGTGTGGATACCAGGAGAGGCGCCGCTACGTTGCGCGCCGTTGATCGGCTACGAATCGACCGCACGGAGCGAGGCGATTGCGGCATCGACGACGAGAACGTGACCTGGACGACTCGGCGAATTGGTCGCTTGGCGAATCGGGCGATTGGTGAATCGGCAATCCCCCAGAATCGTTTGCCGGGAATCTGGCCATCATCGGCCAACATTCCGAGATCGGGATAGCCCTAATTGGCTATTTCCGCTGCATATTCCAATCGGTAACGATATATCGGCCCTTACTTGCAAGTGTTCCTAGTTTGTACGGTAGAAACGTTTTTGTTTTCGGCTAGCATAGCCTCCGCGTAACCCTTCACATCAAGTGCTCAAGTCATCCTAGTCCTTTCAACATTACTTCGTCACCACCCTCAATTCTCACTCAATCTCTCTTTGAAAGCTCAAGAACAAAGTAAAGGAAGCAAGAACACCATGAGAGAAGATAGGAGACAAAAACGAAAGTGAAATTGCCAAAGTGAGCTATGGGGTGAAGGGAATATATAGGCTTGCAATGACGTCATATAGTCGTTACTCACATTTTGAACAGAAAAGATGCCAGGAGGTTCTAGGTCAGGATGCCAGGAACTTTCGGCCAACACTTAGAATTTTGGCTGAGTTGTGGCGCTAGGAGGTTTCGAGCCAGGGTACTGAGAACTTCCGGCTCACACTTGCTGTCTGATCCCAAGCCCGTGCAAGTATTGTGCAATTATATATCTTCTATTAAATTTGACTTTAAGCACTTGTATCATCTGAGGCAACTATTTGATATACCCTTCTTAATAGTACTGCTTTCCTAGACTTAAGAGAAAAATATAAAAAGAATTTTAAATAACTCTCCGAGTCCTCTCATCGCTTGCATTTGTTGTTGGGGGCTTTCTTTATGTATTATCGCACACCTAAGCACCTTGAGACTAATTACCTGTACTTATCTTAATAATCACTAATAATCACATTAGTTCCTTAACCGTTTTATCATTAATCACCAAAACCTACTTAAAGGGCTAGATGCACTTTCATAAATAAGGTTATGATCAAACTTTTAGAACTTTAACTATCAACAATTAAAAATATTTTAAAATATTTAGTTTGAAGACCAGCACATACACAGATGTATATATAAAATAAAAGTAAATATTTATTTTTTATTCTAAATATTATAATAGAAAATCATAATCTATGTTTTGAAGACCATGCCATCATTTAAAACGTAAAAGATTTCAAGGATATGACATATTTAGTATTACGAATTTGGACATGCTAGGATGTCTTGTTTATCTAAAAATTTTTATATTTTGTGACGGAGAAAATACAGACTAACTGAAGGATTGGTTTAGGGCAATATAACTGAAGGATTGCCATACATCTAGCGTGCTAAGCTACTCGTAGGCAGCAATGTCGTGCCGGTGCATGCAACAAAACGACCTCTACGTATACTATGCTATCACCTCGCTGACGACCACGTACGTACGTAAAAGCGGCAGCACGGAAAGCCAATAACCTCGCCGGGCGCGCAATCAACGCGAAGCCCGCGGGCCATCCCCGGGGAAAAGGAAAAGTTGAGGACGAAACAAAATCGGCAACTCGTCCCCTTCTTCCTACTACTCACAACACAAACCACACTCGCCGTGCCAGACCCGCAGCATGCCAACATGGGTTGCACCGTAGCACGAGAGCACGACCTCCACGCCATGCATGCATGCGACCCCCTGCCGGCCGGCTGGTCGGCCACGTACGGTGCGCTGCGAGAGAGCCAGGCAAGCACCCGCGCGCGCGTTCTTATTTCCGGTTCCCGAGGCAGCCGTGGTGGGGGAGGGGGAGAAAAAGCTAGCGAGCCAGCCAGCCCGCCACCGTGCGTGCGTGCATGCATGCATGCATGAGCGGGTTGACTAATGGGAGAGCAAGGCGCGGTTGGAGGCGAGCGTGGCGTCGCGTTGCGCTCGGTGGAATCCCGGAGAGGGACAGCGAGAGCCGAGAGAGCCCGCGTCACTCACCGAGTCACCGCACGATGAGACTGGTTGGCGAGTGCGCGAGCGTTGTGCCTGCCTGGCCCGTAGTACGTCGCACGCGGGTGGTTTTGGCTGGCTCGCTCGAGCGTTTCGGGAAGCCGATCGAGTCTCCAGTGGGCTAGCTGCCGTCCACGTACGTCGCCGTCGCCGTCGGTCATGTCGCGCGGCGGTGGAAGTGCGCGCGAGCCCTGTAGATTAATAGACGTATGGTGACGGAGTGATGGATGGAATCGATGTGTGTTCGCCTTGTTCTGTCTGGTTTCCCGGCTGAGTTGATTGGTTTCCACTGTTTCGGACTTCCGGTTCAAAGAGAACAGAGACGTACGGTACGCATGATATGGAGTAGGACTTCTTGTCCAGCTGATAAAGTAAGAAAAGAGCAGCTTATGCTTAACTTTGTGCCATTTCTGTGAAATCTTGAGGTGCAGTTCTTTCATGATGACTAGTACATTTTTTCTAAGGCCATGATTAGTTTGCTTCAGTGTATATATGACATTGCACGACTAACTTGCTCTGCTGAGTTTGTTTCACTTCAATTGCGCTGTCAAAGGTTAGGTAGGATAAAAGCCAAAAACTGCTGAAGAAACCCACATTTGTCCCGGTTCGTAACGCTCTTTAGTCCTGGTTATTAAATCGGGACTACAAAAACAGAACTAAAGATCGACATCTTTAGTCCCGGGTGAAATAACCGGGATTAAAAATCCATTTTTAGTCCGGGTTGGTGCTACCAACCGGGACTAACAATAGAACCGAGACTAAAGCTTATTTTCTTCTTTCTTCTTATTTTTTTTCTATTGTTTCTTCTGATTACATCCTGCTTTTTTTTTCAAAAGATCGAATACAACAACACAAATTTTCATCAGCACAATATGAAAGATCAAATGTAAATATTTTCACGAGCACACAATTAGTATAACATATTTTTTCGAATGTCACAAATCGAATACATCAACAACATCAAAATTAACATCACACATTAAATACAACAACACAAAAATCATCCCATCGTCCACAGATTCAAAAAAATTTAAAAACCCAAAAGATTAATCATCCACCGAGCCGGGCCGAGGCCGCCGCCGCCGCCGCCCGGCCGCGCATGTGGCCACCGCCACCGCCCGCGGCCGCCGCCGCATTGGGCCGCACCGCACGCCCGTGGCCCGCCGCCGCCGCCGCCACCGCACGCCCGCACCGTCGGCCACCATCGCCCGAGGAGAGAGAGGAGAGAGGGGAGAGGGAGATCCGGATCCGAGGAGAGAAGGGAGAGGGAGAGAGGGGGAGAGGGAGATGGAGAGAGATGTGAGGAGATGGATCTGGAGATATATCCGAGGAGATCAGAGCAGATATTTTTTTTAGAACCACGCGTGCATGACGATGAGATAAAGTCGAGAGTTTTTAGTCCCGGTTCATATAAAAAACCGGAATAAATATCATCTTTAGTCCCGGTTGGTATTACCAACCGGTATAAAAGATAACATCTTTAGTCCCAGTTGATGTTATCAACCGGGACTAAAGACCCCGGTGCTCTGACAATATTTGAACCGGGACTAAAGATCCTAGAGATCCGTTCTCTTTTTAAACCAGGACTAAAGATATTTTTTAGTCTTGGGTACAACTCAAATCAGGACTATTATGGATTTTGTCACTTCAACCAAAGATGTTTTATGCACTAGTAAAAGCTCCTGATCAGGATTACGGGCCAGAAAAGCCCTTTTGACATTTCCGCTCTGTCCAGCAGGTTTGCACCGCAGAGGCACCATTCTTCTACTACTACCTCGTTGAGTGTTCTAGAGTTAAACAAGATAAAAGCATAGTGGTGGACGCAGCAGTGATGTTTATTTAAGGGAGATACGAGGAATGCATGTCATAGTGCTGCTTTATTCCCATCGGACCGTCATGGGATGAGAAATCTGACGGCACTAGTCAATCCTACTCTGCACTCCGCAGCCCTGCACCAATATGGGTTCAGATCGATATTGTACTGTTATTTTCCCATCTCGAGATTATTCAACACAAATGTCGATCACCAGATAGTACGGTGTATCATTTTTCGTACTGCTTGTCACATGGGCGCCATGTGGATTGGCCGCAGTTTCCAGCTTATGGACGTACCGGTCCAAATGAGCGTGCATGCATGCATAAAACTGAAGCAGTCCTCTAGCCTTAAGATGATGGAAGAATAATTAGCCATTTTCAGTCTGTCCAAAATGGCACTCTGCGCTAGCTAGCTCCACTAGTTAACCAGGGGACAAAACGGTAAATTGGAGACGAGCATGCATGCATGTGAGATGTGGCTTCAGGTTAGGTAAGCCGGGAAGTCTGGAACTACCGCAGTCAAAAGTTGTCGACCGAGTAGAGAACCAGCGCGTCCACTACCTATTGATCAGCCACCAATCATGCGAGTTTAATTTGAAATTTGTGCAGTCGAATGCATTGTAGGTAAGATCAAACATACCGCTGCGTTAGTATTAGGTAAAATCAAACATATTATGTTTTCAAGGCACCCACATAGCATGAATAAAATAAAATAATGTTTGAAACTATTCTCTTCAATATATAATTTCATGAAGTGGTTTGATATGATCAAAATCACATTTAATTTCATTACTCACAGAGAGTTAGTATTCGTGTATACATGATTTCATCCAGATGAAATTGATTCTCTTTTTTTTTTAATTTCATGCCATGTCATTAAATAACATACAAATTAATGAGAATGAAACTTATGAAACTCCCTACTCGAAACAGTCTTAGAGGTCAAGTAGCTACTATTAGCTACTACTAGGAGTATAGGCAAAATTTGCTATAGGATAGTATTAAGTTTACATAATTGGCTAAAGGACAAAAAAAAACATGGCACGGTTAGAGAAAAAACCATGTAATTGGCTGGAGGACATTGTCAGTAGGAAAGATAAGACATACTTCCTATACACAGATTAATGGAATACGTCAATACGATATACCCAATAGTATATAAAAATGTATCTTTTAAATAAGGAAATACAATAAATAAATAAAGAAATTATCTTTTCGAAAAATCGAAGGTATCAGAATTCTAGTCGGAAAAGATAAGGTTTCCTTAGGCTCGTATCCTGTGTTATCTCTCTGAGTTCTATTTGGAAAAAAATGTAGTGCACGCCGTAAATACAAGGCTCCTTCGTTGAGAAAGAGGCATCGAATTACAAGCCATAGTCAAAGCCACGTTTGGAGGCAATCTAGAGGAAGCTAGCGTCGTATTCATCGAATAGATCTCGTCAGGTCATTTCTCAATGGTTTCTAATCGTCGAATTTGTCTACTCGTCCTATTTCCTATTGTACTCTGAGTGATATTTTCATCCATAATACATATAAACTGGAGTATGGTTGTTATGTATAAATCCTTGTCCTTTGTCTTCTTGATCCAATATCGCGTATATTTTGGTTCCAACGATCCTCATACTCTACAAATACTATCTTCGGTTCGTGTATAGTCTGTCATACTTTACAAATATTGTCTTCGGGTATAGTCCGTTGACAGACATCAAAACATTATTTTTTGTGATATTTTATCTAAAGTTCAAACCAGACCTGGTCGGGTTAGATGCGACGGGCCCCTAAGGCAATCCTATCATTTTTAAATTTTTCTCTCATATGATATAGATATTACTCTCTCCATTTAAAAGTGTTAGACTTATTTCATATTTGCATTCTTCATGTCGCTAAGACTTAAATAAAGTGATAAATTAAATATTTGATTGAAATCTGAGGAGACATTTTAATACTCATTGGTTGCTTGCATGCATACATTCCTTAATATTTGTTACATGTATTTTTCTTTATAAGGTGAGTTATTTTTTCTTAATTTTGGTGATAAAAATAATATGTCTAACTCTTTTTGATGGAGGGGTATAAAATAATGTCTTCAGTGTCCTTCACCCAACTAAAGTTTTTTTTCTTCAGCCGTGACACATTTTTTTATTGTTCTCCAACCAATTACATATACTTTAGATGTCTTATAGCAAAATTTGTCAACAGGATATGATCATGTTTGGAGGAGTTTTGGGGTGCTGCATGTTCTTTTGAAATCACCGGCTGTACCAAATAATCTAAATTTTCACTTAGATTTTGAGAATAGAATTAAAAAAATGAAATATGAAATGGAAACTGAAAAATACAGCTTTTCTAAATTCTTAGCTGGTTACTTCCGAGATGCTTCTTGATCTCTAAACAAGGCCTATCCGCCTATGTTTATCATTCAATTCTTTTGGGTTTTCTCAAAGGTTAGCGATCGATCAAAAAGACACCCCCGTTGAAGTTTCTTTCGATAAATCTGCCGCCGCTACTGCTACGGCTTATCGAAGGTGTACCCACAACCTTCGGAGACAGTGGTCCCCTCGAGTCAGTGAGAAAAATAAGTGCCTGATCAATGGGCGCTAGGTCAGATAGAAGGGGAGAGAGAGCAGTAGCCACTAGGGGACAGAAGCTTACGGGTGGACCATCCGGAGATCACGCGGAATGTCGGATGTGGGGTCCACATGTCTGATCCCTTGCTTCACCTACTACTGCTTCCCTTCCACCAAATACCACTTTCCTTTACGCTGGCTGCAGTGGCACTGTAGTTAACACTCCCACCTTCCCACGTACGAAGTACTTACCTGAGCAGCTCGGCTCTACACTCTACACTACTGCTGATTGCTAGCTGAGCGAGCAAAACAGGTTCAAACCATGTACCACTATTACTCTATTATTACGTGTATATATAGATGTATCAGTTTCATTACATCATTCTGTAATTAGCAATGTATAACTTTTTCATCTCACTTCGTTTAAGATTAGTGTTGGTTAGATGAACCAATTGAATTAAAGCTCAAATGTATATATTTCACAAAAATTATTTTTAATTATATAAAATAAAGTTTTAATAATTTATTAAGCAAATATTATGAAATCGTAACTATATTATATGCTTATATATACTACTCGAATGTCTGATGATTATACTGCTAGTAGTAATTAACAACTGTAGTTAAAAATCGTTTTGTCAACCATGTTTGAATCCCCGGGCACGCATGAATGGACTCACTGCTTGCAATTTGTCGCGAATGGATTCGAGCATCTTTGACCATTGCGCCATGTGCCGCGCTTGTGTCTTCGGTTAATTTACCAAATCGATCTTAGCCATCTCATGGCCGGCCCCATGCAATGGACACTTGTTTGGCCGTGACAATGTCTGCAGGCAGGAGGACAACGCAGGTAACGGAATACATGTGTGTGTCTGGCTAGCTGGCTGCCTCGGCTCTCACCCTTTTTACTCCTGGGCCATCCATTGGTCGATCGTGAGCTACGCAGCAGTTGTGACTCGCGATTCCGCCCCCCCACGATAAATCCTGGGACTCGCTTTTAAATTTTGAAACGTGTACTGTTCTAAAAAACGATTTTTTAAAAAACGTACTACCTTACGTACTCCATGCATAGCCCGTAAAAAGTCCACGGCAGCAAAGCGAGAATCTTGTCGTGCCTTTTTCCTGCCTTTGCGCAGAATTTCTTCCTCTGTTATATATATCTTTCGAATTCGAAGTAAGCACGCAATAAAATCTTTATCTGTTCACTATTTCTCGTGCGATTTTACGCATTCTTACGTGCCCACCCAACAGCATGATTGCAGCTGCTGCGTCCAACGAACGAGCCATCATGCCACCAACCTTAGCGCGGCCGCTCGCTGGCACCCTCCACGTCTCGAGTCGCTGCCGCGGCTACCATGCAGACGATGGCCTTGGCTGCTGCTGCGGGTACAGCGTTTTTTTTTTACCCACCGATATCGTCTCTGTGAGCTTCACGCGCGCGGCCAGGGGGCGTTCTGATGCGGGGGAAAAAAATGATGCTCTCCTCTCGCTGATACTGGCCGGCGCTCCGCGTGGCGATCGGCCGATGGAAGGCGACGGATGCCACGGCGCACGGGCGCGTCGCAGCGAGCCGCGGCAGTCGGCACGGCGCGGCATAAGCGCGGAAAAGATGGGGCCGTGTCCGTGCTCCGGCCGGTACAATGATGAGTCCGGCTAGCTAAGCTAGCTATTGTGTTTTCTGGGTGATGCTACTAGTACAGTACTACTACTACTGGATGTGTTGTACGGAGTGGAGATCGTACCGCCGGGTACGTGCGTGTCTGGTGTCCCGGTCGGGCCCGGTCGTCCGGTGAGTTTTTTTCGCGGCGTGGTAATTATTGTTGACGCAGCTTGGCGTTGAAAGGGAAGCAGGGGTCCAGTGGGTGGTATGATTTTTGGTATCAGGGTAGTATGATTGATCAGCTGATACGATTTCGGTCCGGTCGTCTTCTGTATGAGCTGAGCAGGCGTGTTTGAATTTTCTTGGTGTGGAAAAGCTTGAGCTGCGAATGATGATGGTTCAGAGCACCAGTCGCGAGCTAAGGGGGCTTATCATGACTCATGAGATCCTGTTCGAGTCGTCGCCGATCGTATTGGGGATTCTCTGCCGGTGAAAAGTAGTCCATCGGAAAAAAATATCAAGAAAAAAACATCACTCCCTACAATCCTGAGTGGTTGAATTCTTAAATATGCAGGAGTTGTTTGATTGCCTGGTTTATCAAACTTTGATTTTAAGACAGTTTGCTGCAGTTGTGAGATGCTTTCTTTTTTACTGTTGGACCCGCTAGCTAAATACTCATTATATTATGCTAAATTGTATCTAAGATGTGGCCACCATTTTGTTAGGAATCCTGATATGTGTACGACACCATCTTTATACAATCTACATCTGACCGTGCCTCAACCAATCATCGCGCTCGTCTTCTCTCCATGCTAGCCCAAGCAAAAGCAGCAACCGTGCAGTAGTCGAATGCAGGTCGTACACACGGGTGGGACGTCTAGCCATTTCGTTTTGTTAGCCACACCATAGAATATGTTTGACTACGTGCGCCCAGTTTAGAGACAACCAAACAGGCTAGCGGTATTGCGCATATTATTCTTTACATTATAAATGTAGAGCTTGTTTGGGCTGAAGCAAATTTTTGCGCTACTAAAATTTTGTCAAAATCAATAGTATTAAACAGTTTACTACATTTTTCGCCACGCTAATTCAAATTCTACGCTACCAAATTAGTTAGAAGGTTTTGGCACTGCCAAAATAAACGAGCCGACGTATATACTCTGTTCTACATGATTTAGGTTGTTTTGATTACAATCATGCCAAACTATTGACATTGTCAAAACCAAAATTATTTTTACGTCTTATATGAGTTGTTGGCATATTTTAACAGAAAACCAAATGTTACCCAAGTAATACTTAAAAAATCGAATATCTTTTGGTTGATGCCATGTTAATATATTAGCAGTGTCAGTCAAAACTTAAAACAAGTTTTGGCAATTATATGCGTAATGACAACTTTTGGTTTCAAACCTGGCTTAATCACTATATTTAAGATGCCAATAATTTAGTAGAGCAGAATTTGGCTTCAAATCAAAACAGGCCTCACGAACTTAATGTCCCCTGGTGCTGTTAGTGTTAGCGTTAGGCCTTCGTTTGGATCTGTACGTTACGACGGGACAGCAGTAAACTAGAGGGCACAACAGATTGTAGTGAATAGTAGGCTCAGCAAGCTCTCTTTTATATGGACAAGTTCACTTTAGGTCTACTTTAGGTCTCTTAGTTTATCGTTAAGTCTGACATTTGTCTCTGAACCAAAATACCAGGTATAACCCATTTCCCAACTGATAGTATCATATCAACTTTGATCCTCATCTGTATAGTGGTCAGCTTTGAATGACGTGTGACGAATGAGAACCACGTGAGCCTCACATGTTAGCCATGAAGAACGTCTGGTAGGTGCAGACTCCCTGCACGTGCACGCGCCGCCGCCGCCATGGCTTCACCCATGACTTTGCATCGCTGCCATCGCTATCTCGCCATAAGTCATATTGGAGTGTCGCCTGCTACAGGTCCTGGCTCTCCGTTGTAGTGGCGTCGACCGAAAAGAACACTCGAAACCACCTGACGAACATGTCCCGCGTCCGTCATGATCACGTCCTCCATGTCCATTTGCCGCAACGCGTCCTCAAGCCTCGTGCCAGCGAAGCCGTCGTACGTGCGCTTCTCGAACACGAGGCCATCCTCATGGTGGCCCGTGCCCGAGAGGAGTTATGTGCCGTCGATGATTTGGTCGCCGGTCCACCACTCGTCGAGTGGGTAGTTGTGGGGCACAAAATCGACGTGGCCGGTGTGACGACGGGGATGCTAGCGGCACGGCAGAGCGCAGCGATGGTAGCGAGGCTCGGCATGGTGGGAGCCGCGATCAACACGAATTGGCCCTGCACGTCGATGACGAGGAGCGTCGTTGCATGCTGGTTGCGGTCCTAGTAGCAGGTCTTGTACATTTTGTACGACGGTGACGTAGAGGAGGCCGACCGTGGCATTGAGGAAGCACTTTTTTTTGAGTCGGCGATGGGATGAGAGCTCCTCTAGTCTTGTCTTGGGCAACAGTTGCTTGGTGACGATGATAATATAACAGCGGCAATGCAAAGCCGTGGGCAAAACCACGGCAGCAGCGACTGTGCATGCTGCCTATAGTGAGTCCGTACCTACAAACGCCCTTCATGGCACATATGGGGCCCACGTGGGCCCCACTTGACACATCAGCAAAAACCGGCCACTATATAGCTGAGAGACAAAGTTGACATGATATTGTAAGTTAGGGGATGGGCTATACCTGGTGTTTCAGTTCAGCGACAAATTCAGACTCGGCGATAACTTGAGAGCCTTAAAGTGAACTTATTCCATCTCATATAGGCCGGAGAGTTCGTGGGTTCGGCCCAATCCCAATTATACATAACGTCCCAACACATATGGGTCTATTTCTATACGCAATCTGGGCCAGTATCCAGGCCGTGTACACTAGGCCTAGGTCTCCGCAGCTTTTCCAGGCCAACAGAAGTCACGCTTCTCCAGCGGCGTCTCGCCGCTTCCCGACGCTTCGCGAGCGGGTCCGCACTGTCGGCGTGCGCGCCGCGTGCCGCGTGCCGCCTCCCGTCCTCTCCGGAAACCTCCGGTTTCTTCTTCCTCCGCCGTCTTCAATGCCCCAGCTGCTCGCTCCCACAGCCCTTCGCCTTCCCAGCTTCGTCTTCGCCCGCACTCCCAGCAACCGCCGCCTGGAGAGTCCCGGATTTCGAAGCCATCTGCGTGGCACGGTCGAGTGACGAGGTATCTCCGCACACTCTGCATTTGCTTTGTTTTTTACTTGCTTCAGTTTGTTCCGGTCGTAGTGCTGTAACTGTAAGCCCGGATCTGTGATTCTGTGGTCGCTGAATATTTTCGCTTGATGGAAGCCTAATGCGATGCAACAGCCTGCTAGGTTTACTGGAATGCTGGAAAATCCCGACATTTGATTCTAGTCCCGTTGATGTTGGATGTGGTGTTGTCAGCTCTAGGGGTTGGAGGAACTACTGAACCCTGGCAAGCCATGAATTTGGCATAGTTAGCGGAATCGAAGTCGTTGACCTACCAAGTCTGTCTTGTTGCAGAGAACTCAACTCATTACTTGGTTCATTGTTTTTTAGCAATCTTATTCCTTGGTCGATCCAGGATAGTGCCTTCTAGTTACATGAGTTGAGAACTTGAGATCACTGTATACAACTGTACTGCAAGACAAGTTAGTACTTGTTTCAAATTGTTAATTGATTGTCCATAATTCAAGCTGCCCTCACACCATCAAGTGAGTCAGATATTCATGGATGAGGACAGAACCAGAAAACATGGGAATTTCTTTTATCTGTACATGAAATGTACATGTACTCTCAGGACTCCCGAAAAAGAAAAGGAAATACTATAAGGATTCAGAAAATATTACTTGAGTGGGTAACTTTTTTTTAAAAAAATATTTTCATGGGAAATTCCTTTAAATGTCATGGGTAACTCCTTTTAAATGGCTTGAGTAGCTAATTTCCGAGGTTCATTTTAGACATGGAAATATTTGGTTTGCTAGAATTTCACACCATTTCATTGATTCATTGGTGTTCTATTTTTGGCTTGTTTTCTTGCCTCTGCTGCTATAGCCTTCTATGTTGGCTTACACTTTTGTGTTACATTTTGCAATACAATAGTACTATCATAAACCCTTGGCCTTAAAACTACTAATTCGAATGGCGGGCATAATTTGGATTACCCAGATCTTTTTTCCTTTTGAGAACAAGAAGAATGTTAGGTACACAATACTGAAGCTGCATTGTTTGCAGGATGACTGAACAATTATACACTGTGGCATCTGACAGTGAAACCACCGGGGAAGATAAGTCACAGATGTTGTTTCCTGATGTTGCTATTGGAATCGACATTGGGACCTCAAATTGTAGTGTTGCCGTTTGGACTGGCCATCAGGTTGAGCTCTTAAAAAACACTCGCAACCAGAAAGGGATGAGGTCATATGTGATGTTCAAAGATGACAGCCTTTCAGCGGGAGTTACAGGAGGAGCAACCCGGGAACATGGACATGAGGAAAGAGATATTTTGTCAGGAAGTGCCATATTTAACATGAAACGTTTAATTGGGAGAATGGACACAGATGAAGTGGTTCAAGCTAGCAAAAGCCTTCCTTTTCTTGTGCAGACATTGGGTATTGGGGTGAGACCATTCATTGCAGCACTGGTGAACAATATGTGGCGGTCTACCACTCCTGAAGAAGTTCTTGCCATCTTTCTCCTTGAATTGAAGGCCTTGGTAGAGATGCATCTCAAACATCCGGTGAGGAATGCTGTTCTTACCATTCCAGTTGCATTCAGTCGGTTTCAACAGACCAGGATTGAGAGAGCATGTGCAATGGCTGGGCTGCATGTGTTACGGCTCATGCCAGAGCCGACCGCTATCGCGCTTTTGTATGCCCAGCAGCAGCAGCAACTGCTGCATGACAATATGGGAAGTGGCATTGAGAAAATTGCTCTGATATTTAACATGGGTGCTGGCTACTGTGATGCTGCTGTGACTGCCACTGCTGGAGGTGTTTCTCAGATAAGAGCACTTTCAGGAAGCACTGTTGGTGGAGAGGATATCCTTCAGAATGTTATGCACCATCTCCTTCCTGATTTTGATAGTCTATATGCTGGTCAAACAATGGACAGAATCAAGTCAATTGGCTTACTCCGAATGGCAACTCAGGATGCAATTAACAAACTGGCTACACAGGGGCATGTGGACATAAATGTAGATTTGGGGGGTGGCCACAAAGTGTCAAAGATATTGGGCCGTGGAGAATTTGAAAAGGTGAATCAATCTATTTTTGAGAAATGTGAGGGGATCATCAAGCAATGCTTGTCGGATGCAAAGTTAACACCAGAGGACATCAATGATGTGATATTGGTTGGAGGATGTTCCAGAATTCCTAAAATCAGAAGCGTTGTCCTTGGCTTATGCAGGAAGGACGACTCTTACAGTGGTATAGACCCACTCGAAGCTGCAGTTTCAGGGGCTGCTTTGGAAGGAGCCATTGCTTCAGGAGTAACTGACCCTTCAGGGAGCCTGGATCTGCTGACAATTCAGGCAACGCCAATGAACCTTGGAATTCGTGCTGACGGTGGTAACTTCGCCGCAATCATTCCAAGGAACACTGCAGTTCCTGCGAGAAGGGACATGCTCTTTACAACAACCCACGACAATCAGACAGAAGCTCTCATTGCTGTCTATGAAGGCGAGGGGAATCAGGCTGAAGACAACCATCTGTTGGGATACTTCAAGATCACCGGTATTCCAGCAGCAGTGAAGGGCACTGTCGAAATCAATGTCTGCATGGACATCGACGCTGCCAATGTCCTCAGGGTGTTCGCCGGCGTCGTCAAGCCTCAAGGCCAGGCCGTTCCGCCGTTCATTGAGGTGAGGATGCCAACGCTTGACGATGGCCATGGCTGGTGTGGACAGGCTCTCGCCAAGATGTGTGGCAGTACGCTTGACCTGGCTGCTATCCCGAAGAAGTTGCATCCTTGAGAAACTGCATATCGTTGCATGTAGTTGTATGACTCGTATCATCCGGTGCCGTAGTTCGTGCATCTGTGGTTCGACCGTGTCATGATGGTTACTTGGTTCTTTAGCTTGTTTGCCTGACTTTTTATTACATGTAAACATAAGAGTGCCAGTGTCATCTCTCTGTACAAAAATTGTGTCTCGCGTGTAGAATAAATCAATGTTACCGGCCGTTCGGAACTCGATTACTCCACTTTGAATAACACTATAGTAGAAAACTAGAGGTGTCTAATGTGTTGCTTGTGAAATACAACTCCAAAAGGTCCTGCCTGTCTTAAATCCAGTGCTGATCTCTTTCCTGTATATACTGCCCATCGTAGGACCTTTTGGAGGATTGGTGCTAATACATGGCTTAAATTATAGAGAGAGCCCACTTTGAATAACACTATAGTAGAAAACTAGAGGTGTCTAATGTGTTGCTTGTGAAATATAACTCCAAAAGGTCCTACCTGTCTTAAATCCAGTGCTGATCTCTTTCCTGTATATACTGCCCATCGTAGGACCTTTTGGAGGATTGGGGCTAATACATGGCTTAAATTAAAGAGAGAGCGGATGAGTCATATCTTATGTACAACATTTTCATAAACTCTAAAGAGGGAAAATGCAAAGGGTAGAAATAGATTATATGCAAATGAGTAAAATAAATACTACCTTTGTCCTAAATATGACATACTAGTACAGGATATTCCTATGATCTAACAAGTTCCGTGAAAACACCACCCATATACGAATCTAACAACATCCCTATGATCTAACAAGTTTCGTGAAGACCACCTGTATACGAATCTAACAAGGTCCGCAAAGACATCACCCGTACTGCTGACCATTAGACCCAGGAAACTCGTTTTTTTTCTCAAAATGTAAATATTTTGTAGATGAACATAGGTATTAAAAAATAGGTATAAATGATTGAATGAAGATTGTGAATGTTTGAGAAAAAAATAGATAATAAATAAATAATGATTATTATTGATTGAGAGAATGTGATAGGTAAAGAAATAGTTTTATTTTGAAATAAAATATTAGGTTAGAAATAACGAAACGGAATTCGTATCCGACTAACCAATGCAAATCGCTGTCCTGTATATGCGACCCATCGTTCTCGGTTCACCGATCAGCATGCTTTGTTCTCAGTTCAGCCTCAGTAATGGCCAGTGACGGGCCGGCGTACTTGTCTGTCTCTGTCACAACTCACATCGTCCTTAGGACGACAGGCAGTGTGATGTATCATGCATCTGCACGAATCTGTCCGGGTCTTTCTACCGGTCATGAGAAGGAAGTTCAGGTGGGTTCGTGGTATGTAACGTCTGCGACATCCGGAGAGCCAATTGGCATCACAGAACGGGCTAAAACGTGCACGTATAGATGGCTAACTGTTAGTTCTCATCGGCTTAAAGATTTAAATCAGCTCAAAGCAAAATCGGGTAAAAGTTTTACGTCAGCCGATGGAGGATTGATATCTTCAGCAGTCGGATTCTGGTTAGATTTTATTTAGAAAGATCTTATCCAAAACAAAGGATACAGCTTGTTAACTTCTACACCGAGTTCAAAAAGGATACAGCTTGTTAACTTCTTATTTTATCTTTAGAAAAGTGTGTTAGTATCCAAGTAAGTATTTGGTTTGTTTTCTTTTATTTTTAGAAAAGTTTGAATTTATAATCTGTTAGAATCTCTCTTAGCACATGGATATAAATATGTAAACACATAGTTCATGTAATCAATCCTCACCATCAATACAATTCGGCGCATCGTTGCCCTTTATATTTTTCACTTTGTTTATCATCCGGCGAGACTAGGCACCTGACGCGGGACTGCATCAGTTTCGATCTCCGGCGAAGGGGTAAGTCCAAGATCTCACCGGCCCAGGTATATCGTATCTATCTTTAGTTTTATTATCGTTCAGATACATCAGCTTAGTTAGGATTTTCTCAGTTAGGTATGATATTCTGATCAAGTCGATGTTTCTGTGAACGGAATGTCGCTTTAGATAGATTTGTTATATCCATCACATTAGACAGATCTATCGGTTCCTTGAGTATTAGATTATCATATATAATCTCGTGCTGCATCGGTTAGATCCGACCTACTAGATTGTTATCGATAATCTAAGTCTTGTTAAGTCGATAGGTTCATACTAAAGTTTCACCGGAGGGTTAACCGGTCTTTATCATATGTCTTTGTTAATCTAGTACTAGTATCTCAATTTAGCTCTATCCGTTGTCTCTCGCTTTAGGGTCTCTACCGATACCGGCTAAACTGTTTACTAGATTAGATTAGTTTAGACATCTACCACCTTGAAAATTAGTCAAAGGTTTAATTGTGTAGATAATGTGTTTCTTTTTATACTTAATACTGTATCAATTCATTCAGTCTGACCTACTAAGTCGAGATTAGAACCGTAGTCTCTAGCCTACCTGATGGTTACCCATAAGGGTTTCGTTGGGGTTTCAGTCGACGAGTTATATGGATATCGGTATCGGCTGGAATCACACAATCGGCTGTCAACAGATTGGCTATTTTGATTATCGGTCTATCGGTCGATATGATTTATCCTTTGCTATTTTGTCTTGTTAGTGGCAAGATTAAATTGGCTGACTCGTCTGTGACTCATTAATTATAGGATCTGTACTAGACTTAAACAGATATTTCATTCGACGTCCACACACGTTACAATACTACGAATTTAACGTCATCACTAACGCATCGATATATGCTGGGTGCAAGCATCGATCATCACAACTAATTTCGGGAATCTAATGACCACTTTTCCTGCTCGCCCTCTGCACCAATATGTCGCAGTGTGAATCAACAATCTGCTTCAGGTTACGGAGGCCGCATATATTTTTGACCAGTAGGGAGTATTACACAACGTAGCTGCCAAACAATCAGTGTGTTCCATTGCTTACGCGTGCCTCGTCTCCGGGTCAACTCCCCCGGTTTCGTGTCAATTGCTCCAGTACATGCTGCCTTATTAGCAGAGCTAATTATTGGTATTAGTCCATATAAAAATAAGTGATATGAGCATCTAATTAAGCACAAATACCAACATGTTATGGAATTAAATGGGGAGGTAGAGGAGAGAAAATTAAAGAAAGAAAAAGAGTCGCATCTCATGTAAAGAACAACCCTAATACAAACTTTAATAAAAATAGAGTGTTAGATTTATCGGGGATTATAGATTAAAGACAATCTATAACACATGTTATCTTTAAATTTATTATTATATGATATACATGAAATTAGAGGTAGTGTCAACCTTTACTATAAAACTTACTCTAACCTGGCATGTATAATAGGTCAACTATAATGTTATTTTATTTTTTTCTCTTATATCTCTTTTTTCACTATGAATTTAATGAATATCTTACAGTTTTGTGTAGAGCTGGCTAAAGCCAATACTATTCATTTTTTCTCTCTTTCTTCTGGATAAGCTTATAGTTGGCTTATAGCCTATTATTATCCTTGCTCTTAGGCTGCGTTCTTTTGTTGAAGTTCTCAACTCATCCTCCTTGTTTTTCGTCATATACACTTTTCTTTTTTCCCCAAAAAATCTCTATACGAAAGTTGCTTTAAAAAGTAATATTGATCTATTTTTTAAAAATAGCTACTACTTAATTAATTATGTGTTAAAGAGTCATTTCGTTTTGTGCAGCCTTAACATAGTACTCAACACATTCTGTAACTCCTTCACGTCGCTAGGGATGGAAACGGAGTGCATGGTTTCCATCCGCTTCCAAGAAAAAAATATGAATACTGATCGCAGCGGATAATTCTATGATATTTTGGATATGGATACAACCCTATATACCAAAACGAATACAATGTCAGTACGAATAATAAAATGGATATTCGGTAAATAGTGCTATTTCGATATCCGTTGAAGTCATTGAAACATACCTAGTTTCTTTCTAACTTGAGACTTTCAACCTACCTCTTTAATTAAATTTTAATAGTAGCCTATCTTACAATAGTAATCAACACTATTAATATTATTTAAACTTTTAAATTTTTCATAAATTATACTATATTTATATATATTAATATTGTTGTACATCTCAAACTTAATGAATATTATTTATTCTATGATCAAACTTATTATATAAAATGAGCTAGTTATGTGTGATGTGTGATGGTATTTGTTTTTATTAGAAGTTGAGATAATTTTCTTATTATGAGAAATATTTGTTTTCATATATGTTCGATCATATTAGATCCTTATTTGTATGCGAGATAATTTTCGCATCCAATCTATTCATATTTATTTTGCATCCAGTAAAAAGAATATGAAAATGAATATGATATAAACTCTTTGTAAAAAAACAAATTCACAGGGTTCTGTTTTTTAAACGAAAGTAAGCATTATCCGTTCGGTCCGTTTTCATCCATAGATGAACGTCACTCTTATATGCAGCATGCAAAATAACAAGCAATGGCAGTGCAGCAACAAAACAACTTCGACTAAAGTACTGCATCGCAGCAACAGTTGACTATGTACGGCGAAACTCAAACACCAGAAAAACCAAACACTAGTTGATCGATCGTTCTGTTCCTGCGCGTACAACTGTGCGGTAGATAGTAGTTACCAGTTACTACTCCGAATTACCAAAAGTCCAAAGCAGTGTGTTCTTTAGATGGGTTGAAAACTAATCCTTCAAAACATTGATGCTGATTAATCAAATATTAATTAATTTTTTAAATAAATTAATATAATTTTTAAAATATTTTTTAAAAAACATATTTAACGGCTTAAAAAACGTATCCATAAAAATGAGAAAACACAAGTTGGAAACATTAAACACAGCCAGCATAGAAGTCAACTATAAGCACGGTGAAATTAACGGACGTGTCAAGGGGCATAGCGCGTGTACGTAACCACTTGCCACGCACGGATCGGAGTCATGCCCAACCTGGACCCGTACGTACATATCGCGCCTGCCTGCCGTCTGGCGTCTGCCGCTCAGGCCCGATCGCGACGGGTGTTTATTATTGTAACACACGAATAACCTCAAATACAGAGATCGTTCGGAGATTCACCACGGGAAAGAAACGGCGCGTCACCGTGATCTACGTGACACCGACACCGGTTACGTGCACGGACTTGGACTGCATACCGCTGGTATTTGAGTGTTCCGCTCCAAGGAATAGTACTGCTCCACGCGAAGGATTTCTCGCGAAATCGTCACGTACCTTACGGTAGCAATTAATCTCTGTATATGCAGCGCCCAAGCGTCGAGCTGATCGTGCACGCGTCGCGTCAGGGGCAGAAATTTCAAGGAAAATTTAACCCCGTTCGTGAGGCTTGAACATTTGCCGGTGTGTACATCTCACTGTCTCAGTTCATGCTCGATCAAGTGGAGTAGTTCCAGGAGCCCGTACGCGTCAAACATCATATGGCAGCACGATTCCGACGACGAGGAGTTCACCCAATTCGGCGTGAAAATTCCCATAGGCACGGAGACTTTGGCGCGTATACGTGCAAATCATAAGTTGCAAACCGGTGCCAAAATCCAAATCATTTACCCAACGTGACGTGATGTTTGCGCAACACATGTGCGTGGATTACCGGATTTTTGGCTTTGAATATTAGTTGATCGATCTGATTTGACCACTTGACTATGATACGGTTGTATGAACTCAACAGAGTGACAGCGTGCGAATATTTTTCGGTATTCAATTTGTTGATATGTAGAAGAACGAAGCAAAATTAAATTTGTGTAGACATAGGTACGTAGGTTATTTAGAGTGTGACTGGTTGTTACACCACATGTTTGTTAATTCGTATTCACGGGTTTGTTGTTCTTTCTCATGAACCACACATGGCTGATTAACGGATAATTATAAATTACTACTAGCATATATCGCCAGTACTACGTATTAGAATCACGATTAAATCACTATAAAAATAATAATCAATATCAATTGAAAAATCCAAATGGATGTCGGATTTTTCAACCGGTATGTCACAGACGACCCTTCAAGGTTTCATGAATGAAAAAAAAGCCGGCTTAATACATCGGCTCGAATCGAGCCGATGCATCGAGCAACTACTCATCCTATATTCACATATCACGATCCATCCATCCCACATCCATCCACAAACACAAATAAAAAA
This sequence comes from Oryza australiensis, assembly GCA_019925245.2. Taxonomy (NCBI): domain Eukaryota; kingdom Viridiplantae; phylum Streptophyta; class Magnoliopsida; order Poales; family Poaceae; genus Oryza; species Oryza australiensis. Next base: position 8,841,123 of record JAIFGZ020000116.1, on the reverse strand, counting down.
AATTAAATCATAAATTTTGGCACATGAATTATTTGCATGCATCAAAGGTAAAACACAAAGATGAATAAATCATAAAAAATGAAGTCCATCTGCACCTCGCCCATTGGGAAGGGGTGGCGTTGGATCTGACCGCCCGAAAGCCGTGGGAAGGGGTGGAGAGGAAGAGGCGCATCGCCGGATTCGGCCGCTCCCAAGCACCGGTGGGAGGTGCGGTGTCGGATCCGGTCACCCCGAGAGCCGGTGACCGGTGGGAAGGGCGAGTGGAGGAAGGGTGGCCCGCCTCACATTGTCGTCGCTCCTCCTCCCACATACGTGGATGCGCCCGTCATCGCCAAGGTCGTCGTCGGTCACACCACCGTCACCCCCCGCATGGACACGCCCGTTGCCACCGCCGGAGATGACACGGTTGCTTCGATAGGTGCGGCGGCTACAATGAGGGGGAGGAGAAAGAGGAGGTGCGGTGGTGGTTTTGAAGAGAGGGATGAGAGAATGAGGGAGGGAGCGAGAGGGTGGAGAAACGGATAAGGACAATTGATTCGGCTCCGCCACATTTATTCTAGCCCACTAACAACTACTTCTTCGATGGAACAACATTCAAAGATTCCAAAGATTGATAGAAATCATAGATATCGGTTTCTATTAAAAACCGACACCTCTACCGATTTTATCGGATGGTGCTTTTATGAACGTGCGCCTCAAACAAAAGAGGTCTATAGATGTCAATTCTATAGCAGTGGATCTAATCCAAGAACAATACAAAGATGACTAATCTAGCAGCTATTGGGCAAGAATAGCGGCGGCTAATTACCCCTGTTCGTGTTCTGATTAAACGCTGTTATCTACACTAGGTAGTACTAGGTAGTAGTACTATGAAGGACAATATTAACTAGCTAAGGCTGTGTTTTAATGCCTAGGTTCTTAATTTTATTTTTTTATACGTACATTTTCCAAATTATTAAATATGTTTTCTTTAAAAAAATTACTCTAGAAAGGAAAATTATTTTAAAAAAATATATTAATTTATTTGTAAATATTTTTTAGCTAATATTTAATTAATTATGTGTTAATATATGATTTGTTTTACGTGCTGGAAAGAAAGGGTTTCCAACTCCTCTCAAGCACACCCTAAGTCGACTAGGAAGTCATTTTTCTTTTGCTCGCATTTTCCATAGCACCACAAATTCCCAAGTAATGGTACTACTCCACCATGTCCATCCGCACGTGTTGCTAAATTTTCCTTAGCAAATATTCAAGTCAAGGTCCTCCATTCACATGATCGGCTCACCAAAGATTCAAGTGAGCAGCACTGCACAGTATCAGGACAGCAACCGGCGTCTAAGGCACTGACATGTGGGCCCACCTAACCCAAGGAATCGATACTGTAGTACCGTACATCCAACGTCAAAAAGGCCGGCGTTCAAACTTCAATATATCCAACTAAATCCAAATTTCCAAACTGCTGCTCCTACTTGCTCTCTCTCTCTCTCTCTCTCTTTTCCAAAAGGAGCTCAAAAGTTTTAAAAAGGTTTTAATTTGGATAAGCAAAATTAAAGTGGGATTTGAAAGTCTTGTGCTGCTTATGCAACAGTCGCAGACTTGCGGCACGGCCAGCCTCCGGCCCGTGGGCCGCCGGGAAAGCCGTCGCTGACCGGCCGACTAGCCAGCCCGGGGAGGCGACCCGGCGGTGGGGCCCACCTCTGCCACGTGGCCGCATCCCGCCGCTCGGATGCGTTTGAAATGTCTCCCCCCGTGTGATCGGGCTCCCTCTCCCCTCTCTATATATAGCGAGCGGCTTGGAGCCCTGTGAGTTCATCGTCTCCATCTCCTGCTTGCTCTTGGTAGCTAGTGGATTGGATTATACCTTGCCAGCGAGGAGCACAAGAGATATCACCGGAGAGGAGAAAGGCGACGAGAGAGAGAGGGGGGGCCAAGATGGCGGGAGGGTTCTCGGTGTCGGGGTCCGGGACGGAGTTCGAGGCGAAGATCACGCCGATCGTCATCATCTCCTGCATCATGGCGGCCACCGGAGGCCTCATGTTCGGCTACGACGTCGGGATCTCAGGTAGGCACGCTCGGCCGGCTGGCCGCCGGCGATGTTCCGACCATGGCCATGGCCGGCTTAGATGTCTTTCTTTTGATTAGTTAGTTCATCTCGATTCATATGCGTGTCTCCTGCTTGAAATTGAGTGAGATTCCTCTTGCACGTGTGTGTTATCGTTTGATTTGTCTACATGGCTGTGTTATCTTGCTATGGATAACAGGATAAGCGCACAAGCGCAAGGATTAAAGCGAAACCGATGCGATTTTATCCTTCTCGTTGAACACCTACCATTTACATAGGATCAAAAAGGATTTTGCCATTTTAATGAGTCCATTTTGGGCAATTTTATCCTTCTCACTAATTTCCAGCTTGTAGTGCTCCTACAGTCCAGCTAGTATGATTTTATTGTGGATCCCAAAAATTAATATTTTAGAATGTTATTTTAGAATTTTCCGTTAAAAAAATGTTATTTTAGATAGAAATCGAGTGTTGTGAGCTAGTAGTAGTAGCCACCTGCTTTGACAGGCTGGTAAGTCAATGCATTTGTTTATCCACGGATCAAGCTTCTTGCAACTCAGCTTTCTTTCCTAATTTTGTGTGGCCATGTTCCCTAGCCAATAAATTCCAATTAAAATGAAAAAAAACTTATCCAGTCTTCAATTCAACCTACCTTTTCATGCCGCTCTCTCATACTTGAACACAAAATTTTATGGAACGTTCTAAGTTCATAATTATACATGCATTCTCCCATGATATATGATGAACTTTACGACTTATATGAAACTGATATCCGTTGAAAATCTTGTGATTTTTTTCCTTGGTTAGGTGGCGTGACGTCGATGGATGACTTCCTGCGCGAGTTCTTCCCGACGGTGCTGAAGAAGAAGCACGAGGACAAGGAGAGCAACTACTGCAAGTACGACAACCAGGGCCTGCAGCTCTTCACGTCGTCGCTCTACCTCGCCGGCCTCATCGCCACCTTCTTCGCCTCCTACACCACACGCCGGCTCGGCCGCCGCCTCACCATGCTCATCGCCGGCGTCTTCTTCATCGTCGGCGTCATCTTCAACGGCGCCGCCCAGAACCTCGCCATGCTCATCGTCGGAAGGATCCTGCTCGGCTGCGGCGTCGGCTTCGCCAACCAGGCAAGCAATCTACAACCTTATTACGACATTATATTATTGCATAGTTATAAGTTACAGAGTTAAATAATAAAGTCATTCACGTCGTATACTACTATTTATCACTCATAATTCGCACGGATACTTCCATGGCTTTTTTCTCAGTACTTTCTTGGCAACACCATCTTCTTTGATTCCATATATGAATTACTAATATAAAATGATAAATCAGTTGAGTCCAAAAGTCTTAGCAGAAGAGTTTAAGTCAAACATATAAAGCGGTGGCTGGTTTGAGAATTTGCATCACAAGCATGCCAAAATTTCTGCTTCCATGAAAACGACGTGCGTTCTGTCCTGCCTAATACTATATGAACCACCGTCCTTAGTATTTTTATACGCGAGTCGAGCATATGTTACTACAAAGTGTATTTGTATACGTACTTCTTATGGCGTCAGATACTGGGGTAGTTAGTACTACTGTACTAAAACACGGGGCCCTTCGTAATTGCGGTAATTTTGGGGTCAAACGCGTAGAAGTATGGGCATATATATACATGGATTTATGGACACCTGGGCCGGTGCCGAGAGTCTTGATCGTGCATGACTTGTGTTCGTCTACGTTGACATCTTCCATTGGCAGCAGCATCCGTGTGATAACCTTTTTAAGTTCCAAGATTCCGATGTCCTCGTGACTCTCCAAGTTTAGGATTAACCATGCTCCTTACTGAACCTGGCTAAATTATGCATTCTGTCCAAGTTTGTAGTCGAGACGACGTCTGAAGAAGTTGCAGCCAACCAAGAGGCGATAGGTATGCATGATTTTACAGCCGGTAGTTTTGCGTGTGGCTGCCTGCTATCTGGCCGTCACAGTTGTTATCAACGGAGGAATCGACCTGTGTAATGTAGCAACAGACTTGTGTTCGTCACGTTTGTTGGAGATTGGTCTGCTTTGTTGACTGATCTTTACCGAAACTCCTAGCTAGTTACAGCCACACCTGTCAATGCCTCGATGGATGCAGCTTGAAATACACACATGCTGTTGCAGCTTTGGCTTGCTTTGGTTTGATTTTTAAGCAGAGGCTGCTATGGCTGTTCACGCATATAAGCCACACGGGTCGCAATACATAGACCTTTGGTTTGTTTCACTGAGTTTTAGGCGAAAGTACTACTTGGCTGCTAGTGTGCTTGACTGGTTGTAGGAGTACTTAATTTGCTTGGATTCTTTTTGTTTTATTAGTACTTATAGATGAAACGGTAGTTTACATATTACGCACACACGCCAACACATATGGGACATCTAGACTCAAGTATGAAGCTGCCAAAGACAATAAGTTAAGGAAACAGACTGCTTCACAAACTTTGCTTCACAACCTCTACCGTGAAGCAGCTCCAAAAAAATTAAAGTTTGTGGAGTACATTTTTAGTTGTTCTCACAACTTTTTTTTTAAAGTTGCGTGTGTGGAGCTAAATCCGTTTGACTAAAAATTATGAAGCGGAGCTAAAAACATAGAGCGGAGCAGTTCCAAACACCCTCTAAATATTTAAGAGGTTTAGTACAAGACAATAAGTTAAGTATTCAAGAGGTTTAGTACAGGACAGATTCAGTCTAATTAATCACCACCTAACAAGACTTTGATGGAGGCCTAGGCTCAGCAAACATAGCAGCGGTAGAAGCAGCCAGCGGACACTCCTACTAGTAGTCTAATACCACCAGATGTACAGCTACGGTTTGTTAATTCGACCTCTACTGATCAGGCCCCATGGTTATGGTTAGGATAACAAAAACTATCTGCTCTCAAGAACAAAACTATCTGCATAATTCACGGGTTATGCAGTATTGCCATGTGATTAGGTATTAGGTTCAACGCCTAAGCTACCTTAGGTTGGTATTATACTCGGAATGATTATGTGCACAGTGCACGGGGAATTTATTGGCAGAGTTGGTGCCTTTGTAAGTTTATTACTGAATGATTGTGCTAGAGGTGGCACGCTAAACAAAGGCTTATGAGCTTATCAAGTGTCACTTTGGGCCTAATGGGCCTCGTCAAGCCCATCTGAATTGCAACGCTAACAACAGAGGTGAATGGTTCGTGCAGGCCGTTCCATTGTTTCTGTCGGAGATCGCGCCGACGAGGATCCGCGGCGGGCTCAACATCCTCTTCCAGCTCAACGTCACCATCGGCATTCTCTTCGCCAGCCTCGTCAACTACGGCACTGCCAAGTACGTCACACGTCACACGTCACACACGCATGCAGATACAAACGCAATGCATCGTGGTGCACACAAGCTAATTAAAAGCTGACATGGGCTGCATCATTAATTTTACGCAGGATCCACCCGTGGGGGTGGCGCCTGTCGCTGTCGCTGGCCGGCATCCCGGCGGCGCTGCTGACGCTGGGCGCGCTGTTCGTGGTGGACACGCCCAACAGCCTGATTGAGCGCGGGAGGCTGGAGGAAGGGAAGGCCGTGTTGAGGAAGATCCGGGGAACGGACAACGTGGAGCCGGAGTTCAACGAGATCGTGGAGGCGAGCCGCGTGGCGCAGGAGGTGAAGCACCCGTTCCGCAACCTGCTCCACCGCCGGAACAGGCCGCAGCTGGTGATCGCCGTGCTGCTCCAGATATTCCAGCAGTTCACGGGCATCAACGCCATCATGTTCTACGCGCCCGTGCTGTTCAACACGCTCGGGTTCAAGAGCGACGCGTCGCTCTACTCCGCGGTGATCACCGGCGCCGTCAACGTGCTGTCCACGCTGGTGTCCGTCTACTCGGTGGACCGTGTCGGGCGGCGGATGCTGCTGCTGGAGGCCGGGGTGCAGATGTTCCTCTCGCAGGTGGTCATCGCCGTCGTGCTGGGCATCAAGGTGACGGACCGGTCAGACAACCTCGGCCATGGCTGGGCGATCATGGTGGTGGTCATGGTCTGCACCTTCGTCTCCTCCTTCGCCTGGTCGTGGGGCCCGCTCGGGTGGCTCATCCCCAGCGAGACTTTCCCGCTGGAGACCCGGTCGGCCGGGCAGAGCGTCACCGTCTGCGTCAACCTGCTCTTCACCTTCGTCATCGCGCAGGCCTTCCTCTCCATGCTCTGTCACCTCAAGTACGCCATCTTCGTCTTCTTCTCCGCGTGGGTCGTTGTCATGTCGCTCTTCGTGCTCTTCTTCCTCCCCGAGACCAAGAACATTCCCATCGAGGAGATGACCGAGAGGGTGTGGAAGCAGCATTGGTTCTGGAAGCGCTTCATGGACGGCGCCGACAACCACCACGTCGTCCCCAATGGTGGGAAGAGCAACGGCACCTTCAACGGCGCCGCCGTTTGATTTAGTTGCTGAACTATATCTATGTATGTCACTGATCAGAATCACGGTTGAGAAAAAACACCCATATGCAATGTATGAGCTCATGCGTGACCATGTGAGGTTGATCGATAAGCAGCTAGAGATGGCATGCAAACTGCAGGGTAGTGTAGCAATCTCGACTTTGTAAGTACTACAAGAAATGGCGAGTATTTAAATTCTGAGTGCTTCTAGAGTTTTAGTAGCTTATTTGTACGAGTTGTATCCTTTATATTTCTCCCAGCAAACCTGACACGAGTTGGCACCTCATTGTAACTTGCAGAACAGAATGTCATATATCAGCACCTTTTGTGCCAAATTTAAATTCTGGAGCTCTGAAATTTCATCGGTTTTATGCATACTCGGTGAGGGTGCAATTTAATGCTGTATAGCGGCAATGTGATCCCCAGCAGGAGCAGCTGGCGACAACATTTCAGGATTGCATTTCACACTGATTCCATGCCCGGGCGCATTCCCATGCACGTACGTGGCCGACGTACAAACGCTGCATAATTTAGCTTCAGGGGGGCTGAAAAAAAGAACTGGTAATGCATCTTCTCACTGAAGATCAGAACCATAAACTTTATCATAATTTACATACGAGAAATGATTTCATGCCTACCTATACTATTGCCAACATCAATCCATAATTTAGATGCTGTCTAGCTACATTCTGAAATTATGCTCCGAGGACGATTCTGCGCTTCCGTTTGTGCTCTCCCTTGCAACAACAATCCATACTGGATTCAAAACTGTATTGATCAAATAGGTTTTGCAACGATTATGATTCACTCGCCTGTTCTCATAAGAGAACATTCATGCTCATGTGTCATCATTGTGACGCTTGAAGGCACGCCACGATGACAAGAACTGTCCTCCTGTAAACAAGATAAACTCCAAAACGTCAATATTTCCCGTTTTTTTCAATTAAGGAATGTGATGCGGTGCACCAAAAGACAAGTATGCAAAAGAGCAAAGCCAGCGCCAAATTGGCGTACAGTAAGTCATAGGTCATTGTCTTCAGTCTTGACTGTTAAGTCTAAAGCCACAAAAACAGTGAACTCCGCGCAAACTTAGAACAGCAGATCAATAAATAAAAGTGATATATATACGGCAACAGCTAAAGTTTATTGCACATCAAAACAGTGCACTAGAAACAAGTAAAATTTCTGAACACATATGGTGAACTCAATAACAGATTGTTAAATAAAACAACAGAAACATAACCTATATCAAAGTACTAGAAAATGTATAATCGTACAGTTAGTCTTAGAACTTACATCACATGGAACCTGCACTAGGAAAGTTGACTAAATTCTGATATCTTCAACCCAGAGCTGTTATCTTGGCTCATGTGCTAAAATTTTGTTTTGTTGCTTCCATCTTCAACAATAATTCCCTAATGCTACCTTCCATCCTTGTTTTCATGCTGAGAAATCGATGGTGTGTCCTTTCAATGACTTGGAGTTCTTCAATCTTTCGCTTGCGTTGCTCTTGTAACTCATTTATGTGGAGTTCAGCAATTTGAGTTGCATGATGTTCCTCTATTTGTGCATGTTTTACCATGGTGATATGTTTCAGAGTCTCGGCTTCTTTGCGTGCATCATTGGCACGTTGCTGGTACATACTTGCTTCAGCTTGCTTTAACCTGATTAGGGCATCCAGTTCATCGACAGTGGGCTTATTATCAACTGCCTGGAAGTCAGTTCCGCCAAATTTTCTAAGCATTGATGGGCTCCCGGTGGTTGAAATTACTCCTTGTTTTTCTAAAAATGGAACTCCCTCCAGGGTAACCGATGGTAGCCATGATGGTGCCTTTCGACTTGAACTAGGAATCCCATCTATTCTTTCAGCAATGTTGCATGGAATGCCCTTCAGTGGTACTGATGTACCACTACCAGCGTTAGAATTGTCATCTAGAACAGGAAAATCGAGGATTAGTCTGGTTTTATTGCCAAAAGAACATCTCTAATACAACAACATGATATCATAACATGGATCATATAATCTTTCGGCAGTAATACTGATACTTCTGCTATAGCATTGTGTAAAATATAGAAATCTTATTTCTATTTCCAGAAATATAAAATATCTTTACAAGATAACAAACAAAAAACAAACATCTTTATCAAGCATGAAAACTCTTTTTATTATGAACTATGATTAGTAGCTTACCAGAAAAGAACGCCATGATATATTTCACTACTTCAGAATGATAGGCCCTGTTTTCCAGTTTAATTATCATCTGTTTTACAAAGTCCCTGACTTTCTTTCCCCTTGCATCATCACTTGAAGAAAAAATTCTTTCTACGTACTGAAGCTCCCTAACCAGAGTCTCCATCCTCCATTGCATAGCACATGTTCGGAAGACTTCCTTCACAAAACCAAACATCTCCGATGGATGCCCACAAGCAGCGCAATGGAACTGCATCTCGTCAGTACTATATGCCCTCGAGCCACTTCCCCCCTTCCGAATAAGAGAGTGGCGCAGGCCACAATCAGTATGGCACCAGTGAAGACATACGTCACAACCAACCCAACTACATGTATTAGATGCCATGTCAAAATTTGAGCAGACAATGCACATGCAAGAACTACAGAAACCAGTCTTCCGTTGGCAAACTTTACAATCACAATCATCTACTGGTAGAATGCTCTTGCATGAGGGATTGCGGCATTTCAGATACAGAAAAATGTCAACCAAATCACATGTACCAATGCTGTTACTTTTCTTTATAAAATCTGGAAGACCAGTTCTTATAGCAACGAGTATCTCCAGCAATACGTGTGGACACCTCTGCAGCATTTCGCTATTCAAGTCAGACCTTTTTTTAAGTGTCTCCTGCAATGCTACCACCTGCCCTCTTTTATCCGCATCAGCTATGATATCAGAAATGGCCTCCCTCAAGTATGTTACAGAATTGCTTGTCATCTCATCAAGCATCCTTCCTGTATGATGCAAAGGTTCTGACACTATCTTGGAAACAATCCTCTCAATGACACCAGCACCATTAAGGACAAGTTGTTGCCCATCCTGCCGCTCACCCCTTGTAAGACTGCTGCAGCTTCTCTCTCTTGTGAGCTGCCTTCTATGTCTACTTTGTTCATACCCTGAATCATGAGAATCCCGACTATGAGTTGGTGAGAAAACACCTGAGATCCCTGCGCGCCTTTGAATGTCCTTGGAAATCCCATTGTTCTGCACATTCACACCAACAAAGGTCTTGTCCAGCATATTACCATATTTTACTGTATTCTGAAGGATTGTGGTAGGCTTCCTCTTCTTAGTAGGTTCATTCGACAACTGAACTTGCCATCTTGTGCTGTCGCTCAACTTATCTACACTCTTAAATAAAGGTTTACTGCCCACTGAATGCTCATAGTTGTCTAATGACTGTTGGGTAAGTGAGCAACTAGGATTGTGCACAAATGTTTGAGAATTGGTCAATGATACAGAACCTGTGAGCCCTTCTGAATTTGTGTGGAACGATGATGATGGCAACATTTGGGAGCATGTTGCAAGGTCTAGAGATTCAGATATGGGAACTGAACATTTGAATTCAGGATTCTGTAAACAACCTGATAAGGTAAGTGAAAGGTCAAGCTTCCCTATCTTAGGTGTGTCATCTTCCTGCTTTACACAAACAGTCCTGCTAGATTTTAGCACCTCTGTTCGGTCAATGTCAGGTTGCAGTGCTAAGTCAAATGATCTTCCTACTGAACTTCCTACCCCTATGTCGTCTTCTTTATTAAGGACATCAAATGCTATACCCTTTCCTTTATCTTCAGCACTAGGTTTCCCCATAATTAAATTTAAAGCTGTACCCTCTTCCTTCATATCCCCATTACATTCCTTGCTTGGTTGAAGGAACACATTAGCACCTAGTGAGTTAGCTTCCAAACAAAAACCTTTTACTTCCTTGTCGATAGTTTTATTCTCAGCAGCTGCCTCTTGTTCTGGGACTTCAGTGTCACTTAATGCAACTATATTTTCACGGCGATGGCTTGGGAGTGCCTCTTCCACATGTTGAGACGCATCAGGTTCAAATGATTCACTCATCTTCTTGCTGGATATAGTACATTTTTCATTTATTTTCATTTCTGGGGCCCCTTGGCTTGGAGAGGTCGTCACCTTTTCCTGCACCAGTTCCTCTGTAATAGTTGGCTGCTTGCACTTTTCGGCTATGTCAAGAGCAGTACTAGGACAACCATCTTCTGCAGTTATTTTTTCATGCATTGCTTCCTTTACAGTTCTAGGTGAATTGCCCTCTCCCACCACATCAGCAGTTCCATTTAGCACCAGCTCTCCTTCAATTGTTTCCTTCAACATATCAGAATCAATCTTCTCTGACTCAACACCATTGACAGTTCCATCTACTGATGCCATTCCTTCCTGAGGTGTCACCTGCAGAAGACCAGATGAAGTGCCACATTCAACCCTGTGAACATCATTGGCAGTTTGATCTCTCGTTTTTCCCAGAAGAACTTCTTGATGCATACCACACAAACTGACCTTCCCAACCACATCAGCAGCATCAACAGCTTCATCTAATGCCATCGCTTCCTCCTGAAGTCCTTCTTGATGTATGCTGGATGAAATGCCCAGCCCAGATTCATCAACAGCGTTGGTAGTTTCATCTCGCACAATCACCTTTTCCTGAATAGCCTCCTCCTGGTTGCTAGATGAAGTGCCCTTCCCAGCTTCATCAACAGCATTGGTAGTTTCATCTCGTATAGTTGCCTTTTCCTGAATAGCCTCCTTCCGGATGTTAGATGAAGTGCTCTGCCGAGCTTCATCAACATCATTAGCAGTTTCATATCGTATAGTTGCCTTTTCCTCAATAGCCTCCTCCTGTACACTAGATGAAGTTCTCTGCCCAGCTTCCTCAGCAGCATTTGCAGTTTCATCTCGTATAGCCGCCTTCTCACAAACAGCTTCCTGCTGGATATCAGACGAAGTGCTCTGCCCAATCGCATCAACAACATTGGCAGCCTCATCCCGTATTATCGTTTCCTCCTGTGGCACCTTGTGACTCCTACTGGATGAAAGGCACTGTCCAACTTGATTGACAGCATTGGCAGTCTCATCTTGCCCTTGCACCTCATGTCCTCTCCCTGTTGACACCGCGGCATCTGAGGTTGATTTTTCATGCCTTGTATGAGTTACCGTTCCTGCTTCTGCAATCATACCATCCTTGATCTTCTCCTCTTCCCACCCTGCATTGCGAGCAGCAGATGCACCATCCACCCCTTTACCATGAGCTCCTAAATCCCCTCTCACACCAGAGTCCACTTTTTTCACCTCGCCGCGCTCTGGTCCTTTCTCCTTGGCATGCCCAGACTCAATCTGCTTCCGGTGATCCACCGCAGCAGGCCGGGCCTTGGTCTCGGGATCTGGCGCAACCTCCCCTTCCTCCATCTCGCTGATGCCAAAGCTCTGCTTTCTGAACTTCTCCACCCTCGCACCCTCAAACCTCCTGCTAGATTCACTGGGCGACCGCAGTGGTGGCGTCGGCGGCGACGCCCCGGACCGCCTGGGCACTGCCCTGTACCCATCCAAACCTTCGGAATCCCTCCACCCGCCGCTCTGCCGCCTCCACGCCGAGCTGCCTCCGTCCCGCCGAGACCGGTCGCGCTCCGAGCGGAACCCCTTGGGGAACTCCCGCCGGAAGCCTGAGAAGCTCTCGGACCGGTGCATCGCCCGGTCCCCGCCGTACCCTCGCGGAGATGGGGACTCCCGGTACCGGTGGTCGTAGAAGCCGCCGCCACCGCCGCCGCCGCCGAACCCCTTCCGGCGGTCGAACCCATCGCCGTCGTAGTCCCCGGCCGCCTTCTCGGCGGTGGGGGCGGCGGGGGTCCGCGGTCGTAGAACCTTCTCCGGTCGTCGTCCATGTCATCTCCGTACGACCTCTGCCGCTTCATGACGCGGCTGCCGCAGGCCGGAAATCAACTGCCCCTCCGATCCGCCGAGGAGGGTGGGCTGTGCGGCTGCGGGGTAATCAGGAGGAGAGATAAGGAAAGAGAGGAGCAGCTTGTACGGGGAAAGGCGTGCGCGAGATGGCTACCACCCCCACTCCCATCCGCTGCTCGCTCGCCCGCCCGCCGCTTGCTTCCGGGTCACTCCTCCCCTCCCCTCTCGATGTCTCCTTCCTCCTCTCGCAGTCTCTCTCGCTCCCGGCCACCACTCCACTGCCCCCACGGTCGCGGTCAACGGCCGTCACCTGGATTTGGACCCGGGTCGGAGATTTTTCACCCCGCTGAGCACCGCGGTAAAAACGCTGCGGATCCGCTCCTGTGTGTGTTTTTCACCGACGACGACGAGAGGGAAGCAGGACACGCGAGCTCCTGAGCTCCTCCATGCGTGCGGACTGGCGTCGCTGCGGGACCCGGGCGTCAGAAGAGACCAGAGGCGAGTCAGGCGACGACGGTGGTGGGGTAAACCGGGGCCACCCGCGCCACGTGAAGGTGGAGGGGATCCGGAGCGGGGGGACGCGGGGACGGGGCCGCAGCGGCGCGGGGTGTGGGACGCGCGGCCAGTGAGGGAGGGGGATCGAGCGGGTGGGTGTGGGTGCGGCGGCGGTGGTGGTTGGTGGCGAGTTGGGGATGCGGTGGTGATGGGTTTGATCGATACTCGTTTGATGACGGGTGGTGGACTGGTCTGGTGGTGGTGGGAGGAGTCGGAGCGGAGCAGCGTGGTAGCGTGGGTGGGTCAGCTTTTTGACTGGTGTTTGCCTAGATCGGCGAGCGGTTAGCATCAGCGTTTTGACTTTTTTGACCCCACAAGCACAAGGCCACACCTATGACACTACACGGCTGCCTTCCATCGTCTATTTGTCTGCAAGTCCAAGTGGGCTGTGTTTTTCTCTCATTCAATTATTTTTTCTTCTTCTTCTCCGCGCTGAAAAGGAAAAAGGGAGCCAAAACAATTGTGGGGCTTTGATGGGAGTATGCTGGCAGAAGCAGCCAAGTGAGGAGCAAGAGCGAGGGAGAGAAGAGATGACGACACAGGATCCCACTATTTTTTTAATTATAAAAGACTTATATGTCGGCTTTTTTCTAATTTTTTCTTTTTAACTGTAAGCTATGTATGTCAAATAAAAACTGAATCAAACATGTCAAATAAGTGTTTTTTAAACCGTTCCTGTACTTCTGTACTTATATACAGAGAGAGAGAAGGAGTTGGTTTCTTTGGTACATACACACAATTTTTTTATTTATCTCATAGCTGTCAAATCCTTCCATCTAATGTCTCAAAACGCCCACTTTAGCCTGTGCCTACCAATGCTATGGTGAAATCATGGGATCCTACACCGCCACAGGCGGACGCGCTGCCTAATTGCTCGCCCTCTCGCAAACGTTTCACGCGCTCGCCGTTTCCTCCCCAAATCACGGACACCAAGTATCATGATGCGCCAACGCAGCCTCCCATCGTCATTCCCCCGTACCCACGCAAAGGAGCGGCTAGGAGAGGTGTCGTCCACTCGAGGAGCGAAGCTCTCGACATGGCGAGGTCTGGCACATGCCAATACCTCAACCACAGCGACACGAGTCTTCCCACCCCACTTCCTCCTCCTTAATACTATAGAATTTTTTTGCATTTTTAATTTTTTTTAAAGATTTACAAAAATAACTTCCGAGTTTGAAAAATTTCAAAACTAATCTCCTCCCGTCCTCTGGGAGGACGTGAAGGAAAAACGCCCTTCCGGAGGACGAAAAATCCGACGTGGCGGACGGCCGTGCGGGGCCGTCTCGCGCGCGGTGGCATTTTTGCGGCGGCGCCCTTTCCCGCCCTTGGGAAGGGCGTTTTATCGTGCACGGGGGCCGCCGCAAAAATGCCGGGGCGGCCTTTTGCAGGCGGCCCTTCCCGCCCTTGGTAAGGGCGTTTTATCACCGTGCACGGGGCCGCCGCAAAAGGCCGGCCGCCCTGGCATTTTTGCGGCGGCCCTTCCCGCCCTTACCAAGGGCGTTTTTCACCGTGCTTACAGGGGCCCATTCCCGCCTTTCAAAGGGCGTTTTCCCAAACCCTAATTGCCCCGATCGACATCGACCCACTCTCTCGTGTTGTTTGAGATGTAAAATGTTATCGTCGTATTTTGTGCTAATATAACAAATCCATTGGATTTGTGGTATTGTTGCAAATGTAACCGTCTTCGTGATTTGTCGTATTGTTTGAAATGTAAATGTTATCGTCGTAAGGATGCAAATGTAAATATTGTTGCAAGTGTAAATGTTCGAGGTATCGTACATATGTTGTTTGCATTACTTGTGAACATATTATTTTAACCAAGTTAACTTAGTTGCAATGGTTAAGCGGTTGTTTGTCACGGTGTTACATAACCCATTAGGTACGGATGATGCAATACAACTAACTCATCCCCACGAGTGAAGCCTCGGCTACCTACGGAACCGTTCAAGGGCGATAAGCTTGTCATCAATTTTCTCTTTCCTTCTCGGCGTTGTACTCCTTTTGAGTTTCACATTCGGTTACTTTTAAGCCGTTATATTGGGGAATGACATTGTCGATCCACCTAGTGAATCCACACCTTCTTTGAATGCCCAGTAAAGAAACACATGTAATCGGTTAGAGAGCCACTAGAGCGAAGACGTTTGCATAATTGATAAAATGAAAGACGTACAACGAAGTCGTTGTCTAAGTTGGGGCAAATGAAATATCTCCGACCATATGTTCGTGGTTCAAATGAGGTAGCCATCTTGCAACGATCCCTACAACCGCACATAGGACGCTCCGACCATTTAGGGAAACCCAGTGGGTTGTTCCTCCATGCTAAGCTTGCGATTTCGACGCGACGTTCATACTCCATCCAAGCCTGAATGAATTGTTCAGTGGACTCAGGTTGTGTTACCGTCGACCGATCGAAGCGGGTTTAACCGTATCGATCCAATCTTTGTATGGACACCGACGTACATCCTCCTGGTTGCACATTTTTTATGGTCGGAGTTAAAAATGGAACAAGCGAAAAGGTTAAAGAAAGAAAAATTATACTCACGACAAAATCGTCATCCGCAATCTCGGGACACACGAAGCATCTTTGTCCTCTAGTTGCTTGTCTTATGGATCTTACCACTTGGCAACGTAGACCACAGTGGCATTCTGGACGTTCCCGCCATGTGGGTAGTGCCGGTGATCCATAGGCCGTCCAAAGCTTCGCGCGAACTCGACGTTGGTACTCGGCCTTCGTTGAAGGTAGTCGACCTTGTTTCGCTAAGTGGGTAGTAACGTGTTCCGTCGGTTCGTGGGTTCTCCGTATCTATCCACTCAACGAAGTTGCACACCCGACGATATGCCCGCATGAGGTGTTAACACGATATACAATCAAGTTAGCGTTTCGCGTGAAGATTTTGTAGATGAAAGCGGTGCGATAAGCCATACCGATCAATGTTGGCGCATTGGAAAAATCGTCTCCCCCGGTTTCGCGAGGAGGGACGACGTAAGTATGCACCATCTCCACAATGGCATAATGGACGGTCACACCATGGTGGAATAAAACCGCTCAAAGGATGGAGTCGCCGTGGAGACGCTCAAGGAATGGATGATCCAAGATCTCATTGCAGGAGTAAATGTAGAAAAGAGAATGCAAATTTGAAGAGCTCGTATTCGGATCTAGGCAATATATAGTGCAGGAGGTGACGGTTCACATCTATGTATCGTTTATGTCCGTCACGGGCAACATGATCGAGACGTATCATGTAGGATTGTCACGGGGCAAAAGTTGATAGCGACGTATCGTGCGGGACTATCACGGGGCAAAAGTTGATAGCGACGTATCGTGCGGGACTATCACGGGCAAAAGCGATAGCGATGTCTCGTGCGGGTCTAACTGGGCCGAAAGTTTTTTTGTCGTTAGTAAGAGTATCATGCAACGAACGATACGGAAGGATCTCGTGACATGTGAGTGCGACGAATGTACATAGATATATACAAACATCAAACACAAAATAAATATTTACAATTTGTACAAACCGTTGCACACGCAGCTCCGACGAGGCCTCTTACCCCTATCCCTCCTAGGCGTGCTCGACGTGCCCCCGAGAGTACGTCGCCGTCTGGGGGCACGCCACGACTAGCACGGACATCCGGCGCGGGCGTCTCCGTGGCGGGTCCCGGCTCTGTGGTAGAGGTGCTCCACCGAGCCGAGAGGAGGCGAGTACGTCCCGATCCGGGTCCTCCGGATCGTCGAAGTCGTCGCCCGTACTCGACCCCTCGTCGCCTCCCGGACCCGCCCGCTGCGTCGACGAAGTCCCCGACCGAAAATCCCCGCCGAGTAGAATCCTTCCGTATGTAAGCAATGTGAAGCATCGGTGACTTAAACTAACACGTGTGAACTAATCATCGGACGACGCTTGCTCACCTCCGCGACGAGGGGACGAGAACGGAGGATCCGCTCGCTCCAAGAAAGCTCGCAGGCTGGGCCGAGTAGCGAAAGGCCGAGGATCGACGATCCACTCGCGCCCGCCGTATCCCCGCTCGGTAGCGTCGGACCTAGGCGACATTCGGTTTGTTAGATCACGTTGTAGGGTTGACACAATGAAAATGAGTGGAACTAACCCGTGGAAGGACCAGGCCGTGTGGTGACCATCCGGTCTGGACCGCGTGGACGAGGACTGTAACACCCGTGGAGGAACCGCGTCGACGGCAGAACGACACGAGAAGATCCGCAAGATCTTCCGTGCCGTCGTCTCGCATCCGCTCGAAGGTCATCTCTGTTCCACCTCGTTCGGGTGAATGCTCGCGCCCAACCTCGCATCACCGAGTCGATTTCGGCATTCAATGCCCGTGCGGCGTCGGCCTACAAAAATCAAAACAAGTTAGGTTTTTCGCTCCAATAAAAAACATAATGACGTACAAAGGCTTTAATGCGGACAAATCATGACGTACCCCAACGAAGTAGTCCCGGTCTCGATGCAGGGGTAGGTGTCCGTGATCGCGCTGTCAGGGCGGCTGGCGCGACCGGTGTGAAGGTCACGCGCGGACGCGTCCGCGGTAGGTACCACCGAAGGTAGGCGGTGTAGTTCTCCTCGGAGTGGGCGTAGATCTCGCCGATCACCTCCTCGGTGGCTATCGCCCGGCCCGCCACGTATTGCGCATACGTGGTTCCCGGGGAGCCTCCGCTTGTCCCCGTCGAGACAACTCTGCGTACACAAGAAAGGTCGACTATAGTTCCATTTAATTTGACACAATAGTAGTACATTTGAAATAGAAATACTCACCGGTGGTCTGGTGGGGAACGGCAACCGACGTCTACCGGAATCCCCGGCGCAGCTTCGAATCGCCTCATCACTCGGCCAGGCGGTGAGGCTCGACGGTGATGTCGTACACCATCGGGATCAACGTCATCCAAGAGGCCGAGTCGCGCGTGCACAACGTGGAGAGGCCTAGAGGCGCCCGAGCCGCGACCGCCCGCGTGTATGGCTCCCGCACAACGTCGTACGGCTGGATAAAAATCAAGTGGTTACAAGTTTTGTTCAACACAATTTAAATATTTGAAAGAAATATGACTTTGTACTTACGTTGCGTCGAAACCAAGACGAACCCATCGTAGGCCCGTCGCCGGGTTCTCGAAAGCCCGCTACGTCGTACGGAGAGGTGTCGACGACCGGTCGGCCGATCGCGAACCGCTCCGCGCCCACACTGTAAGAGAAGGGGACACTGTGAAGATCGCTCCGGATCGTCTTCGTGCACGCGTCGCACGCCCACGGTAGGTGGTCAGAGCACGGCTGAACCCCAATCCACTGAGGCACGCCGCCTATCTCCGCGTCCGCTATCGACCGGGCGTAGTGGATCAGGCCCCTCTCTGCAGTGTTCCCCGACGTGTTGGTGAACATCACCCACCCGAACAACCAAAGCGGTACGCCTCCAACGAGCGTCGCACGGAGTACTCGTCGGCGTCGGGGTGGAGCTTGTCGGCCTACAAAGGACAAAACCATGTTAACAAACATCAGATGTAATGAAAAATATCGAAGTCTTGAAGTTAAGTTACTGTGAACTGCATAATCCAAGTCTTCGTAGGCTCGGTGGTCGCGTAAGGGTAGATCGACTGAACAGCTGGGAGCCCCGGTAGCCTCATCACCTGAGCAAAGCGCGCAGTGATGTCGTCCCTCCATCCAAAACACCGTCCACAGCCCGATGCCTCTCCCGGCTAGTGGTAGCCCTAGCGGTAGGAGACGTCCCCGGCGTCGGAGCCATCTCCCCACAAGGAAGATGGAAGGTGTGCGTCTCGGGCGCCACCGATCCACCAAAGTAGCTATCGGGGACCGGTCCGCATCGAACCGTTTGGCCTGGTCGTGATCGTGGGCACGCGCCTCAACGAGTCTGCAGAGAGCGATCAGGCCAGACTCACGTTACCTGCATATCATACACATAGTGTAATATTAGTATCAAGCATAGTGCTCCTGCAATAAGTGATAAGAGTTTGAACGTACCGCTCGACGTGTCGCGGATCGACACGCAACAACTCGCGCGACGGCCGTGGACGAAAGGTGGTCAGCTGAGCACCCTGCACTGCCGACAAGTACGACCGTGCGCCTGTCCACCCGTCTGCGAAAAGCGCCGGTGTATCGTCCGCCATACCGCATGAATACATGAAGCACACAATAAGCAATTTATAAGAAAAATCAAAACAACATGAATACATGACATAAATGGTCCATTATATCTCAACATAAAAAAAGTTCACGTCTTAATTCAAACTAACAAACACAACATATAAGTATCACAACAACAATAAACCAGTTTACGTCTCACAATGATAAATATTACACGCACGACAGATGGCAACAACATGACAAATAGTACAAATATCGGATCACCACTACATTGAAAAGGAGCAAACAAAATAATCAAGCCATTGCATCTCCAGTGGACGACGTAGTCGCTGCACGAGCACGTCTAGGACGTGGTCGCCTCGTTGTTGTTCCTTCTCCGGATGGACGGCTACCATCGGAGGGTCGTCCGGAAAGTCCCGAACCTTCGACGGTTGAAGTTTCGAATTCTTCGGGCATTTTTGTATGTATGTCCGCGCTCATCGTATTTGCTGCAACGTAGGGTCCTTCCCCGGCCTCGGACTCGTCCATGTCGTTTCTGATGCGTCTCGACTGACGACGTCCCTTTTTCATCCTTAACTTCGATGGATCTGGAATGTAGAACACTTGTGGCCGCAGTGTTGTGTACGATCCAGATATCCCAAAACCATATATCTCCTCCTTCCACGTATGAAAAATCGATTCTTTCCGTAGTACCGTGACACATAAATATTCGGAACTATGCCGCAGCCCCTACCAAGGCAAGGACGTGTGAGCAAGGCGTATGTCTAAGCTTCGGCTTCATACACTGCAGCCTACAACCACCATCCGCATGAAGCACACATTCCTGCACAGCTTGAACACGGTTGATGCCGCGCCTTCTCCTGTCGACACACATGATCTCGTACCGAAGAACTTGGGTTCCTTGGGGGATTACTCGTGCTTCATAGCCTTCGAATTTTGTCTTGCATATATTTCGTCACCACGTTGCCAAATACAATTTTGTTATCGACCATTAAAGGGGATATTTTCTTAAATCTATCCCTAAAATATGCGCGTGCCATGAAGGATAAATTCCACAATACCCACCAATGGAAGCCCCCTAACTCCTCGCATCACCCAGCTTGTACACCTTGGCCGGTTCGTTGTCATTATACCATATCGAGCTCCGTCGGTGTCATACAACAGAGACCACTTTTCTTTCGGTTCATTCTCTATCCAAGGGGAGAAATTACGTATTGATGGTGCGACCTCCTTCTCATTGTTGGCGGGTCATTATGCAATGGACCAAGAGGTACAAGAGCTCGTCAACTCGGCAAACGAGATTGCTCGTCGGTTTGCTTCGTTGTCGCCTCATCCAACCTTCTCCACATCTCATTTGAATTTTTCTCTTGATTTTGACCACATAGCCTCTTGAATAGATCCATCAGTGCTTGTTCTTGAATTGTTTGTAGAAATTGGCTCCCATATGACGCATGCACCACCTACTCCGAACATCATGCCACCTAGCGGAAGTCCCTCTCGGCCAACCATTCAAGGTAGTCGATTGCCCTCGGCATGCGGCATGACGATCATGTATGAGACAAACATTGGGCCTCATACGAACGACTTGGCATCGAACTCTCTCCAAGAACCAATACCCTTTCGGTGTTCTCACTCTCGACAAATGCAAACGCCATTGGTAACACTGGTTGTTCCCATCCGCTCCAATCGCCGTCGATCGACCTCTGTATTTCCCGCCGAAAGGTTCCATCTATGCACAGCACAGGCGACGTGAACAAATGCGTTGATGCAAGCACCAATCGAGAAAAAGGCTTTTTGCAGCACGCTCTTGCTCGAATCAGTAGATGATGGAAATGTCCGAATGTCGTAGTAGGTATTGGGGTTTCTCGAGCAATGGTGGCTAATAGACGAGGTAAATTGTCATACGATGCTTCAAATGTGCCATACCTCATCTCCAATATCTTTTGTTTCGCCCTCCAAGCCTTCGCATAGCTAATAGTACACTTGAATTTGTTCTCAATGTGCTTAATAATGGAGCTCGGTTCAAAATCCGTGTTTTTAACAACATGGTCAGTACATCTCACCGGCAACAAACGCCGAGGTGATGTTGCGGTGGTACTTATCTACCCCCGGCAAGACATGTGTGCTCACCAACAATGCTCACTTTCCAATAGTCATTCCATTTTCCCTTGTATGCATGAACGTGCCACGGACAATCATCCTTCATACACTTCACATCATACACATAGTTCGTAGACTTCACCACCCTAAACTCTCTATGCAAAGACACCGCCCAATGCTTCACTGCCTCTTTCATGTCTTCCTTATGAGCATACCTAGCACCCTGGATGACCTCGTTATCTTTGTATTCAAATGAAACATGCTGCCCTTCCGAGATAACAAGCCGAGAGAAATCAACTTGTTCCCAATCGACGGCATGACATCTTCTTCCTCATCCGATGATTCATCGCCCTCCGCCTGCTCATTTTCGAATCCTCCCTCTCCATTTCTTCAACAATTGCTTCGATTCTCTCTCCCTCGTCCGCCACGCCAATCGCCTCCTCTAAGCTTGCTTCATTGCTTGGACCTTCGCCATACTGTTTGCATTGTATTACGCTATCGATTTCTTGCAGTGCCACAAAAATAACAAGGGGCCAGGACCTTTCAAGTGCCATGTCCACATAACGTCTCCACGACTCAGTGTTATCAATAGGCATAAGTTCCCAATAATATCCTTCTGTTGCACGACTTACTACAACGGATAGAGACATTGTGTTCACTCTTGTATCCACTTTAAATCCACGTAGCAACCAACTATACACTCGACTCAAATGTTTTCTCGCCCGGCCTATCGATGCCCTTTGATTTCACCTAAATTCGACAAATCTACACCTTCGGACCGTATCTAACGTTGCCTTCACCGTGAACTATCTGAAATATGATCTTACTTGCCATAGTGCCTGACAAACAAATTGAAACTGAGTTTATTCCATACTACGAATATATTTCCTAGATGATTCTGTGCCTAACTTAATTTCTTTTAACAATATGTTCTCTCGGTCTACATCTTAAATTTTCCAAAATCGATTTGTTCGTTCCATCTACCGCCAATCGTAACTCGTTCATTTCAGTTTGCCAAAATTTATAAACTAAATTCAATTAACTCGTAGTTTATATCTAAACATATTTTGATCATCAACAAAATTATACGTACGATTTTCTATAGTGCTTACCATCTACTCACATAATTTATACTTACATCCAAACACATTCTACCTAAGTTGATCTATCTATTCTACCTATGTTAATGTCTATTAAATATCCTTGTTGATCTATCTATTCTTCCTATGTTACTGTCGATTAAATTATCTACATTGATCTAAATTAAACCATCTGTTTTACAAATCTATAACAAATTATTCAATACCTATTCAAATATTACAAATTTATATTTTTCCTAATATTTCATTTACATACTAGCTAACAAACAAAATAATGACGAGATATTGCATTTACCTCCAATGAAGTACGCAATCCAAGGGCTTCGCCGCGCTCCTCCTCTTCCTCACCTCTCTCTCTCGTTCTTTTCTGGATTTGGAAAGGTGTAAATGAGCTTGAAATGATTGAGAGTCGGCTTATATATCGGCTCGGGTAAAAAGCCCTTGCAGAGGGCGGGAAGGAGGCCGCCGCAAAATTGCCTGGTGGCCGTGGCAATTTTGCGGCCCCCGTAAGCACAAGAAAAACGCCCTTGGTAAGGGCGGGAAGGGGCCGCTGCAAAATGCCGTGGCGGCCGGCCTTTTTGCAGCGGCCCCACGTGCACGGTGAAAAACGCCCTTACTAAGGGCGGGAAGGGGCCGCTGCAAAAAGGCCGGCCTTCCCGGCATTTTTGCAGCGGCCCCGTGCACGGTGATAAAACGCCCTTCCCAAGGGCGGGAAGGGGGCCGCCCGCAAAAATGCCACCGCGCGGCAGACGGCCCCGCACGGCCGTCTGCCACGTCGGATTTTTGGCCCTCTGGGAGGGCGTTTTTTCCCTTCACGCCCTCCCAGAGGGCGGGAGGAGATTAGTTTTGGAATTTTTCAAACTCGCAAGTTATTTTTGTAAATCTTTAAAAAAAATTAAAAATACAAAAAATTCGAATACTATAGGGCTAATTAGCGGATGGTCGTGCGTGGCCCGATCCGCGTGGTCAGTTGGCCCATTCCGTTTTGGGCCACACGGTTTCGGCCTCTCCTTTTTTTTAAGCATTTTTTCTTTTTTTAGTTTTTTAATGGATTTGATTATTTAGCAGGTCACTCAATTCTATCATCAAGGCCTCTTTTTCTTTGTTTAGCAGGCCTCCTACTCACACATGTATACATAACTTTGTATACGTATATGTACAAAGTTTATATATGGGTATATATTTTTTATACATCGAAAGTGTATGCGTATACATAATATATATACACACACTATAAATTTTCGTCCAACTGGTTATTTTATAGAAAACCCTTTGAGTGTTTATAAAATTAACTCGCAGTCCCAATGCTAAAAAGAAAGAAAGGACTTGGATGAAGAAAAGACCTCCTGCGCCCCTCCCTTCTGTCCCCATCCGCGTCGCGCCCCGCGCCCCTTCCTCCTGTCGCTACTCGGAGCTCCCGCGCTGCGCCTGCGTCCTTCTCTCCCGTCGCTGCTCGGAGCTCCCGCGCCGCCGCCTGCTTCCCTTTCTGCGTCGTCGTTCCGTTGCAATGCACGGGCATTTTTGCTAGTATATATATATCATAGGATCGAATAAAAAACCAAGCAACCAAAGGGGGGTGAATTGTTGGAACACCAAAACCCAAAACTTTTAGTGGAATTAAAAGAACCCTCAAACCTGATGAAGTTGCACCGGTCACACCGTCTGTCGGTCTGACCGCCATCACCCTGCCTGTTGCTGCTCATCGCTACCGATCCGACCGCCTTGATACCGCCGTCAGACCACCACCTTTCCATCAGTCAGACCGTCCATAGTACTCCGATCAAATCATGGACGTCGGAATCCAGAAAAACATGTATCGAGGAAACTCTTAAAAATAGATCAACTTTATTGCATCAATATATATTTACAAAGTGCATCTAAAGCACTTCTCTCTCAACCCTTAAACTAGAATCGAAGCCTCGAAGCAAACCCTAACTTTTCTCTCCCCAAAAGTCAATATCTTCTAGCTTTAACCCCTCTTCTATTTATACCCACAACATGGTTTTCCCTAGCCACGAATTCAACTAGAACTATGACTCCTAATCACATAAAAACGTACCAAATCAGGGATGCAACATCCTCATACAACTCCAAACTTTTCAAACTTACTCCAATCCAAATTCGACTACTCTTTTCATACGCACACAACATCACATGTATGCCATATGAAAACCTTCACTTTCACGTGCATTTTTTCTAGCCTCAGCATCCTGCATAATCTCCTTGACCGTCTGGACCTCAACTTCTCCCAAGCCTAGTCTCGATCCATCAGCAGTTATACTCCTATGTCCTCAAGCAACACCTGCACATAAACAAAGAAACTTCATATCCGAGTACAAGTTCACACTAACTTAACTCACATCAACATACAATAGTATCACATACGAATAAAAACTATCTAGAAGTCATAAACATGAAGCAATCTAGAAATTCTACAAAAACAACCTGAAACTGACTCCCACCTAGAGTTTGCTGGTTTGACCGTTGGGCTACCCAGTCAAACCAACCAACCTCCATCGGTCTGACCGGCGACACCGGCCCAGGCTGACCGTTCTCCTAGTGCCAACTTGCATCGTTCATCGATTGAAAACATTATTTATCGTATTTTCATAAACACTTACCTTTGATAATTGTTCATCAACAAGATTTAATCATCCATAATTCTACAATCTTCCCCTTGAACACATTGGCAACACCTTAGAAACAAGTGTTTTTGAAAAACAAAAAACAAACACGAATCAAAAAACACAAACGACTCAATTCTCCCCTTTAGGAAGGATGCATTTTGTATATTCCCCCTTGACAAAGATTTTATCAAAAATTTTAAAAGAGAAAATACAACCAATAAAGCATAAATGTCATGGTTGTCACTTTTAATAACCAATTTTTATTTTTTGATTTTAATTATTTTTTCCGGAGAGCTTTGAAGTGTACCTAAAACAATTCATGAGCATGTGTTGCAAAACAAAGAGATGAAGTCATCAACTAGTTAACAAGCATGCATTAGAGTATAAACATGAATTAAATATATTAAAAGATATTACAATTAAGATCAAATCAACAATAAAGATTCATGTAAACAAGCAAATTATAATGTGACATATTCACTAGTATATAGGTTGAAAGAAAAATCCCCACATATAGACCTATTGCATTATTACTCATTCTCAAATTAACTCCACAAAAATAATAACCAAGAAAACATTCAAAATTTATTTGAGCTTTTTCTCACTTTGACATTAAACATTTAACATAAAATATCTCAATTATTTTGGGTATGTCCTTGTTGTAAAGACCGTTTCCAAGGATTCGGCACCCATTATTTTTCTTACCGTGAATACATCCTTATCGTAAAGACTATTTCCAAGGATACAGTATTTACTTTTACCTCGCTTAAAAGTAAAAATACAAATAAATTTTGCACTTGAGGCATTTGAAACAATTAAAGAGCAATTTGAGGAATAACAATCCAAGAAGCATATAAATAACCATTAGTCATCCAAATTAAGCACTAGTTTCAATATTACTTATTTACTTAATTCAAATAAAAAAATAGTGTCATGCGTCATCTCCCTTAAAAACAATATCTAAGCCTCATATAAAGAGTAAAATGCATACAAGCTAACATAGCAACAAATATACCTCAATTATTTTGCTAGCATGCACAAGAATATACTAGAGGTATAAAACAAAGCTATTCTTTTTTATTTTTATTTATTTTCAGATTTAAGAGCAATGCATAAATATAAACATGAATGGATAGGATAACATTTACTCCCTCTTAAAATAACCTCCAATTCTCCCTAAAGAAAAATAAAAAATAAATTAAAGATTTTGAAAAAGACATCCAATTGCTAATGATATCACCAAGGTTCTCATGAATTGGCACATTCATTATTACCGAAACTACTACCTCAAAAACTAGCATATGAAAAGCTAATAAATAAGAAAATAAAACAAAATTGTGTCAATCCAAAAGTAAATTTAATTGATGTTACCTTAAAAAGCAATTGTCGTCTCAACATTGAACGCACATGAAAAGTATGCCGTCAAAATACCTATGAACAAAAAGATGTCAAGACCTTCATGTTGGGGTCAGATAAAAGAAATTTTAGAATCCAACATCGAGTCACATGATATAACGCCTGTGATTTTTACAATTTTTCCAATTTCAGAATTTGTTTAAGTGCTATCCTTTTTTTCCAGTTCCACGAAATTTTCGAACCAGGTTCTTTTTCAATTCCAATTTTCTAGCCTCATTCAAATAATTTCTCTTCCGTCCAAAGATTAAAAAAATATTTTTGGACTTTGACCGCCTGATGGATGTCATGCTCCGCTTTTTCCCCTAGTAGTAAATCACCCGGAAAATCGTGCAAAAGAAATCGTCGGAAAAGTTAAAGCAAGACAAACCTGGAATTTTTAAAATCCAGTTAATAAATGGAAATGGCTTGGTGGAATTTTTCTTGGATTCCCCGTGTCAAAATACGCTAACAGGATTTTTATCGGAATTTTCAGAGCACCAAAAACAATTTTAAAAAGTAAATTAGGCTAATCGGAATTAAATTCCTAAAGGAAAAGGGTTTTTCATTTTCCTTTTCCTTTTTCCTTTTTCCTCCTTTTTTTTTTCCCGTGGGCCTTCGCCCACTCTCCCTTCCCTTTCGGCCCGGCCGGCCCCGCTTCCCCTCCCCTTCTCTCTCCTCCCCTTCTTCACTTAGGGCCGGCCCAAATCTCCCTTAGTCGTGCGCCTAAAAGTCCAAAACACCTCCCCCTCAGGTCAGGGCAATGACAAGCGGGCCCCGCTTGTCATCCCCGACCTCCGAATGAGCCGGCTGCATCCCGCGCCCATGCGCACGCACGCCCGCGCGCGCCGCTTCTCGCCACGTTCCGCCTCGCCCTCCCCCGCCCGCGCCACCCGGCCCCCACTCCCGCACCTCGCGTCCCACTTCCTCTCTCTCCCGTGCGCATCGAATCGGCCGCGTTTCAAAATTTGGCCGCCGCCTTACCCATGCCACGTCGCGCCGCCATTCCCGCTCAACCTGGTCGTGCCGCACCGCCTCAACCCCCTATAAAGGATCCCCACATCCCGTTGCGTCTTTCCCCTTTCGCATTTGCCCGCATTCGTGCCGTCCCGAGCTCCCGCACCGTGCAAGCACCGCCGCCACCGCAGAGCTCCACTTTTGGCCGCCGTTCCGACCGAACCACCGCACCCCGCACACAACCAACGCCGCCACCACCTTCGTCGCTCTTGGCAACACATTTCCCCGCGCCTTTCCCCAAAATTCCGTCGCCAAAAGCACCGTCGCCGTCGTCCCTTTCGCTTCGTCTTCGGTGAGCTTCACCCCTCTCTCGCCCTTTTGTTTTCCCGTGTCATTACCGTTCCCGTTTGGTTCCGTGGCCGCCGCACCTTACCTTCGTGCGTGTGCGTGCGCGCATGCCGTCTCGATCGCCGTCGGTGCCTCTAGGGCCCGTGCGCAGCCGTGTTGGCGTCGGCCGACATCGTGTCCTCGTCGATGGTTGCGCCTAGCACCGCTCCCCTCTCGAACCCGTGTTACTTTTAGTCGTGTCGTCGCATGTGCCGTCGTCCGCCTTCTTTCGCCGCTCGTCGGTGACCATCCGGACCCGTGCGCCACCGCTCCGTCGCCGGCCCACCGCGCCATGCCTCGCCGCCGGCCGCTCTCGCGCGCCCTCCTCCTCGGCCGTCGGATCGACCGCGAAGCGCATCCGGTCCGTCCATCCCGAACCGCGCCACCTCAAACCCCGCCGCCCACGTGGCCGCTTGCGTGGCCGCGCATAGGCGCCACGCAAGCGCCACGTGGCGCACATCCTCCCATAGCTCGGTGGACTGAGTCCACCGTGAGCCCTCCTCTCCCTTGTGTCGCTGTGCTGTGGGGCCTGCCTGTCGGTGCCGCCGCCCGGCCTTGACGTCAGCCCTAGGGCGCTTGCGCCGTAAATCAGTTTTTTAATTAGTAAAAAGGCTGAAACTTGTAAAATTCATAGGAAATTCATCCGAACTCCGTTTGAGTCCATTCAAGTTGCAGCGGATTCATAAAAATGTCTAGAACACATTAAAAATAGTTTAATTGTTTGTTTCAGTAGTTTAATAGCCTGTTTTTGATGTGCTTTGTTTGTCGATAGATTTTGGTTCCGAGGACGCTCCCGTTTATGTGGAGGTAGTCGCTGAAGTCCCGTCGGAACAAGACCAAGGCAAGTCATTTTCCATGATCATGTTGTACCCATATTATAAATTATTCTTGTTTTATCTGTTAAATTGCATTGTTTTATAATGTAATCGGGATGGGACCTATAGTACTCAGCCTAGGTCGTTTACCCCATTTTACTGATTGCCTGGGAATTAATTTGACTAGTTTCAGGTTTAGGACATGCTTAGCTTGCTTAGCACCACTAGATCATTAATGGGAGAATTATTTTACTAGAATTATTTCACATGAATTGACGGTCTCAGACCGGGGATGCCGTTGGCAAATGATAACGGTTAATTAAAATTTGACTAAATGGTGGGCTGTGGGTGCACGGTTGTGCAAGACGCACCCATGGCAGTTAAGGACTGGTTCGCGAGAAACCCTGGAAGAAATATCCGTGCGCACCACAAGCCAGTGTGGGCAACGGCTGGGCTTGTAGTGTAGCTTTTCCTGGCTGACGCATCCAGGCAAGGGTGAGCGTGATGGAGTGCGGATGGACCAGGAAAGGTCTATGCGGCTGCCGGATTCACCTAGGCACGAGAGGGGGCTGCTACCTAGGATATAAAGGTAGGGACGAAACCTGAGGTGTGGTGTCGCTTGGTCAGGGAGGGTTATGCGAATGGTCCTGTCACAGACTTTTCGATATGTCGTGGTGGCATGTCGATGCACGGGAATGTGTTGTGGGGCTGTGTCTTGTGGGTTCAGACGTACACATCTTATCAGAGTTAGAAACTATTCGAATAGCCGCGCCCGCAGTTATGGACTGTCGACTAGATTCACCATGATTAGTCCCACTAATGATAATAACCTGATTCAATGGAACTGGATAGAATAGTTGGATGGATTGGGCCTGACTCAACGTGGTGTAGCGTTGAGCAGAGATGATTATTATTGTTCAATAAAATTTAATTAATGTTTTTACCATATTCAACTTAGCTTTGTGAAATGTCGTTTTGTGCAAAAGTGAACCCTAGCCTTCCCTTGGAATTACCCTGCATTCATACCTCCTTTCGGTATGACTTGCTGAGTACGGTGGTTTTACTCAGTCTTGCTTTCTTTTCCCCCACCTCAGAGCTGGAGGAAGAAGCTGCAGTTGGGTTCGACGATGAGTAGGTTCGTCGCTGCTGTCAAGGGATGCCTGTGGAGTGGAGTTGCCGTGCCGCAAGTGTTGAAGCCTAGTTCTTTAGGTTTATTTTTCCTTTCCGCTGCATTGTAAGACTTTTATATGTTTTAAGACATGGATCTGTATATACAATTTGTCGTTTGTGTATCCCTGGCTGGTCTTGGACAGGGTGTTTAATGCACATTCAGCTTCGAAAATTCCGGTAGGAATTTCGGGCGTGACAAGTTGGTATCGAGCCGACCTTGACCATAGGATGAGCCCATTTGGTTAACCCTAAGAGCCCTCTGAAACTCTTTCATATGCATTTGCCCTCTTGCAATTGGAGTTGTTTCGGGAAAAATTTGGGGTTCTCGCTTCGCGGGAAAATCTTAATCGTTCTTCGAAGTCGATTTTTCCGAGCTTGGTCGGTCTAGGGTTTTTAGAAATTTTCCTAGACAGGGTCTGAGTCGGAGTGAATTTTATTCGACAGTCGTTTGGGAATCGTTGGGACTACACATTAAGTCACGTCTAGAATTTGCGGGTTGCAATATTTCATGCGTCTAATTATTAATATGTAATTATCTCGCTCATTACTTTATTGCTTAGCAGAGTCTATAGTATTTTATTTGTGATCATGCTAAAATTATTTCATGCATAAAATATGCTTCTTACTTGGTTATTTACTTGAGTCTTTATTGCTTTATTTAATTTGGATCTGAGCATGCATTGATTCCCCCTCCTTTGTCTTCTATAGATGGCATGCCTTCCCCCAACGCACTACGGTTAGGGCCTTGGAGATTTTGTGGTAGAGCTGAGCAAGATGACTTTCCTGGTCGGGTACCCCAGCCTTCCCGAGTACACCAAGATCCGCCACCTCAACGGCGAGTTCCCGCACCGTGTCAGATTGGAGGTGCACGACATTCCCACTGTGTTGCCTAACATGGTGGTGGAGGCCTCTGGAGGCACTTTCGAGCACACTTGTCAGGAGGCTGCCTACCTGATGCTCACCAGACTCCAGGAGCGCCACGACGTCGACTTCCGCCGCACCGCCTACCGCTACCACCCCACCCGCGGCGACTACGACAAAGACTCAAGACTTGCTCGGCCGTGCCTGAGAACGACACGACTTTTGGGTGGATGACCACATCTGCAGGGTTGGACGCCTTGCACGCCGATCCGCACGGGCGGCCAAGGCCCTCAATGATCGAAGTTGGTGGAGATCGTCAGGTTGAAGGACGAGATGACCCGCCTCAAGAGGGAGAATGCCATTCTCCAGGGCCGCTCGCCTCCCAGGGGTGCCAGGCTCCGCACCACTCCAAGGAAGACTACTACACTCCCGTGCGCATCCACCATGCACCGAACCCTCCTCCGCCTCCGCAGCCGCTCCGGTGTTCGTGCCGCCTTCACCTCCGCCTTCGCCCGCTTCGTCCCTCGCCGCCGACCTTCGCTACACGCGCCAGCAGCTTGGCAACAGCAGAGGAGGTTGGTTGTCCTGCGACGCTCGCCCCTCCACCCGCCTCGTCAACGTCATCGGCAAAGCGGCTCCAGCGCCAAGAATAGCCTCCAAAGAGGGCGGCTCAAAGTGGCGCTCCAAAGGGTAGTTCCAATGGCAATTCCAATGGCAAAGAGCTCCGGTAGTGGAGAGACATACCTGTTGGAGTCCCGCAGCCGCTCAGAGGAGGTCGGAGACGAGCCCGAGTCTGACTTCGACTCCACCGACCGCAGGAGCCGTTCTAAGCACTAGGACGTCACCCTAGTTCCTCGTTTCCTTAGTCGTTACTTGGTAGCTGTGTGCTTAGGTTTGTTTGCTTGTGGGATAGTCGGCAGACCCTACCAATTGGTTGTGGTATTGCTGCCATTAATTAGGAGTTGAACTGTTTTCCTTTCTGTAATGTTTACATTCAGACCAGAATAATTTATAGTAAAGTTTAGGATTCTGAGCAGTCTGTTTTTCTTCTTGTCTTTCTTTTTCCTTCTGTCTGCCCTCTCCAGATGGTGAACACCAGGCCTCTTAACGGGAATGTCAACAACGGCGAGGACCAGAGCGGAGGCAACCACCTCAACGGGCCGCAGCAACGGTCCCCTCTCGCCGCTAGAGAACCCGATGCTCGCCCAAGTCCTTTCACTCAAACTCGGATGATGGCTGCCATGATGCAACAGATACAAGAACAACATCGCGATGCAATAGCAGATGCTCCAACAACTACAAAGAAGAAGAAGCTCAAGAATCGGCAGCAAGTGGTCCACCCCCACCACTCCACCAAGCTACCCGAGTTTCTCCGCGTCCGTCCTCCTACCTTCTCGAGCACCACCAACCCCGGGAGGCAAACGACGGCTCCATGCCATCGAGAAGAAGCTTAACCTCTGCAGTTGCAACGACCAGGAGAAGGTGGCGTTCGCCACTCATCGCCTTCTGTGGTCCCGCTTCGGCGTGGTGGGACAACCATCCGATGACTCGTCCGGCAGGACAGAGGTTACCTGGGCAGAGTTCTATCGTAGCTTCCGGAAGGTGCAAGTCCCTGATGGAATTGTGGCACAAAAGAAGAGAGAATTTCGAGCCCTAAATCAAGGCAATCGAACCGTGACGGAATACCTATATGAGTTCAATCGCCTTGCATGCTACGCACCGGAGGATGTGCGCACCGACGCCGACAGGCGGACAAGTTTCGCCGCCTTGACGATGAACTCGACCAATCAACGATCTCGGGTGACTATGTCGACTTCGAGAAACCGGTCGATAAGGCCATCCGCCAGAAGACCAATAAACAAAATGGACCGCAAAAGGAAGGCAGCCTGGGCCTCCGTCGAACCAAGGGAACAACCAACACCCCTGTTTCATGCCACGGCAGCAAGGTGGACCCTCCACCATGGTTGTCTGCCAACACCGCCCATTTCACCAAGGGAACTTCCATCACAACCCCAACTTCAATCGTGGCAAAGAATAAAAACGGTGGTGGCGCCCCACCGAACCCCGCCCGCGCCCACCAATGGCACCAACCCCGCCACTCAACCCAAGAAGGACTTTGGGGGCAAGCCGTTGGTCTCGTTTCAACCGCAACAAGCCTGTGCACTTCGCCGACAAGTGTCCGGCCGAAGCACAACGCGCCCAGTGTTCGTTCGTGCAAGGGTCAACCACGCCACGGCTGAGGAAGCTCAGGCAACACCAGACGTCCTACTGGGTATGTTTCCTATAAACTCAGTGTCAGCTACAGTTTTGTTCGATTCTAGTGCAACTCATTTCTTCATATCGAAGAGATTTGTTGGGGAACATGGGTTAAGAAAAGAGAAACTTTTCACACCGATGCGGGTTCACACCCCGGGAAATAGTCTGATGTTAGTCAGCTATAGTCCCTCGGTGACAATAGAAATCCAAAGATCATAATTTCTAGCCAATCTCATCCTTCTCGAATCCAAAGACCTAGATGTCATCCTTGGGATGGATTGGTTGACCAGATACAAGGGAGTGATAAACTGCGCGACGCGCACCAACACCCTAACCAACCTGGAAGGAGAAGTGATTACCTTCCAGTCTCCGATGCCTCTAGAGCAAGGAGTTAGGCTGAATCAGATCGCCGGTCAGGATGAACCAGTTGCAGTAAAGCAAGACCCCAAGAAACTGGAGGACATACCCATAGTCCGGAGTATCCTGGAGGTCTTTCCGGAGGATCTCACAACCATGCCACCAAAGAGGGAGATTGAGTTCCGGATCGACTTGGTACCGGAACCGCCCGATCCATAAGCGACCTTACAGAATGGCTGCCAACGAGATGGCCGAGGTCAAAAAACAGGTCGATGAACAACTACAGAAGGGATACATTCGCCCGAGCACGTCACCTTGGGGTGCTCCGGTAATATTCATGGAGAAGAAAGATAAAACCAAGAGGATGTCTGTGGATTATCGCGCACTCAACGAGGTCACTATTAAGAACAAGTATCCGTTACCTCGGATTGATGACTTGTTCGACCAACCGAAAGGAGCTAAAGTGTTTTCTAAGATAGACCGCGATCGTTATCACCGATTGCGATCAAAGAAGAAGATATCCCAAAACGGCCTTCATCACTCGCTATGGGTTGTACGAGTGCACCGTCATGTCCTTTGGACTCACGAATGCACCGGCCTTTTTCATGAACCTAATGAACAAGGTGTTCATGGATTTCCTGGATAAGTTTGTTGTGGTCTTCATAGACGACATTCTTATCTACTCAAAAGTCTGAAGAAGAGCATGAGCAACACCTCCGCCTAGTGCTTGAAAGGTTAAAAAAACACCAGTTGTACGCCAAGTTCAGTAAGTGCGACTTTTGGCTCGAGAAAGTTCAGTTTCTTGGTCATGTCATAACTGCTCAAGGAGTAGCGAGTTAACCCGTCCAATGTGGAGTCGGTTACTAAGTGGACCCCACCGAGGATCATTTCTCAAGTCCAAGTTTCCTTGGACTCGCGGGTTATTACCGTCGGTTCATTGAGAATTTCTCCCGAATTGCAAGGCCAATGACAGTTGTTAAAGAAAGAAGAAAAGTTCAAGTGGTCTGCCGAGTGCAACAAAAGTTTCGAGGAACTTAAAAAGAAATTGGTCACGGCAGCAGTGCTAACCTTGCCGGATCAGACGAAAGCTTTCCAAGTCTATTGTGACACGTCTCGTCATGGGCTAGGATGTGTGTTGATTCAAGACGGAAGAGTGGTTGCATACGCTTCACGCCAGTTGCGACCTCATGAAGGTAACTATCCGACCCACGACTTGGAACTAGCAAGCGGTGGTTCACGCCTTAAAGATTTGGCGACACTACCTTATCGGTAACCGCCGTGAAGTCTACACGGACCACAAGAGTCTGAAGTACATCTTCACCCAACCAGACCTAAACCTCTGTCAGCGAAGGTGGTTGGAGTTGATTAAAGACTATGATATGGGAATACACTATCACCCCGACAAGGCTAATGTTGTGGCAGACGCCTTGAGCCGGAAGAATTACTGCAACACCGCTCGTTCAGAAAAGATGTGCAGTGAATTGCAAAGGGAATTGGAAAGGTTGAACTTGGGAATCGTTGAACACGGATACATGGCTGCTCTCGAAGCTCAGGCGACACTATGGAGCAGGTTCGTCTAGCTCAAGCTAATGACCGTGACATAGCCGAGCTAAAGAAAAACATGAAGCTGGTAAAGCCAGGGATTTCTTTGAGGATGAACACGGAACAATCTGGATGGGAGAAAAATTGTGCGTGCCCGAGAACAAAGAGCTAAAAGACCTAATTCTTAGAGAAGCTCACCAAACTCAATACTCAATTCACCCCGGAAGCACTAAAATGTATCAAGATCTTGGAAAAATTCTGGTGGGTCAACATGAGAAGAGAGATTGTAGAATTCGTTGCCTTATGTGATGTGTGCCAGCGAGTCAAGGCCGAACATCAGAGACCTGCGGGATTATTGCAACCCCTTAAGATTCCAGAGTGGAAATGGGAAGAAGTTGGGATGGACTTCATCACCGGTCTGCCCAGAACTTCCGCCGGCCATGATTCTATTTGGGTAATCGTGGACCGACTCACCAAGGTCGCTCACTTCATTCCTACATACCACCTACACTTGAAAGAAACTAGCGAGCCGTATTTGGCAAGGATCATGTGTTTGCATGGGGTGCCAAAGAAGATTTTGTCGGACCGAGGGAGTCAATTTACCTCAAGTTCGCGAAGTTGCAAGAAGAATTGGGAACCCGTTTAAACTTCAAAGACCTGCTTACCATCCGCAAACCGATGGTCAGACCGAAAGGGTCAATCAGATCTTGGAAGACATGTTAAGAGCTTGCGCACTTGACTTTGGTGGAGCTTGGGATAAGAGTCTACCTTATGCCAAGTTCTCGTACAACAACAGTTAGCAGGCGAGTCTTCAAATGGCTCCGTTCGAAGCACTATATGGCAGAAAGTGCCGCATGCCGCTCTTCTGGGATCAAACAGGGGAACGCCAGTTGTTTAGGACTGATGTCTTGAATGAGGCCGAGGAAAAGGTCAGACTGATTCGGGAAAGACTGAAAACCGCCCAATCTCGTCAGAAAAGTTATGCCGACAACCGTCGAAGAGAGTTAAGCTTTGAGGTTGGAGACCATCCGTACCTTCGTGTCACTCCACTTCGGGGAGTGCACCGTTTCCAAACAAAAGGGAAGTTGACACCACGCTTCGTGGGACCTTATCGAATCCTGGAACGCCGCGGAGAAGTTGCCTACCAGTTGGAACTTCCTCTCTCCATGGCAAACATCCATGACGTGTTTCATGTATCTCAGTTGAAGAAATGCTTGAGAGTGCCTGAGGAGCAAGCAAGTCCCGATCACCTTGAGATTCAAGAGGACTTAACCTATGTTGAAAAGCCAGTTCACATCCTCGACACCAGTGAAAGGAGAACCAGAAACCAGGTTACCAAGTTCTGTCGTGTGCAATGGAGTCACCACTCAAGAAGAGGCGACTCGGGAAAGAGAAGATGAGCCGGCCGCCCATCCGCACCTCTTCGCAAGACCTTCGAATCTCGGGATCGAGATTCCGTTAAGGAGGGTAGTTTTGCCATGCTTCGCTTTTTCCCCTAGCAGTAAATCACCCGGAAAATCGTGCAAAAGAAATCACCGAAAAAGTTAAAGCAAGACAAACCTGGAATTTTTAAAATCCAGTTAATAATTGGAAATGGCTTGGTGGAATTTTTCTTGGATTCCCCGTGTCAAAATATGCTAACAGGATTTTTATCGAAATTTTCGGAGCACCGAAAACAATTTTAAAAATTAAATTAGGCTAATCGGAATTAAATTCCTAAAGGAAAAGTGTTTTCCTTTTCTTTTTCCTTTTTCCCCTTTTTTCCTCCTTTTTCTTTCCGTGGCCTTCGCCCACTCTCCTCCTTCTGCCCCTGGCCAAATTAGTTTCCCTCCCCTTCTCTCTCCTCCTCCTTCCCTTCAGCCGCCCAAATCTCCCCTTAGTCGCGCGCCTAAAAGTCCAAAACACCTCCCCCTCGGGTCAGGGCAATGACAAGCGGGCCCCGCTTGTCATCCCCGACCTTCGAATGAGCCGTCCGCATCCCGCGCCCATGCGCGCGCACGTCCGCGCCGCGCCGCCTTCTCGGCCACGTTTCGCTCTCCCCTCCCGAGTCACCCGGTGCCCCCACTCCCCCGCACCTCGCGCCCCCACTTCCCCCTCTCTCCCATCCTGCGTGCGCACCGAATCGACCGCGTTTCAAAATTCGAGCGCCGCCTTACCCGTGCCACGTCGCGTCGCCATTCCCGCTCAACCCGGCCGTGCCGCACCGCCTCAACCCCCTATAAAGGATCCCCACATCCCGTTGTGTCTTTCCCCTTTCGCATTTGCTCGCATTCGTGCCGTCCCGAGCTCCCGCACCGTGCAAGCACCGCCGCCGCCGCAGAGCTCCGGTTCCGGCCATCGTTCCGGCCGAACCACCGCACCCCGCACACAACCAACGCCACCACCACCTTCGCCGCTCTCGGGAACACATTTCCCCGCGCCTTTCCCCAAAATTCCATCGCCAAATCGCACCGTCGCCGTCGTCCCTTTCGCTTTGTCGTCGGTGAGCTTCACCCCTCTCTCGCTCTTTTGTTTTCCCGTGTCATTACCATTCCCATTCGGTTCCGTGGCCGCCGCACCTCACCTTCGTGCGTGTGCATGCGCGCATGCCGTCTCGATCGCCGCCGGTGCCTCTAGGGCCCGTGCGCGCCGTGTTGCCGTCGGCCAACGTTGTGTCCTCGTCGCCGGTTGCGCCTAGCACCGCTCCCTCTCGAACCCGTGTTACTTTTTGTCATGCCGTCGCGTGCGCCGTCGTCCGTCTTCCTCCGTCGCTCGCCGGTGACCATCCGGACCCGTGCGTCGGCACTCCGTCGCCGGTCCGCCGCGCTGTGCCTCGCGCCGGCCGCTCGCGCGCGCTCCCTTGGCCGTCGGATCCGACCGCAAGCGCATCCGGGCCGTCCATCCCGAACAGCGTCACCTCAAACCCCGCCGCCCACGTGGCCGCGCACGTGGCTGTCGCGTAGGCGCCACGCAAGCGCCACGTGGCGCACATCCTCCCCTAGCTCGGTGGACTGAGTACACCGTGAGCCCTCCTCTCCCTTGTGTCACTGTTCCGTGGGGCCCGCTGTCGGTGCCGCCGCCGGCGTGACGTCGGCCCTAGGGCGCTTCCGCCGTAAATCAGTTTTTTTAATTAGTAAAAAGGCTGAAACTTGTAAAATTCATAGGAAATTCATTCGAACTCCGTTTGAGTCCGTTCAAGTTGCAGCGGATTCATAAAAATGTCTAGAACACATTAAAAATATTTTAATTGTCTGTTTCAGTAGTTTAATAGCCTGTTTTTGATGTGCTTTGTTTGTCGGTAGATTCCGGTTTCGAGGACGCTCCCGTTTATCTGGAGGTAGTCGCTGAAGTCCCGTCGGAACAAGACCAAGGCAAGTCATTTTCCATTGATCATGTTGTACCCATATTACAAATTATTCTCGAGCAGCACATAAAGGTGTATAAATGATTCAAGAAGCTTACCCTTAAGCCATCCCACTTCATTGCCAACCCAAGTGGATGTTGTCACCGATCCAAGTCATAGAAACCGCGGAGTTTGTCTCATCGAAGCTAGTCTCCCGTTCTATCCTCTCTGCCCAACGCCGGCCGAGCCGCCGCCTCTCCTTGCTGAGCCTTCCTCCTTTGCTTGACATCGCCCTAAGCCACCTCCTCTCCCTGCCCCGACGTTGCCTTGACCCGTTCGCTCTACGCCGCCTCCCCTGCACGTCGCGACGCATCGTCACCCCGACTGCTACGCCCTCCCAGCCACCGTTGCCAGCCGCGCACCGCCGTACCACACAGCGCATGTCGTCGTCCCAACAACCGCCAGCTGCCTCGCCGCTGCTGCTTGGGAGAGCTATGCGTGGCCAGATGGGTCGTGCCTAGTCAGGCTGGCACGGGCACGCGTGCACTATAGCGTGGCCCGACACGTCGGCTCGTGGGTCGTGCTGGCACGGCCCGTTCGGCCGTGCTATGCCTGGGCCGGCGTCGCAGCCCATGGGCCGACACGGCACGACATGAACACTGTAGCGTGCCGACCCGGCATGGCACGACCCATGGACGGCACGACCCACGTCATATTTTTTCCCATATTCCTATTGCCTCGGCTCGGCCTTTCGTCGAACAGCTGGTGCACGTCCTCCCCAACCCTCTCATATCGAGCACCTGACACGGTCTCATAGCGGCGGCGGCGGCACACCAAGATGCTCTCCTGCGCCCACCGCCTCCACCCCGCCCTCCGTCGCATCCTTCGCCCAACTCTCCCTCTCGCCCATCCTCCTCTTGCCGCCGATGTCGAGATGGGGACTTGTGGACCCCCGATTTTGAGTCGGGAATCTTTCGTGTTCATAGTACCATTTCCCTGGATCAAGTAGTTGGTACCCACGAATGCAGTACTGGATAATCAAGTGCACATGCACGAATAGTCTTACAATACCATTATTACATAAATAGGCCCGAAGGCATTGTTCATCCCACAGGACCTTATGGTCCGATTACAATATAAAGACAGAGTTTAGATAAGGCAGCGGAAAGAGGCGGCGGCTTGTCCATTGCCACGTGCAACGACCAGGGACTAAGGTCTAATATGCGCGTCGGTTCCTCGCCCTCCGGTAGTACGCGTAGGGGTCTTACGGATCTTCATTTCCATCACGGAGGTTTGTGCGTATAGCAAGGGTGAGTACCAACCGTACTCGGCAAGTCAACACGAATTGATGCATATGATAGGGTTATTCAAAGAACATGGCTAGGGTTATTTTTGCGTAAGGCCGTTTTCACAATTCTTTTCACAAGCCTATCGTCTAGCCAAAACAAGTTTTAATTTCACGAGTTCATTAATCCGCGACGGTTCGTCTACCATCCATCGTGATTCCAAGGATGGCTTCCCGCCTCCAGGTGCGTCATGATTTTCTCGGGAGTCCACCCCTTCTCGCATTCTCGAGAAGTTGATCCACCAAAAATAAAATCATCATGCAAACCCATCCTAGCATTTTTAAGTTCAAAGTCTAGCCAAGCGAAAGTCTTGTCACGATGCTCAATATCCGCGAGCACGGCTATTCGAATAGATTGCTTCATTCACACTGCAAGTGGATGTACACTTTACCCGTACTCGCGACGCCCAACAAATGAGCCTACGCCTCAACACATGAGACGGTCACGGCAAAGCCTTTCGATAACCTTGCTTTGCGCACTCGCTCCATGAACTTTAGCCCTCATGCACTCTAGCCGTCCTTTTCTAGCAGTGAGAGGAGTTCGCGCACCCGGTAAGGGAAGACTTTCCAATCTTTAAGTTTAGTTAGCATTCGTTTAATCCCATCATTCTTAACAAAGGCCGCAGCCTCATCCTCATCCCATAACCACATCATAGAGAACCATCTATGCAAGGATACGCCTCCGCTCGGCTATCTAGTCGGCTAGGTCTATACCCATTCGAGAAGTACGGTTGTACTAGCTCGTTTCCCGGCTATCTCATGGCTCGGTCCTTAATTGACCAGGGTCGGCACTTACCTTTTCCGGAATCCACCCAAATCATCCAACCGCCCATCTAAAAACATTTGTACCGTACTTTCAATTGTCATCAAACTTAATTCATCATGGTCATGTGGCGCTTATGTCTCCACATGCCGAATCCCAACTACCTTCCCTAAGGTAGCCGCCCAAGCACACACTTTTTCATAAAGTCATGAGTATGCATAAATCTAAGTATAGCATGGCTAAGTTGCTTTCAAGTTATGCCTCGGTTATTTGTATCACATCGCGAGTTACAAGGAGTAATTCTAAAGGTAAACAATAACAAGGTATAGCACAACAAGTATAGGTAACTCGGTAAGGCATGCATGTTTAGTATTTAAAATAACATCATTTCGCAAATGGGATCAATATGTTCAAAGGGTGTGAAGACTTGCCTTGCTCGCACACTTGAGAGGTGGGGTCTTCGGCGGTGTTGATGCCGGTTTCTTCAGCTCTACTCGTACGTGCGAAAGTTCAATTGAATTCGGTTAGAATTCAACAAAACACCGGAGATCGAAAAGAACCACATAAGCCATGAAAACAACCCCAAAAAGTTTTGCCGAAAATTCTACTCGAGTTAGGACAAGGGTTGCGAGGAAAATCCGGGTTTTGGAGTCGAGCCGATGTCCTAGGGTTTTCGCAGAGTTGACGATCGCAATTAAATTTGGAATTTATGTTTGAAAATATCAGCGAAGAAAATTCGTGCTCGAAATTTGAGGGTTTGAGCACAAAAGCGAAACCTATTTCGATGGCGGAAAAGAATTAAACGGAATCCGGATTGAAAACGATGCGAAATAGAATTCCGGAAAACGTCCGATTCCGATTTTTCAAACTTTGCACCGAGAAAACATGCGAGAAAATAATTTATTTTTGCCCAAAATTTTACTCAAGTCATCCCAAAATATTTTTCCCAATTTTCCAAAATTTTTCCTAATTTTTCCCTATTTTTCTTTTTTTTTTTATTCTCTCGCGCATTGCTCCATGCCCGCCAAGTGTTCGACCGGTGCGGAGGAGAGACAGAGGCGGCGGCAGAGAGGGACAAGGCGGCGCAACGGGACTTACGGCGACGGCGGCTCGGGAGGAGCAAGGGGGCACGGGATCGGGCTTGCGCACGGCGGCGACGGCTAACGGCGGCGGCCCTTGCGGTGGTGCTCGGAACGCGAAACGCGGGCGGTGCGGTGGAATCGGCGGGCACCGCCTTTATAGGCGCAGCCGGGGACTCGCGCGCGCGGGTGGAAGGATGGGGGTCTCGCCGGGCGCGGCGGTGACACGCGGCGGCGCACGGGAGGGCCGGGTACGGCGGCGAAACGCGGCGGCGAGGCGCACGGCGCGGCGGGGTCCGGAGCGGCGCGCGCGCGCGAGGTAGGGGCCGGGCGCGGCCGCCGCGTGGCGGCGGCGCGCGCGCGCGGGCGTGGCTGGCACGGCGGCGCAGCGACGCGGCGCGGGCGCGCGCGGCGCGCGGGTCCGGCTCGGGCGGCGCTGCGCGCGTGCGCTGGCGGCGCGGCGCGCGGCGCTGCGCGGCGCGTGGCGCGCGCGCGGGGTGGGCCGAGGCGCGGTTGGGCGCGGCGCGGCGGGGCAGCTGCAGGCGGCGCGCGGCCGCGTGCGACGGCGCGCGCGCGCGCGGGGCCGGTACGGCTCGAGCGCTTGTGACCAATGAACAGTGCACTTTCGTTATTTTCCCGATTTTCTATTTTCTTTTCCCATTTTCTATTTTCTTTCCTCCTAAAAATTCCAAAATAAATCCTAATATTCTAAAAATAATTTTTAACTTTATATTTTAAACTTTTTCTTGACTTTCATTTTTCCATAATTATTTTTCATACTTATTTAAATTCTTTTCCTAATTTTCATAATTCACCCATTTTTTTAAAAAATACAATTCCCAAATTTCGAGTACGCCTCCCGAGAATTTTATTATTTATCTTGTGTTTTAATTTATCTCCTCCCAACAAAAATTTTTTTATTTTATATTACTCGAAATGCGTTTTCACAAATCCGCACTTTTCCCCGGATTCTTTTTAAAACCCTGATGCGACTTTCGCACCATCATTTTGTCAACTCCGAAAACTCCAAATACGCCGAAAAGGGAATTGACCACGACTAAATTTATGCAACCGAGCGGCAAATAAGAAACAAGAAACCCGAGAAGAAGCAATAAACCAGGTTTTTGAAAGTTCCGATTTTACGTTCCGATTTCGGTTTTCCGATTTTCGGGATGTTACAAACCTACCCCTAACAATAAATCTCGTCCCCGAGATTTCTTACCGTTCTTGAGTAGGTGTGGATATTCTGTCCTCGGGAACTCTTCGCTCTCCCGTAGCCTCTTCTTCCGTGTGATTGCTCCATTGTACCTTGTACATGCGCCATGACTTGGTCCGTGTCTTCTTTTCGCCTCGTCTAGTATCTTGATTGGATACTCCGGTAAGTAAGATCACTGTGGACATGGATGGCCTCTAAAGGAGCTTGCTCTTCTGGTACCCGCAAACATTTCTTCAATTGTGACACGTGGAACACTGGGTGGACATCGGAGAGATTCTCGGGCGCTTCAATTGGTAAGCCACTTCTCCTCTCCTAGCGCTTATCAAGAATGGGCCCACGTATCGTGGTGCGAGTTTCCCTTGACTTTGAATCTCGAGTTCCCCGTAGTGGTGAGACCTTTAGATACACGTAGTCACCTTCTTTAAATTCCAATTCTCTTCGACGGGTGTCCGCGTAGCTCTTTTGTCGTGATTGAGCGGCTTGTAGTCGGTCCGGATCGGGCGAACCTTTTCTTCCGCCTCCTTGATTATGTCGGCCCAAATACGGCTCGTTCACCGGTTTCGACCACATTAATGGGGTTCGACACCGGCGACCAAATAAAGCTTCGTTTGGCGACATCTTCAAACTGGCTTGGTAGCTATTGTTGTAGGAGAACTCGGCGTACGGCAAACATTTCTCCCAATCCTTGGTGAAATCCAACGCACGGCTCTCGGCATGTCTTCTAGCACTTGATTCGTCCTCTCGGCCCGCCGTCGTCCGGGTGGTAAGCGGTACTAAAGGCAAGGTGACGCGAGTGCCTCGTGGACCTTGCTCCAAAAATGAGATGTAAATTGGGTACCACGATCCGATATAATCCTTTTTGGTACACCGTGGAGACACACAATCCTACTCATATATAATTCCGCTAGCTTGGCACCGTTGTAGTTAGTTTTTACGGGAATAAATCGCGCCTTGGTGAGTCGATCTACTATTACCCAAATGGAATCGTAACCGTCGCGAGCTTTAGGCAGTCCTACTATGAAATCCATGCCTATCTCGTCCCATTTCCATTCGGAATCTTGAGTGGCTGCAGCAAGCCGCCTAGGCGTTGATGTTCGGCTTTCACCCTTTGGCACACATCGCACACGGCTACGTATTCGGCTACATCCCTCTTCATATTAGGCCACCGTATTCTCCTTTCAAATCTGGTACATTTTTGTGCTTCCGGGATGTAACGAATATGCCGATTCGTGGGCTTCCTTTAAGATCACTCCTCAAACCGCCTCGTTCGTGCACACGATTCTTTTTTCTTGTACCACAAGATTCCCTTGTCATCTACGAAAACTCCCGAGCGCGTCCGGCGCCATGCGTTCCTTAATTTCCCGGGTTTCCTCATTCCCTCTTTGGGCTTCCTCTATTTGAGTTCTCGGTAGGGGCTGGATTTCCAGTGAGTTCACTTC
Organism: Oryza australiensis; assembly: GCA_019925245.2. Taxonomy (NCBI): domain Eukaryota; kingdom Viridiplantae; phylum Streptophyta; class Magnoliopsida; order Poales; family Poaceae; genus Oryza; species Oryza australiensis. The sequence goes on along the minus strand of JAIFGZ020000116.1, from coordinate 8,797,338 downwards.
TCCGTGAGGAATCGGTGCATTGAGTCCGGCCATTTCCTCTCGAAGTCCGCCCCATACCCCCAATTCCATGTGATCGCATTGGGCTTTGCGGCTCGCGCATCGGCCACTACATTTGCCTTGCCGGATGATAGTGGATTCCTAGTTCGTAGTCCTTGATCAACTCCGGCCATCGCCTCGTCGTAGATTGAGATCAGCGAGTAAAGAAATATTTTAAGCTCTTGTGATCGGTATACACATCGCAATGGTTCTCGATCGAGATAGTGTCTCCGGATCTTCAATGCGTGTACAACCGCGGCTAATTCCGTGTCGTGTGTGGGATAATTCTCTTCGTGGGGTCGTAACGCCGAGAGCACACGCTACAACCTTTCCATCCGCATCAACACTCCTCCCAATCCTTGCCGGGATGCATCACAAGACATCACGAAGTCCTTTCGGTTGTCGGGTAAGATCAAGATTGGGGCGGTGGTTAACTTTTCTTTTAATTGGTCGAAGGCTTTTGGCACTTCTCATTCCATTCAAACTTCTTTTCCTTCTTCGAAGTTGAGTCATAGGTCGGGCTACGGGGAAAACCCTTCGATAAACCGTCGGTAATATCCGGCCAAGCCCAAGAAACTCCGAACTCATTATCGACTTGGGTGCCTTCCGTCCCGTAATAGCTTCGACCTTGGCGGGGTCTATCGCTACTCCTCCGCTGAAACCACGTGACCAAGAAAAGCGACTTCCTTGAGCCGAACTCACATTTGCTGAACTTTGCATACAACTGGTGCTCTCGTAGCTTTTCCAAGACTAGTCGTAGATGCTCGCGTGTTCCTCATCGTTCTTGGAGTAGATAAGTATATCGTCGATGAACACCACCACGAATTTGTCCAGGTATTCCATGAATACCTTGTTCATCGAGTTCATAAAATAGGCAGGGGCATTGGTTAATCCAAAGGACATCACTCGTGAACTCGTATAAGCCGTAACGTGTAGAGAACGCCGTCTTAGGAATATCTCCGGCTCTAATCTTCAACCGATGATATCCCGACCGAGATCAATCTTTGAGAACACTGTGCACCCTTAAGTTGATCGAATAGGTCATCGATCCGGGCAGCGGGTACTTGTTCTTGATGGTTACCTCATTCAATCGGTAATCCACACACATTCTCATACTCCCATCCTTCTTTTGACGAAGAGTACGGGGCTCCCAGGGGAGAAGAGTCGGGCGTACAAATCCCTTCTCTTGTAGTTCCCTTATCTCGCTTCTTGAGTTCCTCCAACTCGTTGGCGGCATTCGATAAGGCCTCTTGGATATGGGGGCAGTACCGGCATTAGGTCGATGATAAACTCTATGTCGCGATCCGGGGGCATTCCGGCAATTCCTCGGGAAACACATCCGGTATTCTTGTACTACGGCATTCCACCTAGAGGTAGCATGGTGAACACTCCCGCAGCTTGTTCACATAGCTTTGGGTTTTGGTCCATAGTTATGCTCATCGGTGATCCCACGGGGTGGATACCGTGACTTCCCTTCGACTCGAGTCTATAATTCCATTATTTTTGGTCAACCAGTCCATTCCGAGTATGACATCTATGGTTTGGGGCGATAACACCATAAGGTTTGAGAGAAACACCACGTCTCTAATGCGAGGCATGGGGTACGGTTATGTCTCCCCAGTGAGTGTACCAACATAGGCCTCTTAAGTGCTACTTGGTGTAGGTGGTGTTGTTTGCTTACTTGGGAAGATATGAATGAATGCGAGGCTCCAGAATCGAATAAAACTTTAACTGGTGTAGAGTTGATAGAGAACATACCCATCAATACGCTCCGGTCCTCCCGTGCTTCTTCGCCCGCACATGATTCACCCGGCCACGTCGAAACCCGGTGGCGGCCTCGTTGGGTAGCGGGGTCCTGAACAGACCTCGTCCTGCCGCAGGGGTGGGGGTTCCTCGGACGGGTGTTGCATTGGCGCCAGTGCGCACAGGGGTGTTGCGTGGTTTTGGGCAGCTATTGGAGTAATGCCCTAATTCCCCGCAGTTGAAACAGCTCACATTCCTTCTTCCTGGAGCGGCTAGGGTTGGTGCGGGTGTACGAAGCTGTGGTGTAGCTGACCTGTTGACATGGTCGGAAGCGAGAGAACGTCCGGTTGCGGGACGTTTGGCTTCCATCCGACGGGGTGGCTCCCTTGGGGCGTTGTGGCGTTCCCTGAAATGGGCGAGCCATAGCGAGCCTCTTGCGGTTATTGTCCACCACCTTTTGGTCATGCTCAAGTCGGACGACCTTGTTGATGAGGCTTTGGAAACTAGTGTGATCCTGCCCGATCATTGGTCCCCTCAGTTCGTCATTTAGTCCTTCAATGAATTTGTCTATCTTTTCTTCCTCGTCTGCCAGGTCACTGGTGGCATAACGGGCAAGCTGGGTAAATTTGTTCAGATATTCTTGTACCGAGGTGTTCCCTTGACGCACCTGCGAACTCGTTCTTCTTCATCCTCATTACTGCAGTGGCACGAAATTCTCACGGAACGCATCCGTGAATTCCTCCCATGTTGGCTCGCCGCGTCTTCGCTCGTGTCTCCTTGTAGGTGTCCCACCGATCACTGCGGGTCCCTCCACGGTTAGTAGCGAAGACAACTCTATCGGCTTCTCGGACTCTGACGAGGGTTAACTTCTTCTCTATCACTCTTAACCAATCTTCGGCGTCCATAGGTTCTTCGGCCGTGGAAAAAGTGGGCGGCTTAGCTCTCATGAATTCCCCCAGACTCGATCCTCCTCGACCTCCTTGATTATTGGCAATCGCTTGGAGTAGTTGGGTCTGCATAGCCATGACCTCCGCCAGGGTGGAGGGGTTGGGTTCCGGCGGGTTTTCGTTGGTTGCCGCGGCTCGCGACGATGTGCCATCCGAAGAAGGGAGATAAATTAAGAGAGCGGTCTAATTTAGGTTATGGTTCACGGAAATTTTTCTTCAAGTTCTTTCGAATGATCTTCACTCAACGGACAAGGTGAAATAATAATAGGCATATGAATTAAGACATCGCAAGGCGATGCCCAGGTTCATCTTATTACATAAGGGGGTACATGGACTGTACGCACACAGTCCTCCATGCTAGGATAGCAATAATAACTATATCGTCCAACTAGATCAACTAAATTGGGGTAAATAGGAAGTTTGCGAGCCGGAAAGGTCCTCCCGCCTAGTCGTCCACGCCATCCGCAAGAGCCGGGCGCCGGAAGTGGGTGGTCCGTGCTGAAGCAAACCGAAGTCCCCACGGCTCCGGAGGTGGTGGCCTCGGAGTCACGCCGAATCTTCCGACTCGGTGGTCGCGTACTCTTGCGAGCGATCGGCGGGTGAGGGGCCTCCCGTGTGAGTCGGGCGACGAGGGGAGCTTCCTCCTCCATTGGGTCGGTGTCGCTAGACTCCCATTTGATCTCCATGGGCTCCGCCTCGGACTCCGTGTCGGTGTAGATCTGGATGGGGTTACCCTCTCCTGATCCCGGCTCGGATGGTACCGGTATGGAGCTCGGGGTGGGTCCCATGGATGAAGCGGCGGTGGGGTCGACCGGGTATGGTGCGGGTTCGTGCTCAACATGAAAACTTGCTCCATCATAGCTTGAAAAGTATCAAAGCTTGCTGGAGTCATATGGTAATAGTGGTCGGGCACGAGGGGGGAGGTGATGGTACAGACTCAGTGGAAGTACCTGCAGCGTAGACAGGACGGGTGCGTAGCTGTTCCTCTAGCTGGTTGATCTGCTGCTTGCTCCTCCTGAGCTGCTCTTCCAGTTCTACTAGAGCCTCCCCTCGGGCCATGTAGCGGTCCGAGAGTTGCTCATCTTGAGCACCATTGGCTCGCATGTGTCAGGCATGCTTATCTCGGTCTCCACGGCCTTGGTGGTGTCGACCGGATCATTGAGGCGTGATCGCGATCGTTGATCTCAAGCAGGGCCTCCTCGTAACAGTCGTCTGCTGTCTCCGCCCAACGCGATAGACGCGTGACCATCGGGTTGTAACAGCAGGGGGTAGCCTCCACTGTGCAGACTGGATTGCCCTCTTCGCGGTAAGGATGATGCACGAACTCGTCATTGTGAGTTCGGCACGGTGTTCCGCATTAAGGCGAAGGAAGGCCTCGCGAGCCGCATCCCGAATAGCCGCTTGGCTAGGTCCCGGTGGTAGCGAGTGTGGAAGCGTAGGATGTCTCACTCCCCATGCGGGCTTCTATGGATACGGCCGCCTCCCAGCTGGATACATCTCGGAGCCATGTCTTTTGGTGTGATAAGTGGGCGGTTCCGGTATCTCAAGCACCATAGTAGAGGCTGGAGTTGTACCACGAACCCTTCGTCCCGCGGAAGTGACTTCCCAAGTTCCGTCGTGGTTTGACATCTGTTTTTACAGTAACTTAGGGTTAGCGAGAGGGAGCTATCATAACCATTTGGTAAAAAATACGATGTGGAAAAGATATATTTGCATTTTCGGAAATAATAGTTCAAGATCGATCCTACCGTAGGGATATTTCCCTTTAGCCATCTAGTTAGGGGTAGGGCGCCATTTGGTCTTAGCCTACGGTCGCATGGCTCGATACCGCTCTGTGGACCCCGATTTTGAGTCGGGAATCTTTCGTGTTCATAGTACCATTTCCTGGATCAAGTAGTTGGTACCCACGAATGCGATCGATAATCAAGTGCACATGCACGAATAGTCTTACAATACCATTATTACATAAATAGGCCCGAAGGCATTGTTCATCCCACGGGACCTTATGGTCCGATTACAATATAAAGACGAGTTTAGATAAGGCGGCGGAAAGAGGCGGCGGCTTGTCCATTGCCACGTGCAACGACCGGGACTAAGGTCTAATATGCGCCGTCGGTTCCTCGCCCTCCGGGTAGTACGCGTAGGGGTCTTCTCGGATCTTCATTTCCATCACCGGAGGTTTGTGCGTATAGCAAGGGTGAGTACCAACCGTACTCGGCAAGTCAACACGAAATTGATGCATATGATAGGGTTATTCAAAGAACATGGCTAGGGTTATTTTTGCGTAAGGCCGCTTTCACAATTCTTTTCACAAGCCTATCGTCTAGCCAAAACAAGTTTTAATTTCACGCTTCATTAATCCGGCGACGGTTCGTCTACCATCCATCGTGATTCCAAGGATGGCTTCCCGCCTCCGGTGCGTCATGATTTTCTGGGAGTCCACCCCTTCTCGCATTCTCGAGAAGTTGATCCACCAATAAAATCATCATGCAAACCCATCCCAAGCATTTTTAAGTTCAAAGTCTAGCCAAGCGAAAGTCTTGTCACGATGCTCAATATCCGCGAGCACGGCTATTCGAATAGATTGCTTCATTCACACTTTGCAGTGGATGTACACTTTACCCGTACTCGCGACACCCAACAAATGAGCCTACGCCTCAACACATGAGACGGTCACGGCAAAGCCTTTCGATAACCTTGCTTTGCGTACCCGCTCCATGAACTTTAGCCCTCATGCACTCTAGCCGTCCTTTTCTAGCAGTGAGAGGAGTTAGCGCACCGGGGTAAGGGAAGACTTTCCAATCTTTAAGTTTAGTTAGCATTCGTTTAATCCCATCATTCTTAACAAAGGCCGCAGCCTCATCCTCATCCCATAACCACATCATAGAGAACCATCTATGCAAGGATACGCCTCCGCTCGGCTATCTAGTCGGCTAGGTCTATACCCATTCGAGAAGTACGGTTGTGCGGCTCGTTTCCGCTATCTCATGGCTCGGTCCTTAATTGACCGTGGTCGGCACTTGCCTTTTCCGGAATCCACCCAAATCATCCAGCCGCCCCGGTCTAAAAACATTTGTACCGTACTTTCAATTTTCATCAAACTTAATTCATCATGGTCATGTGGCGCTTATGTCTCCACATGCCGAATCCCAACTACCTTCCCTAAGGTAGCGCCCAAGCACACGACTTTTTCATAAAGTCATGAGTATGCATAAATCTAAGTATAGCATGGCTAAGTCATTTTTACAAGTTATGCCTCGGTTATTTGTATCACATCGCGAGTTACAAGGAGTAATTCTAAAGGTAAACAATAACAAGGTATAGCACAACAAGTATAGGTAACTCGGTAAGGCATGCATGTTTAGTATTTAAAATAACATCATTTCGCAAATGGGATCAATATGTTCAAAGGGTGTGAAGACTTGCCTTGCTCGCACACTTGAGAGGTGGGGTCTTCGGCGGTGTTGATGCCGGTTTCTTCGAGCTCTACTCGTACGTGCGAAAGTTCAATTGAATTCGGTTAGAATTCAACAAAACACCGGAGATCGAAAAGAACCACATAAGCCATGAAAACAACCCCAAAAAGTTTTGCCGAAAATTCTACTCGAGTTAGGACAAGGGTTGCGAGGAAAATGCTGGTTTTTGAGTCGAGCCGATGTCCTAGGGTTTTCGCGAGTTGACGATCGCAATTAAATTTGGAATTTATGTTTGAAAATATCAGCGAAGAAAATTCGTGCTCGAAATTTGAGGGTTTGAGCACAAAAGCAAAACCTATTTCGATGGCGGAAAAGAATTAAACGGAATCCGGATTGAAAAACGATGCGAAATAGAATTCGGAAAACGTCCGATTCCGATTTTTCAAACTTTGCACTGAGAAAACATGCGAGAAAATAATTTATTTTTGCCCAAAATTTTACTCAAGTCATCCCAAAATATTTTTCCCAATTTTCCAAAATTTTTCCTAATTTTTCCCTATTTTTCTTTTTCTTTTTTTTTCCTATTCTCTGCGCACTGTTCCATGCCCGCCAAGTGTTCGACCGGTGCCAGAGGAGAACAGAGGCGGCGGCAGAGAGGGACAAGGCGGCGCAACGGGGACTTACGGCGACGGCGGCTCGGGGAGGAGCAAGGGGGCACGGGGGCCCGGGCTTGCGCACGGCGGCGACGGCTAAACGGCGGCGGCCCTTGCGGTGGTGCTCGGGAACGGCGAAAACGCGGCGGCGGTGCGGTGGAATCGGCGGGCACCGCCCCCTTTTATAGGCGCAGCCAGGGGACTCGGCGCGGGCGCGGGGTGGAAGGATGGGGGGGGTCCGGCTCGGCGCGGCGCGGGCGGTGACACGCGGCGGCGCACTGGGGAGGGCCGGGTACGGCGGGCGAAACGCGGCGGCGAGGGCGCACGGCGCGGGCGGGGTCCGGAGCGGCGTGCGCGCACGAGGTAGGGGCCGGGCGCGGCGGCCGCGTGGCGGCGCGCGCGGCGCGGGCGTGGCCGGCACGGGCGGCGCGAGCGACGCGCGGCGCGCGCGGCGCGCGGGTCCGGCTCGGCGGTCGCTCGCGCGGCGCGTGGCGCGCGCGGCGCGGCGTGCGTGCCGCGCGCGCGCGCGCGCGCGCGGGGGGCCGAGGCGCGGTTGGGCGCGGCGCGGCGCGTGGCGCCGCGTGCGCGTGGCGGCAGTATGGCCGGCGACGGCGCGGCGCGCGGCCGGGGCCGTGCGGCGTCGAGCGTTTGTGACCAATGAACAGTGCACTTTCGTTATTTTCCCGATTTTCTATTTTCTTTTCCCATTTTCTATTTTCTTTCCTCCTAAAAATTCCAAAATAAATCCTAATATTCTAAAAATAATTTTTAACTTTATATTTTAAACTTTTTCTTGACTTTCATTTTTCCATAATTATTTTTCATACTTATTTAAATTCTTTTTCCTAATTTTCATAATTCACCCATTTTTTAAAAAAATACAATTCCCAAATTTCGAGTACGCCTCCCGAGAATTTTATTATTTATCTTGTGTTTTAATTTATCTCCTCCCAACAAAAATTTTTATTTTATATTACTCGAAATGCGTTTTCACAAATCCGCACTTTTCCCCGGATTCTTTTTAAAACCCTGATGCGACTTTCGCACCATCATTTTGTCAACTCCGAAAACTCCAAATACGCCGAAAAGGGAATTGACCACGACTAAATTTATGCAACTGAGCTGGCAAATAAGAAACAGCAAACCCGAGAAGAAGCAATAAACCAGGGTTTTTGAAAGTTCCGATTTTTACGTTCTGATTTCGGTTTTCCGATTTTCAGGATGTTACAGGACTGGGAAGGCCGATCATCACAACGCTGTCGCCTTCCACGCGGCAGGCGGCGTAGCTCCACCCACGGAGACGACGCGGTGGTCGTCCCTGGCAGCCACGGCTGTGAGCCTCGAGGCGGTCAGCCCCGGCGGCGCTGCGCTGTTGGTGTGATGGGTGCTCACGTTCCACCCGGCGAACGTGCGCCTCTGGATGGTGCCCATGAGGCTCGTCCTCCTCAGTACGCCCTTAGCACCTGGTCGTCAGTGAAGCTAAGCGTGCGGTGGATCCTCTTGTAGCAGCTCTTCCCGTTCACTCGTTCACCCCGTTCTCTACCAGCCCGGCGCCCTGCAGTGCATCGTCCCTCGCCGCCGCATATGTCGCGTGCTCCGCCTCCGCGTGCCATCTCCACAGTGGCGCTGCCCCATGCTCCATCGCCTCGTACCACTCCGTGATGTTGCCGAGCCGCCCACGATCTCCAGCCGGTCAGCGGAGCGTGCCCCCTCGACGCCGGCTGCCGTCGCCGCCGCCGCCGCCGAGCAGGGGCACCGAGTCAAGGAGCATGTCACCGCGGGTGCTCGGGGAGCGAGGCGTCACCATCGAGAGGACCCCACTGCAGATCGAGGAGGAGAGAGGCCTCTGCTCCTCTGGAGAAAGAGAGAGGGGAGGAGGAATTGGCATGGGTTGGAGTTAGCCGGGCCGACTGTGCCAAACGGCCCAACGTGGCATGTGGGCCATTGACGGGCTCGTGCTGGCATAGCATGACACGACCTCCCCTTGGGCCATGCTTGGGACGGGGGCGGCACGTGGGCCGACACGGCACGACCCCGCTACAGGAGTCGTGCCTAACGGGTCGTGTTGTAGCGGGCCATGCCGTGGCATGCTCGAGCCGTGCCATGCTAGGCAACCCGTTTGGCCTGCTATAGGGAGAGCCGAGATAAAGAAGTGATGATAAATAGAGAGAACAAAAAAGGAGGGATAAGGAAGAGAGAGAAGAAGGAAAAAGGAAAGAAGAAGAAAGTGGGATCCGCGTGCACCCTACACTTCTCCCTCTCCTCAGCCCTTTTGACCACATTGACCCTGACGTTTGGACCCCCACCATAATATGTCGTGGAATATTCCTTTCCGTTCTATTCCTCTCACAAAAACTCTTCAAACCTCAAAAATCCATATCTTTTTGTCCGTAACTCCGTTGGACCTCATTCAAGTCCCAAAATCTTGCTTAAATTATCCTCTACTCGATGATTATACATTTTATGTGTTTATTTTGCTTCTAGCAATGGTTTTATGTATTATTTGTTTTCTTGCGTGTATAGAGCCCGAGACCGACGGAGGGTACATGCAGGAGTTTGATGCTCCAATAATTGTTGGGGACCAAGGCAAGCCTCCTTGACCATTTATTGCACCCATATTTTAATTAAGTATTTTGTTTGTTAAATCGCATGCTTAGGTTGCACTGTTCGGCCATGGTTCGAATACGAATCGTCGAACCTTCCTAGTAGTTGCACTTTTATTATATAGGATTCAGTGATTCATCCCTTCATAACTCCACCATATATTCGTCATTATCCATGATGCCAACATAGACTACCTATAGGTTACGGTTTTACCGTCGCATGGGAAAAACTTGGATTTTTTTACTATCAATGGTTTATTGAAATCCGACAAGATGTCGGTGTGGTCTTAAAATGGAAAAGTGGTTTATAAAAATTGATGGTGCGGGAATCAGTGCCTTGGTGGCTTGGCTACACGTTATCCATAAGGATCAATTCATTTGGGAAATTCATCCAAGCATAAAACAGTGTGACCACACGGGTAAAGAGGGATGCCCCTGGCCGAGTAAATAGCTAAAATATAGGTGTCTTGCATGTTAGCAGTTGAGGAATGCCAGGATAGTGGAATTAAATGTGCTTCCCTGAGACGGGGGTTCGTCTTAACCTTACATGAAACGTGGTTGGAGCTATACGGCGTGTCCTGAGTAGACAAGGGCCTAAGTCTGGCCTAATACTTGGTTTGAGATTCACCCAATTGTGTGACATGGGATATTTATGGATTTGTTATGGAAAAGTCTTGTAATGAGCCCTTCATTGTCAGCCATGTCTGATCCACATGTGCCTGGTAATGAGGGACGTTCATGATGTGTGGGTGAAGCATGCAACCTCTGCAGAGTTTAGTAAAATTGTTTAAAGAGCCATGTCCACAGTCAAGGGTGGATGTGAGGTGTTTCTCATAGCGTAGTATTGATTTAAAACCATTATCTTGATATACTCTTGAGGGATTGGTTATCGTAACCAGAGTTTGCCTTTGTGGCGAACAACCAGCCTTCGTGGTTGGGAACGAGTCTGTTTGACTTGGGGTGTCGTTTGGCACCGATATGTGGGTTTGGTTGAGATGGTCATGTTGGTTTGGCTGAGATGGCCGGGTTGTGCTGAGATGGCACAATTTTCACTTGGGATATTTACTCATGATTATTGTGGTGGGTTGTTGCAAAGCAACCTGTGGAATGGAGCAAGGCGTAAGCCTCGTTCCGAAACTTGACTCATTAGTGTTTTACAAATAAATTAATTAAAACCTTGGGATTTTCCAAATGCAACCTTACCCACCTTGTTAATAAGCTCTGCATGTCATGTTATTCCCCAGCTTGCTGAGTTCACTGAGTACTCACCCTTGCTTATATTTATATTTATAGAGTTAGACGAATGTTACCTTGACCCTTTTGCCGAGGCCTACTTCCAAGAAGAGGTTGAGTACGACTTCTCGGGGTTTCAGGCCTAGTTTCTAAATTGAGCATGTGGTCCATGTTTGCTGTTCTTGCTTTAGTGTTTTACATCCCGTGTTTCCCACTGTTGCTTCTATGCTTCCGCCTCAGTTTATGCTATCTTTTCATGCTTCTACCAGTCTGGGGTTTATTCACGATGGTAGCATGTATGAAACCCTCACCCGTGTTGTAATAAAGCTTTGTCATTTCTGATTTCCACTATTATTCTGTGAGTACTAGCTTGTGTATCCTGGGACTAGTGCTGTAACCACAGGTAATGTGTGACCTCCAACCTATGTCGGTTCATTTTCATAGACTGGCATAGTTTGGGACGCCGCACACGACCAATAAAACTAGTAGGTTCATATGCATGAACAAAATCAAAACCATTCTTACCTAAAAGCTCAGCTTGATGCTTCACAAAAGATTGGTTTGACTGTTGAACAAAAGCTACCCGAGACTGGTCTGACCGCGTAGACACCTACGGTCTGACCGCCTTTGGACACCGGTCTGACTACCCACTGGCATGTGGTTTGACCGAGCCACATGAAGAAAAGCACGAGCTTTTCCACCTTGACCTTGCAAGTTCATGTTCCTTGTCTTTTTTTTCTATTTTCTTGCAAGTCTAAAGCAAAACTGAATCAAATGCCCATCCTTAACATAATGGGTGCAATGAAACTTCGCACGTGTTGTTTCTTTTGAAGAAGAATAAGAAGTATTTGCACAAGTTGTCGAAAGATTTTTCAAAATACGAGCAAATTTGAAAATAGTTTTCTTTGGTTTTTTAAAATTTTTAGAAGAACTAATACTCCTATCATTGTGCTCATGTTTAACAACCTTAACTTCAGTCAATAAGTCCTTGCAAGAAATAGAAGCAAAAGGAACATTATTTATGTGCATATCTTGCATTTATCATGATTAAAAAAGAAGCTAGATTATTATCCTTCACAATACTAATCAAAGAGCACATATTATAAGAGCCTGTTTTAAACTCATCAATTTCAGCTCTAGCCTTTTCTAATTGATTGACACATGAAGCATAGACCAAATTTATCTTCTCCTTTTCATTAATCAAGTTATTGCAAGAATCAGATTTTATTTTACTCAAAGACTTGATCACTAATCTCAATTCTAGCACTAGCAAGCTCATCATCCAAAGCAGAAACACATGGCATAGAAGCATTGTACTTTAAAACATCAATTTCAGAAGCTAAACATGAAAGAGAAGATTTCAGTTCACCATTTAAAGCAACAATTGAATTATTCTGAGTGGTTAAATCATCACAAGAATTTTTGAAACATGAACAATGTTTTGACAAGACATCAACTTGATATTCTAAACAATCTACTATTTCCTTCAACCTCTCATTCTCCTGAAGCAATAAATCACAAATGTCACAAGACTCATCTTGCTTTTAGAGAAAATAAACTGACAGTAGATTGTATATTATCATCATCATTATCAAAATTATCCAACACCTCATGAATTAGAGCATGCTTGATCAATAATCGCTTCTTGTTCTTCAAAAGCTTAGAGTTCCTGTTATTATCATCCAAAGAAACACAAAACGATGAGGGACACATACTAGTAGACTTGTCACAAAAGCTCAAAATCGGTAAAGATCAAACAGAGAAAAAGAAACACAAAACGATGAGGGACACATACTAGTAGACTTGTCACAAAAGCTCAAAATCGGTAAAGATCAAACAGAGCAAATGTGGCTCTGATACCACTTGTAGGATCTAATACAAGAACCAAGCCAACCAGGGAGTGGTGAATGGTTGGAACACTAGAAACCAAAACATTTCACGGAATTAAAAGAACCTTCAAACCTGATGAAGTTGTGTCGGTCACATTGCTCGCCGGTCTGACCGTTGTCACCTTGCCTGTTGTTGCTCATCGTTGTCGGTCTGACTGCTTTGATGTCGCCGCCCAAACCGCCACCTTCCCACCGGTCAAACCGCTCGTAGTACTCCGGTCGAACCGTCGGGATCCAGAAAACCACGTATCGATGAAACTCTTGAAAGTAGATCAACTTTATTGCATCAATATATATTTACAAAGTGTATCTCAAGCACTTCTCTCTCAACTGTCAAACTAGAATCGAAGTCTCGAAGCAAACCCTAACTTTTCTGTCCCAAAAACTCGATATCTTCTAGCTTTAACCCCTCTTCTATTTATACCCACAACATGGCTTCCCCTAGCCACGAATTCAACTAGAACTAGGACTCCTAATCACATAGAAAACCTACCAAACCAGAGAAACAACATCCCTCGTATAACTCCAAACTCCAAACTTGAACTCCAATCCAAATTTGACTTTTTCCATACGCACACAACACCACGTATGTGATATATGAAAACTTTCACCTTCACATGCATTGTTCTATAGCCTGAGCATCCCGCGTAATCTCCTCAATCGTCTGGACATCAACTTCTTTCAATCATAGTCCCAATCTATCACCGGCTATACTCCCATGGCCTCAAGCAACACCTGCACACGAACAACAAAAAACTCCTTATCCGAGTATAAGTTCACACCAACTTGACTCACATCGGCACATAATAGTATCACATACGAATAAAAATCATTTAGAAGTCATAAACATAAAGCAATCTAGAAATTTTACGAAAATAACCCGAAACCAACTCCCACCTAGAGTCTGTCGGTCTGACCGTCAAGCTGTTATAAACGATAAGAAAATAAACGATGAAGAACATAGATTAACCACAGAGGACACAAGATTTTAACGTGGAAAACTCTCTTAAAGTAGGAGAGGAACCACGGGCGTCAACCAGGAAATCTTCACTATATCGGATGAGGTTACAAAACACCGAGGATTTACAATCTTAATCTCATATCCCGAACAGCGGCATACAAGAAGTATATATAGAGGTGAAACCCTAAAAGGCGACGGTTCGTACCATATAAACAAGATTTCCTAGCCCGTTGCCAACGACGGGCCTTCACTTTGCTCCGTCCGAAGTGGCCTATATATGTGGGTAACTGAATTTGGATCACAACTCAACACAAACTACCTAGTTAGACCGTCCAACTTCCATCGGACTGACTGAAAACACCCGTCCGATCTCACCAATCTCCTAGTGCTGATGTGCACTGTTCACCGACCGAAAACACTATTTATCGTGTTTTCATAAACAATTTACCTTTGACAATTGTTCATCGTCAAAATTTAATCATCACATGATTCTACATATGCGTGAAAATATATACACACGTATAAACTTTATATACATATGTATACGTATAGGAGGGACTAGAGGGGGCTAACTGACCGTGCGGGGTCAGCCGCACATGGCTGACCGCGAATCAGCGCCACCCTTCTGAATACATCCTTCCCCGGCGGCCGGCCGCCATGGTGCCATGACGGTCGCACGAAGCACGCAAGGGCAGTGGGCGCTGGCTTCTCTTGATGCGCTGGGTTGTGGGCCTCTCTTTCCGTCGTTCTTGCTATAGCCCTAGCTAACACTAGCAGCAATGGTAGCAAGGCAGAGAGCATGTGATTCATTGAGGAAGGCGGCGCCGGCGACCAGGCGCAGGCGGCGGCGGCGGGCTGAGGCCTGACTGCCAGAGGCCAAGGTGACGGTGCTGCGGGAGAGCGATGCGGCTGCATTGTTTTGGCAGCAAGCCAGCATGTGGCCGGGCGCCGAGGAGCAAGCAGCCGCCGCCCAGGTAGGCAGCAGGCAGGACCGCAACAGTCGGCAACAGTTGCTTGAGCTTGGGATCCTGTTTTCTCTTGTCATAAGCTGATTTGTGATTTGCGATTTGTGATCCCTGATTTTGTGGATTTGGGAACTGGGAAGATGGATGAGTGAATTTCAGAAAACACATAACTACAGGTTCTATTTATTTTCTCACATAACCCCGTGCATTCAGTCCAATTAACATAATACCACAGGTTTAACTGTGAGAAAGTGCCACAATGGCAAGTGACATGGCAGACCTGCTCCACATCACTTGGTCCCACCTGCCAGATCAATGCGTGTCCTATTTAGGGCGGGATCACGCGGGAGAACGGAAGCGCCCATCCTCTGTTCCCGCGCACGCGACGCCGCACCCCTCGTCTTCCTCGCGCTCGCTGCGGCGGTGTTCCACCAAATCCTCCTCTTACAAGTTCAGAGAGGCAGCTCGTCGTGCACAGGCAAAGGCAAGCATCTCCAACTCTCCTTTTCTGCAGGTAGGTTCCAGTTTTAGATCAATCCTGTTTCTAGGGTTTCAGTAACTTGGGAATTTGCGATTTTTGTCAATGCAAAATAAGATTGCATCATATTTCAGTATTATGTTGAGCCAGTGAGAAGGAAGGCCTGGGAAGGTTCAGATGCTGGGAGACAGTTCATTGGGTGCCCCATACGAGATGGATTGCTGACTCAATTTCTTTCCCACTAGTTTGTGTTATTTATGTTTCAGTTGGCATTTTTTTTTTCTTGTTGCAGGATGACGATGTATGTAATTTTGTCTCACGATTCGATGGGCAGCGGCCGCATAGAGATCGCAAGACAATTGAGCTTATACGACACACTATTGACTGTGCAAGAAATCGAAATGAAGCTTAAGTGAATCAATGGTATCAACCAGGGGTTTACAGAACCGTGTGGTTATCACATGCAATAGCCTTCTCAGTTTTTAAACCACGGTATACCTCACGGTAACCACACAATTGTCATAGTAACCATGTGTTTATCGTGATAACCGTCAAATTGTGAGGTGACAATAACCCTACCCAAAACGGTTAGGGGAACCCTGATATCAACTGCACAAGGAGAGGATGATAGCTGACGGAGAGAGGGCCATCGCCATGTTGCAGGCTCTGGAGAGAGAGGAAAAGGAGGGATCAATTTGAAAGGCGCTATCACTACAGATAAAACAACAGATTTTGTTGGTGTCCAATGTTATGATACTTGTACTGTTGATCGTTCTTGCTTATGTGATTGCTTGAGAAAAATAGGATGGTCGACTTTGTGAGAATGCACCTGTATATCAGAGAATGGTATATAAAACCTGAGTTCTTCACCTGTTCTGTTTTGCACCTACTGATCAGACTGTACATATACTTTCTATCTTCTAATACAAAGCTTTTGTGTGTGTGTTTGATTAAACATGGCCAGGACCTGACAATGTTTCTGCTCGAATTTTTGGTAAGTATACCGATCACCAAGGTGCCTGACATTCTGTTCCTATGCTAAAAAAAATTGAAAGAAAAAACTGACAATTTGTATGCATGAACCAGAACAATGGAGCAAAGTTATAAAAGCATCCCATGTCTGAATAAAAGCACCATAGCAACAGTTAATATGTGACCCATTGCAGGTCCAGGACACAGGAAATTTGCAAAACGAATCCAGGTCTGAAATAATTTAGTAACAAATGCAGGTTCGGATCGTGATACTAATTAGCATTGTTGGCTATATCCTAGCATTTTTGTAGCTGTCATTACTCTCCCAGCCAAATGCCTCCTCTTCCTCTTACCCTGCCTCCTCCTCTTCCTTTTCCTGTTGCCCTGCCTCCTCTTCCTCTTCCTCTTCCTCTTCCTCTATTTGCAACAAATGTTGGTTCTCCCGGCTGGCTTGATTCCGAAGGTATGCTTCTGTTGCTCTACAATTACAATGGTAAAATCAAATATAGCTCAAAACAACACGAAAGGTATAGTTTTTAACCGGGATGAAGCACACCAATTTACCTTGTGCTTTCAGATCAGGCCTCAATGGCAAAGGACAACTTGTATACCTGTGGCCACCCCTTGTACAGTTTGAACTATAGGATCGAACAAGACCAAACAAACATATCAGAGGGGGAGATGAATGGTAGAAAAAACCAAAACGCAAAAACTTTTAGCGGAAATAAAAGTTACCCTCGAATCAATGGAGATCACGACGTAGTATTGTCGCTGCCAGTCAAACCACCCTCACGCCGTCGGTTAGATCGCCTTTACTACACCGGTCAGACCACCAAAACACCTACGGTCAGACCGCCGCTTTCCCACCGGTCAGACTGTCGAGATCCAGAAACACCGGTAGATGACAAACTCGAAGATGTAGATTAGAAATTTCAACTTTATTACATTAACTAGTGTTTATAGAGTGCAACAACAGCACTCCTCATCAAAATCTCGAACTAAACTCGAAACCCTAACTTTCTCTCAACTTGTGTCTCTCTAAAACCGATACCAGGAGGCCACACCCTCCCTCTCTATTTATACCAAAAAACCTCCTACTCAAAGTAGAATTTCCAATAGGACTCAAGAACTCCTATTTGCAATAGGACTCAAGAATTCATATTCCATACGCATACGATTCCTCTCGTATACCATATGGATTCTCTATCTTCCATATGCATTATCCTCTAGCCTTTTAGTATCCCGCGTGATCTCTTGATCTCTGGACATCCACTTCTTCCAAGTTGACTCTGATCCATCACCGGCAATACTATCTCGAGGCCTCAAGCGATACCTGCACATGAACAACAAAAAAAACTTCATATCCGAGTACAAGTTCACACCAACTTGACTCACATCAGCACACAATAGTATCATATATGAATAGAAACCATCTAGAAGTCATATCCATAAAAGAAATATAGAAATCCAACGAAAACAATCCGAAACCGACTCCTACCCGGAGTCAGCCGGTCTGACCATCGGGTAACCCGGTCAGACCGCTCGGAAACTTCCGGTCTGACCGGCGACACCCAACCGGTCTGACCGGCCACACATGCCGACCTGTACTATGCATCAATTGAAAACACTATTCACCGTATTTTCATAAAACACTTACCTTTGACAATTATTCATCACTTAGATTAAATCATCACATGACTCTACAATCTCCCCTTGATGAACACATTGGCAACATCTCAAAATGAATTTGGTGTTTTTGAAAAAAACAAAAACAAATCAAAAAGCACAAACGACTCACAAAGCATGTTTTCGAACGCAATAAAAAACAACTCTCCCCATTTTTAAAAGAAAGAATTTTCTCTCACATATTGCAAAATCAACTATTTTTAATATGCATTTTGTATATATTTCCCCCTTTGATAATGAATTCATCAAGAAATTTAAAAGATAAAAAATAACCAATGAAGCACAAATGCAATGATATCATGATTGTCACTTGCAATAACCATTTTTTTATTTTTTATTTTTTATTTTTTTGAGAGCTTTGAAGTATACCAAAAGCAATTCAAGGTCATGTTTTGCAAGATAAAGGAGATACATTCATCAACTAGTTAACAAATATGCACTATAGTATAAACATGAATCAAATATATTACAATTAAGCTCAACTAAGCAATAAAGATTTATGATTTCAAACGATTTATAATGCAATATATTCATAAGCACATAGGTTGAAAGAAAAACCCCTATATAAACCTATTGCATTTATCACTTTTTCTCAAATTAGCTCTAAAACCAAACAATCAAGAGAATTTCTAAAATTTATTTGAGCCTTTCTGTTTTTGCTCATTTTTTCTCTCAATTATTTCAGGCACGTCCTTGTCGTCAAGACTGTTTCCAAGGATTTGGCACTCATTATTTTTGCTCACATCGAATGAGTCCTTGTTGTCAAGATTGTTTCCAAGGATTCGGTATTCATTTTTTCTCTCATAGAAATATTTTTTATTCTCTTGAACAATGAAAAATTAAAGATCAATTTGAGAAATAACAGTCCAACAAGCATATATATATAATCATTAGTCATCCAAGCTATGACAAGCTCCAACATTGCATATTTTCTTAATTCAAGTAAAAAAATTAGTGTCATGCATCATCTCACTTAAAAACAATATCTAAGCCACATATAAAGACTAAAATGCACACAAGCTAACATAGCAACAAATAAACCTCAATTATTTTGTTAGCATGCACAAGAATATACTAGAGGTATAAAACAAAGCTCTTCTTTTACTTATTTTTATTTATTTTTAGATTTAAAAACAATGCATGAAAATAAACATGAATGCATGAAAAAACATAAACTCCCCCTCAAATTAACCTCCAATTCCCCCAAAGAAAAATCAAGAAGAAATCAAAGATTTTTGAAGAAGACATCCAATTGCCAATGATATCACCAAGGTTTTCATAAATTGACATATATCCACTTGTACTAACAAAAACTACTACCTCAAACACTAGCATATGAAAAGCTAATAATCAAGAGATTATAACAAAATTATGTCAATCCAAAATTACTTTGATGTTACCGTGAAAAGCAATCATTGTCTTCACATTGCACACACATGGGGAGTATGCCATCAAAATACCTACAAACAAGAAGATGTCGAGGCCTCCGTGATGGGGTTAGAAATAAAAATTTTTGGAATCCAATATTGAGTCACACGACCAACAGAACCAGTAGGTACATATGCACAAAAAAATCAGAACCAGACTTACCTGAAACCTTACCTTGTCGCTTCACAAAAGTCTGATTTGAATTATGCACAAAACTGCCTCGAGGCCGGTCTGACCACCGCCTAACCTACGGTCTAACCGAGCCTGGCTGTCGGTCTGACCGCTGGTTCACCTACGGTCTGACCGACTGGTCAGTATCGTTTTGACCGTGCTCCTTGAACCAAAACCTAATTTTTGCCATCGTCGTTTCGCAAAAACAATTTCTCTTTCTTTTTTCTGTTTACGGGCAAGTCTAAAACAAAATCCAACCAAATGTCCATCTTTTCCACAAACGAACAAGTGTATTTCTCACGATGATTAGAAGTACAAGTAGAAACAGATGGTTTAGCAATAGAAGTAACAACAAGTGGTTTTGCAATCACAGCATTGGTTTTGGAAGATGATGCATTCAAAAAAGTCATGATGCTAGCAGATTTAAACACAGTGGTCTTAGATTCAGGTTTAATCAAAATTTCACCACTTCTAGAACCAACACCTAAAACAATAGAAGGATGTCTAGTATGATTAGCATAAGGATCAAAACCTAAACCACGATTATTTGTGCTAACTTTAGATTGATCAAGAATCATGTTGAGGTTCTATTTACCATTAGAAAATTTTTGCAAAGAACTTTTCAAGTAAGAAACCTCTTGAGTAAGAGTGGCACAATTTTTACAAGCATCCAAAACACTCTTTTGTTTTCTACAAGTCATGCAAGACATCACTTCATCTTTTTGTCTAACAATTTTCTCCATGTGCTTAACATGACCCAAAGCATCTTTTAGTTTCATCTCATTAGCAAGACATGTTGAGCAAGGTTTTGCACTAGATTGTTTCAACCTTTTAGAGCTAATCACATTAAATATAGAACTAGCAAACAAAGCAACTTGACATATATTTAAAGCTCTCTTAGTCAAAAACAATTCATCAACCAATCTAGTGTTCATGGCCAAGCTAAGTGCAAGACAAGATTTAAATTTTCGAGTTTTCTTAGATTCAACATCAAGCTTCTTGGCATAAACATCTCTAATTGACTTAATTTTAGCAAATAAAACCTCAGAAGATTGACATTCATCATTATCAGAAACAAGAGATTTTATTCTACTATTTTCAGCATTAAGAGACTTAATGGTAGCTTCATGTTGACTAATCTTTTTCTCAAACTTAGAAATTTTGTAACCAAGTCTAGCAATAACTTCTTGAAGATATTCAACACTAGGAGTAGAAATTACCTCATTGTCATCTTCAGAATCTTCATCAATGCTACTAGCCATGAGACAAACTCCAACAATGTTCTTCCTCTTGTCATCATCTTCATCACTTTCAAAATCAATATTACTTGATTCTTGAACCGCTGCATATGCTTCATCAATTGCCTTTTGGTAGATTTTTTTCATCTTCATGTTCTTGAATTGCTTCTTACTTTGCTTGGCACCCTTGGCGTTATTGGGTTCATCTTGATCTACTTTCTTTACACCTTTTCCAAACTTGGGACATTGAGAACGAATGTGATTTGGTTGTCCACATTGAAATCAACAAATTGGTCCACCTTTTCTCCTGAACTTGAGATTACTTACAACTCGAGAAATTCTGTTAGCAAGAGAAACCAAGTCCTCCTCACTGATTTCCTCCAGTTGATCATCGGACAAGGTATTACAAATAGAAAGCGCCGTCATAGGAGAAATATCCAAAGAAGATCCAGATGAAGACACCAAAGCAGTAGATTTAGATTTAGTTCTTTTAGAAAGAATATTCATCTCATAGGTTTTCAATTTGGTGTAAAGAATATCCAAGTCAAAGTGTTCATGTCAACCGATTCCTGAATAGAAGTCACTTTAACATCCCAAATTTTCATATCAAGACCATTCATAAAGTGACGAGCAACCTCATAGTAAGAATAATTAACATTATAAGATAAATCAACAGATCTAAGATTACTCAAAATTTTGTTAAAACGACCCATATAGTCATCCAAAGACTCCCTATGTGTCATCTCAAAGTTGATGTACTCCTTTTTAAAAATATTTTTTTCGCAACTCTTTAATGTTTGAAGATCCAGTGTGAAAATCATTCAAAGCCTTCCAAATTTCATTAGCAGTAGCAAGATGCGAAACACGATCAAAGTCAGAGTGAGAAATTGCATTAAGAATAATATTGCGAGCTTTGCAATTATTTTCAAAATCTAATTTGAGAGCAGGAGTATCAATGCGCTCAGGGATTTCAAAAGGTTGTGCAACTTTTAGCCAAATATCATATCCTTGAGATGTTGTGTAAGATTCTATCTTTTTCTTCCAATAATCAAAATCAGTTCCATTGAAAATATAAGGTTTGTTTGAAAACTTTTCAGCCATGGCAAATAGATCAGAAAAGCAATAAATATCAAATCAAGAACGAGTCTCTGATACCACTTGTAGTATCGAACAAGACCAAACAAACCTACTAGAGGGGGGTGAATGGTAGGAAAAACCAAAACCCAAAAACTTCTAGTGGAAATAAAAGTTACCCTCGAATCAATGGAGATCACGACGTAGTATTGTCGCTACCGGTCAAACCGCCCTCACGCCGCCGGTCAGACCGCGTTTACTGCACCGGTCAGACCACCGAAACACCTACGGTCAAACCGCCGCTTTTCCATCGGTCAGACCGTCGAGATCCAGAAACACCGGTAGATGACAAACTCGAAGATGTAGATTAGAACTTTTGACTTTATTGCATCAACTAGTGTTTACAAAGTGCAACAACAACACTCCTCATCAAAATCTCGAACTAAACTCGAAACCCTAACTTTCTCTCAACTTGTGTCTCTCTAAAACCGATACCAGGAGGCCACACCCTTCCTCTCTATTTATACCACAAAAACCTCCTACTCAAAGTAGAAATAGGACTCAATCACTCTCTTCCACTCCTATTCCCAATAGGACTCAAGAACTCCTATTCCATACGCATATGATTCCTCTCGTATACCATATGGATTCTCTATCTTCCATGTGCATTATCCTCTAGCCTTTTAGTATCCCACGTGATCTCTTGATCTTTGGACGTCCACTTCTCCCAAGTCGACTCCGATCCATCCCCGGCAATACTATCTCGAGGCCTCAAGCGATACCTGCATATGTACAACAAAGAAACTCCATATCCAAGTACAAGTTCACACCAACTTGACTCACATCAGCACACAATAGTATCACATACGAATAGAAACCATCTAGAAGTCATATCCATAAAGAAATATAGAAATCTAACAAAAACAACCGAAACCAACTCCTACCCGGTGTCAGCCGGTCTGACCGTCGGGTAACCCGGTCAGACCGCCCGGACACTTCCGGTCTGATCGGCGACACCCAACCGGTCTGACTGACTACACATGCCGACCTGTACTATGCATCAATCGAAAACACTATTCACCATATTTTCATAAAACACTTACCTTCGACAATTGTTCATCACATAGATTAAATCATCACATGACTCTACATGAACAAGTTATACCGGTCATTCTGGAACTCCCACTATGTTGTGTTGGTTCATCTGCCGTCTTCCTTCTATTTTTCTTTGGCCGGCCAGGATGTTTGGTAAACCTTGGAGGGTCAATATCAAGAGTATCTGTTGTCAACCAATCATGTTGTCCTGGGACTGGGTAGATGAGTGCTTGGTAGGCTCTCTCGTAAGCTGGTTATTTTAAGAACTCACCAACAAAATCTTCTGGATGCTGCCTACACTTGTATATAACTGATACCGCATGCTTACAAGGGACACCAGTTAGATCCCATTTAAAGCAACCACAAGTTCTATTCTCAAGATTTACTGCATAAGTCCTCTCCCCACAATTAACTTGCCAAATATGGTCTGCAGTATCGTAAGTCCCTCTTCTCTAACTCCAACCTCTCGCGTAGTGTGGAGTTATCTCCCATTGTGCTGCTGCCACTCCCTCCCTCTTTTGGTTGCACTTGTCCATTAGCTTTGTCCTAATAAGTTCAAGCATGGTGATAATGGGCTTATCCCTGTACTCAATGATGTAATTATTAAAGACCTCGCTCAGGTTATTTACAACCAGGTCAGTAACACAATTAGAGTCAAATGCATGTCTAGCCCAATGTATTTTTGGTATGTAATATCTTATTCTTTTATATTGCTCCTTATGGTTCCCAAGAACTCTATCAAAGGCCTTGCTCCTTGCTCTATAAGCCATCATTTTGCTAACATCAGCTCCGTACTGTCTCATGGCTGCATCCATTTTTTTGTCGGGTTGGCCGAAGAGCGACCAACCAATTTCATTAAGCATAGAAAAAAATTATTCGATTACAACGGCATGACGATGCCGATCCTAGTTTGTTGTTACCCGCTCTCCAGGCGAATCAAACAGAAAAAGAACAAGCAAGCTAGAGAGGGAAGATGGAACCACAGAGCAGTTCCGAAGAACAGCTTTCTAGCCGCTGTGCTTAGCTTAGCGGCTCTCGCCTCATATCCTGATTACTCGCAACACTCTGCACAAATCCCGGCTGTTCTCCACACCTCGGCCTCCTCTTCGATATCCCCCATGAGCTGATTTGTTTTTGAATGTTCTTGCATTCCTCTCCTTCCACACTCTCCAGCAAACGAGCATGACAATGTTGTCGAAGCTAGTCCTGTAGCTCGTCTGAAACAATGATCTTGCTAAAATCCACCACTCCGCTAGCGGGGCGCCCACCTCACTTGGTATGCTGAAAGGTTTGTTAACCCAAACGCCAGACAAGGATGTTCTAAGCATCTTTCAATCCTCCGTAAGATATAGGGTGAGGAATGGGACCCAAACGTCGTTTTGGACTGCCGACTGGACGGGAAGGGGCTCTTTCCAGTGTCGTTGGCCTTGTCTGATGTCTTTTGTTAGGAGCTCCAAGATCACGGTGGCACAAGCAGTGGAAGGAAACAAATGGATAAAGGACATATCGGGAGCGCTGTCAATCAAGTCAATGGGGGACTTCTTCCAACTGTGGGACGAAATGCAGCAAGTGCAGCTTAGCGCAGACCAAGATGAACTAGAATGGAAACAGGGGAAGAACGGAGTCTTTTCAGTATCTTCAGCCTACTCAATGTTCTTTCTTAGCAGAGAAGATTGTTTGGTGGACGCCGCTCTCTGGCGTTCCAGTGCCCCCTCTAGGGTGAACTCTTTTTATGTGGCTCGCGTTCAAGGGAAAGTGCCTAACTGCGGACAACTTAGCAAGAAGAAACTGACCGTGCAGCAATTGTTGTCAGCTCTATCGACAGGGAAGCGGAGGATTGCCATCACTTATTTGTTTCTTGCAGCTACTCGGCTGGCCTGTGGGGTTTGGTGTGGGCATGGCTGCATCCGTCAAAGCAGTGACTTTCCAATTTGGATCACTCCTTATGTCATTTCTTTTTTAAAAAAATGAAACACACAAAATAGAACTGAACCATGTGCTATTTACTCTTGTAGTCCTCCCTAGTTATACCATATTTGTGAGATGCAATCATCTTTCTTATTTGTACAGTTGATCTCCTGCTATCTGAGAGGCTAACATGAAGAAAAGGCATCTTTCATCCTTGCAAACAACCCTTACCCGGTCTGGATCATTTCTCAAATAGTTGAAATCTCTCATTTTCACAATGTGGTAGCTATGCAGTGCCTTCCTAAACTGTTTAACATCTTGAAAGCACATACCTTCACAAATATGGCTATGGTCCAACCACAAATATGGCTATGGTCCAACATCCTGGTTTCATCAAACAAATTTATTTGAGCTAACATTCTCCTAGGCCTCTTCCTCTTTCTCACCACAATTGGCACCTCAGCACCATCATCGTCTTCAGAGCATAGATCATCTTCATCACCCATAGGTATCTCACATTTTTCATTCCTGGTAGCAATCTCACAATTTCTATTGGTTGATGCTGGCGATGTCTGCAGTGTCACATAGTCTGTCTTGCTTGTTTCCATGGAGTTTGGCTGCACAAAAATATCTTCGACGTCTGTATCTCCCTCACAATGCTCTGTCGGGTCTTCTCTCTGCCTTTTCATCTCCTCTATCATCTCTTCTCTTGTGCATATAACTCATCTTCCTCAGGAAAATAGTCAGGTATATCATTATATTCCTCATTGATATGTTATTCAAATTCAAATTAGTTTTTTAATAAAACTCTATGTCTAATTTTAAAATAAGATTTTATGTCTTGTCCTATTAGATGTCTTTCTTTTTATCTCTTATATATATATATATATATATTTAAGCCGTACGGGAAGAGAGACATTCTTATTGTTATTCTTTTAAGTTTGTGATCAAATCATCAAAAGTGATCATTGTTAATTGTAAGGATTTTCCATATAAAAATTTATGTCTTCATTATATATCTATTTTCTTAATAAGTAGTATTAGAGTATCGAAGATTTGATCTAACACCACATCATCGTGTTCGTCGTTCCGCCAGTGCAATCTATTCAGCGATATCAATCTACTATACGGTCATCGTCACAGTTCATCGTTTCATCGAATCGATCTGTACAGCCGGCGCATTCATCCCTCGCGGATTAATTCCATCTGATCAATTTTGACGAATCAATTTTGCTACTGCCAGCAAGTCCAAAGAGGACTCAAATTCTTTTCCTTGCCGGCGTGAAGCAGTGCACACGGTTCCCGAGAGAATTAAATTGGCCCTGTTCAGTAGAGGCTGATTTTTCCCATAGGAGAAATTGCTAGGTGCACCCAAGTCAGCGTACCAGGAAGCTTTGTCCAATATAGACTCTATTTGCTACACACACAATCCAATATACCAGGAGGAATACTTCCGCTTGGTGCACACGAAAAGTGTAGGTTCATCCTAATTTCTTACTAATTTTCATGACGAGTTGGAAGTACGATTTACCACTTCTGGATCGAGAGACAAGATTCTTCCTATGACAAGTGAAGATGCAAGTTGTTCTTATTCAGCAAGACTTCGATGATGCGCTATCTGAATTTGACAAAGAGGACTATGGATTGGTCCAACGATAAGAAGAAAAAGGGATCGTAAGGCTATAGTATATATTCATTTTTATCTATTTAATAATATTTTGTAGGAGATGCTTAAGTAGAAGACAGCCGCTGAGCTATGATTAAAGCAGCTCTGACCAGTAAAATGCACCCGAAACAAAAATTATTTTTGCACAAGTTGCAAGATGATGAGTCTGTGATTGATCATATCTCCACTTTCAATAATATTGTTACTGACCTTGAGTGTATGGAGGTAAAGTACGATGAAGAAAATTTATGCCTTATTCTATTGGGTCGTCGGTGAAAGCTTCCTACCGCTTACAGCGCCTCCTTTTGATCGGTTTAAGGCTAGGATTTTTGTTAGGAGAGAGAGCACGAACAGGTCTCGATGTCCGTGGCCCCGGCATTCTCCTTTCTCTTTTATATAGCGCTACGTGACGGGGGCCACCAACCATGAGTTGATTGTGCGCCCTGATCAGGATACGTGAGATCAATCTAACACATGTATGTCATGAAGAAAAACAGTGATAACATAGAAGATAGTATGGCTGAGATCGACAAGGCTACTTGTAGTGAGGGACTCAGCAAGGGCAAGAGTGGATCTATGAGGGGGCGACACGGCATGATCGAAGTCCGGCGGCGGTGATGGAGAGAGCGCGCAAGCACGGTGCACGGGAAGGGTTTTCCGATGGAGCGGGCTACGAAAAAGAGGGGAAACCGTACAGGAGGTAACAGGGATCCAATTCATAGGCAAAGGGAAGGGAGTCCGGCTCAGATTCGAAACGGAAAGGCAGCGAAAAAAATTAGGGTTCGGCCTCGAGTGAGCTTCACGGGATAAAATGAGGCCGAAATTCACAAGATTTTGCACGGGATAAAAGGGGATTTTTTGGAAGATCGAGAGAAATCTGTTTACGTAACTAATTTAGGAAGAGAAGCAACGGGGAGGCTGGATTTGGTGAGGGATGCAGTGCTACTGCACACGGGCATGAGAGGGAGGCGACTGGAGGTTAGGGACGACACTGTAGCATGAGGGAGGTAAAGTAGACGTCTGTCTTCTTCTCTTGGCTGGTGCAGGAGGAGGTCAATTAGACTTTGGGAGAGGAGACAGGCCGGCGCTAGCTGGGAGAGCGGGAGAGAGAGGGGAATGGGCCAGATTCGGCCCAAAGCTCTGGAAAGGATTTTAATTGATTTTATAATTTAAATAAATACTAAAATATTGTTTCATTTATTAAAACTACTTCCAATACTTAAATAATTTGAAGAAAAATCATGAAAATGCTTGGGTAACCCAAGTATTTAATAAAATTTTATATAGCTCAATTTGATGTTCAAATTTTCATAGATTTTTATTCGAACATTTTCTTTAATTATTAAATAATTTCTAAAAATGTATTTTTCACAACAATTTATATTTGGGTGATTTTTAGGTGTGACACTATGTCTAGCCATCTCTCTATCAAACGCAGCTCATCGAAAGGCTCGGGCCACCCTACACAGAGTGTTCAATTCCACTGATCGAGAACGCCAATCGCCTCCGACTTCAATCAACCCGAGCATACGGCCACACGTCTCCCTGTTGAGAGTAGCTCACCGAAAAGTCTGGGCCACCTGCTCGAAGTGTCTGACCCATCAATTGGATCGCCAATCGCTTCCGCCGTCATCAACCCAAGCACCACGCCTAGTCGTCTCGTTGAAAGTAGCCATAGAATGGTTCAGCCCGCTGCTTGAAGTGTTCGATCCACCAATCAAATTTCGTCCGATCGTCACCGTGCTCCACCTTGCGCACATGTCCCTCCCTGGACATAAACCGTGAGCGGCGCAATGTGAGGCATCTCATCGCGCCTCTATCCATGGACCTCCGGCAGGCTCTAATACCACTTGTTATAAAAACCGGCCCAAAATCACCGAAACACCATAGAAGATACAAACACGATGACAACACCGATACATGATATTTGTTAATAAGATTCAGCCGAAGTCTATATCCCTAAAACACTGTTTATTGGTGCTCCTTTTCGATCTAGGATATTATAGTGTATTATAGTTACAACGACCCTCGGCTAGATAGCGTTGGCTGCCGCTACCTCTCACCTATGCTAAGTCGCCATACGGTTATAACAGATCCACTTCTCTATATAAGAAACTGACAACCAAAGATAAGGTTCGACTCTTACTCTATTCCTAACACATAATACAACTTCAAGTCTTAAACTGTAACTAACTTTGTATATATATTTGATACAAACTCTAACAAGAACTACTCCATACATTGTGATTGCATTTGGTTAGAACAAAATGTTGGAAGGTACATATGGTATGGAATGGGGTACAAAAGTTAGCTCCAAGCATGGGCTATGGAGACCCAACAGTCCTGATCTCTTAACACCAACACCAACAATCTTCTTTCCTTTATCTCTTCTACGCTTTGTAAAAGTTTCACTTTGGCTAAATAAAAGCTTTCTCCTGCCATAAAGAAATGAAACGCATTATTGATAACAAATTTATAATAGGTATTCTAGCCCTACATAAAGTCATTTCAAACCACATCTATCCAGATAGAACAACCAGCATGGAACATTCCATTATAGTATTGTCTATTGATACATCGAGCCCTGGAGTTTGAGAAATATTTCCTTTTGTAGCAGTTGAGGCCCAAGATTTCCTGGTGCCTTGGACTTGCATTCAATGTTTCATGACTTCACATCGCACATAGATAAAAGATCCAAAGTGTATCTCCTGCAATAAGTACAAGGAAGCGGCATAAGAAATTTTCTTGAGATTCCAATCCATTCCAATGAGCGGCAAATTTGTAGCAGCAAAATTGCAATGGATGGGCAAATAACTTTAAGAATGTGAAGTTCACTGGTTTCAGTTCCAAAAATGCTTGGTTGAGCTAACATCTCGTGTTCTGGAAAAACGCAATGTCCCTTGAGTGCCTTATATTGGACACTATTTACATTTAATTTTGGTATGTATGTCTTTGAGTGGACCGGGATGTTATCTAGGGTGTGCGTGAAGCGCTCTTGGCTATCACAAGATACATCAAGGGGAAAATTCTCTAAAAGTCAAGTTTAAGTTTAGTGATCTGGAGCCTCTGTGGCCATTTCCATGACT
The DNA here is from genome assembly GCA_019925245.2 of Oryza australiensis. Lineage (NCBI taxonomy): Eukaryota > Viridiplantae > Streptophyta > Magnoliopsida > Poales > Poaceae > Oryza > Oryza australiensis. Next base: position 8,768,090 of record JAIFGZ020000116.1, on the reverse strand, counting down.
GGTATCGGAAAGCAGATTCTTACTGTTCTCTGACTTTGAGTAGTTGACAGGTGGGTCATACATCTCATGAGTCCACTTGTCAGCAATCCATGTTAGAGGGTAGTACATTAGAGGAACTTGTTTCGGCTGATATCTAGGCCAGATCAGTATAATTAACCAATGTTTAATTATGTGAATTCAGATGTGTTGTGCTTTATGTTTTAAGTTATTAACGGGTCATATTCAGGTGTTGTGCTTTAGTTAACTAGGAGGATGCCCGTGCGTTGTAACAAAAAAGGTTATATATCAATTTCAAATTATATCAGGTGAAACTATGTTAAATAATCATTGAGTGAAAATTTGTTGAACACAAAAAAAATCTGGCAAACCAAAGAGACTACAAATCAAAATTGTTCTGTAGATTAATTCCAATGCAAGAAACCTATTATCACTACATTAATCCAATACAAGAAACCTGTTATCACTACAGAAGCATAGTGCAAGCTTTATGGCGCATAAAACAATCTCATGGTGTTTATAAGATTATAAAAAGAAAACATAAATAGAAGACTGCTATGAAAATTTGATGATGCCATACAAATTAAAGCACAAACAGAAAAATTAGAACATCAATTTGTTACGGGCATAAACAAGTACAAAAAAAAGAATTTGATACAATATAGAATTATTTAGCAAAAAATTTTGCCTTAGCTCGTCACCATCCTGCACATGCATTTCTTTATAGGTAAATATATGTAATAAAATATAATTTTTGAAATGATCAATGCTAGTCAGGACTTACCTTAAAAGTCAGCAAATGTAGTTCTTCATTTTTCCGCGTACGCATGAAGAGATGAACAAGAAAACCCAATAAATTCCTAAGGAAATTGAATAGTTAGCTACCCTTGCGTTACACAAATAAATTTATTGGTTTGAACGAGTTTTTAGAAGCGAACTTACGTGTCAAAAACATGATTATTGACAGTTATTTGGATCCACAAGTTGATGTCCTCATTCCACCTAGAGCCAGGGCATGCCTTATGCATGGCTTTGTTTAAGTACTTGGCAATAATTAACAGTTTTTTACATGTCTCATGTTTGGGTTATTTATATATGTTGGATTAAGCAGATTAGGGTCTAGTACATAGAGTGTTCTGCTTTCTTGGTCCAGTATGACCAGGATAAAGCTTTGAGCGTGGCGTACTGGTATAAGAATCTGCAAAAGGTCAACCGTCAACATAATATAAAAAACACGGGCATATAGGAGCAAAGGTTAGTGATCTTACCGATTTGCATTGGGGAATAGTGAATTTCCGACCAGCTACCAACCGACTTTGCAAGATCTATGTTCTCACGGAAGCCCGGGTATACACCAAAGCCAGTAGTCTGCCGGGAGAGGCATGGTACACATGTTGGGTGTACTGTAGGATATATCAGCACCGTTATTAAATGGTAGAGGCATAGGCATCATGATAGAACCCACATTTTCAGTGCCTACATCATTAACACCCGACTGGCCCCTTCCCGCCTGATCTTCAGTGCTTGCATTTGTAATATCGCCAAGTGGAGCTATTGAAATGCAAACAGATTAAAAAATGTATTTTGCACAAATTACGAACATATTTTTATTAGTGACCATATCACAACTCAACCTGAAACAGATGAAGCCACATGAGTAAATATTTTCGATGTCGCAGGTTGAGACACATTAGCTGAAAGAGTTTAATTAATTTAATAGTAAGGTATTCTGTTCATAGAGTTTGAATATGTTGTAGTAGAGATTTAAACCTTGAGATTCATAGTTCCTCCGCTTCCCGGTATCACGCGCCTTCTTCTTTCAATCTTCCTTTTGTTTGGTCAATGATGTGTACCACTCCCTAGCACGCATCCTTTTTAGTTCCGTTGCACTGAGTTTAGTAACATCCTCAGAAGTGTTAGCACATAAAAAGCTGTGCTTAATACAAAAGGGTCGTAAAGAAACATAGATATAATACGGTGCTACGCCCAACCTGTAGAGTCATCATTCAACAGTTCTCACGGTCTTTTTTCACATTAATTCCATTTTTATTAACAGTGTGACACTTGTTTGTCAACTTGGCATCAATTACATTAGTTATATCAGCAAAATGACCTGAGGGAGGAGTGATCGTAAAATTAGCAAACAACAATATAACAATTGACCAATGAATATGTCAATCCCATTAGTTGGATGGATGAAACTGTCACCTGATCTTGTTGATGATGTTGGTACAGAACCCCCCACCATTGTTATCCATTGCAGAACTAACAATCTTAGCTTGAAAATTGGAAGAAAATTTGAGGATCATGAGTAGTGGTCAGATCGTGAGTTTAACTGTAGAATGATCCTAGTTGAAACCTAGAAGAAAATCATTCATTGTGGTCTGCATATCTAAAATGAGGGACAGCTATACTCAATTACTATGTTCAGTAAAAAACAAAGATGGACATCATAGAAGAATTGCTTCTACCTGAGATCCTCAAAGATCAATAATACAATATTGCTTTGACTGAGTCAAGAGATGGGGAGGCAGCGGCTCGGCGGCGATGTCGACGACAGGCAGAGGAGATGGAGAGTCAGTGGCGCGGCGGTGGCGGCGGTGGGAAGAGTCGGCGGGGAGGAGTCATCGTCGGTGGCGCGGCAGCGACGTCGATGACAGGCGGTGGCAACACTTGAATGGCTAGCTATCAAAACCAAAAATTAATAAGCAGTATACAGTAACATGTGACATAGCAGGCAAAGAAATCCACCAAATTGGCTGTAAAAAATCATATCAATATTGTGTCAAAATGCATATAAAGATTATTACAAATTTGGTCATTGACATCCTACTACATTTCATCAAAGTTAATGAAGAAAAATAATGTCTCGCACGTATAAAGACATGGCAAAAGATAATAAACGGATGAATTCGTATAATTGAAAATAAGCCCTTGTTTCGCCCAATGCTGCATTCTTTCACCTCCCTGTCTGAGATCAAGTCCTAAGCAACCATCATAAATTTGGAAGGCTCATGGATTAAAATCTGGGTAAACAATTCGAAAGGAATAAAAAAAATAAAATGGTGATTAAGACCTGACTCCTAGTAAAAAGCAACCAAGAGATCCTTCTGCTGGGCATACTGTAGAATATATATTTCAACATTAAACACCTATAAGGATGACAATACCAAAAAATGTAGTAGCAGACCACTTAGTTTGTTTCTGGGCACTAATATGGATGGGTCGTTTGGAACACTTGAAACTCATCTGACTCACCCAACCACCATAATAGAATAACAAAATTTTGTAACAAACTGCACCATGGAACAACATAATGATGAGGCCCTGTGTGTTCACTAAAATGGGATATAAATTGAAAGCTTTAGGTGCCACCAGAACTGGAGAATGCTGCTTTTTAGTTGTTAACCAAATTAAAGTCTTGCATATGCAAAATCATAATATGAACATACCAAGCAATAGACTTGGAAATCAAAACATGCGACATCTAGATTCTAGATTAGTGAAAATTGTGCCAACTGTACATGTTCACCTAATCCAAAAGCTCCATGTCTTAGATGTTATGTATCTATTCAAAAGGATTATATTATAACTCTGCTCAATGCAGAATAGAAACTGAATGACTGAAGCACCACTTGTAATAGCCCACACTGCTAAAAATGTAGAGATCCAAGACATAGATATTCTCCTCTGAATTGATCATCTAACACAAAATCATAATGCCTGAATAAAGGAAGTGCACAAGATTTAGCTAAGCAAATTACTATAAATTGCTCGATGGCGGTGGCGGCGGTGGGAGGAGTCGGCGTCGGTGGCGCGACGGCGACATCGACAACAGGAGGAGGAGATGGGGAGTCGGCGGCTCGGCGGCGGTGGCGGCGGTGGGAGGAGTCGGCGTTGGTGGCGCGGCGACGAACTCGACGACAGGTCGCCGGCGGCGGTGACGTTGACGACAGGCGGAGGAGATGGGGAGATGGGGAGTCGGCGGCTTGGCGGTGGCGACGGTGGGAGGAGTTTGCGGCCACCGCGGGCGAAGGAGGATGGGGAGTGGGGAGGAGCGGGCGGCGGCGTCGGATGCGGGCGGATGAGGAGGAGTCGGTGGTGGCGGCGGTGGGAGGAGTCTATGGCCACCGCGGGCGGAGGAGGACGGGGAGTGGGGAGGAGCGTGCGTCGGCGTCGGATGCAGGCGGCGGAGGAGGAGTCGGCGGCTCGGCGACGGTGGCGGTGGTGGTGGGCAGAGGAGGAGGAGTCGGCGGCTCGACGGCGGTGGCGGTGGCGGTGGCGGCGGCGTTGGATGCGGGCGGAGGAGGAGGAGTCGGCGGTGGCGGCGGTGGTGGCGGGCAGAGGAGGAGGAGTCTGCGGCGATGGCGGGTGGAGGAGGATGGGAGTGGGGAGGAGCGGGCGGCGGAGGAGTCGGCGGTGGCGGGTGGAGGAGGATCAGAGGATGCAACGCGTCGGATACGGTGTCGGGATCTGGACCTAAGAGGAGATGGGGAGTGGTGGCGGGCGGGCAGAGGAGGAGGAGTGATCCAGGCCGTCCGATCCGGTGATCCGATGGTTGTGATTGTGCGTGTCTGCCTGATGTATCTGCTGTGTCAGTAGTCACGGCCAAACGGGCGGCCCGGCCCGGCACCGCACCGGCCCGTGCCGGCACGGCCCGTTTCGTACGGCCCGTTTGGCCCGCTTGATGAAACGGGCCGTGTCGTGCGGCCCACGTGCCTAGGCTCCGAAGCACCGGCACGTGGGGGCCGGGCCGGGCCGTCTAGACGGTCGCCGGTGGCCACGGGCCGGCCGAGCCCACGGGCCCTTTTTTTCCAATTTTTAATAAAAAAATAAAAATAAAAAATAAAGTTTTAAAAAAAATAATGACGGTTAAAAATAAATCCACATTTACGAAAATATTGAAAAAAATTTGTTAAAAATAGTAATGACCTTTATTGATGTTTATATCATTATAGGATACAATGATACATCTTTGTCTCGTTAAAAACTTTGTCATGTAAAAACTCGTAGAGAAAACCGAGAAAACCATGACAAAAAAGAGTACGCTCAAAGGTCGAACTACGTCTAACAAAATTCTCTGGGGTTGGTCGGATCCGGTGATGCTCGAACCGGCGGCCAATTCTTGGTTGTCCGTAGTATACTGGGCATGTTGTCGAGCAAGCTCCCGCTTTAACGCTTAGTAGCATTTCGACGTGGTCATGCTCGATTCGTCCTTCGGTCTTCGATGATACTGCGCATGGCTGAAAGCCGATTCGGATGACACCGTCGAGACGGCACGCAACACATCCGTGCTAGTTTTGAAAGCACGGGATATGCTAACTTGTGGTCATTCCACCACCCGAGAACGTTGAAGTCTTGTGCTTCATGGTGGATGGCGTCGTTGTCCAAATAACCTGGACAACTCTTCGGCCACGATGCGAAGAGCCGTCTCCACTTGTAGTTGACACGCCACCACCTTGGCTTGAAGAAGATCCACCCCAAATACGACCCTACGTATCTTCTTCTTACCGTAGCGGGATAGGAGGGTCTCTGTTGTCGAACTCCCTAAAACTTTAGTTCATATCTTCCAAAAACTTCATATAATTTACTTCTAACCTCGGTATAGAAAGAACTATAATCTATACCGAAAGTATCACCAAGAAGTGATAAAATAGCAGACAATCCTCTTAATTTACACCTAGGATCCAAAGCAAAAGCAAACGCATACAACATAGGTATATTTTTCCAATATTTAAAATATTTTTGTTTCATGTGAAAGACAGTTCAGTTAGAACATCATCATTTTCATATTCTTTAAATAGAGAAGCAATTTCAAGAATATTGTGCAAAATTATATTAGAAGTTGGATAATAAATTTGTGACAGAGTAAGAGTACAATCATAAAAAGTTTCTAAAAATTGATTATATTTTTGGACAATTGCCCAAACATGCTCATTCAGTATTGGCGACCCGTCATTGTTTCGTGGGCCACCACGTGATTGAACAAAATCCTTAAGTAATTCACTATAAGGTAAAACAACTTTTAACATTAAATATGTTGAATTCCACCGATGCTCGGCATTGGTGGCAAACTTACTGAGCTCTCTTACCGCGCATGACAAAACCTCTTCCACGCACCAATCCGTGGGTTCGAAGCGATTAACCACGCGATTGCTTGACGAACAACATCAATATGGTTATGAACCCTTTTCATGCCAGTCTTAACAATCAAATTAATTATATGATATGCACAACGCTGATGTAGTAGAAACGTTTGAGCATAAACACAAAATAAAGGTTGCAATATTTTCATAGCATGAGAATTAGCAGATGCATTATCTAGGATGACAGCAAATATCTTATTAGTAAGATTAAATTTATTAATTACTTCCCTAATTCTTTCAGCTATGTTTTCTCCTGTATGTGAGCCATCTATTAACCTAAGCCCTAAAACTCTCTTTTGTAACTGCCAATCATCATCAATAAAGTGAACAACAACGCTAAGATAATCCTGCCTAGCTCTACTACTCCATATATCTGAAGTTACACTAACAGAGAAAGTACATGTACTAAAAAGTTCTTTCAGTGCATTTGAATCCTTCTGATAAACATTCTCTAAATCTCTAGTTGTCGTTTGCCTACTTACAGATTTAAACCTAGGGTTATGAGATTGCTGAATGTATTGTTCAAAATCAGGAGTCTCTCCAATGTTCAGGGGTAAATCTTGCTTGGCGATTAACCGGACAAGACATTCCCGAGCAACCATGGGATCGTACTCCCAACTACGTACCGTACCATCCGGGTTTAGCATAAGTTGTTGTTGTCGAAGTTGTATTCCTTGCTTTTTGGCACACGACTCCGCATGGCGCTTGAGATGACTGTACCAGCGAACCACGAGCGATAAACATTTGCCTACATATTCTACAATGAGCTTTTGATACCTCCTTCCATCCTGGTGTTTCCTTTGTCTCGTCGAAGTGTTGCCATACACCGAAAGTTCTCGATCTTTTTGACCGGTGCGTGTTGAAACACTTCCGCTCACGGATCCGGAAGATAATCCTTCCGAAGCCACCGCAGCTGTCAACCGTACCTCCTCCACGGATGGTGGAGTTGGAGCCGATCCGGAGGCATCTTCAAACCCCGGCATGTAGTTGGGGTCGAAATCACTGAAGTGAAAGATGCATCGTATGGATAGTTCGGATCCATTCGAAATTTTAAACCGACATAAACAAATTGTAAAATATTTATTGAATTCATAAACACAATACAAATAATACACAAATTTTAATATTACTTACATCTTTCCAATCGCGAACTTCAAACTTCGCGATCAAACCGTTGAACTACGAAACTAATTTTGATTTTTAACAAAATTTGAGCAAATTTTGTCAAAATAAAAAAAACGGACACTTGAGAGCAAAGAGAGCACTTGAGAGCACTTGAGAGCACAAAATGAGAAGTGAGGGTGAGGAGAAATGGTGGGGTTCATGCCCTATTTATAGGGCGAAATTTCGATTTTTGCAATTTTTTAATTTTTTATGATTTTTTTGTCTCCAACGGCTAATTTGAAATTTGAACACCATGAGCCGTTGGTGACACGTGGCGCGCTCCCATTGGACCGCCAAAGAGCCGTTGCGCGCCTTCCCCGGCCGCCACGTGTCGCGTTCCATTCGACCGCACGCGAAACGGCCGTGCGTCGTGCGTGGCCGTGCGGCCGTGCCGTGCCGTGCTGGCCGCGGCTCGCGGCCGCCCAAGCACAGACACTGGCGACGGGCGTGTCGGCACGGCCGTTGCTTGGCCGGGCCGAGTCGGGCCGTGCCAGCACTGCTTCACGGCGTGCTCGGGCTGACCGTGGGAGCACGGCCCATTTGGCCGTGTCTATGTGTCAGGAATCAAGACCACCACTATAGATTAGTAAATATTTATTAAGTAGATTATCCGATGTGCATCCATACATATTTGACATTGTTCTCTCTGTAATATCGCTTTGGTTCATATGTTACTGGAAGTTGTCTAAAGCTTGCTGAAAAAGGCTACTCCTAGTTGACATCTCATTGAAGTGTTAGTGCGTTACTTCTAATCATTCAATGCTGCACTTATCGTTTGCTAATAACTTGTAGTGCCCTGGTATCCTTCAAAATTGTGTCACACACTGGTTCCTGCACATTGTTGCAGATATCTATTTCCACCGACAGCAATTGAGAAAATTCAGCACAATCCATCCGGGAAACTTTTGTTAATTTTTTTAATTTTCCCATAATTATTTATATGACATGTAATAAACATATTGATATCCACTCCCATGAATAGAATCCTTCTCCGTATCCATCCATCTCCCAGCTAGCTAAGTGACAGACATCTCGCTGTCTCAGTGTCTTGCCCTTCTCCTCCTCTCATAATCAGGAGCTACTTATCCCCTCCAACTCTCCATCTTGTTGGAAAAAATATCCATAGCGTTCCCACACACCTCACTTACCTCTGGAGATCCGATCATCCATGCATGGCTGCTTCTTCCCTGCGGCTGCTGGCCATCGGCGCCGCCGCTCTACCACCTACGCATGGTAGCCGCCACCGGCGAGGAGGACGAATCGGCTCCGTGTCTAGGCCGAGATCATCGTCCTTCCTCTGCCAAAGCAGTCCGCCGAGCGAGCCGCCGGGATCGCCGGCCGGTGGCGGAGGAGGAGGGAAGAAGAGTGCGTGGTGGGCCGCCATGGCCGAGAGGGTGTTCGGCGACGCGGCGAAGGCCGGGAGGGCGGTGCGGGAGAGCCTGAGCCCCAAGCAGAATGGGGACTGGAAGGACGTCACGCTCATGAGCTTCTCCTTCGCCGTCTACGTCTACATCTCTCAGAAGATCGTGTGCACATATTGCGCCTGGATCTCCATGATCAATCACTAGCTAGATACAGTATGTTTCTGGTAGTTGCATATATTATATATGAACGTATATATATTGTAAGTTTCTGTAGTATATTTTGTGGCAATAAAACTGAAGCTTGTTTGGTGCTAAACATGATTCAGAATTTGAGTTTTGCAATTTCGGTGTGGCTGATTTGTCATGTTGATAGATACATGAACCAATCAATCATTCATGCAAGCGGTTAAGGCAACATCATCAGATCAGATATGGAAGAAGCAGGAACAAAACTGCATATATCAGCAAAAAAAGAAGCATTCGCCTACATACGTATCATACCTATTCCTCAACACTGTACCTGAAAAATTAACTCCGTCTCAAGCTCAGCTACTTCTATTTGCTACTCACTACAGATCTGACGAGAAGTCAGGCGTCGTTACACATCAGTGGGTTATAATTTATTTATTTATTTAGTAGATATATAGATATTGATCGATCGAAGCAGCTTGGAGATGCGAGATTAACTGACAGAATTCTCTCTTCAGACTCCTGTCTGGAACCTTGGCTGCGGCAGCAAACGAGCTCTCTCCTTTCTCAACGCTTCATCGGTGCGTGCCGTGGCAAGCTGATGTTGCCGATCTCCTGGAACGGCTGGCGTTTCGCGGCCACGCTAGGCGAGTGCTTCACGCGGCAGATGAGGACATGCTTCTCTTTCTCCTTACTGCCGGACTCGTGCGACGGCCGGGGCGGGTGCTGTGCCTTGTTGCTTCTCGGCTTCTCCATCTTGCATGCTTCGGACCATTCTTGGTTAGGCTGAACTGGGCTGGGGAAATGGGCCTTGAATGTGTGCAGCTTGCTCTCCAGCTCCGAGATCTTCTTCTGCAGATCTTCCACGTGCTGTTCGGAGATTTGCGCGCGATGTTTCCACTCCAGCACCTATCAAATGTTAAGCTTACAGTTTAGACAGCACGCAACCAGGCTGACTCTATAATGGATAAATTTGAGCTATGGAGACTGAAAGCTGAATCCTGAATATGTTCAGTGATGCATCTTGAGAACCTCTGATTTGTTAAACTCAATCTGAAACTAGTGAGTAAACTAGATCTCGAATCCAGGTTAACATTTATTCATCAGTTCAAACTAGACAGTTAAAGAAGCAGTGGGCCAGCTTCTTATAAATTCTCAAAGCAGTGCATGTACTGTGTAGAGCTTAAAGACAAGTTCAGCATTGAATTCTGATATCTGCACTGATTTACTTCTAAAAAGGAACTGGGTTCAGCGGTTACTCTAGAGTAAGAGAAATTTTTAAGAGTAAGAGACCACTGTCAGTAGTGAATTTTTTAGTACAGAGAAATACTTTACTCGAAAGGATACTCTGTTTAGACCAATATTTCTTATCCCTAGTTCCAGAGAGCAAATGAAACAGCATGAAAGAGCTGCCAGCACAACAGCCTTGACAATCTCTGTACAAGGTTGCGTCTGAACATACTAAAAATTGTGTTCATGCAAGTGAAATAATTTCAGTACAGCAGTCGTGCATTCAAGCCATTACCGACAAGAAGATGCACTGAAAATGTTATAAGTGCAAGAATATAATTTTTTAAGCTACACTTACTTGAGAATTGAGGGAGCGTAGACTGATGTCAGAGGCAATAGCACGACGCTGCCATGTATCTCTGGAAGATTGCAGCTCTTGCATCTCTAACCTGACCTGCTCCAACATGTCTTGCATCTCAGTCCATTGCTCTGATTCTGTTCTTACTTGCTCCATTATCTTCCCCACAATCTCCCTGCAGTCACAGCAGCTTCCTGAACCCACCAATTTGCACTCTTCAGACATACTCTGTTGGCAAACAAAGAGCAGTTACAAAACCAAAAAAGAAAAAAAAATGAGCAGCAATTGAATAGAATTCAGCATATATAACATCATTCTAGCCTAACAGGATAAACTATCCAGACTACAAAATCTATGCAAGAAACACCAAGCATTTATACAAGGCAGAATGGATTGGTGCAGAACGCCATTAACATTTGCCCAGTATGTGTCGACCAAATTCGACGGCATTGTTCCTTGTCCAAACTGAAGCCTAGATACTATCATAGCTTTCTCATAATTACAAACGGCTCAACATGTGAATGCAGTAGTGCCTCTTCATTCTTCAATAACAAGGGTTTCAAACCAATGTACTATACGGTATCGTTATTCGCGGTCGCAGCTACCTCAACCAACTTCCAGTCTACAAAGGCTACTTCAGCTGTAAACATTCAGAAGGCAACGCTGCTGATGCCATAAAACGCATCGCGAAAGCTACTCACCATGAGCACATGCCCTGGTCCCTGGGCCTGGCCCAGACTTTTTAACGTTAGCCAGGAAAAGGCTTTGCTTTCTTGTTGTGGGGGCATCCTCTCCTATTCAATGGTCGTACTTTGGCCCAGATACATCACATGTGCCTTGCTTGTGGCTAGGTTTTTTTCATACGAGTAACCCTTTGCCGAAAGTGCTTAACTTCTATTCCTGCACCAGCATGTGCTTTGCCGCCTTCAATTTAAGTTCAGCTTCTTACCACTTTTCAAACTTGCACTTCCAATAGAAGATGCCTTGCATGCATTCAAACACGGCCATATCGTGCGCGTCATTCAGAACAGTCAAGCATGGAATTTGTCATGCATGCTTCAGCCCCAAGTGACTGGTATCCACTTCTTGAATAAAAATGCAGATGGGTAGTACAGCATCCATCTTTAAATACGCAATTTGCAGACCCAGACCGTTTGAAAACAAAAGATTTAAAAGCTTCTCATTGGCCCACGTCTCACAAGTCGCACGAGCAATACAAAAAGAACTATAAACTCTCACCCCAGGAGCTAGTCCTCCTGCAGGACCACCTGCCAGCACGGCAAATGGACGCAGTCACGCAGCCGGCCGCCGGCACTGACACCCCGGGCCCACTCGCAATCATTGACGGGGTTTCAAATCAGGGGAACATATGGTAAAGCCATTTTTTGAAACAGCTAGGACTAGTAGTGAATTGAAGGCAAAAACTAGAAAGGCCACGCTTCTTACGAGCTGGTCCCATCCACACACCGAAGCAACAGTGTTTCACAGCGCTAGCATAGTGGTATCAATCCAAAAAGGCAGGTAATAACATAGCCGAATTAACATAGCTGTCGAGTGCACCGAGCCAATCTAAAGATCTGTGGACCCCTGGTTGATCAGATCAATTTATACTCATCTCCCTACAAAACCCTGTGCAAGTGATCCCCACACCACAGCGCAGCTGCGTTCTTAGCCGATTTCAAAACTTGCCTAGTGGTTCTCTCCCGGATGAGACAAAACCGACCTAATCCTGATTAATAATGTTGTTAAGATTGAGCCGCTGACCAGTTGTGCTCACCCAAGTCAACGACATTCGGGTGAGCCCGAATGCTAAACCATGCATGCATCGGCATCACTTGGTACTAAAGCAAAGACAAAATTAAGAACAGTTTTTGCATCGCTGTGCAATTAAGAAAGCTTGAGAAGTAAGCGTACTAAACGTAACACTGTTATGGAACAGTAAGTGAGCGAATTTGAATATTTTTTTTACCTTGTGCTGCTGGTGATGATGCTTCTCCGGCGCCATGGTGTGGCGGCTGCGACCGTGCGAGGCGGCGGTGTCGCGGGACGCCCCGGCATTGGTGCTGCCGCCGCTCCAGCTCCTCTGGCTGCTCGCGCTCGCCTTTCGACTGTGACGGCTGCCGCATTTCCTGGACCGGGAATCGTCTGCGGCGTTGTTGTCGCCGCCGGCTACGGCTTCCAGCCGACGGCTGTACTCCGCCATCCTCTCCCGCATCCCCTTCGATATGCCCTCCATCTTCATCCTCAGCATCTCTACCTGGAAAACGTACATGGCGCAGCGTTACACGTCTATTGATCAACACAGAGACGCCATTGAAGCAGCATCGCCGGCGCGGCGTAGGCGTTGATCGGGAGCATCGGCTTACATCAGAGAGGTTGGGACTGTTGGAATGGTCGTCTTCGTCGCTGTGCTCGGCGGGTGGCGGCGGCGACTGCGGTGCGACGGGCAGCGCGATCTCGCGGATGTCCTTGACGCAGGGCTCGGCGTCGGCTGGTGGCATCTTCTCGAGGCGCCGGCGGAGCGACGACGCCTGCCGGTCGAAGTTCCTGCCGTTGCTCCTCTGCAGCTCCCGTCTGCTGCTCACTGCCCTCCTGCTGCTCTCCTTCTCCACGCGTAGATCCTCCATCATCTCCTCCAGGTCCTCGATCCCCTCGTCCAACGCCGCCGCCACGCCGACGTCGCCCCTCCCATCGATCTTCTTCCTCCCCTATTTCATCCAGACGATCGAGTATTACCAAGCTGCCCCAGTTGGCCACGAACGAGCAACACCGAGACGAAGAGGAGCGATCTCAATAGTTTTGAGAAGAGGAGGGGCGGTCCGTATCATACCGAGACGAGCGTTTCGACGGCGGACTTGAGCGCGGCCTCCATCTGGCCGCGGTGGCGGTCGAGCTTGCGCAGTGCGACCTCGCGTTCCATCCGGAGGAAGTTGCACTCCGCGCGGAGGATCTCGGCCTGGAACCGCCACTTCTCCTCCAGCTCCCCGGCGTCCTCCTGCGACCGCGCGGCCCGGGAGTACGGCGGCGACGCCGGCGCGGACTCCAGCCCACGCACCCGGCGCTCCATCTCGAACAGCGCGCCGAGGTTGACCGCCCCCGGCGCCATCCGCTGCTGCTGGGCTCGCCCGGCGCTCCGGGTCGGCCTCCCGCCCGGCCTCCTCGGCAGGTTGAGGATCCGCGGCGCCGGCGGCGTGGCCGGCGCGTGCTGGCACTTGGCCGCCCGCCGCGCGGACATCGACGGCGCCGGAGGAGAGAACCGTGCGGCCGCGGAGGTGGGCGTGGCGTGGCGAGGTGGGCGCTCGCACTCTTTTCCTCGGGCTTAGGTGGCAACGGTCGGGTGCTTTTGATGTGAGGAAGGTGTTGGTCGGAGAGAGGTGGTGGGTGTGGGTGGATGGCGATGCGGGCAAAAAGGCTCGGGGCGCGACAAGTGAAAGAAAGGGAGGCGGTGTTTCTCGTTTTCCGTGGAAAGCCACGGTTTGAAAGGATCTTTGCGCGGAAATGACCGGACTGCCCCGTCCGGACTGACGGCCGGCGATGCCAGCAGCGCAACGATTGCGCAATCACTACCCCGGTGATGGATGTGATGAGGCGGCCAAGTGAGTGAATGAGTGAGTGATCGGTCGAGTCATCGAGTGGACGTGTGCAAAAACTGCTGCTAGTTTCGGCGTTTCCGGGCTACTCCTACTATAGGGATGGGCCGCCCGTTGCAGGCGCAACTGCCAAGTGGCCAATAGAAAGCAGCCAGCCGTACGTGTACCAGTAACATCTTGCAATTTGAAACGCGGCTGTCCAATGGCTGTTCAATACACGAGTACTGCTACTCCAGTCCTATATTATTATCTTATTTTGATCATTTTTAAAAATTTTGTGATCGTCATTTAATAAGTATTTTTTATTTATGTTACATACAACCAACCAAAATTAATTTTTATTTATATAATGACATGCAATATTTAAAACATGAGTAATTTATGGGACACGAAACGACGAAACACCTTAATCGATTAGGATTAATTTAAGAATGATGAATGTTTTTTTGTCTTTGAGTATTTTTTGTTTAGGAGATGATGAAATTAGAACGGAGGGAATAGTATTTATCTGAACCTCTCCACAGTCCACACAGACTAAAAAAGCAGGCTGTGTTGCAGTTCACAAGAAATAGTGTGCAAATAAAGGTGAAGTCAGGCACCTAAAAAATGTCATGACCATGCGTTCTTTCCTCCATTAGTTACTGTGCTCTGCGCTCATTCAGCATCTGTAATCTGCCGTACTGTTCAAAGTGCATTTTTTTTTCTGGAGTAGCGCCAAATGCAATCATTTGATTCAAAAACAGCCCTTTGCTAAGCTTGCTTTCGGCAACTATTAGTCTATTAGACACTTACTACTGCTCTTTTGGCGTGATGTCGCATATTACAGATGCTATAGCCTTGAAGTGCATCTAGAGATGCATGTGATCTGATACAAATGCTACTAAAACAGGAGCACGGTAATTAAATACATGTGTTTAAGGAGTAAAATCACCTTTTTCTTGCAACTTACTGTACTAACCAACGTTCATTTGGCATTTGACAACCATAGCAATGAAGTCATTGTACGTTGGCATAAGAATTCATCTGCCCAAACGGTACGGTGCCATTTACTGGTACTAGGAACGAAGTTCAGAGCAACGACAACGAAGGCCGGAAAATTAATTCGCCGGACTCATTCAACCCAGTACTACCCAACACCGCATATGCTGATATGCAGCGAACACCTTCGAACTTAAACCCACACGTTAATCAGCCGTGCAATGGAACAAGAATACGCGCCGGCGCCCCCAACCTCCGACGCCAAGCCCGGTACAGAGCTTAGTTCGAGTCAGGCATTGTGGTCTAGGACTAGGAGAGGAGCTACCGTCCGTGCACGACGCCGCGCACCACGCGACGGCCGGCCCTGGCAGTAACTGCCCGTGTACAGAGTATACCATGTCACGCGGCCACGCACGCAGGGCAGGGGGAGCCTGAGCAAGCGAGGCCAAGTAACTTCCCCGCGCTGATCCGCGTGGCGCGGCGGCGACGCTTGGAGCCGCGTGAGTCGTTAGGCGCGGGCAGCTGACCCGCGCGCCTGGTCACCTGTGCAGAGTTGCAGACGACGCAGAATCAGGGTGGCTGGCGGGCTGGGTGCCTGCCGTTATCTCGGGCGTGGGACCCTGCACCGATTTTAAATCCGAGCCGCTGGTTCGATTCCGGGCCGTAGTTGACGCGGCCGTTTTTCTTGGCCTCGTTCCACGCCCGGCTCGTTCCGTCTCGGGTCGGGCTCCGCCGCTCGCTCGCTCGCCCGCCCGCTCATTCACCGCGGCTGCCACACGGGGCCCGCGCGCGTCAGCGGGTCGCTGTGCCGCTACTACTACTCCTACGCTTCGACACAGGTCCGTGTCGTCTCGGTGCGCGGGCTCGGGCTGCGGCAACCCCAAGGCCAAGTTCAAAACGGTCGCTGCGTGCGTGCGTGCGCTCTGTGACATGTGGGGGCGCACCCGAGCGGTGTAACGGGGCTGGTTGGCCTCTTGGAGTTGGACGCATGTGGAGCAGCAGCAGCAGCAGCACGACGCAGGCTGCACTGCACTGCAGGCATGAAGGCAGGTTGGTTTTGAATCGGCAGTGGGAGGCCGAGGATATGACAGCGGCGAGCTGGGGTCCCGGTCAATTGTACGTCTGCGACACACAGCACGTATACGCACGCAGCGACACTACTCCAACCAGCCGAATTTGAAGTGCTGCTAGTGCTACTACGACACTCGAGTCGTTTGGGACGGGACGACGGGTGCCATGTACGACAAACCAAGAGCGGATTGCGTTGGGATAAAGGGGATCATATCCTAACTTAGCAAGTGGTCGAGCACCGTAAGCCCTAGTGTTGGAAGATGTAGGCGTACTTTATAAGCAAGAAATGCATGTGTACAACTAGCACCTATCGGTACCTGTATCTAGAAAACTGAAATTTTAATACTAGGAGTAGCACTTTATAAGCAAGAAATGCATGTGTGCAGCTAGCACCTAGTAGTATCAGCTTCCTTTCTCATTTGTGCAAAACACCACAAAGCACTAGCTGTTTTGTAGGTCTAGTCACATCACGTACACATCCTTAGTAGTATAGATACTAGTACTATTTGTCAAAAGAATGAACAATATTGGTAAATAAACTTAGATACAGGGTGCAGTACTACAGATACACCCTACATTTCCGCTCTGCAATACGGGAAGTTATACCCCAACTCTACCACTCTAGCATTCATGTACGAACAAGAAATGTAGGTTCCTTCTCCAACCAAAGAAACATCCTGCATCACTATGCCATCACAATGGACAGAGTTGCTGCAGGCGAAGTTGACGGCGACTTTTGAAGAACTAGTTCCACGTATGTTCCTGTAGCGTATGTTATTTATGGCGACAGCTGATCCCTGCAAAATGTTTTATCAAACACTGTTAACTGGGGCTGATCGGTCTCTAGAAGAAGAGACGGAGTTATTGTAGGATAGTACCTGTTCATGACATGGTGTCATGGAGTCACAGTAATTCTGATCGATAATGACCGGGTTAGTGACGTTGTGCATTGATATATCTTGAAAGGTAATCCTTTCTGCATGGCCATCTCCTCCCTGTCAAAAGGATGATAAAGAGGGGAAGAATAAATTGCAGGAACAAATTAAACATTTCAGTAGTTATGCATAAAATTTCTTATTTTCCAACAATACTGATTACATTTCGCTTTTGGAACTACCTTTTCTATAGGACCTATAGAAAGACATACAGCACTGTATAAGTTTCCCAAACATATCTATATTAAATTACCTCTTATATGTACGAACTGCATTTTTTTGTTAAAAAAAGGAGTAACAAAGTACTACAATATTACCACTACAAGTACTGCTTATAACTAGTATATTTTCGTAGTACTACCATATATATTTAGCTGTTCTTGGATGTAGTTATAATTAAATTCAGCTGTCAAGGCGTTGTTGAATTTGGTAATCAACGCGGCAACGCCATCGCTCTTTTCTGGGAGCAGAAGGTTCAAGAGGGTGACTTTGAGAACAATGCTGTTTCAAATTCAGAGTATTTTTCCAATTTTCCATCCAAGCCAATCTAGCAAGGTGGACATGCATTACCTGCCAAGTTTTGATCCGCACACCGTTGGTAGTGCCCACCAGTGTAGCTTTCTCCACCAGCACGTCGGAAACATGGGCCCATGATTTGTTTGCTCCTAGACTACCAATGCTGCAACAGCGACCAATGTCAATAAAACATCAGAAAACCCTATCTACAGTCTACTGCATGTTATTAATAAATTGATTACTGGAAACGACAAGTATGAAACATGTAGCCCTGAATCCCAGTGTGGACCATTATACACAAAAAAAATCTCAATTGTGTATGGAAACAGGTGAGTATCTGCAATTAGTAGAGAAAAACACCAAGTTCAGAGTCTTACTAGAGATAACGTACCTTATGCCATGGCCTGGTCCACAAAATATCCCGGTTGCCCGTATAAACATAGAGCCGGTCACAATTGATATGCAGTCATCACCTGCACCAACTCACAACACAAACGTACAACAGAGTGAACAACATTTGCAGATGAATAAAGTCATTTGGTACATTCTGAAAATCTACATAAACGACCACTGGTACCTGTGCTGATGATGCAGCCACTTATCAACACTTCCCTGCTGTTGGATACGTGGACGCCGTCGGTGTTGGGGCTCCATCCTGGGGCGGTGATGAGCAGCCTCGAGACCAGCACTCTCCAGGAGTAGGCGATCACGACGTGCATCTGCATGCTGTCTCTGATCTGGAGGCCCTCCACGACCAAATGGTTGCACCTCCTGAAGTACAGCGCCTGCAGTTCGCCAGCTGAAACACATTGCTCGTGCAATGCAAGTATGCAAACCATACGCGAAAATTTTCTGATCAAGCAAGGTACCGTCGGGCCGGTGACGCATCTCTGATCCGGTGGTTGAAAAAAAATATGAAGTTTTTGCGAGTGAGCCAGGATATGTCGTGGAAATGTTCAGGAGAAGGTAAGCGAGTGCAGTGGGCAAGTACCATGGATCTGTTGGTCTTGCAAGAGTTGATCCACCACTCTTGTCCATTGCCATTGAGCGTCCCGCCGCCGAGGACACGGAGGTGATCGATGTTGTCGAACGTGATCCATTCCTGCAGATCGCGATCGAGCCAAACTGATCGATTCGACGGAGCCTCCAGCGTCCCCCTTATCTG
Source organism: Oryza australiensis (assembly GCA_019925245.2). Taxonomy (NCBI): domain Eukaryota; kingdom Viridiplantae; phylum Streptophyta; class Magnoliopsida; order Poales; family Poaceae; genus Oryza; species Oryza australiensis. The sequence continues at coordinate 8,749,387 of JAIFGZ020000116.1, read as the reverse complement.
AACTCTGAAACGTCATGATCTGAACAGCAATGGAGGATGCATCCTGATGAGTAGTTGAACAGAGATCGGAGTACTCACCGTTGCAGTGATCGTGGTAGCTCTGCAGGGGCCATTGAAGCTTATAGGCATCAGCAGGTAGGTCTTGCCCTCCGGCACGAGGAGCACGGATGGGTAATCGGAGGAGTTGCAGGCCTCCTTCCAGGCCTGAAGAAACGCCTGTAACGCGCATCACCCGCGTCAGGAAGGTCAGAGTATTCTCGGCATGGGGCAGCATTGCGGCGGGATTGCGGCTGAAATCTCGAGCAAATTCGAGAGAGCAGAGCAGTTCGGGTGGTCTCGTTCACCTCCGTGTGGTCTCCGGCGTCGGCTCTCGCTCTGTAGTCATTGACGTTGACGACCCTCGGCGGCGGTCCAGGGGTGAGCTCCAGCTGCTCGTCCATGTGTGAACTTTCTGCTGTTGGGCCTTCAGCTTCAGGAGGGTACGTGCCATCAGCGACGGGGAAGGCTTCTGCTGAATTGGTGTGAGTAAAAACGTAGAGAAAGACTGATATGGTAGAAATGGAGGCCAGATGAAGCTTCTTGGTACCCATATTGAGCAATATCTACAACTTAAGAGAGGAGAGATTAACCCAGTGATTTTACTGATAATGGAGGAGAGGAAGGGACGAGCTAGCATACATGTCCTTGGCGAGGATCATCTGCCCATGACTATTGCATTGCATGTCTGCCATGCAACTGACAGGTGGGGCCGTTCTTATGTTACTAGTAGGACGTTGGTTACTGCTCTGCTTATCTTAGGTATTTCCTTCTCTTGTCTTTGGTACCTCATCTTTTTCCTTTTTACACGCACATTTTTCAAACTAATATATTTTTCAAAAAGAATTATAAAAAATCATATTAATTCTTTTTAAAAAATAAAATAATATTTAATTAATCATGTACTAATAAGTCATTTAATTTTACATGCATGGAAGATTGATTCTCCAGCAGTAGAAAACAACTAATTACCCTCATATAAAACGAAAAAAATAATTAGTATATGATTAATTGAATATTAATATATAAAAATTGATAAATAAATTTATTAAATTTTAAAGCAATTTTTATAAAAAAATTATATGAAATGTAATATTTAGTAGTTTGAAAAACGTGTGACGGAAGATGAAGAGTGACTATTGAGAAGAATGCACCCTTAGTGAGTCCGAAGGAGCTTGTAGGAATAGGGTGTCACCTGTCTGTCTTACTATCTCGATACTAATTAAGAGATTAATTGAAAATCAATATGTGCAGGCGTTGTTTTTTTTCTAGAGAAATCTACTTGGAATAATTAATTGGGTTTAGTAGAAAGCATAAATTCTAGGGTTAGTAACCTTTCCTGGCCGTACATGATTCTTAGGTTCCGGTCTATTTGACTTGGCCTGTTCGAATTCAGGAAACCTAATTGGCGTGCCAACTCGACGCTTATGCCCCGTGGCTGACGCGTTTATGACCTTGTCACGCTAAAAAATTTAGCCAAAATTTTAATCTGACTTCTGTCTAGTAATCAGGATATACAAAACGACAAATCGACAAATTAATATACAGATTCAAATATAAATAAAATATAAATATTTACAGAAGAAACACTTAGTTTTCATAACAAAAAGAAAACAATAACAGCGAAATAACGGCGAAAAAGGGGACGATCCTAGTGGGACTTCAGCTCCACGCCACAAGCAAAACTCAATTGAATCGATTTGTTTTTCTAACTCGTCTTCACTCGAAGCACTGCACTTCGAAAAAAGGAATAATAGCAATATTGAGTACAACCATCGTACTTAGTAAGTCATACCAATGATATAGACGTGTAAGGAGAGACAAAGGAAGGCTCGTGACTACTTACATAAAGACGGTTGTAAATATTTATAGTTGAAAATAGTAAAATGATTAATTAATTAAGGCAAGATAAATATTCACTTAATAACGCTACACCACATTAAACATGCCCAACCATTCCACCTTAAGTAAACAAGTTTATTAAGCCAAGTTAATTAATAGAGTGAGACTAATCATGCGAAGTTGGTCGATTGCTCATAATAGCTAGCACAGCTATTCGAATAGTTTTAGTCTAGCCAGATGTGTACAACTGTACCCACAACCCACAAGACATAGCCCCACGACACGTTTCCGTATACCGATATGCCACCAAGACATACCGGAAAGGAACTATGACATGACCATTCGCATAACCCTCCCTAACCAAGTGCCCCATACTTCAGGTTCCGCCCCTACCTTTAAAACCAAGGTATATAGTCCCTCTTTGTCTAGGTGAATCCGAAAGCCGCATAAATCATCGCAGGGCCCATCCAAACTCCATCACGCTCACCCTTGTCTGGGTACGTCGAAAAGGGAAAAGCTACACTACAAGCCCCGTCGTTGCCCCATTGGCTTGTGGTACACATGGTAATTCTTTCAGGGTTTTCCTTGAACCGATCGTTAATTGCCATAGGTGCGACAAGCAAAACCATACACCCACATCCCACCGTTAAACCATATTTTATAGTTGGATAGTTATGACCAATAAGCATGGCCAGATGACTCAAGCTCGCAGCTCGTCATATACTAAAATGAATAATGTGATTATCATATTAAGTGAGCTAGTGGTAATTAGGCATGGATAAGTATATATAATTCTAGCTAGGTCACATAAGGGACACAAACTAGTCAAGTTATCAGTCAAGTTTCACAAAGTATGGATATCAAGTAAACATGGCATAAGCAAACAGATAGATAGTCCCAATTTCTATGTAATTAGCAACACATGGAATTTATTTGTAAACGGTAAACATTTTATAAAGTAGGCTCAATATGTTCAAGGAGGAATATGCGACTTTCCTTTCTTCTTCAAACTCTCTGTTCCTTACATCCGCGAACTTTCGAAACGACAGAATCTACACGCTGGCATACAAAACGAGAAAAAACTCGAATAAGAACCAAATAAACTATACATAAAAAATAAACAAACATGTAGATCTCAATTTTAGATGAATTTTGCAAGTTGAATGGCTCAATTTGGACTTCGTATGAATTAGCTATAAATTTTAGAAGTTTTCAGCCATTTAAAAGAATTTATGAAATTAAACTGATTTATTGCACAATTAATATTTATTTTCCCAAGGAAAAGGGTAACACTGACGTCAGCGAGAGGAACCGATGTCGAGAAGTGGGCCCACACATTAGTGGGTCAAAGAGGACGATCCATGGCGGACCGAGTCCATGGGACGGCCAGGTCCACCGTGGACCAGGGCCACAGGGTGGTCCATGGGCACAAATGGCCCAGATCACCTCGAAGGGGGTCAGGCGGCCATGAGCAGGGGAGACGGCGACGCGTGGCCCGATGGTCGCCGCCACCGACCATTGGTACAACGGTGCGCGCGGGGTGCAACAGAGGATGATGGAAAGGGAGGTAGATGCTCACCAGGCACCGACAGTGAAGAAGGCGGCACGGGAGCTCGTCGGTGACAGGGCAGCGATGACCGATGCATGGAAGTGAAGGCTGACGTGGGGAGATGAGCGGCACGACAACAGGACGGTGTCTGGTCCAAGAGGAAATGCGGTGAGGAAGAGGGGGAAATGCGGTGGGGAGCTCACCGAGCATGCACGACAGGAGAGGTAGCGTGGGGCTCGATGGTGGCGGATGGCAGCGGCCGACGTGGGGCGATGGTGTGGACGACGCTCCGGCAGCCTTCGGCAGGAAGGCAGAAGGGTGGATGTTCTCCTCTGTCACGCCCAGAAATTCAGACCCGAATTCCAAAGCTATATGTGTATTAAACTCCCTGTCCAGGACCAGCCAGGGTACACATACGATAATTGTTGATATTACAGTTCCACGTCTTAGAAACAATATAAAAAGATTACAAAAGAGCAGCGGAAAAAGAAAAAGGGCCTAAGCCTAAGCTCGACGCTGGCCACGCGGCTTCGACCACTCCACAGGCAGCTTCCAGAGTATAGGACAAAGCCTACTCCACTTCATCTTTGTCTTCAACCTCTGGCTCAGGTTCTGGTGAAGAAGCAAGGATGAGTACTTCCACGTACTCAACAAGTCACGCTGGAAGAGGAGAAGAATGAATGCAGGGGAGACAAAGGTCTGGCTAAGGTTTGCTTTTGTGCAAACGGCAGGGGATTTTTTTTCCAAACAATACGAATTTTGAACACAGTCAAAACAACAGTAAATTGGGTAATTAAAACATTTTGACTCCAACACTGTCCAACGTTATCCCCACGTTGCGACAGGCCCAAACCATCCACCTATACTAGTCATGTTCCAAAACTTAGGGTGTAAAAGTGTGAGACTAATCACGGAGAGCTCGGTCGATCGCCCCATCACCGCGGGCACGGCTATTCGAATAGTTTTACTCGATCGAGGTGTACAACTGTACCCACAAGACACAACCCCAGAACACGGTTTTCCGTGCGCTGAAATACCACCGCGGTACCCTGGAAAGGGAATTGTCATAGGACCTTTCGTATAACCCCCCTCTAACCAAGCGAACCCCACCAAGGTTTCGTCCCCACTCCCGGACCCTGGGAGTGGGCAGCCCCCCCGAGTGCCTCGGTGAATCCGGCAGCCCAGCAACCCTTATACCGGGGCCGACTGAGACTCCATCCCGCTCACCCTTGCCGATGGGTTCGTCAGCTAGGAGAGGCTACACTACGGGACCTACCTTACCCATTTTGGCTTGTGGTTTGCACGGTCATTCTCCCGAGGGGTCCCGTGAACCGGTCCTTAATCGCTATGGGCGCCGCTAACCAAAACCATAGTGCCCACAGCCCACCATTTGTCATATTTTAGTTATTAGTCCGGTTCACCTAGAACTAATTGATAATCCTCCAAACCGAAGTCCAGGAGAGATACATTAAGTGAGAAAATGACCCATTTAGTGAGCTAGTGAAACTAAGCCAGGCTAAGCATAACCTAGTCCTGAAATCTAATCACATTATTTTCCCAAGTTTGATCAAAGGGTTTGGGGTGTCAAACCTAAGGCATAAACTAAACATAAGGTGTATTATTTCCCATGAATTGACAATGTAAAGTACATGCAATTTCACAGAGTAAAATAGGTGTTTTAGAAAATGGGAGCAATATGATCAATAATATAGCATGACTTGCCTTGCTCTTCGGCTTGGGGGACTTCCGCGACGACTTCAAAGTAAACTGGGACGGAGGGACTACCGGGATCTACATGGTAAACAAGCACTTCAACAAAACAGGCTAAAAGCTACTAAAACAGGGAACAAAACCATTTTTAATGGATTCTTGGCATTTTTATGAATTTAATAAAATTTGAATGGGCTAAAACGAAGGTCGGGTTGAAAAGATATGATTTTTAGAAGACTATCTTTATTTTTACTAAAACAGGAAAATCCTTAATAATTTATTGCGTAATAAATCCCGAGATTGCATCAGCGCTAGGGCTGACGTCAGCGATGGCGTCATCGGCCGCGGGAGCATCGGTCCACGGTGGACCGGGTCCACGGGCCGAGAGGGAGAGCGGTGCACCACGTAGCGCACACGTGGCGCCGACGCGGCGGCCACGCGGTGTGCCATGCGGGCCAGCAGGGACGGACGACCCCGATCTGCCGAGGCAGATCGGACGGCCGGGAGAGGGGTACGGGCGGTTCGATCAGCCGGCGATGGCGCACGGCGGCCGGAGTCCGGCCGGCGCCATTCGGCGGCGGTGCGGGCAGCGGAATACTGCGGCTCACGCGTGGAGGAGCCGTGCACACTCGGGAGCGGTGGCGTGCGTTCGGCGAGAGGGAAAAGGGAGGGGCGCTCACCGCAGTCGCCGGAGGTGAAGGGGACGACGGCTCGGACGGTGAGGAGACGGCGGAACCACTCGGGAGGGTGGCCGAAGTGGCGTGGGCACCGGTGATGAGGAGGGAGGAGTCGGCGGAGCTCGGAGCGTCTCGGAGCGGCGGAAAACACGGCCGAACCTCGGCGACGAAGTCCGGCGGGGTGCACGGTGCGGGAACGACGGAGAGAGAGAGAGCTTGAGTGGAGGTGTGGGGAGCTCGGGAGGGCCGGGGGTGCTTAAATAGGGAATGGGGAGGTCGGCGGCGACCGGATATGGCGCAATTGCTCGTCGGCGTGATTTTAGGGAAATAATGACCGGCGGTTAAATCCGGTCATTAAGGGGTGTGGGAGTGGCGGCCGGGGCGATTGAAGGCGGCGGGAGAGTCGGGGAAGTTAAGGCGGTGCCTTTAGGGCACGCGGGAGGGACGGGCGGCCGAGATCTGCGCGGGGCAGAGGCGGCGTCAATGGCGGCGGGCGGCCGGAGGTATGGGATGGGGTGACAGTGGGCCCCACCCGCCAATGTCCCGGCAAGAAGGGAAGACGAATGGACTTATCCGCGGCGCGAGGTTTGGCGGGCCGTAGCCTTGGCCGCCCGCGAGAGAGGAGGCGCGCGTCTGGCTGGGAGGACGACTCGGCCACTGGGCCGATCGACTGGGCGCACGCGAGAGGGGATGGGCCGTCGGGTCGGGCGGCGGCCACGACAAAAAGGGCGGGAAACGTACGGGAGGAGAGAGAAAAGAAAAATCCAGGATTTATTAATTCCGATTTTAATTTTAATTGGTTGAAAATTATTTCTTGGGCTCGAAAATTCCACTAAAAATTGTTAATGTATTTTGACATGTAGAATTTAGAAAAATCCTACCATGCCATTTCCATTTATCATTTGGATTTTAAAATTATTAATTCTCTCCAGTTAATTCCAACGATTTTCTTTTTCGATTTTCTTTTGGATTTTTTTAAAGGGGAAAACACCTCAGGGTGTTACAAACCTACCCCCCTTAAACGGAATCTCGACCCCGAGATTCGGAGGTACTGGCAAACATGTAGGGATGAGCGGCCTTTAGCTCATGTTCCCTCTCCCAGGTTGCTTCTTCTTCGGAGTGATGAGTCCATTGAACTCGGCAGAACCTGATGACCTTGTTCCGGGTCCTCCGTTCACTGGTTTCGAGTATCCGCGCTGGTTTCTCCACATAGGTCAGATCTTCCTGGATTTCAATCTGGTCTAGACTAGCTTGTTCTTTAGGAACTCTCAGACACTTCTTGAGTTGGGAGACATGGAAAACGTCGTGGATTCCTGCCATGGTGGGTGGCAGTTCGAGTTGGGATGCCACTTCACCTCGTCGCTCTTGAATCCGATATGGTCCCACATAGCGTTGTGCCAACTTGCCTTTGGTTTGGAATCGGTGCACTCCCCGAAGCGGGGTGACACGAAGATATACATAGTCTCCGACTTTAAAAACTAGCTCTCTACGGTGGTTGTCTGCATAACTCTTCTGACGAGACTGTGCCACTTTCAGCCTTTCTCTTATGATTCTGACTTTCTCTTCGGCATCACTTAATACTTCGGTCCCGAACAACTGACGTTCGCCGGTCTGATCCCAGAAAAGCGGGGTTCGACACTTTCGTCCATAAAGTGCTTCAAAAGGTGCCATTTGTAAACTAGTCTGATAACTGTTATTATAAGAGAACTCTGCATAAGGCAGGCTCTTATCCCAAGCTCCTCCGAAATCCAGAGCACAAGCTCGCAGCATATCTTCCAAAACCTGGTTTACACGTTCCGTCTGACCATCGGTTTGCGGGTGATAGGCCGTGCTAAAATTCAACCGGATGCCAAGTTCCTCTTGTAGTTTTTGCCAAAACTTAGAGGTGAACTGGCTACCACGATCAGATACTATCTTCTTAGGTACACCATGAAGACACACAATCCTTGCAAGGTACAATTCTGCTAACCTTCTACCCGTATAGGTGGTAAGCACTAGGATAAAATGATCTACTTTAGTGAGGCGGTCGACTATAACCCAGATAGAATCGTGTCCTGATGATGTCCGGGGTAAACCGGTGATGAAATCCATCCTGATTTCCTCCCACTTCCATTCCGGAATTTGAAGTGGCTGTAATAATCCAGCAGGCCTCTGGTGTTCTGCCTTTACTCGCTGGCATACGTCGCATAGTGCCACGAACTCTGCTATTTCTCTTTTCATGCTAACCCACCAGAACTTCTCCTTAAGATCCTGGTACATTTTGGTACTTCCCGGATGGATAGAGTACTGACTCTGATGTGCTTCAGTAAGGATTAACTTTCTCAATTCCTTGTCTTCTGGCACACATATCCTGTTGCCCATCCATATGGTTCCATGCTCGTCTTCCGTGAAGTCACGAGCTTTTCCCACTCTCATATTCTTCTTAAGTTCAGCTATGTCCGGATCCGAGGCTTGAGCTATGCGAATTTGATCTATGAGTGTGGGTTGGGCCTCAAGAGCGGCCACAAATCCGAGTTCAACAATTTCCAGGTTTAGGCGCTCTAGATCTTGTAGTAACTGGTCACATCTCCCTTCTATGTGAATAGAGTTGCAATAACTCTTTCGGCTCAGGGCATCAACTACCACGTTAGCTTTGCCAGGATGGTAGTGTATACTGAGATCATAATCCTTGATCAACTCCAACCATCATCGCTGACGGAGGTTCAAATCCGGTAGGGTGAAAATGTATTTTAGGCTCTTATGATCCGTATATACTTCACAGCGATTACCGACGAGGTAATGTCGCCATATTTTCAGAGCATGGACGACTGCTGCTAGCTCCAAGTCATGTGTTGGGTAATTAGACTCATGAGGTCTCAATTGGCGAGAAGCATACGCGACCACTTTTCCATCTTGCATCAACACACAGCCTAACCCTGGTGAGATGCGTCGCAATAGACTTGGAAATCCTTGGTTTGATATGGAAATCCTTGGTTTGATCTGGCAAGATCAGCACGGGTGCGGACACCAGTTTTCCCTTGAGTGTTTCAAAACTCTGGTTGCGCTCGGCAGTCCATATAAACTTTTCATCCTTCTTTAACACTGCGTCAAAGGCTTGGCAATTCTAAAGAAGTTTTCGATGAACCAACGATAATAACCTGCAAGTCCTAGAAAACTTCTGACTTGGGTGACGGTTTTAGGTGGAGTCCATTTGGTCACAGCTTCTACATTGGAAGGGTCCACTGCGACTCCTTGGGCATTCACGATATGGCCGAGGAATTGCACTTCCTTCAACCAGAAAGCACATTTGCTAAACTTAGCATAGAGTTGGTGGTCTCTTAACTTTTCAAGTACCAACCGGAGATGGTGCTCATGTTTCTCTTCCGACTGCGAATAGATCAAGATGTCGTCGATGAACACCACGACGAACTTGTCTAGGAATTCCATGAATACTTTGTTCATCAAATTCATGAAAAAGGCTGGGGCATTTGTAAGTCCGAAGGACATGACCGTGCACTCGTACAGACCGTACCGAGTGACGAAGGCAGTCTTGGGAATATCTTCTTCTCGGATTCTTAGCTGATGATAGCCTGACCGCAGGTCTATCTTGGAGAACACCTTTGGTCCCTTTAATTGATCGAACAGGTCATCAATCCTAGGGAAAGGGTATTTATTCTTAATAGTGACCTCGTTGAGTGCGCGATAATCGATGCACATCCTTTTGGTCTTATCCTTTTTCTCCTCAAAAATGACTGGTGCACCCCAGGGCGATGTGCTCGGGCGGATATAACCTTTCTGTAATTGTTCATCTACTTGCTTCTTGACCTCTGCCAACTCATTGGCTCCCATTCTATAGGGTCCCTTGTGGATCGGAGCAGTGCCAGGGACTAGGTCAATCCGAAACTCTATTTCTCTTTCAGGTGGCATTATGGTTAGGTCTTTCGGGAAGACTTCCGGGTACTTACAAACCACAGGAATATCTTCTAACTTCGCCTGGTCCTTTCCTTTCTCTTCGGGCTTCTCCTTAGCCGAAATCCGATTCAGGCTTGCCACTACCCTCAGTGGTTTAGGGGAGCGGTAAATTATTTTCTTTCCCTCGTCATTAGTTAAAGAGATCGTGCGGCTTGCGCAATCGATCAGACCTTTATGACGGGTTAACCAGTCCATCCCAAGGATGACATCCAGGCCTTTTGATTCTAGAAGGATAAGGTTGGCTAGAAAGGGGAATCCTTGGATTTTTATTGCCACTGAAGGGCAAAAGTGGGCGGTGTTCAAATGGTTCCCGGGTGTTTGGACCCGCATGGGTATCTTAAGTTTTAACACCGACAATCCATGTTTCCCCACAAATGCTTTTGATATGAAAGAATGGGTTGCACCCGAATCAAACAGGACTGATGCATTAAAGGAGTTCACAGGGAACATACCCAATATGACATCCAAGTGTGTCCTCAGTGCCTCCTCTCGTGAAGCATGATTCACTCTTGCTTGGATAAACCCGGCGCGTTTTGGTCTTGGACACTTGTCTACGAAATGTCTAGGTTCTCCATAGTTGAAACAGTTACTGGTTTGAATCCCGAGTCCTTCTTTGGTGGCATTGGCTTGGGCTGCAGGTGGCGGCTGCGCGTTGGCGGACGTGGGGCCGGATTCTGGTGCGGCTGTCCGGGACGGCTTCCACTGGGTTGGAAATTCCCAGGATGGTACGGGCGATGCTGACGAACGATCATAGTGGTAAGTCCATTCTGACCACCCGGAGTGAAGCGTGGCCGCTGGGAATTCCCTTGCTGAGGATTCGGCCTAAACTGGGTAGCCTTCCATTTTCTGAGCATTTTATTGCGTTGGTCTTCTTGACGTATGGCTTTGTCGACCAACTTCTCGAAGTCGGCATACTCACCGGAGATGAGTTTGTCCGTCAACTCATCGTCCAGCCCGGCCAAGAACTTCTCTTGACGCTCGGCGTCAGTACGTATGTCCTCTAGAGCATATCGCGCTAAGCGATTAAATTCGTTCAGATACTCGGTGACAGTTCGGGTGCCTTGCTCCAAGGATCTGAACTCCCTCTTTTTCTGGGCTACTATCCCTCCGGGGATGTGAGCCTTCCGGAATTGGTGGCAAAACTCGCCCAAGTAATCGCGGGTGCGTCCCGCCCGACGGTGACCAAGAAATTGTCCCACCAGCCGAGGTGGGACCTTGGAGTTGGTGAGTGGCGAAAGACACCCTTTCTTGGTCTCGTGCACCGGAGAAGGTCCAACTTCTTTTCTATGGCAATGATCCAGTCATTAGCCTCCATGGGGTTGGTGGTGCTGGAGAAAGTTGGGGGTCGAACTCGAAGAAATTCTGACAGTTTGTTTTGTGGGGGAGGTGGTGGTGCGAAATGGTCGTGCTGATGCTGGTTCTACTGTTGAAACGTTGCATCATTTGCAACGCATCTCGCGATGCTTGCTGTTGCATTTGCCGCATCATTGCAGCCATCATCCTGGTCCGTTGGCTAGGACTTGTGCCAAAGTGATGTTCTCGGGGAGGAGGTGGGTTGTTGGTATTAGCACGGGTGTTGTTCTCGTGACTCATTGCTTGCTACCATTCCCGGTGTTCACCATCCGAAGAAGCGGAACAAACAAGGCGGGAGAAGGAGTAAAACAGATTGAACAGAGAGAGTTGATCTTTTATCACTTGTTTTGATCTGTTCTTGACTTAAAACATTTAAAACACACCCAACATCCTTAATTGGGCAACCCATATCCACACTTGATACAAAGTTGACCACTACCCACACACAACACTCCTAACACACAGCAACTAAGCAAACAAAAAAACTAGGAAAACGGTAAACTAAGGGTGGCGAGCACTAAGGGTCGGAACGGCTTCCACGGTCGGAGGAGTCGAAACCACTTCCAAGGGAGTTCCCGTCTTCCTTTTCCTTCGAGCGGCTTCGAGAGCTGGCTAACTCGTCTTTCCGTCCGGGGCTCTTGGAGCTGCGCTGCTACTGCCCTTGCTGCTACTGGACACCGAGATCCATCCTCCTCCGCTTGGGGCAGGGACCAGAGCAAGAGCAGGATCTGGTACTGGGATGGGGACTAGGGAAGGCGGTGGTGTAGGAGGTGGAACCCTGGGCGCCAGCTGCATTCGCACCGGAGCCTTGGTGTTCTTCCGCGGCGTGATCCTTATTCGAAGGATGTTGGGAGGTGGAAGCCCCTTCGATCGGCGATCTCTCTCTTGAGTCGATCCACCTCATCCTTCAAACTCTTGATCTTTAAGATCTTCTGGTCATTCAGAGCCTTTGCCGCCATGTGAAGCTCTGCATGCATCTTATCCATCCCTTCAATCACCGTCCTCATGTGGGAGAAGGTGGTGTCGTTCTCCCCTTCAGCAGATTGGAAGGTGTTGACTGCTGACGAAGTTCCCCGCCGAGGATGGTACCGGTAGGCAGAGTGGCGGAGATGGTAGTCATGCATCTCCCTCATCCGAGCCATTAGATAAAGCCGCCTCTTGCAGGTGCATGCTCATCTGTTCCTCCTTACGCCGTGACCACCATGTTTGGGATATTGGTGCCGACGAACCCGTGCACCTCCAGCGGACTTGGTGAGGCAACTCACTGCCGAACGGTGAGACGACAGTGTACTCAGGTGCATCCGGATAGCCCACTGCCAAGGCCATTCTTGCCAGCTCCACGACGAACCCTTTCAGACCCTGACCGTTGTGGGTGACTCGATGGCCTGCCATCTAGAGAAGACAAGGTAGGGGATCAATGCATGCTCAAACCCAAGTTAGACAAACGATAAAGGACTCAAGTAAAGTAAACGAGAAAAAGAGGGGTTTTGAGAAATATTTTTATGAGGCTAATTAAAACCTCCTAAGGACATCCCCTAGATGATGCTGAAAAATAGATGCTTAGTTATAATATAAAATGCCGACCATTCCCTCCTATCTCGACTTAGGACTTTGATTCCTTAGAAAATCCCAACTCGGCGGCTGAACAAGAGATCAAATAATTTTTCCAAATTTTAACTCTAGAACCCTATCACTTAGACTTGATCGAGTTTTCAAAATGCTTTGAGAGAAACTTAAAATTTTCCCAATCCCGAGGAATCAAGACCCATTTTCCCGAAACCATTTTCAAAAGCCAGGGCTTATGCATATGAAAAGATTCAGAGGGCTCCTAAGGTTTTTCCATTTGGCTTTTACTACAGTCTGGAAAATTGGCTCTGATACCAACTTGTCACGCCCAAAAATTCAGACCCGAATTTCCAAAGCTATATGTGTATTAAACTCCCTGTCCAGGACCAGCCAGGGTACACATACGACAATTGTTGATATTACAGTTCCACATCTTAGAAACAATACAAAAAGATTACAAAAGAGCAGCGAAAAAAGAAAAAGAGCCTAAGCCTAAGCTCGACGCTGGCCACGCGGCTTCGACCACTCCACAGGCAGCTTCCAGAGTATAGGACAAAGCCTATTCCACTTCATCTTCGTCTTCAACCTCTGGCTCAGGTTCTGATAAAGAAGCAAAGATGAGTACTTCCACGTACTCAACAAGTCACGCCGGAAGAGGAGAAGAATGAATGCAGGGGAGACAAAGGTCTGGCTAAGGTTTGCTTTTGCGCAAACGGCAGGGGATTTTTTTCCAAACAATACGAATTTTGAACACAGTCAAAACAACAGTAAATTGGGTAATTAAAACATTTTGACTCCAACACTGTCCAACGTTATCCCCACGTTGCGACAGGCCCAAACCATTCACCTATACTAGTCATGTTCCAATACTTAGGGTGTAAAAGTGTGAGACTAATCACAGAGAGCTCGGTCGATCGCCTCATCACCGCGGGCACGGCTATTCGAATAGTTTTACTCTGATCAGAGGTGTACAACTGTACCCACAAGACACAGCTCCACAACACGGTTTCCCGTGCGCCGGAATACCACCGCGGTACCCCGGAAAGGGAACTGTGATAGGACCTTTCGTATAACCCCCCTCTAACCAAGCGAACCTCACCAAGGTTTCACACCCACTCCCGGACCCTGGGAGTGGGCAGCCCCCCCGAGTGCCTCAGTGAATCCGGCAGCCCAACAACCCTTATACCGGGGCCGACTGAGACTCCATCCCGCTCACCCTTGCCGATGGGTTCGTCAGCTAGGAGAGGCTACACTATGGGACCTACCTTACCCATTTCGGCTTGTGGTTTGCACGGTCATTCTCCTGAGGGGTCCCGTGAACCGGTCCTTAATCGCTATGGGCACCGCTAACCAAAACCATAGCGCTCACAACCCACCATTTGTCATATTTTAGTTATTAGTCCGGTTCACCTAGAACTAATTGATAATCCTCCAAACCGAAGTCCAGGAGAGATACATTAAGTGAGAAAATGACCCATTTAGTGAGCTAGTGAAACTAAGCCAGACTAAGCATAACCTAGTCCTAAAATCTAATCACATTATTTTCCCAAGTTTGATCAAAGGGTTTGGGGTGTCAAACCTAAGGCATAAACTAAGCATAAGGTGTATTATTTCCCATGAATTGACAATGTAAAGTACATGCAATTTCATAGAGTAAAACAGGTGTTTTAGCAAAATGGGAGCAATATGATCAATAATATAGCATGACTTGCCTTGCTCTTCGGCTTGGGGGACTTCCGCGACGACTTCAAAGTAAACCGGGACGGAGGGACTACCGGGATCTACATGGTAAACAAGCACTTCAACAAAACAGGCTAAAAGCTACTAAAACAGGGAACAAAACCATTTTTAATGGATTCTTGGCATTTTTATGAATCTAATGAAATTTGAATGGGCTAAAACGGAGGTCGGGTTGAAAAGATATGATTTTTAGAAGATTATCTCTGTTTTTACTAAAACAGGAAAATCCTTAATAATTTATTGCGTAATAAATCCCGGGATTGCGTCAGCGCTAGGGTTGACGTCAGCGATGGCGTCTCGGCCGCGGGAGCACCGGTCCACGGTGGACCAGGTCCATGGGCCGAGAGGGAGAGCGGTGCACCACGTGGCGCACACGTGACGCCGACGAAGCGGCCACGCGGTGTGCCACGCGGGCCAGCGGGGACGGACGGCCCCGATCTGCCGAGGCAGATCGGACGGCCGGGAGAGGGGTACGGGCGGTGCGATCGGTCGGCGCCATTCGGGCGACGGTGCGGGCGGTGGAATACCGCGGCTCACGCGTGGGAGGAGCCGTGCACACTCAGGAGCGGTGGCGCGCGTTCGGTCGAGAGGGAAAAAGGGAGGGGCGCTCACCGCGAGTCGTCGGTGGTGAAGGGGGAAGACGGCTCGGACGGTGAGGGAGACGGCGGAACCACTCGGGGAGGGGTGGCCGAAGTGGCACGGTCACCGGTGACGAGGAGGGAGGAGTCGGCGGAGCTCGGAGCGTCTCGAAGCAGCGGGAAAACGCGGCCGAACCTCGGCGATGAAGTCCGAAGAAGGGGCGCATGGTGCGGGAACAACGGAGAGAGAGGGAGGCTTGAGTGGAGGTGTGGGGAGCTCGGGGAGGGCGAGGGGGTGCTTAAATAGGGAATGGGGAGGTCGGCGGCGACCGGATAAGGGCGCAATTGCTCACCGGCGTGATTTTGGGGAAATAATGGCCGGCGGTTAAATCCGACCATTAAGGGGTGCGGGAGCCGGCGGGCGATTGAAGGCGCGGGAGAGTCGGGAAGTTAAGGCGGTGCCTTTAAGGCACGCGGGAGGGACGGGCGGCGAGATCCGTGCGGGCAGGCGGCGTCAATGGCGGCGGGCGGAGGTAGGGAGGGGGCCGACAGTGGGTCCCACCGCCACCGTCCCGCAAGAAGGGGAGACGAACCGGACTTATCCGCGGCGTGAGGGTTTGGCGGGCCGTAGCCTTCGCCGCCCGCGAGAGAGGAGCGCGCGTCGGCTGGGGACGGCCTGGCCGACCGGGCCGACGGTGGGCGCACGCGGAGGGGATGGGCCGTCGGCTCGCCGCGGCCCACGGCCAAAAAGGGCGGGAAACGTACGGGAGGAGAGAGAAAAGAAAAACCCGGGATTTCTTAATTCCGATTTTGATTTTAATTGGTTGAAAATTATTTTTTGGGCTCTGAAAATTCCACTAAAAATCCTGTTAGTGTATTTTTCACATGTAGAATTTAGGAAAAATCCTACCATGCCATTTCCACTTATCATTTGGATTTTAAAATTATTAATTCTCTCCAGTTAATTCCAATGATTTTCTTTTACGATTTTCTTTTGGATTTTTTTAAAAGGGGAAAACACCTCAGGGTGTTACATCCTCCTTGACCTGGGAAAGACACGAGTGGAGGTGGGTTTCGGTGGCTCCCAACGACGAGGAAGAGGTGGATGAGCTTACCCTTGTGGTGGTGGAGCTAATGGCGGCGGCGGCGTGTCCATCGACGGCATGGGGCGGTCGGAGGTGGCGAGTGGAGGCAACTCAGATTGCGTGGTAGAAGCAGGATTCCAGTGGCGATGGGAGGAGATGGAGTGGTGGCTGGGGGCGGAGCAGAGCGGTGATGCCAGCGGCGGCGGTTGTGTGGTGTGGCAGTGGCTCTTGCGGCGGCAACACACGGTTGGAGAATGGCGGCGGGTGGCGGGAGCTGAGAGCGACGAGGGGAGCGCGAGGGAGAGTGCGACGAGCTCGCGCAAGTTTGGGGAAAGGAAGTGGAGGGCACAGGGGTGCTTTTTATGGGTTCGGGAGGAGCGGTCGAGGCTGGGAAGGTGGCAACCGACGGCGGAGTGGGACACCGATGTGGGAACGGGATGCGGCTTTACGCTGTGTGATTTGTGGGGAGGAGTGGGGGAGAAGGTGGAGGTGGTGGAGGGGATCGTGGTCTCCGCGGTTGACCGATGAGGATGGGGCGCAGGAGACATGCGCGGCGACGTGGGGGAGAGAGGCGGTTGCAGACGGGGTGACTGGAGGAAGAGGAAGGAGCTGAAATGTGGGGCCCACGGTCCCACCTGTCGGTGGCACTGGATGAAGGAGGGAGGCAAAGTGGACTTCACAAGGAGAGCGGGTGAGCTGGATGAGCGAACCGAGCCGATGAAGAGAGAAGGGAGGCGGGCTAGGTCGGCTTGGGGAAGAGAAATAGACTTTTGGCCGGATTGAGGAAGGGGAGGATGAGGGGACTTCGGGAGAGGAGGAGGCAAATGGGTTAGCGGGAGAGAGAAGGCCGGTCGGGAGGAGAAGAGGAGGACAGTTCAAGCCGAGGAAGCGAAAAGAGACTTCGAACGAAAATGACCCAAAGCAAGAGAGGATTTTAATTTGTTTTTTAATTTATTTAATTGATTAAATCAACTTTGTATTATTAAAATTACTTCTTGAGCTTTGAAAATTCACTTGAAATTTCACACAGATTTTTAGGGATTGGAAAATATTATAAAAATATTTCCACCATGATTTTTAAAGGAAAATTTATTTTTCACATTAATTTCACTTGATAATTTACTTAAATTTTAATAAAATTTTGACAAATAATTTATTTAACGATTTTTAATCCGAACGAAAATCGGGGCATGACAACCCTCACGCACGCGTGGTTTTTTCATGATTTTTTTATTTTAGAAACTGAATCTTTCACCTCCAATTTGAGTTGAAAGTTTTGAATTTGTGTTCAAAGTTTTTGAAATTTGAGTTGAATGTTTTGAATTTTGATATGAAAGTTTTTAAATTTGAGTTGAACATTTATTATTTTGAGATAAAAGTTTTTTAATTTGAGTTGAAAGTTTTCAAACCTGACTTGAAAACTTTCAAATCTTAGTTAACAATTTTTGACTCGAGTTGAAAATTTCAAATCTTGAGGCAAAAGTTTAAAATCTTCAATTGAAAGTTTTCAATCTGAGTTGAAAGTTTCAAATATTAACATGAAAGTTTTCAAATCTTAACTTGAAAATTTTTAAATCCAAGCTGGAATTTTTCAACGAGAAAAGAGAAAGGAGAATGGATAAGGTGTGTGCTGCCTAGCTTGTTAGCACATATGCGCCAAATAGGACTCCTCATTGGAATTTGCACTATCACCTTTTGGGTGATCTAGCATGTTTAATTTCTTGAACATATTGTTTCATTTTTTAAAATGAGAATGGTTTACATCTCTAGCATCTGCCGACAAACACATATCCAATAAATTGTATTGTTCAAAAAAATAGAGTGGTAGAGTATATCTCTCGAGAAATTTTATGACCCTTAAGAATGTATCGCAAAGTATCTAAATTTTACATTAAAATCTTTGATATCTCGTGGTACTTAGTACATATAGGTACCAATTGTTTTAGAAAATATGGTATATCCGGATAGGGTATGTTGTCAAGGATGATAAAATTATCCATATCTCTAACTCATAAAATAACCATTTGAATTAAAAGCCAAGAAAATCACTTACTCCCTCCTTTCCCAATTAGCATGTCTAGGATTTTAATTTTATAAACAATATAAGTGTTCCTAAAGTACTGATAATTCTATCAACCACCTTTTATTTAAATTTCTCACCATTTTACTCCTAACCAACCTCTCACTCACCATTCAATTAGAGGATCTATGGTCTTCTTTTAAACCTTAACTTTGCTAAACAACATAGAATTGTTTATATCTGGAACGGAGAAAGTAGATTCTAGCAACCAATTTTGTAGAGATGCAAATTACAATCAATTATGTAAATTTGTTTGTGTTTCTTTATTTGCTCCTTTAATAACTCCATTAACTATATATATGTTTTAAAATTCTGAGAAAATTTGAAAGAGCTTAAGAGGTGTATACTGAAGCAGGACAGCTATGGGATTCTACATCAAGGATGTTCACACCAAAAATGTTAGCCTCTTTCATACTTTTCTCCCTCCTTTTTTTGCACTCTTCTTTCTTCTCCATTCATCCTCGATCATCTTATTTAGATTCCCATTAACAAAAATTAATGACAAAATTGCCCACATGGCAAAAACCACCTTAAGGTTGATCATTGTCAAACAAAACCATCACGGAAGAAATAAGTTGTATGGATTATATATAACATGCATGGGTGCCTATATGGCCTTGCAACCACCAGTCTGTAAAAACCTGATCAACTTCTAAAATTTTTAATCTGAGTATTGATGGATGGTTCAGAATGTTTCTCCAAATAAAAATGGGACTGACACTAACTTGTAATGATGTAGATTAACATAGTGTTCATTTGTAACACCCCCCTGGACTTGTTATTAGGATAGTGGCAGTGACACTGCATGCTACAAGCCCACAACACAGGTCCACGGGACAGGAGAAAACATATGGAGATAAGCAGCAAGAGCCACTCATAAAATTAAGTTTCCCTTCCTATAGAGAGGAGCACATCTTTTCAGATACAGAAGATGATCAGACCATCGGAGAAAACAAATCCTGTATCTAGTCCAAACCAGAAGATGATTAGGTCTTGGTACTTTCGAGTTGGGTCTTGTGGGTTGCAAATTGCAGCTTGCTAGGACAGGTTCTTCCAATACAAAAGATGTTACTTTCTTGACAGGGACATAAAAGAGGTTACTTAACAGAGATAACGCGACAATGAAATTGCTTTTCTCCCCAATTTTCTTCCGCCCCCTTGTTCGCTTATGCGCGCCGTGGATGTCAACCTCGTTACTAGCCCTTTTGGCGTTCTGTTGTTTCAAGTGCACGCCATGTACCATGTATGGAGCAGATGATTAAAACCCTGAATAACATGGCAACAACAGGAGAACTGCACAAGTGCAGTGTACAACACTAGATATTACTCTATTAGGTAATGTTCCTACGTACCGACATAAAAATATCAAGCTTTTGAACTCGAAGCTGTCAGTTCATCTTTAGCAAAGCATTACGCGCTTTCTCATAAGTTTCCATGAGGATATTAACAGTGATTATCAACAGGCATAGCAACAAGCTTCTTCTGGACTACTGTGAGTCCCTGTCCGAGACTCCCGACTGTCCGTCGTCGTCGTCGTCGTCGTCGGTGGCAAGATTGGGCAGCACGAACGGTGCCTTCACACCACTGACAGTATAATCTTCCATGGATTCATGCGCAAGCAGCCACTCGCCAATTGTTTTTCACACCACTGCCAGTGCCGGACTCTTCCGTGCATTGGACCAAAAGTAATCACCAGATCAACTTATCAAAGGGCAATTCCTTCCCTAGTGCGTGCTCCTAGCTAGGTGCACGTATGCCTCACCAAACAGCGAAAGAGAAATTGCAAAGGCGCGTGCACCCGGGCCTCACTACTACGCACCGGCTGACTGACGCTTTCCCGTACGCACCGGTCGGCATTACCTAACTTTCCCATTGAAAGTAAGTTGATTTTTTTTGACATGGAAAAAGTAATTAAGCAGTAATGATAATGTACTACTCCTCTGTACTAATTAAGTAGTACATCACTAGCTACGCAGCTAGCTAATGGTCGATCAATTCCTCTGTATATATCAGGCAACTCCAGTAGAGTCGGTGATGGTGTCGTAGAATTTGCGCCTCTTGATCCATATGGTTCATCCATGATGATCGTGTCAAGGTTTTTGCTGGTTTCTGTTGACAATTAAATTTGGCCTCTTAAGGTAAAATATGGTAAAGTCTGATCAGATTTGTAAAAAACCTGAGCCTTCTGTGTAGGGCTGGTCCGGCATTAGACATCAGGGCGTTCCAATCGGAGTAGGGCTGATCCGGCTTTAGGCATCAGGGCGTTTCAATTGAGATATGGTCTGACAGTTATATGGCAGGTCTGATTGGACCTCGGTTCGACTTAGGTATACGGTCGATCCGACCGATAGAGACCGAGTCCAAGTCTGAGTCTAATTGCGACGTTTCTTGAGTTTTCTTGCTTGGACTTGAAGTTTTTTGTGTACTAATTGATCTTCTTTAAGCCTATTAGGATACGTAGAAGGCCCCGTGAAGAAAGATCAACACTTTTATAAGAGCTACAACCGATTCGATTCAAACCCCTCAACCCCAACACCCAACAACATCAAATCGAATCTTTTTCTACCTTTATTTTTCAGCCACGTTTTCTACTTTAGCTTCTATCTAGTATCCTAGTTCGTCCATCTTTATCGATTTATGATGCAGATCGTTTGCCTTTGCTGTGAGAATACAATATCTTTTGTAGATTTGTTCCGTAAACCTTTCAATTCATCCACATATGGTTATCTTCAAATCAATCCAAATAGACCTATAGGTTGGTTTGATCTCTAAATCGGCTTCACTAACTGGTTTAATCTCTAAAACTTATTTTGATTTGGAGTTTTTCTAGATCAGGCGGTTGACAATTTCGTTAACACCATAAATTTTTAGGTGAGTTCATGTTAAAAAAATATAATAACAGTTTTTTTAATTAATTATATCATCGTTAGGTTTTTGGGTCCATTTTTTATAAATTAAATCAACTCTTTTCTTCTACATTAAATTGCATGAACTCCCTATCTTTTTTTAAAAAAGTTCATGAAGAAAAATCTCACGCCAATGTAGGACTGTAGGGGCACGCAACATGCACACAAGCAAGGCTCACAAAAATGAATCACTCAAAAAAAAACCTAGACCACAACGGTTTTGTTCTATTTTCACGAAACACTTGAAAAATGTTGACTAGTAGGTTAAAATCCCATGGCCGAGACTTAAGGTCCATTTGGTAAGCTCTTGATTCTATATGATTCTGATTTTACTGAATCAAATTGTGGAGAGAATCAGAATCGATATAATAAAGTAATCATTAGAACAATATTTTAGGTGATTTTCAGGTGATTTTTGGAAGAAAGTGGTTTCAGATGATTCTGAGAAGAAACTGTTTTTTAGGTGATTCTCACTCCATATGTAAAACTGTTGAATCACTTGAAGTGATTCTTCTCAAAATCAGTTGCAAAATAACCTGTTTGACAGAGATTCTACTGATTCTGTTGAGGATAATCCCTACCAATGGTGCTTTATTTTATCATGTTGCCTCGAGATAATAGCAACTAGTACGTGTTGGTTCGGGTCTTGTCTCTGAACCAAAGAATATAAAATCTATAATATATATAACTATCTATAAAGTGTAGTATTTCTACTCAAAATTTTCATCCGTCTAGTTATTTTGCAGAAAATCTCTTAAGTGTTTATAAAATTAACATGCAGTTCACATGACTATTTTATAGAAAACCCTTGAGTGTTTATAAAATTAACTCGCAGTCCAATGTTGAAAAGAAAGGGAGGGCTTAGATGGAAAAAAGACCTCCCGTGTCCCTCCCTCCCTACGCCCCTCCCTCCCGTCCCCATCTGCGTCGTGCTCGCGTTCCTTCCTCCCGTCGCCGCTCGAGCTCCCACGCCGCGCCCCGCGCCACGCCTGTGCCCCTCCCTCCTGTCCCCATCCGCGCAGCGCCCCTCCCTCCCGTCGTCGCTTGGAGCTCATGCGCCGCCGCTTGGACCTTCGCCCTCCGCCTAGTTCCCTCCCTACGTCGTTGTCCCTGCTGTCGGCTCGTCGCTCGGTCGATCCAAAGGCGGACGCCCGGGGTCAGACGGCCTGCCCTCACGCCCGTCGATGTTGAATCTGAATCGGAATCCATTGCGTGTCCATGTTAAATTTCTCACTAAAATAAAATGATGTATGTTACAACGCACGAATATATTTACTAGTCTAAATTCAAAACAATCTCTGAACGAATCTGCCTCCGAACCAAAGAACATAAAATCTAAATATAAAACAGACGGTTTGTGTTTACGAGCTGGCTTGGAAAGTCGATTTTTACGAAAATCACGATTATCAGTGGTTTTGTTTTGTAAACCCTATACACATAAGTGCTCCTCCCCATTATCAGCCCAATGCATAGAAAAATAAAGGGAGACTCGATCACTACGTCGGCGCGCATGCAGCTGGCGAAGGTACCGCTCCGCTCCGGTCGCGATCGCGATGAACTCCGGTCGGGATCGCGTAAACTGCAACGTGGGCTTGGATAAGCGTAAGTGGGCCAGGCTTTCCATTTGCCAGCCTCTCCTTAATTAGCTCGCTGGTGATCTCTATCGCCGAGAGAATAAGAAAACCATATCGTGAAAAAGCCCGGTGTAGAAGCACGCACAGCACACACATCGTGCCAATGGAGCGGTGACATGGCGGACGGTGCGTACGGGCAGGGCATGTGAAGGCCACGCTGCGTGCGAGTAAACAAGCATTTCCTCCCCGTTATTGCGACTCCCGCCTGGACTCCAAAACGAGCGAGACGGAGACCGACTGGCGGGGCGGCCTTAGCCGAGCGAGCGACGGGGGCGAGGCGAACAGCCGCACACACACAGACATCAAAAAGCTATCGCCGCTGGGAAACAGATGGAAATTCCACCGGGTCGGTCGGGTCCTCCTGAGGCGCCGCCACCGCGCGCGGCGCGAGCGCTTTTACGGGCTATTTATACGCGAGATCGCCAAACCGAGAGCAGCAGCAGCAGCAGCAGCAGCGGCAGCGTACTCATCGATCGGTGCAAGAGTGCGGTGCGTGCCGCGGAGTACTTGTGGTTGCCGTGCACTTGTGCTGCGCGGGCTACCTAGCTACCCGTTTCGAGCCAGATTTGGTTCAGGTACGCACGCTGCTCTGCTGTGCTCTGCACCTCTGCTCTTTTCCTCCGTTTATGCATGCACGCGATTGCATGGTGTGCTGCTTGGTTTGCTTTGGGTGAAGTGGGTACTTGAATCAGCTGGCCGTAGCTTTTGCCGGCGGCCGTTGTGATCGATAGGTACATCTCAAGCACACACAGCAGCCAGGTTATTAGCACTGTACTGAACTGCTAGAACTGAACGCCTACGCTAGTGCGCTTGCGATACGTGACATACATGAATATATGATACATGTATGTGCACGTCGGGTCGCAAAGCACCGGGTATGTACTGATGATCATCAGTCACACGTACGAACGCTCGTCTACTCGTCTAGATGAATGGTTGTGACCGTGACCGCCGAGTGGTGACGATGATGACGTATATCGTTTTCTGAACTAAGTAATGACATGTATCATTATAGTAGCAGAGCAAGTAAGCAACCAGTGACAACCGCAGGAAACATATACGAATAACTATACTGCATACTACTACTCCCTCCGATCGTAAATACAATAAATATGTTAATTATCTAAAAATCTGAATATTAAAAAATATTAATGATCAATGCTTCACAATTTCACTTGAAACATATTAAAACGACATGTTTTTTTATCAAAGGGAGTAGTCATTTATTAGTAGAAGCTAAAAGAACACAAAATCTCTTAAAGCCAGATTGAATTGAACCCTACTGAGTAGAGTTATACACAATGACTCTATTGCCGTATCTATGGTGCTTGGTTCCCATTAATTTTTACAAGTTAAAATGTTAAATATCTTATCATGATTTAGTTTTGAGGGAACGCATTACCTAGCTAGCAAGTGACCAATATGAGAAAATTAAATTCTTACTGCAAGATGTTTCTAAAGTTGTTTGTCCCCCATCTAAAATACGTTCATCTTGTTGGTGTTATATATTAATAAAAAAATAACTATCTTGGTAAGTGCAGGTCTGTATATTGTAGTGCCTTTCCTCCGTTTCATTTCGACCAAACACTCAAAAAAGTTAGCAGGCACGATCTATCTAGATGGTATTAGTCCCCCAAAGTTGCTTAATTAATGGTCATGACGCAGCTCGCATTTCATTGCTTTTGTTGAAGATATATGCAGATTGTGATATATGTACTTTCCCCCAAAAAAGAAAAAAAAGAAGTGACACATTAATCAAATTCACTAAAGACAATTTAGTTATTGTTTTTGTCAATGTGTTAGTTCCTGTCAGTTTTATTTTGGTGAATGCAACTTGACAACACAATAGCACTCTCTATTATCGACCATGCAACTTAATCTGTTCCCAAAAAGAAAAAAAGAAAAAATAATGTGTGGAAACCATATTGTTACATGCCGATGCCGTGTGGGACTCTGAAGACAAGCATTAGTTGGCGCATTCTCCACAAACTATCGTGCTGAGCCCTCAACTGTTGGAGCATCTGATCTTTCAAAAAAAAATGCTGAAGCATCTTCCTAGCAGAGGATGATTTTTTCCCCTGTAAACTTTATGGGGAACTAAGATGTAAATTGTAAAAGAATGACATTATTAGGGAGTGGAAGATATGCTGTGTGTATCCTTCGGATGTAGAGGCCGGTTTATTCCATTCTCTAAAAAAATTAGGCCTTACGATATAGAGGCCGATTTATTTTATTATTTAAAAATTTAGGGAGTAGAAGATGATCAAACCTGGTGGTGTGCCTTGTTAGCGATGTTTTGATTGCTCTTTCTTGGAAGGAGATTTGCATGCAAAACCTAGTTTAACCCAAGTTGGATATTCTTGTTCTTTTTTGAGATAACGTATGATAGTACAGAGACTCCACTTTGATTCACAAAATTAAGGCCAAACATAGCAAGGTACTACTCCTGCCAATCAACTTGAGAAAGAGCACCCCACTAACTCTTGTATCATTGGAGTAAATTATGTTCATGCTTATTACAAACTGCTAGTGGCTGATCAGTAACATCATCCTGGCACTAGTAGGAGACTCAGTGGTGACCAACACATAGTTTATGTTTCATGCTTAACTTGATGCCTATAGTCACAGAAGACTGCCTTTTGTCGGTTCAAAGTTTATTGCTGTATACCCGAAAAAAAGTTACTACAGAATTGTAGTGTTGTGAAAGTTTCTATCGGTGGCAAAATTGTAGGTAACATTTCAAATATCCAAACCATATATTTCAGCCATAGCTGCAAGACAACTAGACAAGCATATATATATTTCATATCTGAATTTGACATAGGGTGGTAGCTGTTCTCTTTTCTTCACTGTCATTGGAAAGAGTGAGGAAGGAAACACTAGACCACAATGGGGGAAACCAAGAGGATCATCTCTTTTCATCCTCCCACCTTGAAGAACGGGAGGATCCTAATAAGCTAGAGTAGAGAAAGAAGAGAGAAATTGGAGGCCAGATAGAACGAGACGAGATGCAACTGCAAACTAACAAGGCACACCTTGAGAGCCACTACCCTACGCAAAATAATTCGGTTGTAGATTTATGGGCACAAACCACGCGAAATTTCGTTGGACCAGACATCAAAATGGGTTGATTCCACATCGATGCGTCAATGATACTTCAAGAGACACTGATGCATCAATCAACTCTCGCGTTAATCAGTCCATTTTTTGCCGCGTGAAATTGATTCAAACCTGATAATCCACCCATCTATAGGAAGGAAAAAGAACTAGGTTCTATGAATCTGAAGAATTCCATTTGTCATCCCAACATCCGAGGACCCTCTTGGAGAATCTTCATACTGAAATTTTATCCAGACCTTACCCATCCTATAGCCTAGTCAGCAATGGCGCCAAATCCCCTTAGTGCTGGCCTTTTTCCCATGCTCCCTTGCCGGGTTGATTGAATCTCCAGTAGTATAGTCTCTCTGTTTGGACTGAAATTTTTCTGGAGGATTTATTCGGTTTCTTGCAAAATTCTAGCATCTCAGTAAGATTATAGGAAGCATATCCTTTCACACACACAGCAATTTCCCTTTTAGAACTAGGAGAGCATTCCAAGCTTAAATTCTGTTGCATCACAAGTTCAGTTACATTCCATCAAGGCAACCGAAACAGGAGTTGCTGCGTAACACACATTCGATTCAGGAAACAATCCTTGATTCAGCTTTTCTTGAGAACCGTGCCTAGCTCAGTTGGTATGGGTTCGTTGCTTTCACCCAGAAAATCCAGCCTGCTCATATTTCACATGGATTAAATAAAGGTTGAAAAAAATATGTGGCTTCTTCTATCTTAATACCATTGAATGGGCTAGCTCCTTCTATCCATCCCAACATTCAGCTTTTCTTACGTTCCTTTCTGAAGCCTGAACCATATCAACAGTGACTCAAGGAAAAGGAAAGCTGTAACACGGTAAGGCGATGGAGTTGTATATATCAGCATCCGAACCTACCACCAAAACATTGTCAGTCCACTTCACTTCAGCTTTCTCAACCTACCCCGGAGCTTAGCATTGCCCACAAGCAAAAACCTTCTTTAGCTACAAGACGAAGTTGTTCAGCATTTCGACTTATGAACACATAGTGATCAGTTGATCACCCTTATTCTGCAAAATAGCCCAACGTACGATCCGCGATGGCAAAAGCACATGGATAAAGAGTATTTTTTCCCTTGTTTGAAGACTGGATAAGAGTGGTAGGTTGTCTCGTTTTTTTTCCTCCTGAAGTTCAGCAGAACAGAATTTGCAGGACACTCGCGCGGAGATTCGAAACCAATAGTGCAAAGCTATAACTCTCCATATAAGCTATGAATTTGCAGGACACTCGCGCAGAACAGAATTTAGCAACCAAGAAAATTAAGATTTAAGAACATGGACATAGCGTTTTCTATTAGAGTGTAGCCTGGCTCACCAACCATGGGTCACCTAGATCACATTGGATTTGCTTCATCACAGGACCAACCAGAGCCATAATTTTAAGTCATGGACCTAATCAATCCAAAATAATAGTTTTTTGGATTGAGTAGGCCTATGACTTAAAGTTATAAATTCGGTTGGATCTGTGATGGAGCATATCTTCTGACTTGAGTAGACCCAAAATCTAAAGTTGTGGCTCATGTTGGATCTGTGGTGGAGCAGGTCCAATGTGACCTGGGTGGCCACAATTGATGGAACGAGCTGCGGGCACTCTAACATTTTCATAAAAGCTGAAGCTAATATTGAATTTTTGAATTTGAGTTTAGGATTAATTGTAAGAATTTTTTTAACATTTGGTTACTTAACTCCCTTTTTATGGTGCTATAAGAAGACATGTAAAAAGTCCCCAATGTTATTCTTACCAATAATGGAGAAAAAATAAAAATCTCCCTCTAGGAAGGAAGTTGTACCATTAAAAGCACCTATAAAGTTTGGCCAGTATCTTCTTTGGCACTAATAATCCAAGAATCATTATTTTGATCACAAATTTAGCGTTTATTATTTGATGCTTCCAAATCTATAAAGTTCCCATAGAGTTTTGAAACTAAAAAACAGTGCAAGTTCTTATATGTTTCGTTATCATGTTTTTTCTAAGGATGGGAAATTACGCGTGTCTTAGTAAAAATAGAAAATGTATATACAGTTGACTATGGTCATATTATAGTTTTTTTCGGAGAAAAAGGATATCATATTATAGTGCTACTATCACAATGGTGTAACAAATATGGTTTTGTTTTCAGCCATATGCATTAGAGTATATAACAAATATAACTATGCATGTTTTAAAATATAAATATATATTATAAGGTTTAGTTTGGTTCCTACCCTGCCAAATTTTGGTAGGGTAGAAATGGAGAAGGTGTTGTTTAGTTTGATGGCAAAACTTTTTGTAATGTGGGATAATAATATATTAGTAAATGCTAAGATTATGGAGAATATAGATTTTTTGTATACGAGTTATTCGGTTCAAAACTTCAAACTGAATGAAAATTTTGCATTATCAATTTTAATAAGTTAGAAAAGTATAAACCACTAAATCGTTCTTACATTAGGAGCCACTTATTATATGATAATAACCTTGTAACCTACCCGGAAAGGTGGCTGGAAAGCAAGAGGAACTGCCCAACCGGTCACCCTCTCCATATCTCCAGCCAATAGGTGCCCCAGGTCTCTAACCTTCCCCCCCAACCCCCAAAAAAGTACGAGAAATCTGGTGTAACTGAAAAGCAGAGTCCATGGAACCTCACCAATCTCTTCATCCTTTTTGGTCAAAACAAGGTCTGATTAAATCGCTTGATTAAGCTCGCTGCTCACAGTGCTTATCACCGATCGCCACAGCACAAGTGATCGAGTAGGTGACAGACAGGCTGCTGACAGCTTCGTTCGAGCCTTTGTAACGGCGGCATGGTGAGCGGCTGTCGTCTGCCCGGGCGGTCGACACTGACGACGGCGTTCGTTGCGCTTTCGACCACGCAGCATAACAGCCGCCATCAATACGTATCACCCGGCAACCCACTCCGTCCGCGCGCACCGGAAGGCTGC
This sequence comes from Oryza australiensis, assembly GCA_019925245.2. Classification (NCBI taxonomy): domain Eukaryota; kingdom Viridiplantae; phylum Streptophyta; class Magnoliopsida; order Poales; family Poaceae; genus Oryza; species Oryza australiensis. Next base: position 8,720,628 of record JAIFGZ020000116.1, on the reverse strand, counting down.
GCGGCGCGCGCGCGCTCTGGTCGACCGGGCCGACGTTTTCCCGGCCGGCGGGCGCGGCCTCGGGTCGCGTACTCGCGTTCCGCTCCCATCACGTCCCGCCTAGCAGTATTAGTAGAATTATCCCCTCGTACCGTGCAACTTGGCAGCTTTTGACGGCGCGCTGGTTATTTAAGCGCGACCCGGCCACGCCTTGTTGCCTCGCACAGGGCGCGCTCACGCTTACGCTTACGCTACGACGCGCCCCCTGTGCCGCCACCGCCCACCGTTGCCGCCGCCTTCGCCGTCGTCACCTCGCGGGTGCTTTCTGTTTCGGCCCGTTGCTTTGCTTCCTCCCGCCGGCCGTGCGACGGTGCGAGAGGGCGTACGGATTCGTTGTAACCGACTGGCACCGGTAGACACGTTATCGCCGGTGGCCTCTGGCACCTCTCGCCGACGTCGTCTGCTGATCCCTCTCTCCCCACTCTGCCGTGTTGCCTGTCGCAGCTGACGTCGCGATAAGCAAGTGCTCGGTGCTCGGTATAAGTACGGGTGCGTCTGCCTCTGCCTCTGCTTGGTGTGAGCACCGCGAGCACAGCTCCGCTTCAGACAAGAGCAGAACACGTCTTCCGCCCCGGCACGGCTGGTCTGAAGATGGAGGAGGTCGCAGCTGCTGCTGCAGCGAGCAATATGGCCGAGAAGCGTGTGGCCGCCGTCGTCGTCCCCGATGCGGCGGTGACGATGAACGGTGCCGCCGGCGCAGAGGAGAAGGCGGCGCCGGAGGATCTGCCGGCGCCAGCTGCATTGTCCGGCTGGCCGAGGAGGGTGGGGCTCTATCTCTTCGTCATGAACATCAGGTTCGTCCTCTGCAATCATCATGGCAGTAATAATCGCTTCCACTTATTGCACCATAGCTGATTCTTGTTTTGCACCACCACACAGGAGCGTGTTCAAGCTCGACGAGCTCGGATCAGAGGTGTTGCGCATTGCCGTGCCGGCGTCGCTGGCTCTGGCGGCGGATCCGCTTGCTTCCTTGGTAGACACAGCTTTCATCGGCCGCTTAGGTGAGCATGCGTCACCCTGATATGTATGATTTCTCTGACGTTGCCATGGCTGCATCTTGTTGTTCATACTTAATTTGCACGGTATAGATAACTCATACAGGGGATTTCTTCTAAATGTCAGTGCTAATTATTAGGTAAATCATAGTACAATTGATTTTACAAATATATCGAGCTTGTTGGTACTTTATACTTCATTTCCCTTTTAGTAAGTTTGGCAGTGTAACCAACTTAGCACAGGGATGTCCCTTTCCATTTTTTTAAGGAGCGGCAATGTCGTTTTCATTTGTATATATGGGTGGCCAATTGAATAAGTGGGTGCCGAACGCCAAATACTTGCAACAATTGTGCTCTCGAATTACTCATTCATGTTTTGCTAATGGTGCCCAGCAGATTCTTGGTTTTTGTCAGATATTGATACGTCGATAAGATCTTACTTGCATGACTCCATCTAGCTGTTACTGATGCCACAATGTTCCATTTTGTTCTTTCTATCGTTTGATCAAGTCAGATATATGTTTTTCTATATGTGTTCATATAGGAGGTTTTATTGTAATTTTCTTATTTCTATCCTCCAGTCCAGTTAGATATATATTTTTCTTACTTATAGAAGAGCTTTTAATGTACCGGTATTCTTCTTGTCACATGATGGGTTTCTGTTGACAATAGTAGTTATTATTCGTTTCTTGACGTATTGCGAAATGTTGTTTCTGAATTTTCATTTGCGTGCGCTGGCGTTATCTCATTACAATTGGTTAGTCAGGTACATGCTGAGTTCATCCTTTTTGTTTAGTCTTTTACAACAAACAGTCCATCTGTTTCCTTTTCGTCAAGTATGTCATGGTACCTCTATTCTCTCCTTTCCTATTTTTAATATGTTCCCTTTTCTTTTCACAAAATTCATATAGTTGTTCACTTTTAGTTGTCTGACAAGCATATTTAGCTTTCTTTTGCGTGTTAAAGTTATTTCAAAGGAATAGTTTGGAGGATCAATTTGTTTTCAGAAAACAAACAGCTTCTGTTGATCTGAAACTTAATGCTGTGAATTATTTGTACAATTGATTTGGTCAGGTTCCGTGGAGATAGCTGCTGTTGGTGTTTCAATTGCCATATTTAACCAAGTATCCAAAGTCTGCATCTACCCCCTTGTTAGCGTTACAACATCATTTGTGGCTGAAGAAGATGCTATCATCAGTAAATGTATAGAAGAAAACAGCAGCCAAGACCTGGAGAAAGCTTCTCCTGTGGATTCAGAAAGCAACAATCTGCCTGTATCTGGTACTGATTTGTCAGAACATTTCTTTTTTGAAACTAAATTTGTCAGAACATTTATTTTTTGAATAGGTAACTTGATTCACCACAAATCTGAACTCGCTATTTGTTTATTTTGTCAAACTTTGTTTCCAGGTCCTGATAAGGTAGAATGTGTCAATTCATGTATTCCCACCGAGTGTACAAATCCTTCCGATCAAGGGTGCAAGAGAAAGTACATACCTTCTGTAACATCAGCACTAATAGTTGGCTCATTTCTTGGGCTACTTCAGGCTGTCTTCCTGGTGTTTTCAGCAAAATTCGTATTGAACATCATGGGTGTCAAGAATGTAGGCACTATTTGCCTTGATCTCATTCTTTAAGCTTCAGTTACTTGTGTACTTTGTGTGACTCCATGATCCTAACTTGCTTTTTATTTGCATCACAAAAAAAATCAGGATTCACCAATGCTAAGGCCTGCAGTTCGCTACCTAACAATCAGATCACTTGGTGCTCCCGCTGTGTTACTGTCTCTGGCCATGCAGGGTGTTTTCCGTGGTTTCAAGGACACAAAGACACCATTATATGCTACTGGTAAGAACATCTAGTGATCATGTCCTTATTTTGGTTGGATATCAACTTTGATTACAGTCAAGAAGAATATTTGAAGTTTAATATGCCTGAGATTGCTAACGTTTTCTTGTTTCTTTCAGTGGTTGGAGATGCAGCAAATATCATACTAGACCCAATTTTGATGTTTGTTTGTCATATGGGTGTCACCGGTGCAGCAGTTGCGCATGTCATTTCTCAGTACGTTTCGGTGTATTGCCAGTATCGGCATCATCACAGCTGCTGCATTTCAGTGATCAGTTTCACCTAATTTTTCTTACTTTTTTGTTATTGCAGGTACCTGATAACCATGATACTGCTGTGCCGGCTCGTCCGGCAAGTTGATGTTATCCCGCCTAGCCTTAAATCCCTGAAATTTGGGCGGTTTCTTGGATGCGGTGAGATACCATTGGGATAATGAAACTGGATAGCATCTCCTTAACTGAACCTTGAGAATGATACTGAAGTCTCTCCTTTTTATTTTTCAGGATTCCTGCTGCTTGCAAGGGTTGTGGCAGTGACTTTCTGCGTCACGCTGGCGTCGTCGTTAGCCGCTCGCCATGGACCTACCATCATGGCGGCCTTCCAGATCTGCTGCCAGCTCTGGCTTGCCACATCTCTTCTTGCTGATGGACTTGCCGTCGCTGGACAGGTCAGAATTCAGATTATCATGTTCTAATCTCACAGATGTGTTCATGGAGCAGCTGTTTGTTTCAGTTTCTGAAAGTGTGATTAACTGGTCTGAATTGTGAATGACTGACTGATTGCAGGCAGTTCTTGCAAGCGCGTTCGCCAAGAATGATAAAGGCAAGGTTGTTGTTGCGACATCTCGTGTGCTGCAGGTCGTTCACAGTTTGATCTTTCAGAAATCTTGTTCTTGTCACTTCTCCTTTTTTATTGCGAGCCACAGAGATCATGCTAACAGTATTGTTCTCGTCACCTTGCAGCTGAGCATTGTTCTAGGCATGGGTCTCACTGTTGTGCTTGGGGTTGGCATGAAGTTTGGGGCTGGAGTTTTCACAAAGGACATAGACGTGATCGATGTCATTCACAAAGGCATTCCTGTAAGAATATCGGGCTAGATGTTCAGAGATTAGCAACATGTTTAACTATTTTCCAAGATTCAGAAATTGACTGATAGCTTTGTTTTGGGTTCAGTTTGTCGCTGGCACACAGACGATAAATTCCCTGGCGTTCGTGTTCGATGGCATCAACTTCGGAGCATCAGACTACACGTACTCCGCTTACTCCATGGTAAATTTAAATCCCTTTTTCACCTATGAATTATGATGACATTGCTAATCACACGAGCTCTGAATATTTCCCTGAAACATTTCACCTCTGAAACTCTTCCTAACAATGAATCAATCCTCTAATGAAAATCTTCAGGTTGGTGTGGCTGCTATCTCCATACCCTGCCTAGTATACCTTTCTGCTCATAACGGATTCATCGGTATATGGATTGCATTAACGATCTACATGAGCCTGAGGACCATAGCTAGCACTTGGAGGTATATCAGTATAGGATATACTACAACCTTATCCTCTCTTCATTGCAGCCATTTCTTCAGTAGCTCTTAGCTCTTAGCCTTTAGGACTCATATACTAGGTTGCTAATTACTTCTGTTCTATCTGCAGGATGGGGGCAACAAGGGGGCCATGGGTGTTCCTCCGGAAGTGATGGGTTTTCATGGTGATTATTATTAATCCTCAGCGTTTTGCTGGTAGATAGCCATGCATACTAGCTCTCATGTAATTAAAAATAAGTACAGTTTTTAGCGTATGTCGTGGTGTCGAGTTTATTGCTTCGTGATCGTATCTGACTTATTGTGGGGGAGAGGATACACCGTTCTTTGGTGTTTGTTGTGTGCCGGCGATGGCAATTGTTTCTGATATATGATATGAAGTATCATACATTAATTAGTACATTGGATCATCTGGTCTCTTGTTTGTTGTCTGTCTATTCATTTATTTTGTGGCAATATCAGTCTTTGTTAAACGAAACAGAGTGACATATGCAGAGTGAGAGTGAGGCTACCAAGTAGTGCCAAGCTAGAATTTTTCAGATTTTTATTTTTTATTAAAAGATTTGCAATTTTTTTTTGATTTTGAACTTTTACAAAATTAGTCGCTCGTCGCCCTTTGGAAAGACGTTTTTTAAAAATCTCCCTCCCAGAGAACGATTTTAGTGATGTGACATGTCATTTTGTATTTTGTCTCTCTATAGCCCTCACGAAGAGCATTTTTTACTGTTCACTATTGTCATTGTACCATGCATCATTGTTCATTGTACTCCTTCTTGAATAGTACAAAAACGCTCTTTCTGAGGGCTATAGGGGACAAAATGTAAAATGACACGCGCACGGCAGACGACGGTTAATGACCGTCTGCCACGTCACTAAAATCGTCTTCTATGAGGGTGATTTTTAAATAAACAACTTCCCACGGTGGGATGACTAATTTTATAAAAGTTCAAAATCAAAAATTATTTTTCAAAAATATTTTAATAAAAAAATAAAAATCCCAAAAATTCAGCTACTGACAAGGGGGAGAAAAGCCAGCCAGAATTGGGCCGGGCCAGCTTGGGAACCATGTTGTTAGTGATGCGAACACTTGAGACTGATAAGAGATCTGCTTAAACATTCTGTTAAGATCCTGACAGAATTTTATCTAGCTTTCCCTGATCATTATCACGGTTGTTCAGTTGCCTATTGGCAAACCATCTAGTTATCCAAGCTGTTGCGGTTTGTAAATAACACAGACTTGAAGTTGACCCTTTCTGAACTTGTTTAGAGCGAGTTTTATAATAAAGGTGTTGATCACCTATAATTTTATCCACATTATCAACCTTTTTTTTTAGAAAAAATGTACTTACATGTATCTAAGTAGAACTCCCTTCTAGAAATTCAATATTATCGTGCGGAACTTTTGGGGCATTGAAACTGACACAGAAATAGTAGTACTATATTAACCACTAATTTCGTAAAAGGCAAACTTCCCAATTAATACAGTAATATTAACACATTAATGCAACTTGAATATATACATTTTAATACGTTGAACTGATGGCTACTAAGAACATGTTTGGCTAGAAGAATTCTAGAAAGACCAGCAAAATTTAGAGATAGGAAGTATGTACTCAAATTCATATCTCATGCATCGTGGTACACAAACCAGTGTCAAAGCTACAGATGTACATCAGGAATTTGTCTCAAATTATATCAAAATTTGAACTAGATAGTAGAAACAGCACTCGTACCAGTTACATGGCGAATCTTTGAGGCCATCAAAATATAAATTTGCGCTTCGACAGACCACATTGAGTGAGGCAGCACCTACGCTTCTAATACTGGCCTAATTTTATGACCTGAGAGCGACGAAAATAAGCATCAGGCTTCAGATGTGAATGGATATATCTCATGCTATCATTATAGTCCAATCATCTACAACTCGAACATTGGGCTTCCGTACTGTTGGTGCAACAGAGCTCGAACCGCTTCGTAGACTAATTGGCCCCAGTTCAATATCCACTTCGTGATTTCCAGGTTTAACAATAGCCTTCTTTGGTCCCGACGAAAACCCAAGGATTATAATTCTTTCAATCACGCACACAGTCGAAAATTTCCTGTTGCCAAGATTTTTGGGTGCGACATTCATGGAAGTTAGCTTATTGTCTGCAAATACAAAACGACGATGGATGAATGCCCCTTGCTGATAATCATAACTCTTCCCATCATCCACATAAAGCTCGCCTTCTGCAGCACTTGAGCTATTGAGCGCTATCACCTGATCATTGCAGAATAAAACAGTTAGCTAGTCTCTTTCGTGTCTGGACATACTTAAGAATGTAGCTACTCTATACATATTGGTGGACTCATGTAGCAGGTGTGCATGCCTCGATGTTGCATTTGCATATTCCAATGCTCAATTCAAACAATAAAATCACAGCAGCATTTGCTCAAAAGACCAAAAGTGTAGTAATTTCAGCAAAGAGCAAACATTGGAATATGATGGTGCATCATAATAACAGAAACTAGTGGGAAACTGGGAAGTAGCTAGCTAAGAAAGGTGAACATGTAACTTTCCTTCAGTACAAGCATAAAGAGACACCAGGCAGATATCTTACATGTTCATGGCTATTTGCACATCAAATAGATAATCAATGGAATTATGGGTTGCCAAATGAAATCAAGAACAAGACATATACTGAACAGGTTTAAACGTACCAGGGTGTATGGATCATTCACCATCTGAGTAGAACTGCGCCTGAATCTATCCTTTCTTGGCACAATAGTACCTGCCCTTTGGAAACTGGGAATGCTATCTTCTGAAACTTCTAACTTGTGTGACACACTACCCTTGTATGGAGATCCATTTCTCAAGTCATACCATAACTCCTTTCCAGGAAGGTACACTGACACAGATTTCTGGCCCTGCATGAAGTCATACTATATTAGACACGTGTTTTGGCAAAATATGAATTAATACTGAAAACATATGTGGTATGACATACCTCTTCATAAATTCCTTGGGCTAAAAGGCTTGGCCCAACCATAAAAGCCTCACCATTATTATATGTCTCTTTGTCATCAGGAAATTCTAACCATAAAGGACGCATCACAGGAACACCAGTTACACTAGCCTCTCTGAACAGTGTGTAATAGTATGGCAGCAAAGAATATCGCATATGAATCGCCTCCCTCATGAGAGCAGTTCTTCGCTCTCTGTAGTAAGTACGGCAAATATGTTAGCCTTGAAAAGAATTGCATTTGTGATTTGTGCTTCTTAACTAAATTTCTCAATGCAAGTTTAGATCATAGTGAGGTCAAATCATGGTGATTGATTTTCCTCAAGTGTGGCTTTTTTTAGGGAAATTATCAACCTGTTAGAATTTAGAGAAAGGGAGTATAAACCAAACTCTTTACAAAGTAAATTAGTATGAGGCTTACCCAAATAACCATGGCTCACGTCTCTTGGTGTCATGATGAGCATGACCTCTAAAGAAAGGATAAAATGCTCCTACTTGGTACCAACGCACCAAAAGATCAGGTTCTGGGTTGCCAAAGAATCCACCAACATCAGCACCTGTCAAAGCTCCGGCTGTTAGAAAGCCATTCGAAATAAACATTATTTATGTGAAGCTTTCAGGAATGTCCACCCACCAGAGAAGGTCATGCCAGTAAGACCAAGAGTTAAAACCATTGGAATAGAAGATTTAAGGTGGTCCCAATCTGCAGAGTTGTCGCCTGTCCAAATTGCTCCATACCGTTGACTTCCAGCAAAGAAGGCCCTTGACAGAACGAAGGGCCTGTCTTTCCCTTCACCTCTCTTAAGAAGTCCATCTGCTGTAGCCATATGGAAGTAGTATCCATAGGCATTGTGCAGTTCTCTGTGCTCAACATCCCCGTGATGTATTGCATCCCTTGGCATGGTTACCTATTCAAGGAAGCATATTTAAACAAGATTGGTCCACATGCAAGATGTTTCAATTGTGTTCTTTACTTTATCATCACGACATAACAAATGAGATTTTGCAATACAGTTGCATACCTCAGGGCCATTGAAGACTGATGGTTCATTCATGTCATTCCAGATATACAATGTTGGTGTTGATCCTTTGTAGTTTTCGTAGGAGAACTTGTCAGCCCACCACTCTCGTATCTCAGGGTTTAACATGTCAGGATATGACGATGCCCCAGGCCAGCACCACCCATCGAAGTCTTTCCCAGTCGCATCTTTCACATAGTACCCCTTAGCAGTAGCTTCCTCATGGAGGTGGAACGAACTGTCTCGCTTGATATGTGGGTCTACAATGGTAACCATCTTCCTCCCCTTATCTGCTATCTTCCTTTGCATCACCTCTGGGCTAGGGAATGCTGAATGATCCCATGTAAAGTACCGCTTTCCATCTGTGTGTTCAATGTCAAGCCAGAGCACATCGTATGGAATATCATGCTCATCAAACCCAGAATCCACTCCGGCAACATCCTCCTCATCACGGTAGTTCCAGCGGCACTGGTGATACGCCACCGCAAACTGCTGTGGCATTGAGGGTGTGCCTGTGACACTGATGTACTGCTTGATCACATCCTTCGGCTCAGACCCAACAAAGAAGAAGGCATCAAGAACACCAGCCTCAGCCATCCATAGAGTGTCAATCCGCCCATTCTCTGTGGATGCGGCCCCATCCCACCCTGGTGCAAGCACGTCGATCTGCATCTCCGCGGCGTTAAGCCAGAAGAACCCTGAAGAGGCACCATCACCGTGCGCGATCATGAAGGGAATTGACCCATACAACCCGAAAGGCGACTCATGAAGATACTCAAACACATCGAGGTTGAAGAGGCGATAGGGCTCGGACTCCTCGACCCCGGGGCCGCGGGTGGGGCGGAGGGCGAGCGAGGTGGAGCCGTGCTCGGGAAGGCCGTAGACGAAATCGGCGCCATAGAAGGAGACATCGAAGGTGATGGACTGCGGGCCGCGGGGGCGCGTGTCGGTGTGGCTCCGGAATTGCTCCTCCCAGGTCTCGCCCTCCGGCTTGGACTCCTGCAGCGGCTCGAAGTCGAAGAGGCCGTGGGAGTTGAAGGAGAGAACGGGATCGCCCGAGCCGGCGCGGCGGACGGTCAGCTCGAACGGATCGTGCTTGACGACGACGTCGACGTCGGAGGACAGCGCGAAGGTGGAGACGCCGCCGCCGGTCTTGGGCTCCGAGAGGTGGAGCGTACGGGCCTCGACGTCGGGGAGGAGCACGTCGGGTACTTGGAAGCGGCGGTGGGGCGGCGGGTTGGACGAGTAGTCCTCGTCGATCTGGAGGCGGAGCGCGTGCGGGGGCAGCGCGGAGAGGCGGAGCAGGAGCGGGCGGGGGCGGGACGGGTGGGAGAGCGACGCAGTGAGCGATCCGTCGGGGGTGACGGCGAGCGAGGCGGTGTCGAGGGAGAGCGGCGCGTCGAGCGAGTGCGGCGCGCGGGTGCGCGCGCGCTTGCAGTGGGGTCTGGTTGCAGTTGCGGAACTCGTCCTTCTTCCAGGCGCGCGCAGCCGGGGAGTAGGCGAGCAGCAGGAGGAGGAGGAGGAGGAGCAGGGGGAGGACGGCGACGCGGTAGGGCGCGGCCGCGGCGGCGGATCCATGGCCGCGGCGTGGGGGCGGGTGGATCTGGGCACACGACACTGTGGGAGTCGCGTGCTGCCTCCTGGTCCTGGGAAGCCTGCGCGGAGTGATGGGGCTGGACGAGTCGCCTCGCCTCGCCGTGGACCGTGCGTGGTGGACGCGTAGTGGGCCGCGACCGCGAACAATTGGGCCAAATCTGCCAAGACGACCAGGCCAATTTGGGCCTAAAGCCCAACTCTTCCGAGACGAGCCGGCCCAATTAGCGTAAACATGATGCAAACTGACGAGGATTATTGCACACGCTGTACTCTTCTCGCGAACACAATTCAACTGTGTTCTTTGGCACGCCACATGTTGGCCTGAATACATCATCATTGTAAGAGTAATCGATGTGTATACATGTATGATACATGCACTCCCCCCCCCCTCTCTCTCTCTCTCTCGCATCTACCTTGCCATCTAAGTCACTCGTCGTCGCCAAAGCAGCGGGGCACATGTAACACAGTTGTGCTCTCATGATGGTGCATAATGGAGCGGCGCACGGGGAGTGACATTGTTAATGGTCGGGCTTACCAAAAGTGCAAAACACCTTAGGAGCTTATTACACCGGCGAGCCCACCAAAGTCCATGCATTTTCAAAGTGTAGCGCAGGCATGCAATGCAATCGATTAATGCTACATTACTTTGTTCGAATTATTACGTTCTAGCACTAAGCTTTAGCGGAGACTAATCAGTTTGATCCTACTTGAAGTGGAAGGCTATATGCTCCAGTTTGGCAGCCATAATTGTAGCGAGTTTAGTACTAGTAGCGATTAGCAGAGGCTAGACCGGTGTTCCATATTCACACAAAGCGGCTCATGGCCAGATAATTGTTCTGCAAAACTACAAAAGGAGGTTGATAAAGGTGAGGCTCATGCTGAAATTGCGGCACGTGTACTCATCACTTGCTACGTTTTCACTGCCAAGTGCTAACCATCATGGACACTCGCCAGGACGCTAACCGGGCCACTCGATGAACTCCTTCCTGTCATGCGCTAACGTACACTTAATTGCAGCTAATTCACATTTAAAAACGTGAGCTTAAATGTCCTACTATATAAGCGATCGATCACATTTTGACGTGCAAAGCGACGCAAAATTCTAGCTCCGGTTTTCCACTCGGCTTCGGTTCGGCGACGGCGACATGGCGGGCACGGGCATTGGCGCGGACGAGCATGAGATTCCTCTGTTCCACCCTTCCCCGTGCGCCTACTACGCGCAGAGCTTCTCCGCCGCGTCGCACACACTCAGCCACCCGGCGTCGGAGTCCACGGCGATTATCCTGTCACCGTTCCCCGACGCCGCGTTCTCCGCCCCGCGCCACTCCCGCGTCGACGCCGCCGACGACGGCGCCCACGACAACGACCAGGAGGCGTCCCGCCTCACCCTGTCCCGCTACTCCTCCTCCCGCGGCTCCAACAACTCCTTCCTCGCCGCCGACAAGAAGCTGCCGCCCGGCGGCCACCGGGGACGACAGGTGCTGAGGGTACTGTCGGGGCGGTCAGGCGGCGGCGTCGACGACGACGACGAGGAGGAGGAGGACGGCGAAGGTGTCCGGAGGAGGAGCGGGGCGTGGCGGTACGTGAAGCTGGACCCGGACGCCCCCTGCTGCTGCATCGTGTTCCAGGTGGCGTGGAGGGTGGCCATCAGCGTGGCGTTCGCGCTGCTCGTCTTCTTCGTCGTCACCAAGCCCCGCGACCCCGGCGTCTCCTTCAAGGTCGGCAAGATCCAGCAGTTCAGCCTCGGCGAAGGGCTGGACGGCTCCGGCGTGATCACAAGCTTTCTAAGCTGCAACCTCACCGTCGTCATGGTCGTCGACAACCACTCCAAGGTCTTCCCCCTGCACGTCCGCCCGCCGCGCCTCGACATGTCCTTCGGCCGCTTCACCTTCGCCACCTCGCAGGGGGACGGATCCTACGACGTCGGGGCGCGAGGTGCGAGGACGGTGAGGCTGTTCGTGGCGGCGGAGGGGAAGCCAATGTACGCGGCGGGGCGCGGCATGCAGGACCTGCTCGAGTCCGGCGACGGCCTGCCGCTCGCCGTCACGGTGAGGGCGCGGTCTCGGTACCGGATGGTGGGGAGCCTAGTCAGACTGAGCTACCGTCACGACACCCAGTGCGTCGTGCGCCTCAGGAGGACGCCGCGGCGGAACAATGCCATCGACGCCAGCGGCTACACCTGCTCCACCACAAGATAGATAGCGGCCTGCTGTGTTGGGTGTTGTTATACGACACCCCATCCATACGGTGGCTGGTGCAACTTGGAGAATACTTTATATCGGGCGTCCGATCAAAACAGAAATAACCGGTCATCCAAACACAAACCGCGATAAGACATGTAGTCACTGCTCTCTCACAATGATATGCATTTGTTTCTTTTTTATGATTGGTTTGTATATATGTATGCGTCCATGCAAATTTTTAACATCCTTTAAAATAAAAATCTTTACAATAACATGTCACATGATTATATTTCTCTAAAAAAATATACATGTTTCAACTGTTGCAATTCCATGTTTCACGAATCAGAAGTTAATGTATCAATGAGAATTCGAGTATGTTGCACATTTTAAGTTTTTGTGTAATAAGAAATTTTTTTATTCTTGCACATGATGTTACTTGAACGTTTCAATATTATTTTTAATGTTTCACTTAATTTACAAATGTTATGCATTGTGTTCTTTGGATATTTCGGTCAGTATTACGTGATGTTTCATCACACTTTACAACTCGATGTTTAATATTATAAAAATATTTCAATTATGAATATAATTTTGTCATATAAGATCTTCTTACACTGATTAATTACAATAAACATAACGATATAATCGAATCGTAAATCTGATAAATAGTTTAGAAGAAAATCATTTCAAAAAATAATAAAATATACCTATAGAGAGAGAGATGGAGACATGTGTACACAGTAAAGAGAAGAAAAGATGCGGATATGCATATAGATGGTCAAATGGGCCGGGCCAAAGTGATCCGGCATGGGCACGGCTGGTACTGTAGCGGCACGGCACGGTTGGTTGTGCCGTGCTTGGGCTGCCGGCCGAGCCCGTGGGTCGGCACGGCACGGCCCGGGCATGACACGGCCCACGGCACGGCACGCGCGGGAAGGTGGCCAAATCGCAGCGCGACGCATGGCGGAGGGGCTGACGGCGGTAGTGGCGCACTGTGTAACGGCTCCGGCTCCAGCCAATCACAACGCGCCACGTATCCCCTAACGGCTATATTAACATTCAAATTTCAAAATAGTCGTTGGAGGGCTAAAAAATTCAAAAAAATCTAAAAAAATTTGAAAAAAAATACCAAATTTCGTCCTACAAATAGGGCATCCACCCCAACCATTTCTCCTCACCCCAAACTTCTTATCTTGTGCTTTCAAGTGCTCTCTTTGCTCTCAAGTGTGTAATTTTTGATTTTGACAAAATTTGCTCAAATTTTGTCAAAAATCAAAATTAGTTTCATAGTTTAATAGTTTAATAGGAGAGGTTTGAAGAACTCGCGGTTGAAAAGATATAAGTGATATTCGTATTTATGTATTATTTGTATTTTGTTTGTGAATTGAATAAATATTCTAAAATTTGTTTATTTCGATTTAAATTTTCAGAATGGATCCGAACTATCCATACTAGTCGTCGTCGTTCACTTTGGGTGATTTCGACCCCAACTACATGTCGGGGTTTGACGATACCTCCGGATTGGCTCCAACTCCACCATCTGTGGAGGAGGTACCGGTTCAGACGGCGGCGACGACTTCAGAAGGATTTTCCGGAACCGAGAACGGAATTGTTTCGACACACATCGGCTCGAAAAGATCGAGAACCTCCGGTGTGTGGCAGTACTTCAACGAGGTGAAGGAAACAGCCCCCGACGGAAGGGAGGTATCGAAAGCTTGTTGTAGAATATGTAGGATAATTTTATCTGCTAGATCTTCTGGTGGTATAGGACACCTAAAGCGCCATATGAATTCGTGTGCCAAGAAGCAAGGAATACAACTTCGGCAGCAGCAACTGATGCTAAACCTGTACGGTACGGTACGTAGTTGGGAGTACGATCCCATGGTTGCTCGGGAATCTCTTGTCTGGTTAATCGCCAGGCCAGATTTACCCGTGGACTTTGGTGAGTCTCCTGCTTTTGAACAATACATTCAACAATCTCATAACCCTAGGTTTAAAGCCGTGAGTAGGCAAACAACAACTACGGATTTAGAAAATATTTATCAGAAGGATTCTACTACACTTAAGGAACTTTTTTGTGCATGCACTTTCTGTGTTAGTGTTACTTTAGATATATGGAGTAGTAGAGCTAGGGAAGATTATCTTAGCGTAGTTGTTCATTTTGTTGATGATGATGATTGGCAATTGCAAAAGAGAGTTTTAGGTCTTAGGTTAATAGATGTCTCACACATAGGGGAAAATATAGCTAAAAGAATTAGGAAGGTAATTGATGAATTTAATCTTACAGATAAAATATTTGCTATCACCCTAGATAATGCATCTGCTAATTCTAGGGCAATGAAAATATTGCAACCTTTATTTTCTGTTTATGCTTAGTCTTTTCTACTGCATCAGCGTTGTACTTGCCATATAATAAATTTGATTGTTAAGGCTGGGATGAAGAGAGTAGATGATCACATCAACGCTGTTCATCAAGCAATCACGTGGTTAACTGCTTCTAACCCATGGATTGCTGCATAGAAGAGGTTTTACAATATGGCTGGTAAGAGAGCACGTAAATTTGCCACTGATGCAGAGCATCGGTGAAATGCAACTTATTTAAAGTTAAAAGTTGTTTTACCTTATAGTGATTTACTTACTGATTTTGTTCAGTCACGTGGTGGCACAAGAAACAGTGACAGGTCACTATTACTAATGAGCATGTTTGGGCAATTGTCCAAAAATTTTACCAATTTCTTGAAACTTTTTATGATTCGTACTCTTACTCTGTCCCAAGTTTATTATCCAACTGCCAATATAATTTTGCACAATATTTTTTAAATTGCTTCTTTGTTTAAAGAATATGAAAATGATGATGTTCTAACTGAACATGTCTTTCACATGAAACAAAAATATTTGAAATATTGGAAAACTATACCTATGTTGTATGCTTTTGCTTTCGTTTTAGATCCTAGGTGTAAATTAAGGGGATTGTCTCTTATTTTATTACTTCTTGAAGATACTGTGGGTGTAGATTATGATTCTTTTTATAATGAGGTTAGGGTAAATTATATGAAGTTTTTGAAAAGTATGAATTAAAGTTTCAGGGAGTTCGCTAGTAGAGACCCCCTCCTATCCCCACTACAGATAAGAAGAAGATACACTGGGGTAAAATTTGGGGTGGATCGTCTTCAAGCCAAGGTGGTGGAAGTTCGTCCGCTGCAAGTGGAGACGCCTCTTCGTATGGTGTGGCCGAAGAGTTGTGCGGTTATTTGGACAGCGACGCCATCCGCCATGAAGCACAAGACTTCAACGTCCTCGGGTGGTGGAATGACCACAGGATAGCATATCCCGTGCTTTCAAAACTAGCACGGGATGTGTTGATGGTGTCCTTCGAATCGGCTTTCAGTCTATGCGGCCGAATCATCGAAGACCGAAGGACGAATCTGAGCAGCGACCACGTCGAAATGCTACTAAGCGTTAAAGACTGAGAGCTTGCTAGACAACATGCGCATACACTACGGATAACCAAGAATTGGCTGCCCAGTTCGAGCAACTCTACTTAGATCCAGACCAACCCTAATAGAATTTTGTTAGAAGTAGTTGTGACCTTTGAGCTATACTCTTTTCTTTGTCATAGTTTTCTCAATTCCTCCTATGAGTTTTTACATGACAAAGTTTTTAACGAGACAACATGTATCATTGTATCTTATAATGATATAAACATCAATAAAGGTCATTACTATTTTTAACATATTCTTTTTTGTCCTATCAGTTTTAATTTTTTCAAGACGACAAAAATATTAATAGACCTTTCTTTATATTTTCAACATGAGGAAGTCGTTATTTTTTAACCTTTTTTAATTTTAATTTTTTTAAACTTAGTATAGGGGTTGTTCTTTTTCTTGAAAAATCATGGCATTGCGCGTGCCATGCTAGCACGGGCACGGCCCAGCCAGCCGTGAGTTGTGCTTGGGCTGGGGGCATTGCGCGCGGGTCAGCACGGCACGGCCCGTTTAAGCAACCATGCCTAATGGGCCATGCCTAAACGGGCCGTGCGGCTCCTGTGCCTGTGCCAGGCCGGGCCATGCCACCCGTTTGGCCCTCTATAGATATGCATGCGCAGTGAGAGAAGGAAAGATAGAGGCATGCAGTTATCGGATGAGCGCCTGATCCGTAGTCTCATTCATGCTGTAAAATCAAAGTGTGTTTGATTCTTCATTTGATGATGAACAATAGGTTATTGTGGTTATTGGTTTGTGTGTTTTGATCTTTGGAGATTATTGACAATTTGGTTTTGGAGATAGTTGAATTTTCAGACATTGAAGAGTGTTCAGTCGGCTGCCACACCTGGTCTGGCCGGGCTTGTACTGCCGGTCTGACCGGAGGTGTTTGGGCTGTCAGACCGGGCAGTTGCCTGCGGTCAGACCGGCCAACACAGTCTGACTGTTGACCATTTTCGTTTCGGTTTCGGTTTGTTTCCTTGTTTTTATATGGGAGTTACGTGTTCCTATGCACGTGTCTGGTTGTTTATGCTAACAATGAGTCAAGTTAGAGATAGCTTATGCTTGGATATGGTATTCTTTGTTTAATTGTATGTAGGTAATCTTTACGCCTCAGGAAAGTGTCGTCGGTAATCGAGATGGAGTCAACTTGGGGATAAGATGACGTCCAAGATGGAGATTATGCGGGATACTTAAGGGTAGAGATTAGTGCACATAATTGGTGAAGTTTTCATATGGCATACAATGGAGATATTGTTGCGTATGGTAAGCGGAATTTCGGTTTTAGGAAAACCGGGGTTGTTACGATTGATCTATGGAAGAGTTTGTACTTATATGGAAAGGTTTCCTAGGTGTTTAGGACTTTCTATATGAGTAGGATCTTGATCGCGTTTCACATCTTCAGACTGCCAACGACATTTGGATTGCTTTGAGGAATTTTCATCAAGGAACCACTAATATAAAAGAACTTCATCGGGATCTTTTCAAAAAGGAATACATAAAATTTAAGATGAAACCTGCTGAAGCTTTAGATGATTATCTTGGTAGGTTCAATAAAATTTTGAGTAATCTTAGATCTGTTGATTGTTCCTATGACACAAATTACCCACAATCTGAGATTTCTCATCACTTTTTCAATGGTCTTGACATGTCTATTTGGGAGATGAAAGTTACTTCAATTCAGGAGTCTGTCAACATGGCTACTTTGACTTTGGATTCTATTTACCTAAACTCAAAACTCATGAGATGAACATTCTTTCTCGGAAAATTGATTCCAAGTCAAGTGCTTTGGTTACTTCCTCTTCTGTTGTTGCTTCTTCATTGGCTGCTTCTTCATCAGCTGTTTCTTCATCGTCTCCTACTGTTCTTGCTTTAATTAATGTCATGTCCGATGAACAACTCGAGCAATTCGAGGAGGACGACTTGGTTCTTGCCGCTAACAAACTCTCTCGAGCTGTGAACAAAGTCAGATTCAGGAAAAGAGGAGGACCAGCTCGGCGTTTTGAGTGCGGTGCTTTGGATCACATTCGCTCCAACTGCCCCAAACTTGGGAGAAGCAAGAAGGAGGATAAGAGCATGGAGAAAACGGAGGATGACAAGCCCAAAGTGAAGTGCTCAAAGGAGATAATCAAGAAAGTCCTAAGCCAAGTCTATGCCGCTTTTGAGCCACTTAGCGACATAGATTCTGATAGCGAGGAAGAGAAGGGGAAGAGCATATCCGGCATTTGTCTCATGACGCATGGAGATGAAGACTCTGAAGATGAGGACAATGAGGTAAGCTCACTTGAGGATAAAATTCTTATTTTAAGTGCTAAAAATAAAAAATGTGAAAAAATATTTAAAAAACAAGAATTTGTCATTGAATCTTTGAATGATGAAATTGCTAGATTAAAATATCTTATTCCTAATGATGATGATTGTAAAAATTGTGAGGTTTTAATGCTTAAAATTTCAAAGATTAAAGATATCAACGATTCTCAAGTTTTGGCCACTAAACCTTGTTTAACTTGCGATGCTATTGAATTGAAATTAAAAGATGTTTTAGCTCGTGTTAAGCATATGGAAGATCTAGTTAAACAAGATAAGGTAGTTTCTTGCTCTAGATGTCGCAAAAACAAGGATGTCATGTTAAGTTGTGATAATTGTGTTAATCTTGAAAAAGAAATTTCTTACTTGAAAAGTTCTTTGCAAAAATTTTCTGATGGTAAGAAATAACTTAACATGATTTTGGACAAATCTAAAGTGTGTTGCGACAACAAGGGAATAGGTTTTGATGCTCATGATTATTTCACCAAAGGTGTTTTGAATTTGACTGAAAATGGTGAAATCTTAACAAAACCTAATGCTTTGAAAACAATTTTCAAATCTTTGAAAATTTGCCATCTCTTTCGTTTGTTTAAAAGAAACTAAAACTAATATTTCAAAACCATCTGTTTCTACTTGTGCTTCTAATTATCATGAGAGATATACTTGTTTGTATTGTGCAAAAGATGGACATTTGGTTGGATTTTGTTTTAGACTTGCCCGAAAACAGAAAAAGGAAAGAGAAATTGCTTTTGTAAAGCAACGATGGCAAAAATCGGGTTTTGGTTCGAGGAACTCGATCCGAGGCCAGGCAAGCTGACTAGTCGGTCGGAGCCGGCCACACGACCAGCGGTCGGACCGCGGTTGATCGGGCGGTCGGGCCAGGCGGTCGAGGCTCAGTCGAGCCGCGAGGGCTACGGCGGTGGTCATACCGGCCTCAGGGCAGTTTTATGCATAGTTAAAATCAGACTTTTGTGAAGCGACAAGGTAATATTTTAGGTAAGTCTGGTTTTGATTTTGTTTGCGCATATGTACCTACTAGTTCTACTAGTCGTGTGACTCAGTGTTGGGTTCCAAAATTTCTTATTTCTAACCCCAACACGGAGGCCTCGACATCTTCTTGTTTGTAGGTATTTTGATGACATACTCCCTATATGTGTGTAATGTGGAGACAATGATTGCTTTTCACGATGACATCAAGGTAATTTTGGATTGACAATTTTTTTTACTCTCTTGATTATTAGTTTTTATATGCTAGTATTTGAGGTAGTAGTTGTGTTAGTAAGTGAATATGTGTCATTTTATGAAAACCTTGGTGATATCATTTGCAATTGGATTGTCTTCTTCAAAGTCTTTAACTTCTTGGAAAATTGAAGGTTAATTTGAGGGGAGTTTATGTTTTTTGTGCATTCGTATTTGATTCTTCTCGCTTTTCTTTTCTTCGAGAAGAGTTAGGAATCATTCATCCTTTTGGCATGTTTTGAGGGGGAGTTTCTTATGCTTATTGTTTTTTATCAAGCAATATATAATTGAACTAAATTGACAAGAGAGCTTTGTTTATACATATTGTATTGTCATGTGCGTGCTAGCAATATTATAAAGATTTATTTGTCACTAGCATAGCCTATGTGTATTCTAGTATTTTTATGAGATCTAGATTTTATCTTAAGAAAAATAATGCATGACACTTTAATATCACATTTGAATTAAAAAAATATGCAATGTTGATAGTAGTGCATGTGTTGGATTTTAAATGCTTATATATGTATTATATTGAATTATGATTCCTCAAATTACTTTAAATTTGCTCATTGTGAAAAGAGACTAAGTTATTATCTATGAGAAAAAGAAATGAATACCGAATCCTTGGAAACAGTCTTGACGACAAGGACGTACTCGGAATAATTGAGAGAAAGATATGGGAAACAAATATGGCTCAATTTAATGTGAAAAAGTTTCTCTTGAATTATATGTGTATAACGGTAATTTTGAGAAGGAATAACGATTGTAATAGGTATATATATTTGGGTTTATCTTTTAACCTATGTGCTTGTAAAGATGTTGCATTTTAAATTGTTTGAATTTATGAATCTTTATTGCATTATTGTTCTTAATTATAAAATATTAGATTCATGATTATACTCTACTGCATATCTGCTATCTAATTGATGAGTATATCTGTTTATTATTGCAACACATGACATGACTTGCTCTATGTATGTACTAAGCTCTTGAATATTCATAAACATAATTTCTATGCTTGATGAATTCATTGTCAAAAAAGGGAGAAAATAATGTTGTTTGGGAGAACATTTGCATGGGAGAACAAAAGTGCAAGTTTTTTTAAAGAACAAAGTTTTTTTTGGGTCAAATGATTTTCTTTCTTTTTAAAAGGGGGAGAAATTTTCTTTGATTTCTGAGCACTCAAATGCTTTTTACCATTTTTTTTAATTTTTCAAACACCAAAACAACACTTTTTATTTGTTTGCCAATGTGTTCATTAAGGGGGAGATTGTAAAATCAAAGTGTGTTTGATTCTTTATTTGATGATGAACAATTGGTTATTGTGGTTATTGGTTTGTGTGTTTTGATCTTTGAAGATTATTGACAATTTGGTTTTGGAGATAGTTGAATTTTTAGACATTGAAGAGTGTTCGGCCACCGCCACGGCCGGTTTGACCGGCTTGTACCGCTTTAACCGGAGGTGTCTGGCAAGCGACGGCGCTTGCTCGCGGTCGACCGGCCAACGCACAAGATCCAATTGTTGACCGTTTTCGTTTCGGTTTCGGTTTTGGTTTGTTTCCTTGTTTTTATATGGGAGTTACGTGTTCCTATGCACGTGTCTGGTTATTTATGCTAACAATGAGTCAAGTTAAAGATAGCTTGTGCTCAGATATGGTATTCTTTGTTTAATTGTGTGCAGGTAATCTTTACGCCTCAGGAAAGTGTCGCCGGTAATCGAGATGGAGTCAACTTGGGGATAAGATGACGTCCAAGATGGAGATTATGCGGGATACTTAAGGGTAGAGATTAGTGCACATAATTGATAAAGTTTTCATATGGCATACAATAGAGATATTGTTGCGTATGGAAAGCGGAATTTCGGTTTTAGAAAAACCGAGGTTGTTGCGATTGATCTATGGAAGAGTTTGTACTTATATGGAAATGTTTTCTAGATGTTTAGGACTTTCTATATGAGTAGGATTCGTGGCTTTAGCTGCGGACTTTGTGTATAAATAGAGAGGGAGGGTGTGCCTCCTAGGTATGGATTTTGAGAGAGATTCAAGTTGAGACAAATTTAGGGTTTCGAGTTTAGCTCGAAATTTTGGTGAGGAGTGCTTTGTATGCACTTTGTAAACACACAGAGGTTCAATAAAGATCAATCTATTTGAAGAATTCTTTGTGTTGCGATTTTCCTCGGTGCGGCGGCCTGATTGTCAGTTAAACCGGATCTATTCACTGGTCAGACCGGAAAATCTACTGCGGTCAGACCGCAAGCACATCGGCAGTCAGACCGGCCATCATCGGCTCTCGGCGGCGATCGGCTACACCAGGCAAATCGGCTAAGTACTTGGCGAGCAGCGGTACAGGCGGTCAGACCGAAGAACACCCGACGGTCAGACCGACCTTACCGAGCGGTCAGACCGGCTTGCATTTAGAACAGAGGTAAAGTTTTATTTTCGTTAAAACTTGTTTTTGGGGTATACCAACCATTCACCCCCTCTGGTTGGCTTTTTATTGGGTATTCCATCCTACACATGCAATTTATAATCTTGATGATACCAATCATAAATAATTTAAATTTTAGCTATCGATACGGATTTGTTTAAAAAATTAGATCGGTTTTGAGTATTCAACTAGTGAAAATCTAGAGAGCTAATAGTTATTACTCCATCTGTCCTAAAATATAATAATTTTTAGCCTCATGATTTGTCCCAGAATATAATATTTTTTACCAGATTCTCTTCCCAACCAATCACAACTCTTCACCATTCAATTTTTTTACTTATCTTTATTTCTCATCCAATCACAATCATCCCCTATTTAATTATTACTATTTTTTAATAACTGTATTCAACTCTAAAAATTATTATATTCTGGGATGAAGGTAGTAGCTTATTTTCAGGGGCCATTCCATGTTGCTCTTACACCGAATAAATTTTGCAACTTCAACATTAATTCATAAGATGTGATATATGTGTTCCTAAGTATGTATCGGACATAGGATCATTTAATTCACCACTGCTTATTTTCTAGATTTTGTGACTAATGAGTCTTTGAAATCCAAGCGAGTTTTGTGAAAAAAAATCCGAGTTAGAATCTATTGAAGAAGCTGAAAATTCGTGGAGTATCAAAAAAATTAATAATACTCCAAAGAAGACCAATGTAGTAGCTATATGAATAAACGACAGCAATACATCAATAGACAGATATTTTCTCCGTCAAAAAATCAACCTAAAATAGAATGTAACCTATCTTAAAACAACAAATTTAAAACATTTGTCAGATTCATTGCCCGGCTCTCAAGTGTCAACCCGTCACAAGTCACAACTATTTAGAGTGCAAAACTCGAAACGCTTGGGTCAATAGCGTGCGAAGTGTCCGTCTGTGATGAATGATCCGTTCGTCGGGAGACGTGGTGCGGTGGACGAAGCGCATCTCGCACCTGGCGAGAAGCGGACGCGCGGCGGAGGCGGTGGCGGCGTTCGCTAGGATGGACGCGGCGCCGAACGCGCTCACTCTCGCGAGCGTCCTCCCGGCGTGCGCCAGGCTGGGGGACCTCGCCCTGGGCCGGGCAATCCACGGGCTCTGGCTCCGGCGCGGGGGCGGCCACGGCGCCAACCCGATCATAGACAACGCCGTGCTGGACGTGTACGCCAAGTGCGGAGCCCTCGTAAGCGCGCGCAGACTGTTCGATGAAATGCTGGAGAGGGACGTGTTCGCCTGGACCACGATGGTGTGGGGTCTCGCGAGGAGCGGCAGCCCTCAGGACGCCGTCGCGATGTTCCGAGCGATGCTCTCCGACGACGACGCCGCGCCGAACGATGCCACCGTGGTAAGCACCCTGCACGCCGTGGCCACCTCCGGTTCTCTGGTCAGTTGCAAGACGCTGCACTCGCACGCCATGAAGCAAGGTTTCGGAGGTGAGCTGGTCGTCGGCAACGCGCTGATCGACGCCTACGCCAAGTGCGGGGACGCCTGGTTGGCGTTCAAGGTGTTCGTCGAGCTCCCGGAGAAGGACATGATTTCCTGGGGCACCATCACGCGGGCCATGGCCGTGCACGGCCGGTACAGGGAGGCGCTGCAGCTCTTCTCTCTGATGCTGCGGCGAGGGGTCCGGCCGAATGGCGCCGTGTTCTTGGCGCTGCTCACCGCCTGCTGCCACGCCGGGCGGGTGGATCAGGCGTTGCTGTTCTTGGGCGCCATGGCGAGGCTGTACGAGATCTCGCCGCGGCGGGAGCACTACACGTGCGTGCTCGACGCCTGCGGCCGAGCCGGGCAGCTTGACAGAGCTGTAGAAGTCTTCAGGCAAATGCCAGCGGAATACGACGCCGAGAAGGCGATTGGAGTTTACTGCTCCTATGCCGTATCGAACGGCGTTGCCGGTGTCGCCGGCGAGCGGCTGTCGGATTTATTCCTTGATGGAGAAGTGGACGCCGGAGGAGGCACATATGCTCTGATGTCCAAGTCACTCGCTGATGCAGGAAGGTGGGAGGATGCGTGTGCTGTCCGAGAGAGGATGACCGCAAGAAGGATTAAAAAGGCAGCTGCTTGTACCTGGATTGAAGTATAGCATCACTCTGCATCACCACCAAACATTCAAATCCTTGATAACTTTTCAGTTGAGCCGTTCATATAGCTAGACCGAAATTACATTGGTGTAAGAAAAAAACATTTCCAGGTAAACAATTCGATGGGAGATTTTAGTTACAAGTTGCAGAAGATGCCGTGTACAACAGTCAAACATCTGAATTTGCCTGGTACTATCGCAAAAATCACATAGTTGGAAAATACTATCATATGTATCATTCACATGTGGATCCAGGCTCCACATGTCATTCTCACGTACGACGGTATTTTGCAACTCTCAAATCTTTACAATGGTATTTTTCAAAATTTTCAAGCAGTAAACAGTAGTACTAAGCAATTTGGCAAGTGTCGTTACTCATCTGGCAAACAACTTAGGTCTGCGAGCTCCACCCACAACTCAGAAATGGTAGTTACTATTACAGTGCCATCTCAGGAGACAGGAGTAACAAGGTCCATCCAACAAACCCTTATGCTAGTTACAGTATGCCATTCTCATTCTAACAGTACATCACTTTCCAACTAGGGCACATCGAATGTATATTGTATAGCTATGTGATTTATCATCATCCAAATGGGCAGGCAAATGTAAGTAGGTTGATGCGCACCTAGCAGCTTCCACACACCAAATGAAAACGAAGATGGTCCAGTTACTCGGGTAAAATGATAAATTCACATAACCGATCTAGTTGAATGAACAGATGTGTTCATACAGCGCATGCTCTCAGACTTCTTATGAAATGAGTACACTTGACAAATGTGTGGCCATCCCTTCCTTTCCAAGGTGCACCCAAATGATGCACCAACTTTCTGCTTCTGTTTCCTGATTGAAGTAAAAGATGAAATATTAAAATGTTCCCAGTATTCGCATAGTACTTGAGTTAAGAGTTTAAACTTTGGATGTACTGTATTACTGTTCTCGTCAACCTTGGGTTGGGGAGTCTAACATTCATGAGGTACAACATCAGCAGAACATTTTTCCAGAAAGCATATGTCTTCATGTTCATTTGGATATTTTATTTTACAAGTGTTCTTCAAAACAAATTCAATTTGATAGCTACTTCTAATATCACACAAATTCCAGATTTTCCTACCTATTTAACTGATGATAATGTCACATAGAATAATTAACATTCGATGTGCCTGACTATCGGGAGAACGATACCTTGGTTGAGAACTTGATAATGTCAACAAGTGCACCATTCCGGCATATTATCCATACTGGCTCCTATTCAAGGGACAGGCATTTCAGATCATTAGGTGATTGTCACCATCAATAAGCAAAAGAAAGTTAGCTTTGATCTTTTTAATAGAGCCCGAGGCTTATTGAAGTTTCTATTGAAGAGTCAAAATTACAACAAAAGGACATGTAATCTCTGAAAACATCTAGTACAACGATGATTTTCTTTCACAAAAAACGGAGGTGGTATAATACAATGATTTCAGCATAGGGACTGCCCTTGAGGGAATAAAAAACAGAACAAGCCAAAAAAAAAGGCATACCTCTCTGTCCATTATTTATCTAAAAGCACATTTAAACTTGATAGCTTCAAATGGACTCCTCAAATCTAAGTGGCATTTGTCCAAACTCAGCTATTCCTCCCCTGAAAACCTAACAAAGATTAATATCTTGTGAAGACATTAACATTGTAGATAATATACTTTCTGGCGCCAACTGACCTGATGAAAGATGATTATCTCTGAAGTAGCAATTGTCAGCCATTGATTGCTTAGCAGAGAACAAAACCAAAATGAGTTTCACATAATCACACTGTTGTGTGCTCCATCACTGCTTGCCATATGTTATTATAGTGTCAAGTATAGGTGAAATTTGATAGAAATTATCACGCCGACAGTACCCCTCCCAGCAAAATACCCTAACCAATGGGCTGATAATGGAAGTATCTACCACAATTCCTTTACAGCGTATTTCATAGAGTAACTTCAG
The DNA here is from genome assembly GCA_019925245.2 of Oryza australiensis. NCBI lineage: Eukaryota > Viridiplantae > Streptophyta > Magnoliopsida > Poales > Poaceae > Oryza > Oryza australiensis. The sequence continues at coordinate 8,694,863 of JAIFGZ020000116.1, read as the reverse complement.
TAACAGTGTCAATTTTTTTGCTTTTACCAACCAATTATTCAGACGAATAAGATGATCAGGCACCAAACCATTTACCAAAGAGTCAAGAACAAATCTTTTTGCCTCGCCAAACCTTCGCTCTTTACATAAACTATCAATCAGCATTGCATCAGTAAAATTATTTGGAATAATATCCCTATTGATCATATCTGTACGAGTTTGCTGAACCCTTTCTAAATCCCCAGCTATGCAGAACCCATGAATCAAGGTATTGAAAGCCACAACATCATACTTAATCCCTTTATTTTCTATAAGGCACTTTGCCAGCCGAAGTTTCCCAGCTCGGCAGAGGCTCCGAATTGCAACGGTAAAACTAAACTGATCTGGTCCAATGCCCTTCTTCAACAGATCAACCAGCAGCTTCAAGACCCTGGCAAAATCATCAACGTCACAAAGCCTACTCATCAGAGTGTTATAGCAAAACACATCAACATCCCAGCCCAGTTCTTCACTATGTTCCAGCAAGCACACTGCTTCTGAAAACATTGTGTTTCGGCACAAGCAGTCGAAGAGAATATGCACTGTCTCAGCCGTCATGGACAGCCCTCTGCTGTGCATGATATCTACTTGACGAAATACCTCGTCCAAGAACCCCATCCTGCACAGGCCAGACATGTAAATGTTATATGTAACAGCAGTTGGCATCCACCCTTGCGACTCACTTTCCCCTAAGATCATTTCCACCGTGCTGAATTCCCCAACACGGCAGAGCCCCTCAATGAGCACGCTGTATGATACTACATCCGGTGGGCACCCGTTCTTGATCATCGTATCAACCAAACTCCCTGCCTCGAAGAACCTTCCCTGCTCACAGTAAGTACGTAGAATCGCGGTGAAGGAACGAGCGGTGGGTCGCGGTCCGTTCTCGAGCATGTGGTCAAGGAAGCCCAAGGCCTCCTGCACCAGCTGGAAGTCGCAGAGCATCGAAATGATCCAGTTGTAGACGGCGGCATCGGGGGAGCAACCCAAGGCCTCCATGGCGCGGAACACGCTGTCCACGAAGTCAAGCGCGTCGTGCGACGACTTGAGCAGAGCGGTGAACGCGGAGGCGGTGGGCGGGACGCCGGACTTGAGGAGCGAGGCGAAGGCGGCGCGCGCGGCGAGGGGCCGCCCGGAGGCGGCGAGGGAGGAGATGAGCGTGGTGAAGAGTGGTGCAGTGGGAGCGAAGGGCAGGGAGCGGAACAAGCGGAGGACCTCGCCGTGGCGGCCGGCGCGCGAGTAGGAGGACATGAGGGCGTTGTAGGCGGCGGGGGTGGGGAGGTTGGCACCGAGCCGGCGGCAGGCAAAGGGGAGGAGGAAGGGGAGGCGGAGAGGGAGGTGAGGGCGGAGAGGAAGGAAGAGAGCTTGGGGTCGTGGGAGCACCGGCGGGGAAGCGTGGGGCGGAAGGGCATAGGCGGCGGCCGGCGGCGGCGGGGGGTGGGGAGCGCCGGTGTTTGGTCGGCCCTGGGGGTTTTTGACTTTGGAGGGGTTTTGGGGTGACGTCTCGAACTGGGCCGCTCTATTGTTTGTGGGCCGAGATGGATTGCGACCCGATGTAAGCGGGTCGACCCGTAAACCACTTATAAACAAAAAAATATGTGATCTGCGGATTTGATCCACGGGTTATCTACTAATTTAATTTATAGATGGATTTAATAGTTGACCAACTTATATTTAAGTCAGGCCGTGACGCGAAAATTCACAGGTTACTTATTTATTTAACTTATAAATAGATTCACGAGCCAATCCAATTGTATTTTTTGTGGGTTAGAGGATTTCAGCCTGGATCCTATTCTGTCTTGATCAAGGGGGCCTTGCTTGCTTTGTTCTTTTTAGCAAGGTGTGTTTGGACTAGACTCGGCCCGATTTCTTTCGGGCCCAACCCAATACAAGCAGACAAATCGTTAATCATTTTGATTTTGATATAAAAATGACAATTCGTGCAAAACAATTTCATGTTGTTATACTTTTAGTAAACCTTATAATATATTTATTAGAAAAGAATAGTTATTAGACATGTTCATTGAAGTTTATTTTTATTTATTTTAAGATAAATTTATATTTTAAAAATTATTGTGTTGAAGTTTTTAAGTAAAGAACAATTATATTGGAAGTAGATAAAATAAGAAATAATTATATTAAAATTTAATAAAATAAGAATATTTTGTTTTTTAAATTATATAGGATAAATGAAAAATAAATTATTTTGAGACAGAGGGGAAGCGATAGCCCGTGCAGGGGATGGCCAAAAAAAGAGCGATGCAGACAAGTTCGGGATTCAGTTCTACTTGGCTGGTGGCAGCAATCTTGGTGCCGATCTCAGCTGTCTCGTGGAGGCAAAACGTGTTCGTGCGGTCGAGGACCTGTTTATATATGGTGTTTCTTTAGTCAAAGGAAAGGAAAGTGAGGGTGAGATGAGTACGACGATGGAGCAGAGGAACAAGTCTGGTGGCTCGCTACATGGTGATGGAGAGGGGGAAAGTTGATGATACTGTGGAGAGGACAGAGATGGTGCGTGGCAATGAACCGGACCGTCGACTGAAACAATGTCTTACTACCGGAAAAACCATTTTTTCATGCGAGTCAAAAGACATCTTTTCGTGTGAAAGACATGTTCGCATGCGCGAAAAGGTCTGTGAAAAAATACTATTTTCGCGTACGGGCGGCCCAACCACACGGAAAGATCTATTATCCCGTGCGATCGGCTTGAGCGCCCCATACGGAAAGATCGATTATCCTGTGATGGCCACTTTACTGGACCGCACGGGATAATGGATCTTCCCGTGCGGTCCGTTAAGTCGACCGCACGGGAAGATGGTATACATTATTTTATGTACATTAGCTATTGTCATCTCTCTCATCTCCTATCTCTGATCCTCTCCTCTCCTTTATGTCCTCTCTCTCTCCTCTTCTCTCTCATTAATATTAAATGCATGGGTCGATCGATAAGATGCATGTATATATATATTCACACGAGAAAAAAGACATTTAATTATATTATTTTGTCATAAAAGATATTAAAGTACGTAAACAGATGATGCATGCATCTTTATATACATATCAAGTTTCATCTCGCGCAAATTACAGAAGTCTAGCAACAAATTACAAATCACTCATTAATGGCGGTACTCTTTTTCTCACTCCCTAAGTCGTTTGAATTTATCGTCCGTCGCCAGCTCGCTCTCCGGATCATACAAATCGCCCAAATGGTTGCAGACATCACGACGGATGAAGCGATAAAGATCTGCAACCAAGTTAAGCATGGTTCGATTATCGAACCGGTTCGTTACAACTGGAACTTCCGTGATCTGTTTAAGGAAGAATAGTACACATACATACGATTAGGAAAATTATACAAGATCGATAACGTGTAGAAAAATATATTTTCTCTGAACTTACTTGTACTAACTTAGTAGAGTATCTCCCGTAGATTCTGAGCATCTCGCACACGTAGTAGCTGTAAAGGTTAGTGCCCGATGGTTGCTTATAACACTGTGTTGAATAAAATTTATTATGTACGTCAGTAATTTAAAATTAAACACAGTATAAAATCTTGGCATATAACGAGCATATAATTACCAGAAAATTTATCCTCACAAGAAGCTTCTTTTTCTGTGGATCATTCACCGGTCCACCGTTTCTTACATAATGATGGTGTGCTCTATAGACAAAATAATTATATGTTTCACTGATCAATTCTATATTCGATAGTAAAAACAGACATGTCCACTTAAGCGACCGCATGGGATAATAGCCCGTGCGGTCGCTTAAGTGGACCGCACGGGATAATTCATTATCCCATGCAGGTCAATAGTCGACCCCCGGGACCGGTTTTTCCAGACGCGGCCTCTTATGACCCGTCTGGAACCTATTTGGGGCCTCGTCCAAAAAAAATCGTTTTTCCAGTAGTGTCTCTTAGAAACTGAGGTGTTTCTTTTTTTTTATCTATAACCTCTCACGAAACGAATATAGTCTTTTATTTTTTCTATATCAACGGAATACATATGTTTCGTTTTAATTTTCTTTTAATTAGTGCATTCTTTAATTTGGTTTTTGAATTATGTGACGTGAACTTGTTGATGAATTTTTGATTCTGTTATGTGAACTTGTCGATGAATGTTTGATTCTGTTACGTGAACTTGTTTATTCTCTTATGTGAACTTGTCTTTGTTTTTTTAAATTTTTTGATTTATTTTTGGTGGCTTCGAAGCATCGGCTTGAATTGACCTGAAATGATTTCTTCCCCAAATCATATATCTCCTCGTTAGTGTCGCATGGGAGATGTTCGTTGAGAAATTCGATAGGGTTTTCAACCTGTATCTATTAGAATTTTTTAGCAATTTTTCTTTCTAATATTGTCCGAGGTCCTACAAGAAAAATATTTTATATTTTTTAAAAAATATGTAAGATTTTATTTTACTGCTCTATAAATGGAGTAGTGCGTCCGCGCCCTCCATCCCTCACCTTCTCATAGTACGTGCATGCAGTGCGAAATTACACCGACCGATCTCTGCCGAGAAAAAAAGAATTACTTAGCACGCAAAACTCCTGTTCCCAGTCACATTGTCATGATGTAACTATTTTCTCCGTTGCAATGCATGCGTACTGTCCAACTAGAAAGAACGGGGGTTACGCATGCACTGACGGTAGAACGTGATTGCTGTTGGTCGGTGAATGAACGCACACGCACATGCATATGCCAATCAACAATCACGTTGCAGAAACGGCACGGTTTCACGACCAAACCTACCCCACCTCCCTTTCTTCCCCCCGCCGCCCGCATCTATATCCCTTTCGCGACAGCTAAATGTCAACTGAAAAACTAACAGGCCGATCTATATATGTAGGCTCACGAGCTAGCGCAACGCGCCAACACCGTGCACCGCACCACCGCCACGCCAAAGCGCCCGAGCTCTCGCTCTCGCTCTCGGACATATGGGCGTGCGACCGCCCGGCCCGCCGCTGCATGCATGGTCCACGGAATTTTGCACCCAACGAACGCATATGTGCCGCGCGCGGTGGACCAACGGCGCCAAGCCGCGCAGTCTGCTTGCAGCTAGCTCCCCCGTTCTCCGAACTCTGCCTTTGCACCGCCGGTCAGGTACGTGTCCGTGTCGTGTGTACCAACCGAGGCCGTGTTTTTTACTTTATACTTCAACTTACTTATTTTTTATTTTTTGTTAGCACGTTTTTTAAACAGTTTAATAATATATTATATATATATATATAATTTAAAAACAAATAATTTTATTTTTAAATTTATAACAGTTAATAAATGAGTTTTTTCGTTTTACGTACGCTAAAAAATCTTCTTCCAACCGGACAAATGTAGTCAAGTATTAAATACTTACTAAGCTTGTATGCCTAGGTGGTATACCCATTCATAGGACAAGATGATTGCACCGCAAATAATCGTTGATCCACTCTCGTGTAACGAAATCAATTGTGATATATATACTCCTTTGTCAATGTAAATGTCGGTTTTGACTTAAGAAACAAACATTTAGCGACAATTTTCTTATAGAGACAATTACTTGTTTGACTCTATTTTGAAGTCTAACCATCAATTTGACCTTATCTTTTTTAGTTTTGTTTATTTGATACTGTTTTTTAAAATCGTAGTTACCTTCTAACTATATTTTAACTTCATTGTTAGGGTTTCATTTAGGAAAAAGAAAATAAATGTATTTATTGGCTCGAACTAACCAAAATGTCCATGATTTCACATAACCCTATCCCCAACCTTATCCAGTCCCTGATATCGACCAAGTCCGTTTGGTGGCGTGGCTAGGCTGACGCTAGGTTTTCACGGGTACGAATAGAGAGCTACGGTGGACCAAGGCAGAGGGAGCGCGCTCGCACGGAGGGAGGGATGGAGTGATGGTGTGCGAAAGGATGGAGCGGGTGCTACCACACGCAGAGGTAGCGGCGGCACACGAAGGGAGGGAGTGGTGATGTGTGGCTGGGTTGTGTCATCGCAGACAGGGCTGATGGTGAATTTGTCGAAAATCTATCAAATTGAAGCCAAAACTATTAAACTTGTCTCCAATATGTCAAAGCTCGGCACAAATTCATTACAGATATGTCAAGAAAGGCCTAAATAAAAAAAGCTTTGATATAACAGAGTCAAATGAACCATGAAAAAAAAGATAATTTACCCCTTAGTTAACACTGTTATCTCGCCTTTGCTGAATGGGTTCAACCTTGATCTTTAGTTTTAAAAAGCAAGGTCAAATGGGCAAACCTATAAAATTAGAGTTGGACCGGTAGTTACGCTTCAAAAGAAGGTGAAACTCCTATGTAATCTCTACTAGTAATTATATTATACATGTAGACCTATCTAGTTTCACTAGTACAGAATGCCTCATAGGTGTCGGTTGGGAAACCTCGTTAGGTGCCGGTTTTCTCAACCGGCACCTATTGGTCGGCACCAATGACTTTGGTCATTGGTGTCGGTTCTTCGACCGGCACCTATTCGAGCAAATAAGTGCCGGTTCGTGTAGAACCGATACCTATTTATCGGACACCTATACAATGAGGTGCTCCCAATCTTTTCTTATGGACCCACTCCTTTAGCCGGACCCACCATATTTACCGGACCCACCATATTTTTCCACGAGGGCGCAGGCCCGCGAGATAGAGCTACAGGCACGAGCGAGCGGTTCGACGAGCGGTTCTACACGATGAGCGAGCGAGGCACGAACCTATTTAAGCTGGTGTTGCTCTGGTTCGGCGAGCGGTATGGTACTAATCGAGGGAATAGTTTTTTTGAGAATAGGTGCCGGGTGAACAGTAAAACCGCCACCTATACTATAGGTGGCGGTTTGTAATAAGAACCGCCACCTATAGTCTCTAATAGGTGTCGGGTGAACAGTAAAACCGCCACCTATACTATAGGTGGCGGTTTTACTATTCACCCGGCACCTATTTGAGACTATAGGTGACGGTTCTTAACACGAACCGCCACCTATTCTTTTGCCGTCACCTATATACATTATAGGTGCCGAATTTGGTTTGTCCGGCAGCTTTTGGGGGCGACACCAATGAGCCTTTTTTTAGTAGTGTTTGTTCTTGCTTATAGAATAATGACCATGAATATTAAGTACACGCGAGTGAGTTTTCAATAGATATGGGACCAGGAATGTGTTATTTGGTTTTTATCTCTTCGAATATATGTTAGGGATATGAGTACGTGTGCATCTATCGTGTAATAGAAAAAACAAGTTGATCCATTCTATGAAAATCGATAATTACGTAGTACTGCTTATTACGTAGTACTGCTATTCATGAAGAGGGAGAGAGAGAGCTATATTGAAATCGAATTCACGAAATGACCACGTCTATTCCTAGTCGCGACGCCATGCCAGGCGGAGGCGACAGTGGCGACCCGACCGACCGTACGCTGGCGCGGATCGGAGAGGATAGATACAGCTCGGCGTGCCGGCTTTTCCAGCTAGCGAGAGCTCTAGCGCGGTGGTATATACTTACATGACATACATATCATGTCAGTTTCGATCGTCGTCAGTGAGCCAGTACATCGATCAAGCGGTGGAGGGCCCGAGAGCTAGCCAGCCGTGCCAAATATGCACATACACATGGCTAGCTAGCGCTAGCTAGCTCAAATTATTGGCTATATTTATATATGTATATGTATATTTTTTCGTTCTGTCCAGTCATGCACCCCCCTGATCGATTCGATCACAACTAACCAATCGCGCGCGATGGGGAAACCGTAAAACTGCCGTGTCAATCGATGGCGTCCTTTGGCCCTTTTTCCTCTTCTTTTCCACAGTTATCTGACTACTGTGACGATTAATTAATTAACGATCGACAGTGCCAGGTACGTATAGGTATGTGTGGAGGGGAACCGACAAGACGTACGTGTACATACAGTAGAGGACTCGATTGTACATGCGTACGTACGTACCTGGAGAGCTCGATCTATATGTACGTATACGTCTAGCTCGCTGTTGCATGCAGTAATATAATGGTACGTACACATGAGTGTACACATCATATACAGAGGCACGCCGGCCGTAGCGAGTAATGGCCACCACATGCTAGCTATAGCATGGAGTATATATTATGTGTGAACGAACTCGTTACAAGCACCAAGCACACTGTACGACACTGTTACAAATGCAGTAGCAGTAATACTACAGTATACACTACTATACACGGCAGTACCACCTGACTACGTGACGACGCGGAACATATCTATACGCATACAACCCGTATCTGCTGTACCCACGTCTGTACTATACTACTACTTTCGTCTCATAGTATAAAAGATAAAAATATTACTTTATTGTTTTAGAGTATTAAGGATATAGATAAAAAATAGAATGTCTTGTTAAGAGTTATACTATTTGTTGGTGAATGGATAGCTTAAAGATAAGATTAAAAGAAATTTAAATTAGAATTAATTGATGTGACCAGAAAAACAAATAAGGAGAGGTAAATAAAATCCTCTATTATGAGACGAAAATATAGTACGCCCACATGCTGTAAAAAACCTCTCTGCAGTCTGCAGCTATAGCTCTACCACACACTGCTTATGCATATGGAGTATGCATGTTCGTCAGAGGCTCAGAGCGAGCTATAGCATGGTTGCATGCATGCGAGCAAGCAGATAATGCAGCTCGATCTTTGCCGGTCGATTTGCTGCTGTGCTACCACAAACAGTCGCCTCGAACAGTGCCCGGACTACACGCAAGCAGCAACACAGGCACCCAAGCTAGCCGTGGTGGTACGGCCACGCCCCCCGTGCATGCTACGACGCGGCGATGGGCACGTGGCCGGTCGGGGAAGCGAGCGGTGAACGGAGGAAGGGGTAGAGCGATGGAGTGGTCCTGCAAGTGCAAGGGAAATGATACGAAAGAAAGTTTCGAGATCTCGACCCCGACAAGCCTATAACGCCGTGCCCATCGGCCGCAGCGCCAAAGCCTGTGACGGGGGATCAATTCGGACGTACTACTACTACTACTACTACCGCGCGCGCACATTGATGGGGTCATACGCAGGCAGCAGCGCAGGGGTCCCCTTTACACAATGCGTGCATATGCATCGCATGCGGATTTTACGCACAGCTATAACCAACCGCGCGCGAGATCCATTAACCGATCGAGCGGAGCATCGTTTGCTCCCTCCAGCGCAGTAGCTAGCTATCGTACGTGCCCGCGCGTGGGGAGGCTATGTGCAACGAGAAGGAAGGCCAGATCGATCGCGCGCCAGCCACGTCGTCGCAAAGTCGTACGTAGGTTTGGTGATCTCCGGTAGGTGTCATGTCCGCGCGTGTGCGTGCCGCGTGCGTCAGCGTTGTCTCTCGTGCATTTTGAGGAGAACGATCGACGTACGGCTGCATTGCAGGGAGGGGCTATATAGCCCTACTATGTGGGATTAGCATGCAGATTGTCAAAACGGAAGCCTTTAGGCTAATGTTAGTTGAGATTTTCATGCATATTAATTATTATGACACGATATAAAATTAAAGAGAAAAGAAAACTAATTACATCTAGATGAAACCCTACGTGCATACATAAATATCAACTCATAAAATTAAATACGATTTTAATTCTATAAAATCATACCATAAAATTAAAATTATGTATTGGAAATAAAAGTTTTAAATATTATTTTATTCGTGAAATATTAAACTTTTTATTGGGATTAGTCTTACACGTATTTCGATGGTAATGATGAAAACTGAATAGTTAAACGGGGTACGCGTAGTACTTTGCCGATTTAATTGGACAGTCGATGACGATAGATCAATTAATTGTTCGATCGATCCATGGACGACGGTCGGGCCAAGGTTGCATTAATGCATCAACAACGTCGCGTCGTACATTAGCTGCATAGTTAATGTCGTTACCTTTGTTCCCATCTAGTGGAATATGGGGGCCAGACGCCAGCCGGGCAAATTGGAACTCTCGAGTCTCAACTAAAGATCTCTCCTATCTGGCTACTTTGATTTAACTCTAGTAAATCAAAGTATCCGCTTTTGTTTTATAATTGTTGATGCTTTAAATAAAGTTAAGATTAAATTTAAATTTTTATAAGTTTGACTATACGTGATAAGAATGTAAGCGAACCAACTCGTAAATTTTATTTATAGACTAATTAAGTGAGTTGATTCATAGGTTATTACCAACTTATTTGACTTATAAGTGAATTGGTGGGTCAATTCACTTATACCCTTTCGCTGTAAATGGTAGGGATATATGGATGTGGGCCGATTCATATGTTATTTTTACCTATTATAATCCAATTAAATTATTGCATGTTACGATCTCTCACGTATCCATCATAGAAAAGTGTAAGAACATTTAATTTAGGGGTTGTTTTCTTTGTTGAGATGCATTATTCATATTACTATATGTTTTACTACTAGTATGCCATAAAAGTTAGGACGCATACTCGATATTGTCACAAAGTTAAGTGGTTTTTGCAGAATTGCTATGAAGTACGGGAGGATATCGTTTCCTGTTGCCACACTAACACAAAAATGACAAGTCACCTTCTTCCTCGCTCTTCTTTTTTTTCATACCGCTTTCTTGTTCTGACGAAGCAACGTCAAGATTTACGAGCAGAACGCTAGTGAAGAGTAGTGGCTACGAAATGCAATGGCAATGATGGGCGATCATGCACTGGCTAGTGAATAGTGGAGGCGGAGGCAGAAACACCGATGAGCAGAGCGATAGTGATATGTGAGTAGCTATGAGCAACGATAATAGCGAACAAGCGGCTACAGAGCAATCGAGCATTCAGAGGCTGGTGCACGGGGGTTGCGATGGAACTAATTGTGGTGACGAGAGGGACAATGAGATGACCACAAAATGGAGATGGAGAAAAAAAAGGAAAAAAGTAGTAGTTTGATAATTCAATGGACAATGTGGTTAAGAGGTTATCCACCTCTATGTTATGGTAAATTTGCAAAAACCACTTAACTTTATGGCAAATCTATCGAAGTATATCTCTCAACTTCGTGAGGTATTAGCAATTTTCCCTTTTCTAAAATATTCTACTCCAGAATATCAAGATATGAATTTGAAAAGAGAAAAAAATACCCGGGAAATTAAGACAGGTGGGCTCACGGCTAGCACCTTATCGTATGGATGTGGGGTTGATGGGGGCTGCAGGCAAAGTACCTTGATCGACCATGTCGCAGTCACAGCACACACACCCAGAGAGAGAGAGAGAGAGAGAGAGAGAGAGAGAGAGAGAGAGAGAGAGAGAGAGAGAGAGAGAGAGAGAGAGAGAGAGAGAGAGGGGTTGCAGTGAAGTGCAGGTGCAGCTGTTGCCTGAACCAAGTAGGATGGTGTCCGTCTCTCACGAGCTATGGCCTGAGAAGGTGGATGGGAACTGCACACACACACACACACACACAGAGCGAGCAGAATAAAGAGGGTGTGTACCGTTACGAGAGGAGGAATAATTGCCTACAAGTCAGGCATTGCATCAGTAAAGCAAGCAACCACCGTTCTCAGTTTAAATGATCACCAGCTTCGTACACAAAGGTTGGCCACTGCCCGGTAAAATTAACATAGGTTTCATCATGGGAGCATCTAGCAACAATCAAACTCTACATAGCATTCGTAGTTGATCAAAAGGTGTTTGCTCCACATTTAGCAAAAATCATAATGCCGCCGTTGATAATTTTTGGGAATTGTCTGTACGAACATGCATGTTAGTTTATACCATGTTTATTATGCCAAAATGTCCATAGTAACACTTGGTTCTTATTTTCAATATTCCTATATATGTATATATATGCTCGCTTTATAAAATGCATGCAGTAACGTTAATTAAGGAGGAATTTTTGTAAAGCTAAATACACTTTACCAAAAAACTACATATTTAAATCGTTGTATAGTAAGGATTTAGTATCAAATTTATTATAAAATTACATATTTAAACAACAATATCATAAAACTACTAAATATTTTCCATTGGCTTCATCATAAAGCTATAGACGAGTACTTTTGAAGTTCCATCAGAATTTCAATGTTAGGATGAAACCTCTATAATGAATATGTATGATGAGTTATTCTCTAGACCTATATTTGTACGATACTGCAGCTAAAGTATGCAATTTTATGATAGTTTTATGACTCAACGGCTTAAATATAAATTTCCAGTAACTTCTATGCATGTCTCATCTGCTCCTTGTTTTTACTACAACACTGCAGATTTATTTCCTTGCAGAGTTTCAGACAGTTGGATATATCAGACCGAACAGTCAAAACTAACAATTTCACTTTACTGAGAGAAGTTAACTAGTATGTGCAAACATAAATGGCTTGTGGCATATTCACACTTAGTTGTTGAGCAGTGTACGTGTAATTATATACTGGAGGCCCCATGAGTTAAATGATCAAGTTGCTGTTTTGGTAGGAACATATCTAAGGCGTAACGCAGTTAAAACTTAAAAGTCAGTACCACCTCCCTACTGGGCACATGCATATGCATGCATGGGAATCCGTTGTGAATGAGAGGAATGATGTGCAACAATTCCCAACAGAAAGTGAGGAGCTGGAATGAGCAAATTGCACAAGCAGAAGTCTTTTAATAAACTTGCTCCATTGGACTACTAACAAAACTGACAAGGATTTATTTTCTCTCTCTCTTCTCTCTTCATATGGATGGTCCCAACCTGTTGCAAAACAGAAGGTTTCTCAGGACAACGATGGTGGCATTTTCCCTGGGAATGGCAGGAAGGTCCCTTTCCGATTAGCACCTGTAGCCATTGATCAAGTGCTGGTGAGATCTAGACCTGTAACCAACCACTAGGATTGTATGTTTTTGGTTCGGGTCAAGAGAGCCCTAATCAATCGATTAGCGACAATTCTTTCTGTCCGAATCATTTAGTACGACTAGCTTGTAGCCATTAGTACAACGTACCTAGCTAGCACAATTTCGATCTCAGTCTCCGCAGAATATAATGAATATATCTGGATTGGTGCGGCTGCTAGCTCTGGATCTGAATTTCTACCTGCACAAATATTGGTCCAGCTGATTCATCACCATCATACTGTGAACAGCTTTAAAATTTTCACACTAATAAGAGGGCATATATGTCCGATGTACCTACACATAGATATGTACCTCCTTGCATGCTGTAACCAGCGTAGCCATAATGAGTAACTTCAATTCACTGCAAGTTTACGCTTCATTTTTCAGGCTTCAACCCCAGATCAAACTAGAATTGTGATGATGCCACATTATGATTTGTGTGACGACAGTGTAGTCACTGCTGGAAAAACTGACCAATCAATGCAATCATGCAATCTCGATCTGGGGCTTCGTCCCCAGCTGCTGCTGCCGACTATTCCCTATCCTTGGAAAGCTACAAACGATCTCCTCAAAGGCATGGCATGGACAAGATGAGAAAAGTACCTAGCTAATTGATCTTTCAACAAAGGTTATTATATATACATCACAAAAACAAAGGATGTTCAGTAAGTAGCACACCTTTCGATATAGCAGCAGTAACGTACGCACATTGATGCATGCAGAATTGCATAGCAGAACTCCAATCAACAAGAAGGCAGAAGGTGACCAGCCGGCCGGCGAGAGAAACAGCGATCTGCCTTTCTCCGCCATGAAATTTCTCTGTTATATCTGGACATATAAATGTACTACTAGTATGTTTCATGGCATTAGTTTACCCAAGTTTGGGACTATATGTATATATTCTTGGTTGCAAGATCTAGGCAAATTGCGTGTTCAAGCAAAGCATGAGAAATAACGACGTACCCACTGGTGGAAGCATGAATAATGGTACTCGATTATATCCCTCTCGTGTTTCTCGTTTTCATCAGTCATGATGGATGCTTATGCAGGCGTAGTTAGCTAAGTGGAACATTCTTTTCTTCCTCCAGTAAGGCCAGGCACCTGCAAAGCATTTGCATGCATGTGTCCGCTACTTCAGCTGACGACCGTCGCTTTAACCATAGGGACAAAAAACAAAGTGACTACTGATGAGTAGCTTGATCATAGCAAAAGAACAAAGCAGATCCTAGAATGATGAACCTAGTAATTACTATCTTGTTGCATCAATTGATGATCGATCAGCTGGCTGGAATCCTGCATATATATAAGATAGTTGATGATGAGCAAGCTGAAACTAATTAATAACATGGTTAAGCAGCCTTTTGCAACTTTCAGATGAATAGTAGCAGAGGTGCTGCAGAGGTAGCAGATATTTTAGGATGTTCCCATATAAGGTATAGCTTAAGAAAAGGGAAATCAAATAGTAGGATGAGAAGCTAACACGGCATGTTTGGAGGTCGATCGATAGAAGGCAGTCACGCAGGCAGCCAGTGTAGTCACAACAAGGCTACAACTAGATCTGTACGCAGGACCACTTGCAAACACAAGCCTGCAGCTCCAGATGTAAAGAAGCCAACAGCAATAAAGAGCCTCCATAAAACAGCCAGTACTACCACCCCCACACATAGCTATATAGCGTCGACAGGCCCACGCTCAGAGCTTGTCACGTATTCACTGATGCTCACACATGCATCAAAGCCAGAGAAATGAAGAAAGCAAAGAAGAAGAAAAAGAGAGAGAGAGAGAGAGATGAGCACAGGAATGTGGAGAGAGAGAGAGAGAAGAGGAGAGATGACCTTTCCTCCCCTCAGAGACAGGTACTTGGTTGTTATGTGAGAGCCCAAAAGCCTCCTAGTGCAGGAGTACTTGCCAGAGCTTAATGTGTACTATGGGTTTCCCAGCCTCTTCCACTCAAGAATTTACTACTACCACAACACACCATACCATGGTCGATGTATCCACCTCTATTTTCTACACCCCCCCTCCTTGGGTTGGGCCCTTACTCTCCCTCTCCTAACTAACCAACAATATAATATGGTGACTGGTGACAATTATCCTGCTCCATCAGTGCCCCATTTGCCTCAGCATGCAAAACCACTCGTATACATTTGGCACTCCTGCCGGTGCTTTTTCTTCCCTTCATAGTTCCACTCTCCTTCCATTCCATCCCTCTCTGCTGGTCAGAGGGAGGAGAGAAAGTGAGAGAAACGTTAAACCCAGCCGTGACATTTGCCTAGTTAGTTGATTTTGTTGCAAGAGCTGGCTAGCTAGATAAATTCTGCGTACGTTTTTGCACTAGCTGAGTGCATGGGCAGCGGCGGCGAAGGCGGTGGTGGCGCATCAGCGAGCGTACGGGATCAGCCGCCGCATGACTTCGCCAACGTCGCGTCCTTCTCCGAGTTGCCGTTCCTGCGGCCGGCTCCGCCCAGGGAGGGTCCCAACTCCGCCATCCGCCTCTTCGGCATCGACGTCCCGCACGCGTCACCCGATGGCAAAGCCTCCAAGGAATCCGTCGCCGCCGCCACGCAGAGCAGCAGTGGGAGTGGCGCTGCCGCTGCCGCCATTGCCGCGGCCGCTGACAGCAGCCGCAAGTTCGAGTGCCACTACTGCTGCAGGCACTTCCCGACGTCGCAGGCGCTCGGGGGCCACCAGAACGCGCACAAGCGGGAGCGGCAGCACGCGAAGCGGGTGCAGATGCAGACAGCGATGGCGGCGGCGGCCGCGGCGGCCAGCGGCGCGCACCACCACCAGCTGCTCGGCTACCCGCAGCATCACCGATTCGGCTTGGCAGGCCCCACGGTGGCGACATTGTACCCGTCGTGGCCGACGATGAGCGGCGGTGGCGGCGGCATCTCCTCCATTGGCCCACAGTTCTATAGCGGGATCGGATCGGTCGCTCAGCCGATCAACGGGAGCCCTCTGCCGGCGGGGCTCTGGAGGCCTGGCCCGATGGCCGCGCACGGGAACACGGGCATGGCGCCGCCGCCGCTGGCCGGAGAGCGGCGGCCTGTCGCGGTGTCGAAGTCGTCCGTGTTCCGAGGAGACGACCTAAGCGCTTCAGCTTCTCTTGTGGCGTCCCAGACAGCTTCTTCCTCGTTGCTGCTGTCTCCGCAAGGTCAGTTCATTTGTGAGCAGCCGCCGGCGACCACCGCAGCCGAGGGCGTGAGCTTAGATTTGCACCTATAATTCTTCTCTTCTCTTCTCTTCTCTTCGGTTGGTTTTAGCGGGTTACTACAATAACTGATTTCGCTACCTTCTCCTTGCCTGATCCAGATTGCCCTTTACTAAATTCAGATCGTTCGTGCCCTTTTTCTTCCTGACACGTGCAAAAGAATTCCATTTGCATGCCAAACTTTGATCCTGTTTTTAACGTGCATGCACAGGAAAAACAATAATTTGAATTATATTGTTAGGGTTGAATTATCAAGAATCTTGTCCAACACAAGAAACTTATGCATTTGAAAATGTTAACTACTAGTAAGTTGAAAATTTTGTATAACCGGCCACGGTGAGGAAACAGGCAGGTTTCATGCTGTTTTTTTACACAAAATTAATGTGCAGATTAATTGCTTCGGATGAAAGAGAGCAGAAGTTATAAATGCATGCATTACCCAGTTTCAATTTCCGGTTGCAAGAGCACCACGGACATCTAAAGAAACTAAGATATTAACTGGTCATATTTCACGGAATCATTCACATATATGTCACAGCTGAAAGTAATACTGCTCGGAAAAGCTCAAAGATGAAAAACATAAATGCGCAATACTTTTTTAATAATTGAAAAATATCATAATGCATACTTTTCATACGGCTCAGTAAACTGCTGCAGCCTGCAGGCCGGCCTGTACGTATGCACACGCTAAAGAACAAGAAAGATATAGTGCTGTTTGGATACCGGACTAAATTTTAGTTCGGGTCATATCGAATGTTTAAATGTTATTTTAAAGTATTAAATATAGGCTCATTCATAATCAAAAGATAATTTACGAGACGAATATAATTAGTTCAATTATATCATGATTTGACAAGATGATGTTACAGTAAATATTTGTTAATCATAAATTAATTAGGTTTAATAAATCCGTCTCACGAATTATCTTTCAATTCAGTAATTATTTTTATAATTACTTTCTTCAAATTGATGTCCAAACATTCGATATGACATCAGCTAAAATTTTTTTAGTCCAGGTTCAAACAGCCCCATAGACACTGTAAAATTCTTTCTGAAGCGGTGCAGAGTTTTTTTTTTCTTTTTTACTCCTGTACGTGCGTACCTATGTGCAACTGTTCTAGCAACTGCTGCTGCTTGGATGCAATGAGGCTGTAGCTTTATGTGTAGTTTTCGCATGTCGCTAGTGTCAGGTATATGCACAACTGCAGATGCATGATAAAGAAAGCTGCTCGAACGTATAGCTAAAGTACGAATCGAAATCATAAAATAAAAAATCAATATCATATATATATCAGCTGACTTATGGAAGTTGACGGCGTACACTGTTGACTCTACCTGAAAACTGAACTATATAGTTTAAATAACCTGTCCTAAAGAAAGATAGCATCGCCTGCTGTTTTAAATACGAGTTCTTTTGTCTGGGCAGTCGTTATATTTATATTGCAAAAGTATAAAGTGTATGCACAGATGCAAGAAAGAAAGGCAAAGGGAAGTACACGTTTGATAAGAGGAGCAGAAGGGGATAAGGAATTCAGTAAGACCAGGCACATGAGAAATGGCAGCTAAAGAGCTGATCAGAAGCCTGCCATATATATTACCCACACTCGCATCCAAAATGGCGTTCATGCTAGATTATGAAAGCAATATTACTCGGAGTGAAAGGCTGCTCTCGCTAGCTATCTCCTGCAACAGTGCAGCCTGATGTTGCCGTTGCCTAGGGTTTCGCTCTCAATGAGGCAAGAGAATGTCAGGCCGAGAGGATATTACTAGCAGTACATAAGCGTCGTCTAACTTTTACAACTACTAGTAGTTAGCTACCAGAAAGCAGGGTTTTCTTACTATCAGAGGTGTGTAACAACGTTAACTGCGTGGTTACCAAATAAAATTAAGAAAAACCAGATAATTGTACCAAAATTTTAAATTTTTGTTTAACTTTTTTTAAATGCTTGGTCGATGTACTGGGCGGTTTTCGTTACCCGCACCTGGCGGTAAAGCCCAGTTACCACAACGGGGAGGCGATGTGTTACAAAAGAAACCAAGTTCACGTGTGTTCTATACAGGAGTAAACAGCCGGGTTCCATATAGGAATAAATGAGTACGTAGCTAGAGACTTAGACTGAACACCGAAATTACTTACCTTGAGGCGTACGTTGTTTGTTAGAAATTAGAATGTTACTGCAGCCAGTGCGAATTAATCATCGTACTACCAATAAGCCATTTCCACCATCGCTGTGTGACCTTCATTGTAAGAAACATTATCATTTTGCACATTAGCGCATGCATGGATGATGAAAGAAATAACATGAAGTAATGGGAGTTTTACCAGTCATGCATGCATCAGGAATCTGGCACGCAGGCAACGATCTAGCCCCTCTTAAGCAAGTGGTCGCAGAGAAGGATATCGTAAGAACGTCCTGAAGCTTTCGAGGTGTCCAATACTTCCCAGTGCTATCATTTTTGATGTTGCTGCTGCTGCACTGCCGTTCCTGTCGCTATTATTGGTGATAGATCCAATGCGACTTCTGGATGTGTCGTTTTATCCCTTCTGCATGCAGATAAGAATATTGTCCACAAAATTCAAAGACGCTGGGTACAACTGCACTTTTATTTCACATGCAAGAAATCACCGTGTATTCTTTGGATACAACACTCGGTAACTAGATAATCTATATACATTAAACATCGTAAGGCAATATTCTCACAGCCAAGGGCCTACCCGGTTTGGTTGTCTGTTCAAGTGACACCATGAGATGAAAATCCAAAGCAGGTACTCTGTGAAGGACAACAAAAAGAGGAAAAATAGAGAAATACCTAGAGGCAACATCTCAAGCTAGATAGACCTCCATCCCGTCACCATTCACCACCTATTTCCCAGTGCAAGATCGAAGGGGTAGAGGCCTAGCTAGCCCAATGTGTCGCTTGTATCTATGTGGCAACCGCACTACCCATGTTATACCAAGCTAGACTTTTGAGTGTTCATCATTTTCCTCCATAGAACTGATACACAATTACACATATAGGACCAACATGCCTTTATTTTCCTCCAGGATTACACACCTACACAGGTTTGCATTCTGTACTGCATATATAGCTCAATCAATCAGTACAGGATCCAGCTATGTACAAGTAGCCTAGATAGGTGAACACCGCCTACACATCACGTCCATTCTAGGTAGTAGGGGGATCGAGATCCAATGATCCATCTCTGATGTAGTGCGCGTTCCTCTTATATTCAGATTGAGGAGGCATTTGGACTGGAAAGCCTAAACTCCGAAAACCTTCAGAGGCAGGAGCCATCTTTGTGAGGCCCAAGCAAAGGGTAGAAGCACAGTACAGATTGTACAACGATTGCATTACTGATGGCAGGCTTTGGAGCAAGGTGCGCCAGTTAAATCCTGGTTCCTCTGTTCTAGACACGCAAGAAAAAGCTGGGCACCTAAACAGGCTTCAGCACGAGAGGAACCCACGGGGCCTCCTGACCCCATAACTATACATGCTCTATCCCCAGCGCGCAACAAAACAGATCACCCACACAGTTTTCAGGTCAGAGTTTGCAGGGGCTAACCTTAGTTTCAGCGTCAGCCTATGATGGCCGGCCCCTTTGGGACACACACCCATCTGTGGTCATTGGACAATCAATATGATGCGAGTGCAGCCCATCTTGCAGTAGCCAGTGTTCTGTCCTGCATGCACACAATGAGAATGGTTAAGTAAAGACCAAGCAGCATCAGTTAGGGGAAATACATGTCAAATTGAGTATAGCAAAAAGTTGCTTCTGTTAATTCAAGTCAAGTCCCTGTGGAGTAACTCCCGGGCTTCCCTGGAACAAAGTGTACATTAAGTTTCAGATCCACACGCTCTTAGAATCTTAGCAGTTACTTCCAGGCCTGAGCTATATGATCACTCCATGTCAGTGTCATCAGAATATGAAATTCAGCAGTTCTCAACCAGTTAGTCTGAGCGTCATAGCACATAGATTTCTTAATGATACTGCTTTCCAGGTGGGATGTAAAAGGTAATGAATGATTGATTCCCCATTATTCAGAAAAATGCACTTAAGTGGCAAACTTGGCATGCTTTTATACTTTTTACGATGTTATCATCTGATCCTTCTAAGCTGTGTGTACTATGATAGTCCAAAATTTTGTGAAAATAACGATTATGATTTCACAGGCATGTAGAAAGCAGCCACTGTATGTTCATTCGCGAGAGGTCAGCCAAACCAAACACATATATATGGTCCGTGGAGATACACCAATGGTACAGGAAAAGTACCATATATCCTCAGAAAAAGACAAAAAAAAGCCTTGGGCCCACGTTCCTTATTCTCTCAACCGAGAGGAATCCAATGTGAAAGACAGTAATTCACACATCTATTCGCTATTTTAATTTCATTTTCGGACCTTCTAGTTTTGTTGAATTGCCTGAAAAGTGGGGTATGCTAGGACTGAAAACATTTAGGCTTGTCAAAAATAAATAAATAAACCATCCCCCCTTCAGTTTTCATAGGTAGTCAAGTCAAAATCACATCTCTAGGCTAGATAGTTGACGATATTTTTTCACATGTACAATAGCAATGGAGGAACATACCACTAGCAGTATTTTTTTTTACTGAACCCACTAGCAGTAATTAGTGCTTACAGTCACAAGCAATGAAGATAACAACGATACTTATGATTCAAAAGCAAATACCTCTTTCTGATTATGTATACTGTAACTTGTAAGAGATGTTGGGACAATCACATATGGTGATTAGTGGAAAAGGCAAACATCTAGCACAGAGTCACGTGGTAATAAGTGAGTTCGAACAAGCATAAGGCAGAAGGTGGATTTTTATATATATATATATATATATATAATGGAATATTAAGAAGCAATTAAATTAACTAGACAAATTACCTTATAGGTGATATGTAAAATGTAGATGCTGATGAGTTCGCTATTTCAGATTGCCTTGTTTAACTGAGCACCGTCACCATTGCATGTAATTATTGTATTACACTGCTACATAAATATTCTCACCATGATTCTATGACCATGCCAGGGATAGAGGGAATTTCACTGACTGAATGAGTTGACGTATTACTGCTTCCAGGACAATGGAGAAACATACAAAACCCTATGATGATGCTCCCCAGTTCCCTTTGTTTGAAGCCATCAATATTCATGATAAATATGAGCTCACGCTTGGTTGTAGCCCAAATGATTAGGTGCAAGATTGCATAGAGATAATGTTTGTAGCTTTAAGTTATTTGCCTTTTCTGTGTCCATTTCCAAGAGAGAGAGTTTGTGCATGCTCTGAAAAAAGTCTTGTGCTGTTGTACATTCATCTCAAGGGGTTCACAGCCCAACCCAAGGTTTGGATTGATCAGTTAAAGTATATTATAGACAGGCTCAGTTCCCAAATCCCCTAGGCGTTTTTTTTAATTCAATGTTGGCATTCAATGGATGATAGATCTATGTGTTATTTGTAGGATCTTCTATGAAACTTATCAGCACATACACAAAGGTTTTCAGTTGACCTAATGCAAATTACGGCGCGCATAACTTTCTTTTTTCCTTCTGATATAGTATAGTACGTTCACTCTAGCATTTTATTAATCACTTACAGAATGTGTACTGAAATCCATTGCAACACACAGGCAACATGATAAAGTTAAAATGCAGACTATCTATCTGGGACTAAAGGTTATCGACGATAAGCCTAAGCTTATTCAAGACCAAACAAGCCCAACAGCATAGCTAAACATTATTTTATCAAATATCAAAGGCCTCAGAGAAAACGGTTTACCTCTAATAGAAGGGCCTAAATTTATGGACCAATTTAGTATTCAGACCTAAACAAAAAGTTACCATGCTACAAAAATGAATCCAAGAATAATCTTACAACACTGTCACTCACAACAAGCATGTTGTAATTGAAATCGGCAGAACCTTTTACTAAGCCTACTTACCAATGGTTGGATCATCCATACAGTCCTACTCCTAATGCTCTACTGGTTGGTCCATTTTGAAATTGCTAGTACCATATTTCTCAACTATGGGTGAATGCAAGCATTTAAGATGCTTATTGCTATTACAATCTCTATTTTATATAACCAGTTTTTAACTTTCACGTAACTTGAAATTAGCATAGTAGTATAATGAATCCTTTAACGCAGACATGACAAGGAGGTACTGAGATCACTACTCTCTGTTATCTCCAAAATCCTTCTTTCCCAAGTGTACCATCCAAATTAACTTTGTGAAAGCGTATAGAGTCATATGGAAAAATCTTGAATGCTACAACATATTCAATGAACCCTACCTCGTTTGCAACAAATGCTCTAATGGAACTGCCTATGCATGGAAGATTCCATCTTATGAAACTAATCTTATAGTGGAAAACCACAAAATCATAAAGTGGAAAATAACACCAGAATCAGAAAGTTTTGTAGCTGACTAGATATTTCAATCTACAAGGGACGCTACCTAGCAATTCTCGTCAGTATATTGGAATATCAAATTAGGCATATGCACTGAGATGCCTTTTGCAAATGTTAGCTTTTAGTCTTACACTCCTAGTTGCAGTATTGCCTCATCATGATCCTCCGTAAAATGACAAAGCAGAAAATGCATAGTTTGTAGTCGCACATGGTTGATTAATGTTATAATGTAATCCCCCTAAGGAGTGTCATTGTAAGCGAAGAGCCCTTTATGTTGACTGGTGCACAGTGTTGTCACATGGCTAAGAAATTATTTTGATAATACGGAGTTCATGGTAAACATACTTTCCAAATCCTACAATACTTGATTGAATCAAACACAGAAAGCAGAAAGGTTAGAGTCAAACAACTTACCGGTGTAGAAAATGTGGGCCAATATGTGGTAAAGAGCATCATCATAGCCACAATATTCGATCGCAATAGGCCATTGGAACCTGCAAAAGAGCAGCCATTGCAGACAAGATAGTTCCAAGTACAACAAGTTCGCAATACAGAAATTATTACCAGAAGAAACAATCGTCGCACCTATTTCGTCGAACACCTGGCGCGCCTCCCTGCGAGCAGAAGACGGACACCCCTCGTGTACACCTCGGAGACCATTCACACCGCCGTTTGCGAACACCCAAACCACAGGAACACCCTGCACCGGCAGAGCACGATGGGGACAGCACCCCCGTGCCTCGACAGCGAGAGGGGATGCGAAAGGTGGTTCGCTGGCCAGCCTCGCCGCCGCGCGCGGTGGGGACGGAAGACGTGGAGTGCGTCGAGCAGGTAAGGTTGCAGGGTCGGAGAGGCCGGTGAGAAGAAGCCTGCCGCCCGACGCTGAACGGCGGAGGCAGCGGCGACAACGCCCGCCGCATCGTCGTGGATCGCGCGTTCTGTGCGGCCGGCCGTGCGGCGTCCGGTTGTTTTGGGAGTTTGGAGTCCCGCGGGGAGCGGGAAGGGCGCCCAGTTCTCCTTTTGTGTCTCTCCTTCCTCTGTTCTGTCAGTGACATCGCGGCCCCACAAACTGACAGAAAGACACCCTCCTCGTCGCCACACTCGCACTCACAGTCTCGCTCCCCTTCCCCCACCCAATCCACAGAGCGCAGCGGCGGCATGGCTTCCCCTTCCTCCCTCCTCTCATGGCCTCACCGCCCAATATCCCTCTCCTTCCAACCCAAGAACCCTTCTCCCTCTCCGGCCACCGCTCGTGTCTCCGTCCAAGACCCGCCGCCTCCTTCCGATCCCAATCCGAGTCCGAGGAAGTCCAGCAATACGAGGTACGTCTGGGTCAACCCCAACAGCCCGCGCGCCGCCGGCCTCGCCCGCGCGCGCGCCGGGTCGAGCCGACGCGCTCGCCTCGCCGCAGCAGCGGCCGCGCTTGGCGCCTGCGAGGCAGGGAGGCGCCCGTCGCTGCGGCGCTAGAGGCCGCGTTCCCCGAACCCCGTCCGAGCAGGACGCCGTCATCGTGCTCAACACGACCTCCGCCAGGCCGGCCACCGTCGTGCTCGCGCTGCGGTGGTTCCTCCGGAACGCCGAAGTCCGCAAGGAGGTCATCCTCTACAACGTCGTGCTCAAGGCCCTGCGCAAGAGGCGGCGCTGGAGCGACGCCGAGGCGCTCTGGGAGGAGATGCTGCGCGAGGGCGTGCAGCCGGACAATGCCACCTTCTCGACCGTCATCAGCTGCGCGCGCGCCTGTGGCCTGCCAGGCAAGGCCGTGGAGTGGTTCGAGAAGATGCCGGATTTCGGGTGCTCGCCGGACATGCTCACGTACTCGGTGGTGATCGACGCATACGGACGCGCCGGGGACGCCGAGACGGCCCTCCGCCTGTACGACCGCGCCCGCGCGGAGAAATGGCAGCTGGACCCCGTCATATGCGCCACGGTGATCAGGGTACACTCGAGCAGCGGCAACTTCGACGGCGCACTCAACGTGTTCGAGGAAATGAAGGCGGCCGGTGTCAAGCCAAACCTGGTCGTGTACAACACGGTGCTGGACGCCATGGGCCGCGCGATGCGGCCGTGGGTGGTGAAGACCATCCACAGAGAGCTGGTCAGCCAGGAGGTGCTTCCCAACAAGGCGACGTACTGCTGCCTCCTTCAGGCGTACACCAGGGCGCGCTACGGCGAGGACGCCATGGCCGTGTACCGGATGATGAAGGATGAGGTGATGGACATCGACGTCGTGCTGTACAACATGCTCCTTTCGATGTGTGCCGACATCGGCTACATCGAGGAGGCCGAGGAGCTCTTCAGGGACATGAAGGCCTCCATGGATTCCCGGTCCAAGCCTGATAGCTGGAGCTACTCATCCATGGTTACCCTCTACTCCTGCACCGGCAATGTCGCGGGTGCAGAGGGCATCCTGAACGAGATGGTGGAGGCAGGCTTCAAGCCCAACATCTTCATCCTCACCTCGCTCATCCGGTGCTACGGCAAAGCGGGACGCACCGACGACGTGGTCAGGTCATTCGCCATGCTCGAGGACCTCGGCATCACCCCCGACGACCGGTTCTGCGGCTGCCTCCTCACCGTGGCAGCCGGCACGCCGGCCGAGGAGCTGGACAAGGTGATTGGCTGCATCGACCGGAGCAGCGCGCAGCTGGGCGCCGTGGTGAGGCTCCTGGTGGACACCACCGCGCCCAGCGAGCTCCTCAGGGAGGCCGCCGGCGAGCTGCTGGGCGGCGCGCGCGGCGTGGTGAAGATGCCATACTGCAACTGCCTGATGGACCTGGCGGTGAACCTGAACCAGATGGACAAAGCCTGCGCGCTGCTCGACGTCGCGCTGCGGCTGGGCATCTACAGCAACGTGCAGACGAGGACACAGACGCAGTGGTCGCTGCACCTGAGGGGGCTCTCCGTCGGCGCCGCGCTAACGACGCTGCACGTCTGGATGAGCGACCTGTACGCGGCGCTGCAGGGCGGGGACGAGCTGCCGCCGCTGCTCGGGATCCACACGGGGCAGGGGAAGAACACGTACTCCGACAGAGGCCTCGCCGCCGTGTTCGAGTCGCATCTCAAGGAGCTCGACGCGCCGTTCCACGAGGCCCCCGACAAGGCCGGCTGGTTCTTGACGACGAGCGTCGCTGCCAGGCACTGGCTGGAGACAAAGAAATCGGCAGAGTTAGTAGCGGTGTAAATTGCACGATGTAGGAATATATAGGATTTTTTTTGGTTGGGCTGTGCGTAGTATTGCACTTTATGCAGGTGTTCTCAGGTTTTCTCCCTCCACAGATTGCTTCTAATGGTAGATGCTCAGACTTGCATATACTGTTGCCTCTGCTTCCATTGACAGAAGAACATCAGTCCAATTCCTCGTTCAATTGAAAATAAAAATAGCTGTTAACATTAAGTTTTTGGCATGTAGTCGATAACACAATCTACAATGCTTCCAGTTCAGATGTATATCTCCAAAGAGAGGAAATTTTTTAAAAAACTTTTTAATTTTTCATTTTAAAAATAAACCTTTTTAAGGCTTATTAAGATCTGAATTTTTTTGCCGCCCTGACTAACGTGACAAAACAATACTGTCACGCCGGTCTAAATGACATGGCAGCGTTATTTGACCCTGGGGCGGCGTGGCAACGTTGCCCTGTCACGCCATCCTGGCTAACGTGGCAAGACAAAACTGCCAAGTCTGTTATAAGTGACGTGACATTGTTATTTTGTCATGTCGACGCAGTGGCATGACCAAAAGATTTTGAAAATAAGTTTTAGAATGGTTTATTTTTAAATTAAAAAAATTAAAAGTACAAAAAATAATAAAGATTCCAAAGAGAGTGGGCTCTGATGAAGAGGGAATATCTGAGTAAGCTGGGGCAGGACCAATGACCAACTAGACCTGATGTCAACTGACAAAAGCAAGCTAGTACTAGTACAAAATGGAACACTTGCAGAATATACATGAAACAAATTGGTAATTTGGCCAGTGTACAACACATGGATTTCAAAAGAATAAATGATCTCCTGAACAAATTCTCAGTGTCTTAGCCCCCAAAAAAACATTAATGTAAGATTTAGTGGGAAAAAACATCCTTTTACAGTTTTACTGAATACAGCCTAATGAAATATGTCAAAACTATAAGAAATGCAGGGTTGGCTAAACCAGCCCCTATCAATGGCAATGCCAGCTAATTAAAATACATCACAATGTATTTCAAGGATAACTTAAAGCCGCACGACAAAAATTTTGTACCAAGCCAACTAGATGCAAGCAGTTCTCTTGCTGGATGAGATCTGAGGTGTTCCAGCTCGTGGTGTTCACCAGCTATCAGGGCAGACATCACAGCATGAAAAACTTGCTGAGACTGTATATTCCCCATGAAATTTTCTCATCGATCAAGAAATTCCAGACCAGTAGCTGTTGGTGTCAAGCCATGGTTAGCCAAATATTGGTCATTGAAGAACTTACTTAGATGCCTCATCCCACTGTCACAGAGAATTGTCACAATTGTATGTCCTGGACCTAAATCTTGAGCAACTCTTACAGCACCAACACAATTCATGGCTGAAGAACTCCCGACGAATAGCCCATCGTTTTTCAACAAGAACCTAAGTTAATATTTACACGTAGATTGAGGTTAGATAATTGAAATACATTTTTAGCTTTTCTTTGAATTTTCTTAAGATAAGACAATAAACAACTATGAGCTTCCCGCTAACTATGACACAGAAGACCTGATTCTTTTTATCCTTTTTGCTGCAGTACTTGTTTTTTCAAGTGAAATGTGAGGAACTTTGATTAATGCTTCTGATTTGTACTAAACAATAACAGTTCTTACATGGAAATTTCAGATTGTAACTCCTAAGTGTCAGCAAAAGCATTCGGTAAATATGTACCTGGACATCTCAACAGCTTCCCTATCTGTTCCTCGGTAAGCCCCATCCAGTTCTGCCATCATAAAATTTTTAGTAACCCTGTTGATTCCGATTCCTTCAGTAATAGTGTCAAAAGGATTCTTCAGCCTTTTGCCCTCAGCTTCCTCTTTTGTGTACATCACCCCTCTAGTAACCTTATTGAACAGACCAGATCCAGGTGGGTCCATTAAAAAGCATTTGATGTTTGTGTTCTTTTCCTATATAAAGATTATATCATAGGCATAAAAAAGGCATTCATTTGAGAAGGAAATATACAGAAGAAATAACATAGGAAGCATGCAAACCTTAAGATACCGTGAGACTCCAGCAATTGTGCCACCAGTGCCAGCTGCAGCAACAAAGGCATGCAGTGTCCCTTTAGTTTGCTGCCATATCTCAGGACCAGTCCATTCATAATGGGCTCGGTAGTTTGCCATATTCTCAAATTGGTCAGCAAAGAAACCTCCCTTTGAATCAGAGTGATGATCGCACTTCCCGTTGTATTGTATTTCAGAATTGGCTGAACCGTTAGTCAGTGCCTTGTTTGACTCCCCTTGGGTTGCTGTTATCTTGCTGTGCGTTATTCTAGTATTGACATGCGCTGAACCATTAGTTTCTTTGTAGCTTGACTCTCTGTGGGCCGCTACTGATTTGTTTGCTTCTAAAGCCCTTCTTCTAGCAATATTGACAAAATGGTCCCTATGTGTAATTGAAACAGGGCGCACTCGTTCAACAGTGGCCCCGAGCGCCTCGATTATTTGAGACTGTAAAAAAGAGTTTTAGTAAAACTAAACGTACAGGAGCATAAGCAATATACAGGCTTTCTGATTGCTATGCTGTACATTCTGCTGTTGAAATACTGTTTGTACTTTGGAACAATCTTAACAGAAGCATCTAGCATAGTTCAGCTAGCCATGAAAAAAATGGATAACTTAAGTGGCAACCCCAGATACTACACCATGGAGTATGATACAAGAATTATGAACAGTATATGACTTCCTACCTTCTCAATGGCAGCATCATCAGGAATAACAACATGACATTTGCAACCATAAGCAGGAGCAACAGTTGCCAAGCTAATAGCTGTGCTTCCAGCACTCCCCTCTGTTACTGTACCACCACAGAGAAGATCACCAGATTCCAGAGCCTGGTAATGACAACAGTTCCAGGATCAAATATAAAGGATATGATATACTGATTGTTAGTATATAACAACAACATCATAGGAACCGATAAATTACCAAACAACATAACACATGAGCAAACTATCTCATGAATCCGTGATTCATCTGATGAAATTTGAAACAAATGAATTTAGATAAAATACTATTACCTGTTTGTTTCAATTCCAATAACACTAGAACTAAAACCACATAATGTTTTTCCCATGAGTGCCTTTTTCGGAACTGCAATTCTAAAATTGCTGTCTCACTGACAACATAGTTTTACAGGTTCCAGAAGATGATGGAAAAATCTTGATACCACCCTGTTATCAACTTCCACCTTGCAATTGCTTTTTGAAGGTTAGACAACTACAGGCTACAGTTAATACAAGTAAGCATTTATCACCACATCTTACAATAAGGAAGAAGTCAACTAATTCCTGCTCCTAACTGAACTCAACCTCACTAAATGACTGAAGTAGAAAGTACAGAGGTAGAGGTTCTCAAAAGATGCATATACAGGTACTTTCTCAAAGAAAAAAAGAAAAGGCATGTAAATGTAGCCAACATTACATGAATCGGTCACGAAACCTCAGAGGGCAGTATAACAAGAAAGGTTCTGTTGCAATTCATTCTACGCTCGAACGAGGTTTTGCCGCAATTAATTCTACAGTTGAACGAAGCTAAAACTTTTGAATGCTATGCAAGAGTAGTATCTGCCGAACTTATCTGCACATACTCCATATTGTATCTCACTCAAAAGAAATACTCCACTTTATGCAGATTTTTATTAAGGACAAAGCACCAATTCTGAATCCGTGAGCCGTACATCTCAGATACCCCATTTAATCTTTCTACAAATTTGGATCAATTTAAACCAACATGCACAAATTACCTCTTCGATGATCTTAACTGCCACACGGTCCTTCACACTACCTCCGGGATTTAAAAACTCGGCCTTCCCCAGGATCTGCAACCCAACCAAAAGCAACGCCACCACTTCATCAGCTCAACCAAACCGGCCAGTAAAACCGGAGCCACACCCACGCGTCTACCTCGCACCCTGTGGCGTCGGAGAGGCTATTGATGCGGATGAGGGGCGTGTTGCCGATGGCCTCCACGAGGCCCTTCCGTCGTGTCCGCCGGCAGCTCGAGCGGGAGGTCCTGGTCGTGGGCCCGACCCACGGGAGCTTGGCGCCGGTCCTGTGTAGGAGGAGGTAGCACGCCAGCAGGGATACGGCGGCGGTCGCGGCGGCTGCTCCCGCCGCCGTCGCAGCCGCCATCGCGCCGGGGGGAATAGAGCTCAAGCCGGAGTTGGGGACGAACAGCGAACCGTGTGCCTTTTGCTGTTACGGGTTTAGCACGGGACGGACCGACTCAGTTCAACTGACGCGGATCGTGTTGGGGCCTTGGGTCCAGTGGTCAGTGTCAGAGTTTGAATCGATGTTTGGAATTTGGGCCTTCTTGCGAGCCCAGTTTTGGGCCTAAAATCGCTTTAAAAAGGAATAAGGCCACTTGGCGTCCCTCACCTTTGCTTCAAGTTTAATTGACATGTCTAATCGCAATACCAAAAATCTTCATTATTATCTTGATAAAATCATCCAAATTAGATTCCGTAGCAATATGAATAGATGAATAGGTGATTTTTGTTGACATGGTATTCTAGTTTGCTGGGTTGGCTAAAGAAAGGCCAGCCTAATTTTCATTTAAGGTTTAAAAGGAAATTATTGTTCTGAGAACATCGTCAATATAATGCCGGAACATTACAATGCATCTCAAAGGGTGCTAAAATAAATTAGAACAAAATAAAAGGCTCAGGAGCCTCACAACCACCTCCCTGAGCGTACTTCAACTTCTCAATAGCTCAGCAGACATGGTATCCTAGTTAACAAAAAGAAAATTAAAGAAACATGTGGGGGCACACATGTAAGAGAGGAGAGAGGTGGAGAGATGGGGAAGAGAGAGGAGAGGTGGAGGTCCACTTACATGTGGCCCACACATGTTCTTTTATTTTTTTATTACGATATCATGTCAATAAAACTATTTTAAGACGGGGTGAAGATTTATGATATTGTTATTTAAAGATGTCAATTAAACTCGACGTAAAGATGAGACATGACAGACGGACTTATTTTCTATAAAAATATTGGCCCCTAAATTTTTCGGATTGGGTTAAATTTTTCGGGTTGGCTTGAAAATGAGTGCTTGGATTGGATGGACCCTTTTTGTTTAATAAAATACCCCCTTTATATACAAATATAAGGGATTTTATTCGTTTCATTTATCAAAAAATACAAGGGGTTTGAAAACCCCTCCCCTCTACACATAAAACGAAACGATGGATTAACGTATGATAATTAAATATTAGCTATAAAAACTTAAAAATGGATTAATATGATTATTTAAAGTAACTTTTTTGTAAAAAAAAACTTTTTATAAAAACACATCATTTAGTAAATTGAAAAAGTTTAGCAGATTGGAAAGCATGTACGGAAAAAAGAGGTGAATTGAAGAAAAAAGTACAGCAAACTGCACCTTAGTTTTCCATTCAATAGCTCAACTTAACACTTCTTCTTTACTTTATTCCTGGTAAATATGCCAAAAGCACAACATACAATTTGTAGTTAGCCTGGGCGAACACATGGAAATTAGACTTGTAGCAATAATTCTAGAAAAGTTCTTCGCAAGAGAGAGAAACAACCTTCACTTATATTTCTGTTTGCATTTTGTTACATTGCATCAACTTTCTTTATTGAATGAAACAAACCTTTCCTCAAAACACTATAAATTGAATTTGTTTTTTTTACAGGCACAAAATGCACTTGTGAAGCTTATGACATGGTATATATGTACAAGATATAACAAAGATGAAGACCACTGCCGGTTCTGTTGTCCAAATAATCTCCCAAACTAAAGATTGAAGAAAGCTTCAGAGAGGCACACACCCTTCTTCAAAATAAGTAGCCATGATGCGTCTGTACGAAACAAAGAAACGAACCATGTCAGAGAAGAACTAAAGCTTCAGTTTGTTAAACAGTAGGTGTGTCCTATATATGAATCATTTGAAACATACTGGTTTTTTCAGTTTGTAAAAATATTCAAAGCACAGACCTTGTGTGCAAATTAAGGAGAAGTTGTGTACCTGTACATGACAATCGCTATCTGTTTTCTATTTTGTATTATCCACAGTCAAAAGGCAACCTTCAATTTTCATTGTTGTTCTTAGTACTTTTTACAGCGTCAGAATCATCAGCCTTTCCCTCGTCCAATTTCCTCAAATCCATGGCATCTTCATGTTCACTGCACTGCACCCCACAGTCACCATCTGCATGCGAATCACCCAAATGCGCCTTGTAATTGGGGTTCTGTTCTTTGTTCTCCTTGCCAGCATCAGCAGCCACCTTTCTTCTCTGCGCCCACAGATGACTTCTCACAGGACGTTCTCCTCGGCCACCAGCAGCAACGCTCTTTGCTGATCTCGGGCTGTCAAACCGTTTATTAGCAGCATGTCTACTCTTCTCTGCAGCTTCGGTTACAGAGCCAGGTTGTTTATTCAGAACTTTCCCTGACACGGATGCCCTTGGCTGAGACGCCGGCCTTCTCTTGTCGGCGCCGTCAGCTGAGATGATTGGTTGTCTTGGCTGAGACGATGACCTCTTTGGAGTGGCTTGCTTGCTAGTAGCGTTGTCCTTATTGCTTGCAGACGTGTTGGATGATTCATTTCTCATGTCATCTTCCAACGACTTGAGCTTCTTCCTGAGCTTGTCCTGGAAAAGTAGCCGAAGTTTCAGACAACGACAAGGAGAAATTAATTGGGTAAAAATTGATTGAAGTATCTTTGCCACGTTTCTCACATTCAGCTGGGCTTCTGCCTTGGCAGACTTCTCGGCCATGGCAATCTTGTCGCGCAGCCGTTGAATCTCTCCCTAGATGATCATTGTGAAAATGACAAATCAGATAATAAAATTGCAATCTGCAAAGGCAGTAAGGCACTAGATTTTTTCTGAAAAATAGGGTGCGCCGCCGTGTGGTATACGTACCTGCAGGAGCCTCCGTTCCTCGAGCCATCTCTTGACGGGCATCAGCTTGTCGGCGTCGTCCTTCCACTCGTTCGCCGTCGTCGACGCGACACGGTTTACGTAGACCTTGGCGCGAGCTAGCTCCCTCTCCAGCGTCCTCTTCTCCTCCTGCAGATCGAAAACTCGTCAAAAACGAACGTAATCCGTCTTCTGAATATGGTATCGATCTAGCTGTTACTCACGCTCAGCTTGGCGGCCTGATTCTGGAAGAAGCGGACAGCGTTGGCAACGTCTCCGGTGGCGAGAATGGACTCCTCGAGTTCGGCGATGGTGTGCGTGAGCCTCTCGATGTCCAGGACCTGCTGCCTGTTACTCTTCTCCAGCAGCTTGTTCTCCTCCTGCAGAGCAAAAGATTCAGTTTCTCCGATAAGGCAGAAACAAGATAGAGATTTTTGTATTTGTGCTCACGTGGTAGATCTCCATCTGCTTCTTGAGCTCAATGTTCTGGTTCTGGACGTCCTCGACGATCAGCGCCCTCTCCAGCGCGCTACGCAGGATGTTCCCTGCCTCCACCAGCGCCGCCTCCTTCAGCTTCAGGTGCCGCTCCAACGCCTTCTTGTCATCCTGGAGCAATGCAATCTGACAGCCGAGACGAGCAGCCACATGTCATCATACATAACTGAAGTTAAACCGGATTCTCCTGGTAATCCGACATGTTCTTGATGCAGTTTCAGGTGTTACCTCATGCCTGTACGCCTTGATGTCAGACTCCAGGGGCGCGATAATGGCGTCGAACGGGACGACCTCCTCATCTTTCTGCGACGAGTGGATCCGCCTGAGTGTCGCCTCCGCGGCGAACTGCGCAGACAACGCTTCTTTCCTCTCGTTGCTCAGCCTCTTCACGTCCAGGTTCTGTTGCACAGAGCAATCTCGTTAGTATTACAGACGTAGCATGCTTAATCAATAATCAATTGACTAATCAACCTTCTGCTCGAGCTGCTTCTCCAGGCTATTCAGCTTCTCGTCCTGTTTCTTCAGCTCCTTGGTCAGCTGCAGAGACAGTACGTGCACCGAAGTGATGTCAGTACAGTGAGTGAGCTAGTGACCGGGGCATGGCTTGCGCAATGTTGCATCCATTTTGATTGTTGGGAGTGGAAAGTGGCGGGTTTAGCTTGGAAACAACTCAAGCAAAAGGGTAGTTAGTTACATTAGTTAGCTCGTGAAGCAAATTACCTCAGCAATGGCCTTGTCCTTCAGGGCTTCTGTCACCTTTAGGCCTTTAATTTCGCTGTATGCATGTCCTAACTCTCTGTTCTTCTCTGCAGGTTGCACGAGCTAGGCATGAGCATGAAGCTAGATTTTAACATTAATATAGTTCAAACTGATAGTTTAAGACTTTAAAGTTTGAATTTCCAAGACCATGTCGAAGCACAAAGCGTCTTATTTGAGTAATTTTTCAAATTTGATCCTAGTTAGATAAATGATGGACTAGAAGATTATACGACAGCTTATTTCTCTTGGGTCTTTGATCCAAAACGAACAAAAAAGGATAACTTATTAATCCTTTTTATGCTTGTGAACAAAAAGATATTTTACAACTCCTTGTTTGGACTTCAGAGTGAAATTGAAGTAACTAGAGTCATCAATGAACTGATTGAATAAGACAGATGACAGGAACAGCTTTGAACAAGGACCTTTTGTGCTAAAAAGTGTATAGTTCGATCTGAACATATTATTAATGACTGATGCAGTGTGAGAAAATCTTTAGGTAATCCTGCTACTGGGAAGAGGGTATATTAGTAAAATGTTTAGATCACAACTAAATTGAATGGCAGTTTGGCGCCATTTAGATCATGAAGAAATAATTTTAGCTCCTACAACGATGCATGACGGATATCATGATTCAACAGTAGTACTACTATATGTCTGACAAAACTGACTAGCCTGAAATATTTTCTACAAACTAGAGTTCCAGAAACAAGTGCATTCTGCCATCCAACCAGGGTTTGAAATTTCGGATCAAAATTTGTGAACCCCCCCAAAAAAAACTCACACGAAACTATTTTCGAAAATTTTACCTTTTTGAATTTAATAAAATTTATTGAAATTCAAGCAAAATTTTCTCAAATTTCAAATTAATTTTGTTCTGAAATATTACAAAATTTCGGTCCTCTCGGTAGATTTGTGCTCACCGAAATTGTAAAGCCTGCATCCAACACCACGTCAATTTCTTCTTGCCCTTTATTGACGTCCTACCAACCGTCCAACCAGCCATACTAAAATTTTCAGGGTTTTGTCACACCTATATCGTAGAATCTGAGCAAATCTCTCTTGTAGCCTACAAGATTGGGTTACTTAGACCGCTTTTTGGAGTCTACTTTTTTGTCGCAGTTGGAAAAGTTTGCATCATGGAAGAGAGATTTTTTCTTTCTGAAAAAAATATATGGAACTTTATAATGGCTTGATTCCATCTCAGCAAATTGGTGTTTGTCAAGTTACTGTATCTGTTCTTCTAAAGAATACTTAAAAATGACTTTAGGTACGATTAGTTACTCTAAAACTACATAGTACATATTCTGATATTCACGCTCAATTGTTCATTTCAAAAAAGATATTCACGCTCAATTTTTCTATTTCCTACTTCACCAAGACGATCACAGCGATCATACTAAGTTAATGTAGTGAACTGGTATACTTAATTTTTCAACTTACTTGTGAACTACAAGTGTCTGATTATGTATCGGTAACTGATACAAAGAAGGAGATATGTCCATCTCGCTTACAGTACTACTGCGTGAATTGAATGACTTATGTTGCAAGGCCATAATTAACTAGGGCTTCAGTTTGATCAATCAGTATGTCCATGATTAACCATTTCAAACTGGAGAGATGCATTGATGCATTGCACCACGAGGTTTAAACACTAAGAGATAATTAATTAGCTATAGACAAACGAGCAAACCTCTGAGAAGATTCTCCAGCCTGTTGAGCTCGTCGACGACAGGATCAGGATGGCCATCGAACGGCAACATCTCCTTGCTGACGCCATGCTCGACGACCTCTCCTAAGCTGCCCATCGTCGCTCGACCTCCTCCTGTATGTCCCTCCTTCCCTGCCTTCTGTACAACTTTCTTGCTGTTTTGCGAGCTGCTAGCACCTAGCACACAAGATAAACCCAATCAGCTACACTCATATCTTGTCTATCTATATACCTAGCTAGTTATATGTTTAGCTAGCTATATATGAAAGCCAGTTGATGTTCTTCTCACCTAAGTGGAAGAAAGAATGCTCGCAGAGATCACGGCTGCCCGGAAGCTGAAGACTTGCAGTGGTTGCAATGCTGCACGACGACCAAGCGAGTGGGTTTGGTTGGATTTTATGGGGGAGCAATGCGCGGGCTTTCTTGAGGAGCACCCCATTGCTGGGGCTAGCGCGCGCGAGGAAGGAAGCCGACGGTGCAAGCAGCGGGTGGATGGATTGATGGAGGCCGGAGGAGTGCGGTTGAAGCAGAGACAAATGGAGCCGCGGCCTCACGCCGGCTTGCTGCTGCTGTTGCTGCATAGTCCAGAGCTGGCACGAGAGCGACGCCAAAAGTTAACTTCAGCGATATTTTTTCCCTTGGAAAAAATCCAGTACTCCTGCAAAATAAATATAATTGAGGTTAAATATCTGTGAAATCTGAGTAGCTAATAGCTAGCTATTTCCTTCGGTTTTATAATTCTTAACGTGTTGAACAAGTTTAGATCTATTTATAACTTTGACTATCAGTAACTGCAAAAATAATTAGTTTATAAACCCTCACATATAAATTTATTTATGTTACAAATACTATAAAAAAACAATAATATATTATTTATTATATATAATAATAAAACACAGTAAAGTATATTTTGAACACTATGCCATTATTTAAAACGTAAGAGTTATAAAATCAGAAGGTGTAGTTAATTAACTACTGCTGTATATAGCGTAATTATTGGTGTGGCGCCGTAATTCTCTTGCTAATGATCGGGGTCAATATAATATGGTCCTAGTTCTCGTCGGTGTGACACAGGGACAACAAAAATCTTAGTTACTACACTAGTAGTGATATTTGTGCCTTTTTTAATATGTCCTTCTCAGAAGTTCATCGTTTTGTTGAAAAAAATATATGCTAGCATCATGCGTCTAGTTAATTAATTAATTAATTTCTTGTTTTGTAAGACCTGGCAGTACAGGAGGATATGGTTATTGAATGATAATCTTCTATTATGAACACCCACGGTTTTGATGTAAAGATAGAAACCGTGTTAAATGCAATTAGCTAGCTAAGATGAAGTGATGACAAACAAGACCTTCTCATATACACTGCACTGTGCTGAAACTGAAAGCATATCCATTATCCGTGTTTCGTAACCGTCACCGGTCGAGAGACAAACTATAATGGTGCTTGCACCCAGAACACTGGAAGAGTGCAACGGCCCATGCTGATGTTGACCAGGGAAGGAGCCTTACCTTTGTCGT
The DNA here is from genome assembly GCA_019925245.2 of Oryza australiensis. NCBI lineage: Eukaryota > Viridiplantae > Streptophyta > Magnoliopsida > Poales > Poaceae > Oryza > Oryza australiensis. Next base: position 8,657,830 of record JAIFGZ020000116.1, on the reverse strand, counting down.
CTGCATCGCCACAAAATTACTCATCGGATGAAGTGAACTAGCTTAGCTCTCCTATGTTCCAAATGGCAGAGAGATGGTGGAAGCATTGCAAGCATTAGTCTTTAAGGGTAAGAAGATGATAAGAGGCTTTGCTTGATTGCTTCTGCTGTCATAACAAAATTTGACGCTTTCAAGCTACTACGAATCAACCTAGCTACCCTCTATATGACAGTCTTCAGATAACCAAGTAACTGGTAACTGATTGCTGTGCAATCTTTTCCTACTTAAAATACTAAAATATCATCAATCAAAATGCTGAAAATATTATAAATTAACTCCAGGGTGTTCAACTTGTTTAGGTGGTCAAACTAAAACGTGTGGATATGTGTGTGAAGTTGTTGTGGCCTGCCTTCTCTAGGTAGCAGCTTGTGTTAGTTAGAAGATGCCAGGAGGAAGAGGATAAGAAGTTGGCCACACAAGCTTCCTGAATGGCCTGATCGACAATTCGACATATATGATGTTGGAAGCATCGAACAGTTTTGTGCTGGACGGACTGAGACTACACAGTTCATTTCTTCTTCTTTTTTTTTTGCCTTTTCTAAAGGAGATGCTTCTGGCAACTTGAATGAAGTATTCTTGTTGTGGAAGTTTTAACTTCTCATGAACATCTATTTTTGCAAAAAAAACATAAAGAGATGAGAAAACAGGAAGCTTAATCTGTTCCCTGTATGTCAGATTGAAAGTAGCACTTCACAACTCCTTCAGTGGTTAATCTGTTCCCTAATACAGCACATTTCCAGGAAGTATACCTAAACAAATTAAGAAGATACTGATAATTAGCTCTTTAGTTTACTTAAGTACAACCGGCTAGTTTAACTTCCTCATGGAGCTGATGGACTGACCATAAATACTTACCCTATATTACCACAAATTGAGCTAATTGGTGAGGCATGGATAAGTTGTTGGTAACTTAAGGAGTTCAGCTAGCCTATTGATGACGCTGGTACCAGTTGTTAATGGTCAAATCAAGATTAACCACTAATCATGCTTGGCTAGTCAAATAATTTTGATCGTGAAAACGTGATTTTTTTTTCTAATTGCGACGCAGACCTAACCGCATGACGTGTTACTATTCCTGACCGATTCAGTGCATTCCCCTTTCAATCCTCTGAGCCTCTGGATAATAGTTTTGTGATGAGTTTTATGATTAGAGGTGATAGTGCAGCACAAGAGGGTTAATTTGTAGGTGAAGCTCAAGTAAAGATCATGCTGAGCCCAATGAAAACTAATTGTGTCACGCATTCAGGCTTACACATAGGCTCAACTTTTAGAAATGTGACATGGACCTAACCCCATGATGTAGCAGTGTGTTAAATGCTCTAGTGCCTTTTCCTTTTCATTGCATTGCACCATAGGCTTTATCTATTGGGAGTATTGAGTGTTCCATTATTGTGAGGTTATGTGCTTGACAGTGGCGTTAATTTGTAGGTCAAGCTAGGGCAGTGCTTTTCTCCGAAATCTTCTAAGTATTCTAAACATATTGTATTTGTCATGAAGTGCTCTGTATGCATGCACTAAGATAAAGCATATATAGCCATGGTATTGCAGTGGTTTGGTGGGTGCACAAGTGGTCAAGCTAGGGTATTGCTTAAGACTCATGGTAAGTAGATAATTCTATTCTGCAAATCTGTAATCATGTCGTGCTTACAAAAACAAAACAAAGCTTTGTATAAATAATTTTCTAGAAAGCTTTGTGTAAATAGCTGCCCAAACATCAAACTGAAAAGAAAAAAAAACGGTACTGCTATGACTGAGGTAACGATAAAAACAAACTTACAGGTAGCATGTCTACTCTGACCTTAGGTAAAATTCTGTGCACGTCAGCAACAAACTGTTTTAAAAAATAAAAATAATAATAACCTCTCAATTTGAGACCGGTGATAGATTGATAGAGAGGACATACGAGTAGAACATATTCTGACCTCTGTTCATCAGATTACACTGAACATGGCGCGGCCATCGTCAGAGGAGACAAGGTCAATTTCACATCACCCTCTGCGCAGATTTAAGCAAGAAACTTGAAATTTGGCGCGCCTGTAAGGTCGCATATGTATCTATAAATACGATGCAATTAACGATATTTCAGTTTTTAATTTTTGGTGTTATCAATAATAGATGTAGTATTTATGTGAAGATTTACAATATCATATGTTCAACATTACCTTTCATGATGGCCGTGAGATGTCCTATCTTTCGTACTATCGATTTGACGAAAACTTGACACACATGATCCAGCTTCTGATCAACACGATCCGAACCCTACAATTACAACATCACGTTAATGTCTCCTCTGGTTATCAACCACCGAAACCCGATTGATCTTACGAAAATGCTAATCCCTGTATGTGAATCGAATAACACAAGCAGGAATAAGAAAAACAACAACTCAATTGCAGAAGAATAATTAATTAACAACTCGAAGTTGGGGTTCCACAAAGTGAACTATCGGTGAAACTGCGATGGCAGAATTAATCTAAACAAAACCCAACCCTAACTCAATGATGGCTACTGAATAATATAGATTCTACTATTCTAGGGTCAATCTTGGACCCCTGGACACGTTTTCATTGGACTCCAACATGATACATGGCCCAACGGCCCAAAGACGATGATGTAGCATCCGGATAGATTCTGAATGCCTTCTTGTTTCAACGATTTCCGTTGACTCGAAAGAAATTTTGACGTGGGATCAGATCCATTGGAAAGATGGTCTTGTTAGCTTTTCATACATATATAGAACACCGAAATCAGAGTCCGATTGCAATCTGGGCGACGATTTTAGTGTGGACTGCTCCTAAAGCCCGATGTGAACTCGAACTTGATATGAGTTGAATCTTCATCTTGATCTTGGTTTGAACGTTCATGACGACCTTACCCATCTCCTAGCCTCTCTCAAAGTTCTCCATGGTCCTCTTGATAATTTTTAATCATAATTAAATCGTTAGGTGGAATTCTATCCTCAAACACACACAAAAAATACTTAGGAACAAGCTCACCTGTAAAATTAATTGTCGGGCACGAGCTCTAGTGATTAAATCTTACCAACTTGAGGAGTAGTGTTAGTGTATATCAAAGAAGTAATATCTTTATCACTTCATTCTTCTTTTTCGTAAGTTAATCTTTTGAGTTTATATAAAAATACACTAATATCTATAACAATAAATAAGTGCACTATTAAGACACTTTTCATGATGAATCTAATTAAATTAATTTGGTGTTATGAATTTAGTAGTTTTCTATAAAGTCAACCAAAGTGAGAGAAGTTTAAATCAAGGCAAATTTAAATAGTTTACGATATGGAACAAAGGGAGTTAGTGAAATTCCATTGTATTTTAGAAAAAGAAATAAACTGTTAACAATAATTTTCTATTTTCTATTCATATTTTTAGTTTAGGTATTATTTATATTTATATTTGTATATGGTACTATAGATTAAATATGCTGCTTATATATATTCTTTCCAGTCATAAATAGTTCATTTAATAAGGTGGTTGGAAATAATAAGAATCGTTTATCGTTTTAATTCGAACTCAAGAAAAAAATTAGGAGGAACTAAAAAGGATCCTTATCGTTTTAGATTCGAACTCAGGTAATTTTTATGATCAGAACAGATCTCGTCTACCCGGACGCGTGTGGCGGCGGCGGCAAGGAGCACGGCGCCCTCGGCCGCCATGCTCCGGTCGCCATCGGCGGCGCAGCACACGGCGTTAGGTGCGGTGCCGCGAGTTCGACTCGGAGGTGGGAACGCTGAGCTCGATCCGGCACGTGAGGCGGAGCAGCAGGGCGCGCTTGGGCTGTTCCGGCGGGCGGCGAGGCTGGGCTCCGTTGCGGCGATGGTGGACGCCGGCCTGATGTGCTGGGAAGAGGGCCAGGGGCGGGAGGCCGTGGAGTACTATCGGAGCGCGGCGGAGCTGAGGCATCCCGATGGGATGTGCAACCTGGGAGTCTCCTACATCGAAGGAATGAGTCCTTTTCTTGACTGGTGGCTTGACAGTACCATGCCGAAACAAGTTGACACTACCGGCTTCAGATGTCATGAGTACAACAAGCTGAACTCTGTGACGATCTAATAAGAATTTGTTCAGGAGGACCGTGAGAAGGAAGATGCGGGATCCGTGGTTGGGCAGATGCGGAATGCCATCGAACAATCGTCGAAACAGATGGAACAGATGGAGAGGACAGAGGAGGGTAGCGGCAAGCACCTGGACATTGGCTCCATGACCGGCTCCGGCGGCGGCGCGTTCATCTCCTCTAACGGCGCTGCGTCCGTGCCCGTATCTGGACGTAGCTGAGGCAGACTGGGGCGGCGTCTCCGTGCCTTGTTTAATGTTCCTTGGTGACACATGTAAAGTTGCATTCGTCTTGCCGGGCAGGAAAAACAACTACTTACCTAAATACATTTAAACACATTAATTTAATTTAAATTTATTACATAATTTTCGAGGTCATAATAAATGGTAAAAACCAAAAAAATCAGAAGAAACCAATCACCTCAAACTTTAATAGCTTTGATCATCAACTTTACATTGAAATATTTCACATTGTACTTGTCAGGGGCTGCATATCTGTGTGCTGGCCGTCTCTAGCGAGCAGCACCGACGAGCACCGCTGTTCGAGGTCAGAAATTTTAAGGATTTTAATCAAAAAAATTTTATGAAGGACTTAAAACAAAATATTGAATCCTATTCTATCATTTAAAATTTATATGAAATGGACAATAAAAATTTGGAAGGAAACTTAATAAGAGCTTTAACATTTTGAAAAATTTTCTTTCAGTCTATTTTTTTCTAACTTGTGTATTTTTCCTACGATCCAATCAAATAATCATTTTTTATTTTTTTATAATTATCTGTTTTGCAGTTGATTTTCTGTTAAAATCTGTTTTTCTTATTATGTGATTCAAATAGCCCTACGTATTTACGACACATGATTAATTTTGAGGCTAGGACAATCCTGGACACCCTGCAACCATCCTTTTGCAGGTACATGTTCGTGGTGGAGCACACACCAAGATATCGAGACTATGTATGACGAGAGCAAGAATTTCAACCGAACCGACGATGTCGAAGCATGTCCCTGTAATAGTTTTAGCTACAGAGCACTGCTCTAATTAGAATACCTCGGAAGCGTTCAGACATTTCTCATATGTGTTCTCTCTTTTCACTGTATCAAAAATAATAAACTAATGAAATAATGTCAAATAGCAAAAAGTCATATTGTAAAAATGTCTTCTCCAAAAATTCTCACCTTTCATAATGTCCAGCATCAAATTTTATCAAAATAATAACACAGTGAAAGAGTAAATAACCATATTTTCATAATATTTTGATAGTGTATTTTCTCAAATATCAATTTTTACGATGTCTTAAAGCTAAACACGTGATATCCAGTAGCAAATTTTGCTAATATTTATTTATTATCAGATAGTCCAGATTAAATACAATCGTTAATTATTTTAGTTGCATGTTCAATCATCCGTTCTAGCAATCAACCGATGGTTAGGATTCCTTTGCTAGTAAATTAGCTTGGAAATACATACGTTTATATTCTTTTGTAAAGGAATAGAGCACAACAACATGATCGAGTTGCTTAGAATTTACCATGAATTGTTCTTCTTTTAATTTTTTTCCTACCGTTGCAAGTGAGTTGTTATTTACCGATTGGGTACAATCATTATTTTTATTCTAATTTAAGGAAACACGAGCCTGGGTCGACATGCATATAACGACTGGATTATATAACCATGCACGTAAAAGTTCGGTAGACCCATAAATCAAATTACATTTTAGCCTTCTTTCTTTCCATGCCCCTCTGTAGCGTTGGGGTTACCGATATTTGTTGAAAATCTTGATAAAAAAATTTTAGTTAGAGATAAATCACACATGGTAGTACTGTTAGTGCTAGCCAAAAAATCTTGATAAAAAATTCTAGTTAGAGGTAAATCACACATAGTAGTACTGCTAGTGCTAGCCAATAAAGCTCAGACCAATCAGTAACTCACTTTGGGTTCTTTTTTAGAGTTGGGCAATCGATTTAAATCGATGATTCGGTTTGGTTTTTTCTATGTAAAATTTGGTTACCGATCTGTTTTCATAAATATGGGAAACAACATAGTTCGGGTTCGTTTTTTTGTTCGGTTTTCGATTTTTACCGAAAAACCAAAGAAAGGAAGGCGCTACAGCCGGCGGCGCTGCGCGGAGGAGGAAGCTACGCGTGAAGGGGGCGAGGCGGGGCTGGCGGTGGCGGTGCGGAGGGGGAGAGGCCGACGCGGATGGGAAGAGGCCGACGAGGAGGGGGAGAGGCTGACGCGGAGAGGAAGAGACCAACGCGAAGGGGAGAGGCCGACAGCGGAGGGGGAGAAGCCGACGATGAAGGGGGCTAGAGCGGCGCGGCATGAAGAGGGCCCGCGGCGACGCGCCCGGTCGGCTCGGCCGACGGGCGGCAAGGGGCGATGGGCGTGGCTGCACGAGCGAGGCGGGCAGCTGGGCTGAGCGGCGCTACGTAGAGTCAGACAAAGGAGGAAGTCTTCGGTTTTTTGGCTCGGTTCGGCTCAGGAAGAGGAGAGGAGAGGAAAGCGGCTCGGCGGTTCTTTTTTCGGTTGTTCGGTTTTCCGATGTTAAAAACTGAAGCCGAACCAAATTATACGGTTTATGCAATACCACGAACCGAAACCGAAACAAAACACAAACTTCGGTTCGGCTCAATGTTGTTCATTTTTTTGGTTTTCGGTTTGAAAGTGTCCCAGCACTACTCCTTCCCCACATCATTTTGCCTATGCCAATAAAGCTCAGAAAAATTAAAAAAGAAATAAACAAGTCCTATTCTCGTTTCTCTCGCCGTCGCCGCTGGCACACCACCGATTCAGTCGCCACTGGTCCTCTATGCTCCCTGTTCCTGTTGCTCACGCCGCAGCATTGTTTGTCCACTGCATTCAGGGTTGGGCAGCTGCTCGCCATCGCGCGCGGGCCTAGTCCTTCGTGGATGGGATAGGGAGTGACGGTCAGCGGCCGGCCACCGACCAGATCTGAGAAGCGACTGAGTTGTAGCTCGTTGGTAGTATCTGTTCAAGCTTTGGTTCATCGGTCAAGCTGGCGTCCACACAGCATGGACATGAAGTGAGGAAGACTCGGTACTGTCTTTTTTTCATCTGCTTTTTTTATTATTTATTTTTTCTCCTCAACAATTCTGAATGTATATTCGATAGAAGAGGACAGAGGCATTTGGAGCGATGGATTTTCTTTTGTTACCAAAGAGAGCAGATAATTGGTAATTATTGGAGATGTGTTTCCCTCGTTTTTTCACCCAATTCTGATCCCCCGGTATAGAAAGCTGATATCAACGAAGTCAAGCAATATGCAAAGGAGTTGTTCAATTTTTTTTTCCAATTGCTTTTGCCGTGCTCCTTTTTCACATTACCTTATTTATCTCGATCTTGTTTATAGTGGCGTGAGGATCTCGATCCGTTTCAGGAAGGGCAAAGATTTATGTAGAAGATTGGGATCCTACCTTTTGTCTTAAACTCCCTTTGAATAGAAAATTTTACATTTAGGTCCTTTGCACCATCTCTACCGTTCATTTTTAATCAGATGGCTCTGTGTGTGGGAGCAAATCCTGGAATCAGGTGACGCCACGTGGCATTTTTTTGGAGAGGTCAAACCAGATTTATAGACGCCACATGTCCCGATAGGAAACCAGATCCTAGCCCCTGATTTCACTATTGCCATCCAATATGCCTCTCAAATTTACCCATAAATCTGCACGCCTTTTCAGATTTTATCACTGAAGCTGTGAATTTCTTATTCCGTGCCACTCCTGTCAATCCAGCCATCTGCGCCATTGCCGGCGACCTCGTCCATCCGTTCCGACGTGCTTGTCCATCCACGTCGCCGCCGCCGAGCTCATTTGTCCGCCTTGATGCCGTCGAGAGTCGTCGAGCCCGACGCGCTCATCCGTCCGTGCCGGCACGCCGCCGCCGTCGTCTGTTCGCCCCGACGACCTCGAGTAGGATGTCCAGGAGCTCGTTCCTGGTGAATGGCTCCAAAAACCCCTTGATGCCTTCATCCTCCTCGGCGGCAGGGGCAGACGGACGAACTCGGTGGTGTCGGGGAGAACGGACGAGCTCAGCAACGGCAGCGACAACGGACAAGCTCGCAGCATCAAAGCAGATAGATGAGCGTGGCGGTGGCTGGACGAGCTCGCTAGTGGCAGACGGACAACTGAACTGACGGGAGTGGCATCAAATGAAGAAATTCGCAGCTCCGATGGTAAAATCTGAAAGGCGTGCAGATCGAGTGGTAAATGCTAAGAGGCTTACAAATTGGATGGCAAATAGTGAAAGTTCTCGATTTAAGTAGGGCTTGTTTTTGTTGTCTGTTTTCCTTAACCTTTGTAGAGTTTGTTTTAGCTTTCTTGGCAAAACCTGATCGTCAATTCAATCTTCACATATGCATGCAAGAGGCTGTCCGGAGGCGAGGCGAGGCGAGGGGAGGACAAACAGCGAGCGACGGCGGTGGTCGTAGACTCGTGGAGGAGACGATTGCGTCTCGATGACGGTTTGAACCCACTACGAGGTGGTTCCACATGTCCCATATGGCCCAGCACGTTATTTGCTATCCCTTTCCTTGCTTGGTCCTCCTGAGATGTCCCATCCAAAATGTGCGGCTGAGATTGGGTACGCCAGTGGAGTCGAGGCAGTTTTTCACGAAGGTCATTCCCTTATTTGGTATTGACAGTTGACTTCATGGGCCTCAAGCCAATCGCGTTGAGAGATTCTTTGGCCTCAAGCCAGCCAAGTTAGTGGGCCTCTGTATGAGTGTGTCATTTGGGCTTGACTCATGCCATTCGCTATTATCTACAGGTGCTTTGAGATTGAAATAAGTTTACTTTCGGTCCCTTATCTTGATATCGAGTTTGAATCACGTTTTTTAACTGTACTACCAGATATAATGCATCCCTCAACTTACAATACTAGAGTACTCGAGGTCCCTGGACAACATTGTGTCCGATTTCAGCTGACGTGGCAAGTTGACTATGATCAACCCGATCGAGTCGCATGGGATCCACATGTCGCTGGCCTCGTCTTCCTTCTCTCTCACCCTCTCCCCGGTATTTCCTATCTCTCTTCAGGCCTCACGGCGGTTGTTGGGGAGGCGAGCGGCTGGCGTGACGTCACCTTGCTCTCTAGGAAGGCCTCGGGCTTGCTGTGCAGATGCTCGACAACAACGTTTTTTTCCTGGAAATAGAGTTGCGCCTCAAGCGACGCTTCATCTGGACCCTCTCCTTGCAGAGTTCGTCGCCGAGCTGCAACATCTCCCTCTCCTTCTCTAGCTCCTCATGTGCCCTCTCGGCCTCCCACCTCATCTCCTCCACCTCCTCACTACTTCTGGCAAACTCATCACGTAGCTACTCGATGACGGTGTTCTTCTCCTCGAACTGGAGTCGCGCCTCAGCGGCGCTTCGTCTGGACCCTCTCCTCGCAGAGCTCGTCGGTGAACCTGTCACGCCCGATTTTCGTTCGGAATTAAAAATCATTAAATAATTCATTTTCTAGAAATTAAATAAAATGAAAAGCTTATTAATTAAGTGAAAGTATTAAGGAAATAAAAATTTACTTTAAAAATCATGTCTGGAAATATTTTTAAAATATTCTCCATGCCCTAATGTACTCTCCGAAATTTTTCGTGAAATTTTGGAGCTCCGAAATAATTTTAATAATACAAAGAGCATTTAAGTAATTATTTAAATAAAATAATTAATCATTAAATAATATGTTTGAATTTTTATTAAATAATTTGAGTGTTCATCTAATTTCAGGATTTTTCTTGGAATTATTTGAGCATTGGAAGTTTAGATAAAAATTCAAGGAAGTTTTGAACAAAAAGTCTACTTTGCCTCCCTGGCGCTACAGTGCTTCTTCAACCTCCAGCCAGGCAGCAGCCAGTTCGACTTTTCTCTCTCCCGTGAAAAAACCCTAGTGCAGCCATCAATTGATCTGCTTCCCCGGTCGATTCCCCTCCCATTTGATTGTAAAAATCGATTCCCCTTCACCTCCTCATTATTTCCCCTCTTGAATCAACCCCAATCGTGCACTAATGAGTCTTGAATCGATGCATGTTCATCTCCGGTGAACCGACGCCATGAATGGCCGGCGCCGTTTCTCCCTCCGGCCGACCCCTCCTTTTCCTCTCCCCGGCGTCCCTCTCCCTCCCCCGGCCTATAAAAGGGTGCCCAGCCCCCCTCCTTTCTTCCCCACACCATCCTCCCTTCCCTCTCCCTCATTCACTTCTCTGTTGAGCGCAAGGAACCACGGGAACAACGACGTCACTAGCAATCCGAAGCTGTCAGCCGCCTCTTCCTCACCACCGGCATTCTTCGTCGTCTCCTCGCCGTTCTCGCTGCTCCGGTGAGCTTGCCGCCACCCACTGCCATCTCTCCCTTTCCTCTGTTTTCATGTCTCCCTCTCAAGCAGCAGCAGTGGTTCAAATTGCGAAAATAATTCACGAATTCGTAAATCGCTATTCAAACAACGCCTAAAATTCAAACGGCCATATCTTGACCGTTTGAACTCGGAATCGACCCGTTCAAATTGCTAATTTTTTTCCTTAAACAGTGTAGAACCCATTTTTGTGCTTTGTTTTGGTATCTTATATGGTTGTTATTTATCTTTTGGCCTTTTTCTTTTGCGTTCGTCGCGTCTTGTAGATCCGGAAGAGCCGCTCTACCTCGAGGTCGACCTTGAAGACTTTGGTAGCGAGCAAGGCAAGTCATGTCATTTTGATCATATTGCTATCCGAGTTTACAAAATTATGTTTATTTAAATTATTGCATTTCGCTTTATTAAATTTCCGCGCGTATCACTGTTTTGTTTAGCCGTACCGATTCTCCTTGTTATAGCCTTATTAATTGTATTATTATCAACCTTGGTAACCCTAGGAAAAATAAGACTAGTGAGTACTTTATATTTGTGGTGCTTACTAGTAAAAATTTAGGAATATGCTTAGCCTTGCTTAAATAGAAACAGTTAGATGTTTTCAATAATTAGACTAAGAACTAATTTGTAAATAATGGAAATATTGGTTGTTTAGCTTTGACAATAAATTTCCCTTCAAAATTTCCCCAACCATGTTTTCTACTGGGCATGAGGTGCATGGTTTTGTTAGTCGCACCCTCGCCGCCATAAGGACCGGTCTTCGGCCTCTGTTGCAAGGCATATTCCGTACTACCACCGTCTAATGGGTAAGGCTTAACACGTCGACTAGTACGGTCGAAACAAACAAGACACGGATAGGGATGGATGAAGCCCTAGGAAGGGTTGAAGCCCATGGGCGGACGTCTCGCAAGTGAAGGCTCGAACGAGTCGAGATGCACGGGGCATAGGATGTCCGCTCGACCTGGGCACTGGCGGGGGAAGTCTATGTCGGTCTTCTTTGTTTAGGGCAGTACTAAGCGATGAGTTATGTCATGGCTTCCGTCCGTATGCCATGGTGGCATGTGGCGCGTCGCAACACGTGAGGAAGACATGTCCGGTGGGTAAAGATGTACACCTCGATCGAGTAAATCTATTCGAATAGCCGCGCCTCGGTTATGGGCAAGCCAAGCGATGTACCCAAGTTAGACTTTAATTCTATTTAAAACTGAATAATTAAAGATAGCACTTGTTGGTCGGTCGGGCAAGATCGCGTTGGTGCGCGGTTTGATAATAATATGATTAGAGATAGGCTCGTGTTTTCATTAAATGCCTTTAAATATTTAAATGCTTGAAATGCTGTTTTTGTGCAAAATAGCTTTATATATAAATTCCTTGTACTCCCTTGCATTATATTTGCATTTTTCCGCATGGCTTGTTGAGTACGAAGGTTGTACTCACCTTGCTCCTTTTCCCTTCCAGCAGAGGAGTGTTTCGAGGTTGAAGGCTTTGGTGTCTAGCTCGTGCTCGCCGTCAAAGCGCCCGTGGTGGCCCGTCTTAGCCGTCGTCTTTTATTTGTCTATCTTTCGTGTTGGGCCTTTGGTCGCCCATGTAATAAAGTACTCTATCTACGCTTCCGCTTGTTTACTCTGTTATTTACCAACTATGTAATGTGTACCTTGCCTCCCGAGACAAGGATTTATGCACTCACAATCGGAATATAGTGTTCTATTTTCCGGGCGTGACAAGTTGGTATCGTAGCCTCCTTTGACCCTAGGACGAGCGAGACAACCCCTAGAATTTTTTTAAAATTTCGTCCCTATTTACGAAAACTTGTATTCTATCTTTACTCGCTTACTCTATTAAAAATTTCTTACCGATCTTTCATTTTCAAAAATTTTGTAGATGGCCCTCCCTTGACCCGTCTCGATATGGGCGGGATGGTTTCGTTCGGAGCCGTGTCACCTTTGCCTTCATCTCGGCTACACCAATGAGGTGGAGTACACGGGAGTGAAGCTTCTCGCTACGACAACGACGACGCTCCCAGTGCGGAATGGGAGGTCACGGCTACCCTCCTTTCCGCCACCCCACGCTCCTCGCCGACGCCTCTGAAGGAGACACATTTGTGGAGGCTTGCCGAGCACGGCGCTTCTCCTCATCGGCATGCTGGGGATGACGTACAACTACGAGCTACAAGACACTCCGTACCGCTACCACCCTCGTCGCATGGACCCGAGCGACTACGCCGGCTCAGGGGGACCCGCTTGGAGGACGACACCACCGTTCGTCACCTTGCTCGGATGGTGGAGGCCTATGACACCGCTCGCATCGACTTCCATAGGCTCGTGAAGCGCGGGTTGGTGGAGAACAACTGCGGATCCCGAGTCCGCGCCAGAAAACCCGAGTCTCAAGAAGGAGCTCGACGCCTTGGAGGAGGAAATGCGTCGGCTCAAGCTCGCCAACGGCCGGACGCCTCTCCCAAGCGTCGCCGTGTCGCGCGCTCAAGATCACTATCCGCAAGAGCACCACCAGGCCGTCCCTCGTTCGCAAGGCCCCGGCGAAGGCAAGGTTCGACTCAAGGCCCTCGCAGCGACGCCTCCAGCGGGTAGCACTCCTCCGACGACGGACGAATAGCTTCGGGCGCGTGTGTTTTTCCTCGTTTGTCTTATGGCTCTTTGGTGTGAGTGGGCACACCTATACGCCCGTTGTGGTATAGCTTCGCCCGTTAAAACTTGAGCTATCTCACCAACATCGTATAATAAAAATCTAAATAAGTTGGGTTAATAGTTTGACTCTTGCTTTTCTTTTCTCGTCTCCTTATCCTTCTCTTGCTTGGTTCGGTCGGATGGTGAACACCGGGAGGTCGCGGTGATGAGCACAGGCGAAGGCAATGCACGTGATCATGAGAACGCACCACCGCCCTCCACCACCCCCACCTCATGACAATCCCATTCTCACCCGATACTAGCTCAACAAACCAATATGATGGCTGCTCTTCTCCATCATATGCAAAACTGAATGCCGCTAACGCTCCACCACCTCCCTCCCACCCAAGCTCGCGAATTCCTACGTATTCGCCCACCCACTTTCTCTAGCACCTCCAACCCCGTAGATGCTATAGATTGGCTGCACACCCTCAACAAGAAACTTGACCTAATCCAGGTGCACCGATGCGAAAAGTTGCCTTCGCGCCCACCAACTCCAAGGACCCGCTTCGAATGGTGGGACCAGGTTCCAAGCCACCCAACCTCGTAGAATGACCTATCACTTGGGGTCGCTTCAACGCCGCATTTAGAAAGTCTCATGTGCCTGGTATTATGGCTTTGAAGAAGCGAGAGTTTCGGGATCTAAAGCAAGGCAACCACTCAAGAATGTAATATTTGCAAGAATTCAACCGTCTTGCCGATATGCCCCGAGGAAGTACGCGAAGATGAAGATAAGCGGAAAAGTTTCTCTCAGACTCAACCCCGATCCGTTGGCAGTTGATCTCCGAGACTATGTCGATTTCCGGCGTTTGGTGGACAAGTCTATCCGCCAGAAGCCAAGAACAAAGAACTCGATAGTCTCAAGCGTCGCATGGCAAACTTCAAGGCACAACAGGGCCAAGTCGAAGCTCCGTTATACCACTCCTCATCACGGTGGATCTTCCTCCAACTCACGCTCCGCCACTTCCTCTATGCAATTTGTCAACGTGTCTTCATCGCAATGCGAGAACCGGGCGATAAACCGTGCACCTCGTCCTACTCCAACAGCAGCACCAAGAGTGCCAACCAACAAAGACCGTGATGGAAAAGTCCTCCTATGCTTCAATCGCCATGAACCGGGCATTTTGCTAACAAATGCCCGGCCGAAGCGCCGCAAGGCGGCACCCGCGCAACAATGGTGACAAGAACAACATGATCGGGGACGTGTGAACCACGTCACTGCAGAGGATGTGCGGCGACTCAAGTTATCATTGGTACATTTACGTTAATTCTGTTTGTGCATCAATTTTATTTGATTCTGGAGCAACACACTCATTCATATCAAGAAAATTTGTGGCGCAACATAACTTGAGGGTAGAAAGCCTTAGCAATGCTATGCTAATTACTACCCCGTGGTCAAATGCCACTCGGCGGTTCAGTCCATCGGTGTCCATAGAAATCCAAGGGATTCCTTTTCTAGCCAATCTCATCCTTCCGGAATCCAAAGATCTAGATGTCATCCTTGGAATGAACTTTCTTGCTCGCCATCAAGTGGTATTGGATTGTGCCCGTAGAACCATCACGTTACACAATGGTCCCGATCGACCGGTCATCGCCTATGCTCATCCCACCCGACTCCGCCCGCAAGTTCGCATCGAGTCCGTCTTGAAGGAATCTCAATAGTCAAGGATTACGCGGATGTGTTCCCCGAAGACTTGCCGAATGCCCCCAAAAGAGAGATTGAGTTTCGAATTGATCTAGTACACAGTCGCACCTATCTCCAAAAGACCGTATCGGATGGGCGCCAACGAATTGGCCAAGTAAAGAAGCAAGTGGATGAATTGAAAGAGAAAGGGTATATTCGTCCCAAGACATCCCCATGGGGAGCACCGGTAATCTTTGTTGAGAAGAAAGACAAGACCAAACGAATGTGTATCGATTATCGTGGGCTCAATGAAGTCACTATCAAGAACAAATACCCATTACCTCGGATCGATGATTTGTTTGATCAATTGAAGGGAGCCGCTGTATTCTCCAAGATTGATCTCCGATCAGGATATCACCGCCTACGAATCCGTGAAGAAGATATCCCCAAGACGGCCTTCACCACCGGATATGGTCTATATGAATGTACAGAATGTCATTCGGGTTGACCAATGCTCTGCTTTCTTTATGAACTTGATGAACAAAGTTTTCATGGAGTATCTGGATAAGTTCGTGGTTGTCTTCATCGATGACATTTTGATTTATTCTAAGACAAAAGAAGAGCATGAGCAACATTTGCGTCTAACCCTAGAGAAACTCGGACGCATCAACCGTATGCCAAATTTAGTAAATGTGAATTCGGTTGTCGAAGTAAAGTTCTTAGGCCATGTCATATCTCGCTCAAGGAGTGGCAGAGACCCCACTACGCTTGAATCGCTTATCAAGTGGAATCAACCCAAACAATCACTCAAATTCGTAGCTTCCTGGGATTGGCGGTATTACGCCGTTCATTGAAAACTTCTCGAAGATAGCTAGACCAATGACTCGCTTATTGAAGAAAGAAGAAAAGTTTGTATGGACCCCACAATGCGAGAAGGCGTTTCAATTGCTCAAAAACAAACCGGTGTCCTCTCCAGCTTTGGTTCCGCGATATTAACAAAGATTTCCAAGTGTATTGTGATGCCTCCCGTCAAGGTTTGGGTTGTGTGTTAATGCAAGAAGGACATGTGGTGGCTTATGCATCCCGACAGCTACGTCCGCATGAGAACAACTACCCCACTCATGATCTTGAGTTGGCAATAGTAGTGCATGCTTTAAAAATTTGGCGTCATTATCTCGTTGGGAATCGTTGCGAGCTATACACCGATCATAAGAGCTTGAAGTATATTTTCACCCAGAGATCTAAACCTACGCCAAAGAAGGTGGTTGGAATTAATCAAGGATTACGATGTGGGAATTCACTATCACCCCGGAAAGCCAACGTGGTGGCTGATGCTCGAGTAGAAAAAGCTACCGCAACACGGTTCATCTCGAGCGGTATTCTTCTCTTCTTTGCAAGGAGATAGAATCGTTGAATCTAGGCATCGTCAAGCGAGGTTTTCTAGCAACCTTAGAAGCTAGGCCTTTGCTTCTTGATCAAATTCGCGAAGCCCGAAAGATGACACCGATATTAAAGAACTCGGAGAAATATGAGGAGAGGAAAAGCAACCGGTTTTGTTGAGGATGAATACGGAGCAATCTGGAATGGAGATCGTATCCGTGTCCCAAACATTCCGTAAATAAAGAAGCTCATCCTACAAGAAGCACATGAAAGCCGTACTCCATCCACCCGTAGTACCAAGATGTATTTAGACTTGAAAGCCAAGTATTGGTGGGTCGCATGAAGCGGGAGATAGCTGAATTTGTGGCCTTATGTGATGTATGTCAACGAATCAAAGCGAACACCGAGAGACCGGCGGGATTGCTTCAACCACTCCAGTTCCGGAGTGGAAATGGGAGGAAATTGGAATGGATTTTATTACCGGTCTTCCCGAACTCAAGGTGGATATGACTCAATCTGGGTAGTCGTTGATAGACGACGAAAGTGGCACGTTTCATTCGGTCAAAACTACTTACTCAGCAAAGAAATTGCGTAACTATATTTTGCTCGCATCGTTTGTCTTCATGGTGTTCAAGAAGATCGTGTCGACCGAGGTAGTCAATTTACTTCCAAGTTTTGGCAAAAGTTGCAAGAGGAATTGGGAACACGATTGAATTTTAGCACCGCTTACCACCCACAAACAGATGGCTGACGAACGAATCAATCGATTCTTGAAGACATGCTTCGGGCTTGTGTCCTTGATTTTAGGAAAACTTGGGATAAGAGTCTCCCTTATGCAGAATTTTCATACAACAATAGCTATCAGTCCAGTCTACAAATGGCTCCGTATGAAGCTTTGTATGGCCGAAAGTGTAGAACCCCACTCCTTTGGGATCGGACGGGGAACGACGGTTTTTGGTACGATGTTCTTAGAGAAGCCGAGGAAAAAGTTAGGATCATCCAAAAGAACTTGAAAGTGGCCCAGCTAGACGGAAAGAGCTATGCGACAATCGTAGTCGAGATCTTACTTTCGGCCGGTGATTATGTGTATTTACGAGTCACTCCACTTAGGGAGTTCAAAGATTCAACACGAAAGGGAAGCTTGCACCGAGATATGTGGGACCGTACAAGATCTTGAGCGAAGAGGAGAAGTTGCCTATCGCCGACTTGCCGCTTACATTGGGAAGTGTCCACGACGTGTTCCATGTCTCCCAACTCAAGAAATGTCTCCGAGTGCCGATAGAGCAAGCCGATCCTACGCAGATCGAGATCCAAGAGGATTTAACTTATGTGGAGAAGCCAATCAAAATCTTGGACATCTCGAAAGGCATACACGCAATCGAGTCATCCGTTTTTGCAAGGTTCGGTGGAGCAATCATTCGAAGAAGAAGCCACCGGGAGCGCGAAGACGAGTTGAAGTCGCCCATCCCCATCTCTTCGGCGGTGCTTCCGAATCTCGGGGTCGAGATTCCTGTAAGGGGGTAGGTTTGTCACGCCCGATTTTCGTTCGGGATTAAAAATCATTAAATAATTCATTTTCTAGAAATTAAATAAAATGAAAAGCTTATTAATTAAGTGAAAGTATTAAGGAAATAAAAATTTACTTTAAAAATCATGTCTGGAAATATTTTTAAAATATTCTCCATGCCCTAATGTACTCTCCGAAATTTTTCGTGAAATTTTGGAGCTCCGAAAATAATTTTAATAATACAAAGAGCATTTAAGTAATTATTTAAATAAAATAATTAATCATTAAATAATATGTTTGAATTTTTATTAAATAATTTGAGTGTTCATCTAATTTCAGGATTTTTCTTGGAATTATTTGAGCATTGGAAGTTTAGATAAAAATTCAAGGAAGTTTTGAACAAAAAGTCTACTTTGCCTCCCTGGCGCTACAGTGCTTCTTCAACCTCCAGCCAGGGAGCAGCCAGTTCGACTTTTCTCTCTCCCGTGAAAAAACCCTAGTGCAGCCATCAATTGATCTGCTTCCCGGTCGATTCCCCTCCCATTTGATTGTAAAAATCGATTCCCCTTCACCTCCTCATTATTTCCCCTCTTGAATCAACCCCAATCGTGCACTAATGAGTCTTGAATCGATGCATGTTCATCTCCGGTGAACCGACGCCATGAATGGCCGGCGCCGTTTCTCCCTCCGGCCGACCCCTCCTTTTCCTCTCCCCGGCGTCCCTCTCCCTCCCCGGCCTATAAAAGGGTGCCCAGCCCCCTCCTTTCTTCCCCACACCATCCTCCCTTCCCTCTCCCTCATTCACTTCTCTGTTGAGCGCAAGGAACCACGGGAACAACGACGTCACTAGCAATCCGAAGCTGTCAGCCGCCTCTTCCTCACCACCGGCATTCTTCGTCGTCTCCTCGCCGTTCTCGCTGCTCCGGTGAGCTTGCCGCCACCCACTGCCATCTCTCCCTTTCCTCTGTTTTCATGTCTCCCTCTCAAGCAGCAGCAGTGGTTCAAATTACGAAAATAATTTACGAATTCGTAAATCGCTATTCAAACAACGCCTAAAATTCAAACGGCCATATCTTGACCGTTTGAACTCGGAATCGACCCGTTCAAATTGCTAATTTTTTTTCCTTAAACAGTGTAGAACCCATTTTTGTGCTTTGTTTTGGTATCTTATATGGTTGTTATTTATCTTTTGGCCTTTTTCTTTTGCGTTCGTCGCGTCTTGTAGATCCGGAAGAGCCGCTCTACCTCGAGGTCGACCTTGAAGACTTTGGTAGCGAGCAAGGCAAGTCATGTCATTTTGATCATATTGCTATCCGAGTTTACAAAATTATGTTTATTTAAATTATTGCATTTCGCTTTATTAAATTTCCGCGCGTATCACTTGTTTTGTTTAGCCGTACCGATTCTCCTTGTTATAGCCTTATTAATTGTATTATTATCAACCTTGGTAACCCTAGGAAAAATAAGACTAGTGAGTACTTTATATTTGTGGTGCTTACTAGTAAAAATTTAGGAATATGCTTAGCCTTGCTTAAATAGAAACAATTAGATGTTTTCAATAATTAGACTAAGAACTAATTTGTAAATAATGGAAATATTGGTTGTTTAGCTTTGACAATAAATTTCCCCTTCAAAATTTCCCCAACCATGTTTTCGCTGGGCATGAGGTGCATGGTTTTGTTAGTCGCACCTCGGCCGCCATAAGGACCGGTCTTCGGGCCTCGTTGCAAGGCATATTCCGTACTACCACCGTCTAATGGGTAAGGCTTAACACGTCGACTAGTACGGTCGAAACAAACAAGACACGGATAGGGATGGATGAAGCCCTAGGAAGGGTTGAAGCCCATGGGCGGACGTCTCGGCAAGTGAAGGCTCGAACGAGTCGAGATGCTGGGGGCATAGGCTGCTGCTCGACCTGGGCACTGGCGGGGAAGTCTATGTCGGTCTTCTTTGTTTAGGGCAGTACTAAGCGATGAGTTATGTCATGGCTTCCGTCCGTATGCCATGGTGGCATGTGGCGCGTCGCAACACGTGAGGAAGACATGTCCGGTGGGTAAAGATGTACACCTCGATCGAGTAAATCTATTCGAATAGCCGCGCCCTCGGTCATGGGCAAGCCAAGCGATGTACCCAAGTTAGACTTTAATTCTATTTAAAACTGAATAATTAAAGATAGCACTTGTTGGTGCAGGTCGGGGCAAGATCGCGTTGGTGCGCGGTTTGATAATAATATGATTAGAGATAGGCTCGTGTTTTCATTAAATGCCTTTAAATATTTAAATGCTTGAAATGCTTGTTTTTGTGCAAAATAGCTTTATATATAAATTCCTTGTACTCCCTTGCATTATATTTGCATTTTTCCGGCATGGCTTGTTGAGTACGAAGGTTGTACTCGCCTTGCTCCTTTTCCTTCCAGCAGAGGAGTGTTTCGAGGTTGAAGGCTTTGGTGTCTAGCTCGTGCTGCCGTCAAAGCGCCCGTGGTGGCCCGTCTTAGCTGTCGTCTTTTATTTGTCTATCTTTCGGTGTTGGGCCTTTGGTCGCCCATGTAATAAAGTACTCTATCTACGCTTCCGCTTGTTTACTGTTATTTACCAACTATGTAATGTGTACCTTGCCTCCGAGACAAGGATTTATGCACTCACAATCGGAATATAGTGTTCTATTTTCCGGGCGTGACAAGTTGGTATCGAGCCTCCTTTGACCCTAGGACGAGCGAGACAACCCCTAGAATTTTTTTTAAAATTTCGTCCCTATTTACGAAAACTTGTATTCTATCTTTACCTCGCTTACTCTATTAAAAATTTCTTACGATCTTTCATTTTCAAAAATTTTGTAGATGGCCCTCCCCTTGACCCGTCTCGGATATGGGCGGGATGGTTTCGTTACGGAGCTGCGTCACCTTTGCCTTCATCTCGGCTACACCAATGAGGTGGAGTACACGGGAGTGAAGCTTCCTGCTACCGAAACGACGACGCGCTCCCAGGCGAGATGGGAGGTCACGGCTACCCTCCTTTCCGCCACCCCATCGCTCCTCCGATCGCCTCGTGAAGGAGACACATTTGTGGAGGCTTGCCGAGCACGGCGCTTCTCCTCATCGGCATGCTTGGGATGACGTACAACTACGAGCTACAGCACACTCCGTACCGCTACCACCCTCGTCGCATGGACCCGAGCGACTACGCCGGCCGGGGGACCCGCTTGGAGGACGACACCACCGTTCGTCACCTTGCTCGGATGGTGGAGGCCTATGACACTGCTCGCATCGACTTCCATAGGCTCGTGAAGCGCGGGTTGGTGGAGAACAACTGCGGATCCCGAGTCTGCGCCGGAAAACCCGAGTCTCAAGAAGGAGCTCGACGCCTTGGAGGAGGAAATGCGTCGGCTCAAGCTCGCCAACGGCCGGACGCCTCTCCCAAGCGTCGCCGTGTCCGCGCACTCGAAGATCACTATCCGCAAGAGCACCACCAGGCCGTCCCTCGTTCGCAAGGCCCCGCGCGAAGGCAAGGTTCGACTCGAAGGCCCTCGCAGCGACGCCTCCGCGGTGGTAGCACTCCTCCGATGCGACAGAATAGCTTCGGGCGCGTGTGTTTTCCTCGTTTGTCTTATGGCTCTTTGGTGTGAGTGGGCACACCTATACCCCGTTGTGGTATAGCTTCGCCTGTTAAAACTTGAGCTATCTCACCAACATCGAGTATAATAAAAATCTAAATAAGTTGGGTTAATAGTTTGACTCTTGCTTTTCTTTTTCGTCTCCTTATCCTTCTCTTGCTTGGTTCGGTCGGATGGTGAACACCGGGAGGTCGGCGGCGATGAGCACAGGCGAAGGCAATGCACGTGATCATGAGAACGCACCACCGCCCCTCCACCACCCCCACCTCATGACAATCCCATTCTCACCCGGATACTAGCTCAACAAACCAATATGATGGCTGCTCTTCTCCATCATATGCAAAACGAAATGCCGCTAACGCTCCACCACCTCCCCTCCCCCCCAAGCTCGCAGAATTCCTACGTATTCGCCCACCCACTTTCTCTAGCACCTCCAACCCCGTAGATGCTATAGATTGGCTGCACACCCTCAACAAGAAACTTGACCTAATCCGGTGCACCGATTGAAAAGTTGCCTTCGCTGCCCACCAACTCCAAGGACCCGCTTCGAATGGTGGGACCGGTTCCAAGCCACCCAACACGTAGAACGACCTATCACTTGGGGTCGCTTCAACGCCGCATTTAGAAAGTCTCATGTGCCGGTGGTATTATGGCTTTGAAGAAGCGAGAGTTTCGGATCTAAAGCAAGGCAACCACTCGAACAGAATATTTGCAAGAATTCAACCGTCTTGCCGGATATGCCCCGAGGAAGTACGCGAAGATGAAGATAAGCGGGAAAAGTTTCTCTCGGGACTCAACCCCGATCTGCGTGCAGCTTGATCTCCGGTGACTATGTCGATTTCCGGCGTTTGGTGGACAAGTCTATCCGCCGGAAGCCAAGAACAAAGAACTCGATAGTCTCAAGCGTCGCATGGCAAACTTCAAGGCACAACGGGGGCCAAGTCGAAGCTCCGTTATACCACTCCTCATCACGGTGGATCTTCCTCCAACTCACGCGTTCCGCCCGCTTCCTCTATGCAATTTGTCAACGGGTCTTCATCGCAACGCAGAACCGGGCGATAAACCGTGCACCTCGTCCTACTCCAACAAGCGGCACCAAGAGTGCCAACCAACAAAGACCGTGATGGAAAAGTCCTCCTATGCTTCAATCCATGAACCGGGGCATTTTGCTAACAAATGCCCGAAGCCGAAGCGCCTGCAAGGCCAGGCACCAGTCTGCAACAATGGTGACAGCAACAACATGATCAGGGGACGTGTGAACCACGTCCTGCAGAGGATGTGCGGGCGGCTCGGAAGTTATCATTGGTACATTTGTTAATTCTGTTTGTGCATCAATTTTATTTGATTCGAGCAACACACTCATTCATATCAAGAAAATTTGTGGCGCAACATAACTTGAGGGTAGAAAGCCTTAGCAATGCTATGCTAATTACTACCCCGGTGGTCAAATGCCAGCTCAGCAGTTCAGTCCATCAGTGTCCATAGAAATCCAAGGGATTCCTTTTCTAGCCAATCTCATCCTTCTGGAATCCAAAGATCTAGATGTCATCCTTGGAATGAACTTTCTTGCTCGCCATCAAGTGGTATTGGATTGTGCCCGTAGAACCATCACGTTACACAATGGTCCTGATCAGCCAGTCATCGCCTATGCTCATCCCACCCTGACCTGCCCGCAAGTTCTGCATCAGGTCCGTCTTGAAGGAATCTCAATAGTCAAGGATTACGCGGATGTGTTCCCCGAAGACTTGCTAGGAATGCCCCCCAAAAGAGAGATTGAGTTTCGAATTGATCTAGTACACAGTACGCACCTATCTCCAAAAGACCGTATCGGATGGGCGCCAACGAATTGGCCAAGTAAAGAAGCAAGTGGATGAATTGAAAGAGAAAGGGTATATTCGTCCCAGACACATCCCCATGGGGAGCACGGTAATCTTTGTTGAGAAGAAAGACAAGACCAAACGAATGTGTATCGATTATCGTGGGCTCAATGAAGTCACTATCAAGAACAAATACCCATTACCTCGGATCGATGATTTGTTTGATCAATTGAAGGGAGCCGCTGTATTCTCCAAGATTGATCTCCGATCAGGATATCACCACTACGAATCCGTGAAGAAGATATCCCCAAGACGGCCTTCACCACCGGATATGGTCTATATGAATGTACGAATGTCATTCGGGTTGACCAATGCTCCGCTTTCTTTATGAACTTGATGAACAAAGTTTTCATGGAGTATCTGGATAAGTTCGTGGTTGTCTTCATCGATGACATTTTGATTTATTCTAAGACAAAAGAAGAGCATGAGCAACATTTGCGTCTAACCCTAGAGAAACTCGGGACGCATCAACCGTATGCCAAATTTAGTAAATGTGAATTCTGGTTGTCGAAGTAAAGTTCTTAGGCCATGTCATATCTGCTCAAGGAGTGGCGGTAGACCCCACTACGTTGAATCGGTTATCAAGTGGAATCAACCCAAAACAGTCACTCAAATTCGTAGCTTCCGGGATTGGCGGGTATTACCGCCGGTTCATTGAAAACTTCTCGAAGATAGCTAGACCAATGACTCGCTTATTGAAGAAAGAAGAAAAGTTTGTATGGACCCCACAATGCGAGAAGGCGTTTCAATTGCTCAAAAACAAACCGGTGTCCTCTCCGTTTGGTTCGCCAGATATTAACAAAGATTTCCAAGTGTATTGTGATGCCTCCCGTCAAGGTTTGGGTTGTGTGTTAATGCAAGAAGGACATGTGGTGGCTTATGCATCCCGACATTACGTCCGCATGAGAACAACTACCCCACTCATGATCTTGAGTTGGCAGTAGTGCATGCTTTAAAAATTTGGCGTCATTATCTCGTTGGGAATCGTTGCGAGCTATACACCGATCATAAGAGCTTGAAGTATATTTTCACCCATAGGATCTAAACCTACGCCAAAGAAGGTGGTTGGAATTAATCAAGGATTACGATGTGGGAATTCACTATCACCCGGAAAGCCAACGTGGTGGCCGATGCTCGAGTAGAAAAAGCTACGCAACACGGTTCATCTCGAGCAGTATTCTTCTCTTCTTTGCAAGGAGATAGAATCGTTGAATCTAGGCATCGTCAAGCGAGGTTTTCTAGCAACCTTAGAAGCTAGGCCTTTGCTTCTTGATCAAATTCGCGAAGCCCGAAAGATGACACCGATATTAAAGAACTCGGGAGAAATATGAGGAGAGGAAAAGCAACTGGTTTTGTTGAGGATGAATACGGAGCAATGGAATGGAGATCGTATCGTGTCCCAAACATTCCAGAAATAAAGAAGCTCATCCTACAAGAAGCACATGAAAGCCAGTACTCCATCCACCCAGGTAGTACCAAGATGTATTTAGACTTGAAAGCCAAGTATTGGTGGGTCAGCATGAAGCGGGAGATAGCTGAATTTGTGGCCTTATGTGATGTATGTCAACGAATCAAAGCGGAACACCGAGACCAGCGGGATTGCTTCAACCACTCCGTTCCGGAGTGGAAATGGGAGGAAATTGGAATGGATTTTATTACCGGTCTTCCCCGAACTCAAGGTGGATATGACTCAATCTGGGTAGTCGTTGATAGACTGACGAAAGTGGCACGTTTCATTCCGGTCAAAACTACTTACTCAGGCAGCAAATTGGCAGAACTATATTTTGCTCGCATCGTTTGTCTTCATGGTGTTCCGAAGAAGATCGTGTCTGACCGAGGTAGTCAATTTACTTCCAAGTTTTGGCAAAAGTTGCAAGAGGAATTGGGAACACGATTGAATTTTAGCACTGCTTACCACCCGCAAACAGATGGCCAGACAGAACGAATCAATCAGATTCTTGAAGACATGCTTCGGGCTTGTGTCCTTGATTTTAGGAAAACTTGGGATAAGAGTCTCCCTTATGCAGAATTTTCATACAACAATAGCTATCAGTCCAGTCTACAAATGGCTCCGTATGAAGCTTTGTATGGCCGAAAGTGTAGAACCCCACTCCTTTGGGATCAGACAGGGGAACGACAGGTTTTGGTACGGATGTTCTTAGAGAAGGCGAGGAAAAGTTAGGATCATCCAAAAGAACTTGAAAGTGGCCCGGTCTAGACAGGAAGAGCTATGCGGACAATCGTCGTCGAGATCTTACTTTCGGCGGTGATTATGTGTATTTACGAGTCACTCCACTTAGGGAGTTCAAAGATTCAACACGAAAGGGAAGCTTGCACCGAGATATGTGGGACCGTACAAGATCTTGAGCGAAGAGGAGAAGTTGCCTATCGCTCGACTTGCCGCTTACATTGGGAAGTGTCCACGACGTGTTCCATGTCTCCCAACTCAAGAAATGTCTCCGAGTGCCGATAGAGCAAGCCGATCCTACGCAGATCGAGATCCAAGAGGATTTAACTTATGTGGAGAAGCCAATCAAAATCTTGGACATCTCGAAAGGCATACACGCAATCGAGTCATCCGTTTTTGCAAGGTTCGGTGGAGCAATCATTCGAAGAAGAAGCCACTGGGAGCGCGAAGACGAGTTGAAGTCGCCCATCCCCATCTCTTCGTGCTTCCGAATCTCGGGGTCGAGATTCCTGTAAGGGGGTAGGTTTGTCACGCCCGATTTTCGTTCGGGATTAAAAATCATTAAATAATTCATTTTCTAGAAATTAAATAAAATGAAAAGCTTATTAATTAAGTGAAAGTATTAAGGAAATAAAAATTTACTTTAAAAATCATGTCTGGAAATATTTTTAAAATATTCTCCATGCCCTAATGTACTCTCCGAAATTTTTCGTGAAATTTTGGAGCTCCGAAATAATTTTAATAATACAAAGAGCATTTAAGTAATTATTTAAATAAAATAATTAATCATTAAATAATATGTTTGAATTTTTATTAAATAATTTGAGTGTTCATCTAATTTCAGGATTTTTCTTGGAATTATTTGAGCATTGGAAGTTTAGATAAAAATTCAAGGAAGTTTTGAACAAAAAGTCTACTTTGCCTCCCTGGCGCTACAGTGCTTCTTCAACCTCCAGCCAGGGAGCAGCCAGTTCGACTTTTCTCTCTCCCGTGAAAAACCCTAGTGCAGCCATCAATTGATCTGCTTCCCCGGTCGATTCCCTCCCATTTGATTGTAAAAATCGATTCCCCTTCACCTCCTCATTATTTCCCTCTTGAATCAACCCCAATCGTGCACTAATGAGTCTTGAATCGATGCATGTTCATCTCCGGTGAACCGACGCCATGAATGGCCGGCGCCGTTTCTCCCTCCGGCCGACCCCTCCTTTTCCTCTCCCCGGCGTCCCTCTCCCTCCCCGGCCTATAAAAGGGTGCCCAGCCCCCTCCTTTCTTCCCCACACCATCCTCCCTTCCCTCTCCCTCATTCACTTCTCTGTTGAGCGCAAGGAACCACGGGAACAACGACGTCACTAGCAATCCGAAGCTGTCAGCCGCCTCTTCCTCACCACCGGCATTCTTCGTCGTCTCCTCGCCGTTCTCGCTGCTCCGGTGAGCTTGCCGCCACCCACCGCCATCTCTCCCTTTCCTCTCGTTTTCATGTCTCCCTCTCAAGCAGCGAGTGGTTCAAATTACGAAAATAATTTACGAATTCAGTAAATCGCTATTCAAACAACGCCTAAAATTCAAACGGCCATATCTTGACCGTTTGAACTCGGAATCGACCCGTTCAAATTGCTAATTTTTTTCCTTAAACAGTGTAGAACCCATTTTTGTGCTTTGTTTTGGTATCTTATATGGTTGTTATTTATCTTTTGGCCTTTTCTTTTGCGTTCGTCGCGTCTTGTAGATCCGGAAGAGCCGCTCTACCTCGAGGTCGACCTTGAAGACTTTGGTAGCGAGCAAGGCAAGTCATGTCATTTTGATCATATTGCTATCCGAGTTTACAAAATTATGTTTATTTAAATTATTGCATTTCGCTTTATTAAATTTCCGCGCGTATCACTGTTTTGTTTAGCCGTACCGATTCTCCTTGTTATAGCCTTATTAATTGTATTATTATCAACCTTGGTAACCCTAGGAAAAATAAGACTAGTGAGTACTTTATATTTGTGGTGCTTACTAGTAAAAATTTAGGAATATGCTTAGCCTTGCTTAAATAGAAACAGTTAGATGTTTTCAATAATTAGACTAAGAACTAATTTGTAAATAATGGAAATATTGGTTGTTTAGCTTTGACAATAAATTTCCCCTTCAAAATTTCCCCAACCATGTTTTCGGTGGGCATGAGGTGCATGGTTTTGTTAGTCGCACCTCGGCGCCATAAGGACCGGTCTTCGGGCCTCTGTTGCAAGGCATATTCCGTACTACCACCTGTCTAATGGGTAAGGCTTAACACGTCGACTAGTACGGTCGAAACAAACAAGACACGGATAGGGATGGATGAAGCCCTAGGAAGGGTTGAAGCCCATGGGCGGACGTCTCTGGCAAGTGAAGGCTCAGAACGAGTCGAGATGCCTGGGGGCATAGACTGTCTGCTCGACCCAGGGCACCTGGCGGGGGAAGTCTATGTCGGTCTTCTTTGTTTAGGGCAGTACTAAGCGATGAGTTATGTCATGGCTTCCGTCCGTATGCCATGGTGGCATGTGGCGCGTCGCAACACGTGAGGAAGACATGTCTGGTGGGTAAAGATGTACACCTCTGATCAGAGTAAATCTATTCGAATAGCCGCGCCCTCGGTTATGGGCAAGCCAAGCGATGTACCCAAGTTAGACTTTAATTCTATTTAAAACTGAATAATTAAAGATAGCACTTGTTGGTCTGGGTCAGGGCAAGATCGCGTTGGTGCGCGGTTTGATAATAATATGATTAGAGATAGGCTCGTGTTTTCATTAAATGCCTTTAAATATTTAAATGCTTGAAATGCTGTTTTTGTGCAAAATAGCTTTATATATAAATTCCTTGTACTCCCTTGCATTATATTTGCATTTTTCCGGCATGGCTTGTTGAGTACGAAGGTTGTACTCAGCCTTGCTCCTTTTCCCTTCCAGCAGAGGAGTGTTTCGAGGTTGAAGGCTTTGGTGTCTAGCTCGTGCCTGCCGTCAAAGCGCCTGTGGTGGCCCGTCTTAGCTGTCGTCTTTTATTTGTCTATCTTTCAGTGTTGGGCCTTTGGTCGCCCATGTAATAAAGTACTCTATCTACGCTTCCGCTTGTTTACTCTGTTATTTACCAACTATGTAATGTGTACCTTGCCTCCTGAGACAAGGATTTATGCACTCACAATCGGAATATAGTGTTCTATTTTCCGGGCGTGACAAGTTGGTATCAGAGCCTCCTTTGACCCTAGGACGAGCGAGACAACCCCTAGAATTTTTTTTTAAAATTTCGTCCCTATTTACGAAAACTTGTATTCTATCTTTACCTGCTTACTCTATTAAAAATTTCTTACCGATCTTTCATTTTCAAAAATTTTGTAGATGGCCCTCCCCTTGACCCGTCTCGGATATGGGCGGGATGGTTTCGCTCGGAGCTGCGTCACCTTTGCCTTCATCTCGGCTACACCAATGAGGTGGAGTACACGGGAGTGAAGCTTCCTGCTACCAGCAACGACGACGCTCCCCAGGCAGAATGGGAGGTCACGGCTACCCTCCTTTCCAGCCACCCCAATCGCTCCTCGCTGACTGCCTCGGCTGAAGGAGACACATTTGTGGAGGCTTGCCGAGCACGGCGCTTCTCCTCATCGGCATGCGGGGATGACGTACAACTACGAGCTACAAGACACTCCGTACCGCTACCACCCTCGTCGCATGGACCCGAGCGACTACGCCAGCCTTCAGGGGACCCGCTTGGAGGACGACACCACCGTTCGTCACCTTGCTCGGATGGTGGAGGCCTATGACACCGCTCGCATCGACTTCCATAGGCTCGTGAAGCGCGGGTTGGTGGAGAACAACCTCGCGGATCCCGAGTCTCGCGCAGAAAACCCGAGTCTCAAGAAGGAGCTCGACGCCTTGGAGGAGGAAATGCGTCGGCTCAAGCTCGCCAACGGCCGGGACGCCTCTCCCAAGCGTCGCCGTGTCCGCCGCACCAAGATCACTATCCGCAAGAGCACCACCAGCCGTCCTTCGTTCGCAAGGCCCCGGCGAAGGCAAGGTTCGACTCAAGGCCCTCGCAGCCGACGCTCCAGCGGGGTAGCACTCCTCCGACAGCAGACGAATAGCTTCAGGGCGCGTGTGTTTTTCCTCGTTTGTCTTATGGCTCTTTGGTGTGAGTGGGCACAGCCTATACCGGCCCGTTGTGGTATAGCTTCGCCCTGTTAAAACTTGAGCTATCTCACCAACATCAGTATAATAAAAATCTAAATAAGTTGGGTTAATAGTTTGACTCTTGCTTTTCTTTTCTGTCTCCTTATCCTTCTCTTGCTTGGTTCGGTCAGATGGTGAACACCAGGAGGTCAGCAGCTGATGAGCACAGGGCAGAAGGCAATGCACGTGATCATGAGAACGCACCACCGCTCGACCCAGGGCACCTGGCGGGGGAAGTCTATGTCGGTCTTCTTTGTTTAGGGCAGTACTAAGCGATGAGTTATGTCATGGCTTCCGTCCGTATGCCATGGTGGCATGTGGCGCGTCGCAACACGTGAGGAAGACATGTCTGGTGGGTAAAGATGTACACCTCTGATCAGAGTAAATCTATTCGAATAGCCGCGCCCTCGGTTATGGGCAAGCCAAGCGATGTACCCAAGTTAGACTTTAATTCTATTTAAAACTGAATAATTAAAGATAGCACTTGTTGGTCTGGTCGGGCAAGATCGCGTTGGTGCGCGGTTTGATAATAATATGATTAGAGATAGGCTCGTGTTTTCATTAAATGCCTTTAAATATTTAAATGCTTGAAATGCTGTTTTTGTGCAAAATAGCTTTATATATAAATTCCTTGTACTCCCTTGCATTATATTTGCATTTTTCCAGCATGGCTTGTTGAGTACGAAGGTTGTACTCACCTTGCTCCTTTTCCCTTCCACAGAGGAGTGTTTCGAGGTTGAAGGCTTTGGTGTCTAGCTCGTGCCGCCGTCAAAGCGCCCGTGGTGGCCCGTCTTAGCCGTCGTCTTTTATTTGTCTATCTTTCAGTGTTGGGCCTTTGGTCGCCCATGTAATAAAGTACTCTATCTACGCTTCCGCTTGTTTACTCTGTTATTTACCAACTATGTAATGTGTACCTTGCCTCCTGAGACAAGGATTTATGCACTCACAATCGGAATATAGTGTTCTATTTTCCGGGCGTGACAGAACCGCAATATCTCCCTGTCCTTCTCAAGCTCTTCCTATGCCATCTTGGCCTCTCGCCTCATCTCCATCTCCTCGCCTCCCCTACCATCCATGCACTACTGACGACAAGGGTGCCCCTCATGAGCTTGTCACATGGTCAATGTGTGGCCCTTTTAGTCCTTCACCTGCTGCCCTTCCAGTTTGCCGCAGCTGCCACCCCTCTTCCCGTCACCGCCTGCCCCTCCACTCCAGCCGCCACCCTTCTCTCCTTGGATTGTTGCTAGGCCTAGAGAGAGATGGGGAAGAGAGAGAGGAGAAAGAAGACGCCACTAACATGTGAGGCCAAGTGGGGCCCAAGCTGACTTAGCCCTAGTTGACCGTATTCAACATACCACATTAGTTGAAACCACGCACAATACTGCTTCGTGACCTCAAGTACTTCGATATTGCAAGTTGAGAGACATGCTATATTTGATATTGTGATTCAAGGATAGGATTTACACTCGAAATCAAGACAAGTGACCTAAAGCGAAGATATTCCTTTGAGATTCCAACCACCCTAGAGACCAGAGCGTTCAGTGGGTCTCATGGCCCAGTACGAATCCTCCTCATCTCCATGGCGTTGCCGCCTTTGATGCCGATGCTGTTAGTCCCAAGCGTCGACATACTCAACACCGACGCCCTGCCCTACGTGAATAATGTCCAGCACCTGGGAGCATCATCGTCTATGACTCTGTCAGCATCCCTTTGCCATGCCGCCATCTCCCCATCTAATCCTCTCTTTGCTTGCCGTCGTTTTGTCTAACGACTTGTTCATTTTGTTCTTGTGATTCAGGTCGAAACTTGGTTTCGGTAATAGAATTTTAGGGATGCAGTCAAGATCGCCAAGCACAATGGGTCGGTTGGAAAACAAGGATTTAGACAGGTTCAGGCCCCCTCGTGAGGTAATACCCTACTCCTGTTTCGAGGATTTGATCCTCCGGGTGTATATTGATCTCAAGATCTGTAACTCAAAAAACTCATGAAGCATATCCCTCAAGGGACGCCCCTTACCCCCCTTATATAGTCTTGGAAGGTGGGCTTACAGATCGGAAACCCTATCTTACTCTAAGTCGGTTTCCTCAATCTTACCAAACCGTGACTATGGGTCGTTGCCTTATCTCAATCGGCAACGTAACACCCAAGTCATATTTGGTTTACATATTTAGTAGGCGCAATCTATCCCTACCTCCAGTCGGATAAACTTGCCATGTGGATACCCGATTGCCATAATCTCCACAGTAGCCCCCGAGTCCTTTTCAGTCGACGAGACAACTCAGCATCAAACCAAAACAACATATAGCCAAACAACTCTTTGGCCGAGTGCTTCTGGCGCCGAGTGATTCCATCACCTCTGCCTGAATCTCCCGAGTGGCTCCGAAGACTGTGAAGGGCTGGAAAATATCCAAAAAATTCTCAAAATAAATATCTAGGCGCATCTCTTGATGTACCTAATTAGGTATAGCCCCCGACTGTATGATTAGCCAAAAAACAGACCAAACATACAAGCAAGAACTATAAAGAATCATACTCATGTTAAAGCAAATATAAAAAATCTCATCACTCAGCAAGCTCGTGCTCATTTGAGTGAATTTGCCCGAGTCGCCTCAAGACAAATAACTCAAAATCCTCATAGGTGAAAAGCACTCGGTAAACTCACGCTTATCCGAGTGCATCTGCCCGAGTCATTTCGGAACAAATATTTTAATCGTCCCTCATGGGTAAACAAGTTTTTCAGTCATCTGAAAAGTATGACCAAGTTATTAAATAGCTCCCGCCATAATACTGGTCTCAATCTATAAAGATCTTCACCGAGGTGGAAAAAACAGCATTGATATAATCATCCAATCAAATGCTAGACAACCAAACAACCCTTGTCATCAAGGCAGCTATAAAAAGCTTAGCTGTTGGTCACCTCTCAAATCGCATCGTGCTAACTCCTCACGAAGTCGAGCAAACCGCGGTATGAAAGGATTTCCAAAGGTATATGGCACTCTGACACATGCATATTGCCAAGGCAAATCTGCTTAAGCTCATCCACTTAAGTCCCTAAGGACACGCGTCGGGCCACACCTTAGCTGGGCCGCAGGTCTCCCATGGGCTCGGCCCAATCACGAGAAAATCTAGTGCAACCCTCAAATCTCTCTACAAAGCCTCGAGGTCATCCTCGCCACTTCGTCTTCCCAAAAATTTTCTCTTTTCGCCGTACTGTTCGCCAGCTCCCTGCGGAAAACCCTAGGCTCGCGTGCACCCAAATCCGCCGATCCAGGAGCTCGCTCTTCGCCTCAAGCTAGCCTCCGTATCCAGCCCCCAAGACCCCCATCTCAAACTCCCATCCTCTTAACCAGATCTGCCTCCCACACAAACCACATTCATGGCGGGTGAGAAAAAAATCTCCTTCGAGCAGTGGGCTACTTCAGATGTGAGAGAATCCACCCTCAAGGAGATGGTGAAGCACGGAGTGCTTCCCCCTAAGGAGATCGTGGCCTGGCGCCCGGCGGTGGGTGAAGATTTTCCCACCCCAAACACTGGTGAGCTCGTCGTCTTCACCTCCTTCTTTTACTGTGGCTTCAGCCTCCCCACCTCCGAGTTCTTTAGGGGGCTTCTTGATTATTATGGTCTTCGTCTCTACCATTTAAACCCCAACTCTATGCTTCACATCGCTCTCTTCATTCATGTATGTGAAGCCTTCCTTGGCATCCTCCCCCACTTCCAACTTTTTCGTCGCATGTTCTACCTTAAGCCGCATCCCAATAAGGACAAGCCCTGCGTCGTTGGTGGGGCAGGCTTCCAACTACGCGGATCCCTCCGCAAGAAGTATTTCTCTCTCCCTTTGAAATCCTCCAACAAGGGATGGCACGCGAGCTGGTTCTATATTTCCAATCTTGAACCCAGCCTGCCGAACTTCGTTGGCCTTCCCCCCGTGCCCAGGTCCACTTGGAGCACTGTGCCGGTAGCCCAAGATTGGGATGAAGCCAACAGACTGCTAGCGAAGATCTTGGAGATGAAGCAGAAAGGTCTTCGCGCGAACAAATCACTCGGCACTTCATCAGGAGCCGACTGGCGCCGATTAAAGAACGATCGAAGCCTGCCTTCGAGTATGAAGGCAAGAGGGACCCCAATTGGGAAGACCGGGACTCCCTTAGTTTTGAGATCCTGAAAATCCGGATGTACAAGGTCTTCTCGACTGGAGTCGCAGTCGAGCGCAACCTCGTGCTGCCGGTCCTTCCCTTCAGTCTCTACCGACCTCCTCCTCTGGTAAGCCGACTAACCTCTTTGTACTGTCTTGCAATCTTGATGTCATACCTCTTAGTATTGTGAGAATTTCTCTTGCAGGAAAATGCCTCCATTATTTCAAAACCATACAAAGTTCCTCATGATGACGTGCCGACTCGTCCTGCCAAGAAGTCAGCTGGCGGCGTGAAGATCCAGACTAATCCAGCCGGAAAAAGAGCGGCCCGAGTGAGGACATCAAGAACGGGCGAGCAAGAGGGGGCTCGTCATCGATGACTCGGACGATGATGTCCCGGCTCCTCCAATCGAAACAACCCTCCAAGGCCATCGCCGAAGGCAGCGCCAAGATCCGCCGGTCATCCAGGTACACCTCAAGACTGACGTTAGGCATTTTGTTGAAAATTTCTTTGTCTTCATTCCAACTGAACGCGTCGTTCGTTTGGCAGGAGGCCCCAAGATATAGACCCTGCCGGGAAGAGTGAAGGGCCAGCTCCAGCTGCCGCATCCGAGGCATCCAAGCCTGCGGAACCAAAACCCTGGAGCCCTCTCCCGAGCGAGAGTGCTCCGGGCGGAAAGCCCTCGCCTCCAAGCAAAGATATCCCAAGGAGGGAGCCCCGACCGTCGCCCTGGACATCCCGACCGAAACCGCCTCAGCCGCGAGAAGCCACCAACCGCAGCTCAAGGCCCCGATCAAGTCCGGTCGGTGAAAAGTCGAAGGGAAGACCAGGATGCTCCGGTCAAGGACTCGGCCACCCAAGCTTAAGTCTTTAACATTTCATCTTCAATCTTCAACTTGACTCTTTCATGTCTTCATTTGTTCCTCCTGATCTATCAGCCACAGTAGAGGAGATCCCCAGGTTGCAGTCTTCTGAAACCTGGGTTCCTCCGATTAAGATCGAGTGGCGAGATTCAGAAGGCCAAAGGCAGGGCATCATTTTGGATAAGCAAGCGGAAAGCGAGGAAAGGGATGCCCTCGTCAACAGCCTTAATGAGGCGACTCGGCTACTCAACATAGGCCTTGATCCTTTCCTGTTGTAGTATCGTTATTCCTTTTTAGCCGGCCAACTTCAGTTCTCGCGCGCAGAAGGAATACTGCCGGTCGATGGCCAAGTCCGAGGCGCTCGAGAAGCTGGTCCCGCATCTAAACTCCATGGAGGACATCCAACAGAAGTTGAAGACCACTCGAGAAGAGGCCGTGTCAAGGGAGGCAGCCCTAAGGAGGGAGATAGCCGAGCTCCGGGAAGAAAATCTCGATCTCCGGGGCTCAGTCGGGACTAAGCCTAACCCCCGCAGTATCTTTATGACCTTTGTGTTGATTTCGGTTACTGACAACCTCTCTTTTTGTAGAAAACTCATCGGAGGTCCACTTGCTTCAGACCCAGCTGGAAGCAGTCAACCTCAGTAAGGCCGAGCTGGAGGCCGAGTTTGAAGGTAAGCTTCTTTGAAGTAACATTCTTTGTTCTGCTTTGTCTTCGAGTACTTTGCGTGATCATGTTCTTTTGGCAGCTTACAAAGTCAAGACCCGAGCTCAATATGACGTCTTACTTGAGAGGGTCAAACAAGCTGGAAGGGTCCGAGAAGATGTAGCGAACGCAAGAGTGCCGATCCCGCCGTCTTTGTTCCACAATGGAGTCGGGACCACTCACTGGACCCGCTTGAAGTCTTCGACAATCTTAGGCGAGCCCCTGACCAGTATTTAGCCAATATTTCCGAGGCGGCTATGATGAGAGCGGGCTTCGCCCTTACGCAAACGAAGTCACTCTACCCTCGAGTGAACGTGGATTCAGTCGGGGAGGGCTTCGCTGAGGGAACTTCAGATGAGCAGGCCCTTGACTTGATTAGTGAGGCACAGGAATCGGCCAAAAAGGTGGCCTCCGATGTGGTGAACCACTTCCGGCCTTGAGTTGGCTTGTAAACATTGTCTTGTAAACATTGTATGATTGTGACATTCTGATGTAGGTTTGTGAATATTCAGTTTATTTATGCTAATGCCCTGATCCGAGTTTTTATGTGAAATTTCTTAAGTAATTTTCGTCTGACTATCACCGAGCCTAAGCTCGATTAGGTCATCAAAAAATTCTCAGTTCTTAAACACTGAACTCGAATCAAGGAACATTAAACAATGATAAACCGAATCATGCGCAAAAGTTGATGAGAAAAACTATGTTTTATTGACATATGTACAACCCCCGACTGCTAACTCAAGAAGTCATCTTGCTTGAGGTTGGCAGTCAAGAGAAAACATGAAACTTAAGTCAGTTTAGGCATAGAATCGTCGAAGATGCTCGATGTTCCAGGAGTTCTCCACCATAGATCCGTCTTCACGTTTTAGTCGATATGCGCCTGGCCGAGTCACCTCAGCAATTATGTACGGTCCTTCCCGTAAGGGGGATAACTTGTGACGGTCCTTGGTGGCTTGAATCTTGCGCAGAACCAGATCGCCAACGATAAAAGCTCGTGTTCGAACATTGCGACTGTGGTATCATCTGAGCCCTTGAAGATATTTTGCCGACCGGATGAGGGCTGCCTCCCGGGCCTCTTCCAGTCGGGTGAGGTCATCCACTCGGTCTGGGTCATAGCGTTCATCATTGAAGCTGCGGACTCGGAGGGATTCATACTCCATCTCATTTGGCAACATGGCTTCTGCGCCATAGACCAAAAAGAAAGGAGTTTGGCCGGTAGCCCGACTGGGTGTAGTCCGCAGGGACCAAAGAACCAAGGGGAGCTCTTGAACCCATTTGCCAGCATAACGATTTTGGCGGTCAAACACGCAGGCCTTGATGCCTTGAAGGACTATGACGTTAGCACGCTCGACTTGTCCATTGCTTTTGGGATGTGCAACCGACGCATAACAAATTTTGATTCCGTCTTCGCAGAATTCTTTGAAGATGCCTCCGTGAACCGAGTCCCATTGTCGGTTATGATTCGTTTGGGACGCCGAAGCGGTGCACGATGTTGAGGATGAAGTCCCGTGCCTTGTCAGCAGTAATTGTGGCAACCGGCTTGGCTTCGATCCACTTGGAGAACTTGTCGATTGCGACGAATAAGTGTGTGAATCCTCCTGGATCCTTCTTGAACGGGCCGACCATGTCTAAGCCCCATACCGCAAACGGCCAGGATAGTGGAATTGTTTGTAGCTCTTGGGCTGGGACATGGCTTTGTCGGGCGAATAATTGGCAGCCTTCACAGGTTCGTATACCATTTTGTCCGCGTCAGAGACCGCGGTGAGCCAGAAAAAACCTTGTCTGTAGGCTTTGCTCACCAGGGTGCGTGCGGCCGTGTGGCTTCCGCATACGCCCGAGTGGATGTCTTGGAGTAGCTGTCGTCCTTCCTCGGGTGTGATGCATCTCATCAGGACTCCGGAGGGACTTCTCTTGTACAGATCGGAGTCAACCATGACGTAAGCTTGGCAACGACGTCGGACACGCTCTGCCTCATCCCGGTCTTCCGGCAGCTCTTGCTGTGTTAAAAATTTGATGAGTGGTGTCCTCCAGTCGGCATCAATCATGGTGACTTCGTTTGTAGCTTGTTCGTTGGGAGTTGGTTTTGCCGCAACGGTTGGCTCATAGAGGTGCTCTAGAAAAACGTCTGTTGGGGCGGCTTCACGTTTGGACCCGAACTGCGCCAACTCGTCAGCTGTTTCGTTGTTGTGTCTTAGGACGTGTGATAGCTCGAGTCCTTCAAACTTGTCTTCAAGTTTGCGAACCTCCTGTCGGTAGGCCTCCAGGTGTCGTTTAGACAGGACCAGTCTTTCATTACTTGGTTCACGACCAGCTGGGAGTCTCCCTTCACGATGAGCCGGCGTATCCCGAGTGAAACTGCGAGCCGCAGTCCATGTAGCAGGGCTTCGTACTCGGCGACGTTATGTGAGGCGGAGAAGTGGAGGTGGAGGACATATCTTAGCCTTTCCCTAGTTGGGGAGATTAGCACAACTCCTGCTCCCAAGCCGGTGATCCTCTTGGATTCGTCGAAGTGCATGGTCCAATGTTGAAGGTCTTCCCGAGGTACATCTTCTTGTTGTTCGGTCCACTCGGCCAAGAAGTCTGCCAGGGCTTGTGATTTTACGGACGTCCTCGCCTTGAAAGTTAAGTCCAGCGGCATCAGCTCCAGGGCCCACTTCGCGATACGCCCAGTTGCCTCCCGGTTGTGGATGACATCGCCGAGTGGAAAGGAAGTGACGACGGTGACCGAGTGACCCTGAAAATAGTGCGCCAATTTTCTCGCGGTTATCAGAACACCATATAACAATTTTTGTACCTAAGGATAGCGAATTTTGGCTCCTGCCAGCACTTCGCTAACAAAGTAGATCGGCCTTTGGATCTTCGGACCCGCCCTTCTTCTTCACGCTCGACCACGAGGACCGTACTAACCACTTGGTGAGTGGTGAAACGTACGATGCAGGGGGCTCCTGGGGTGAGGTGAGGTTAGGACGGGCGGCGTCGTGAGAAATTCTTTAAAATCTTCAAAGGCCTTATGGGCTTCTGAGGTCCATTGGAAGTCGTCCGTTTTCTTCAGCAATCTGAAGAAGGACATGCCTCGTTCGCCGAGTCGAGAGATGAATCGGCTTAGCGTCGCCATGCAACCAGTGAGCTTCTGGACATCCTTCTGGTTACTCGGGGGCTTCATGTTCAAGATAGCGTTGATCTTTTCTGGATTGGCTTCGATGCCGCGATGTGACACCATGAAGCCGAGCAGTTTGCCTGATGGGACGCCAAAAGTGCACTTCTCCGGGTTTAACTTCATTCTGAAGGCCCGAATGTTTGCAAAGGTTTCTTCTAGGTCAGCAATCAGGTCTTCTTTCTGCTTGGTCTTAATGACGACATCATCGACATAAGCTTCTACGTTCTTGCCGATCTGCGTCTGAAAGCACCTCTGGATCATGCGTTGGTATGTGGCGTCGGCGTTCTTCAGGCCGAAGGGCATGGTGATGTAGCAGTAGGCTCCAAACGGCGTGATAAATGAAGTCTTCAGGCAGTCGGATTCTTTCAAACTGATCTGGTGATAGCCCGAGTAGCAGTCCAAAAAGCTCAAGAGTTGGCAGCCGGCTGTCGAATCTACGACTTGGTCGATGCGAGGTAGCCCGAATGGATCTTTGGGGCAGGCTTTGTTGAGGTCGGTATAGTCAACGCACATACGCCATTGCCCTCTCTTTTTACGGACCAGAACCGGGTTGGCCAACCAGTCGGGATGTAGAACTTCTTTCATAAAACCGGTAGCCAAGAGCTTTGTGAGCTCTTCCTTGATGGCATCTTTTCGATCCTGCGCGAATCTTCGTAATCGTTGTTTTATCGGCTTTGCATCATCTTTGACGTGTAAAGAGTGCTCGATCACCTCCCTAGGAATTCCAGGCATATCAGATGGTTTCCAAGCAAAAACATCTTTATTATTTTGGAGGAAGGTGACGAGCACGCTTTCCTATTTAGGATCTAATTCAGCGCCGATTACAGCAGTTTTCAAAGGATCCGAAGGATCAAGGGAGATCTTCTTGGTCTTGGCGTCGCCGGTTCCTGATTTGGCTATCTTCGCGGGGATTTCACCCTCTGCCGAAGTCGATGCGGCCAATCGGATCTCTTGCTGGCCACGTGATCTCTCGCGAGATTAGGCCATGTCGCAGCTCTCCTTGTCGCAGGTGAAGGCTTGCTTCACGTCGCTGCGAAGAGTGATGACGCCGTTGGGACCCGGCATCTTCATGCAGAGGTAGGTATAATGGGGTATCGCCATGAACTTGGCGAGTGCAGGCCTTCCGATGATGGCGTGGTAGGCCGTTTCGAAGTCGGCCACCTCGAAAGTGATGTTCTCCGTCCGAAAATTTTCTCAAACTTCGAAGGTGACCGGGAGGGCGATGTGCCCGAGTGGTGTAGATGACAGCCCAGGATAACTCCATGGAAGAGGGCTGAGCTTGCCTTCAGTTCGGCCCTCGGGATCTGCATTTTGTCCATGGTCTTGGCGAACAAGATGTTGAGGACGCTGCCCCCATCGATGAGGACACGCTTAAGCTTGATGTTACGGACCACCGGGTCCAAGACGAGTGGATAGCGCCCCGGGTGAACCACTCGGTCGGGATGATCCGAGCGGTCAAAAGTGATGGCCACCTCTGACCATCATAGGTACTGTGGGACCTCGGGTTGCGCCGCGTTGACCTCTCGGTCGGTTAGCTTCTGTTTCCTCTTGAATTCATAGGCTAGCGGCCCCCCGAAGATGTGATTGAGCTCGCCCACAGGGTCTTGAAAGGGCTCGACATTCTTAGCCGTGTTGTTCTTCTTGGCGCCCGATGGACCGGCTTCATCAGTCGGCTTCTTGTTGAGCTGTGCCGCATATTGCTCGGCGAACTGTTTATAGATAAAGCAGTCCTTAGCCGCATGCTTGTGATTGGGATGATGCGTGCACTGAGCATTCATGATGGCGTCGTAGGCCGCGACTCGAGGGTGGCGTTGGGAGTTGGAGGTTGCGGCAACTAGATCTTCGGATCGGCGCTTGCGGTCCTTTTGGCCCTGATTGTTGTTGCTGTTATCCTTTTTAGGATTCCGGCTTCCTCCCGCCTGCTTGTCATCCCTCCTGTCGGGCCGGTCTTGGCGCGCTGCTTTGATGGCATCATTGGATTTGGCGTAAGAATTTGCTGTCTCGAACATCGCTTCACCGTCTTTGGTGGTTTGCGCCGAACTTCCCATTGCTGGCTCATCACGGACTCCCTTCCGGAAGGCGGCGATGATGATGTCGTCGGTGATGTTGGGGATCTTGTTGTGCTTTTCGGAGAAGCGCCGGATGTAGTCCTTCAAAGGTTCGTCCGGCTTCTGGATGACGTTGTACAAGTCGAAGTGGGTCCCGAGCCTCTCGAAGGTGCCCTGAAAGTTGGCGATGAAGTGGTCCCTCAGCTCACTCCACGAGACGATTGAGCCTCTTGGCAGGTTCGTGAGCCAGTTCCTGGCTGAGTTGGCGAGGGCCACCGGCAGGTAATTGGCCATGGCCTTGTTGTCGTCGCCTGCTGCGCGGATGGCGAGGGTGTATACGGTAAGCCACGACTCGAGGTCGGCCTTGCCGTCATATTTCTCGATTCCGGTTGGCTTGAATCCATTCGGCCAGTGCACTCGGCGAAGCTCCCGAGTGAAAGCTGGCACTCCATCGTCATTGCTATCGGGTGATCCCCTCCGATCTTCCCGAGTGCGTTGATCTCGCTCTTGGTAGCGGCGATTGAGGACTTCCCGCAGGTCACTCGGCGGGGTCCTCGGTATGCTGGTTCGGTAGCTGGAGCTGTTGTTGCGGCGGACGTGGTGATGGACGGGTGGACGTCCATGTTGCTTCTCGCGGGAGTCGGCCGTTTGGTCCTAATGCTTCTGCGTGGACTCGTGGCGTGGGCCTCTTGGCTTGGTTGTCGACCGGTCTGGCTCAGGCCTCTTGTAATCCCTTGACCTTAGCGGCGGGAGCCGGCTTCTGTCGGGCGTTTCAACTACGGACTCAGTCGGCCTTCGTGCTGAGGTGGAGGGATGACCGTTGGCTGTAGCTGCAACGATGGTCTTGATCTTGTCTAGTATTGGAGTCACGTCGGGGGGCGCCGTCTCGATGACAGTGTCCAGGAGTGTGAGGGCGGCAACAGCGTTCTGCTGTGGCGTCTGGAAGATATTGGTGTTACGGACTCGCGTTTGAAGAATAGCCTCCTGAGCGGACCGTCCGGCTGCCCGTAGATCCTGCTTTCTTCTATCGGCTTCCTCCTTGCGCTTCTTCTCTTCTTCTGCCAGCTTGCGCTCTTGCTCGATCCTGGCTCGCTCTTCTTTCGCAAGCCTGCGGGCCATGGCTGAGTTGGACTCGGCCACCTCAGCCATGAGGACATCGAAGCACTTCAGCTCGTAGTCTTTGTTGCAGTCGGAGTCGTCGGCTTCGTCCGAGGGGATATCGTAGAGGTCGTCAAAGCCTGTGGAGCTGAGATACTCGTTGTGTTCCGAGGATGAGCATGAGCCGAATGGCTGGAGGATGACGGCGATCTCCCTCGATCCTGGGTTGCTCGAATCTGGATCGTTCCAGTCTGAGTCAGAGCTTGAGGACGCGGACTCCTCCGAGTGGATCGACCTCGACTCGGGGGAGAGGAGTTTGCCGTAGATCTCGGCGGCGTTTGGTAATCCAAATGGCGCCGAGAGGTCTTCTTCCGAGTAGATTGTTTCTGTTGGGGAGACAAGAAGATTGCTGCAGATCTCTGCGGTGTTCGGTAGTCCGAACGGTGCCGAGTGAGTTCTTCCCTCAGAGTGGATGGATTGCATCTTGGAATCCAAGATTTTGTTGTAGATCCTGGCGTTGTTCGGGAGCCCGAACGTCGCCGAGTGGGTCTCTCCTCCTGACTGGTCCGAATCCGAGTCGAAGAGGGAGAGCTTGTTGAAGTTGTTGGTGGCGAAGTCGCCGAAGCTTGAAGAAGATCCCATCACGCTTGTCGGCGAAATTGTTGAAGAAGTCTTGACGTGCGGTCCCCTACCTGGCGCGCCAACTGTCGAAACTCGGTTTCGGCAATAGAATTTTGAGGGTGCAGTCAAGATCGCCAAGCACAATGGATCGGTTGGAAAACAAGGATTTAGACAGGTTCAGGCCCCCTCGTGAGGTAATACCCTACTCCTGTTTCGGGGATTCGATCCTCCGGGTGTATATTGATCTCAAGATCTGTAACTCAGAAAACTCATGAAGCATATCCCTCAAGGGACGTCCCTTACCCCCCTTATATAGTCTTGGGAGGTGGGCTTACAGATCGAAAACCCTATCTTACTCTAAGTCGGTTTCCTCAATCTTACCAAACCGTGACTATGGGTCGTTGTCTTATCTCAATCGGCAATGTAACACCCAAGTCATATTTGGTTTACATATTTAGTAGGCGTAATCTATCCCTACCTCCAGTCGGATAAACTTGCCATGTAGATACCCGATTGCCATAATCTCCACATTCAGTTATGCTCATCTCCGGCATGTTTGCGTAGTACTACAAGCTACAGGGATGCAACACGATCTACATATACGGGACTGAGGGAGTATGGGGTGGCCATGGAGACAAATGCCATGGAGGAAGTGCTTAGCAATGAGAGCCACGACAAGTGAGAGAGCCCTTTGCTTTCGATTACTTATATAGTTAAATTTTCATTTTGTTGGTATAGGGATTCAATTCGAAGTGGAGTGATTCAATATGAACTGATGAGTTGAATTCTCTACCTGAGGTGGCATATCCAGATTGCATTGTTGTACTGTAAATTCACATAATGCTCTCAAATTTGTCCTCGTCCGTGTTGGTTTATGTCTGCATTTCATTGCGTTGGGTTGTTTGGTTAGTCAATTTATATATATGCATGAAGTTACTGTCTCGATATGATTGATGCAAGCACAGAGAGCATAGAAAATGGTTACAATTTTCCTTGTATTCTGGATTTTCTATATGTCAATAAGAAGACTCCATTTGTCTGTGGCACAAATCATGGATTCTTGGAGCTCCCTCTGTTAAAAGACAAGTTGGTAAACTATATCAACAGTACTTCTGTGTCCAAGCAACAAATGCATGGTTGAAGGAAGGGTTGAAGCCATGTTGTATCACCTAAGATCTTAATTCTTAAATTGGGACTTGGGGAGTTCATGTTCCGTATGAGAATTATAAAGAAAAGGTTTGGCCATATCAGACACTTAGAAATCCTTCTATGCCACATATATGTCATGATGATCCTTCTATTTTATTATTTTAAGCTGTTGGATGTTTGGTCCGAATTTGATACACTGGTTGGCTATGTATCCATCTTGTAGTCACATTATTATAACTTCAGTTATCTAATTGAATGCAGGAGAACCAAATTTGGGAACTATACAAGGAAGAGCCAGCTGCCTGTGCTGCTGTGAAGAATGCTTCAGCTGGTCTTGCCCATCTGCTTGCTGTCTGAAGAAGGTCATTTATTCTGCTAAGATAAAGGAGAAAATACCAAAGCAAACAGATGTTGGGATTTTGTACCAGGAAGGCACAATATAGGCAAGCCATCACCTCTATTTAAGGAACTATTATGCATCTATATTTTTGTCACTAATCTCAGGAACAAAGTTGCGCTGTCAGCCAAAAGCCCAAGATGAAGGAACTCAAATGCACAAGCTGATGCTGAAAACATGAAAGTTGCGAGCCATACAAATTGTCTCATAATTTTTTGGACATTCTTGAGTTCTTATTAACACTTTCACTTGAATCAGAAGGGAATATT
Organism: Oryza australiensis; assembly: GCA_019925245.2. Taxonomy (NCBI): domain Eukaryota; kingdom Viridiplantae; phylum Streptophyta; class Magnoliopsida; order Poales; family Poaceae; genus Oryza; species Oryza australiensis. Next base: position 8,613,877 of record JAIFGZ020000116.1, on the reverse strand, counting down.
GTCTTCTTTTTGTTTCACGCTCAGTAACTTGGAGAACTCCATATTTTCCATATTTATGGAGTTAATGGTCTTTTTTTAACGCGCGAAAGGATTGCACGTCAATATATTAGAAAATAGAGTTTTTGTTACACAACATAATCGACCAGAAGGCCATTGCCTAGGGACAAAGGGAAAAAGAAAGAAACAAAAAGACTGCCAAGGTAAAAAAACTACGAAAAAAGTGTTGCTCCTATATTGAGAGAGGCTGGTGCCGGAGCCCTACTACACTCCCAACTGTTAACACTAGAATTTGGTAGACCCCAGAGTCTCCATCGGCCCAAGGTTCATATCGGCTCAAAGCTATCGGCTTAGAGTTCTGCATTGGCCGATGGGTTTTTTTATCAACATCTCCGACAGTCGGATTCTGGTTAGATTCGGTTTGGGAAGGTCTTATCCAGAAGAAACCAAGTTCAGGGAAGATGCTGCTTGTATCTATTAATTAGAAAGAGTTTGTTAGCTTTCTATTCTAGCTTTAGGAAAGTGTGATAGTGTCCAATAAGGACTCGATTTGTTTCCTTTTATCTTTAAAAAAATTTGGATTGTAATATATTAGGATCTTTTTTAGCCTACGGGTATAAATATGTAAGCCCGAGGTTCATGTAATTTTTATCTCACAATCAATACAATTCGGCGCATCGCCACCTTTTACCTTTTCTACTTTATTTATCATCCGACGGAACTTGGCATCTAAAGCGGGGCTGCATCGGCTTCGATATCCGGCGAAGGGGTAAGTCCAATGTTACGCCGTCCCAGGCAATTGTATTGGCTATGTTGACATCGTCCAAAGCTGCATCAGTATATTCGATCTCTTGGATTGCTCCGGTTTGGTTAACATATTTGCATGCTTATTTATCATATGTCTCTGTTGATCTGGTCCCCGTACTGGTGCTAAGCAGATCTTCCCAGCCGCGTGTCACATCCCGATTTTCGTTCGGGATTAAAAATCATTTAATAAATCATTTCCTAGAAAATAAATAAAATGAAAAGCAAAGTAAATCAAGTGAAACTATTAAGGAAATTAAATTTTACTTTAAAAATCATGGCTGAAAATATTTTTTTAATATTCTCCATGACCTAAAATACTCTCTGAAATTTTCCGTGAAATTTTGGAGCTCGAGAAATAATTTTAATAATACAAAGAACACTTCAATAATTATTTAAGTGAATAAATTAAACTTTAAATAAGCTGGAGATATTTTTATTAAATATTTTAGGCGTTCTTATATTTTCATGATTTTTCTTGGAATTATTTGAGTATCTAAAGTATTTATAAAAATTAAAGGATGTTAGGGCGAAAAGTCTACTTTGCCTCTCTGCTATCGTCCCTAACCTCCAGCCGTTGCTACAGTACAGAATAGTAGCCAAAACAGCAGCTGTTCGTTTCCTCCATCAAATCCGCCTCCTCGTTGCTCCTCTTGCCAAATTAGTTGCGAGAACGGATTCCCTCGATCTCCTCTACGTTCCCCCAACAAATCCCCATCAATCCCGTGCTAAATCCAACGAATTTCGGCCTCGTTTTTATCCCGACGAACTCGGGATGAACTCCGTTTTCCCATTGCGAAATCCCGTCGTTTTGCATCCGGTATCTCCCTCCCAAGCCTATATAAAGGACCCCCATGATCTCCTCCTCGGTTTTCCTCTTTTTTCCGAGTTTTTCCCATGCTCTAGCCACCTCCCCCGCGAGTTCCCATCTCTCTCCCGTCGGCCGCGACTCCAGCCATCTTTTCCTACCGCCTCGGCCGCTCCCAGTCAGCGTCGTCGCCTTTCCCGGCACCGCATCATTGAGACGAAGCCCGGCCGCCGGTTCCCTTGCGCCAAAAACCACCGAAAGCCGCTCCCCGACGCGAGCCCGAGCGCCTCTGCCACCACTGTATCTCCAGCCGCACTTTGCCACCGCCTATGTCGTCGCTGCTCCGTGTCGTCACCTCCCTCGGCATCGCAAGAGCGCCAGCAAGCCCGACAGCCACCTCCCCGAGTCCGCGCATCAGCGGAGGGCCCTCGTCACCGTGAACCCGAGCGCCGCCGGCCTCTGCCAGACTCCAGCCGAACCACGCCACCGTTTCGTTCGTGGTGGAGGTCTTCATTGCAACCATGAGTACCTCAGCATCCAAAAGCACCCCGTCCATCAATTCTCCTCTACCAAAGGTCGCCGGAACACCGTCGTCGCCATGAACCAGACCTCGCCGCCGCTTTCACCTTGTCGCTGGCCATCTCCCTCGGTTCCGCGTCGTCCCGTAAGTATCGGTAAGGTTCGCCACAACCTCCTCTTCCTCCCCGTGCTCTCGGTTTCCGTCGCTGTGCTGCCGCTAGTTGTCACTGCCATCGCCCAATGCTTGCCGGCGCCGTGCCGACGTGGCCGTCTATGTGGTCGCCTAGTCAGCCGCCACATAGCTCTTCCTGCTTGCGTGGCATCTCAGTCAGTCACCACCTCACTATCAAGTCAGCTGTCGTATCTTTGCAAGCTAATTGCCGCATCGTTTTCCATCTACATGGCATCCATCCTGTAAACACTAAATCTCGTTCAATCTCGTTCGTCGGATCTAGGTCAAACCCCAGTCATTAAATCTGAGTCATCCATCCTTTCTTTTCAGTTCAATCCTAGCCGTCTGAATCCTTGTGATCCCGTGGATTGATCGGAGCTGATGTCTTAAACATCCTTTCCTAGTTCAAAATTAATTAAAAATTGCGTAATAAATCGTTTTAATTTCTAAAATCATTTAAATGGTCCAAAACTTTTAAAATTCATATCTAATTCATACGAACTCCAAATTGGGCCATTCAAATTGCAAAATTCATCTAAAATTAAGCTCTACGTGTTCGTTTACTTTTGATGTACTGTTATTTGGTTTTTATTAGAGTTTTTCCTTGTTTTGTGTGCCGCGTGTAGATTCCGCCGTTTCGGAGTTCGCTCGCGAGGAAAAGAGTCCAGAAGTTTGTTTGAAGGCACAAGATAAGTCACACTTCCCTTGAAGCATATTGATCCTACTTTTATAAATGTTTTATGTTTACAAATAAAATAACATTGCTTTGCTAATTATATGGAATGATGGAATACCTATCTGCTTATTTGTGCCTTATTTACTTGTTATCCGTCCTTTGTTAGTCTTGGGTATTAATTTGACTAGCTTTAGTCACTAATATTGATTTTAGCTATAATTATATGCTTATCCATGCTTAATTACCACTAGCTCACTAAATGGGATAATTACACTGTTTATTCTAGTCTCTGATGAGCTGCAAGCTCGATACACCTAACCATGTCTTATTGGTCCTAATTATCTCAACTAAAATATGACATAATAGTGGGCTGTGGGTGCATGGTTTTGGATGGTCGCACCCATGGCAATTAAGGACCGGTTCATGGGAAACCCTGGAAGGATTACAGCGCTTACCACAAGCAAGAATGAGCAACTGCTTGACTCATAGTATAGTTTTCCTCTAGCCGACGTACCCTAGTGAGGGTGGGCGTGATGGAGTTGGGTCGCCCTCGGTTTTACAGGTTGATTGGCTTCCGGATTCACCATGGCACGCGGGGGGCTGCCCATTATCCTTAGGGGAGTGGGGGCGAAGCCTTGGTGTGGTATCGCTTGGTTAGGGGGAGTTATGTGAAAGGTTTTGTCACGATTGCCCCCTTTGTAGTATCATGGTGGTACTTCGGGACATGGTAACATGTGTGGAATCGTGTCTTGTGAGTAAAGTTGCGCACATCTGATCAAAGTAAAACTATTCGAATAGCCGTGCCCGCGGTTATGGGCGATCAACCAGATTCATTATGATTAGTCCCACTACTGAATAATTTGATTTAATGGAACTGGTTTAGTCGGGTGGAATGGTTGGGCATGTTCAACGTGTGGATAATGTTGTTCATTGAAAGATTAATATTGCCTTAATTACTCAACTGGTTTATCATTTTTTAACAATTAATTGTTTGTAAACCGCATTTATGCAAAATAGCCCAAGCCACTCTTGTCTCTCCTTGCACTTCTGCATTTCTCGGTGTGGCTTGTTGAGTACGGTGGTTATACTCAGTCTTGCGATTTTTCCCCCTTTCAGAAGTGTAGTGCTTCTGAACTGAAGATGGTGTTAGAAGACCAAGGCTCGACCCGCTTGAGTTTGCCCGTGGAGTGGAGTTGAAGCCCCGCTAGTGTCGTCTTTCTTTTCCGCCGTAGTTTTTGGGTTTGAGGACTAAGAGCCTCTTCAGTAAGTATTTCTATTTTTACGCTTTGTTTCTACGTTTGGATCTATGTATTAATTTATCATTTTATGTACCCTGGTTGATTCTTGTGCAGCGATTTTATACATAAAATAGTCAGGAAATTTGGGATGAATTTCCGGGGTGACACCGCGTGTGTGTTTTTTGCGTCAACACATTTTTGGCATGCCCGGTGAGACTGTGTTTTTGACAACATATTTTTTTACACGGCTCATGGGACCCATAATTGCAACAAGATGTCTGATAAAGAAGTCAAGGCCAAGGAACAACGATCTCTCAAGCCGATGAATAAAGGGAAGGAGCAATCTTTTGAGCCGATAAATGATGAGACACATCAGGACATAGTTGATAAAATCGTTCGTCGTGCTGTGTTCGATCAATCTCGAGTTTTGATAAGTACATTACATGGTTTGATCGAGGAGATGGTTCCCAGGGTAATTGCCTTAAGAAATTAGCATGGGGAACAAATTGGTGAGCAATCTCAACATCATCGGCAACAATATTTACCAATATTGGCTCGGGGGGCAAGTTGATCAGTATCAGCATGGAGGGCCACAACAATAGTGTCGGTCAGAAGAAACTCAAAGGTATCAGTTTGAAAAAGATTGGGCTGATATCATTGCAAAGGTAATGAAGGAGTAGTTTGGAATTAAACCCAAAAATCAAACTTCTGTATATCGGCTGCCATATCCTGAGTGGTTTGATAGGGTTTCACTTCCAGCCGGTACAAAGTTCCAGATTTCTTCATGTTTTCAGGGCAGGATGGTGTATCTACAATGAAACATATCAACCAATTCTTAGCTCAATGTGGGGAGGCATCGGCTGAAGAAGCTCTGAAAGTTAGACTTTTTTCATTGCCTTTGACTGGATCAGTCATTGCATGGTTTTCATCATTGCCACCAAACTCTATCAGAGGTTGGGCTGATTTTGAGAAACAATTTCACCTGTACTTCTTTGTTGGGGTTGATGAGTTGAAGCTCACAGACTTGATATCAGTTAAACAACAAGAAGGGAATCAGCTAAGGAATATATCCAAAGGCTTCGTAATGTCCGCGGCCAATGTTATAACTTCAATTTAAGTGATGAACAGCTGGCAAAGCTTGTATTCCAAGAGTTGTCAATGCCAATCAAAGATAATTTTTTCTCCAATTAGTTTGACAGCCTGGCTCATCTAATACAGAAGGTATCGGCTTACGAGAGCCGATGTCAAGAAGAAGAGAAGAATTAGTTTTGGGGCAATCAAGGCAAGGATAATTTTGAAGCATGATTTCTCATACTCTAAAACTGGGGGGCATGTCTTAACACCAGAATTTGGTAGGCTCCGGAGTCTCCATCAGCCCAAGGTTCATATTGGCTCAAAGCTAGTATCGGTTTAGAGTTCTGCATCGACCGATGAGGGTTTTCTTTTATCAACATCTCCGGTAGTCAGATTTTTGTTAGATTCGGTTTGGGAAGGTCTTATCCAGAAGAAACCAAGTTCAGGGAGGATGCGACTTGTATCTATTAATTAGGAAGAGTTTGTTATCTTTCTATTTCATCTTTAGGAAAATGTGTTAGTGTCCAATAAGGACTCAATTTGTTTTCTTTTATCTTTAGGAAAGTTTGGATCCTAATCTATTAGGATATTTGTTAGCCTACGGGTATAAATATGTAAGCCCGAGATTCATATAATTTTTATCTCACGATCAATACAATTCAGCGCATTGCCACCTTTTATCTTTTCTACTTTATTTATCATCCGACAGAACTTGGCACCTGACGCGGGACTGCATCGGCTTCGATCTCCGACGAAGGGGTAAGTCCAATGTTACGTCGGCCCAAACAATTGTATTGGCTACGCTGGCATTGTCCAAGGCTGCATCAGTACATTAGATCTCTTGGATTGCTCCGGTTTGGTTAACATATTTGCCTACTTATTTATCATATGTCTCTGTTGATCTAGTCCCAGTATCTCAATTTAGCTCTATCGGTTGTCTCCCGTTTTAGGGTTTCTACCGGTACCGGCTAAATTGTTTACTAGATTAGATTAGCTTAGGCATCTACCACCCTGAAAAAGTTAGTCAAGGGCTTGATTGTCTATATTGTGTTCCTTTTCATACTTAGTGCTGAATCAGTTTAGTTTGACCTACTAAGTCATGATTAGAACCATAATCTCTAGCCTGTCTGTTGGCTACCATTAAGGGTTTCATTGGGGTTTTAGTTGATGAGTTATCTGGACATTGCATCGGCTTGTAAGGATTGCATATGAGTTGGTTTTAGCCGATGACAACAGAGTATTCATCGTTCATTGCTTATCTTTTGGATTTTATGCCATCGGACCTCCAGCCGAATGTGTGCTTTAATCTTCAGATCAATGTCTATTTTATCATGTGATTGGTTTATGCTATATTACATTACTATATCATCGTGTTATCGTCGGTCGATCGTCCTTATATAGATGCTTGCTCAGCACACAACTGATGGATTAAAACCCTAATTGCATCGGTCGACATCGACATCGGCTAGAATCGTGACATCGGCATCGGCTAGAATCGTGCCATCAGCCTATCGACCGATCGGCTATCTCGGCTATCGGCCTATTGGCCTGTATGCTTTATGTTTTGCTGCTTTGTATATCTTGTCAGTGGCAGGATCAAACTGACTGGCACGCCTGCACTTCATCAATTTTAGGACCTGCACTGGAGCTAAGTAGATTTCCCGGGCTGCATGTGTGTTTTTCGCGTCAGCACCAACAGGCCTCAAAAGCCGCGATGCCAGTAGATGACCACAGATGGCCTTCCTGTAGGATGGACTCCAGAACTACTGAAACCGATGAGAGAGTAATCGAACACCCTGGAGTTCCGCTCCTTCCACGGCTGCCAGGAGACCAGGAGGACTAGCGAGTCAAAGCTCTTGCGAACACAGGCACACATGTCCTAGAAGTCGACCACCAGACCTGAAGTGAGCAGCGACAGGAAGGAGCGAGGTCAGGCTAGCTAGGAGGGGACAACACACGGTGCCAGACCTGACGAGTGAACACACAGTCAAGGAGGATGTGATTCGCCGTTTCAAGTTCTTAGGCACAAAAAGGCCACACTTTTGTAGAAGATCAGTCGTCCAGCAATGCTGCTGAAACGCAAGCCAGAGGAAATGCTTGCATTTAGTAGGGCGTTTGCCTGACAAAGCAGATCGGCATAAGCAAAGGAGTGTTGGCCAAGAAAGAAATCCTGGTATGTTGAGCGAGCCGAGTAACGTTGGTCACTTGCCCAACACCAAACAAGACGTTCCTTCGTGCCCAAAGAGAGTTGGATAGGAAGCACAACATCCCAGACCACCAGGAATTAGGAGATGGCCGGGACCATGAGAGCGCTACGGATGTCCCTCTCCCAAGAGTTGTCAATGAGGGTAGAGGCGACCGTGCGTGAAGCCTAGAGATGTGTGGGCATGGCAAGGAGGAGGTCTGACGCCAAGAAGGACACCGAGCGACCCTCAATCCACTGATCCATCTAGAAAAGAGTCAACGCGTCATCACCCATTACGAAGAAGGTAGACGCCACATACATATCAGTGATGCTCCACTCGAGGAGGGCCTTCAGGTAAACCAATAGGGGTGGCCTGAGCGTTGAAGCCATACCCAGTGAAGGCGTAGAGCGAAACCTGTCATCCTCAAATTAATAATACCTAGGCCACCGACAGCTCTGGGACGGCAGACATTCGTCCAACACACAAGTCACCGTCCTCCTGGACTGAGTCCATACCTGTCCACAGGAAAGTGTGACGTTTCTTGTCTATGGCCTTGATGACCCAAGCCGACAGACCGACCACCATGGGCACATGAAACGAAATAGAAAAGAGCACTGACTGGACCAGCACAGAGAAGCTGGTCAAAGTGATGAGCCAACCCTTTTAGGAGGAAGCTGGTGGGAGACCTTATCAACGAGAGGTTGCAGGGCCGCTATTGGTAGCTTGCGAACCAACAGCTGAATGTTGTCACGCCCAGAAATTCCCACCGGAATTTCCACAGCTGAATGTGCAGTAAACGCCTTGTCCAGGACCAGCCAGGGATACACAAACGACAAATTATATATACAGATCCACGTCTTAAAACATATAGAAGTCTTACAATGCAGCAAAAAGGAAAAATAAACCCTATGAACTAGGCTTCGACACTTGCGGCGCGGAAAACTCCACTCCACAGACATCCCTTGACGGCAGCGACGAGCCTACTCATCGTCGAACCCATCTGCAGCTTCATCCTCCAACTCTGAGGTGGGGGAAAAGGAAGCAAGACTGAGTACCACCACTATACTCAGCAAGTCATACCGAAGGGAGGTATGAATGAAGGGTAGTTCCAAGGAAAGGCTAGGGTTCACTTTCGCACAAAGCGGCATTTCACAAGTCTAAGTTGAATACGGCAAAAACAGTAATTAAATATAATTAAACAATATTAATCATCTCTGCTCAATGCTAAACCACATTGAGTCAGGCCCAATCCATCCAACTATGCTCCAGTTCCATTAAATCGATTATTACCATTAGTGGGACTAATCACGGTGAACTGGTCGACACCCATAACCGCGGGCGCGGCTATTCGAATAGTTTCTAACTCGATCGAGGTGTACGCCGCACCCACAAGACACAGCCCCACAACACGTTCCCGTGCGTCGACATGCCACCACGACATATCGAAAAGGGGTCTGTGACAGGACCATTCGCATAACCCTCCCTGACCAAGCGACACCACACCTCAGGTTTCGCCCCTACCTTTATATCCAAGGTAGGTTGCCCCCTCTCGTGCCTAGGTGAATCCGGCAGCCGCATAGACCTTCCCCGGTCCATCCGCACTCCATCACGCTCACCCTTGCCTGGGTGCGTCGGCCAGAGAAAGCTACACTACAAGCCCAGCCGTTGCCCACGCTGGCTTGTGGTACGCACGAATGATTCTTCGAGGGTTTCCCACGAACCGGTCCTTAACTGCCATGGGTGCGTCTTGCAAAACCGTGCACCCACAGCCCACCATTTAGTTCAGTTTTAGTTAACCGTTATCATTTGCCAACGGCATCTCCGGTCTTAGACCGTCATTTCATGTGAAATAATTCTAGTAAAATAGTTCTCCCATTTGTGATCTAGTAGTACTAAGCAAGCTAAGCATGTCCTGAACTTGAAACTAGTCAATTTAATTCCTAGGTGATCAAATAAAATGGGTAGACGGCCTAGGCTGAGTACTATAGGTCCCATCCCGATTACATTATAAAACAATGCGATTTAACAGATAAAGCAAGAATAATTTATAACATGGGTACAACATGATCAATGGAAAATGACTTGCCTTGGTCTTGTTCCGACAGAACTTCAGCGACTACCTCGAGATAAACGGGAGCGCCCTCGGAACCGGAATACAAACAAAGCACAAAAAACAGGCTATTAAACTACTAAAATAGGCAATTAAACCATTTTTAATGTGTTCTAGACATTTTTATGAATCCGCTGCAACTTGAATGGACTCAAACGGAGTTCGGATGAATTTTCTGTGAATTTTACAAGTTTTCAGTTTTCTTTACTATTTAAAACAAAAGAAAAACAATTTATGGCGCAAGCGCCCTAGCGCTGACGTCACGGCCGGGCGGCGGCACCGACAGGCGGGCCCCACGGCACAATGACACACGGGAGAGGAGGGCTCACGGTGGACTCAGTCCACAGAGCTCGGGAGGGGACGCACCACGTGGCGCTTGCATGGCGCCTACGCGGCAGCCACGTGCGCGGCCACGTGGATGGCGGGCAGCGTCGGTTCAAGATGGACGGCCCGGATGGCTCGCGGGCGGATCCAACAGCCGAGGGGGCACGTGCGGATGCGAGCGGCGGCGAGCGGCGGTTTGGCACGGGACGGCGGCGCACGCGACCAAATGGTCACCGGCGAGCGGCAGAGGACAACGGACAACGACGCATGCAATTGAACAACTAAAGGGTGCACGGGTTCGCGAGAGAAGCGGCGCTAGGCGCGCATGGCGACGAAGGGCGACGCCGGACGGCGTGCAACCGGTTGCGCACGGGTTCGCGAGAGAAGCGGCGCTAGGTGCGCATGGCGATAAAGGGCGACGCCGACCGGCATACAACCGGTTACGCACGGGTTCTAGAGGCACCGACGGTGATGCGTGCACGTTCACGTACGAAGGTGAGGTGCGGCGACCACGAATCCAAACGGGAAAATTGTAACAGCACGGGAAACAAAAGAGCGGATGAGGGGTGAAGCTCATCGACGACGAAGCAAAAGGGACGACGACGATGGTGCGATTCGGCGACGGGATTTTGGGGACAAACGCGGGGAAATGTGTTCCCGAGAGTGGCTAAGGTGATGGCGGCGGTGGTTGTGCGCGGGGTGCGGTGGGTTGGCCGGAACGGCGGCCGGAGGCGGTGCTCTGCGGCGGCGGCGATGCTTGCACGGTGCGAGAGCTCGGAAGGCGCGGATGCGAGCAAATGGAACGAGGATCGGCGCTACAGGGTGCAGCGAAGCTTTATAGGGGCTCGAGGCGGTGTGGCATGGCCGGGATGCGCGGGATTAGGGACGCGACGTGGCTCGGGTTCGGCGGCGCCCGAAATTCGAAAACGTGCGATTCGTTGCGCATGCGGGACGGGAGAGAGGGGAAAGTGGAGCGCGAGGTGCGGTGGAAGTGGGGACACCGAGTGACGCGGACGGGGAGATCGGAACGTGGCCGAGAAGGCGGCGCGACGTGATCGCGCACACGAGCGGGCGCGGAAAACGGCCGGTTCATCCGGAGGTCGGGGATGACAAGTGGGGCCCGCTTGTCATCGCTCGGACCCGAGGGGGAGGAGCCCTAGACTTCTTTTGCGCGCGTTGAAGAGAGTTTGGGCCGGCCCAGGGAGGAGAGAGAGAAAGGGAGAGCGCCGGGTCGGGCCGGAAAGGAGGGAGGGAAGTGGCCGAAGGCCCACGGGTAGAAAAAGAGAGAAAAAGGGGAAGAAAAAGAAAAAGGAAAAGGAAAAACATTTTCCTTTAGGAATTAAATTCAATTAGCCTAATTTTATTTTTAAAATTATTTCCGATGCTCGAAAATTCCGATAAAAATTTCGTTAGTGTATTTTGACACGGGAATCCAAGAAAATTCCACCCACCATTTCCAGTTATTAAATGAATTTTAACATTCCGGATTCGTCTTGCTTTAGCTTTCCGGCGATTTCTTTTGCACGATTTTTCCGAGTGATTTACTGATAGGGGAAAAAGCGGAGCGTGACAAACCTACCCTCCTTAGACAGAATCTCGACCCCGAGATTCGGAGGTGCCGGCGAAGAGGTGCGGATGGGTGGCCTTCAGCTCACCTTCTCTTTCCCAGGTTGCCTCTTCTTCGGAGTGATGACTCCATTGCACTCAACAGAACTTGGTAACTCGGTTCCTGGTTTACCTTTCACTGGTGTCGAGAATGCGAACAGGTTTTTCGACGTAGGTCAAGTCCTCTTGAATTTCAAGGTGATCGGGACTCACTTGCTCCTCAGGCACCCTCAAGCATTTTTTCAACTGAGAGACATGGATGCTTGCCATGGAGGGAGGAAGTTCCAACTGGTAGGCAACTTCTCCGCAGCGTTCCAGAATCCGGTAAGGTCCCACAAAGCGTGGTGCCAACTTTCCTTTTGTTTGGAAACGGTGCACTCCCCGAAGCGGGGTGACACGAAGGTACACATGGTCTCCAACCTCAAAGCTTAACTCCCTTCGACGATTGTCGGCATAACTTTTCTGACGAGATTGGGCGGTTCTCAGTCTTTCCCGAATCAGTCTGACTTTTTCTTCGGCCTCATTTAAGACGTCAGTCCCAAACAACTGGCGTTCTCCTGTTTGATCCCAGAAGAGCGGCATGCGGCACTTTCTGCCGTACAGTGCTTCGAACGGAGCCATTTGAAGACTCGCCTGATAACTGTTGTTGTATGAGAACTCGACATAAGGTAGACTCTTATCCCAAGCTCCACCAAAGTCAAGTGCGCAAGCTCTCAACATGTCTTCCAAAATCTGATTGACCCTTTCGCTCTGGCCATCGGTTTGCGGATGGTAAGCAGTGCTGAAGTTTAAACGAGTTCCCAACTCTTCTTGCAATTTTTGCCAGAATTTCGAGGTAAATTGACTCCCTTGGTCCGATACAATCTTCTTTGGCACCCCATGCAAACACATGATCCTTGCGAAATACAGCTCTGCTAGTTTCTTTCCCGTGTAGGTGGTTTGTACCGGAATGAAGTGAGATTCGTTGCGCATGCGGGACGGGAGAGAGGGGAAAGTGGAGCGCGAGGTGCAGTGGAAGTGGGGACACCGAGTGACGCGGCCGGGGAGATCGAAACGTGGCCGAGAAGGCGGCGCGACGCGATTGCGCACACGCGTGGGCGCGGAAAACGGCCGGTTCATCCGGAGGTCGGGGATGACAAGTGGGGCCCGCTTGTCATCGCCCGGACCCGAGGGGGAGAAGCCCCAGACTTCTTTTGCGCGTGTTGAAGAGAGTTTGGGCCGGCCCAGGGGAGGAGAGAGGAAAGGGAGGGCGGCCGGCTGGGCTGGGCCGGAAACGAGGGGAGGGAAGTGGGCCGAAGGCCCATGGGCAGAAAAAGAGCGAAAAAGGGGAAGAAAAAGAAAAAGGAAAAGGAAAAACCTTTTCCTTTAGGAATTAAATTCCAATAAGCCTAATTTGATTTTTAAAATTAGTTTCGGTGCTCGAAAATTCCGATAAAAATCCTGTTAACGTATTTTGACTCGGGGAATCCAAGAAAATTCCATCCAGCCATTTCCAGTTATTAAATGAATTTTAACATTCTGGATTCGTCTTGCTTTAGCTTTCCGGCGATTTCTTTTGCACGATTTTTTCGAGTGATTTACTGCTAGGGGAAAAGCGGAGCGTGACAAATGCCAAGGTAGGTGCAAGGGAACGTATAGATAGATCGGGAAAGGGAGCTCTGGACCAGCTCCAGGTCCTCGACCAAGCAACGAATTGGAGTAATCAAGCATTTGGCAGAATTAGTGCGTAGCCCGGAGCCGAGCCAAAGACGGAGAGGATGCCTTGGATAAACTCTAGATCTTGCCGTACGAGGGAGAGAAAGAGGACCATATCATTGGCATGAGAGAAGCACGATGTTGTAAAGCACGATCATTGAGGGGGAGAAAACCGCCCGAGTCGGAGGCCTTCCGAAGCATCGCATTGAGCACGTCCATTACAAGGAGAAGAGCATAGGGGATAAAGGATCGCCCTGTCGGAGCCTCCTCCGATGGAGAAAGTGAGGACCCGGCACCCCGTTGACCACCACTCAGGAAGAGGAGCAACAGAGAATCAGGAAGATCCAATCACGCCATCGGCGGTTGAACCCAAGGTGGGCAAGCACTTCAAGCAGGAACGACCAACTGACCGTGTCAAAGGCCTTCGTAATGTCCACTTTGAGGAGCAGAGGAGGCATGCGCCTGGCATGGAGTACCTTAGCTACAAGCTGAACATAGCGAATGTTGTTGTGAAGTGAACGACCTTTGATGAAAGCACCTTGATTGACCACCACCAGCTCGTCAAGATGAGGAGAGACGGGAAGCGAGGATCTTAGAAAATAACTTGCCAAAACTATGGATGAGGCTTATCGGGTGGAAATTCTTGACTTCCATGGCCTCATCTTTCTTCGGCAAGAGGGAGATGAGGGCATCATTGAGGGAGGCGAAACCCTGGTCGTTTGTTAGAAAGAGGGTGTTGAGGGCAGTCAGGATTTTTGACTTGATCACAGGCCAGCAAGATTTGTAGAAACGGTCGGTGAAACCATCTGAGCTGGGCGCCTTATCAGATGGTAGGTGCTTGATCACCGTCCACACCTCGTCCTCGGAGAAGGTGCAGTCTAGGTCACCAAGTTGTGCTAGGCGGAGGCCAAGAGAGTGGAAATTGAGACAGAGATCTCGCTTGGTGCTCATCCCCATGACGCCGCTAAAGTGAGAGGAGGCAAGTTCTTGCATCTCATCATGAGAGACAGCCAGCCGGTCTCCATCGCAAAGGCACGTGATGCAGTTCTTCCGCCTTTGGGCCCTAGCATGTAGATGGAAGAATTTGGTATTGGCAAAACCTTCTTTGGCCAGATCAGGCGCAAACATCAGCGTACAATGGTACGCGCAAGCGAAGCTAGCCCGAGGCACTTCAGCTTTAGGTCTCGCCACAACCAAGACTCCAGGGGAGATAAAATACGGCTCTCTTGCATGACTTCGAGCAGGAAGATGAGCTCCTTTGCCATCTGCAACTGGAGACGGACACTACCGATGTGTCGATCGCTCCAGCTCTGCAAGCGCTTAGTCATGTTAGAGAAACACCAGGTGAGCGCAGGCAGTGGAGGAAGATTGGCCAGAGGTTTCCACGTGTCTTGCATAACCTGGAGGAAGCCGTCGAACTTAGGCCATATTGCCTCGAACCGAAAATGATGTGCTTTTGGCGAGAGACTCAAGAGTGAAGAAGAAGAGCACATTGATCAGAAGCAACAGAGGAGGCCACTTGGAGGATACAAGAGGGGAAATCTCCTCACAATATGCAGAAAAAGAAGATGTGGTCGAGTTTGACGAGCGTAGGGGAATCACGCTCGTTGCTCCAAGTGAAGCGACGACCATGGAGCTACAACTCCCAGAGGTCCAACTCATCAATCAGCCGACGGAAGCAAACCAACATGCGTCAATTAAGGTTCGGGTTACTCTTGTCTTGGGCCTCAAGAATTAAGTTGAAATCGCTGGCAACAGCCCATGGTTTCGTGCGAGAAGAGCGCAACAACCGGAGCTTGTCTAGGAATCGAAATTTCTCCGCCTTCTCATGTGGTCCATGAACTATGGAGAGCCACCAGGAGGTATCGTTGAGTGGTGTTGAACCAATGTTGTTAGAGAGAAATCAGCGTGATGAACATCTGAGATAGACCAGACGGTTGTCCACCAAACAAGCAACACCCCCACTTCGACTGATAGCAGGCAAAAGGGAATAATGAAAGTCCAGGCCTAGCATTTCCAAAATAATTCGAAACAAGATTATATCTATTTTGGTCTCCTCTAGACAGAGTAGAGAGACATGTTCATCACGGACTACATCACAGACAACATCCTGGCGGGCATGCAAGTTCAGACCCCGCACGTTCCACACCAAAACATTCTTATTGCATGATCCTATAGAGGAGGAACCACGCAGAGAGAGGGAGGAAAGGTGATCAGCCACAGGTGAACAAGATCTTGATAGCCTACGC
This sequence comes from Oryza australiensis, assembly GCA_019925245.2. Classification (NCBI taxonomy): domain Eukaryota; kingdom Viridiplantae; phylum Streptophyta; class Magnoliopsida; order Poales; family Poaceae; genus Oryza; species Oryza australiensis. The sequence continues at coordinate 8,598,420 of JAIFGZ020000116.1, read as the reverse complement.
CAGAGGCAGGGAGCTGGAGAAGAGTGAAGACAGGGCTATGACGTGATCCTAAGAGAGGGGCTGGGTGAAGACAACGTTGTAGGCCACAAACGCCTCGATGAGACAGGACCCTCCTCCGGCACTACCCCGAGCTTGCGCATCAGGTTGCGCTGCGCACGTGAGACCGTGTGACTGGGTTCGGCGAGCGCGAGATTGGCCGCAATCCTCTTGCTGCGCTTCGGTGCTACCCCCATTGCTATGACGGTAGGCGCCGGAGGCGGGTGCGGCGGGAGTAGCTGTTAACGACCAAATTTGGTAAGCAAATCCTCGAGTTTGAAGCAAGGATTGGAGCAAAATCAAAGGAAACGCGCGATTCTCGAAAACAGAGGCCACATGGGCTGTGTTCGAATCGGCTAAGGAGCTAGTCAGCTGAGTCCGAGTCAGACCAGAATAGTTGATAGCCGATTCCGATTGGGAGCAGGAGATGGGACCGATCCCAGAAGGAAAGCTTAGAGATAATCATTGGATTCGGTTTCCAAAGAACTTCAAAGATGTTGTCATCTACGGATAACGTCCTACAATGACAATCATATCTTTAAATTAGGATATTTTGTATGGTTTCCTTTATACATAATGTCAGTTTGTTTAGAAATATTTGTAAACTAATCTGTAATAGCAATCGTGTCCGTTACAGACTCATTGTATATCCAGGTATAAATATGACCCGAGACCATGTAATTAACAACACACAACTCAATACAATTTCGGTGCATCGCCACCTTTTGTTTTACTTTTGATTTCGACAAGTTCTTGCCTCGTCTTTGGGTTGCATCGGATTCGATCTCCAAGTAAGGTAATCTCTTGTTACAAGTGGTTTGTGTTATTGGGGTTAGTGCTTCCATCATTATGATACTCTGACCTTGATGTTACGAATTGCTTAATTAATCATATACAATATATAATTTAGATCAATGTCTAGATCTATCTCATGATCGGCTAGTATTTCTCTGAAGACAACGGCCGACAGCTAGATCTAGAGGTTGATTTAGGTTACATGGCGTATCCAACATCTCGAAAGGTTTTCATTAGCTTATATAGATCTCATGCTTCTTTTTTACTTAATGATGCATCAGTTTGATCTATTAAGTCGCTCTTAGAATCATATAGATTTATTCGGCTCAATGACTGCTATTAGAGATAGTACAGGGGTTTCAGTCGATCTTACCTGTTTTAGCCATCTTATACGTTTTATTACTACTAGATGTGTTAAAGCCACGTTTTATATTAAGATCTTATGCTAATTAAATCTGCTAAGCCTGGTATCAATCTGTTAAGTCATACTAACAACCGATTGATCCTTGTTTAGTATATTCAGCTTAGAATAATATCTTAGTATAAAATTGTATCGGAGTACTAGCCGATTCACATTAGATCTACGATATCAGCTAAGTTATAAATATATATAATTATCATTCTAATGCATTTTTAGATATAAGTGATTTATACTGTCTCGGTATACTACCGATCTATCCCAGTCACTTAAACATGTTTTGGAACAGTAATTATGTATTATGAATATCTACAGCCGATCAAGTAGGATCTAATCATAATTTGATTATCTATTCTTTGTCTCTTGTTGGTTACAGGATCAAACCAACTGGCATGCCCTGCAAATCACCAAAGTCGATCCAATTTGGACCTGCATTAGAGTTAAACAGATCTTTCAGGCCAGTACGTGAGAAATTTCTCATCAACAGCAGCGCTGGAGGCAGAGGCCTAGAGCAGCTGGCGAGGAAGACGCGCAGCACAAGGTCGGACACTAATGAATTATGAAAATGTGAATTCTAGAGACAGGCTATTTGTAGGCAAACTGTTTTTCATATTTATTTGGAAAATAAGCATATGTTGGTCCTTGTCATGGCAGAATAAGGCTACATTTCTTTATCAGTTATTTTTTGTTGAACCTGTTGAATGCATTTTGAAATTTGACCAATTCAATGACTAGTTTTTTTCAATACCTTATCCAGTGGGAGGTCCAGAAAAAGAACAAAAGAAACAATCTGGTGGTTCAAAACTAAAGATCATAGAGGTGGATATCTCGGTTAAAATTTGGATATTCAGGTCGGGCTTCAGAAAAGCATCCGGAAACTGTTGGTTGGGGGTGGGGGGTGGAGGGTTTCAACATGGAGAGGAGGCACCGAGAACAGTGAACAGCCTTTGCAAAATACATCACCCTTAAAGAGATGTAGGTTGATCTTTTTCTTTTTAATTTTATGCATTATTAATTTGTTGATGGTCTTCTGGTTGTCTTGATTAACTCCGATGTAATCTTCTACTACCAATTAGCTGAATTGGAAAGTTCCTGTTCTCACAGAAATCTGTACTAGTGGCATCGCACGGTATAAAATCACATAATGGTTTTGGCCACATCAAAGGAAGACCATACAAAGGTACGCAATCTGATATCTTCTGCACAATACATTGTGTTGAATTGGTCGGGGAATCTTGATGCCTCTCGTAGTGCAAAGAACAAAACGTTGGCGAGCTTGTGGCTTGCTAGAAGCTGCCACAAAAAGATATATTCCACGACTCTACGTACGTACTGGAGTGTGGGAAAGTTTGAGATCGACAACAACAGATTGAGAACAAAATTGAAAGACTACCCAGATCACTGTCTGGTCTGGTTTTACTTGAAGTAAGTATCATTGTTGTTTTTGAAATTTTTGTTTCACCATTTGAAATTAGTTCATTTTGAGAAATAGTCAAATACCAGTATCAATACTGTGTATATTATGATGGCTAAAACAGATGGAAGTAGCTTTGTTTCCCATTGATCCACGGAAAAATTGTATTGCCCCCTCTAGCCCATTTCCAGCTGCACCCAAACACCCTCGAGGATCAAAAGTACCTGAAAACTTTTCACTGCGGGCTGAAATGAAAGGGACTGATGGTGTGCTATGCTAGGTTGCATCCTTAGGTTTGATTTGCAAAGTACTCCACCATGTATCTCAACATAGGTAGCAAGCTTATTAATTTTAGGACCCATGTATCAATAGAGTTAATTTGTATTTTTCAATTCTAGATATAATTTTATTTTGTTCATTTCCTGATGCATTTTGTACTGTGATTGAACTTGGTGTACTGGATAGTACTAGTACAGTGATACTGATTGAAAATTGAAATAGAACCAGTAGTACTGTGCAGCTAGCGATGCCTGCCTATTGGTTCGTGGAAGTGAACAACAAAGTTCCGCTACTTTCTTGTCTGTTTGTCATTGCGCATCTCACTAGCCATTTCAATGGCCCTGCTAAAACAAATGCGTATACCCATTTCTTTTCTAATTATATGAGATACAATGAATTATAAAACTAAGGTGTAATAATAATTTTTAAGATAATAAAAAAACCTGTTTGCAAATCCCAAATTAAGTCCTCCACTTTATCATGTTACTATACAATATAGCTAGTATGTTCCCGTACTTTCCCTTGCGTTTTATATATAAAAAAGAGATAAATATACATGTCCGTACGTGTCATATGCATGCTTAAATACTTCATGCATATATAGTTATATACCCCCATTCATAACTATTAGTGTTTGTTTTTGTATTTTTTTTACCGTCTCTAGCGCAGCAACTTGACTATAGCTGTTAGCTGTAGTGTATACTGGAAAAGGACACCGTTGCAATACAATTGAAGTGCCATTATTATTAATATAGCCAATTTATCTTTTGCATATACTTAAGCGTTAATTGTCAAAGTTTTAAAAATATTGGTTTCATTGATTTTGAGACAGCATATACCTAATTCTGGATAGACTAGCATGTTAAAGTTTTAAAAGTTACACCAAAGAATTAATTAATATATATCTATGTTATGGATATGTGTGGCTGCAGCTCATTTTTTGTGAAACAAATATTTTTCTTAGAAATATTTTGGATAAATTGCCGCACTAAGATTTATTGTAACAAGTATGCTTGATGTATCAGTTAAGAGAAATTTTACGATCCTGTACTTGTAGTTGCTAAAATTTTACACTAGAAATTTGATATCTCAAGATCTAGTACCTGAAGGTACTAAGCTTTACATAGAAAATACGATGCCTCCTAGGACCTTCTTAAGATGGTAAAATTATACATCAATAAGACCTTTTTAATGTGACGTATAAAGCCAAAATTACCCTTAAAATGTCACTCCCTCCGTCCCGCAATATAACCTATGACTGGATTAGGCATGCCATTTTTTTCAGATTCATAGTCGATGTGTCTAATCCGATCCTAGACTATATTTTGAAGCAGAAAAAGTAACTTTTTCGTGTGATCTGCTGTGGTAACATATTTCGTACACCGTCACACTATTTTCCAAATCTAGATATGAGTTTTCTTTAGTATATCATTATAATGTTAAAATTCTGAATATTATGTTATCCTAACGAACAATTCTACATTGGATGAGAAGGAAACAAGATACATGCCAATATGGTGGTTCTATATGGCATGAGGCCATGAGTCCATGATTGGTGGGTAGCTGCGTTGCCGGCAAATGTCATTTGTTGCGTGTCCCCTGCAGAACAGTACTGTCCTTGCACACAGTGGCACTTGCGGTCCTTCCATTCACTACAAGAAAAACTCACTGTCCTTCAATTCGCTCTATACTTCAATTCATGAGTGGATTTATCTTTATCTTTTGTAAATGTGGTTGCATCGTTAAGAGGCACAGTCGCCTGACGCCTGCACATATGTAGCTGTGTTATGTAGTGTTCTGTGTGCTCTTTGTGCATCTCTCTTGTAATTGAAAAGAAAAAAGCCCTGCCAAGTGAATAAGTGATAACGACTTCATTTCTACTAGTTAGCACTGCTATAAGCGCGGTGCCAGGGATTTGGTTATTACCGCAATACTAACTCTATCTAAAAAACTCCAAATCTTGAGGATGAATTAGGACAAGTTCATCGCCATGATTTTTTTTAGAGAGGGAGAGTAGGTCACAAGCAATAGGTCACGGACAATTTTCGTCCGGTAGGTCTAATTAGGGTCACGAACAGTTTTCACCCGATGAGTTTCAATTAGTTTGTTTCTTGTGCTATTTATACTGTATTTTATAGCAAGCCAAAAGCAAAATTACAGATTATAGATATTTCAAGTTGTAGCTAAGCTAGCAGACACTGCTTTTATTTTTCACCAAATCAAAGTTTAGTTGTTTAAATGGATCCTGGTATAGATGAATAGCATCTGATGTCGTGGGCAAAAGTGATGCCCTCACAGAAAAACAGATCGATTTGATCATGTGCAAATATGTGTGGTGCATCTAAAAAACATATTTGATTTATCACTTCAAACAGCTCTTTACGTTGGCTACTAACTTACCTGAAAAAAAGAGGAACCATGTTTGCATTGCTCACAGGTACAGTATTGCAAAAGGGCAATATACCACCGTTTGTGCTCAAATGTATACATCTGTAGCATGAATGTTCTGTGTTCATATGGGTCCACACTTGGTCAAGGAACAGGAGAGAATATTGTTTCAATTAATATCTGAAACTACAAATTTGGTGTACCACCTATACCTACAGGGTTGACAACACTGCAGATTTGGCTATTTAGGGCCACACATATATGCATGAAAAATCGACACACGACGTTACTTGAGAACTATTCACGCAGGTCTATCAGAAAAGCCACACAAAAAACAGATGTGCAAAATAATGCTGGATTTTCATGCGCTATAAAGTACGGAGTACCACTTAATCAAACACCACATTGACACAATGACACAAATACTCTTACGAATTTGAGTCATATATACACTAATATTCTCGCAAAAAAAATATATACACTAATACGCACGTGCAGGTTGTTACAAAATAAAGAAAAATGGCAATACGGACAGTATATCCAACCTGGTTGCATGTAGGCCAAGGCCAAGAACCTGACAATTCGTTTTCCTTGGAGAAAGCAAAGAACGTTTGGAACGTGTGATGTACATGCAGATCGAGGAAACTAGCTAATCCTGCTCTTCCCTTTCCAGCACAAAAAAAGATTCCTTCGTACTTCATACTGCATTTATTCTCAATACCTGCAAGACTCCAAAACAGTTTTGAACCAAAGGGAGAAACATCTGCATAGGATGGAAGCGGGACGGGTAAACGGGATTTTTTTACTTGCTTATATCACTTTTAGTTCATTTTTTTAAAAAAATTATACTAGCAAACGGAAATTTATGTAGGTAGTGGGCTTGCCATACTTGGATCCCTACATCTGCATATACTCCAGCCAAGAGAAAACATACTCCACATCCACAGTGGCGGCGATGCGGGGAAAAGGGCTAGCAGATGTATGTAAGAGTCTGTCGAGCTCGGCTAGATCCAGCGAGCTTGAGAGGACAATTGAGATGGAAATCGGTGGAGAGACAAAAGGCGTTGTACTCCTGGGCTCAGCAGGGAGGCAACGACGACGGTCTTGAGGGGAGGTGACGACGCTCCTCGACTTGGTATGGCACAGTGGAGCTCCACTTCTCAATGGGGAGGTGACGGTCACTCCTAGACAATAAGACGACAGTGTGGGTAGGTGTAGGTGGCGGAACTTTTCCCAACAATTAAGTTGCTCTTCGTCGCCAGTTCCTTCTGTGTGTCAAATTTGGCCACTCAGTTTCTTAATTTGGCTAGTCGGACGAGATATCAACCCAAATAGCCAGCCGAATGGGATAAATAGCAATGCAAGACATGCATAGTGTGTCTCTAGCCTTGCTGAAGCTATCAAATCGGCCCAATGCCATCCATTCCACAATGCTTGTTACCTTTTTAGCATACCTCTAGCATCCGTTCGTGCGGCTCGAGGAAAGCCACGAGCTCCACAACACGGGCGCCAGTGCATGTTTTGTTAACTATGTGATCCGAATTCGGATTAGTTTTCCAGTAGGGCTCTATGTCTTTTTCTGTTAGGTGTTTTTTTATCTCCTATATATACTCTTATAAGCCATACGGGAAGGGAGACGTTCCCATTGTTATTTTTTTATGTTTGTAATCAACTCCTTAATAGTGATCATTGTCGGTCGATGTCCATAATTTTTTTCCTATAAGAGTTTTTCACGTAAAATTCATATCTTCATTATGTATCTATTTTATAATATGTTTTACGCCGCGCGTTCTCGAGCGCAACCGAAGAATGTGTCTCCCTGTAAAGGATCGAGGGACTCAGTAGAGGCAGCAATCGACCTGCCAGGCTATCTAAAATGGTCGTTTGGATGGAGGGTGAGACGACCCAAATGGCGAGGCTATCTTCGACTTCTTTTCGTCCCGAAAAAACAAACTTCTGGATTCTTTCCTACATTTCAGCAACTATTTTTCCCAGCATAAAAACAAACCCCCGAATTGACCGTCCACTGTAGCATCACTCCATCAGACTGAAGCGAGTGAAAGACAGAGCTCAGTTAAAAGAGAAGAGGAAAGAAGAGGAGGCAGAGCCAAACTGTCAAACTGACAGGGCAGGAGGAAGAAAGGGAAGCCCCCTACCAAGCCCTAGCAACCTTGTCCATTTGCGCCCCCAGCGCCACCGGCGTCGACACGCGTCGCCCACCCTCTGCCACCCCCTTCCACAGTACTACGGCCACTACGCTTTACTACTCGCGCTAAGCTCGCGTCTCCAAGCAAAACAACTCTACTCTCGCTCTCTCTCCCTGCGCGCGAGATCTTCACCGTATCCGCTCGCGTTTTGCACGCCGTTGATTTGCGCTTTGTTTTTGCATCCTCCCATCCTACGAACTAACCGCAAATCAATCACCTTCTCCTCCACCGTACAGAAGCAGCTGTAGTCGTGGTAGCTGGCGAGCTAGCGAGGAGCGTGCTACAGTTCGCAGGAGAGAGAGAGAGAAAGAGTTGAGAAGGCGACAGGAGCTAGCCTAGCAGTAGCGATGTGACAGCAGTTTGATTTTTTGATGGCTAAGCTTATTTGTAAGCCGAAGGAGAGAGATCAGAGAGAGAGAGAGAAGGGGTAATTACTAATTAATTACAATTAAGTGGGTGGACGAGGCGTGTGGAGTTAGAGGAGAGAGATAGGGGGGGCTTACTTAAGGCGACCCCAAGCATACGATCAGGCAGGGCAAGCAAAGCACACCACACCATAAAGCGATAGCCATAGCAACAGGCTGTGCTTGCAAAGGGGATAGAGTAGAGAGAGAGAGAGAGAGAGAGGAGGAAGAAGATGGGGAGGGGGAAGGTAGAGCTGAAACGGATCGAGAACAAGATCAGCCGGCAGGTGACGTTCGCCAAGCGCCGGAACGGCCTGCTCAAGAAGGCCTACGAGCTCTCGCTCCTCTGCGACGCGGAGGTCGCCCTCATCATCTTCTCCGGCCGCGGCCGCCTCTTCGAGTTCTCCAGCTCATCATGGTACGTTCTACGGACACCCAGCTGATGGATGCCTCCGGCCGCCGGCCGGCGTGCTGTTCAGCTCAGCTCTTGCTCCGGCGCAACGCATCATATATATATCGTCTAATAACATAATCAATCAATTAACCCTAAATAAAATAACAAGAAAAGTAGTATGATTATAATCAGTAAATTAACCCTCGTCGATCTGAACGAAAATCCACTCGAGATCGAGCGAGAAGACAAATTGGACTGCAGGCTAATTTAATCGTGTCGAACTCTAGCTTTTGATGATCTTTATACGAACGCATGCACTTTCCCCTTTGTTTTTTTTCTTCGATCTGCTTGGATTAACTTGCTCATGTGCTATAGATCTTGGGGCATTTATTTCTCAGCTTTCGGGAGCGGCTATGTTCATCGATCCTTCTTTTTTTTCAGTATCAGCCATGCATATATCAGATTTTGTTTTCGCTTGCTTTAGTGCTTCACTTATCTGTTCGCCATATCTGATTTCTCCTCATCCTTTGCCGTCGCCTGAGCAGCCTGACCGCAAGATCTGGCAAATTAAACTTCCATCCTGGCTATTTCTTGCCTTGAATCTGCATAAACAAGACGATAGATCCTTCTTTTTTTCTTCAAGACAAGATCTTGCTATTTCTTCCGTTGCTATTTTTCATTCAAAAGATTCATCTTTTTTTCTTAAAAGACGTATATATGAATCGAGTTTTCATTCTCATCGATCTGTCTCTCCTTTTATTTTCTGTAAACACACACAAGAGCGTATTCTCATCTCTCCTTTTGTCAAAAAAGAAACACATATGTTCTAGCTTCAGATCCCAAATAATCAAACAGGAGAATATTATAGGCAATTAGTTCAGATCCCGAGGTAGATTTTCCTGGTGATTTCCGAAGAGAGGTGCGCGACTACTCGACATGGTTCCTCTTTGCGCACACACAGTATAACTGTACGCAAGGGGTAAGAACAAAGGAGCAATCCCTTCTGGGTTGCTGCTTGCTTCTTCCATTTTTAGCTATTTCAGAATTTCACTTTCTGACTCGATCTCCCTCTCTTTCTACCAGCTGCATTATTTCACTCCCTTTTTTCCCATTTCTGCCTGTTACATGGATGGCCTCTTTGTCGACTCGTCCAAATTAAGGCACGGTAGCTGGTGTCAAAATGAACCTGCAGCCCAACCCGGTTATGTATATGTGTAGCTAGCTTTCTTGCAAGAGAGATATATATATATATACATTTTGTAGTTTTAGCCAGTGGTCCAGCTAGCCATGGATGGATATACGCACGTAGTACATGCATGTACGCGTGTTAATTAAACTTGTTTAGTTTCCAAAAAGTCCTTTTTTATTACTACGGCCTGATCTGTATGTTAGTGTGTTACTGTTCCATTAGTTACTGTTCTATTGAAGAGAGCGCGTACACGTTGTTGTTTTATTTCTCGCTTTCCGGTGTTCTTTTTCTATGGTCTCCTCGAGTCCCGAGTAGTAGAAATAAAGCGTGATGTTGTGTTTTTCTTCAGAGTTTCATCAGACGTCATTTCAAGCAGTTCAGCATGCATTGCATACAATATAATATAATAATATGTTTTTTCTTAAAATATAAAGGACTTGGTTGAGCAAGACATAAATAATACGAATCTTTTTATTTAAATTATGTCCAAATTTAAAATATTAAAACCTGTTCTATCAAACCAATTTTTCATGTTTTAAAAACGGAGCAAATACATGAAAATGCAGAACTCAGCTTGATGAATATTGTGGATCTGCATGAGCCATTTGTTGGAGATGGTATTGAATCTCATGAAGTGGAGTATGGTGTAGTATACTTTGTTTCCTCTTTTTTCTTTTCCCTGTCTTGTTCTACTCAGAGAATTGATCTGTGAACTGTATAGACAGAGCTTTGTCCCCCTGCATGCATCGGTTTTCTGAAATTATTAATTATAGAGTTTTACACACATGCGCACAATTGCTAAATCTGTATGCTGCGCATGTCTTGCTGACTCACAGATTCGTTCCTCCTAATTAAAGCACCCATTGACCTTATTACTACTAATGAACATAGAACCATTAAAAAACGAAACAAATTAGGAACCTTCATTAACCTCATACAGTAAATAGATCAAAGAAGTATGATGCATATCCAATGCAGTGCTCCTGTTTTCTTAATAGGATCACACAGCAAGATGATGTTCGGGCTTAATTTTCTTTTGTAGTAGTAGTTTTTTTTTTTCTTTGGAGGCTGAAGTAGTTAATTATACACATGTTTCTCCTTGTTTGGTAGATCTTTTTTAATGTTCTTAGAAGAGCGCGTATATATATATATATAATGATGGAAATGAGGTGCCGTTACCGCTACTTCTTTCGTTTCGTATTATAAATTGTTTTAATCTTTTAGCCAATTTTTTTAAATTTAATCAAACTGATAAAAAAATATAACAATATTTTTAAAACAAATATGTTGTCAAAATATATAAAACAAAATATTTGTCAAAATATATTCAATTTAGTGAAACTAATTTGATCTATGATGTTTTAGATGTTACGTACTAAATTTTTCTTTAGATTTGACTAAAAAAGTTCAAAACAAACGGAGGGAGTATGTACCATCTCAAGGAGAGTTATGAATACTACATAAATCACCAAGATCATAAAAATTGCTTGTATTTGCTAATTGCTGTGTTTTTTACTATATATGCTTGGAATTAAACAGACTGAATTAATTGTTTGCAATCTAACTGTTGTGAGTACCGAGTGGAGAGGTATCCACTGGTTATTAACCAAAAAATATTTTTATTTTCTCAGACAGTTTCTGATATATTACTCTTTAAAAGGTGCATGGGAAATTCCAAAAGGACAGTGCAACTATATTATTTTTGGGGATATTATAAGAAAATGTGTGTATATATAGACTGATGATATGGGACTGATACGTATAAGTTATATGTCCAACAAGATAAGCATTTAAAATCTATTAAGCATTCCTACACTACTAGCCACTTGTTACATCGATCACCTCTCATTCAAATTTCTCGATATCTTATCCCTAACCGATCTTCCACTCCCTACCATATCTATATCTTATTAAAAAGGGCATTAAAATATTTTCTCCTCAAACTCAACCTTTGTTAAACAACTTAGATTTGTTCGATGGAGGGAGTATCTATTAACTACTCTTAGTTTATGTTAATTTGTAATCTCTCCGTTATATGAAATAATGAAAAGATGCTTTCGTTCTTTTCCCAATAAATACACTATGCCCACTTTTACGGTATTTCCAAACTGGCATCAAGCTAAAATGAGTATTAATTTAATTAGTTGCCCCATAATTTATTGAGACCCGTACGTAGAAAAATTGCAGTACCTTTTTTTCAAACAAATTATCAAAGTCATGAACAAATGGATGGAGAGTATATTGTTGGTGCTGAACACGTGATAGGCATACAAGTTGGGGTAAGCTATTTTAAGAGAGGGACATTAATTTGGCATCGTAGTTAGAAAATGGAAGCTATGGAGAGTGAACCAAAAACTTGTTAGTGAATTAGTACATGATATATCCTAATATCAGTGCAAACCTAGAGAAATGCAAAGAATCAATGTTGCGCTCGTCATTTTGTGTAAAAAAATTGGATACACACACACACACACACACTATGGAGAACTATATATATAGCTGGGTGCTAATAACCCCCACCTTCTGTTTGTAATTAAAAATGTATATGCTACAAGTTATGCGCCGTATATTGGTTAACGGTGTTGAACCCTCAGGATCAATTTTAGACGGGTAGATATTTTTCCCACTGATTGATGAAGCAACCTAATTAAGTAGTATATCTATTAGCGTCATAGTGCAAATTTGTAGTTTTCAAGTGGTAAATAGAAATTATTTATATTCCTTTACTTTAATTTCTTGATAATATGACATGTATAACATAATTTCTCTTTTCTCCCAAACATATCCAAAAGTCTTCAATTCTGTGCCAAACACAATTTTTGGCTCTCAAAGAAGAAAAAAATGTATATTTGTATGAACCTAACATAAATGTCCCAACAAGAAGAGCTTTATTTTGTGAATATGGTCATAAACCGAAGAACAAAACTACCCTGTACGGTGTGCTTCCATTTCGCTATGCAGTTTGGATAAGCGATTCTACAGGAATATGACTATATATATGAGATATGAGACAAATCTGATCTTCTAGCTATATATTAGCCCATATACATACGATATGAAAACATAGTGTTTTCTCTGTTTCTGATTCCATTTGTTGAACTAAGGCAATGCAAGTCTATAGGTTGCCGCCTGCCGTCAACACTCATCATATTGTTAGTTGACAAAACTAGCAGTCATATTATACATATCTCTTTTGAGAATATATTACATACTGATTTTTCTTACAGAATGGAAAAGATAATTGTTTTCCAACTGTAGGGGTTCATGAGGTTTATTTTTATTAACGGCATCGTAGAAACAGTTAATCCTACTACACTAGCTCGTGGTTTTTAGTGTTATTTTACTTGATAAAATCCGATTGTTTCTTTAAAAAAATCACCAGCATTCAGGACCGACGTAGCTAGTTACTAAATTTAATGTATAGAGCAAATTATGGTGCATGGATGGTAAATTGGCGTGGTGATTTTATATATAATTAAGATGCAGGTCATTGATGATAGACAAAGTCAAGTTATCAAAGTAAAGCCCATAAATTAACTCGAAGGTCATAGATTTGACATATGATCCCTTGAGAAATCTGTGAAATATCCTTTCATTTAGAAACCTCGTCAATTTGTGATTTGTTCATTCATCTGTGTGGACATCCTTGTACTTTCTTGTTGTGCCGTGTGAAACAAAACTTTGAATAAGGCAATATGCACAAAATGCTTAGATCTCAATTAGATGAAACAAAACCATAGTTTTAGAATTTACGATCTATTTATGTATTATATATCACAAACTTACCAAATAAAGTTCAGAACATCTCGCACAAATAAAAACTTTGCAGTTGATGTATGTTCAATTCAGTAATGTTTTATTTGAGTTAGAACAATACATTCTCTAATAATAATAATAATAATAATAATAATAATAATAATAATAATAATAATAATAATAATAATAATAATAACAACAAAAATAATAATAATAACAATAACAACAACAACGACGACAACCACAACCACAACAATAAGCAGCAGCAGCAACAATAATAGAAAATTTGCATACACACAAGGAGCGTTGTGCTACTTCCTTTTTGACATTGGTTAGTTCAAAATTGAATTAACCAACGTCATACATTATTGGATTTGGTAGGACTAGCTAGCTTTATAGGTAGATTCCGCTGATTAATTTGTAATGTGCTCAACCTGTCATGACACCATGCATTTTTGTTTTTCATGCACGACTAACGTACTTACATCACCATTCTACATTTATTAAGCTAGAGAGACTACCTGCTTAAATTACAGTTGCATGCACCACATGCTAAGAAAATGTTCAAATGTGTTAATGCTGTATCTGCACCTTATTCACTCAATGCAAGTTTGAAGGTTGCTCGTTAATTCTACTTATTCCTTCATTTTTCACTTCCAGCATGTACAAAACCTTGGAGAGGTACCGCAGCTGCAACTACAACTCACAGGATGCAGCAGCTCCAGAAAACGAAGTGAGCATCCTCTTAATTTATTAATTAACAAATCTTTCACATTTTAATTACTTCTTACTAGTAGAACATATATTATGAGTCAGTTATTCGCTTATAATATTCTACACGCTAAAAAGGATTATGTTACCTTTTTTTATGAGGTGAAGGGTGGTGTACCTTTATTTTTTTTTGGGACAAATGTTGTTATCCTAATGTTGAATGCATACATATGGGTTTTCTCTTGCTTCATTCGTTAAGAGTTGGATTTAGCGTCAATGCTCTGATATGTGCAGTGATGCTCATGCGAGTGAAAAAATGAGCTGTAGCTGGGCTGCCGCTGTGCATAAGTTAACAGGCCGGCCTATCAATAGGCGAGGTATATGCAGTTTAGATGGGCCTGCGCGTGAGCACGCGAGGCTGCGGTGGGCGAAGGCCTTCCGTTCGATGGGCCTCAGGGCGAGCCCCGGCCCACTTAGGAGGAAGTAGGCCGTGCCACCCCTCGCGGCCTCGCCTCCGCGCGGTGGGCTGCGGTGAGAGAGGCGCATTGAGACTTTGGGCCGAATATACCTACTGCAAAGGGGACAGGTGGTTCAACTAGTAGATGTGGGTTTTGATTTATTTGACAGTCTGACTAGTTGGTGCACTGGAAGACAAGCTAATAGGCTGGTCAATTTTTTGATCTCAAATTAATCTGTGATACCATATTGCTACAATGTTACTAGGCCCTGTGATCTGAAACTACTGGTTTAGTTGATAATCTAAAACAAGAGTTGGTTTAGTATGCATTGGCTTTCAATTAAGCTGTTCTTCAGAATGCTACACTGTTGCCTGAATACTTTGTTGTGCCTACAGTTTGTTAACCATCTTTTTTCCTTCGGTCAACATGGTCTGAGATCTTGTAGCTTCAGGAGTCATGAGCTAATCTGTGTATCTATATTTTTGTTGTTTAAACCAGATTAATTACCAAGAATACCTGAAGCTGAAAACCAGAGTTGAATTTCTTCAAACCACACAAAGGTAGTCTTCAGAGATGAATGTGGTCGATTATTTCAGCTTCTTATCTACTACAGGGTTGCTATGTTCATCCTGAAAGCCAGAGTTTCACTGACTTACTAGCACTTCATTCCATGCAGAAATATTCTTGGTGAGGATCTGGGCCCACTAAGCATGAAGGAGCTGGAGCAGCTTGAGAACCAGATAGAAGTATCCCTCAAACAAATCAGGTCAAGAAAGGTAAAAATGTTTATTCACCATTTTACCTAAGCATGCAAATGCCACTTTTTGATATGCTCCTCTTAAGCACTGCACCTAGATTAGATTAATAATGAGCTTATTATAGTTTTTACTGCATCTATCATGTAGTAATAGTTATTACCCCTGAACTGTATGGATTTCTATCTGCTTGTTTGTGTGCATGGCTTTTAACACAGGCTCAATATTTTTGTAGAACCAAGCACTGCTTGATCAGCTATTTGATCTGAAGAGCAAGGTACTGAATTAATTCTGGTTCTTTTCTGCATAACTTTTTTCATTCCTCTATACCTAAATTAATTCTGTGTACATATGACAAACATTAAAATTGATTCTGCAGGAGCAACAGCTGCAAGATCTTAACAAAGACCTGAGGAAAAAGGTAACAGAGCGATCGATCACCCTGAAAGTCATTGCGTGCATCAGTATTCGGACAACACACATTTTTTCCCTGCTACAGTCCCAACCATGATCTTTTCCTGCTAAAATGATTCATGAAAGTTACAGTATTTGCACGGAATAAACCTTTTTCCCCGGTACGGCTTAAAAGTTAATGGGCTTCTCATACCGCTGAAGCGTTTGTTTGTTCGTGCAGTTACAGGAAACCAGTGCAGAGAATGTGCTCCATATGTCCTGGCAGGATGGTGGTGGGCACAGCGGTTCTACCACTGTTCTTGCTGCTGATCAGCCTCATCACCATCAGGGGCTTCTTCACCCTCACCCGGATCAGGGTGACCACTCCCTGCAGATTGGGTATATTCTTCTTTTTTTTCCCCGTTACTTGCCTGAAAAATTTCCGAAACGCAAAGGCCATGTTCTTTTCAACTCAATTCACTAGATTATTAAAACAAACAGAGTATACGCTTTCTTAAAATATGGTTTCCTACGGTATCACTTATTTTAATCTATCGGTTAAGTTTATTTCTTCAACTATTTAATTCATTACGATAATTGACTAGATTAATAATCCGTGGTAATAATTCGTTCAATAATCTAGATCAAATAAGGCCTAATTTTGTCTTTGTTATTTAGTAATTTAAAGGATGTGTATATTTTCTGCTATATCAATAGAAACTTTACGCTTTATTTTGTGTGGATTGTTTCGAAAAAAATAAAGGTTGTGAATATATACTCCATCGTTTTCATAGCTTTAATTTAATTTTTTCTTAATGAAGGTATCATCACCCTCATGCTCACCATCACCAGGCCTACATGGACCATCTGAGCAATGAAGCAGCAGACATGGTTGCTCATCACCCCAATGAACACATCCCATCCGGCTGGATATGATGTGTGTTCAGTTCAGGCTTCAGAAGCCAATGCAAACATTGTCCTGTAATTCAGTAATTACGGGCATATGTAATGTAATGTAATGTAATCCCTGATCTATATTTTGCAAGCACGTGCGTGCTCTCTTACGACTTCTTCCCAAACAGTCCGTCAGGGGAATAATAATTTCGTTTGATGTATCGTAGGACCCGTCCATGTATAACAATTTCGGTTCTTGGATGTGATAACAAGTTAATTGGCACTTGATTTTATATTTGTGATGATTTATGTATCTTGTTCTAATCGTCGAGTAACTAATCTCAAAAACTTGTGGCGATTATGTTAAGTAGTAGTGCAAGAGATGTTAAGATACTAGCTGTTACCTCATGAGATATGATAACGATGTTGTCTCTGCTGCTGTTGCGATCACCAAAATATGCTGTTTTTTTAGATGATACCGAAATATGCTGATATCTACTTGGTTTTCATCTGTTCTTGTTGCGAATGTAAGCGCGCGTTTACAGACTGATTCTTTTTTCTGCAGGCGTTCGAATCATTTTACTGTTAGCGGTAGTTACTGCACGGTGACTGTTCGACGAAATGCCAAACAACCTGCAGCCAGTCGCACCCCGCGTCGACATGAGCGGCGGCCGTCGCTCGATCGCACGGCTAGTAGCTGTCGGCACCGTCGGTTGGTTATCCGCACCAACGGGCCCTCGCGTCGATCCGGCGGGCGTCGCCGTCGGCCGTCCTTGCGCTGCACGGACGCGTCACGAAACGGAGCCGCGCACTGCCGCCTGCCTGCCTGCCTGCCTTTGCGCTGACGCGCGGGCGCGCGGGCTGCAGAAAGCGACCGCGCGGGGGCGCCCTCTTCCTCGCACGCAGCGATGCGGGGAAGGCACTGGTACGGGCACGGAACCCCCACCGAACCGACGGGCCCGGCGGCCGGCCGCGCCCCAATCCTATCCGCGCCAACAGCTGAACGAACATGCGTGCACAGCGCGCGCGCCGGCGAGGCGCGCCGCGGCGCAGCACGACGCGGTGCTTCGCCTCGCGTCCTCGCTTACGCCGGCCACCGCTATCAGTGTCGCGTTATGCGAGTTTTTTAATTAAAATTTGATCAATTTAATTGAGTTTTTAGGAAAAATAACAAATTTAATCAAACTTAAAAATAATTTAACTTACAAAATCAAAATGACTTATAATATAAATAAAACAGTTATAACATAAAACAGAGAGCAGGTCGCCACATTTGCGCAGTGGTGTTTGTACCGGCCGGGCCAAGGGACGGCAGACTCGCCGGCGGAGAATCAGGATGCAGTATTGCAAGTATATGCAGAAGATCATGATCTACTGAAGCAGTGGATTGCCTGCAGTTAGCCGCCGATCAAAGCCCTGATTATACCTGAAAATCTTTCTTAATTTCAATTCGATCGGTACTGAAAATCTTGCTGCACAGTGCCACAGACCAACAGTGCATGCACATCTGAACTGAATTTTAACGACGCTACCTGAAAATTACTTCTCTGCCATCTCGATCTCTCAGGTTCTCTGCGCATCCTTCTAGTAACGGACAAATTCAAGTAATCAAATGAACAATACTGCCATTAAATTAACAGTGCAATATAATCTCGTGGAACCAAATTAAAGCACAAAAGGGGCAATCCAATTAACACTCCAACATACGTCATGGAACGAATTCGCACCAAGAAAACATATAGTATAGTATCTGTTAATCTGTCTTAATCAGGCTAACTTTTTGTGACTTTAATTTCTAGACAAAAACGTACGGGATCGAGACGGAGATACTAAGGAAAGAGAAGGAAAGAGACTATACGATCGAGTGGTACATCAGAATATCTAAGCTGATGTATATAGATCTGTGTGCACTACGGATCACTCTAAACCGGATCAAAAGATGGTCCTCACACTAACCAGTAGCCAGAAATCCAGAATATCTGTGTCTCTCAGATCGATGCGTATATGCGTAGTACGCATCACTGAAAGTGGCCTGGCCGTGTGGCATATGGTCTGCAGTCTTCACCATGGTTTAATTTTGCCCTAGCCAGTTCAGGGTGGAGGACCAGTAGGGTTCTCCTGCAGTGTTGAGGCTGTTGCCATTCGTTTGTGGGATTCTTAATTTGACAAGTTATTGGCCATGGCCTACGTACTGGAACTTGTTGATGAAGCTGGCCAGCGCTTTACATATTTAGAAACTACTCCCTCCATCTCAATGTATAGCCATTTAAAATTAGATCTGACGTCAATATTTATAGAAATGTCAATTTAGTTCTCAATTGTTATATATTAGGATGGATGGAGTAGTTCGTATTATTATTAATTTTTAAATGATGGAACAATATACTATGGATTAATACTGTGATAAAACACAGTAGCATGCAGTTAATTGAGAGAAAGCATATATCTCCTGATATTTTTTTAGATGTTTAAGGGCGTATGTGTTTGGTTACCAGCATAAGGGTTGATCACACGTGCAGGTGCGCACATGGTAGGAGGTGTTTGGTTGCCTGCATAACCGCCGGGGCCAGGCCGTGCTCGTGCAAAAAACACCCCTAAGCCAGGGGCGCTAGGGACACGAGTTATTGTCACTCCCTAATCCAACATCACTATACAAAGCCACCTGACAGCGTGTCGCATGAAAAATGACACGAATCGTTTTTTATGAGACCGTGATATCGATATCAGTTTTAGATTTAGCGCTGGTACCCATGGTGACAATTATAAATCATTGCAATCCTTTTAAATAGAGGAATTGTTTACCTTAACTTAAGTGGTAACATTTGAGAGAAACCCGAGAATGAAATAGATGACACGGAAGCAGTAACAATAAAAGCAGATGCAACGGAAACCAACAAACTAACTCCCAACACCACAGGCAACGGCTGGGAACCAGGACAAAACCCTAATCTTCTCTTCACTTCAACTTTACCTTCAGAGCCGACAGAACTATAAATAGAGCAAGGATGAGCACTTACGTCTCAGCAAGCCAGGGAAACTTAGGTGGTTATTGCAAGCTACAAGGACAGGTTGGGTATTTTACAAACAATGTTGTTTTCAAGTTTTGAACAACCTATGTATGTGCTTTCCCACAACCAGAGCGAGACAAAGTCTCAGCTCAGTTGGAGGTGAGAAGTGAACAAATTTTATTTTCAAGTTTGCACAACTTCCAGAGTTGGCCTAAAGCTGGTTTCCCAAACCAAACCAATTTTACCAATCTTTCATAGTTTTGTTGTCCCAAACAACCAATTACTTTCAGGGACATCCTGTCTCACTGACAGCCATTTACTTTCTCAAACAACAGGTTCCCGAATCACAACACCTTTTTCGCAAAAGCAGGGTAAAACAAAACTATGCTAAGGAATCGCCTCACATCCACCCATGACAATGGGCACGACTGTTCGAACAGTTTGTTAACCTCTGTAGATGGGTATACTTTATCCACACGACGCTACTAACCCGGGTCACCCAACCCGCGCAGATCAGCCACGTATAGAGACTTTGAGGCTTTCGCAACAAGGCATTTTCAAAGCCGACATAGGGTCACCTTATGCCAGCGGGAGGGGTCCCACGAACCAACAACAGGTTAGGTCCCAGACCATGGTGCGCCAAGAAGCCCAAGGGTCCTTCCCAACACCACCTCGGCGAATTCACTTGACCCTCAGCATCAAGGCTTCCCTAGTCTAGCAAGTTACTCAGCCAGGGGTGTCCCATTTCACCCATGTGGTCGTACTGGTTATATGCTCGAATGTAATTCCAAAGGAATCGGTCCTTAAAAGTGACCGCACAAGCATCCCGCCTAGGAATGGCCTTGTGTTGCGAGTTTTATTTTTAAAACTCATTTTTCTTTCACAAGGCACCAACCCGGGCGTCGGGTTTTCCAAGGCTTTTGTAAATCAAGTTTTACCCTAGATGTTCTCAGATTTTAAGTTTGACGGCGACCATCGGTACTCGCACGGAGTGCATGTCACGCCCTGATTTTCGATCGGGATTAAAAATCGTTTAATAATATATTTTCTAAAAATTATTAAAAAAGAAAAGTCATTTACTCAAGTGAATTTACTAAGTAAATAAAATTTTCCTTTAAAAATCATGGTTGGAAATATTTTTGAAATATCCTCCATGCCCTAAAATACTCTCTCAAATTTTTCGTGAAATTTTGGAGCTCCAGAAATAATTCTAATAATACAAAAAGCATTTAAGTAATTATTTAAATAAATTATTTAATCAGTAAATGGATTGTTTATATTTTTATTAAATACTTTGGATATCCATATATTTTCAGAATTTTTCCTGGAATTAATTGAGCATCGAAAGTATTTATAAAAATATAAAGAATATTTATCTGATTAAATAAAAGGGGAAACAAATTAAAATGCCTCTCGTGTTCCTGGGCCACCATTGGCCCACTTCCTCCAGAAAGTCTAAATCCCCTCCCCGCGGCTGCCCCTCTCTCTCTCCTCGGGTCAGCCAAGTCCCGGCCCGCCTCCTTGCCAAAAGTCCAATTCACCTCCTCGGCTCAGCTCCCTCTCTCCCTCTCGCCAACAGGTGGGACCATGGGCCCCACTTGTTAGCTCGTTCCCCTACCTCTGGCCATCCCAGGCCAAAAACCGCCGGCCGCCATGCCCGCGCCCATGTCGCCCCCTCTCCGCGCGCACCCCGGCCCGCGCCTATGCATACGTCGAGCTAACCCCCTCTACCGAGCTCGGTTTTCCCTACTCCCCTGCATAATCGGCACCGAACCGCCACATTTTCCCCGCACCAGCTGCTCTCCACTCCGTCATGATTTCCGGCCGCCCCGGCCTCCGCACCGCTATATTTTTTCCCAACTCTCGCGCTTTCCCGTGCATTGGAACCCTCTCCTCGATGCAAAATTGTGCTGTCGTCGTCGCCGGCAAGTCCGGCCACGTCTCACCGCCGTCCTAGAGGTTGCCGCTTCAATCCCGAGCCACCCCGCATTCACCGCCTCTTGGCGAGTTTCGGCCTCCACCCCATTTCCTTTATTTGCCGCCGAAACCCCACCTCCACCCTAATCCCGAGCCACCGCTGCTGCACACCACTCCGGCCACCCATTTTGCACCGCCCGCTGCTCGTCACTCCATTCTGCCATCACCGCCGTGTGCGTCGCCCCACATAGAACCTTGGTCGCGCCTTCATTTCCCCGAACCGCCATCGGATCGAGCCCTCCCTGCAATCCCGAAGTCACCGCCGCCTTTTTCGCCTCCGGCTAGCGATTCACGTCGTTGTGAGCCACCTCTCCCCCACCTAACCCCTCTGCCACCTTCCTCAAGTCACCCCGCTCCTCAGTCGGCTCTCTACCTCCGCTGTCCGCCGGCGGAGCACCACTCTCGCCGTCGACCCGACCATTGCCGCCACCTTCTTCCCACCGCAAAGTTCCCCGTGCCGCCGCTCATCGCCGTCGACGCCTGTAAGGTCCCCACCCTCTCCCTCTCCCCTTGCCCCGTCCCCGCCCTCTTGGTCGCCGCGTGCCACCGTCGTCGGCCGTGCACGTTCCGCCTCTCCTTGCGTCGCTCCCCGTCGAGCTCGTGCTTCGCCCGCGTCGCCGCGTGTACGTGCGCTGCCTTCGTCTGCGTCGCTGCGTGCCGCCACGTCGTCCCTCCCCCCTCGTCGACCGCTTGCGCCACCCCTCTTGTCCACCACCGCTCATCGCCGGTGGCCTTCGAGGTGAGCGTCGTCGCCTTCATCCTTCGTGACGCCGCGCGCCCGCCCGCCTTGGCCCGCCAACCGTCCCCAGCGGGCCGATCGGCCCCGGCTGATCCGGGCCGTTGGTTTGGCTTCCGAGTGGCCACTCGCCTCCGTGGACTTGGTCCACGGTAGGCCGACCACTCTCATGCCGCTATCGCGTGGGTCCCACCTTTGGTGGACTCGGTCCGTGGTGGACCAGTCCTGTTTTCCCGTGCGCCTTCCCTTACTGATGTCAGCGTGACGTTGGTAGACGCCTTTTACTTTGTAAAATTAAATAATAATTGCGCAATAAATCTATTTTAATTTCTAGAATTCAATTAAATGGTCCAAAACTTCTAAAATTCATATCTAATCCATACGAACTCCAAATTAGGCCATTCAAATTGCAAAATTCATCTAAAATTGAACTCTACATGTTTGTTTACTTTTCATGTATTGTTTATTTGATTTTATTAGGTTTTTTCCTCATTTTGCATGTCAACTTGTAGACTTCGTCGTTTCGAAAGTTTGCGGTCGCGAGGAAAAGAAGATCACCGAAGAAGCAAGGCAAGTCACATTCATCCTTGATGCATATTGATCCTAATTTATAAAATATTTATTATTTGCAAATAAAATTGCATTATTTTGCTAATCACACGGGAATCGGGATTACCTATCTGATCGCTTGTGCCTTAATTAATTGTTATCCATCCATTGTTAACCTGGGTAATTGATTTGACTAGCTTGTGTCACTTACGTGATCTTGCTGGAATTAATTACACTTAGCCATGCTTGATTATACTATCTCACCTAATGGGAGAACTATATTACTTGTTTATAGTCACATGAAATGATGGTCTTGGACCTGAGATACTGTGGTAAATGATAATTGTGAAATAAAATATGACCAAATGGTGGGTTGTGGGTGCATGGTTTTGCTTGTCGCACCCATGACAATTAAGGACTAGTTCATGGGAAATCCTGGAAGACTTACATTACTTACCACAAGCCAGCATGGGCAACGGCTGGACTTGTTGTGTAGTTTTTTTCCTAACCGACGCATCCAGGCAAGGGTGGGCGTGATGGAGTTCGGATGGACTGGGCAAGGTCTATGCAGCTGCCGGATTCACCTAGGCGCCAGAGGGGGCTGCCTACCCTGGTCTAGGGGTAGGGGCAAAACCTTAGTGTGGTGTCGCTTGGTCAAGGGGAGTTATACGAAGGGTCTTGTCACGATTTTCTCCTTTGCAGTATCGTGGCAATACTTTGGGGCATGGCAGCATGTGTGAAATCATGTCTTGTGGGTACAGTTGTACACCTCTGACTAGAGTAAAAGTATTCGAATAACCGTGCCCGCGGTTATGGGCGATCAACCAGATTCACCATGATTAGTCTCACCTTTTAATAACTTGACTAAATGGAACTGGTGTAGTTCAGATGGATTGGTTGGGCCTGTTCAACGTGGAGATAACGTTGTTCACTGGAAGATTAATCTTGATTAAATTAATCAACCTTTTTCCTATTTCAAACTAGAAAGGTTTTACAACCGCATTTATGCAAAATAGCCAAGCCACTCTTGTCTCCCCTTGCACGTTTGCATTTCTTCGTGTGGCTTGCTGAGTACGGTGGTTGTACTCATCCTTGCTATTTCCCCCTTTTCCCAGAAGTGTAGCACTTCTGAGCTGAAGACGAAGTTTGCAGACCAAGGCTTAGACCCTAGTTGAGTTGCCTGTGGAGTGAAGCTGAAGCCCTGCTAGGATCGCCTTTTTCGACGTTGCTGCTTTCTCTCGAGTGTGAGGACTAAGTGCCTCTTCTATAAGTAATTTTACGCTTTACTTTACGTTTGGATCTGTTTATTGAGTTATCATTTTTTGTACCCTGGCTGATTCCTGGACAGAGATTTAATACACAAAATAGTCTAGAAATTTGACTAAATTTCTAGGCGTGACAATGCACGAATACCAAGGCACAACAAATATGGTTACAAGGGAACATGATATAGCAATTGGCAAGGAAAGGATCAATGCAACAAGCTAGGTAGGTCCACCAATCTGCCTTGCAAACAACGCAAAAGAGCTAAAGTGCACACCTATGTTGCACAAATATTTTGCAAAGGTGACTTGCCTTGCTCAATATGTTCAAAGGTGACTTGCCTTGCTCATGGTCTTGAGCTTCACGAATCTTCGAGAAATCCATGCTTGAAAGAAAATTCGAGAATTGCAACTACACATACACAAACAAAAACCTACACAAAAGACCAAGAAAAGATCCTATTTAGACTAATTAATAGTGCCACTAAATAGATCACAATTTTACAAAATTACTGGAAGTGCAACAGAGTCTTAGAGTTTTGGATCAAAAGATATGAATTTTGAAAGTTTATTTGATTTTTTGGATCAAAAGAAATGATTTATGAAATTTTTGGAAAATAATATTGTCAAGAATATTCCCCTAGGATCACTTACAGGCAGGATCCGCGCGTTAGTGGACTGGAGACACGGGTGCACCAAGGACTGAGTCCACGGGCTGCTGGTTTGGTACGAAGAGAGGAAGGATGGACTTTGTTTAAACGGGCCGAGGGAGCGAGGCATGGCCCATTCGGTTAACGCGTGAGAGAGGACAAAGAAGGGGGCCGGCTGTTGGGCTAAGCCCACGGATGACGAGACGGGAAGGCCGCTGACGAGGCACAGCTTGACCCGGTAAAGCCGAGGTGGCGTCCACGTGGACTACCACATTGGACTGGGGGAAGGAAAGGAGGCCGTGCGGTGCATCGGATGGTTGACGGTGAGCGACGCATTCTGGCGAACGACAGCGAACCAGAGGGAGTGGCTGGCACCAGCGGGTAGAGGAGGAGAAGGGGAAACCATTCAACAACTCATATTCATTGGGAGGGGAATGACGGCAACCGGTGGCGACAATGAATCTCGTCGGGAGGCCGATGTGGTTGCACATGAGAAAGGAAAATGGCTCGCACGTTTCGGTTGGCTGAACCAATACGTGGTCGTGACGTGCACTCGGTGGTGCGGGATCCAATGGTCACCGGGGATGCTCACACGGCGGCGCTAAGCGATGTTGGCGAAGCTCGTCGGAGCGGTGAAGTGGTCGCTCTATGTGAGCGACAAAGGGGAGCCGGTCTGGGTTCGGCTGAACTGTTACACAGTTGTGATGCGAGGCAAAGTGACACGGGGTCCGATGGTCGCTGGGGAGGCTCGCGCGGTAGCGCTAAGCTGCTAGGAAAAGGGACGAACAGTGAGAAGGAGAAAAAGAGGCGAGCGACCATGACAGTGATCTAGGAAGCCAGTTAGGGGCATGGGGAGGATGATGGCGCAAGGAATTTGATCGAGATGGCCCGACGGTGACGCACGGCTGCACGTGGCGACAGCAGCAGAGCGGATGACATGGTGCGAGAAGTCGGAGAGAAGGTTAGCGGCCAAAGCGGTGGTTCAGGATGGTTCGATGATGCTCAAAGAGGACAGTGGCTAGGGGATTCGCCAAGCAAAAAACCGATGACGGCGTGCGGCTGCACGTAGTGGCGGCAGAAGCTGAATAGAGGCGAGGGCGTGACTTGGTGAACGGGCACATGAACTAATGCATCTCGGTGCTATCTTGGAGCTTCTAGAAGGCGTAGGAGGGGAAAACGGAACGAGAGCTCACCGGCTGCCATGAAGGGTGTCGGCTGCGTGCTCAGTGGCGAAGAGAGGATGATGGCGGTGATGATCCGTGACCGGCGCGACATGAGAAAACACGGGGACGGGGCTGGGCGGCACGGACGTAGTCGCGTGGTCACAATGAGGAGGTCACGATCGGCTCTGTTCAAGGAAGAAAGAGGTGCTGAGGCCGATTCAATTGCTTCGATCACAAATGGGAGTGAAGTCGGGGAATGGGAAAATCAAAGCCGGTAAAGGATGGCGATCATGGCGCCTTGTTTGACTAGACGGAAGAAGCACCACGGTGGCCGGGGAAGGGGAAACACAAGGATGGAACGACACGGTGGCGACGTGGCGAGTTCGATGCCGAGGCGATCTTGGCCACATCGAGACGACATTGAGGATGAAGGTGGTAGGGCTCCATTCAAAAACCAAAGCTAGAAAAGAGGAAGAAGAGGTTGTCGGGGCCTCCGTGATCACACCAGATCTTTCGACGTGACACGCGGTGGATGGGGACGGCGAGGCGACGACGAGCAAACTTGGGCGCTGGCTCTAATGGCGGCAGGTTGAAGAAGGGTGGATGGACGGTGGAGGCGTGGTGTTTATAGGCGAGGAGGAGCAAGAGAAGAGGCTAGGTCGATTCACCAGTGGGGTAGAGGCGAGCTCGGTTGGCAACAATGAGCGGCGGGAAGCACTGGACATTTCCGCGACGTGAAATCGTGGTGATGGCATGGATGCAAATGGCGGTCGAGGTGACAATCGAGTAGCGGAATTTGAATCACGGGCCTGGGGAGCAGTGCGACGAGCTGGCGCGTGGTCAAGGTAGGGCGATGGATTGCGGCGGTGGCATCATCACAGCTCTTTGTCCTCTCCCGTACTACAACAAGGTTAGAGCGAGGCAGCCTTGCCCGGGAGGGAAAAAAGGAGGAAGAGCGGTGGACGAGGCAAGGAGAACAACTCGACGTCCTCTATTTCGGGTGGCAAGGTTAACAGCTCGGCATTCGAGCATTGGACAGTAGCGGCATGTGAAGGCGGGGCTAGTGTAACGACGGCGATGGCGACGAAAAGCGAGGACACGCGGTTGGCAGCGAGCAGCTACAAAGCAGTTGCCGTGGCAGGCTAGGTGACACTAGCGTCCTGGACAGTCGGCCACGACACGTGAGCACGCGGGAACGATGAGCGAAAGAGAAACCCAAACACGGCGATGGGCGATTTGGACACGACAACGAAGCGATTTTGGTGCAAGCAAGAGCAGGGGCATGGCGTGACTGTGTCCTTGCTCGGCACGTGCGTGGTGCGTTCTAGGACGAGCGGGATGGTGGCTTCTGTATCTGGGCCGGGTGTGGCCCGTGAGAGAGGCAAGGTGGGAGCGGTAGCGTCAGTAGCTGGGTTGGGCCGAGGGAAGGAAAAAGGAAGTAGCGGCCCAAGATAAGGAAATTGATTTACACATTTTCCATGATTTGAATTGGAGGGACTGTTGTTACATTTGGTTTGGAATTTGAATTCAAATTTTATATTTGAACTCATGAATTTTGTGGAGAATCAAGGATGTGCATTTGATAGTGATTTTGATATTATTGGAATAGGTTTGTGTTTGGACTTCGGGGAATTTTGTGAGGGACTTTTAGGGATACGAGTTTGAATTTGAAGCTTTGAATTTCAAATTCAAGGAATTATTGCAAGGAGAATATAGAGTGGATTAGAATTTGAGTTGGATTGAAATTCGAATTGCATATTTGAACTCAAAAAATGGGAGGAGCCAAGCAAAATAAACGGGGTGAAAGTTTGATATTTTTGCTTAAGCTTGTATTTGGATTTTCGAAGGTTTGAGGGAGGGGAAGGGATTCAAGTTCAACATTTGAACTTAGAGGAATACAAAGGATCAAGGAGAAGGCATCAAATCAAAATCTTAATATTTTTGGGATGGATCTATATCTTGGGTCGGGAGGAAGGAAATGAATCTCCGAGTTTGGGGATTTAAATAAAGTAATTGAATTTGGAATTAGATAGATGGATAGATAGATAGATGGAGAGAGAAAAAGAGAGAGATATGAAATTTGAGAGGTTGAGTTCGAATTCGAGAATTGATTTGAAGGAATCAAAGGGAGAGTTTAGATTTCTGAGGTGAATTGTTGAACAGAATTTGAATCCAAATATTTGATAGAACTGGTTGATTGGATTTTGGGTAAGAAATCCGTTCACGAAGTTCAATATTCGAGATTGTTTGGAGCAGAAATTTAAGGGGACGATTTTCGGGCACCGAGGAAAGGAATCAATGGAGGGGTTTAAATTGAGATCTACGACACAACTTAGACTCTCTACACTCAAAGAACGAATTTTCGCATATAAAATTTTATTAAATTAGCTTTTTAACACCACATGAAAATCGGGGCGTTACAATTGCGAGCTTTGCTCATCGTCACATGCCTGCCTCCATCGTCATGGGTTCTCCGTCGCTGGATCTAGCCGAACACCACCGTCACCGCCACCGCTTCCACCCTCACCTCTTGCTCATAGACCTTATCAGTCACCACCAACACATCCAGCTCCACCTCTTTGCTGGCCGCGGCCCCCAACCGAATCCACCATCCTCATCCTTCTTCGCTAGACACAGCCCCCTAGTCGGATCCACCATCTTAGCTGGTTGCGCCAACAGATCCAACGATGGATATCTCCTAGCCAGCGGATTATCGCCCGCTACAACACAAGGCGGGCACAATATAGAGACATGGGGGAAACTATACGCCCAAAATTTTTTGCAAAAAGAACACTATACATATTATGGTATATTACACATTGTACTAAAAGTTGGGTCAAAATGACTATATCTACACTTAAATTGGTATTTCAGTCCAATTAATACCTCATCCTCCCTATTCCATCCTGCACTTAATAGCTGGCCCAAAACCAATTGCCGTGACGACTACTAGCTAGACAACAGGAAATTCATAGGCTAAATGTGAATTCAGGTTATAGAGTCTTTAAAATTGGTGATATTTTTGTTTGTGGAGCCTTCAAAGAATCAACTTTGCTGAAAAAGGGTTAATATGTTGAACCATCAAAATTTCTAGCTATGATTTGTCCATGGGATTTTATATATTGTACCTTGAATATTGCAACTGATTCTAAATAAAATAATTAAGAAATATCAGTTACATAAAAATACTTGAATAATTCAATAGTTACATTCTTTGCAGAACGGTTTTTTCCTGCATATTCATGGTAAAAACATAATGCCCTGTTTTTTAAAAAAGTCCTATCGACTATAATCTTAATTTTTTTGAAAGGAAGACTGTAGGAAAAAATCCTCACAGAAACAAAGCAGGAGAAGGGGTTCAACTTACAGAGGAGTTACAGGGAGGTTAGCAGGGTTAGAAAAAATTTTAATTTTGTTTTGTTTAGTAATTTTAATTTTGTTACAGGTTCAACTATAATTTTAATTTTGTTTAGTAGTTTGTAATTTTAGTAATTTATTGTACACTATATTTACTCAACTATGTTCATGCTAGTTCTTCCTATATATGCCTTTATCATTTTTATTGAGCAACAATTTTCATTTGACTTCGTACCCTCCTCTCAAAATCATGCGTCCACCACCGCTACGCCGGCGGTGAGCAGCTCTGGGCAGTGAGTGGCTCTGGCTCAGTGACGAATATATCCATGAATAAGCTGCCCTTGTTTTTTTCCCTCTTTCCCTTTTATTTTTACTGATCTAATAGACATATAGATAATGATGGTTTAATTGTTCATGGATATATGGATATGAATTCGCCTTTTTAAAAAATGGTTTTATTTGTTATAGCTGCATTCACTACCGGAAACTTAAAGTTTGCCTAGTGCCGAGGAGTTTGTCGAGTGCATAAACACGGGCACTAGGCAAACAAGGGTTTTGCCGAGTGCCACTCGGCAAAGAAAGACACTAAGCAAAATTCCATGTTTGCCTAGTGTAACACTCGGCAAACATCGGGCACTAGGCAAACTTTTATTTTTACCTAGTGCTGCCCTAGGCAAAAACAGACACTCGACAAAAAGTCATTGTTTGTTGAGGGCCTCCACAAGGCGCTCGGCAAAGGCTAGAGTTTGCCTAGTGTTTAACCTAGACACTCGGCAAAATTTGGTTTTGTCCCCCTACAAACTAATATATATATGAATAATTGATTAAAATGTGTTAAAAACAATACTCATGTTATTGAGTCCATTTTGAGGTCATATCTAGCAAATGTAAAGTAATTTCAAAGATTTTATTCACGAAGCACGTTTGTGGCCGTGAGTCAAATAAAGTTTTGTCGGTTTTTAAATTATTAGAAAAACAAATAAAATCCAAAAATGACGAGATTTGTCAGAGTATCATGAAATTAGACATTGAGGCTATGAAAAAAATTCGTAAGGTTTCGAATATTTTGTCACGTACGACGCTTATAAACAAAAGCATCTTTGAATAGAGTTCATACTCATCTCCCACAGTTAGAGCCAAAATGACGGTTGAATTTAAAACTTGTCTCCAAAACTTTTTGTGGACACAATATATAACATACATGGCACCATGCCAAGTTTTGAGATTTTTCTGAATCAATTTAAATTTTTTTAATTTTTTTCAAATTGTATGGAATCACTTTACTGAGTGCAGCTCTTGGTAAAGTTTTTGCCAAGAGCAGCACTAGGCAAAGAAGACCTTTGCCGAGTGCTTACGTGGAGGGGCACTCGGCAAAGACCTAGTTGCCGAGAGCCTCTTGGGCCGGCACTCGGCAAAGCCAGAAGAAAAAAAATTATGAAGAATCTTTGCCGAGTGCCTCCCGGGTCCGGCACTCGGCAAATGCGTATGAAAAAATAAGTCCACACAAAAATGCCACAACCGAATAGAAAATCTTTGCCGAGTGACTATTGGGTCCGGCACTCGGCAAAGGGAAGGGAAAATTTTTTTGTCGAGTGCCTCTTGGGTCCGGCACTCGGCAAACAAAAGTCAAACTTTTGCCGAGTGTTTCTTGAGTCCGGCACTCGGCAAAGCCAAGAAAAATAGCAGGCGAAAAAAAATCCAAGGTTTGCCGAGTGCCCGTGATTCGGCTCTCGGCAAAGCCTTTGCCGAGAGCCGGATCTTGGCACTCGACAAAAAATGGGACTTAGCCGTTTTCAGCCCCGCGCGCCATCTGCTAGCTTTGCAAAAAATAGCGCTCAAACAACGAGAACAGCCCCGAGCTCCTTCGCCGCCACCACCGCCCGACCGGCTTCCCGCCCGACGCCGCCGCCCGCCTCCCCGTTCCGCGCCGCCACGCCCGCCCGCCCACCGTCCGCGCCGGTGCACGCGCCTCCGGCCGGCGTCGCTTGGCCCAGCCCTCCACTGTTCCGTGCCGCCACGCCCGCCCCGCCCACTATCCACGCCGGCGCACGCCGTCTCCGGCCGACGCCGCTCGGCCTCACCCCTTCCCGTCTGCGTCGGGCGCACGCCGCCGGCCGGTGCCGCTCGGCCCCGCCCCCTCCCGTCCTATGCCGGAGCACGCCGCCTCCGGCCGGCGCCCTTCGGCCCCGTCCCCAGCCGAGGCGCCGTCCCCGCCCCACCTCGGGCCGCGCCGCCTCCGGCGCACCGCTCGACCCCGCCCGCCCGTTCCCGGCCCGCGCGCCGCCCCGCCCCTCGGCCCTCCCCGGCCGCCCCGGCCGGAAGCACCCGACCGGCGCCCCACGCCACCGGCGTGCCCCTCGGCTGCGTGCCACCGTGGTCTCTTGGCCACGGCCACCGCCGCCACCCACCGCCCGCCCTCCCGGTCGGTCCCCACTCGAGAAAATTGGTAGGAATTATTCCAAACTTTGAGAGATTCCGCTTCATGTCTTCTTTTGTCACTCGTTCATCATCAAACTTGTACCTAAATTGCAAATTTGCAAAGTAAAAAAACATTACATAAATTCATCAAATGATTGTCCAATGGGATGTTAAAAAATTGAAGATAGAAAGGCAGGGCATTATAGCAACAAAGCAATCATCTAACAAGCTTATCTTCAAACTAATGTTAACTAATTTGGAATTTTCTTTTATAAAGTCATTAAGGATATCCATGCAAATCACGTCAATCCATAAAAAGAACTCCTGCAATGTGCACAACAAAAATAAGAATTCTCTTTTAAGTTTAGTAATGTAGGTGTTTCCCTCTAATGCGAGTCAGATGTTCAACCAAAAAAATATTAGTCATAGAACTGATTCAGCAACAAGTTATATGTGTATGTGGTTGTCGGCCATCGTGTCGTCTTGTTTGTTGCAGGTTTTGGAAACCTCCCCCGTGCAGGGGAGGTGCTGTCAAAATTTTCAACTAACATGACTATGTTTTTCCTATACATATCTTTGCGAGTTCGTCGCCGCCTCCATCTACTACACGGCTTCCTCGCTGTCTTCACCGACGCCGTCGTCCGTCTAGCCCGAGAGGCACCTAGGTGAGAGACCCTAGGCTTTTCTTCCACATTTACATTAATTAGATGTAATACCGGTGTATCACGTAACCTAGGCGTCTCCCGTTCGAAAGAGATACGATTAAAGTAGATATGCAGATCTTTGCATATCTCAAACCGTATCTGTTTCGAATTGTCCATGTTTTTTGGACAGCCCGAGGATGTGTAGATGGGTTTAGTTTTCATGCCTTACTCCGGTCCGAGACAGGGTTTCGGCAACACCTTCTTGTTGTTCTCCGGATACACAATCTCCCTGTCGGGACGTGTATTTGGAGAACAGCGGGGAGGTGCTGCCGAAATTCTGTCTCGGCTAGAATAGGGCATGAAAACTAACCCTGTCTACACATCCTTGGGTGGGATTAGGACCTATCCTCACCTATTAGAGAGTATAGACACTCGGTGGATGCAAACGATTCTTATATTATTCGCTGATTTGTTAGAGGATGGATGACCATAAATTGATGTACACGGGCCGTCCAAATGTGTCTAGGATGACTCTTGAATGGATTAACAAGACCAATGCTTTCATCGAGGGGGCTTTTGCCAGGCTTAATGGAAAACTTAGTACTTGGTGTCCATGCAATGACTGTCGAAACAAGTGTCAACAATCAAAGAAGCGGTTGGGTGAACATCTTGTCAAGAATGGATTTATGCCAAACTATACCCGGTGGACCTTACATGGTGAGCTCCATCGTGCGAGAGAGGAGGTCATGAGACAACGAATCGATGGATATGATTCAGATGCCGGGGTAGGAGATATGTTAAATGACTATGATGAAGGCTGTATGGAGGATGAGCCAGAGGAAACCACAAAGGCATATTACTAGATGTTGCAGGCGGCACAACAACCCCTTCATGGGCATACCAAGGTTTCTCAACTGGATGTCATTGCACGCCTAATGGCCCTAAAGTCCCAGTTTAGTTGGAGTAGAGATGGCTTCGATGCTATCTTGTCAATAATTGGTGGTTTGCTTCCGGAAGGTCACATTCTGCCTAAGAGCATGTATGACGCACAAAAACTTCTTCGTACACTTAAGATGCCATATGAGTAGATACATGCTTGTCCGAAGGGATGCATCTTATTTGGGAAAGAATATGCAGAAGAGAAGTACTGTCCGAAGTGTAAATCCTTTAGGTACGTAGAGGTAGACTCTGGTGATGGTGAGAAGAGGCAACTCCAAATCGGCGAGAAGATCCTTAGGTACCTTCCGTTTATACCGAGGATCCAACGGCTTTACATGAACGAGGAAATTGCGAAGCAGATGACATGGCACAAAAATGGACATCGGTACAATCCTGATAAGATGGTACATCCAGCCGACGGAGAAGCATGGGCAAAGTTTGATGCGATTTATCATGAGGAAACAAAAGAAGCTCGTCATGTACATGTTGCGCTGGCAACAGACGGGTTCAATCCTTACGAAATGGCGTCGTCCCCATACACTTGTTGGCCCATATTCGTTATCCCCCTCAATCTCCCTCCCCCCGGTGTTATCTTTCAACGAGAGAATATTTTTTTGTCATTGATAATTCCTGGACACCCAGGGGATAATATGAGTGTGTACATGGAGCCTTTGATTGATGAGTTGTTTCGTGCTTGGGATGAAGGGGTATTAACGTACGACCGAGCCACGAGGACAAACTTCAAAATGCATGTGTGGTACCATTACTCTTTGCATGACTTCCTGGCTTATGGGATATTCAGCGACTGGTGTGTTCACGGGAAATTTCCATGTCCGGTATGCAAGGAATCTCTGGAGTTCTTTTGGTTGACGAAGGGTGGAAAGTATTCTTCTTTCGACAAACATCGACAATTCCTCCCTCCTGACCACCCATTCAGGCGAGACATCAAGAACTTTCAAAAAGGTGTCAGCGTTGAAGACACTGCGCCGTAGATGATGACAGGGGCCGAGGTTCGTGCTCAGTTAGATGCTCTTGTGGTGAATGAAGAAGGTGGTTTTGCGGGGTACGGTATGCACCATGCATGGACACAGAAGTCAGGCTTGTGGAATCTCCCCTATTTTGAGCACCTCATTCTTCCACACAACATTGATGTAATGCACACCGAAAAGATGTCACCGAGGCGCTCTTTGCTACAATCATGGATATTCCTAATAAGACAAAGGACAACGTTAAGGCTAGAGTGGACCATGAGAGGTTGTGCGATAGACCCAAGCTGGACATGGCGCCTCCCAACGGCGGCAAGTCATGGAGGAAGCCTAAGGCCGATTTCGTCCTGACAAGGGCCCAAAGGAAGGAGGTACTGAAATTGTTCCAAATGTTAATGTTCCCTGATGGGTATGCAGCAAATTGGAAGAGGGGAGTGAACTTATCTACCATGCGAATTACTGGGCTAAAAAGTCATGACTACCACATATGGATTGAGCGGCTTCTTCCGGTGATGGTTCGTGGCTATGTCCCTGAGAATATATGGAGGGTACTGGCAGAGTTGAGCAATTACTTCCGCCAGCTCTGTGCTAAGGAGTTATCTCGTACCGTGGTTAAAGAAATGGAAGAAATGGCGCCTGTGTTGATCTGTAAGTTGGAGAAGATCTTTCCACCCGGCTTCTTCAATCCGATGCAGCATTTGATTTTGCACCTCACGTATGAGGCACGAATGGGGGGTCCTGTGCAGTTCCGTTGGTGCTATCCAGTTGAGAGAGATCTAAAGGATCTTAGAACTAAATGTAAAAATAAATGCAAAATTGAAGCTTCCATCGCAGAGGCATATGTTCTGGAGGTGTCAAACTTCACAACAAAGTATTATGCCGACAACCTTCCTAATGTGCATAACCCACCTGCTCGTTACAACGCTGGTGAAAATGAATCAACCCTCAGCCTTTTCTGAGGGCAACTCGGAAGTGCAAGTGGTGTGACCTTCAAGAACCTGAACCATGAAGAGTGGCGATCTATCATGCACTATGTGTTGCTCAACCTTTCCAAAACGGAGCCGTACCGTATGTAAGTTAGCAATAACCTTGTTCTCTAGTA
This sequence comes from Oryza australiensis, assembly GCA_019925245.2. Lineage (NCBI taxonomy): Eukaryota > Viridiplantae > Streptophyta > Magnoliopsida > Poales > Poaceae > Oryza > Oryza australiensis. The sequence goes on along the minus strand of JAIFGZ020000116.1, from coordinate 8,563,138 downwards.
GTTACTGTTATGCATCCATCCAACCCCTTGTTCTCTTTTGTACAGGGAATTTCTTCAGGAGTTCTGGTGTAAATCAAGGGACCCAACCCCACAAGAAATTGAGAACCTTCTAAAACAGGGTTCGAGAAATCGAAAGCTCAGTTTTATTTCTTGGTTGAAACAGAAGGTACTAACTAACCAATTTCTCGTTTCGCACTTAATTTCACATGCACAAGTTTTCGTCATTTACCGATGCTTGAACTTGCAGGCCCAAACCGATGCTTCTATGAGTGCCGAGTTGAGACAAGTTGCCAATGGATTTTCCTATAGGGTTAAGTCATTTACCGGTTATGACGTGAATGGATATCGTTTTCACACAACTCGGTACAAGCAAAGTCGGCCCAATCAAAGAACCACAAATACCGGAGTCCTTACAGTGGGCTCCGATGGACTGGAGTACTATGGAAGAATTGAAGAAATATACGAACTCGAGTTTCATGGTTGCAAGACTCTTGTGCCTATCATATTCAAATGCCATTGATTTGATCCTAAAGTAGTGCGACGGACCCCTGATCTTGCGCTAGTCAAAATTCGACAATCATCCATCATGACAGGAGACGATGTCTATATTGTGGCTCAACAAGCCACACAAGTTTATTATCTCTCATACCCGTGTCAAAATGTAGCTCGGCTTAAGGGTTGGGATGTTGTGCACAAGGTATCACCACACGGTAAACTACCTGTCCCAAACAATGAAGATTACAACATAGATCCAAACACATACGTCGGAGAGTTCTTTCAAGAAGATGGGTTGCAAGGGAGTTTTGAGATAGACCTAACTGAAGCAATCGAAATGGAAGTAGATAAGGTAGGGTCGTTGATGAGGACGCTAGAGATGAAGTTCGTAATGTGAAGGACTTGGAATTACTTCAACGATTACATTTAGACAATGACAGTGTTGATGACTCCGAATCAGAGAACGGGATAGATTTTGTTGACAATAGTGATGATGAGACTTATGATCCAACTAATCCCGATCCTGACGACTATTTTTAATACATGTATGATTCGTACTTATATTATTTTGTAATATCATGTTATTTTGTAATTAAGTTCTGTTAATTTTTCACATCTCATTCTAATTACAATTTGTATATCCGTGCTGACAGTTTACTCTTTTATTGTAGGTGATTGTACAAATATGGTGGGCGGTGGTGGTTTGAAGAAGACGGTGAGTTCGTTCTACGGGGTGGTGGCGTCCAAAGTCGGCAAAAAGTGTGCAGGACGAGGAGGTGGTGGTGGCTCTAGTGGTAGTGGAGGCACAAGTCGTGGACAGGGTGGAGGCACGAGCAGTGGTCAGGGTGGTCGATCGCAGGAGGAGGACGAGGAGGAGGCGGCCCAGGAGGAGGACGATTAGGAGACGGAGGAGTCGGAGTCGGAGGAGGCGGCGGATCAGGATGCGGAGGAGTCGCAGTCGGAGGCGACGGCGGAGGAGTAGGCGGCGGCGGAGGACGATGGGTCCGCGGGGGAGGAGGCAGCGGCAAGTGGTGGGCCGCCGACTGTTTGGCTGAGAGGTCCCTCGAAACTCCCAAAGCGACCACCTCTTCACAAACGACCGGTGATTCGACCCGATGGGGATAAGTAAGTAATATTTTCATGTGTTCATTACTTCTTCTAATTGAAAATTACTATGGAAACTAATTATTTATCTTAATCAATTGGGCGTGGATTGGGTGGTGGTCGACCGGTGATCACACACGCCTCGTCAACGGCATCATCGGACTTTTGTGCAAGAAACACTTCCCTGGCTTGGTGCATCATGCGGGTAAACTGGAGCCTGCCTGGACGTGGGCCCACTACAAGTCCGTCCCTGATGTTCGTGATCTATTGGGCAGGGTTTTCGCCGACAGAGCGGAGCGGATCAAGGCCGAGCTGTGGGTACGTCTTCGTCGCATTACATCGTTCAACACACGATATTCATTGTTGTGTATTCTTGAACTAATTACCTCCATATTTTGTTTGTATGTAGGATTTCTACGCACTTGATGATAGCTGTACACAGGCCAGTGCAGATGCCGTGACTGAGAAAGTGGCAAAGGACCGCGTGAATGACATGCATTATGAGGCGCGCCTCCAGGCTGTCATATCGCACTGGGCTGATGAAGGACATAAGATCAGCAAAACCGAAGCAAGGACCAAGACCTTGACCCGGGAACAATACTTGGCGGTAAATATATAGAGCCAACAGACTGATTTTTCTAAGATTTACTACACTCAATTTTATGTTTAATATCATTTCCTTGATAATGTGCAGGCGATTCCGGGTTGGTGCGCGGGCCTAGATGAGTGTTGGGCAGCCATGGTGGATAGGTGGTGCTCCTCCGATTGGCATGCCCACTATCTCGCGTGCCGGGGTCGTCGTTTGATAATGGAAGGTGGTTCACACCGTCAGGGCAACAGGAGCCTCAGACGCTATGCCTAGAAATATGTATGTGAAATATTTCTTTATTGTAACACTACATTATGTATAATTTCTAATCATATTGGTTGTTTTCACAGTCGGAAGCACATGGTGGCCAACCTATTAACACGTTCCAGGTGTATGCTCTGGCCCGCAAGGGCAAGGCGACGTCCGATGTCTCCTACAACCCGGACGACCCGCCCTCGGTGTACTGCAATCCGGGCGTGCACAAGCGCCTCACCGATTACTCAGCGATGGCAAGAGAGATCCACGGGCCAGAGTTCGATCCGAGCGCCCATGATCTTGATGGTGAAATCGTCATGAGGGTGGGAGGGGGCAGGCAGCACGGGCGGTTATGGATGGGCGACAACGTGATCGACACGGCTAGTACTCCTACTCTTGCTGAGATTTGAGCGAGGAGCACGGGGTCAAGCCCGGGCATACGGTCACGTCCGACCCCTACGCAGTCCCAGATGGTGGCACTACAGGTTATTTCTGTTTTACTCGTCGTCCATTGATTCTTACAAATGTTTGATTTGCATTGTATCATTTGGATGCAATTAATAATGTAGGCCCAGCTAGACGAAGAAAGGAGGCTACGGGAGGAGATGCTACAGGCGCATCAGGCCCAGCTAATGGAGGTACAGCGGCAACAACAGGAGGTACAGCGGCAGCAACAGGCCCAGATGCAGCAGTTCTATCAATACATGTAGAGTCTGTCTCAGAACATGGGTCAGCCTCCGCCTCCACCTATGATGTTCTTACCGCCTCTACCAATTGTTATGGCCACTCCGTCGTCAGCTCTTATGGGCACTCATGTGAGTCACCTCAGAACATTGCAGTTTTCGGACACTAGACATAACATTGTAGTTTTATTTCACGTTCATTCTTCTTTCTGTTATGCAGTACACCTCGTCGGCATCGAATGTTGGGTCTCAGGATGTGAATTTGTCGCCGGAGCATCGTAGGCCACCAACTATGTAAGCACCCTAACTCGATTTGTGGTTCTGGATATTGTGAACTTGTCACACTGGAGTTAAATTAGTGTTCTGGATGATTGTTGTGATATATTTGTCCGTGATGGTTCTTGTGGTATTGAGATGACATATTGTGGTCATGTGAAGCTTCCAGTGATATATATGTTGTGTTTGTGAAGAATATTGTGTTATGCCTGTGATGACGATTGTCGAATGCCTGTGATGATGCTTGTGAAATGTCTATAATGATGATTATGAAATACCTGTGATGATTTGTGAAATGTCTGTGATATTTGTGTATTTGTGATACTTGACGAAAAGAATTAATAAAAAGGGGTTGGATGCATGTTTGCCTAGTGTAGCACTAAGCAAAGAGGGGTTTGCCTAGTGCAACACTAGGCAAAGAAGGGGTTTGCCTAGTGCTACCATTTTTTGCCTAGTGCTGCCATTGGTTTGCCGAGTGTATGCACTAGGCAAAAAAAAGTTTGCCGAGTGCAATGCACTAGGCAAAGGAGAACGTTTGCCGAGAGCCGACACTAGGCAAGCTCGGCACTTGGCAAACATTTTGTTTGCCTAGTGCCGGCACTCGGCAAATGTTTTCCTTTGCCTAGTGCATTGCACTCGGCAAAACCTTGCCGAGTGCCCGCAAGCGGCGCTCGGCAAACACGACTTTGCCGAGAGTCCCTTCGCCGAGGGAGCTTTGCCGAGTGCTACCCTTGGAAAATCGTTTGCCGAGTGTTTTAGAGGGTTTGCCTAGTGTCCTAGGCACTAGACAAACTTCAAGTTTCCGGTAGTGATTATATATGAAATATGTATATTTTATAATAATTTAGAATATTTTGCACTTGGTAAATTTCTATTTATGGGTGGTATGGGTAATGATCTTATCATCGGTGAGTATACTCAAGGTTCATTTATATATCCAACCAAACAGAATATCTTGCATATAAGTTTTCACGTCCAAACAACGAAACATCATCTCATATACAAACCAGGTTCAACTAATACATACAACTAAACACCCGTTATTACACCTCGCTAGTTACCGGAATGATATGCACATACGAAAGCTAAAGAGCATTCGATCGAGCAACCGGACATACGAAAGCTAAGACCCGTTATTACATGCCAAGGTCAGCCTGAATGATGCACAAACGAAAGCTAATTAATTAAGAGCATTCGATCGAGCATCCGGACAGACCCTAAATCTTTTGGTTTCATGCCCTGGTTCAGAGGCAGGGATACAATACAACACACATGTTGTGCTTCAGTAAAATATCTCTATCTAAAAAAATAAATTTTCAAATAAAAAATTGTGTCTCATATAGGTGTATATATAGGGATAGATCTGTACTGAACTACTGATTGTATGTTTATATATGTGAAAACCTGCAAACACGCGTATTTTACATATGATAATTATATCAGCTATTGTCAACTAGTGAAACTTGAACACTGCATGACGCATATTTAGCACACATAGATTTATAAGATCATGACGAATATATATAGAGAGAGCATACGTACGTAACGTACGGTAGCAGCAGCTGGTCTTATATAATTAATTAAGGGGGTACACTCCATGCAACAACAAATTAACAAGATCAAACATAACTAATAAACACAAAACGCGCACATATATATATATATGCTAACAAGTAACGACGAGGATGCATATGCATGAGCTGACGACGGTGGTAAGGGGGATCTGAAATTGGTACTCCCCAGTGACTGGCCAGCAGGCTAGCTAGCTAGCTTTATACGAGCTTCACCGCCGAGATAGATCGCCGGCGTGGCGCCGGCCGCCGCCGTGCGCCCTAGCCGCTGCGCTCCATCTGCTTGAAGATGTCGAAGCTCTCGACCACCTGCTCGTTGGCCCTCTCCTGCTATATACATCAATAATAAAGGAGCACATCAAAAAATGTCCAAGGTGAGATCGATCACACAAGAACTCTAGCTAATTAATTAGCCATAATTAATCATAGATGGCACATCAAATTAAATCATATATATAGAGACACTGTCTTAAACTCTTAATTTATGTACGTATGATCTCGGTTTCTCGATCTGTTGCTCGTCAATATGATATATATCATCACCTGATGAGGAACGGGAGCCGCTACTACTCTGGCCTCGGGGTTGCTGCTGGAGGTGGAAACCGTCGATGAGCAGCGGGGGTCGCACTTCGCCCACTGCATAAATGCATCCGTCGGTGCAAGTAATTAATACTTGTAATTGATGTACGCAGTGCGCAAGGGACCAATCGATTGGTTGATTATTGCTAATAACTGTCACAGTTATCACATGCAAATTGGGGGCCGGATATATATGGGGATCGATGAGTAGAGCTTACGTTCTTGGCAGCCATGCTGAAGGCCTCCCTGTGAGGGATATCTGGCTTGGCAGCTTTGATACGCTGTATTTCCTCCCTGCATATATCGATCAGACCATCATTATATATATTGATCCGACCCGCTAGCTATAAATACCCATGCGAAGGTTTATTTTTTGAAAAATGTGGATTAGATATATAATCTGACATCTACGTACAGTTTAGTTTTCCCCGGCCCCATGCATGTTCCCTTAGGTTAATTACTTTATTAATAATATGTCGGCAGTTCTGTAAAAAGATTAATTGATAATTAATGTGATTTCCGTTATATAGCAGCTAGCATATGTACAATTAGCTCGCTGCACTACACTATATGCATGCGCACACATTGGATGTATAATAATGCATGTGGTGCTTTGCTAATATATCATATGTTCTACCTTTTGATCACACTACTTCTTTGGGTTCAAGTATAATATTGTCCCATTTTGCCATGAATCTGTGAAATTTCTCCCTGCATCCAGTTTTTACCATAAAAATATCTAGGTCGGGTAGGCTTATTTAGTTTTAGTGAAATAATTTGGTTTACTAACTCAATTAGTATTTAATTAAAGAATGGTCAATCTAGTAGCAATGGAGAGACAAATTAACTTAAGTTTATAGCACCCACTATTTTATGGAAGGGTCGGTTTAATTAAAACAATCCCACGGTGGATGTGCATCTAATTAAGTGCATGCTGAAACTTTCATAAATTATACATGTTAAGATGGAACATATAAATTAATGTTTTTGATTCAGAATGATTTATATTTTTTTTATAAACCGTTATACTACAAGGGCGCACAAATTAACAGCCCCCATCTTTTACAGTTTCATTAGTAATTTCTAACAACAAGAACACTTAAAAAGGCAAGATGGCTTGCATTATTAGGAATTTAACACCAAAAAGTGTGTTACTTATAGCAGGTAGGTTGGTAGGTGAAACTACTTTTAAATTAAGTGTGTTTAGTTAAAATTTTCAGAAAAATATACCATTATTTAATCAAAGAAATTAAACAGAATTGCATCCCTTGTTTATAAAATACATGTAAAATGCATACGTATTGATGTAATAATTTGTCGCAAGTATTAAAAAAATAATATCTGGCTTGTTATTTATCAAAATTAATGATGATTATGTTCTATAACGCAAACAAAAGGTAGTTCAGATATCAGGAAAATTATATGAAACAATTAGGATTATTGGTGAACAGGAAACATCAAAACTCATTGTTAATTTCATTTTGTTGAAACAAATTAATCATCATATCTGCTTTAGATATTGTAAATAAATTTCTAGCATCGGCTGCAGGCATCATATATAAGATGCACACAGCCATTAATAGTTATATGGGTAAATATTTATAAGATGCACCTTTTTTCATGTGTTTATAAAATTCATTGGGAAACAAGATGAACGTGTGTACGGCCCAGCTCTTTGAATTTAATAAAGATATGTATTGGTCATGTGTTTTCAAAGGAAATGTGTTTACTAATTTATTAATTATCACTAGTATGGTCTGGGATTTGTACCAAAACTTGACCAATTAACAGGGAAAGGAATAAACAAGAATAAATGTAGTTTTGTTATAAGATTAAGTGCTAAATCCACTTTATATGCAGAAACCTCAAATAAAACAGCCGGGGGCCTGGAAGCCTGGAAACAGAGAGATCCTTCACTATATATCAACAAGAACAAAAAACATTAAAGAAAAGAATATATATACATATATATAGGCAACAAAAAAAATTCAAAATGGGGTATTTTCTAAATATATAATTCATTCACCATATCCATGTATAAACCCCCAAGCTATCAAAAGGTTTAATCAGACCATAGATGCACTTTTCTTTCTTTTTTGAAAAATATCCATAAAGATAAACAAGCTAGATCGATATGCACGATGGTCTAGCTAGGTAATAACTGAAGTACAAGTGTTTTTGTCTCATTAACAGAAACAAATCATTACTCTTCAATTCACAAAATTACACTACTTTTTTTTGCGGGAAAAAATATACTAGCTAGAGTAGCCTCTATTTAATGTACTGAGATCTAGTACAAGATAAAAATGTCCCGACCTTGGATGATAAATTATTTTATGTATATTAATTCTTCTTTCTTTTAGAAGGGGATAAATCCCCTTTAATAAAACCGGAACTTAATTTCTCCGAAAACAGGTGCAGATCTCATAGAAGTTATAGTACAGGACAAATAAAAAATATTGAACCACTACATAAAAAAACTCAGAAAAAATATAAAGTATGGTCACATGAGTGCAAACCATATTAGGGATCACATGCATATATATAAGATAAATGGACAAATAGGTTAATAGTTTCTCACCTCATGAAGCGGTTGTAAGCAGATGGGAGGCGGTGTTTCTTCTCTGGGGCTACAATGGAAGACATAAAAAAAATTTGTCAGAGGAAACACAAGATATGCTAGCTAGCTGTTTCTTCATATTTATATGTTCCATGTGAACACAAGACAGAGAGCTAGTGAAGGACTCGTCAGAAGAGAGTTAACAATTAGCAAGAAACTAAGCAGAGACGTACTGATTATAAATAAGTGAACAGGCAAGAAACTAGGGAGAGACTGATTATAGATAAGCAGTAAGCAAGCAAGAAATTTAATTAGAAAGATATGATATATACTCTAGCTAGTATATGCATATGTATGATATAGCTAAGTGTATATAATTGCTTGCTACTTACGCTTCACAACGAAGGGTGCTCTGGGGCTAGCCTCATTTGATGTCGGCGAGACCAGCGGCAGTGGCTGGTTCCTCCTGCAGTCAGTGCAGGGTCCCTAACACCAAGAAATATCCAACACAAGAAGTAACCAAGGTTAGCTTCCAGCTCTAGCACATTTCAACATCTCTAAACGCTTGCCATGCATGGAGTATAGTAGTAGTACGATGATGATAAAATCATCATTTCCTAACTATTTTCTCAGATCTCCCTGCTTGGGTAGCTACTAGTCAACTCGGAACACGGGCAATGAATACATCTTTCCACACACACAAAAAGAGTAAATAAATAAAGATGCAGGTTTAATTTGGAGAGGCATGAATGCCACAGCAGAGCAGCTGCTAGCAGCATATGCTGCCTCAAAAAAAAAAGATGAACTGGCCGGCCGCTTTTGCAGCGATGAGGCTTTCCCAAGCCACAGATGGGCAAGAGAGAAATCTTTTGCAATCCAGCTTTGTTTATTCTTGCCTTGCAAACAGTATTTTGAGTGGCTCCATAAAGCCGAGACAGGACAGAGTGCTGAGAGAGCTAGAGAGAGAAGGGAAAAGAGGAGAGAGAAACCGAACAAAAGAACACCCCACTGATATACTAGCTAACTACTAAAAATGAAGCTCTGCTAACCATATTTCATGAGAAAAAATCCCACTCTCCATGTGCAATTAATAATTTCTTTAATTATGTTTCTTCCCTTTCTTGCATAAGGAGAAAGATCTACCGCCAGCCTTTCTGCTCGCAAGAAGCTACCTATGCAGAAAGAGAAAGTAGCTAGACACAACAACAAGAACTGAAGAAGATCAAGACGAAGATGAAGAACTGCAAGGAGATGCAGAGAGAGAGAGAGAGAGAGAGAGAGAGAGAGAGAGAGAGAGAATGAAATGCTAGCTTGCTACAGAGAGCTCACTAGCTAAGGACTGACCTGAAACGGGCCCAAGGGGTGATCAGTTGGGGAGAGCGGCTGCACCATCGGCGGCCGCGGGCTGAGGAAGGAGAGGTTGTTGCAATGGCCGCATTTCACGGTCACGGTGTCCATCAGCCTCTTGCATGGGACTCCAACCTGCAGCTACCCAAAAGACGAAAAATTAATCACATCATGCAATTAAGCCAACCCTCCCATCTCTCTTTGCATGGCACTGTCCTTAAGTAGCCGGGAGAACAGCATCTGTGTGGAAATCTAGCTAGCAAGCAAATAAAGTGGGATGCAAAACAGAGAGGGAAAAAAAGGAAGAACAGAAGATGCAGTAGTACTTTTTTTAATGGAAGAACAGAAGATGCAGGTACTACTAAATTGGATTCTTGTCCAATTTAAAAATGCAGCCTGCAGCTGGTAACAAAGAAAGAAGGGGAGAAAAAATGGGAGAGGCTGAAAACACCAGACCTAATGGACGCGAAAGATGGAACTTGACACTGCATACATCATGAGAGAACCAGCTGAGTAGAATATTCTACAAAGCATCATATCAAGAGCTATGGCCAATGAATTTATATAAGAAGAAAGAGAAAGCTAGCCAATGAAACACCATGCACGAAGTTAGGAAAGCCTATAGACAGCAAAGGCACATCAATCACGTGTCATGAACAATCTCCAGTGGAAGTTTCCACTAGCTTAGCTAGCTCCTCAAGACACGGAGAGCAAGCAAGAAGCTGGATTTGGTCCCAGCTATCCAGCTCGCTCACTGTCCTGCGAGAGTAAGCATGCCATGATGCAGATAGCAAGCCAAAGGAATGGAGCAAAGTGAGAGCCTTTCTGCAATCTGCAGCACGAGATCACGAGACAGATCAAATTAACACTTAATTCTTTGCTCTCTTGTCTAGCTAAAAGATAACTAAAGAACGAAGGCCATGGTGCAGCAGCATCGATCGTTCTCTGCGAATGATGCGTTCGCCGGAGCAAGCTTGCTAGCTAGCCAGCTAAGCCGCTGCTCCGGTTTCTCGAGGAGTTTACCGCGAGCACGGTGTTGCAGTAGGTGCAGCGCACGTAGCACAGGTGCTCGGACGGCGACACGAGATCCATGTGTTCCTCCCGGCTGCGGCGGAGACGACGACGACAGCAACGGCGCCAAGCAAGCTAGCCCTAGCACTGGTAGGAGGAGGCGGAGCAAGTGTGAGCGGTGGTGCGGGGAATCAAGGGCAATAAGAGGAGAAGAGGCCGGAGGAAGAAGACGGGGAAGGAGAGAGAGAAAGTGAGAGAGAGAGATAGAGAGAGAGAGAGTTGGGCACAGCGGAGAGGAAGGATGGGGTAGGGTTTCTATTGTTGCAATAATGGCGGGGGTCCCACGCACACATGGACCCCGTACGCACGAGACCAAACCACAGCGATCGGGAGAACGAGCACCAGAAAAGTTTTTTTTCCTTTCTTTCGATGCAAATGTTGCAAGCAAAGCTAAGATAGCGAGCTAAGATCGATCGTTGGTGAAGGAACCGTAATCGCGCTATAGAAGGGGGTGAACAGAGCGTCTCAAAATTCTTTTCTAAATACTCGTCAAAAATATTTCTTTAAAAAATTTTCTGATCGTAGCTATTTCTTTAGCCATATCGTAGAAAAAAATTAAAAACAACTCAGCAAAATCTTGCTAGTTTAAGGATTTTAACCTTTTCTTTCCAAGTGCAAAAACAAATAAGGTTGCCTCTTCCTTCATGGTAAGACAAAACATTCAAATTATGAAATTTAAATTGCGATATTAGATCGCAAGAATTTAAATTACAAAAATTTAAATTGTGAAAAGAGAGGATCAAATAACTAAAATTAAATTCCACAAACTCAAAAAATATTCATTACAAAAGAGATAAAACAAAAACACTAAAACATACACATTCATGGATTTGAAGTTAAACTCTCAAAGGCCCTAAAGACCATCTCTCCCAAAAAGATACAAAGGATCTCTCTAAAAAGTGGCCCTAGCATCAACTTCTCTATTTATAAGTTAAGATGGCTGGAATCCCCTAAAACAAAGTTTAATTTGCCCTTAGGACGAAACCCTAGACTATACTCAATCTCCGCCATCCATTCTTCCTTCTCCTCAAAGGAATAGCTCCAAATTTAATCCATCCGGAGCAGATCCAGATGCCACACAGAATCTGGATCGCCAGCCAATCCCCACGTTGTACGGTCCAACCAGACATAGCCACATTGTGCCTCTGGTTCCCGCGTAGCCGCTCAAACTCCGCGTGCTTCGCTCGTATCCATAAACTGCCACCTTGGGCCTAGCCAAGCCGCGTCTGCTGTTGCCGTCTTGGGCCATCGTCAAGGGCAGCTCGACCTAGCTTCCCTGCCAGCCGAGTCACCACACATGCATTGACATTGCATGGTCTTGTTCCTTTCTTCGTTAGGCCTATGCCTATGTGACAGCCCACAAGCTAGCTAGCTTGGCTGTAGCACCGGATACATGCACGGCCTCTGTGCATTATATGTATTGTATGGCACAATACTTTTGAGTACTGTAGCAACTCTTCCCTTCTCGATTTTTCTTCGCGAATCCAACACTTGCACACTCGACCTTGTGAAGCCCGTTGCGACGACCTTCCCACATGGTGTTCGTCTATCATGTGTCTCCTTGTGTCTAATCTTGTCACCTGGCATCCTCGATCGTTCTGGACCTCAACTCCTCCATGAGTTTAGTCCCTATCTCGTCGCTAACCAAGATTGACCTCAATCACCTGTACACAAATACACCTCAATCACCTGTACACAACATCTGTTTCTGGGCACAGATATCTCAACCTGACCCACATCAGTGTACGCACAGCACTCGCCAATTTTCCATCACAATTAAATCAAAACCATACTTGGATTCACAATGTCCCCCTTGATGGGAACATTGGCAACATCAGGTAAAATTTTTGAGAATCTGATACAGATTTTAAAGCAAACAATTTTGCAAGAGTCAAACCTTGTTAATCTGAAACGAGCAAAAATTCAAAACCAAGTGACAAAGAAGATAAGTGATGCAACTGCAAGAATGCTCCTCCTATGTGCCTAACTCCCCCTTTCACCAAGACCTAAAGCAACATTTTAAATTCTTAATGAGTGCATGTGCCTAACTCCCCTTTCACCAAGACCTAAAGCAAAATTTTAAATTCTCAATCAGTGCATTTTGCTGTATTTTTCTCCCCTTTGACAATGATGACAATAAGACCAAAAATGATGCAAATATGCAAACAACGAGACTCTGCAAGTTTTAATTTGAGCTTTGGAGGTTATCTAGAGACATCAAGATGAATGCATGGATTACTCATAAGCGAACCGAAACTTAAGCCTAGCTAGACAAATGAAAAAAAAGTATGAAACATGATATGAGCAACAAGGTTATATCACCAACAAGCAAAAAAGCTTTCAACTGAATTGGTAATTTAGTGTGCAAGATATACATCATCAAAGCAATGAACCCATCTAACGTGCTAATGCCCAGTTCAAAGTTAGTATCAGCATGGTAAACATAGAACATGAGCTTTCAACTCCTTCATTTTTTCATTTTATTTCTTTACACATTTTTGAAAGAAAACTATATCACAATCGCGATGGTACGCCTGATCTTATCAGTCAGCAAGTGATGGGAGCTCCAAGCATTGCCGTCTTACTTCAACCAGGTTTTCCAGCTAGAGTTCCCATTATAGGCAGTCTCAGTGCTATCTTCGGCACTACTCATGCGTAAACGCACTCAGCAGCCTGGGACAAAAGCAGAAGTAAATCACATAAAAGCATAACTGATAAAAAGCATGATTGATACTAAGCATGAACAATCAAGCATGAGCATTCAATAGTATATACAAAAAGCTATTGCTAAGAGGATGTAAACATGGCATCTCTATGAGAAGGATACTACATCAAAAACGATCTTCTAGAGCAAGCTGTGCACATTGACTTTAGTTCAAGTGTACATTCAATTTAAGCAAGTATCAATGTGCCTAAAGAACATAGCATGAACATACAAGCTACTCAAGCACATCTAACCTAGGCAAAAGATCTAGCTAGCATAAAATAAGACATAAATATCATAAAGATTTTCAGTAGATAACAAGCAAAGCTCTTTTAGTGAACAGGTGTATAATACAATGCAAGGTAATAAACATGATGCAATATGATACATATGCATAAAACAGCAAAGAACTCCCTCTCAACACAATCCATAGGGGTGGATCCCCCCTAACTCACTTCGCAAGAACTCAAAATGGGCTCGATCAAGAGGTTTCGTGAAAATATCAGCAAGTTGTTTCTCAAATTCAACAAATTCTAGCACAATGGTACCTTTCTCAACATTGTCTCGAAGAAAGTGGTATTGTATCTCAATGTGCTTGGTCCTTGAATGTTGAATCGGATTCTTAGCAATGTTAATCGCATTGGTGTTGTCACAAAACAAAGGAACACCAGAAAAAGACAACCAATAATCTTTCATAGTAGAAATCATCCAAAGAACTTGACTGCAAGAGTGGGCGGCTGCAACGTATTCAGCCTCAGCTATTGATTGAGCAACAAAAGACTGCTTACTAGAGGACCAAGAAACTAAGGAAGTTCCAAGAAAATGACAAGTGCCAGAGGTACTTTTTTTATCAATCTTACATCCCGCAAAATCAACATCAGAAAAGGCTCGAATGGTAAGGGTGGAAGAGCAGGAGTGCCAAATACCATACTGAAGTGTAGACTTGATGTAGCGGAAGATGCGCTTAACAGCTTGGCCATGTGAAGTTCGTGGAGAAGCCTGAAACCTTGCGCATAGGCACATAGAGAAGTGGATGTTCGGCCTTGACACCGTCCGGTAGAGGAGGGAGTTGATCATGCTTCGATACTCACGCTGGTCAACTTCTTCACCATCCTCATCAGGACCTAGTGGGTAAGTAGTTGCCATGGGAGTGGCGATGGGCTTGCAGTTATCCATCTCGAACTTCTTCAGCAATTCCTTGGAGTACTTAGTCTGATGAACAAAGATGTCTTCCTTGGTTTGCTTGATTTGAAGACCAAGGAAGGTCAACTCTCCCATCATACTCATCTCAAATTCTCTGCTCATCACATCTGAAAACTGGGTAACAAGAGCATGTGAAGAGCCACCAAAAATGATATCATCAACATATTTCTGAACAAGAAGAAGGTTAATGCCACAATGAAGAATACACAGAGTTTTGTCAACAGCTCCCATTTCAAAACCATTTTGAAGCAAAAAGATTTTCAATCTTTCATACTAGGCTCTAGGAACTTGTTGTAAACCATAGAGTGCTTTATCAAGTTTGAAAACATGATTTGAAAATTTTGGATTTTTGAAACCAGGAGGTTGTTTGACATAGACTTCTTCCTCAATGACTCCATTCACAAAAACATTTTTTACATCCATTTAAAAAAGTTTGAAACCTTTAGAAGCAGCAAAAACCAAAGGGACTCAAATAGCTTCTAATCTTGTTTGTTTTTGAAAACCAAAAGAACAACAGAACCATCTTCACCTTGTTTTTTGAAAACTCATTTAGTTCCAATCACATTAAAACCTAAAGGAGGCTCTACCAAGGTCCAAACTTTGTTTCTTTCAAAAGTTTCTAACTCTTCGTGCATGGTATTGACCCAATTCTCATCAAATAGAGCATGACAAACATTTTTGGGCTCAAAGGAAGAAACAAAAGCAGAATTGACAAGATCATAAGACGCGTTTCTAGTCATCCTTTCACCTCGGCCTTCGATCAGTGTTTCAAGCGGATGTCGATTCTGGATGTGTCGGGGAGCTGTTGGTCCTGATATACCACCATCGATCTCCTCAGGTACAACCGACGAAGATGAGGTAGCTGGAGCATCTTCTAAAGGTGATGTAGTGGAAGGAGAACCAATTTCTTGCTCAGGAGGTGAAGTAGCCAAGGGAGGAATGACGAAATCATCATCGTCTTCATCTGAGTCCTCTTCCACAAAGATGTTTTCATCTGGAGAACCTGAAATGTCTGGTCTAGCACCTAGGCTAGCCTCATCAAAAGTGACTTCACAAGTTTCACAATTTTTTTAGTAGCAAGAACATAAACTCGATAGGCACGAGAATGAGCGGCATAACCAAGAAAGATCCCATTAGAAGAGTGAGACTTGAACTTGTCCAAGTTTCCAGGTTTGAGAACAAAGCACTTGAAACCAAAAACCCTGAAGTGTGAAACACTTGGTCGACGACCAAATCTGAGCTCATAGGGTGTTTTGTGCAAGATGGTTCTCAGCAACACACGATTTGAGACAAAGCAAGCAGCAGAAATAGCCTCAGTCCAGAACTTTTTTGGAGTAACATACTCATCAAGAATAGTTCGAGACATCTCCACAAGTGTGCGGTTCTTCCTCTCAATCACACCATTTTGTTGTGAAACATATGGCGAGGAAAACTGATGTTTGATTCCAGAAGAAGCACAGAAAGATTCAAAAGCAGAATTTTTGAATTCAAAACCATTATCACTACGAATTGCTCGAAGAGATCTATGAAACTCCAAGGCCAAACGACGAGAAAGATCTTGAAAGAAACCAAAAGTCTCTTCCTTTGATTCAGGAAAATAAACCTAAGAGTAACAAGAGAAATCATCCACGACAACCAGGACATACCATTTCCCCCTACTAACTGGACCCTAGCAGGACCAACTGTATCCATGTGAAGCAGTTATCCCGACCTATCTGTCATGACCAAAGTTACAAGGTTGTGGGAGGAAGTTGTCATCTTGCCATGACGGTAGGGAGTACAAACAAGATCTTTTGAAGTTTTCAACTTATGCAAACCTCGAATTAAATCCATACCACTGATTCGAGACAAGTGATCAAAACCAATGTGACTGAGACGTCAATGCCAAAAGAACAAATCTCTGTTGTCAGAAGCAATAAGACACCGAGAAGGTCCAAGAAGAGAAGCATCAAAGTTTGCAAAGAAAATTTGACCAACTCGAGAAATGTCAAAACCAGAGATTCTGAAGCATCAAGAACTAGGGACATGTCTTTCTTGAATCGTACCTCAAGATCTTCATCATAAAGTTGTCACACTGAGAGCAAGTTGTATTTGAGTTTGCTTACTAGGGCTACATCTTTCAGCATGAATTTGTCATTGACTTTGATTGTACCTTTGCCCATCACACGTCCACTGCTCGCATCCCCAAAAGTGATGGTCTCATCACCGGATGCACGAGTGAGAGAAGTAAACCACTTGAATTCCCCGGTCATGTGGCGTCAGCACCTAGAGTCCACAAGCCAAGAGTTATTCCTTCCCACTCGATAGTCCTACAAAGATTAAGGCAAAGCAGATCTCGATGACTCAATACTGAGGTTAGTAAGAAATGACTTAGGAATCCAGTACCAAATCATGCGAGGAGTAGAAGCAGTTTAGAGTTACCAAAAGAATGAAATGGATGTTGACCCTTCCTGTTCTGCCCTACCCTGCTAGGTCACGTCGAGGGTGCACATCTCGATGAGGAAAGCAAGATACAGCATTTGAATGATAGTGACAAGCGCACTCAACCCTCTCAAGGACTCTGCGGGTAGCTCTCAGAGTCCTAAGACATTCTCCGTGCTCTTCCTAGCCTTTCTAAAGCAAAACCCAACCAAATGACCAACTTTCCCACAAAAGATGCACTCAAACTTGGTTTTCTCTACAAGCTTAGTTTAGTTCAGGTTTCTCTTGTACTCAACTTGTTTTGGATCTTTGGGTTTTGGTATCTCTTGAGACTCGACAATCTGGGGTTTGCAAGACATAGGAACTAACTTGGCTCTAAGGTTTGGGTTCACTAGAGCTAGTATTTCCTATGAAACCTGCAGACTTAAAGGTTATGGGTTTCTAAGCTAGCTATATCATTCCATCTGCAAAACCAAGTATCTCATGGGTACCTGTCCTCAAAGACTCAGCAAAATCATAGCCTATGCCTTGGTTGTTTATGGACACTTAGGATTAGTCTAGGATCATGTTTAACTTTTTCTTTCCTTGAGTAACCTTTCTAAGGACTATTGTAAATAGTTGTTCTCTCGAGTTAGTTTAGCAATGGACTCCTCACATTTGACACTCTCATTCTTAGCAGAAGCAAAATAAAGTTTAAGAGAACAACATGATGCACAAGAATCAACAGTTTTAACAATATTAGTTTTAGCATCATTTAGCTCAGTTTGCAAAATAGCACAATTTAAGCATGAAGATTGAATAGGTTTCTTAGAAGCAGAAGACTCAAGCAAGTTATTCCTGGTTTTAAGCAAGCAATTTTTGTTGTTTCAATTCATCATTTTCACTAGTGAGAATGGGACAATTTTCACAACTATCAATCCTATTATGTTCAAAAAAAATTACATTCCTGAATTTCCATTTCAAGCAAACTCATGTCAATTTTCATATTATAACAAGTAGAGCAAGTGGTGCTAGCACTAGAGGGATTCCCAGCTCCTAAAGTTCATGAATTCAAGCTATCTTTGAGAAGGTTGATTTCCGAAAGATAATAAGCACATGTCTAAGTTAGACATGTATCCTCCTCAGGAATCATGTAACGAAGTCTAGCAATTTCTAGCGCCATTCCATCTGTTTCAGATTTTAGTTTCTCAATTTTATGCACAGAAGACCTATACCTGTTGCTAATTGTGATCATCAGACATGCCATTCTTTATCCACTTAGTTCATCATCAACATAACCATCGTCCGAGCAAGAATCATCATAGAAGGAGCCATCCAGGGAAGGAGTATCATCAAGATATACCTTAAGATGCTCCGATGAGTCATCCTCATCCTCAAGTGCCATGAGGCATATGTTGATGAAGTCATTTTCGTTGGCGAAGTAGTACATGCCGCAGAAGTCCTTGTCCTTCTTCTCTTGACCATTGTCGTCAGAGTCGATGTCCCTGAGCTGAACCTCGTCAAGAGCTGCCAAAACCTTGTGGATCACCTTCTTCATCAACTCCTTCTTCCTTTACGCCCTTGACCTTCGGGCTTCTTCAACATCTTGTCGTTCTTCTTTTTTAGCTTGGGACAATTCACCTTTATGTGGTTTGGCTCTCCACACTCAAAGCATGTGATTGGATCACTAGCTCTACCTCTCTTCCTTTCTCTCACATTTTTGTAGGCTCTTGAAAACTTTCTGGCAAAAAGGGCAAGATACCCTTCAGGGATCTTCTCTAATTGCTCCTCAGTGATCGAGTGTAAAGCGGCAAGTGAAAAACCACCACATACAAAAACTGAGTCAGTAGAAGAAGTGTTTCCAAATGGATCAGCTAACAAAGCCATCGAATGCTTGAGGCCTTTTAGATGGAAGACGTCCATCTCGTGGGTTTTCAGCTTTGAATAAAGCTTATCCATGGTAAGGTCACTCAGAGGTGCACTCTCTATGATGGATGTAGTTTTCATTTTTCAAACACCATAATCAAGACAATTCAAGAGATGGCGAGCACTATCATTATCAAAAAAAACTTTTTTTCCCACAGATCTCAACTTTGAGACAATTTCATCATAACGTCTGAAATAGGAATCAACAGACTTTCCTGGATGCATCTCAAATCTTTGATATTCTTTTTAAAATTGATTATGACAAACCACTTGAATATCATTGTTTCCCTCATGGAAATTGCATATGGCAACCCACATATCATGAGCAGACATATGGTGTTGCGCACCTGGTTGAATTCATCTGTAGACAAACCAGCAAGTATAGCATTTCTAGCATGGTAGTTGAAATCCACTTGAGCCATGTTGATTGTTGTGATTTCTGCATCATCGAGCACAATGTAAGGTGATTTAACCTTGTTCCACACATTATGCCCGAGCGACTAGAGATAAGCCTCCATCCGTGCCTTCCAAATAACAAAATCTTGCCCATCGAAAACCATCGGTTTTGAAGAGTCCATAGTGTGGTTCGTTGCCATGGTTAGGTTACAACAAACTTAATCGGGCGCTGATACCAATTGAAGTAATTGTACTCACTATAGAGTGGGGGTGAATAGAGCGTCTCAAAATTATTCCCCAAATACGCGTCAAAAATATTTCTTCAAGAACTTCCTGAGACCATAGCTATTTCTTTAGCCAGATCTGGGAAGAAATTGAGAAGAACATAGCCAAATCTTGCTATTTCGAGGATTTCAACCTCTCCAAATGCCCGAAGGCAAATGAGGTTGCCTCTTCCTTCATGGCAAGACAAAACATCCAAATTACGGAATTTAAATTGAGATATTTAAATTGCAATAAATTAAATTGTGAAAAGGGAGAGGATCAAATAACTAAAATTAAATTCCACAAACTTAGAAAATATTCATTACAAAAGAGATGAAACAAAAATACTCAAACATATATATTCATGGTTGAAGTTAAACTCTCAAAGGCCCTAAAGACCATCTCTCCCAAAGAGATACAAGGGATCTCTCTAAAATAGGGCCCTAACCCTAGCATCCACTTCTCTATTTATAGGCTAAGATGGCTGAAATCTCCTAAGACAAAGTCTAATATGCCCATAGGACGAAACCCTAGCCTATACTCAATCTCAGCCATCCATTCTTCCTTCTCCTCAAAGGAATAGCTCCAAATTTAATCCATTCGGAGCAGATTCGGATGCCACAAAGAATCTGGATCACCAACCTATCCCCACGTTGCATGGTCCAATCAGGCACCGCCACATCGCGCCTTTGGTTCCCGTGTAGCCGCTCAAACTCCGCATGCTTCGCTCGTATCCATAAACTACCACCTTGGGCCTAGCCAAGTCGCGTCTGCTGCTGCTGTCTTGGGCCATCGATAGGGGCAGCCTAAGCCTAGCTTCCCTGCCAGCCGAGTCACCACACATGCACTGACATTGCATGGCCTTGTTCCTTTCTTCGTTAGGCCATATGCCTATGTGACAGCCCACAAGCTAGCAAGCTGGCTACAGCACCAGATACATGCATGACCTCTATGCGTTATACGTACTATATGCTACAGTACTTTGAGTACTATAGCAACTCTTCCCTTCTCGATTTTTCTTCATGAATCCGACTCGACCTTGTGAAGCCCGTTGTGACGACCTCCCCACATGGTGTTCGTCTATCATGTGTCTCCTTGTGTCTAATCTTGTCACTCGACATCCTCGATCGTTCTGGACCTCAACTCCTCCATGAGTTTAGTCCCAATCCTGTCGCTAACCAAGATTGACCTCAATCACCTACATACACATAGACAAACAACCGTTTCTGGACACATATATCTCAACCTGACCCACATCAGTGTACGCACACATTTCCTGCACTTCCAGCACTCACCAATTTTCCATCACAATTGAATCAAAATCATACTTGGATTCACAGTTGGATGGATTGATCAACATACACAGCTCTATCTTGTCCAAAAGAAAAAAAAGAACAAAAAAATTTCGTAAGAGAAATGCTACAGTTCTCTCTTTTGATAGTATTCAGTACAATCGATCTGAATTGTCAATTTATAAAGAGTACTTTATTAAGACAATTATTAGGATAATCTTGGTACTCCGTAATTAGGTCTTTGCCCATTCATAAGTCCGATATTTTTGTGTTTTTGCTTCATGGTGAGATAGGGATATATTATTTTCTATTTTTTGTTCGATTTTCTATTCACTTGCGACGGATATTTGGGATCTTATCTTTTACTTTTTCGTTCATAGGATCTTACATCAAAATTCGTGTTCATGTATATTCAATTTGGAGTTACACTCAGTTACACTGCACTTACATTTAGTTACATAACACTTAGATTCACTTAGAGTGCACTTACACTTAGTCACAGTGCACTTAGATTTAGTTATATAGCACATACACTCAGTTATAGTGCACCAAAATTAGATCTTAGAACAATTTTTTTTCTAGATTTATGGTTTTTAACATGTTTCTCTCTTTTTTTTATTTAATTTAAAACAGGTTATATCTATTGGTAGAAAATTATGTAAGACTCAAATAAATCTGTCAAAAATATTAATAGGTAGTTCCTTTGTTGTTTGCTGGGTAGAATAGATTATTTTCCATTTCTCGCGAGATAGGGATATATCGCTTCTTTCCAAATTTTATCGCCATGTTTCCTTACATCTTTATCGTTCAGTTAGTTTCGTGATCAAGTGATTTATATGCCCTTCGGCAAAATTAATTTCGTGATCTTTTTTATATGCCCCTCCATGTGATTTTTTATACATATTATTTTTATTATTATACCTCTCCATGTGATCTTTCTATACATATTATTATAAAACCAGATCTACAGTTTAGATTTTTTTTCTACTACTAGTACAAAGAACATCATAACGAAACTCTTTTGTAAATTACAGATGATATACAAGAAACGAGGGAATATTTTCTCAACTGGCGTAAAGACTTCCCCATATACATATGTGCATCTCTGCATAGCGATCTGACAGGTCTCTCTTTGTCTCTCTCTCCCCCGTACACTACGGGAGATCTCCTGTTTGCCGAGTGCCTGGGACACTCGGCGAAGGCTGTAAAACACTCGGCGAACACTTCGCCGAGTGTTACACTCGGCAGAGCTCACACAGTGAAATTTGGGTCGGCAAAGAGCTCTTTGCCGAGAGTTTTCGTCGGGCACTCGACGAAATCTTCGTCGAGTGTCCCTTCGACACTCGGCAAAAAAAAGTACATGTTAGGTTGGGTTTACGGTGACGAAAAAATTTCGCCGAGAGCCTAAAAAACACTCGGCGAACTTTTCACTTTTGCCGAGTGCCGACCAAAAACTCCCGCGAAATTAATTTCTTTGCCGAGTGCTTCAAGAAAAACACTCAAAATTATAAAGTTCGCCGAGTGTTTTCGCAAAAACTCTCGGCGAAGAGGGAAACTTCACCGACAACTTTTGTCAAAGCACTCGGCGAAGTATGGGCACTCGGCAAAGAGGGTTCCCGAACCACCGCTTGCCCTCTTTGCCGAGTGTTTTGGCCATTGCACTCGGCAAAGGCCCTCTTTGCCGAGTGTTACGCTCGGCAAAGTGACAATTTTAACCCTATTTCATTTGTTCAGTGGCATATTTCACAAATTTTCAAAATATACATCACATTCACACCCTCAATCATTCCACAACCCCATAAGCATCATTCCACATCCCCAATCACAACCCCAATCAACACAACCACATCGACAACCACAATCACAACAACCTTAGCCATAATTTACAATCCACAAGACATAAATATAATCCACAATCGTAGTCACAGTCATAATCCACAAAACATAAATATAGTAGTTCACAGTAGGTAATCCACAGTCCACAATTACAATTGTTCAAAGAAAATTACCGAGGTGGCCACGGCGCCCAACCTACATGGTCATTATTGGGGTTATTTGATGCTGCCGACTGAGGCTGCACAAAAGGAAAAGAGAATAGTATAGGTTGTCAAGATAGTAACATTCGCAAATAAAAAATTAAATGCGAGGTTAAGTGACTCACCGGAGTGCCTACAACAGGATGTGGAGGAGTGAATACCATAGGCTGTGGTGGCGGTACGACAGGAATACCCATGTTCTGACTGATTGTTTGCACGTAGCTGTACATCTCAGTCATTCTCATCTCAATCTCCCGCCGTTTCCTTCTCTCCTCTTCCAACTCGTCCTACAATATTCCATTCCAATGTTACAAAGTGAAGCAAACAATCAGTAAATATTAATGAATTGAAAAAAAAAGAATTTTCTAACCCGCCGTTTCCTTCTCTCCTCTTCCAACTCATCCTACAATATTCTATCCCAATGTTACAAAACGAAGCAAACAATCAGTAAATATCAATGAGTTGAGCACAAAACCAAAAATTTCTCACCCGAAGTTGCTGCACTTTGGTCTGTGAAGCGGTCGGCCGTGTGCGTATGGACGCGCTTTCGCTCGTGCTCCTGGCTCGAAGCTGGGACAAAGTGGGTGTACTGGCTGTGTCGAGGAGGTCGTCGCCAATCCAGTACCGCCCAGGCTTCTTGCCTCCTCCCACCCTCATGACGACTTCTCCATCAATATCCTGGGTAGTAGGATCGAAATCCTCCCCATGGAGCTCCCTTGCCATCGTGGTGTACTGACTGAGGCGGCTGTGGACGGTCGCATTGGTGTACGCCGAGGGCCCATCCTCTGGGTTGTAGTCGACGTCGGACGTCGCCTTGCCCTTGTGGGTCAAAGCCCATGCCTTGAACTGGGAGATAGGTTGCCCATCATGCGACGCCGACTGCGAATAAAACAATAGTATGGTTAAGAACTATTGAGCCTTGGTCGTTGAAATGAAAAATAGAATTCACGTACCCATCTAGCTGCATATTGGTTGAGGCTAAGGCTGTCTTGGTGGTGTGGTGCACCTGGCATCATCAAACGCCGCTCCCGGCAAGCGGAGTGCGTCTCCTGCCACTCGGCAGCGCACCACCTGTCCACCATGCGCTCCCGGCAATCGAGAAGCTGGCCGCACCACCAAACAGGCACCTACACGTCATCAAGTATAAGCGATATACCTAGATCAAATCAAATGTACTTAATCGCTCAAAAATTCGATGTTATATTTACCAGCATGTATTGTTCCTTTGTCAGAGTCATGGTTCTTGCTTCGGTTTTGGTGACCTTCAGGTAGTTGTATGCAGCGCTGTATGCAATAATGGCATGGATGCGCGCCTCGTAATGCATGTCAGTCACGAGTTTGCGACATAGTTACAGCAGTGCATACATCTATTAGAAATAGTCATCATGGTCGGGATTAGCTGGATCATAATTGTCATCATCACTATCAGCCATGTCGATATAATCATTAGGTTCCTCCTCGGAAGGAGGAATGTTGTTGTCCCTCTCATTTCCTAAATGTAACCGCTGAAGCAATTCTAAGTCCTTCACATTATGAAACTCATCTCCAGTGTCCTCGTCAACAACCATTTCATTGCCTACATCCATCCCCATCGCTTCGGTTAAGTCTATCTCAAAACTTTCTTGTAGCCCATCTTCTTGAAGAACTCTCCGTCATATGTGTTTGGGTCCATGTTGTAGTCTTGATTGTTTGGTACAGGTAGTTTACCATGTGGCGATACCTTGTACACAACATCCCAACCCTGAAGACGGTCGTCTGTTTGGCACGGATATGACAGATAATAAACTTGTGTCGCCTGTTGAGCAACGATATACACATCGTCTCCTGCTAGGACGGTTGACTGTCGAATTTCGACTAGGCCAAGATTAGGAGTCTGTCTCACTTGAGCAGGATCAAACCAATGACATTTGAATATGATAGGATTAAGAGGTCTACAACCATGAAACTCGAGTTCATATATTTCTTCTATTCTTCCATAGTAATCAACCCCATCGAGCCCTAGAGTAAAAGCTCCAGTATTTATTGTTCTCCGATTGGGTCGACTCTGCTCATGGCTTGTTGTGTGAAAGCGATATCCATTCACATCATAGCCGGAAAATGATTTAACCCTATAGGAACAGCCACCAGAACTTGTCTCAACTCGGCACTCATAGACGCATCGTTTTGGCCCTTCAAGTTAAAGCATCGGTCTTCTCGATCCATTCATCGGTCAACGAACCGGGACTTTAGCGGCCCGTATACATCCACTCACGGTCATCCATCCTCTATCATATCAAAGAATCATATAAATATTATTTGCATCTACGGAGTGTCTATACTATCTAGTAGGTAAAGATAGGTCCTAATCCCACCCGAGGATGTGTAAATGAGTTTAGTTCCCATGCTTTAGTACTCCGCTCCGAGACATAATTTCGGCAGCACCTCCCCGCTATTCTCCAAATACACGTCCTGACAGGAAGATTGTGTATCCAGAGAACAACTCGGAGATACTGTCAAAATTCTGAGTCGGATCGGAATACTAGATCATGGAAACTAAACTCATCTACACATCCTCGGGCTGTCCAAAAAACGTGGACAATTCGAAATAGATACGGTTAAAGATATGCAAGAAGACACATATTTTCATCCGTATCTCTTTCGAACGGGAGACGCCTAAGGTTACGTTATACACAGACAAACGACGTTTGTAACACCCCGAGGTGTTTTCCCTTTTAAAAATCCAAAAGAAAATTGTTGGGATTAATCAAGAGAATAAATAATTTTAAAAGCCAACTGTTAAATGGAAATGGCATGGTAGGATTTTTCTTAAATTCTACATGTCAAAATACACTAACAGGATTTTTAGTGGAATTTTCGAACATAGGAAATAATTTTTAACCAATTAAAATTAAAATCAGAATAAATAAATCCGGGAAAAATCGGCTTTCTCTCTCTGTCCTTTCCCGCCCATTTTCGACCGTGGCCGCCGGCCCGAGCCGACGGCCCAACCCCTCCGCGCGCCGCCCGCTTCCGCCCGCGCGCCTCTCTCCTCTCTCCTTCGCGGCCCGGCCGAAAAGCCACGGCCCGCCAGCCTCTTACGCCCGTGGGAAAAAGTCCACCCCGCCTCCCCTTCGCCCGGACGCCGACAGGTGGGGCCCCCATCGGCCGTCGTCCCCGACCCCGGCCGTCCGGCGCCATTTCCGACCGCCGCGCCCGCGAGATCTCGCGCCACCGCCACCCCGCGCCCCAAACCACGTCGCCTTTACTCCCTCTCGCCCCGCAGTCGCTGACGCCCGGCCGCCTCCTCCGCTCCCCTTAATGGCCGGATTTAACCGCCGACCATTATTTTCCCAAAAATTGCGCCGGCGAGCAATTGCGCTCTTATCTGGTCATCGCCGACCTCCCCGCGACCTTTAAAAGCACCCCCTCGCCCTTCCCGTCCTCCCCACACCTCCACTAAAGCCTCTCTCTTTCTCTCTCGGTTGCCCCCGCATCGTGTGCCCTCGTTTCGGACCTCGCCGCCGGTCTTCGGCCGCACATTCTCGCTATTCCGAGGCACCCCAAGCTCCGCCGATGCCTCCCTCCTCGTCGCCGGTGCCCACGCAACCTCGGCCACCCCTTCCCGCGAGCTCCTGCTGTCTCCCTCGTCGTCGTCTCCCTCAACTCCGGCAACACCGTGGTGAGCCGCTCCTCCTCGCCCTCTCGGCCGTGCTCGCGCCGCTGCCCGGGTACACGCGGCTCCGCCCGCGCGTAAATCCGCGGTATCCCGCCGCCTCGTGCCGTCATCCGAATGGCGCCGGCCGGCCTCCGGCCACCGGCCGCCGCCACCTGCCAACCGCGTCCGTGCCCTTTCCTCTCGGTCATCCGATCGCTTCGTCCGATCGGCACCGTCCGTCCCCGCTCGCCCACGTGGCAAGCCATGTGGTCGCCACCTCGGCACCACGTGTGCGCCACGTGGTGCACCGCTGTCCGGCCGTGGACCCGGTCCACCGTGGACCGGCGCTCCGCTGGCCGCGACGTCGCCTAGGCCGCCGACGCCACCTAGCCACCGACGCTTCCCGGGATTTATTGCACAATAAATCGATTAAGGATTTTTCGGTTTTAGTAAAAACCCGTAAAACTTCTAAAAATCATATCTTTTCAATCCGACCTCCGTTTTAGTCCATTCAAATTTCATTAAATCCATAAAAATGCCAAGAATCCATTAAAAATGGTTTTGTTCCCTGTTTTAGTAGATTTTTAGCATGTTTTGTTGAAGTGCTTGTTTGTCGTGTAGATTCCGGTAGTTCCTCCGTCCCGGTCTACTTTGAAGTCGTCGCTGAAGTTCCCAAGCCGAAGATCAAGGCAAGTCATACTAGATTATTGATCATATTGCTCCCATTTGCTAAAACACCTATTTTATTCTGTGAAACTACACGTACTTTTATACTGTCATTTCATGGGGAATAGTACACCCTATGCTTAGTTTATGCCTTAGGTTTAACACCCCAAACCCTTTGATTAAACTTGGGAAAATAATATGATTAGATTCAGGACTAGGTTATGCTTAGCGTGGCTTAGACTCACTAGCTCACTAAATGGGTCATTCTCACTTAATATGCCTCTCCTGGACATCTGTTCGGAGGATTAATAATTAGTTTTAGGTGAACCAGACTAATAACTAAAATATGACAAATCATGGGTTGTGGGCGCTATGGTTTTGGTTAGCGGCGCCCATGGCAATTAAGGACCGGTTCATGGGACCCCTCGGAAGAATGACCGTGCAAACAACAAGCCAAAATGGGTAAGGTAGGTTCCGTAGTGTAGCCTCTCCTAGCTGACGGACCCATCGGCAAGGGTGAGTGGGATGGAGTTTCAGTCGGCCCCGGTATAAGGGTTGCTGGGCTGCTGGATTCACCGAGGCACTCGGGGAGGGCTGCCCACTCCCAGGGTCCGGGAGTGGGGGCGAAACCTTGGTGGGGTTCGCTTGGTTAGTGGGGAGTTATACGAAAGATCCTATCACAGTTTCCTTTCCGGGGTACCGCGATGGTATTCCGGCGCACGGGAGACCGTGTTGTGGGGTTGTGTCTTGTGGGTATAGTTGTACACCTCTGATCAGAGTAAACCTATTCGAATAGCCGTGTCCGCGGTAATGGGGCGATCGACCGAGCTCTCCGTGATTAGTCTCACCCTTTTACACCCTGTTTAAAGGAACATGACTAGTATAGGTGGACGATTTGGGCCTGTCGCAACGTGGGAATAACGTTGGACAGTGTTGGTTTTCAAAATGCTTAAATTACTTAAATTATTATTGTGTTGTTTGTGTTCAAAATTTCTTGTGATTGAAAAACCCCGCTGTTTGCGCAAAAGCAAACCTTAGCCAAACCCTTGTCTCCCCTACATTCATTCCTCTCCTCTTCCGGTGTGACTTGCGGAGTACGTGGAAGTACTCATCCTTGCCTCTTCGCCAGAACCTGAGCCAGAAGCTGAAGAAGAAGACAAAGTGGAGTAGGCTTGTCCTACACTCTGGAAGCTGCCTGTGGAGTGGTCAAAGCCCCGTGGCCAGCGTCAAGCTTAGGCTTAGGCCCTTTTTCTTTTTCCGCTGCTCTTTTGTAATCTTTTTGTATTGTTTCTAAGACGTGGAACTGTAATATCAACAATTATCGTATGTGTACCCTGGCTGGTTCTGGACAGGGATTTTAATACACATATAGCTTCGGAAATTCGGGTCTGAATTTCTGGGCGTGACAACGGTGAAGGCAGCGGCACCTGCAAAATAGGGAAGCACGGCTTGATGGCCGGCACACAAGCGACGGCATGGTTGCACGATGCAACTCCATTCATACGGGCATACAATAAACTTCAAAATATATACATGCATCAATAAATACCATTCTTTTTACCATTGATTTGTTTGTAATAAATACCTAAATTTGTTTCTTTTTGTCATCAATTTGTTTCTAATGTTGCACATGATATTATATCGATTAATGTTTCTAATGTGAACAACAAACTCATGTTTCAAATCTATTAACAAAATCTCACAAAAAAATTTCTAAAGTATCAAAAAAATGACAAGGAGATTACCTAGGTCGGAGCGGGCCGTCGCGAGAGGGGGTGCCTGGCAGGGAGGAGGGCCGCCGGCCGGGAGTGGTGGTTGGCGGTGGGGGGGGCCGTGTCGGCCGGGGCGGTGTCGGCCGTGAGCGGCGCGCCGGGGGCGGGGGAGGCCGGGCGGGCGTCGCGTGGCGGCGGCCGGCGGGCGCGCGGCCACGGCGGGCGGCGAGCTGGCGCAGCTGGGTTGGAGGGCCGGGCGGCGGGCGGCGACGATGGGGCGCAGGGAGGCGGCGGCGGCGAGTTAATTCGCTAAGTCCCAAAAGGAATGGCGTCGGGAGGAAGAGGGCATATAAAAAAATTTGCCGTGTGCCGAAACTTTGTCGAGTGCCCCGATCCGGGCTCTCGGCAAAAACGAGCTTTGCCGAGAGCGATCGAGGGCACTCGGCAAACACGATTTCGCCGAGTGCCCGGGAATGCACTCGGCAAAGCTTTTTGCACAATTTTGCCGTGTATCACATTTTTGCCGAGAGCTACACTCGGCAAAAATATTTTTAGTTTTTTCTTCTAATAATTTAAAAATTATCAAACGCATTCAAAAATTTACCAAATTTTTGCATAAACCCATATATGCTATTTATTGCCTAGGGAAAAAGATTTGAAATCAAACGACAATTCGACTGTCACTTTCTCTCTAAATATAACCAATCCTTCTCAACACTTATAATCTACTCCGGAGAATCTTCGGTTTTGTGAGCGTCATACCTGATAAAATATTCGAAACCTTCTCAATTTTTTACCACGGTCTCAATGTATGATATCATGACATCCTAACAATTTTTATGATTTTTCAACTTCGTTTGCTATTTTTACAATTTTAAAATCATTCGCTCAATAGGTTCCTAACCATGTTTCGTGAAGAAAAATTTTGAAATTTCTGTTCATTAACCGCATAATGACTCAAAAGGGTCTAAATAACATATATATAATTTTTTCACTAATTTTATTTATTTATTTAACCACTTGCAGTTCTAATTTGAGATTAGCCAAAAAATTCACAAAAATACAATAAATCAAAGAAATATAGCAAAACCAATCGAAAAATTACCAAATTTTATAATTAGGGATTACAAGTTGTATTTACATAATAGACAAAGTTTGAAGAGTAGATGAGGAAAAATCATCACAAGTTTGCCGAGTGCCAGCTAAGAACACTCGGCAAAGGTCTCATTTTGCCGAGAGCCGGCACTCGGCAAAAATAACCTGTTCGCCGAGTGTTTTTGTTCTCCGAGAGTTTACTCTGGCGAAGTGTTGATTTTGCCGAGTGTTCCTTTTTGCCGAGAGCCCGCTCGGCAAATTTGTTATTCGCCGAATGCCCGATAGAAAGCACTCGGCAAACATTTTTACACTCGACAACCCTTGGCTTTTCCGTAGTGATATGTGTACATGTACGCTACACACATCATAATATCATATGCATCTCGAGGCTAAGGGAACAGTATGTTTGCTCCTATAGCTAGCTATATAGCATATGGAGTATCTCGGTGCTTACAGTGGCTAGCTAGAGTGGTGTCCATCCGATCCGGTGCGCGAAGCCACAGTAGTACTACATCCATTCAGTTGTGTCTTGTACTGTGCCCTCAAATTGTGAATGGTCCAATTGCTCCCTCCCTCTGACTCAAAAGATAGTACTGGTACTGCTTGATATATACTCCTTAGCTAGCCAGGTTCCTAATTAAATATCTAGGTCCTAGTCCAGAGCGCCTAAAATAATCTCTGCAGTTTGTAGATTTTTAAATTTTTTTTAGAAAATTTAAAT
Source organism: Oryza australiensis (assembly GCA_019925245.2). Taxonomy (NCBI): domain Eukaryota; kingdom Viridiplantae; phylum Streptophyta; class Magnoliopsida; order Poales; family Poaceae; genus Oryza; species Oryza australiensis. Next base: position 8,532,559 of record JAIFGZ020000116.1, on the reverse strand, counting down.
ATCTAGGTGTTTTTTTTCTATGGAGGAAATGAAACTTTGGAGCTTGTGTGGTGTGAAATCTTTAGAGAATATCTTCCTACGCTTGGGTTGTTGAGGAATGTAGTACTTTTCTCAGTTTTGTTTTCTAATTAATTAACAACACCTTGTGTATACATATTTTCTCTTCTTAATATAACACCAGCTATGGATTGGGTCGGTTTCAATAATAATATTTTTATAGATAAATCTTAAATATAAATATATGAGAAAATATGCAGTATATGATTCTTTCAAATGAAAACCACATTAGTAAAATTAATAATGAAAATATTTGTATTGATCGTGCGCGAATGGTGTACTTTAAATTGTTTTTTATGAATGTTATTAGAGGAAGTAAATTGAGGTATGTTATATAGTTGCGTATTGGAAAAGCTCGCGGACATTTACTACATAAATTAATTGATACATATATGCATAGTAACTAATTAATAGATTATTGTCTATTAATTAATTACTCTGTATGTGTATTTTGTTTTTGGAAACTGCAGAAGTCGATGGCAGATCGAGACATTTCACTAGATCGATCATTGGTTGCTGCCAGCTTGTTTGGTCTTGACTAGATCGAGCATGAGCGTGTGTGTGGCTGCTGTGTCACTTGCATTGAAAGAGGACGTATGTACGACTCATGAGCACTGTACATACGAGAAGTGCATGGGACTGCTTCTTGTACGACGACGCACGTACGCCACGGATGTATTATGTCCTCGTACGAATTAGAAACATTAAAATCCAACATGATCCTATGCGTGATCGATCGATCGATCGACCGATGTGCGATCAATCGATGGCTAGCTCTTTGGATCGATCGATATATGCATGCACATCTCCGGACAAATTAAAAGGGCAAGCTCTGCTGCAGATCCGAGACACATGAACAGATGCTCCGATGGCGACGCCACGGGGGGTGTGTGAGGAGGGGATCGATCTAACATGTTGTTTGGCTGTTGTTTTCGCCGTTGGTGTTTTCAGTTGCGAATAAAACTTCACTTTCTGGTGTTGGATTAGAATTTAGAGCTGCTGGTCCAGACATATTTATGTAAAAAAGGAGCTAACTTCTTCATTTGGATTCTTATCCAAATAATGAAACAATCCAATTAAGCAAGCACGGATATTTTTTAAGGAGACGTGCATGCATATATGCACATGTTTTATCGTGTTATATTGTAACTGTCCCAAGCTTAAAAAGGGTAAAACTAACAGATGACATTTCAAACTTTACATTTTGATGCATGATGCACAAGTATCTATATATATGTCAATATCTTGCACTAACATTCAGGGCCAAGTGATATATAGCATCTTTTATGTTTCTTGTGCATTGAGAACAAAGAACAATTCAGATCACTCAGCTAGCAAGCTGGGAAACCAACAACTGTTGCGTGCCTTATTATGTGCTATATATCTCTAGCCATTTGACAAAATATGTAGTACAACGTACCAATGCTACCTAGCAAACTACGTACGTACAACCTTTTGTCTTTCAATCGATAAGCTCTGGTGGATTATTGTAGGTCCAGATAACATACTTTGGTGATACGGCCGATACTATGTGTTCATTATGCACTTGTGACTAATCGATCTTGTTGGTAAGTGAGGTTTTTGTTAGATCAAAGTATTTGATCTAATCTTAAGTTACATAAAACTAATCAGGATCATCTAGTCTAAATACATCTACTAATGCGGAAAAGATTAACAGTTCGGTGAATACCGGCGGCCGTGGCGTCCATGGTCGTCGGTGATCCCGTAACGGTTGATTGCTTGATCTCGTCGGAAAATAGCGCAGACGTTCCTTGAGGGTGCGCTCGGGGTAGCGGCGTCCTTCGGGCGCCACCTACACTGTCCCGGGCGAGGAACTCGAACTTCCGAGCCTTCCAAAGGCGCTAATAGATCGGAGGGTGGATTAGGTTTGGAAAACACGGACTCGTGATTTTCGCGTTAGGTTTAACTCGGGGTTAATCCCTTCTTATAGGGTCGCACCGTAGGCAAGGGGCCGAGCCCATAAGGCTAAGGATCGCCAACCGATCACGGCGAAATTGGACTCGGGATAAGTTTCCTAGTCCGGTAAGATATGTATCCATATCTTCCTTATACGAGTTGGTTATTATTGACCGAAATCAAATCCTAACTTAAATAAAATATCCAACATTCTCCCCCTTGACCGAAGGTCAATAACTTAACTCAAATTAACGACTATTCGGTCGCTGACTTAAACTAAACTAAACTTAAGTTCCTCCTTAGTCAAACAAGCAAGTACTGCATCAATACGTCATCAAGAAGATAGCAAAGATACCGGGACAACATTACCCATAGTCTCACCGAGAAACCTTGTAAGAACTCTTACTCTTATTTGGGGAAATTAATGGCCCTAAACCGAACTTGATCCAGACTACTCACCGCACTCCATGCCTAGGACATGCTTCGAAAAAGATGAGGTGGTAGACCTTTTGTGAGCGGATCCGCGATATTCTCCTTAGTGCTTATATGCTTAATCTTGAGTGTATTGTCCTGGTTTCTTTCTTTTACGATACGATACTTAAGGTCTATATGTTTAGACGCACCACTTAGTTTATCGTTTCCGCAAAAGAAAACTGCAGATTGGTTATCGCAGTACATTGTGATAGGTCTCGAGATACTATCCACAATTCTTAACGCCGGTATAAAACTCTTAAGCCACACTGCCTGTCCCGTGGCATGGTAACATGCCACAAACTCGGCTTGCATCGTGGATGCGGCCGTTACACTTTGCTTACCTTTCTCCACGATATCGCTCCCCGCCAATGTGAAAATATAACCGGAAGTAGACTTCCTGGTCATCTTCATCACCAAAGAAAGTCGGCGCGTGTAACATTCAATCTCAAGCTTATCTCGACCTTTTATATGTGAGCATGTAATGCTTGGTGCCTTGGCAATATCTTAATGCTTTCTTGACACCTACCCAGTGAGCCCATCCTGGATTAGACTGAAATCTACTAAGTACTCCGGCTGTAAATGCCAAGTCCGGACGCGTGCAGACTTGAGCATACATCAAGCTACCAACGGCTGATGCATATGGGACGTCCTCCATCTTACTTCTTTCTAAATCGTTCTTAGGGCACCGACTTCCATTTAACTTATCGCCTTTTTGTAACGGAACAGTGATGTGTTGCACTTATCAAGCTTATATCTCTTAAGCATTTTCTCAATATAAGCTTTCGAGATAATCCTAGCACTCCTGGGCTCTATCTCGGTCTATCTCAATGCCAAGTACGTATGAGGCTTCACCGAGATCTTTCATGTCAAAATGAGATGAGAGGAAATTCTTAGTCTCATATAACATGTTCTTATCGTTGCAAGCTAACAGTATGTCATCCACATACAGTACTAGAATCATTAGTTTTCCACCCTTTGTCTTAATGTAGATGCACTTATCTGCATCGTTCTCCATAAATCCGAATCTCTTAATGACTTCATCGAATTTACGGTTCCACTGTCTGGATGCTTGCTTAAGTCCATAAATAGATTTCCTTAACCTGCATCCCATATGTTCCTTACCCTTAATGGCAAAACCTTCCGGTTGAGCCATGTAAATGGTCTCATCTAAATCACCATTTAGGAATGCAGTCTTAACATCCATCTGATGTAACTCTAAATCGAAATGAGCCACAAGAGCCATTACTATTCTAAAAGAATCTTTGGTAGACACAGGAGAGAAGGTTTCATTGTAGTCGATCCCTTCCTTCTGTGTAAACCCCTTAGCTACAAGCCTCGCTTTGAACCTTTCGATCTTCCCTTTGGAATCACATTTAGTCTTGTAGACCCATTTGCAGCCTACTGTTTTGACTCCATCGGGAACTTCTACTAAGTCCCAAACTTGATTTGAGCTCATAGACTTTAGCTCATCTTCCATGGCTTCAATCCATTTAGTGGAATTCTCACTTCTCACCGCCTCCTTAAATGTGGCAGATCACTTATCTTCCCAATATCATACATATCCTCACTTAGGTATGTTTCATATATATCGAAGAGCCCGTCTCCTTTCCCGAGTTGATCTCCTTGAAGGCTGAGGATCGGGTTGAGGCTGCTCTAATGGCTCAGTTTGTGCCTGAACCTCTGGAGCTGGCTCCTGATTCGGCGCCTGCACCTCTGGAGATGGTTCAGTAGCTGCCATGGTGCCGCTAATGTGTGGAATCACCGGTGGTACAACCGATATACCATCGCGGGCTCTGAACCGCCGAACGGAAGTTCGACTCGCAGTTCTTCGAGACTTATATCCCTCTTTGGGAATTCTCCACTAATACCTGAATCCTCTAAGAATACAGCATGTCTGGTCTCTACAAACTTAGTGGAGCGACCAGGACAGTAGAATCGGTACCCTTTAGACTTATCAGATATCCAATAAAGTGACACTTACTGTCTTAGAGTCTAGTTTCTTATAATATGGATCGAATAACTTAGCTTCAGCGGGACAGCCCCACACCTTTAGATAATTCAATGTCGGTTTCCTCCCATTCCACAACTCAAATGGTGTCTTGGGAACCGACTTAGATGGAACCCGATTAAGTATGTGGGCTGCTTGTCTTTAATGCTTCCATCCACAACTCCACAGCAAATTGGAATAGCCGAGCATGCTTCGTACCATGTCCATTAGCGTACGATTGCGACGTTCACCACTCCATTTTGTTGTGGTTCTCCGGCATGGAGTATTGTGCTCTAATGCCATTTTCTTCTAAGTACTTAGCGAATGGTCCCTTAATTTGACCATATTGACCAAGCTTCCCATAGTATTCTCCACCCCTATCCGATCTTACAACCTTAATGGTGGTGTTGTGTCATTTCTCAACTTCTTGCTTGTATATCTTAAAAATTTCTAGCGCATCCGATCGCTTCGATGGGGTAGATGTGTCCATAGCGGGAATAATCGTCGCAAATGTTATAAATGAATCATAACCATCTACCGTAGTCACGAGAGTGGGCCACGATATCTCGTGTGAATTAATTCTAAGACGCCCGTACTCCTAGTGGCTCCTTTCTTAATTGTCTTAGCGTATTTTCCCTTAATGCGATCAATGCATGGTCTGAATCGGAGAAATCTAATTTGTCGATTATGTCGTCTTTAATGAGACGTTCCATTCTCCCCTCGAAATGTGGCCTAAACGACAATGCCACGCTTCAAGATGTCTCATCAAAACGCTTACGCTTATGCGAAACATTATCGACATTCATTACGTAATCATGAGAGAGCATATAAAGCTTGCCTTGCCTGACGGCAAGACCTATATTAATAGAATTGTACTTAATCTCACATTGATTGTTGCCAAAACCACAATAATATCCCGAATCATCTAAAGTGAAACCGATATAAGGTTTCTCTTTAAACTAGGGGCATAAAGAACATCATCTAACTTAAGTTGGAAGCCACTTGGCAACTCTAACTCGAAGCTTCCAACGCCTTCGACTTCAACAGATGTCCATTAGCCACTCTTAGGTTTCGCTCCCCCTTCTTATAGTTCGGATCGAACGGAATGCCTGTAATGATTTAGAAATGTGCACAGTGGCACCTGAGTCAATCCACCAAGTATCAGGGGAAAATTCTGCTAAGAATAACTCATCTATGAATGAAACAACATCACACTTACCATTTTCCTTCAGCCATTCCTTAAACCCAGGGCAAGCCTTCTGAAGATGCTTGGGTGAATCGCAGAAGGAGCACAACATCTTGCCACCCTTAGTCTGGTGGCGCTTGAACTTGTTGTTGTTGTTTCTGGGACCAAATTTCTTGTTCCCATTTCTCTTGTTCTTCTTAGGGCCTTTCTTACTGCTACCTGATTCATTCTGATTCTTAGGAGTGCCTGAAATGTTGAGGTTGCCAACCATGTTCACAACATCCTTCATCTTCTCAGTTTTGAGCCTTTCTTCTTCTTCAACACAGTAGCTGATCAACTCACTGATGGACCAAACGGTCTTGTTGGTGTTGTAGTTGATCTTAAAGGCAGCATACTGTGGTGGCAATGATGTCATGATGAAGTGCACAAGGAAACCTTCAGAGATCTCCATCTGCATCTCCTTGAGTCTGTTGGCCATGTCACACATGTTGAGAATGTGCTCCCTTATGCCGTTGAGGCCATTATACTGAGAACCCACCAATTTCATGATGAGTGTACTGGCATAGGTTTTGGATGAGCTCTTAAAATTTTCCTCAATCTTGGCTAGGTACTCCTTGGCATTTAGGTCCACCCCTTGAGCATTTTTAGTGGGGATGGCACCCTTGATGCCAGCACTGATAGTCTGCTTCATGACCATAAGAGCCATGCGGTCAGACCTTTCCCATTTCTGATTGGGAGCTGAACTCACTCCAGCAGCGGGTTCAACAGGCTTATTTTCTCTAAGTGCGACGTCAAGGTCATTCCATGCGAGGCACGTGATGACCTTGCCCTTCCATTCATGGAAGTTTGCTCCATTGAGCGGCTCAATATTGTTCGGTAGGAGGCCACAAGCATTGACATTAGTTGCTGAAAATAAATTAAACTAAAATTAAAAGACTTAACTTAATAAACATATACAATGAAATGCAAATTAGAGCATGATAATAACCCTACGGTGGTCTGATTAAAATCACACAATTAAATTTCAAATTGCATCACCGGTGGGGAAAATAATCGAAATCCGTCTTAATACTCATGATTAAACAACGGTGGTCGAATAATCATAAGTTTTCTCTAAATAAACTTCTCGGTGGTTCCATTTATTTAGAGGCATCTCAAAGTATGGTGGTGGATTAAAACAACACCAACAATATAGTAAATAAAGTGCTCAAGACTTAAAATAATAAACTTACTAAAAAAATACTTAATAAATTACTCTAAAACTTATCTTAAACTTAAACTTAATAAAAATTAAACTTAAATTTAAACTGCGCTTAAACTTAACAATAATAATTAAACTAAAAAACGAGCTTAAAAAATTGAGTGAACTTAATTTTTTTTTTATAGAGGAACTAAACGGTCAAAGGCATGGGGCATGGGGCCCGCGGTGCCACGTGTTGATCATGAGGTCATGCGTGTGATGCTGCCCACCGTTTGGTTTCCATGCACTAATTGCAATCGGCTTAATTGCATTTTCCCCACGCGTGCCTCTCGCGCCATGCATCGGCCGCATGCGTGCGTGCGTCGCTGCGCATGCGCCCGTGCCGCTTGGCCGGCCTCTCACGCGTTGCCATGTGTCGCCGTTTCAGCATACATGAGCATCGGTCCGCCGAAACGGCTTGACTCCCGCGCACGCCCGTTTTGCCGATTCTGCTTCCGCGCCGCACGCGTTATGCCGCTCGCTCGACAAGACCAATTGCACCACGTGGCTTACGGGCGAGCGAGGCGCTCGACTCCCGTGCGCATGCGCCCATGCCGTTCGGCCGGCTAATCTTAACGCGCCATCTGTCGCTTGTTTATGCGACCGTCGCGCCACTCGCTCGGCTCCCGCACGCATCGGCTCGGCTGCTGTGTTAATGGGCCGCCAAACCGGCCCACTCACACGCGCCCGGTTTTTTTTTTGATCTGAGTGATCGGCCGGATCGCAGCCGTCCGTCCCGATCCAACGGCCGATGCTTGATCCGGCTGCACTTATAAAGGACGAAAACGGGAAACCCTAACCCTAAATCCCCATTTCTTCTCCCCTTTTCCGCTGAGTTCCGCCTCCCTTCTTCCCTCTTCTTACTCAAACTTAGTGAGAGAAAACGAGGGACTTATGACGATGCGGCTCTCAAGCCAAGCTCGGCTTATGGCGATACGGCGGTGAGAGAGCGGGGCTGTCGTGGATGCCTTCGCCGGTGCGCGCGCTCGCATCCCTTGCGGTGAGCACGCGGCCGTCGAGGGTGTCCACTTCGGCCCGCAAGACTCTCTCTCAATGGCGACGAATCTGAGCGGCGCACGCGCGAGTGCCGGCCGATCTAATGGCCGGATTAACTCGCGCGCGGCCGTGCCGACCGAATCGGTCGGCGGCAAACCCCAGGTTAGGGTTTTTAAATTTTGGGGAATCTCGGGTTTGTAACTTAGGGTTCGGGTTTTGCCTAACTTTGTGGTTTTGGATTTCTGATTTCTTTTCTTACTATTCTTAATTTCTTACTTAATCCGAGACCTAACTTAATATATCTAAAGGGGAAACTTAATCAAAACTTAAGAACTTAAATTAAAATGTGCGGATCTAGTAAACGATAACTAACCGAATAAAACTTGACTGAAACATCTACTAGATCTAGGCAAAAGGTTCGGGATTTCTTAGACCGAACTAAAGCAAATGTAATAGACTAGATCTAATGTTCTGATACCAAATGTTAGATCAAAGTATTTGATCTAATCTTAAGTTACATAAAACTAATCAGATCATCTAGTCTAAATACATCTACTAATGCGGAAAAGATTAACAGTTCGGTGAATACCGGCGGCCGTGGCGTCCATGGTCGTCGGTGATCCCGTAACGAAGTTGATTGCTTGATCTGCGTCAGGAAAATAGCGCAGACGTTCCTTGAGGGTGCGCTCGAGGTAGCGGCGTCCTTCGGGGCGCCACCTACACTGTCCTGGGCGAGGAACTCGAACTTCCGAGCCTTCCAGTGCGCTAATAGATCGGAGGGTGGATTAGGGTTTGGAAAAACACGGGACTCGTGATTTTCGCGTTAGGGTTTAACTCGGGGTTAATCCCTTCTTATAGGGTCGCACTGTAGGCAAGGGGCCGAGCCCATAAGGCTAAGGATCGCCAACCGATCACGGCGAAATTGGACTCGGGATAAGTTTCTAGTCCGGTAAGATATGTATCCATATCTTCCTTATACGAGTTGGTTATTATTGACCGAAATCAAATCCTAACTTAAATAAAATATCCAACAGTTTTCACATGAGAGTTCAAGTACGTTTAGGCATGCTCCTAGCTTCAGTGAGAAAGTACACTAATGAAAGCTTATCAGGGGGCTACCTTTTAATGATGTTCCTTCGGTGAAAGAAATTGAAAATTATAACCGAAAATGAAACAGTTGGGGCTCATTAGGTTTAACTGTTCATGACAAAAACAAGACGAGCAGGGAAGATTTTCTCTCTGAGCAGCAGCTAGCGGGAAAAAGGCGACGGGCTCGCATGCATATGCGGTCGTACGCTCCCAAAATACAATTCTGTGATTGCTTAACTATTTCTCCCTGAGCAGGTCGCCAGCATGTCGCAGTTCATTTCTCTATTACACATGTGGAGACAAAACAGTGCACGCCATGGATTATATATAGCTGTACATGCCTGCATATATATATTCCCACCCTGCTATCATTGATTAAATTCACAGTGAAAAGGTAATTATTACCAGCAGTAATTTTATGATCAAGCTGAACGATTAATTATTTCCTCCGTCCAAAAATATATTAGCTCTTCTGACATTTAAATTTTATCCCAAATTATATATAAGCCACTTCTCCACCTTACTCCCTCGTTACAACCCTTTTATTTAATTTGTACTACTTTATTTACTCATCTTAACTAGTCAAAACAATCCCCATTTAACTGTCGTCTAAATCATCGTGAAAATTTCTAGAAATATTTATAGTTTGGAAAGGGTGCGCATACAGCTTTACAAGAATTAAACTCATGATTTGCTAATGATGTGCCCCACTATGGATGATTGAGCTACTGGCTAGCAAGGCTGCATTATAATTGTGCACCACGCATGAGTCAACGTGAAAGTCAACAGGGGGATATATATAATTATATATAGTAATGGTTGATCCCCTTGATTTGGCCGGGCATGCACACACACAGCGCAGAGAGAGAGAGAGAGAGAGAGCGCATGCGGCAGCAGCTAGCTGATCTTGCTGTTATATCAGTTGTGACAACACAAACTGCATGCATTAAGCTCGGACACACTTGGGAGTATCATGCATGTAGTATCTCTGCCGACACATATGATATGGAAGCAAAGTTTGATTCCTGCGACCGATCGATCGATATGGCATATGATATGGAAAGTAGTTTGTTATCTCGCTCGATCGTCGATCGGTCGGTCGGTCGATCGAGTAGTAGTTTCTGTACATGTGCCGCCGGCGGCCAGCTTGTGTTGGCATGCATATGATAGGGATCGATCGATAAGCTTAAGGAGAGCATGCATGGGCCGCCGCTTGCACACGGATCTGTTTGCATGAGCAACACTAGTAGCTCGCTAGCGATGGGTTGTGTTACACGCAGCATAGCAGCTGGGGCCATCCATGTATGCTAGCTGCAAGCATGCATGCCAACATATTCACAATTAGATTTCTGTAGTGTAGTAGCTGATCTCCCTTATCAAAGGCATGCACACACATGCTCGCTGCTCTCGCCGCATGCATGCAGCTAGCGACATTTCAAAGCTAGATCGATCGAGATCTCATCATGCCATGTGTGCCAATTTAGCTCGGTCGGCCGCGCGCGCGCGGGCCATGCATGCATGAGGTTAGCCACTTTGGCCGCCAGTTTGATCGAAATCAAGATGGAGGCAGAGAGAGACACAGACACCACAGGATTGACGACGACGACGACTGACTGACTGCTGCGCGCACACGGGAGCACGAATCTGATCGGAACGACGGGCGCGCGAGCATGGGGGTGATCAGCTAGCGCAGCGGCGCCACTCATGCGGCAAAAGCCCGAGGCGGATGGCGACACCGGGAGCGCGACGGACGGACGGCCACCACCACCGTGACCTGCTCTCCTCTTCCGGCCGATCGATCGATCCCCCCGCTTGCTGCTGGCTATTACTAGCTTGCTAGCTCCAGTGTTTGCGTGTGTACGTACCCACCCTAGCTATGCCGCCTGCACTGCTGCAGACCGGCCAGGCGGTGAATGCGCATCGTGTGCCTGCGCACCAATCAGCTCCCGGCCACCCGGCCCCACATGTGTTTGACACAGTCAGACACACGCATAGACAGAGAGAGAGATGATGGTGGTAGAAATTACTGTGAAGAAGAGTGTAGATCGAGGGATATACTAGCCGAAACTTGTATTGGATCGAGTACGTACATTACATGCCTGCGATTTTTCACAAGCAACAAGGTCGGGGGAGCGCGCGTGAACGCTGCGACGATACGCACACATTTAGTAAGCAAGGTCGCTGTCCGGTGGAGGTTGGCGACCAACAAAGCTAGCGACGACGAAACTGCGACTCGGCTCTCGCTCCCGTGCCGCGGCTTATGTGGGGGTGGTGATGTGACGAATCCTCAGTTTCCTTTGCAGGAAAAAGCGCCCCACCCCCGCCTCTGCCCCCCCAGCTTACTCCCCCGGCGCAACGCGCCCTGCTGGCCTACAGCCTCTGCCTCTCCCCGTCCATGGCTAGCTCCGGCAAGAATTTCTCGCCTCTACCACAGAACCCGTTAAGGCCACGTTCGTTTAATCACCACGAGAGGAGGGCTAGAGGGAATTTGTTTCACAGCTATTGTAGTGCAAAAAATGTTCTCTCGATCTCAATCCCCTACAAACCGAATACGGCCGCCTAAATTGTGACGTCCTATCGGTACTAACCGAACCACCAGTTAACCAGTACTGATCTGAACCTAACACACACACAAATTAAGCCACTGTTATATTGCATGTGTGGTGAAAAAGAGATATTTGTGCATGCAGTAGTAGTGCGTGTGGTGCGTGGTGGTAGGAAGATTCTAGGATATCTTGTCACCTCAAGCGCCACCTTTGGTTGGTTGGGCGCTAGGTCTAGCCAGCTACGTCGTACCTAGCTATACCTCGCGCCATCGCTGCTGTAGCTAAGCTATCGATCGAGCATGCCCGGCCGCCAAGCATGCAGCTAGTTGCAGGGGCATGTTTTTTTCAGCGGGATGCGTGTAACCCATCTCGAGCACACTGTACATGTGGCGTCTGCCTCTCTTCTCCATGCCATGCCATGCCATGCCCTAGCTAGCTATTGCAAGAGCTCGATTGATCGATACTACAACTATGCTAGTAGTAGAGATCTTATAGCTAGTATAGCTACTATCGCTGCTGCTGCTCACATTGCTGATCGATGCTGCTGCTGGTAGTAGTACAGGGGCAATTTAATAGCAGTAATTCAACTGTGGCGCATATTGCTTGTCAGCTGCATGTGTCAAGCGCATGTAGTCCATCGATTTGGATGCTGCTGCCGCGGTGGCTCTGTGGCTAGCTAGTGGACAACCAAGCGGGGACAAAACGAGCTCATCGATCGATCGATCGATCGATCTCCCGCTACGAATGAACACGGCGCCCTAGCTAGCTTAGCAGCAGCTGGACGTCTTGTCGCTGCTTCAATTCGCAGAGATCACGGCCCGGTGCTAACACCCATCGATCTCACTGGTGCTAACGCCCATCTCCACTGGTCTTAGCAATGATCGCAACACGCTTCACCGTGTCAGCTGCAAAAAAACAAAAACACTATTCGATCATATCATATTCACTGGTATGTATATATTGATTATGCATCAAGAGGGATAGCTTTGGCTGGCTGCTTGGATTCTTGGCATATCAGAGAGGAGGCATATGCATATATATGGTCCAGGTGCAAACAGGGATGCTTGCTGTTACTGCTAGTATATATAGCTAGTCACGCAGCAGCTGATTGCTGTTTGTTTGCTTCTAGCACGTAGCTAGTTTAGAAGAGAGAGTGAGAGACCCTGTTTAACCAGAGTGTCTGATCGAGCACAATTGTGTGCGTGGTACCCACACAAAGTTAATGCCGAACAACCACACATAGTAGTGTTTTGCATCTTTTGCAATATATTCACGGCTCGTCGTTGACTCCCTCTCCAAACCTTCCAGATTTGTTGACCAGACATTTCTGCGCTGGCAATGGGAGGAAGAAATTGAAGCAATGGTTTTCCTTATAAAATATGGTGGCCAGCTATTTAATTACCAAAGAATAATGGGATAGTATTCATGGCAAAGCTAGGACTTCATTCAACAACCCAGATGCTTCAGGATCATGCATGGTCAGCCTCTCCACAAGCTTATCAATTCCATTCTGGTATTAATGGACAGAATGAGTATGTACCATTATTCTCGCCACCTAAAATAGTATGGAACAAATGGTGTACCGTACGTTCCGGCGGGTCAAATACCTTTCAATTCCAGTTGGTCCAGTCGAATATTCCGGCCAGTATATATTGACCGGAATCGAATTGACATAGAGCTTGTTCTGGTACCGTTCCAAGCATGAATGGTAATTCATTTGGCTTAGTCTTTAAGCTATGTTAAACTCATTTATCTATGTTATATTTTCTCTCATTAGTACCATTTAAATATAACTATATCTGAATATTTGATGAAATAATATTGTTTAATAGCATATTTATATTGTTTTATTAGTCCCAAAACAGTGCACCGGCCGTTATCTCCTGGCCGGTATCTGAACGTTGAGTCAAGCCAAAATGGCCTATGCAATGGAATAACAAGCATATGCACAAGCTGGTACGATCATTCGTTTTATTAAAAAACTATATAAATATTATTGATTTTATTATGATTTATTTTATAATTAAAGATATTTTGAGCTGTGACATATATTTTTATATGTTCTAAATTATTTTATAAGATGAATATAGTCAAAGTCACTATGTCAAATATTTTATTACAGGATGAAGTACTACTAGCTAGACACCTACTGGCATGTTATGTCTACAAGTGCATGGTTTCAGTACGTTTTGAGGTTTAATTTAATCGGCAGCAGAACCAAAAAGCTAATAAAGTTGGGGCAGGTGGTGTGTTGGTTTTTACCCAAGACAAAGATAAAATTAGAGTACCAAAAAATATACAACACATAATTAATTAAATTTTAATTATTATAAATTTAAAATAGATTTATCTGATAATTTAAAACGATTTATATAAAAAATTTACAGAGATATATCGTTTAGTATTTTAAAAATACGCTCATAAAAATTGGGATAAAATCTATATATTAATCGAAAAAACAATTGCCTTAATCGTGATAATGCTCTCTTTGTAAAGCAGTACTGTTTGATTTGATCAATAAGACTAGTAATTTAGAAAATAATTTTCGTGTCGATTTTCAATTCGTATATATAGACGACATACATCCATGCACTTCCCTATCACCATGGTGGTTACGTTTGCCAGGACACAGGTGCACTGTTATACCTTTTTTAACGAAATAGTAGTAGTAGTAGTGCACGCATGAATGCACATTGCATGTATAATTCTATGTGCGCTTAATATAAGAGGAAGAAAAATATGAACACGCTTTTTCTGATAGTTTGTTACTTCGTCCATCCACAAATATACTTCATCCATTCACAAATATAAGCATTTTAAAACATCAACACGGTATCCAAAATGTTTGACCAATAATACATATGACAATATAAATTATCTTAAATAGAAAGAGTTGTATATAATGAGAGTTCGTTTCAAGACAAATTTAGTAACATCATTTTTATGTCATAAATCTTTACAATTGTTTTTTCTATTGACGATCAAAGTTAAAAAAGGTTTGAGTAATTAGCACTGTTATAAACGTGCTCATATTAATTATATGTTTATGGACATAGGGAGTAAAACGAACACATAAATATTCACAAGGAACAAAAGTGGCTTTCAATTACTTGAGTAATATTATATTGCATCTGATTAAAAAGAATGACCCATCGTAGTTCCTATATATATGCAATTTAATTTTTTAAAACATTGATTTTTTTGTAGGTAATTAATATTCACTTCTTCCTTTTGGACAGGAGGGCGCAGCCCCTTTATGTGCTCTCATGCATGCGATCACTGTCTATAGCATGCCATGTTAAGGTGGTATGCATGGTGCATGATAGTTAATGATCGAAGTGGGAGATGATATGGTAGCAGTGTATCTCATGTTACTACAAAACAAGCAAGTTGAGACATAAAAGGGAACTTGTGAGAAGTAAAGGTGTATTGTGTTTAAAGCCACACTGTATAAACTATAGGTTGGAATTATGTTTTTAGACATCAATTTATTACTACTTCTCTACTTAATTTAGAAAAGAAATATGGCCACTATGTATTGACTTGCTTAATTCTGAAGGTAAGATCATTTTTGGTTGGATATATATGTACATATACTTTCTTGTGGCCACGTGGTGTGGCGCAAATTTTGTTCACCACAAGTATAGCAAATTTTACAAGAGTTTGCGATTAATTAGGATGTGTGGAGACATGGTCAAGCTAGAAAAGTATAGCTTTCCCTGTCGCAATATATAAACTAAACATTAGTAATATATAGTCAATCTTCCCTAGATAGCTACAACAAATGTGCAAGTTCATATATCCAACCAAATGCCCCTTAAATCGTTGAAAACAGTTTTCTTTTTTTTTATTCTTGAGTTGAACTGTCAAATGTAATCAAGAGAGCCCCCCCCCCAATACAAATTTAACATGCATTTTTTTGTTTTAAGGACATTCATGTTGGCATACACTGTAACAAATTGAAGATGTTGTTTTGAGGATTTTCCATGTGGTCATGTTCATCTATAGGACCTCATTTTTATGCTTCTCCTTGATGCTTGTCGAGCCAGAGTAGTGAACATGAAAAATATGCATTAAATATATAGGCGCATGTTCCTTCCAACAAGAAAATATATGATAGATAAACTCGCATTCTTCCCAAAAAGCTCATAACCGATACAATTTTCTTTCAAAAAAAATTTATATGTGGATTTTTTATAATACTATGAGTAAGTTTCAGAAAACCATGTTTTATGATTAAAGTAACGGACAATCACAATCACAAGTATGACATGTGGCGCATAACCACATGTTTTATGGTTTCACCGTTTTATAAACCCTACTTCAATGAAAATATTGATAAATTTTAACATATCTTAAACAAGTTTTTGAAAGTAGTAAAGAATTAAATTGCCAACCTTAGTCAATAACTTAATAATTAAAATTTTTATTTTTTTCACAAACACGCAAAAATTTTGCACGTCATATATATTAGAAGGCAAAAAGAGTTTCAATACAAGACGTCATCCGTCAGACCGACCGACGGCAAACAGGGTGAGAAAAGCACAAAAGCTGAACACAGGTAACTAAAAACTAAAAGCTACTCCGAGAAAGGACGGAAAGGGGTAGCGCCACCTTGAACTTTCAAGAATACTCCAAAAGACGTAGCACCCGCTAAGGACCATAGCAGTCCCTCTGCTTGATAGCAACAACAACTATATACATTATGTTTTAGAGTTTTAGAGTTTTTTATTCGCACTTAAAATGCATAAGGGCGGAGTTCTATGAAACTTTACATTAAACCATAATACATGGGGTTTTGTGCCACAAGTTATAATATGATTTTTTATAATATAATTTTGAGCATAGAACCCAGGTTTTCTAAAATTTACTTTAAAAATATTTTAAATTCATTTGTTGACTTTATGTTATTTTATTAACTTGTCCGTAGAATTATCACAGATTGTTCGATCATTTCAACCATTCAGCTATGCCGCCATTATATTCAGCTATTCAGTCTCACATAGTGACGCCTTCGTGAAGAAATGCCACACCTATTAAGGTCGAATCAAGCTATAATGGTTTTGCCCCAAAAAGCTCACGTATTTCTCCGAGATGCATTCAAGAAAGAAAACTTGTTTAGATCGACATCATCATTGAATCCACAAGCTAAGAAGATATCGATCAAGAATTAATCAATTTTCACCTGGGGGTCGAAGGTACTAACTAATACTCGATCGAATGGATTAGCTATACCACAGATGACCACCACAGGATTCCCGTTCCCCAACGGCTAGCTAATTATCACACCACCTTGAAGCCACGCGATTGGCGTTTATATATTTTTAAGATTGCTAGGGAACTTGCGCATCCCATAACTAGTACTTCATTCGTCGTAAAATAAATTTATTTTTCATTTATACCATACATATAAATAAAATATTTTTACTTTATCATATTTAATGTAATTATTATTGTTTTTATCTACTTTCAATATATATATACTACTTTAATATACTCCGATGTAATAATTATTAAAAATAAATTTGTTTTTAATAAATAGGTGAGACTAAAAATTACTATACTCGAATAACTACACAGTAACGATCCAATACGACGATACTTTTTTGACTTTGATACTTTACTGTTCCAAAGAGACGCACATGCATGTAGGCGCACACACACGCGCAATGATGGTGCAATGAGACACGTCGGTACGAACAAGCCGCGCGGGCCCCACTTTGCACAGGACTGAAACACTCCCATTTCGGCTCTCGCCTCATCACCCTCCTGCCAGTAC
This sequence comes from Oryza australiensis, assembly GCA_019925245.2. Classification (NCBI taxonomy): domain Eukaryota; kingdom Viridiplantae; phylum Streptophyta; class Magnoliopsida; order Poales; family Poaceae; genus Oryza; species Oryza australiensis. The sequence goes on along the minus strand of JAIFGZ020000116.1, from coordinate 8,515,288 downwards.
GTCTTCCAACCAAGCTCGATCCATATCTTAGCTGAACAATACCGAGTATGGCATGCAGTAGATACTGGCCTGATCCATTTATAAATGCATGCCGAGTATAAAAGTGTTACCTTCGTCTTAAAATAAAAAAAATTCAAATTACCCTATTAAATTATTGGATAATTGGTTAAGTACAAATTGACCCTTGGACAAAAAACATATATTTTTCACCCTCAATTATTAATAACAGATGAATTACCTCCTCACTCAATCCGAAATGGTTTGATCCTATGTGGCAGTTTAGTCAACTTTTTTTAAAAAAATTGACGAGCCTCACCTATCAGTCCCTCACCTCTCTATCTCTCTCTCTCTCTCACCAATCCTCTATCTTCTCTCTCCTCTCACCTCCATCTCTCTATGCCACCGAGATTCAAGGGAAAGTGGAGGACGGCGGCGGGCGGCGGAGAGAGAGCCGAGGACGATGAAGGGCGGGGCGGAGGCAACTCGAGGCGGCAGAGGGAGAGCCGCGGACGAGGACGGGCGGTGCGGAGGCAACTCATGGTGGCTAGGGGGAGCCGAGAACGGCGAGGCACCGACGTCGATGCTCGATCTATTAGGGGCGGCGACAGCTAGTGACGGCGGGGCGATGTTGAGCGCGACGGCGGCTATGGGCGCATCGCAGGGAGAACACTGCGGTCACGGGCAGGGAAGATGGCATGGGCGGCGAGCATAAGCGAGGAGGACATGGAGACAACGGGCTGTGGCGTGGCAAGGAGAAGGGGAGCAGCCACGGGGACAGAAGCTGGGCAGTGGACACGAGAACGGTGGCGGGCTTCTGCGATGGACGAGGGAGCAAGGGTCGGCACCCGAATTGCATGAGAAGATGGCGACGACGACGGCCGACGCTGGACTTGCATAAGAAGATGGTGATGGTCGGGGGAGCGACGACTAGCACCAGACTCGTCATCTTGGAATGACACCGACTCAAACCCATCTTTGCCGGCGCGTCCCACCACCACGAAGCTCTACGCCACCAACACCATCTGTCCGCGCCTCATCTCACCATCGAACACCCGCCCCTCTCTGCTCACGGTCTGCAGCTGCACCAACCCGCTCGTTGCATAAACCATCGCATGCGCGCGTCGGAGGAGACCAAGGAGGAGTCACGTGTCGACGAAGACTGAGGAGGAGCCAAGCTCTGTAGCTAGGGATGAAAACGGTCGGGAAAAGACCTTAACCATTCTAATTCCTGTATTTTTTTAGCGAGAACAGAAACGAAAACAAGAAAGACAGACGGAAAAACGAATTCGGCAATACGAGACATCGGGAACGGTTGGGAACGGTCGGAAGCATGTTAATTACGATCGAGAATTGGTAAAAAAACAGGAACGTCGATACACATATAACCACTTTAAAGAGTTAACTAGATGCAACAATTGCAACCATACATAATCTCACGATATGAGTAAAGGTTTTATTATGCACATGAGCTTACAAATGTTCCAAAAATTCTATGAGTAAAGGTTTAATAAACTAGAGTGAATGTTTTATTATACACATGAGCTCAAAAACGAGAATTTTCCGCGGGAATTTTCCCGGATAAATACGGGATCCGTGAATACGGTCGGGAAAATACCCCAACCGTTCCCGTTCCCGTTTCCTGTTTTCCCGTTTCCTTTTTTTCTCGTTCCCGTTTTTCTCGCGAATACGGTATTCGGTCGGAATTTTCGGTATTCGGTGACGGTCGGTACGGGATTTTACCGTCTCCGCTTTCATCTCTATCTGTAGCCACCTAGAGCGTGAGAAAGCTTGAGAGGGCAGCGGGCTCTGCTCCGACGCAACCACATGCTGCTGTGCTGAGGGGTGGAGGAGGCCCGACCGACGAGCTCAACAGGCTTGCCTCCGCTTGAGCTCTGACGCGAGAGAGAGGAGGGAGAGGGAAAAGAGATAGAGACAAGAGAGATCTTACGGGTGGACCATATCGATTTTTTAATAAAAGAGTTGTTGACTGGACTACCACGTAAAAACCACCCGCAAAGCTGTTTAAGAGAGTTCTTTCATCTGGTATTGATAGTTGAGGATGAAAGATGTCTGGTTTTTAGGTTTAGGAGGATAATTTATTCTCACCTAATAGTTCAAAGGTATAATTCAGATTTTTTTTTCTTCTAAAATATAAGAACCTAAACTCAAAATCAAATGAGACATTTTCTAATAGTATGAATTTAAATAGACGTCAAGATTCATAGTACCAAAAATGTCCTTACTTACCCGTATTAACAGCAATTGCACTTTAATTAGTTGTGTCGATCTGTAGACACATGCCCACACACTAGCACACTGCACACGTATGTACACAGTACACATACTGATCGATCTGCCTCCACGCTGAGATATGCATGAGAAGTTACTACGACCAGCTGGATGAGTTTAGTAAGCTAGATGCTCACCTAGCAAGCTAGCTACGACTGGCTATGGAAGTTTGCTTAGAATAACAAAGGAGAGGGAGGGAGGCGTCGGGCGTAGAGGCAGACATGGGATGGTGTATGTTCGGAGTACGTACTTCCACGCAGAGACAGCGTAGAGTTGCCTTTTGACGGATTTGTGCACAATCATTAGAAACGAGGGAGCACTCACTCCGTGCTATTCCGGGTAAAAGGCTACTATAGTAGTAGTAGTACTACCAGCTCGACGCGACGCATCCTGCAGCCTGCAGCCTGCAGCTGCCGCGCTTAGCCGGCCGGCCGTCAGTCAGTCGCCAGTACAGGTCAGTCGCAGATTACGTACGTAGCCTTTCGCGGATCCCCGAGCGCTGGCTTACGGCCGCCGGCCGGCCGGCCGGCCGGCCACCACGCCACGGCTGCGGGCGGCAGCGAGCGCGTGCGCGTTGTGTGCATGCATGCGTGATGAGTCGTCGGTCCATGTGTTGTGTCGTGCCATGCATGCGCCGCTGCCGCGCGCACCATCACCATCACCACCCGGCGGGGTGTGTGGGCGGGCTTAGCTTCCGGCCGCGCGCGGGCGCGGACGGGCGGCGGGGCGCGCGGCGTGGGGAGTCGGGCCGGTTTGACCAGACGAGAACTTTTCGTGCCTGGGCCTCGTCGCTCTCGCTCGATCGATCGATCGGTAGCTCGCACGGTTGATTTGGTTGCTGTGCTCGACCGGAGATCGCAGGCATTATTGTGCTTGATCATCGGCTGCATGCCCTAACTAGTGGAGCTTGTTGTACCGGCTGCCTATACTTGTTCAGAGTGCTAATTAACTCGACCCTGCAGGACGGTTTTGATTAATTAATCTACAAACTTGATGGGATTTGAGGAACCATGTATATACTATTAATCATGCATAAAATATATATGGATATCTACTCTCTCTCCATATATATACTAGTAAATATATCCGTACGTTGCAACGGACGTCATTTTATTTTATTATAATTATTTTAAAGTTGAAGTCACATGTAATTCCAATTTATATTTTTTTTATGTTTTGACCTGATGCCTATTTCAGCATTAGGACTACGGGTTAATTTTATAAACACTTCAGAGTTTTCTGCAAAATAGCCAGACAGACTACGAGTCATTTTATTTTATCATAATTATTCCAAAGTTGAAGTCTCCTGTAATTTTAATTTATATTTTTTCTTTATGTTTTCACGTGAGGCTTATTTCAACATTGATGGGTTAATTTTATAAACACTCATGGGGTTTTCTGCAAAATAGCCAAAGGAACTACAAGTTAATTTTATAAACACTCAAAGGGTTTTCTGCAAAATAACCAGGCGGACTCCGGGTTAATTTTATAAACACTCAAGGGGTTTTCTGCAAAATAGCCAGACGAACTGCGAGTTAATTTTATAAACACTCAAAAAAGAGAAAGTCTGAAAACGTGCAGCCAAATTTGGTAACAGGCCGAATTGATCGCACAGGCTGGGCCAAAAAGAAAATTTCCAAAACAATCAATGAGCCAAAAACGAAAGTGGTCGCACTCATAGTAGACCGTGCATCTGGTCGTCCATTGGGGATTTTGGGCCTGGTTCGTGTTGGACGCAAGATGGCCTCGGAATTGGATCAAATCCGAGGTGGATCGCTGCTTGGGCCGCGACCCTCCATTTTGAAAAAACTCAAGGGGTTTTCTGCAAAATAGCTAGGCAGAACAAAATTTAGGGTGGAAATACTACTTGCTTTATAGATAGTTATATATATAGGGTAGGGCTAAAATGCACCTAGGTGCATTTCAGCCCTACGTTGCACAGGGGGCGGACGGACCAACCAGGCGCGCGAGTGACCGAGTCGTGTCGCGGCGCAGCGTGACACACACATATCCTCGCCCAAACCTTATCTTCATACGCGCGCTTGAACCAATCACACAGCCACCGGATCCCACTAGGTAGCGGATCCCATTAAAACTCTAAAGTTAAACGTGTTTGGTCAAGAGTAGTGTTAGGATGGATGATCTCATGGGAAGTGGGTGACCTTTTGAGAAATCTATTTGCAACTTTATTTACACACAAATTGCAACTTGATCTAAACATTAGTTGCAACTTCACCAGTTTGTTATACTAGTTGCGACACATCAATATCACTGATCGTCCAATTGCAATTGGTTGCAATACCAGTTGCAACTTCATCAGTTGCGACACACCAATATCACCGATTGCCCGCAACTGGTTATAACTCCAGTTGCAATTTCATCTAAACACCAGTTGCAACTTCACCAGTTGCGACATACCAATATCACCGACTGCCCGTCCAATTGCAACTCCAGTTGCAACTTAATCTAAACACTAGTGGAGTTGCAACTTCATCTAAACACCAGTTACAACTAGCGTACAGATCTGGTAGTTGACCAGTTGCAATACACTTGATATGTTGGTTGCATCCTTGCAACTGGTTGCAACTCCAATTGTAACTTCATCTAAACACCAGTTGCAACTCCATCAGTTGTGATACACCAATATCACCGACTGTCTGTCCAGTTGCAACTCCAGTTACAACTTTATCTAAACACCAGTGGAGTTGCAACTTCATCTAAATACCAGTTGCAACAGGCGTGCAGGTCTGGTGGTTGACCAGTTGCAACAAACTTGATATGCTGGTTGCAACCTAATCTAAACACCAGTTGCAACTCCGTCGGAGGACTTCCTAGGAAGTCACCCATTCTAATACTACTCTCGTCCAAGCACGCTTAACTTCAGAGTTCTAATGAGATTGTTTTAGTGTCGGTCCCGACGAATCAGCCGGTAGGTTTGCATATGAATTGGTACGCCTGATTGGTTGGGTCAGTTGGCCTGGGTGTATTCTGCACCTAAATGCACCCAACACACCCAGGCGCATTATAGACACATAGTATGTATATATATATATATATATATATATATATATATATATATATATATATATATATATATATAAAGAAATTAAATGGAGTATATGTACACGCACGCATGCATGCAAGTCAGGACTGGATCACGGGGACACAGGCGGCTGGGGTCCCTACCAACAACACTCGGCCGGTCGCTAAATCGATGGTCATCGCAGTAGTGGGCACGCCATATATATGACTAGGTTTCGCGCTATTTCCACGACATGGGCAGCGCTGCCCGACTGCCGGCCGGCCGGCCGGCAGCTGGCTGGGCTGGTCCTAGCGGCCGGCCAAACTCGCGATCCCTAGCTGATCCCTCCTCTCGCCGATCCAATCTCTTTCTTTAATCAGCGCAAGCCTCTGCATGTACGTGTGGCTCGAGATCTATCTGGATCGATCGATGTGCGTACAGGCTTACGCGACGAATCACATGCCTGCGCCGCCTGACGAGCTAGCTGAGCTATCGATCGTCCGCCTTCCGGCCGCCGTTCCGCTCCACTCCGCGCCGTGCGTGCCGCGACGGGCTCCTGGCCGTGCGCATGCATGCGCCACATGAGCTTGCGAACGTACTCTCCCGCATGGCCGGTGAGCTGCAGGGCTCCGGTCAATTTTTTAAAAAAATATATATATTAATATCTTAACTTTTTATATCGATTAATGTGTATGATAGTTTATTATTATAGAATAAAATAATAAACTTTATGAAATATTTAAGTAAGAAATTTAGAAGAAAAAAAGAACTAAAACAGTTATATCTTGCAAACATTTTTATTACAATCGTTTTAATAATCTTACATTTTGTCTTTATGACGATCCTCCGGTTCATTGATGAGATTGATCACAATCTGTTTGGCCGGCGACTCATCTTGCTGAGGTTTTGCTAGCTTGCTGGCCTGTGCTGCAGGTTCATCACGAACTCAATTGATCATCAGAGAGATCACTTGCACTGTAGTTAGTGGAACCCATCTGGCTGCATTCCTGCCCGTACGAAAATGAAAATAAGTGGACGTAGATAACCCTTTGATTTTACCGAAAGAACCGTCTTTTTTGTTTATTCCGATTTCATGTGCAGGGTGCATGGGTTGGTTGCAATGGAATGGTTTCATTATCTGAAATAAGAAATATTTCCCACCAAAAGATCGGACGAACAATACCACTCACTGGTAAATAGCGCAATACTTCTTGACTATTGAGCATCATAAGCGAGTCAATGTGACTAAGTTAATTTGATCGAGCTCTTTGAGGTAAGGGCTCATTTAAGCAACGGAAGGAATTGTGCGCGCACGTAGTTAAGAAGGGTAAGCAATTAATTCTTTGAACTAGGACGGATCTAAAGTACACCGAATGGGAGGCCTTGGTCCCTATTCAATTTTACAACCAGTGGAGACAAAGACCCCCTGTGTCTGTCCTGCTCTGAGTTGCATAGAATTACCTCTCCTAATTTAAATTGTATCCTGCTCTGAGTTCAATCCAGCATATAATTACCTCTCCTACTTTAAATTTCTAAAGCAGGAAAGATCTATTTGAGTGTGTGCAGTATATGATGGTCATCCACCTCTAACCTTACAACTAGGCTAATTGCCATGGGAGCTCCACATGCATGGTGGGAATTCTATTTGGACACATTATCACATTTATTTTGGATATATTGTTTAGGGTCGACAAGGGCTATATACGGTGTTTGCTAATAATCACAAACTAAAAGTTAGGAAAGCTCTTTAGTGGGGAGGCCGGGACCCGTGCCATTCATATCTCTATAATTAGTTTGTTGTACTGAACAAATTAAATATTGGAGAGCTTGTATCTTCAATTTGAATTATTTAAAGCATGGACTCCCACATTCTCATATTCGATAAGGCGCGTACGCAATCTAAGATTCAACTCTTTTAATATTTGACTAATAATTAGTCTAACTTAAATTAAATTTTATTTGATGAAAATAGTATCACATTTTAATATACTGATCATATAGTTAATTTTGTTACTAGTATATGAGAAATTAAAAATCAAATACTAGTTTATACCATAATAACTCTAACCATACCTTTATATTTAATTATAGAACGGGCATATATATAAAGCTAAAATAAACTCTCTGAATGTGAAACAAGATGGCATGGTGACATGAGTTAGTTGGTCCACCCACATGTTTTTTGATCCCATAGTTCTATTGACATTTACACAGAATATATAATATATCTTTGTGTGTGTATATACACACAGAAAGATATATTATATATTCTATGTAAATATATAATATATATAATTTGTGTGTGGATGCGTGTGCAAAAGTAGCCGCTCACAAAGGGTTTTAGTCCTGGCTATACAAATGGTGTTACACCATGCCTTAAAATATAAACAACTCGTACTTTTTCACCAACCATTTTTAAGGACATGTGATCACTACTACATAAACTGTTTTTCTGGACGAGACCTCCGGTAGGTTTCAGACGGACCATAAGTGGTCGTGCCTGGAAAAACCGGTCCTCAGGGGCCGGCTGCATTATCGTGTGTGGTTCACTTAAGCGACCGCATGCGATAATATCCTGTGCGGTCCACTTAAGCGACCGCACACGATAATGTTGCATTATCCCGTGTGGTCTACTTAAGCGACCACACGGGATAATCCATTTTCCCGTGCGGTTCCTTAAGTGGGCCGCATGCGATGATGGGCTCATATATTTTTGTAAACTAATTTAGAGATATAAGGTTTTAATTATCTATAAATCTATTGAATTCTCCATCTAATTCTTGGATATGAGATAGAATCAAATATAGGAGCACATATATATTTTTTGTTTCTTTTTTAACCTTATTTGGGGTACTCACAGTTCATTTAATTATAAAAAATAGTATATTACTTTAAAAATATTTGAAATTTCTCTGAAACAACATATACGCAGTCTAATCCATGTAAAAATTTATAGGAGTATGTAATAAAATATTTCTATAGGTTTATTCACAAGGGTCCATTATGCAATATAACTTCATATGTCGTAACATTGAGGTAATGTTAAGGTTATGTCCAAATTTGAGGTGCATACGAGTTCGGAAATATTATATGTTATGCAAACTTCAATTTTTTAGTTAAGTTATATGAGATGATGTAAGAAGTTTAACCATCTATGAACAATATAAATTCTCATTTAACCGAAATTGATTGAATTTTTATGGAAATGTTACAGACCAAAATTAAGTTGTCATGTCAATTTGTAGAATTTTCTGACCAAATTTAGATATTATTACAATTTTTGTAAACCAATTTAGAGATATAAGGTTTTAATTATCTATAGTATCCTATTGAATTCTCCATCTATTCTTGGATATGGGATAGAATCAGATATAAGAGCACATATATTTTTTGTTTCTTTTTTAACCTTATTTGGGGTACTCGTAGTTCAATTCGGAATTAATTTTGAAAAGCACGCAAAAAATTTATTTAATTGTTAAAAAATAGTAGATGACTTCAAAAAAATTTGAAACTCCTCTAAGCAACATATACACAGTCTACTCCATGTAAAAATTTATGGGGGTACATAATAAAATATTTCTATATGTTCATTCACTAGAGTCCATTATACGTTATTACTTAAAAAAAAGAAAAAATATTTTTTTATAACACAAGTGGCAATATAACTTCATATGTTGTGATATTGAGTTAGTTTTAAGGTTTTTTACAAATTTGAGATGCATACAAGTTCATAACTTCTTATAAGGTATATAAACTTGAAACTTAGAGTTTATTTAGATGAAACTATAACAAAGGTGTAACCATTTATGAACAACATATAGTCTCACTTGATCAAAATTGATTGATTGTTTTATGATAGTGTTATAGACCAAAATTAAGTTGTTATGTCGATTTATAGAATTTTCGATCAAATTTAGATATTATTATAATTTTTGTAGTCCAATTTAGAGATGTAAGGTTTTAATTATCTATAGCAATCGATCAAATTCTACACATCTAATTCTTGGATATGGAATAGAATCAAATATAGGAGCACTTATATATTTTTGTTTCTTTTTAACCTTATTTGGGGTACTCGCAGTTCAATTTGGAATTAATTTCGAAAAACACATAGAAATTCATTTAATTGTTAAAAAATAGTATATTACTTAAAAAAATTTGAAATTCCACTGGAACAACATATAAGCAGTCTAATCCATGTAAAAAATTTATAGAAGTATGTAATAAAATATTTTTATAGGTTCATTCACAAGGATCCATAATGCAATTAATTAGTTTATAGATTATCGCATGCGGGCGGCTTAAGTGCCCGCACGAAAGAAAGTTTTCGTGCGGGCCGCTTAAGCCGCTCGCACGGAAAGACAATCTTTCCGTGCAGGCTCTTAAGCCGCCTGCACGCGATGATCACCACCGCCTATATAGGTGTGCGCGCGGGCTCCAAAATTTTCTAACTCCCGATGAAATTTTCTAGATCCTACCGTGGTTTCCTCACCGACTCGCCACCTCCACCGCCGGTGGCCTCCTCTCGCCGCCGCCTCCACCGTCGCTTCCATCGCTGTCGGCCTCCACCGTGGCCTCCACCGACCGCGGCCGCCTCCTCCACCGCCGGTCTCCACCGACCACGGCCACCTCCTCCACCGTCGGCCTCCACTGTCGCCGCCTCCACCTCGGCCGCCTCCTCCACTGCGGCCTCCTCCTCCTTGCCGATCGCCGCCACCTTCCTCACCGACCCGACCGCCTCCACTGCCATCGCCCCACCGACCGCCACCTCCACCGCCGCCGTCGCCATCGCATCCACGTGAAATTTGTTGTAAAATTATGCATGTAAAATTGTTGTAAAATTATACATGTGAAATTTGTTGTAAAATTATGATGATGCAAAATTATTTTTGTGTAATTTATAATAGTTGTCAACTTAATTATATCATTTAATAATACAATAATTATATATATAATATAAGACAGATCTATCTTCCCATGCGGATCACTTAATATGACCGCACAGGAAGATTTATTATCCCGTGCGGTCATATTAAGTGGCCCGCACAGGATAATAGATCTTTCCGTGCAGGCCTCTTAAGCTGACCGCATGGGATAATAGATCTTTCCGTGCTGTTAGGCCATTCACGCACGAAAATTTAATTCTTTTCAGACCTTCTCACGCGTGCGGGCTGGCCTTTCGTACGGGAAGGTGTCTTTTGGCCCGCAAAAAAAAGTGATTATGTAGAAATAGATGTACAAAAGGTGACATGTGAGGGAATAAAGTAGTAGGAATGATGATATATGAGGGAATACAATACTACAAAAGTCAGTGCGTAGGCAATAAACCTGTACAAAAGTTAGGAAGTGAGAAATAAAGTATTATCATTGAATCCCTTAATCTCTTATATTTGAGATAAATTTGAAGGGTAAAATCCTTTACATTATAGGTCGGAGGGTGTAATTTTCACCAAATTTTACTCTCGATCACTCTCCCACAACTCCCTAATTAAACACCACTCATTTAATGTGACGTATTGAGGCTATTCGGCAAGCCGGGAAAGGTTGCTGCTGTGCAGCTGCTTTGTGTGTGTTGCACTATGGGACAGATGAAGAAGACCGTATTCCTTAATATAATTTCGTCCTCGCAAAAACAAATAAATAAAGTAAGGACTTAATCAAATCCCATATGGGACTTCGACGATGCCAAATAAATTACTAGCTTTCCTCATCTTTTGCAAGTCTAAAATGGGATTAATAACAAGATGGAGATCCCACTGGAGATGCGGACGCACGGAAAAGTCACAAGTAGGACATGAAAAGTTTCATATATGGTCCCTGCTGAGACAACCTGATCAGGTGATGTTATCTTTTTTGTTATTCTAGTTGACAGCATTAATACGTACCAGAAAGATGCAGTTGTACTACTCTAAGGGAGCACTAGGATCTAAAAAAACGGAGCCATATATGAATGAAAATATGTCATCTGTCTCAAAATAAATAAAATAAATCAATTCAGAAGTAAATTTTTGACACAATCCTCAACTCATAGGTTGGTTTATTTTAAAATGAATGAAGTACATATGACCTAGCCAGCCCTATATATAATTTTTAGTTTGAACCACTGTACTTTTTTGTTCTACACATATTCTTTCTTGTCTTTCTTTGCAGCCCTAGAAATTTTGTTTTAGCTCCACTTGTATTTTCCCCTAATTAACTATATCTCCTACAAGATAAGTACTTCCTGTTGTACGTCCTCCCGAATGTATACGAATGTAATTAAGGTGCATATGTGGCTTGTATGTGGACATGTCATTCATTCCCGTATAGTAATCTTTTCTTAAAAAAACTTTCATGTAATCAAAATGGATATGCTAATTGCCACTTGCCCGCATGGGATGTCGACCAAAGCTTGTCGTTATTCCGTAGATAGGTCCGCGCTGGCCCCCACTTTACACCTGGGACTGTAGTGATCGATGTCGTACTTGAGGGGAAAAAGTATTTACTACTTTACTAAATGATCAGTCCCTTCAATTCCGATCCAGTGAAATGTTTTTAACACCCCCAGTGTGTTTTACATACAGGAGTACTAAAATCTCTGTTATGTAAAACCAATATTTCAGTTATTTGCTTTCCCATTTGTCATAAAATATATAGCAAGTTTTTTAATAAAAATATAAAACATGTACCACATTGTTTTATTGTTTCTTTAATAAAAGTAACTTTTCATACTTTATGACTTTATATATATATATATATAGGATCATACCCTAAAACTTGAGAACTTAGGACTGCTTTTATTAGATCAAAGACACATGTATACACATCACTACACACGCTTTTAACTTAGGGGACAATACAATGTTCGTGTTGGATCTAATAAGATTAGGAACAAAATTAGCATATAGGCCCATAAAATTAAAGGGAAATTTTGTAGACTAATTATGGTGTTTTGTTGGATTTCCATGCCATAAAATAGCTACATTTTTTTAAAATATAATGGACACAATAAGTACGTACATATTTGAACACCTGTGTTATATAGATCATCAATGCATTTAACATGATTAAAATTTGCAGATGATCCTGAACATTGAAAGAATTGATACAAATACAACTTCAGATAATGTGGCATGCAGGAAATATAATTCTAGTATATATATGCCTATAGTACTAATTAATATGTTTCCTCTGCGTAGGGCACTTAGTAAATAACCTAATTTGTCGTGTCGAGTGTTTTGTGTTTTTTCTGAGCGTAGGCACTCGACAAACATGATATTTTGTCGAGTGTTTTTTTGCCGAGTACCCACTTGACAAAAAAGGGTTTACCGAATGCCCGATGAAATATACTCAGTAAATACTCGGGCACTCAGTAAATTCGTTGTTGTTGCCCACATATATGTGAACTTTTTAAAAGAAGAATCTTCACTTTGCTCTCGTTACATGCACTAACACGAGGACCACCATGCCCTGTATATCCGTGAGCAAGTTATCAAGAGATTAACTAAAGCTGATACTCCATAATCTACGATCGAGGAAAAACCAAAGGATCAGACAATACAGAAAATAACTGCAGGCCCTGCAGACTGGCCGGGCGCCGGCTGCTGCCGATATGCAACTTGCAAGAGGCCCACAACCAATCACTACTAAAAAAGGCTCATTGGTGTCGCCTTAAAAGGTACCGGTCAAACCAAATCCGGCACCTATAATGTATATAGGTGGCGGCAAAAGAATAGGTGGCGGTTCATGTTAAGAACCGCTACCTATAGTCTCAAATAGGTGCCGGGTGAATAGTAAAACCGGCACCTATAGTATAGGTGGCGGTTTTACTATAGGTGCCGGTTTTACTGTTCACCCGACACCTATTTGAGACTATAGGTGACGGTTTTACTGTTCACCCGGCACCTATTCTTCACGAATAGGTGGCGGTTCTTATTACGAACCGCCACCAATAGTATAGGTGGCGGTTTTACTGTTCACCCGGCACCTATTCTCAAAAAACACTATTCCCTTGATTAGTACCATACCGCTCGCCGAACCAGAGCAACACCAGCTTAAATAGGTTCGTGCCTCGCTAGCTCATCGTGTAGAACCGCTCGCCGAACCGCTCGCTCGTGCCTGTAGCTCTATCTCGCGGGCCCACGCTCACGTGGAAAAATATGGTGGGTCCGGTAAATATGGTGGGTCCGGCTAAAGGAGTGGGCCCATAAAAAAAGATTGGGAGCACCTCATTGTATAGGTGTCCGATAAATAGGTGTCGGTTCTACACGAACCGGCACTTATTTGCTCGAATAGGTGCCGGTCGAAGAACCGACACCAATGACCAAAGTCATTGGTGCCGACCAATAGGTGCCGGTTAGAAAAACCGGCACCTAAGAAGGTTTTCCAACCGGCATCTATGAGGCATTATGTACTAGTGAATACAAATGCATGTAGCAAATGTGTGTATAAATCAGTCACCCACTGGTACGTGCTGGCCTTGATAATGCTATGATGCATCACACATCGGGTCGAAAGTACATAGGTCCCCCTGCAGCGCCCTGCAAGTTTTTTTTAAACCTTTCTAACTTCCTCAATTTTCTACATCTCTCCTAGCTTCCTACTACGTACGTAGTACTGATTGATCGATCGATCAGTTCCCTGCTGGCCGATGAAACGAGCTGATGAGCAGATGTGTGTGTGTGTGAGTCGAGCAAGCGGCATCGATCGATCAGGACCACAAATATAATTATTCGATCTCTGCAAATACGAACTAAGGACAATCCAATCCTCGTAGGGTCGCGCACAGGGGCAGTCCATATGTCAGTTAGATGCTTACATCTTCAGAAATTTTTCCTCTCTTTTCATTGCGAGATCTATGAGTGCAGCAGTGCCCTCTTTTTCTGATCAGGCCCACTGATCACACAGCATTCACACTAGCTCGACCAGCTCACACATGGAAACTAAGGCATCAGCAGGGTTAATTCTGGAGTTATGCATTTGCTAGATTGGCTTAGCATGCAACCGTTCAACTGAGAAATCATCAGATGTGCGTATATGCGTGCGTGGGACAAAGCCAACGGCAAAGTGTCACATCTCAAGACAATCTGGGCAGAAGGGCACCACGTACTGCTCGAATTTTGGAACCATGTACATTTATCGACTGACGAGACCAACGTCGACCGAATAGCCAGGAATCATGTGATGAGTTCGGGGTCATGAGAGATCCATGTATATTGGATGTTCAGAAGTTTATCATTATGTTGGATATATATATATATATACACACACACTAGCAAAAATGTCCGTGCGTTGCAACGAGACGACGATGCAGAAAGGAAAGCAGGCGGCGGCGCGGGAGCTCCGAGCAGCGACAAGAGGGAAGGGCGCAGGCGCGGCGCAGGAGCTCCGAGCAGCGACGGGAGGGAGGGGCGCAGGCGCGGCGCACGATGCGGGCGCGACGCGGATGGGGACGGGAGAGAGGGGCGCAGGAGGTCTTTTTTTTCATCCAAGCCCTTTCTTTCTTTTCAGCATTGGGACTACAGGTTAATTTTATAAACACTCAAGGAGTTTTATGTAAAATAACTAGGTAGACGAAAATTTTGGGTAGAAACACTACTTACTTTATAGATATATATATATGTGTGTGTGTATGTATGTATGTATGTATGTATGTATGTATGTATGTATGTATGTATGTTTCACTAGTATATATTCTCACATCTGTAACAGGTCATCTGTAACGGGCAACGAAGAACCGTTACAGACTCACTCATCTGCACGAGTTGCATGAACATTGGCACTACTACACAAACCCCCTTTGGTGCTAGCTCAAAAATCCCTTTTGGTGTCGGATTTGAGACCGACACCAATTTGACGGCACCTATGAGTCCTCCTCATTGGTGTCGGTCCAACAACCGGCACAAATTGAGGTGCACGATTTCAAAAAAGAACTGGCTCAGCTCAATTTGAGCTAAACCATCCTAGAATCATCCAAGAACCAGAACAATAAACAATGAACAAGAACAATAAATAATGCACATCACATAATCTAGTAAGCAAGAACATTACAGAACACAAAGACTAGATTCAAGAACATCTAACAACAAAATCACAACACAAACAAATCACATAACAAAATCACTGCATAGTCGTTGTCTACCCACCCGCTGCTCACCGTCGAGCCCTCTCGCCAACCCCACCACCCCAACCACCCCCTCCCCCTCCAATAGATCCGCCGCCTCTGAGCTTGTGGCGACCGAATTTGGCTGACCCGAGCTCTTGGCAACAGGATGTGCGCGCTGCCAGTTGGAGGTTGATGAAGAGGGAGAGGAAGAGGGGAGTAGGCGAGGGACGAAGAAGGTGAGAGGAGGGGACGTCGTGGAAGGAGAGTTGCCACCACCCGTCGTGTGCCGCCGTTGCCGAGGGGTGGCTGCCCGTCGCGCGCCATCGCTGTGGTACACCGCCCGCCGCGTGTTGTCTCCAAGGGGACGCCTCGCACTGTTGCCCGTGGGGAGGCCGCCCGCCGGGCGCTGCTGCTTGCTGGCCGGGAGAGAGGGGGAGGACAGGATAGGGGGCCAAAGAGGGAGGAAAGCATAGAGGATAAGGAAGGGGTAGCTGGAGCGAGTGGATGGGGCAGCGGGGGTGAGTGGATAAGAATGAATCCCCTCGGGTCGGGTCGGGTCGGCTCGGTTTTTTATGGGTACCAGTTTTTTAAAGAACCGACACCTATAACATATTATGGGTGTCGGGTTTTTAAAGAACCGGCACCTTTGAGCAACTATATGTACTGATTCTTTTAAAATACTAGCAGTTATAGTATTGGTGCCGATTTTTACTTTAGAACCGACACCTATAGTTCTCCAATGGTGTCGGTTCTCTATTTTTTCATCCCGTGAAGATGCGAAAAGAGGAACTTGATGAATTGCGAGCGGAGTTTGACAGGAAACTCTATGAAGAGGTGTCACGGCTGCGATTAGAGTTCTCCCAAGGATAATTTCAAGGAACTCATGTGCCGCCAGCCACAACCACCACAAGTAAGCCCAGGAATAGTAGTTATGCGTCTGCAGGATTGGAGCTCATGATAAAAGATGGCCTATATGCAGTAGACATGCTCGAGCAGGCAACACCATGTGTCCTTAAAGTTGAAGTGATGCCATCATTTGCTGTGGAGGCAGCCAAGGGGAAGGCATAACCTCTGCTGAATGCAGAGACAATTCACCACGCTAAAGTACGTGATGGGTATGCGAGAGTGTCGGTGGACCATGTGTTAGATCAGTGGGCTGACTATCCTTTAGATCCACCAACTGAATATTTAACAACTTTAGGGGAAGCAAGAGGATCCTTTGTCTAGTGGCCCAAAAAGCATATCATCATCGAGATGGCCCCTCGTCCATCTGATAAGCAACCTGAAGTACCTACTCTACAAAGTTGTCCTCCAATTGCCCCTTGGGATGACCCATCATGGGATTTGGGCATTGACTTGGACAAATAAGTTTCAATCCCACCACGACGTCCTTCAAAGATCACAAAGGCTATAACAGCTCCACTACAAAAGGTTTCAAAGAGAGCTTCAATGGGAAAGGACAAGTCACAACCTTGGTAAAGCAAAAGGATCAACAATTATCGACGAAGTTTGTGGACGGTTCTCCGTCAGTCACCAATCATGTGTTGAAGACGATGGGGGTTGCTTGCCAAAAGCTCCACGAGCATTACATTAATGTATCCAACCCTGACAAGACCAACATATAAATATCGTTCATCAGTCAACATGGGATTGAACCATTCCAATCATATCCCCCGTCCTTTGATTGTGGGATTCAATGACTTGTATGACTTGTACCATCTTGGCGCGCTTGACACACACCTTGTTAAGGTGTTTGAATTGTAAGTATTTATTCCTTTCAAACCTATTAATCAAACATGTAAATATCGTTTCTTGTTACATTTTCAGGGGTATCTGGCTACGAGCAAGGAAGGAGAAACCATCCGATTAGTTTTCTCGACCCAGAAATGATCTGCCTAAATAACATTAAGGCCAAGTTTAGTGAAATCCATGACTATGTCTTGCGATGCATGATTTTTCACCAAGACAAGGAGTATATCATGTTTCCATACAACCAAGGGTAAGTGAAAGTAGAAATTATGATTCTTGGAATAATTTGGAAGGTCAAATAATTTAATCACACTAATTTGTTGTAGGTTCCGTTGGATCCTTGTGGTCTTGATATCAAAATGGAACAATCTCAGTTACCTTGACTCCTTCCATAAAGGCAATCACACTTACCATCCAGTAATTTGATGCAAGAGGCATGGAATAGCTACGTTCGTCAAGGAGGCAAGCACAAAACTGGTCGTGACTCCCTAGGGTTCATTGAGAAATTTAAATGCCCACAACAGCCCGAAACAGGGAATACTTGTGCTTTCTATGTATTCCACCACATGAACAAGTTAACATTGACATTACTAGTGACGAATTCTGATCTTAAGGTTGGTGGGGAAAAATAAATAACAACCATAATCATTCTAAATATGATTACTTTAGACATATACTAATATGACTAAACTTTTGATTACAGGAGCGCTCATGGAATATGGAGGGTATCAACCTCGACGCCCTTAGAGAACAGTTGGTAGAGTACATCATTTTTAACATCATGAGCAGAAATGGAGCTTTCTTTGGCTGCCACGTGTGGCTCCAACTTAATCTGAAACTTTGGCATTGTGTCTCCAAGTTAAATTACACGTGTTTATGCCCAATCAATGCGCAATAGTATTGCTTGGTACTGCCCACGTGTGAAGACTTGTAATAATTCATCTCTAGCTTGCTACATATTTATGTGAACCTAAGTATGGTGAACTTTGTAATCTATTATGTTCTATTTATATTTTTTTTCTCGCTACAACTTATTACAAATTTGGTTGTTGTTATTTGCCTCTAGTTTGCATCAATTTAATGGGTGTCATATATTTGTGAAGTGCTTGAAATTAAATTTTAATGTAACATGTGAGAAATGGATATGTGATATGTGTGAATTGTATGAAATGAAAATTTGATGTAATTTTGATGCAATGTGAGATATTGGGGGTAACCAAGGTATAAATGTGAGCATAATGGGTATTTTTCTTTGCAGGGATGTAAATTGTATGGAAAATAAACAAAAACTATTTCTGGTATTTTTGTCATCTGTAACAGCTTATGAACTACAACCGTTACAGATGATACCCTTATCTATAATGGCTCTAGAAGGAACGTTGTTACAGATGACACCATCATCTGTAACGGTTGTTGTTCATGAGCTGTTACATATGAGAGTGTCATATGTAACGACTGCGGTTCATGAGCCGTTACAGATGGGTGCCATTTGTAATGGTCGCCCAGTTGTTACAGATGACATGCCACATCTGTAACTATTGGGTTGTAACGGCAGTTCGAGCCATTATAGATGACATTCTTCAGCCGTTACAAATAACTAGGTATGTGTTAGTGTATGTATATAAACACGCGCGCTCGCGTACGGAGTATCAAACAAAATTGTTGAATGGAGATGTGAGTGCTGGTATGTACAAAACTAGTATGTGGTCGATCGATTTCCCTCGGTTGCACGGAGCAGGAAATCAAGCTACTCCCTTCGGCTCCATAAATCTTGACGTTTTGAACAAGGTTGAGGTCAAACTTTTATAACTTTAAAAATATTTAGTTTAAAGGAATTAAAACAACATATATAGATTTGTCTTTTAAAGTAATATAATAAAAGTAAATGTGTATTTATTTATTTTATATATTATGTAAAAACAAAGTCAAACTATGTCATTGTTCAAAACGCCAAGAATTATGAAATAAAAAGAGTATGTATACAGCCTGATAGTTCTTTGACTTCTCTCCTACAAATAAACCAGTCAAATAAAGTAGACCCAATATATAGATTTTTGTCATTGGAAATAGTTTCTCCATTTGCCCTTAAGGCAAGTTTGGTTTAGGGACTAAAACCATTAGTCCCTCCAGTTTAGTCTTTTTTAGTCCCTAAACATCCAAACAGGAGGGACTAAAAGGGACTAAAATGACATTAGTCCATTACTCCCTAATAGAGGTGCTAATAGGGACTAAACCAAGTAATTTCCACTGCATGCCCTCCCGCACTGCACCGCCCGTCCTCTCTCTCCCATAGCTCTTCTCCCGCAGTCTCGTGGCCGTCGTTTTTCCCCGCCACCGCCAGTCGTTCGCCCCTCGCCACCGCCGGTCGTTCGCCCTTCCCCCGCTGCCGCGCCAATCTCTCTGCCTCAGCACACACTCTCTTCCCACAACGCTCCCTTGATCCAAAAATTCCCCATTTTACGCACCACGCGTCGCCGCCGTTTGTTCCCCCTGCTCTGCCGGCGGTCGCTTGCCTCGTGTCGTCGCCTTTCGTTAGCCTCGTGCCGCCGCGCCAAAGCCACCGCAAATTAGCCACTGCGAATCAACCGAAGAAATGGTCGGCAACGACGACGAGCAGTACAATTTTTTCTCCCAAGCTCGCACACATCATCTGGCCCCCAGCATCGAAGGCAATGACTACGGTTTCTCGCAAGCGTCGTCAGCCATTCCCGCATCTTGCAGCGGATTCCATTTTCTGACGAGGGGCTCCGGCGGGGAAGGGGATCTAGGGGGTTCGATCTGAACTCCCAAGCCGACGCCTTCCCCGACTTCTCCTCGTACCAAGAAATGTTGCGGTCGGATGGAGATGGAGCTGCTCCCATTTCGGCTGGCACGTGGTCGGTCGTCGCCCCGTCAGAATGTGATGTGTGTATGTGATTTTGATATGAGATTTACTTTTGTTCTTGCTAGATGACATGGCTCGGTTCATGACATGAGAGTGTTTAATGATGCTCGAAATAGATTGGGTGATAAATTCCCAAGACCACCACCTGGAAAGTTTTATATAGTCGACTCGGGTTACCCAAACAGACCTGGCTATCTTGCACCATATAAGGGTCTAACATATCATTTTGAGGAGTACAACGAACGTATAATGCCTAGAGGAAGAAAAGAGCACTTCAATTACTGTCATTCTTCTTGTAGAAATGTCATAGAGAGATCTTTTGGAGTTTTGAAATAAGTGGATGATTTTGTTTTGTTTACCAAGTTATCAAAAAAATAAAGCAAAATAATTGTCGCCTGCATAGCACTGCATAATTTACATATGAAGATGTCGACCATTGTGACCAAGATGCAAATTATGTTCCATTGGCCGAAACAGGTTCTTCTCCATCAAACGATGGAACCGATTTTTTGGATAGCCAGATAATGAATCAATTTCGGGACTGGGTTGCCGATGGCCTTTGGAGTTTGAAAATATGTAATTTGTCCTCTTATTTATCTTGTGAAACGAGTAATTTATAATATTAAACACTTTCATTTCAATTTGTAATAACGAGTACTTATATAAATATTGTTTGGTTCTGTGTTTGCGATGCACCATGAGGCATGTATGCATTTTTATCCTTCCCTCCAATTTGTATTTTCAATGGAGTTTGTATTTTTAGCTTGCAATGACTACGTAAATGTAGTTTTTTTAGTTCCTGTAACAAAAAAGAAAGAAATAAAACTTTTAGTCCAAGAAATCTAGTCCCTGAACTAAAGATCCAACCAGCCCCTTAGCCATTGCCCCATACAAAATAATCATCAGATTGCATGTGTGTGATTTACATGCATGTATTCTTAAATTGAGCTAAATAAAATTAATTTGATCCATCAGTTGACCTGTATAAACTGTGTCTATATAGCTCGTCTAGTCGTCTCCCAACTTCCCAAATCCTAATTGAGCACATGCAAGCTAGACATGCACACCGACCAGGCTCCTGTAACTTTCAAAGAGACTGTGTCTCTCACATGTAGGCTCATGAAGATGAGCTCTATCTATTCAGTGACGCACGTCGCTCTAATTTTTAAGAAGCTTCTCTTCATGCACCCACTACTCTACTACTTACTACTAGTACTCTCTAATTAATTAATTAAACATCTAATGAGTTACCCTGGCCAATTAGCATGGAGAGCATGCATGCAGTGCTACTAGCTCAGAGAGAGTTAAAGAGACATGTCATCCCCTGGTGTATCTCACTCAGCATCTCAGCCGCGGTCCGCTGCCGGCCAGCGCGTGTGCAAGTCTGCAAGACGCGTTCAGTTGGAGAAGCACAGCAAGAAATTTTTTTTATCCCCACCAAACTACGGCCACTATATATAGAGAGAAGAGCTGCTAATAAGCTGCCACCAAGATGATGAATCGCATCGCACCAACAAGTCCGCCGTCCCATCTGCGTCGTCAAATCACACCTGCAGCGCCGCCTGCCCACCCTGCCTTGCGGCGGCGCGGCGGCTGCCAGCCTGGTCATCGTCCGCCGCCGCGCTAGCTGCAGCCGCGGCCGCCGCAGTAGTGTGGGACCGCGTGTGCTGGGTCGGGAGGGAGCCGGGAGCCCCGCAGGCTGTCACGAACGCGGACTCTCGCCACGACACGGGCCGAGCCGGCGTTTCGCTCAGCTACATGGGCTGACCTGGATGCGCGGCCTGCTTCGGCTTGGCATCCCAGCCTATCTGCTGCATGCGAGCCCGTGTGCGGCGCCTTGATGAGTAATCCGGAGGAATAAGTTTTGCCTCCATCACCTTTCGGCCCTTCACGCACCCATCAACTACAAAACCAAATATAACATTATCCCCAACTTTTAAAATCAGTATAAATCGACTCGACGGAGCTTGGGCTCCCGCGACGGAGATGGAGGGGAGCTGTGCGGGCGACGTCACCAAGCTTCCAAGCTGCACGGGCAGCGATGGCATCACCAAGGAAAAAGATGGAATTCCTGATATGAGGACCTCACATGGGTCTCAGTTATTTTTTCACTATGAGTGTCACGTGGGATGAAGACCTAATCAATATATTACGTATGCTAAAATCGGGTTCAATACTACTTAGGAGTAGTTTAATATCGGTTTTTAAAGTTGAAAAGATGTTATACCTGGTTTTATGATGAAAGGGATGTGATTTGATGGAGGAATAGACGAGGGAGGTAAAACAAACTTATTCCTAATCCGGTGGATGGGTCATGGGGACCGGATGGGGGTTTTCCTATTATCGACGAATCGCATCAGCATCGGCATTTAGTGTTGGCCAGACGGGCCGGGCCTTCCCATGTCGGCCCAGGCACGCGAGCACTGTAGCTCGGCCCGACCCGGCATGGGAAGGCGTGGGCCGTGCCGGCATGGCCCGATGGCGCGTGTCGTGCCTGGGCCACCATCCGAGCCCGTGGGCCGACACGGCAAGGCACGACCCACGGGCGGCACGGCACGGTGGGATATCGGCGCCGGCTAGAGTTAGGGTTTAGGACGACACTGCCATGCTTGGGAGGTGGACTGGACTGGACAAGTTGCGGAGAGGTCACCGACGATGACGAAGAGCGAAGAGGAGGTCGGCGTCTCCGTGACGACGGCGACACGGAGGACGCGGACGGCGGACGGGTGCACGAAGGGGCTCGGCGTTGACGTCGCGGCTCGGAGGTCGGCGGCACGGCGCGAAGGGCTCGGCGATGAGGGCGGGAGGCAGCGCGGTGCGGTGGGCGGGGCGGAGGCGGCGCCGACACGAAGGACGGGACGGGCGGTGCCAACGCGGAGGGCGAGAGGGAGGACGGACCCGGCAGCGGCGTCAACTGGGGAAGGGGGAGAGGAGAGGTGGACTAGCGGAGGAGCGTGCGCCGTGCGGTGTAGTTGGTGGCTAGGTTTTTGGAATAAGCTTGGCCGTTTTCTTTCATTTTTCGATTGGGCACAGTGTCTGCTGGGCTGGTTTTGGCCCGAGTACCGGTTTCGACATGTGGGCCTTAAGCGTGCCCGTGCCGGCACGGCACGCCCCGGCCACCCATGGGACATGCTTGGGCCGAGGTAGGCACATGGGCCGACACGACATGGCTCGCTATAGGACTCGTGCCTAACGGGCCATGCCGCGGGCGTGCCCGGGCCGGGCCGTGCTAGAGCGCCGCTTTGATGAGATAGCAAGGCGCCATTACCAAAAAATTCCGCAGCGTCATCTCTCTCGCGTGCGTGATCCATTCCTCCTCCTCCTCCTCCTCCAAATCCCCTAGATCGTGTGCATGACGGTCCTCTCCCCATCGAAAGAGCTAAAACTGATTCTCCCCCACGTTGACTCGCCAGTATCTAGATCCGCGCTTGCGCTCTCGACGAGGTCGGCCGGCCTCCCTCGTGGTTTGCATTGACTTGTTTTTCTTTTTTCCCTCTTCGCCCAACCTCGCAACAAAATCGGCGGCTAGCCACGTGGTTCTTCGCTCCGTGCCGCAGAATCCCCCCACTATTCTTGCGGCCGGTGTTCGTCGAAAGGTGAGGGCTCGATCTGCTTCTCGTTTCTCCTTCTGGGCAGGGGCAGGCCGTTCCAACCTCCAATGGACTTGGTCTTGAAGGAGTATTGGCACTTGCTGTCGAATCGGTTAGGATTAGCCGATGATGTTATGTCTAGGCCACTTATCATGAATATATCAATCAAGGTAGGGGTCATTGGTCCTTGCTGGAAAAGGAAGGCATTGAATGTGTTATTCTAGAAATAGGCTGCAGTCGATGTGAGGGGTTCATCCTTGGGCTGGTCGGCTATTGTGAGAGCCAAGCACTGAGCTATTCCTACTTCTTCCCAATGAGCTTGTTTGCTGGCAACCATCCTTTGGTACCAAGTCGACGAAGATTTGCCCGTTGAGGGCCAAGGCTTGAAAGTTTCGTTTTAATGTACTGTGCTAGGGTTTGAAATCCTGTAGGGCATCCTATTGGTTTCGACATTGATAATTTCGGTGGGATCTATGTTGCCGATAGGCCCTAGAAAGTACCTCTCGTTGTTAAGCAAACTAGGAACAACAATTTGGTGCAAGATGCTACAATGAGAAGGGGAAGAAAAACAAGTTTTAGAAGCCAAGAACACAAATCTACGGCTATGAGCAGAAAGGAAAAGGGATTAAGCCGATAAGACTTACCTCGGCGAACTCGGCCGATGGGGCATCGGAAGGAGCATATGAGGATGCCATTAAGGGAGATGAGCTCGTCGTTGGAAAGGAGAATCACCGCAAGCTTGTTGGAAGCTCCGAGGAGATCGCCAGAGAGATTTTGGGGATTTTCTGGCTGAGGGTGTTGAGTATGCAAGTAACGGCGTAAGTTTTTCGGTGCACTTGGACGTTATTTAAAGAGGTGTGATAACGGCCGAAACGGAAATGCTCTAGGTTTCTCAAAGGATAGGATTGCGTAAAATCCGCAACATTAGCAATATCATGGACTTGGGGGGCATGTGTTAACGACCAAATTTGATAAGCAAACCCCCGGGTTTAAAGCTACAATCGAAGCGGAATTGGAGTGCGTGATTCTTGGAAACAGAGTGCGCGTCGGCTAAGTATGAATCGGCTAAGGAGTCAATCGGCTGAGACCGAGTCGAATGAGGATATCCGACAGCCGATTTTGAGTGGGATAACAAATGTGACCAATTCCGGTGCAAAAACGTGGAGATCATTATTGGATTTGGTTTTCGGTGCTTCAGAGATATTTTCATCTATGGATAAAGTCCTGAAAAGGCAATTGTATCTTTAAATTAGGATATTTTGTATAGTTTCCTTGAGAATCACGACAGGGGACCCTGTCCCAAATATTTGTCGTATTTTAAATAGTAGTTAAGTTAAGAGTTGTGTCCTACAAGGACTCTGTTTGTAATTTGGTATAAATATGACCCGAGACTATGTAATTTAGAATCAATCAATACACAATCAATACAATCTCGATACATCGCCACCTTTTTTCCTTTAATAGTTTCGACGAGTACTTTCTAGTTGGGCTGCATCGTTCGATCTCCAGCGAAAAGGTAATTCTTGTTACAGCGGTTTGTGTTATCGGGGTTAGTACTTCCATCATCATGATACTATAATCATGTCTTCGTAATCTGCATAATTATCATATATGCTATATAATTTGGATTGACATTATGGTATAAACTCTAATCGGCTAGCATTAATTGCTAGATGATAGCCGGTAAGTTTAGATTTCAATGTTAATCTGGATTATATAGTATATCTACCGTCTTGAAAGATGTTCATAGACTCGTATAGATCCTATGCTTCTTTTGGTACTTAATGCTGCATCGGTTAGGTTCGATCTATTAAGTCACTTTTAGAATCATAATAGATCTATTTTATTTTATGACCATTATTAGAGATAGTATTGGAGTTTCAGTCGATCTTATCTGTTTTAATTGTCTTGTATGTTTTATATTTACTTGATATATTAAAGTTGCCCTTCATATTAAGATCTCTCTATAATTAAATATATTAAGCTTGTATATGTTACATTGTCTTAGTATATGATCGGTCCTTGTTTAATATATTTGGTTAGTAACGATATCTTAGTATAAAGCGGTATCGGAGTACTAGCCGATACATGTTAGATTAATCTCTTCAGCTATGTTGTGAACAAGTATAGTCCTTGTCTTACGGTATTTTTAGATCTACATGATTTATACTGTCTCGGTATACTACCGATCTATCCCAGTCACTTGGTTTAAATATGCTTTAAGACTTGGATTATATTCTCTTAACATCTGCCAACCGATCGGACAAGTCTAATGGCTTCCGATTCAGTATGCATTGCATCGGCTTAACCCTAGACGATACGTCATCGGCCACCAGTCGATCGGCTATCGTTTACAAGCTAATTTTTTCTATTATTTCTTGTTGATTGCAGGATCAAATCAACTGGCACGCCTACGAACCATGAAGCAATAATTTGGACCTGCACTAGAGTTAAGCATATCTCTCAGGCCAGTGCGTAGGAAATTTTCTCATCAACACCTCCCCAATGCATAGTTATTAATAGTATTTTCTATAGACTAAGAAATTAAATATGTAAAACAAAATAGCTGATCAGCTATGGCAAAACTTTGTGGCACAAAGATAGCAGTCCAAAACAATAATCTACTTACTCATGTGCAATGGTTAGTTCTCCTGTCCTGTGCGAGAACTTTGCAGTTCTTGCTTGAAATCAACCACTACAATGTCAAAAGATCTAAACAGAAGCTAAATTATCAATGATCGTACAGTCATACACTGAAACAAGAAGCACAAACATGGACAGTATCTCCCCGAATCGAAATGATCAACTAATTGCATTGCAATTTTCTGGGCATGTGTGACACCAGAGGATACACCACCGGAAGCAAGACTGCTCCGGTGACAAAAGAGTAGCAACAACACCACGAACCGACACACCAGCTTCGGCGACTGGTCATCGTCACCACCGTCTTGGCCTTAGCAACAACATCCTTCCCCTCCTGAAATCACAGCATTAGGCTGCTCATCAGTTGCACAAATTATTGAAGATCTAAATGTCTGCGTGTAGCATAAATAAGGGACCGACAGAACTTGGAAGAGTTACAGTTGTAATTTGACTAAAGGGATACTGTAACTTATGTACCAGATCCTTCATATAGTAAATCTTCCTAAATAACTTAAAAATTTAGCAAGTCTGCACCTGACAAACAGTAGAAGGATAGTAAAACTAATCGAAAAGGTTCACGAAACGAAGCAGACAACACAAATTTGACAACGGCACAACAATTTGCACATTGGCATCACAATAATCATGGTTAATCTTCTCACAATGTAGAGAGGGCTTGCATCACAAATGCAGTAATCATTCATTGAAACACCAACTGGATGTTAACAAAGAATATTTCCACTAATTCAACAAAATAAAGCAAAATTACGAAGATAAACAAAGCATGGACACCAGAAATCGCATACCAGGATGAGCGGGATGGCCTCTCTCTGGATCGGGGTTGCCTTTTCCAAGCCCTTCTTCCTCAAAGCCCTCTTTAGTTGCTTGTCCAAGCCAAGCTCGTCCTTAGCAGCCACACCCTCTTCAGCGTGCGCCGTGTGCCCGTCCACCTTGGTCTCCGCCTCCGCGGCCACAGTGACCTCGTCATGGTTCTGTTAACACTGGAATTTGGTAATTAAATTCCTAAGTCCGCAAAGGCGAAGCGGAGTCGGATCGGCTGAAGACAGGAATCGCATCAGCCAAAGGAGTGATCGGCTGCGAAGCCAATCGGCTAAGGATGGATCGAACAGGGACAGCCGATAGCCGATTTCGGGTCTAGAAGAGATGAGACCGTTTCTAATACAGGAGTTTGAGGATGAATAGAAGATTCGGTTGCTAATTGCGCGTTAAATGGTATTGCCACTTATGGATAGAGTCCTGTAACGGTAATTGTATCTGTAATCTAGAGATTTGTTAGACTGTTAGTTGTAACACGGCATGAGTCCCACTTGGGATAATGTGGTGTTTTAAATAGTAGTTTAGATAGAGTCCAGGGTCTTTACAGATAATTGTACTTTGGGTATAAATAGGATCCGAGACCCTCTGTATAATAGACATTCACATCAATCAAACCTTCGGCGCATCGCCAACTTTTTCTTCAGACGAGCACTTTGTTTGGCTACGGGCTGCATCATCTCGATCCCCAGAGCTAGGTAAACACTTGTCATTAGTGGTATGATTTACTGTTTCTAGTGCTTCCATCGCAATGATACATTAGAATCAGGAGTTTATACTGCGCTATATATCATATAGCGCATATAAATTAGATCAATGTTTAGATCTATCTTGCCATTGGCTAGTTCTGTCAAGAACATACAACCAATAGGGCTAGATCTAAAGGTTGGCTGGTTTATATGCGGTATCCACCGTCTCGAGGAGTATAAATCGGCTGTAACAGATCGGATTTTTCTTTTTATACTTAATGTTGCATCGGGTTCGAACTATTAAGTCGTCTTTAGAACTATCAATGATCTGTTCATCTGAGATTTATATTATTTAGAGATAGTGCCGGGGTTTTAGCCGGCCTTATCTGTCCTGATATATTTCTTTTAATATGTTCATTATTAGATTTGTATTAGGACTACCTCTTATGTTAAGATCGCACTCCTGTCGGATGCTTCCAGCCGAAATCGGCTTGTTATAGACAGCCGGTAGCAAATTTCTGGGCTATGCGTCTGATTTAGGGGTGATATCTTTCTATAAGATTCATCGGAATACTAGCCAATTCCTTGTTAGCTTTCCCGTATCGGCTAGGTTATCGATCCAAATATTTGTTATTCTTTGCTGTATTTGGGTTAAGCGGCTGATGTTGTCTCGGTATAGCCGATCCATTACAACCACTTGGCTTAAATATGGTCTAGAATAGCATATATATGGTCGTGGATTCCCTCAGCCGATCCCGTGGGGATCTAACCTAACACTTAACGCATATTCCCTCGTTTTTCTTGTTGATTGACAGATCAAATCAACTGGCACGCCCTGCATAATGTAGGCAGCCGAGAAGGACCTGCACTGGAGCTAAGAAGATCTCCCAGGCCAGCGCGTGAGAGAGATTTCTCATCAACAAGTTCTCTACCTCCTGCTTCGTCGGCGCCTTGCGTTGCTTGCGCGAGCCCCATTGCTTTGCCCTGTCGCAACCGGTTGCGGCCGCATGCGCCTTCGTCGACTTCGCCTCCTCCGGTGTCGTCGAGGCCGAGGACTCGTCCCGGCACGGAACTCCCAGCCGAAGGCCGGGCGGCGGGGATGCTAGGGCCGGGCAACGGGGAGGAGGAGGGTGCCGTAGCAGCGGCATGGCGGGGTGCTGGAGCCAAGCGATGGGGGCACTAGGGGCTAGACGCCACATGGGATCGAAAGAAAATAGGTTGTCGTCCCCAGGTGGTGTCGTGTGCTTTGATACATGCGAGGAAACGATTTCTAACTTGGAAACGATTTCTTTCGTTTGTCCCTTCTCTCTCCTGCCACATCAGCGAAACTTATTAAATATAGAGGTAATAAATACAGATAGAAACTAGCATAGAGTCAGCATTGAAAGTGCCCTGACAACGTAGCAAAGGACTGCAGGAGGTAGTGGTGATCTTTTTGGTCCTTCCAAATAGCTCGTTGCACCGAGCCGAGCCGAGCCGAGCCGAGCTGTGATTCAGACCTCAGCTTGGCTCCCCTCTACTAGGATATGGTGATGCTTCGTATCCTCGGCACGAGCCGTGAGCCGATGCACCATGTCCCACTTGGTCGGCTCCTCCTCCTCCTCCTCGCGAGGTGGCGTGTGAGCCACATCACGCGTCGTCCTTGAGTCGACATGTGTCGCGTGCCGCGTCCCGTGTGTTAGCCATTCCGACGAAACCCCACGCCCCAAAAAGCGAAAGCGAGCCAACCCCGAAAAGGAGGACTTTTTTTTCTTTCTCTCTGCGCGGTGAAGCGCCTCCTTTCTCCTTCTCCCCTCTCCCCTCCGTCGCGGAGAGGCTCCTCCTCACATAAAAGCTTAATCAGTTTATCCCGTGCTGACTCCAGTTGTTCCCGTTCACCATCAGTTAAAAGCCTATTTTCAGCTGCTGTGTCTATGGTCATTATGATCGATTGCATGTCTTGCTTTTGTTGTTTTATACACCCCATGTTGATGGTCTGCCCATCCCCACAGGTGTTTGCATAGTGCCCCTATTTTCCTATTCCATCGTTGCATTGAATTTTGGCCATGTACCGGTTTGTTCCATATATCCACCACTCTATCACGGGAATCCTCACGAGAAAACAAGCTAAGTTCCATTTTAAACTGCTTGATAATCCCCTTGTGGGAAGGTTCACCCATGTCCAGGAGTAATGGTGTATGATCTGAGACACCTCTATCTAGTGCATGTACCGTTACAAGCTGATATTTAAATTCCCATCAGTTGTCGTTAAGACCCTATCTAGCTTCTCATATGTTGGTTCTGCTAAGGAGTTTGCCCAGGTATATTGTCTGCACACCAAGTCAATTTCCCGAAGATCAAAGTTGTCTATGACCGCATTGAATAGGAAAGGCCATCGGGCATTAAACCTATTATTACTTTTCTCCTTGCTATTTCTCATAATATTGAAATCCCCTCCCATTAGAGTTGGATAAGGATTTTGTTGGCAAGTGCGTACGAGTTCTCACAAGAATGGAGATTTAAAGTCCTCTTGTGCAGGACCATATACCACCATGAGAATCCATTTGAAATCATCGCATTTGTTGCGGAGATGGATTTTTATAAAAAAAATTCCCCTTCCACTATTATTGATACCTCAAGTACTGTTGCATTAACCCCGAGTAGTATGCCTCCTGACCAGCCTCTAGGAGGAAGACAGTGCCAGACAAAATCTGCGCCACCAGAGAGACGGGCTAGATTCGACTTGGACATGTCTTGTTTCCCGGTTTCCATGATGGCCACAAAATCGAGTTGTTGTTCTTTTATTACCTTCAAAATATAATAAATTTAGCCAAGTCTGAAAGACCTCTGCTATTCCAAAAAAAAAAACTTTCATAAGGAAACACTTTTGTTGCTTTTAGGTGACCTCTTTCGAGCCTTAAATTTTTTTGATGTTGACTTAGACTTGCGTCCGGATGCCCTAAGGTCACACAATCTTGTGGCCAGGTCCAAACCATCTAAGTCTATGTCAGTTACCTCCTTAACTAGGTGAGTAAGAAGAACTCAGTCAACTTCAGATTCTTCATCATCACTCAAGGTAAAGGGATTAACCTCACATTCTACCTCTATACATTCATCCCCTTTATATCTTGGCAAAACAGTAGTCTTATCCACCTCCAATCGCTTGAGAGCATTAAAGGAAATAGTAACATCCTTACTACTACTACCCAATGAGATGCCAATGTTGTTCAAATTTGTGATGCATGTGTCTTCTATAAGGTTAACAAAATTGTTCAGTGGTGAGTTACCTGGCAGGACTGTCGATGGGCTATGGACTTCCTTGTTCGGAGCTCCCGAGCAATCCAAGTTTCGTGCAACTGCCCGTCTTTTGGCTTTGTACAAAACCATCTCATCAGCTGCAACAGTTCCATCAATAGTATAAGAGAAGTTAGCACGAGCACTTCGTCGTTTGCCTTCCATATAC
The DNA here is from genome assembly GCA_019925245.2 of Oryza australiensis. NCBI lineage: Eukaryota > Viridiplantae > Streptophyta > Magnoliopsida > Poales > Poaceae > Oryza > Oryza australiensis. The sequence continues at coordinate 8,484,062 of JAIFGZ020000116.1, read as the reverse complement.
ACTGATCCTATTTTGTTAGCAGAGGGTATGTTTATACCTTTAGTCTGCTGATCGGGTGTTTCAATGCGGTGTTGTGGCTGTGCCGCCCCCTGTCCTATCTTAGTTCCAGTCACCAAAATTGGAGGCACGTCTTGTGGCTGTACCACTCCCTGCTCAAAACACACAATCGGAGATGACTGTGCCATCCTAGATGATGGTCGAGTTGGTGAGGTATAACCTTCTTGGACTCTTTTCTCGGAGATGAAATTGTAGCATCTACATTCATAATTGTTGGAGACCCTGCAACAAATGTATTAGGTTGTGATGTAGTAGTTAAATCATCACAACAAATATCTGTTAAATTCACAGAATTGTGGAGGTTACTATTATTGCTTCTAGGATTTGGTGTGAAGCCAGACTCAGGGCCAATCACCGGAATTAGAGGCAAAGGTTAAGTTCCAATTATCACCATTGAATTTATTTGTGTTGCCGCAATGTGACTTTGCATCGGGGTTGATCCTGAGACATCCTTCCTTGTTTGTGGAAGATTTGTATCGGTATTAGCAAGAGGTGGAATTCCTCGGGAGGTGGAATTGCTGGTTCAAAAGTGTCTTCTTCTTTCATAAATGTAATGTTGTAGCCCTCAGTTCCAAAGACTAAATCAGTAGTAAAGGGAAGTTGTCCCCTGTCAAGCATGGAAACTCGAACTCGAATAACACCTTTCTTTCTGTAGGTTAGCATGTCCACTTCGATCGTTGCTCCAACCACTGTGCCTAGTGCCCAAAACACCAAGTAATTCCTGTAACCACGCGACACACCATAAATATGTACCCACACTTCCTCCAACTGATATGCAGGAACCAAAACTTGAGTGATTTGCCAAGTTGAGATAGTAAGGGTGACACCATGATTTTTTAAGTGATATCCGATGTCAACCACACTCTCTAGTTCCTCCGCACTCGGAAAAACAATGAGAAAAGAGTCCTCGCCGTGAGCAATAAGGTTCTAAAGTAATTGCCCGGATACATCGAAGCTGGTGAAAAAATATCAATAATCAAAACAGAGCACACAAATGGAACTGAGTTGTTAGTACAATTTGAAATAATCCATTCGTCATCCTTTCTAGCTAACACTAAGGAATGCTTAACAAAAATCACCTTGGACATCGAGGTCATCGATTGGTGTGTCTTGTTCGCTTACGATGTCCTCAATGTCATCACCGCTGAATTGTGACGAGTCCTCCAAGACAGATGTTGTTGGAGCTGGTGGTCGGTTGCATGAAGGCGGTTTGTGTTGGGGTTGCCCAGTGCCGTTGGTGACATTGGGAGGCCGAAATGCCGAAATCCCCTGAGCTCTCTTGCTACATGCAAAGGATGGACCTGGTGCGTCACTCTGCCACCGCGTGGAATCAGTTTCCCCGATCTCTCCATGCTTGCAACAAGGGCTGAAGGCACAAGACCTCTGAAGGCAATGCAATACAGCACAACAACAAGGAATTACAACCTGAAAATGGAAGGGATTGTGAAGTACAATGCATCATATTGGCTCTTCAATTTTCTCCCATATGAATGAAAGTTATATGTACATTTCACTAGGAAAGAGAGAGACACAAGGAAATTAGAAAGTTAGGAATACAAACTTAACATGTCGGCTACTGCATGACTAGCCTTCACCACACCATAGAAACATCAGCTGGTACAATGACATGTGACAACACCACTTCACAATCATCCCGGATCATATCAGAACACTATGATAAGAACAAACTAAACCTTAAAGTGCACCTTAAGTCCTAACAACTTAACTTGCTACAATTTATGTTAAAATAGATAACTAAATAAATACTTTGTTAGCATATGCATTATGTCTATGAGGTTGCACTTTGCTCATCTCCAGTTTTTCTATGAAATTCATCAAATCGCTCCAAACTATGCCATTGAATCATGCAATCAAGGTATCTACTCCTTTAGACCTTTTATTCAATTCGTGATATGTCTATTCATTTGTAGGGGTGAAAACGGCTTGCATACAGATGAAAACTAGCTATACCACATTTTTTATATTTTTTTGATGGAAATAAAATAAATACCCTTGATAGGAAAACCAAAATGAATATTATCTAGGTTCAGTCGGTTCTTTCTCACACCTACATATAATCCCACACTTCCAAAATTAAAAATCGTGTCTAGCTTTCCAAACCAAACAAAGTTATCATTCCTCTTTAACTCACAAGGAAAATATTAACCATTCCTTCTGACTTTAACACACAAGGAACAACTGTAGCTGCCATGGCAAATTGTGAACGAGCAAGAAGAATGCAAGAGAGGGACATGAAAAAAAATGTCCAGCTGCCTTTGACACTCTTTGATCAATCCCAAGTATGATGTTGAGTTGCTGACACAAGGAAAAAACATGACGGTGCATACATGGCAATGCTGAAACTTATGCAGTAGAAACTAGGACATTGTTGTATGTAACCGAAAACGACCTACCAATGAAATCCAAAAATTGATCCCAAAAACTTAGTTTCTGAATACAAAATGGCAAGAAAGCAGAGTACCCTAAACGGTAAATACTACATCATGAAAAAGAAACACAGGTATGTTCATTTCATTTAGGCATTAAATCAACATGGAACAAACCATCAATACCTTGATGGCGGGATGGCGCGGCGGAGCGGGGAGGCGGGGCGCGTCGACGGATGGCGCGACGGAGCGGGGAGGCCACATGCGGCGGGGGATGGCGTGGCGGAGAGGGGAGGCGGCGCGTGACGGTGGATGGCGCCGCGGCCTCTGTTACTCCGTCATGGGCTCGCCGGCGGCGCAACCCCGTTTGCCGTTGCCGCCTTTGTTCCTCCTCCGCGGTGGCGGCGCCGCTCGTCTCCGATCCCTTCTTTCGCGGCGGCAGCCCCTTCTGCCGTGGCGCCCCTCTCCGGCCCTTTCGGCGTGCGCCCTAACCTACTCCGTGATGCGCGGGATTGATAGAATGGCGCGACATTGCATCAGAAAAATTCAGCCGACGCGTGGTAAAGACGACATCTCACACGGCGCGCGCTCGAGAAAGAGGACTACACACGTGCTAACGATTTTAGAGACCTGGGGACACTTCTCAGTCTAGAGAACGTGATAGCTGTTTTAGAGAACCTTCAATTTTTGAGAGTCTCTATTAGAGCCAATTTTTCCAGCGAAATTCTCAAAAATATATTTAGAGACTTATTTAGAGACACCGTTGGACATGCTCTAAGAGCATGCCCAACGGTGTCCCTAAAAATAGATCTCTAAATCTGGTATATAGAGATTTTATAAAAGATTTAGAGCATCTGATTAAAAGTTTGTTACAGTGGATTTCCTAAGTGCTTCTCAATTTGTTAACTGACTAAACCGATCTGTTATTTGCCGCTGGCGCGCATGGTGTTGGCTGGCGACGGCGCAGGTGCATGTGGGTGTTGGCGACGATCTCTTATTTGTTGTTGATTGGCGACGGCGCTTTGCGTGCTGGTGGTTTTGGTTGGCGTCGGCGCCGCGTGTGCTGGTGCAATTTGGTTGGCGACGACGCAGCGTCTGATGTGTGCTGGTGATTGGTGCCGTGCGTATGCCGGCAGAAACAGAATCCTGCCAATCACTAATCTTGTAGCCAGCAGAGTCTGCAGCATCAAAAATGACACATTCTGATTTGGCAGCTATTCTGCTATCCCAAGATAGCCCTAAGTTGAGAATGTCTTCAACTTTGGCTGGTCTTCAACTTAAATTCAGCATGTGGCAGGCTCCCAGTGCATGCACCTTTTCTTTTGTACTTCAAAATGTGAATCCAGCATTTTACATCTTACACATGGATGTGTCCAATTCAGATCAAATCGACCAGAATGTCAAAATATTTTAGTATTATTGAAGACATATAAGTTTAGAATTAAAAAAGGGCACCATTTTACACTAAAAAACAGAGGTAATACTGTCAGTCTAAACCTGTCAAAAGAGAACAGTAGAATTGAAGAAACTTAAGTCACAAACTGGACAGAACAGGAGATACCAGAATTAGTGACTTATTGAGGTCCATACGAGATTTAGTGACTTAGGAGAAACCTGAACATAAATGATTCAAGTAAACCATGCAAATTGTACTCGGAAGTAATAAGGTTGACGACTGCTAATAATTTCAGGGCGACCTTAATTTAGCCGTACTCACATGTTAGCTTTGATGCAATTTTACAAATGCAGACAGTGTTAGTTACAATCCATCTTAATACCATGTTTAAACCATGATCTCCTTGCAAGCGGCATATCTGCATGGTACAGTGACTTATGCAGATTACAAGTTCTCAAAAGCAAAATACCCAAAGATGAAAGACCCTATGCTACGAGAGTGTAGCGGCGGGAACTAATTCATTACCCTCTCCGCGATGTTGTGGGGGTCAGTCGCCTGCCCACGCCACGCTCGCACCTTCGACCTCGACGGCTGCTCTGCCCTGCTTGGACTGTTGCGCGTGGAACACCTGAAAATTCACCAAAAGGCCACCCGAATGCAACAAAATTAGCACCAGCTTCTGTCGATTTCGAACTGAGACACAATTCGCTGCTGCGACAGAGCACCTGGGTAGGCGGGCTGGGGCGAAGGTGCGGCGGCTGCACGCCACCGCTGTCGCTGCCAAACACCGGCAGGAAGAGTCCGGGAAGCTGCACGGTCTCCCGCTCCTACAGAGGCGAGCTCGAAGCTTATCGCACAAGCACACGCGCCTCCGTTCACACTCGAACGAGGAGAGCCAATGCCTTGTAAAATTTGACGAATCGGTTAATACCTTGATGGCGGACGATGCAGGGAGGCGGCGTGCGGCGGCGGAGCGGGAAGGCGGCGCGAGACGGCGGATGGCGCCGCGGGCTCGCCGGCAAGTGCACCACCGTTTGCCACCGCCGCCTCTGTTCCTCCTCCGCGGCGGCCAGCGGCTCTCCTCTCTGATGGCGTGCTCCTCTTTCCCCGACGCTCGCTTCTCTCCGCACTAAACCTTCCCCTAGCGGCGCTGCTTCCGCCCTAAACCTCCTCCGCCACGCGTGGGAATATAATGGTGCGGCCCCGCGCGCGGTAAAAAGAGGACGACTCCACGATGCGCGCGGGGGAAATTTCTTCACAAGCGCGCCAACGATTTTAGGGACTCGGGGAGCACTTCTTAGTCTAGAGAACGGGAGAAGTATTTTAGAGAATTTTTATTTTTTGAGATCCATCTAGAGACTTTATTGGAGGCAATTTTTTCAGGACAAATCTCAAAAACGAGTTTAGAGATCAGTTTAGGGAAACCATTGGACATGCTCTAAGGCCTCCCACTTCCACTTGGCCCTTGTGATTCTTGCTAGTTTAAATTGAAGTGCCTTAGCTGTGAACCGGCCTCCAGTTACTTTGACCAAACTTGTTGGTGTTGCGTCTGGAGTTTTCATTTTGTTTTCAATGTCTGTGATCCGGATGAAACCAAAATCCTTTTTACCTGAACCAAAGAAGGTAGCAGTTGGTTTAGGCATCTTCAGGATTGGGCACTTTGCTGACAAATGTGCGTTCTTCTTGTTGCAAATGATGCAGTCCAGATCAGCTTTACATTCCTCATTCAAGTGACCCCAGTCTTGCATCTGAAGCAGAACGGCCTTTTCTTCTTAGCAGTCCCTTTCTCTGTATGTTGATGGTGCGGCCTTTTCGCAGCTCCTTGTTCGCTTGATTCAGCATGGTGATTCTGCAGCTGTCCTGAAACATGATCTCCTCCCCGAGTAGTCCCTCTGTCATGGCCTTGTTCCGAGACCCCGTGGCCCTGTGGACGGTCTTGCGAGCATGGGCTTCACCCCGACCACGCGCAGCATCACCCTGGACATCGTAACCAGTGGATGGTCGCGAGCAGGAGCTTCGCCCCGGCCACGCGCACAGTCGTCCGTGCGTTGGTCTGTTCATCCACTCTTCGAAAACCCTGTCCGTCTTCTCCGCGCCCTCGACCTCTATACTCCCTTCCCTGGTTATGCCCGCGCGGTGCAGGGAGTGCCGAGTTTAGGGCGGAGCAGGGAGCGCAGATGATGGCGTCGTACCGGATTTCCTCTGCGTCTTCTGAAACTCGTTGAAACAACCGCGAGGTGAATGCCCTATCCGATTGGGAATTTGAAAATTGGAATTGCTCTTGACTGCATGGTTCCATGGCAGCTTCCTGACCCCTGCAGAATTTGTGAAGCATATGCCAGAGGTGGAGACGTAAGGAACCCGCTTCGGCACATCGTCGTCAACCCTATCCAGCCATCCTTATACTGAACCTTTCTGTCTGCTCACTGCTACTCTTGCAAGTAGCTTCAGCCTTCACCTTAGCTTCAGAGTTCAGTTCAGAGTAGAATCTGATTGTGAGACTTGTCTTAATGTCACAGGTGTTTATTGTGCTAAGGAGATGGTGGGAGATTTGCTCCTGCAGTCCTGCTGACATAAGAAGTGGTAACATGGCTCCATTGATCATTGTTAAATAGTAGCTGCAGCTTCTTTTGTTCATGCAGGTTGTAACAGAAATTCAGACAAATCTTTAAAAACTGAAATTTCAGTATGATTTTTTCAACTTAATCGAAAAACCAAATGGTTTGTGTTTTTATCCTATTTGGGATTATTTCACAAAACCCTGATCAGTTTACACCTAGATTGTAAACACTAGATATGGCTAGTGCAGACAAATGCTACAAAATATGATCAACCCAAAGGAGTGTACAACAGAGATAGACTAATCTAGAGATGTGCAAGCCATCTGTGGAAGTCTCATTTGGCATACATGGGAACAATGTACATAGGAAATTAACATCAACCAGTTACTGATTCCAACTATCAATTTCACAATCTGTCCAGGCGACCACACATTTGAAGATGAAACAGCTGCATATTCTGGTTGCCTCAAAAACAAGTTAAGCAAGCATCTACCTATAATACAAAAGGCTAATACTAGCTAGCACCTAATTGCAGTGGAAAAACCGTAATTTATAAAGCTATTACACCTCAAAAGCTTTCATGGACAGGCACTTCAAGCTTCACCGAAACAGCATTTAGCAAGCTGTAAGCTTGGCTATCTCCTCGAGCATGTACTTAGCTTCAGCTGCGTGGTCTACCGGAGCTTCACTCCTCACGGTGATCCTCTGCCTCTTCTCGTTCATGTACTCGTTCTGAGTTACGCTGAAGCGGAACAGGTGAGGAACCCAGGTAGCTTCCTTCAGCTTGAGAAGGTAGCTGTCATCACCCTCCTGAAACAATTGAGACCAAAAATCTTAAGCACAGCTTGAATAGCAAGAAGTTGCATGTAGAAACCTGAAGCCAAGAATTTGCACAAACTTGAACCACAGCCTGGAATTTGCAGAAAGTTGGAACTGAAGCCTAGAATTTATACAAAATCGCCAATTCAGATCTTTATTGACATGCAGGAAGGTAACACAAACATACCTTGGAAGTCAGATACTTTCAGGCTCTTTATCGCAATGATAGGCGCAGAGTCTACCATGTCCAAGAGCTCCTGACCAGTAGTTGTGGCAAGATCATTCCAAAGAGATATGGTGACAGTTTTGCTCCTGCCATCAGATTGAATGAGAATTATCAGCGCACAAAAGGTAACATTCGCACCATACAAAAGGTTAATAAGACAAATGATGCTTACGAGTCATCTGCTACAACGATGTCACGCTTCGGAATAGTCTCGTTGTCAATCTTTCTCCTAACACTCAGAGTAGGAGATCCACTCTGAACAACCCCAATAACATCTGCAAGAAGAGTAAATCTAGTCAGGACACTGCATTCACCAAGTAAGAATAAGAACACCTCACTGGAACTTGAAGCGCTATTGCCTTACCTACTAGCTCCCTGCCGCCAACATATGGCCCTAGCTGATCAATCTTGACAAAGTTGTATTGAATCTGTGGGATAAATGTTTCACCCTCAGCTTCCTCAACAACAGCATTCTCATTCAGGGTCATCTCATAGTCATTGTGGACAGTCTTGAACTGCTTATTGGCGACCCTGAGAGAGCCTTTGGAGATGTAGTACACCTTCCCCAGCTCAAACATCGGACAGAACTTCTTGGCAGCCTCGTTGAACATGGTTGCCTCAAACATCGGATAGATCCAACAAAATTTTAACTCACCAATGTCGCGCGCCGCGTGTCGTCCTTGATTCGACACGTGTCGCGCGCCGCGTCCCGGGTGTTAGCCATTCCGACGAAACCCCACGCCCAAAAGCGAAAGCGAGCCGACCCCAAAAAGGAGGACTTTTTTTTTCTTTCTCTCTGCGCGGCGAAGCGCCTCCTCTCTCCTCCGCTCCCCTCTCCTCTCCGCCGCGCCTCTCCGCAGCGAGGCCGCGCTGAGAGGACGACGCGTGCCCCCAATGGCGGCCACCTAGTTCCCCCGAGGAATCCTTGTAAGTCGCATCTTTCTCTCTCTCTCGCCGGCGACCAGCATCTCGCCGCGGCGGGCGCCAGCAATGGCTGATTCCGCGCTCGGTTCTTGGCTCACCACCGTGGTGCCCCTGTTTCTTGCTTGGTCCCTCTTCACGCCAGGCGCTTCTTCTTCTTCTTCTTCTCGGATGCGAGAGCTTGCTGTGATTGCTAGCTAGCTTCCCGGTATGGAGGGCTTCTCGAGGGACCTGCTGTGCGGCATCGGCAGGGGAGGAGACGGGCCCGGCCGAAGCGCCCCCCGCGCGCCGCCAAAGGAGATCATCTGACTTGAGTCACCAGTTTAAGTCACTGACAGATGAGCCCATCTATAGATGGGCCAACCTGTCAGTGACGCGACGCAGGTCAGAGCGCCGCGTTGATGAGATAGCAAGGCGCCATTTCCAAAAATTTCCGCAGCGTCATCTCTCTCGCGTGCGCGATCCCTTCCTCCTCCTCCTCCAAATCCCCCAGATCGCGTGCGCGGCGGTCCTATCCCCACCGAAAGAGCTAAACCGATTCTGTTTCTCCCCCACGTTGACTCGCCCGTATCTAGATCCGCGCCTGCGCTCCCGACGAGGTCGGCCGGTCTCCCTCGTGGTTTCCATTGACTTGTTTTTCTTTTTTTTTTCCCTCTTCCCCCAACCTCGCAACAAAATCGGCGGCTAGCCTCGTGGTTCTTCGCTCTGTGCCGCAGAATCCCCCCGCTGTTCTTGCGGCCGGTGTTCGTCGAAAGGTGAGGGCTCGATCTGCTTCCCGTTTCTCCTTCTGGGCAGGGGCAGGCAGGCATGGAAATGCGATCTTGGGTGGTCCATGGAGGGATTGATTGATAGTTACATGAGCAGCTTATTGGTGTACTTACATGGGGGATCAATTATTTCTTGAGTTCTAGTTGTGCACGAAACCTCTATTAAAATCGGTGTTTCCTAGTCATGATGGGGTTGCTCCTACCTAACAAATCGATACTTCTTGCTCTGCTTCTTCTCGCTTTTTTTTAATGGCGGCATGTATTTCATGACGCATCCGTCGGCTACGAACTAATTTTCAGTTCTTTATGTGATTCAACAGTTGTCTACGCTGTCCCGGAAGGCCTCTGCAGCAGCAAGCTCGCTCTTGTGAGCGCTTCGTGTGCTTGCAGCTGCGTTTTATTATTGCGTCCTGGAGGCGTCGGAGCTGTCACGTTGTGGTTGTTGAGAGGAATCTATCATCCCTTCACAGTTGCGAGGAAAGCTTCCTGAGGTATGCATTATGCTTGTTTTCTTGTGGGCAACTGGCAGATTGCAATGGCATTATTAGGACCTTGTCCACCTTGACTTAAACAAACTGCGAATTAGGTGGTGTGACATGTTGTTGATATTTTCTTTTCCATCCTCTGATGCTTACGCCCGGTTGTGCTTGTGACGTGCCCCTACCTTTGTTTGACTTCAATTTGTAACATGGCTATCCTGGGCAAGCTCATTACGCCTTCCCCATGAGCTACTTAGTTGATTGGGCGATGTGGTAGTTGCATACTAGTCGTCCCTTCTTCCCCTTGTCACCTTTGGCGGCCTCGGCTTGCTTAAAAGGATACATGCTTTTGTAACTAGAACATCTGTTGTTGAATTTGGATTATTTGATCCCATGGCGAATTCTCGGGCTAGCCGTTTCAAGGTATTTCTTTATCTTGCGTTGGATACCTCAATTGTGATCTTTCTTTGGTTGTTGTCAGTTTGATGTGTTCTTACTCTTTCTTGAAGTATTTCTGCTCTTGCGGTTCAGTTCTGTGATTTTGTCTGGAAACTTGATCTTTGTGCTTATCATCGGCCTGCTGTTTAATCCTTGATCTTCTTGAGTCATTTCAATGCTTGAACTGAGTTTTTTGTTAATATATTGTGGAAAAACATATGGAAGTTTACAGATCAATGTTGAGAGAGTTATTTTTATGGATCATGCTTTTTTTTGTGTGCCTGTAAAGTTGAAACAGGGACATTGTTTTTTTTGCTAAATAATGCTTAAAGTGGGGTGGTATGACATGTGAACTAGAGCCCCATGATTTCTTTTCTGTATTTTCTCAGTGTTGTAAACTCATAGTAGAAAGAGCATCATTTGATGAGCACACTTTGTTCTGTGTGGCAAATTAACATCTTACGTCTCACATATTGTGGATCAGGCCATATAACTTATTTCTTTTTTGCAATATGTATGACTTGAAAGTGCTTGTTTCTTCTTGCATACTTGATGCTAGCTAATCTAGAGAGTTTGATCACTCAATATTGGATATGTTTACAGTTATGTTTAGCTGGTGTTCATGAGCACTATTATGTTGATGTACATTTTGGCTTTCTGCTAACAAGTTGTGTACTATTTCCAGTCCAAAGTAGAGATCTTTTTAACAAGCTAAGTTCTGTATAACTGTGTGACTGGAGCTAAAATGATAAGTATGGTGTAGTTTGAAGCTTTGATTGGGATGTGAAAATCCATGGGTGGACTCAGGTGCATGGGGTCTATCAAGAATTTAGATAATTATTGTTAGCAAACATTTTTTATGTGTTCCTCTGCTTTGTCCAGTACCTTGGTATATTGTCACATTGCTATTACTTTAGGAGCAAAATAAGGGCTAAAGATCAAATAGGTTCCAGCAATGCCAAATATTTCACCATGTTACAAACACCAGGATTGATTAAAGTTTCTAAGTATTTTGGTTTGTTCCATTCGGTTTTTGGCAGCTTCAGTATGGTTTTTGTGAGGTAACTTTTTATTGAAAATTTTGCTTTGCATTTCCCAGATGTCTAATCTATCAGAGCCCTCAAAAGAAGCTGCATCAGCTGACGATTCAAGTGCTGTCCAGAAAACTGGAGCATGGAGTAACACGTTGAACATTCTTCTGCAACAAGCTTCAGTCTATGGTGTGGCTGCTGGTTATTGCCTGTCAGCATCTCTGCTCTCCATTATCAACAAATGGGCAGTCATGAAATTTCCATACCCTGGAGCATTGACAGCTTTACAGTACTTCACTAGTGTTGTTGGAGTTCTCTTATGTGGACAACTAAAGCTTATTGAGCATGATGGCCTAAATTTGAGGACCATGTGGAAGTTCTTGCCTGCTGCTGTGATGTTCTACATCTCCATCTTCACAAACAGTGAACTTCTACTCCATGCCAATGTGGACACTTTCATCGTGTTTCGCTCTGCCGTGCCAATTTTTGTGGCCATTGGAGAGACCCTTTACCTTCACCAACCATGGCCATCACTCAAGACATGGCTTTCGCTTTCAACTATACTTGGTGGAAGTGTGATCTATGTTTTCACAGACAACCAGTTCACTGTGACTGCTTACACCTGGGCAGTGGCATATCTTGCAAGCATGTCCATTGACTTTGTCTACATCAAGCACGTTGTCATGACCATTGGCCTGAACACATGGGGCCTTGTGCTTTACAACAATCTGGAGGCTTTGATGCTCTTCCCTCTTGAGATGCTTCTAATGGGGGAGCTTAATCAGATGAAGGGCGACAGCGCTAAAGTGACAAACTGGCTTTCATCTGATGTCATACTTCCTGTTGCTCTGTCGTGCTTGTTCGGGCTATCTATATCCTTCTTCGGGTTCTCCTGCAGACGGGCTATCTCGGCAACCGGATTTACCGTGCTCGGTATTGTGAACAAGCTCCTGACTGTTGTGATTAATCTCCTTATCTGGGACAAGCATGCCTCCTTTGTGGGAACAATTGGGCTCTTGATCTGCATGTCCGGTGGTGTTCTCTACCAGCAGTCCACCACAAAACCAAAGGCCCCCAAGACTGAGCCAAAAGAGGAGAATGATGAGGAGCAGCAGAAGTTGCTGGAGATGCAACAAGGGCATGAAAGCAGCTCAACTCAGAAGCAAGCATCATCTTAAGCCTGGTAGGAAATTTGGCGTCGATATCTTTCTCTCAGCCTCAAGACGGCTTCCCTGTACCATTTGGGATGCTTGGGAAGAATCATTTGGCCAAAGGATATTCATTCGTTATATGAGAACCTTGAAATGCCGTTGGCTTGAAAAATCGCAGAGAAAACTATGTCACTTTACAATTCTTTGTTTAGTAGTATACCGTATTCATTTGTTAGACCTGTGGTAGGGTATCAATTATCAAAGAATCCTGAAACATACTCGAACCAGATACTTCGTATATAATATGCTGTTTCATTGATAATACAGGGTGGTTACCCATTTCTATGCAGTATATTTGTTTTTGCTTTTCATTTTGTGATTAAGGGAAATTTTCTTTTGTACTCTAATTGCCTGGGTATTCTGTATTGTGTTGAAGCAGGTTTTTGTCCTGAGTTACTGGCACTTCCAGGTGCTGGCTGTGCGATGCATTTTAGCCCTTGGACACTGAAAATGATTCTCCTGTCCTTTTTTTTTTGGATTTAGGGATTCATCCGGATTATAGAATTCAGATATTAAGGCCTGTTTGGTAGGGATTCTCTTTTTTTATTCTTACAGAAGATTTCTTGCCAAGAAAAAGACACGAGAATCACTTCAGCAGTTTTACTTAGGGATTGAAAATCACATAAAAATTCAGCAGTTTTACTTAGGAATTGAGAATCACATTGAAAAACTAGTTTTTCAGAACTATCCGAAACTAATTTCTCCCAAGAATCATTTGAATATCACCTAAAATATTATTCTAATTATTACTTAATTCTGATTTTGTTCAGATTTTGTTCAGAATCTGATTCAGGAAAATCAAAATTTGAATCTGATTCGGAAGAATCAGAATCTAAAATTAAAAAATCATAAAATCAGGAGCCTTAAAAACTCAGAATTAGTGTCGCGTTCATTGCCTTTGATGGGCCGTAATACGCATTGCGTCTTATTCATTCGACCTGTAACTTGTTCCGTTCTCACTTGTGCCGTAATACGGATTATTGGTATGCTGTTATTTTAGGCGATGGTGAGAACAATATTTACCCATCGATTCATAAATTAATCAAGGTAAAGAACATTTTCTCGCAACGAAGAATAAGAACAACATATTTTTCTCCTGAAAGAAACGATTAATTTTTTTTGAACTTTGAAAAAAAAGAATCGCAGTACTGTATTTTTATTTCTCTCTCCCTTTATTCCTCCCTTCGTACTTTCGTAGCCAGCCAGACAAAATCTGGACCGTGCATTCCCTTGTCCAACGGCCCAGATCTCTCCTCCGCGCAGATTCCAGCTCCGTTTGTTCGCTCCAGTGCTTCACACGCGCGCACGCACGCACCACGCACGGCTTTCTCTCTCCCCTCTCCCTCCCCCCTCCGCACCCAACAATGGCGCAGCCAGAGAAGGTCTCGTAATCCAAGGCGCCCCGAATCCCCTCGTGCCGCCTCCGCCTCCGTTGCTCGATCCCCGCGGCGTCGCGCGGGTCACCGGAGGAGAGCCGCCTAATAATCCCCTCGCGAGCCCCCTGAGGGATTCTGCTCCAGCCGGAAGGAATCCGCGGTGAAGGCCGTCTTCGAACTCGCGGGAGGTATATCTTGGAGCCTCGATTCTCCTGTTGATTGGTGACTCCCATTTATGTAGTGCGGTTTCTACGGGTGTTTCGATCCTTGTTCGGTTTGATCTAGGGTTTTGGTTAGTGGGGGGTGCTATTGGTTAGGTAATCGCGTTCGTGGTGGTAATTTTTGTGGGGTTTTTTTTTCATATACTATTGGGTTAGTTTGATTTGTGCAGCATATAGTAGCGGACAAGCGGGTGCTTATGATTGGCGGCAATTTTGCAGGAGATTTTGCCCGAGGGTTTCAATTCCGAGCTTGGGATGTACGGGCAGGGAGGGAACTTCAATCCGCAGTATCGGCATGCTGCGCCACCGCCGCCGCAAGCTACTGTAACGGGTGGCTTCCCCCAGCAACCACTACCGCCGCCGCCGCCGCGAATGGCACAGTATCCGCAGCCCCCAGCAATGGCGGCGGCGGCGCCTGGACCATACCAGCACGGGATGCCACCGGTTCATAACCAGGCCTACCCTTTTGCCCAGATGCATCAGATGCCAATGCTACCTCAGCAGAGGGGTTACTCCCAGATGCCAATGCCAGGGCCGCCCTCGCAGCCACCTCCTCCACAAGCTATGTATCAGGCCCATCCTCAGTATCGCATGCCAGGATCTCTCCCTCCACCGCCGCCACGGCCACCAAGCTTTGCTCCAGAGAATGTGCTGCCCCCATCTAGCCCCCCACCTCCACCTCCCCCACCACCACCATCTTCTCCACCTCCTGCGCCCCCTTCACCATCCGGTGCCCCCACAACTGGGCAGTCATGGAATTCAGAGCCAGAAAGAAAAGAAGGTGCCACTGCCACAGATGGTGGTCATGATGTCAAAACTGAGAAGGCGAAGAATCAGCTAATTGTCTCTGATGACTCTGATATGGATATGGATGGTAAGCAAACCTACCCGTCTTCCGTCTCTCAACCGTACACTTTTAATTTATCACAATTCTAAAATTAGTCTTGCATGCTGCTCCACTCTGCATTTGCATTCAAACTTTGTATTACTTTGTGCATTTATTGAATATGCTTCCCATCTTATTCTACTGTTTCTTGCAAAAAGACAGGTATAATCCTCCTGTCATCAGAAATATTGTTGAATCTCCATCTGCAGGACAGTTTATATGATGAAAAGCTATTAATATATCTTTTCCCTTTTGTAGCCAAAGCACCAACACTCTACTTCTCAATTGATATGATACCTTAACTCCTGTATTAGTTCATTTCTAGATATTTACTTTATCAAGTAAAATTTCAGCTGACGAGGACTCTCCATCAAGGGAACATCTAAGTCCAATCAATTCTTCACTTGCAACTGCTGAATGTACTGGAAATGTTAACGCGCCAAAGCCTGTGTGTGATGTTTCTAACCTTGGCAAGGGCAGTTGTGGTAAGGCTAAAACTACAAATGTAACTGTTGAAGGTAGGAGTCCGTTCCAATTAATTCAAGGCTATGCCTCAGATGACAGTGAAGATGAGGATGGTGCTGGTGCTGCCAGCAACCTCGTGCCATTGACTGAAAATAACGAGCCTGATCATTCAATTGGTACAAATCCTGATATTGGCCGTCGGCTTCTTACTGAAGCTGCTCCTTGCACTGAGAGAAGTTTGGAGGATCGAGAGCATCAACTCCTGAGTAAGAGCAATCCAGTGAAACATGATTCAGATGAACTTGGGCATCCAGTCAAAGAAGATTTAAGTGGCAACGATTCTGATAGAGGGCAACAGGCTAGAAGACATGGGAGGAACCAATGGAAACGAAGCCGTGGCCAGTCACCTCAGGGCAGGAGGAGCTGTAGCCCTCTGTCCCAAAGGTACCAAACTTTGTACCTTGCCTTCAACTTAAATTGGTGCATCAATTTATCTCCACAAATTGGAACTCTATTTGTTTCAGATTTTTATATGTCATCCAGTTTGTACAAGTGACCCCTATGGGAGTCTAAGAATCTTAAATTTCTTTCAGTTTATCATCTGGAAGGCAAAGCAATTCTCCACTTGCTAAGCGGGCTAATCTACCCAAGAGCAAATCACCAGATGGACTGGGTCAGACTTTCAGGGCACAACCTGGCATCAAGCTTGGCATAAGCAAGGATGGATTCTACAATGACAAACATGATTCCCCTGTAAAAGTTACCACTCCATTTGATATTCATCCTGCTGGAGGTCACATTTCAGGAGATAGAATATCTGAGCAAGATGGCCTGATGGGAACAAAGAAGGTAAGCGGTTCTTCAGATGATTTAAATTGTAACGAGCAAGCGAATGATGCATCTGTTGGTTCCATTGGACCACATAGTCATGGTGCAGTTTTAACTTCTGGACCTTCTCAATCAGTTGCTTCTTCTGCAAATGCTTCTGATCCTCATAAGATGCAAAGGTCAGACCATGCATCCATACCTCAATCAGACATGGATAAATCATATCTGGGTGCTCATCAAAGTCTTGCAAGTCAACCTCCAGGAATCCCGTTTGCAACAGTACATGCTACTGAGAAGAATATGACGTGTGATGTGCTCCAACCTCATTCTCAGAATTTATGCCCTCCTGGCCAGATGCCATCTTGTTTGAGACCAGCTCATATACCATCCTCAAATATAATCCCACTCCCAGGGCAACAGTTACTTTCGACTCCAGAATTTCCTCAGATGCACTTCCAGCCTAATGTAATGGCACTAGCTAATGAGTTTCTGCAGAGTCAGATGCAAACATATCCTGCACCAGATCTGCCTCATCCTAGGCCATTGGATTTCCATCCTCATACTCTCCAGCCAGTTGTCCCTCCTCATCAGCAGCCTGCTGCCATGGTTCACACCTCTTTCCAAAGATTCACGCCAAATCTACCAGGAAGTACTGAGTTTGGTGCTATATCTGATACTGATCTGCCTAAATCATCTATCAAGCCCCACTACAATCCTTTTGCGTCTACCTTTGAACAAACAGATCTGACTCTAAATATTGGCTGTGATGTTATCCCAAATCCAGTTGGGTCTGCTTCAACAAAAGCAGCAGAACACACAAATGCACTGTCTCCTTTTGGGCAGTCAGTTCCTGGATCTGGAACTCGTGTGCATGAGAATTCTGCAGAAGCTGTTTCCAGTCGGCAAAAGCGGCCTCATCGTGAATTCACTTCCAGTGCTCCCTATGATCCACTGCTTGACAGTATTGAACCCTCAAGCAGTTCAATCAACAAAATGGATCTTGGTCGAGAGGCAAATCTGAGTGCTAGCAATCATACTGCATCTAAAATTGTGAACATAGAAGTGGAGAGTAAAAATATGCATGGCCTGGGGCTTGTTGCTGAATCGGAAGTTGAAGAATTTGGAGAGGTGGCAGCAGATACTGAGGCAGGTGTTGTGGAGAATTTAAGTCCTGAGCCCTTGGGCGCAAAAGACTGGAGCTCAGATATGCCCGGTGATATTGACAATGATGAATCAGTGGATAAAAATAAGAGGACTAAGGATTCCAGATCAATGAAGCTATTTAAGGTTGCTATTGCAGATTTTGTTAAAGAAGTTCTTAAGCCATCATGGAGGCAGGGAAACATAAGTAGAGAGGCTTTCAAAACTATTGTCAAGAAAACAGTTGATAAGGTTTCTAGTTCTGTCCCTGACAATCATATTCCAAAAACGCCAGCCAAGATCAAGCAGTATGTCCAGTCCTCTCAAAAGAAAGTGACCAAACTTGTAATGGTATGTTCACGATTCTTCTGTAGCAATATTGATTACTTATTTTGATATTCTGCAAATACTTTTCTGATCATATGTTGTAGTTCTCTATAATGGATTGTGTTTAGTAACTGGTATTTTTATGCGTAATATGTTAAGTATCTAAACACAAATTTGGACAAAAAACAATCGGCGTGCCCTTGATAGTAGGGAACAAAGTTGTGTGTTCTAGTCAACTTTGTGCTATCCAGTTCTTTGATGTTGTGTTTTGATTGGAGATGTCATGTTATCTTTGTGCAAGGAGTCTTCCAGCCACTTGGTAATTGATTGTGTGGTTCAGTGTCATGTTGTTCTATACACTATTAATTGAATAAACCAGGTTTATTTAGCTATTGAATAAATTTGAAAAGGCACAAGTACTTTCAAGATTGAAACGCTCTGATTCTGGTGTATGATTTTTTAGTATATGCACATAGCTCTTCAATTGGTTGAAGGATCCCCTGAGCCAATCTGTTTCTTTTGTTCAGGGCTATGTTGACAAATATGTGAAGCTATAGTTGGATCAGTAAATGGGACTATGAACTGGAGCGGAAAGGGCTCCTCAGATATACTGTCCTCTGACGTGGACCGTTGACATGTGGGTCCATGAGTTATGGGACCCATATGTCGGCTCTCAAAGTCAGAGAGCAATAAGTTTGAGGATCTCTTTCGAACTGGAGCAATCAGAACAGTGTCCTGTTCCTGTTGCAGAATTCGTGATGGGACTATGGACTGTTGGATCAGTAATGGTAGTTTGGATCGTCAATTTGCAGTCTTTCAGCAGTAAGAGATTCTGCGTAATAGTTCTGCAGAAATGGATGTATCCATCAGAAAATCACGAGTTTACGTTGGAACAATTGCTGCCTAGTCTTCAGAGCCTTGTAAGATGTATCTTTGCTCCACTGTTTCTTTTTTTTCTTTTCTTTTGAGTAGTTTGCTCTACTGCTTCACCATCATTAGGCAAGTGATAGTAGAACGATCTTTTTTACTCACTGCATGAACGTATTGCTGAAAAGAATTATATTTTTTCAAGGTAAATGTAAATGATTTAATCTGATTGTTACTCCAATAGTTCCATGAGCGTGTTCATGATTGATTTAGCCAAAGATTTCCCTACCCTACCGCCGTTGCTGGATGCTGGTTTGACCATTTTGAACAATATAAGGCGACTTAAACTGTAGTTGCGCTGCGCTCAATGTTTAAGAAGGGGATCGCGTTGCAAGAAGACAGCGTGCTGTTGGGCAGAAGCAAAGAGGCTGGCTCAACGCCGGCGGCCGAGTAGCCAGCCCAGCCCAGCCCAGCCCAGAAGGTAAGACCACACGGCCCATTACTTAGAGCAGTGTTCGTCCAGACCAGACCAATTTAAATTCCGAATATGGCTCCCAAGAATGGTGGATCATGCGATTTTCCACTGGAACATGGCAAAACGCACAATGAAGCGCTCACGGTTCGCCTGTGTTCAGGCAAACGAAACCTTTTCAACAAAACTAAAATCAGTAAGATTTTCCTGCATCCATGTCCAGCACAAGAAAAAGAATATGAAAATACCCGCTGAGTTACAATCTAAAGCCCACTGGAAGAAAAACTACAATTGACACCCTACTGGTATGGAACTTTTGATCCGTTTGCGTTTTTTACGTGATCAATGCATCAAGCTCCAGGCCTGATCAATAGGACGCCTGGGAAACGTTCAAGGCAACATGTTTTCACCACCCGGAAAACTACAGCCACCACAGCCAGATCATGTCTCGTTTCGCACCGCACCCTTGCTGACCAAGGCCATATAGCAAAAGGAAGGTTGGAGTTATACAGCTACAAGATCAGGCGTCTCTGCCTCAACTGACAACAGTGTAGTATGCACTTTTCCAACCCATGCGTCCAACCGTTCGCGCAATGCCTTCACCTGTGGAATTCCAAGTACTCTAGGCTGGACCCATGACACGTGAACTGTGCTGTCCACCTCATCAATTATCCCCTCTATAAGATGAACCTGCAAAAGGGGGTGAATCATTAGTGTTCCAATCTACTGTTAATTGTATGGCAGCTGATGGCCTCATGGAACAACACTCAGGCTCCACTGATACATTAGCAACTACATAGAAAACATCAACATGAATCTTCTGTAAGAAGCTATAGCAGTGGCACTCTATCTTGGCTACCTATATATTCTGCTTTTCAGGGGCAGCATTGGTGTAACTGTAGAAAAAACTGTAATGGAAGTCCAAAAAAATTGATACATTGCGCAAACACTGAAGCAGTATAAGGTAAAAGCAATAGTGACATGTAACAAGGAGAGAAACAGGTTTGCGATGATCAGCAAGCACAACTATATGAATCACATGTCTACTTTAACTGACAACGCACACTTATAACTCACCACTAAAGATTCACAAAACAAACCATAAGCAATTAAAAAAATTACAAGCTCACAAAGGGGAGGAATTGAAGGCAGTAACATATGTATCACAAATTATCAACAATCACTATTCCATATCAAGCTGCCACATTAAAATGACAGGAGCATTCTAATGTCTAATCTTAAAAAACAATTTATGCACAACAAAACTAGATGTTTATGAATGGCATTCATGCATTGTCTATCCCAACAATGAATTTTCATGATATTGTAAATAATATCTTATGAAAGATAGAATGTAAGAAATGCAGTTACCGAGAGGCTCTTCATAAGAAGATACTCCACATCACTGATAGAAAGCTTAGTGCGCTCGGCTATAACACTTAATGGGATAGTTCTGTCTTCTGACGACCGGCTACAATATGAAAAAGACCACAGGGCTTAGAAGAAAGAACGGAAAAGGAATATGACATTTGTGGTGGCATAGAAAAGCAAGTAGCAAAGTCGTACCTAAAGATTATCTCCATCAGACATAGAATGTTGATCTTCTCTAGCAGTTTCCGTTCATTCTGCACCAAAGCTGGCTGTGCACTAAGAGCAGCATTGTGGACCCTACATAGTTCTTGGTAGAGAGCTAGGTTGCCGGTGTTGAATGCTTGTAACATATGATAGACCCACTCCACCTTGGTTCCAATAAGACTGTTGATCTAAGGATAAAAACATAAGCAACTTCAGACAGAGATGTACCAAATGACAACCATATGCCGATATATAGATTTAGGGGCCATTCAATATTTCAATCACAGAAAGACTACCTTGTGTTTGTGGATTTTTGTTGTTTGGTATCCACAAGTGAATATTGATTTTCCCACACAAAAAAAAAAATAGTCCACCTAAGTTACTTGTTCAACAAAAAGATGGTTTGCCATTAATTCATGCAAACTTAAGTTTATGCTGTTTCCATTCAAGAAAATACAAGGTTTACATAATTATAATTTAGTGGTTCACAATTACATTATTCAACATTCAGCAAAAAACGATCAGTCATAGGATCTTTCATTATTTTGATATGCTTTACACAGTTAATAGCATTTTACTGTGTCAATGTTAACTGCATACATTCAACTCATGAAATTTATGCTGATGATTTGGCAAAAGATGTTGTTACTCTGTTACAAAACTCCAAAACTAACATACACAGGTACCTTGGGCGCCTTGCAGTTCAAATTAGCAAGCATAAGATAAAAACAACTACTACCTCCGTCCCAGAATATAAGGATTTTTAGAGTTGGACACGGTTATTAAGAAAATAAGTAGAATTAAATGGGAGAAGGTTGTGATTGGATGAGAAGTGAAGGTAGGTGGGAAAATTGAATGGTGGAGGGTTGTGATTGGTTGGGAAGAGAATGTTGGTGGAGTTGCTATATTTTGGGACAAATTCTAAAGGCTAAAAGTTGTTATATTTTGGGACAAATTTTGAAGGCTAAAAGTTGTTATTTTTTGGGACGGAGGGAGTAATAAATAATTATCAGAACTGGCAGTTGTGAGAATGAAGAAAAGCAACACGTAATGTTTATATACGCAAGCAGAGTTAATGCCATAATTAAGCAATCAAGAAGCACAAAAAAATACGGATAAAACAAAGGTTAAGTAGTGGCAACAAAAGAAATCATGCATAAGCAAAGTCCAACTTACAATCGGGTGAGCTAACAATTCCCCAAAGTTGTAGATGTTATCACCAAGCAAGGCTGCAAGGGAGAGATCAAATGCCAAATCCTGACACAAGACAGCATCAAATGGTTTTATATAGATGCAAACAATATGCAAGATACATTATTAAAATAATGCAAGGAGGAAATGATTTTTTGCATTGGCGTTGTTAATAATAGAACATACCAGTTTGAAAGACTCAGAGAGTGACTCTACAGTAGTGTAAGCCAGATAGAGAAGGGCATTCTTGTAGAACTCAGCAAATTCTTGGCGAGCCTTATGGTACTGAGATGATATCCAGTAGAAGCTAGCATGGACTGTGGGATCAACATCAGTCATGCTATCAAGAGTAGATTTTCCTTCGTCCAAAAGTTTCTTGCACTCCTTCTGATTTCCCTTCTCAAGGTTAATTGCAGCGATCTGCATCTTGACATAGAGAATGGGTTCATTGATGCGCAGCTCCTTTGTCTCCCGCAATTTCGTGATTACCCCCTCGAGGAAACTTATAGCAGCATCCTTGTCAGGATACTGGCGCGAAGCAATGACCGCAAAATGCGCGAGTTTGAGAAGATTGATCTTTGTCTCGAAATCAGTGATGAAATTGTTGTAGAGCGGTATGAGGGTGTCTCCTGTCTGTAGGAGCATGGATGCCGCTGTTAGAATTGCAAAAACGCAGAAGGCATAGCACAGCAGTTACAACCCTAAGCAAAAACGCAGAAGGCATAGCACAGCAGTTACAACCCTAAGCAAGGTCAAACAAAGCAATAGTACATTTCACTTTGGGCATCTTTATCAATCAATGTTTCACAATGGAGTAATGGACAAGGGCTAGGTTCATCTTTTCACACAATACCACATATAGTTACAATCTTTTGTGATTTGTACCAGGGTTCACAACTTATTCCCTGGTACCTCAATTTCCAAGTAGTGAAATTTGATCTTTAAATGTTCATATGTAGTAATAAAGTCCATTTATCTTTGAATGTTCATATGTACTAAGTTGAAACATGAGGTAATCTCCACAAAGTGCTGGCCTTTTTGCGGCCGGATCGGTATCGAATTCAGGGGAAATTAGGGTCCGTCCGTCCCATCCCGTCCAACTAGGGTTCAAATCGAACTAGGCACGATGGGTACGGTTTGCGGCGAGATCCGAATGGGGGCAGTAGGCCAGTAGCTAACTACCTAGAAGGCGCTTGTAAGAGGGTGAGGAGGAGGAGGAGGAGAGGAGGTGGGAACCTGGGCGGCGGGGAGCTGGAGGAAGTGGTCGAGTTTGAGGGTGAGCTGGTGCCAGAGCTTGCGCTGGTAGAGGTCGGCGAGGTCGGCGTAGGAATCGGCGAGTTCGGGCCGCGCCTGACGCTGCGACTCGACGTACTGCAGCGCCATGGAAAATCCCCCAGTAGTTCGTCGGTCGCTAGGGTTGGAGAGGAGACGGGAGAGGAGGGGATCTGCCGGCGCGGCGAGCGGCGGCGACCACGAAGAGCAATCTCTTTCTTTCTTTCTTTCTTGGAAGAGGAGGAAGGAGGAGGAGAGAGAGGGGGATACTTTGCGTGGGCACAGATAGCCAAAATGGCGGCACGGCTCGGCCCGACACAGGCATGGGTGAGACACGGTCCGTTTAGGCACGGCCCGTTAGACACGTTTACTGTAACAGGCTGTGCCGTGCCAGCCCACGTGCCATGCACCCGGCCCAAGCACGGTCCATGGATGACCGGGCTGGGCTCGTGCCAGCACGGGCCCTGGCACGGGCCCACATATGACCCGCGTGCCTGAATGCCCCACGGGTAGCGAAAAGCTGGAAACCCTAGACCTTCGTCCCAAAAAAATTATTTCAAAAAATAAAAACCGGCGGCGGCGGCGAAAACCCTAGACGACGGCGCCCGGTCCGACAACGCCACGGGCGGGGGCCGGGCTCACAGCATTAGGCGCCGACGGATGGGGGGATGCGGTCGACTCGAGTGGAGGCGGCCGTGGGCGGTGGCGGCGGTTCGACGAAGACGACGAGGAGAGGGCGGCGGGCGAGAGGAGCGAGCGTGGAGCGGCGTTAGTGGCTAGCTGCGGAGGAGAGGCGGCGCGCGGGTGTAACACCCCAAAAATCCAAGGTTTTAAAAATCGAAATATAAAAATCGGAGCTTACAAAAATCTTTTGATTGATTGCATCTTGTCGGATTTATTTGTCTCTTATTAACAAACCTTTGATGCTGAGTTAAATAAATTTGGAAATGAAAGGTCGATAGGGTTTTAAAATACTAGAGGAAATGAAACTATAAATACTAGGAATAAAATTTAGAAATAAAAATTTAGGGAAAAGTTAAGATTTAATAGAAATTTACTTTTGAACAGAGGATATTAAATTTTTTGGGTATAAATACAAAGATTTACTAAGTTATAAATAAGAAGGAAAAGTATAAAAAGATAATAATAAATGTATAATTAAAATAATATATATATATGTATAATAAAGTGGGAAAAAATTTAAACTGTAATTAAATTGCAATTGGGCCAAAACCCTATTTAGTTTATAAGTGAAATACAAAATGAATTGATGGAGAAAAATATATAACAATAAAATAAAAAAGAAAAATCGGGAAAATAAAAAATGCACTATTCATTCCACGCAGGGTGTTCGGTCCGGTCCCGAGCCCCGCGCGGCGCGCCGCCCCATCCTCGCACCTCGGGCGCGTCGTGCGTCGGCCCCATCCTCGCACCTCGCGCGCCGTGCGCGTCACCTCCGCGTCGCACGCGTCCCGTCGCCGCCGCTGCCCTCGCGCCCCTTGCGCCCTCTCGGCCGCGCGCGCTGCCGCCCTCGCCGTCGCTTATCGCCGGAAGTCGTGAGTCGCCACACCACTGGCCCCGCCGCCGCGACGCGCCCGCGCCGCGCGCTCTGCGCACCGCTGCCGTCGCTGCCGCTATCGCCGCACCGCCGTCCACATCCTCGTGTCGACCCCCTGCACCCCGTGCGCCGCGCGCCGCCCGGCCGCACCGAGCCCCGTGCCGCCCGTTTTCCCTCACCGGCGCGCCTATAAAGCGAGGCGCAACCCTCCTTCGCTCCTCACCCCGCCTATAAAAGAAGAGAGAAGGAGGGAAGAAACATAGCAGGCAGAAGGAAAGAAAGGAGAAAGAAGGGAAAATAAAATAAAATAAAAGAAGAGAAAGAAAGAAAAGAAAAAGGGAAAAAGAAGAAAAGGAATATATATATATAATAGGAAATATTTTTTAAAAAGATTTAAAGTAAAAATCTATTTCCTCTCCTAAAATAAAAGTGTATTGGGAGGCAATATAAATTAGGAATTTAATTGTAAATTAGTTTGCTATTTACAATTTATTTTGAAGTTCAATTCTTAAATTATCAAATGCAATCTTTTATTTGGAATAAATCATTTAGGAATTTGAATATAATCTAGTTTAACCTAGAACCTTGTCATATAAAATTTTTAGAATTTAAATTCTAAATCAATTAGCCTAAGTGACACGCTTTAGAGTAAATTATTTTAGATTCAAATTTAATTGCAACCCTAGAATTTGTCGACTTGTTAAGATTTGAAATAAAATTTGAATTAACCACTTTCTTTGTCGGTATAATATTTTTCTAATTATCGGCCGATATCTTTTTTTCTAAGTTATAATAAACTAACTCGAAATTACATCGTCTTATAATTAATTAAGTCGATAAAACACGAAACTTCAAATTATTATATCTCGTTCATTCTAACTCGGATTTTGCCGAACTCGAACCTAAACTTACGTATAATCCTAACCTAGTGCTAGAAGCCGCTTTTGTAATTTATTTGGATTTTATTGGATTTTATTTGAATTCTAATCGAATTCAATTGAATTTCTTGCACGCACGGTAGAATCCAAGGGAGCCGTTGAGAACGTCAAAGACTCAAGCCAACAAGGTCACGAGCAAGGCAAGTCATCACTCCCTTTGAACATATTGATCCTATTTGCGAACTTATGTTGATTCTAAAATGAAAATATGCATGCTATACACAAAAAGAATATTTTTTGTTATGCCATGCCTTGATGTTGATTACCTTTAGTTATATTCTTTGTAACCTCGACATGATGTGACCAAAGGAAATCCTCGGTAAAATGCTTAGCCATGCTATTATTAGATTCATGCATACTCATGCTTTTGCAAAGAGCTATATGCTTGGGCAACTACCTTTGGGAAAGGTAGTTGAAATACGACATGTGGAGACATGAGCGTCACCTTGCCATGAGAATGATCAAATGAGTTTTGATGAAAAACTAAAAATACCAAACAAATGTTTTAGACTAGGGCGGCTGGATGATTTGGGTGGATTCTGAAAAAGGCAAGTGCCGACCCCGGTCAATTAAGGACCGAGCCATGAGATAGTCGGGAACGAGCCAGTACAAGTGTACTTCTCAAAATGGGTATAGACCTACCGGAGTAAATAGCCGAGCGGAGGCGGTACCCCTGCATAGTGGTTCCTATGTATGAGATGAGATTGGGAATGGATGATTGAAAATCGAAATTGATTATAACTTGAAGAATGAAGTTTTCCCTTACCCCGGGAGCGCCAGAACTCCTCACACTGCTAGAAAAGGACGGCTAGAGTGCAAGAGGATTTAAGTTCATGGAGCGGGTACTGCCAAAGTGAGGTTATTGAAAGGCTTTGCTGTGACACGTCTCATGTGTTGGGACGTAGGCTCATTTGTTGGGCAGTCGCGAAGTACGGGTAAAGTGTGCATCCACTGCAGTGTGAATTAACCAATCTATTCGAATAGCCGTGCTCGCAGATATAAAGCATCGTGACAAGACTTTCGCTTGGCTAGACTCTAAATTTTAAAATGTTAGGATGGGTTTGCATGATGATTCTTATTCACTGGTGGATCAACTTCTCGAAAGGCGAGAAGGGGTGGACTTCGCAGAAAAACCATGACGAACCGGAGGCGGGAAGCCATCCTTGGAATCACTATGGATGGTAGACAGAACCGTCACTGACTTAATGAACTATGGAACTAAAACTTGACTTGGCTAGATGCTAGGTTTGTGAAAAGATTTATAAAGTTGGCTTTGTGCAAATAAACCACGACATTTCCTTGATAATCCCCTATCATGTGCACCTTTCCGTGTTGACTTGCTGAGTACGGTTGGTACTCACCCTTGCTATACGCACAAACCTTCAGATGGTGGAAATGAAGACTTGGAGGATCCATATGCCTACTACCGGGAGGCGGAGAAGACGATGGTGCTGCTAGGTCTTAGTCTCCGGTCGTTGCTGTGGCAATCGACGAGCCGCAGCCTTTATTCCGCGCCTTATCTAAATTTCGCTTTTGGTTGTATCTGGACCATGAGGTCCTATATGTTGGATATTGCCTTCGGGCCTATATTGTAATACTTTTGCTGTAAGACTATTCGTGCATCTTCACCTGATAAATCAGTACTGTATTTTGTGGGTACCAAACTACTCGATCCAGGAAAATGGTACTATGAACACGAAAGATTCCCGTTCCAAAAACGGGGGTCCACAACGGGCGACCTGCAGAGAGAGGGGGCGAAGCCGAAGGCCGCTTGCCGCGTGCGTGTGTGCCACTCCATCTCCGCGTGCGGAACCGGTCCGGGACTTGGGTGCGCCGATGCGATGGTGATGCGGACGGTGGAGTGGAGGCGGCCCGTGGGCGCTCGTGCCGTGCCGGGCTCGTGCCAGCACGCACAGTAGCCGTACCGTGCCGTGCCAGCCCACGGGCTCGGCCGACAGCCCAAGCACGACATGGCCACTTGTGCCGTGCCGGCCCGGCCCGTTACGCCCGTGCCCGTGCTGTGCTGTGCTTGCTACAAGGAAGGTCGTGCCCGGACCAGCCCACTGTGGCACTGGCACAGCCCATTTGGCCGTCTATATGCGTGGGTGTGGGCTAATTGTGGCCGACAGCAGTGACGACTTGCGAGGTCTGGCCTAGTGAGCCGTATAGGCCGAAAAGACTGGAAGATTATTTTTGAGTGGAATAAGTCTAATTTGCCTACCTCAGCTAACGCCTTTGGTCGAATCGCCTCCTTCAACCAGTTAACTCAATTAATGCTCTTGTCAAATTGTCTCCCGTAAAATCGGATATAATGTCTTCCTCATTTTCAAAAACCTTGACCAGCTCGTGCATCTGTAGCGCCTCCTCGCACTCTCGTGATGTCTCTCGTCGAAGGGCTTCATCGCCGAAGAGTGGCGGAGGTATCACAGCGAGGGCGACTGGATGGGCTGCTGAACCCGCTCAACCAGAACCTTCGCCGCGAGGTCCTCCACTACAACAACTTTGTGCAGGCGACATACACAGTGCTCCGCTCCATGCCGTCGACGGCAGCAGCGATGCAGTACAACCACCACGACAGCACCGAACATTTAGGTGGCTCACCCAATGCTCAAGCTTCGTCGGCTATGTCGTTGTCTACGACAGTGAGCGCAAGGTCCACCGCATGGCCCGCCAGTGCATCGCCATCGTCATGCGTCGCACGACGACATGCCCCGAGTGGCTGAGAACCTCCGTGCGTGGCCTTGTGGGCATAGAGCCGTGGCTGGACAGCTGTGACTCGTCGTACCTGCGCCCCAACGTTAGGTCGACATGCTGCCATGACCTGGAGGCGTACCTCCGTAGAGGGTCTCGCTGGCCACCCCGTCCTACTTGGCTTGGTTGGGGAAAAGAAAAAGTGGAAAGAAGAAGATTGGGAGCTAACGTACGGGTCTCATAGTTTTTTTATTTACATGTGGTCTCATGTTTACATGTCAGCAAAAATCGCTTTCAAAATCATCAAAGAAGTCGATGTGCATCGGTTTTTAAAGCTAGAGGATGTGTTATACCCGATTTTATGCTTAAGGGATATGATTCGATAAAAAACAATAGTTGAGCAAGACGCAAAATGGATTTATTTCTTTTTAAGTAGAATGTACTTTGGGCCACTTTCTATTACCTAAGCTTCATTTTGCACTAACTTCTATTCAATCTTTTCACTTTGGACTATAATCACCCCCTAACATTTTTTGTTTGCCATATTCAACCTCTCTTTCGACAAAGACACGACATGCATGTACTTGTGCCGATGTGTTGTGCCGATGTGCTTATTCCTTTTTAAGTAGAATGTACTTTGGGCCACTTTCTATTACCTAAGCTTCATTTTGCACTAACTTCTATTCAATCTTTTCACTTTGGACTAGAATCACCCCCTAACATTTTTTGTTTGCCATATTCAACCTCTCTTTCGACAAAGACACGACATGCATGTACTTGTGCCGATGTGTTGTGCCGATGTGCTTGAAGGCTGTTAACGTGCTCACGAAAAGAGTTTGGATAATCTAAAATGCAAAAATGATAAAAACACCTAGTCTAGAGTGAAAAAAATATTAAATATAGAATGATCTAAGGCGAAACTAATAAAGAAAGGCAGTCCAAAGTGTAAATTCACTTCTTGTTTTTGTTTTTTAAGTCTGCTTTTATTGAATTATCTACTACTCTACTCCTCCGTAGATTAGATTGAAAGTTATCCGCAATCTGTATTTGAAAGTTGTTTTTGAAATTTCTATTTGAAAATTTTAACTTCAGATTTGAAACTTTCAGCTCATGTTTTTAAACTTTGAACTCAAACTTAAAAATATATCTCAATGCTCGTTGCCTCATTGTTTGAAGATATCTTAAGGTGGATCCTAAGTAGCGTGCAGAAGTTTCTCCAGATTTGCAGGTGTGCTTGGAAAAGGCACAGACGTGGCTCTACATTTTCTGAAAAGTAAAAAAAACAAAACAAAACAACTTGTTGAGTGCTGCTCCCATAGGGTGCAGGGAAACGAGAAAGAGATTGTATTCTTTTATATGGAGTATTGCTTGAAGCTACGCATAAACTTGAGGCTGGCTTAAAGTTAAAGCTAAGGCCAATCCACAGATTTTTTTTTTTTTTTCTATTCTAAAAAAATCCACAATTTTTTTTATCGTTTGAGATCGGCCTCAACGCCCACACAGTTATCGTCGCATTCTCTCGTCTATGACCGTTTCATATGCTACCAGATTTTCGGTTTTTCCACAAAATTTGCTCGATTCTGAAACAGCTGGAAGAGCATGTTTGCTAGCCAAGGTAGGATATTCCACCCGGGGTAGAGCATCGTGTTGTGCTAGACACCTTGACCATCGAAGCGTGCTAGTAGCAACTAGCAAGGAGCACTCCAGCGAACTAATTCTCTTTTAAAAGAGGGTAGCGATGAAGAATCTATCATCTCATCTACTTTTATCATCAAATTTATAAATCATCCCTAAATTACTTAATATTAAAATCAAATCTAAATGACTAACAACATATGAAATCAAAACTAAAATGAAAATTATATATATAAATAGATAACACATTTCTTAAATATATTTTATTTGTTTTAGTCAATATTATAATACTCTTTTCGTTTCTTTTCGTTTCATGTTATAAGTCGTTTTGATTTTTAATCATTTTTTTTAAATTTGATCAAATTTAAAAAAATTAGTAATATATACAACACAGATTAGTTTCATTAAATATAATATTGAATATATTTTAATAATATGAATGTTTTGAGTTAAAAATATTGTTATATTTTTATACAAATTTAGCCAAACCTAAAGAAATTTGATTCGTTAAAAAGTCAAAACGACGTATAATAGGAAATAGAGAGAGTATATTTTATTAAAAGCAAATTTTTCTAAAGGATAATGTGACTTTGTGGTTTTAGCTTTAAGACATGACAGAAGTCGATCTTTGAGGGAATACACTTTCAAAATATGGTTATTTGTTATTAGACACCGTGACCATTAAAATATATATATTCAGTACAAATAGAATAGAGAAATAGTGTGTAAGGTCAAAAATACCCTTGCACCCACCTGTCATATTCTTCCTCTTCCTCCCTATTACCCTTGGCCACTCCATGTCGACATCATCACCAGCTACACAGCTAATGCATCGTCCCCGTCGGCCTTCTTCTTTCTCTAACGTCCCCGGGTCGCTTTGGCAGGGCCCCAGTGCGATGTGTGTACTCAGCGCGTGCAACATTATGAGAGAGAGGAGGAACATGTGGCAAGACACGTTACGACATGGTGCTGGATTGCTGGTTGACCAGCGCCTATCATAGTGAGGGAGGGGAGGGTATAGGGAGAAATAAAGATAAGAGATGGGAGACTGGGCCAGGGGTGGTCGTGCGCGGCAGCGAGCAGCATCGTGCGACAAGGTCGAGGCCAGCGGAGACCATGGTCGCGCGCATAGGGACTGACGCGGGCTAATCTGTGCAATAAGGACAGGCTGCATGGCGGCTGGCGTGGACGTAGGCGGTGTCACGGAATGGGGCCGAGCGACAAGGGCAGGCAGAAGCCACGCCTATGTAGGCATGGGCGGAGCTGGGCACAAGCCAGGCTAGCACGAAGCCAGGCTAGCACGGTGGGAAGGGATAGGGAGAAAAGGAGGAGAGAGATGGGGGCTGACATATGAGGCTAGGGGTATTTCTGACATTTCACATTGTTTATCTTTCTTATTCAACCGAAAATGTATATTTTAATCAGTACGGCGTCTAATAGCAAATATCCACATTTCGATATTGTCTTCCCTGAAACATTGATTTGTATCGTGTCTTAAAGATAAAACCATATATTCGTAGTGCAGTGTAGCTATATTTGACTTTATTTAATTCGTAGAAAAGGAGGTCATTGAACTAGTTTCCTCCTAAAGAAAAAAGCTAAGTGCTATCCACGATCAGCGGATGGTACTCCCTTCGTTCCATAAAAAACCACACTAAAATAAAATGTGATATTTTTATACATTTAATCTAAATTCTGCAATGCAACAAATCTGAACAATTCATATTCATTATAACAAAAAAATATTTTATCTTATTTTATTTTAGGTTGTTTTTTTGTGAGACGACGAAAGTCCCCGTCCGTCCAAACTCCAAAAACGCTGTGGGGAGCAACCGCGGCACGGCGCAGCCACACTGCGCGTTGCTGCGCGAGGCGCGAGCAGGGCTCAGCCAGGTGACGGCGCCCCGCACGCACACGACACGACACCAACGACACGACACGACGCCTCCCTCCCTTTCCTCTCCTCCGCCGTTCGCCTCCACCCACCACCACCCACTCCACCGTCCCCCGCTCTTCCCCCATTGCTGCCTCCTCTTCGCCGCTGGCCGTCGCCTGCTTCCCTCGCACCGCACGGCACCGCACGGCCGCCTCTTCCCAGCACCGGCCGCAAGCTCCTCCCGAGACGGCGTCTCTGCTCTCTAGCATCGAGCTTTTCCTCCTCGGCTCTCGTTGGTAAGCCCTCGATTCCGGTTTCCCATGCTTGTCCTCCAACCTGCCGTGTTACGTCCAGTCCCAACGCTCACCCTCCGATTAATGGCCAGTTTGTTCCTCGTTAGTTGTTGCAGTATTATACTAAGCTCTGGCAGCAATACGCCGGTCGGCCATGCATCAGTCTCGTTTTCATTAGTTTTGTTGTTTGCAGCAGGTATACCCTGTTTCGCTAGCTTAATCAATCATTTCGTTGCCGCTATTTTATTTTGTATTTTAATACTCTCTTCGTCCCAAAATAAGCAAAGCTTGGATAAACAGATTTATAGTATTAAGATGTGTTACATCTAATGTCACGTCCAGAGTTAGGTTGGGTTGGGTACTTGCATGTTGCGTCTATGAAGCAATTTCACAAATTTGATGCTCATCCGGTTCTTAATTCCACATTCTGTTGTGTTTTTCAGTTGAGAAAAGGCAAATCAAGCTGGCAATGTGCTAAGAGAGCAAATCTCTGTGGTGCACATCTCGCGGACATACATGCTATGTCGACAAGGCGGCATTTTGCAGTATTTACCACCGCAAGCCTCCCATGGATGACAGGAACGGCCATCAACCCGTTGTTCCGGGCGGTCTATCTTGCAAAGGATGGGGATAGGGAAGTCACGTTGGTAATCCCCTGGCTTTCTCTGAGGGATCAAGAATTGGTTTACCCAAATAAGATTGTGTTCGATTCGCCTTTGGAGCATGAGGCCTATGTTCGTCGCTGGATTGAGGAGAGGATCAGATTCAGACCTTCCTTCAGCATCAAGTTCTACCCTGCGAAGGTACATTGATTCATGTGGTGTATATGCCATCTCAAGTGGATAGATATATTAACACATATGAGTTCATTAGCCCTGGACTTCTAGTCTGTGAGTGTTTTTCTTTAGGTGGTGCTTTTTTTTTCTCTGTACCTTTTTTTCCTACTTGATGCAATTTCGCCAAGTCTTCTATGAATTCAACAAGAAAGGGTTATCTATTCTTCTGCTTCACTTGGAAAGTAAAATCCTAGTCAAATTGGTTAAAATATTTACTGTTGATAGAAGTTGATTTACCTAACCATGGAGTTATGGTAAACCTGGATCAGTTCTGTCAGAAACTCAGTCCCCTTACTTGCAGCTAACTTAAACAAAATGTAGCTCAACACAGATGATGTGGTGCATATACCATGTAGATCTTGCACTGTTATCCTCCATCTAGTAAAAATCATATTTACATTTTTTTAAAAAAAACTGCTTTAGGGATTTTCAGGAGAACTTAGACCCTTTTTTCTCTATGGTGCAGCTTTCTAAAGGGATTTTTAGGAGAACTTTTACCTTTTCTCTTTCTATATGGTGCAGTTTTCTAAAGAACTGAGAAGTATTCTACCTGTTGGAGATATCACAGAATGTATTCCAGATGAAGTGGCTGACGTTGCTGTTCTGGAAGAACCTGAACATCTCAATTGGTACCACCATGGGCGCAAATGGAAAATTAAGTTCAGGCGAGTGATAGGTGTGATTCACACAAATTATATAGCATATGTGAAAAGAGAAAAGAATGGACAAGCAATTGCCTGTTTTATGAGGTACATGAACACCTGGGTTACCCGGATTTATTGTCACAAGGTAACGTCAATGTCATGCATAAAAACAATTAAAACCCCAAAAATTATGGTGAATAGCTGAGGATGCATATTTCCCATTTAATATGTTCTAATTTTACATGTTGTCTTGATGGAAATGTAAAATAGAAAGTTGGAGGGATACATGTCTGTTTGAATTTTGCTGTCTGAATGCATTTGGTTGACTTTTGCTCCAGTATGTATTTATTGAATTTAAACCACCCAAAACTCCCAGAATCATCATCTCCTTATTAAAGCATGCAATACTGACTTCTGTGGATTTTAAAACAGATTATCAGATTGTCAGGTGCCACTCAAGATCTTCCCAGATCTGTTGTGTGCAATGTCCATGGCGTGAATCCAAAATTTCTTGAGGTAGGCAAACTAAAGTTGAAGCAGCTGCAGAATGGGGAGATAGCCTTCACAAAAGGGGCATACTACATTGGAAAGATGGTGTGGAGTAAAGGATACAAGGAACTTCTGGACCTGCTGTCCAAATATCAGAGCAAATTGGTGGGTCTGGAAGTAGATTTATATGGTAGTGGAGAAGATTCCGATGAAGTTCGAAAATCTGCAGAACTTCTGAGTTTGGCCGTGAAGGTTCACCCAGGACGTGATCATGCAGATCCCCTATTCCATGAGTGAGTTCTGTTATTGCTCAAAATGTTCCTTCCGTCTTCTTAATTATTTGAATGAACATGATGGTACAACTAGACAAGTTTAACCAGCTACCTTTTTCATTGTTGAAAAATGAGTTTGAGGGTTGTATCATTATAATTCATTGCAACAATGCAAGGTTACTGAATTAAACAAAACTTTGAACACAGGCTGCATAATGAGGTAAGAGAAGGAACTGAGAGTGCTACATCACCTAGCAATGTAATAAACTTATAATACTCAACATATGGCAATGGTTTGTGTGGAAACTGAAACCATATGGCATATGGCAATGGTTTGTATGTTTTGTCATTATGAGTATATTTTGTCATCTATATTACATTTAGCATATGGCAATGGTTTGTCTGGATGCTGAAGCACTTCAATTTTCCAACAGCTATAAAGTATTCATCAACCCTAGCACAACAGATGTGGTCTGTACAACCACCGCCGAGGCCCTTGCAATGGGAAAGATTGTCATATGTGCCAATCACCCTTCAAACGAGTTCTTCAAGCAGTTCCCTAATTGCCGGACCTATAACAATGAGGAGGAATTTGTACAACTAACGCTGGATGCTCTAGCAGAGCAGCCTGCTCCACTGACAGACATGCAGAGTCATGACCTATCTTGGGAGGCAGCGACCGAGAGATTCATGGAAGCTGCGGAGCTGAACCTTCCTATCTCAACAGAGCCAAGAATCCATCAAGCATCCAAGGCCTCTCTCCCTGCTTTTCTGAGGACTCGTAAACTGAAACAAAGCTTGGAGGATGCATCAGTTTACCTACATCAAGCACTCTCAGGACTTGAAGTCACCCGGCGTGCCTTCGGTGCTGTTCCGAAGACGCTGCAACCTGATGAGCAGCTGTGCAATGATCTAGGTTTGGCTCCTCCCGCCAAGAAAAAAAGGCTGAAATTGAAGCTGATGACCTGACGATGTAACTTCTCTTGTGCCCCTAGTTGCATTGTGTCATTTCCTTTTCTGCACATTATATCCGAGGAGTATGTATGAATCCTAATGGAGGATCAGTGCCTTTTTCATTAGTATGATTACTTAGTTCAGGATGTAAATTACACTACAAATGTAAATTGGACTATTGGAGACTTTGGAGTACTAGCACTAACTTGGTGGCTTTATTGAAAATTCAAAACAGTGATGTGATTCTGCCCATCAGTGCCTTCTTAATGTAACATTACTTCTGTACTTCTCATCCTACATCGTGCGCTGGCAAATGCTTCTGAAGTTGAATTTCCACGGAACAGTATACTAATAAACTAGTATTAATCTTTCACCAATCTTTATTATTTTTCTACTACAAGGTTGCCATTTGCTTCTGAATAGTAACGTGCACGTTAGTACTATAGTATGCACTCATCCATTGCATTGCAAGTTGCAGCATGGTTCCCACACACTCGTTTGCACCTGCAGCAAAGTTGCAAGTTGATTGAGCAAGCACAGACTTATTAGCTGCTACTTAAGGCCTTTTCTGGATTGAAGGAGTTTTACAGAAAGTTTGATCAATTCCTGTAAAATTTCTGCTTTGTAGTACAGAGGAGCCCTGAAGCTTGATAGGGAAAGATGCAACCGTCGCATGGTAGGTACAAGCAGCTGCTAACAAGGCAACTGCAGATCGTACAACGGTCAGTTAACCTTGATTAGCACCTACTATTGATTTCGTCCAAACATCATTAGCTGGTGCTAGTCTAGAACTGGCGTGCTGTCACCACCAGAATGACTCTAGCGAACAGGATGCATGCCCCGGCAAGTTCTTCATGGTGCACAACTATGCATGTACGTGCACGGCACTATCAATGGATCGACCAGTAAATGATACTACTACTGCTCGTAATATAAGCAAAGTTTATATATGCGCAGAAGACAACACAGCACATTCAACTGGAGAACAATATAACATCGTTATTTGCTCGTACTAGACTACTGATTAGTTTGCCTCTGATTCGAACCAGATGATGCATAAATTTGTATACATGTATTATTTAGGTTCTCGAACTTTAAAATGTATTTTGAGTCTTTGAATTCATCTTTGATGTCATACAGATTCAAACCAGCTTTAGCCCGCTCGTGCTAACATAGCATGTCACGCTCGTGCTAACATAGCATGTCACGATGACGCCTATGTGTCATTAGAACCCATATATTAGTCACATAGAAAAAATATCATCTCTCGTCTCTCTCATACTAACTTATTGTATTTGTAGGCGCCTCTCTGGCGAAAAGATGTTTTTATTTTTTTTTTGAAATGTAGGTTTTCGTCAACACGTAGGTGTCATTGAGACACGTCATGTCAGCACACGAAGCAGGATGAAGCCCGTTTGAACCTTTATGATACCTGTCATAAGTTCAAGAACCCTAAAATGTATTTTGTGAGTTCAGAGATCTAGATGACCATACCAACTACATGAATTTTAGGGACTACCCGTGCACTTCACCCTTTGGATTTGAAGTTGTTTGGATTTTCCTCTAAGCACATAATTGTACGAAAATATATGGATTGCGATGCATTCAAATTTTGAATATGATTATAATTACTTTCTCTGTTCCATATTATCATCATACAAGTTTTTCTCGAGAAAAACTTAACAACGATGCATGCATTTTATTTAAATGTGAGTATGTGGTGGAAAAGAATGAAGCATGCATGCTTTAACTCCCCATATGCAAAAAAAAAACAAGCGCTTACCTACCCTTAAATGCATGCATACTCAATTTACACGTATAAATGCTATAATGTTGTACGTCATATGAAGAGACAAGGATTATATGATAATCAATTTGGAATGTCTGATTTTTGGTTATACAATGATCAATATGAAATGAAGAAAGTACTCCTTCATTCCAATTTGATCATCATATTTGTAAATGGCATCAAAGACCAAGGCAAGAAAACATCATTCCTTCTTAAATTAAATCTCATCGATCAAAGTGTTGTGTTAGGCATGCATGTGAACATACAACAATGTCATTTATTCTTGCACACATTAACAAACAGATATGTAACTATATCATTTACTCTTGCACGAGTAAACAAATAGACACCGGTTAAATAATGATCAATTTGAAAATACCTATTTTCATAGGATGGAGAGAGTATTCAAATTGTTGGGTTAGATTTTGGGGTTGGGGTTGGGAGAGGTGTGAAGCGAGAGGATTCGGTTTAGAGGAGTGGGTGGGCAGGCAGTGTGCAACAGACAAGGACAGACGGCAAAGCATTGGGGGAAAAGCAAAAAGGGGGAGGGGAGAGACAAGGACAGACGGCAAAGCATTGGGGGAAAAGCAAAAAGGGGGAGGGGGAGGTGGCTGGCCAAGTGGGCCTCGCCAGCATGTTAACTTCTTTCGACATTAGGAAGGCCGAAGCGGCGCCACAGGGCAATGGTGGAGATATAGGGCATCAAAGCTAACCTAGATGGCCGCATCGTGAGGAGGTCAAGCTTGATGGCATTGTTGAGAGATCGTCGACGTGAAGTAGCAGCAGCAACACTACGTCGTCGAGGAGGTCGCTGTCTTCTTATTCCCTCAAGCCGTCTCTTCGTGTGGACACGTTGGAGGAGGATGAGAGGATAAGGCGGAGGGAGAGATAACCCTTGGGTCGGTTGTTAACGTCAGAATTTGGTAAGCCCCGGAGCCCCAATCGATTGGGTTCATGTCGGCTCAAAGCTAGTATCGGCTTAGAGTTCTGCATCAGCCGATTGGGAGTTTTTTATTATTTTCAGCAGTCGAATTCTTGTTAGATTCGATTTGGGAATATCTTATCCAGAAGACACTGAGTTCAAAAAGGATACAACTTGTATCTATTAATTAGGAAGAATTTGTTAGCTTTCTATTTTATCTTTAGGAAAGTTTGTTAGTATCCAATAAGGATTCGGTTTGTTTCTTTTTATCTTTTAGGAAAGATTGAGTCGTAATCTGTTAGGATCTTTGTTAGCCCGTGGGTATAAATATGTAAGTCCAGGGTTCATGTAATCTATCCTCATAATCAATACAATTCGGAACATCGCCACCTTTTACCTAGGAGTGGGCATAAAA
This sequence comes from Oryza australiensis, assembly GCA_019925245.2. Classification (NCBI taxonomy): domain Eukaryota; kingdom Viridiplantae; phylum Streptophyta; class Magnoliopsida; order Poales; family Poaceae; genus Oryza; species Oryza australiensis. Next base: position 8,445,837 of record JAIFGZ020000116.1, on the reverse strand, counting down.
ACCGAACCCGAAAAAATCCGAACCCAAATCCGAAATACCCGAAACCCGAAAAGTGAACTCGGGTAGGTAATTTAAAAACCCGAAATTATTTCAGGTTATTCGGGTAGTGATTGGTGGTACCCGAATAACCCGACTACCCGAACTAAAATCCTCGCTCGCGCCCGCCCGTGCTACTGCCTGCCCGTCCGAGTTCGCACCATTCCGCACGCGCGTGCCGCCTAACCCTACCGAGGCGGGCCGAGGCGCCGCCGCCGCCTCGGCCTCCGCCTCGCAGGCCAAGCCGCCGCCGCCGCCTCGGCCTCTCCGTCCTCGCAGGCCAAAGCCGCCGCCGCCTCGTCCTCGCACCGGCGGAGCCGTTGCGCCGCTCGGCCCTCCGCCTCGCGCCAGTAGTTGCTCGTCACTTGCCCCTCGTGCCCGTGGCCGCTCGCCGCTCACGCAGTCGGCGGTCGCTCCTCACGTCATCACCGCTCCGCCCTCGTGTCGTCGCCGCTTGACCTCGCGCCATCGCCCCTCGCTCACCGCTCCGCCCTCGCTCGCCGCTCGCCGGCCTCACCCGCCTCCACTTAGGCTCTCCTCTCCTCCTTCGGCCGATTAGTATATTTCGGGTAATTCGGGTTACCCGAAACCCGAACCCAAAATAATGGATACCCGAAATTTCGAGTAATAGGGTGATCGGGTAATATTTCGGGTATCATTTTTGAAAACCCGAACTACCCTACTGAAATTTCGGGTAAACCCGAATGCCCACCCTACTTTTACCTTTTCCACTTTGTTCATCATCCGGCGAGACTTGACACCGGACGCAGGGCTGCATCGGTTAGGTTCGATCTCCGGCGATCCGGCGAAGGGGTAAGTTCATGGGTTGCCTGTCTGGTATATTGTCTCTATCTTTAGCTTCATTACTGTTTATAGTCGCATCGACTTAGTTAGGACTTTTTCGGTTAGGTCCGATATTCTGATCAAGTTGATGTTTCTTTAAACGTAATGTCACTTTAGATAGATTTGTTATATCTATCACATTAAACAGATCTATCAGCTCATTGAGTATTAGATTATCGTATGCAATCTCGTGCTGCATCGGTTAGGTCCGATCTACTATATTGTTATTGATAATGTAAGTCTTGGTAAACCGATAGGTTGATGCTAATGTTTAATGTTTCATCGGAGGGTTAGCCGATCTTATCTGATGTGTTAAATTTCCTCTTGATGTTTTTGCCGCTTTATGTTTCGCTTGCTTTGTATGTCTTGTCGGTGACAAGATCAAACGACCCACTCGCGTTTTATTAATTTTAGGACCTGCTTTGAAGCTGAGTAGATCTCTCAGGTTAACATGTGTCGGTGTCAACCTATCTTTTGGTACGCACAAATTTAACGTCAACACCGGCGTCACAAGATGCATGGCTGCGCGTGGAATTCGTTATCGTTTTACATTTATGTTTTGCTGCGACACTCGAACGTGTGCGTATTAGACACATCCAATTATATTTGCTACAGAAAGTACATTTGAGTACTATAATCAACAGATTCGGACCTTCTTTCAAACATAAAAAATATTACATTATTTTCGTAAGAATAATTTTTAAAAAAATACCAGTAAAATTCCTCGGTCAAAAAGAGCAAGCTTACCAGTAGAGCTAATTATCACCAACAAATTCATATTAGAGCTAATCTGTATAATAGAGGAGCTATATAAGAGCCCGATCAAAACCGATTTTCAAAACACTATTCTCCTCATTTTTTACTATTCTCCTCATTTTTTATTAGTACGCTTTTAAAACTGTTAAATGATACATTTCGTACAAAAATTTTTTATATAAAAGTTGCTTAAACATCTAACAAATTTATTTACATATGCTAATCACGTTTTTTTACGTGCGGCTATCAAAACCGATTTTCAAAACACTATTCTCCTCATTTTTTACTATTCTCCTCATTTTTTATTTATTAGTACGCTTTTCAAACTGTTAAATGATACATTTCGTACAAAAATTTTTTATATAAAAGTTGCTTAAACATCTAACAAATTTATTTACATATGCTAATCACGTTTTTTTAAGTGCGACTAATTATCATCCGCAATAATCAGTTTCGATCGAGCTAAGTTTAAATCTCATTTGTTCTCCATTCTCTTTCTCTCTCCTATATAATTAATGCATTTACAAACAGCTTTGGCATATTATAGTAGCTGCTATTAATTGCTCTATGGAGGCCACACTTAAAAACCAGCTCCCCAAAATTCAACAGTTAGTGATCAGCACCAGTAGTGGTTCACTTCCTTTTCACGGAACAATTAGATCACCTGATCGGCTAGCCGTGTCGCGATCAGACCGACGCGGAGACGACGACCGGTACGCCAGTGACCGTTTCCGGCCGCCCATCTCTTCGTCCCCCACGATCCTGACCGTCGATCCAATCACGCCCGAGCCCGCGCCGGCGGGGTTGTTATTATAACGATAACTTAAGCAGTTATATACATGCATCACATGATCCAAAACAAAAAAAAATCAAGCTATGTTATAGCAAAAACACTATAGCAGAGATGTATGATGCTGTAGCATTATTTTAGAGTCGTTGGATAAAAAAATAGACGGTCAAGATTGTATGCGCAACTGCATTCGATCTCATTCCGCGCCCGCCCCAGCCACCGCTTTTCCCGCGAGACAGCGACGCGTGGGCCCCATCCCGCCCCGGCCCGGTCCATGGGCCCACCTCGCTCCCCACGGCGCGAGCTGCCGGCGCGGCGGCCCTGTGGCGAGTCGACACGCGGTGGCGAGGCTTTCGTCCTCCATGTGGGCAAGTTGGGCCGGCCACTTGCCGGTGGGGTGGGGCCCTGCGCGGGCGTGGCGCGAACGAACGTGTCGCGGTCGGCGCCGGCGCACACGTGGCGGGAGGCTCGGCTGGGTGGGGGGGGGCCGGGTAGACCGTGTACCCTCGGGGACCGCGCGGGTGGGCCCACGTGTCGGTGAGGAGTGCTGGGTGTGGATCGGGTGCGAAGAGGGGAGGGGTACCTGAAAAGGATGGGGGCCACTGTGAAAGTTGGGTGACGCGGGGTCCACCTGACGACGTAGCAAAAGGACTGCAGGAAGTGGTGGTGATCTTTTTGGTCCTTCCAAATCGCCCGTTGCGCCGAGCCGAGCCGAGCCGAGCTGCGATTCTGATCTCAGCTCGGCTCTCCTCTACTAGGATATGGTGATGCTTCGTATCCTCGGCGCGAGCCGTGAGCCTATGCACCGTGTCCCGCTTGGTCGGCTCCTCCTCCTCCTCCTCGCGAGGTGGCGTGCGAGCCGCGCCACGCGTCGTCCTTGAATCGACACGTGTCGCGCGCCGCGTCCCGGGTGTTTGCCGTTCCGACGAAACCCCACGCCCCAAAAGCGAAAGCGAGCCGACCCCGAAAAGGAGGATTTTTTTCCTCTCTCTCTCTCTGCGCGGCGAAGCGCCTCCTCTCTCCTCTCCTCCCCTCTCCTCTCCGCCGCGGAGAGGCGCAGCTAGGCCGCGCGGAGAGGACGGCGCGTGCCCCCAATGGCGGCCACCTAGTCCCCTCCGAGGAATCCTCGTAAGTCGCCTCTTTCTCTCTCTCTCGCCGGCGACCAGCATCTCGCCGCGGCGGGCGCCAGCAATGGCTGATTCCGCGCTCGGTTCTTGGCTCACCACCGTGGTGCCCCTGTTTCTTGGTTGGTCCCTCTTCACGCCAGGCGCTTCTTCTTCTTCGTCTCGGATGCGAGAGCTTGCTGTGATTGCTAGCTAGCTTCCCGGAATGGAGGGCTTCTCGAGGGACTTGCTGTGCGGCATCGGCAGGGGAGGAGACGGGCCCCGCCGCGAGGTGAGGCCGCGCCTGGACGTGGAGGCTGAGGAGGTGGAGCTCAACCTCGGGCTGTCGCTGGGCGGCCGGTTCGGGCTCGAGAGGAGAGGGGAGAAGCTCGCCAGGTCGTCGTCGGTCGCGGCCATCTTGGCGGCGCCGGAGGAGGTTGCGCCGCCTGCGCTCTTCAGGACGAGTTCGCTGCCGACCGTGGCTGCCGCTGAGGCGGCGAAAAAGCAGTGCTTGGATGACTTGAGCTGTTGCCGCCCGAGCAGCAGCGTGGAGGCGGAGCCCGCGGCGAGGCTGCCGGCAAGCGGGAGCCCGTCATCGGGCTCGTCGGACGGCGAAGGGCGCAGGCTGGAAGGTGCGTCATCGCTTCTTTCCATAGGGGCGTGTGCTATCTATCTTTAGCTTTTATGATTTCATACCTACCGATGTTAACTGCGATTCTTTGGTAATACTACGCTGCTAATTATGCAAAACAGACACGAATTGTTTGGGTGAATGCTATGAGATTTGCACGTCTTCAGATGAAATGCACATTGGGAAATGTGAAATTGCCTTGCCATATGTCATGCACCTGACGTCCTGGTGGTAAATAAAGTTTGGATTAAGATGCGTGTTTGGGCGTCGGTCTTTGGCAAGCTAATGAGATCTTCCATCACTGGTGCTTCCTCGTTAACACCGAGGACTGTAATTTCGATTACAAATTATCCAACTGTGAAATTCGTCTGTTTTAACCCTTCTGGAAAAAAAAATCTTCTGTTTACAACTGTTGCTTCCATTATCTAAAATGTTGTTGCTATCAGTATATAGTTTTTAGCATCGTGCTGCTGGCTTGGCAAGTCAGTGTCAGGATATTTGTTCTTCAAGTAGCCCTTTAAGTCACATGACATGCACAAAAGGAATCTTAATGGGTATTGTTCTTCCTTGTTCTGTAACTTTCTAATTTCACCTGCAGTAGACTTGCTTCGGTATTCCTTTTGTAGGAACGCCTACAATCCTTTAAACACAAAGGGCGAGGAGGGGAATTAAGTTAATATGGATAACTGCTAGAAGGGGTAACTTTGTGGTTAACTGAATTCCTAGATCTTATTCAACTAAGCAAACAGATTTAAGCAAGCTAGTTTTTGATCCGTGAAGATAATAACCACAATGCAGTGACTAGTGGCAGGACACAGAGTGCAGTGTTTACAGTGATGAACAAATGAAGATAAGCACTCGAGATTAAGGAAAAATCATCTTTTATGTTTCTAAACTAAGGAAGACTAATTATGCTTTGCCTTTGTTCAATTCATAGGGACTCTTCATTGCATGAAAGAAACTATAGCACTCAGTCGTCAGCAGTTAGCAGAATTAATTTGAGCCTAGGTAGCATGCATGGTAGAAATTGAAGAAGTCTTTCGTACTACTAGGATCTGAACTAGTAATTAGATACAGAGTGGTTACTGGTTACCAAGTTTCTTCTAATACATATTTTCTCTTATTACTTAATAATCACACTACTTCAACATCAGAAAGAAAGGTGTCCTATGTGTGGATTCAAGTGTTAATTGGTTGCATAGCATTTTATTTCCAAGGGAGGTGTGAACACCATTTTGTTAACGTCAAGAACATATTTTTGATAATTTGCAAATTTTGAAAATGGTAGTTAAAGTAAAATATATGAATTTCAACTCTCAAATGGAAACTAGCTTTTTGGGGGAGGCATAATTTTTCTATGGTGAACTAATCACACCTCACTTCTTAGTCAATAATGATTTTGGTCCTTGTAATGCAATCTAATATGTATTCCTCATTAATGACAGCAAGCAAGAGTTTTACGTACACATTGAGTTATGTCTTTGGATGAATGTTGGTACCCTTTGTTAGTGGTAGCCTAACCTAATGCAGTGTTTATTTTGAAGCTTCCAGCAATAATACAAGATGTTCTATTAGCATAGTAGCAACAAAGGACATCAGCAGATTTGTTTGTGTGTTACTCCAAATAACAGGTAGCAAGTTCATGGTGGAAATGTACATGGAGCTTGCAAACATTGGCTAATTATGGAGCAAGACAAATTGGGTTGAGTGACGGTTGATGTTAATTGCATTTTGTTTCATTATCTAATATTTAACAACAATAATAACAGGTGCAACAGCACAATGTACATATGTAGGTGTTGAATCAAGGTCGATGCTACCTGGGTAGCTACCTAGGCTTTAGACGCCAATCCTCACAGGCAGCTAATAGCCCGTTAGTTGTCTTGTATTTTCAAATTACCATATAGGTGTGATGATGTAAGAATGGAGCTTTACTTGCACATTGTGCACACTGCATGTCAATGCTGCCGTATATGGCAAGATGAAACAAAAATAACATTAGAAGTCATTTTTAAATTTTCCAATTCTAGTGCAATTTGATACTAGAGTTTGCATGTTGCATGCCCTCCCCTTCCAACTTGTCGCTAACTTCTGGTTCTGGCACTGCAGTAGGGCTGTGCACAGTAAGTAATCTGAACCTGCCCAGGATGAGCTCCTAGAGGCAGGTGAAATTGGTGAGCTGCAGGATAGGCAACTACCTCTGCGGTCTGGGAGGATTCAGATATTACTTTACTACTGACCTGGTTTAAGGGAAAACATACCCCTTTTCCCTAAGAAATGTGAATTAGGAAGGATTGGTCGACAATAGTACAGTCCATAGTTCGTGTCAATGGGTGTAATTTCATTGTGCGAAAGATGAAGACCCCTTGACTGTAACAACCTAGTGGACTTGCGTTCAAAACAGACAAGCTCGAAAGATCGGTGGAGATAGCTCCTATCAGTGGACAACTGTCAAAAAGAAGACGGTTGGAAGACAAATGGAATGCAGTTATTCACGGAATTGGACCTTACTCTTGCTTATACACCATTTGAAGTGGTGGTAGGAATGTTTCTAGAATCGTATTAGTAAAGCCTCGTTCTCTGTTATGCTCACATTGCTTTTGAAGTGTCTTGTTCTTCCTGTTCTAACCTATCGTTTAGCCAGGCATGTCGATATATTGTTCTGGGCCTATTTCGTCATTGATGTTGGACCAATTGGGGTCCGAACTCCGAACGCCAAAAAAATTTGATCGGAGGGAGTACACTGCGTAGCTGCGATATTACATATTTCCAAAAGAAAACAGAACACACTGAGTACGATAAGAATGTTACCGAGCAAATTTAGTTTAACCCATTTCTTTCAGGCAGTTTATCTCGTATTCTGAAACTTATAATATTCTGTTTAATTTAGAATATGGCAGATTCCGGAACAGTTTAACTAACCATATTTTCTCTTCCGTAGTGAATATGACAGACACACTCATGAGAACAAGTTCACTCCCTGCCGGCATCGAGGATGAATGGAGGAAGCGAAAGGAAGCTCAGAGTCTGAAGCGACTCGAAGTGAAGAGGAAGAGAATTGAGAGGAGGAACTCTCACACTTCCAACGTTTCCAAAGAGGCTGTTGGGCAGATATTAGAAGAGATGAATGCAGGAGCTGAGAAAGTAGAAAGTTGTGATGATATTGCTAAAGGCAATAAGAAGACAGGAGGAAATGTGAACCATAGCAGTGATAAAAACCGCTGCACTGGACTTCCTCCAGTCCACCGTGTCACGTTTACTCAACAACGTGGCAGTCTGTCCGGAATACCAACAAAGCATATTCCAGCTGTGAAAGGTAAATCGCTTACGTTTTGTCGTTTTACATTATAGATACGTGACAAAATTTTCTTGTCAATCTAGCTTCAAGCGTGATTGTTTGATATGATATTGCACTATTTTGTAGTTTCATGTTTTGTTTTTTATGCTTGTCACAACCTTTAGACTCAGCCTCTCCATTATGTTCATGTAGATCTCTCGTGTCTGAGGGCTTTTAGATGCTCAATTTTATTTATATTGCTCTCATTTGTGTGAGTTTCAAGTCAAATGTCTTGAATGTGTAAGTGGGCATGGTTGGTGCCAGATACTGTTATGTTAGGCACTGTGTGCAATGTTTTTTCCCTAACTGGCAGATCAACTAAAATAAATTATGTTGTAACAAATGACTAATTTAGTGACCTGGATTGCATGACCCTGCCTCAGGTCAAAGGATGGAAACTACTTCCAGACTTAAAAAGTATGGAGGGTCCACAGAAAACATGTATGACAAGGATCAATAGGTTATGTTCTTAGATGAAAATATCAGCTATTGGTCATCCTTCCTTCCTTCCTCAGTGTCTATGAAAAGGGTCTAATTTTGAACTGCATATCAACATCAGATATACATGGTTAACACGCTAATAGCTGATAGATGGGTGTTTATTTGCATCGAGTATACCTTTCATGAGGTTTGCTTATGTTTCTCATTAAGGCCTGTTTGTCTGTCCTTCCAGGATCTGCTGATGCCGAAGAGCACAATGTTCCATCGGCCGCTACTGAGCACCAAAATGGTGCAGCCGTAGCAACACCGCCATTTTCGGCACTGGCGGTGAGGGCGGTAGCTCTTGCTTCCAGGGGAGAGCAGCTGCATGCTACAGGAAGAGTTGCAGCAAGAGCCAAGAGCATGGGAGATGTGGAGAGGATCATGATGCAGGAGATGCCATGCGTGTGCACCAAGGGGCTCCCCAATGGCAAGAGGGTCGAAGGCTTCCTGTACAAGTACAGGAAAGGTGAGGAGGTGAGGATCGTCTGCGTGTGCCATGGCAGCTTCCTGACCCCTGCTGAGTTTGTGAAGCATGCCGGAGGTGGAGACGTCGCGAACCCGCTTCGGCACATCGTCGTCAACCCTATTTCCCCATCCTTATACTGAACCTCTCTGCCTGCTCACTGCTGCTCTTGCAAGTGTTACTATAGCTTCAGCCTTCACCTTAGCTTCAGAGTTCAGTTCAGAGTAGAATCTGATTGTGAGACTTGTCTTAATGTTACAAGTGTTTATTATGCTAAGGAGACGGTGGGAGATTTGCTCCTTGCTGACATAAAAGTGGTAACATGGCTCCGTTGATCATTTGTTGAATAGTTCTACAGCTTCTTTTGTTCAAGCAGGTTGACACAGAAATTCATCCTCGTCCAAGTTTCTCTGGCAACAAAGATGTCCTAGACTCCCTAGTATGTTCAAGCTACCACTAGCAAATTCCCAGCCAGTAGTACGTAAATAAATCTCAAGTGAGCAGCATGATCCATAGAGAGATGTTACAGTCCCGACATTGGATAAAAAAACCGCCCATGAGCGGTATCTTCATATTTCACGAAAATCATTGATAAACCAATAAAACCCGGTGAAATTCAGACAAAACTTGTCAAAAATTTAAATTTCAAGCGCTGCGATCACCAGCGAGAGCTGCACGGTGAGAGCGCGCACCGCGCAGCGTGCAATGCGCCTGTTGGGTCGGATCTATTCTCGATTCTCGGACCTTTTTGTTGTGCGCTAGCATTTGGCCCACGAAAAAGATAGGACACTACGGATCGGGCGCCTGATTTTTAAGAAAAAAGTCGGGCGCTCGTCCGCCGTTGCATCCATGCATGTTGCTTGCAAGCCATACATCTACTCCTCTAATACGTGCACAGAGGCGGATCAGGATCCGGGTTAGGAGGCTATAGCCCGGGGTATAGTTTAAATTTCCTACAAACAGCTGCTCATAAAAATTTCTAACATTTAGCTTAACACAGCTTCTTCTGCAAACACTTTATACAAACTTTTATTAATTAGTCCTTTCTAAATAGTTGAATAGTATTTCTAGATGTTCCTGTATATACATGTTCACCGTTCGCATCTGCTGCTCCAGTGACATATGCATGCTCACCACCCGCATCTGCTGCTCTTCTGACACATGCAACAACTATTCACTGATTCTTTTCCTTCTTAAACAAACTACTATTATACTACTATATAACTATTTATTTATAACACTTTAGATATTTTTTCATAAATTACTTACCCGATCTACAATATAATCAGTTGTTACATTCGTCAAAATTAAATCTTTACAGTAAGATTTTACACAATTATATTTTAATAAATATATATATATCCAAAGTTGTTTCACTACTCATTAGGAAAATATTTTAGTTTATTTTATCAAATGTTTTGAGGAGATGCAACAAAAAAAATATTGACTTAGTATAAACTTAACGATATATATTGACTGAATGATCTAGGTGTTGCGAACTGTGATAAGTGATTCAGTCAATATATATAAACTAGGCTTGTTGCTCGTGTATCGATGCTACTTTTTTTTTAAGAGAACGCCACCACCCACCATCACAGAACCATCAGGCAAGCTATCCACTGGCTTCCCCATTGGGGTATCTTCATGTGCATAGCTTCACACCAGCTTTGCAGCCTGGACTTCACCTCCTCCTTTTACAAACCTTTCTATTTCTGCAAGAACATCAGCTAGCATTTTATACAAACCCTGAAAAGGGGACTTCAAGATGATGCTATTAAAAACATAGTCCCAACAACATGCAGCGAAAATCACAAACCAAAGCCTTCTCCCTTTCTTGCTCTCTTTCTCAACCAGCTCAAAAAACTCCTGAAGGAAGTAGGAGCCCCATCCCACCCAGAAACCTCTCTAATTGCACATCAAGTAAATCTAGCTAGACTACGGCCACGTTTTTTATAGCTTCTCTACGTTAGATTGTTCTCGTTACTAAATGATACGAAAATTTTTTATATAAAAATTACTTAAAAATCTAATAAATTTATTTATTAATTTTTATAAAATTAATATTTAATTAATCATATTTCTCGTTTTACGTGTGGCTAATTAGCCAATCCCAACACCTAAAAAGAACGGGCCGTACATCTGAACAAAATATGTTAGTTTCCAACACCCCACACATTTGCAGCCTTCCTCTCCTACCCACTTCTTGTAAATTATCCGTTGTTTGTTAGCACGCTTTTTAAACGGTTAAATAAAATTTTTGTGTGAAAATTTTCTATATAAAAGTTACTTAAAAACTAATAAATTTATTTATCAATTTTTATATATTAATACTTAATTAATTATATAATTAATAATTACGTTTCTTGTTTTACTGTGGTTAATTAGCCGCTTCCAACAAAGAAAGACAGCACAAGGTAGCCTATCTCCATACACATATCCAGGAAGTTTTTATGTTTTAAAGGTATCTTACTCTTCCACATCACCTGCATCCGTTCATCTACTATCCCCCCCAAAGCTTAGAGTTCTATACATGGACTTTGAGCTGTAGCCCTTCTTGTCCATTGGCCATTTCAGCACATCCCACTCTTCCCCCAGCTGAACTTCCCCCAACATTTCCCACAACTCCTGTAAACTCTCTCTCTTCTCTCTTCCTCAAGGTTTCTCCCAAAAGTTAAATTCCATTCCCCTCCCCACCATACCTCTGTCACTGTTCTATTTTGATGATCACTGATTCTGTACAAATCTGGGAACTAAAGAGGGGTTTTTGTTACTATCAGAGTACCATAACAAATTGTAGTATTGAACACTGCAATATCACCATAATTTACCTTTAGTACCCTAGAGTATGTGATAAGTTCACAAGTATCTCCATGTAGGTTCGTATTGTAAATAAAACCACAGACATATACTCAAAAATTATAAAACGGAAATATAATATAATATAGAACTATACCGAAGCAATAATTTAGTTTTGCTCCAAAACAAAAGTGAGAAAACAGATAAATTTGAACCAAAAAAGGGTAGCAGTGTAGCTTCGCAATAACATAGCAATGGGTAAAATTCACGCTTTCCTAACAGTATGGCACTAAAGGCAAGTCTACCTTTTGAACCACTTTGGTTTAGCTGGTCTCTTATTTGCTGGTGGTGCAAAATCCGATTGAGAAGCATCAGATTGATGAGCAAAGAAGAGTTCATATTAGAATCAATTGGTTGCTGAACAGGTTCTTGGACAATTGATAGTCCATCCAACATCCAAATTTATTCACGGAGATTAGGTCCTGATTTACACTGTCTCTATTTAACTCTGAACCTGCATGTTATTTTTTAGAAAAAGAAAAAAACAAATTGGAATGTCAGAATGTCTAACAAGTATTAGCCCCAGGAACAAAGCATGGTACTAGTTCTACTTATTTCAGACAAACACATACCTTCCGGCAGATCATAAGAGAACAAGACATTAGCCCCAGGAACAAAACCAGTAGTCATTAAAAATAATTGGTAGAAATCCTGTGAGTAAGAGTAGAAACAAAGACATTTTGGCGAATTTGGGACGGCGCCAATGTTATTAGCGCCGTCATATTAAACAACGGCACCAACGCCGCCGCCGCAAAAAAGATTCATTCCTAAAATAAGTTTGTTCAAATCTCTATTTGTAAAATAAATTTTGAAAAAGTCTAAAATGTGAAAAGTCCAGGTGAGGGCACTAGCTCTTGCTTCCAGGGGAGAGCATCTGCTTACTGCAAGAAGAGTTTTAGCAAGTAGGGGTGAAAACCGTTCGGATAGTATCTGGTTTCCGTCTGGAAATTCGGATTCGGAAAGTGACGGTAGGATAATTTTCGAATAATATCGGATACGGAAGCGGAAATGGATAATTATTTTTGGAAACGAAAATGAATACAGTAGAAAACTTATTCGTCGGATTTAGAAATCGGTCGGATAATATCCGCTAAAATTACCGGATATTAGAATATGGGCCAAACCCAGAACTGGAGGCCACAACCACAAGCCCGTAAAAACTAACTGTAGGATTTTTAGGTTAGGGTTTCCAATTTTTTTTAAAAAAAAAGGTTCGCTATCCTAAATTTTTTTAACAAATGTTGATATATTTTAAGAAAATATTAAGCTCTGTAGGGTTTTTAGTTAGGGTTTTCAATTTTTTCCTTTTTTAAGAAAAAGGTTCGCTGTCCTAATTTTTTTTTACAAATATTGATATATTTGAGAAAATATTAAGCTATTAAAGTTAGTTTGAAGAGTTTTTATATTTCCGTTATCATATTTGTTTCATATTTTTTTCGTATTTGTTTCCACTAGAGCATGGGAGATGTGGAGAGGATCATGATGCAGGAGATGCCATGCGTGTGCACCAAGGGGAAGGGGCTCCCCAATGGCAAGACGGTTGAAGGCTTCCTGTACAAGTTTCAGTATGATTTTTTTCAACTTAATCGAAAAACCAAATGGTTTGTGTTTTTACCCTATTTGGGATTATTTCACGAAACCCTGATCAGTTTACACCTAGATTATAAGGGCATGTACAGCGCGTATGTACATATCGTCTCTAATCTAGAAAATTTGCAAAAAAAAAAAACCTCCGCAGCCGGCCGCGTCGTCGCTTGGCGAAGTGACGGCCTCTGGCCCGTGCTCCTAGACGGAGGAGACGGCGAAAGGCGTGTTGTACAGCTCGTCTCCAGGAAGTCGACGTCACCCTCGGATTCGGTTGCTGCGCGCGCGGAGAGGGTTTCCGCGCCAAATCGCCAAACCCTCGCCGCCCCGAATCGAGAGGATGGAGGCATACATTCAAGGAATCGAGAGGAATATAGAGAAATTGAAGGAAATCGAGTCTGCCGGCGCCGGAACCGCCCTTCCCGAGCACCTGCGACTCCGCCGGCGCCGGATCCGCCCCTCCCGAGTAGCGTTGTATGGGGCCCGTCGTCTCCAAGCGAGTGCATGGGATCTAGATGCGGCGGATGTTATTTTGCTTCTTCCCCGCCAAAATCCGTCCCGATAAGAGACAGCGCCGGCCGACTGCGATGCAAGGAGCGGCGCGCGGCCCAGCCCCATGCCGCCGCCACAGCGCCACTGCCTCCCTGAGGTAGGAGCCGAGCAGTAGTAGGTGTGGCTCCCCTGCTTTCCCTCTCCTCTGCCGCCGCCGCTGCGCCCGCCGAGGCAGCCAGCCAAGCCCAAGTAAGCTCACTGATCTGCTTTGCTGTAACATATATGCAGTGTCTGTTTTAGCAACTGTATAATTACTGGTAGTGTTGATGAAGTTGGTTAAGATTATCAAATTTATGTGCTTCCAGGAAAGATATTTGCTAGATTCAGAAAGGTGACTTGTAAAAGAAAGCTCAGTTTGGTTTCTAGTTGTCTGAATGTTTCATATATGCAGAATGGTCGTTGTGATAAATTAGATCAGTAGTGCTGCACATGAGCGGTGACTTGCTTTTTTATAGTTTATCAGTCTGTTGTTTTTGCTACCATGTAAATTGAACATCTATGCTGTCAAGCTGTTGCATGCTGTCATAGGCACAACTGATGTTTTTTCCCTGCTGCGTGCAGGCTACTACCGTGAAGCTGCTGTGATCATGTCCCAGATCCACAGTGAGATGAATGTTGTTTTTCAGTGAACTATTATCTATCATCTCTGTATACTGTTATTTTTTCAGACGATCAATGAACTACTATCGGTGTGCACAATTTCAGTAAACTATTACCTATCATCTCTGTGTGCTGTTAATTTTTTAAGAATAAGTGAACTATTCATGTATTCAGTTGTAAGAGAAAACCAGGAAATCTTTGTTTGCGGGTGAAAGAGAATTCTTGACAATTATAGTATGAACATCTGTATTCTTTGGTTGCTTGTGGGTGTAAAATTATATTGTATCAAATAGCAACACAAAAGTATACTAAAATAATATTTATAATTGATCATGGCTACATATAAGCATTAAATCACTTATAAACAATCAAACAGACGACTCTCATCTATGGGTTATATAAATTGTCTGTTTATGGCTAGTGCAGACAAATGCTACAAAATATGATCAACCCAAAGGAGTGCACAACAGAGATAAGACTAATCTAGAGAAGTGCAAGCCATCCGTGTAAGTCTCACTTGGCATACATAGGAACAATGAATAACATCAACCAGTTACCGATTCCAACTATCATCAATTTCACAATCTGTCCAGGCGACCACACATTTGAAGATAAAGCAGCTGCATATGCTGGTTGCCTCAAAAACAAGTTAAGAAAGCATCTACCTATAATACAAAAGGCTAATACTAGCTAGCACCTAATTGCAGTGGAGAAACCATAATTTATAAAGCTATTACACCTCAAAAGCTTTCATGGACAGGCACTTCAAGCTTCACCGAAACAGCATTTAGCAAGCTGTAAGCTTGGCTATCTCCTCGAGCATGTACTTAGCTTCAGCTGCGTGGTCTACCGGAGCTTCACTCCTCACGGTGATCCTCTGCCTCTTCTCGTTCATGTACTCGTTCTGAGTTACGCTGACGCGGAACAGGTGAGGAACCCAGGTAGCTTCCTTCAGCTTGAGAAGGTAGCTGTCATCACCCTCCTGAAACAATTGGGACCAAAAATCTTAAGCACAGCTTGAATAGCAAGAAGTTGCATGTAGAAACCTGAAGCCAAGAATTTGCACAAAGTTGAACTAAAAGCCTAGAATTTGCACAAACTTGAACTGAAGCCTAGAATTTGCACAAACTTGAACTGAAGCCTAGAATTTGCACAAACTTGAACTGAAGCCTAGAATTTATATAAATGTTAACTGAAGTTGCAGTCGAGATCAGCAAAAGTTACCTCCTTCCTGATCCGATCAAGCTCGTCTGCGCTGCAGCCAACGATCCTCTCTGCCTGCTCATTGAACAGAGAAAGCCAGGCCTCACCAGTAGGATCAGAGACCTTGATGACCATGATGTACCTGAAGAAAGGAACCAGTGTAACATTAGCTTTGGCTTTGTATCACCTGAAATTCTAGTATGCAGGTTGAATTCAGCCCTAAGTTTACCTCAGTGAGCACTCAGCATCATTCTTCTGGCACCCTTCACACCAGTATCCTGATCCAACTGCCTCAGTCACCTTCTTGTTACAGGTCTTGCAAGCGCGGTACCACATGGTCTGGTCAGGCTTGATAAGGCTTATGTAGGCATTCAGACTGAAGAACACAGGCTGCAAAACATGACTAGTAAAATTAGGACAATCACAACTATAAGTGCTAATGCACTAAAGATTCAGAACAATTCGATTCAAGAATGTACCTTATCCTGACCCAAGTTGGGGTCACTAGTGATGTGGGACAGAAAAACTCTATCACTATACATGGATCTCGCGCCACCAACTCTTGATGCTCCCATATCTGAACCAACTGATGCCATTGAAGTACCCTTTCCTTCAGAGTCATACCTGTTTGCGAAAATGACGTCAAGGACCAAAGTAGATAGTATGACAGGTAGTAAAAGAAACCAGGAGTGCTT
Source organism: Oryza australiensis (assembly GCA_019925245.2). Taxonomy (NCBI): domain Eukaryota; kingdom Viridiplantae; phylum Streptophyta; class Magnoliopsida; order Poales; family Poaceae; genus Oryza; species Oryza australiensis. The sequence goes on along the minus strand of JAIFGZ020000116.1, from coordinate 8,429,905 downwards.
GAGATTAGGACAATACCAATCTCTAAGCTTTTCTGCCTCAGGCAAGTCAGGATTCACTACAATTGTACTTTTCCCCACAGTTGACAGAGACAGACCTGGTGACATTATAGTAGCAATGCTGTTAGCACATAGGAGTAAATCGCCAATTCAGATCTTTACTGACATGCAGGAAGGGTAACACCAACATACCTTGGAAGTCAGATACTTTCAGGCTCTTTATCGCAATGATAGGCGCAGAGTCTACCATGTCCAAGAGCTCCTGACCAGTAGTTGTGGCAAGATCATTCCAAAGAGATATGGTGACAGTTTTGCTCCTGCCATCAGATTGAATGATAATCATCAGCGCACAAAACGTAAAGAACATTCGCACCATACAAAAAGGTAAATAAGACAAATGATGCTTACGAGTCATCTGCTACAACGATGTCACGCTTTGGAATCATCTCGTTGTCAATCTTTCTCCTAACACTCAGAGTAGGAGATACACTCTGAACAACCCCGATAACATCTGCAAGAAGAGTAAATCTAGTCAGGACACTGCATTCACCAAGTAAGAATAAGAACACCTCACTGGAACTTGAAGCGCTGTTGCCTTACCTACTAGCTCCCTGCCGCCAACATATGGCCCTAGCTGATCAATCTTGACAAAGTTGTACTGAATCTGTGGGATAAATGTTTCACCCTCAGCTTCCTCAACAACAGCATTCTCATTCAGGGTCATCTCATAGTCATTGTGGACAGTCTTGAACTGCTTGTTGGCGACTCTGAGACAGCCTTTGGAGATGTAGTACACCTTCCCCAGCTCAAACATCGGATAGAACTTCTTGGCAGCCTCGTTGAACATGGTTGCCTGGATCTGGGTGCCCTGTACACAGATCCAACAAAATTTTAAGTCACCAATCAACACACAAGAATTCACAATTGCTCATGAACTGCAATTACATCCTACAAAAAGAAACATTTCACGGTATAGCACTTACATCCTCATCAGTGAGCTCCACATTGAAGACGCAGCCTTCTCCACGAGCATTCCTGTACGTCCTCAAGTTGCCCTTGCTTGTGACCCGCACCTTGATGACCCAGTTGCCCTGGTACGGGTTCAGGGAGATCAGAGGATGCACCCTTCTCGTCATGGCCAAGCGCGCCGCAGGAGCAGCACTGAAAACGGGAGGCATCAAGAATTGACAGGTCAGTCTCGCTAACAATTCTGCATCAGAAACAACCGAACAAGAGGGCATCTTGCAAGAATCGCTTACTTGCCGCGCTGCTCGTTCACGATCTGGGACGCGGACTTCACCTCCTGCTTGGGCTTCAGCACAACCGGAGGAAATGGCGGCGCGTTCGTGGGCTTGGAGAGAACCACGGATTCCTCCTTGGGATTCAACAGAATCGCCGGCTTCTCCTCTTGCTTTTCGGCCTCGCTCTTGATCTCGGAATCCAGCGCCTTGGACACGACCTCGAGCTTCGTGATAATCAAGGCCCTGTGATGCATGAAAAGACACAAAGATTCAGATTTCAGAAGACAAAAAAACGCGAGTGATCTGCAGAATTAGACGGATGTAGAGCGGATCTGTACTTTTCCATCTGTTGGGGGATGGTGTTGCAGGTGTAGTCGAGGACGCGGATGAGGCCGAGATTCTGGATGTTGCCGGAGCGCACCTCCGGCGCGAACTGGGTGGGGAGCATCGTCTTTATCTTGGCCTTGCCATCGCTCGCCATGAAGCTGCAACGCAACAAAGAGAGAGATCGTGAGGGGCTCGTCGCTGAGGAAGACCAAGAACCAGAACCAGATCTGGCTAGTTCCGTGGCGCGGAATCGCAAGAAATACTTGAGGAGGAATCGCACGAGGAAATGAATAGATTCGGAGAACGGGAGACTGCTGCGACACTCACGTGAAGCGGGAGCCAATGGGCTTGAGATCGACGACCTGGAGGACGATCTCCGGCACCGGCACGCCGGTGGCCGCGTCCGGCGACGTGTTCTCCAGGATGAACGCCACCGCGCCCGGCGTCACAGACGGTGCCGCGTCAGAATCCATACCCACCTCCTCTCCTCTCCTACACGAACCCGAGTCGAGTCGAAGGCTTCACGCGGGAAGATTCAGCTGCGGCGGCGGCGGCGGCGCCGAGGGGGAAATGGTTTGGAGTTGAGGGGAGTGGAGTGGATTGGATCCGCGCGCCCTTATAACGCCGCGGTTTCGCGAGGCGAGCGCGCGGGCGGGAAGGGGGAGGAGATGGCGTTTCGGTGGGATTTTTGCCGCGGGTTTCGCGTTCTTCCCCGCGCGCGCACGCACGGCCGCGTCTGGTTTTTGGCTCCGTTTTTGAGCTGTGGCGGGAGAAATTTTGGAGGGTTTTCGCGCCGGTGGCGGAGGCGGAGCGCGAGACAGAGAGACATGGGCCGGCCGCTTTGTCATAACGTCGCCTGAACGAAGATAGTGGGCCGTGACGGCCTAATTAGTGAGATGGGTAGCTGCCTCCTCGGCCCGTTTGGGCTTTGAGGCCTATAAGCGTGCATTCCGTGGGGCCCACTCGGCAGCGTGAAGGGAACGACACTACGGGTGCCCTACCGCCGGTCCGCCGCCGTTCGCTGCAGCCTCCGCCTCTGGCCGGCGTCGTGGTTGCGTTTCGCGGCCGTTCTTCCAGTCTCCGATCAAATTGAATAGATAAAGCAAACATCCCAATGGACAATGTACAGATCAGGGTTTACGTTTTCGCCAAGCCTTGCCGTGCCGCCCCCTCGCGGCACCACGAATTTCGTTTCGTCTATGCCGCGGCTTTCGGTATTTTCGCGTGAAAACCGTGAATAAAGGTGCGAAAAATTGGTAAACCGTCGCGAAAAATTTGTAAATATTGTCAAAAAATTAGGAATAAATACTAAAATTATTGAATACATAAATTTGATATATGCACTAATATATGTGTGTGAAAATATTTATGGTTGTATGAATTACGGGGGAATAACTAATGTGATGTTTAAAGTGTAGTAAAAATAGAAAAATAAAGATATATTTTGAATGATAAAAACATTTTGTAAAAATGGAAGATATAATGAACTTGGATGGGCCAACTTCACGAAATAATTAGATTACGAAACGAGTACGAAATATTTGTCTTAGCATATGTTACAAAGTTGCAATTAGGTCCCATAAGTTCCCTGAAATAGAAATGATAGTAAGCATCCACATATTTTCGCCATCGATGTTGTAGTCTTCATGCCGAAAGAAGTGAGCGGCGAGCGCGTGCATATTTCGCCCGATTCCGCACATAAATAGAGATATGTCGCAGCAATATCATTTTTTGGCACAAATTAGAAGTACGGAATGAAATTGGCTAAGTATGAATTTTTTTGAAAAATTTGGCATGACCTTTGCTAATATTTGGTTATATGACAGATGTACTACGACTATACATTCCGCAGACAACATTTCATGAAGCGATAACCTCATAATTTACAAACATAGTATAGGAAGATATCACATAGTCACAATGCAATTAACTTATAGTTTAGAAACAAAAGAGAGTATACCTGAGGTTCTGTAGATGTGCATTCTATTGATTCCATTGTCTGCACGCTGACGAATATTCCTCGGTGGACATTACCATGAGGCCATTAGTTCGAAGCAACTCCGCCTTGTACTCATTCCAAGTCTGTCCAGTCCAAGCAGCGGTGGTTTGCCACTGTGTGGCTCTTGCCACTCGTACACCCAAGTGACAGGAGGACTGTCGCCCGCACTCGGTCTAGGGTAGCCGTAAGTAGGATAAGCACCGTCGACACTAGATGAGCCGTAGTCCGTGTAGCCCGATTGCGACGGATAATCCGGCCATATACCGTAGGTCGGATATTGCCCCCCATGACTCATTGTAGTGTGCCGTGGAGCTGTCGGAGGTTCATAAGGGCCATGATCAGTGTCTTGAGTTGCGTGGGTGAAGTAAGTCTCACCTGTTGAGTCGTACACACGAACGATTAGAAAGAAATGATGTGTTGTTATAAATTTATTAACAATTCTGAATTTTGTTTAGTACCGTGAAGTGGATCGGAGCCATAGGAGTTTCGGCGCCCTGTGGAGATGATTGTTCTGTTCTAGGTGCGGTAGTGTCGGCTTGCCCACCGCGTTGCCTCCATCGTCCCCATCATCTCCTTCATCATCGTCTGAATCATCCTTTGACGATGAGCTGCTTTTTGTTGAGTCGTCGCTGAGGACTGTTTTAGATTTTTTTTCCGCCTCTCGTTGAATGACCCTTCATTGTCTTTCTTTTCCCAAGGTGTGTGGCCCCCACATTCCTATCCGCCCATTTGCGAATGGAAGAATCCCCTGTGGCCTTCTTCAATTCATCCTTGTCTATTTGGTCCGTCACAAGGAAGTGGGGTCTCACCTCCGTCGGAGTCCTCATCAAGCACAGGGTCAGCATTTGATCTACCACTGTCCATCCAGGCCTTGATGTTGTTGTTAGTCTCATAGAAAGAAAGATCCGCAAGTTTCTGAAGCGGGTCGTCGTCGTCAGGTCTTAAGTATCCTCCAGCCTGCTTAATCCTCAGTCGGAGGTTGTAGTTCACGTACACAAGCTTGTTTAACTTTTTGTGAGTTAGCCTATTACGGACCTTGGTATGGATGAGTGCGAACGTACTCCAGTTACGTTCGTATCCACTAGATGAGCAGCAGTGGGAAACAATCCGTAGCGCAAGTTGCCGTAAGTTTGGCGTATCCGATCCGAACATTAGCCACCATTGTGCTGCAACTCAATGAAAGTGTCGTTAGTTAAACGTTCATCCAAAGTAAAGACACATTACACATATAAAGTTTGTAATGATGCGTTGTACTTACAAGGTGATGTCCTTCCGTCTAAAGCCATCGTCTCTGCCAGGGGTTTACTAAATTCACCCAATTTTTGATGATAATATTCCACCTCATACAAAGGCCGACGCCGCTGTATTCGTATCAGTCATCCACTCGAAGGCCTTGCGTAGGCCAATAAAGCATTGATCCGTCGTCACGAATCCATAATGTGTCCTTGGACTCAAGGTGGAAGCTGCAATATTGCAATCGACATGAAAGTGTATATGAGTTTGTATTCAAACCGAAAAAATAAAAATGTTTGTAATCACGTACCTGCCCACATAAGGGTATCCTCGGCGACGCCTTGCGGCGTCGCTTGACAATAGAGCTATACAAAGTGTACTTCGCCTTGTCGTTTCCAAATAAGCTTTCCCATTCACCTTTCAAAATTTCAAATCGCATTAAAAACTCACTAATGTTGGGTACTTCATCTTGATCGCGAATCGAAGCAATGAATATAGTGGTTGCACAACTCCAACCACATACTCCAAACCTTCCCACCACTGCATGCTAGAGAGGCACCCATGGGCATATCGACCTTCCTCAGTCGACACGAATTTACTATTCAAAAAACTTGCTGAGGCAACCCACTGCATAAACTGGTTTTTTCTTTCGAAACTGTCGAGGAACATGTAATTCGTTCCGAATCGGGTGATGTTCCACCGTACAAGCTCTCCACCAATGGCCTCTTTCATCATAGCATGTAGTTTAGTGTGGTTGTACAACCAACGACAAATCTTCCTTGCACTTTCAAGTACCGCCTTATGCTCCGAATTATTCCAATATCTTTTAATGCAAGATTTAATGTGTGTGCCACACAAGGTTGCCAAACAATATGAGGATATTCTTGTTTTACCAATTTGCAAGCCTTCTTGTAGTTTGCTCGTTGTCCGTAATAATTTGGACAATATGCTCCGACCCAACGTCGCGAACTACTTTCCTTATCTCCTACATCAATAAATATAGTAAAGTAAGCACTCGTCAATTGTTGTCACATAGCATTAGTACATGTAATGGGGTACTTACGGTTTGTAAGTTGACGGCGTCTGGTGAATGACGTAGCATCCACGGACTTATGAAAAACATCGTGCCATTACAATAGATCAAAAAATTTATCACTGTCATTCCAGAGGTCCAGTCCACGAGTCGCACATAAGGGTCACACCATATGTAGGCCAATCCTCCTTGAACTCTTCAAATTGCTTGTGAACGTCTGCCACAGTTGCATCAAGGTACTTGCCATCGATATCATGTCCAGTTGGGGACGTGATCCCTTCTCTGTATTGCATAGATGATTTGTTACTTCATCGCACGTGCAATAAGTAAATGAATGTAAAAATGAATGTTAGGACACATTTACTCACCCCATTTCGTGTTTCCTTAACGAGCGACAAAGTACGGATTATCCGCTTGCCGTGGAGCAATGCCGGCAGTGTAATAAAACCTCGCCCACGCCGTTCTAATTGCGTCCTTAGCTAACTTTCCCTTCTTTGACCACCAACTTGTATCAATCCTAGGCTGCACTGTTGATCTCGGCGAAGCGATGTTAAAATCTCCCACACGCCGCGAAGGCACTTCTCTACTCGAAGCCGATCGCCTCATAAAATCAGTGATGGGGTCACTTCCACCCCTAGAAGACGGTTTTTTTGATCGGGAAGTTGCGGATCGCCCACTTGCACTTCCACTTCCACCTCCATGTTCATACACACCACCTCTTTCTTCTACACCCCTTCTGAATTTCGCCTCATGGCGCGATGCTGCCAACGCCACCTCCATCTGCTCTTCCTCGTCAGCATCTCCAGTTAAATGAGTATATCTTCTCGCAGCTGCATCCTCCTTTCTTGCTTTTTCAAGTTTTCGTTGATTCGCAGCCTGCTCCTTTCTATCCAGGTGCCGCCTAAAGAAATCCCTAACATCGGGTGGAACGGCGGTGCAATATTTCACTCCTTCTCCACGGTGAGCCAAATGAAACTTAAATCTTATAGCTCCACCCCCATTCCTCTTAGCACCACAATATTTGCATTGGAAACCACCACCTTGCCTTGTTCCATGTTCCCACACGATGTCTTGGTCTGCCATTTTAAACCTACAATTGACAAATTAACATGTAAAACATCTTAAGAATTTACTATCAAACATATGTAAGCATAACATTTGTCGCATAACATATCATCAGTGATTCATTAAAGATTAGAGGTAACATATATCAAACTATCATGTGTAATATTTTGCCTACAAACAAATATATCATCAATGATTCATCAACTATCAAACTTACATTAGCGCTAACATGTGTAATATATTACCTACAATTTAGAGGTAACATATATAATATAATCTATGAGCTAACTGCATTGTCATTCGTAAAATCTATAGGATTGCTTAATTTCACACATGCATAATACACAAAATCATATAAACGATAATATACACGGTGTAATTTTATCACTTTCGTGCGGTATGCATGCTCGTCATCTGCGGATTTCGCCATTTCCCTTCGAAAGCCGACTATGCCGCCTGCGAAATCCGTGCCGCCTACACCGCGCGAAATGGTTCCACATATATACGAAATTCGTATGAAGCCGTCGAAATCCTTCGGATGCCGACGAAAGCCGTGCGCATCCAACGAAAGAACAGGACGTACCTTATGCCGCGGCTTTCGCCTTCGCCGCCGCGAAATCCGTTGCTCGCCGCACGAAAAGAGCCTCTCCGGCGACGGACAACCCAGATCTGACGCCGCCGCCGCTCTACAGCGCTGAGGAGTGCGGAGAAAGCCTAATGCGCGGCGTAGAAACCCTGGAACGCAAGTTTAGATGGATGGGGATCGATTTGGGCTTTAGTGGGCCGAATGAACAGTGCAGGCAACACAGTGACATTTTTCCTTTTCTTTTTTCCATTGCAGAAAACGATTTTTTGAGGGCCAAAGATATGTGTATTTTCATGGGAAAAAATACCATAATTCTTGTAAAATCTACATCTATTTTATGTATTTTTTCAACAAAATTCTTCAAAAATTTTCAAATCTCCCGAAAAATTTCAAACTATACCGGCAGTTTTCCGTTTCGTTCCTTGCCGGCACGGGCGAAAGCCGCGCCGGCTTTCGCGAAATTGCAAACCCTGGTACAGATTGTACAGTACAGTCGCACTCGCACGTTAGAATCAAACAGTGGCTGCCTGCAAGACTTACGGCGGCAGCGGCAAGCAACCTGAGCTCCGGCGAGGCCGGCGGCGAGCTCCTTAGGACGCCAGGGTGGTGCTGCGGCAGTTGTCGACGCTGCAGGCGAGGATGTCGCGGTAGTCGCGGGAGACGGTGAAGCTGTCGTGCACGCTGCCGTCGCGGCTCCGCACGTACTCGAACAGCAGCGCCGTGTGGTTGAAGGCCGTCAGCTTGGCGAACCCGTAGTCCCGGTCCTGGACGTGGCTCCACCGCGCCCGTACGCCGGCGTAGTCCGCGAGGCTCGCGCCGCCGCCGCCCACCACCACGTGCGTCGTCGCCGTGAACGCGCCGCTGTAGTGGCTCGCCGCCTTCGCCACGCACACATTCTGCACGCAGCAGCAAACAAACACCAAAAAAACGACCGCGATAAATCCACATGAAAATACAGTTTAGCTGAAAAATGAAGGCCAATTACTCTATCCGTCCTAAAATATGAAGGATAATGAGACTGAGCCTTATCTAATCCATTTAAAATCCTTTATATTTTGAAAGGGATGGAGTATAACGTTATAACAGTGCTGATACCTCGTAGACTGGGCAGGTTCGCTCGTAGCCATGGACGTGGCCGTACATGGCGATGTCGACCCTGTACTTCTGCCAGAGCGGCTGGAGGCTCTCCCTGCCCATGGGCTCCTCGGTTGTGCCTTCGTCGGCGTAGAAGCTGGCGGACGAGTAGCCGAGAACGCGGTGGGCGAGGAAGATGAGCCATGGCTGTTTCTGCCGGTCGACGGAGGAGAAGCAGTGCTCGATGAACTTGTACTGCTCGGTGCCTGGCCTCCAGTCGAGCTCGGTGTTGGCTATGCAGAAACGGAACATGCCGTAGTCCATCGAGTACCTGCAAGGATGATCTCAGGGTTTAACAGTTGCAGGTAATTGGGGCCATAATTATTTATTGTAGTAGCTTTTTGTTCAGAATTTTCATGGACAGTACCAAGAAAGATGAGATTATGCAGAGATGGTTGTGTTCAGTAAGAGAGAGCAATTAATTTTAGCTATTAGCACAGCCGAAAAAAACATGATAGCTTGTTAATGTTGATCTGTGTTAACTTTTTTTTGCGGGGGATCTGTGTTACCTTAGTTGCATATAAGAAAGCATGTTTTGTGTACGATCGTCTAGTGAACCACAATGTCTTGATAAGTGGTCACATGTATGAGTGGTACGCCTCAAAATATTCAGGATTCGTATAGAGTTTCACAAAATTCAGGGGAAAAAATGTCCTACCAGAATTGCTCACGGTTCTCTGCTGGCACATAGAACAAATTCTGAGCTGGTACACCGCATTCACCACCTGAATCCAAATTCCCATAGAAGGAACCTGATCCGGGCCAATCTCTTTCATGGTTACCGCTGCAAGCACAAATCAATATCATCAGAAACATTGTTTGAAATTTCCACCTTGTCTTTGATTTGTTTCTGTTGTCAAATCGGAGTACCTTCCAACCATGTAAGGCACACTGGATGCAATGGGTTCAACTTGTGCGGTAAATTGATCCCACTGTGACAGATAGCCATTGGCATAGCAGATGTCCCCAATATGGATTACCATATCAATATTCTTCAAATCTTTAATTAGCTGGTAGGTCGTGTTAAGTGAACCAGGTTCGAAGTCATTGAACTCATTTGATCCATCAGCCTCAGCCTGTGCAAGGAGTTCAAATGCAAATTAAAGGCCAGCGGAAAAAATAAGTTTCTAGGAATAATCTCTTTGTTTTAGCATGAGTAAAAGACGTAATTAAGTAGTATTTTATTCCTTGTTAGCTTGACTCGAGATGGTAAAACTTATAAAGAGTACGACCTTTTTTAACTTACATAATTGTCATTACCTAACTAAAGATCAAGGTACACTTTGGTGGCCTTCTGCTAACAGTTCCATATCTATGTTATTTAAAGCACGAGTTGTACTACATCTCCCAGATTCACTTTGAATAACTACGGAATTCCATACCTATTCGATGATCTACCTAATAATTTATTGCATTTTTGGTAGATAGAAGTGGAAGAACAGGTACATTGTAAGTGGCATCATATTCACACCTTTCCCATATCTCCAAAAATGACAACACGCTGCAAAGAGTCTTCCCCAGGATAAGGAGGTGCTTGGAAGCTATACTCATGTCCCCAAATAATAGAGCCATCTAATAGCCGATGCCCAATTCTGTATGTATACCTGAAATATATCACTTGTAAGACTTGTTGACACTTGCAATTGTACAAATGAATAGCTACAGGACCACAGAGGGCACAGATGCAGACAAAACAAGGTTCCGTAACACTCATTTACTTGAAATTAGGCCACAGATCCTTGAGGAAGCTTGTATGTATGAAACCAGGGTCGCGCCATCCAACTGTCCTAGCAGGAGGACCTGTGGTAAAATCATCATAAAGCATGATAATGTTATTGTTTTATTAGTCTCGTCAAAAGTTACATGTCGGTGGTTATTTGATTTACAACTGTTCTGCCATTAGACCATTATTTGACGTGTTTCTTTTTAGTTGTCACTTATCAGCACTAATGGGAGATTATTACTCCGTGTAGGTAAAAACATAATGAAAATTTACTCACCACACATAGTGCTTCGACTGAAAGTAAGGGTGCCTGCAGGAGAAAGGCTTTGGATTTGCCCTTGTAGGCCCCATTTGACAAATGGTGTAGCTTCATTGGTGCCATATCCACTTGTCCAAGTCACTGTCATCTAGAATCACTTAACATCAATCATTATTCTGAAAACATGGTATGGTCTGATTTGCAGAAGCACTTTGGTGCTCATTTGTTTGAGAAACAACTAAGACAAGCAAGCATAATTTCTGAAGATAAAAACATCACCTAAATTGAAAAATCTGAGGTGTCTTAAATTCCTGTTTTTGTTGCTTTGACATTCGAGATCATATACATATTATATTCCGTAAAAAGAATAGGTTACTTGCATTGGAAAATGCTAAAGGACCATAAACGGATTTTTCTTTCTGTCCACGCTGATATTTTCCTTTGCAGATCACAGGCTAGAATGTTCAATTGATACTCACTTCATTACTTACGGAATACTTAACAAGATGATACTTACTTCATTCCAGGATTTTCCTTGTGCTAGGCGTGGGTACACAGGGGCCTTTGGGTTTATGAAGGTTACTCTCTTTGAATGTGCAATGAGCTTTGGCTGTTAAATCATACAAGACATGGCATAGGCAAGTTAGACCACATAATAGTTCAGTCACATTGTATTTTAACTAGAAAAGAGAAACATTACAAGAAATACCACGAGTGTAACTGAACCGTTCAACAATAAGATTGCACACTAAAAACTGAGGAGACTTTTGTACATACATTTGAGAGACCTCCAGAAAATAATGCAAATGAAAAATCCTCCCTCTGATTAATTAGCTGAAGCCTCATGGACCCCTTGCCTGTCTTCTCGTAGTCAAGATTCTTGTAGTTTGCAAATTGGAACTGCCAAAACATGGTCCATCCTTCAGCATATATTATTGGATAAGTTTTCTGAAGTTTCAACTAAAGTTCATGGGCGGAAGAGATTCTCTGACTTAAGTCAGGTGACTTTGGGTCACTGACATGTGGACTCATCTCACGACGGGCCCACATGTCAGTGACCCAAAGTCACTCTGACTTAAATAAGAGAATCCACGCCCGTTCATGGGGTAGACTAACTGGATGTAACGCTAACCTTTATGGGAGCTGTACACAAAAGTGGTGGTTCAACCCATTGGCTCTCAGATGGACAAGTAGAATCACTGGTATTGCCGAAAAAAACTAAATAAGATCTCAACTCCTTTCTTGTTCTCTAAATTAAGCATTCAATTCAGGCACTCGGCACCGAGAAGCATGTGCTATTATGCAGGAGGTGCGTATGTACCTGAAATTAGCAGGAGAGAATACTCCAATCCAATCATCCTTCGATGGTCTGGGGTTGTTATAGGTAAGAGTCACCCATTCTCTGTCCTGTCCCTGCAACAGATAAGATAGCCAATAATTTGAGTACAGTGGGTCTATGGAAGTTCAAAAAAATCTCATGATTGATTCTCCTAATGCCGCAAATATATGCCTCGACCTTCTACATTAAGCCATTATTAATTGGGATCAAAACTCTCGAGCTCTGGTAAGTGGTAATGGTTGATCTAGATCCGTACAAGAGTAAAAGGCAGCAACGAGTGCTGAATTGACGAGCTAGTAGATAGCAGGTTGCTGAGAAAGCTGTACCTCGAGGCCGAGGAGGAGCGGCGAGGCGTCGACGGAGGCGGCGGGCTGGATCGCGAAGGTGGTCCGGTGGATGCCGATCCTCGACAGCGACTGCTCGCCGCCTCTTCCTGCCGCCGCCGCCGCGACCGCGCCGGCGACGCTGAGCGCCACCAGAGCGTGCAGCACAGCCGCCGCCATCGCCCGGCGCGGCGACTCCATCACGACCGCTCGCTCGCTTCGCTTCGCTCCGCCCAACGCCGCAGCAGCTCGCCTTCGGCGGTAAGAGATTGGTACAGCGAGGCGGAAGATGATTAACGCAGAGCAAGTGGCTCGCAGAAAAGAAGATAAAACGCTGGAGAAAATGGCGTTAATCTCTGCAAGATTATCAGATTAGTGAGGGGACGTGTGGCATGTCGTGTGTATGTAGATCGTTGTGTTCGGAGCTGGATTCACAGATGCTTCGTTTAACCGTGGAATATCCTTGTGGCATTCTGGTGGTTGTGACTTCAAATGCAGCACTTGCAGAGATGGCAAGAGATCAGTTTTCAACGCATCTATATTTTAAAATCAGTGCAGAAAAGTTTCGTCCTCATAAACTATCTTTTACTCTCATAAAATCATCTTATATCTATTTTCATTAATACAGTGTCATATCAACACATGTAATATGTATAAAACACGTAAAACTCCTCCATTGAGACTGTCCTAATCCGCATAATTGCAAAGTTAAATGGGATCTTATTTATGTATCAACACATGGTTGGGTTACATTGATCTTACAAGTCAAGGTCACCAAACTAACAAAACCAGCAACATACAACATCCAAGAGAAGCTAGCAAAATGCCGTCATTGCACGAGCATCATCCGCACACTCTTGCCATGCCTGATCACTAGCTTCTACAGGATCATATGTTAAAAAAAGAAAAACAAGACCATGGCGTCGACATTTGAATCACCCCAAAAGAAAAAGAATAGGCTGGCGGGATATTGTACACAGCTCGCACTGAGAACATTGAGCTTGTGCAGAATTACAAGCTCAATGAACTGTTAGCGTAATGGCATTGAGCTGATGCATCTGGTCAGGCACCATTATCTACCTGCATTCCAACTTGCATTGGAATACCGAGCAAATTCATTTTTCACACGGCCCAAAACGGTTTCTGCCCTGAAATGGAAGTTGGGTTCCCTCCAAGCACGCTATCCATCTCATCAATGTTGTCCTCTTCATCGTCATCTCCATAATCCATAAGCTTCAGCAGAGTATCTACAAATGAATGCCAAAGAAGTTCAGTAAAGATGGATTGGTTCAGTCACTATGTAGAAAACAACGATATTATAGTGTTCCACCATTACCAGAAACAGATGCCTCACTAGGTTTTTCCACTCTGGGCTCCTTTGTAGGTAATTGTGCTGAACACAAATTTGGTGGTGAGACTGAACTCACGTCCAAGGATCTCGGAGGTGCCATTGGCTTGTTTAAATCTGAACGCCTATCCTCATTTCTTGACATCTCATTTGAAGGGAACTTAGGTGGTGGCGGAGGCATGCTCTTGGGAGGTGGGGGTGGCATGCTCTTCGGAGGTGGCAGTGGCATGTTCCTGGGTGGTGGCGGCGGCATGTTCTTGGATGCGGACGGGTGTGCAGGAATATGCTGTCGATCTTGAAGGAGCATCCCATTTGATCCAGGCTGAACTTTAACTGGAGGTTCAATTGATGAATTGGTCATGTTACCTAAATCGTCTAAACCTGTCTTAACAAATTTGGACCTCTGTTGTGAGTTCTGGAAAAATGAAACAAAAAGACTTCTCCATCAAATTCCTTTGTATTAAAGTAAATAGTACCACAATGAAATACAAATAAAGGATGAGATCAACAAAATTTATGCATAAACAGTACAAATCCATAAATTTAAAGCATGGTGGTTGGTAAGCATCATACATGGATATCAGTTAACCATGCAGAGTTATAGAGATTAACTTGCATCTTTCTAAAGTTCATATAACTAAAGAGAATATCGGAAATTTCTCCAAAGAAAGAAAGCAAAAGGTACTGCATTAATACTATTGTGTCATTAGGCTAAGAAGTTTCTGCTTTTCTAGGACTACTTGTGAATTTCACTAAGTGAGAATTCTTTAGCATGCAAAACTTTAATGGCTGAACCTATTTCTCCAACTGAAAGGAAATAACTTAACCAAATTGTAGCTAAACCTATTAAGAAATTACCAATTTTCAAATTTAAGGAATGGTAAAAATGTAGCCATTTACTTTGAAGGAACTGCAGTTTTTCATAGTGGTCTGCTTGTGGGCATCCACAGGTTGAATGCAAAGGGTTAGTAACAAGATAGCACAAGCAGTCATCCACTTTAGAAGCAGAAGACTGTGTCTTTCTAATTGAATTTACGGGTTAAAAAACTCAAGTTAGGATCAACAATACAAGCAATCATCCAATTCAGAAGCAAAAGAAGACTCGTCAGCTAAACTCCATTGGTGCAAACTCCAGCTTGTAACAAGCCCTGTGAAAATTCACATTCTATTACCACCCTGTGAGCTTCAGACAAGGTCAGAGAAAATACCTGGAATGAAATAACACGTCAGTAGCAGATAAATCAGTCCCCAAAAAAGAATAAACGTGCCAATGTGGCAATCAACAAATATGATCCTTTTTTAGGTATTACAGAATATGGATTTCCTCTCCATCGAAGGAACTGCAGTTACCACTATGAAAAGAAAACTTCACATCACATTTTGAATCGTAAATTTTCTAGTATAAATGAAGTTCTGATTTCTCAACAGTAGTAAATAATCAAACCATTCAATTCGTTCATGTGGTTGCAGATGCAATATATAACCATGAACTAAAAAACATTTGCTTATTCTATAGCAGAAGTTCCTTGTTTGGAGACATTACAATATTAAAAGCATTATTACGACAATGACACTGAAATCACATCTTCAAATGGGATGATGCAAGGACTTACTAGAGATGCCATCAGAACATCAACTGCGTATAGCAATAAAAATCAATTTCACAGGGTTCTATGTATCAATTTGCTTCGAAAACCATGTAGACATGATATCAGACAGTGGATTAAACATGGTATGTGGCAGTCTGTAGGAGATGGAACACTAAGAATGGTGTGGAGGAGGGGGGGTCTATGCCAACATTGTAGAAGAGAGGGTTCGACGTGAATCAGGGGAAATGAATTCATGGGTGGTGGATGGTTTTTTAGTGGTGGAAACACAAAGATGTCCGAGATAGCCTTATGAAATAACATGCCTGCTCATTTCAATCGAATATTAATTTCGGGTAATAGCAATGGTGCCTATTCAAGTAAGTGCTACCTGAACTACTGTGGTTGCCCCCTTTGAAACTGGTAATTCCTGGAATTTCCTCCTTTGTGAGCGTTTATCTGCCTCTGCGTGTGAACAGGGAGGGTTCACCATTGCCACAATGCTTGTTGATGTAGACGTCGCTGAAACAACCTGGGTTGATGACGATGAAGCATGCTTGAGTGTTAATGCAACCTGCTGCAATGGAGTCGCCTGGGGATAAATGCCCCCATAACCACCGTAAAATGTCCCACCATTTGCTGGTTGACTAGGACATATCAGGTTACTAGGCGGTGGAACCACAGAATAGGATGGGGCCCCAGATTGAGGTGTCACTGAAGGAGCAACTAAGGAAGCACTAGCTCCAATAGATGCAAAAGAATGTGACGCTCCGGTTAACAAGTTAGGCCCTAAAGTAGGGTGTGCATCTGGTATCGTTCCTGACGTTTGTACACCATCCAATAATTGCTGCGGAGGTGGAACAGCACCATATACTTTTGAAGAAGGAATTCTGCCATACAAAAAAATGAAAATATACTTAGAACTTTGTGGTAAGATACAATCTCTAAGAACAGAATCAATCCATGTTTTACTGATCAGACGAATACAAATGGGTTAGAAATGTCTGGATATCAGAACCTATCACCCTAATATTCAGCAAGATAGATGAGGCATTTACTAGTACTAATATTCAGCAAGATAGATAATGCATTTACTGGTACAACTATAATGACTCCAACAAAAAAGGAATAGTTCGAGGCAAATACGAAAAGAGATGAATTAGTGACTAATCGTAGCATAACTGAAACATGATATTTGTATAACTAAAATCCAACTGATCGTGTAAATTTTCAATTTATATTTTTTATAAGGGCAGTTATAATGAAGGTTACTAAAGCAAAAGAATCCATAATTTCATAAAACAAAAATTCCAAACTTACAGACCTGGAAGCACCAAATTCAGCTGCTATAGTATCTAGAAGGTTTTCTGCTAAAACTTTCGCAGCTTCTAGGTTCTTCAAATGCATACTTGAGATGTAGAGGTGTAGAGATTGTTGTGATGCTGTAGTATAGCAATAGACGTTACACAAAGGAACAGAATTGATATGCTTCCCAACTCATAAATTTCCAAAAGCTGCCAAAATAAACTACTACCTTCAGCATGACAATTGACCGGATTCCCTGAACCTTTTCCTCTGAGTACAACAGTGACCCCTGTTTCATTCATGATGTGGTTTATGTACTGATCCTGCATAAATAAATCAGAAGCACCAGCAGCACAAAAACAGTTTCTCCCATCCCAATTGGGATGTCAGAGAAAGCTTCAAGATTAGTTTTCTTTTCTTTTTCATTGGTAAACAGAACTGGACTGAATTGATAAAACAATACTGACAATAATAGCAACATGATATGATTGAATTATCCAATAACACTTAATATTTTACAACATACAAGAACATACATTTGGACCACGGACCCGAGTTGCAACGTTAAGTGATGGATCTGCATCAAAACCCAAAAATATCGAGGCACTAAAAGGATGAACAGCCTGTAACATGGGAAGGAAGATGTTAGCCTTCTCAACAAGAATTATCATATGTAGTAGCATGGTAAGTAGTAATTATTTATCTGGTCCCCTTAAAAAAAACTACATTGTAAATAGTTCCATATATTTTTTACCAGAATAAATGGTTCCATATTAATCAAGAAACATTAATACAAGCACCAAAGATATACGTGGATTATTATTTTCCTTCTCAAGATTGCATCAACATAGTTATGGATGAAATAACCAGACCATGCATTAACACGTTTAATGAATAGCAGAGATGGATTATAACATGTGTACTTAGAATATTTGGTTTGGTGCCTATTAATCCATTAAATATCATATTAAACAGACTGAGATATGAAGGGAAGACCTGTCCGTTGCTCTGGATAGTGCCTTCAGGGTTTGGGCCTTGTTTTAAAATTTCCTCAATCATTGAAGCCGCACGATCAACTGCTTTGATACGCTCAGCAGTATCTTTTAGCTAAAGTTGGGGGAAAAAGATTAGCACATCATTATCTTGCTATAACAAGGATTTTTTGCACTACAGGTACTGTAGTATACTAAAAGCAAAATGGCATGGATCATGTAGTTTTTTGTTGTAATGACAACAGCAACAATGATGGATGATCTACCACTATGAAAGAATAGCAGAACATCAATGCACAACTAGAGAGTGTTGTGCCAAACAGACAGGCATACTGAATTATTGGTTGTATCAAACATCAGCATAGGTTCAGAAAACTAGCATCTGATTTTCTTAAAAAAACATTGCTGCAATCACTGTTCGATAACATTTAACATTGAAAGGTGCATGCTCCATTACTATACATAAGCTTCCTAGTTAAACAGAAATCAGAAACCTAGGACCAATTGAGTCCTAACTCCCGACCCCTAATATTAGTTGGAGCTAAAGAAGCAACAGCCATAAATTTAGTGATCAAATCATGGTATTTGTCACTGTTACTTATAAAAAAGAACAAACAAGTTGACACCACCATCATAGATAAAACAATTCAATGAAGACTTGCAGAGATAGATGAATGTGGATAGCCCATCGAAACATCCATTTACATGACTTTATGTGATTATGTAATAGTTGCAATGCAAGAAATTCAGATAAAATTAGTAATTCAGATTCCAAATAATTAGCAGCTCCCAGGTACAACAGGAAATAACATGGAGGCTCAATTTGATGATATGAACAAGATTTACCTGAGATCCAGCAGAGATATGTAAGTAAAGTGGCTTCTCACCACCAGGTTGTCCATTTGGTGGATGGTATCTTCCCCTGGTTAGGTCAAAGCAAGTAAATATCAGAAGGGACCATCACAGTCACAAGTCACATCTACGTTTTGTCTGGCTTACCTAGTAATGATGACAGTGCTTGTACATCTCTGAATCTGTTAAGTATCCAGCAAATCATTGTTACTGTTACCGCAAAGTGATCTATGGAAAAGTGGTGTTTAACATTGTACAGGAAGTACACAACAATTGTCTGGTTATGGATTTTACCTCCTCCTGCGTTTGCCGTTTCGTAAGCTTATATCGCACAGACGGATCAGCGTCATTTATAACAATTTCTCTTGCTATAAGCTCATCAGGTATCTTTGCCTGAAGAAAGATGTACGCAGAGCAAAGTTTTAGATACCGTGTGCTAAGATGCCTAATCAACACATATTGATACTTACGAAAAATACATCATGTGAAGATGCCTAATCAACACATATTGATACTTACGAAAAATACATCATGTGAAGATGCCTAATCAACACATATTGATACTTACGAAAAATACATCATGTGAGAAGCTATATCATGAAACACACCACGCACCTGACTCAATTTCTGGACCGCCGCCGCAGCGGTCTGGAGCACCGAAGGTGCCTGATGTGCCGGCAAAGTATAGGGCGCAGGGACTATATTCGCCAACGGAGCGGCGGCTCCCGGGATTGACACGCCGGAAAGGGCGCCGATGTTCACCACGGGCAGTCCCGCCACAGCAGCAGCTGCAGCCGCGGCGGCGACGAGGTCCTCTGCGGGCTGATCCCACTTCCTTTTCTTCCTACGAAACAAGCACACGCGGGATATCAGATGCGCCCGCGCGGAGCAGGAATTCTCGCGACGAAAGGCGGGGGATCTGCGAGAGCTCCGGTGACCGGGGAGCGAGCGAGGAAGGGAGGGAGGTCAGACCTCTGCTTGGCCGCAGCGGCGGCGGGCTCGTCGGAGACCTTGGGGGCGCGGTCCTCCGTCATGGGCGCTCGCCGGCGGGAGGCTCAGGAGTTGGGACGAACCGGAGGAGGAGACGGGCGCTGCGGCGAGTACGGATGGGATGCGACCGACGGGTGGGCTGAAACGTGCGGTTGCCGAGGGGTTTGGCCGGAGTCGAGAACTCGAGATCGTACGGTATACGCACCGTTCCCGGCTCGGAGTCGTCGCAGTTTTCCGACAGGAGAATTTTCAGAATTTACCGCCCAATAAGCACTTCATTCAAGATTTGTCATCCAATTCACGATATTTTAGAATACGTTAAGTATAATTTTTTTCGTTTCGTGTCACTTCGTCTCTCGATGTCAGTCGTGTTGTCTTCATTTGTTCGTTCAACGTTATCGTCTTCACGTTGCGTCAACCGCGTCCTCGTCTGTCTGTCGCCGCCATCATCATCGTCCACCATCAGTCCCGTCATCGTCGTCGTTACCATCAGCTTGTCATATGTGGCGGCCTCGGTCGTGCTTGCTAGCGCTGTCGCAAGGCCAAAGTGAATCTTCTCGTTTCACTCCTCCTCGCCGCCTCGGCGACGACGGCCTCTACGATCTTGTTGGTTGTGTCCACGGCTTCGATCGCATCGGCCCAAACGACCAGAAACGTGTGCTGCATGTCGTCGCCATCCTTGATGTAGCTCCAGGCCAACACCGCCGCACCTTACCCGTGGAGCTTCGCCCCAAGGACACCCACTATGGTGGCCGCGCGTGCCTACCCAGAAGCTATGGCGGAGGATGACGACGACGACGGTGGTGTGTCAAACGGATGCCGGGGCAGGTAGCCGTGGATTGGTGATGGTGGCGTCGGGCGAATGGACGACGACGACATGACTGATGCGGGGAGACGTGCGGGGGGCGGGGGGACGAAGTGGCACGGAACAAAGAAAATTCACGCTTCAGTGGCATATTCTAATAGAGTGAATTAGGTGACAAATCCTGAAAGCAAGAGGCTAATTCTGGAAATTCTTCGTCGGAAGTTGGCTACTCCACTTTGGAGACCTCAAATTAAAACTTCTCTTAAAGCTGAAATTTTAATTTTAGCTAGAGCTATGGTTGATTACGTTACGGCTAATTTGACAAAAAAAATATGAAAAACTAATAAAAATAATTTATATGTAAAACAGTATTGCTTGTTATTTAAAGTTAATAATATAAAATAAAGTGATAAAACACATAAATTGATATTAAAAATTTAAATTATGGTGTTTATGAAAAACATAATGGTTTAGCTGATAAGTTTACCATTTCGTTATTTCCATCTTAGTTGTGATTCAAATTCCAAACAAATTACCACTTTTTGATCAGTGATTGATAAGCCACCAATCCATATGCCACAGTTCTACTCAATGAGGAATATCGACTTATTGTGATCTTTAATCATCTATAGGCTATACCTGCTACGAGTCGACGTCTTTTTCTCTCTTTCTGATAGAAGGGTTTTTACGGTGTTACGGTGTTTGCAAGGTACTCCAGATACCTCTTAGGCTACAAATCACCCATCTTTGATATCTCAAAGAGCAATTTAGAGATAAAAAATAACTTAGCAATTGGTTTTGAGTGATAACAGTCTCAAACTTTTTTTCTAATTGTTCGCTGATAGTTGAGTAGATTCCATCACGTGTGTTGCTCCTCGCATCATATACCTATTTTTCATCTGATGGTTATCATTCACTTTTGAGAATTATTCTCATGTAATCACCGCGCACAAATATAATAGATCTTAAATTCTTAATCCTGTTTTATTTGACAATCGGAGGCAATATATATCATGATATAATAAGTTAATTTGTGTTTGAATACATCATTGCGTAGTATTGAGGTACAAATACGACTACACAACTGATTAAATATATTAGTATTTTCACCAAATCTAGCCTTAAGAAAAACACTAAAATTTTATCTTTTCATTTTTACGTAAAAACAAATCATGCAAGTCATGGAGTCTACAGTTTTATCATAAGTTGGTATGCAAAGTTGATCAATTACTTCGATTTATCATCACACACATGGTATGTGTATATAAAAAGAGAACTCATTTGATGATCGCCAATAGATCTAAAGATACTTTGACTGCAGATTCAATATAATCAAAGGTCTAACTGTTCTCCTGTCAAAGGGAACTCCCAATAATGCTGTGTATCCGAATAATATGAACTGCATCGATCGATTAAAACATTGCTTTTAAAGTAATTAACAGATACAAATTTACATTTCTGACCTTCCACCTAATCTTGAAATTAATAACTTGTCCACATTTTTAGCACCTTTTCACAGGTACTTGCGTTGGAAACTGTTAGATTACAGCCAATCAACGGCTGTGAAGACCATATTAAGGCCCTGTTTACTTGTATATTTTGGGTGTAAACTTTACACCCAAAAAATTTTAGGTGTAAACTTTACACCCAAAAAATTTTGGGTGTAAACTTTACATAAGAGGATGTGTTTACTTTCTTATGTAAAGTTTTTAGAATGTTATAATAAAGACAAATTTATCCATATTAAATGCTTTATTTGGTTTAATTTTTTTGAGTTGTGACATACATATCAATCTTCACATACAAGAGCTAATGCCACAAGAAATTACTCTGTTGCAATCATAAAAATCCAGGGAGCAGCAGCCTAACGGAGCATCGAGCAAGAAAAAGGAGATGAAGCAGAAGCAGCTTTGCTTGCTTGCTTTCACCGAGCAAGAAGAAAAAGAGGCTCGTCCGGTGAGGATGCGTACGCCGCCGCCCACGTACGCCCCGTCACCGCCGCCGACGCCGTGGACGCCGTCGTCGCCACCGCCGCTGGATCCGGTGACACCCCGTGTGTCCCCGCGCGCCGCTGGAGCCGGTGCCGCCGCCGCCCGGATCTGGAGAAGAAGAGGCGCGAGGATGAGGCCGGCGTGGCGTGCAAAAAAATGGTGCGACTTGGGCGTGCCAAATCGATTCGATTTGATTTGTTCAGAGAAAAGAAATTTAGCGAGAGAGAGATCACACTACGAAGAGAGGACGAGCAAAGAGAGAGAGATGAACTTACAAGGAGGAGGAGAGGATGCAGACGCCGGCGGGAAGGATGAGAGGACGACGACGCCGCCGCCGATGCCGCGGACGCCGCCGCCGCCGCTGCCGCCAACGACGCCGCTTCGATCCGCCTGAGCCGCGCGTCTTCTTCTGGAGACGAAGGGGAACGGGATCTGCAGAACACGCGGCGCGGCGAGATAAATGCATGTGCGGTGCGACAAAAAAAATGCATGCGCGCGGGGGTAGGGGAGTCCAGCACGTTCCTCAAAAATTTTTTGCACTTTTTGGCTCCTAAACCTCCCAAATCCAAAATTTTTACAACCTAACTTTACACCTACATGTTTACTTCCAAAATACCAAAAAGTGACTAAAATCCCAAATTTTTACAAAAGTTTACAGGAAGTAAACTGGGCCTAAGTATAGTCTACAGTACTTGATACTTGATACTACCGAATGTTGTCGGTAAAGCAAGCAATAGTATATTATATACTTGTCCAAGACGTTGTCGGGACGGATTTTTCTGGACGAGACCTTCAATACTTTTCAGACGGACCATAAGTGGTCGCGTCTGGGAAAACCGAAGATGCATTATTATTCCGTGTGGCCTACTTAATCGGCCGCATGGAAAAATCTATTTTCCTGTGTGGTCGCTTAAGTGGACCACACGGAATAATCCATTTTCCCGTGCGGTCGTTTAAGTGGACCGCACGGGATGATGCACACATATTTTTTAAACGAATTTAGAGATGTAAGGTTTTAGTTATTTGTAAACCTATTGAATTCTCCATCTAACTTCATAGCAAATATAAAAAAATTTCACAACACAAGAAACAATATAACTTTATATGTTGTGATATTAAGTTAATGTTAAGGTTATGTACAAATTTAATATGTATAAGCTTTTTATAAGATATATAAATTTGAAACTTAGAGTTCATTTAGATGAAGCTATAATAGAGTGGCTCCCACTGCATATATAATGCAGTTTATATACATGTAACAAGTTTTTGCGTGTATTGTGCCCGTTTCGTCCTCTAACTCGGAGTCGGTTCTTAAAACGGCCATAACTTATGCATACTGACTCCGATCGAGACGTTCCATATATGAAAATCGATCATAAAAAAATTTTGGATGCATTTGTTCGTCGCTTTGCCGCGTTTGGCGATTTTATTTTGCCCAAAAAAGCCTCAGAAGATTGCATTTTTGAGCCCAGAAGCTTTTTTCCGATTTTGAGCGTGTCTTTTGAATTTTCCACAGGCCATGTCTTTTGCTTGTTTATGCTCAAATTTTCTGTGGTTACCTCTTGTGTGCTCCTAAGTCCATAAAAATATTAAAAAAATAAAAAGAAAAAGTGAAAAAAATTTCCAAAAAAGGTTATTACTTAAAAAATAGAAAAATATTTTTCACAACACAAGTGACAATATAACTTTATATGTTGTGATAATGAGTTAATATTAAAATTATGTACAAATTTGAGATGTATACAAGTTCATAGCTTCTTATAAGGTTTGTAAACTTTAAAACTTAAAGTTCATAAACTATAACACACGTGTAACCATTTATGAACAACATATAGTCTCACTTGATCAAAACTAATTAAATTTTTTATGACAGTGTTATGGATCAAAATTAAGTTGTCTTGTCAATTTACATAATTTTCTAACCAAATTTAGATATTATTATATTTTTGAAGTCTAATTTAGAGGTGTAAAGATTATTGCATGCGGGCGGCTTAAGAGCCCGCACGGAAAGATAGTTTTCCGTGCGGCCGCTAAGCCGCCCGCACGAAAGATAATCTTTCCATGCGGGCCGCTTAAGCTGCCCGCACGAAAGATAATAGTTTTCCGTGCGGGCCGCTTAAGCCGCCCGCACGCGATGATCATCACCGCCTATATAGGTACGCGCGGGCTCCGAAATTTTCTAACTCTCAACGAAATTTTCTAGCGCCATGGCTTCCTTCACCGCCGAGGGCCTCTTCCACCACCGCCTTCTCCTCCTCCTCCTCCTCCTTCTCCACCGCCGCCGCGCCTCCACCAACCCCGCCGGCCTCGTCCACCGCCACCTCCATCGACCGCGGCCGTCTCCTTCTCCACCGCCACCGACCACGGCCGTCGCCGCCTCCTCCTCCACTCGCGGCCACCTCCTTCTCCACCGCCACCGACCACGCCGTCGCCGCCTCCTCCTCCACCGCGGCCGCCTCCTTCTCCACCGCCACCGACCACACCGCCTCCTCCTCTACCGCAGCCGCCTCCTTCTCCACAGCCACCGACCATGGCCGCCGCCGCCTCCTCCTCCACCGTGGCCGCCTCCTTCTCCACCGCCACCGACCACGGCTGCCGCCTCTCATCCTCCTCCACCGCGGCCGCCTCCTTCTCCATCGCCACCGACCACGGCCGCCGCTGCCGCCTCCTCCTCCTCCACCGCGGCCGCCTCCTTCTCCACCGTCACCGACCACAGCCGTCGCCACCACCGACCATGGCCGTCGCCGTCGCCGCCTCCTCCACTGCGGCTCCATGTGGACCCTCGATTTTGAGTCGGGAATCTTTCGTGTTCATAGTACCATTTCCCTGGATCAAGTAGTTGGTACCCACGAATGCAGTACTGGATAATCAAGTGCACATGCACGAATAGTCTTACAATACCATTATTACATAAATAGGCCCGAAGGCATTGTTCATCCCACAGGACCTTATGGTCCGATTACAATATAAAGACAGAGTTTAGATAAGGCAGCGGAAAGAGGCAGCGGCTTGTCCATTGCCACAGGCAACGACCGGGACTAAGGTCTAATATGCGCCGTCAGTTCCCTCGCCCTCCGGGTAGTACGCGTAGGGGTCTTCTGGATCTTCATTTCCATCAGCTGGAGGTTTGTGCGTATAGCAAGGGTGAGTACCAACCGTACTCAGCAAGTCAACACAGAATTGATGCATATGATAGGGTTATTCAAAGAACATGGCTAGGGTTATTTTTGCGTAAGGCCAGTTTTCACAATTCTTTTCACAAGCCTATCGTCTAGCCAAAACAAGTTTTAATTTCACAGTTCATTAATCCGGCGACGGTTCGTCTACCATCCATCGTGATTCCAAGGATGGCTTCCCGCCTCCGGTGCGTCATGATTTTCTGGGAGTCCACCCTTCTCGCATTCTCGAGAAGTTGATCCACCAAATAATAAAATCATCATGCAAACCCATCCCAAGATTTTTAAGTTCAAAGTCTAGCCAAGCGAAAGTCTTGTCACGATGCTCAATATCCGCGAGCACGGCTATTCGAATAGATTGATTCATTCACACCGCAGGGATGTACACTTTACCCGTACTCCGCGACAGCCCAACAAATGAGCCTACGCCTCAACACATGAGACGGTCACGGCAAAGCCTTTCGATAACCTTGCTTTGGCAGTACCCGCTCCATGAACTTTAGCCCTCATGCACTCTAGCCGTCCTTTTCTAGCGGTGAGAGGAGTTCGCGCACCGGGGTAAGGGAAGACTTTCCAATCTTTAAGTTTAGTTAGCATTCGTTTAATCCCATCATTCTTAACAAAGGCCGCAGCCTCATCCTCATCCCATAACCACATCATAGAGAACCATCTATGCAAGGATACCGCCTCCGCTCGCCTATCTAGTCGGCTAGGTCTATACCCATTCGAGAAGTACGGTTGTACGGCTCGTTTCCGGCTATCTCATGGCTCGGTCCTTACTGACCAGGGTCGGCACTTGCCTTTTCCTAATCCACCCAAATCATCCAGCCGCCCAGTCTAAAAACATTTGTACCGTACTTTCAATTTTCATCAAACTTAATTCATCATGGTCATGTGGCGCTTATGTCTCCACATGCCGAATCCCAACTACCTTCCCTAAGGTAGTTGCCCAAGCACAAAGCTTTTTCATAAAGTCATGAGTATGCATAAATCTAAGTATAGCATGGCTAAGTCAACACAGTTATGCCTCGGTTATTTGTATCACATCGCGAGTTACAAGGAGTAATTCTAAAGGTAAACAATAACAAGGTATAGCACAACAAGTATAGGTAACTCGGTAAGGCATGCATGTTTAGTATTTAAAATAACATCATTTCGCAAATGGGATCAATATGTTCAAAGGGTGTGAAGACTTGCCTTGCTCGCACACTTGAGAGGTGGGGTCTTCAGCGGTGTTGATGCCGGTTTCTTCAGGCTCTACTCGTACGTGCGAAAGTTCAATTGAATTCGGTTAGAATTCAACAAAACACCGGGAGATCGAAAAGAACCACATAAACCATGAAAACAACCCCAAAAAGTTTTGCCGAAAATCCTACTCGAGTTAGGACAAGGGTTGCGAGGAAAATCCGGGTTTTTGGAGTCGAGCCGATGTCCTAGGGTTTTCGCAGAGTTGACGATCGCAATTAAATTTGGAATTTATGTTTGAAAATATCAGCGAAGAAAATTCGTGCTCGAAATTTGAGGGTTTGAGCACAAAAGCGAAACCTATTTCGATGGCGGAAAAGAATTAAACGGAATCCGGATTGAAAAACGATGCGAAATAGAATTCCGAAACGTCCGATTCCGATTTTTCAAACTTTGCACCGAGAAAACATGCGAGAAAATAATTTATTTTTGCCCAAAATTTTACTCAAGTCATCCCAAAATATTTTTCCCAATTTTCCAAAATTTTTCCTAATTTTTCCCTATTTTTCTTTTTTTTTTTCCTATTCTCTCGCAGCATGCTCCATGCCCGCCAAGTGTTCGACCGGTGCCGAGGAGAACAGAGCGGCGGCGCAGAGAGGGACAAGGCGGCGCAACGGGGACTTACCGGCGACGGCGGCTCGGGAGGAGCAAGGGGCACGGACGGGCTTACGCACGGCGGCGACGGCAAACGGCGGCGGCCCTTGGCGGTGGTGCTCGGGACGGCGAAACGCGCGGCGGTGCGGTGGAATCGGCGGGCACCGCCTTTTATAGGCGCAGCCTGGGGACTCGGCGGGCGCGGGTGGAAGGATGGGGGTCGTCCGGCGGCGCGGCGCGGCGGTGACACGCGGCGGCGCATCTGGGGCCGGCACGGCGGCGAAACACGGCGGCGAGGCGCACGGCGCGGCGGGGGTCCGGAGCGGCGTGCGCGCGAGGTGGGGCCGGGCGCGGCTTGGCCGCGTGGCGGCGCGCGCGGCGCGCGGGCGTGGCGGCACGGCGGGCGCAGCGACGCGGCGCGGCAGCAGCGGCGCGCGGTCCGGCTCGGGCGGTCGCTGCGCGCGCGCGTGGCGCGCGTGGGCGCGGCGCGCGTGCCGCGCGCGCGTGGCGCGCGCGGGGGGGGGCCGAGGCGCGGTTGGGCGCGGCGCGGCGCGGCGCTGCCAGTCTGGCGCCAGCGTGGCGGCGGCGCGGCGCGCGCGCCGGCGGCCTACGGCGTCGAGCGCTTGTGACCAATGAACAGTGCACTTTCGTTATTTTCCCGATTTTCTATTTTCTTTTCCCATTTTCTATTTTCTTTCCTCCTAAAAATTCCAAAATAAATCCTAATATTCTAAAAATAATTTTTAACTTTATATTTTAAACTTTTTCTTGACTTTCATTTTTCCATAATTATTTTTCATACTTATTTAAATTCTTTTTCCTAATTTTCATAATTCACCCATTTTTTAAAAAAAATACAATTCCCAAATTTCGAGTACGCCTCCCGAGAATTTTATTATTTATCTTGTGTTTTAATTCATCTCCTCCCAACAAAAATTTTTTTATTTTATATTACTCGAAATGCGTTTTCACAAATCCGCACTTTTCCCGATTCTTTTAAAACCCCGATGCGACTTTCGCACCATCATTTTGTCAACTCCGAAAACTCCAAATACGCCGAAAAGGGAATTGACCACGACTAAATTTATGCAACGAGCGGCAAATAAGAAACAACAAACCCGAGAAGAAGCAATAAACCAAGGTTTTTGAAAGTTCCGATTTTTACGTTCCGATTTCGGTTTTCCGATTTTCAGGATGTTACAAACCTACCCCTAACTATAAATCTCGTCCCCGAGATTTCTTACCGGTCCGAGTAGGTGTGATATTCGTCCTCGGGAACTCTTCGCTCTCCCGTAGCCTCTTCTTCCGTGTGATTGCTCTATTGTACCTTGTACATGCGCCATGACTTGGTCCGTGTCTTCTTTTCGCCTCGTCTAGTATCTTGATTGGATACTCCGGTAAGTAAGATCACTGTGGACATGGATGGCCTCTAAAGGAGCTTGCTCTTCCGGTACCCGCAAACATTTCTTCAATTGTGACACGTGGAACACTGGGTGGACATCGGAGAGATTCTCGGGCGGTTCCAATTGGTAAGCCACTTCTCCTCTCCTAGCGCTTATCAAGAATGGGCCCACGTATCGTGGTGCGAGTTTCCCTTGACTTTGAATCTCGAGTTCCCGTAGTGGTGAGACCTTTAGATACACGTAGTCACCTTCTTTAAATTCCAATTCTCTTCGACGGTGTCCGCGTAGCTCTTTTGTCGTGATTGAGCGGCTTGTAGTCGGTCCGGATCGCGAACCTTTTCTTCCGCCTCCTTGATTATGTCAGGCCCGAATACGGCTCGTTCACCGGTTTCGACCACATTAATGGGGTTCGACACCGGCGACCAAATAAAGCTTCGTTTGGCGACATCTTCAAACTGGCTTGGTAGCTATTGTTGTAGGAGAACTCGGCGTACGGCAAACATTTCTCCCAATCCTTGGTGAAATCCAACGCACAGGCTCTCAGCATGTCTTCTAGCACTTGATTCGTCCTCTCGGTCTGCCCGTCAGTCTGCGGGTGGTAAGCGGTACTAAAGGCAAGGTGACTGCCGAGTGCCTCGTGGACCTTGCTCCAAAAATGAGATGTAAATTGGGTACCACGATCCGATATAATCCTTTTGGTACACCGTGGAGACACACAATCCTACTCATATATAATTCCGCTAGCTTGGCACCGTTGTAGTTAGTTTTTACGGAATAAATCTGCGCTTGGTGAGCCGATCTACTATTACCCAAATGGAATCGTAACCGCGAGTTTTAGGCATCCTACTATGAAATCCATGCCTATCTCGTCCCATTTCCATTCGGAATCTTGAGTGGTCACAGCAAGCCATGGCGTTGATGTTCGGCTTTCACCCTTTGGCACACATCGCACACGGCTACGTATTCGGCTACATCCCTCTTCATATTAGGCCACCGGTATTCTCCTTTCAAATCCCGGTACATTTTTGTGCTTCCGGATGTAACGAATATGCTGATTCGTGGGCTTCCTTTAAGATCACTCCCCTCAAACCGCCTCGTTCGTGCACACGATTCTCTTTCTTGTACCACAAGATTCCCTTGTCATCTACGAAAACTCCCGAGCGCGTCCAGCGCCATGCGTTCCTTAATTTCCGGGTTTCCTCATTCCCTCTTTGGGCTTCCTCTATTTGAGTTCTCGAGGGGCGGATTTCCAGTGAGTTCACTTCTCCGTGAGGAATCGGGTGCGATTGAGTCGGCCATTTCCTCTCGGTTCGCGCCATACCCCCAATTCCATGTGATCGCATTGGGCTTTGCGGCTCGGCGCATCGGCCACTACATTTGCCTTGCCGGATGATAGTGGATTCCTAGTTCGTAGTCCTTGATCAACTCCAGCCATCGCCTCGTCGTAGATTGAGATCAGCGAGTAAAGAAATATTTTAAGCTCTTGTGATCGGTATACACATCGCAATGGTTCCCGATCGATAGTGTCTCCGATCTTCAATGCGTGTACAACCGCGGCTAATTCCAGTCGTGTGTGGGATAATTCTCTTCGTGGGGTCGTAATCGCCGAGAGGCATACGCTACAACCTTTCCATCCCGCATCAACACTCCTCCCAATCCTTGCCGGGATGCATCACAAGACATCACGAAGTCCTTTCGGTTGTCGGGTAAGATCAAGATTGGGGCGGTGGTTAACTTTTCTTTTAATTGGTCGAAGGCTTTTTGGCACTTCTCATTCCATTCAAACTTCTTTTCCTTCTTCGAAGTTGAGTCATAGGTCGGGCTACGGTGGAAAACCCTTCGATAAACCGTCGGTAATATCCGGCCAAGCCCAAGAAACTCCGAACTCTTCGACTTGGGTGCCTTCCATCCCGTAATAGCTTCGACCTTGGCGGGGTCTCTCGCTACTCCTCCCGAAAAACCACGTGACCAAGAAAAGCGACTTCCTTGAGCCGAACTCACATTTGCTGAACTTTGCATACACCGGTGCTCTCGTAGCTTTTCCAACTAGTCGTAGATGCTCGCGTGTTCCTCATCGTTCTTGGAGTAGATAAGTATATCGTCGATGAACACCACCACGAATTTATCCAGGTATTCCATGAATACCTTGTTCATCGGTTCATAAAATAGGCAGGGGGCATTGGTTAATCCAAAGGACATCACTGTGAACTCGTATAAGCCGTAACGTGTAGAGAACGCCGTCTTAGGAATATCTCCGCTCTAATCTTCAACGATGATATCCCGACCGCAGATCAATCTTTGAGAACACCGTGCACCCTTAAGTTGATCGAATAGGTCATCGATCCGGCAGCGGGTACTTGTTCTTGATGGTTACCTCATTCAGCGATCGGTAATCCACACACATTCTCATACTCCCATCCTTCTTTTTGACGAAGAGTACGGGGCTCCCAGGGGAGAAGAGCGGGCGTACAAATCCCTTCTCTTGTAGTTCCCTTATCTCGCTTCTTGAGTTCCTCCAACTCGTTGGCGGCATTCGATAAGGCCTCTTGGATATGGGGGCGTACCGTGCATTAGGTCGATGATAAACTCTATGTCGCGATCCGGGGCATTCCGGCAATTCCTCGGGAAACACATCCGGGTATTCTTGTACTACGGCATTCCACCTAGAGGTAGCATGGTGAACACTCCCGCAGCTTGTTCACATAGCTTTGGGTTTTGATCCATAGTTATGCTCATCGGTGATCCCACGGGGTGGATACCGTGACTTCCCTTCGATCGCAGCTATAATTCCATTATTTTTGGTCAACCAGTCCATTCCGAGTATGACATCTATGGTTTGGGGCGATAACACCATAAGGTTTGAGAGAAACACCACGTCTCTAATCCGTATGGGCACATTAATGCGGGCATGGGGTACGGTTATGTCTCCCGGTGAGTGTACCAACATAGGCCTCTTAAGTGCTACTTGGTGTAGGTGGTGTTGTTTGCTTACTTGGGAAGATATGAATGAATGCGAGACTCCGTAATCGAATAAAACTTTAACGGTGTAGAGTTGATAGAGAACATACCCATCAATACGCTCTGGTCCTCCCGTGCTTCTTCCGCCCGCACATGATTCACCGGCCACGTCGAAACCCGGTGGCGCCTCGTTGGGTAGCGGGGTCCCAATGCACCTCGTCCCGCCGCAGGGTGGGGGTTCCTGGACGGGTGTTGCATTGGCGCCTGCGCACAGGGTGTTGCGTGGTTTTGGGCAGCTATTGGAGTAATGCCCTAATTCCCGCATGCTTGAAACACTCACATTCCTTCTTCCCGGAGCGGCTAGGGTTGGTGCGGGTGTACGAAGCCGTGGTGTAGCCGACTGTTGACATGGTCGGAAGCGAGAGAACGTCCGCTTGCCGGACGTTTGGCTTCCATCCGACGGGTGGCTCCCTTGGGGCGTTGTGGCGTTCCCGAAATGGGCGAGCCATAGCGAGCCTCCTCTTGCGGTTATTGTCCACCACCTTTTGGTCATGCTCAAGTCGGACGACCTTGTTGATGAGGCTTTGGAAACTAGTGTGATCCCGCCCGATCATTGGTCCCCGCTTCGTCATTTAGTCCTTCAATGAATTTGTCTATCTTTTCTTCCTCGTCCGTCAGTCACCGGTGGCATAACGGGCAAGCCGGGTAAATTTGTTCGGATATTCTTATACCGAGGTGTTCCCTTGACGCAGCTGCGGAACTCGTTCTTCTTCATCCTCATTACCGCAGCTTGGCACGAAATTCTCACGGAACGCATCCGTGAATTCCTCCCATGTTGGCTCGCCGGCGTCTTCAGCTCGTGTCTCCTTGTAGGTGTCCCACCAGTCACTCGCGGGTCCCTCCAGCTGGTTAGTAGCGAAGACAACTCTATCAGCTTCTCGGACTCTGACGAGGGTTAACTTCTTCTCTATCACTCTTAACCAATCTTCGGCGTCCATAGGTTCTTCGGCCGTGGAAAAGTGGGCGGCTTAGCTCTCATGAATTCCCCGGACTCGATCCTCCTCGACCTCCTTGATTATTGGCAATCGCTTGGAGTAGTTGGGTCTGCATAGCCATGACCTCCGCCAGGGTGGAGGGGTTGGGTTCCGGCGGGTTTTCGTTGGTTGCCGCGGCTCTGCGACGATGTGCCATCTGAAGAAGGGAGATAAATTAAGAGAGCGGTCTAATTTAGGTTATGGTTCACGGAAATTTTTCTTCAAGTTCTTTCGAATGATCTTCACTCAACGTACAAGGTGAAATAATAATAAGCATACGAATTAAGACATCGCAAGGCGATGCCTGTGTTCATCTTATTACATAAGGGGGTACATGGACTGTACGCACACAGTCCTCCATGCCAGGATAGCAATAATAACTATATCGTCCAACTAGATCAACTAAATTGGGGTAAATAGGAAGTGCTGCCGAGCTGGAAAGGTCCTCCCGCCTAGTCGTCCAGCCATCCGCAAGAGCCAGGCGCCGGAAGTGGGTGGTCCGTCTGTGAAGCAAACCGAAGTCCCCACGGCTCGGAGGTGGTGGCCTCGGAGTCACGCCGAATCTTCCGACTCGGTGGTCGCGTACTCTTGCGAGCGGCGGCGGGTGAGGGGCCTCCCGTGTGAGTCGGGCGACGAGGGGGAGCTTCCTCCTCCATTGGATCGGTGTCGCTAGACTCCCATTTGATCTCCATGGGCTCCGCCTCCGACTCCGTGTCGGTGTAGATCTGGATGGGGTTACCCTCTCCTGATCCCGGCTCGGATGGTACCGGTATGGAGCTCGGGGTGGGTCCCATGGATGAAGCAAGAGGGTCGACCGGGTATGGTGCGGGTTCGTGCTCAACATGAAAACTTGCTCCATCATAGCTTGAAAAGTATCAAAGCTTGCTGGAGTCATATGGTAATAGTGGTCGGGCACAGGGGCAGGATGTGATGGTACAGGCTCAGTGGAAGTACCTGCAGCGTAGACAGGACGAGTGCGCATGCTCCTCTAGCCGGTTGATCTCGCGCTTGCTCCTCCCGAGCCGCTCTTCCAGCTTCTACTAGAGCCTCCCTGCCATGTAGCGGTCCGAGAGTTGCTCATACTCGAGCACCATTGGCCTGCACTGTGTTCTGAAGATGCTTATCTGGTCTCCACAGCCTTGGTGGCATCGACCGATCATTGAGGCGTGATCGCGATCGTTGATCTCGAGCGGGGGCCTCCTCGTAATGGCGTCTCGCTCGTCTCGCCCAACGCGATAGACGCGTGACCATCGGGTTGTAACAGCAGGGGTAGCCTCCACCGTGCGGATCGGATTGCCCTCTTCGCGGTAAGGATGATGCACGAACTCTGTCATTGTGAGTTCGGCACGGTGTTCCGCATTAAGGCGAAGGAAGGCCTCGCGAGCCGCATCCCGAATAGCCGCTTCGGCTAGGTCCCGGTGGTAGCGAGTGTGGAAGCGTAGGATGTCTCACTCCCCATGCGGGCTTCTATGGATACGGCCGCCTCCCAGCTGGATACATCTCGGAGCCATGTCTTTTGGTGTGATAAGTGGGCGGTTCCGGTATCTCAAGCACCATAGTAGAGACTGGAGTTGTACCACGAACCCTTCGTCCCGCGGAATGCTGACTTCCCAAGTTCCGTCGTGGTTTGACATCTGTTTTTACAGTAACTTAGGGTTAGCGAGAGGGAGCTATCATAACCATTTGGTAAAAATACGGATGTGGAAAAGATATATTTGCATTTTCGGAAATAATAGTTCAAGACTGATCCTACCGTAGGGATATTTCCCTTTAGCCATCTAGTTAGGGGTAGGGCGCCATTTGGTCTTAGCCTACGGTCGCATGGCTCGATACCGCTCTGTGGACCCCGA
The DNA here is from genome assembly GCA_019925245.2 of Oryza australiensis. NCBI lineage: Eukaryota > Viridiplantae > Streptophyta > Magnoliopsida > Poales > Poaceae > Oryza > Oryza australiensis. The sequence goes on along the minus strand of JAIFGZ020000116.1, from coordinate 8,395,517 downwards.
TTTTGAGTCGGGAATCTTTCGTGTTCATAGTACCATTTCCTGGATCAAGTAGTTGGTACCCACGAATGCAAGATCGATAATCAAGTGCACATGCACGAATAGTCTTACAATACCATTATTACATAAATAGGCCCGAAGGCATTGTTCATCCACAGGACCTTATGGTCCGATTACAATATAAAGACGAGTTTAGATAAGGCAATGCGGAAAGAGGCGGCGGCTTGTCCATTGCCACAGCAACGACCGGACTAAGGTCTAATATGCGCCGTCGGTTCCTCGCCCTCCGGGTAGTACGCGTAGGGGTCTTCGGATCTTCATTTCCATCACCGGAGGTTTGTGCGTATAGCAAGGGTGAGTACCAACCGTACTCGGCAAGTCAACACGAATTGATGCATATGATAGGGTTATTCAAAGAACATGGCTAGGGTTATTTTTGCGTAAGACCGTTTTCACAATTCTTTTCACAAGCCTATCGTCTAGCCAAAACAAGTTTTAATTTCACAGCTTCATTAATCCGGCGACGGTTCTGTCTACCATCCATCGTGATTCCAAGGATGGCTTCCCGCCTCCGGTGCGTCATGATTTTTGGGAGTCCACCCCTTCTCGCATTCTCGAGAAGTTGATCCACCAATAAAATCATCATGCAAACCCATCCCAAGCATTTTTAAGTTCAAAGTCTAGCCAAGCGAAAGTCTTGTCACGATGCTCAATATCCGCGAGCACGGCTATTCGAATAGATTGATTCATTTACACTGCGGTGGATGTACACTTTACCCGTACTCCGCGACAGCCCAACAAATGAGCCTACGCCTCAACACATGAGACGGTCACGGCAAAGCCTTTCGATAACCTTGCTTTGGCGTACCGCTCCATGAACTTTAGCCCTCATGCACTCTAGCCGTCCTTTTCTAGCGGTGAGAGGAGTTCGGCGCACTCGGGGTAAGGGAAGACTTTCCAATCTTTAAGTTTAGTTAGCATTCGTTTAATCCCATCATTCTTAACAAAGGCCGCAGCCTCATCCTCATCCCATAACCACATCATAGAGAACCATCTATGCAAGGATACCGCCTCCGCTCGCTATCTAGTCGCTAGGTCTATACCCATTCGAGAAGTACGGTTGTACGGCTCGTTTCCGCTATCTCATGGCTCGGTCCTTAATTGACCAGGGTCGGCACTTGCCTTTTCCGGAATCCACCCAAATCATCCAGCGCCCCAGTCTAAAAACATTTGTACCGTACTTTCAATTTTCATCAAACTTAATTCATCATGGTCATGTGGCGCTTATGTCTTCACATGCCGAATCCCAACTACCTTCCCTAAGGTAGTTGCCCAAGCACAAAGCTTTTTCATAAAGTCATGAGTATGCATAAATCTAAGTATAGCATGGCTAAGTCATTTACAAGTTATGCCTCGGTTATTTGTATCACATCGCGAGTTACAAGGAGTAATTCTAAAGGTAAACAATAACAAGGTATAGCACAACAAGTATAGGTAACTCGGTAAGGCATGCATGTTTAGTATTTAAAATAACATCATTTCGCAAATGGGATCAATATGTTCAAAGGGTGTGAAGACTTGCCTTGCTCGCACACTTGAGAGGTGGGGTCTTCGGCGTGTTGATGCCGGTTTCTTCAGGCTCTACTCGTACGTGCGAAAGTTCAATTGAATTCGGTTAGAATTCAACAAAACACCGGAGATCGAAAAGAACCACATAAACCATGAAAACAACCCCAAAAAGTTTTGCCGAAAATCCTACTCGAGTTAGGACAAGGGTTGCGAGGAAAATCCGGGTTTTGGAGTCGAGCCGATGTCCTAGGGTTTTCGCAGAGTTGACGATCGCAATTAAATTTGGAATTTATGTTTGAAAATATCAGCGAAGAAAATTCGTGCTCGAAATTTGAGGGTTTGAGCACAAAAGCGAAACCTATTTCGATGGCGGAAAAGAATTAAACGGAATCCGGATTGAAAAACGATGCGAAATAGAATTCGAAAACGTCCGATTCCGATTTTTCAAACTTTGCACCGAGAAAACATGCGAGAAAATAATTTATTTTTGCCCAAAATTTTACTCAAGTCATCCCAAAATATTTTTCCCAATTTTCCAAAATTTTTCCTAATTTTTCCCTATTTTTCTTTTTTTTTTTTTTTTTTTTCCTATTCTCTCGCGCATCGCTCCATGCCCGCCAAGTGTTCGACCTGTGCGAGGAGAACAGAGGCGGCGGCAGAGGGACAAGGCGGCGCAACGGGACTTACGGCGACGGCGGCTCGGGGAGGAGCAAGGGGGCACGGGATCGGGCTTGCGCACGGCGGCGACGGCTAACGGCGGCGGCCCTGCGGTGGTGCTCGAACGGCGAAAACGCGGCGGCGTGCGGTGGAATCGGCGGGCACCGCCTTTTATAGGCGCAGCCTGGGGACTCGGCGCGGCGCGGGGTGGAAGGATGGGGGGTCCGGCTCGGCGGCGCGGGCGGTGACACGCGGCGGCGCAGGAGGGCCGGGTACGGCGGCGAAACGCGGCGGCGAGGCGCACGGCGCGGCGGGGTCCGGAGCGGCGTGCGCGCGCGAGGTAGGGGCCGGGCGCGGCTTGGCCGCGTGGCGGCGCGCGGCGGCGGCGTGGCGCACGGCGGGCGCAGCGACGCGGCGCGGCGCGGCGCGGCGCGCGGGTCCGGCTCGGGCGGTCGCTCGCGCGCGCGTGGCGCGCGCGGCGCGGGCGCGGCGGCCGCTGCGGCGCGTGCGCGCGCGCGGCGGGGGCCGAGGCGCGGCTGGCGCGGCGCGCGTCGCAGTGGGCTGGCGCAGCGGCGGCGGCGAGCCGGGCGACGCGCGGCACGCGCGCGGGCCGATACGGCGTCGAGCGCTTGTGACCAATGAACAAAGTGCACTTTCGTTATTTTCCGATTTTCTATTTTCTTTTCCCATTTTCTATTTTCTTTCCTCCTAAAAATTCCAAAATAAATCCTAATATTCTAAAAATAATTTTTAACTTTATATTTTAAACTTTTTCTTGACTTTCATTTTTCCATAATTATTTTTCATACTTATTTAAATTCTTTTTCCTAATTTTCATAATTCACCCATTTTTTTTAAAAAAATACAATTCCCAAATTTCGAGTACGCCTCCCGAGAATTTTATTATTTATCTTGTGTTTTAATTCATCTCCTCCCAACAAAAATTTTTTTATTTTATATTACTCGAAATGCGTTTTCACAAATCCGCACTTTCCCTGATTCTTTTAAAACCCCGATGCGACTTTCGCACCATCATTTTGTCAACTCCGAAAACTCCAAATACGCCGAAAAGGGAATTGACCACGACTAAATTTATGCAACTGAGGGCAAATAAGAAACAAGAAACCCGAGAAGAAGCAATAAACCAAGGTTTTTGAAAGTTCCGATTTTTACGTTCCGATTTCGGTTTTCCGATTTTCGGGATGTTACACTCCACCGCCGCAGCAACACCGCCGCCGCCTCTACCGCCCGTTGTCGCATCGCCATCGTCATTGTAAAATTTGTTGTAAAACATGTGAAGTAATAAAATTGTGATGATGTGAAATTATTTTTGCAATTTATGACGTGATATTAGTTGTCGATTTAATTCAATAATACAACAATTCAATAATTCAATATGTAATAGGACGGAGATGCATCTTTCCGTGCGGGCCACTTAATTCGTTCGCACGGGAAGATCTATTATCCCGGGCGGGCGACTTAAGTGGCCCGCACGAGATAATAGATCTTTCCATGCGGGCCTCTTAAGTCGTCCGCACGAGATAATAGATCTTCCTTTGCGGTTGGGCCACCTGCACGTGAAAATTTGATTTTCCGAGACCTTTTCGTGCATGCGGACCGGCCTTCCGTACGGGAAGATGCCTTTTGGCCCGTATGCAAAAATCGTTTCTCTAGTGACCTCTACCCTTTGTAAAGCGTCATGAGAACGACAAAATAAAAGCATATGTTGATTCAAAGCAAAGCTCATTGGTCCAAACCATCAATTTATCGGGAGTGTTAGATTACATGATCACAACGTCATTAGAACACGGGAGGTCAACCCATTAGCCACTACCATCTATTAGGCTACCACATGCTAGGTGAGGTGATACAATTTGTTGGTTTTTGGTGTTTTAGTATAAGCATAAAGAGACATTCATGACAAACTAGCTACATATTAGATTGGGTCGACGGCGTTCATCAACTAGCGCAACCTCTAGGATAACAAACTTTTCCTTCACTTTGGCGAGGGGAACTTTTCCTTCACCTTGGCGAGGGTGGTAGTGCCTCTTCATCCATACGACACTATCTCTTTCAGGCAGCACAATCATTAGGCCTTTCCCCTTCAATGTCAAGTAGGAGTCGTCATGCGACATAGTTGATAGTTTTAATAACTAGATAGGAAATCAGTTGGAGGCTTTGAGCGAGATGTGCAAGGGAGACTGGGAGAGTGAGTTTGGGTTTTTTTCTTATGATGTCATGGGTTAGGTCGTTTGGAGTTAGTTATCATGGCTTCGATTCGATCTGATCCAATACAATCGCTGCTATATTATATTTGCTTAATTTTATCTCCATATTTTGCTTTAATGCTGCTATAAAATACTTTGTATAATTCCTGTTGTCAGATTATGATTACCTCGAGATGCACTTAATAGTGCAGTGGCAAGGGGTGCGTGGTTTCAACCTTGAGGTCCCGTGTTTAATTCTCCACACGCTCATAATTACTTCTTAAAAATATTTGGAGGGACGTTTCTCCCTCCAAATCTCATCAGATTATGATTACCTCAAATTCTCATATGAAATGGGTTAGGAAACCAAACAAGCCTAAGAGCATGTCCAACAGATTCTCAAAAAGCTCATTTAGAGAATTCCTAAAAAAATTAGAGAATGAAATTAATAATTGATATGGCAGATTCTCAAAATTGATCAACCGCTAGGGTATATCTCTTTCCGGGACGCGGCACCACATGGGTGGGTTGGTGGTGCAGGCGGCGTAGGGCGCATGGGACTGCAAGGTGCATGCGACAACAGTGAAGTCACGTGGCAAGGTGCATGTGGCAGCAGTGAAGTCAGGCGACAAGTGCATGCGACAACACTGTTCAACGACAACAGTCAGGCGGCAGGCAGGCCTAGTGCAAGCAATGCTGCATGTATACCTTCTCTCTTTTTCTCAAGTATTGTCATTATTAAGTGCTACCAAAATTTGAAATTCGAAACTTAATTTTTTTAGGGGTACCTTGTCTTGTACAGTGGTGCCACTTTGTCTTCTTGCCTCTATACGGATTAAACAACCACAAAATCTATTAACAGCTTTCTGAATATGTTGCCATCGCTGCGTAAGTGACTTTTGAGAACGGTCTGAGTCGAATGTCCTGTTGCTGTGAAAGTACTCATATATCTTACCCCAATATGTATTCATGCCTTGGTTATTACCATTAATAGGGTCTACAATGATGTTGATCCATGCTGAAACTAAAAGGATATCCTCCTGTTAGCTAAAATTCTTTGCTCGCTTTGAATTTGATCTTACCAGGGCATTGTGATCATTGTTCCCTTCATAGCAAGGTGCTTCCTGAGAGAATTGATAGCTACCAAATTTATTTGTTATAGCGTGATCGTTGTTATCTTGTGTCAGAAGATCACTAAAGTAATTGCCGAAATACATATAAGCTGCAAAAAATAAAGTAGTTAAATAAATAATTATTTAACTTATTGTGTAAAATATGAATTGACCTATTCTCAGTTTGGAGTATAAAATCCTGATTTTAGAGAGCCTTTAATTTTTATACATTCATAAAGTATCTGTTGGAACTAGTTTTTTTAAAAAATTTTAAAATAGAAATAAAGATTCATTTAAAAAAACTGTTGGATATAAAAAAAACCATCAAAAGATGGGCTGGCCTGCCAGAGCGCCAGGCCTGGAAAAGGTCGGCCTTGCTGGACTCGTGGCGATGGGCCGTTGCACCGAGCGGTGGGATCTATCGGCCGGCGCGCACGATCTGGGCCTCTCGATCCAGATCGAACGGCGCCTCGTTACCGAGACCGCCGCGGCGAATCTGGCCTAGCCGCCGACGATACACGAGACGAGCCCGCGACGGAACCAGCTTGGGTTGGGCGGCAGCATATCCATCCATGGCGGATGGCGCGCCGTTCAAAACCCTAAACCCTGAGGCGAACTTCGAGGAATCGCAGCGGCGCGTCGTGTCGACACCCATGGCGGCGTCCCCGTCCGCTACTCCTCCCCCTCCTCCTCCCGCCGCCTCCGCCGCTGGAGTTGGAGCCTGGAGCTCGGCTCCGCAATCGCCGTCGCCCAACATCGCTAACTTCTTCGGTAAGTGCTCTCGCTCGTTTCACTGCCTCATTGCGCGGTGGCATCGGCTCACTAGCTTCAGCTAAAATCCATTGTCGCGATTTGGGGGCTAGGAGATGCGGCATGGGATGGAGAGGTCTCACAGTGCGAGGCTCAGTTTGGGGTTGATTGGCATTAAAAATGACTTCGATCTGATCAATGATGTGAACCATCTCTTGTTTTGTTCCTTACAGAAGAGTGCTGTGCATGAACTCCTAGCAAGTTACCTGTGCATATTTGTATTGAACGGTCATTCAGTAAATGCTTTTATATGAACGAGCACACCTCTCTTCAGATTTGAGCTTGGACATTGATTCACCCTATTCTCGTAGCCCACTTAATTAGGCCAACAAACATTTCAGAGTTCTGATAACAGGTTATAGATTTCACTATCAGAACTCAGAATACTCTGCGATAAATCATGGTTTAATTTTCACCAATTTCACTGCACTTTCAAGTTTCAACAGCAAACTATGTGATAACTTGTATTAGGGTTTTACTGCATCTGAGCAATGCATTTGCCACAAGAGAAACGTGCATTAGATTATTGCTAAGATAAAAACCCTGTAATGCAGTATGGAGGGAATTTGTATGGGGAGCAATTGCAGGTGCGTTCGGTGAAGGCATGATGCATCCAGTCGACACTCTGAAAACACGGCTTCAGAGTCAGGCTATAATCACAGGGGCTAAGGTGTGAGATAGTTTACTTTACATGTGTGTGGACAGTAATGTTTCTTGCTGCAATTCATGATTCGATACATGGATACTGCATCCTTCTTTTCTTTGTGCTGAGCAGGCTCAGAAGAATATATTCCAGATGATCAGGACAGTTTGGGTCTCCGATGGTCTGAAAGGTTAGCCCTTCTCTGTTGTTTGTTTACTAAACAAAGGAGAAACAACATGAAGCAACTTCGTATTAGTTCTGACCAAAGCCAGTTACAATTCTCCAGTTCCTCTGAAGCTAGGAACCATAGTATCAGCAGCAATCTTGATAAACTTTAATCCTCACCCATTTTCAGGTTTTTACAGAGGAATTAGTCCAGGTGTTACTGGGTCACTTGCTACAGGTGCAACATATTTTGGTGTTATTGAATCAACCAAAACATGGCTGGAGCATTCTAATCCTAATCTAAGTGGCCATTGGTCTCACTTTATTGCTGGAGGAATTGGTGGGTTAGCTATTTTCGTATGTCTCTTGAATATTTAGTATTGTAAATATTTATGACGTTACATAAAATTTTTATACTAGGTTATATCAACATGTGATCAATATTTGTTGATAGAAGTTTTTTTCCATGCAATGTAGACATTTCTGGCTGATGGAATTTTGCCTTCTAATTGGAATGCGTGGAACTCAAGAAAATTTCTTATGCTGCTTCATTGTGCTACTTGCAGGAGATACACTTGGGTCTTTTATCTATGTGCCATGTGAAGTCATGAAACAGCGAATGCAAGTCCAAGGCACCAGGAAATCTTGGGCCTCAACTGCCACAAAAGGAAATATTTCTCAAACTCCAGGGGCTCTGATGTATCAATACTATAATGGAATGTTCCATGCTGGTTGTTCTATTTGGAGAGATCATGGTCTGAAGGGACTTTATGCAGGGTATTGGCACAGACTGCTTTTTGCTAGCATGCCTATTGTTATTAATAGTGGGTTTCCTTTATTTATAGTGGAGAGGAAACTTTTTGTTTTATTGAATTATTTTTCTACACTCTAAGATCACATCCACTGAAGTATGCTAGAAAACTATTCTTCTCGAATACTGTGAGACCTTTGAATACAATTGTTGATAACTAAAAACTACATTCTATATGCATATTTCTGGACTGCGTAAGTGGACAGTTGTTGATTGAACAAACCTACTATCGGTACATAGTTTGTATGTAAAGGGACAAACTGATACTATCCCTTGTGTGATGATAGGCTAGTCCTCGTTCATTTTCTTTTTGTTTAAACTGACACGGATCTTTTCTCATACACAGATATTGGTCTACACTTGCCAGGGATGTCCCTTTTGCTGGTCTTATGGTAACTGAGAATTCAGCTTGCACTTTTTTCTCATTGTTCTAGTAATTTTAATATACCTTTTCATATCTCAAAGCAATGCTAGTGGTTTGGGGCCCTCCTCCTTCAAGCAGTAGGCATGTCTAAATAGCTAAATACACATTTGATCACATGGCAGCCTCAAGCATATAATTGTTAAAATTTGGTCAGGTCCCATCCCAGTCAGAGCTATGGATTGCAGATGTCTTGATAAATAAATATGTTTTGCTAGAGGGTTGTCAACTCTTTAGTAGCTTATGACTATTAGAATTCAGAGTTGAATGAGCGTTTGAGCTCCTGTACCCACTCGTTCTATCTTCTACGCATAATTATCTGTACCATGACCCTTAAGTCTTGTAGATATTGATTTCATCTTACAGTCTGATTTTATTGACAGATCTACACATGTAACGTACACTTTAAGATTCCTTAGCTGCAGACACTAAGAGAGTTCCTTTTTTATCTTTTTTGATGAGCATGATCTTTTGCATTTTCAGGTCACTTTCTATGAGGCAATGAAAGAACTGACTGAGTATGGGAAGAGGAAGTATTTGCCAGAGAGTAATTTGCATGCCAGCAACTCCTTCGAGGGGCTTCTTCTAGGAGGCTTGGCAGGCGGTAGGTCTGGTCCAATTCGGTTAATACACCAAATGATGGCTATAGTATTACTTGATTGTCCGAAAATGCTTAATCTCTTAATGTTTACTTATTTTCCAATGTTTTTCTGTGTCAGGATTTAGTGCATACTTGACAACTCCCTTGGACGTGATCAAGACAAGGCTGCAAGTACAAGGATCAACAACTAGGTAAGTGGAAAATCTCACCTATCTCTCCTTTTCTGCTGGACCAATATGACAGTCATGAGCTGAACTTTATGATAACTGCGATATCCAATTTATACTCTCCCAAATTGCCACACACGTCATTTTGCTGTCTGACAAGGTGCTAATATTATGTCCTTAGTTACCAAATTTCTTTTTTTTGTTAATCAGTTACAATGGGTGGCTGGATGCTATTACGAAGACATGGGCTAATGAGGGAATGAATGGCTTGTTCAAGGGGAGCATTCCTAGAATAATATGGTACATACCTGCGTCTGCATTCACGTTCATGGCAGTGGAGTTCCTCAGGGATCATTTCAACAAAAAGATCAATACAGATGCCCGTGAACTAACTGGCCTGTCAATGGACAGAAGATCAGAAGTTGAGGAAGCTGCCTGAAGCCCTGAAGTAGTTCCCTGTTTTGTAGGACTGATCCAGAGGAATTTCTGATTTCTTCGGCAAGTAAAGTTCATTTCACGAATATAAATGTGAAAAATGCAATTTCAGCCAAGTGAAACGTTTACAAGCGTAGCAGAGAAGGAAACTGATCATCCTTCATCTACTCAGGATTTTTTGCGAATTTTTAGCATTTTTAATTTTATTTTTTAAAATATTTGTAAAAATAATTTGTTGTTTGAAAATATTGCAAAACTAGTCGCCTCCTCGTCCTTCGGAAGGGCGAGATTTAAAAATCGCTCTCTCAGAAGGCGTTTTTTCTGATGTGGCGGACAGCTCCATATATTTGAGGTAACGCTAACAGAGAAAGTGCATTACTATCCTTCTCATGAAAATTTTCTAAATCTCGGGTTGTTGTTTATCTACTAACTGTTTTGAATCTAGGATTATGCGATTGCTGAACGTACTCTTCGAAAGCAGGAGACTCCTCAAAGTTCAAGGGTAAATTTTGTCTGACGATTAACCGAACAAGATTTTCTCGAGATACCATGGGATCGTATTCCGAGCTACGTATTGTTCGGGTTTAGCATCAGTTATTGCTGCCACAATTGTATTCCTTGTTTTCTTGCATACGTCTCCGCATGACGCTTTAGGTGTCCTGTACCATCAGAAGATCGTGCAGATAAAGTATTCCTATAAATTCTACATCTAGCTTGTGTTACCTTCCTCCCGTCGGGGCCGGTCACTTTCACCTCGTCAAAGTGCTGCCACACATCGGAGGTTCTCGATCTTTTTCGAGTCGATGAGTGTCGAAACACTTCCGCTTGCGGATCTGGAATATCCTTCCACCAGTTCCTCCTTCACAGTTGGTGGAGTTGGAGCCGATCCGGAGGCATCGTCAAACCCCGACATGTAATTGGGGTCGAAATCATCCAAAGTGAACGACGACGACCGATATGGATAATTCGGATCCATTATGCAATTTTAATGCGAAATAAACAAATTTTAGATATTTATTAAATACACAAACAAAATACAAATAATACATACATATAAATATCACTTACATCTTTTCAACCGCAAGCGCTTAACACCTCTGCGATCAAACTAATTAACTACGAAACTAATTTTGATTTTTGACAAAATTTGAGCAAATTTTGTCAAAATCAACAAATTAGAGCACAAGAGAGCATTTGAGACTTGAGAGCACAAAATGAGATGTTTGGGGTGAGGAGAAATGGATGGGGTGGATGCCCTATTTATAGGACGAAATTTCATATTTTTTTAGAACTTTTTTGGATTTTTTTCAATTTTTTTTGCCTCCAACGGCTAGTTTTAAATTCTAGCCGTTATACTGGCCGTTGGGACACGTGACACGTTGTTATTCGCCAGTTCAAACCGGCCTGGACCCGCCGTGCCTGCCACCCCTGCCCGCCACGCCGTTGGCCCTCCCCCGCGCCGTGCCCCTGCGCCCGCCGGCATGCATCCGTGCCATGCCGTGTTGGCACGGGGCTCGACCGCCGCCCAAGCACGACACGGTCCGTCGTGCCGTGCCGGCATGGTCCACCGCGAGCCAGGCCGTACCATGCCGGGCTGATGCACAGTGCCATCGTGCCCGCGGCCGGCACGCCTCGGCCCGACCCACTTGGCCACGACGACCTGCCCTTGCCGTGGCGCCCGATCCAGATCCGAGCCGCCGGCGTGGGCGGCTTACGAGGTGGTGAGCGATTGGTTGGCATCATGGACTCCTCCCGCTCCCGGAGTGCGGCGGCCACGGAGGAGGCGGCGGCGGGGTGGGTGACGGTAGAGGAGTGGGCCGGCTCCTCCGCCTCCGCACTCTCCCGCACCGCCGTCCTCACCGCCTCCCCCTCCTCCCTCGCCTCCCGCAGGTGACCCCGCTCTCCTTTCCATGGCTCGATCCGCTTTGCTCCGCTCGCTCATCTCACCCCGCAACCGCCGCGCGCGCAGGTTCGGAAGCCGGTGGGGGCGGGTCGGCGGCCGGCTGCTCGGCGCCTTCGTGCCCGAGGTGAGTGAGTCGCCGTGGTTGTGCTTCGGTTGCACGCGGGATCATGCTCTCGTACACGCGCACACTGATGAATGATGCCCAATGCCTACACATTTGAGGCTTTGACCATGTTCACAGTGCCACTGCCAACACGCAACTTGATTGATTGCTTGCCCTCTTCGTGTCAATGGCGGCCATCGCAAGCATATGATTAGCGCCGGTGTCTATGGATTTTACTGCCGTGGAGTCTTCTGCATTTCACACCTGAAATTGTGGTAACTCACGAGCGAGAGCTGCTCTCTGCAGGGCTTTCCTGGGAGCGTCACTCCGGATTACGTCCCGTTCCAGATGTGGGACACCTTGCAGGTAAATTTTCTTGTGGCAGTAAACTGCCTGTCACTATGTCTATTAGCTTCGTTTTTACTACTTTGGGCTTAGTTCTTAGCCAAGTTGGTATTATCCCTTGCTTATTGCAGGGTCTCTCGACTTACATCCGTGCAATGCTGTCTACTCAAGTAAGCTTGATGCTGCCCAATCTTCGTTCATCTTGTACTCATGTCCTGTCATATTTTGTACTGTTCTAGATGGAATGCCATATTAATTTTTGAACGGGCTCCAGGCTCTTTTAGGCGCTATTGGAGTAGGTGAGAAATCTGCCACGGTTATAGGTGCCACTTTTCAGGTAAGTTTCGATTTCATGTCATGGTTTAGCCTTATGCAGTTTTTCTTTGGAGTTAGGCATAACATAAATAGTTTTTGATGAGCATACATTAACTTCTTTTTTTGTGTTAAATTTGTGCATATATGAAATATATTGCTTAGGTTGTTGTTTTGATTACCCTGAGCTTCAGTCAGCTGCTAGTAACTACTAGCTCTGCAGCCTAGCAGCCTAGTCTGTGCTTCCCCCCCCCTTCAATTTTCTTCTTTTATTGGGCTTAGTTTTAATTTTCTCATCATCTTTTGATACATGCTATTCTTGCAGTGGTTTCTCAGGGATTTGACAGGAATGCTCGGTGGTATACTGTTCACTTTTTATCAGGTGTCGTGTTCTCTTGCTGACTCGAATAAGCAATGCCATCTTATTGCCATTGATAGTTTGTTTACTGATGAGATAACTTGCTTGGTCAGTATTTTATTTGTCTATAGGGTGTACTAATTCTATGTGCTTTCTTGTCTATAGGGTGTACTAATTCTATGTGCTTTCACTTTTCCCAGGGATCTAACCTTGATAGCAGTGCTAAAATGTGGCGCCTAGTTGCAGACTTTATGAATGACCTTGGTAATATAGTATATGTCTGTAATTGCTGTACTAAATAGACTTTATGATTGCTGTATTAATTCTTTGAATGCGGGCGTCTAATTTAAAGGTCCTGCAATAGTTTGGTATCTATCAAGACTAAGCATTCATTTTTCTTTTGAGGTATTGTGCTATAGTAGGTGAATATTAAATAGCATATGTGTCACATGCCCCTGAAAATGCATTTCACATGGAATCTGGATTTAAAAAAATCCCTTATGGAACATGAATTTCCTTGTCTAGTATTGAAGTATGCTAGCAGAGTTTATTTGTTGGTTTTGCAGGGATGTTGATGGATCTCTTAAGCCCTCTGTTTCCTTCATCACTGGTTGTTATAATGTGCTTAGGCAGCCTATCTCGGTCCTTCAGTAAGATGATTTACATGATGAATTTCATAACATTTTAAAATTTCTTTTAAAATGTTCGTTTGTTAACTAATTATTTGACTATCTGTATAGCTGGTGTTGCTAGTGGAGCAACTAGAGCAGCTTTAACCCAGCATTTTGCAGTTGCCAATAATGCAGCTGATATATCTGCAAAGGTAACTTTGTATTATCGTGTAACATCCTAAATGCCAATTAGGTGGTAAATTTTGTCTAAACTGTAGCTGCAGAAGCATACTCAACTTTTCAGGAGGGCAGTCAGGAGACACTTGCAACAATGTTAGGTATGGGACTGGGAATGCTTATCGCCCATGTTACCAGAGGGCATGCTTTGGGTGTATGGGTTTCATTCCTTTCTCTAACGATATTCCATATGTATGGTGAGTGCATCATTCCAATACTTTTTTTGTAAGAAGGCCTTTATAATTGAAGAGTATTGTTTAATTATGAGGTCAGAGGAATATGACCAAAAGATGTGTGCATAGTTTTTTCCATCAGGAGGGGACAGCCACAAAAGCACAAAATGAATAGGGAAACAAATCTGGTACACTTGAATAACATGAAGAAAGCAGTTATAACATAGAATGATGCATGGATTTCCTATGGAAATTTTCTATGGATTCTGGCAGTTTAAGATATCCAGAGATTCAAATGTGGCACTAATTTGGATTTAGCTAAACTAGATAATTTTTATCTGGATCCCGAGTCCTAACCTCCTTTCTGGTCCGTACCAACTTTTCACTAAATAACTATGTTCTTTTCCTACTTTGTTCTTAGGAATAGGTTAGTTTGAAACCTTGTGTCCCCACTTTGTACTAGATAATTTGAAGCACCACCGAGTATTTTCAGGAACTCTTCTATTTACATCTTGTTTTATTTGGGACTATTCAGCAAATTACAAGGCAGTGCAGTCGCTTTCACTCACAACACTAAATTATGAGAGAAGTTCCATCTTGCTGCACTACTTCATGGACAATGGTGAAGGTGAGTACACTATTTTCCTTTTCATGGTATCATGGAATTCATGCTCTTGGGATCACTATTGCATGCGGAAAAAGCTAATGAGCCCTGGAAAGTTTGTTTGTTAGTAGCTTGAAGAGGATGTAAATATATTTTACGGTAATAGTGTTGTATATCATCAGCGGCTTAATGCTACGTGCTTTGTTCCCATTATTTTCTTCTATATCAATAAAAAACCAAGCTGGGCCAGCTTGTGATTAGCGTCATTACTAGATGCACCTACAGATCATACAAATTTCAAGTATAATGTGTGCTGCACTCTGGAACGTTCTGCTTCTCTATTTTATCATGAATTCATGTGTTGATGTTGAACTATTCACGGCATATGAAATCATTTCCTTAACAATAGCTTTTGCTGCTTCATCTGTGAATAAAAATTCCATGGCAAGACATTACATTATTTAATCATCAACATTTCTTGGGTGGAACTTTCCTAGTCCTCACACCGCAACAGGTTTCCAAGCAAGAGCATATTCTTCCATTTTGGTCAAGCTGGCGGAAATTGCTTAGAATTAAACTGCCACACGAGCATGTACATTTAGGTGCTAAAGCTTCAAGGCTTACACACCCTGATTTGTAAGTACTAAGTTTTGAGTTATGCTTTTATGTGTTTATCACTCTATGGGGGAAGAAACATTTACTCTGTTTGTCAAATTTGATAGGCTGCAGATTGCAAAAACAAGACCCTACTATAGAAATGGTATAACTTGTCTCTTGGTTAATGTAACACTATACTAACTGTTGCTGACTTTTCTTTTACTTCACAAATCTATTCAGAGAACTATTTCTTGCTGGATAAGGAAGGCAGTGTTCACATTTTCATCCACAAGCAGGCAGCGGCAACAGATATTTTGAAGTCCTTCATACATGGACTCATGTTAGCACATTTGATGCAGAAGAGCAAATCTGGGCATGCGGAGGCTCGCCAATGGATTGATGAGAAATATAACACTTTTATCTCAAAGGTAAAGCCCTATACCATAGAATATAGATGCTCATGTTGTGATTGACTTGCTACGTCATTAACTGATCTTAGTTTAGCCTCTCAGCGTTTCTTAATTTGTATTCACATACAAATGGTGGTAATTCATGCAAGGCCAAAATCTTAAAGAACCATCTCTCTGAGGCTCTGAGTTTATATTTTTAGAATGAACACACAGTTGTAAATGCCTTCTTCTATATCATTAATGATAGACTTGTGGAGATGTACTATACTCCCTGTCTGTTTGCTACAGCTAATGAAAATGAGAAATCCATGCATTTATCTGTTGTATATGGCACAACAAACTGCGGTGGAAAAAGTCAGATCCGTAGAAGTTAAGGAATGCTTCTATTTTGGGTATGTCAAAAACCAAAAGCTGAGTCATCGTAACATTGATTTTCACCTTAGCATGGCTACCCCAAAATGGCGTATATCCCCATCGCAGATAGCAGTATAGCACCATCTTGTGCAGGTGTGTTGGACATTCAGGTCTCTTAGTAGCCTGATTGTTGTACTTTGTCAATAGGTGTAGGATTTAGGTCTGGTAACATTTTGTGATAGGAATGTGAATTTCAACGGTTTTGCAGTTGTCTTCTACTGATGATGATTATTTTTCTCCCCTTTGTGCAGTTGCCTTCTACTGACGATGATTATTTTTCTCCCCTTTGTGCAGTTGCAAGTTGAAGGTTACTCGATAGAGCGACTTCTTTCACACTCGATCGTGTGGAGGGCACATTGGGTTCATGGTCCCTCTGAAGAGAAGCTCGAGTAGGAGGAAATAGGTGAAGATTGGTATATCCGTTTGACGCGATATTATTAGGGCAATCTGACATACATCAAAGCATACTTGCATATCTCGTTTGTTTCCGTTCCGAATTTGCCACTTTTCACATGTGGAGCCTGCATTGCATCTTGTTCATCGCATGGGATATAATTTAAAAGCTACTAGTTGGTAACAATACTATTAAATGATATAGCAAATGGTTTCGATGGTATTTGGTATCAGGTTACTCGTGCGCTACACATCGCGAGAAATCCAAAGCTGCGTAATTTGTTTACAAGATGTTGCTTAAAATGAAAAGGTGCCGCTTCCTGTCTAAATGATAGCGCCACAAATCACCCCGTTGGGAACTCTTCGCTGCATACAAAACATGTACATTCATCACCTGAAATGTTGCCAACTACAGCCTTTGCTTCTCGTGTCAGTACTGTAGGACCTGACACTTGTATATCAACTAATCCTTCCCTTGAGATTGGTCGGGAACTCAATGTTCGACGATCCATGACTCTGTTTAGAGCGATGCGCCCATTCACCTTGAGCCTTTTGAATGTATCTGCAGGAGAAGGCTCGGGTGTTTCTGGGTGATCTCTCTTTCTGCCTTGTGTTTGGTTGTTTGGTGCATCATGAAACTTGCCTGCAGAAGGTCCACAAACTTCAGTGCAATTTAGATTAATACTAGTTTTTTTTCCAAAGAAAAAAAGATGATACTTGTAGGCTTAGGTGAAGCATTTGTGTTCGCATTAGAAGAAGCCGAAGAGCTCAGAATATCAGAAATAAGCCTGGTCTTTGGAAACAAACGCTCCTCTGAGCTTTCGTCCCGTTCTGTTACTACCTGCACTAGTACAGCTGCTAATATCAGCTTAGCAATGAATATATCATTCAAATGGAAAGCAAGTCAATATATCGTGCAAGGCACAACACAGAAGATCATTGGGAACTCTATAAAAATGCATTGGGAAGTAGGAACACATATATATGGCTAACATTCAGCCTCTGACTTCACATTTACTTAAATAGCATAAACTTGATTTTTTTTTCTAATGCATTTGCTGCTCAAAGCAATTTACTGAAAAATACCTTTTTTTACTTGCAGAATATTTTTTTAAGAAGCAAAAGATGGCTATGATTGAAACCACAAGGAGCAAACAACAAGATGATACCTAAATTTTGGCATTTCAACAAAAGATATCCTGCTTCATTGAAAGTCTGAAACAACTATTAGCAGAGATGTAAAGGAATTTTGAGGGGTTTCAATCCATGAAACCACAGGTAAAATATCATCAGGCAAATCAAGAACTAGCAAGAGAACATTTCATGTAGGAGAAAGTCTCAGAAACAATTCTCATCATGTTTTGAACAAAAATCAGGGAGTATTTTTTTCCTTACAAGCAGCAGCTTACTGGAATGTGATTCCATAAGTAAACATTGGTGTGAAATAATGCGCAAGCGGAGCAGTACATATGCACTTAAAATAATTCTGAGCTCTGGTATTAAAGTATTGGGAACACATTGAACATAACACAACACGGCATACTACAACATGAGACAAATTGGCAATGGTTGGTAAAGGACAATAAAATCTCGTTTTAGGAAAAGGAAATTAAAGATAATTTAGAAAGCATGGGCTTACTAAAATAATTAGGATGGGAACCATGTTGTACCTCATCCTGCTTACTTTCAATTTCATCTGCTTTTCCAGTTGATGCTATCTTCTCCGTGGCCTTATAGATTGCAGTCAACCCAGGCTCTTGTTTCACTGCAAGCAGTTTAGTAAATCCAGGAAGGGCTTCTGTTTGTGCAACCCTTGGAACATTCAGAGTGAACTTAATGAGGGGTTTCTTTTCAGAAACAACAGTTTCAGGTCCAGCAGTAGATACTATGGGTAGACGATGGGCTTTAGTAAATCCCGGAGGAATATCAAGAGAAAATCCTGGAGGTGTGTCCAAAGAAAGGCTGTCAGAAGGGTCTATGTAAGGCTCAGTAGTTTCTCCTGTATGAGGGAGTTGATGAGGTTTCATGAAGTCAGGAGGGACATCAAGAGAAAGCCCTGGAGGTATGTCCAAGTTAAGCTCAGTGGTTTCTCCTGTATGGAGGAGACAATGGGCTTTTGTGAGGCCAGGAAGGTCATCACGAGGAAACCCGGGAGGTGTATCCAAAACAAGGTCTGGACCAGCAGGAACTCTAGGAGCAGATTGACAAGTAGAATCTGTAGCCAGAGGAAGTATAATAAGCAAATCATGGATCAACAAAAAACAAATCTCATCTAGAAGCTGTGCCGGCCCATAGAAAAAAGCACTCATACCTGAAGAGGTTCCCGCAGCATTTGGATCAGGAGTCTTCAGCATTTTCATGCATTCGTTGATCCTCTCTCTTTCTCTGCTTACTGTCACATCCAATTTATTACCAATCTCCCCACATTTTTCCTTCTCTGTTTCTTTGTCTTGTGTCTCCAAAATCTTGCCAGTTTCCTGATATTTGTGCCTCTCAATCTCTTTGCATCCTGTTGCATCAAACGACACCTCAACCCCACATTTGCCTCTCTTTAACTCTCTGCCATTTGTCAAGTCCAAGTTCATGCGAATATCTTCAAATTTGTTACACGAGTCCCCATTTGATAGACCGGTATTGCTAATCTTCACATTACTTGTTTGATTATAAGAGCTGTGCAGCTCCAGGAAAACACCCCAAAAGTAAAACTTATCACATTTTCCTGTTAAATTGGTAATTATACAGAAAGGTGATAAATTTGTCCATGCATACTACTTTTTAAAACATAGAACAGGGGCTGTATAGCTATGCACATGCAAACTCCATGTGATAAAAATCATCTGGTTGTAAGAGAAGCTATTGTGACGAATCAAAAACAGGTATTGCAAAAAAAAGTAAAAAAATTCATACAAATAAGATTACCAAATAGCAACTTTGAGAAATGCATGCATCACAGTATTGGTTTGTATAAGCATACAAGTCCAAGCATTGGTCAGTTATGGGGGGATTCGTGACATGGTTTATAATGAAAATGGGACATAAAAAGGATCATCGAACATACTTTGATATTCTTGGGTAAGCAACTTGGATGAAAATATCAGCAACTCAGTAGCACCAATCTTGGTTCGTAACCCAATATGCGAAGAAATATTTTTCAGGAGATGGTCAGAACTCCCGTTTGGTCTGCAGAGAGAGAGAACACATAAATGCAGTTAAGCTTCAAGCAAACAGCTGCATTCTGTCGTTGACAAAATGAGATTAAACTCCAAAAGCACTCGCATTTATTTTTCAGGGATAAATTGTTGAATCGGTTTTCAATTGCCAGTAACTGAAATGAATACTCCCTCCCTCCATACCAAAATAGAGTAACTTCTAGCATTCATAATCCGTTCCAAAATATAACAAATTTTTCACCTACATTCTTCTCTTAACCAATCACGACCTTTTCCATTTAATTTCTCCATCTACCTTCTTTTCTCAACCAATCATAACCTTCATTCATTTAATTTCATTTACTTTTTAATACCCATGTTTAACCTCAAAATTTCTTATATTTTAAGACGGAGGTATTATTTGTTAGGATATGACAGATGATATAGCTGAACCCACCAAAATCATTGGTGATACTTCTGAGGATTAATTTCTATCATGCCACCAAACATTTGAGAACTTCCTCATTTTATAAATAATGAGTTGGGTCCACACCAGCAGGCCCACATGCCATTGAGATGAGTGAGAGGGACAAAAGGAAAGTTGGTAGAAGCATCGATTTGAGGGGTCATACCTTTGAAGAGAGCTAATGAAGCACAGTCCAATATCTTGTCCTTCTGGAGGTTTCATCTTGAATGTTTTCGGCCACAGATGAGAAATAGGTCTAGCCTCTAGCTTTAATATTTCAGGCATTAATTTTGAAGCTTCATATACTTGGGCAGAAATTTCAAAAGGGAAATGGGCTTCAAGTCCATCACAAATATGTGTTAGCTCTCCAGTCACTTCAAATTTACCCCTAAAGAACATGGAAACAGATCCTCAATGTTTAACTGAAAATTAAACACACCTATACTAAAATAGCAAAGTCCCACAGATTTTCCATTATAACTTTACTTCAGCATTGGATAAAAGTTCAACATTTCCAAATTGCATAATAATTCCAAAAACAGAAGCAGCATCACTTGTTGTACATGTGAAAATTGTTCTGAGTTATATAGCTTATCACATTATCACTGACACAAAAAAGTTCCGGTAATCAACTATATTTGCTGATTAGCTTCATCGCTTAGCAGACAATATTCAAGGCTTATAACACAAGTGAAATAAAAACAGTGTTCTTGTTAGACAAGAATGCCAATTTCATCCATTAATACATCAAATTTGTGGTCAACTTTTGATAACTTTGAGTTTGTAATTGATCCCAAAACAAATTTTTATACAACATGGTAGCTACAGCTTATCCGGTATGAAAGATAAATATAGGGCATGTAACTGGTAAAATACAGTGCGATAAAAATAAATTCTAGCAATAATTCAAAAAATACTCTAATGCATGAATTAAATTACTTACTTCCAGCAGGCTTCTGGTTGGTAATGCTTCTTGTGCAGCTTTGTATGTAAAATTACTGGGGTACCTGTTTGTACCAATACCAATGTTACTACAACAGTGTTCTCAAAAAAGGTTATTCATCAATAAATCTCCACAAGGTAAAAATGGCATGCCCATGGCTAAAACTACTGGGGTACCACTGCTTTCACTTTTTTTTCACCTATTCAATTTTCAATAAGCGTAATCATCGAAGGGCTAAATGCAGGGATGTCTGGATGCTACAGTACTATTCATGTCAGCTATTTTAAATATGTAGATGAAAGAATAGAAGAGATTACTGTCAGGGTCCACACTATACCCGAAGATACATTACAATTGATTGGTGCGTCCTGGTTTGGTAGTTTTTCTTTAATGATATGGCTCCTAGTAGATGGAACTTCTTCAAAATCATCAGGCAGTTCAACACATTGTGCATGAGATGTAGACTGTGGACTTTGTGTTGGAGGAATGATTGTTTCACTTTGCAGTGAGCCCACCTTGCATTTTGTATCAAATAAATTTGGTCTGGAAGAAGGCCTTGGAGCAGTATCAGGATATGCCTCGTTGGACTTTTCACTAAGCACAGGTTTTGGGCTCGGTAATGCAGGCTCCAATGTTAGTTTTTTTTGCACTGAAGGGGCCACAATAGTTCTTGTGCCTTGACATTGTAACGTGCCCAAATTACAGCTCATAGGGGATGACTTCTCATTGCCAGGTGAACAAAAAATTTTAGCTGAATGTTCTGCATTTGTACCAGGAGGAACTGCAGTTGAATGTGCAGCAAGCACATGCACAGGACTAGAAGAGATACGATTTATCACAACCTCTTTCTGCAAACCAGATGGAGGTATTGCGCTTCTCTGCCCCCGACAATGTAAAGAACGTGAGCTACTGTAACTCTTAGCAGAAGGTTCTGCATTTGTACCAGGAGGAACTGCGGTTGAATGTGCAGCAAGCACATGAGAAGGACTAGAAGATATAACATTTACCAGAGCCCCCTTTTGCAAACCAGATGGAGGTACTACGCTGCTCTGCCCTCGACAATGTAAAGCGCGTGAACTGCAACTCTTGACATATGCTTCTCTATTACCCGATCTGCTAAGATTCTTGGGAGCAGTGGCATCAGTACTAAGAGCTATCCCAGAAGGCTGTGAAAGAACAGCCCTGCAGATTGGTGATGGACGCTGCGAAAAAGAAGCCATTTGTGTTGTAAAGGAATTTGTGATATAGCCCCTAACAAGTGAGTGACCATTTTCAGCTGTCTCAGGCCACTTAGGAGAGATAGATGAGGTAGCAAGTGAGGGAATCTTTTTAACTGTCCCAGGCCAGTTAGGAGAGATACATGAGGTAGCAAGTGAATGACCATTTTCAGCTGTCCCAGGCCGGTTAGGAGAGAGATGTGAGGCAGCAGGTGAGACTGGTGGTGTAGGCCTCTGATTGACCACTGTAGGTGTCACAAGAGACACTTTACGTGAACTCGGAGGGGGAGTGACACTTCGTCTGCATTGCCTTTTCTGTAATCCATCTGAGCCAACAGTTTTACCACATAGTTTTCCATGCCGTACATATGTAATTTCTTCTGCAGGAATTATCTTTACTCTTGCATCAGGTTTTGAATATGTGCCGCCAGAAGATTTGTGCATCTCATACTTATTTGAAGAGTTTGGCTTTGCAAATCCCTTTGCCTCAAGTATTGCATCATTGGTATGATGGATTTCATGCTTTCTGAGATGGCCCAAAACAGCAAAAATACTACTATTAATCATAGAACCATTAGGACTACAATTAACACATAAATATTGCAGATTTTTATCATGTATAAAAATGTGCATGACATTTGAATGCAATCCAGGTAACAGAAAGGATTTTTTAGTCTGTCAAGAGCTTGCACAAGCCCAAAAAAATGTATGCATGCCTCACATAATGCTGTAATAACAAATGGATCCACTTTTATGAGAAACAGGAAGCCATACAAAATAAGGAAGCTAGTAGTCTAGTATGTATGTATGAATACTCAATGGTCAACAGATTAAATTTAAAAAAAAACAAAGCTTCAACCAATATACCATATGTAATCTGAAGAAGTATTATGCTCAGAATGACATCATCTCATTCTAGTTTTGCAACACTGATTCGATATCAGATGTGATCTTTTTTTGTGCAGAAAATTAACAGGTATCAAGTTATAAATTGGATCATATAAGCTTAATGCAACTCAATTAAATTCACATTTACAGCTTCTTTCTATTACCTGATTCCTTTGGGTCATTATG
This sequence comes from Oryza australiensis, assembly GCA_019925245.2. Lineage (NCBI taxonomy): Eukaryota > Viridiplantae > Streptophyta > Magnoliopsida > Poales > Poaceae > Oryza > Oryza australiensis. The sequence continues at coordinate 8,372,613 of JAIFGZ020000116.1, read as the reverse complement.
ATCCATATTTGCGCATGTGCAAGAAAAAATAATACTCCTATATGCTTAAGGGGTCTAGTGAGAGCCTAATAGCTAGGTGCAATCATGCAAAACCTCACATAGCCAATAAATTAGCCCTTGGATGAAAGATGAATGAATGGCTGCCCTGGACTAGGTGGAAGCAGTGATATTCTAATAAATAACTCTCCATGAATTGAGTGGGTTATTAACAAGTTTATCCACCATATGATCCTTAAATCCCTGAAAATTTGATCCATTCATTCATCCAACATATGTTGGTTAACGTGTAAAGTCTGCATGATTTCATCTAGCTATTGGTTGCACTAGATATGTCCCCTTTTACCAATATTTAATTATTTATAATATGCATTGGTGGGTTAGGAATATAGGTTAACTTTCCCAATCTATGGACATTTATGCAGGTTAAACAGACAAGCTACCTTGGTATTACGAGTAGTTTGGACACTTTCAGTAAATTGTTGAAAAGTTTTTTGGCACCAAAAAGAGAACAGAACGCATTAAAGTTTGAAGAAAACAATTCAGCATTATCCTTGTGAAGAGAAATGAAAATTACAATGATAAAAGGCAAGCTTCTAAAAAATTCTTTAGGTAAAATGCACATGACAAAGGTGTAAAAACAAGTCTCTCTTCGTTTAACATAACTAAATAAGCACAAATGACATAAACAAAAGGACCTACGCATGCTCTGGAGATTTCTTGCACTGACAACGTATTACATTTCCTGAATCAATTTTATTACCACAAGTTGCACAAGCTCTATCCTGCAGCAGTTGAACAAAACAAAACAACGTTACACATTAGCCTGTATGGAAATAAAAAACAATAATCTGTTAAAGGCATAATTTCTTTTATTTTTGAAATAACATCCGGAGGGTTGCCTTAATTTCAATTAAGTAGAACCAGAATTTAAAGAACAATTGAACAAACTGTAAGAAAATAAGAAAAAGGAGAAAAAATGGGCTAAAGGCCCAATGGTACTGTAGAGTATAGATTACCCAGGAATGAACTGGTTTAAACAAACGTTCCCACCAAACTCCAAGAGCGCACCTTGCCTTTGATCTAATGAAGTAGGGCTTGTCAGGGCCGTCTCGACATGTTGGAAGACCCCTACTACCAGATTCCCCATGTAACAAGATTACAAGAAAGGCATAATGAGGGTGCTCTCGATTCTAGACATCCTAATCCAACTGTGAAAGTTGATTGGAAGGCTCCTGTTATATATATATATATATATAAACAAGTAGTGTTTCCACCCAAAATTTTGTTTTGCCTGGCTATTTTGCAGAAAACCCTTAGAGTTTTTTCGAAATTAACCCGTAGTCCCCACTGCGCCACGTCGTGGAACACCCGAGGTCAGCGCTGCACCCCTCCCTCCCGTCTCCATCCGCGCCGCGCCCCAACTTCACCCGTTGCAACGCACAGGCACTGTTGCTATATATATATAACTATCTATAAGCAAGTAGTGTTTCTATCCAAAATTTTCGTCCAGCTTGCTATTTTGTAAAAAACTCTTAAGTGTTTATAAAATTAACCCACAGTCTCAATGCTGAAAAGAAAAGGAGGGCTTGGATGAAAAAAAAAACCTCCTGCGCCCCTTCCTCCCTGCGCCCCTCCCTCCCGTCCCCATCCGCACCGCGCCCCGCGCCGCGCCTGCGCCCCTCTCTCCCGTCGCTGCTTGGTGCTCCCGCGCCGTGCCTGCGTCCCTCCCTCTCGTCGCCGCTCGGAGCTCCCGCGCTGCCGCCTGGACCTTCGCCCTCCGCCTGCTATATATATATATATACACTAGCAAAAATACCCGTGCGTAGCAAGGGGACGACGACGTAGGGATGGAAGCAGGCGGAGGGCGAAGGTCCAGGCATGGCACTGATGGGGACGGAAAAAAAGGACGTAGGAGGTCTTTTTTTTCATCCAAGCCTTAATTTTATAAAGGCTCAAGGGGTTTTCGCAAAATAACTCCTTTTTCTTCTTTAACTGGTTTTTTTAAAATAGCCGGGCGGACTTCGGGTTAATTTCGGAAAAACTCAAGGAGTTTTCGCAAAATAACCAAGCAAAATACAATTTGGGTGAAAAATACTTGCTTTATAAATAGTTATATATATATATATATGCATGCATAAATATGTCCGTCACAAACGTTAGACCGACAAGATGAAACTAAGGTGATATTACAAGATGAAACTAAGGGCCAATTTGGCTATGAGAATTAGTTCCATTTCTCCTGTTTCTTCGAGAATCTATACCAAACGGTTAAAAACGAGAAACGTTTATTAAAGAATCAGCAGAAACATTTCTCGTTTTTGAACTAGAAATGAGAAACACCCTTTAGGTAGTTTCGCCGGTTTCTAAAAGAAACGTTTCTCCGAGAATCACATGTGAATCACTAAAAACGTTTCTGTCCGTTTCTCCCGTTTCTCCGAGAATCCGGAACCGTACCAAACGGGCCCTAAGGTGCTATGCAGGAAACCAACAAACACGTCCTAAGAGCATGTCCACACAAATGTGAAAAAGAATCAACCATAGAGATGTCGTGTGTACTCAATGTGGTAAAAGCTGTCGCACTGGTAGTTTCATACTTAGCAACCAGAATGACCCGCAAAATATATTAGAAAAGAAATGACCCACATAAATATCAAACGAGGTCAGACATAGTGAAGCACCGGGTGCTAGGTAGTATACTCGCTACTAGCTAGTGCGAACAAGCACTAGTGCTCCTGCTACCGACTTTACAAATTAAACTGGGTGACATTGCGCAACGATTAGAACAGAGCAATCCCCGCAAAGTAGAATAGATAACCTCATAACGACAAAAAAAACACACACATACAAGGGTTTCGAAAAATCTATGGAAAGAAACAGTAATGAGAACCAGCTCTCGAAAGCGGAATGCCCTAACCAAAAAAAACCTCCTTTTTCTCACGCGACAAAATCGGTACATCCGGTGAGCTACACCCACGATTCGAAAACCGAAAGGGGGCTAACTAGGCGATTGCCACTAACGCTTATCGAGAGCAAGCGGCACGAACACAAAACCCACGCAACGAACACGACGGCAAAGGCACCAACCAAACCCCCACCGTTCCACGCCGCAAAACACCGCCCGTAGAAAACCCTAAAGCAACCGCGATCGCCAGAAATGTGGGGGAAAAAGCAGAGTCTGCTCCGATCACCTTCCTCCGCGCAACCCGCGGTGGCGCGTCGCGGAGGCCAGCAGCAATAGCAGCAGCAGCCGCCGCCGGGAACGGAGGCGGCGGCGGCGGCCGAGCGGGCTCGGGGCTAGGGTTCCTCGGGTGCGCAGCCAATGGCCGCGCCGCGTGCGCCATTGGATCCCTCAGCGATCGCCGCAGTGAGAGAGAGAGGGGCAGAGAGGCGAATGGATGAAAGTGGGTTTTGTGCTTGTTCGGTGCGTCTCTTTGATACGAAGAGAGAGAGAGAGGGAGGGAGGGAAAAAGGAAGGAGAAGGGTCTCCTCCCCCGGGCCCACCTCGAGCTTCTGTATTGGGAAATTAGTCCACGACGGTCTTCCAACTTCCAAGCCTACTGGCGCGTGGCCCCATCTCTGTGGGACCGGGATGTCATTCTCGTGTTGCCCCGGCGCGTAACGATGGAGGGGGCGTGGATGCGTGGTGTGGGAGGTGGGGGCCCGAGGGCCCCACTTTCCAGTTCGAGCGGTGGGCCCCATATCCGTCGTGGGCTGGCCGGACCAATTTTGACAGTCGGCCGCATCGGACCGTCTATATGGACGATCCGACGGCTGGAGATTAATCTTGGGTCGAGACTCATCAGAAGATTGCAGAAGCCCGACGGCTTATCAGCCTGTGGGTCACGGATTTGACCGCTGGGCCCCACGCGAGGAGTTGCGTTTTGTCTTGATCGCACGGTGAGGATTTTGATCGGTTAACAGCTAGGTTAGAGCTCACACATATAATATAATAAGTTAGCTGTAAGGTTAGTTTTATTTTTTTTCATTCTCGCATATTTCTTGCAACATGTGTAAAATCAGCTTTTATATAAAAGCCTACAATTTTTATTTTTCTTTATCACTTCCTCCCACGTATGCATATAAGCTTATAGCTCATTACCATCCTTTCAAATGCCGCTAAGCTTATAGCTCATTACCATCCTTTCTAATGCCGCATATGGATGGGCCGAAATCTTGGTTATTCATGTTTACGGACCGAGATTAAGGCCCATCGAAACAGATCCAACAAAGTTCTTTAAACACCCTCGCTTGAAGAATTAGTGTCCAATATAATTAGTCCATGTTTGTTATCGGCGACGGCGAAACCAGAAAATGGCATCCAATCATACATTATGTACAAATTCTATGATCTATCATCAAATACAACCATAGCATATTAACATGGCTTGTATAATCACAAAGAACAACCACAGGTAGGAGTAATAAACAATGAAACTGTGATAAATACACCATAAGTGTGGAAGGTTCACTATTGCAGTGTCAGTTTCTCGATTGACCCGGCGTCAGTCATTCTTGATCTGCAAGGATTTGTCGACCAACTTGAGTAAAACAGCCCAACTACAAAAGGACACTTGCAATGCATTTAACTTGAGTAAAACAAAGATCAGAAACGACAATGCTCTGTAGTCTGTACCATGTATTTGCTCAGTCATAGTTGCTCTCAGTTTCTTGTGCACTATAAATATGAGAAAATGTCAGATTTAGGTGCACAAGACAGCAGAAACACAAGTACCAAGCTGAGTTAAATGGCAAGTGGAAAGGCAGGAAACACAAGAGTTCTCCAATGCAGTTAACTTATATATATCACCAAAGATGTTTGATGGCATCTGGCAAGTTTGCATGATTCATTATTGAATAACCCGAGTAAACCTGCTTGTCCATGCAACTACTGTTGGAATATACGGGCTTGGGCCCATCTATTTAACTAAAACAATCAAAAATCTATTAGTAATTGCTAAGAAATTAAGTGTTTAGTCTCACATGAAAACTTGAGGATCTCAATCAACTTAAAAGGTTGACTATGCGCACACCTTGTGGAAGTTGATAGAGGAGATTGACGTATCACACGCGCACGCGCTTGCTCGCCTCGTCGGGCCGTGGCCATGAACGCAAAGTGATGTGCTGTTGAAGACAGTCATCAATAGGGGATCACAGTCATCAATAGGCGATCAATGGCCGAATAATCTCTGTCGTGTCATCAATGGCGAATAATCATTAGAATATTCCCAACGGTAACAGCCATTGATGCTCTGCGTTCAGGTTCATCCCCTTTTTGCACAGCTATGTAAGGAGCCCTCCAATTTCTCCTCAAGGTGCACCAGAACACCCTTCTCCCTCTGTTCTATGTTACCTCCTCCTCCTCCTTCTCCTCAAGGTGCACCAGAACACCATTCTCCCTTTGTTCTCTGCTACTTCTTGCAACCCCATCGGTAGCACAGCACGCACACTACTGGCGAGAGCAGAGCCTCCGGAACCTCGTCTATCGCTGGAGATCCTGCTCGGGATGGGCAGACAATAAGGTTTTTGGGGAGCGTTGGACGCGACTGCTCACTCCTTGATCGTCTACGTCCTGGTGGTCGTCCGCTGTACAACTACATCGACAGGCCATCCGATTAGCATGTCTAATCCAGGTAGTAATGACGCTCCCACTACCAGCGCACCCAGTGCCTCCGGCAATGCAAGTGCACCTAGTGCCTCCGGCATTGGTCTCGCCATTGTGTACACACTAAAACTATATTGTTTCATATTGTTCATGTCTAAATTTGGGTTAAAAATAAACACGTGCACATATTCTGTTTTACTCGCTATAGTCATCGAAATATTGTTTATTTACCTAATTAATTTTGAAATTAAAATATACCGAAATATGCATATAACTTTATCAACTGCAACTACTGAACACCAGAGTGGTAAAAACCAGATACACCAACCACCTCACTAAATTAGTTAAACAGTGCCTTCGGTTGGGATTTGACAAGTTGAACCCGCCAAACCAAAGGTATACTGGGAAGGAGATAGTGACCTGACCTCCAGAATTCAGTTCAATAGTTGAAAGACAACTGATATAGCAAGGTCCATCTGCTAGAAGAGGCCTCGTTGGCGAGCAAGCGCGATCAGGTCCATAGGAATGACAGGAGTGCTATCCTTTGTGGGAATCATGAGAACTGCATTGTACAGAGGATCGCCGTTCCTGTTCTTCACTTCAGAAATGGTGTGATGAGGACTCGGGGTTGGGGTCCTGATCTTGGCACCCCACCTCACCTTTCTTGTGCAAACCCTAGGCCTGTGTCGCTGCTTGATGATATCGCTCATCTCATCATCTTGGCTGTCCTCTGAGGAGCTGCACCCAGGAGTGGTGCCCGACGCGGCTGCTGGTGATGGCAATGGTGCTGGTGCTGGTGCTGGTGCTGGGGACTGGGACTGGGTGAAGGGGAGGGTGCACATGGTGATGGCATCCTCTTGAGTTGTGGGAGGTGTGCTGAAGACCTCACCATCATCACCACCATTGAGGAATGAGGAGCGGGCAAGGAGTTCTTCCTGGGAAGCAGAGATGTTGCCACACTCCAACTCCACTGACCCCATAGTCGATTTGATCAAGCCCAAATTGCAACACTATCGGATTTCCTTTAACTCAAGATTACAAACACCCTGAAATTGCCACAGAACTTCTCCCTCCCTGAAATGAATGCAGATGCAAAAAGATCTGTACTTACAAATTTTCAATTGCAATTAGGATTAAACATATATCAAAGAACAACTATTGATTAACACCCCAAACCGAGCACAATATCTTCATTGGCCCAAATGGAATGCAAACAAAAAGTGGTAAAATGGATATTACTGCATTAATTTAAACAGATCTATCACCAAGGATTTATACATGAAATTCTTACTAATCACATGTGTGGAGTATCTTCCAGGCCTATATGAACATTGACAGGAAACTCATAAGTTAACATCAATAAGAGATAAACATAACAGAGAAGCCAGTCAAAACTCGAGTGATAAATTAACATTAAATTTTCTACTTTAGCACTACACAAAGAAGCCTTGGAATTGACTATTAATGGGAGTACATCTCAACCAATAACCAAGATCACATATCTCTGGGCATGAGATAACACATATGACAACATGGGGGCACTTGCAGCGGTAGCATGACAAAGAACCATGAGAGATGGGGGCACAGCAGCAACCCTGTTAATTTTTTTGAAAATACCGAATAATGTGCATAGCATATGAATATCACTTACTGACTTACACATTATGCTACAATACTCAGTCAGCCCATCCTCATACTTGCTTGCTAGCATGTCAGTGTTCTTAATCTCGTGGATTTAATTGTGATTTGGTATATGCACTGTAAACGAAAACAGTAAGCTAGTGGTTGCATCGGTAATAAAAAAACATTGGAGCCATTTACTGGGTTTGTTCGGTTGCCTGCACTAATGGTTTTAGTTTGCATTCCACTGCTAGGATGGGAACATGTCTTGGCGCGACGGAGAAACACACATCACTGAAACTGAAGTACCGTGTGAGAAAGAGAAGAACACTACGCCGCATGTATCAGATTGGAGAGGAAAAACCGCAAATCAAATCGCGGAGGAGGAATATTACTCTCTTCCCTGGGCCTCTGTCACGCATTTCACCGGCAAGAAGGCCAACCGCTAGGATTGGGTGGGGAAGGGAGACTGGAGAGAGAGAGTAGGGGAGGCAACACGACAGGTACTCACCTCGAAGCCGACCGCGGCGCCGGATTCCGAGGATAACGCGGCGGCTCCCGGGGAGGGAGGCGATGTGGATGCGGCGGCGGCGGCGGCGGCGACGGCCGGGGAGGTGGACAACAGCGACGGGGAAGCGGCGGCGCGGCGTGTCAGCGCTCTGCGTGGGGGAATGGGTGGGGGTGGGGGAACCGGGGAAGAGGCGGACTGATGGGCTTTAGGCCGTATGGAGAACAATATCAGGTGCTATTTCTTGTTTACACGAGGCCCAAATTGAATTATAAAAAAACAACGAATAAGTCTACTTTGCCTCCCTCGACTCTTGCTCTGATTGAATTGTCTCCCTCAAACGCAATACTGGGTATAACGCCTCCCCAGTCTTTGAAAACCAGAGAAAATCAAGTCTCTTGTCTGTTTGGATAGCGGTTTCATCCTACATGACGCTCATGGGACCCACATGTCAATGCAAAATAAAATAAAAAAAGTCCCACGTGGCAGTCATCCTTTTTTTCTCTTTTATCCTTTCTCTCTCTGCCCCTCTATCTCTCTGGTTCTCGATGACTCTAGCGACACGGGCATCTGCTCTTTGTACGGGTGCGGTGCGAGGGCCATGCGGAGGAGGAGATTGTCGGCCTCAATATCTGCATGGACGTTGTGCTCATGACGCACGATGTGTGTAACAATCCATGGCAATTAACGCTCTACCGAATGACGAAGATGGCGAGAACAACAAGGCGAAGAAGCCGGGGGTGCTCATCACTGACAGCGCCAAAGGAGGCATCGGCTACGAGTACCACAAGGCCTTCTTCTCCCTCGGCTATCGCATCGTCGCCTTGACCATGTGCTCGACCTTGCGGGCCTCGACATTGATCATCTCTCTCTCTCGAAGACGAGAGGACTGGACAACGCGGGGTGCAGCGACTCCGTGGATCTTGAGACGAGGACGAGTCGCCCTGCGGTGTCGACGGACTGCAGTGGTAGGCGGCGAGTGAGGAAGGACGGGTGCAAGAGCATGGGCCGCGGCGACGGCATCGGCGACCCCAACCTCTCCATGTTGCGCCGGCTCCTCTACCGGCTCAGAGCCTTCTCATGCTCCATTTGACCTGTGCGGGGCCGAGGAGGAGGGGGCATTGTGATTGGCTCCTTTGCACGTGTAGTGTCGTCGGTGCAGCGTGGGAAGGGGATCGCGCATGTGGTCGACGTCGTTGTCAACGAGATCTAGGCGCGCGGCAAGGTCATGCGGCTCGTCACGCTGTTCTGCATGGCCGACCCCGCGACCGCACACTCACCCTCGAGTTCGCGCTCCGCATGGGCTAGAGAGATAAAATAACGTGAAGACCTTTGCTGATGTGGATCACAATATAATATGTCATAATTGATTAGCTATGTTTATGTTGTATATTAAATTTCTTTATCTTTAAAATTACTACTAGAAGGTATGCATTGGGGAGGATTTGAGTTCTTTTTTAATTTCTGTATTGAAAGTGTCCTAAGCGCTGCTGCAGGTTAATCTATGATGATTAAATCATGCATAGAGAAGCCAGTCTTGGTATCTCTGCTCAAACCAAATACAATAATCAAATTAAAACGAAAAAAATAACTCATTTTATGATACTGATCATAAAAAATAGATTTAGCTTGTAGGGAATACAAAGCTCGTAGGGAATACCTCATGATTTCTTTAGGATTTTTTAAGCAAAAACACGGATAATTTATTAATAAACAAAAACAACTTTAGAGCCAACGATTAATTATAAAATTATATTAAAGCTAATAATGTATAATAAATAAGCTAAAATGTCATCTTTATATTTCTTTTTCTCTCTTCTTTCTCGTTTATCTTGTAGTAAATGAAGAGCCAAGTTTCTTTTAGCAGTTATTTTTTATATAAGCTTATATATAGTTAGTTTATAGTGAACTTGCTAATAGTGAAAAGTAATAAGAGGAAAACTCAGGTGAAAAATAACCGCAACCCGCAGGCGGGTAGTCCAGTGTCCGGACGAGACGAACCAAAACACCACGAGACCACGAGTCCACCACCCCGCCGGCGCGACGCCTCCGGCGCTTTCGTAGGGGGCAAGCTGCTTGGCGCGGCAGGCTTCTCCTCCCTTTAAGGGCCTTGGCGTCGCGGCGCGATCCAAACCGCCACTATCCCCAATCACACCGACAATCCGATCGCCGCCGCTGCCGCCGCTCCGCCTTCCGCACCAAAACCCTCGCCGTCGCCGGCCGCTACGCCGAGATGCTCGCGCCGCTCCCGCGCCTGACGAGCGCGCTCCGCGGCCACTACGACGCCGACCAGGCCTACCTCCTCCGCAAGTCCGCGCTCCAATCCCTCAAGCTCCCGAGGTTTATCCCCCCTTCCCTCTCTCCCCTTGCCGTCCCCAAATCCCAATCGCTGCGGGGATACCTAACGATTTCGCCTCCGTAGGCCGCGAGATGAGTGGGAGCTCGCACGGAAGATCGTGCCCGACTGGGACGATGGTAAACGCATCCAAAACCCTCGACTGTTGTGTTACAATCGGCTTTTGCCTTACCGTATCTGATTCTTGGTATAATAACTGGTTGCGATTGTCCCCTTGTGTTGCAGCGCCCAGTGATGTGCGCCAGGCGTACAAGCAGTTCCTCGGTGCCGTGGTGGAGTTGTTGAATGGTGAGGTCGTGTCTGAAGAGCTTCAGGAAGTTGCCCCTGCTGTGTACGCCTTGTTTGCTGGCGATGGTACGCAGTCTAATGTCACTGACAATGTCCTTCGCAGAAGGTAATGGCACAACTGTTATGGTTCGAACTTGTATGTTCGATTGATGATTTCATGTAAATGCTTTAGCTTCTTCTTTTTTGGATATCCCAGTACTTAAGATGTGCCTATCTCCTCAGGAATGAATTGGAGAACCTTGTGGGTTACAGTGTGCAAGACTCCGTTTTAAAGAAGCTAGCTCAGTTAGCTCAGATGCTCTGTTCTCTCCAACGGGCAAGGGGCCATGAACTTGTTCAGAGAAATGCAGAGGATGCAAATGAAAATGTTACAAGTGAATTTGGAGCAAATTTTGATTTCAAACCACCTTCTCGTTTCATTGTTGATGTTTCCCTTGATGATGACCTACCCTTAGGAAGTGGTGGATTGAGCTCTAAACCTTTTGGAAATGATCAATATGATGTCGGCAGCACATCTGCATGTCGTAATTCAGTTTCTCCTGGGGGTTACGTAAATTTGAGGTGGCTAAAGGATCAGTGTGATTTGATAACTAGAAGTGGCGGCTCAGTTCTCTCAGGAGATGAACTTGCAAAGGCTTTGTGCAGAGTGCTCCTATCTAATAAAGCTGGTGACGAGGTATGCAATGTCGTGGAGTAAACTGCTTTTAGTTTTTCCTTTTGTTCTATAATAATCTAATGGCACCACTTCACAGATAGCTGGTGAACTGTTGGACCTTGTTGGTGATGCTGCTTTTGAAACAGTTCAGGATCTCCTTTCGGTAAGAATGGAAGGCCATTTTATTTTCCATGTACAGTTTATTTTGCATGTTGTAGTTCATACATGATACATGATATGTCAGTCCTGTATTCTGCAACCTATCTAGGAAGTAGGGCATATAAACCAGACTAATTCCAGGACTCACTGTACTGGTGCAAATCACGCAACAACATCACTAAAACCTCCTAGTTGGCCATATATCCAAAGGCTATGGTGTAGCCAACATTCAGAACTGTCTTGGCACTGTTTAAGTTCAAACTTTGACTGCTTGTCTTTTTGCAGAATATTTATAGATACTTGAGAATATATTATATTATTGAAGTGTGTAGCGCCATAAATATAATCATACAACTTTCATCCATCATAAATATAATCATTTAAAAGTAATCTGTCGTCAAAATGAGATGGCCATAGTCAACAATGTCAGTTATTCGAGAACGGAGGGAATAATGAACACTCAGTACAACAAGAAGATTATCCATGTCCCAAATAGGAAGTCGAGTGCTAGAAGGACTACCTGAAGCCTTATTGGCACTGTTTATTGTGGCTATCTAGCGATACCAAGAAAAGGAGCCAGACAGTAAATGAACTGTTCTTACGAGGATATGCATACATGAGAAATATGGAAACAAAAGAGGCCTCGTTGCTATATTCATTAAGCACTTTATTTATTTTCTTTCTCAACTATGTCTTCATCTGTATTACAACAAACATTTTTCATGCAGTGCTGTTTCTGCTATATCATCATCTGCATTACATTTGACTAGTTTTTGTCATGTTGTTTCTGTCATATATTATGTCTGTTTAGTTGAAAACATTTTTCATGGTTCTCACTGGTGCTACAAGAGGTATTGTAGAACTACAAAAAATAGTTCTGTAGCACACCCAAATTAATAGTGGGGCTGAAGTGGCAATGCATGTAGTTTTGCTGGATTTGGTCTTGCGTTAGAAAATTTGAAGCATGCATACAATGCTTGAGGATCGATATATCAAAACATGGCAACTCTGAGTTAACCCTTTTTAACAAAGTGAAAACAGACTCACAAACGAGCTTCTAGGCATGAGTTCTGCTGCATGTGGGGTGGGCTTCAGTGAATTTTGGACTCTGGGACATACAAATGTAATGCTTGTCTGCAAATTCTGGATTTCTAATACTATATGTGCGTGTCAAAAAGTACTTTATCAGCATCTGACGCTTCATTGATCATTAGGAAATGTGATAGTGATTAGTGAGTGGTCACTGATGCAATCATTTCCTATGGGCTCACCCTGATTGCTCAGCACATTTCCATATTTGGAGTTAAAGATCTTGTCTCAAGATTGCAAAGTTCCTTATTATGGTTCAGTTCATTAATACATAGTGGATTTCATTTGTTATCATGATACAGTTCATTAATACATAGTGGATTTCATTTGTTATCATGATAATAATCTTTTTACATTTTGGTCTACCATATGATAATGTAATCAAACATGATCATGTCATGCCCTGCAGCATAGGAAAGAGCTAGTGGATGCAATTCAGCATGGATTGATGATATTGAAATCAGAAAAAATGTCTTCAAGTAATCAACCAAAGATGCCAACATATGGCACACAAGTATGCCAACTTGGTTTTTTGATTGCTTCCATCCTCCTATGTTTTGGATACCTTGTTAAAAGTTAAATGCCCTTTCTCATATTATAGGTAACAGTACAAACAGAATATGAGCGACAGCTTGATAAGATTAGGAGGAAAGAGGAAAAACGTGGCAAGCGTGGTACAGAAACTGGAACAAATGATATTTTTTCTGATGATTTTTCATCCTTTCTCCTGGCGAGTGAAAGAAAGCAGCCATTTGATGATGTGATTGGGACTGGAGAAGGGGCAAACAGTTTTACAATAACTTCTCTTCCTCAAGGGACCACAAGGAAACATATGAAGGGGTATGAAGAAGTGAAAATTCCACCAACTCCAACGGCGCCATTGAAACCCAATGAGAAGCTGGTACATCCATGGTCTTATCCTTTGTTTGCTTGTGCATGTGTTTTTTAATTGATTTGAAGAAGCTGTTGTTCTGTATTACATTAAAAGGAACCAAGCAGGACAAGTCTTGCATTACAATTAGTAGCAACAAAGCCGCGTGCTGCGACGGATGCCCATAAATATACTATAATTTCTAGAGTTAAAAATACAAAAACATATTTATCGTCAACTCTGATATTATACACATGGCTATATGAGATCAACCAAAAATCTAAATACACAAATATACAAAGAATACGTTTTTATGTAGAAGACATCACAAACATCTTACACATGCCACAAAAGATCTTGATGGTGGGATGGGTGTCTAACATACCATCACCCCCAATTCCTCTAAGGAGTAAACATTTTAAGATGATTGCCCAGAGTCATATTTGATCTTTTTTTTTAACTTTCAACAATCTTTATATAACTCTTTTGACCCAGAGTGAATGCTTAGAATGTGAATTAATGAATTCCTAGTACTAAGATTATAGATCATGGCCTGAATGGGTTGGCCACCATGCATGCAGTTTTGCTCTAGGGTACTCTCAGATGCAAGCTACTGTAGGTCAGGGTTCAAAGGTCAGCCAATCAGATGAAACTGGTTTTGAAGTTTGAACACTATCTGCTGGTGAAGGACTGAAGGGATCAATTCGCTTCACTACTTTCTTTGTCTAACCCACTGCTTTAATCTGTGGACAAAAAATCCACATTGTGCATATGTGTGATAGTAGTCTTTCTCTTCTTTAATTTGCTTGGCAAAATTGTTTCACTTGCACCAATCTTATAAACTCTTTAGAAGCAGATCTTAACAACTGATTGCACATCAATAGTGGTGTCCTTTTGTTGGTAACTATGGTGTTCTCTTTGTCTTTGCCAGATTGAAATAGGAGAGTTGGATGAACTCGCCCAAGCTGCTTTCCAGGGATACAAGTCACTCAACCGTGTTCAGAGTCGTATTTTTCAAGCTACATACTACACAAATGAGAACATTCTAGTGTGTAACTAAGTCTGCTAATCGTGCATTGCACCTTTTTTTTAAATATTAGACTTGTGCCATTGCATGAACTTTTGTTATAATAGCTAACTTGCATCAATTTTCAGGTTTGTGCTCCAACTGGTGCTGGCAAAACAAATATTGCAATGATTGCTGTTCTTCATGAGGTATTCATTGGCAGAACCTTGAAAAGCCGTACCAAATTCTACAAGCTGCTGATTTCTACCATTATCCCCCTGTTTTATCTGCTTGTTAATAAACATCTAGTTGAGAACCTTAAATATTGGGTTGGCCACTTCTTTCGCAGGTCAAACAACACTTCAGAGATGGCATTTTGCATAAAAACGAATTCAAAATAGTCTATGTTGCCCCTATGAAGGTATTCTTGCCTATTCTATGTTTTTTTTTACCAGGTCGCCTGTTCGATGTTATTGTTGAATGTTCTGATTGTTGTGGCATTTTTGCAAAATTGTGTCATTAGGCTTTGGCTGCAGAGGTAACATCCACATTCAGTCGCCGATTATCTCCGTTGAACCTGGTTGTTAGAGAACTTACAGGAGACATGCAGCTGACCAAAAATGAGATTGAAGAAACACAGGTATGCTCTTACTTTGTTCCATTATTTTCAGTTGCAGGTCTGAGCTGTAATATTTGGTGCTTTCCATAGATGATAGTGACTACTCCTGAGAAATGGGATGTCATTACACGGAAAAGCAGTGACATGTCACTGTCAATGTTGGTGAAGCTTATAATCATTGATGAGGTGCACTTGCTAAATGATGATAGAGGTTCAGTCATTGAGGCGCTAGTTGCTCGGACTCTTCGCCAGGTCAGTTTTTTAAAGGAGACCCTTCTCCTTTTCCTTTTGATATGGAAAGGGTCCTTATGCTTAATGCTGGCAAAAATTAAACTTGAATGATCTGTAAAAAACTTGTGCTATTAAGATGGATATACTTGAAATTTATTACGCATCCATATGACAGTTTAGATCATAAACGCTCTTGTTTAGATCTTGTCTTTTACCCTTGATTCACATTTATGAATAGTCTGAATCTTACAGGTTGAGTCTATGCAATCAATGATTCGCATTGTTGGCCTATCTGCTACCCTGCCCACTTACTTGGAGGTCTGTTACCTTAAATTCCATGTATGCTACATGAAATTGCAAATTACTGATACCATGAAATTTACATTTCAGGTTGCACAATTTTTGCGGGTTAATCCAGATACTGGTCTTTTCTTTTTCGATTCGAGTTACCGTCCAGTTCCTCTTGCTCAACAGTACATTGGAATCAGCGAAAGGGATTATGTTAAGAAAATCGAACTATTCAATACATTGTGCTATGAGAAGGTCTATTTTTTTTATATCATGGCCCCTTATGGATTTCTGCGTCGTTACCTATCTTTAATTTATGTGTTAAATTAATAGGTTGTGGAATCCATTAAGGAAGGTCACCAAGCATTGGTTTTTGTTCATACTCGTAAGGATACGGGGAAAACTGCTAGAACGTTGGTAAGGCACATACTAGTGTGCAAAACATCGTCTAATTGCTTTATAGAACTACTATGATAATATTCTAGTTTCTAATTCTTTTCGCATGCTATGCAGATCGACCTAGCTGCAAATGCAGGAGAATTGGAGTTATTTTCATGTGCTGACCATCCCCAATATGCATTAATCAAGGTATGTTCTTACCTTTATCTGTAGCGTTAACTTGAATCTACTAGTCATTATTCAACTAGTCTTTTGGTTGCAGAAAGATGTTAGCAAAGCCAAGAGTCGTGAAGTTGCAGAATTTTTTGAATCTGGTTTTGGTATCCATAATGCTGGAATGATTCGGTCAGATAGAAGTTTGATGGAGCGCCTGTTTGCTGATGGGCTCCTGAAAGTAAGTATCTTCTTTTTTGCCAACCAACAGTTTTGACAAGAGTTTTAACATATTTCTGTTTTAGGTCCTTGTTTGTACTGCAACATTGGCTTGGGGAGTGAACTTACCAGCTCATACAGTCGTTATAAAGGTCAGTATCTGCTTTTTGGGTCCAAAACAGATGTGTGACAGCAACACCCAGTTTCCTGGCATTTATTATGATTACTTTTATGACTGTATTGGTAAATGGTAATATACTGTTAATCCATATGTCAAGTGTTAGAATTAGTCTCCTCCAGTTTAGTAAACGAAACACTAATAAATACGGCGACTTCCCACAAACAGGGAACACAACTATATGATCCTAAAGCTGGTGGATGGCGAGATTTGGGGATGCTTGATGTGATGCAGGTACCTCTTTGAACTTGCCTTGATTCTGGCGTGCTATATTCATTTCTAGCTAGCTAAAGTCTATGTTTCTAATGTTAATGTTATTTCTTAATTAGATCTTTGGGCGTGCTGGACGACCACAGTTTGACAAAAGTGGTGAAGGAATTATTATCACGACACATGACAAATTGGCTTACTACTTAAGATTATTAACAAGTCAGCTTCCAATAGAAAGCCAGGTTAGCAAATGACTTTTTGATGCGGAGAGTATTGAAATAAGAACGCGGAAAATATCAGTTGAACTTTATCTTAGTCCAGTTATGCGGTGAAGAAAAGATTCAAGAGGATGGCCCTAACATTGAATTGTTGAGAAAATGAATATGCCATGACCTACCAGAAATCAGTTGCTTCCCATTTGTTTATATTAACCCCGAGGTGGTTGACTAATTTTCACATAAGCCTATTTTTGTTTACCATGTCAGTTTCTTCTTAAGATTATTTGTGAAGCCTTGAAAAAATTGCAGGGTTATGTGGGATGCCTTTTCCACATGTACATGTGGGTACATGCACTACCGTCATTGACAAAAGGGCTTTAAGACTACTGTGAACTTCTAATATCCAAACCAATTAGATATTCAAAAAAAATTCAAAAACAAGATTCATTGTAATGTCTTTGGCACAAATACATAGCGCTTTAGATGGGTAGGATAATGCATATACACTCGTAAGGCCCATAGATACATTTGGAGATGCATCTTGTAGTTTTCTTTCCTTCCTTTGCTTCTTGGTCTTGGCTGGCGGTCAGTTGGTTGATGTTGTATGTTCATTCGGTTTGGTTTGAATTTGACTAATTTTGGCCATATTCATCGTGCAGTTCCTTGGATCTTTGAAAGATAATTTGAATGCTGAGGTTGCCTTGGGCACTGTAACAAATGTCAGGGAGGCCTGTGCCTGGCTTGGCTATACATATTTATTTATAAGGATGAAGACTAATCCTCTGGTGTATGGGATAGCTTGGGAAGAGGTATCCTTTTCTTCCCTTGTTCACATCTTCGATTCAAATGATGTTGCATAAGCTTATTCTGGAAAGTGTGTATTTTGCAGTGTGAATTGAATGCAGTGCTGTATACTAACTTTTTATGCATTAGCACTTGTTGAAGTGTGACATGTTCTCTGTATTTTACTAACGATCGTTTCTATCATGTGACAAGAAAGATAATTGTCCTTCTTATTGTGCTTCATTGCACAGTTGATACTCATGTTCCGGTTTTCAAATCTAACTTTAACCTTTATCAACTACCACCCTCATATTTGTCAAGGTTATCGGAGATCCTTCCTTGGGTTCCAAGCAAAGAATGTTTATTATTGATGCTGCACGTGCGCTAGACAAGGCGAAGATGATGCGGTACGATGAAAAGAGTGGCAACTTTTACTGCACAGAACTTGGGCGAATTGCTAGCCACTTTTACCTTCAGTACTCCAGTGTTGAGGCTTACAATGAGATGCTTCGGCGTCACATGAATGAGAGTGAGGTAATAATGGTTTTATCTCTTTTTGTTTGGTTGATGCTTGTGAGGTTGCACTAAACATTCTGGATACTGCCTCAGGTGATTAATATGGTGGCCCATTCCTCTGAGTTTGAGAATATTGTAGTAAGAGAAGAAGAACAAGATGAATTAGAGTCCCTTTTTAAGAATGCATGCCCACATGATATTAAGGGGGGGCCAACTGACAAACACGGGAAAATTTCAATTCTCATACAGGTATCTATTGGATAACTGCTGTTTTTCCAATGTATTGAGCCTAACAACTTTCTTTAACCTAGCACTGGTATCAATTTTGCAGGTTTACATATCACGTGCTCTAATTGATAGCTCCTCTTTGCACTCTGATGCTCAATACATTAGTCAAAGCTTGGCTCGCATTATGAGGGCATTATTTGAGATTTGTCTGCGCCGAGGGTGGTCTGAGATGACATCCTTATTATTAGAGTTCTGCAAGGGTGTTGACCGCAAAATATGGCCCCAACAACATCCACTTAGGCAGTTTGACAGAGACCTTTCTAATGAGGTTTGTTATCTGTTACAGCTGACCAATAATTTACATTTTTTATGTGTTTGCTAATATTTTTTTATGTGTTCTCTGAATTAGATATGTAGAAGACTTGAGGATAAAAATGTTTATCTGGACCATCTTTATGAGATGGAAGAAAATGATATCGGAGCTCTGATTCGGTTTTCTCATGTAGGAAAGGTATGCCCTGACTTAAGAAGTGGTACCTGTAACTTGTAAGGTTGATTTGAATACCGCAATTGCTGAAGAGTACTGATGAAATTTACATTCTTTCGCTGAAGGTGGTTAAACAATATGTTGGATACTTTCCATATGTCAACTTATCTGCTACTGTGAGCCCAATCACCAGGACTGTTCTTAAAGTAAGGGCTACTGTGACCTGTAATTATTTATTTTCTTATGTGAACTGTGGGGGCCTCCCCTACTGTGGTCTTGGTAAAAAAAAGTAAGGGCTAGTGCTAATTGATTAATCTGAAAGAAATACCAAATTAGTTGATTATTTATGCCTGTATCTCTTGCTTTGTAGGTGGACCTTCTTATAACTCCTGAATTTGTGTGGAGAGATCGTCATCATGGCATGTCGCTACGATGGTGGATTATTGTTGAGGTGTATTACTTTACATATACTATTTTGATGCACCTGCCGCTACATCATTTTAGAGTTGTAGCACCACATATCTTCCACCATTTTGATTGTCTTATTGCTTCGATGAAACATTCTCTTGTAGTATTGTTAGAGATCGCTTTTTTGTTGCCTCTGTTCAGTACTGTATGAAGTGTGGAACTATGGATAATGCACCTCTTTGTTTGGTATGAATGTTTTTGAGGATTCCAACTATATCTGACAGTGATATTGATTCGTGGATAGTAAATTAGTAACTCCAGAGACAGTTATAAATCTCATCATCTTCCTTAGAAACCTTGTCCATCAACTGTATCACTCATGCGGTTATACTAAAAGCTAACACAGTGTTGTGGGTCACGACAAATATCAAATAATTGTATCATAAATTCTGAGTGTAAGAAATGCAAAATTATTATTTTGAAAGAAACTAAAACTCTATAGATGTAGTCACTTAGGATCTACAGATAATGCAATCCTTTTTCCCCCAAAAGATCCTACAAATTCACAGAAGGGTAATAGTAGAGTGCTAGAGGCTAGTATCATCACCACCAACTCTTGTTTTTAAGTAGTGAAGAATATACGAAGCATGTATATTCCCTTTTATATGTTTTTAATTTGATCCTGTAGAACTCTTTCTATATTTATGTCATGCATTAATGTATTTACCACCAAGTGATTTAGGAAAATGCGTTGGTAACATTCAGGTTTTATTTTCCAGGATTCTGAAAATGATACTATTTATCATTCAGAGTTGTTCACACTAATGAAGAAGGCAAGAGGAACACCTACAAAGATTTCTTTTAATGTACCGATATTTGAACCTCATCCACCACAGTACTACATACGTGCCATATCAGATTCCTGGTTAGGAGCAGAGTCACTGTTTACTGTTTCTTTTCATAACCTTACCTTGCCACAGGTGAATTCGACAATGTCTTGCTGTAGTTCTATAATGTTCTCTTTTGACTTATCATATACTGAAGTTTTCATGTGTTCTTTACAGACACAAATAACACACACTGAACTTTTGGACCTGAAGCCTCTTCCATTAAGTGCTCTTGGCAACAAGACGTATCAAGACCTATACAGATTTTCCCATTTCAACCCAATACAGACACAGGTTTGATTGAAAATCAAATTATCTTGCGTTTTAGTTGTCCATGTTACATTCTACTGCTGCATGCTATAAAGATGACTGTAATTACACTGCATAATCTTTCTATTTGGCTGGAAGTGGAAGTCATTCTGAAAGGCTCGTAAAATCAAGAATCAAGCAAAAACAGCCAAAAGCTCATGCTCTGCATTTCTTTTACTATATAATGGCCAATGCATATATCTGTTAATGCATGCAAACTCCACTTGAATTTTCCTTTTTCTATGTTTGCTCGCTGTTCTGATGTTATCTTTTTTCAGGCTTTTCACGTGCTCTATCACAGCGACAATAACGTACTCTTGGGAGCTCCAACTGGGAGTGGCAAGACGATTTCTGCAGAACTAGCAATGCTTCATCTTTTCAACACACAACCGGACATGAAGGTTACTTTATTAAATACTTACAATGAGCTAAGATTATTTCTGGAATTGATTTTCAACACCCTTTCAGGTAGTTTACATTGCTCCATTAAAGGCTATAGTACGAGAAAGAATGAATGATTGGAGACAACGTCTTGTAACTCAGCTCGGGAAGAAGATGGTAAAGGATAATCTGTTCTTCTAATTCTCCAATACACCAACATACATACATTTCAAGTAATGTGCTTTGGCAGGTTGAGATGACTGGTGACTTCACTCCAGATATGATGGCCCTATTATCAGCGGACATCATAATTTCTACTCCTGAAAAGTGGGATGGGATTAGTCGTAGTTGGCATAGTAGAAGTTATGTTATGAAGGTCTGAGTTTTTCACTTTCTACGTTAGCTTTAACTATTTGCTGATTTGTAATTTTGCTGTATTTTTTGATTATATAACTCTTTATTAAGTATATCTTGTTAAGCCTGTTAATAGGTTGGGCTCATGATATTAGATGAGATACACCTTCTTGGAGCTGACCGTGGCCCTATTCTCGAGGTATCATTTCTGGAAGTTAAAGACTCGCAACATGTGTTATGGTCCATAAGTAACTTCATTTACTTCAACTCTATCTCAGGGCAACATAATTTATTGTCTTCTGCATTCATCTTAATCCCATCTATTCATGTTGTGCTTGTTTTTCAAAGTTATCTTTTTTGCCAATTGTTTACCATGGTGAAATTTTTTATTTCAGGTCATTGTATCAAGAATGCGATACATATCATCGCAAACAGAACGTTCAATTCGGTTTGTTGGTTTATCAACAGCATTAGCCAATGCTCGGTATGTTACTAAGGAAAACTTTGGCATGCAATCCTCTATGTCCTATCACATAGGAATACCTTCTACATTACTAGTTCTATACATGTACTTTTGTTCCATGGACTGCAGAAGTCTAGTCACATCAACTGTTATGAGTGGTTAGCCTTACTTGTGGTTGATGGTATCGTTACCCCTGGTTGTTGGAATCCTGATCAAGATCAATGCTACATTGATGTAGATCTTGATTTTTGTGTTAGACTAGCAATTTGTGCCCGTGCGTTGCAACGGGTGACGTCGAGGTGTGACACGGATGGGGACGACACAGAGGGGCGTGGGAGCTCCGAGCAGCGATGTGAGGGAGGAGCGCTGTCGCGACGCTGGGCGCGGCGCAGATGAGGATGGGAGGGAGGGGCGCAGGGAGGGAGGAGCGAAGGGGGTCTTTTTTTTTATCCAAGCCCTCCTTTTCTTTTCAGCATTGGGATTGCGGGTAGGGCTGACGAAATACTCGTGGCTCGCTAGCTCGTTCGGCTCGTGGTCGGCTCGGCTCGGCTCGGCTCGTCTCGTTGAGAAATGCTAACGAGCTGCGCCAAGGGTTTAGCTCGTTAGCTATAACGAGTCAGCTCGAGTTAGCTCGCGAGCTGCTCGTGAGATTAACGAGCCAGATGCAATGTACAAAGCAGGGCCTAATGTTTTGCTTGTTTTGCTATTCTTTTGCTTGTTTTGTTGTTGATGTGACAATAAATCAATAATTTTTATAATTTTGTGATGGTCAATATGGATCTGATGCTTTAGATAATAATAATAATAATAATATCTAATCTAGTTGCATCATTACATTTGCATGGATAATTATCGATGGACAAGTGTTATTACGTTAATTATGGACTTAATATATCATTTTTTATTTTTTCAGTTGTATATTTGCATGTTTAATAGACTAAAAAAATAAAATATAATTTGTACATAAATTGCACTGTATTAAAGTGGCTCGCGAGCTAAACGAGCTGGCTCGAGCCGACTCACGAGCCGAGCCGGCCGAACCGAGCCGAGCCTCCTGGCTTGGCTCTCTATCGAGCCGAGTCGAGCCGAGCCGGTATCCACCCCTAACTGCGGGTTAATTTTAGAAAAAAATCAAGGGGTTTTCTACAAAATAGCCAGGCAGAACAAAATTTTGGGTAGAAACACTACTTGCTTTATAGATAGTTATAGATTATAGATTATAGATTGGTGTGAATTTTAAGCTCTTGAAAAATATATTACTGCCTCCGTCCAAAAATACAACAACTTCTAGCGATCAAAAATTGCCTAAAAATCTGGCAACTTATCCACCTACTCCCTCATCTCATGCAATCACAACCGACCTCTAATTAAATTTCCCCACCATCCTCATCTCAACCAATCACAGCCATCTCCTCATTTAATTTCACGTACTTCCTTAATACCTGTGCAAAACTCCAAAACTCCTTATATTTTGGGATAGAGGGAGTACAATAGAACGTTATTTTATCAATACTGGTTGTATTGACTGTGCACTTGTGCACTATTTTTCTTTGCTGACCTCTTTCCATTTGTCACGATACTTTAGTGATTTAGCTGATTGGTTGGGCGTGAGAGATGTTGGTCTATTCAATTTCAAGCCCAGCGTGAGGCCTGTACCTCTTGAAGTGCATATCCAGGTAAGTAGGATTTTCACTTTAACTGAAGCTCCTATTCTGGCTCAAAAAGAGCTAACGCAGACATTTTTTTAGCAATCATTTGCCCTGTTGTATTGCTAACTTTACCTGGAAAATGCATCAAGCTGTTATTTTCAATATATGTACACACACACACACATTTATCTTACAATGGATTATACTCCCTCCGTTTCATATTATAAGTCGTTTTGATTTTTTTTAAGTCAAAGTTTTTGAAAGTTTGACCAAATTTATAGAAAAATATAACAACACTTATAGTACCAAATTAGTTTCGTTACATTTAACATTGAACATATTTTGATAGTTTCCTTTGTTTTGTGTTGAAAATATTGCTATGTTTTTCTATAAACTTGGTCAAACCTAAAGAAGTTTGACTTAAAAGAAGTCAAAACGACTTATAATGTGAAACGAAGGTAGTATTTGTTTTGATGTATTCTTGAATGGTTCTTAAGAAAAGAGCAAAGACTAAAAAGAGGGTACAACTAGGTCCATGTTGCATTTTGCTCAAGCAGGTCACTACATTTGATTTTTAGGGAGCAAAGCCAATCATTAACCATGGCAGGGCTAACCTAGTGAGTTGGACTTCACATGGTGAGGATGGGGTGAAATGCTTGTAAGTCGCAAGTAATGCTTTGCACCTCTTCTAGTTGCTTAACGGATGCGAGATAAACATGTACGTGAACCAACATCCTTTGACTACAGGAAAGTAAAATGCAGAATGCATGTTAGTATCTCATGGATGGGTATGGTATGAGTGTGCTTACTTTGCCAGATTAGTGCCCCTCAGCCTGTGTAGCATCCGACTCAGCTATATTAGTCCACATTTCATGATCACTGACGAAGTTTGCATCAACAAATCAAATTTTGGTTGACTTGTTTGAGCAAAATGCAAGATGTGTGACTTAGTTCCACCATCCACCTCGCAAGTTTTGTGCTTCCGTTCATTTTGTTCTTTAAGGAATGCATTAGCAAGCATTTGAGAAATCTATTTTTAAGAGTATTTGCTTAATGGGCCACCTTTTGTTACTTACAGAAAGTATAGTTACATTTCAGTTTCGTACTCTGTGAAAACATCTGTATCATCAATTCATATTGCCTTTGTTTTATACCTACAGGGATATCCTGGGAAGTTCTACTGTCCAAGAATGAATAGCATGAATAAACCAGCATATGCAGCAATATGTACTCATTCACCAGACAAACCAGTTCTGATTTTTGTATCATCTCGTCGGCAGACTAGACTTACTGCTCTTGATCTCATCCAGGTGGATTCTGTTTTGGATTCTTTTACTTAATGGATACATAGGTAACTGCTATCTTATTTGTTTACTGTACTCTATATTGCAGCTTGCTGCATCAGATGAAAAACCAAGGCAGTTCCTAAGCATAGCAGATAACTCTCTCGACATGATTCTTTCACAAGTCTCTGACACCAATTTGAGACATACTCTGCAATTTGGAATAGGTCTACATCATGCAGGTCTAAATGATAGAGATAGATCCTTGGTCGAGGAACTCTTTTCAAACAACAAGATTCAGGTTTGTTCTGCGTCAAGTAGTTTTTTTTTTGGGAAAACATGCTATTCTTTACATTTAAGTAAGATTATTGCAATTTCTCTTGCAACCCAAGCTAATTACATACCTGGGCTAATTTTAACATCATTTCTTGTTGTCTGATGTTTTTCCAGGTACTGGTATGTACTAGCACACTGGCTTGGGGTGTTAATCTTCCAGCTCACCTGGTCATAATTAAGGTAACACAATGCTATATATTTTTTTTGTCTTCAATTGTGATTTACCTGGGAACTCATTTAATAGTTTTGTTGTAGGGAACCGAATACTATGATGGCAAAACAAAAAGATACATCGATTATGATATCACGGATATTCTGCAAATGATGGGTCGGGCAGGTCGACCACAATATGACCAACATGGCAAAGCTGTTATTCTTGTTCATGAACCAAAAAAAAGCTTTTATAAGAAGGTTTTGTATTACTTTGTCTCACTTTGTATGCCTGACGAACATTCTAATGCATATTTATCTGAAGTTTAACAATGGATATTGTAATATTCTCAGTTCCTGTATGAACCATTCCCTGTTGAAAGTAATCTAAGGGAGCACTTGCATGATCACATAAATGCGGAGATTGTTTCCGGCACTATCAGTAATAAAGAGGAGGCGATTATTTATCTTACTTGGACTTACCTATACCGAAGACTGGTATTTATTTCGTGCAATCCATTTCTTTACTCTTTATGTCTTTGCAACTTACATTGAAGAAACAAAAGTCTTTAGTCATTCTGGTTTCAGCATGCTTTGTATTCTTTCTCAACTCAACTATTTGGGTGGAAACCATTGCTAATCTTGTAAAGTTGAAAGCAGAATCATTACTATAAATCATATGGCTAGTAGTTCACAATTGATGCAGTGAACTGTCGACATTCTTATTATGCTGATTAAAATCTGTGTCTATTTGAAGTTTTCAGCTAAAAATGACTAAAGACTTTAATTCAGTGTAACTTCTTATATGTTCTATGAATCTATTGCATTTCCTTTTGGTTCGTCACCAACATTTGGTTTCTACATGGCAGGTTGTTAACCCAGCTTACTATGGATTGGAAGATACTGAAACGTACACCTTGAATTCCTACCTCTCAAGGTGATGATGATGACTTCTTCTGTCTTAGATCTCATCTGCCACTAGCTATAACATCACATGAGACCAAGTACTTCTCACATTTGTCTAAACAGGCTAGTGGAAACAACATTTGAAGATCTTGAGGACAGTGGATGCATAAAAGTGGATGATCACTCTGTGAAGTACTTGATTTTGGGAAAGATAGCGTCACAGTATTACCTTAGTTACCTCACGGTCTCAATGTTCGGGACAAATATAGGCCCCAATACATCATTAGAGGTAAGTAAAAGTGCTGCCCCATTTGTTTGCAACATTATTAGTTCAACCTGCTTGTAGTGCTAGTTGATTTGGAATGTCTATATAACTAACGGCCTAGATTGCTGTCTAGGCATTTGTGCACATACTGTCGGCTTCTGCAGAATTTGACGAGCTTCCTGTACGCCACAATGAGGTGATTTTTCCTATTACTTTTTTCATAGAGCAATTGAATACTTGCTCCGGTAAAAGAAATATGGTGTTTGACCTTTTTACGCTCTTCGAGGTGCTACTTTGACCATAATTTTTTAGGATAAATTTATGATATTATGAAAATGCTTCTCACGAGAAATCTACACAACATTTTTATGTTCTCAAACTAAGGATTTATTAAAATTACATTTATAGTCGAAGTTTCTGAATTTTGACCGGATCTTTTCGAAAACACCATATATTTATAATCAGAGAGAGTTAGTTCATTTTCAAACTGGTAGTTACTTCTGCAAACACTATCATCCATTGGACATAAAGCAATATGTAGGCAAATTTAATATCTTGATTTACTATGTTCCCTGTCCTTTCATCTACCAATTTACAAGATTAATGTGTATATCTCGATGGAAAGAAATTGCTATACAACCAGTTTGTAAATGCATTATGATGTTAGTCGGGCCTGAATTTAGTTGTTATCACGGTATAATATTTTGTTGTATTTAATGCTCTTTGCTGATTCAGGATAACTTGAACCGAACCCTGTGTGGAAAAGTCCCCTACTCAGTTGATCAGCAACACCTTGATGACCCACATGTTAAAGCAAACTTACTCTTTCAGGTAAGTAGATTTGAGCTTATGATTGGAATATTATCTTATTTGTGTACTGGCATTTTTATGATAACATTTGAATGCACAATGAATGGTTACTACCCTTTTTTCCCCTATTTCTTGCTTGCAGGCACACTTTTCCAGAGCAGAATTACCAATTAGTGACTATGTCACTGATTTGAAATCAGTTCTTGATCAGAGTATACGTATTATACAGGCTATGATTGACATATGTGCCAATAGTGGATGGCTTTCAAGTGCATTGACTTGTATGCATCTTCTACAAATGATCATTCAGGTCAATCTCATTGTCTCAGATTTTTTTTCTTTTTCCCCCTCATTGTTGTTACTCCTGTATCAGAATCCCAAATAGATATATTGTTCTGAACTAGACTTCATTAACTTTGTCAGGGTCTCTGGTTTGAGAGAGATTCATCGCTCTGGATGTTACCATCCATGAATGATAATCTTCTAGATCATCTGAAGGGCAGAGGATTTTCAACAATTCCAGCCTTACTAGGTCTCTCTCGTGAAGAATTACATAGGTTGCTTCAACCATTTTCTGCTTCTGAGTTGTACCAGGTACTGCTTGGGAGTTTGGACATACCTTATTTGGAAGAACAATTTTATTTTTTGGTATTTTACAATGGTAACTGGAAACAGATTATTTGCAATCACATCGCTGTATTTTCATTCTTTGCCCAGCCTCCTTTTTTGCAGCCAAGGGGAAATGCAAGCAGAGCAGATTCTTTTCTCTTATCAGAATGTGGTGACTGTTGTGAAATCACCATCACCCAACATTTTTAGTTCTTATTGTTTCCTGTACCCTATTCTAAAAATGAAGAAGAATGCTACGGCATTTGCTATTCAAATCCTGCTTAAGATATCATGTGTTAGGTTCACCCACCTATCACTATGCTTTGTACCAGGGTTAAAATCCTTGGTTGGACATCTTTTCTAACTTTGCTGCACCAAGGCCTAAGGCCTTGAGCTGGGAAACCAGCCGTTTCACAGTCACTGGACAATAACCAATTAAATCATGGATCATACTCGTTTTTGTCTCGATTTACTTTAGAAGTTTGTAGAATTATCAGCTTCAAAGAACATATAAATATGAATGTACCCTCATTCTAATAAACATTAAATAGCAGTAGATAACACTCATAGGAGCGATGTAAATTCTGGACCTCAGTGGGAAATCCGGTTCTGCTGATAACCAGCAGTATTTGAACCGTTCTCGGCAAAACTTTAGTTTTTCTAGCTTTTCTGTATTTACTGTTGTAGTTATTGAATATTTTGTACAATATAACAAAATGTCTCAGGATCCTAAGATTTTTTCTAGTGTGTAGCAAGTCAAAACTCCCTGTGTCCCTCCTTCCTTCACATTTTGTATAGCTGGATAATTTTGTATTTTCTGTGCAGTTGTTTCCCTCAAAAATAGTTTCCATGTAATAATCTCATCGGTTTTTATCCACATAATTCTAGATGGAGATGTCATCACATCATTAACTCATGAATGAATGCTGGATTTTGCATTATGCAGGATCTGCAACATTTCCCTTGTGTGGATGTAAAACTTAAGCTTCAGAATGAAGATAAGGACCAGTCCAGGCCTCCAATTTTAAGCATTAGATTACAAATGAAAAATGCACGCCGTTCAACATCAAGAGCGTTTTCCCCTAGATTTCCCAAGGTCAGTAACTATACTGATTACATGAAATGTACAGAGTTCACTAATCACAGTGAAGTACCAGGCTACTGGTTTTAATATTACATCTTACTATTTTCTTTCTGTTTGTATTCTGACATTGATGACCTCTTTGATGAACATGCTTGATTGTTTCCTATTCTAATTACATGCTGGTTTTTATATAAAACAAATACAAGTTTGGTAGTTATGGTGAAGATTGTACTATAATTTGTCTGATCTAAATACTTTTGTGTGTATGATTTTTTTACTGCATGCATTCTAGCACAACAACTAAAGAAGGGGAAACTATTTTGAATATCCATGCAAGAGTATGCCTGAAGAATAACTACCTTTGAGAATTGTAAATTAATACTGGCTCAGCATAACAGTGCGAAAGAAACAAATCAACTTATAACCTGCAAAATTGATATATGTTATGGAAATCTAAGTAAATGATTTTATAATGCAAAATCTAGAATTATGTGCTGGGATAGTGTGCTGATTTGTATTTCAACATTTTGATACTGTATTCTGTAGGCAAAACAAGAAGCTTGGTGGCTGGTCCTTGGGAACGTTACAGGTTCAGAGCTCTATGGTCTGAAAAGAATTAATTTTATGGATCGGGTGGTTAACACTCGGATGGAATTGCCAGCGATGTTTGATATACAGGTATTAAAACACTACACCATGTGCAAAATTTCTAGGCTAAGCTAAGCTCAAGGTAAAGATTTTTTTTTTATTGTTTTGAGTGACTCGAGATGTCTGTGCCCGTGACTTCCATATGTTCCATATTTTGGCTTGTTACTTCTTTTGATTTTTAGTTCTAGGTAATAGCAATAACAAACTGGTTAGCAACTTAGTATAACGAGCCTTCAGCATCACAAAGTTGACACCAAATCATTAATAGATTAACTTTTGTCTTGTCATTCGTGATATTTCATTGTGTATCAGGTAGAAAATGTTAGTCTAGTAGTACTTCAGGTTGACATTGTTGAACCTGAGGAATAGACAAGTGTATATCTAGTTATGTACCTTGAACTTAGCTGGACATATTTGAGAGAATGGTTTGAATTTTGCTCCTTGTCAGTTACAGGTCGAAACTACTCTATTCACCATTCAAATTCAACCAGTTGTGTCAATTTTCTGAGGCTTCTTGAATTTGTACAAACTAAAGCAATAAAAAATTGGTAAAAAAAAACTACCAGTACCACTATACTAGTAGCTTTCCGTGCCACTGTTATGGATGATTACTGTTGTTTTTGTCTTTTAAAAAATAACTGGGAGAATTAGATACCTTGTTTCAAAAATACTGTGTGCTTAGATGGTCCACTAATCCTTTTTAACATATTTTATATGTACTCATTGGGCGGTTCTTTTTCAGGAGACGAAGCTGATTTTGGTGTCGGATTCCTACCTTGGGTTCGATCAGGAGTACTCACTTGGGCACGCAAGGGGTGTGTGATGCTCTTGTTGGCTTACCAATGCTCATCTACTGTAGGGCCCAACACCCAGCAGTGCCGATCTTGCCATGGTTTGGTCGTTCAGCATATCTTAAGAGCCCTTGGGAGCTACATACGCGAATAACTGCACTGGGGGTGGCTCGATTCTTCTCATTTTGTGTATTACTGGCCATGATTTTGTGAGTATTAACCATGGGTATTAACCTCAGCCTAGAACTTCACGAATATTCCATTTGCTTCAGCAATGTATGAATTTTAGGCTTTGGCCTGGAAATATTCGTGTATTAGTATTTGGTCCAAAGTTTCATGAGAATTAATCATTAGGCTCAAAAACGAATGTCTATTAGCCGTTGAGCTAAAATTCCATGAGTATTAACACTGGGCCTAAAAGAACATGAGTATTAAGGCTTCGGTTCAAATTTTAATGAGTATTAATATTGGGAAAAACATATGAATATTAACCTTTGACCCAAAAGAGTTTTTGGTCCAAAGCTTTTAATAGTATTGGCCTTGAGTTAGAATTAAAATTTCGTAGGTATTCGCTCTGGCCCAAAAACATACGAATATTAGCCTTTCGCAGGAAATTTTATGACCTTTGGCAAAGAAACACATTAGTATTAGACTGTTCCAATATTCGTGAGCACTCCCTTCGTCCATAAAAGAGTGTCTTTTTAGCTATGAACCACTCTCCAGGTTCATAGTTAAACAATACTCTTTTAGAGACGGCGGTAGTTTTAACTTTGTGCTCAAAACGTTTTGCTTCGCAAAAAAGGTAGTTTTAGCCCTCGTCTCGATAACATAGTGGCCTTAGATATAAAATTTAATGAGTGAATATAGCTATTTGCATAAAATTTCATGATTATTCTTTGTCCCTACAAACACGTGAATATCATCCACGTGCATATAGTTACTTACCATGGAAATTGCGTTTGGCCTTCGGTCCAATATTGATTTTGTGGAGAAAAAAAAGGTTAAACATCCCTTCGCTCCAAAATTATTCACCTTAGGTCCAAAATGCATGAAAGCCTTGGGCCCAAAGAGAGGAATAATATTCACTCTTTTAGGCTGCGCTTGATTACGAAAGTTGGGAATCTTGAGCACATAATTAAATATTAGCTAAACAACTTAAAAAATAGATTATTATGATTTTAAAGCAATTTTTTATAAATATTTTTTAAAAAATACATTATTTTTAAAAGGTTTGAGAAGTGTGCACATGAAAAGCGAGAAGCGAGGGAGGTGAGGTTGAGAAGAGGCACAACCGAACTCAGCCTTACACTTCATCCCAAAAGCATGTGAGGTTTATTCTTTTGCGCAAAATTTGATGAATAACCTTAGACCCAAAAATAAACAATTGTTGTGGCCCAAAAATAATGAGCATTAACCTTAGGAAAAAATGTGTGGATATTTGTTTTTGGCCCATAATTTCATGAGCATCACCTTTGGCAAATGCATAAATATTATCCTTTTGTCTAGAATTTTGTGATTATTAACTTTGGGCCAAAAATGCATGAATATTAAGCCTTTGGTTAAAAACAAATTAGTTTTAGTTTTGCTCCAAAGTTTCATGAGGACCTTATTCGGTCCAATTACACATAAGCATTAGCCTTTAACCCCAAAACAAATGAATATAACCCTTCAAAATTTCATGACAATTTTCCTTGGGAACAAAAAATTCATGAATTTTAGGCAAAAAAAAAACGTGAATGTTAGCCTTGGGAACGAACTTTATAACTATAGATTTTGGGTTCCAAATTACATGAACATTGCCTTTGGCTTAAATTTCTTGAGTATGAACAAATTAATATTATCCTTCTGCCTAAAATTTCGTGATCAACCATGGGCCCAAAAATGCATGAATTTTAGACTTTGTCCCAAAAACACGTGAGTACTAGTTGTTGGCATAAAATTTCATCAGTACACATCTTTGACCTAGAAATGAATGATTAGCTTTCAGTCCAAAATTTCATGAGTTAATACACGAGTAATATTACACATGAAGTTACGTTAATACACATGAGTAATATTCACCCATGAGTATTATTGAGAACATCATGAAACTAATATAGTTTCATGTGTAATGTTCATGTTAGTACGCATGCTAACCTTGGGCCTAAAACTTAACGAGTCTTAACCTTGGGGTCCAAGAAAAAACATGAATATTAGTTTTTGCCAGATTACACATGAGTATGGATGGTTCTTCGACCCAACTGAAAACACAAGTATTAACCTTTCGCTCAAAAGTACATGGCTATTATCAGTGGCCCAAAAAACATGAACAGTACCCTTCTACCCAAATTTTCATATTTATTTGCCTTGGGAATAAAAATGCATGAATTTTAGCGTTCGGGCAAAAAACACGAGTATTATTAGACTTTGGCCCAATCTTTCGCTATTATTGATTTTTAGGCTAAAAGAGTATGAATGCTATCTTTTGGCCCAAAATTTTCATTAGTATTAACATTGGGGAAAAAACACTTGAATATTAGTATTTGGCCAAAATTTCATGAACATTTAACTTTTTAAAAAAAGAATGAATATTAGCCTTCGATTCAAATTTTCATGATTATGAACCTTGGGCATAAAATGCATGCATTTTAAGACTTCGGTTGAAAAGCTCATTAATATTAGCCTTCGGCCAAAATTTCATGAGTACTACCTTGATCATTAGTATTTAGACCATAATTTTGTGAGTATTAACCTTCGAAAAAAATGCGCACTTGGGTTCAAAAATTTCAAGTGTGTTAACCTTGGGCTCAATATTGTTCCTTTTCCCAAAATTTTGTAAGTATTAATCTTACATCCAAAAGTGCATTAATATTAACATTCTACCCAAAACGTCATGATTATTAATCTACGCAACAAAAATGTGTAAATTTTAGCCTTATGCCCAAGAACACGTTATTATTAGCATTTGGCTCAAAAATTCAGGACGTATAAGTTTATGATCCGAAACATATGAATATTATTATCCTTCACCTAACATTTTGCAAGTATTAACATCGGGCATAAAAACGAAGGAGCACTGGTTTTCGACAAAAAAATTTATGAGTATTAGCATTGGACAGAGAAATTCATGAATATTACCATTCTGTACAAAACTTCGTGAGTTATTTACCTTAGGAATAAAAATACATGGATTTTGGCACTGGGCCTAAAACAAATGAGGATTAGCCTTTGGCTTTTATGAGTATTAACTTTGAGGAAAAAGAGTAAATATTAAGCCTCTGCTTAAAATTTCATTATGCTTAGAATTTCTCTAATTATTAACCCGAGCACCAAAAACGCATGAAATTTAGAATTTGCCAAAAACACATAAATATTTAGTATTTGACCTAAACTTTCACGATTAGAGTGGAATACATAAACACGCATCATAGTATCACTTAGGTTTATGATCTTGTAAATTATATATTAGGTTCGTAATCGTGATTTAATGTATCACAACAGATACAAAACTCGTTTGATTGGTCGCAAAGACTAACTTGATTGTCCACACTAAACGAAACATTGCATTTAGCCCTTTTCGAAAGCCACGATAGCAAAAAAAATTAAAAACATATAACCCCTCCTCTGTATAGTGTATATTTAAATATTCAGTCAACCCCTCGTCCAATCGCATTTCACATAGCGGTGTAACATTTTTCTCATCACACTTCGCCGACTCACTTCCCTTTTCTCTTGAGATACCCTCCTCTCGCCATCGTCACAGCCACATCCTGATTTAGCATAAGAGAGAGAAGTCGGATTGAGGACAAATCTGGACTAAAAGAGGTAAATGCATTTTTTTCCTCTTTTTTTTTTGCCACGGCGGCTTTGAGAGGAGGCCCAATGCAAAGTTTCGTTCAACGTGGACAACCACGTCAGCCCCAAAAATTAGTCAAATACGCTTTAGAGTTGTGATACATTAAATCATGATTATAGATCTAAATATGTAACTTACAAAATCACGAACCTAAGCGATTGGATACTGTGGGGCAGTGTATTTCACTCTCTGTTATTACCTTTCTCACGAACCGACTTACGCAGGGGGCAACAAAAACAGAGATTCGAGGAACACAAACGATGGGACTACAAGTGTTGAAAGCATATATCAATGCCAACTTCAGCAGCCGCTTAAGAATACAACAGTCCGTAAAACGAGCATCTGGTCCAAACAAAGGTGACATGAAGCACAAGAGCATTCTTACCTCAGTTATATTTTCATTTTAAATTTACAAGAACCCATTGGGATTTCGACATCACGGGGATTCAAATTACAACAGTTTCCAAGCTCCCTTACCCGCCATTCGTTCCATGAATGCTTTCGGAACTACATAACTCTAATTATTAACTGCTGACTAACACTGGTCAGTTAGACTGGACACACTAGCCAATTTGCATCCCATCCTAAACGAACAAAAGAACCCAGAGGAAGGTTCCCGTTATTATTCCCCCCCTCTAACCTGCCAACACTTCATCATCATGGATAAAAAGATGACAAATAGCTACATAGTTCGCCAGATGTACTAAGCTAGCAAAGCACTGAGCTCTCTAACAAAGTATGAAGCTAATACTCTTCCTTCATCAGAAAAATGATGCGAGATCCGTAGTTTCAACTTGCTTTCCACAATATACAGGACCTATACTTGATACAAGGGAGGAACAACGGCAGCCAGCACTGAGTTTGATCGGCTGGACGCACCCCTTGGCTTCTCCATCGCCATGGTATCATGTGATGGTTTCAACTTTTTTTTTTCGACTACCCCTGGATTTGGCTGCTCTGTATGAAAGGCCATGCTTTGCATGAGAACAAGGAGCACTGGAAATCACAGGTTGAGTAGTTTGTAAAACGATGGGAGGAATCAATGCACTAGAGTGACAAACAATACACCCCTTCAGGAAGATTTCCAGGCACTGCAAAAGACATCACATGTCTTTCGGGAAAA
The DNA here is from genome assembly GCA_019925245.2 of Oryza australiensis. NCBI lineage: Eukaryota > Viridiplantae > Streptophyta > Magnoliopsida > Poales > Poaceae > Oryza > Oryza australiensis. The sequence goes on along the minus strand of JAIFGZ020000116.1, from coordinate 8,337,639 downwards.
ATTCTGCGAGGAATCATTTCTGAAGCCGATGAGGCCTCGACTCCCGCTGCATGGTTCCGGCCATGGAATCTTCCCAAACGATTTACAATAGAAATTCTTTCCAAATCTTGGCATTCAAGTTGCACATCTAGCATAGAAGCCCTCTTGTTCAAGCTGCAATAATGAAAAATGGAGCTGATAAGAATTAACATCAATCCAGTTTAGACAGCATCCCAGGGGTGTAAGAAAGACAAACTGTCCTGACAAGTAAAATATGGGATGGAAACTGGTCTCTGGGATTTTAAGAAGTGCAACACAAATCACATCTTGTTGTGTAGTTAATAGATGGTAATTAAATAATGGTGGCATAGATAGAACACTAGTAATCGTTCTGAACAAGCCACATGATACACATCTTAAGGGGCCACAACAAAGAACCATGCTGACATGAATCTCCTAATCAGTCTTTGAAACATGACTGGTGAACCCAGCCCTTTCAAAAGACTTGTATGATGGAACTCTTTTAGCGGCAGATGTTATATAATGAAAACTTCTAAGCATAAATAAAGGAATGGCATTAATGTCTGCATGTGTCAGGTGGGGGTCAAACGTGTGTGTACCTCACAAAGTCATTTTCCATCTTCTTGATTCTTCCAGCAAAAACTTCCACAACCTTTGACAATCTGTCTTCCATTTTCTTGGCGTTTGTTTGTTCAGATGAGCTGCCCAATAATAGTGCCAAGCTCAGAACGAGATAATTAAGCAACGAATTTATTCAAATAAATCAGTCTATCATGTTCATAAGAGAATAGGCAAAGAAGGCACAACAAGACTTATTCAATTTAGAGAAACTTACTTATTTTCATGATCGGTAAGAGTGCGAGAGTTATATGATACCATGTTGCATGCATCTCGTAGTGTCAACATAGCGATGTTATAGGTTACACCTTCATAAGCTGATGCAGCTTGTGCTCTGAGGACCTTTGCTGGTATAGCAGGAAGAATTTGCTGGATCAACCGTGTGGTCAATCTTAACCTTTTGCGCCATAAATAATTTACAGGGACATCTTCTTGATTTTCTGCATCATCCTCTGCCTGTTTTTGAAACTTAGTTCAGTACCAATTAAAGATAGGCGTGCTCAAGACCTAAAAAGGTTGAAACAGTAAGGTCCTACTAACCTTCTCCATTAATCTATTAGCTGCCCAAGCCCAGTCCATCTCAGTTGTGCTGTCAAGCAATTGAAGATTGTCACAACAGATAGCAATGTCAACACCATAAATTAAAACAATTCAACATAGAAACACAATTGTCACATAAACTAGTGATAAAAGTACAACTAAGGACAGACCAAACAATGCAACACTACTGGAAACGGCTGTGCTGTAAAGGGGGAATTACCTCATGTTTCTCAAAGTTTGGGGGTGCTCAATGAGTTTATGCCAAGAAACAAGATCAGATTCCATAGATTTGCGCTTCTTTGGCCTCCTTTGCATTATACTGGAAGGAACTGAAACTTCCATCTTTTTCGATGAGATGTAATTACCAGGCTTACCAGATTGGCCAGAGTCAATTCTTTGCTCAGCAGAATTATTTTCCATGGACCAAGAAGCTTTTGTGACATTATATGGTGGAGCAGGTGTCTTCTGCAAATTGAACATGGAAAGATTCTGACCATTTCTGTGGTTTCCGTAACGCTCAAACCAAGAAGGTGCCATTTGGGGGTTTATCCTGGGCCTCTCACTTCTTTCAATTAAATCTGATGATGCATTTGCAGGCTGAACTTGAGTTTGCTGCTCAGTTTGTGCTGCAACTACCATACCCTGAGAGGGAGGTTCTCTTGAAGGGAATTGAGAAGGTATGCTTGGACCTCTATCTTCATTGTTCCTTGGAGTAAAGCTTAGCATTTTCATGTCAGCAGGGAATGGCCCTGGGACATTTGCATTGCCAATGTTATCTACAGATGACCTGACCGAGTTATTGGCTCCATGTGCAAACCTCTGTCCAGATTTCCAGTCAACTTGTGAAGCATCAGAACCTGTTTCAGGTGATTTAAGCTTTTTTCCAGCTATATTTGCTGGATCTACATCCACGTGTCTCATGGCTTGCATTTGATGGAGTAAAGAGTAATTCTGCTGCTGAATGTTTGACGGTGTCGGGCTTCCATGTAACCCTATACCAGTGTGCTGAGCAGTCTTCATAGCCTGAAAGTTCACTGCAGGGTTCTCCCCTTGTTTAGGGTTCATGATGCCCTGCTGATGCAACCGTGCCAAGGATGAAGCATGCATTGCAAAATTCCCATCTGACAAATGCTTCTGTGCGGATTCATTCCCTCTGGATACAGTAGCTCCTGTTGAATCAAGATTTACCATCTCAGAAGAGGCTAACCCTGCATCACTGTCCCCACCTTGTTTTGTTTCTTGATTTTGTGAATTGGTAGAACTTGTGGCAACATCAGATGGAGTTGATGCCCTCTGTCCTTGATCATCTGCCTTTTGGGAGCCCCATAAGTTGGAATCTGCAGCGCTATTGGGAAACATCATAGACTGGAGAATATTAGGTGTGATTTTGTTAGATTGCATACCAGCTAGACGCTGTGCTGATATGTTTGTCCATACATTCTTGAACACTGTTGCAGAACTGCCTTGCTGAGGCATGGCTACAGAACCAGATCTTGCCTCAGAGACAGGGTATTGTTGGCCTGAACCAAACTGGGGAAAATGCCCAGTTTGCTGTCCAGCACCATCTATTTCTGAAGAGTTAAATGGTGCCGGTTGTGAACTTGGATGCCCAGGGGGCAAAGACTGGCTAGCAGCGGAAGGCTGTGTTTGATCTTCACCCTTTGTTGAGTGCTCAGATTGCTTGCCATCAACATCAGCGCGAGTAGACCATACATGGCCTGGAGTCAATTGTCGTTGTGATGGTGGTGCAAGTCTTAATCCAAAACCTTGCAGAGAAGATTGATTAAGCTGTTGCTGAACAGTACCAGTATTATCAGGAGAACTGTTTGGCATATCAGCAGCAGCATTGCTATCTGTTGAGTTGTCCACCTTATGCAGAAGTTGAAGCATATGTTGACTACAGAAAGCATAAATGTGTCAGTGCCTTGTGAAGAATTTCAAGCATAAAGTGGCTACAGAAAGAAAAAAGATCGAAGAACTATGCATGGCAAGAATACACTGTTTGCAAACGAGCTGATCAATCCTGCAATGAATCCTAGTAAAGTATAAATCAAATGAATGCTTCAGTCCTACAGTGAAAGGAGCATTGACGTGTTTGTAACCTTATGTTAAAGGGTACAGGGCTCCACAAATTTGAGTAAACTCCATTAGTACTAGAGGGCGCAAAAGCTAACCAGTTAGCTTCTTTTTAAAAAAAAACACAAGCCAAACACCATGTGTTGCAAAAATTTCTACATTCAAAGGAGCATTGATGTTACCTTAATGCTAAAGGCAGCGTACAGTGCTCCACAAATTTGAGTTCGCCTCATTAGTGCTAGAGGGCACCAAAGCTAACCGGTTACAATAGCTAGCTTCATTAAAAATAACTAGCCAAATACCCATGTGTTGCAATGATTTAGAATAAGTAGTACATCATAAACTCTGAAGTTTAAAAGAATATATATTTTCAATTGAAACAGGCAAATTATTATTGCAAACCATGAATGCAAATGGTATAGTTATCCAGATTCCAGATAAGATTTTTCAAGTAGTATATATGTCATAGAATATCCCATGGTGGTGGTGAGGGGATCGCAGACTCACCACCACCACTTACTTCTTTTATAATAGTACAGAAAGGAACAAGTGTAGGAAACAAATTGCATAAATTACAGAAAAGAATAAAACTAAACTCTTACAAGTGGAAGATTTAGAATTTAACAAGCAGTACACGATTTCAGTAATTGAGAAATAGGAAATACCTGTTTTGAACTGCTCGATTTTGAGGCAGGCCAACATCAGATCCTCCAAAGGGTGGTGAACTGGAGCTATTTGGAACATGTCGAGATTTAAATTGCTCCTCTCTCATCAGCATTTTCTAAGAAGGAAATTACTTTATAAATAAGACGAATAAACACACTAAAAGTACATTAATAAAATGTATTCAAACAAAAATAACAATACTCTTCATTATGTACATGAAGTTGACAGGCATACCTCATTTACTGAAGCCATATTACCCGAAGCCTGGGAGCTAGCAATGAATCGAGGTTTCAGGTTATTATGTGACTGATGTGACTGAGATGGAAACTGATTAGACACTGGATTGCCTGGAGAATGCCTAATGTTCATTCCTGAGTTGTCCATAGCATGATTCTGCAACATGTATGATCCCATTGCTTGCTGACCAGATTGACCCAAATTTTGGGATTCTTTTCCAGCAAAGAAAGGATGCCTCCTGGCAGCAAAATCACTGCTCACATGTTGTCCATGATTTGAACTATGCCCTTGCCTTTCAGTAGGGAGCACATTTAGGTAATCCTGGTTGTGGTCATTTGACTTTTGCTCTGCACTTCTTCCTAGTGATCCTGTGATCTCTGGACCCTTACGTCCAATATTATGGTTTTGCCCAACATGTTCACCAGTTCGACCAATAATTGATTGATACTGATCCTGACTTAAAGTCGGCATGTTTGAGCCCATCACACTATTGCTTTTACCATCCGAACTTTCATTTGGCATTTGCATGGTGCTTATATCAGGCTTCATCTGTTGAGACCTATGGACTGAATTTGCATTGCCTCCACTAGACTTCCAAAAGTTCCCATCATTATTGAAGACATTTGGGGTACTGTTGATGTCCTGTACAAGGGGGCTCTTGCTTTTCCAGTCATTTTGGCTGCTACCAGACTCTCTGCTGATATTATGATCAATATTATTTTGTTGGGACATCCAAAATCCATGTGCACTTGGTGGTGTAGCATGTCCTCCAGTTGGGTGTGAATTATTTCTTGGCATTTCAGATTTCTGGTGTGCCCAAATGCCATTTGATGCGTTCATTTGTTCTTGTCTCCCATAATCATCAGATTGCTTTTGTTTCATGCTCTGCTGAAAATATCCATTATTGACTCCTGCAGTTGATTGATGATTGGTACCAGTAGCATTAGAAGAATCATGCTGCATTCTGTCTCTTTGCTCATAAGGGGTTCTTGCAGCATGCTGAAAACCAGTAAAATTTGGATTATGCATTGTTCCATCACCATAGCTAGAAGCTGATGAAGGTCGTTGATTTTCTAGATTGGCACCACTCAATGCTGCAAACTTATTCTGGTCATGACTTTGCAAGGTTGAATTGTTGGCTATAATTTGATCTTGTTTCTGGAAGCTCAAGCCGCTCCATTCTTCCTTTGGACTGTTGTCACTGGTTGTGGACTGTAGTGCTTCCTGCATAAGGGCACTCCAGCTCCCACTCTGCAGAGATGGCAGAGCTCCACCAAAGTTGTCATTATCCATAGAACTGCCCTGATCATTGCCACCCCTCAACAGAGCTCCCCAGTTGCTATCCTCGTCATTACCAAATAGGAACTTCTCCTCGGTAGGATCAAGGCTAGCACCACCATTTCCTGATTCTACCTGCATTGTTGATTTCTCACGCAGGCCTGCTTGAAAATCAACTTGGTTTGGCCTACCATGAAAATCTTGGTGTTGAACACCACGTTGTAGATTATTTACTGGAACAGGGGTGCCCACCTTAATATTGTCACCTACCTTCCCAAGGAAATTTTGCATAGAGTTCGATGGACCTTGCTCACTCATTAAAGAGCTAAATTGCATTGATGCCTTTTCGGACTGATGTGCTGTTGCCCTTGCCATTGCATTCCGTGGATCAGTTGGGATCCCTAAGAACTGAGAGTGCTGATTTCCAGACTCTCTGCTGGTAGTATTTATTGGATATAAAGATGGGTTCATTTGGTGTGCAGCTAATCCCATCGGTCTCATGGGCTGAATCTGAGTGTTTGAAAACATTGAACCGTTTACAAAATTGGCTACACCAGGAGCACCACCATATTGCTCCCAATTTGTGTTACTGCTAGGATTCAACATTTGAGAATTGCTTGCCAACCCTGGGTCACTACTAGCATGTAGTTGATGTGACCATGCATAAGCTGTAGATTCATTGTTTGGCATTTCATTTGACATTGCGGAGAGTTGATCAGTTGGAAGTGGTTTTGCAGGAGCTTGAAACTGACCAAAAGAGGGTTGCATCCTGGCTCCATGATCAAGCTGTTGTACCTGCTGCTGTCTCTGAAACTCTTGCAATTGCTTGTACATCATTTGTTGTTGCCACACCTGAAAATCACTATCACCTCCATGCTGAGTAGGGTGAAACTGTGACATTCCCAACGTATTACTGTGGGTCTAATGCACGTGAAAACGTAAGGCGTCGGCAATATGCAAATCCAAAAGTTTCATATCAAATGACACTACATGCAGCTCTTAGATCTGTCAGGTTCAGGATGATGAGGATGATTCCACTGATATTACAACTAACACGGAAGGGTAACCCTCAACCAATAAAACTAAATTCAAGCTGAAAGCAACGAGACCGGCCTCTTGTTTTTCCGTAGCCTGAAATGTTAAAAATGTTCACGTTAGACCGCTGTTGAACACTATACATTTAAAAGAATAAGGAGTACAGTTCACTGCATTTGCATTCTAGAAGGACATTCAAGCACGAGGTGTTCAAGACAACAGAGTCGATTGCAGTATCCATTAAGCAGGTGTAAATTATCTCCTGTTTAAAACAAGGAGTTCATGGTTGTGATCGTGCAATCTACCCCCATACCCTTCTCATCAAAACACCGCCATATTCTTCTCATCAAAATATCTTTTGTGGATGGATCTGCATAGACGTACATCATTTGTAAGATTTTGTAAAGGATTGCACCTATGGTATTGTGTCTGCAGTATTCTAGAGTACAGAATTATTGTTTTGTGTTTATTTAAGATTAGAACCTTAAGCAATACTAAATTGAAATCATCACAATGCACAGCCTGATAGGAACTATCCTACTTGAATTAAAAATCCGTAGGCATGTTTGAATGGTGATGAGACAATTTATCAAGATTAGTATTTTACGTTCCCGGATAAGTAATCAACAACAAAAGTGGATCTACTTCCGTATTAGAATTAAGAAGCGTGGTTGATAAATGTAGCAAGGAGGGATTCAATTTGTGCACCAACGATCTTGAAAGAAGACATTGTTGCATTTCCAGTTTGAATTATGTAAATAGATTTAAAAGTTTGTTGGTGGCCAGTGAAGACAGCTACGAATGCTGCAGATGGATGCACGGAGACACAACAGCTCATGAAACAATGCACTACTTAAGCTCACTTGCTAGACTGCCATACTTGAGCGAAATTGGCATGGAGACAAAAAAGAAACACAAAAGCTCGGCTAAGTTAAGCATATCTCCCAGGAAACACTATTAGTTAGCACGACCGAAATGGCATCTCTAACCTCATGCAGTATACGGAAGCTATGAGCAAGGAAAAGCGAACAGAGTAAAACCATGATTTCAAAACAAAGAAAATTGAACTTGGACACATCATCACAACTATGTCAGCAGATTCATAAATACTATCACTATAATTAGGCAACCAGCTTGAGATCACAAGACAAACCCCATTCCCCTTAAGCAGGCACCAAAGCAAGCATATATGCAGGAGAAAATAAAGCCTGGAAATGTCGATACCAGCAGACACACCATACGATCTATTTGCTAAGCTCAAAGATGCCATTTTCCCTCACTTTTATACCATTAGAAAAGGGATGCAGCGTGTAAATCTCCAAAGATGCAGCCGTGACAGCAGGGAATTAGCTCGAACTCTGCATCATCCACTCAGACCTCGATGCTCAAAGGAACCATGAAAAAGTGCGCCACAAGAAATAAAGAGAAAGCACCCGACTGCAGAAACCAGGCGTGCCGCATCTACTGAAGCAGACCCCAAATCCCCCACGTTTCTCCGCCGCCAGGAGACGCCCGAATCCCGGAGCATGCAACCAAGAGCAGCTCAAAGCTACGCTCCCGCGCTGGTTAGCACGAGCCTACACTTCAAGCAAGTAGATGAACTCAGCTGAAGTGAGCTCTAACCCTCGACCATCCCACAAAATTACCCCTCGGAAACCTAAAATTTAGCATCCAATCAAGCAAACCCGGCCACACAAACCCAAGATCGAGCGCCACAGAGCTCCCAATTTCCCCACTCACACAGATCCCCCATGAAAAAACGAACCCCCAAACTTTTCCCCCAAAAAAATTCCCCATGCCCGGTCACGCCACGACCCCTCCACCCTACCCCGACGCCCCCACCCGATTCACACCCGTCACCGCAGCCCCCGCGCAGACAGCCCCAGGCTACGACCCCGCGAATTCCGGGGAGCCGATTCAGACGGAGACCTACCTCGATCGGCTCGGAACTAGGGCGGCGGCGGATCGGATCGGCGGCGCGCGCCCTCCCTCCCCGGGCACCCGGGACGCCCGCGGCTTCCCCCACGCGGCGGACGCACGGCCGGCACGGCTAGGGTTAGGGTTCCCCCGCGCCGCGAAATGGCAAGGGTTTCGAGCTCCAGCAGCAAGCGGGGACGAGATGGGAGAGAGAAGGCGAGCAGCGAGCGCAAGCGAGAGAGGAGAGGAGAGAGAAGGAAAGCTCAGCTCGCGATGGGGGTGCAAAGATAAAGCGTGGTGTTTACTGGCCTCCGCGAAGTTTTCAACGAAGGCGCCCACCGGTCCGGACCGACCCGGACCGGTTCGTCGCGTGGGCCCGCACCGACCGGTTCAGTCCGGTCGACTCGTGGGGGGAGGGATGCATCTGGGCCGTGGGTTCGCGGTCGCCGGGGATCTGAGCCGTTGGATGGGGAAACGGCGGGAGATGACGGCGTTAGTTAGGGGAGGGAAAGAGACGTTGGTGGGGTAAAGCCCGCGTGAGTAGGAAAGCGGGGTGGGAGTAAGGGTTCTGGGGATGCGAGCCGGCGCAGGGAAAGTGGTGACTGGTGAGTAAATGCGCGATGGTCCTGGTTGGTTTTACTTAAAGAGAGGTTGTTTGCTGGTGAGCTACATGGATTTTTTTCATCTAGAGATCAGATGCTTGAAACTAGATTTTGGGTGAGATGTTTTGTTTTGCTTTTATTTAAGCAGATTTCTCATATGTATCGTTGTTTTGGTTTTGTGAGATAGTATTATAGATATGATATATAGTACTAGGTGATGTATGATCTTTTAGGTTGTTATATTCTGGAACGGATGAAATAGTAAATTTGTGAAGTATATGATGAAACCATTAAGTTAAAACTTTCATAGTGTTTGAACTATCTTTAGATCAAAAGAGATGTTTTTAGCTCATTAAAATTTAAGTCAAAGCAGCTAAGTTTTTTACTATGATATTTATTGCACTGAATATATTTTAATACACCATTTTTATCTTTTTGGTTTTTTCATAAAATCAATCAAGAGCTATCAATAGTTAAGTGCCACCTCTTTTCGTGTATATAGGAAGTACATTTTGGTATGACTCTAAAAGGATATAGTAGTATTATTAAGATAAAAGTGATACTCAAACCTAGACGGATGGATTTACTTGTACGCCTACCATTTGTTATTCATAAGAGAACACGAGCATTACTTATCCTACTACCACACCACCAAGGAAGGACCCAGGATTCATGCCATCTATCCCATGGCCCGCCCCGAGGCTTAGGATTGGAGGCCTGTTATGAGTACGTTTTTCCACCATATAAGACCCAACTCTCAATGGGCTAGGCCCGAGCCTTGGGTCAATCATAGGTCCGCCCTTGACCACCACTACTCCCGAGCATGTGGATCTAGGACGAGTTTGAAGGGAGAACTCATCTTCTTACTCCTCCAGCCCACCTACTCTTCTTCCTCCTCCCTTCTCTCCTCTCCAAGGGATCCAAGGGGATAGAGGGAGGTATCCGTGTTAGATTCGCCCATGCTCCCAAATTAATATTATTTATGTGAGTCATTCAACTTGACATGGTTGCTAAAAATAAAATTTTGACCATTAGTTTGTTCAAAACTACAAACCATGCTTGAGGTAAAAGTACTTTCAAATCCGAATATGATGTATACCTTGCATATTGTTGAACTATTTGTTTGTCAAAATCAATAAAGTTTTCTGAATCTTGAAATGCATAGTACCCAATAAAAATCCTATTGCTTGAATAATAGACAACTTCAAGATATAATATGATATCACCTACGTAACAACATATCATATAGCTCACGTCGAGAATTCATCATACCATAAAATAGCGTCCGAGAGATACCGGTGAATTATTTTAGAACTTCTAAACATTTCTCTAGTGCGGTCAGCAGTAGGAGTGGATTAGTGAAAGCTTTATGCATCTGTTCATAAATAAGTACCAAACTTACTCTATACGATTTTATAGTATATGAGTAGTACAAAAGTCAAGGACTCAGCTTGGAAGAGTTCCTGGACCATATATAGTGGCATAGTCCCCACGTTGACGGCCGGCATCTGTTATCTAAAGCAAACAGTACTCCCCAAAGAAAACCAAAGGGAGAGATGACAGCAGCAGCAGCAACCAGCCAGCATGAGGAGGAGCCATATTGTACTCTCTCTGTCAAAGAAGCTGCCAATGGGAGTTAATATCATCATCATCATCATACTACACTCACTACTCCCTCCAGCTGCTCTATCTCTGTGCCCTGCACTGCATGCATTGCAGCTGTTCTGTACTTCTCCTAGCACTAAAGTACAAACGCTTTCCATCTCGTCATCAAATCTTCTCTCTTTCTCTCACATGACTTTGGGACTTGGGACACATCACTGCATGCATATGCAGCATCAGCAGCTGCAGGAGTACACTTGGAACATTCTCTGCAGTGCAGTGCAGCCCATGCCAAAGCAGCACCTGCCAGGTGCCAGCCAGCTACCAACAGTTTTTTGCTTGTACTGTCCCTGCTGCTGCAACTACTACTACAAGACACTGGCATGCATATGCAGGCAGGATATGGCAGGTTCTGTTGCCTCGGTTAACTGCAATATTCAGACACAGAACAGCACGAGACAAACAAGCAGCCGTGCGTCCACGCGCTGACTGACTGACGCACACATGTACAAAGGCGACCCATCATATGCTATAGCCACCGCCATTCACGCCGGGCCACTGGATTGGCTGCGAGCCTGACGTGCGTGTGCGCCACATGCCAATGCCCAATCACGACTCGGCACATGCCAATGCCCAATCACGACTCGGCTGGCTGCTCGGAAGTGTGGTTATTGTCAGATGATGATTTTGGATCGAGAGATGAGCTCACATGTTAAGTCAGATAATTTTGGATCGAGAGATGAACTCATATGTTAATAACATCAAGTTACCTGACTAAATAAGAGGATCTTGTATGTGACTGCTCGTGCACTTGCTCTAAGATTCATGGGGAAATTAAAGCTGACTTTGGTACTAAAGATTCTTGCTCATGGTGTAGTAAGCCTTTTTCTTCTTTTTTTTCTTTCTTGGGAAAAAAGGAGCCGTGCAATTTATATGCGTTGGAGGAGTATATATATATATAAAGGGAATATAGTATTAGTGCTCATGGTCTTGTCCCTTTTGATGGGAGTGGAGTCGTCGTACTAAATGCTGGCTTAGTTAGCAAAGTGGATTTGATGATCACATCATCGCCGTGCCCCTTTTTGTACTTTGGCGTCAGTGTGTGCGTGACTCAAGTGACAGGATCAGATGTACTCCTATTCCACCATAGGCTTTCTTTCTATTCGCCTTTACTGTCCGAGAATTAGACGGAGGTTGACTGACTCGAGCTGGCCTTTTGAAAAAGCCCTGACGATTTGGACACACTACTGAAGCAGGCAGTGTGTGTGTATGTGTACAAGTAAGCAAAAGAAAAAGACATTTTTAAGGCGCTCTCTCTCTCTCTATCTATCTATCTTTCAGCCATAAACAAAAGTGACAAAACCGATTCTCATCGCATCAGCACTACTACTACTACTTGTGCACGAGGCTGGCTGCACTTTTCCTTGACGATGACGACGAGATCGACAACTACGTCGTACTTCTCTGCACGACCAGATCTAAGAGAGATTTGACAGGGACAAGCTGAAGCCGCTGCTGCTGCTGTCGTGGCCGTGTAGTGGTAAGTGCAAGTACTCCTGCTGCTGGAGAGATAACGGCTTTGGTTGGCATCGAAAAGAACATTGAAAAGGCCCAAGTGGACAGGAACACAATATCCTGTGGCAAGTATATTGATTAGTACGACGACGTGGTTGGCTCGTGATCGCGTGCGCGTGCGACGTCGGGATCTCGATCTCTCGGCTACTGCCCGCCGCGTCCCCCGGCCTCCATCTCACGGGGAATTGTCCCCCCGCGCTGGTGGATCGATGTGGTTGGCTGGACCGGCCGGTTTGGTCATGTGATTATGTGAGGCAGCAACCCAAAAATAATAATTATAAAAACTATTCCTACTCGTCTGCTTTGCTTGTGACAGACAGGATCGAAGACAGAAGAGAGGATAAATTGGGAGATAAATGGATCAATTAATGCCAGGCAGAAGAAGAAGAAGGGCACGTGTGTGTTGGGTTTGACTCATAGCATCAGGGAGTGAACATTTCGTTTTTGGTGGTTGTTGTTTCTTAAAGGAGGAAACGGTAAGGCGGCTGACAGGCATCAGAGCTGGTCCATGGTATGGAAGAGCATTTTTAAAGAGCTTAGGCTACTTTTTTGAGTGTCCAAGCCATTAAGGTCAACTTCTTGAGCAAAGGAATTAAACCCTTCTGTGCAAATACATAAGAGAGTTCACAAGAGAGTTCTATGCAGAAAAAATGGTTACTCAATGCGGTTGATTGCTGGCTGCTTCTCAGGAACGGAAAAGGCATTTGGTTCTTCAGATATCTCAAGCAGAGTGTGTTTTTGCTGGTCAAGCAATAATTTTTCTTAAGTTCAGCAAAGTTCCATCTCTTTCAAGGACACGAAACGTAAAAGAAAAAAAAAGCACGTCTCTATTTGGAGGAGCTGACGGGCCAACAGGCCAAGCCTGGTTATGGGACTTAATGGGCCTACGCAAGGCCAGCAACCAGACACCGTGTTTCCTTTTCTCCTTTTTGACACTCCTACCAGCCGATCCTTCAACTACCAACAAAAGGCACAATAGTCAATACTACATAGGTCTGAGCCTCTATGGCTCCATCCCTCACTTTCGTTCACCCATTCCTTCATGCCAGATGATACCACACGCAAAATACTAAAGTTAAAAGGAGCAACACATGTTTTGTATGAACAGATGTCATCAAAATTAATGATGTATTCATAAGAAAATTGATTCTGTACATATATGATGAGCCAGAACAGACTTGAAACTAGGGCAATATACTTCAGAACTTCAAAACCTGGTTTAATTCGATAGCGGATGATGGCTTAAGACTTTTCAGATGATGATCAATGCTCTCCCTCAAACGTGATTCCTCAGTGAACCTTGGGTAGATAAGTACTTCTGTTGTAGTGTTAAACTTTCTGTTTGTAAAATCTAAATTATGAGAGAAGGGTTTTCTCCCTTGGGGTTCAAGCAGATTACATAAGGTTTTAGCATTTAGGACTTCTAAGGAAAAGAAACCACAAATAGGAAGATAGATCAACTTTTCTTACTTAAATAATACGCATCAGAATCCTCAAGACAATTTTATCTGCATCTCCTCCCCGACAAGCTCAAATATTTCATCAATTCTGAAATAGAGCAAAGTAATTGCTACTTTCATACAAGTTATGACATTAAGCCAGAAGTCAAAACTTCATAATAACAAAAGGTTGAGAAAAAAAGATATGTTTTTTCAAGATTCAATAACTATAGTTCTTAGTTTATGAAATCCATAAGCTAAAAAATACAATAATAGAATTACCTGCTTGTCTTGATGTTCACATTAGCAAGCCAAGAAGTCAAATAAACCTGCAAAAGAAGCTCTGGACCGGTTAAAAGATATAAACCCAGTATGCTAACTTTTGCACACAAAAAATCCAATCAAAAGATGGACTATTAACTCTTTATCTACATGAGACAAACTTTGTATTTACTATGAAGACAACCAAACAGAAGATGTAAAATATATGAATCAAGACAGGATCAATTGAGCTTTCTGCTGTCTTAAATGCAAAAATTCTCAAAACATCAACCTGTACCTGTAAAACCTCATGGGATGGGGTTTGACCAGGTTGCCATGCCTGTGAGACATCAGCACTCCAATTTTTGGGCAGTGCGTAGCTATCTCCTGACAGAAGGCCAATACTCTGAAACTCATTGAACTCCCCATCAAATAGCTCATCGGACCATTCTAATGATGCGCCATGTTGTACACCTTCCTTGAAGGTTACTGAGAGGAGTTCCAAGACAAGCAATCTCTGTGATATGGAAACAATTTCCATGGTCAGGAAGGTCCCCGAGAGTAAAAAGGAAGCAGGTAAGTATAATAAACCCAATAGTTGTACTGGCTAAAAAAAAGCTAAAAGTAAATGCACATGCTGTTTCTGGAATCAATAAGCACCATCATAGAACAATAGAAAAAGAACTCTCGGTATACCTTCAATTGCAGTTCTGAAATGAACATCTCGACAAGTTCTTGAGCAAGATTCTCTGTGATAACCCACAAAATAAACGAATTTAAATCCAGAAGTTTATCTTGTTTGATTAAAAGCAATGAATTTTCACTGGGAGGATCTGACTGAGGATCGTCCAATAAAGAAAACCAGGTCGAACATAAGAAACTAGATACTGATCCAATGGGAGATTGTTAAACTGAATATCATATGCAAACTAAGAATCAGTTTGCTAAGTATGTAGCAAAACTCTTTTCCTGAACTTTTAAAGTGACAAGGATTGTCATGTCGACCAGAGAGTAAAAGAAGGGGGCAAGCCAACTTAATCAAGTTTTGCATTGAAACAAAATGAAAACCCACCGAATTCTAATATGGAGAACCATTTGAATACAGGGGATCCTCCTCCATCCCCCGAATCATTCATATCATCTTGGCGCTCAATAAACTGGATCAACGGACTATTCATGGCTACTTTGGAAAAACAACGCATAGAGTGAGAAGCTTTAACCAACTCGGCCGTAGCAAGGACCTGTTAACAGGTGAAACAAGAAAAACTATGGCATAAACCGGCCAGCCATGCTTTGTGGTATCCAATCTGGATTGGACAGAGAAAGAGGGTTTCGACCAAGCACAGCCTTACCATCTCCTTGTAGGCCGATACAAGCATGCTCTGGCATTGCTCCTGAACCATGCAAGATAGTAGAGCAGATCAGGAGATAAATAAACACTTCACAGGTAAAATTCACTGAAGTGATGGCGATGAATTTACCTCCCTACGCGCAAGCTTATCGCTCGCCTTCTCGCGGATGCCCGGCATGTCCTTGAGCACCCCTAAATCCATGGCCGGCATGTACCTGTGGCACGCAGCAACACGCCCTCGTCAGCTAGTAAAACCCCCGTCCTAAGCACAAAGGCAATATCGGGGCACGGCGGCGGAGAGAGAGGGGGGGGGAGACTTGCCTGCGGGAGAGGTGGGCGTTGACGAGCGCGGAGGCGTGGTAGCGGCCGTCGGCGGCGGCGGACAGCCACCGGGCCTTGGCGGCGAGCAGGCGCGACCACTGGTTCCGCAGGTTGCGCTGCGCCGCCGGCCGCCACTGGCGCAGCGACGCCGGCGACGGGGACGGCGAGGCCGGGGCGGCGTGGGGAGGGCGAGTCGGGGTGGATGCGGTGGCCGCCTCCATCGTCTCGCCTGAGAAGAAAGAGAGGGGGTTTCTGTAGCGTAGACGACATGGGTAACTCGCATACACGTTAGCGGGCTATTCTGCGGGCCGTCAAATTGGCCCACCCACCCTGTAATTACATGTTAGCGGGCTATTCTGCGGGCCGGAAAATTGGCCCACCCACCCTTAAATTACAGGGGCCCGATGCAAGATTGATGCTTCGATGTAATCAGGAAGCTGGAGCACTTCTCACATTCAGAGACAGAATTTTTATAGGAATATTAGTTTTTCACACCGTTAAAATTTTTAAGATACGTTTTACCACTGTGTCTTATTTAATTCTTTTTACAAACATATAAAAATATATAAGTTATCCGAACCTTTATTTTTTAAAAAACACAAAAATAATTACATGAATTTGAATAGTCCAACGTATCTAAAAAACGTTAACGGCATCGTATGTTAAAATAAAAAACGGAGAATATGTTTTTGAAACCTTTTATCCATGTGGCCAAACACTTTCGACAACATGCAACTTGCTAATATAAGAGAAGCAGCAGGGAGCAGGGAGACATACATAACACCAGAATAGTTTCCAGTGATCAGAAATATTAGTCATGAAGGTCGCAGCAAAAAAGAGATCAGGAATCAAATATACTATCCAGTTTAAAAGAAAATAAAAATTGATTGCCACACATCCAGTTACTGCGATGGCCACTGCTGTAGTCGGGGCAGGAGCAGGACATATGACCCCCAAGTACTGGCATGAACAAAACGCAGACTGTGCTACAAGATTCTCATTGTAAGTAAGTTGGCAACCTAAGCTGATTCTGAGGTCTCCAATTACATGATAGCCGGCCAAGCGCAAGAAGTTCCAGCTAAGATTTCTGCAGCTAAGGTGATCAAAATCCAAAGAAACCTAGCTCGGTAGCCCTTTCTTTCTCGAATGTCTCAAAATACTGGTAGATGATTGTAACGGCGAGCAGTATCCCAGTTCCTGAACCAATTGCACCCATAAAATCAGCTAGGACAGTCAATGCACCAATGCAAACTCCACCAAATGCAGCAGCAGTAGGGATGTATCTGTTCAATTCTTTCTGTAAATTTGACTCACGATGGCCTGGCATCACCATTTGTTGCTCCTGTTAAATTGCAAAGGTTAGTGGTTTAAAGGTAGCTCTTGCATGATAATCCTGCATTCCAGACAAGATATAGAAAATAGATTTGATTTACTTTACCTTGAGCTGTTTAGCAACATCCTTTGCTGATGAACCAGATACTTCAATCCATGTCTTTGAGAAGAGAGCACAAGCTGACAGCATGAAGACCACATAGAACAGTGCATGGAATGGATTTGCGAGAACATCAGCTAAACTGCAAGATTTCCAATGCATGCCAAGGTAAGTATAACTAAAAGTAAATTTGTCAAGCAGTAATAGAAACTAAAATCGCAAGCAGAGAGAGATGGTCTCATTGATGAAATTCATGATTCACCTTGATGGGGCAGTTACATAGTAAGCAAGACCACCAACAGGAACAGAATGGCCAGAGTACTCAGATTCCTTCCATTTCCCAAGAAGGTTGACCAGGAAATTTCCACTGTACCTCCTGTAGAGAAGCTGCCAGAGCAATACAAACATGTTAATACTACACACAAACATTAAAGATTTATCTTACTAAAGCAGTGGAATTGAAGTCCGGACCTGGGATATGAAATAGAGGTTGGTAATCAGTGCCGAATGCAGAATGATAGGCATGTTTGAAGTGTAGAACAGCTTAATTGGGTATGAGCCTTGTTGACCACGGGCATTCTTGGATCTAACTGGTAGCACAACACGGAAGCCTTGGAAGTAGATAACTATGAGGAAGACTAAAACAGTAGCGAGCAAGTTGGTCACATTTGGAAGATTCTGGCGGTAGAAAGCCTCGCGTAGGGCACGAACTTTGTCGGTTCTAGTAATCAACAGATGGAACAATGCAATGACAGCCCCCTCAAACTCAGCACCACGGCCACTGTTGATAGTTGTTGGGCTAAATGCCTTCCAGATGATATTCTCACTATAGAGAGATTTCCATAAGTCAAGTTGAACAAAACATGTCAACAACAGAGGAGAACAAAGTTCAATGCTCTTACCAGATATTGGTAGCAATAAAGAGAGAAATGCCAGAGCCCAAACCATAACCTTTCTGGAGAAGTTCATCCAGACAGATGACAATGATGCCAGCAAAGAAAAGCTGAAGTATAATGAGGATAGCATTTCCAGTTCCAAGCTGGCTTACGCTGCCATACATTCCAGACAAAACATATGCCACAGCTTCCCCAATTGCAATCAGGATACCAAGTAATTTCTGTGCGCCATTCCTGGGTAAAAAAGTACATTAGTGTAACAAAGATAATCACAAGACATGGTAAACATGAATCAGATAGCATTTAATAAATAGCCTTCACTGAAAGATGGGTGGGCTACAAACAGCAGACCATAGTGAATAAGAAACTAAGATTCAAGGTTCACGCAATAGTAAATAACAGTGTTAATCCCATAATACTTACAGCAGAGCACGATCCTCTCTCACACTGTTGTCAACTTCAATGATCTTTGATCCCACTAGAAGTTGCATTACCATCCCAGATGTCACAATTGGAGTGATACCCAGCTCCATAACAGTACCACGGTTTGATGCAAGGATAACACGCATCCAGTAGAAAGGATCAGCTCCAGTAGTTGAATGAATGCCATAGAGTGGGAGCTGGCTGCAAACCAGGAAAATGAAGAGGGAAATAACAGTGTAGATCACTTTTTCTCTAAATGGTATTTTCCTATCAGCACTCTGTACTTCAGGAAGAAAAGCCAGAAAAGGCCTGACAAGATGCAATACCCTAAAGCCACCAGCCATCTTTTCCTGTGACCAAGGAAAAAATAGGTCAAGATTCTGTACAATGCACACACAAAATTATAAAACAAACAAGTCTTAAAAAATTCTCAAAATTGGTACAGTGAGCAGTTTAGATAATCGATCAAGCTTCATCTAAAAAAAATAGCACTGCGACATAATAGAACCTACCCAAACTAGAGAAGTTATTTTGCATCCATAAACAGGACGACAGAATTTGAAAAAAAAAGGAAAACCGAATTAACATGAACAGAAATAGGCTTCTTTCTTAAATAATGTGCAAAAAGGAATGTTTATTCAGCTGCCTGAAATGGAAATCGAACAAGATGATCACATCACAATGAAATAACAAAAACAAAATTTACATTTCCTCGTTCAGACTTGATTGAAATAGTTCGATGAAAAAGAAACTCTGGCCAGGCCCGAGCTGCACAACAGGAAGCTGATGATCTGCATCCGGCATATCAATCACATATCGAACACATGACATGTTTTACATGTCAATCTGACAACATGCACAGATGAATCACACGCCGGATAAATGAACAGGGTAAACTGGCTGGCCATAATGCTCATATGACAAATATGAAGGCCACTAAAACTATAACATCCCTACAATTATTTTCGCTGCCAATCCTCATGGATCAAACAGCTTGGATCTAGAACAAATTTCGGTAGCATCGGGCCTACATCTACACCCGCACGACCAACCACGCGTTCCATCACATGCGCGCACGTAGCACCCAGATCAGCCCCCACAAAAAAAACCTCCCCACATCCCCAAACTGAGCACGAATCCACCACCGGAACACCACTTCCCGCTTTTTCACCGATCAAAAAATGGTCGCGGCAAGACGTAATTCTAACGAGAAGCCACTGAATCTGAAACGCATCGCCTCGCCTCCGCGAGATCCAGACATGAGACAGGGCGAGAAACATGCAGGTTCACCTGGTAGGCGACAACGACGACGGCCCGACGCCGAGGAGCGCGGATGCCTCGCCGCTGCAGCCGGTGGTGACAAACGCGTCAAATCCAACGCGACGAGAGAGAGAGAAAGAGAGAGAGAGGAAGCAACGCGCACGGCGAGAGGAGGGTTTAGAGGGAGAGAGAGATGGGAAGGAGACGACGAATCGTTCACCACGTTGTCCTCCTCCTCCTCGCCGCGCTCGCTGACAGGTGGGCCGTGGAACGTCGAGGCCGTCGGATCTGGAGCGGCCGGTCGAGATGTGCTACCGTGACGTGGAGGCGGGAGTTAACACAAAGGATATGGGTCGCGTCGACCGCACCGTCCGCACGGGACAAGGTTTGCTTTTACGGTTAGCGATGACCTGGTCTCTCTCTATCTTCCGTTCGGACAAAAAGTCGCACGTGATGAGCTGGGTACTTTTGGTGAAAGATTGTTAGGCGTTTTTGTTCGTTCTAGCTTTGATCAGAAAAAAATGCGATTATATATTTTTAATAATTTATGTTATATAACTATATATGAAAAAATAATTAACACAAATATACACATTCTAAATTACAAGAAACGGATACACTAAGAAATCACGTTGTTCACGTTGTCGGAAGTGTAGCATCACAATGGTCTCACGGCTCGAAAGCGCGACAACATGGTGGCTTGGCTAGCAAGATCGCACGGCACCAACACGATCCCGTAGCTGGGAAGCGCCGCACCGCGTCGGTTCCGTAGCTGGGAATTGCGCGACCGAGCAGCTCACGACGTGATGCATGCATGCATCTACCTCGCGCTTGCACACGTCGTTGCATATAACTCATGCATGTCTTGGCCGGTGTCGCACGGCCAACCCGTCTGCAGGACCGACGTGGTACCACGCGCCCGCGGCGCGAGATTGCGTTGACCGTTTGGTATCGTGTTTTTCGTCGCGTCAAATATTCGGTCCCGTGTATTCATCCCACGGTACATATATATTTTCATAATTCTTTTAAAAACATATATATAATTAAAAAACATTACAAATAATGGATATTTTCAATTTTTTTCTGCTTTGATCATGGCCGTCAAATTCTACCTCAACATACGTGGGTGTGCATTTTTCACAAAATGTTTAAACATGTCGGGGCTCTTGAATTGGGCCAAGGTCTAAAGTGTTTGTATGTGTTAGTATTTACTTTTTTAACCTATCCTTTTTATTTTTCACGCATACATTTCACGAATAATATATGATTTTTAAAAAATTATATTAATCTTTTTATGTTTTAAATTAATAATTAATTAATCATATGATTGTATGAATATAGCCGTAGGATTGGCCATTTAATCGTTTTTAGTGAGCATGTTTTCAAAACGATGAGCTATTTTTAAAAAAATATAGATAAACCTAATTTTAATTTTTTTATAATAATTAAAACTCATTTAATGTTACGCTAATAATTTATCATGTTTAGCATGTAATGAAAAAGCTTATACCAACCTCGCATTTAGGCCTGTTTGGTAGGGATTCTCATCCTGATTCTCAAGAATCGGTAGTATCTCTGTCAAACGGGTTATTTTAGAATCGATTCTAAGAAGAATCACTCTGATTCATGCGGTTTACATAGGGAGTGAGAATCACCTAAAAATATTTTCTCCTCGAATCATATGAAACAGCTTCTTTCAAGAATCACGTAAAAATCACCTAAAATATTGTTTTAATTATTACTTTATTATACTAATTATGATTCTCTTCAGAGAATCAGAATCTAAAATAAGAGAATAATAAAACCAGGAGCCCTAATAAATGAGCCCTTAAACACCCTGGTTTAGGTCTCTTTCTTTCCCGGTGAGAACACTAAGAGTTGGTCAGAAACAAACAGGGAGACAGATTTTTCATTCGCAACTTGCAAGGGTGAAAGATACTCGGTCTCCTTGATTTTGTCTAGTGCAACAAGTCATAAAAAGTGGGCTCAGTCAACATTGGTCGTGTGCCGGCGCAATTGATTTTAACCTCTCTGCTAAAGCCCAAAACGTCCCGACTCAAACAGAAAAATCCCGAAGATTTCTCCAACGGTGAAAAACAGCGTGACTATTAAACACTCTTGATCCGTTTCGCAAATGCAAACTCTAAAAGAGACTTAGATATGGAGATAGGGAAATAAGTGAACCATTAGGACAAAATGATGTAGGAGTAATATACGGCTAATATACAATGTCACGCTTTAGTAAGTGGAATATTATGTCATACGACATTTGCGAAAGAATCCCCATAAAATCACTAAGACTGTGTTCGGCAGCGTGAGTTTCCAACTCGATCCACGTGCTTTGTTTTTCAAACGTATTCTAAACGATACGTTTTTAAAAAAATTTATAGAAAAATTGTTATAAAAATATATTAATCTATTTTTAAAAAAATTAGCTAATACTTAATTAATCGTATGCTAATGAGTCGTTTCGTTTTATGTGTATGAGGGATTAGTTTTCAAACTAAAGCCCTTGAATACAGCCTAATTCATCATCATCACATTTTGATGCAAAACAAGATTGGGAAAAGGGAAAATGAGTCATTGCCATCGTCTTCATCTTTTGTGAAAATGAGCTTTTGTGAAAATGAGTTAAGCGTTAAAAATTCATGAAAATCATATCTATAAATTTTTTAAATTTATAAAAAAGTTACTAAAGATAAATATAAATATGAAATACATTCAAACTCAAAAAATGACAAATTTCAAATGAATAACGTCAATGTTACTATTCATCCAAATTTTATTCTTTTACTCTTAAATAAAATTAAGTTTAAACTTAAGATTGAATATATTTTATATCTATATATATATCTCTCTAATAAGACTTATATAAATTTATAAAATTTTTAAGTAAAGTTTTCACGAGTTCTCCATAATTAACCTGTTTTCAAGGAATATGTCCTAAAAATGTGGCGATCAACTAGATACCGCTGCGTCCTGGGCTCCTGGCGGCCGTGGCCCATCGATCCTACTGTTGTACCATCCTTGCTGGACCTCATTATGGCCCATCTCGAATCAAATCTACGTCGATGCATGTCCCAACTTCGTTCCGAGAGGAGTGGTTGGGCAGCGGCAGTGAATTTATTTTAAAAATATTATTATTTTAGTAAAAATTTAAAATAATGGCCGTTCCGATCTATTCAATAGGATGTTGTCGAACATGGTCATATCGAATGATTGATGAACGAGTGGGCTGGCCGATCAAATGGCTGCTGTTCGACTTAGACATGTCAAATAGTTCAACTCAACAACACACCAAAATAAATTTATTTTTTAATATTTGGTTGTCTTGGTAATTTGGTTAGCAATTTTTAAACTTATTAAATTTTAATTTTTGTTTAGTAAAAATACATTGTATTTATAAATGATAAATTTATTTATTTATAGATTTATTTATTATTTTTATTGGTTTGTTGGTTTTATGTTTTTTGTCGTAATTTCTTTGCCCTTGTAAGATAACACCGGTTGATTGACGTCGCCCTAGAGGATGGCGAAGAAAGAATGCAATAAGGAGGAAGTCATTGCACGGTAGCGAAACGAACTTTTATCGATGGAAAAGAAAATTAACCAACATAAGAGAGTTAAGAAGTTGCATAGATGAGCTATAAGAAATTGTCGGTCATGACGAATCGTGCTTGAGCTTATCTACGAACCCTTTCACCCCTTCTACGTCGTTCGTGTTTCAGCTTCAATTACTCTTTCGCCATTATATGTCAAGTTGACCATGTCGATCCACAAAGTGAATCCACACATCATTGGATTGTCTTGACGAATAAATATAATTAGTGAATGGGATCGCATATTATAGAATCGTGAGCAAAAATGAAAATAAGTAATTAAGCATGTAACATACAACAAAGTCGTTGTCTATGTTGGGACAGACAAAATATCGCCTTCCAAATGTCTTTTGTGAAAAGGATGTAGCCACCTGGCAGCGATCTCTACAACCATATTTTGGATGCTCATACCATTCAGGTAGACCTAATAGATTGTTTCTCCAGTGTAAGCTAGCAAACTATGCCCGAGATGCTTGTAGTCCATCCACGCTTGAATGAATTGTGTGGTCATCTCGGGTTATGTTATCCTTGCACCGATGGAAGTTACTCTCGCCGTATCGATCCACTTTACGAAGCCATATTTACTTATATCTTCTTGTTTGCACAAATTCATTACAACCGATGACATATGTAAGTATATGAAAGTACTTGATCGGTGGGACTAAGAACTTAACGATACTTATGACGAAATCATCGTCAACAATGTTAGCACACACAAAGCATCTTTGTCCTATAGTTTCTTGTCTTGCGGACCTTATCACCGGCAACGGTCTCCACAAACATACTGGATGGTCTTGCCATGTGGGAAGACCTGGGGATTTACTTGCCATTCTAAGGACTCTGCAGCAATTCGTCGTTCATGTTCACAAACTTACGAAAGTGTTTTGCCAAGGTCCGTCCATATATAGTGGCGTAGCAATCGGAGGAACCGTAGGTGTCAAAAGTCAATTGTAACCACGATAGGGTTTTTGTGAATAGACATGACGTTGTGCCAAAAGGTGATCGTGACTAGTTGAGCTCGCACATTATCCATGTCATAACTCGTCCCACGATAACGGTGATTGTAACAAATGAGCACTGTATTGTCAATGTGTCAAATGTTAGGACAACAAAATGACATATACGCGGAAAGTAGATTATAACCATGCGCGACCACTATTAAGTTGATATCGACTATTTTTTGTAAATCGTGTTCAAAATTATGAATATAAAAAATCATAGAAACATAGCTTATCGAATAAATGTACCTCATGACTCAATTCACAATATAATGTGACATAACTATTAGGTGAAAAAAATAATAGTTCACAATACGCTCACATAAAAATGTCAAGGACGATTTTCCCTCGCACGCTTGCTCGGCCCCTATTTTGTTGCCTGATCTGTTCGGTGGGATAAGTCAAATTATCGGTGTGTGCCTATGTCAAGCCAGTGCCATGGAGTGGTCCTCGGCTGCACGGACTTCCTCTCTGTGTTAGCTATGTGACCGGAGGAGTAACATACCGTAGTCTATCATAGCTTGTGCATCGGGTGGTTCTATCGCGAAGAAATCATCCACAAATTGTGTCCGAGGAGACAGCAGTGCTGCGAATACGCCCGGAAAAACCATAGTCATCATTTGTTGTAAAAAGAGCAAAACCCAAACTAAGGTAGTTAGTAACAATGCATAAAAATAGAGAGAATGATGACACTAAGTAAAATTTTAGCATTACTTACGTATGTGTTGTGTGTGCCCTAATTTCGGCACGCGTGGAGTCACATAAAGTCCTATCCGGTGTGCGTGCGCGAGTTTTCCCCGTCGACGGTAAGGAAAATTTGTGGCGCGAGACGGTCCCAGAGGTAGTGGTAGACTAAGGTTAAGTATGGTATACATGCTTTTGCACCGTGGACGTGGTGGCGGCATGCTCGACGCCCAGTACCCAAAGTCGATGACCTTCCATGGTGGATAGGTGGAGGGGTCTCCTCAAGCAAAGGACGAACATGCGATGGATCGACGGCATCGTAATGCGACATGACGTGGAGGGACCCATGTCACGCCCAAAAGTTTTCCCTTTCGGCCTCAAATTATTTAATAAATTGCCCAAAGAAATTGTCGAAAATTTAACCTAGAGCAAAACTCTAATTAATAAATTCATTTAATAAGTGAAATTGGTTTGGTGCGATTTTTCTTGAGTTCCCCATGCTTAAACATATTAACATGATTTTTGTGGAATTTTCGGACCAAATGAAATATTTTTAATAATTAAAATACTATTATCGAAATTAAATTAAATCCAAATCCTTTTTTCCTTTTCCAAGATAATCCCATGTGCAATGGGATCAGCAACGGATTCCTCTCCTCCACGTTACGGCGCAACGTCGTGAGCCCACAAATGACTCTCTCTCGTTCCCACAGTACCTTCACACCTTCAACCATCAGTTCACCGCCTAGCCATGCCACCACCTCACTCGTTGGGTCCGTCCGCTCCTTTGCCGCCACTTAACGAAAGCGCGTCCTCTCTTGTTGTAACTCTCTCTCTTAGGGAACCTGTCGGCCGCCTCCTCACCTTCCTCGTCACCTATTCGTCGTCGTCGACGTCTCCCAACCTCGTGCACTTCACGTCATACGTTGTCCTATTTGAAATCTTCACCTAAACTCCCGCTTTGCGGAAAAGCACACCTCTTCAACGCATCTTGTAGGTGCCCTTTGTCATGAAATATCCTTGCACTGTTTAAAATCATATCGTCGGTGGCATCTAAACCATCGTTAACCCTTAGACGACTCATCAATATGGTCGTCCAATCATCATGTACGTTGGTTTCCTTGTCCCATTATGTTGTATCTTGGCCTTCCAATGTGTTCATCGGCGCATCCAACAGGTTCAAGGTGAGTTGGTCAAGTTTCCAATCCTAACCTCTCCCATGACTTATTTGACCACTCCGTCCAGTCCATATATTTTCCGCCTAGCAACTCTACAATACTCAACCCGATTTTTCACCTCATCCTATTGACTTGTAGTTGTCCATCCCTACCACGCATTCATAACAACATGGTGCATTGTGCACGAAATGGTAAACAACTTCTCCGGGTTCATCTGTTCGTATCTTCTGCATTCTACGATGGATAAGTTACTCTACGAATATACTTCGATACCACCATTTACGAACTGCCATATTTACGTGATTATATCATCCATCTTGTTTGCACGCAAATTCGATTACATACCGAACTGATTGCACTATGTCCGAATCCGTATATGCGATCACTATTTTTGTAATAATACGCGTGGGACCATTAACATTTCGTCTTCATGTCGAGTTTAATTGACATATTTATATCATAATATCAAAAATCTTCATCTTCCATAATAAACCCATTCAAATCAGGTCGCATGACAGTATAGATAGATGATTTTGCTAACGTCACATTCTAGTTAGCAAACAATACATGTGAGGTCCACGTGTAAATGGCCACTCCTCTTCCTCTCTTTTCTTGCCTTGTCTTGCTTTCTCTACTCTCTTACCTTTCTTCATGTTCGGAGACGGCGAGCGAGCCGGCTGAGCCCAGCCTTCTATGCTAGGCAGGAGCGGGTGGTCTGATGACAAGCGCGGATGCTGGACATCGGGACATGATCGAGAGCATCACAGTAAATAAACAGCCATTTTTTGGTCATGGGCCGAATATATTAAACCGTTTGATTTCTGAATGTGAACGAATATTTCAGTACAAGAAGAGCAAACAACAACAAAACGATGACATATGTTGTCAGAATGGAAGAACCGAAGACCATGCATAGCCATAGCAGTCAATGCAGAGAGATATCGTTCAGTCTTGCATTCTTTATCTAACTTTCAAACCAATGTAAATAATTATAAGAATTTAGTTGAAAACGTCTATTAAAAGTTAATTGATCCACTGCAAAAACCAATTGTTATTATTTATACAGGTAAACATATGTTTAATCTTGACTTCAATGATTTGGATCTAAAATTTAATAAAAGAAATAACCTAACTGAATTTCCAACGAGAGAAGATGCCGAATAGCATTTCACAGTTCAGCGCTCAAAAGACGATCTTGCATTCCAATAATTCCATGAACTCTGTGCTTAGGTGTTCACAACGATGTGGAATAGACATGAAAGAGACTCTCCAAACCAAGAATAGGTGCTCAAGTTTCGCCCAAGTGTGTCTGCGTATCCTCTCTCTGTCAAGTTGATGCCTCTGCAGCAAGTTATCCATGTTTGGAGGATCATGTCCTCGACGAATCAATGAGTCGATTCGTAACAAAGTGAACTGCACGTCATTAGTTTACACCCCTGTGCAAATGTGATCCTTGAACCGAAACATAGCAATTGCACGTGGACATATACAGCCGAAAGACTAGCATTACTCGTAACCTCTGAGCTCTTGTCAACTTGAGAAAATCTTCCAAACCAAAACCATTTAATTCTTAAATTGATATCGACTACATTTTTTTGTCCCAAAGATTCTCTCGTCGTGCCACAACGATTATGCATAATATCTCCCCGCACGACAAAGTAACATGCACAGATATGGCCAATATGCTTATCAAAACCATCCCCAACTATCGTTGTAGCCGCACGACTCAAGGTCGACAATGTACCATCGTGACACTTCCCGCTATTACGGAAGTGAAAAATATGCATTCAGTTCACCATCGCACGTAGCGCGCCTCGTAGCCATAAAGAGGCATGTCAAGCCTAGACGCGATTTTCCCTCGCACTTGCTTGCCCCTCAACCTTTTGGCGGATGAGGGTGGCTGTCCCGATGCCGTGTGAGTTTCGTGTGGGGCATCCAACATTTTGCTTTTCAAATCCTGGGCGGTGCACCGTGCACGCATGTCTTGTAAGGCGTTTTTGTTCGTTCAGCTTTGAATGCGATTATGATTTATGTGGATAACTCATTGAAAAAATAATTGACAAATATACACATTCTGGTCCGGATACACGGAGAAATCCATTGTTCACGTTGTCCGTCTGCACGGCTCGAAAGCGCGACAACATGGTGGCTTGGCTGCAAGACGCAGGAACACGATCCCGTAGGGAAGCGCCGCAACGTCGGTTAATGGGACCAGTCACAACGTGATGCATCATGCATCATAGCGCTTGCGACGTCGTTGCATATAACTCATGCATGTCTTCAAGATGTCGCAGGCCAACTTGTACCAGTGGCGCGAGATTCGCCCGTTTGGTATCGTGTTTTTCGTCGCGTCAAATATTGCGGTACAACAATAAAATAATGTTAACAAACTTACAAATAATGGATTATTTTCAAAATATCTTGATCAGGATGCAATGGCATGAAATGTTTAAACATTTCGGCCTTGAATTGGGATAAATTTTGTAAATTTACTTTTTTAACCTATTTTTCCGCATACATTTCATTATGATTTTTAAAAAATTATATTAAAATGTTTTAAATTAATTTAAATCATATGATTGTATGAATATAGCCTAGGATTGGCCATTGTAGTGAGTTAGTAACTTAATGCGTGCAACAAGTCATAAAAAGTGGGCTCAAACATTGGTCGTGTGCCGGCGCAATTGATTTTAACCTCTCTGCTAATCACTAAGACTGTGTTCGGCAGCGTGAGTTTCCAACTCGATCCACGTGCTTTTGTTTTTCAAACGTATTCTAAACGATACGTTTTTAAAAAAATTTATAGAAAAATTGTTATAAAAATATATTAATCTATTTTTAAAAAAATTAGCTAATACTTAATTAATCGTATGCTAATGAGTCGTTTCGTTTTATGTGTATGAGGGATTAGTTTTCAAACTAAAGCCCTTGAATACAGCCTAATTCATCATCATCACATTTTGATGCAAAACAAGATTGGGAAAAGGGAAAATGAGTCATTGCCATCGTCTTCATCTTTTGTGAAAATGAGCTTTTGTGAAAATGAGTTAAGCGTTAAAAATTCATGAAAATCATATCTATAAATTTTTTAAATTTATAAAAAAAGTTACTAAAGATAAATATAAATATGAAATACATTCAAACTCAAAAAATGACAAATTTCAAATGAATAACGTCAATGTTACTATTCATCCAAATTTTATTCTTTTACTCTTAAATAAAATTAAGTTTAAACTTAAGATTGAATATATTTTATATCTATATATATATCTCTCTAATAAGACTTATATAAATTTATAAAATTTTTAAGTAAAGTTTTCACGAGTTCTCCATAATTAACCTGTTTTCAAGGAATATGTCCTAAAAATGTGGCGATCAACTAGATACCGCTGCGTCCTGGGCTCCTGGCGGCCGTGGCCCATCGATCCTACTGTTGTACCATCCTTGCTGGACCTCATTATGGCCCATCTCGAATCAAATCTACGTCGATGCATGTCCCAACTTCGTTCCGAGAGGAGTGGTTGGGCAGCGGCAGTGAATTTATTTTAAAAATATTATTATTTTAGTAAAAATTTAAAATAATGGCCGTTCCGATCTATTCAATAGGATGTTGTCGAACATGGTCATATCGAATGATTGATGAACGAGTGGGCTGGCCGATCAAATGGCTGCTGTTCGACTTAGACATGTCAAATAGTTCAACTCAACAACACACCAAAATAAATTTATTTTTTAATATTTGGTTGTCTTGGTAATTTGGTTAGCAATTTTTAAACTTATTAAATTTTAATTTTTGT
The DNA here is from genome assembly GCA_019925245.2 of Oryza australiensis. Taxonomy (NCBI): domain Eukaryota; kingdom Viridiplantae; phylum Streptophyta; class Magnoliopsida; order Poales; family Poaceae; genus Oryza; species Oryza australiensis. The sequence goes on along the minus strand of JAIFGZ020000116.1, from coordinate 8,307,854 downwards.
TTAGTAAAAATACATTGTATTTATAAATGATAAATTTATTTATTTATAGATTTATTTATTATTTTTATTGGTTTGTTGGTTTTATGTTTTTTGTCGTAATTTCTTTGCCCTTGTAAGATAACACCGGTTGATTGACGTCGCCCTAGAGGATGGCGAAGAAAGAATGCAATAAGGAGGAAGTCATTGCAGCGGTAGCAGAAACGAACTTTTATCGATGGAAAAGAAAATTAACCAACATAAGAGAGTTAAGAAGTTGCATAGATGAGCTATAAGAAATTGTCGGTCATGACGAATCGTGCTTGAGCTTATCTACGAACCCTTTCACCCCTTCTACGTCGTTCGTGTTTCAGCTTCAATTACTCTTTCGCCATTATATGTCAAGTTGACCATGTCGATCCACAAAGTGAATCCACACATCATTGGATTGTCTTGACGAATAAATATAATTAGTGAATGGGATCAGCATATTATAGAATCGTGAGCAAAAATGAAAATAAGTAATTAAGCATGTAACATACAACAAAGTCGTTGTCTATGTTGGGACAGACAAAATATCGCCTTCCAAATGTCTTTTGTGAAAAGGATGTAGCCACCTGGCAGCGATCTCTACAACCATATTTTGGATGCTCATACCATTCAGGTAGACCTAATAGATTGTTTCTCCAGTGTAAGCTAGCAAACTATGCCCGAGATGCTTGTAGTCCATCCACGCTTGAATGAATTGTGTGGTCATCTCAGGTTATGTTATCCTTGCACCGATGGAAGTTACTCTCGCCGTATCGATCCACTTTACGAAGCCATATTTACTTATATCTTCTTGTTTGCACAAATTCATTACAACCGATGACATATGTAAGTATATGAAAGTACTGATCGGTGGGACTAAGAACTTAACGATACTTATGACGAAATCATCGTCAACAATGTTAGCACACACAAAGCATCTTTGTCCTATAGTTTCTTGTCTTGCAGACCTTATCACCTGGCAACGGTCTCCACAAACATACTCTGGATGGTCTTGCCATGTGGGAAGACCCAGGGGATTTACTTGCCATTCTAAGGACTCTGCAGCAATTCGTCGTTCATGTTCACAAACTTACGAAAGTGTTTTGCCAAGGTCCGTCCATATATAGTGGCGTAGCAATCAGAGGAACTGTAGGTGTCAAAAGTCAATTGTAACCACGATAGGGTTTTTTGTGAATAGACATGACGTTGTGCCAAAAGGTGATCGTGACTAGTTGAGCTCGCACATTATCCATGTCATAACTCGTCCCACGATAACGGTGATTGTAACAAATGAGCACTGTATTGTCAATGTGTCAAATGTTAGGACAACAAAATGACATATACGCGGAAAGTAGATTATAACCATGCGCGACCACTATTAAGTTGATATCGACTATTTTTTTGTAAATCGTGTTCAAAATTATGAATATAAAAAATCATAGAAACATAGCTTATCGAATAAATGTACCTCATGACTCAATTCACAATATAATGTGACATAACTATTAGGTGAAAAAAATAATAGTTCACAATACAGCTCACATAAAAATGTCAAGGACGATTTTCCCTCGCACGCTTGCTCGGCCCCCCTATTTTGTTGCCTGATCTGTTCAGTGGGATAAGTCAAATTATCTGGTGTGTGCCTATGTCAAGCCAGCTGCCATGGAGTGGTCCTCTGGCTGCACGGACTTCCTCTCCTGTGTTAGCTATGTGACTGGAGGAGTAACATACCAGTAGTCTATCATAGCTTGTGCATCGGGTGGTTCTATCGCGAAGAAATCATCCACAAATTGTGTCCGAGGGGAGACAGCAGGTACTGCAGAATACGCCTGGGAAAAACCATAGTCATCATTTGTTGTAAAAAAGAGCAAAACCCAAACTAAGGTAGTTAGTAACAATGCATAAAAATAGAGAGAATGATGACACTAAGTAAAATTTTAGCATTACTTACGTATGTGTTGTGTGTGCCCTAATTTCGGCACGCGTGGAGTCACATAAAGTCCTATCCCGGGTGTGCGTGCGCAGGTTTTCCCCTGTCGACAGGTAAGGAAAATTTGTGGCCGCAGACGGTCCCGAGGTATGGTAGACTAAGGTTAAGTATGGTATACATGCTGCACCGTGGACGTGGTGGCGGCATGCTCGACGCTGGTACCCAAAGTCAGATGACCTTCCATGGTGGATAGGTGGAGGGGTCTCCTGAAGCAAAGGACGAACATGCGATGGATCGACGGCATCGTAACTGCGACATGACGTGGAGGGACCCATGTCACGCCCAAAAGTTTTCCCTTTCTGGCCTCAAATTATTTAATAAATTGCCCAAAGAAATTGTCGAAAATTTAACCTAGAGCAAAACTCTAATTAATAAATTCATTTAATAAGTGAAATTGGTTTGGTGCGATTTTTCTTGAGTTCCCCATGCTTAAACATATTAACATGATTTTTGTGGAATTTTCAGACCAAATGAAATATTTTTAATAATTAAAATACTATTATCGAAATTAAATTAAATCCAAATCCTTTTTTCCTTTTCGTTTTCCTTTTCCGGTCGTGGGCCATTTTTGGCCTATCTCCCGCGCCGCGCCCTCGCCTCCCTACCGCTAGGCCGGCCGAAGGCCACAGCCCAACGAGCCCGCTCCACGCTGCTCCTCCCCAGGACGCCAACAGGTGGGGCCCACATGTTTGCTTTGTCCCCAACCTCCGGCCGGGGAAGGCGGAGCTGACATCAGCCACGCCCCGCACCCCTCGTGCCCGCTCTGCGCCGCTCGGGATGCCAAGGCCCCTCTCCCCCACTCCTCCTATGCGCGCCACGCGCGAATCAACGGAGATTCATTTTCGAATCCGCAGCTTCTCTCTCCCTCTCCTCCACGTTGCCGGCCGGCGGATTCGGCGCCCACCCGACCACGTCCGAGCTCCCCGCGCCCATAAAAAGGATCCCTGTCCTGCCCTTTGCCGTTTTCCCCACTTGCCGACCTCTCTCGCGCTCTCTCTCGTTCCCACATCGTGTAACCCTAGCGTCGCTACCTTCCACCACCTTCAACCATCGCTTGCCACCGTTCGGATCACCGCCTAGCCATGCCACTGCCACCACCTCACTCGTTGGGTCCGTCCGCTCCTTTGCCGCCACTTAACGCCGCCGGTTTTCTGCCAAAGCGCCGTCCCCTCGCTCGCCGGTGAGCTCACCATTACCTTCTCTCTCTGGCTGGCTTTGCCGCTCACCGTGTATCACCACTCTCTCTCTCTCTAAATTCCCCCATTCCTTTCCTTAGGTCAAAACGAAGCCTGTCGGCCGCCTCCTCACCTTCCTCGTCACCTATTCGTCGTCGTCGACGTCTCCCCGAAGCCTCGTGCACTTCACGTCATACGTTGTCCTATTTGAAATCTTCACCTAAACTCCCGCCTTTGCAGAAAAGCACACCTCTTCAACGCATCTTGTAGGTGCCCTTTGTCATGAAATATCTGTCCAACTTGCACCTGTTTAAAATCATATCGTCAGTGGCATCTAAACCATCGTTAACCCTTAGACGACTCATCAATATGGTCGTCCAATCATCATGTACGTTGGTTTCCTTGTCCCATTATGTTGTATCTTGGCCTTCCACCACAAAGCAATGTATTCCTCGTTTTCCAGTTACATCTCTTCCACTGGCGCCTCATTGTCCTCCGCTGCATCAACAGCCAAAGGTGAGTCCGGCTCATCGTCATCCAATTCATTGGTCGGACAATTACTACCAACCACAACGAACTCTACCAGTGCAATAACCTCTTCCAGTGCTTCGCCTTGACCACTCCTGCAGACATTAACCTCTCCCATGACCTCCATATGAGTTTGATCCACCTCCGTGCGACTTGTCTCGCCGGTTCCATAAACATCTATTTTCTTCTGCACTAGTATTACCAGGCTATTCCCTTTCTCTCTTACTTTAGCCACAATTTTTCTCCAACTCCTAGTAGATGCAAGCTCTACTATTTTTCACTGTCATCCATATTGACCCCTTACTGGCCACACAGATTTCATGATAATTTTTTTTAACAATGGATCTACCCCGAACATATTATACATCCACCCTAGCACGCCGTTCATAATCAACTGTCCTGGTGCATTCAGGCTAGTATCGCACATCATTTGACATCCTGAAATAACATGCCAAATTGCCTTACTACATTACTACCTAATAACTTCATCTATGGTTACATTATTTCTCAAACATAAACTAACTTAATTTCACTAATTAAATATAACTTTCTTTTGATTCTACTACTACACGTTTATTTCTACTTAGTGCTCTCTACTTATAAATATCTTCATAAATATCTTCATGTTAATTATACTAATACTTGAATATTCCTAATACTCCACGTCTATTTATACTTAGTGATCACTACTTAGAAATTAATACATTCATTGCTACTTATCTAAAAAATTATGTACTACCCAACCACTAACTTCAACTCATCACTAGTATAATATCTGCACTAACATCCAACAATGATTAACAAAATAAAATTTGCACATACGTACGGATTATAAATTTATACCTTCAATGTCGCTGCTATCTTCTACACAGTCGCAAACGTCTCCTCCCCACCCACGTAGGTATCCCATGGCGATGACAGCTCTCTCCGATGCCGACGCTCGGTGGTCCTCTCCTTTTCTCTGCATATGGTAGATGTGAAGGAGGAGATGAGTTTTTAAAGGAGCCAGTCGAACTCCCATTGTTTGATAGGCTCGACAGGGGTGCCCTGTCGAACGCCTGTCGTTCGACAGGCTCCGTGGCTGCCAGGCGGTGGGACTATCGAACGACTGTAGTTCGATTTCCCTCCTGTCGATCCCCTACCGTCGACATGCCCCATTTTGACGAATAAATCCGAGCGATCACTATTTTTGTGATTTTCTATTAAAATAATAATATTTCTAAAAAAGCCCAACAGCAGTAGCAGAAATCCCATTAACATTTTTCGTCTTCATGTCGAGTTTAATTGACATATTTATATCATAATATCAAAAATCTTCATCTTCCATTTTAATAAACCCATTCAAATCAGGTCGCATGACAGTATAGATAGATGATTTTGCTAACGTCACATTCTAGTTAGCAAAAGAAAATAAAATACATGTGAGGTCCACGTGTAAATGGCCACTCCTCTTCCTCTCTTTTCTTGCCTTGTCTTGCTTTCTCTACTCTCTTACCTTTCTTCATGTTCGGGGAGACGGCGAGCGAGCCGGCTGAGCCCAGCCTCACCGTCTATGCTAGGCAGGATCGGCGGGTGGTGGGATGGACGTCTGATCCAAAGCCGGCGTCTGGGAGATGACAAGCGCGGATGCTGGACATCGGGACATGACTCCTCGCCTCTGTAATAGTGATGTGCAGTAGCAGGCATTAGTTGTTGCTTGCTTCTGCATCAGCAGTAGTAATACAGAGTATTCCAGTTTTTCAGCGGCATTTTTCCTGTCTCCACCGATCCAATTAATTATCATGGGCCGAATATATTAAACCGACGAATACCGGCACCGTCACGCGCATTGCCTGCTCCTGAATTTGATTTCTGAATGTGAACGAATATTTCATAAACAAGAAGAGACAAACAATCCAACGCCTAAACGATGACATATGTTGTCGTTCACACTTATGCATGGTCGAACACTATTGCCGGAAAGAATGGAAGAACCGAAGAACATGCACTAGCCAGCTGAGGTCGGCCGGGGTTGGGTCGCAATCAATGGAGAATCCGAGATATCAAAATTACAGGGTAGTGGATTCTAATCTCTCAAAAGAATGTCTTCTTTATGTTATTTCAAATTTGACATAAATAATTATAATTTTTTAAAAAATAGATAATGTAAAGTATAATGATATGTATAGGTCTATTAAAAGTTCAAATTTGATCCACACAAAAAACAAATTCAAATATAAACAATATGTTATTATTTATACACTAAATTTATATTTAAATTTATATTTTTATATCTTGACTTCTAAGTTGAGTTTGGATCTAAAATTTTATAAAGTTGTATAGGTATGTTATAACCATTTAAATGATTTTTAAGTAAACGAGAGAAGGGATGAGAATAATCAGAATAGTTTTCCCAAAGTATACAGTTCAGTTCATGCATTTCGCTCGCGGCGAATGTGAAAGCCGCGGAAGCGTACAGGACGATCTTGTCTCTGAATCTCTGAACCTTCGAATGTCCGTCTGAACTGCAAGTACTTAGTACGATCTAATCCGCTACGAGTTCACCCGCCGCTTCACACCGATTTCGTACATCCTGAAGGCGGCGGCGACCAACACGGGGAGATCGACCGAGAGACGCGCTCTCCCATGCGTTGCCAAGACTGAAGTCGCGCGCGCCTACACGTTTCGTCCCCAATTTGTCCCATGTCTGCGTGTCTCGCGAGGCTGGTCTGCTCTATCCGCCGGGGCGATATTCCTGTTAGCTAGTGTGAATAACTAAATTTAGCATATAGATTAAAAATAGAAAACATGATTATATTTGAAAAGAGATTAGACTTGCTACACGAGGCTGGTCTGACTGTTATCATGAGGCCGGTCAGACCAAGACAAGTGGTCGTTCTGACTGACGACCGATAGAGTTCGACTTTAAGTCCGATTTATCGATTCTTGGATTTTTTTATTTAGGCCTAACTTTTAGAGTCATAATTAGATTTTACACCCAACTGCATGTGAGAAAGACCATGTGAAGCAAATCCACAAACCTATAAATATAGCGGGTGTAACATCCGTTTCATCGTGGCGTTAGTGGGAAAACTTTTTTTTAAAAAAAACCCTGATTACAAAAACTTGCTCTTTGGTTGTGGTCTCGTGGTGTGTGCCAAGGTCTCGGTTTCTTGCTCTGAGCTCAACTCAATTCTTGGAGAAAATCCTGGATCGAAATTCAAATCCAAAACCCTAATTCCCTCCAAATCAAATTCCTTGGAAAAGTCTAGTTTGCCTCCCTCTTTGTTAGGTCGTTTCTCATGGCCCATTTTCTCTCTTTCGGCCCGCTCCCGGGTCACATGCGCCACACATGCTCGAGAGAGACACCGCGTCCCAGCTCTGTCCCAATCTTTCTCTCGCTCTCTTGCCATCAATGTCGCCATTCAGACCGGCCACCGCTGTTGCTTCCCGCACGTGCTCGTGAGTTGTGGCCAACTGTGAAGGAGCGCCACCATCACCCCTCTGGCCACCGCCTGCTCCGACGATCGTCATGCACCCGCTCAACGCTAAACCGTCCACCGTCGCCTTTTGCCATCACTACTGTTGTCACACCTCGGGCCCCGATGCTCCGCGTTGCGCGAGTCCAAGGATCGGAACCTGTCGTCGCCCATCCGCCGTAGAGCGCGTTGGAGGTGCCGATGCGTTCGTGGACGCAAGACGAGGACTCTGGGCTCCCTCTCCTCCCTCTTCCTTGGCTCGAGGTCGAAACAAGCATGTTTCGCGTCGTCGGCCTCTCTTCACGATGCCCCTTCCCGTCGTGGTAGCTTCCCATCCCTCTCACGCTCATAATCCCTCTTGTGGTGCTACCTAGCTTCACCGTTGGTGTCTATCGCACGTATAAGCTTGTTTAGCGCCGTCGTAGCTCACGCCGCACTGTTTCTTTATTTTGAGGCATGTTTGCCACCGCCATCGCATCCTAGCACCGCTCGTCACGTCTCGTCGTTCGGAATGGCTTCGTGGACCCACGTAGATGCTCCAGCTCCGGTGAATCGAGCCCTCGCCACTCCGTCAAGGTTTTTCCCTTTTCTCGCCAGCGATTGCAGCAACCGCAATACGTCAATTCAGGCCATCCTTCGGCGGATCCAAGCCGTTGGCTCGTCTCCTCTCGCCCCGTACCTCGCTCCGACGTGCTTCCCCTTGCTAGAACTGCCGTGTACCACCCTGGAGCTCATCGTCATCACCAGTCGTCGAATGAAGCATTTTGCTTCTTCCCCCTCATTCCATCCGATGTGGCCATGTCGTCACTACTCTCCCCCATCCGTGCACACAAACCACGAAGAGCCATGAGCTACGCATGGGCCCATTGCACTCGCGTTAACTCTGGCACATCGAATCCACCTCGTGTCCACCGATCTACGTCTTCGTTCCTTGAGTGCGCTCATTCCATGTGGATCGTGCCATTCATAGGTGGGCCCCGCTCGAGACCCTACGTGGTGGACTGCCGTCCACTGGCATGCCTCGCATTGCCTGCGTGGGCCGCTCCTCGCCCGCCGGCCCACTTGTCGTGCCGCTTCGCTCGACCATGCACGCGCTTTGTACTAGGTTGCGCCTCGCGCTCTACCGAGAAGTCTAAATCACTTCCCTCAACTCCTTTTCTTTTCCCGAGAATTTTATTAATTCCTTTCCTTTAGACAAAAAATCAATTAATCTTAGGAAATTCATATGTCCTCAACCGTTTGTCAGATTGACTCTATTTAACTTTCGAAATTCCTAAAAAATCAAGATGTATGTAGTGGCACACTTAGTGGTCATTAATAGGGCCTTTTCCTTGATTGTTTTGTTGAGTTGCCTGTTTTGTGTGTCTTCGAAGTTGGAAGAGTCCTAGTATGCGGAATACAAGGAATAAGCCCAAGATCTCGAGCAAGGCAAGTCATCTTTAAACATATTGAGCCTATATTTGAACTTAATTATGTTGCTTGCAAAATATTTATGTATTGGTAGGAATGCACTGGAACTATTTGTCTCGTCTGCAAGGCAGATCATGGTGTACCTAACTTGTTGCATTTGATCCTTTCCTTGTTAATTGTTATATCATGTTTCCTTGTAACCACATTTGTTGTGTCTCAGTATTCGTGCACCCTGCGCGAGTATCGATGGTCGCCCTCAAACTTAAATTCTGAGAACAACTTGGGTAAAACTTGGTTTATAATAGATTTGAAAAAACTCGATGCTTGGGTCGGTGTCTTGTGAAAGAAAAATGAGTTTTGAAAATAAAACTCACACCACAAGGCCATTCCTGGGCGGGATGCTTGTGCGGTCGCTGTTAAAGACCGATTCCTTTGGAATTACATCCAAGCATATAACATGTGCGATCATATGGATGAATTGGGACACTCCTGGCTAAGTAACTAGCTAATCCAAGAAAATCTTGATGCTAAGGGGACAAGTGGATTCACCGGGTTGGTGTCTAGGAGGATCCCTGGGATTCCTGGAACAACATGATCTGGAAACTAACCTGTTGTTGGTCCATGGGACCCCTCCCGTTGGCATAAGGTAACCATGTGTCAGCTTTGGAAATGTCTTGTCGCTAAAGCCTCAAAGTCATCAGACGTGGCTGTTCTGCACGGGCTGGGTGACCCGGTTTAGTAGCGTCGTGTGAGTAAAGTGTACCCCGTCTACAGAGGTTAATAAACTATTCGGACAGTCGTGCCCACGGTAATGGGTGAATGTGAGGTGATTTCTTATCGTAGTTTTGCTTGATTACCTCTTTGAGAAATTGTCATTGGTGGTAAGGGATCCTTTTTATCTAGATCTGTGGTTGTCGGGAACAGTCAGACTCGTGAAGTCCTCGTATCTGTTGGTAGAGAATCACTCCTGCAGATGAAATCAATGAATACACCTCACTACGCCCGGGTGAGACACTCTTCTCACCCGAGCCATCGAGAAGCCTCACTTAGTTGCTTTCAAAGCTGAACATGAAAATAACCAGTCTCCCTTTGAAGCTTACATTAAACACTTAATTTTCATGGCTTGCTGAGTACTCCCGTACTCATCCTTGCTTTATATAAATAATCTCCTCCGGTTCTCGAAGAAGAAGATGGACCCAGCTGTTGAAGAGTTTTTCTTGGAGCAAGCAAGCTTCGACCAGTATTAGGGTTTCGGCTTAGTTCCCAAGTCATGCTTGTGGCTTTGGGATAGTCTCCACTTTGGCCTTTTGTAATGGAGTTGTGAACTCAGGGTCTGTCCGTAGTTCTAACGATAATTGTATCTCCACTCACAATAATAAGACCCTTGTCGCTATGATATTTTATCTTCCTGTTATACTAGAACTGTTTCATGGGAGTGGTACTTGCATACAGGTTAATTTGGATCGCTTTACACTGTTTTTTTTCTGGATCTAGTTTGGGGCGTGACAGGGGCCAAGACCGATTTAAACAACCACCAATCAATCATCAATTTATTACCCAAACCCTCCATATTCTGCATATCCCTCCTTCTTGCTATCTATCCCAAAGTTCATTCTCCTCCAATTCTCCAATTGTTCATCGTCTCTCGTCTCTATAGTGTTAGAGAACATCCTAATTGCCATGTCGAGCCTATATAAACCTGTGTGTGTTCACTTTGAGGGGTCTCTCCTGAGCGTATGTTCGACGGCATCTACGTATCTTTTCGGGTTGCACAAAACATGCCGGAGGTGTGACGGCGTGATCTAGTGCCAACAGCTAGTACTAGTACAGTTCACCCGTTGATCAACACTTTGTCGTTGCACACAACCAACCTTCAAAACTTCCAGTCTGATGCTCCTAGTCCTAGGGTAGCTAGCTGAAGTTCAGAATTTCCAGAAAAAGGTTCAGATCATCGAGTCCATTCAGAATATATATTCAGAATGAACACAAGAATATGAAATGGTTCAGATAGCGCCAGCCAGCTGGCCGCCGGTCTATCTGTCGCATGGACAAGACACCGATATTATATATCGATAGGTTTGCTGATACCCGAAAGAGATGCTTCTATACTGGTACAGTACATTACTAGTTTGTATCAGCAGTTCAGCACTGATGATCTGTGTGTACACCGTGGAGATTGATTTGAGATGGCAAATTAACTAGACGCGAAATCGAATGATTGGGTGGAGGCAGCCAGAGCAAAGGCAGATATAAAGAAACAGGCTAGCAGACGAATAGTATTGCTATCTAGAAAATGCATATCTGATGCAATAGTATGGCGGCATGTATTCGTTTTTTGTGATGATTCGTACGTGCAAGGGATCATCTTTATCAATCGTGCATTTGTTTACGGCAAATTGTCCTGTTTGTGGTTGGAAACATGCGAGATGATGATAACGAACTAATCATTACAATCTTCGAACATTGCCAAACGCTCTGAAAGTAGACAGGGGAACACACGGCGATCAGGTTACTTGTAAATCTGAACCACGTTGGCGCAAATGTTATTTACGTTCTTAATTTATCTACTCCGTTCTAATTTGGTGCTGAACAACAGAAATATTTTTTTATATTCTAGGACGAAAAAATATGACTAATATATGCAGACGCAATCCTTCTCAACAGATGTCTACATGCACGCAAAGGGAAACCTCTAAAAATTGGCTTGATTTGTGCTTATTTAAATACTTAAGCGGGTCAAATCGCTCCAATTAACCTGACTATTCACAAGTATCCATGCTATCTGATCCTGTTAAAAACGTTACATGCCGAAAGAAAACATTAATTTTTTCACAGAAAATATGCATTCAATTAGTGGATAAAGATACTAAATAGTACACCCTTTTTTAGATAATGGACATTTCATTCAACAACGAATTTACATCGTCCTGTGCACCTACCTAGGATAAAAATAGCACACTGTTAACATTTGTTATAAATACGTAACCTGATCTCAAATTTATGCATGTTTTGTTTACTACATTCCATGGTACTTATTTAATACGTTAATTTGATGCCCCAATAAAAACACGCCAATCATGTTATAATCAAACAGCAATCACAATTTCATAGTAGTATCAATTTAATATGTTTGATTCCCCAATAATAAACACTGATCACTCATCAATCATACGAGCAGGACTAGCAGTGCTTTCTCCTTCCACACCTTTGTTCATCCATTTCTCTCCAAACCAAGGACCTCCTCGTTTACCCTACAGTTTATAAGCCGTTGTCAAAATTTAATTTAAAGCTGGTTGTTTATGTTTTTTAGTGTAGTTTTTTTCAACATTAGTTTTTAAGATGTTATATATATGTTAATAAATTGTTTTTAATCATTAATAAACTGTTATGGTTTATAATAAGTCATGAGCAACCGATAGATTCCCAAACACGCTTCCCTCTTCCATCCCTTAAAGCAAGAGCTCACTACTACATACATACACCGCGAGAGAGAGAGAGAGAGAGAGAGAGAGAGAGAGAGCACATCCCAAGCGAAAATTGGTTAGTGGGAGCGTGCATGCCTCCATTTCTGCCGCTATAAATACTACTCATCTTATCATCCACCATCATATTATACGTTTCACTTTGGAGCCCACACACCACGATCTCTCGTATACCTTCTCTCTTTCTCTCTGCGAGATGGGGAGGATAAAGAGCAGTAGGCGATGCACGGCGAGGCTGCAGGCGGTTGCCCTCGTCGTCGTCGTCTCCGGCGTCGCGTCGTCGTCGCTGCGAGGATGCATTGCGCAGCAGAGCGGAGGAGGAGGGCTCACCAGGGGCAGCTTCCCCGAGGGGTTCGTCTTCGGCACCGCCTCCGCCGCGTACCAGGTTAGTTACGGTTAATTTCTCCGGCGCTGTCGTGGTTTTCGGCAAACGTGATGGCCATTGTTGTTGAGATAAACTTGTGGAGAATCTGTTGCTCGGGTTTCAGAGATAAACCTGCTAGTTAATCCTTTTGCCGTTTTAGTCGTACAGTGGTTGAAGAACACACGTACTACTCGAGAGGTGATTAGGGGAGATGATTAGTTGGATGAAACCATGTGATGAGTTCGAAGAGAAATAGTAGTAGTACTGTGTAGTAGGAAGGAAGGGACAAGAAACAAACTTGCTTTTGTTTCTGGAATTAATGTGCGTGTCTCTTCGTCTTTACCGGCCTCTCCCCACAAAAGTTGTATGCTTGTATTCTTGTCTTGTGTCCTTGGGTTTGCCCGTTTGCTTTTGGACAGTGGCATTTCAGATCTTGGATCAACCTGCTGCCTATCATCTCCTGCGTCGTTGCCATCTCCAAATGTCCGATCCTCCATGCATCCACCTCAAACATAGCTTTCACCGTGCACGCGCCCATACGGCAGAATTTACAGCGGGGCCGGATTGGCAGAAGCTCTGTCCAATGGCTACACGCCCAGTGTTCTCCATTCTAGTAGAACAGTACCGACAAAAGAACAGCAGTACACTCCTGATCTCCTCTTCTTTTTCCCCATCCCAAAACAATCGAATTCCCCCTTTGAAAAAAAACAAAACATTCGGTCCACATGTTGATACATGTTCAGAGTCACCATGTATTTTGCTGATGTCGATCAGGCAGCACTGAAACGAATGTGGGCGTGTTCGGCTGGTCTATAAGCCGGCTGATAAGACAAACCGACTGATTTACTGTGAGAGAAAAATACTATTTGAACGGCTGATAAGTCTGGCTGATACGAACAAACGAATAGAGGCCACATGTGTGCGGCGTCTGATCGTCGCTTGCGTCGCCGTTGCGCAGGCGGTTTTTGGCCGTGGAAAATTCCGCGGAAACGACTGGAACCACCAGGCACCAGCAGCGGTTCACGTGCCTCGTCCGCTTGCGAGGAGAAAACGAAAAGGAAGCCTTGGCGGTTGGCTCGGGCGCCCGCGCAACACCCCGCGCCCACATCTCTCTCGGTGTGTCAGGTCGCCCGTACTCCCCGCGCCGTCTCCCGCACACACGGCGCGGCCAATCGTGAGATCGCGGCGCCCGGAAGGGGCGGCTGGTGAGTGGGTGTGCGTGGTGACCAGAGCAGAGGCCGTTGGGTTTGTTCGTCTGACGAGCGCCAGTCGCCACCGTACCCGGGAGGGACGACACGACATGCTACTTTAAAAATACCGATGCGACCATGCGCGTAGCAGCATTGTGAGTCTGATTCAGATCCGTGTTTTTTGATGTGAAATAGACAATGGATGTTTTTTTTGTGTGTGTGTAGTACGAGGGAGCTGTGAAGGAGGACGGGCGCGGGCAGACCATCTGGGACACGTTCGCGCACACCTTTGGTACGTACTTATGTATAGCTACTCTATATATGTTATATAATATAACAATTTAAAAATGAATGAAATATAGTTTGATTCTAAGTTATTATATTATGGGGCGGAAGGAATACTCTATGTATGTGGTTTTTTTAAAATTCTATGTACAGTAAGTAGTAGAAAGTTATTTCCAGATTAATCTGCCTGTCCTCATATCAAACTAGGGCATTTCTTAACAGGAAAATATCAGGTTCAAGTACGTATGTAACAGTTTCTAAGCACGTTTACCATGGTTTTTTTACTAACCTTTTTTTAACAGTAGTGGGACACTGGAACTGTGTCACTGGAGCAATAGTAAAGCTTCCCTTTTGTGGAGAGTGCAATCATTGGATCGTGTCACTTCTAGAGCTCGTTCTGCAAACATGGCAGATAGATATCCCCCCTCTGACCATGCCATATATTACTAGTATAGTTAGTGCTTCAAGCTTGTTGCAACTTTCTTCTCCCAAAGTTGGATAGTGGATCAAACAAGACCACAATTGTGCCACTTGATATATATCTCACCTACCTTTCACAAGTACATATGTAATTCAGTGGTAGGCAGAATTAAGGTAGTGCTCATGTAGCTTTGGTCATTTATCTGGCCTAAGATAGTGGGCCTAGTGGGTAAGAATTAGTTGGCATCTGTTCATGTTTCAGAATACTGACTGATCTACCGATCTTTAACCAGTTCTCACGACTAGTGGTTGCAGGCTTGCAGCTAGTCACAGCCGTAACGCAAATGTTTTGCTTATTTCTCAGCTTTTTGTGCAGGAAAGATCACCGACTTCAGCAATGCTGATGTTGCAGTCGATCAGTACCACCGTTTCGAGGTGAGCATCACCCTCTTTCTGCCCCCCCTCTCTCTCTCTCTCAGATCGAGGGCACAAGTATCCGTAGCTTATCCAGTTATTCTTAATTATTCCCTGCAAAATGAGCACAATTATAATCGATGTGGCCTACGAAATGGCTGTTTTTCAGGAGGATATACAGCTCATGGCAGACATGGGGATGGACGCATATCGGTTCTCGATAGCATGGTCAAGAATCTACCCAAGTACGTGGTCTCCAACTGAGAAATTAGCGAAGTTGTCCATGATGTCAGACTGCGTCTTCAGTCAGAAAATTTTACCTGCACTTTCTGTCTCCATATTCTAATGAGCCTTACATCATCTCGTGCTTACTCCAGATGGTGTTGGTCAAATCAATCAGGCTGGCATCGACCACTACAACAAGCTGATCGATGCATTGCTAGCAAAAGGTGAGCACATACATCGATAGATTTGCAGTGTTAAATCCAGTTCAGTTTATGAATTAGCTGAAAAGTGTAACAATCTTTCAGGAATTCAGCCATATGTGACACTCTACCACTGGGACCTCCCCCAGGCTCTGGAAGACAAGTACAAGGGATGGCTTGACAGGCAGATAGTGTGAGTGTCGTCAGCTCCCTTCATCGGCCAACCACCGACACTCCCAACTAATCCAACAACAATCTTCATGATAGAACTAAGAATCCCATTGATAATTTCAGTTAATTACTACCTTTGTTCTATAATAACTGTCGGTGTTGACTACGGACTTTCTTCAAATATAAATATATAGATATATATATAGGCGTTTAAAGTTTAAAGTTGAAATAGTATCATTGTGAATGTATTAATAATAAGAATGTAAATTAACCATCTTGGTGAATGTATCCATCCAAAATGCAGGGATGATTTCGCGGCGTACGCGGAGACGTGCTTCAGGGCGTTCGGGGACAGGGTGAAGCGCTGGATCACGCTGAACGAGCCGCACACGGTGGCCATCCAGGGCTACGACGCCGGGCTCCAGGCTCCTGGCCGCTGCTCCGTGCTGCTCCACCTCTACTGCAAGGCCGGCAACTCCGGCACCGAGCCCTACGTCGTCGCCCACCACTTCATCCTCGCTCACGCCGCCGCCGCAAACATCTACAGGACAAAATACAAGGTGACCGATCGGATCGACCAAGATGGAGAGATTTGGGTCTCTTTAACTCCATTCCGAATTCCTGATCCATGTTAACGCGAGAAAGATGATGAAATCAGTGTATTCTTCACCATGAGATTTTGCGCATGCAGGCGACGCAGAACGGGCAGCTTGGGATAGCGTTCGACGTGATGTGGTTCGAGCCGATGTCAAACACCACGATCGATATCGAGGCGGCCAAGAGAGCGCAGGAGTTTCAGCTAGGATGGTGAGCCAGCTCTTCACCTTACTTTTCACCTCTACACCAATCTTATCATCTTCTCATGAATTAGCTCTGCTTCGACTTCGTCACTGTTTGATTTATATTATTAAGCAGATTATTGTCGCATATTATCTACTTGAATTAATGGATAAATTAAATATTTTAAAAAATAAAACTTAATAAATAGCGTAGTCTAAACGATACAATACATTTGAAAAAAAGTTTTTTTAATATATTTTTCGAAGCGAGGACCAAATAATTCATTTCTGAATGAGTTGACGAGAACAGGGCCTTTGACATATGACACATGTTATTTTTGTCGAGAATACCAGACCGATCGACCAGATTTTTATTAAGGTTAGGAAAAAGTTAAAAGGTTACAAAGCCGTAAAACGACATGAAAAGTGTAAAAAGTGTCGCGCCTGTCCTTTTCAGGTCGAGCTTTTACATGAAAAGAACAAAAAAAACTACCTCTGAAACTTTCTACACAAACGACACATGTTTTTTTTATGTTTTTTTTTCTTTTGAGGAAAGCATATGACGCATGTTAAAGGAGAAACTATTCAAACTCTCGAGGGGACGTTTCCTCATTGTTTGCATGTCATCCAAATAATTATAAAAAAATTTTAAAAAACAACAAGATAAATTAATATGTGGTGATAATCACTCCATAAATATGTAAGCTCAAAATTAATTTCTACAAGTTAAAAAATAAATTTGACAGTAAATATATGTTAACTCGTCGTAGTTTAATTTGTTTTTTTAACCTGTAGAGTTGAATTTTAATTTTGTTTGTTGAATGATTTATCACATATTAATTTATATTATTATTTTTTTAAAAATTTATAAATATTTTAATGATATGAGGAAATGATTGACCGGCTCCATGGTTTGGAATGGAAGGTTCGCTGATCCGTTCTTCTTCGGTGATTACCCGGCGACGATGAGGGCGAGGGTGGCAGAGAGGCTCCCGAGGTTCACGGCGGATGAGGCCGCCCTCGTAAAGGGCGCGCTGGACTTCGTCGGCATAAACCACTACACTACCTACTACACGAGGCACAACAACACCAACATCATCGGGAGATTGCTCAACAACACCTTGGCTGACACCGGCACCGTCAGCCTCCGTGAGTTCGTATTTTGTGTCATTCTGATTAGAGGTGGCTAATGAGCCAGCTCGACTAGGTTCGGCTCAACTCGTAAAAACTCGTTAAGTTAATAAGTTACTTTGGTTCGACTCGTTAACATAATGAGTTAAATATAGAACTCGATCGACTCATTAAAAGCTCCTGACTCATTAAACTCATTACACCAAAATACTTCAAAACTCATATGCAGTAGTATGATTTGTAAACCAATAACCAAAGATTATGATTATGATTGACATATGATTGTGCTACAATGAATAATTATGACATTTATACATATAAAATATAAACAATTAATTTCTATCTTAATGCATTATGAACTCAACGAGCTAACCGAGTAACTCACGAGTTAGCTCGAGTTGGCTCATTAAGCAAATGAGTAAAAGTTCAAACTCAACTTGACTCATTAACGGCCCAAGTCAAATAGAGTCAAGCCGAGTTTTACATGAATTGAGTTAGCTGATGAGTTTTGAGTTTTTTTGTCTGCCCCTGATTCTGATATACTATGGATGCTGACTTCTTCTTTTCTTGGTGATGGTTTGCAGCATTCAAGAATGGGAAGCCGATTGGAGACAGAGTGAGTTTCACAATCTTATGGAGTCCGGAGATAAATTTCACTCTAAAATTAAGTTCTATAGTTCAAAATTTAGCCGCGGTTGATAAACGAACTAAGTAGACCATGAGAACCCGTATGATAATTGTAATGCGATGCTGAATTTTAAACAAGATGTGTTACTATTTCGCAGGCGAATTCGATATGGCTGTACATTGTGCCCAGAGGGATGAGGAGCCTGATGAACTATGTCAAGGAAAGGTACAACAGCCCACCAGTGTACATCACCGAAAACGGTATGAGCATGAGCCTGAATTATCCAGTTTTGCGCATACGCGGGTCGATGAACTTCAGAGTTTGTGACAGTTATAGCTGATTATTCAGGGATGGACGATAGCAACAACCCTTTCATTTCCATCAAGGATGCCCTGAAGGACAGCAAGAGGATCAGATACCACAATGACTACCTCACCAATCTAGCTGCTTCCATCAAGTACGTGCAGCAACTACCTTGAATTCTTTGTGCTAATTTCACATTGGCAATGGTTAAATTCACATACAAAAACAGAATATTTGCCTCGATAAAGCCTTGATTAATCCGCAGATGGTGATGTTGCAGGGAGGACGGTTGCGACGTACGTGGGTACTTCGCGTGGTCTCTGCTGGACAACTGGGAGTGGGCGGCCGGATACTCCTCGAGATTCGGGCTCTACTTCGTGGACTACAAGGACAACCTCAAGAGATACCCCAAGAACTCGGTGCAGTGGTTCAAGGCCCTCCTGAGCTCCGGCTGAGTAGCAGTGAAATAGTTGGATATGATTCGTCCAACGTAACGTCAGCTGACTTTATGTTGCTGATATGTGAATTCATTTTAAAGTTAGCTGACGTATGTTAAAGGATCTCGTGTGTCGCAAAAGTTCGGACAACATTCCTTCCGTATGCCACCACGTCAGGACGTATATACACTCCATAATCTGATAGATATGATCTGCACATATGCGGATATACGATACCGTGCATATCTCGGAATGTTTTGTGGTTTTTATTTTGTCTGTGATAGGATGGATTCGTTTGTTTAGCGCACAGGAGTGCAAAAAAGGATACTGGAGTAGTAGACATGCATCTTGTCAGCTTCAAAGTGGAGGACAATGGAATTGTTGGTTGGTTTCTCGGCCTTTCGCTAATCGCTACTTTGTGAGCTACTTTTGTTGCCGGTTGGCGGGAGGAGCCTGCCGCTGCGGTGGCGCGTGAGAGAAAAGACTGTTTTCCTGGCTTTTCAGGCCCAAACGTGTGGGTTCATTATTTCAATTTCAGTGAAATCCGGATTTTTCGAACCAGGTCAAAAACACAAATCAATTGATTTTTCAGTCAAGTTAAAAAAATCAAAGTAAAATTTTAAATTTTTGACAAAATTTATTCAGATTTTATCAGTTTATCAATGGATTTCACAAAATCTGCTGATACCGTCCGTGATCAGAATTAGGGATGGCAACGGGGCGGGTTCGGTTCGGGTAGAGTCTCTAGGCACCTAAAACCGAAACTCGAACCTAAAACCCGAAACCAAAACCGAAACCGATTCAAGTGAAAATCCATCACCAAAATCGAAACCCGCGGATATCCGAAACCCAACAGATTAACCAAAACCGAATTTTTAACCGAAACCCAAAACTCTCGTAATGATAACGATTCTGAATCTTTTTTCTGAATTGTTTCTTTTACATTTTGAAAAGTTGCTCATGTGATTATGTAAACATTAAATCATTAATTATAACAAACAATAGATTTCATAGCTACACTATATAGAGTTATGAACCATGTGAATATCAATATATATATATATGACTAAAATATATATAGGGATCGAACTAAGGCAGCTAGGGTTGAACTGCTTATTAGAGAAAGGGATCGGGAGAGAGAATGTCACGGGGAGTCGGGGATAGTCGAATAGAGATTAGAGAGAAATCAGGTATTTGGGTAATGGGTTGTATCGTTGTCCGCTGTCCGCTGATTCGCTGTATCTATATGTTTTCGGTTTGGGTTTGAATATCCGCGGGTTAAAATTAAAAACCACACCAAACCCGTAATATTTCGGGTACCGAAACCACAAAACCGTGGACGAAAAACATGCACCAAAACCTAAACCCACGGATACCCGAACCGAAACCGAACCATTGTCATCCTTAATCAAAATTTGATTCGGTATCGAAATTCGGTATGAAAATTGTGAACCCTGGCAGCCCACAAGTCCGGATACCCAAACTGAAACCGAACCATTGTCATCCTTAATCAGAATTTGATTCTATCGAAATTCGGTATGGAAATTGTGAACCCTGGCAGCCCACAAGTCCACACCACACATCGGAATAGCGGACGGCGAGTCGGCGAACACTATAAGATCGCGTGTCGTGCTACGACACATCGGAATAGCGGACGGCGAGTCGGCGAACACTATAAGGTCGCGTGTCGTGCTACGGCCGGTCTCCGGCCCCCGGTTCGTGCATTTCACAGCGCAACGCGTTTGAGGAAGAAACATTGTGGCTGCTCGGGCCTGAAAAAAAAACTCCTACAGTAGCTGCCAGGATAAGGAGACCACTCCGGTCATCCAGATGCAATGCCCAGAATAACAACACCACAAGCCAACTAGTACTTAATTGTGCTTCTCTGATTGCTCAAGACATCTCTTTTCAACTGGGGAATAATCCAATCTCATTTCGTTCCATTTTTAGTCAAATAGTGAAGGATATTCCATTAATAATGCCAAAAGGGATGGAGGGGATACGTATTTGTTGTTCAAGTTTTTCCAAGAGGCACCTTGTGCAGTTGCCAATAATCGCCATAACAAAACAATCACCTTTACATAAGCAGCTTCATCAAATTATTCGCACAGAAAGAAAGCAATATTCCAATAAAAGAAGGAAAAGAAGTAGGGGTTACGATTCATCGTAGAAACAACGGGTGGCCACCCAAGTAAGCCACGTCAGTTGAATTTGCCTATCATTATTGACAGCTTTGTTGGTTTTGGACAAAGAAAACAAAAGGATACTCAAAAAAATTTCCTCCACGTCGCACACACAATGTGCATGGACGAGGCCATAATATACTGATGCCAAAAGAGGCAATTATCTTGCCTTTGCAGAATGTAAACATGGTACATCGGTAGAAGGGTCTAGTAACGGAGCATGTAGGTCCGGCGCCTGAACCAGTTGTAGTCCGGAAGACCCTGGATGGGTCCCATTGCAGCAATAGCAATATCCTGAAAGAAAAAGAGATAAAGACAGTGAATATTGGCGTACGTCTGCCAACTGAGCAGAATCTAAGGGCATATGATGTAACGTGCATTGTTCAACACTTCAAGCTAAATATTTGCCCAAGCCACCAAACATGCTTCTATAAAACTCTGCATCTTGGGTTCACAGAATGAGAACTTGTTGCTCACAGCAAAGCAAAAGCATAGCATTGGAACTATATGTACACGATTATCCAATAAACTATTCTGTAGGATGGTAAGGAAAGAAAACAGACTTCTATCACTAGTGATTTAGCGTCATAGAGAGGATTACTGGCAACTCCATAACAAAGTATGGCTCATGAAATACATGAAACAAGTGACTAAAATTTGGTAGGTTCAGCTTATTAATACTATGAAAAACTAGCTAAAGGACCATGCGTTACAACGGATATTATAAGAGATAAAAGCAAAAGCAAAAAATACAGTTTATAGCATAGTTAGTTGATTAGGCATATAATGCCATATCTAAAGCAAAAGCATTCGCGTGTGGTCATGTGGGGACCTTATGGCCTCACATGTCCGCTTGTGGCGTTGGAGGTAGGCTCAGCCACCACCTTTAGTATCATTTAAAGTAGTATAGCAAAAGCAAAAAAAATACAGTTTATAGCATAGTTAGTTGATTAGGCATATAACGCCATATAAAAAGCAAAAGCATTCAGTCGTGTGGGGACCTTATGGCCTGGCGTTGGAGGCAGACTCGGATACCACCACTATATCATTTAAAGTAGTATAGAAAATCAAATATTATTCTACATGTCGTATCTATATGCTTGCAAAATAACAATTACCTGGTCAAAAATGAAACGGTTGGCCACTCGCTTGACTGTGCTTGCATCAACTGCGTCTATTCTTGCAAAAAGCTCAGGAATAGGAATTCTTCGACCATAGATGAGTAACTGAGAAAATAGAGAAACAATAAGCTAGTGTGGATGGCATAACAAGAATGTGATGTGACATCACGTAACTAAACCCTGATAATACCTGACGGCCAATATCCTCAACAACAGCAGTGGAACCATCGAGGTGCAGTTGGATGGAAGATTTCAGCTGGAAGTCACACCAAAGTAATGAGAATGTGAAGCTGAAGTGCTTAGAACTATATTATGACCCAAATCAGTACTAATTCAAAGAGATACCTGATTACGTGCACGGATAACATCTTCCTCAGTAACCCGGTATGACAGTTTGCTAATCTCTTGCATGATTGCAAAAGCCAAATCATCCAAGCAGTCAGGCTGCAAAATAGGTGACACAAAACCATCATAAAAGGGAGGGTTTGAACACTTGCAACAAGTATTATCACAATACTACTGTGCATTCCAAGAAGCACACGAGATTACACAAAGTGCTATAAAATTGAACAGTTCAATCAAATGGACCCAAGAAAAAGGAAGAGCAATATCATGTATGTATCATGCTCATGTTCGACAGTGGAAAATTGTACATAATTTTACATATCGTGTTAGACTTCCAAGTTTGCTAAGATATTTCAAACTTGCTAGCAAAAGTAGAGGGGAAGAATACCCCCACAATGCAAAAAAAATACACAAAAATACATCCACTTCATCTAAGCAACCCATGAGTATATCTGTGCCAAGTAATCAAGTTTAGTGCTTCATTGGACGAAAAAGCAGAAGCAAGATTTGAAACAGGAACACCATCACCACTTCCACAGATACTGAATAAAGAGCGCTTCAGGCCTGATTTTTTCTTCAATTACTCTAACCATAACATTTGAGGGGTTAGGACAATTATTATTATAGTAGCTATGAATAGGAAGGATTGCATGACCAAGGATTTGCACTTCAGACATACATCACTATGAAAAACATATAGGAATGAAAGACCAGTTCAAGCACTTAATATCAACTTTTCCTTGATAAATAGACATTCAAGCAAGACTTACCTTAGCAACAGCGTAGACACCAAAGAGGCCAGTGTCCTTGTAATTTGTGTTAAATGCCATTATACTCTCAGCAATGTCATTGATTGCTACCCTTTGTACAAGCTCTGAACTGTAAAAGTTATGTAGGATGATCACCAGTCAGTAGAACAAAACAAAATTTGGTCCATATAGAAAAACTGATAAAAACACCAAGGACTTGAGACAGAAAAGTACCCCATGTGTTTCCCTCCTCCAGCACTCTTGTTCCATGAGCCAAGCATGGATTGCATGACCATCAAGGCAATAGAATCAGGATCTACCCATGATGCTCCATTAAAGGCAACAGCAAATTGAGCAAGGGGCATGTCATCATCAATGATGCGGACCTATTGAGTAGCATAAACTGAGATCAAGCCATATTAACAATGGATAGTGCAGGTAAGAGTCTAACACACCTCAGAACCAGTAAAGCAGGCTGGTTGGGTAGAAACCAACATGCTAGTTGTTGTAGGGTCAGTTGGTAGGTCATTGAACAGTTTTGTTGCCATCTCTACAATATCATCATGCTTAACAGCACCAGCAGCAGTGATAACCTGAAAACATATAGAAGTGTATGCTATTTACTAGTGAAAAATGGTCCATCCAACTGCAGCAATAGAGGTAGTATAAAACAATGAATCTGTTATTAAAAAGTTCAATAAATTTATTATGATGTACCATTCTAGAAGCTGTATAATGTGTTTCAATATACTTCTGGAGGTCCTTTTGGGTGATTGACTTGACGTTATCTGCAGAACCCAAGATCGGTCTGCCAAGAGAAGTGTACTGGAATGCAGTTGCATGGAGATGATCGAATATAACTTCCTCATATTGTCCCTCAACCTAATATAGATAGCAACAGTCAGAAGTTATGCCGGCGCCTCTCCAAAGAAAAAAAAGTAGCTCATGAATTATGATACAGTGTGCCTTAGCTAGTCAATCAAAGGATTAGATAAATATGGGTTTCCACAATTAGGAGCAATAAAGCAAAAGAAACAATCTATAGAAAAATTCCATGTGAACAACCGCAACACTTCAAAATTAGCCTGTCAATATGTCTAACATAAATGTACTTAATCCAAAAACAAGATGCTAGAAGACTTAGCATCATATAAAAATGGATTATCCATAACACAACAGGATAAGGTGAAGTTATTTCCATCCAGCATCTGTCATATTGAATTTGCATTTGAATGCAGCTTATCTAATTTATCACGGGCCTACATGTATCAATCACTAGATAATAATGCATATAATCTACACCAAAACGCCAACAACTAGTAAAATAAATCAGCCACCATCACAATGAAGATGATTAATTAAGGGAAGTTAACATCTAAGCATAAGGAAGCAAACCTCTTCCATCTCTCGCAGAATAACATCGCGCTCACGTTCGATGCGGGACTGTTCCAACTTTGAGCGCTGCAGAATGTCCGCGAGAATATCAAGTGCACGTGGTACATCCTTGTCGAGTACTTTGGCATAGTAGGTCGTCTGCTCCCGCGACGTGTATGCGTTGAGGTGGCCGCCAATGTTCTCGATCTCCTCCTCGAGTTGCGCGGCGTTGCGCTTACCCGTGCCCTTGAACAGCATGTGCTCGACGAAATGGGCGACCCCGGCTGACTCCTCCGTCTCGTACCTGCTCCCGGCGTCGATCCACACGCCAACGGTGGCGGTGCGCGAGGCGAGCGAGGACTCCGTGGCGACGCGAAGCCCGTTGGGGAGAGTCGTGACGCGGGTCTCCGGCGCCGCGAGGATGGCGGTGTGGTCGGCGTGGGCGGGCACGGGGCTCGCGTAGCGGAGGAAGCGGGGGTCCGGGTGCTCGAGCCGCCGGAGCCTGGCGTTGACGGCCTCGGCGATGCGGTCGTACATCTTCAACGGGGGGCGGACCGTGGCCGCGTCGGGGGCGATGACTCCGGGGCCCGCGGCGACGGCGGTGGAGGCCTCGCGCGCATTCCCGGCCCCCGCCGCCGCCACGGCGGCAGAGCGACGGCGCACTGCAGCGGAGAGGAGGCGGCGGAACGCCATCGGGGAAGATCTGTCGCGGTGGGCCTCGCCGGCGGCGGCGGAGGTGGAGATCTAGCTCGTCTAGGGTTTGGAGAGAGACGGGTGGATCGGGGAGATGGGAAGAGAAATAAGAGAGAGAGAGAGAAGGGCGTTGTCGCGTGGAGGCTGGAGGAAGAGAGGGCTGGGTGCGCGAAGCTTAGCTTGCGGAGGTCCCACCTGTCAGTCAGAACAGGTGTTTGGGCCATGAGCTCTATTTGGGCCTAATGGAGCCCAGAAAACGAATGATGTTAGGCTGGTACATCGTATTTTTGACGTCTGATAAATTTAGTTAAGAGAAACAAAAATTGTACTCCATATTTTTAGTTTTTCCTCTTATTATTTTGTACTTATTATGGTAAAAAATATTTGAATTTTAGGATAATATACAGTCAAACTTTTTAAACTTTGACCAATAATTTTATATTAAAATAAATTTATACAATAGTAATAATAGGTATATGATGTTATGATAGTATTTCTTAAGGCAGTACAATGACATCTTTTTGGGAAAAAATGAACATTTGACGAATTATTGATGGTCAAATTCTAAAAGTTTATTCAAATCTTATAAACTTCAAATGTTTGACTCAAGGGAGTAATTCATACAAATCATACAGTGACCATACATGCAGTGAAGTGAAGGAAGCCCTCGTCATTTGCCAAACGCGGTAATACGTTATTCGATGTATTAGTAAAATAATAATAAATTATATATATGTTTTTAACGATTTAATATTAATGTTGAAAAATAAACTTCGATGAAAATATTTTAAAATTAAGTTTGAAAATTTAAATTTTGACGTGGCTGCTGCTGTATGGAGGAAATGATGGGGCTATAAACAAAATATGATGAGCAAACCGCATACACCATTTTTCAACCTGAGCATCATTTATACCAAGTGATGGGCGTATGTCACCATTGTAGAACTTGTTCTCTCCAAACTCCTATCACAGAATGAGCTACACGTCTACGTCCTTTTAGCACACTAGAGGACGGTCAGTTTCGGTTTGCAGTTTACTGTTAACAGGCAACTATTTTCAGTTGAATGCAATTGCAATAAAGATCTCCTCCATCCATTACAAATGAGTTGCCCTTTAAAATTTAAGAATGTTTCCCATATATATGAACACGATGATATTTCTAATTTGGCAAGAATTGATTACAGTACAAGAATACTACTACAGTATATCATAGAAATTCATCTTTGAATTTCCAGTTTTATGTTCCTTGTACAACTTCTCAACCTCGGTGTGGTTGCATCTGAAGCACAGAGCTACTGATAATGTACATAGAAAGAACTTGAAGGGGACAACTGAAGATATAAAAATGAATGTGATTTTGTTTCTGGTTCAGATAATTCAAAGCATCTAGAACATGTGTGGCAATGCTCTGGATTTCTCGGCAAGTACAGCCGACTGCTCATGAAGACATGATGAACTCAGCGTTCCGGTGTCCATGCATCGCTGTCGACATAAACTGTCAGACACCATTGAAATATAAGAAGCATTGTGAGCATGCTTCAATTTGTGAATGCAGAAATAGCTATTCTGGATTTAGAATCAATGAACCTCGTAAATAAATACATTTGCTTTGTTCTCTTGAAAGTAAACTCACCATGACTGTTTTTCTGGCCGTGGATGAAATTTTGGTTCCTTTGGAACTGTTGCTGGTTTTGCAGATCTTTTGGAGAACAAACCAAAGATAATAAAACTGAATATTAGTAACTTGTGAAAATTGTAAGATAATGCCGATGTACTACTGCAAAGTAAATAGACAGTATTGATTTCTTTCGAAGAAAAGACAATACTGATGGTTTCCAAGCAACAACAGACAGTGAAAGGGCTACAAAGAAACTTGGCAAGCTTATTAGTTTAAATTAAAAACTGGATATTCACCTTTTTGGAATGAATGGACGATCAAAGTATGGCATTGGTTGAGCTTTAGGAACCAGCTCTTTCCTGAGTTGCTTAATCATTTCTTCCTCCTCCAGCTTCTGCTGCCGCTCCCTCTCCAGCCTTAGTTGCTCAGCAAACTTGTTCCTTTCTGACACCTGCATTCTCAACCAAGAATACCAAGTTTATACAATAAGTATCGCATTAGCTTGATTTAGATAATCACGATATGTAAGACATATAATGTGTTTGTGGTGTGATCCTCACATATTGATCAAATTCTGCACGCTCCACTGCTCGTACATCACTATGCAGAACAATGTCAACAGGCTCGGTGCTTTCTTTGACTGGTGGCTTTATCAAGCACTGACAGAACAAAATTACAGTCAATTTGATAACTTGCAACTGATTCTTCATCATACTTATTTCAAAAAAAAAAGGTAGTAATAAATCATGCAAACATACTCAATAAAAATCTGGCTATGCTGATTTGCCAACCAATAACTAACCTAGCTGCGATGAGAAAAACCAGGACAACCAAGTGCAAACAACAATTTTCAAGTCTACTATTAGAACAACGACACTTCCTCACTTTCCATACAAATATATATGAGCTAGATTTTACTTTTTGAACAAACAGGTAATGCAGGCCTTGTTTTCAAGAGAAAAATGAGAACGCTCTAGTCTAGACCTACCTCAGGCTCATCAGTTGTCCACGGAAGTCCTTGCGCTATATGTATACGTTGTTGCTGTTCCTCCATAAGCATTTCTTGTACTTTTTGAATAAACTGCTGTTCTTTCGCCCTTCCCCTTAGCTGTTGTAAAAAAGGAGTGATTTATTTTGATGCACTAGTTTATTTGAGATAACAGCTGGAGTTTCTCATCAAAAGAACCATAATCTAGTATATAAAACCTTACAACATCATACAAAAACAAAATACAGAGCAATGCACTGAGCAAATTGTATTTACAATCCAACGAGAAGTAAATCAGAATTAAACCAAAATCACATGCTCACTCAAGTACTTGAAGATTGCACTAAGAATATTTCAGATATATAATAATCTGTCCATAATCATCAGATGCATGTTTTTCATGTTTATCCTTCTACAACCATATAACGAACTCATCAAATGTTTCATAAAATAGGGCTAATTCATAAAAAAGGGAACAATGTCATGTTAACCATTTCATCCAATGTCAATTGATCATGCATTTAGTTTGGACAATAACACTGACTGGAAATGGACTTGACACCTCAAAATTAACACGAATCTAGGCGTATGTTAAGTGGATGTGTCACTGCAGCTTCAACTTAAACTACTAATATATTTCAGTTGTAATTTGGAAAACAAAAAAATTGATGCAGACAGTGTGACACGATATATTTCCAACAGTGATTCATGCAGCATCAAACATATTAGACCTGTCCACTAACAAACATAATCATAACAAAAGCTTCTTGTAAACAGTAGTGCTCGACTTAATATCACGGATGGTTTATCGTTTACCTCGGTTCTCAGCTTGAATGGATGCTGGCTTGTCACCTTCAGCTTCTTGTTCCAACTGCTTCTTAGCGACTCTGATGTCTGATAATCACATAGGAGTGTACATTAACATCAGAGGGCACATGTGAAACATCATTAGCTCCCAAATGAAACGAAATCCATCGTAATCCTCACATTTCGCCTACTCCTGCGCCCCCCGGCCGATGTCCGGCTGTCCCAACTCAACCTGAAAAGATACATAATCTTTTATATTAAATTATTGCATTGACAGCAACCAAAATACAATACATATCCCCCACTTGTTCAAATTGACCAACCTGTCGCTTTTCCCATCAAGTGAAGAACAAAGCATGTTCAGTCCTGTATTCAAGAACTCAGCAGAAGAGGACACCGACACCGGCGGTATCCCTACGTTGCCCTCGCCATCCTCCTTCCATGTCTGAAATCCGGGGAGCGCCCAGGACCCCTCACCGGCCCTATCGGCGTCAGAGGTGGCTCCGGAGATGGAGAGCATGCTCTCGAAGGCCTGCACAAGGTGCTTGACGCGACCAGCGCCAGAATCAGGGACGCTGCTCAACGCCTTGGTCATCACTTTGGTCCTCAGCGCCCTCACTTTGCTGCTTCCCTCCAGTTCCGCAACATCTTCCTCCTCCAAAGTCTCCAAAGCGCCTTTCTTTGCTTCTTGCGCGGGCGCCTTCTCCTCCGCCTCCTCCTTTTGCAACTGCTCCTCTGCTGCGGCGCGCTCCTTGCGGAAGAACTCCTCGTGAGACGCGCGCAGGGCCTCGCGGGCGGCCTCCCGGCACTTCTCGAAGTCGAACTCGCCCCTGCCGCCGCCGCCTCCTCCATTGGTACCGTTGCGCCTCCGCCGCGCCCCCTTCTTCGCCACGAGGAAGCGCCTTTCCCGCGGCGGCGGCGGCGGGGATGGAGCTGGCGTGGAGATCTTCTTCCTGGCGGAGGCAGACTTGGACGCGGTGGTGGGGGACTTGGCGGGCTTCGACGGCGGCGGGGGCGGGGAGCCCAGGATGTTGGGGTGGGCGTTCTCCGAGGCGTGCGAGAACCGCGCGCGGGAGGAGTTCTTGGACGGGGTCCCGGCCTCCCCCGCCGCCGGGGAGCCGGGGATGTTGGGGTGGGCGTTCTCGGAGGCGTGCGAGAACCGCGCGCGGGTGGCGGGTTTGGACGGGGTGGTCCCGGCCGCCCTCCCCGCCGCCGACGTCTTGGTCGGAGTCCTCGCCGTCGCCGTCGCCATCTCTACTGCTCGGAATTCACCTCTAGGGTTTGGGCTTCGCGTGCGTGATGGGTGGGGATTTGGATTTCTTTTGCTACGGTGGAGAATTGGAGATCGGGGGGAGCGGAAGGGGAAGGAGATGGAAAAAGGGAACGTTGCGGCGAGCCTAACGGCTAGTTTCTCGCGATGCGGCCCACCCGAGGTGCTTAACTAGTGGTGCTACTTTCTGCACCTGGGCTGTTTCTTACCCACCACACTGCGATGTAGGCCAGGATCTCGGATGGGGCCCAGTTTCATTGACTCGGGAGTGTGATTGATGTGGGTGTAGGCCGTGTAGCTGCCAGGTGTGAGAGGCTTGCGTGGCGAGAGATACCGGACGTGTGTTGGGCCTGGTTGAATCCATGCCCTAAATTTGTGGCATAGAATATTTAAATATTATTTTTAAATATTAAATATAGATTATTTACAAAACATATTTATAATCGATAGATTATTCATGAGACGAATCTAATAAGTTCCAATTGCATAATATGATGTTACAAATAAATACATTTATTAATCATAGATTTGTCTCGTTAATTTTCTTCAATTTTATAATTATTTTTATAATTAATTTATATTTATTTATTTAAATTGATGTCACCTGAGACACCATTACACCGCAGCGTGGCGTCTTGTCGCTTGACTTGTCAACGGTGAAATAATATCGGTGCAGATTGTGGTAAATTTGAACCCATTTTGATGAAATTATCCTTAGCAACTAAATTTTCTTTGTATCCATCTCAAAAAGAAAAAAATTGTAAGTTTGCTGCATCAAACCGAGCAACACAAACTGTCACAGGCCGCATCAGCCGTCTCCTTGCCGGCCGGGCCCACGGAGAGCGCGCTTGACCATCCTGAGCACAGTCTTGGGCACCGCGGCGACCCAGCTCCCGACCCTGCGGGCCCGCCCCGCGGCGCCCCTACCACCGCCTGCGCCGCCGCCGTCCTCCCCGCTCGCCAGCAGCCGGTTCAGCCGCACCACCATAGCGTTGAGCTCGAACGAGTCGTACAGCGCGCTGCGCCGCTGCAGCCGCCCGCCGACGCCTCTCCCCGCGACCGGGCGCTCCAGCGGCGGGGGCGAGACGACGTCGCGGTCGCAGTCGCCGCCGCACGGCTTCGTCGTCCCCGAAGCCACCGCGCCGCCGCGCCAGCGCGCCGCGGACGCGGGCTGGAGATCGCCTCGTGACATGCCTGCCCGTGTCGCGCGCGAGCACAGCGTGTGGTAAGCGTGGGAGCGCAGCAAATCGACAAAGGGCGAAACATGGGTTTTCACGTAGCAAAAGCGTATGCCAAATTGTCAAGTCCTAAGATGAGCTTCAAGAACAAAACAAAAGCACCATCCTAGAGTAAATCGTGCGACACGCAGCCTAGATTCACATGAACCAAAGATTATCTAGATATAAAACAGTTCTATTATCTAACATAAAATAATCCCAGAGTATATATGGTTACCCAGCTAAAGAATCAGTGAATCACCAACGCATCAGCTCAAGAGATTTGAGAATTGAGAATTGAGAATATGCATTGCCATCACAATTTGGTCTCTGCTGCCAACAAATCCCACAACTGAAGCCCTCTTGATGTTTGAGAATAGAATATACGTTGGCGTCACCATTAGGTCTGTGCTGCCAACGAATCCCCCAATTGAAGCCCCCTTGAGGTTGGCATGTGGCTGCTGAGGAAGGCGTGTTATCTGTTCTTCATCATACAAGGGCAACTTGCAGGTGTCAGTCTGAAGATCAATGGAAATAAGAGAAGTTAGCACAAGCAGGATATGATTGTTTTTCACTACATCCGGGAGAAGCCTGCTCGTTTTGAACACAAATTAATTTTACAGGTTCTTTTAAATTAGTTCAACATCCCTGAAAATGCTCCAAAATTCCCACATTCCAAAAGTTTTGACGCATTGTTAGATTTGGTCCCGTTTTCTTTTAAAATGGGGCACCTTCTTTATATAAAACGAAACGTCAAACGCAAAACCAAACGCACCTTCTTTATATAAAACGAAACGCAACAAAAAGTCGGCAACCGTTCGAAAAAAAATTGACAGATCATTTAATTCAATCCACAAGCGCACCAAAAATCAATTGCCACAAGTAGATTACACATCAAATTTGCGGGAGTAATTCTATCGGTTGATTCAATTTACTTGTCTCATCTCGTTCTGGAATATTCGTAAGTACAAATCACATAACACGTTTCTGAAAAATAAATGGTGGTTATGTCCTACATCAAGTAATTGAAGCTATCAACTTAATCATACAACAAGTGTATATGGCGATTTCTCATACAGCAACACAACACGAGAATCTGAATATTTGCTCAGAATTCCGAAACAACAGCATCCAGATGAAGTAGGACATCTGCTACTCGCACTCACAAGTCCCAAATTCCATGGGGTGGAGAAAACTGCTAGAAACAAAGTTGCAGTAGTTCGACAACCTGACTCTTAGTTTGGCATCACTTGCCCAATAACCGGCGTCCCCGTTGGTTTGCCCCTTTGACTCTGAAGTTCAGTTCATCAACATCATCACCGAAAGCATCCAGTGATTTATTTTGCCTGCAGCAAGATGATAACTCGATCAAATTTTATAAATAGTGAAGTGCACAACTGAAATGTGCAATCTCTTCTATAACATTTTGAAGAAATATCTGGAAGAAATTATCACCTTTCAATTTCTGTGCCCATATCCAGTGCCATACCCTTCAGCTCTCCCAACATGTTACTTAAGTCTGAGAGCGCATCATCCTGCTTTGTTATCTCAACCTAAAAGAAGAAAGTGGTGTGAACTTCCAGAACAAATTACGCATTCTACAATTCATGATTAACTGGGAAGGCAGACCTGAACTTTCTCAATTGCAGTTGCAGGTGAACGATGTACTTGATTTGGAGATTGTTGGCATGTTGAAGAAATTCCTAGCCTCTGCCTCTGTTCCATGTGGTTTGCTGAACTTGTAAAAGAATCATCTGCCGTAACTCAAATGGATCAGTTAAGCACAAGAAAAGAGTCCCAGAAATTAGTCATAATCTAAACCATCATACTTTGTGAAATCGGTCCTTTTATCTGTTGGTTTCTCTTTGGCTTCCATGTCTTGGAAAATAGCCCCCCTAGACTTCCCAGAAGCTTCTCGCTCTGAAGAGACCACAAATTTGGATTTTAGAATATATTTTTTTCTGATGAGGTTAAGAACAAGGGAAAATAATAATATAACTTCAGAAATAAAAGATAACACATAATCTATATCTTGAAAACAAGGCAAGGAAAACATAATTATCTAGACAAGCAAGAATAGGAATAATACTAGCACTTAATAAATCCTCCATTGCTTTTAGCCCAACAGTTGACACGATACAGAGAAAAGAGGGGAGTTAAGGTAGTGAATTAAGGATAGATATGTGCAAAACATCACATACTTATCTTTCAAGAAGTGCATGGAAATTAAGTCTAATGTTTGGATGAAATATTGAAATGATTAATGCAATTCTATAGAGCTTTTCCCCATATTTATGATCAATACTCTTGACAAGAAGATTAAGGATACTTGGGTTCCGCAATATAACTTACCATACTAAGGTCGTGCTCGATATCCGCTGCTACTTGATGAGTCCGGGTGATCTGTTCACCTTGACGATGCAATGTAAGCAGGGTTTTTGTAGCATCTTCTCTGATCGCTTCAGCGGCCCTGACACAATCATTTACTTTGCGTGAGGTTTCTTCTGCTTTATCTACAGCATAGTCCTCCAGCTCTTGCATAGATTGATCAGTGCGTCGCACTGGGACAGATTGTGCCCTGGACGGTCTTGAGGGCACTTCAGAATCAGAGTCAGAATCGAATGGATTTGTCCTGTAGAGAGGAGTGCCTAACGAGGTCTGTTTCGTATCCATTAATATCGGCATCTGTGTTTATTCACTTCAGACACTGGAATGATTTGCAGCAATCTGGTATACAAATGGAACGAAATGGAAGCATCAGAAAATGTCAACTTTGTGAAGTGGTGATGCCTATTGCCTAGTATCCTTTAAAAGAAATTATACACTAGAAAAATGTGTTTAATAGAAATGACGAATGAAGGCTAAATTGCTAACCCACCATCCAGAAGAACATGCATTTACTATGGAAAAGAACAGTGAATTGAATAAGATAACTTTTATGAAAAATCACAATCAAAAGGAAAAGACAACACATAAGCACCTTGCACACATGCTGTCATTCTCTACATGAGTTTATCCAACAGCATACGAGGTGTAAGCAAGACGAGATTGCCAAGAATTTTCCCTAACACAAGCAATGATTTGTAATGTAACTGAGAAAATGAATTGCTAGTAAAAGAAGACTGACTAAGGCCATGACTTCTTGGACTGCCTAGTCCGAAGCTCTAAGTTACGAAATTTTATAAAGTATGAACAGCAAACTGTGGCAAGCACAGTGATGCAGTGATAGTGAATTTGAGCGTGAAAACAACTAGCGCAACAACACATTCCAGTACCAAAAGTCCAACTCTGATCGATTGACCGTCATGTGCAATGCGCCAGATCGTCCAATGGCAATCTGAAAGGGCAATAACAACTTTGAAGGTACAGATGTGCTATCTCCTATCAAAATATCCAAAGATGTGCGTTCTTGGTTACATATGTCCCCCTTTTCTTGCATTTTCTCTGCTATGTAATTAGACATGAGTTGCTGAAGCATTTGAATAAAAAAATACATGGGGCATTGGAGCTCGAACCTATCAAGTTGTTGGTATCAAACCAAGGACATCTAAATCCGCACCAACCAAAGCCATCGCACGCGCGCATCTACCCTAGCACACAAGGGGATCGGGGGAGGCAGATCTGATAGATACTAACTTGCATGCTTTCGTAGATACTGTCCGTATCATCCACGGATGGAAAGAAGAACGGCAAGACGAAATCACAGCAAAACTACAGAAGAAACCCCCTGGATCTCTCTCTCCCGAGGGGAAAACCTTACCCTTACCCCAAAGGGTGGTGACTGCGGCGGAAGGAAGCCGGCAGCGTTAGGGCTCCCTAGCTCGGCACCGGCGAGGGCAACCAGAGCCGCCGCGTAGCCCGCAGGCGACCACGGTGGAGACCCCTCGCTCTGCGGTGACGAGGAGGCGCCGGCGGCGGCGGCGGCGTCGTCCGCCTCCCGTGCGGCGCGAGGAGGAAGGTGAGCACGCGGCGCGCGGCGGAGTCGGCGAGGATAATGTGACCGTTGGAGCCTCTCCAGTCCCAGATGTGTCTTAACTTGTGTCTCATTTATGCAACTGATTCCGGGTATCAGGGTGCACATCCCAACACGGCAAGAAAAAGTGTATAAAAATGACAGGCGGACCCAACTATATGGGCCTTGGGCTAGCAGGCCCATTCCAGGCAGATGTA
This sequence comes from Oryza australiensis, assembly GCA_019925245.2. Taxonomy (NCBI): domain Eukaryota; kingdom Viridiplantae; phylum Streptophyta; class Magnoliopsida; order Poales; family Poaceae; genus Oryza; species Oryza australiensis. Next base: position 8,272,723 of record JAIFGZ020000116.1, on the reverse strand, counting down.
TGGGCTTTTTATTCGGCCAGGCTATATGGGCTTTAAAATCCTTAAAGTCTACAGATTTCTACGGAATTGACGCGGGTCTCAACTTCATCGATGAACCGAAATGTCAGATACAACACGTCCTTCACTCCTAAAACCAGTGTAAACTTAGTCCCGATGCTATTTGGATGACGGCTTCGGCTCACGTAACATCTATGTATTTGGTTTGATTAGGTCTTTGTTCGATATGATGTTGACGTGACAATTACAAAAACGATGAGACTCACATGTCAATGAGTACCCGAGAAAAGTTACAGTGAATCACATATTTCTTTTTTTTCTTTCTTCTCTTTTTCTTTGTCTTTCCTTCTTTCTTGCTTCTTCTCCTCGTTCTCTTTCCGACGCTGGAGATGGACAGGGTGTACACCAACCAACGCGCACCAGCTTGTCGTGCTGCACCCGTTCGGCGTGCGCAAGAACGGCGACATCTGTCTTGTCGCATGCCTCAGATGCCTCTCCCTCGCCGGCGTCGTGCGCCTCTACGGCCAGCCGCTCCTCCCCAGGATGCACTATGTCCGGCACTTCACCGTTGCGCAGCTCGACGGCCTCCAGTAACAGGCGATGAGCATCGTGGTGGCGCGGTTGAGCTGCAATGAGCCGCCGCCCGCCACAGGTGGACGTGAGGCTCTCCTGCGGCGAGGCGACCAACACCGACGAGCTCAACGAGGAGCTGGACATGTTCCCGCCGTCGAGGCCCAATGACGTAGTGCGGACGGTGGTCGGCGACGTGGCGACATGATAGGGTTGGGAAGTTTAGTACCGAAACAAAAAACTGAACCGTATCAAACCGAACATCTTCATTTTTTGTTTTCGGTCTTCTTTTCGGTTTGTGGTGTTACATAAATCGAATAATGTGGTACGGTTTCGATTTTTACTGTATGAAACCGAACCCCTGAAAAAACCGATCCCCAGTTGAGTCGGCCACATCCTATGTATTGCCGAGCCAAGCCAAGCCAAAATCGGGTACCCAGTCGAACCAAGCATCGCCGAGCCAAGCGCAGGGTCCAAGCGAGCGGCCAAGCCAAGCGATTGCCTCCGCCTCGCCGCCTGCCCTCCCTCCTCGCCGCTTTGATGTGTCGTGCCGCCTCTGCGTCGCCGCCTCCCTCCTCGCCGCCGACGACACTCTCCGCGTCACGTCGCCCCGGCCTCCTCCGCGCCGCGCCACCGCCAGCCTCGCTCCCTTTCACGCGGCGAGTGTCGCCCCCTACGCGCCTTCCCCCTCCCTCTACGCCTTTCCCCCTTTGCAGCGCAAGTGGAGCAGCGCGGGTCATGGCAAATCTTGGGGCGACGGCCAATGGGTCGGGACAGTTTGTTTGTGCATGATTTGGTGGATTGGTTGATGTGGTTTGGTTGTGTGATGGTGGAGCAGCACAGGTGGATTAGTTGTGCATGATTCGGGTCAGTACGGTTTTTACCAAGAAACCAAACTAAAAAACTGAAACCGAATCCTACGGTTTCTGATTTTGAACAGAACCGATCGGTTCTTCTTCTTTCGAAAACCGAACTACGTGTAACCGAGCCGAACCAAACCGAACCCTCGGTTTAAACCGAATGCTCAGCCCTAACGCGAGGCTAGTGGGTGCAGTCGCTGCTCGCATGGAAGGACCCAAGGGCGACGATGATTTTCACAACGCTCTGCCTTGTCACGTTTGAAGGATAATGCGTAGGCTATGATAGCATAAACAAAAATTTTTTACCGTGCAATCCAGGAAAGCTTGCAAATAAGGGTCCATAGAATGTTACCAAAAAACATGCGGTGCAACGGAATTAGCCGATCAAATTCTAGCTGACCTCGAGCAATGTTTTGTCGACCTTGCCGACCTCAGACAGCACCTCGTCGACCACTTTGACTTCGACCCGATTCGCCCGACCATGTTGATGTCGCTTCGGTCCGCCCGATCTCGCCGAGGCCGTTCCGATCCGCCTGACCGCTCCGACCTCCCGACCAGTACAACTTTCAACTACCGAGTCGGCTAGTTGGAACTCGGGGATCTTCCAATGTCGCCGACTGTTAACGATCAAATTTGGTAAGCCAACGATCGGATTTGGAACTAAAGCCGAAGCGGATTTGGAGGAGATCGTGGTTCTCAGAGACAGAATGCGTGTCGGTTGAGACCAAATCGGCTAAGGTGTTCATCGGCTAAGACCGAGTCGGATAAGGATAGACGATGTAGCCAATCCCGGTAAAAGGGCATTGGAATCATCATCAGATTCATTTGAAGTGCTTCATGATGATTTTCATGCATGTATAGAGTCCAAAAAAGATAATTGTATCTATTAGTTAGGTTGTTTTAAATAATTTCCTTATAGATTGTGACCTGTAAGAGTCCACCTAGGGGACTTATCCGTAATTTGAATCGTAATAGAGATAGAAATCGTGTCCGACAAGGACATATCATGTATCTGGGTATAAATATGACTCAAGATCTTGTAGACGACAACAATCTCACGTTCAATACACCTTCGGCGTATCGCCACCTTTTTACTTTCAATTACTTCGATGAGTTCTTGCTTTCGAGTTGGGATGTATCGGGTTCGATCTCTGACGAGAGGTAAAGCTTGTTATGACGGCTTGGGCTCTCGGGATTAGTGTTTTCATCTTTATGACACTTTAATCTTGTTTACGTAAATCATCGAGTTATCATATATACTATATAATCTTGATCGATATCGTTGCCTAACCCTAATCGGCTAGCATCTGTTACCAAGCAACAGCCGACAGGGTTAGATATCAATGTCGACCTAGATTATATAGTGTATCCACCATCTCGAAAGGCGTTCATCAACTTGTTTAGATCTTATGCTTCTCTTTATGTTTAGTGTTGAATTGGTTGAGTCTGACCTACTAAGTATTATCTAGAATTATAATATTTATATTATCCTATGATTGCTATTAGAGATAGTATCGGGGTTTCAGCCGATCTAGTCTGATGTAGTTATCTTGTTCATATATGTTTACTTGATATGCTAAATCTGTCCTTTATATTAAGATCTCACTGTGATGAAATATAAAGCTTGTTATCGATCTGTTAGGTTATCTTAATACTTGATCGGTTCCTGTTTAATGTATTTAATCTATATTGATATCTTAGTATCAAGTGGTATTGGAGTACTAGCCGATACATGTTAGATTTATGACATCGGTTATGCTATAAATACATATAATCTTTGACTTAAAGTACTTTTAGACATAAATGATTTATATTGTCTCGGCATACTGCCGATCTATCTCAGTCACTTGGTCTAAACGTATTTTGAGACCTAGATTATATACTGTTGATATCTACAGCCAATCGAATGGATTTAATTTTCACTTTGCCGATTCAGTGCATATTGCATCAGCTCGATATTAAATGATACGTCATCGGTCATACCCGATCGGCATCGTTTATGAATTTAACTCTGTTTTCTTTCTTTAGTTTCTTGTTGGTTGCAGGATCAAACCAACTGGCACGTCCTTGAAGTCCCAAAGCAAGATTACAGACCTGCACTAGAGCTAAGCAAATCTCTCAGGCCAGTGCATTTATTTTCAACACCGACACCGACTTTACACCGCAACGTAGCGATGTCTCTACCGGTATCCACACATCTAGAGAGGGAAGACTGAACACCCGTGTGCTAGCACACGATGCACGGCTAGGGTTTTGGCTCGGACGTGGACTAGGGTTTCCTTGGAGAAGTTGATCTGGCTTAGAAGTTGTGCACATTGATCTTCACCCCTTGCCCTCCTTATATAGAGTTGGCCGACTGGGCCTAAAGGCACATCGGGACTCTATATTCGTTCGAATCTCTATCCGATTGAGCCACATCTGAGTCAAACTCGAATATATGTTCCAACCCGTTAAGTGTGCGACCCAATAGGTTCATGTACACTTGGTTCCGGCACGAGAACACCTCTCAGCCGACCCTGACAATAGTGGACCCTAGCAGAACATATTGACACCAAAATATACAAAGATCACATGGCTGAACCTGTAATGTGTGCACAAATCCCTTTGCCTCATGATATTAATTAAGCTATAGGCAAGACTCATGCCATCCTATTATTAGCTTAATCATTTATTCGATCTCATATTGGATTATGTATCTGATGATTGACTCCTCAATCACATCGGCATGGTCATGCACTTCCATAATCTATCAAATCGAGGGGCCAGAGATATCTCTTTCATAGGCGGCGCAAATTTCATCTTGATCATTCAAATCTCACTACATGTTTCATAACAAATCCGAAAACTACTTTCATAACTATCCTGTTACGGTATAACGTTTGGTAGTCCCTAAGTAAACCACTACATATGTTGGAATCTATGATGATCTCAAGTCCAAGGACTTTACACCAATACTACTTGAGACCAACTAATGACACATTAATTCCCTATACGGTCTCAAGGTGGGTCTATTCAACAACATGTTCTCTAACATGTGTTCACGTTTATTGATTTAGTATCTCCATACCATGATCCTTGAGACATGATCAACAACCAATACACATGTTGATCTTAGAATCATATTCATTTCATAGATATGATATATGATCGTAGATCATTTAGAAATAGATTTATATTACATAAAGAGTCTCATGAATAAGTCACATACTTATTGATCAATACTAATTATCTATAATAACAATTTATTCATTAATATATAAATATTGACCATGATATCCAACATCTTAATGTTGTCTCTAGGGCATATCACTAACAACGTTTTTACGTGGTGGCACTCGTTGCCGAGCTATACCTACTCCGCCACCCACGGTCCTTGCCAATCCTTTGGTCCTTGCCGTCGTCGAGAAGAGAACGCGGAGAAGAAGCAAGAAAGGAGAAAAGAGAAAGAAAAAGAGAAGGGAAGAAAGGAAAAAGAAGGTGGGACCTACCATAATTTTTAATTTCTAATAGAATAATCATTGACATATGGGTCTCATAGTCTTTTTTATAATTGCAAGTGTCATGTTAATGCCGCGTGAGATGGGGGATCCAATCAAACTAGCCACATAGATACCACGTCAGACAAAACCGCCATCCAAACCATCTTGGGACCAAGTTTGCACTGAGTTCTGGAGTTGAAAGATGTGTTATATGTGGTATGTTGGTTCAGGGATGAATTTCAGACTCGGTGTCAAATTGAGAGACCTAAAGTGATCTTATTCCGATTTGTGCCATGGAATGGAACGGTTCAGTGTCATTTTCAAGCGGGAAAATATGTTTTTTAAGGGAAAAAGTCCAATTTGACTCCCTCAAATATAGGTCAAATTTAATTTGTATCATTCATTCGCAAAACCGGGTATAACGACTCCCTTATCTGTTAAAACCGATAAAAAATACTCCCAAAGCACTACCAAGGGATGGTTTTCGCTGACGTGACATCCACGTGACAACATTGTCATTAAAAAAAATTAAAAAAGTAAATATGGACCCACATGTAAGTTACTATCTCTTAGCTCCTTCACCACCCCCATCTCTCTTCCCTTTCTCACCACACATACTGCCGGTGCTCGGCGTCGCCCGCCATGGACCTTTGCATCGCAGTCTCACACGGTCACGGCCGATGGGCACCGGTGAGGAAAAGAGATCCGCGGCTGATCTGCATAGCGGCCGGGATCGAGCAACCTTGTCGCCATATTCTACCACCATGTTCTGCCCCGCACCGCCAAGATCGAGGACACAGTGCCCAAGCTCGCCTAGGACGACGATGAGGGCGACCATGGTTGGCGATAGGGCCATGTTCCTTTCACCTGCGGTGCATGCATCGTAGGTGTGTTGTCGTGGTGTGGGATAGAGAGTGAGGGAAAAGACAGGGGAAGAAGATGAGAGTGGCATGGATGGGTGGAAGATGAGAGTGGCATGGACGGGTGGATAAGCTCGAGCTCAAGGGGTTCGCCAGACATCGCCGATGCCATCGGGAGCTCGAGCTCCCGCGACATTGCCGAAGGAAGAGGAGAGAGATATTGAGGAGAGAGAGGGAGAATGAAGAAGAGAGGGAGAGTGAGGATGACATGTGAGCTCTACAGAATATTCTCATCTTTATTGCTGACTCAGCGTTTTTTTAATCGTGGTCAACATGCCACGTCAACCAATACAACGTTGTAACCTTTTTTAGGAGTTATTTTGTATCGGTTTTAATAGTTGGTAGAGTTATTATATCCGATTTTGTGGTTGAAAAAGATACAAATCAGATTTGGAAGTCAAAGTTGATTTTTTTTCCTTTTTAAAGCTGTCTTACTATCTCATACTTTGTGCATGTTTGGAGAGCTCACATTTCAATTTTTCATTCACATCTTGAGAAGATACAATTACAGATTATAGAAAATGAACTAGAAGCTTTAGGTTCTCAAAATCAGCTAGTTTTTTCTCAAAATCTAAAGCTTACCAAACATAACATTTGTCAGTTTTAGCTGTAAATAGTGATTCATATTTTTCATCTCAAAATAAATAAATCTATGATAAAATAAGACATTTTATATTATAATAAATCTGGACATATTTTTGTCCATATTCGTTATATAAAATTTTAGTTATTTACTTTAGTTCGGAGGGAGTACTTGCGGTACGAATCCATCCAGTCTTTTGACGAAGATTGGGTTGTCTCCCATTGTTGTGAATGCGAAACACAGAAAGCCTTGTTCGTGAAAGAGAGTAATAAAGCCGTTCGGTACACAGCTCGGCCACCTGTCGATCTGCCGATGGCCACACCCACAAACTCCATCCGAGCAAGTATCAGAAGATTAACGTAGATAATACGCGTCATTAAAACGACTAATCAACACCTAAAACACACAAGACGAGAGCGCGCCAATCTCAGATTCTCAGCTAGCAAGATCGATCACTCGAGGGTGGTGCCGTCGGCCTTGCGCACGGCGACCTTGAGCACGTGGTCGTCGCCGCCGCGGCGGAGGTCGCCCTCGCGGAGGACGCGGAAGAAGCAGGTGTCGCCGACGGCGAGGCCGTTGTCGACGCAGAACCGGTGCCACCCGTACCGGAACGCCGTGCGCTGGCCGCGCTCCCGCCTGCTGTGCTTCAGCCTCACCGTCCACGGCTCCCCGCGCATCCGCAGCACCACCTTCTCCCGCTTCGCGTACCCGTGCGCCTCCTGGAACTCCACCGGCACGTTCTGCATGCACCACCCACCCCACCGCCGTCGCCGTCGCCGGCCGCCGGTTGGTTAGCTACTTAGCTAGCAATAGCATATGTCGATTGGCAACAAGAAGTGGGCGGGCGGGAGAGCTCACCAGGTACTGGGCCTGCTTCTCGCCGAGGTTGCACTGCCGCAGCGTCACGGCGAACTGCGACGTCGCCACGTCGCCGCCGTCCCCGACCCCTTCCACCGCCTCCGCATCGCTGCCGTCGCTGCTGCTGCTGCTTCCGCTGTCTACACGCGGGACGAGAAAGCGACACACAGGTCAGTCATTGTGTCATGTCAGAGCGAGGGAGGAGGTGACGGCGGCCGGCGGCCGCCGAGCAGAGCTTAATTACCGGCGGCGTCGTGCTGGCGGCGGTAGTCGCGGCGGCACATGGTCTCGTCGAAGACGGTGACGGTGAACTCGGCGGCGCCGTCGTAGCGGAAGACGAGGAAGTGCCCGTCCCGCAGGTCGTGGGCGCGGGCGAACTCCTGCCAGCCGCGGCCCAGGTACACGTCTCCGTTGACGTCGTCGCCGACCACCTTCACGTCCCACAGGCGCCGCCCCGCGCCGGCGACCCGCAGCTTCGCGTCCCGGAGCTCCCGGTCCCAAATCTCCCTCGCAAACTTGTCAGGCAGCTTCTGCACCACCACGGATCGATCAAACACACACTACTTCTGGCAAGCTACAAGAAACGCAAGAATCAAAAAAAGTTTTACCAGTTTCGTTCTGGAGGATCCAGGCAGGATGATCTTGAAGAACTCGAAGTCAGGCAACCGAAGGTTAGCCATCTGCTCCTCCATTCTCGAGCTAGAATATGAAAGATCAGACCAGCAAGCAGGATGGGCGAGAACTAGAAATTCAAGAACGCAAGTGCACCAAATTTAATGATCTTGCGTTTGAGTCAGATCATGAGAAAGATAACTCCAAGCAAAAACAAGAAATAAAATTGGTGGTAAAGGATGCTGAACATCACAGAACCTACCTTTGATTCGATGCCTCTGACGACGCAGTTCACTTCCTGTGATTTTAGACGCTGCACTTCGTGTGATGATGCAAGATATAAGAAAAGGATGAACTTTGCTAGGCCAGCTGGACTAGTGGGTGAGCTCAATGGTCAGGTCTTTCTTCCACAAGCTAGGCTAGCCAGGTCAATTTTTTTTAACGAAAAATGATATGATTGTGCTTTTTCATTGAAAAAAGTGGTAAAAAATATAATCCTAAGGCAAATCAAAGAAAAAATAAGGAAAACTGTAAAAACTATACAGGGATAGATATAAGCTCGCTCAAACGCCTCGCTCCTGCTAGGACCCATAGTTTTGTCTCCTCCTTAGTCCTTGTCAGAAGATAGTCTGCCGTAGCCTCCTTGTGGTCGAAGATTCTCCGGTTTTTTTCCTTCCAAGTTTCTCACGCCACCAGCATGATAAGGGATCTGAGCCTTTTCTTTAGCATTCCAGCTGTGCTCGCTAGACTTTTCCACCAATGTTATACTGAGTTTGTTTGTCCCCACTGGGCGGGACTATTTGCAAATAGCCTATCCATTCCGCTATCATTCGCCAGATCCTCCTGACATATCCACATTCCGCAATAAGATGCAAGGCCGTCTCAGGTTCTTGTAGGGCTGGGCAGATTTAAACCAAAAACCAAAAAAACCCAAACCGCATCGAGCCAAACCGAAGTTTGCGTTTTTTCGGTTTTCAGGTTTGGGTTCGGTCCATGGTGTTGCAAAAACCGCATAGTTTGGTTCAGTTTCGGTTTTTAATGTGTTAAAACCGAACCCCCGAAAAAACCGATTCTCTTCGGCTGCCCATATCCAATCGAGCATAGCGCGGAAGAAACCAAACCGAGCAGAGCGCAGCACAGAGAGGTCCGCGCCAGCCCAGCCCCGGTCGGCAACCTCCTCCCTCCGCGCCGGCGCCGCCTCGGCCGGCGGCCACCTCTCTCCGCGCCGCCCCGACCACCTCGCTGCGCCTACGCCGCTTCACCGCTGGAGAGCTCGATGGTGCACGCCGCACACGCCGCACGCCTCTGCTGCTTCTCCTCTCCGCTGCCATCGGTTTTTCGGTAAAAAACGAAAACTGAACAAAAAACCAAACCTGAATTTTACGGTTTCTAGTATTTACGAGAACCGATCGTTTTTTACTTTGTGCCAAACCAAACTTTGTGTAGAAAAAAAACCGAACTGAAGTGTCGGTTTTAACCAAATGTTCATCCCTAGGTTCTTGACAACATAAGGGGCAGTGCCCATTGTTCTACCAACTCCTTGCTGCTAGTCAGTTAGAAGTCCAAACTCTGTTCTGAATAATTAGCCAAGAGTGAAACTTACATTTTTGTGGTGCCCAAACTCTCCTGATGATGGCATCAAATGTTGTGCTAGCCAGGTCATATTGCAACAATTATGATATCTCTTCACCCATCCAAGCAAAGGAAAAAAAACAAACAATGCAGCATCTCATCATAGGCTTTGTTAAGGGTCCTCGACCTCAAGAAGCATTTTCCATTGTCTGGCCAGAATTAGCATGACACTTTTGCCTTGCACCACTACTGATGTTTAAATCAGTTAGCTTTTGCTGTTTTGACGGAGGGAAAAAGAAGCATATATATTACATGCTGTAAAAGTATCAAACATATTTGATTTTCTAAAAAGCAGATGTTATTATTTCTTAATTTTCAGCTGACGAGTTATTAAATTCTTCTGTTTATATGGTTACCTCATCTAGCATAGCCGACATGGAGAAGAGAAGGTACCCACTCTAGCGTTCAGGAGTACTATTGCTATATTCACGCTTCATAAATAGATCAAAGTCTAGTCTTCATGTTATTTTTTCTCTTGCACCATTGGAGTTGAACTCCTGCTGAAGGGTATTCAATACTCATGGGTCATAACTTGCATTCATTAGCAATCAGCAGCAGCAGTACTAGAAAGATGTCCCTTACTGGTAGTAGATCAAAGATGGTGATGTACACCTAATTCATTGAATATTTGCAAAAATTACACAGTTCATTCATTGGTATGTGTTATACATTTATTTGTTTCTTTACCAAATCAGAGTACGGAAAAAACTAATATATACACTAGATTTACAGTTGGTTTTTTGACTAATGGGGTAAATAGAAACTAAATAAAATTTCTGAAAAACTAGTTCAAATCAATGCCTTCATCCAGTGCTGTGGAACTCATCATGACATTTGAATCAATCTGTTTGTTAAATTTTTTCTTTCGGCGTGCCTCAAATTCCGTAAAGCCATCCATCTTCAACAGGCAAAGAAAACGAATTATAATTGAATCAATATTAATCAAATTACAAGAATCTGTATAAGCTTCATGCCACTAACTTGTTGAAACTGGTCCATCGAGATTGGATTGTCATGCAACGATATGTTCTGAAGAGCCTTGCAGTCTTTCAGTAAGTTTTGGGGAAGCTGTCAGGGAGAGTCAAAGTTCAGAGAATCTTGCTTATTATTTTGTACGTTAAAAGTTGCCAACCATTTAACCAGGATATTTCAAGTCTAAATGAATAGTCATTATTCACTGACTTTCACCCTAAACCTTCCAGGTTCAAACACAGAAGTAATCAAAGAGGGAAAAGCATATTCATAAGTTAGTACCTGACGAATTTTATTCCCGTTCAATGAGAGGGATTTGAGGCAAACAAGGTTACAGATTGATGAAGGCACATCTTCAATTGAATTTCCTGAAAATGTTTTCGTGAAGGTTATCTAAGATGATGCATCAAAAATGAAAACCATGATGTGCTTTGCATATGTTTTTAAACGACATATGAATAGCTGGATCGTGTTTGATTTAGATGACAAAAGGTATCTAAAAATGGTTCTGGCATTGCTTTCCCAATGGAATATCAGGTGGTATAGCATACGAGATAGGAAATTATATGTTTTTTTCAGGTGATTCAAGATGTTTTTTTTTTGTGGCAGCAGTATAGCATTAACATGGATGCATCTGAACAGGGTGCAGAGAAAATAGAAATGATATGATGGTACCATTGCAAAAAACTGATGGACTTACCATTTGCCTGCAATTCTTCCAGGGAACTGCAACCTCCAATTGATTCAGGAAGTGCAATTAGTTTGTTGTCAGATACATTGAGTAGCAACATCTGCATCAGGAAAAAAAAGGTTGAAAAAACAGTGATGAGCACAGCATAGTCTCCATTATTAAAACAAGTTTGAAATACTTACTAGTAAAGAAGAAACTTTATGGAATTTAACAAGCTACGTAAATTTCATACAAGAAAATATAGAATCAAGGGTTTACTTGATTCTGACAGGGAAAATAAAAAGAAGGAACAGCTTTGTAACTCTGAAGGCATTCATGCTATACTAAGAAAAAAAGTTTTGAGAAGACAAGAAATTCTTTTGTGCCTAGAAAAGTTGCTTTTCAAAGATATATAAATTTAACATCTTGAATCGAATAAGAAACTTACATTGCACAAATCTCCTACACTCTTAGGCAGGCGTGATAAAGAATTCTGAGAAATAGAGAGTTGTTGAAGATTTGATAGAGAACCCACTGGATAGAATGGAAGAAACAAGTTAGGACTTAGAAGTGGGAATTGTAAGTATAATATTGCAAAAGTCAATAAATATCTACTAGCTTGTTGCTAGGATTAAGATTATACATATGGAAAAAGTACAATCATTATCTAAACATATAAATAAAAATAGCATTAGGTTTTTAGAACTAACATTCTTCAGGCAAGACAGAGATCTTATTTCTGTCAAGTGTGAGGATTTTAAGATTCCGCAGGTATCCAATGTTAGCTGGGATGTTTTCAACCAAATTACCAGCCAAAACCTACAGGAACAGAAAAGAAATAGTAAAGTTCAATGTCAAGCAAAGAAGAACCATTTCTTAAATATACATGTCTCTTAGTCACTTATAAGATGAACCAAATCATGATTTCTATTAACATTAACTCTTACAAGTCTTTGCATATTCACGAGTCTGCCAACTTCCTGGGGAATCTCAGCTGCAACATAAAAGATAATTAATTGATATTTCTCAAGATATAGAAACATCAATGTAAATACAGTGTGTGCGAAGCCATCTCTGCCCCGGCCGAAGCCAGCCACCGCCGAAGACATCGTCGACAAGGCGCCCGGAGGTCCGCCTGCTTCTTATGCCAAATGACCAATTATGGGCCTCCTTTGTAAGGGAGCCGAGAACTAGGTTGCGCCGTCCCCCACTCCGTCCGCATGGCCACTCCGCCCGCTGCTGGCCACTCCGGCCGCGGCGTCCACCTAGCCAAACCTCCCCGGCAACAGATTCGGTTCCGTTCAATCATGTCCCTGCCTGGAAAGCGTTCCTGGAGTGAGGTAGTCGAAAGAGAGGTAGCAGCCCCGGTCCTCGAGACAGGGGGCGGTTGGATTGAAGTAAAACGCAAAGGCAAAAGGCATTCATGGCGGTCGGCTAGCGACTCAACCACCAGGGCACCAAGCACATTCAAGGCTCAATGCCCCGTTCCCTGTTGGCTTCAAGGCCGCTGCTTCAAGTGTCTTGGCATTGGTCACCAAAAGAACTCCTGCGCGCTTCAGACCTGCTGCTTCATCTGTTGGTTCCAGGGTCACCTCGCCAAGAACTGCCCTAGCTCCAATTCTAGAGCCCCAAAGTTGAGCGAGAGGGCAGGGCCTCGTCAAGAAACTCCTAGAACTAGCCGAGGGCTGGTTTTGCAAGGAAACCAGCCGCCGCCGAAGCCATCTCTGCCCCGGCCGAAGCCAGCCATCGTCGACAAGGCGCCCGGCGGTCTGCCTGCTTTGGGGAAGCAAGCTTGCCTGTCCTCGGCTGACGACATGACGGGCTTTCAGATCTACAGTCAACAACCAGCCAAAGTAGATGAGGAATGGCGCACGGGCAATCCTGATTTGCGGCCAACCAGAGGTCGATGTGCTGTGTCTTGGTCGCAGCGCATGGTGGAGAACGAGATGTTGCTTGAGCAGAAGGCATTACTGGCGACAATTTTAGGCAGACAGCCAGTCGTCTCCCCCAATGACATGGTGGAGCTCATTGTTGCCTGCGGGGTTCGACCTTCAAGCTTCAGAGTCGAGGTAACAACTCCTAAAGATTACTTGGTTGTCTTCCATAGCGCCCGGGACAGAGATTGGGTTCTAGAGCATTCAAGGCAAGTGCATTGCAAAGATGCCCCTGTTGCCTTCAAGAAGTGGGATCGAAGGCTTCAAGCTGAAAGCAAGAAGTGGCAATTCTTCACTAAATTATCCCTAGAGGGCCTCCCGCAGCACGCTTGGGAGGAAGGTGTCGTATCGATTTGTGCTCTGGATGGGAAACTCGTTGAAATGCTCTCTCCTGCTAATGCCCGCGTTCTTACCGTCTTCGCCTGGCTGCAGAATCCATCAAGAGTCCCAAAGATCCTGGACGTTGAAATCCCAGAGCGCGCGGGAGGAGGCCCGCCGCGCTGGGAGTTCTTCCCTGGTGATCTGCTCATCCCAAAAGCACCATTGCACAAGAGAACCCTAACCTATGAAATCTTGGTGCACATTGAGGAGCTGATTGATCCAACACCAATTCATATTGAAAGTATCATGGGCACCGTTTATGAGGGTTATTTTGACGATGACATCCGAGGAGAGTCAATTTCTCATGTTGGGCGGGAAGGGTTGATGGTTCAGGACCCTGGTCTTCGCAGATGGGTGGAGGTCACACGTTTGGTGGAGCTTGGTCGGCCGGAGGCCTCCGGGCCGTTCTTGGTCTGCCTTTCGGCTACCATTCCGTGCAACAGTTCGCGCGGGCGGAGTCGACTCGATCACCGCTCTGCCTCATGCTCCGCCGCTGCTGCAGGTAGGAGCTTCACAGCCCTCGTCTCCTCTGGCCATTGGGCAAGATTTTTCAAGCCAGTTCCAGCAGGCAGCTCCCAAAGCTTTTGCTGGGGTTTCTTCCTTCGTGCCAACGGTTCTCTCTGAAGAAGAACAAATGGGTCTACATCTGTTGCCTGATGATGCCAGAGAAGTACCTCAGCAAGAGAATCTCCAGCTGACTGAGCTCTCGGAGCTAGAGTTGATCGCCGCCGGCCAAGTCCTGGAAGCCACCCAAGAGAGTTCTTCCCTTGCCTGGTCAATGGCAAAGGAGGTGGACGAGGTCCACGGTGCACTTTCCCAGCTGTGTGCCAGCGCTCCGGTCTCTCCACCAGTCTCGAGGCAGTTGAGATCAGCAAGCGTGCCTGAAAGTGCGGCGTGGCCACAGTGCTTGCAGCAACCTGCATTGATGGCGGGCAGTTGGGCGCTGGGAGACGGGAGAATTGAACAAGAGGGCGGGAACCTTGCGTGCCTCTCTGCCCTGATGCTTTTTGAACTTGGGCCTAGAGAAGAGCAAAGACCGTGGGCCGAGCAGCAGCCGAGGCCCATCTTGGTGAAGGCGGGCGAGCTAGGGCTGCTGGTTGCCCCCTTTGCTCGGGTCTTCACCAGGCGTAGAGGCGGGCGACAAATTCCCAGCACATCGTTGGACGGGCTACAGTTATCTATCTCTACACCGACCGCCACTGCTGCAGAGGAACTTCAGGGATTTGACTCTCAAATCTCTGAGCAGATTCAATAGCTTAATTTTGCTCTGGCAAATGGTTCCCAGCCGGTTTCTAATTGCTTAATCAACGAAGATCAACGCGGTATTCTTGCTGTGCAAACCTCTGGTGCTCGACTTCAGGCCTTCAAGGAGTTTCTCTATTCCCCCTGATAATCCAATCCTCGCTGCGAAGCCACCGTCGCCTCAGCCCATACTCAAAGGCAGGCGCCGCAAATCAATTCCACAGAACTTTCTTCCTTGGAGAAGCCCACGTATCATAGCGCAAGGGACAGGCGCAAGACGCCATGTGATCACAAAAGCTCAGTCTGTCACTATGAAGAAGTTGGGGATCATTAGTGAAGCTGAAGAAGCCTCAGCGCCGACACTGCAAAAGTTCGCAGATCTATTCAACAACCCTCTCCCCCGGCACCATCTGGAAGCACTAGCAGAGTTGTTAGATCTGCGACTTGAAGATGACTCACCTGCGCTCCTTGAAGCGGATTGTCTGCGACCTGAAGCGGACCAGCCTCGCCCCCCTTTGTCGCGGCCTGAAGCAGAGGCCCTGGCGGCCTCGGCCTGAGTGCTTCTCTCTGTTCTTGGAGGGGGAGGGGGGATGGGGTGTCACGTGTGTGTGAGTAAAGCCTGTGTGTTTCTTTTTGTACCATGACAAGTATCTCTTAGGAATCTCCCTCGGCGGATTGTCTTTCTTTTGGTCTTCTCAGTCGGAATGTCGGAGGTCTGAACAACCTAGATAAAAGGGCGGTGGTCAAGGAGTCTATCTTTTCTTCTGGGGCTTCTATTGTTTGTTTACAAGAGTCTAAATTGGCAGAGGTATCTCTGAATGATGTTAGTGCTATTTGTGGTCCTCTTTTTGGCAGTTTTGCTGTCCTCCCTGCCGAGCAAACGAGGGGGGGAATCATCGTAGCGTGGAAAGACAGTGTGTTCCAAGGATCTGTGATTCATACAGGCCGGTGGTCCATTACAATTCAGCTTGATTGGTTCTTGGGGGAAAGGATGTGGCACCTGACAACAGTATACGGGCCACAACATGAAGATGAAAAGCTGCTATTCCTACAGGAACTGACAGAGGTCAACAGGATTTGTGCAGAGAATTGGATGGTAGTAGGAGACTTCAATTTAATCGCAGCTGCTTCTGAGAAGAATAATGGGAGAATTAACAGGAGGTTAATGGGTGCGTTCAGAAACAAGCTCAATGAGCTAGAGCTTAGGGATATGTATTTGTTTGGAAGGCGTTACACTTGGAGTAATGAACAACGGCAGCCAACTCTAGTCAAATTAGACAGACTGCTTGTCTCTACTCAATGGGAAGAGAACTTTCCTGACTCCCACTTACAGGCTCTTAGCTCCTCCATCTCAGATCACTGTCCACTCTTACTAACTTGTGGAAGTGGTTTCAAATCACAGAGAAATTTCAGATTTGAATCCTATTGGCTGAAACTTGAGGGTTTCCAAGAAGTGGTAAAAGAAACTTGGGAAAAGGAAGTTAATGCAGAAGACCCTTATGCTGTCCTGTATATCAAAATGGCTCGGCTGGCCAAAGCACTCTCTAAGTGGGGGCAGAAAAAGATAAGCAAGAATAGACTGCACATACAAATTGCCAATGAACTCATTTTCAGATTTGATATAGCACAGGAGGAAAGACTACTGTCAACAGATGAGAGATCTTTCAGAGCTATGCTTAAAGGCAGATGCCTAGCCCTTGCATCATTGGAGAGAATCAGATTAAGGCAAAGAGCGAAAGTTAAGAATCTCAGCGAGGGTGAGGCCACAACCACCTTCTTCCGGCTTAAAATGATGGCAAGAAGCAGAAAACGGTTGATACCTCGCCTTGAGCATAATGGGGTGACTGCTGCAAACCAGCAGGATATGCAAAAAATTGCTTGTGATTTCTTCAAGTCAATTCTATCTGAGCAAAGTGATGAGGGACCAAAATTGGGCCTTAACCTTATAAACCTCAATTTGGCAAAAGCTGATCTGCCTAAGCTAGAGGAACCATTCTCTGAAAATGAAGTTTGGATGGCAGTGAAAGACCTCCCTAAGGAGAAATCCCCTGGGCCGGATGGCTATACTGGTGCTTTCTATACAGCTTGTTGGGATATTATTAAATCTGATGTAATGGCGGCTTTGCTTAAATTCTGTTCGGGTAACTCGCAAAACCTAGAAATCCTCAACTCAGCGGTCATCACCTTAATCCCAAACAAGGAAGATGCAACTTTGGTCAGTGACTTCAGACCCATCAGCCTGATTCATAGCTTCGCGAAGTTGGCAGCCAAGCTAATGGCCTAGAGACTGGCTCCAAGGATGTCGGAGTTGGTTTCCGAAGTTCAGACTGCTTCTATAAAAGGAAGAATCATTCATGAAAGCTATATTCTTGTCAAAGGACTTATACAAAGGCTCCACAGGCAAAAGAAAGAGAGTGCTCTGTTAAAATTAGATATATTTAAGGCCTTTGATTCGGTCTCTTGGGCCTTTCTCCTAAACATGCTAAGGTCAGGGGCTTTGGAATCCGGTGGAGGAGATGTTTAGCGGCGCTGTTCCAATCCTCGGAAGCCAGTGTTCTGTTGAATGGTTTTGTCTCTGACCCCTTCAAACCAACAAGAGGCCTTAGACAAGGCGACCCTCTATCCCCCTTGCTGTTTGTCCTAGTGATGGATGTGTTGCATGCTTTGGTGCTGAAGGCTAGTGAGAGAGGTCTACTTGCACCTCTGGCCAAATCAAGGAATAGAGCCCGGGAGCTGATGCCAAATATTTCTATGTTTGCGACGACGCAGTGATCTTTTTCAGGCCAATTGCTTCTGAAGCCAACACCTTGAAGAGTATCCTTGATGTTTTCGGCCAGGCAACAGGTTTGAAGACTAATCTAGCCAAAAGATCAGTGACTCCGATACACTGTTCAGAGGAGGCACTGGTTTTAGTTCAGCAAATCCTGGGATGTGCAATCAAGTGCTTCCCTTTGGTCTACTTGGGACTTCCTCTTTCGAAGTGCAATCCAACCAAAACTGAGCTGCAGCCTCTCATGGATAAGCTGTCCCGGAAAGTTGCTGGCTGGAAACCCAGGCACATTGCTGTTGATGGACGTCTCACTTTGGTCAAGTCAGTTCTTTCGGCTGTGACTGTGCATTTCATCACTGTCTTGAATCTGCCTAAGTGGGCAGTCAAGGAAATCAATCGAAAATGTAGGGCTTTTCTTTGGAAAGGGCAGGAAAAGGTGCATGGAGGACAATGTTTGGTTTCTTGGGCAAGCATCTGTGCGCCATTCAACAAAGGGGGCTTAGGGGTCAAAGATCTACACTTATTCGGGCTTGCCCTTAGGTTGAAATGACCGGTGCTAAGAGCCGAGCAGCAAGAAAAACCTTGGATGAAGGCATGTTCCAATTTTGACCAAGAGGTGCAGCTCAACTTCAACTGGATGGCGCGCTATGTCCTTGGCGACGGGAAGAATACTCCTTTCTGGACAGGGGACTGGTCTGGAGAGGGTAGCATTTTCCTCAGATGGCCAGCCCTAAAATCCTTTGTTAAGTGTTCAAATTTGACAGTGGCTCAGGCGAAGTTGAATAACAGGTGGGTTCGAGAAATCAATGGAGCCCTGACCAATGAAGCTATGGGGCAATTCTTCCAACTTTGGGATGAAGTCCAGGGAATCACTCTTGTACCGGAGCCGGATGCAATCCTCTGGAAACCAGCAGCTGATGGGAAATTCTGAGCAGCAACAACTTCATGTTTTTTCAGGTTAGGGAAGATTGTGCTTATGGTGAGATTCTGTGGAAGTCCAAGACACCGGCAAGAGTAAAATTTTTCATTTGGTTGGCTTTGAAGAATAGATGTCTAACCGCGGATGTCCTTGCGAAGCGTAATTGGCCGCATGAGGATACCTGTGTTCTTTGTCAGCGTGTACCGGAGGATGCGCACCAACTGTTTTGCATTTGCTCTTATACTGCTACTGTCTGGAGCCTGCTGAGAAACAGGATTGGAGTGCACTTCCCTCCGCCCTCTGAGTCAAATGACTTGCTTTCAGATTGGTGGATGTGTGCAAGGGGCTGTTTTCGGAAACGCTACAGAGAATCTTTTGACATGTTGTTTATGCTGTCCTGTTGGAAGGTGTGGAAGGAGAGAAATGCTAGGATTTTCGAGAAACAGAGCAAGCCCCCGTCGGCACTGGTTGATGATATCAGGGAGGAAGCTGCAGTATGGAGGGAAGTGAGGCTATTCCCAGAGGGAGCTGATCCAGTCGTGGCGATTTCCGATTAATAACTTTGTTCAGATAGCCGGTGGGTGACCACTGGGAGGGCAGCCGTCAGCTGACGAGTTGCAACTTCTTTTTTTCTTTGTTCCCTCTTTGTAGGTTCGTCCAAATTTGGGGAAAGCTTTCTTGCGCCCTAAATGCCGCATTCTATTGTCGTTGTAATCGAACTCTACAACCACCCTCTTTAACCCTTAATGAAATTGGTTGACGGCTTCTTCCGTCAACCCGACAAAAGAAATACAGTGTGCCGTTCAATTGGACTTATTTTTCTACCCAAACTGTCAAAGAAACCCTGCAAGGGAAAAAATAATTTGCCGAATTGTTGCTGACTTGCTTCAAGTGTATGCATTTGTTAGTGAAAAAAAGGAGCACGCATAAATTTTCCTCCTATCTGATACTGATGTGCATAATAAAAGAAAGAAAGAAGCAATGTGTGACTCCAAACTAGTTTCTTCCTGACAATATATGAGAAAAAAAGAGAGAACGTATAGATACTAGCATTGCAGATTACCAAGATATGATGAACTTCTAAGTATCCAGGGGTCATGGTCTAAAGTCCAATTACCTATCTTATTGTTAGTCAAATCCAGAATCCTCAGGGAATTCCCTACTTGTAGAACTTCATTTGGTACTACCTGCATGGTAACATTGAAATTTAACAATTTTGGAAGAAAAGTGCAATTTCACAGTAAAAGAACCTTGTGTCTTTGTTCTTTGAAGAAAATTAAATATAAGTTGGCATTGACGTGTAGGATAAATATATATTTTAGATGCTCTAGTAGAACATATCACATACTGATATGAGGACAAACGAATGAACGAGAACCAACGCCAATATTAAAATGCACCTCTATCTTCTGGACATGGAAGAAAGCACTAAAATCTCACAATCTGGTGACTGCTGATTAAAAATTTAATCAAAAAAATACCTTCCATGCTAGAGTTTAATTATTGATAAGCAGTAGCTCCATTATGCAAATAGAGGAGAAAGTACAGCAGTTGTTTTAGAGAGAGAAAGAATAAAGGGTAAGTATAAAGTGTGGAAGTGCCATGACCAAAAAGTTTTTAACCATCTCCAGCATTCCCTAAAATTACAATGAAACCAGTGGTTCCACCAAGTATGTAAAACGCTTCTATGTAAATTATGTATTTACATCACCACATGTTTTTCATCAGAAAAGAATTGGCCAAGTTAACCCATCAGGCCATCACCACAGATGATTACATACTTGTAACGGCAAGATTGTGCCTTTCCTTCAGACCTCCACCTAGCAATCCCATAGGATTAAAATGCCCGCAAGCAATCCAAAAATCACAACTTTGCTTGACGCCTATGTGGCAGTAGACCCCTTCGACTGATAAACAAAAATCCTAGGATGCATCGTCATATTTGTTGTGTCATCGTGTACCCGAATCACTAAGCATCAGATGATCAGAACTCGGGAGCACCGAAATTCCCCATGCTCCAACTAGCAGACTAGACAGAATCCCCAATGGTACAAAATTTACAGGAAAAATCAACCCCGGGGGGGGGGGGTGTTGCGGCCTTGCGGGCAAAAGAGGAGAGAGAGAGAGAACCTTCAATCTGGCGTCCCGGAGGGCGACGATCCCGGTGGAGCGCCAGCGCGTGACGCGGCTGGCCGGCGAGTCCGCGCTCCGGCTGCTGCAGCAGCCCATCTCGCCGCCAAACTCGCTCGCGGCGCGCTCTCCCCTTCGACTTCGACGCTGGGAGGAGATTTTTGTTCGCGGGGAGGAAAAGCTGGTCGTCTCGTCGACTTTGGTGGGATCTGTAACTCTCTACTACTACGCCTCTGCCTAGTACTCGTCTTCTCGCTGCGTGGTGGGTCCCAACTGTCTGTCTGTACTCACCGGACGGTGCCACGGTGGCGGCCGTTTTCTGTTGCGTGAAAGCAGGCTGTACTGTACGGTTGGACCACGGGAGAAATAGGCCAAACGTTTGTTTATTGGATGTTTAGGATAATATTGGTTTTAATTATGTCTGTATGTTGTAATGGATTCGAAGATTAAAAAAGTAATTCACTTTTATTTAAGATAATACTGATTTTAACTTCTAAAACTTTATTCAACAATTTTACACCAGACTATGTTCATAAAATCTAATAAATTTACGATATTATAATAGTACTTCCTAAAAAAGAAATCTACGGATAAAATTTTTTAAAACTACATGTTTGAGAAATTATTAATAGTTTAAGTTTTAAGTTTTGATCTAATCTTATTTCAAACGTCAAATATTTACGAAGGAATAGAGTGCCATTTGAAAAGAAAGTAGTCATCAATTTAAGCCCGATATACACTCGATTGTGTTGTAAATCGGTCCAAATTTTGAATTATGAACACCGCAAATCCACAACCTTGAACATCTCAGTTTGTTTCATATGGTTTCATACTTCCTTCACGTTCCGTGGATCTGCCGCTATCTCCCGGCGCCGTTGCCGGCGCCGCACATCCTCCAGCAGCGCGCCGACGGCGTCGTACGACGATCCACCCATCTCGACGGCACGCCGCGCGCTCGCCGAGATCCTCCGCCCTCTGCCGCATCACCTTGTCAGCCATGGCGGTGCGCACCCTCTCCGCCACCTTCTCCCTGCCCATCACCACCCCGCCGGACTCCTCGCCTCCCCACACGTATCCCCTCTCCGCGCCGACGCTGGCGCCCGTGCCGGCGAGGCCGACCACCAGCGCCTCGTTGTAGAACTGCTCCGCGAACACCGGCCACGCCAGCACCGGCACCCCTGCCGCCGCCGCCTCGGTCACCGCGCCCCACCCACAGTGCGTTACGAAGGCGCCCACCGCCGCGTGCCTCAGCACCGCCACCTGCGGTGCCCACCCCGTGATCACATAGCCGCGGCCGGCCGACACGGCGGCGTGTACGTCCGGGAGCAGCGACGCCGACGCGTTCTTGTCCCCGACGACCCACACGAAGTTCATGCCGGAGTCCGCAAGCCCCATGCCGAGCTCTGCAACCTGCTCGTGCGGGAACCGGGTGAGGCTGCCGAAGCAGACGTACACCACCGACCGCGCGGGCTTCGCGTCGAGCCACGCCAGCACGCGCGCGGCGTCAGTGGTGGCGCACGCTTCCCCGCCGCGTCCCCGCTCCAGGACGTCGTCGCCGTCGCCGTTGACGAGGCAGACCGGCCCGACGGCGAACACAGGCTTTCCCGTCTCCTTCTCGTAGTGCTCGATGTACCTCTGCTCTAGGTCGGCGAAGGAGTTGACCACCCACCCCGTCGTGGCGCGCTCGCCGTCGAACATTCGGTTCAAGAACTCCCGCGAGTGCGCGCCGGGGAGGGTCGCCTCGGCGAGCCTCGACTTGGTGAGCCGCACCGCGTCGGGGAGGCCCGGCACGAGGAACGGCTCGTCGGCCGACGCGACGCCGTCCTGCGGGGCGTGGAGCAGCAGAGATCGCTGCACCGAGAGCGCGAAGCACCCCGTCCCCGTGAACGCGTACCGCGGGATGCGGAGCTCGGACGCCGCCGTGGCAGCCCACGGGAGGACGCCGTCGAACATCACGGCGTCGGCGTGGCGGCGCCGGAGGAGGTCGGCGAAGAGCGGCGCGAGGAGGTCGACGGCGATGGCGAAGGGCCCCGCGAGCTCGCGGTTGGGGAGGTCGTCGGCGCTCTCATGCCCGCCCGTGAGCCCCGCGGCCTCGGCAGGCAAGGTGAGCGCGTGGACGCGGATCCGTAATCCCGCGGCGGCCGCGCGGGCGATGGGGCCGCCGAGCCTAGCGGCGTTGGCGCGCGTGAGGACGAGCGTCGCGTCGGCGCCGCGGGACGCGAAGAGGCGCGCGAGGTCGCACATCGGCAGCGCGTGCCCCGGCGTCGGGAACGGGATGAAGTACACGCGCGGTGCCACGTTCTCCTCCACCTCCGACGACTGCATGGCGCGACCGCTCGGCTGCCGGCGGCGAGGGAGGTGGTGGCTACGGTGAGGTGTGCTCTTGGCCAGGATGGGGTATACATAGACTTCTTCTTGTACACACACAAAGACGGTGCGCGTGCGCCACGAGAGCGCGGGAAACGTGATTTCACGTAGGTTTACCCCGGAGCTTGCAGTACGAGTTCGTCTCTGAATGAGTTAACCGTTTTAGCCTTCTAGGCAGTAAATCAGGCTAGTTAAGTCGTTAAGCAACATGACATGCTTATGGCATTTATTGGCTGAGTTGGCTCGAACAGACAGGCAAACGCCTGCACGAAAGGGTTGCATTACTCTGCTCTAGCCTGCTGTTAGCCTTTGCAATGATCAAAGGTAGCTTCAGTATTTCAGCAATGCTTTGCTAGACCTGAATAAGTTAACGTTTTTATGTAGTCAATTAAGTCGTTAAGCAACATCACATGTGTGGAGATTATGGTAATCAGGTATCTACATGGCAAGCTTATCCGACTGAAGGTAGGGATAGATTGTGCCTGTCATATCTGTAAGCGAAACTTGACTTGGGTGTTACGATTGCCGATAGATATAAGGCAATCGGCCTATAGTCACGGTTTGGTAAGATTGAGGAAACCAACTTAAAGTAAGATAGGGTTTCCGATCTGTAAGCCCTCCTCCCAAGACTATATAAGGGGGGTAAGGGGCGTCCCTTGGGGGATATCGGAGACTAGATCAGATTCTAGATCAACTTTTAGTCTTCAGCTTTAGATCACGAGATCAATAAAGACACTCGGCGGATCGAATCCACCGAAACAGAGTAGGGTATTACCTCAGAGAGGGCTGAACCGTCTAAATCTTCTTCTTCTTCTAACCCATTGTGCTTGGCGATCTTGATGCGACCCCGAAATTATATTGTCAAAACCAAGTTTCGACGGTTGGCGCGCCGGTAGGGGCCGCGCGTCGAGACTTCTTCAACAATCTCGCCGACAAGCGTGATGGGATCTCCTTCAAGACTCGGCAACTTCGCCGCCAACTTCGTCGACGACTCCTCCTTCGACTCGGATTCGGACCAGTCGGTAGGAGAAACCCACTCGACACCGTTCGGACTTCCGAACAACGCCACGATCTACAGCGACATCTTGAAGACCAAGATGCAATCTACCTTCTCCGACGACGGACTTCACTCAGCACCATTCGGATTACCGAATACCGCCGAGATCTGCGCCAATCTTCTCGCATCCCCGACAGAAGCGATCTACTCAGATGAAGACCTCTCAGTGCCATTTGGATTACCAAACGTCGCCGATATTTTCAGCAAACTTCTCTCCCCGAGTCGGCGACGACCCACTCGGAGGAGCCCACATCCCCAAGCTCGACTCGGACTGAACGATCCGGATCCGGGTTACCCAGATCAAGGGAGGTCGCCGTCATCCTCCCATCATTCGGCTCCGCTCATCTTCGGAGCTCAATGGATACCTCGGCTCCGCCGCCGACAACCTCTACGGCATCCCTTCCGACGGCCGACAACTCCGACCGCCACATGGATGTGAGCCGAAGTGCTTTGATGTCCTCATGGCCGAGCCGGACGAGTCCGACTCGGCCATGGCCGAAGGCTTGCAAGAAGAGCGAGCGGGTGAAGCTCGAGCGCAAGACAGCCAAGAAGAGAAACAACGCAAGGACGAGGCCGATAAGAGGAAACAGGACCTACGTGCGGACAATGCCCGGGAGGCCATCCTCCAAACACGGGTCCGCAACACCAACATCTTCCAAACGCCACGCGAACGCGTCGCCGCACTTACCCTCTTGGACACCGTCATGGAGACGGCGCCCGCCAACGTGACTCCTATACTCGACAAGATCAAGACCATCGTCGCGCCACGGCTAACGGCCACCCCACCACCTCGGCACGAAGGCCGACCGAATCTGTGGCCGAAACACCGGACAAGAGCCGGCTTCCGCCTCTAAGGTCAGGAGACTATAAGAGGCCCGAGCCAGATCGGTCGACGACCAGGCCAAGAGGCCCACCCCGCGAGTCCACGCTGAAATACCAGGAGCAGACGGCCGACTCCCGCAACAAACGACACGGACGTCCACCCGTCCACCACCGCGTCCGCCGCAATAGCTCCAGCTACCCGACCAGTCAAACGAAGACCCCGTCGAGTGATCTGCGGGAAGTCCTCGATCGCCGCTACCAGGAACGCGACCGACGCACTCGGGAAGATCGGAGGGGATCACCCGATAGCGGCGACGACGGAGTACCAGCCTTCACTCGGGAGCTCCGTCGAGTGCATTGGCCGAGTGGGTTTAAGCCCACAGGGATTGAAAGGTACGATGGCAAGACCGACCCTGAATCTTGGCTAACCATATACACCCTTGCCATCCGAGCTGCAGGTGGCGACAACAAGGCTATGGCCAATTACCTGCCCGTGGCCCTCGCAAACTCAGCCAGAAATTGGCTCACGAGCCTGCCAAGAGGCTCAATCGGCTCGTGGAGCGAGCTAAGGGACCACTTCATCGCCAACTTCCAAGGTACCTTCGAGAGGCCCGGCACACACTTCGACCTATACAACGTCATCCAGAAGCCGGACGAGCCTCTGAAGGATTACATTCGTCGTTTCTCCGAGAAGCGCAACAAGATCCCGAACATCACTGATGACATCATCATCGCCGCCTTCCAGAAGGGAGTCCGTGATGAGCTGCTCATCGGGAAGTTCGGGCGCAAACCACCGAAGACGGTGAAGCAAATGTTTGAGACGGCGAACTCATACGCCAAATCCAATGACGCCATTAAGGCCGCCCGTCAAGACCGGCCTGATAGAAGGGAGGACAAGCAAGCGGGAGGAAGCCGTAATCCTAAGAAGGATGGCGGCAACAACGGCAACCAAACCCAGAAAGATCGCAAGCGCCGATCTGAGGACTTAGTGGCCGCAACCTCCAACACTCAACGCCGTCCCCGAGTCGCCGCCTACGACGCCATCATGAACGCCCAGTGCACCCACCATCCGAATCATAAGCACGCGGCAAATGACTGCTTTATCTACAAGCAGTTCGCCGAACAGTACGCGGCGCAGCTCAACAAGAAGCCGACTGACGAGGCTGGCCCGTTAGGCGCCAAAAAGAACAACGCGGCTGAAAATGCCGAACCTTTTCAAGACCCAGTGGGGAGCTCAACCACATCTTCGGAGGTCCGCTAGCCTATGAGTCCAAGAGAAACGAAGCTAACGACGGGAGGTCAACGCGGCTCAACCCGAAGTCCTCGCATCTCGCGATGGTCGGAAGTGGCCATCACCTTTGACCGCTCGGATCATCCCGACCGAGTGGTTCATCCGGCGCTATCCACTCGTCCTAGATCCCGTGGTCCGCAATATCGCTCAAGCGCGTCCTCATCGACGGGCGGCGCCCTCAACATCCCGTTTGCCAAGACCATGGATGAGATGCGATCCCGAGCGCCGAACGAAGGCAAGCTCCCCCTTCTACGGAGTTATCCCGGGCTATCTTCAACACCACTCGGGCATATCTCCTCCCAGTCACCTTCGGAGCCCGAGAGAACTTCCGAACGGAGAACGTCACCTTCGGGTGGCCGACTGAAAGATATCACGCCATCATCGGAAGGCCCGCGCTTGCCAAGTTCATGGCGATCCCTCACTACACCTACCTCTGCATGAAGATGCCGGTCCCAACGGCGTCATCACTCTTCGCGGCGACGTGAAGCAAGGCTTCACTGCGACAAGGAGAGCTGCGACATGGCCCAATCTCGCGAGAGATTACGTGGCCAACAAGAAGTCCGATTGGCTGCATCAACTTCGGCGAGAGGGCGAAGTCCCCGCGAAGAAGATACCCAAATCAGGTTCCGGCGACGCCAAGACCAAGAAGATCTCCCTTGATCCGTCGGATCCCTCGAAACCGCCGTAATCGGCGCCGACCTAGATCCCAAATAGGAAAGCGCGCTCGTCACCTTCCTCCAAAATAATAAAGATGTTTTTGCTTGGAAACCATCCGATATGCCCGGAATTCCTAGGGAGGTGATCGAGCACTCTTTGAACGTCAAAGATGACGCCAAACCGATAAAATAACGATTACGCAGATTCGCGCAGGATCGAAAAGACGCTATCAAAGAAGAACTCGCAAAGCTCTTGGCTGCCGGCTTCATTAAAGAAGTCCTCCATCCCGACTGGCTAGCCAACCAAGTCCTGGTCCGCAAAAAGACGGGGCAATGGCGCATGTGCGTTGATTATACCGACCTCAACAAAGCCTCGCCTCAAAGATCCATTCGGCCGCCTCGCATCGACCAAGTCGTCGACTCAACAAGCGCCAACTCCGAGTTTCTGGATCGTTACTCGGGCTATCACCGGATCACTGAAAGAATCCGACCGCCCGAAGACATCGTTCATCACGCCGTTTGGGGCCTACTCTACATCACCATGCCTTTCGGCCTGAAGAACGCCGGAGCCACATACCAACGTATGATCCAAAGATGTTTCCAGACGCAGATCGGCAAGAACGTTGAAGCTTACGTCGACAATGTTGTCATCAAGACCAAGCAGAAAGAAGACCTGATCGCCGACTTGGAAGAAACCTTTGCGAACATCCGGACCTTCAGAATGAAGTTAAACCCGAAGAAGTGCACTTTCGGCGTTCCATCAGGCAAACTGCTCGGCTTCATGGTGTCACATCGCGGCATTGAAGCAAATCCAGAGAAGATCAACGCCATCTTAAGCATGAAGCCCCCGAGTAACCAAAAGGACGTCCAGAAGCTCACCGGCTGCATGGCGGCACTAAGCCGTTTCATATCCCGACTCGGCGAACGAGGCATGCCATTCTTCAGATTGCTAAAGAAGACGGACGACTTCCAGTGGACCGCGGAAGCCAACAAAGCCTTTGAAGACTTCAAAGAGTTCCTTACCACGCCACCCGTCCCGGCCTCGCCTCCCCAGAACCTCTCGCCGCTACGTTTCACCACTCACTAAGTGGTCGGCACGGTCCTTGTGGTCGAACGCGAAGAAGAAGGACGGACTCGGAAGATTCAAAGGCCAATCTACTTTGTTAGCGAAGTATTGGCGGGAGCCAAAATTCGCTACCCTCGTACGAAACGCTCTATGGTGTTCTAATAACCACGAGGAAATTAGCACACTATTTTCAGGGTCACTCGGTCACCGTTGTCACCTCTTTTCCACTCGGCGATGTCATCCACAACCTCGAGGCAACCGGACGCATCGCCAAGTGGGCCCTAGAGCTGATGCCGCTGGACTTGACTTTTAAGGCAAGGACGTCCATAAAGTCACAAGCCTTGGCGGACTTCTTGGCTGAGTGGACTGAACAGCAAGAAAACGTGCCTCGGGAAGACCTCCAACACGGACCATGCACTTCGACGGATCCAAGAGGATCACCGGCTTGGGAGCAGGAGTTGTGCTGATCTCCCCGACCGGGGAAAGGCTAAGATATGTTATTCACCTCCACTTCTCTGCCTCACACAACGTTGCCGAGTACGAAGCCCTTCTACATGGACTGCGCCTCGCAGTCTCACTCGGGATACGACGGCTTATTGTGAAAGGCGACTCCCAGCTGGTCGTCAATCAAGTGATGAAAGACTGGTCCTACCTAAACGACACTATGGAGGCCTACCGACAATAGGTCCGCAAGCTTGAGGACAAGTTTGATGGGCTCGAACTCTCTCATGTCCCGAGACATAACAACGAAGCCGCCGATGAGCCGGCACGCTTTGGATCTAAGCGCGAAGCTGCCCCAACGACGTCTTTGTCGAGCATCTCTACGAACCAACCATCACGGCAAAGACAACTCTCACCGAGCAAACCACGAACGAAGTCGCCATGACCGATATCGACCGGAGGACGCCGCTCATCAAATTCTTAACCCAAGAAGAGCCGCCGGATGACCGGGATGAAGCGAACGCGTCCGGCGTCGTTGCCAAGCATACGTCATGGTTGACTCGATCTATACAAGAGAAGCCCCTCCGAATTCTAATGAGGTGCATCACACCCGAAGAAGGGAAGCGGCTACTCCAAGACATCCACTCGGGCATATGCGGAAGCCACGCGGCGACGCACTCTAGTTGGCAAAGCTTACGGGCAAGGTTTCTTCGGCTTACCGCGGTCTCCGACGCGGATAAAGTCGTACGAACCTGCGAAGGCGCGCGCTTTTCGCCCGACAAAGCCATGTCCCGCCCAGAGCTTCAAACAATCCCACTTTCCCGGCCGTTCGCGGTATGGGGCCGGACATGGTTGGTCCTTTCAAAAAGCTCCAGGAGGATTCACACACCTCTTCGTCGCAATCGACAAGTTCTCCAAATGGATTGAGGCCAAGCCGGTCGCCACGATACTGCGATAAAGTACGGGATTTTTCCTCAACATCGTGCACCGCTTCGGCATCCCAAACGAATCATAACCGACAATGGGACTCAATTCACGGGAGGTATCTTCAAGGAATTCTGCGAAGACTTTGGAATCAAGATCTGCTACGCATCAGTAGCTCACCCCAAAAGCAACGGACAAGTCGAGCGAGCCAACGGCATGGTCCTCCAAGGCATCAAGGCCCGCGTTTTCGACCGCCTAAACCCTTACGCCGGCAAGTGGGTCCAAGAACTTCCCTCGGTTTTATGGTCGCGCGAACCACACCCGGTCGGGCTACGGCCAAACTCCTTTCTTTTTGGTCTATGGCGCGAAGCCATGTTGCCAAACGAGATGGAATACGAGTCCCTCCTGGTCCGCAGCTTCAACGATGAACGCTACGACCCTGACCGAGTGGATGACCTCACCCGATTGGAAGAGGCCCGTGAGGCAGTCCTTATCTAGTCGGTCAAATACCTTCAAGGGCTCAGAAGATACCACAGTCGCAACGTGCGAGCACGAGCTTTCATTGTTGGCGACCTGGTCCTGCGCAAGATCCGACCACCAAAGACCGACACAAGTTATCTCCCTTATGGGAAGGACCGTACATAATCGCCGAAGTGACTCGGCCGGTGCATACCGACTAAAGCGCGAAAGACGGGTCTATGGTGAAAAACTCCCGGAACATCGAGCATCTTCGACAATTTTATGCCTAATTCGGCTAAGGCTTCATGTTTTCTGACTCGCCAACCTCAAGCAAGATGACTTCTTGAGTTAGCAGTCGGGGGCTGTACACATGTCAATAAAGCTCAAGTTTTCCTCATCAACTTTTGTGCATAATTTGGTTTATCATTGTTTAATGGCCTTCGATTCGAGTTCAGCGTCTAAGGACTGAGAGTTTTCCGATGACCTAATCGAGCCTAGGCTTGATGACAGCCAGACGAAGACTACTTAAGAAATTTCTCGCAAAAGCTCGGATCGAAGCATTAGCATAAATAAACCAAATATATTACAAGTTCTACATCAGAGTGTTACGGTTACGTGACATTCACAAGACAAAGTCAGAAAGATAAATCAAATCTTGAAATTGTTTACTACATCAAGGGATATTTTCTTCGCCGCCTCCTGCGCCTCACTCAGCATGTCCAAGGCCTCGCCGTCCGTCGTTCCGTCGCAAAGCCTTCTCCGACCGAGTGGATATCCACTGGGGTAAAGGGACTTGGTCTCGTGCAAGAGCCGACCAGCCCCCATGCGGCCGCCGGTGATATTGGCCAAATACCGGTCGGGAGCCAGCCGCAGCTTGTCGAATATTTCTATCGGCTCCAGCAAACTAGTCCCAACTCCTTGATTGAATAAGGACAGCAAGATCGGCATAGCGGCATTGGCGACCTCTTCCCGAATCTCGTCACTTTGTTTGACCCGCCCAAGCAAGACGTCATATTGAGCTCGGGTCTTCACCTTATAAGCTGCCAAAAGCTCCCGGATCATTCAAAGCACTCGGAAATGAAGCAAGGCAAGAAGTTTTACTCCAAAGAGGCTTACCTTCAAACTCGGCCTCCATCTCGGCTTTATCGAGGCTTATTGCCTCCAACTGGACTTGAAGCGAATGGACCTCCGATGAATTTTCTACAAAAGAAGATCGTCAACAACCGAGATTAACATGGGAATCATGAAGAAGTTTGGAGGGACGGGCTTACTTCCGATTGATCCGTGGAGGTCGAGGTTCGCCTCCCGAAGCTCTGCGATCTCCCTCCTTAAAGCCGCCTCCCTTGACGCGGCCTCCTCCCGAGTGGCCTTCAGCTGTCGCTGAACGTCCTCCAAGGAGTTTAAGTGGGGAACCAGCTTCTCCAGCACTTCAGATTTTGCCATTGAGCGGCAATACTCCTTCTGCGCACGAAAGCAGAAGAGTGATCGACTGAAAGATAATGATGATATAATTAAAGAGAAAGTCGAAGGCTTACGTTGAGCAGCCGGGTCGCCTTGGATCTTGATCCCGCCAGCCGGCTTCTTGGCAGGGCGACGCGGCGCGTCATCGTGGGACACCTTGTATGGCTTGGAGGTGATAGAGGCGTTTTCCTGCAGAAGAAAGAGTGCACAATGCTAAGAGACAAGATATCAAGATTGAAAGATGTCATGGGGTAACCAGTCGGCTTACCGGAGGAGGAGATCGGTGGATGCTGAAGGGAAGAACCGGCAAAATGAGGGCCCGCTCGACTGCGATTCCAGTCGAGAAGAGCTTGTACATCCGGATCTTCAGGATCTCGTACTTGAGTGGATCTGGATCTTCCCGATTGGGGCCCGTTCCGCCTTCATACTCGAAGGCCGCCGACCGTTCCTTGATCGGCGCCAGTCGGCACCTGATGAAGTGCCGAGTGATCGCTCCCCGCGAAGACCTCTTTGTTTCATCGTCGGGATCTTCGCGAGCGGCTCGTTGGCCTCGTCCCAATCTTGGGCTCTTGGGACGGTGCTCCATGATGGATTGGGGATAGGAGGAAGGCCGACGAAAGATGGCAGGCTGGGTTCTAGGTTGCTAATGTAGAACCAGCCCGCATGCCATCCCTTATTGGAAGACTTCAAAGGAAGAGAAAAATACTCCTTGCGGAGAGATCCGCGGAGTTGGAAACCTGCCCCGCCAACAACGTAAGGGTGGTCCTTGTTCGGATGCGGTTTGAGATAGAACATGCGCCGGAAGAGTTGGAAGTGGGGGAGGATGCCAAGGAAGGCTTCACATACATGAATGAAGAGAGCGATGTGAAGCATTGAGTTGGGGTTCAGATGGTAGAGATGAAGCCCATAGTAATCCGAAGCCCCAAGAACTCGGAGGTGGGAAGGCCAACCCGCAATAGAAGAAAGAAGTGAAAACGACGAGCTCACCGGTGTTCGGGGTTGGGAAGTCCTCCCCGCTGCCGGCGCCATCCCACGATCTCCTTTGGCGGAAGCACGCCGTGCTTCACCATCTCCTTGAGGGTGGATTCCCTCACATCCGAAGCGGCCCATTGGTCGAACGGGATCCTCTTTTCCTCCGCCATGAGTGTGGTGTTGATGGGAAGTGGATCGATCGGAAAAGGTTGGGCTTTTGACAAAGGAACGTGGGAGATTTGGTGCGGAGGTGGTTGTTGAAGAGAGCGAGTTCCTAGATGGATGGATTTGGGAGCGCGCGAGTCTAGGGTTCTCCGCAGTGAACTGATGAACAGTGCTGCGAAAAGGGAAATCTTTTGGAAGATGAAGAGGCGGGGACGACCTCGCATCTTTATAGAAAGATTTCAGGGTTGCGCTAGGTTTTCTGGTGATTGGGCCGAGCCCATAAGAAAATCTACGGCCCAGCTAAGGTGTGGTCCGATGCGTGTCCTTAGGGACTTAAGCGGATGAGCTTAAGCAGATTTGTTCTGGCAATATGCGCGTGTCCAAGTGCCCTATACCTTTAAAAATCCTTCCATACCGCGGTTTGCTTGACTTCATGAGAAGCTGGCACGATGCAACTTGG
The DNA here is from genome assembly GCA_019925245.2 of Oryza australiensis. Classification (NCBI taxonomy): domain Eukaryota; kingdom Viridiplantae; phylum Streptophyta; class Magnoliopsida; order Poales; family Poaceae; genus Oryza; species Oryza australiensis. The sequence goes on along the minus strand of JAIFGZ020000116.1, from coordinate 8,240,053 downwards.
AAGGTGACCGACAGCTAAGTTTTTATAGCTGCCTTGATGACAAGGGCTGTTTGGTTTTTTGGCATTTGGTCAGATAACCTTACCAATGCTGTTTATTTTTTCACCTTGGTGAAGATCTTTATAGATTGAGACCAGTATTATGGCGTAAGCTATTTAATAACTTGGTCATATTTTTCATACGATTAAAAAAATTTATTTTCCCATGAGGGTTGATTAATTTATTTGTTCCGGGATGACTCGGGCAGATCCACTCGGATAAGCATGAGCTTACCGAGTGCTTTTCACCCATGTGGTTGATTGAGTTATTTGTTCTGAGATGACTCGGGCAAATTCACTCGGATGAGCATGAGCTTGCCGAGTAATGAGATTTTTATGATTGCTTTAGCATGAGCTAGGCATTTGCATAAAAATGATTTTTTATATAGTTCTTGACTATATGCTTAGTCTGTTTTTGACTAATCACATAGTCGGGGGCTACACCTAATTAGGTGCATCAGGAGATGCACCTAAATATTTATTTTTGAGAATTTTTTATATATTTTTCCAGCCCTTCACAGTCTTTGGAGCCATTCGGGAAGATTCAGGCAGAGATGATGGAATCACTCGGTGCCAAAAGCACTCGGTCAAATAGATTTTTGGCTGAGTGCTGCTTTGGTTTGAAGCTAAATTGTCTCGTCGACTGAAAAGGACTCGGGGGCTACTGTGGAGATTATGGCAATCGGGTATCTACATGGCAAGCTTATCCGACTGGAGGTATGGATAGATTGCGTCTGCCATATCTGTAAGCCGAACTTGACTTGGGTGTTACGATTGCCGATAGAGATAAGGCAATCGGCCTATAGTCACGGTTTGGTAAGATTGAGGAAACCAACTTAAAGTAAGATAGGGTTTCCGATCTGTAAGCCCTTCTCCCAAGACTATATAAGGGGGGTAAGGGGCGTCCCTTGGGGGATATCGGAGACTAGATCAGATTCTAGATCAACTTTTAGTCTTCAGCTTTAGATCACGAGATCAATAAAGACACTCGACGGATCGAATCCACCGAAACAGGAGTAGGGTATTACCTTAAGAGAGGGTCTGAACCTGTCTAAACCTTCTTCTTGTAACCCATTGTGCTTGGCGATCTTGACTGCGACCCTAGAAATTATATTGCCGAAAACAAGTTTCGACAACATGCCTAATGCATTTCTTGGCTCTTACCAGCAATTTTGCTGTAGTCTTCTGTTGAGAAAATATATAAAAATATACGTCATTTTTTATTTTTTTAAGTTATACGTATGCCTTTTTTTTAAAGAATTACGAAAAATATACGTGTAGTGTGAAACAGGAATGCACGATCATGGTCACGCGGGACCAACGGCCGGTATAACCCCGAGCCACGCGCGTGGTATCGCGTCGGTCCTGCGAACCGGCTACGCGTGACCCGGCATGCACAAACTTTTTTTTGGAGGATGCATGCATGTTCACAGTCGCGTGCGCAGGACCGACGTGGTACCGCGCTTCCGTAGCGTGGGACCAAATATTTGGATGTCGGTCTCGTCTTTACGTCATTCAATCGGTCTCATATTATCGTTTCACGATACGTATAAACTTTCATAATTTTTTTTAAAACATGTATTACCTGTGTTTTAAAATATAAAAAATTAAGGTATATTAAAAAATAAGTGAAATTAAATGAAAAAATATGATAGGTTGAGAAAAAATAGGTAAAGAATGTGAACGGATAAAGGTTACGATTGTTTAAGAAAAAAATGTAGGTGATAAAGTTGTTATATTTTGTGACAAATTTTAAATATTAAAAAAATATTATATCTTATCAGTATATAACTAAAAACCTAAAAAAACTGTAATTTTTTTCTTCTCTTAGCATTTGCAATGATCAAAAGCTAGCTTCAGTATTTCACTGGTGCTGTTTGATTAAAGTTGCAAAGAGGTAGTAACTGAGCTACTACAGATCACCATCTTATATTTCAGTTACGTGACTAAATTTACATTCTAAATTTGGGTGCTCATATATATGACTAACTATTAATTATCAGTGTTGAAAATACCATATACCTTATATCATATGAGAATATGTTTTTATTAAGGAAATATGATAGATAAATAGTAAAATTATTTTTTCGAAATAAACGATGTTTCAAATAAGGAAGGAGAAGCGAAGTCCTGATTGAATACTGTAAGAACTATTTTGATTGTATATATATATATATATTGTCTTTTTAGTTTTATTTAGGTAAGGAAATATCCGAGAATATAAATACAAAACTCCCACTACTAAAAACATACAGAGGTGTCGGTCTCATAGGTGTCGGTTTTTTAATAAAACCGACACCTAAAACCAAATCGAGCCGAGTGAGCCAAGCCGGCTGGGTGGCCCCGTCCTTATCTTATCCCCATCCTCACAGCCGACCCTCATCCTCATCCTCACACTTCTCACCGGTCGTCCTCACTTCTCACTTCACTTCTCCACCGCATCCTTGTCGCGGCGGGAGGGCGCGGGCAGGCCTGGCAGGAGGAGGCGGCGGGGCTTGCATCGACGCGCTACTCCACCGCATCCTCGTCGCGACGGATGGAGGCGGCGGCAAGGCGGCAGGGCTTGCATCGGCAGGGGCAGCGGCGGCTACGACCGTGAGACGACGACGACGACCGGCATCGACGGGGGTGGGGACTTCGGCATAGGCAGATCCGGCGCGGGCTTACGGGCTTGCACTCGGGGGACTGGCGGCGGCTACGACCGTGCGACGACGACGACGACGGACGGCGGGACGGGGACTTCGGCATAGGCGGATCTGGTGGCGGGGCTTGCATCAACAGGGGTGACGCGCGGATCTGGCGACAAGGTTCGGCAGCAGGCGACACAAGATGTGGAGCGGCGGGGTTCGGCAGCAGAGAGGTGTGGACTTCTTTTTTTCAAAAATTGTGTTGTGGATTGGATTGTTGATGTGGATGAACTTGTCATAACATGATGTGGATGTGGATGAACTTGTTATGGATATGGATGAACTTGTTTGCTATGAATTTCAAAATTTGTGCGGTGGATTGGAGACTGCTCGGCTCAATTCATCGGCTTGACAAGCCGATGCATCGAGCCGGGATATTTTTTGATTCTCGGAACCTAAAAGGTGTCGGTTCTTAAACCGGCACCTATTCCTTTTCGCATTAGTATCGACCAATAGGTGTTGGTTGGGAAAACCGACACCTAAGAGGGTTTTTCAACTGACACCTAAGGGTGTTTTTGCAGTAGTGTCCTTAGAAGAAGAGGAGCAAGTTAGAATTAAAACCAATACAGTCTACGCAATCCAAGTCAAGTCTTGACATACCAAATATGGAGGCAAAGTCGATAAGAAATATATAGAGCTACCTCCAATTTCATCAAGTTCATATTAAGAAAGAATACTACACTAGCCAATGGCGGATCCAGAAAAAGGAACATTTTTTTCTCGTTGTATAGGTATCAATTCGAAGTGATACATAAAACATGATAAGGATACAATCAAGAATCTTCTTTTAATCCTTGTGCAGAAAGCCACAGACACTCCTATCCCCCATACTCAGATCCCTCTCACTCATAACTCTAGCATTTAATCCTGTGTACAAAGGACTTGTACCGTGCAGTCCATACACATCAACAAGTCCACTAATTCTTAAACCCAAGCATCAAGAGAAAAACTAAGGTTAATTAACAATTTTTGCAAATCAAGATTAGACAACAATTTTTGCAAATCAAGATTAGACAACTAGCTGTACAAACAAACAAGCAGCTTTTACAGTAATGGTCGGGTGACGAGCAGTAGTAACCTATATGTCAACGAAGTGGTTTGGAGTTAGAAGTATAAAATCTTACAAACTGTGGAGTCGGCGGAGGAGAGGTTGTGGAGCGGCAATGGTCGGAGCTCGCAGGAGAAGGTGCCTGGGTCTGACGGATGGACGTGGCGGTGGTGGTGCCTGGGGCTGGGCCGCATGAGAAGGTTGAGGCAGACGGCGAAGCCCGATGGCATGGTGCAGGTTTGGTGCCGTCGGTATGGGGTCCTCCGCATCGGTGAAGGAGATTAGCACTGGGTATTGAGGTTTACCCGAAAATTTGGGCCGAGTAGTTTGGGTTTTTAACATTTTGGGTTTTCAAAAATGATACCCAAAATATTATCCGATCATCTTATTACCCAAAATTTCGAGTTTGGGTTTCGGGTAACCCGAATTACTCGAGCGGCAACGACGTGAGTGGTGACGGTGGGAGCTAGAGAGGCCGACGACGCTGCGGGTGAGGCCAGTGACGACGCAAGCGGCGAGCACGCGGCGACAGCACGACATGAGGACGCCGGGCAGAGCGGCAACGGTGCGAGGCTCTCCGCGAGCCAGCGAGCGGCAATGGCGCAGAGGTCGACCATCGACGGCGCGAGCTGCGGGCGAGGACGGGCGCAAGGGGCGAGCGGCGACAGACGAACGCGAGGAGAGAGCGGTGGTCGGCGAGGATTGGTGCAAGGGCGAGCGGCAACAGACCACGGACGGGCACGAGGGGTGACTGCGCGAGCGGCAACGACGCGAAGGTGGAGGGCCGAGGCGGCGGCGGTGGCTCAGGAGGGACGGGGGTCACGAGGGATCGGTGCCTCGGCCCCGCCTCGATTAGGGTTAGGGCGACGTGAGGGGCGCGACGCGCGCGTGTGGTGTGGACGGTCGGGGTCAGAGTCGGACGCGGGAGGATTCGGGTTATTTGGGTGATTCTAGTATCGCGATTCACTACCCGATTAACCCGAAATAATATCAAGTTTTCAAGTTACATACCCGATATTAGTTTCGGGTTTTGGGTTTCGGGTAGTTCAGATTTGGGTTCAGTTTTTTTTAGGTTTGGGCTTAGGGCTTGGGTTTTATGCCCACTCCTAAAGGAGAAGGCTGCCATGGCCTATGGCGCCGCAACAGCAAGAGACAAAGCGACGAGGCGCCGCAGTCGCGAGGAGTCGGCCTCGGGGCTCGGGGAGTTATTGGGCTGTGGGGTTAGATTCTGATTATTGTGGGCTGTGGGGGTTATTGCGTTGCTCTAATTTTTATGTCATTTTTATGAAATAAGTTAGGTCTCGTCCCGGGCTGCAGCCCGGGTAGCCCGAGGCACAAATCTATCCTTGACACTAGTCGTCGACTACGTATGAAAGCTCTATGCCACAAAGCCGACATACACTAGATTAGGTCATCCAAATATTATACTCGTATGATACTTATATGTAAAGGCAATACCGGCTTCGACTAACATAAGTATGGCTGTTAACTTTCAGTTAAGGGGTCTGAATCTATATAAAAATATCCATCTCCCGTTCTTTTACTTAAATTGTGTAAACTCTGTTTCCAACGATTTTTATACTCTATAAATACTATGGTCACTGTACAACCCGTCAATATTATTTTAGTGGTATACGATGTTGATAGTAACTAGTAACGTACTCGTAATAACTTCTTACTCCCAACATACACCAGATATGAGATATATGAGATATAGACCACCCCCACACCCCACCCTACACACACCCACCACACCCACCCACCCACCTAGGGATGAAAAGCGGGTACGAGAAATTCCTGTACCGATCGACATCGAATACCAAAAATCCCGACTGAATACCATATCCGCGAGAAAAATAGGAACAGGAAAAAAATACAAAAACGGGAAATGGGAAACGGGAAACGGAAATGGGAATGGTTGGAGTGTTTTGCTGACTGTATCCGCGGATCCCGTATTTATCCGGAAAAATTTCCGCAGGAAATTCCCGTTTATCAGACCATGTAAACCAATTTCGACCCACCAATCAACCCCATCCGGGCCGGCCACCACCTAGCGATCGGCCCAACCCAACCCCTCCCGTCCCGACGCTCTGTGGCCTAACCCTAGCCTGCCGCGCATGTCGACCCCGGCCGACTCCGGCCACCGCCGCACCTCCCCTCGCCGCTCGGTATCCCACCGTCGCTGCACCTTCCCCTCGACGCTGCAAGGTCTCCGTCCGCCCGACGTCACCAGCTCTCCGCTCGCCCGACGTCGACCACCAGCTCTGCTCTACCCGACTCCGGCCACCACCTCTGCTCTGCCGACGCCGCACCTCCCCCCTTCCTTCCCCCCGCCGCCCGGTCTTGCTCTGCCCGACGCCGGCTGCCCAATCGCCACTGGCCTCATCCCCACGCTCCCTCGCCGCCGGCCTCGTCCTCACGCCACATCCTCCTTGCCGCCCACCTCCTCCACGGTTGTAAGTCCCCACCTCCTCCATTTTTGTGAGAAATTTGAGATGGAAATTTGATGAATTAAATTAGAAAAATAATTGTTGGATGTGAATTGTAATTGTGGATTAATTTCTAGATGTCAAAATTTAATTAGTTGTAGGAGTGTGATTCGATGTCGAAATCTATGTCTCAAAAGTGCATCTTTGACTGTTCATTTTAATTATTACACATCAGCAAAACTGTAATATCATGATCTTTATAATGATATACACATGGCTATGCCGATTTCTCACTAGTTATAGATACATCAAGTGTTGAACTTAGAGAATTCAAAACAAAGATACAAAGACATTCTTTTTAGACTAGCTTAAGTTGTGTAAGTGTTCCGTGACTAACATCATATAGTAAAAGATTTATTTGTTAATTTGTTGCAACTTAAAAATTTTTTGTTTTACAAGATAACAAGATTACAACAGTACAACTAGAAAATATATGTGTGTCAATGTTTTTATTTTTTTAATGATTCCCGATCGTAATTGACATGCTCCCGATCGTTTCCTTTGTCTCGTATTACCGAATTCATATTCCCGTCCGTCTCTCCTTTTGTTTCCGATCTCGTCAAACAAACGAGAACGAAAATAGTTAAAGTCTTTTCATCGTTTCCGACCGTTTTCATCCCTACACCCACCCACCCACCCACCCACCCACAAAAAACTAGGTGTGATGGACTGGCGTACGATTGGACTATTCCCTGTAGAGAGTGTACACTGTACGCTCCTCGAGCGGGCTTTGGGAGGCAGGCCGGAGAGAGCTCAGAGAGCTGAGAGCGGTCCGCTCGTTGGTACTCCCTCAAAGCGGCCCACGCAAATCCTGGCGCCGCCGCCGGCCAATCGTGACAGAGAACCGGACGTCGACCAGAACGCCGAAAACGACTCGTTTTCACGTGAATTTCCGCTCCGGTTCGGCGACACTCCACGTTTCGCTCGCCCGCGCGGCCGGTGCGCGGCGCCCAACCCCGCAACCCACCGACGCGGCAGTCAGTCAGCGAGTCAGTCGGTGCGCGTGCGGCTGTGTGGGTAGCGAGCGAGCGTGAGTGCCCATCTGCCCACTCCACTCCACTCCACTCCCATCCCCAAGACCCCAACCCCGGCGCGGCGCCGCCGCCTTTCCCCTCCCCCTCTCTCTCTCATATGGTCTCCCGCCGCGCGCTCCGCCACTGACTGTCCAGCGTAGCGCGAGCTGCAGCGCCCCCGTCCATGGCTGCCGCGGCGTCGTTCGCCCGCTCCTTACCCGTCGGCCTGCTCCTCATCCTGCTGGCCGGCGCCGCGCGTGGCAAAACGGTCAAGAGGGACGGTACGTAGCTGGCTCCTCTCCCCTCTGTTACTCTTATTCTCCTCGTTATCCCTTGGTCCCGTCCGTGAATTCAGCGACTGATCCTGGTCTCATGATGCGGTTCCGCGGCATGGAATTTGAGAAAGACCGGTTCTTTTTTTGGCCGTTCCGCTGGAGATCTAAACCCCCAGCCTTGCATAGTTGCATTATTTTGCTCATGGCTGTGAATTGGGCATCTGCTCGATCGATTGGGCTTTCAAAGAGTCATAGGTTCGGCTCAGCATATGTGTAACATGGGATCTGTCGTTCGTTTGTCATTTAGATATCTAAATTGTTTGTATAAATTAGTAAGTTGGACAAACAATGCTAGGTGATTAATACGTGATAAATTTTTGATCTGCTTTCAAGATCAAGAGATAGATAATGGTGAAGGATTAGTGATTTAGTTGTGGCTCAACGAAGGCCTAGCGAGTTTCAGTTAACCATGAGGCTATGACGCACTATCTGCTTTGTCATTTCCACATTGCATCAGGAGGAGAGGTTTATCCTGTTCATAGAGACATGGATACTAGTCTGACTTAGCAATGTTTGGTGACCATTGAGTAATTTCGTGGTTCGTAGAATGTTGAAACCAACTAAAAGAGAACTTATTTATGCTGCAGTGAAAGCGTTGAATGAGATCAAGTCTTCATTAGGATGGAGAGTTGTCTACTCATGGGTTGGTGACGATCCTTGTGGACATGGTGATCTACCCCCATGGTCCGGTGTGACCTGTTCTCAGCAAGGAGATTACAGAGTTGTCACAGAACTGTAAGAAACACATCTTCAATTTCTTGTTCTTACACTTCTCTGCTGACATACGTAAGGATCTGTAAGGATTTTTAGATTGTTATGTATTGCCATTTCAATGTGAAAGAATACAAGTCTGCTTTTAGATAGGTTGTTTCTGAGTGGGGAAAAACATTTGTCACTTATACTCTCAAAGGTCAAAACTTTTGTTTTCCTTGGCTGCTCCAACATCCAAAACACTCTGTTATTACCTAGTTAATTAAAAACATGGCCGATGATATTTCTTGCTTGCTAATTCGATGTGGAAACTAGCTGATTAAATCCTTCATCTTCATGCTGTAGCTGTCTGAGGAATCTTAGTAAAAAGCTCAAAGCTGCACAAAATTCGTACTTTTTGTAGTTTCTTGCTGAGTCTTCAGTATGCAACCTCAACCTGAAGAACTGTACTTGACCATGCTTTCTTGTGTATGCCAGATATAATGCATAGGTGTATGAAGTCATAAAATGGATTAGCAAAACCTCTTACATGATGCCATTTCGTTCCTTAAATTTCCTTTCCAGAAATGCTTTGAAATAGTTGGCAAGAATAATGCTTAACTGTTCTAAATACCAATTTAAAGGAAACATTATTATTCTCTTTTAAGGCGAATCAACCTTTTCTTGGTTGAAAATGAAAAATAATTAGTATCTTTTGGCTAATTCAGACCTGCTGCATATGGAGCTCAACTCTATTAACTGCAAAATAATGTAACTTATGTGAAGCTACATTCTCTGTTTCTTGATGTACAAATGTAAGTAACTATATTGCTTATTATCTTATTTCAGTGAAGTCTACGCTGTATCAATAGTCGGTCCTTTCCCTACAGCAGTTACAAACCTTTTGGATTTAAAAAGATTGTAAGTATGTTTTCCTTCAGCACTGCGTTGTTCCCATATTCTGTACAATTATCTTGAGGTGCGTGTGTTGGCACTTTGTAATTATTTGATGCAACTTGAGTGGAGTTCATGTTATTGTCTAGTTAGTTACCTTCTTTGCAACGATAATAAACTACAAGTTTCTAGTCTTTTAGAGTTTTTAGTACAACCATCAGTGAAGTTACATGAGAACACATCTGTGCAGATGTATGTACTCTTGTAAATTTATGTTTCCATATAATGGCTGTGTCATGAAAAATGGATTTAGAGAGAACATTAGTCATAATAGAAGAATTAATTTATTCTTTAAATCACTTTAGCTTATGAAACATGGAGCTTTTATATTTCTTGAGTTGCAAAATTCTATGTACAAAGCGTTCCTTCCATTTGCGTATTGCAGCAGTTATATATTTGAGTAGTATTTTTTTCCCAAAAAAAAACTGTAGAGGACCAACTGTGATTCTTCTATAAAATAAGTACCTTAAAGGGTGTATTTGTAATTTGACCATATCTTACATATTCAAGCAATCCTTTAAACCATGTGAATAATGACTACTCCAACTACAGGGATCTACACAATAACAAGTTGACAGGGCCCATCCCCCCACAGATTGGACGGCTGAAACACCTCAGAATATTGTAAGTATGGATTGTCTTTGTGTATGCAGAGCTAGATTTGGATATGCTTGTCATGCTGAGAATAGATACTGGCTTTGGAAACATTTTAATTCGTGGTGCGTAAACCATACTTGTTTTGCTCTTTATTCATCAGCCTCAGACAATGCTTTATTGAATCAATATTACTATGTTGGTTATTGGGTAGATAGCAGCCAGTTTTGAGTACAGATCCTATTCAGCTAATCAAATTTTCTTATGTTCTTAGGAACCTGAGGTGGAACAAACTTCAGGATGTGCTTCCACCTGAAATTGGTGAACTGAAGAAACTGACACATTTGTAAGTTCTTTATCTTTTTGGAATTCATTGAGTTTATATGGAAACAATACTTCATAGTGCCTCTAATTGCCATTAAAAATATATGCAGATATTTGAGCTTCAATAACTTCAAAGGTGAAATTCCTGTGGAGCTTGCAAACCTATCAGAACTGCGCTATCTTTATCTTCATGAGAACCGCTTTACTGGGCGGATCCCTCCTGCACTTGGAACCCTCAAGAACCTTCGTCACCTGTAAACATCCAATCCCACATTCTTTTACTGCCCCCCAACTATTGACATGCTTGTCTATTGAGCTGTCGCAGTGAATGCTAAATTCCATTTTTTTCAGGGATGTTGGTAACAACCACTTGATAGGCACCCTCAGGGATTTAATTGGCAATGGGAATGGTTTCCCTTCCCTGAGAAATCTGTAAGCAGAACTTTTAGAAGCTACTGTATCCATTCCTTCTCTCCTGAATGGCAAATGTTGTCTTCCTAAGCTGACTGTAAACTGTGATCTACAGGTATCTTAACAATAATGATTTGACTGGCGTTCTGCCAGACCAGATTGCAAATTTGACAAACCTCGAGATACTGTGAGCTTTCTTAAACTTTGCTGTCAACACTGTATCAAGACCTGTAACCATCAGCTCATTCTTTTACATATATATACCCTGCAGGCACTTATCTAATAATAGGCTGATTGGATCGATATCACCAAAGCTAGTTCATATTCCAAGATTGACATATCTGTGAGCCTTACTGCTTTGATTTCTATATTTATATAAAGTGAAATGATCAGCTTGAGTCTTTTTTATTTCCATTTCTTCTGATATATCTTATGTTACAATGGTTTTACAGATACTTGGACAATAACAACTTCATTGGGAGGATTCCTGAAGGATTATACAAACATCCATTTTTAAAGGAGCTGTAAGCTGGCTTTAGAATCACTAATCTCGAACAGAATTCTTCCGTGCTTGAATCTGTTCGGTTTTAGGTTTACTTAGGCACATACCTATTTTTATTGCTGCAGGTACATTGAAGGAAACCAATTTAGACCTGGAAGCAAATCAAAAGGAACGCACAAGGTGCTTGAATTACCTGATGCTGACATCTTAGTTTAGCAAGAGTGTTGTTTATCCTGGATGATAGCAGCTCCGTTCTACATCTCTTCAGCATGCATCAACGAAAAATGTATGCATGTTTTTAGGACATATATGATACGTGTATCAGTAGTACAGACACTGTGTTTCTCACTGCACTGTTCGAGGACAAGTTCACACACACAAAAGGCCGCTTGCAAACCAAAGAAAAGGGGAAAAAAACATTGTAAAGTCCAGGGAAATGCTGCTATCCTCTCATCCAAGAGTATGTTCCATTAGATGAGTGTACAGGCTGTATTGCATTTCTTGTAGCTTACTGTGTAATGGAGATGCAGTTCAGCTGTATTGCCAGCACATTTGCATGGCACCGACAGTCCTGGTGTAATGTAACCAGTGTGCTCAATGATATTTTTCTTCATACCACTGGACATGATCTGGCCTTCTGGAAGCAAATTTAGGGCCACGACTAATCGAAATCATAGGCATGTGGGGAGGAGAATATGCCAATAATAACAGGCTGGATCTGCCTATATGAGGGAACACTCTTTTTATTATGAGCTTTTAGTTACATCCTGCATTTCTCTAATGCCCTTGAACCCTTCCAATTTTCATATCTATAAAAGAAGTCAGAAAATAAATGTTTTTTGTTTTAAAAACAAATTTTAGAAGAGATTAAATTATATATTGAAAAGACTTGGGCAGTGCTTAAGAAGATAGCCATTTACTCATGATGAGGGAAAAGAACTGAAGTGAAATCTAGGAAAAGTTGTGTGGTGTTTAGGAGTACAAACTAGCAGTCTAGCACCATGTCATCTTCATGATCCTCCAGTGCAGGAAAAAAACTGACATGTTTATGTGCTCAGTTTGATTGGATGAATGTTGCAGTAAGGAATACTGTCAAGGGCACATGCATTTCTTACACCATTTAACATGGCACCTCTGCTATGATGAGTGGTCCATACTGCATCTGGTACCTCTGCTCCCTTTCAAGCTCATACTAGGATACTAAGAAATATATATTGGATGAAATGTAAAATACTTGTCCTGATTGATGTTGCTAATGTAGCATGGTTGGATTGTGCCGCCACCCTATCCAATACTTCTACCTTGGTATATGATGCCAGATGTTTGCTGAATTGCTGGAACCAATGTACTGCCTATGTAAATCCAACACTGTTGCTTTGTACCCTATGAAAAAGTTTCTGTCCTGTTCTCTGAATTGCTGTGTGTTTAGCCCTGGCATTCTTGATCTGTTTGCCACAAGCAAAGTTTTTTTTTCCTTTTCTTTTCAGTTCTTCTCCCCACATGAAGTGTCACTGTCCAGTGTTCACCCCCCAAAATGGTCCTTGTTTGTGCTATTTTGCTGTTCCCATGTAAGCAAAGTCTGTGCTATATTTTGCTGGATCATATGAGCTAGTACATTTCAGACTTGGAGCTGTCCTAGTCTCTCATGCTTCCAAGCGCATCTGCACATGGAGAAACATTCACCACCTATGATTAAAAAGGGCAAGAACTCACAGAAGACAAATGCTTCATGAGCAAAATGAAATCTTCTCTTTCAAAATATGAACAAATAGCTAAGCCATGTTCATACCACAGTGTCAGAGGCTTGTGACACATCCTGCAGTCTTCGGATGCTGTCCTCAGGCATGTGGCCCATCTAATGACTAGTTGCTAAATCATACTTTGCAAGATAGTCAATTGTGCAGGCTTTGCAAGATGTTCAGTACTTGCAAAAAGTAACGGTTACTTGATGTTGCATGATTGAATCTTGAAAACGAAAAATGTGATTATATGATTATGTATCCATGGATCATATCTGATTACAAGGTTCAGGAAAATCTCCTTTACATCAATGAAAATTAGAAATTTCAGTAGGGCAGCGTTGAGGTGTTAGGTTCACCGACACCGTTAGCTGGTGATGTCTGCTAATATTTTTGTGTGGTTATGTTCCTTCCATTATAGCTGTCAGTTGTCACCTTATTAAAGTCTGAAGAAACACTTCCCTTTCTCCTGCATTTTCTGAAGAAGCTGAGATATGAACAAACATGCCGACTGAATTTCTCTGCTGCTACCTGCCCATCTTTCAAAATACATGTAAACAGTTAAAAATACAGTAGCACCTGTGCCTGTTCTTGGGTGTATGATACTAAATCACTAATATAGTATAATGGTTCCCATTCCTGTAGCCTGAGGAGCCTGTCATTTTTGCCACTTGATTTTAATTTTTGGCCCTCTCTACAAAGAATCAATCAGAGAACACACACATGAGTACATGGCACAAGCCAAGCTGTGTCTCTGCATGCATGGGTCACCTGGGGTGCTGGAGCATGCAGATGCAGCAGCTTTACCACTGTTTGTTTATATCACCAAAACACAAACCAAAAGGCATCACCAAGACAACCAAACCAAATCCCATGGATGGTCCAAGGCTGTGAGTGACTGAGTCCCAGCATTCATCATAATTTTGATTCTGCTCATCCGGATGTTACTCTGAATATGACAAAATGAAGGTCGTATCCTTTCTCCAGACCATCGTCTCTTTGAGGTTTGGTATGGTTTATGGAGTTGTTCAGATAACAACTCAAATCTGGACTCTACTGATGATACTCTTTTTTTAAAAAAAGTAATAAGACCTTTAGAGAAAAAAATAGGAGGAATAATTTACATAAGTCAGAAAAGAATCTATTAATGAGCTATATATATAAAAAGCTCATCAATCTTCCAAGTGACCTGTGACACTGCTGCTCTATTCTATAACACCATAAGTGCTACCAAACCACCATCACCAAAACCACCTCCACCAAACCTAACGGCCGGCCTCCCCTCGGACGAAGAAGAATATTCAATTCGTTCCATTCCATGTCACTTGATTTGTGAAACACTATTTTTAAGGTTCATGAATTATCTATTTTTTAAAAAAGGTTCAGTGAAAGCAATGGACCCAGAATCACTTGTTCAGTACTGAAATGTCACTACATTGGGAGCTAATTACTCAAGCGAGCAAAAGTAGAGTAGAGAGTAGAGACCACATCAACTTGAAGAGATTTGTTTTTCCCAATGGGATGTTAAAATTGAGAAGTATCACAGGTACAGAAAATTAAAAACAGGAATACTGTAACTGCATGTGGGGTGATGGTAGTATTATCATATAGTAGTAGCACAATTAGCAATGCTATAGTATAAATAATAAAGAATCCAAAGGACACAGTATTTTAGGCTGCAAGCACGTGATTAACCAGCGCCAATCTGATTAGCTAGATCTGAGTGCTCAGAAGAGGAGGAACATGCACTTTGTAGTTTGCACCAATTGAGCACTGCAGTATCCCAAATATAAAATGGCAATATATCTGCTTCAGCTTCACTTCCTTCTTCCTTTCTTTATCTTTCTTTCTTTCTTTTTTTTATTTGCTGAGAGAGCTCATGAGGGAATGGCATGGCATTGGCAGCATGTAGATGAAGACATGCAAGTCACCTAGATGCCACTTCTTTAAAAAGGTTAGGTGGTCACTAACTTGGACCCCACTCGTTCAGTGAGCATAGGGGAGAATTATGTAAATAATCTAGGGATGAAAGCAGGGACGGGAAAATCCCGTACCGACCGTCACCGAATACCGAAAATCCCGACCTAATACTGTATCCGCGAGAAAAACGGGAACGAGAAAAAAACGGGAACGGGAAAATGGGAAACGGGAATGGGAATGGTTGGGGTGTTTTCCCGACCGTATTCACGGATCCCGTATTTATCCGGAAAAATTCCCGCAGGAAATTCCCTTTTTCGAGCTCATGTGCATAATAAAACATTCACTCTAGTCTATTAAACCTTTACTCATAGAATTTTTAGAACATTGTAAGCTTATGTGCATAATAAAACATTCACTCATACCGTGAGATTATGTATGGTTGTAATTGTTGTATCTAGTTAACTCTTTAAAGTGGTTATATGTGTGTCGATGTTTCCGTTTTTTTACCGATTCTCGATCGTAATTGACATGCTCCCGACCGTTCTCAACCGTTCCCGATGTCCTGTATTACCGAATTCATTTTCCCGTCCGTCTTTCCCGTTTCCGTTTCCGTTCCCGTTAAAAAAATTTGAGAACGGGAATGGTTAAGGTCTTTTCCCGACCGTTCCCGACCGTTTTCATCCCTAAAATAATCAGCCTACAATTCACTCAATTGTCTATAGGGATGTAAAAAAGCTTAGGCTCTTGACTGGGCTTGGTTCGGGCTCGCATAGCTCGGCTCAGCTCGAAAGCCAAACGAGTTGAGCCCAAGCCTCTTTTCTAGCTCGTTTATGAAAGGAGCCAAGCCTGAGCCGCTCGTGAGCTCATTTGGCAGTCATATACCATAATTTTAAATACTTTTTAGCTATTTATTTATTGAAAATGGTAACTTCGACTGTGTCTGTTTATATGTTGATTAAAAAAATTATCAGTTTACTGTATATTAAAATATGTTAAAATGTTGCTCGATTTTGCCAAGTTCGAGCATGAGCCAGCTCGAGCTGACTCGAGCCCGTTAACAAGCTGATCTAAGGTTCAGTTTTAGCTCGTTGCTCACAGCGAGCCGAGCAAGCCGAGCTTCTATTGCACCAAGCTTTCACGAGCTCGGCTCATTTCCAACCATATCACTATGTCCTGTGCTTCCCTTCTCCCCTCCAAAAAAATCCCGTGTGTTCTTACTTCGTACTACACATTTTGATTTTGGTAATATTTTCAGCAAGATATGATAGACCACCTATATTTTTGTCACTGACCAAATAGCCATTTGATCTTTTTTCCAGGGAAACGACATTTTTTAAGATCAGGAAAATACCGTTTCAACTTTCAACATTGTTCTAGTCTCTTATCACATTTGTATTTAAATACATGACACTATTGACCCTATTCTGTCTGTGATGTGTAATTGTGACCATTATTTTTCCATTAAAATATAACAATAAGACCTAACAAAAATATAATATTGTAAAAGTACTTATAAAAATATACCATATGATTTTTTTTCAAACTAAATATTAGCTAATGGTGGTTAATGGTGATCGAAGGTTTAAAAGTTTAACCGAACAAAGTTAACAATATCAAATATTTAAATACAGCCGGAGTATTATAGTTCAATAAACAAAACAGTCCTTCCATCAGTTCAGTGATACGAGATCTCAACTTGTAAATAAGCAGAACAAAATGGCACACTCAGCTTAGGTAAGAAGTTCCACTCACAAGTTAATCTCTGAGCTCTCATGAAACATACAGCCCCTTGATCTCCATAACAACAAACCCAACAAAAAACAAAAATAAAACAATGACTCACTCAACCGCGAACCTGTCGGTGCAAATAATCCCCCACGCTTTTCACACGCATTAGCAGTAACAGCAACAGCAAAAATTGTTTTTTTTTAAAAAAAGAAGCCATCGTCAATTACAAGCTCGAAACTCGATCACTAGACGGAGCCAAAAGAAGAAGAAAAAAAGAAAGAAGGAAAGGAATGGAGAAAACGAAAACGAAAGTACGGGCGATGTGCCGTGCGTGCGCGTCTTCGCAGTGGTTGATGAGGAGTAGCTGTCGGGGAGGCGAGGCTCTGAAAGCTTCAACGCCTTGATTGTTTAGTCCCACCTGCTCTCTGCTCGCGCTCTCCGTACGTTGGTTTCTTTCTCCATCTCCTTCCATGGACGTCGGAGACGGCGAATCTCTCTCGATCCGTCGCCGGAGTGGAACCGTTCAATTCAAAGATCGGTGGGTGGGGAAGGATCGGATCGGGAGCAGTGACGCCAAGTCGCACAAGGGGAAACTGTTAATCGAGAACGCGAGTCAACGGCTCCAACTTGGTGTGGTGGCAAGCACTGTGAGGAGTTTGTAGGGAGCTAGTATTCTGAATCTCTGGCTCTCTGAATAATTCTCACTAAAAAAAACAGAAGACGAAAGCTGATAAACCGATCATTTTAGATTCTCGCTAATTGACTATTCACTAATTGTTTTTTAAAATCTTTGAGCTTTCTGATTACGAGAAAACTTAGCTAGTAAAATGTTGGTGATTTTATTTTTACCCACTCCACTAAGGCTCTATTTCTTTACATTAATTTCTGCTTTTCTACCACAGGTAGACAAAAAATAGTTTCTATCTTTATCTTTAAATTCTCAAAAGCCATTTGATTTTTCCTAAGTACAAAAAGTAGAAGCTAGAAGCTCACCGGGGTGAGCTTTTCTGGCTTTCGAGAAGAAAAATTATCCACCTGCCACTGTAATGCACCAGCTTGTCTGGCTTCCCCCGCCGAATATTTTGAACTTTATTTTTGGATATTTTGAACTTCATTTGGTCCAAAAGATAATCCTGAAAAAAATTGTGAAACATGTTCAGCTTTTATAGTTTCAGCTTCTGAATGTAGTAATATCAGAAGCTTGCATCTATAGCAGAAGCTGAAAGAAACAGGGCCTAAGTTACAAAGCTATAAAGCAATCCTAACTTGTACTTAGTTGATTAGCGATGGGTATTCACTTCCATGTATGTGCTTTGACGTGAGGGGAAAAAAATTTTAATCCCATTCTGAAATTCGCTTGCACAGACCTGAAAAGTGTTACTAAAGCCACCTAACCAACTTATCGCTTCCACAGACTTGAAAAGTGTTATTAAAGCCACCTAACCAACTTAGCTAGAACCCCGAACGCTAACTTGTACTTACATGTTCAATATTTTGGCATAGTAACGGGTTTCTACTAAGTTAATGTCATTTCCTTACCAACTCAGCTAGAGATCCGTTCACTAATTTGTACTTACATGTTTAATATTTTGGCACAGTAACGGGTTGCCATTCCGTTGTTCAGAGTTCAACAATGACTTACGAGAAATAATGTTGTGTATTTGGTTTCTCAAATAATATACTATCTTCTTCCCTAAATGATTTGATTTGACGTTGGTTAGTTTAATTTTGATCTAACCAACGTAAAAAATAAAGTGATTATATTAAATAATAATTAAATTGTTATGTTGTGGTTTGTATGTTTACTTATTGGACTTGTTTTTCTGAATAAATTTTTATCGAATAGTTGATTTTTTAACCGAATCTATATAATAATCTTATTAAATTTTAACAACGTTAACAAAACTTTGATTTTTAATTTCTCCGACCCTTATTAATATATTTTTAATTTTTTAATGTTTGTATGGTTGTTTAGAATGACAATTCGATCTTTATGTTCAATATTTCACTATAGCGTAGGGTTCATATCCATTAGTGCTATTACGGGAGTGGAGAGACGACTTATATGATATATTTATTTTTAAAATAATACAAATATGCTGAATGCTTATAAAAATATAAATATGAATTATGTCCATGTTTGAAAACACTCTCGTTTCAATTAACATCCTACCCATTACTACATAAAAGAAACCTCACCACAACCCAACAATAACAAGCCAAAACATTAAAACTACCTACCTACTACAGAGGGCGATTCAAAAAAATCTAAACTAAAAGTCTAAAACCACATTTCCTCATAAATAAAATACTTTAAAAAAATAAAAAGAGGGTAAAAAAATTAAAAAGAGAGAGAGATGAAGAACCAATCGAAATCACCCTCTTCTATACTCTCTCTCTCTCCTCTCTTCTTTCTTTCTTTCTCCTCGCGACCGGAAGAGGGAAGGGGGAAGCAAGCAAAAAAAAAAAAAAGAAGAAGAAGAAGCCATAGCCGCCGCCCTCCTCCTCACTCCACCCGCTTCCCCCACAAAAATCCCCCAATCTCTCGAGCTCGAGAGGCGAGAGGCCGCAAAATCCCCCGCCAAATTAGCTGATAGGTCCTCGAGCTAACCCCGAATTCGCACGCGGCGTCCTGCATTATTCCATTTATTCCCATCTCTTGTTTGTTGTTTTTTTTTGGTGTTATTTTGGTTGCATATTTAGTATCACCCGTGCGATTAGCATGTCTCTGCCCAATGCCACCGCCTCGCCGCCGTCGCCGGAACCCTAGGCCGCCGCCGTCGCCGGAGTCGGAGCTCCCGTCGTCGGCGGGGGAGGAGGGGGAGGAGGATGCAGCTGCGGATCTCGCCGAGCATGCGCAGCATCACCATCTCGAGCAGCAATGGCGTCGTCGACTCGATGAAGGTGCGGGTGGCGCCGCAGCCGCCCCCGCCGCCGCCGCCGCTCGCGCTGCAGGGCGCGGGCCCGGGCCGCCGTGGCGGGGGAGGGGGAGGTGGTGGTGGGTGGGGAGCGGGGTGGTACTGGCGCGCCGTGGCGTTCCCGGCCGTCGTGGCGCTCGGCTGCCTCCTTCCCTTCGCCTTCATCCTCGCCGCCGTGCCGGCGCTCGAGGCCGACGGCAGCAAGTGCTCCTCCATCGGTAAGATCGGCGTCCCTCGATCTGGGCGGCGTTTTCTGGGTTTGGTTGTTGATCGGCAGAGGGTTGTTGAGTTGTTGATTTGGTCCGTTTTGGGGGCAGCAAAGCTCGGATCTTAGTGCTCTTGGGCGTGCGATTTTGCGGTGTCGGTGGGAATGTAGGTCCGGGGAGATGGTTCCTGACTTCCTCTCTGGATTTCCTGCTGAAAACGCGTGATTCTCCCTCTGATAGACGCGTTTATTGAGCTGGATTCAGGTATCAGGCTATGCGATCTCGTTTATTGGTTCTGGTGATTTGAACTGGCACCATGAGAGTTAGACGATTCGAGTTTATGATTCAGCTTGCTGGTGAGTTATTTGTTGGATCCTGGGCTGTTGATTTCTGGTGTTGAACGAAAATGTATGATTCAGACTCAGCTAATTTTCAACCATCTGGAATGAGTGCTATCAGCTGCGATGTTTGATTTACAAGTATTCTTTTATTCTAGTTTTGCGCTGAATCTTGCAAAACTGGAGTAGGGAGTTCCTGTTCTGGGACTGCTTAGCGGGTTAGCTCACACCAAATTTCAAACTGTTGACAATTGGGACGTTGGGGATGGATATGCAAGCAATGCAACTTAGAGCTACGATGCGACACCCTTGATGCACCTGATTGATTTGTCGAACTTATAATTTGCTTTGCTTCAGCGCCTATTGCACCAAGCTTTTTAGCCACCTGACTCTTATTACTTGATAGATTAGTAACTAGGATTTCTTAATAGTTCTCTCCTACTCTTTCACTATAAACATGTTGTCACCAAGCCCAAGCAACCGTTGTTGTTTGTTTGCTGCTTCAGTTATTGGAATTTAAAAGCTGCTATCTTGTGTGCTATACTTCGCAGTTATGTCTCCTTGAATGTAGAAGTTTCTGTAATATAAGCTTGAATGCTGTTTATATACCTTAGACAGGTTATGCACCTCTGGAACTGATATTTACAACTCAGTTGCTTGATGCATCTATTTGTTCTAAGTATTGCATTTTTTTGTTTTGCAGATTGCTTGGGGAGGCGAATAGGGCCTAGTTTCCTTGGTAGGCAGGGGGGTGATTCTACGGTAATTTACTTGATTCCTGTGCTTTCATTTGTCGGTAAAATATGATCTTTTTTACCATCTTTATTAAAGAAAATGCAAAATGTATTGATTTCTTACTCAATGTGCACAGAGGCTGGTGCAAGATCTCTATAGGATTTTCGATCAGGTTAACAATGAAGAATCTCCTGATGATAAAAAGTTAGCAGAATCATTCAGGGACTTTCTTCTGGAGATGAAGGATAACCGTTACGATGCTAGAACATTTGCTGTTAGGTTGAAAACTACGGTATGGAACTAACAATCCTGTTGCATCATCATTTTTTTTTCAAAATTTAGTGGTGCATAACTTCTTTCATTAAAGCAGCTAACTTCTAAAACCAATTGGTTTGTGATGTATGTTTTGTAGTTGACAGTATCATATTGTCTGAAGTCTTTGTGTTCCTGAACAAATTATAGGAAAATAAATGCATTATTAATTCATGATAAACATCTGCATGGGGAATTAGATCAAGTGGCTGATATCCAACTATACCCGCCTGCCCACCCACCCAGATGGGCCTAAAAATTAGTTTAAAGGAGAGAGTGATACAAGAGTGACCTTTGCTTATGAGCCATGACTTTGTAGCAATGATTTTTTTTTCAAATGTTTTTGGTAGGAATGACATGCTTGTTGTATTCTTATTTTTTGAAAGAAATTCTTTCTCTCTTATTTTATAGTGGGATGTCTTGCTGCTGTTTGGTACATAATTTCCATTACACACCTCTCACGCTTTACATTTTTGGTATAAAATTTCCATTACGTACTACTCATGTTGAACATTTTTGGAGCATGTGATTCTGCTCCTAATGTATTTTGCAGTATTGCTGCTGGTGGTTGTTTGTTAGATACTGGTCGCTAGAATTTTGAACCTGGCCTTTGGTGGCACCACATAGCTTATTTCATGTCTAATAGACTGTTATAACCCTGATGAGGCACTCTGATGTTTATATCCTGTATGTAAAATATATTGATAACTTATATGCTTATTTGTAGATGGAAAACATGGACAAGGAAGTAAAGAAGTCAAGGCTGGCAGAGCAATTATATAAACATTATGCTGCAACTGCTATTCCCAAGGGCATACATTGCCTGTCTCTGCGTCTTACTGATGAATATTCCTCCAATGCTCATGCTCGGAAACAGTTGCCACCACCTGAACTGTTACCTTTACTTTCTGATAATTCATTCCAACATTACATTCTAGCCAGTGATAATATCCTTGCTGCTTCAGTTGTTGTGAGCTCAACTGTTCGATCTTCGTCAGTACCTCATAAAGTAGTATTTCATGTTATTACTGATAAGAAAACATATCCGGGGATGCATTCTTGGTTTGCTCTTAATTCTATATCACCTGCTATAGTTGAAGTGAAAGGTGTTCACCAGTTTGACTGGTTGACGAGAGAAAATGTGCCAGTACTAGAGGCTATAGAAAACCATCGTGGAGTCAGAAATCACTACCATGGAGATCATGGGGCAGTTTCTAGTGCAAGTGACAGTCCGAGAGTGCTTGCTTCAAAGCTGCAGGCTCGAAGTCCCAAATACATATCCCTGCTTAACCATCTCCGCATTTATTTGCCTGAGGTACTTTGTCCTCAATTATTCTCTTGTGCGGTATAATAGCTCATCATTATGGTCCATTGGAATGTCAGTTTATTTAGTATTTTCTATGGTTGGAGGATTTTGCCAGTTTAGACATTTCAGTTTTGACGCGGTAGTGAAAATCTCTGGTCATGACCAGATTAATTGAGATTGGAAATGTTGTGGTGCAAGCTTTCTTACACAGGACAGAGGGACGTAGTGGAAAAAAGTATACAGTTAAATGAAAAAAAGTGTCCTTACTTGGATCAACTTGAACGTTTTGAATATGCTTTTATTTGAAAAGATTAGGTTATGCAATCACTAAGCAAAATAACCTTGATATCTGATTAAACTATTATTTTTATTTGTAGTAACCCTGTTATCAATAAATTAGAATGGGCTGAAACTGGATAATAGCTCAGTGTTACCTTAACTGCTACTGACAAATGAAAGATATGGCCTACACACCTTTCTTTAGCTCATGATATTCTTTATTTATACAGCTCTTTCCGAACCTCAACAAGGTGGTCTTTCTTGATGATGACATTGTTATTCAGCGTGATTTGTCTCCCCTTTGGAAGATCAATCTCGAAGGGAAGGTGAATGGTGCTGTGGAGACCTGCAGAGGTGAAGATAGCTGGGTGATGTCTAAGCGCTTCAGGACATATTTCAACTTCTCCCACCCTGTGATAGCTCGGAGTCTTGACCCAGATGAATGTGCATGGGCATATGGGATGAATATATTTGACCTGGCAGCTTGGAGAAAGACAAACATCAGAGAGACATACCATTTTTGGTTGAAAGAGGTAACCTTTTTTGTCCTTACAATAATCTTGCTCTCATTAATCAGACAAGTGCTTTGACTGCCAAGCATCGGTGCTATGAAAAAAGTGCCTTATCTGTCCTACTTGGCATTAGGTAGTTGTTTTGTTAAGTGCTGGAAGTCCAAAATTTCTTTCACATGGCTTGCTTCTAGTTAATATTCTGTTCCCAAAAGTTACCCCCTGCTGCTTTTGAGATCCACAACATGTCTATTCTGGATGTGCCTGTTCAGCATGCGGAATTTTAGAATGGTTCCTCATTCAGATGCAGTCTTCTGACAGACCAAGAAGCTTCCAAGTACTATTAATACTGATGGATAATTAAAGTTCATTCCAAGTGAAACTTTCATTTCTACAGTAGGCATGCGCATAAGACCTGATTTAAGAACTATATATGAACTCTGACTTCCGAACCAGAACCTCCAACAGGTTAAACTGTGACTTAGCTTATGTGTCCTGTCTATTAGATAATTTTCTTCAAAGTGACTGCTAATCTAAAATCTAAATCTCATAACAGAGCAGTCAATGATATTCTTCGGAGTATTGCGATCTTAATTGTTTGGTATAACTTTTGTGATTTGCTGTACAGTTTCATCTGATGTATTACAGAATCTAGGCAGGCAACAATGTGTTAAAATATTTTTACTGGCGTGCTTCTGACATTTTTGCTGTCAGTAACACAAACACACCCCACCACATATAGTTTCACTATAATAGTACTCACATATCCGCACATATTTGTTGTACTAAAATATGTAACAACACCATAATGATAATACCATTACTGCTAGGATTCTACCTGGTTTATATTTGCCATTATGTTCTCTCTGAAATAGACCTAAGCAATTAAGCTATATTAAAAGGATCGCTTACCACTGACATAGAGAATATTTTAGTTGCATCTTTGTAAATAGCTCAGGATTATAATTTTATAATGCTGAAAAATGAACTTTATGGCATTATCTACGTCTTTGTTTAATTTCATAATAACCTCTGCTTCTTTTGCAGAATCTAAAATCTGGTCTTACTCTCTGGAAATTTGGCACTTTGCCACCTGCGCTAATAGCATTCAGGGGCCACGTGCATGGTATAGACCCATCTTGGCACATGCTTGGCCTAGGATACCAAGAAAATACAGACATTGAGGGTATTAGGAGATCTGCAGTCATCCACTACAATGGCCAGTGCAAGCCATGGCTAGACATCGCTTTTAAGAACCTACAACCATTTTGGACGAAACACGTAAATTACTCCAATGACTTTATTAGAAACTGCCATATTTTGGAGCCCCAGTATGATAAAGAGTGACTTCTGCGAAATGGGGTAGGTGCACTGGAGTATATCATACCGGTTGTGATTCATTTGTTCACAAGAGAGGTTGATTGCTGTTTGATGGTGGGAAGATTGGTCTTTGGTTAACAACCATACCACAATCAGCACTGAACATACCTGACTATGCCTGGATCGACTGGCATGCAAATACTTGAGACTTTCATCTGTATCATATATGGCTACACGATTTTTTTCATCTGTATCATATTGGCGCATCATTCTTTTCAACACTATGAACTGCGAAGGATAGCTTGGTGAAGTCTCCCTCTGTGGGATTGGGCTAAATCCTTGATCGCAGAATAATGCAGCGGAGGGTAGCAGATTGATCGATCGATTGATTGATCATGGCGAAGAGAAGGCAGCCACTATGAGGTCGCGAGAGTTTATATGTTTTCCCCCTCTCATTTTATTCTTTTTTCCTTCTTGATATACTTGAGTCCTTGAAATTTTGTTCTGTTAGTTTTGTGATTGCTTTGGTAGGTTGGAGATGATTGTAGTAGAGATGCCATTGTTTGTGAGTAACCTACAGGACATTGTTACACTTGTTGACATATTGAAAATGTGCAGATAATTCTTTCAAGATTATTTGTGTTGATTTCCTCGATTACGGAACTGAGCCACTGCGAATCATTTGCCCAGATTTTAGCTCGATTCGAACGTCACATTTTTTGTTCACAAACGCAGACGCTTATGTACATGTGATGTGCACACATCTCTATTGACTAGTAACATGACATGTTATTAGCGTAGACTGCACTCAGAGAGTGCTGCTGCTGATAATTTTCGGACAGATGTTTACGTATTCAAAGGTAAAAAAGGGCTAAACAAAACCGAACGAAAGTTCTTCGTCCTGCAGGGTCGGAGTTTTAATCTCCGACCCCCTTGACCTAGTTAAAATGACCGACCCTTTGGAATTGCAATGAAAATTCAATTCCCTCCTTAATCCTCGTTGATTTAATCTCTGACCCCTCCTCGTCTCATTTGAAATAAGAAATTAAAAAAAAAAGAAATTCAGCCCTTGGGTTCCGACTAGCGTTTTAAATTGATAAAGATACATATATTTTTTTATTTTCATTAGCATATTTTTCAAACAACAAAACGGTACGAAAACATTTTATATAGAAAATATCAAATAAATTTATTTTTAAGTTTGTAATAATTAAAACTTAATTAATTATGTGTTAATAATTTTTTTGTTTTATGTATCATTACTTAATTTTTATTTTCGTTAAATTCCAATGCTATATGTTCGGAGTTTTAATCTCCGGCTTCACTTGATCTCAAAAAAAAAAGTTCTGGTTCTGTGGTTCGGATTTTTAATCTCCGAATAGTTCGACGTTCCTTATATGGGCCTGTTAGCCCAGTCCAATATGATTTCGTTGTCACTGAACCACCACTAGAACTAGCACGTTTTAGTCCCACCTCGCCTGCTAAGCGATAAGAGATGACCTGGGTGGTGTACAAATAGCTGGCCTGGCAGTCGGTGTAGAGCATGGAGCTGCGTGGTGAGCACAAAGCGAACTATTCTTTCGCCTTTTACTAAAGAATACCGTGGGCGCGCCACATCAAGCAGCATACCTTTATTTTTGGAGGGCGCTTTTCCTATCAGGAAGGCCCCAACAATTCCAAGCTTCAAAAATTCTGCAGAGTCTGAACTGTAATTTACTCACAATCTGCTTAAAATTTTTGTAGTTTACTCACAATCTGTTTAAATTCGTGCTTTGCTGAAGTACCGAGATTAGAAAATCCTTCTTGCATCTAAGGGCTTTGGTACATTCTTTTACATTCTAAGGGTTTTGCTATTTGTATCAGAAACGAACAAATTGAACATTCTAAGGGCGTAATACTCAAAGAAGGCAAGATTGTTCATTCAAGAACAGGCCTTAGCCTCAAACATTGGAAGAACTACAAAGGCAATCGATGTCGGTGCCAGGTACACCGGCGAGTTGACAGCAACGAGCACAGGGTTCATGGCTGGAACACCGCCGTCGTCCGAGAGCTCCAGCGGTGTGCCGTTGAGCAGCATCGTCTTGCTCTGGAGGTCGCCGTCCTTGGCCGTCAGGTGGTACTCCTCCCTCCTCACGACGTCGCTTGATGGCTTGCGCCCCAGCCATGAGACCGCTCTTCGGAGGCTGTGGGAGAAAGAGGTGTGCTTCTGGAGGCTGGCTGTTTTGTCAAGGCTGACATTGATGTCATTCTGGAGGGTGACATTGTATCCGGTGGTATTGCTCAGGTTGATCAACAGGAGGGTGATACCTTGCTGCATTTTGAAATAAGATTGTTTCAGATTATGGAAGAGTGGCTAATCTAGACATTTACCTCACTTGAATGTAACGTGATGTTTACATGGAAATATATCAATTTTCGGTCGTAGCAGAAAAGTCGGTGGTAACGCCATAATTTGCTAAGTCAAGAAAAGAAAAACATGTGTTCAACTTGTACCTGCTGTTTTCTGCAATGAGCATAAGCACGCAGCTTACGTGGTGCATTGATATCAACTGAAAGAACTTCCCTGCCCATAAGCCGGTGCCATAGTAGAGCACTGGGAACAAAAGAAGGTTTATAGCAGTGAAAACTTTGTACGATAAAATGCTGCAGTAAATCATATACTAAAAGTCTACAGATGTAGCCTTACCTGTAATAATCAGGATTTGGTAAAAATGTTTGGGTGTCAAGTAGACCATAGTGGCCACCAATCAGAGTCTGCCTGCAGAATACTTTTGTATTGTACTTAGATGCCATTCCAAGTTGATCGAGGTACCTGTTTGCATTGTTTCATTGAAAAACCCATCACAAATTCTTGCCGCCACATACATAATGCTATATCAGAGTTTAGCTGCAAATTTCTTTTGGCGCGTGACTGTGTAATTGTGAAAGTTCATGCGAAAACATTGAGAGCTGACCAGATGCTATTGATGAAAGTGTTTGACACAAGTTCACCACCATTGTTGAATACACCTCCACTTTCGCTGACCCAGGCAGAAGCCCATGTTCCATGCCTTTGAAGGGTGAGTTGCATATCCCTATAAGTATCTTCTGAACGGTCCAAGTACTTTGGATCTAATATCTTCCTTATAAGGTGGGCATCATTCCCTGAAAACACCATCGATGAATTCTGTTTATTAATTGCAAAAATTGGCCTAGTAATGATAAATCTGGATTCCCAGTGAATCGTGTACATATATTTCTGATCAAATCAAAAGGACTCTAATCGAACACTAAAGATGTTATTAATGTGATTATGAAAGAATAAAGGCCTGCAAGAAACTCATGATTTGGCATTTCAAAAAGCATAATGCAACTCATTGCTTAACAGGACATGACATCTTTTTGGAAAGTTAGAAAGAATTAGTATGATAAAAAAAAAGTGAAACAAGTCCTGCCTACAAAATGCTTGGTCATTTTTTTCTAAAACCTTCAAGTAACACAAAATGTCAAGCTACAGTATTGAAGCACTGAAACGATTTTTTTCGGATGCCATTAAAGCAAAAGTAGCATATCACATACCTCCACCAAGATTATAGATATGATGTGTCAAGGCACTGACAACACCATGACCTGAAGTCTGAAGTAGCTGAGAGTACCACTGCTGATCAAAGAATCCTCCAGGGGCTAACAGGGATGGCTGGGAGAGTGGTGCCTTATACAACTGTTGAAAGATGGATTTAAGTTCAATTGCGTCCTTTCCATAAAGTGTAGCATCCACTCTTGCCCCGATTCCATGCCCGCTCAGTTCATTACCTGGCAAAACAAGAAATGGCACTAATGAAGCTCACACTCGCCCATCTTACTTCATGTGCCAGAACTCAGAATAACATCTGTTTTGGAAAATAAGGTATGCAAATTAAATGACCTAGTATAAAACAAAAGAATACGACAGATTACCATATTCCCATGAGTCAACTGGATATCCCTTTGAGATTGTGTATTTTACAAAATCATATGTATTTGTAGAGTTCCATTTGCCTGCCCAGAAAGAACGACGGACATTGTACCTCCCATAGAGCGCATTCAGACCAAATGTGATAATTGCACTGGAGATAAATGTTTTCACATCCTTTAGCTAGTTGTGATAAAAAAGTACAGTTGTATAATTGATGAAAAACAAGAATTTGAAACTTCATGTAGAAAATGGAAAAGGAACTTTTTATGCATAATTATACCCTATATCAGCATGTCATGTAGTTATGTACTCACCCTGTTTTCTTGAATAGATCATTCAGTTTGTCCCACCTATCCATACTTAAACAACCAACTGAGAAACCAAACAAACCATTTGACATGTTTGTGAATGGGGTGCATGGACTATTTGTACCCATATCATAAACAACTCGATCTTGCAAAGAGCCTCCCAGTCTAATCCTCAAATTATCAAACGCTGCAGAGAGAATAGAAAAAAAAGAGACTGTTCAGAGATTTAGGGAATCAACCGACTTTTCGTTGCAATTGAATAGGCATCCTGCAAATAAACGTAATCGTGTCCACCGATATTAAATTTAACCACATGGTGCGGATAGTATGATGTCAGAATTTGAGGGAGTGATTCAATATTCTACTGATAATTGATACAGCACAAATATAGTAGCAAATAAGAATTAAGAACTTGTTTGGAATATCATCTAAAAAGAGAGGGGGGGAAATCTTTGGAATGGAAAATTTATAGGGATCAGGCTAGTAAGAGAATAGAAATGGCATTATTGCTTCCTACTCCCTCTGTCCCAAAACTGGAGGGAGTACGTTTCAACAATGTTTGAATAAAAAAGGACAATTGCATCAGCGTATGTATGTTGTGTAACCTATGTACTGAAGTTCTCCTCTGAGAATCCATATAAACCCAATAGAAATGATTAATATGGAACCAGTATCACCTAATGAACTCCAAGTACATACCTTGAATGGCTTGAGCCAGGAAGGGGTGATCCAAATCCTACATGAACCAGTTGGTGGAACACCAAATGAGAAGTAAGCCCATGAACCAATGCGCAATAACAGCATATAGAAGTAGTATTACAAGGGAAGAGCATAACAATACCAAGTTTAGAATTGACGATTGGCCCCATGGACACCGATTGTAGTTACACTTCTCTGGTGGCCACCAATCGATAGTAGCACATATATAATTTCTATTCGTTTCAGCGATTTTTGTTGATCCCTTAACTATGACCGTCGCTTCCTCTGGCTGCTGAGCAGAAGCCGCCCAATGAAGAGCATGCAGACATATGAACACAAGAAGCAGCAGCCTCACCACCATGCTTGCCACCTATAACAAAAAAGGGCTAAATCACGATCGAAATGTGTGCTATGCTCTACAAAAATATCCAATTTCTGGAATATTATAAATATTTTTTATAAACTTCTGCGGGGATTGGAAGATTATGAGCTGATGTGAAAAGTATGCATAATTAGGCAATCAGTGGCTGATGCACAAATTTCTAAATTTCACCAGACTCTCCGAATTCAACAAGAAGACAGGACATACTAAGCAATGGTAACTGAATTAACCGGTCAGATATAGCAAGAGCAAATACTTCTCTGTGTCCAAGAAAGAATATGTTTTTCTTTTCCACTTAAAAGAAAACATGCCATTTCAAACCTGGAAAAAGATGCGGAGACCCCACGCTTCAAAGCTCACATTTGCAAGACAAAGATGCCGATTTTAAGCCGGCGAAGCAAGCGGAGATCCCACCTGGCCACCTCTCTCACTTCCTTCGCCAATCTTCCGGCGCGGCGGCGGC
Source organism: Oryza australiensis (assembly GCA_019925245.2). Classification (NCBI taxonomy): domain Eukaryota; kingdom Viridiplantae; phylum Streptophyta; class Magnoliopsida; order Poales; family Poaceae; genus Oryza; species Oryza australiensis. Next base: position 8,209,874 of record JAIFGZ020000116.1, on the reverse strand, counting down.
GGCGGCAATACTCTCCGTCCCTCCCGGTGGCGCGCGAGGGAGGCCGGGAGATCCGGCAGTTGGCCGCGGCGGATTCGGAGCTCACAGGACCCAATCAGGCCGCCATTTCTTAGCTCCCAGTGTGAGTAGGGGGAAGCACAGTTGCTGCTCTTCTGGGATGCAGGTGGTGGTGCTGCGATTTTTTTTAGAAATATTATTATTCTAATAAAAATCGTAAAAACAGTGCTCAGATTTATTCATCGAAATAGGAGGCTGTCGAACTACTGACAGGAACATATCAAATGACCGATGAACGAGTGGGCAAGTCGATCAAATGGCTGTTGTTCGACTGGGCCCTGTTGAACAGCGGCAGTTCGACAAGGCATGTTGAATAGCGGCAGTTTGATAGGTCAGACCTTTCGAATGCCGGCCGACTGTTCGACAGGCCCAACACGCCAAAATAAGTTAATTTTTTTAATATTTGGTTGTCTTGTTATCATTTTTTTTAAACTTAGTTATTTTTGTTTGATAAAAATACATTGTATTTCTAAATGATAAATTTATTTATTTACGTGTTCTGTATTATTTTATTGGCTTGTTGGTTTCATGTCTGTCGTAATTTTTTTGTCCTTGTAAGACAACACCAGTTGGTTGATGTCGCCTCTAAGGGATGACGAAGAAAGAATGCAAGGAGGAAAAAGACATTGCAACGGTAGCAGAAACAAACTTTATCGATATAGTAAATAAAATTAACCATTCGTTTTCGACTCGTGACGCACAGAGCAACAACAGAACCTATTGGTGACGCATACACCAACACAAGAGAGAGTTAAGAAGTTACATAGATTAGCTATAAGAAATTGCTGGTCACGACGAATCGGGCTTAAGCTTGTCTACGGACCCCTTCTACGTCGTTCAACACGTACTGTAACTTTGTGATCCTTTATTCTTTTATGTTCTGTTTGTGTTTCAGCTTCAGTTACTCTTCCGCCATCATACGTCGGGCTGACCATGCCGATCCACAAAGTGAATCCGCACATACTTTGATTGTCTTGAGGAATAAATCTAATTAGTGAATGAAATCTGTATATTATGGAATCGTGAGCAAAAATGAAAATAAGTAATTAAGGATGTGACATACGAAGTCGTTGTCTATGTTGGGACAAACGAAGTATCGCCTTCCAAATGCCTCTTGTGAAAAGGATGTAACCACCTGGCAGCGATCTCTACAACCGTATTTTGGACGCTCAGACCATTCAGGTAGATCTAATGGATTGTTTCTCTAGTGTAAGCTAGACTATGTCTGGCGCTTGTACTTCATCTACGCTTGCATGAATTGTGTGGTCATCTCAGGTTGTGTTACCCTTGCACCGATGGAAGTTATTCTCGTCGTATCGATCCACTTTACGAAGCCACATTTCCTTACGTCTTCCTGTTTACACAGATTCATTACGACCGATGACATATGTAAGTATATGAAAGTAGTGATCGGTGGGAGTGAGAACTTAACGGTACTTACGACAAAATCATCGTCGACAATGTTAGGACCCACGAAACATCTTTGTCCTTTAGTTTCTTATCTTACAGACCTTATCCCCTGGCAACGGTCTCCACAACCACACTCTGGACACTCCCATTATGTGGGGAGTCCTAGGGGATTTACCTGTCATTCTAAAGACTATGCATCAATTCGTCGTTCATGTTCATCATTCCTCCTTAGGTAGTCCGATATTGTTTCACTGCGTGGATACGTGCGTATTTCGTCATGTTGTGGATTCGTCGTATCTATCCACTCAACGAAGTTGCACAAACTACGGTAAGTCTGCGAAAGATTGTATGATTGTCAACAAATAGTTAGTGATGTATATACTCAGTATAGGTAATTGAAGTAGATACAAATGATTGTTACCTGATAAATGTTTGGGCATTGGAAAAACCTCCTACCATAGATTTTTGACGTAAGGGATGTCATGAGTATACATCGATCACCGCAAGCGCACAACAGACGATTGCACCAAGGTGGAAATAGACTAGCGAAAGGATCCCTTCGCCAGTCAAGATGCTCGTAAAATGAAGCTTTCATTCTCTCGAGATTGATGTGAATGTGAAAGGAAAATGTAGGATTGAAAGAACTTGCGGAAGTGTTTTGCCAAGATCGGCCATATATAGTGGCGTAGCAATTGAAGGAACTGTAGGTGTCAAAAGTCAATAGTAACGTGAATAGACATGACGTTGTGCTGAAAGGTGATTGTGACTAGTCGAGCTCGCACAGTGTCCGTGTCATAACTCGTTTCATGATAATGGTGATTGTGACAAATGAGTACTGTATTGTCAAGTCTGTCAGATGTTAGGACAATAAAATGACATAGGTACCGAAAGTAGATTGTAACCACGCGTGACCACTATTAAGTTGATAGCGATTATTTTGTGTAAATCTTTTTTAAAAATTATAAATATAAAAAATCATGGAAACATAGTTGATCGAATAAATGTACCTCATAACTCAGTTCATAATATAATGTGGCATAATTATTAGGTGCAAAAGATAATAGTTCACAATACAACTCACATAAAAATGTCAAGGACGATTTTCCCTCGCACGCTTGCTTGCCCCCCTCCTTCATCACCTTATCTGTTCAGTGGGATATGTCAAATTATCTAGTGGGTGCCTATGTCATGCCGGCTGCTATGGAGTGGCATCCTCTGGCTGCATGGACTCCTCCGCTGCATCAACAAGCAAAGGTGAGTCCAGCTCATCGTCATCTGATTCGTTGACCGGGCAATTACTATCACCCACAACGAACTTTACCGATGCAATAGCCTCTTCCAGTGCTTCGTCTTGACCACTCCTGCAAACATTAACCTCTTCCGCAGCCTCCATAGGAGTTTGATCCACCTCTGTGCGGCTTGTCTCTCCCTTTCTCTCTTACTTTAGCCATAAATTTTCTCCAACTCCAAATAGATACAAGCTCTACTACTCTACACTGCCATTCATATTAACCCCCCCCATTGTATTTATGATAAATCTTTCCAACAATGGATCTACCCAGAAAATATTATGCAGCCACCCTAGCACGTTGTCCATAACCAACTGCCTTGATGCATTTAGGCTAGTATCAACGAATGCATATACGGTCAAATCTACCACGTTATCTGTATAGGAGCATCACCATAATATACACGAACGGGCACATCATTTGACATCCTGAGATAATACGTCAACTTGTCTTACTACATTACTACCCAATAACTTTATCTATGGTTACATTACTCTAACGTAAACTAACTCAATTTCACTACTTAAATATAACTTTCTTTCGATTTCTACTACCACTACACGATTATTTCTACTTAGTGGTCGCTACTTATAAATATCTTCATGTTAATTTATACTAATATTTGAATATTACTAATACTTCATGTTTATTTATACTTAGTAGTCACTACTTAAAAATTAATACATACATTGCTACTCATCTCAAAAACTATGTACTAACCTACTATTGACTTTAACACATTACTAGTATAATATTTGCATCAACATCCAGCAATGATTAACAAAAAAATTACGTCCTACTAATGGATTATAAATTTATACCTTCAATGTCGCTTCTTTCTTCTACACAGTCGCGGATCTGTCCTCCCCACCCACGTAGGTCTTCCGTGGCGGCGACACGGCGCCTCTCTCCCTCCAACCGAATGCCTCTCTCCCGCGGCGGCGGCACGACAACGTGACGGTAGCTCTCTCCGACGGCTCTCGGCTCAGTTCGCTCGGTGGTCCTCCTCCTCTCTCTGCATATAATATATGTGAAGGAGGAGATGGCCTTTTAAAGGAGTTAGTCGAATTCCCATTATTCGATAGGGGCCTTTGGAACGCCCGTCGTTCGACATGCTCTACGACTGCCAGGCGGTGAGACCTGCCAAACTATCGCAGTTCAACGGGTCCCTGTCGAACAGCGGTGGTTCGACAAGTCCCAGTCGAACCTCTGCCATTTGATTTCCGTCCTGCTAAACATCCACCGTTCGACAACCGCTATTTTTATGATTCTCTATTAAATTTTAATATTTCTAAAATAATTTCTGATGCTGCCGCTGTAGCCTGCAGAGCAGAGAACGACGAGCTGCCGAGCTGGCTTCTTGGAGCAACGTGACAGGGCGAGGGAATAAACAGTACAACATTCGTCACAATCATATGCCCATATTTATTCTTAAAATTTAGTTTATTATGAGACGAAGAAAATAGTTATTTTTAATATAGTATATTATTTCAAAATAAAGCTATTTTTTACCTATCGTATATTCTTAACCAAACATAATTATTTCTCATTTAAGTTATTCATTCATTTTTTAATTAATTATAACTTTTTTAATTATTTTCATATATTTTTTTAATATATATATATATATATATATATATATATTAAAAGTTTTTATATTTTGAGAAGAAGTAAGTATCTTGAGGCGTGTGCCCTCTCCTACTAGTAGTACTGCTATTATCTGTGCTGCAGTAGAGTTGCTTGTGTCGGTGATTTGTGTCTGATTCAGGTGATGCTGCGGTCGGTGTGCGATGCGACATGTCGTTGACTGTTTGAGTGGAGTATATCAATGACTGCCACTGTGAAAAAAAATAGAAGAAAGTTAAATAAAAAAATCCGGTGAAGTTTCAGGATTTCAGGTTACTGCCCGCCACTCACAACGCGTCGACTCAGCTCCATCTTTGAGTTGTTTTTTTTTCTAAAAAAACCCTGCCAACGCTGCAGACGGCCTGCTCATCTTCTCATCGGTCGACGATCAAGGCTCGTGCTCTCAGGCCAAACCGATGACAACAAACGTATTGTATGGAGCCCGACTTCTCAAAGTTCGACACGACGGATCCACGACAACACATGCGTGGAGGAAGTTGAAGGCACGAGAGATAAATTTTGTGCATCAAATCCACCAATAAGTCTACGTCATCGTCGCCGATGGGGGGCTCTGGCTCCCTCGCGCTCGTGGCAGACGCGAGGGAGGATCCGTCGACGGCGTCGCGTCAGACGAGGAGGTGGCGCGACGAGGGGAGGAGGCAGCGGCACTAATCGATGGGTGAAGGGCGTATCGATGATCGGGGCGATGTCGTTGTCAAACTGAGAGACGATGACAAAGCTGACGAGGAGGCTGAGTCCCCGTCTTCCCAATGAGGAGGATCTTGAAGGAGCACCCGTGGCCGCCACCGTCGCTCCCGGCCTCTAGCAACCCTCAGATTCCATATGATTCGGTCGGAACGCGACGCGAGAAGGAATGCGGGCGGGGTCGAGACGGAAGGGGCGGGGTGGAGGGATAGAGGCGCGACCGAGAACGTAGGCACGAGCCGACAACGACGACGAGTAAGGGAGCCGAGCCAGTCCAATGTGTTGTCGTGTTGGCTTTAACCGGGTGGAGGAGAGCGAGAGGGGCAAGCTAGTCCTCAACTACACGAGCCATGGCTGACGGGTGGAGTCGCAAGGTGTGGGGAGACACAGAATAGATAAGAACCGATCAGATGGGAAAGAAACAGAGGATTCGACCAGATGGAGAAGAAATATAAGAGAAAAAAAGAAGGAAGAGAAATCCTGATATCATATTGTCCGCGGTATGATTGGGTGTTATATGTAATCTTTGTTTATTATTTTGTCAATAGAACTATATAAAACAAAATAGTTATATACAACTCTTTTTCAACACGATGGTATACATAAATATAGTTAATATTGATTATATGTAAAGTATTAAATGATTTAAAGATAACTATTCATCTGTGTGGATCGTATAATCTGTTTTTATTGATTTGTATGATGATTATGGATAGATGATTATCTCTTGGTTGTATATGCTCTAATGGAGGTTATTGAGCTAGCTTGTTGAAGCAGAGGACTGGTAGATCTGACTTTGGGAGGAGCGAGTACTTTAGTAATTTCTCAACAACTGCAGGTGTGTTTCTTTCCTTGACGTCCACTCACACATGTTTTCTAAACACATGTTTTCTAAACAGTCGAATGATATTTTTTCAATTTTATAAAAATTATTTTAAAAATTTTAGTAATATATTTTTAAAAAATTTAAACTAATAACTGATTAACTATGTATTAATTTATTACTTCGTTTTACTTGGAGAAAGATTCCAACCAATAATATTTTTAGATTAACTAATTAACTAATAATATTTACTATATTATTATAGTAAATATATAATGTGTCGTGCTATAAATGTATTTAGATTTTTTTATATAATTTATATATTTAAATCAAACGATTGGTTCAGATGATTTTTAGCAAAAATTTAATAAGAGAAATTAAATATATTTAGCTGTGCTCTTTTTTTTACATCTCCTCGTAACCAAGTTGCAATATTTCTACGCCTGCTCGTAGCAACCGCAAACAGTTCAGTTCACCAATAATAGTCTCCCAAAATGTCGATATTGTTGTTGCATACTAGCCACGGTACGGATGCATAACAGTGAGGATTAGTTGAAGAAAAAGCACGAGGCCAACCAAACGGCCGGTGAGACGCGGCCCCGTAACGCTTAGAGGAAGCCTAAGCCCGTACACGTGGTTAAACCACCACAAAAAAAGGCAAACGTACCGTACGACACGGTGCGCCGTGAGACATGCGACTGCGCGGCGGCGCCGGCGCCGGCGCCGCCGCATTTTACATGGGATGATAATGGGATCCCGGAACATTCGCCGGCCGCGTTGATGGGCACAGTTGGGCACGCACGGGCACAGCAACTGCATATGCATACAGTCTGAGCGTTCCGTTTTTGTATACAATCTGAGCTCTCCATTTTTTTTGGTCCAGTGACCCAGAACATTTGAAACTTTATTGGTTTTTACAATAAAACACTACGGTATTTTGCTACAGTATTTCGCTGTATCTGGATCATCCGTTTTGAATCCAGTGATGCTGGTGTGACTGTTTAACTTGCAGTCACATCCAACCTACGCATATGCGCATGCGTCTCCCTGTCTCGGCCGCAAGCTGGATGCATCCTGTCATGTGCATCCACATGACATATGTACCGTTGGTGCGTGCCAACCAACCCAACTAGGCAACTATTTTGTCATCGTATGGGTGTGTTCGTTATTATCTTTTGCAACCTTTATCTTTTTTCTCACGCGCGTACGTCTTTTAATGCTAAATAGTATTTTTTTAAAAAGATTGTTTTAAAAAATCATACTATTTCTTAAGTTTTTAAACTAATACTTAATTAATTATATATTAATGCATATCTCTTTTCTCTGGAAAAATGACAAACCAACGTCATCAGTCCAGAATTTTGATCGACGTTTATCCGCATTGCCGCGTACATCCTTCCTCACCTCGACCTAAGCTCTAATATTTTGATCCAATTAACATATGTTAATGTCAAAATTTATTAAACTTAACTTTTTATTTTGAGGTTTTTATCATAGTTTATTGTTCGACATTGACATTTAAATTACTAATAACATACATGTAAAAGTTTTAATCATAAATTATTTTTTATTAATACGTAATTTGACATATTTCTCGTATATAGTCATGCGATAAGGCTCCTACTCCACCGACTAACAGCACCGGCACCGGGCCACCGGCCTGAAGGGAGCCGGCGACCGGTGACACTGCGACAACAATGTGCGCTGGTGAGGCCACGGCAGCGTCGATGGCCAGGAGGGCCTACTAGTCCGTACGTACAGCTACAAATCGATCGGTTCTTTCCAAGGACCTCTAGTACTAGTCTGTCGGTTAATTTGATCTTTTTTTTTGGCGGTGGCAGCCTGGAATGCCGACCAACATTTTATTAAGGATCAAGGGTGTAAAAAAGCCTTTACAATCGACATTCGAAGCAATGTCGTGTCCGGGGGCTTTACAGCCAACCGGTGAACGTAAAAGCGTAAGTAAACGGAAAAAGACCGAGACTACATCGGCCGCTTCTTCTGCTGTAGTTCAGCAGGTTATCCTTGAGATGGATTTACAAAGATTTCTGCCTCTCTCCAAACTACAATCTCATCATTGATCAGTTCGGCTAGCTGACGCACATCCTTCGACTCTTGCTGAAAAATCCTTGCATTACGCTCTTTCCAAATAAGCCAAGTAGTCAGCATGAACAGTGAATCAAAGTTCTTCCTGTTCCTCTTCTGAAAATACGTCCTCGTCTGAAGCTACCACTCGCCCAAAGGCTTGTCGAGCTCAGCCGGTGTAGCAATGCTTACTCTGCACCACTCCTTAATCTTCCCCACACTTCTGCTGAGTACGGACAGGAGACGAACAGGTGTTGACATGTTTCCTCTTCGGATTTGCAGAGCACGCAGGTCGGGTCATGAGGCCAGTTCCGTTTTGCCAGGTTATCTGCCGAGAGGCATCTTTCTTTTAGAGCTAGCCAGATGAAGAACCGGACTTTGGCAGGCGTTCTTGATTTCCAAATTAGGTCTCCAAATGCACATCTTTCTAGCCCCAGCAAGAACAAACTGTACGCTGAGCTTGCTGTGTAAGAGCCGTTTGCTGCTGGCTTCCACCGAATTTGATCTTCCTGAGGCTGTAAGTGGACAGTCTGCATTTCTTCCCAGAGGTGAAAGATCTTGCCTCACAAACAAAGCCAACGGTTAACTGTGTTTTGCACAGTGAAGATTTGCTTCGGAAACAGATGAACATCGGAAGACACGCACTTTTGGCAGCTGAACAACAGAAACATGGGCCTTAATTTGTATGGTGAGGTAATATACTCCATGATATAGACAAATAAGTTTCTGAATTTCTCTAACTATGCATTTCTTATTTCTTCAGACTAGACAACTTGTGCAGCAGTATTGGCTCCTTCCATCGCACTCCCAACTCTCCAAGTGCAGGGCAACATTCATTACCATTATAGATTTTTAGACATGGTTTTTCACCCTTTTAACCGCCAAGAGCAAATTTATAGGAAAGATAGTTCTTTTAAATGAAACGCATAAGATAACACGTGTTTCATTGACATTGCAGAAAAAAAATATAAGACTACAACCCTGCGAGATCAGAGGAAAAAAAGAAGAAAGAAATAAACGTGTCCGGTTGGATTAGGACATCAACGCAAGCAAACGCTCATCTCCAGCCTCCATAGCAACCCTATCAAAACCGGCTCATCCCACGCAGTCGAGAGATCGAAGTCTGATACGGCGACACCCACCAAATACATAACTAATCATCGAAACCTTACAGCAGAATTTCCAGTCAACTGGACTTTAGAAAAAGACAGACCACACTGCATCGAAAGGGTCCCTGCCACGCGGTACCATCGCCGTTGTGTCGTTGCAACACTAAACCTCACTCGACGAAAAAGATAATTGTCACATCTAATTTTGTTTATGTAAGATAAGATGTGATACGTAGAATACATCATATCTATATTATATCTAGCATACTAATCTTAATGATTTTATTTTATTTGTTTATTCAATTTACTATTTTTTATTTTTTTTCCTTGAAATTTGTGTGAGGTCGTCCTTTATACGAGAGGTGATTCATTTTCTCTTTTCTTATTTTTTTCATCCATCTCATCATTTAATTTTATAGATAACATTTTAAGCATTACAATACTTACTCTAAAAGAGAATTGAGTAAAGGAAACACTTTTGGTGTTGGATTGAAGGAGATATAAGCTTTCCCGGCCTCCAACATACAAATACGAGTTTAACTCGAAAAAGTATGCAAGTGATAGCCAAAATCTGGGCGGACACCTGAATGGAATTACTAGTTTTCCTAACACTGCCTTTTTCTTTAGCATAATTAACCTTGAAAGATTAACTCAAGTTCATACCTAGACATCGTATCTTTTTGCCAATTCGGGCGTGATACGATTCTTTCACGAGGAAAAGGAATAAGGTTAATTTCCTACAGAAGAGGAGAGCTTAAGCTTTCTGATCACCGTCCTGTGACTACAGCTTCCTCCGTTTAAAAAAAACCTAAGATTAATAAAAAAATTTTAAAATTAAATATGATATAATTTAGTACAACAAATTTGAACAAAATCATTCTTTTTATAAGGTTACGTCACATTTAATGTTAGTTTTGTTTTCGAGTGGGTGGGTGAAGGCGGATGGAGTACATAGCACACGACAGACGTTGAAGTTCTATGTCATACAAAGTTGCAGAAAGCACTAACATTTATGGTTGCAGAGGTTGAGTATCATCTGCTAACGGAGGAAGATAGAACTTGAGAAAATTATTCTTGAACAGCAACGAACAGTACATGACTAGCTTTGTACTTGCTGAAAAAGATCTGGCCCCGGGGGGTCGGAGATTAAAACTCCGAACCCTCTCAATTAGTTGGAGAAAACAAACCTATCTGAAGCAAGGTAAGACATTCACGATGAAGGTTTAACACAAAGTCAACTGACATACGTTAAAGTATTTTATTTATGCTGATGATACAAGGGGTTGACATTTCGCACTAAAAGGACTGAACCCGTTTTAATCTCCAATCCGATTTGAACTCGTTCTGGGGGGAAAATTTGTTCGGGGATTAATCTCCGAACCCCTAGAATTCGTTCGGGAAGGAAAAAAAATCGAGGAGCAAGGCGCTGCCGTTCGCCATCCATTAAGTTCAGGGTTGACTGTGCCTCTCTCTCCATTGTCTCATTGATAAATCAATTGAGAACTTCTACGGGTTTTGATCAACAAGAAAATATACGATTATATGCACATAGATAATCATACTTTACACATGTTAAGATGCTTCTCAGATTCAAGCCACTAACTAGAAAATAGGGACAAAAACACCATCCATCGGTCGTCCTAGCAGCTCGGTCAATCTGGAAAGAAAGAAAGAAAGAAACAATAGGATCGTGTTGGTGGGTTGAAGTGGCGAGGGTGACGGCCGATGAGGCCGCTCTCCGGCGGGAGGCGGGTCTTCTACCTGAATAGGCTGAATCCGTTTATGGTCGCAAAATGGATGCCGCGAGATATATGTCCTAGTTTTTAGGCTTTGTTTCTTTTCTTTTCCGGGTTTGTTGGTTGTAAGTTGTTGCCGAATCTACGCAAACCTTATGCGCATTCTCGAAAAAAAAAACATACCATCAATCTTTTTTTGCTCTGTTTTGCCGCTCAAGTGTTGAAGAATTTCTTGCGCCAACTTCAGAAAATATTGCTCTATTTGCTGACGAAGGACGTGTGTAAAATGGAAAAAGCAGACAACAAAAACAAGTCTTTGATGATAACTCATGGTAGAGAAGTATCTGAAATTCAATTGCCGGTTCCTTTCTTCTTACTTCAGTGTCTATAAGTTGTGCGGGCATATTATCAGCGTTCATGGACAGCAGTGACTCCATTCGGTAATCTGATCTTTTGCCTCATGATTCATGAACAACGCCCATTATCAATGAAGATTCCAGAGCGACGATCTCTTACAATGCTCGTATATGACGAATTAGCTGAACATTGGGGGGTCGGAGTTTTAATCTCCGAACCCCTGATCTCCTTGGGAAAAAAAAACGTTTACAGTCGAAGATCAATCTGATTGTGTATTTGTGCTCCTCTTTTTCCCGCGTTGATTAGTCTTTGACACCCTGTCTTTTTTGAAAATAAAATCGGACACATGTGGGTCCTTGAACTCGTTCGGGAAAAGAAACGCATGGCAATTTTCCCCAGAAACATAGGCGGAAACAGTAAAAAAAGAATCATGGAGCAATGTCACTATATCAGTATCACAAAATCACAACGACATGGATGGCAATTGCCGGATCATTTACACTTTTTTTACAAAGGAACGTGTGTAACCTAACTGTTCTTCAACGTAAGCCTCCAGTCTGTTTGCTCTTGCATAGCAACAGCTAACAAGAGAACTGCTTGGTTCATCATAGTGACAGCAGGTTACATATGGTGGAGTGATGCTTCGTTTGGATCTGTACAGCTACTGACTGAGCTACAAATTGGTGTTCTCCCAGGGACATATACTGCTGCTGCTAGTAGTCAGTGGCAAAATGCTGCAGCATGAACGACCTGGTCTTGCCATCTGGTTTCAGCCCAATGCTCCGCATCTTCGTGTATGCCTTCCTGGCTAATCTGATCTTGCCTCGCAGACAAAGCCCGTGAATTACCGTGTTGTAGACCGAGGAGTCTGGAGCGACCTCCTGCAAGGTTCAAAGTTCATATAAGGTAAAATGAATGAAAAATGTGATTCAGTCCATTTGGAAGTATCGAAATTGCACAGGTTGTACAGAATCATTCCGTAATACGAGTCACGGTAATATGTCATGAAAGTTCAACATCATGTATTTAAATGCTATTGTGGGCTAACTAGCTATGATTTTACAAACACCAAAAAAGAGGAACTGCAGAAATTTAGGCACACTTTATCCTTAATGTTAGCATAACGAATGGGTGAGGAAACAAGAAGCTATATGTATATGTTTTAGCATACGTGTTATTCTGAATCATGGAAACAGAAACATTGGAAACCAGAATGTCAAACGGACGTAGAAAACATTAGTTATGGTTCGCTGGGCTTTCAGGTGAAAGGCAGAATCATAGGAATCACTTGCACTAACCAATCAAAATATTTTCATATTGGCAGCAAAAATAGAAGAGCTTGTTTAGTGTTTTCATTTTATTTGTTTCTCTGCGTGGAATAATGGTACTGCAATCCGCAACATGCTTACACCTAGGCACGGGAATTTTTGCCCTAACCCTGGTAGAAAAATCAGGGGTCAGAGTACCACTTATTCTGTTAATCATGCTTTAGGTACCAGATCGGTAACTAACCCATGGTAAGCAATGAGAAATTCATTTTTTTTGGCCATCTGAACGGAAGCGGAAGCATAAAGCAAAGAAAGGAAGTAGTACCTCCAATATATCCTCAACTTCATTCCAAAGAGATCCCCATATGCAAGCTCTTATAACAGATAAATGCGTGAACGTGTCTGGTGAACACCCTTGATGAGTCATATGCTGGTACACTTTCAGAGCAACTTTTGGCATCCTAGCAACTTCACAAGCACCTATCACATGATTGTAAGAAATCACCGATATTTGCAGTCCACCTTTTTCCATCATCCATAACAATTGCAAGGCATGTTCCCATTGACCAAGTCTTTCACAAGACATCAAAGCTATGTTGTACAGATGGTTATTTAAGAGTGCTGAATGCTTGGTCTTAATTCCTTGAAAAAGATCTAGGGCATCCCAACACCGACCAGACCTATATAACGCTGACAGTAAAGCACTCCATGTATATTGATCAGGCTCAAGGCCTGAAGATGTTAGCAGATGATACATCCTAAAGGCAAGTTCATCTTCACCAGCTTTACCAAGTGAGTTGATTATGGAATTGAACACGATGATACTAGGTTTCATACCAGCACTCAACATTCTCCTGAATGTGGTGAGCGCAAACTCCCATTTCCCTTCTTTGGTACACGATGCAATGATAGCCTTTAGTATATCTTCACTTGGACCAATCCCACTTTTGAGCATTTCCTGATAAGCATCAATTGCTAACTCAGGCTGCCCACACTGGACAAACATGCTCACTAACAAATCATAAGTCATCAAGGTTCCACTCAAAGAATTCTCCCCTAGCCTTCTCCATAGTCTCTCCACTTGCCTCCAGTCTTTCGCTCTTCCGCACACAGATATCACCGTGTTGTAAACGATCACATCGACATTCTTCCTATCACTCTCTTCAATATCATTGAACATTTTAACGGCTGCAAAGTAGCCCTCAGTAGTTGCAACAGCCTTGAGAATCAATGTATACGTGTGCCCGGTTGCCATACCTCTCCCCTTCATGAACTCAAATACCTTCATCGCATCAGCGAAAGAACCTTTTCGCACAAAACAAGCCAAAAGGGAGTTACAGGCATGCGCGCTCGGCTGCAAGCCTGAGGCACGCATTGAATCGAACAGCTCGGTGGCACTCCTGACCTTGTTGGACTGGCTGAGCTTGATCAACCTCTTGGACAGCATTTCCTCATCCCTCTCCTCCAAGAAGTGCAGCCTCGATCCCCCAACCTCAGATTTGCTCTCCGCGGCCGACACTGACGCCGACGCCGCGCTTCTTGCGGCGACGGGGCCTTTCTCCCCAGCAGCCGGCCTCACCGGGCGCCGCCGCAGCCCGTGCCTACGGTGACCATCGGAACTATCAGCGACCGACGGCTCATCGTCCATGCCCCAAACCCCCACGCCAACCTCCTCCTTGCCGGTGACATCGGGTTCAAGAACGCATGGAGCCGCCGCCCTGCACACGCACACGCACACGCACCCTCTGGCGAAGACAACCACGGTTGTTGCAGCTTCCACATGGCGGGTGCCATCTCTAATCGTTCCTCCACTCCATGGATGGATTCTTGTCTCATCACCGCCCCTTATTCCACGCCGGTGGGGCAGTGCTTGGCTGAAGCTCGTGCTGCAGCCGCTCCACACAGTAGCCATGCCCGACGAAAATGCAAACAGAACTCTACAAAATCTCAACAATAACAACAACAAAAGGACCTCCGGATAATCATATAGGAAGAAGAATCCGGCCAGGTCATGGAAAAAATGGACGGGAAATCTGGTAAAAATCTGGGTTGTTCGCTAGAACGGGATAGGAGAGGGGGAGAGGAACAAGAGAAGAGAGAGCAGCAATGGTGGGAGCAGAGCAACGGCCAACGGATGAGGGGATTAGAGATGGAGTGCGAGTGAGATGGGCCCAAACTTCATTTCGTATATGGGCCTAATTCTTCGTCCTGACAGCCCATGAGATCAAGCCCTTTGTAATATGAGAAAATCCAAAAAATGCTATTGATAAATGACAAATAAATGTCATCGTATAAATGACTTAGTTCAGGAATGCCATCAAAGTTAGAGTTCCGTTAGTAGTCCTCCGTTAAGTGTTATATGATGAACAGAGCATTTAACATCGTGAGATGGACGAAACCCTAACGGTGATAGTATTCTGGAACAAAGTCATTTATACGACGATATTCAAACTCACACTCGTCGTTGGCATTTTTTGGACTTGAACATTTGTCAATCTTGGATTTTCTCTTGTAATATTATTTCTGGCCCACTAGTGCTTTTCATTTTTTTCTTCGGCATCTCATTATTCTTATTTTTTTAGAAAAATAAAACAATATAAATATTTTGTACTTCTTTGCTTTTTATGATTCTTATCGTCATCTACAATGTTATTAGTATACGGGAATTTTAACAGTGCAAAAAAAAGAACAAAAGCGCACACAAGAACTGATGCTTTGTGGACTGGCATGGAACCTTCTGTCCCATCTGTCAACCTGACAGCTCCTTTTCAAGGATAAAATCTTGGAAATCAGTATCACTTCTTTGGACAGGATGCAGATTAACCCTTTTCCTTTCTAGAAACCTACGGACTCAGAATAAAGTGAAAAAAATGTACTAGCATCCAACTAGAATCACAGAACAGATTCTGCACTTGTGAGAAAAGCACATTCTTTACTTTGCTCCTCCAAGAGGGCACTGAAAACTGAAATTTGCAAGGTACAGGTTTGAACACTGAATTGACATCTGTAACTGATTAGTAGGCTGACATAGGTACATCACTAGCAATGTGCAGAGAACAAGAATCTTGCATATGTAAGAGAATGTAACACAAAAAAATGATGCTGAATTGCACTGAGGAAAAAATACTCCCTGAAATTTTTTAAAAAATTATTATGCAATTAGGTACTAGCTATCTTCAGACTTCAGGCAAAGGCAAGAAGAGCAAGAGAAAAGCACAGGGAGAAAGAATGGCACATGCTAAGCCCAAAGGACAGAACAACCAAAAAGGTGGCTTGGATTCTTGAAGATTTCCATGGGCTAAAGCAATCCCATATCCATTCCTCTTGCCTGTCTACAAGACAAAATGGCTTCCTTGCTCTCTTCCTCTCTTCACCACCTCTGAAGTCTGAATACAAGCAAACAATATTTAAACCCAGGGCTTCGCTTAGTTCTGAAGATTGTTCTTCCTTGGAGCTATTCGTTATCTACAAATACGTTGGGTGCCATGGACGGCGACTTGAAGAAGCTAAGGTATGCAACTGCATGAAACATCTTGAGGTGAATTTGGCGAAGGTTTTGGATTTTTATTTTGTTTCGCCGACAAAAGGGTAACTTTTCAATAGCTTAGTTTCATGTCACCTCATAACTGTAGTTTACAATTACATGTGCTAGCTTATAACTATATGTTTTGTCTTCTTGCCTTGTGTTTCGTTGAAACCTTAAAAATTATTCTACAAAATGTGTTACCGTCTTCCCTAACATGTTTGTTCAGTTGTTCTCAAGAGCCCTCCTGTTTTATTTAAGTTGCTCAATAGCTGGATTTCACAACAGAGCCAATTATTAGTGCAGGGTGGTAGCACCAGCATCAAATTAAGATTTCAGAACATCGCTCTTGCGCAGGGTTCGGTTTCCTGGAGTAGGAAAGGGAAACAAAGGTGGTAGCCAGACGTCAACAATACCACTGCCTCTAGAAGAAAACGCATCTCTTGGAAGAGGTACGTGATCAAGATTTGCTTTTCAGTTTTAGTTCTCTGATAGAGCATCCTTTCTTTACTGTTGATTCTCTATCAGAAGTTTGCCATTAAAGTTTTGTCCTGTAGCACTATGAGCAAATCGGTTAATCAGCATTCTGCATTGTAAAAAAAGTAATTTGTGTAACCTAGCTTAGACGTCCAGATGTTTGAATTAAAAAGCATATGTTGAAAATACATAATTGTCAAGGATAGACATATTCGGTCTAGTTTGGTATGATGTACTTCTTTAGTTGAGACATTTATTCTGTTTAAGGAAATAAATAATCAGGATAGAGTGCACAAAAGCAAACTACAAAAGGTAGGAAATGGAGAACTTAATAACTGGCAGTGAAACTTGGCAGCACGGATGAATAACAATGACGGATATGAGTATGACGCTGCATTTGCAGCCACAATTGCTGCTGCAGCATATGCAATTTCTATGCAAGAAGAGAAGCTAGCAGCTCAGAAGAAGCCTGTCCCCATTGAGGGGCAATCTACTGCTCCTCCTGTCCCGTCTCTAGTAAAGAGAGGTGAAAGCATGAAAAAACCTATAGGGGGCAGCAAGATCTCAAGATGGTTTAGTGGCAAAGAGCCTGCTGAAGAAGACGACGATGGATCAGGTATTCTGTAAATATGAGACCCCCATTAGAGATCAATTTTACTGTAGCAAAACCTGCAAACTTCTTATAACGGTGTCGAAATGCATTACCATTTCAGCCAATGTATCTGTAAGGAGGCCACTAAAACCAGCACAAAGAAAACAAGAGGAAATAGCTTCAGATCAGAAGGTGCCACCCAAGATGATCGATTCTTCTCTGAGCGCGAAGAAAGGTTCGGGTTCCTCTAGCAAATTGCAAGACAAGAAATGGAGCAAGAAGTTTGAGCAAGAGCAGGAGATTCAGAAGGCCCCATCCACCATAAGGCCAGCAACATCATATCATTCTAGACGGAATGGGGATGGCACTGTTGGATTAACTGCTGTTGGCACAACACACACCAAAACTAATGAATGGGAGAAGGCGAAGCTCGCTAGTATTACGGAAGAGTAAGTACAATTATTTGAACAATATGCATGATCATTTGAAGCGAGCAGAATTAACTCGGCTGTCAATAATTTTAGGTATAAGAAGATGATGGATACCATAGCTGAATGGGAGAATGAGAAGAAGGTGAAGGCCAAGCGCCAAAAAGAGCAAAAAGAGGTTTTTGGTTATTTTTTGTAATTTAATAGCACATTACATTGCTTATTCAATATACCCACTTATCTTTCCCTGGATATGAACTCTTTACATTTTGAAATGCCGTGATTTATGTAACATGTCAATATAAAATATTTAGGTTGACAACACTGAAAACTGAACCTGCTAATTTGCAGAAAGAGTTGGACCGAAAGAGAGCAAAGGCACTGGAAGAATACAACCAGGAAATAACAAGGATCAATAAAATTGCTGGAGGAGCAAGGTCAATGGCAGAGGAAAGGAAATATAATGATGAGAAAAAGATCAAAGAAAAGGCAAATAAAAGACGGTCAACAGAAAAGGCTCCCCGCGCATGCGCTTGCTTTTAAGAATATTTCCATATGATGCAATATTTGAGATGGAACGATAGGCGATTTCACTTTCAAGATTGTACCCTCCAAACATCGATGTATTGTGCTTTATAATGTGTATTGGTTTGATGAGTGCATAGAATTTTATCCAGCATGCAAAAAGTTGGCACGCTCTACTGAAAAAAGTACAGCGAATGATCGGGTCATCAAAATGAAGTAGACACCATAAGAAAAGAGTATATGTTCAGTACAATAATACAAATTCAGGAACTTCACGGTGATGTGTCTGTTACATACAAATACACATCAGGATAACAAAAGTTACTTGGTAAGAGTTCTTAAAATGGCACTTGGTGAGCCAGTTAGGGGCGGATCTGGCAATCCCCTTACCCCCGTTGGAGCAGTGATGTCCCTCTTAGCCTCTTCATCAATTTTTAGGTTCATATGTTTTAGCGGCGCGAGAGGAAGGACGGTTATGAGTGTGTGCCCCGTCACCGACTTCAGCCTCTCCTATAAAAATTTTTTTCCTATAAAATATTTCTAGATTCACCACTGTAACAAGTTATAATTCTCTTATAGACATGAGTAAAGAGGCTACTGCCCTTGGTTAAAAGAGAGAGAGAGAGAGGAAAAAAAAGTAAACCAGAAAGTGACTACAGAAATACATGTAAACAAACTCCAAGCCACCACCTCTCTTATAGCACTTGCAAATCCAATTACAAGTAAAGCACACTTGGTTTTATAACTTCTCATTTGATTTACAATGACATAAACCTGAAGTCACTATTTACAAGCACATTGCCTATTTATTTTACTCTATACCTGTTGAGAAAATATTACTTGTGAAAGAGATCTAATGTACAAGCTACACAACATCCTCTCCGTTAATCCAGTTCTGAATTTTTTTTAGAAAAAAACAAAGAAGAAGAAGAGAGCCGAAAACATGACCGCCAAGTCGGCATAAAAAGGTACACATGATCTATGCAGCTTGCTCAGATGCATTTCCCTCGTCACCATGAAATGAATGTGGTGAATTGCCAGCTTGTGGTGTAGATGACATGGGTTTGCCGTCCTGGAGCAAGATCACTGTTTCAAAAGCACCAACTAAAGCCTTTACCTTGCTTTTCCGGGACTCAACAAGTTTACTTGCAGTTTCTTCTATCACGTTATTAAACAGCCCTTGTGCATCTTTCTTCTCTTGTGTATCTTGGTGTCGCAGTTTCACACCAGGAGATTCCACATCTAGGTTAGAAGGTCCATCATATTTTGTGCTATTCCTCTTATATATTCTTCTAGCTGACAGGCCTTCACTGCTTGAAACTTCACTTGCACTTCTTCTTCTAAATTTGAGTTTTCTTGGGCCATTACTGTCTGGTTGGAGTTCAAAAATTTTACCTCTCTTAAATTTCAATTTATAAGGTGTGGCACTAGCATCATCTTGTTCGAGCGTTGAGAATCTTTTTGGTCGTTGTCCATCAGCCTTTAAATGATCATCGCTGTTTTTATTGATCGTTGCTCCTTCATCTTCTGTACCAGATTCATCCGGTTCACTTAACTCAAAATCATATTCTTCATAAAATTCATCCTCTGATAGTTCTTCAGGTGACTGTTGAAGGAAAAACCCTGGTTTCAGTTCATCCTGTTCAAAGGTGTTACCAGTACTGGAAATCACCAACCCATCTGTTTGTAGAGTAGAATCACTTGGTTGAATTTGCACAGACTTTGGCTCCTCCAGAAGTTCACCATCTGATGAAGTTTCTGAAATTGGTTGGCAGTGTGAAGAACTGTTATTAGTCCAACCCTCAAATATTTCATCAGCCTTGACATGTTCCACTCTATTTCCTGAGGTGGAACCAAGAAAAGATCCAGTCTCCTCAGCATGTTTTTCAACGAGTGCCAACTGTTCTATAGATTCTTGAAGGCCTTCATGGGCTTCCTCTTCTTCGTTACCTTCAGTGAATTGAGACTCCATGCTAGTGTTGACTTTCACTCCATCAGCTTCAATTTCTGAACTATTTTCAGTTGATAGAGAGTCGCCCAGGACTGCATTTCCCACAGCTATCGATTTTTTAGATAATTGGCAAGGAGAAGCATCATCGGCTTGGTTGTCTTCTGCCTCTAGATATTTGCTCAGTGCATTCTTGAGTTGCTGATCATCCGATGATTGCAGCAAGCCAACAACAATGGAGCTCTGCAGGGGGTCTTCACTCCCTCCTGATGCTTCATTCTTCCAATTGTCTTTCATCCCATAATCCCCTGACACAGGCCTAATTGTTTCTTCTGGTGCTGGTCTAGATTCATCAACACATTCTGTGGCATCTGAAGACACTCCTGCCAGTGCCAACTCCACATGATGACCTCTCATGAATGAATCTTGCACATCATCTTCTTGTATTACAACAGAAACATCCATCTTGGATTCTACAGAGAGTGATGATCTGGCCATATGCAAGCCTTCCTTCCCATTGATACTTGGCTTGCTTGAATTCATCGGACTTCTTCCAGTTTTACCACTGTTACTTCGACGCATACCAGTAACAGTTGCTGGTGGAGATGTAAGCTCTCCCTTTACAGTACGTTTAGCTTTTGAAGAAAGTAGATGACTAGAAGCCTGAGATGGCACGGGCACTTGCTTAATCAAGTTGAGCTTAGTAGGTAACGAAGTCGGCCTCTTAACTGATGATCGCTTGACCGTTGTGACCTTTTCCATAGTTATAGATTTCTCCAGTTGTGGAATCTCTGCCAGCTTCAACTTGGCGGGCACGATGGTTCCCTTGACTGGCATTGCTGTTTTTTCGTCAAATTTAGGAACTCCAGATCCTGAATCAGCTGAAGTCTTCTGTGCAACTGTTGGATGCTTCTTTCTTCCATCAAGGTTCACGTTTTTATGATCGGCTGATGAAGAAGTGCGTGTAACCAAATGATCAAAAGATCCTTTCAAATTTGCTAGTGTTCTCTTGGGAGCAATGCGGTCAGATTCACCCAGAGATATACTCGACTTGGCTAGAGAAAGATTTCTATGCCTGACATCCTTTGATGTATCCAAGATAGCTGATCTGTGCAACGTCAAATTATTTAAATGACTAGGAAGTTTCTTTCTTCTGCCTCCTGAAGTTGAAAGCTTCTTCTCTTCCTCAAAAGGACTTTTGTGTCCATATTTGCATAAATCATGGCAAGAACCTGTAGAAGTTCTTAGGTAATGGGGTGTCGTTTTCTCATCCTTTCTTGAATCTGAAGCTGAACTTGTAGGAGTGCTACCGCCAAATGAATTTCTTCTTTCCAATACTTTGGACATTGAGGACTTTGAGAAACCGAGATAATGCTATTGAATGCTGGGCTTTCTTTCTTTTGAATTGGACAATATCTTGATTGCTGCAAAAAAGATTATATGTTAATTTGACAACTTGTACAGCCTCTCACGATTCAACATAAATCAAAGAGAACCTGGAAATTCTAACAAAGTAATTGGAAACAAAATTGTACTAGTTCCAAGTTCATCTGAGCAGCATGCATGCAAGTTGATTCTAATAGCTTATAGTCAACCAAAAAGTTGGCATATGCAGAAACATGTTCTTATCGTCACAGTTACACATATCAAAACTGATTTGTATCAAAAACCATAGGCAAACTGATATGGTGGTGCTGATATAGGGGGCAAAAAAATTATATGTAGCAAGATCCAGTACATTTACTGGCATAACTACGCTGGCTAGTATGCCACTCTAGTATCCCAGTTTCTTGCTAGTTACTATCACCTGACTTTATTGATGTGGCTGACTAGTACACAAAAGTATGGACTAAACGGAAATTTTTTCAGTGGGTACAATCTTTTTAGAAGTGCCGGTGTATTTTTGTAGTGTCAATACATGTTCCCATCATCATAAGCAATGAATGAATTGTGAAAAAAAGTATTTCCAAAAAGGCTAACTGTGGAAACCTATCTGTTGAGTAACTTTGCTATTTTATGAACAATATATTTTTCATTAGTATCTGATTGAATCATGTTTAGGGACTAGGGAGTCCCATTGTGCATTCTATATAGAATAAAAGGCTACAGGGGATTCATTGGTAAGTTAAATGTGCCTGTACAGGTATCATGCCTCCACTATATCTTGGTGAGGAAAAAATTGGACGTGCCCACACAGATTCCATCTCTAAGATATTTCTCTCCACGACAACAGCTGTGATCTTGGAATAACAGTAAAAAAACTATAGGACAACTCCACCCTAAATCAATAGGTTGAATATAGTAAATACAGAAAAAATCCACATCACAACATCTCAGCAGTTCAAATAAAAATCATTATATTATTTCTTCTTAATGAAATGAAGCACAGTTCTCTTGTGTTTTCCAGAAAAAAAATAGTTTTTCTTAGTTGCGCAAATACTACTGTCCACAAAGTTGAAAAGTTGAAGTGCTTGAAAGCTAGCTGCAAAGGTAGAATCAGAAACACAAACTGGCAAAAAACACACAAATACATATGCATCATACCTCCTGAAAGCAGGTATCCTCCAACTTTGCTTTTCTGTCAGCACTTAATCGGAGAGTGTGTCCAATTTTCAATATAAAGAATTCGCCTAAAATTGGACTGAAAAGAGGTCAAGGAGACATGAACAATTTCTTGATGAATCATGAACTACTCTGGAACAAATAAGTAGTTTGACCAATTGACCATTCAACTATTAGTCAAACAGAAAAGTTAAAAAAAAGAGATTAATTGGGCAGAGACAACTTTTGAGATCCCATTCCCCCGGAAATGTTCTAGCACAACTAGCTGGTCATTAACACAAGCAACCTTTTACTAGCCAAGATGTTCTAGATCACACCATACACCATTAATCGTTCCAGCTAGACAGACCAAGGATTTGATAAATACACAATATGCCAATCAAAACCTCCCACGGAAACAAAAGAACACCTAGTGATTAAGGCATTAAGCTAAAAGGTGGCATCTTTTATCGGCATATGTTTACTCTTGATACTCAACACACTACTAATCTGAGCAAAGGTACTCACTGGTGACGAAATTTAGAATGCCAATAAGCAATTGGTTTACGCATATGAAAGTATGCAGTTTCATCGTTCTGAAGATAGCCACATGGCAGTGTAATCGTGGGATACTAAGCTAAAATGAGAATAATCAGGTCGACAAAACGCAGACGCCAACAATGTCACATCAAAAAAAATTGACACTTCGAAATCAAAATCTTACCCTCACATTAGAAAACAAACAAAAAAAACACCCATGTTTCCTGCGCCAAATTGATCCCCGCGCCCATGCGGCCAACACAATACATTTACCTCGACCTAACCAATCCCCCAAATCCCAATAGCCAAAACCACATCGCAGGATCTAGATGAAAAGCCTCGTAGCATCCAAATCGAATCAAATGCTCTAACCAACACAAAAGCAGAGCAACAAACTGCACCAAATCCCCCGCCAAGATCGTACCTTTCGGAGAAACGGAGCCCTCCCCCCCACCCCCACCCAACAACGGCGGCGGCGGCGGCGGCCAGGGACGGCGAGCCGAGGAGGAAGAGATGGTGACGACGCAGCTGGCTGGCTGGTACGCGAGCTACCTCTGCCACCCTTTTCTCCTCCTCGACGGAAGTCGTGCGCGGCGCAACTAGAGAAAGAAATCGAGAAATACACAGACGAAACCGACGGGAGGGGCACGGCCGTTAGCGTTGGTTGCACTGTTGCCGTATATAAAAAAAATTAAAGAAAGAAACGTTTCTCTAAACTTTTTATAAAGAAGTGTGAGCGTGGAAGAGACGTTTTCTAAATATTTTTTAAAAAATTGTGATATTTTAAAAGAAATTGAGAGCGTGTGAAAGAGATTTATTTCTGTAAATATATTTTTTAAAAAATATAAACATATGGATATTAACGTTAAAATAACACACCCCTTAACCCTACACTACCCTCTATTATTACTGTATATATATAGATATATATATTTATTTATTTTTGCGTGTCATTCCGTAACGCCGCTGCGCTTCTCTGCCGCTTCTCCGGAGACCGGGTAATGGTTTTGCCCTACTTTTCTTTTCTTCCTTCTTTTTATTTTTGCACGGTTCAAAAGCTTGCGACTTTGTGCCAATGTAAAAAGGTGCCAGGGAATGCCAGTTCAACGGCGCGTTCGTCATTGCGTTGCGAGCAGCGCGAGCAAGTGATCGCAAGTCTCAACAGATAAAACAAGCCGCAACAAGGAGAATGGAGGAATTTTGCAGGTAATTTTAGAGGAAACGAATTTAGTACTGCAGGAATCCTGTAAAACTTCAGTATTTCAAAGAAGCGTTGAACGTTGCTCAGTTTTTCTTTTCCTGGTACATTGCAAAATTACGAACTAGTAGAGATTCATAAATTGGATTAAACATGTCTGCGACCAAATAAGGAGAAAATACAGAGAAAGATAACGGGACGACGGGAAAGAAAAACAGAGGGGAAAAGTCGATGTGCCGAAAGCGCCTGCCTGTGAATTAAATCACAACAAAATTGTGCGCCCATGGTTAGTTGGCTTGGATTAATTAGCATCTTAATAGTAATATTAGTTTGATCATGATCAGTCACTAGGACGCGAGATGATTAGTCCGGCAAAAGTACCACGTCAAAGAATCAAAGAAAGAAAGTATAAACTTACTTAAAGAGCAAGCAAGAAAGAAAAAGAAGGGAAGAACGGGTCTCGAGAATTAGTTCGGTTGATCAACCATTCGATCGTGGGGTCCTGGAGACCGATGCAATTCCTCCCCTTTTGTTCCTCCGCCTCATTTATTTTTTTTCTTTAATTAGTTGGTGAATCATTGCTCTTCAGTAATACTATACGTCTGAATGACAGCACAAAAGAAGACCCGAAAAAGCCTTAATCCAGAAACAAAAGGCTTGATCTTGGGTCCCTGAGTCGCTTTGCGTTGGCATGCAAATTTTGTTGCTGTGCAGAAAAAAGATCTACAGGTAGATTATACTATCATCATCAGTCTTATTTGCGCTCTGGCACAAATCCAAGTAGCAGAAAGTTCAGTTCAGTAACTTGCTGACTGCTGAGTACTGAACACTGGTTACCTATAACTAGAACACTCTGAATATGTGGAGTAACATTGTAAATCTGTAATTTGTTTCATAGATCAGTAATGTCAGTACTGATCGGCGAAAAGAAAAGATGGTCAGACAGATCGTGCACACATCAATAGGAGGACTGGACGATTGGTTGGACCATGCCGGTTCAGGTTCTGGATGGAAGTACGAACAGCTAGGCAATTCAATGATCAGCCATGGCAGCAAGCTGTAAGCAGCAGCCCTTCTGATTGATCTCTCTGACAACGAGCAGGCCCATCGATCGATCGATCGAATGATCGATCATGTGCCACGCGGCAGTGTGCATCAAAGTCTCGCTTTTCTGGGACGATGCAGGCCACGATGATTGAAAGCATGCAGGTAAGGGAGGAGTAGAAGCTGACTACTTTCTTCATTACTTAAAAAAAATCTAATACTACGAATCTGAACGGGTCTAACATTATATTTTTTACTAGAAAAAGGAATAGCCGTGACGCTGCGCCAGTGTGGTTGTTGGATGATGGGTTATTGATGCTTGTGATTCATGGCAAATTAGAAATCATCGGTGCAAACAATGCGACCAACCCCGTAGTAAATGGGACAAAGGAAGAGGGCATGATAGGCTAGATGGGTACGGTGATTTGTGATGAGGTTGATATCATGACCAACATATTCTCACGACGCAATTCTTAAAAAAGTTCATTTAGAAAATTTCTAAAAAATTTAGAGAATAAAATCAAAAATTGATACGACATATTCTTTAAACTGATTCTCTATTTTTTAACTAACCAGGACCAATAAACCGCTAGGGTATTTCTTTCCAAGACGTAGGCGGCGTAGGACGCACATACAGTGAAAATTCAGTAGAGAGGAAGCATGAGAGGTATCCAAACACGATGGCAGGTGCATATATAAGTTTCAACAAAAATTGCAATGAGCATGCAAAGTAGTTGGGTGGAGTTACCATACTATGCAGGACAAGATGCCGCACGCGGCAGATTCAGACAAGCGGAAGATGCAGTGCAGCAATAGTTGTAGGACGCACATACAGTGGAAAATACAGTAGAGAAGAAGCATGAGAGGCATCCAAACACGATGGCAGGTGCATATATAAGTTCCAACAAAATTTGCAATGAGCATGCAAAGTAGTTGGGTGGAGTTACCATACTATGCAGGACAAGATGCCGCACACGGCAGATTCAAACAAGCGGAAGATGCAGTGCAGCAATAGTTGTAGGACGCACATACAGTGGAAAATACAAAATACAGTAGAGAGGAAGCATGAGAGGCATCCAAACACGATGGCAGGTGCATATATAAGTTCCAACAAAAATTGCAATGAGCATGCAAAGTAGTTGGGTGGAGTTACCATACTATGCAGGGCAAGATGCCGCACACGGCAGATTCAAACAAGCGGAAGATACAGTGCAGCAATAGTTTCGACGAGATGCGTTGGCGACAGGCGGCACAGCAGGGACGGCTATGCGGCAGGGACGACAGCGCAGCAAGATGCAGGCGACTGGGCGGCAAGCGGCACGACACAGATCGATCTGTTTCTTTCACGTGCGCCTCGCGCTAAAATAATCCAGGCAGTGGTGGGAGCTATTTTAGAGTACCAAGACTCTATTATCAGTTTTGAGCACGAGATCCTGATTTTAGAGAACCTACAATTTTAGAGATCCATATGGAGTCTCTGTTGGAGCCAGTTTTTCAAAGAAAATTCTCCAAAACAGAATTAGAGATTCATTTAGAGACACTATTGGACATGCTCTAAGATCGCTGGATTTGTAGGGATCAGGATCGAAGTTGTTAGTGTTTTTCTTTCCTCCATGAGACGCTGACGTCGGCGAGATATGTGTATTCTTCTGCAGCGGTCGACGGCGGTCGGCGGGGGGTAGTCCAACTTATACGAACCGCACGGAGGCCGCTGTCCGCTCCGGCCAATTATGGTGGGTTGCACGAGCCCGCAGTGAATTTTCCTTTTTACCGAAATGGTAAGATCTCGCTAAGATTAGGCCGTAGACTCGAGGGGAATTTTTGTTTTTATATTTTTAAAAAATTAAAAATAAATACCAGAATCAAAAATATACTCCTCCCACCCTCCGTAGGGTGGGACATATAAATCGCCCTATGAGAGGGCAGGGAATGTGACGTGACAGATGGGGAGAGAGACGTGTCGCTACAATTTTGCAGGCAGCCCCTTCTTGTCCTCGGGCGATTTATCGTCGAGAGGGGCCGCCTGCAAAATGTGCACGGCTTGTCTCCTCCGCCTGCCACGTCATATAAATCGTCCTTGTGAAAGGCGATTTATATGTCCTGCCCATCACTAGAGCGGTTCTTTTACCTTTATTTGGATTTTTTTTATTTTTATTGACATTGTTGGTTTCATGTCTTTGCTGCAATTTATTTGCTCTCGTAAGACAACGTCAATTGGCGTCGCTATATGTCTGAATGATAGTTGGAGGAACAACACAAGCGGATGTAGGAGAAAAAATGCAAGGAGAAGGGAGACATTGCAGCAGGAGTAAAAACCAACTTTATTAATGAAACAGAAACTGAAATAGTTCTTGATTCGTATACATCAACATA
The DNA here is from genome assembly GCA_019925245.2 of Oryza australiensis. Taxonomy (NCBI): domain Eukaryota; kingdom Viridiplantae; phylum Streptophyta; class Magnoliopsida; order Poales; family Poaceae; genus Oryza; species Oryza australiensis. The sequence continues at coordinate 8,182,220 of JAIFGZ020000116.1, read as the reverse complement.
AGAGAGTTAAGAAGTCACATAGATAAGCCGCGTGAAATTGTCAGTCACGACGAATCGTGCTTGACTTGTCTACGGACCACTTCTACATCGTTCGGCATGTATTGCGATTTCGTGTCCCTTCATTTGCATGTACTTTGTTTTGTTTGCGTTTTAGCTTCAGATATTGTTCGCCATCATACATTGGATTGGCCATGTCAATCTCCAAAGTGAATTTGCACCTTCTTGATTTGGCTGAGAAATAAATTTAATTAGTCAATGAAGATATGTATATTATATAAACGCGAGCGAAAATGAAAATAAGTAAAGACCTTGACATACAACAAAGTTAGTTATTGTCTCTATGTTAAGATAGACGAAAAATTTCGATGTAGCCACCCAGCAGCGATTTCAGCGACCGCATTTTGGACGCACCTGACAGGGACGGCGCGCTGGAATCCACGGATCGCCGCGCACTCTCATTCACCGCGCACAAGAAATCGGACGAGTTCGAATGGCGCGTGTTTGGGATCTGATCATCTCAACATCGAGCAGAGCACAGGGAGAGGGTGTGCTAGGGGAGGAGTGGTGACGACGTTACAAGTGTCTAGCGAGTGTGTTGCGGGCTTCATGGAGAGAAAGAATATAAAGATTGTTTCCATGAATCTTATTAGACAGTCCAAAAAGACCAAAATTTATAAAACCTTTTTTGTGCGACTGAAAAATAGACAATTCTAAGTTTTATCTGTCCTTGTCAAGGCCACTTAAAATATATACACACCTTTGATAATCTATGTATAGATGGTTGAATTGTTGGAGACTAGAGGTAAACCCATGTCTATGATGCATTTGAATTTGTTCTGTTCAAAGTTCCTTATAAGAAAAACTGTAAGACTAAGATAAGCAAATCCATGCAGAACTTTAGCCAGCGCCACGGTCAAGAACTTCGACTTGACACGCCACGGCGAGCTTCCACGCATTGTAGAAAGGTAGGACCGACCGCGGAATGACATAAAATTTACAGTATTGAGACTTGAGAGTGCTTCATGAATATCAACGTAATATTTACAGTTCCACTTACAACTACTGTCCCGGAAGGTCGCAATAGAATGGACAAAGAAATCACACTTAACATCCTCCCACAGAGCAGATGATATTGCAAATGTTAATTTCCCCGCTGTCGAGTTATAAACTGTAGTGACATGGAGTACAACAAAACTCAATTGAAGATCTCTCTAACGAGCCAATCCAAACTGGGATAAGCAAAGTAGAGGATCAAAAAAGACGGCAGTGCAAACAAAACTGTAACAAGGACATACAATACTAGAACTGCAACGCTTGCCGGGACAGCATACAGAACTATCAGAAGGAAAATTATCACGAGTGGGAACTTGGCTGTCATCTGAACAAAAGACAACATTATCTTTTGGAGAGATGCACTGATGCTGTAAGTATTGAAAACGTTGCCAGCAACACTCCTTTCTCTGCCACTGGCACTTTCAGTTCGTGGAGCAGGTCTTCTATGGTGTTGACTGGAACTTGGGCCACCACTAGAATGGCATAAAGAATGGCGCTCTTCATGACTAGGGGAATGGAACTTTGCTCTCTCACCATTCATGCTCTCAACCATCCAAAGCAGAAAATAGTTCTTCCGCGGGAACTTGAGGTTTCCCTTGTAAACTAGCCGGAAAGACAACAGGTTACACCATGGACATGAGATGAAGAGAGGCAGTTGTATAGGAAGGGTTGGGAACTTGACGACAGCCCATTGAAGACCCAAGATGCAATTCTTGCACATTGTATGACCACACCACAAGACATAGGGAACGTTCTCAACAAGGTTGAAGGATTCCCAACATATTGGACATTCAAGACCTTCCTCCCTACTTGCACATGAAGAAACATCATCATCAGAGCAATCAGGATTGGATTGGCTGCATTTTGAAGGCTGTGCCTTTTTCCTTATGCTTCCAGCTATGGCGTTTGATGCAAAACTCCACATGTTGAATGAGAGAACTGGTACACTATATCTTGTGCTCCTGCAATCCTGCTTTACAGAAGACAAATCATAACATATATGTTGCTCCAGTAAGTCTAGCCACTACTCCTATTTATGTTGAGAAAATTTTCAAGCGCAAAATGCTCTCATAAAAACAAAAGAAATAGCAGTAGAGCAAGTAGCATCATATAACTTAACAAATATAATAGCCCCAAAAAAAAAAATCTAAACATGCTAGGTAGATGACGCATTTCCAGGTACTGAATTATAGAATTAGTTCATGTTGTTGAATTGTGTGGGAAGTCCAGTAATACAGTTTCACAGTGCGGTAGTGATTGCAAAAATGGGGAAATGCAGAACGAGTTGAAAAAATGTAACAATATCTAAGGAAGCACATATGTACTGGTATGAAAGGAAATGAATAAGATGTCATGGCTATGTTGTTAGAACCCATCAAGTACAGATCCACACGAGGCTTCCTGCACAAGTGCACAATAAATTGAATGATCGAATAGACAATTGAAAAGTTCATGCAGGCTCAAAGGTTTAAGCTATGAAACGGTTCCCACTGACAGCTAACTAGACAAAACCATTTGCTTTCTCCCATTACTTGTTCATTATCATATTAGTATCCAGAGCCTAGTTGATAAAATGTATTCCTCTGCCTAATCTTACAGACAGCTTCTAGGAGAATGGGTTCACCCGGATTAATGAGCCTAACCCAATTCCCGCAGCTACATACACAGCTTAACCTGTGTTTAGAACTTAGGTACTATACCGTATCTTCTGAGAATTTCAGCGGACATGATTAAATCTTAGGTTCTTAACAGGCCTGCAGGTGCATTAGGAAATGGCCCTGATCAGGATCACAACCTATTTGATAACAAAAGTTCCATGGGATTACAGCATATACTGACAATACTATCTGCTCTATTGGTGACCACCAGAAGTGCTGCCTCTTCTTCAAGTCTGAAACATTAATATATCCTGAACTAATCAATGCCCGGTCATGTCCCTTCCTAACCAGTGCACAACTAGGCAGCCACTCTCTTGAACAGCACCCAGTGACAAGTGACAACAAGATCACCCGCAACATCCAAAATACAAACCGTCTGGAAATTGTAAGTTAGCGATGGTCGAGGATGTTGTAAATTATTTCCACGGCATAAATCTGAACATCCATACATCCATGGAAACTCAAATCGGTGATCTGTCCTAGTTCCATATCCAAGAAAGGATCCAAGCACCGAACACCACTCTTCAACCCGACCAACAAGAGCACGCGCTCACGCAGACTAGCAGCGTGAAATTCCCGACCAGAGTAAACCCGCGGGGAGGAATCGGACGCGAATCAGGCAGTTCCACTCGAGGATTAGGGGGGAGGCGGGGGTAGCGGCTTACCGAGAAGAGCCCCGATCTCTAGCAGCGCAAGGGCATATGGGAGCGCCCCGGGAGATCGCGTCCGGTTGAAGGGGAGGCGCTCATCTCGGCGACGTTCGCCGCGCCGAGGGGGGAGGGTGCTCGCCGGAGTGGGGGAGCGGCGGCGGGGGGTGGCACGGTGGTGGAGGAGAGGAAAGGGAAGAGAGGTCGAGAGGAAGACGACCACCCGGTTTTCCTTCGATTTCTCCCATTTGTGGAACTCCCCACCCTGTGGTAAAATCTGTACCGTCCCCTCATCTGGACGGCTCAGATGGAGCCATCTGCGTGTCTAGAAGGAAAAATTGTCTAGCAGGAAAATTGGTCCTCCACTGTACCTACCAAACGGGTCGTGCCAAGCCGAGTCGGCTCAAACACAATAATACTGTAGCTCGCATGACATGAGATGGGCACGCTGGCCTCTGGATCATGCCGATATGGTTTGTTTGTCTCCGTGTCGTGTCTGAACCGACACTTCAACCCGTAAACTGGTAATCTGGTATAGGCCTCAACGGCTAGTGTTCTGACGAATCAAAGAGCGACACATGTCTAGAATAACGCCTCGACCCATGGACCATTGACGGATCCGTGCCGACACAATACGTCACGATCTCCCCTTGAGTCGTGCTTGGGCCGAAGGATGACACGTAGACCGACACGACACGATCCGCTATATGAGTCATGCCTAACGAGCCGTGTCGTCGGCGTGTCCATGCTGTGTGGTCACCCATACCTGTCCTCCCCTAAAATTGAGATCAACAATACCCACACTTGCTGTCATCCGGAACAAATGATGCTAGTAAAGTTGGAGTGATGTGCCACGTAAGTGTTTGTTACAACAATACTTCATCCAACTTGAAATTGAACTTTACATCCACAAAATAAAAACAGACGTGGCATCATATCATTTCCCGTTTCCCCTTGACAAAATCGTCAAATAAATTGGCTTGCCGACCTGCCGTTGATGAATCAGCGGCCGATGTATATGACTTGATCCATCTTGATGGTACAATAGTAGATAGTTAAAACTATAATTAATAGATAACCTGGATTTTGTGATACCTACTTAAAGGTATAAATAAATGAATTACTAAGTGCTACAAATTTATAAAAATTTGCTTAGGAAAAGTATCTTAAAAAATCATGTAGAAAAATTTTCGTAAAACGTATCGTTTAGGAGCGCAACGAAGGTGAGTATGTCAAACTGAAATGTGAGACTGGCTTGAAATACATTTTTCATTCAAATATTTTATACTTCTAACATTTTAGTTTAATGGTCCAAAAGCAAGGGTTTAAAATTTAAAAATAAAACCCTAAATAATTTTTAAAATAAGAATGAAATTGTTTCTTATTTGCAATGTGTCAATGATATTTTTTAAAATCATGTAATAGCGTATGGATATTTTGTTAGTTAGAATAAGAAAAATAGGATCTACAGAGATGATGAAATTACGATCCTCTCACATACTTTTTTTTTACGTGGGTCATTAACGTATTAACGTATAGATCTTGCGAGGGGAGTAAGTCAGCTGATTTGCTTCAATGGAGATGTATTAGTTCAGCGACAGAATATGCGCGAGCAGCAAGAAGATGAGATCGCTGCACTGACAGCAGGTGGTCATGATTTGCACCAGAAAATGTCCTTGTCTTATTCCTGGAACAGAGAGGAGAGCAACAGCAAAAGCTTTGCTTAATTGCGATTGCCCATCGAATATTCAGATCAGAGTGCACCGAGTTAGATCTTAGGCTTATTTTTTAACCAAGTATTTGAATCACGGTCACGCTTTATTATGCCATATTTTTTATTGTCACGATTGTTAGAAATGTATTTCGTTTATTGTAATAGTTCTGAACTCCAATAGAGAAAACCTTTTTATGGATTCGGCACACAGAACAGGTGTGCTAGATCTAAATACAATGAGTGAAAATGTAGACAAACGTATTAAACAGGTTTAGGCCGCTCATCCTACTTCTCTTGTGTTCCTTGGTTTTTCACTTTCAATCTTTTATAAGGAGAAAAACTTTCTTAGCTCGAGCTATTCGAGTTTGACCCTTTTTATTTGTGACACTGATAATCTCTTTATAGTTGATTAAATAGCCATTCACACATGGCCTCCATACATGTGAGAGTTAGACAGGGACAATCTCATCACACGATGGCATATAGGGAACGCTATGTGACCTTGACGAGCACACCAGTTTTACTGGCGGATGTGAAACGGCTTCGCCTGGCCCGCGGTCCTTCGCACCAATGCATGGGCTAGGGTAGGTGACGAGGATGTAGATGATGCCTGCTAGGCCTATCTGTCAGCCTCGGAGAGCCGACCATGTAAGGGTTACGATGGGCCTGACCAGGCAACAGTTCAATACTCACGTCGCCTGAAAACCCACACTCCTCAGCTTTTTAGGGTAATGATAGCCGACCTCCATGATCATTTTTTGTTACCCATCGCTTCTTATGCGTGACCCATGGATTTATATCCTATGCATTAAATGTGAGATCAACCGTACGATGTGAGGAAATGATGACTCAAGTCTAGTCATGGTTATGGTGTACTAGGTCCCGAGCAGCCAACAAAAAGGACAAGCTCGATGCTCTGGGCCTGCTTCATGCTTGGGGCTGCCTTGGGTTCAAGTCTCGAGCTTAGGATGCAACCTATTAAACTGTGGAACTAGGGACTGGGTTCTTGATGCTGCCTATGGTTGGCATGATTTAACACCACGTTGCTTGGTTCGAAGACCCTTGGCGTCCTGAGTTGCTGGAGGTGGGGATCCGAGATGTCACTTTTTTGACACACTTTTTTGATAGTATGTTTCACATGTCATAGACTTATTTTTTTATCAACTTTGTTATATTTTGTGGCTAACAATTTGTTTGTCACATTTTTATGGCTGTCATAATTTATCTAACTTTAATTATGATATAGTGTGATTGGCAATCAAACATACCACAGACATTCAGATTGTAATTTGCAGTGTGCATTTCTGCCTGAACACGGATGCAACACACAGAGCAATCGTAAATCTGTAATCTATTCCGATTTCCTCATTTACATGCGTCGGCTAAAGGCAGAGAAAATGCCCATCGCGATTGCGATCAAAGCGTACAACACGTAACCATGATGGTATGACGACGGGTTGACGGCTACACGATGTATGATGTGCAGTGGTTGGCTCTTCCTAGGACTCGGTGTTTTACTGCCGTCTTGCCGATGATGGCGAGAACACGACGGCCAGGCAGAGAGGCACGACGGCGTAGGCGCCCAGCTTGAGCACCTCCTCGGTGTCCTTGGAGATGGCGCCAATGCGTGACCAGTCGCCGCTGTACCTGCAAGAGCACCAGAAACGGATGAGACACCCAGCGCAAACGCAAACGCAATGCAAAAACCGTCAACAGCAGCTGCGCGCGTCGGCTCACACCCGGCGTCGATGAAGCCGAGCGCGAAGAGAGCCGCGCCGGACCGCAGGAGGGCGTCCCTGGTGACCACGCCGGCGCCTCGCTCTTCTATCCCGGGGCCCTTCTTTGCGCCGCACGGGCGGAGGCAGCGGCGGCCTCGTCGTAGCGCTGCTCCGCCGCGCGAGTGCGGCGGCGGCGGCGGCGGCGACGGCGTGGACGGAGACGGGACGGTCTTGGCGCCGGCGGCGGGCCACGCCGGCATGCTGTGCTGTGCGCACGGTAGTATAGGATAGCCGTGTGCTTCGGTGTTTGCAGCTTTCTTTCTCGTCCACACGTGCGTTAGCAGCAGAACGTGGAGCGCTGAAATCTCTCGTGGCGCGAGATACGGACAAACTTACTAGATGGGCCGGGCCATAGTGGGTCGGCACGGGTACACGTGTACTATTTATGGCATGGGCACGGCACGGATGCAAACGGGCCAGGTCGGCATGACACGATTGGGCGTGTCGTACTTGGGCGTCGGCCGAGCCCGTGGGTCGGCACGACACGGCACGGATCTGTAGCGTGCGGCTGGGCACGACACGGCCCACGGGCCAAGAACGGCAAGGCGTAGCACGTGGCTAGGAGTTAGGGTTTAGGCGAAGGCGGCGACCAGCGGGGGCGATGGGGAGAGGGCGCGGCGCGGAGGCGGAGCGGCGCGTCGCGCGGCTCGGAGGCGGAGCGCCGCCGACGCGGAGGACGGAGCGGACTGAGCGCGGAGGACGGATGTGTGGAGCGACGCTAGCGCGGCCGTGCGAGAGTCGACGGCGGGCGGCGCGGCGCGAAGCAAAGGTTGGCGGCGGCACGGCGGTCCCGGCGGCGTGGAGGTCGAGGCGCGGCAGCGATGCGGGCGGGGCGGAGTCGGCGCCGGTGTCGCCTGGGAAGGGAAGAGAGAGGCGTCGGGTCCGTCCAGGTGTAGGGTTAGGGTTTTTTATTTTTTTCATTTTATAGTCTCCCTCTGCCGCCGCCAGGTGGTTTTGGCCCATAAGATGGTTTCTGGCACATGGGCCTTAAGCGTGCCTGGGCCGGCACGACACGGCCCGGCCATCCGTGGGTCATGCTTGGGCCAAGGGTGAGGCACATGGATTAACACGGCACGGCCCGTTACAGCACCCGTGCCTAACCGATCATGTCTAAATGAGTCGTGTCTCACTCGTGCCCGTGCTAGGTCAGGCCGTGCCGCCTGTTTGGCCATGTATACTAGAGCGGATGCGGATGCAAACGCTCCTTTGGCACTCCCGCCGATGCAAACGGATCCTCTGCCGGAGCGACTAGCTGGCAGTGGCTTTGTATTTACTAGTACAGCAAAATGCTACTACGTGACAATGTATAACACACTTTGCAAGCAAATATTGTTGACAGTTGGCACACTGGACCGAGTTTATGTAGCGCACATTATTCCGCGTATTACCGAGGTTACCTATCCCTTGATTATCACTGAACCGATCGAGCGTCCTTGCGTTGAAAGTAAACAGGGCTAAGGGCCCGTTTATATGTACCACTCATTATTTATCTAACTGCTAAACAATATATTCTATAAATATATATATATATATATATATAAGTTTTTATAATTATTAATTAATCATGTAGTAATGATTCGTTCTTTTGAAGTTTTCAACGGCTACGACTGTATAGTTGATTCTAACTCAGCCTAGATCGCTAAGATCTGCCAAATCTTTCCCGAGGACAATATCAAACCTTGGTGTTTCAAACGAAGTAAGTCGGCCTTTGGAATTAATGACTAACAAAAAAATAAGCATGAGCTCGCAATAGAGCTAGATGTTGTAGAGGAGGTAAACATCTTTCACTCTATTTGGTTCAAACACCCTCGATAAACAGGTCAAGATGGATTTTACTTGTGACAAAGTCTGCTCAAGCAGTTTTACTCACTCGAGAAGGTTTTTACTAACGATATAATCCACTCGAGTAGTTGCTCCTACTCGATAGGGTTTTTCTCATGAAAGAAAAATACCAAAGGGTCAGCAACTGAAAAGTGTATTCGAGTCCTCATGCAAGAATTGACATTCGACCAAAACGGTAGGAACCTATGGAATACATCATCGAGCATAAATCACAGTTTTATCGGGGTACCACTACAACCACTCTTGTTAGTTGGCGCCATATATAGATGGCCGAACGGGCCACCCGGCACGGCCCACGTGCCGACCCCCGACCCAAGCATAGCCCACGGGGTGGTCGGGCTGTGCCATGCCGGCATGGGCCTGTTAAAGGCTCATGGGCCGAGGTCGGCCTGGTGATATTTTTTCACTTTTTGAGGCACTGTTAAAGGCCCATGGGTTGCTTTTACTCCTGCTATAGTGTAGTTATAGTAAACGGGCGTGTCGTGTCGGCCCGACCCGTTTCACCTTCGTGTCGTGTCATGCCGTGTCGTCTACAGGGTCCCCCGTGCCCGTGCTGGCCCACTTTGGCCCGACCCCATCTGGCCATCTATAGCGCTAGAAGTCCCTGGGGACCACAGAAAAGTACCAATACACCCCTAGGGTTATAAGCTTTACCGGGGTAAAACACAGAAAAGTACCAATACACCCCTAGGGTTATAAGCTTTATCAGGGTAAAACAATAGCTTTCTATAGGCCCTTTGAGGGGCAAAATTATAATATCATATGTACAGTTGAGAGCTATATAAACTTGCCCAAATCTTGTAGCAAGGGACATGATGAATAGTGAAATATTCTCCAGTACATTTGTCATTCATATTTTGAGCTTATTCTCAGGATAGGTGGGAAATTTGTATTTTTCGCCTATACCCAAATTTGCATGTGACCTAAGGTCTCGACACCTGAAAATACAAGCATCTTGCCTTCTTTTTAATTACATAATATTATCGTCTTATTGTTATTGCTATTGTTATTGCAAATTAAAAATATATAAATATCAATATTTAATTTGTTTTTGTCTTTGTTTGGGTTTTGGGCCAAAATTTGAGTCCTAAGTACGATCGGTCCAAACCTCAATAGGGCTTCAGATGAATAGCCTTGCAAATGGTGGGATTATTGTATTCCTTGTCAAAGATATTCTTTAGTCATTTTAAATATATTATTGATCATTTATTACTTGGGCCTATCTACACAACATGCATCCTTGCAAATCATTCAGATTTTGAACTGCATGATTAGCATCCAATGGTTCCGTGTCATTCCCATTTTAGTATTTAAAACCTATGAACCCTAACTTCTAGCCCTCCCACTCCCACTCCTCCTCGAGCGTCGCCACTGATATCATCCTAAAGCATATCAACCTGGGCCTTCTCTTCGGACACCGTTGCTGGCTAGGCCCGTCGGGCTACCTCTGTCGGTGCTAGTAATAGTAAGAAACGTCACATCACTTGCCCAGTTGTCTCCTACGACTTTCATGAGAAGCTATCATGCCAGTATTGTCTCTCATATCCAGTAGTCCTTTTTAGATCGGCTTTGTTGCCTTCCTCCTAACTAAAGCTTATATGCTTCTATATTGCCCCTTACATCTCTTGCTCTAGATCTGTCGGCACTAAAGTTGTCTCATTGTTTCGTTATTCCAAGATGAAACCCCAATCAAAGGGTTCATTGGGAATTGGCGAAATGGGGGTATGGTGACGATCTCAATCAAAAACAGAGGTTAGAGATCTAGATTATTATTCTCCAAAATAAAATTAACAAATGTGTTGATTGTTTAGTAGATTCCAATTGTATTGCATTTATAGATCTATTCTTAGTATATTGGCAAGGATAAATAGTAGATCTAAAATACACAATTTTTTGGTAGCTAAAGCTACACAAAGTTTACTAAAAGTAATATTTGCTTAAAATGGGTATCACACTTTTCACTCTTCGAACCATGTCCTAGCAACTTGTTTCCATAGGAAGTATTCTGACATCGTCGTTGGACAAACTTATAGGAAACACACAACTATTGTTGATAGGAAGAAACTTTACTAAGTGTACACTTAAAACACTTTCTCCTATTGCTTCTAACGCATTTAACTTCACTTAATATTAGTTAAAGTGATCTCCTCACAACTAAGTTGAATTGAAATTTCACCATCAACCACACCTAGAATGACCATGGAAGCATCCAAATGGCGTCAAACCGTAAACCAAGGTATGAAGAAAATCCTCATTGTAGTATTTGTAAACTACACACCCCTTTGTAAAAGGATTTACCACTGCATTAGCATACCCAAACTAACGAGATACAACTAATTCTTTGTCTATATATTGTTTAGTAGATTCCAATTGTATTGCATTTATAGATATATTGGCAAGAGTTAGTAGTAGATCCAAGTACATGAATTTTTGATAGCAAAAGCCGCACAAAGCTTACAAGAACTATTGCATATGCCTCGACTCTAAAAGTAATATCGGCTTAAAAGGGAGTGCCACTATTTTTCACCTTTAAAAACATGTGCTAGCAATTTATCTCCATAGGAAGTATACCAACATCGTCGATGGACAAACTTATGGGAAACACACAAATATTACTGATAGCAAGAAATTTTACTAAGCATATACTTTTAATATTTTCTCATCTTGCATCAAAAGCATTCAACTTCAAAAACGAGCTACTCATAGCTAAACCAATGTTTCTTTGCTAGATGAATTGAAAATTCACCATCAAACACCTAGAATGACCATGGAAACATCCCAATAAAATAGAACTAAGATTTAGCTAATTCGATCCGAGGACGAGCTCAAGCCTTGGTGTTTGAAAAGAAGAAGTAGGCGGACTTCCAAAAACTTTTTAAAAAATTGAAGCCTGAGCTTGGACTTGAGCTTTGTTATTTTACCTCCTTTTTAATTACATAATATTCTCTTATTATTGTTATTGCTATCATATTATTCCAAATTATATATATATAATTTGGTTTTGTGTTTGTTTGGGTCTTGGGTCCAAATTTGAAGCCGTACGACCGGTCCGGACTCCGCGTGGCTATATGAATAAGCTTGCAAAACGATGGAATTTTTGTATTCATTCTAAAATATGTTTTTAGTCATTGAAATATATTATTGAGCATTTATTGCTTGGGATTATCTACACAACATGTATCCTTGAAAAGCATTTGGTTTTTGGACCATTTGATTAGCATCCAAAGGTTCCGTGCCATTCACATTTCAGTATAAAAACCCATGAACCCTAACTCCTCCCCTTCCTCCTCTAGCGCCGTCGCTAATATCATCCTGAAGCATATCAACCTAGACCTTTTCTCTGGACGTGGACACTGGTTAGGCCCGTTGCGCTACTTTCGTCGATTCTAGTAATAGTAAGAAGCATCACATCACTTGCCTTGTCTTCTACAACTTTTGTGGAAAGCTACCATGTCGGTATTGTCTCTCGTATCCCGCAATCTTTTCTTAGATCTGCTTTCGTTGCCTTCTCATAACTAAAGCTTCTATGCTCATATTGCCCCTTACATCTATGGCTCTAGATCTATCGGCATCAAAATTGTCTCAATGTTTCGTTATTCCAAGATGAAAGCCTCAATCAAAAGGTTCATTGGGAATTGCCGAAGATGCTAAGAAGGATGGGGTATGGTGAGGATCTTCAATCGAATACACCGGTAAGAGATCTGAACAATTATTCCCCAAAACAAAATTATAACAATTTTGTTGATTGTTTAGTAGATTCCAGTTGTATTGTATTCATAGATCTATTATTTGTTTATATATTGGTAAGAGCTAGTATTAGATTTGAGTGTAGGAATTTTAGGTACTTAAAAGCCACACAAAAGTTTACAAGGACTATTATGTATGCCTCAACTCTAAAAGCAATGTCGGCTTAAAAGGAGACGTCATGATTTTTGACCTTTTAAACCACGTGCTAGTGTGTTTAATAAAAACCATGTGTCAGTAGTTTATCTTCATATGAAACATACCGGCATTGTCCTTGGACAAATTTATGAGAGAAACACATAAATATTACTGGTAGCAAGAATTTTACTTTCTATGAAGGTACACTTTAACATTTTCTCCACTTACATCAAACGTATTCAACTTAAAAAGTGAGTTACTTATAGCTAAATCGCGGTTTCTTCGCATGATGAATTGAAAATTCACCATCACGACCATGAGAACATCCCAAGTAGCATCAACCGTAAACCAAGGTACGAAGAAAAATCTTCGTTGTAGTATTAGTAAACTACACCGTCTCTCTGGAAAAGATTTGCCACTGCATTAGCATATACAAATCAACAAGTTACGACTAATTCGAGTTGTATGTGGTCGCAGTTTCTTAGAAAATCCAAATGCTCCAAATCACACGCGCTGCAAGCCGCGACCGCATATCTCGGTGGCTGGTCGAGCACGCCTGCATCCCCAGCGCGGCCGCTCCAGTACGCCACGTCTGAAGTGTTTGAGACGCCGCGGCCACCGGGGAGGGAGAGAGCCCCTCTTCGCACTGCACTGCACTCTCTCTCACTCTCACGGTCCAAACCAAAACCAAACCAAACACCGACCCGCACCGCAGCGCACCGAATCGCACATTTCGCTTGCACCTCAACCCTCCCGTCCCCTCCCCTCCTCTCCTCTCCTCCACGCCGACCACTCCCCATCCCCATCTCCCACCACCGCCGCCGCCGAGCGGGACGCTTCGGGTGGTGCGGGGGAGGAAAGGCCGATCCGTAGCTCATCGTCGGGAGGTTCCGCGCGCCGGGTCCCCCCCCCCCCCCGCGATTTCGACCGGTTCGGGGGTCGATCCGCGCGGAGCTGACGGCGGGCGGGTTGGCTGCTGCGGGGGCCGTGAGGTCGGCCGCCGTCGTTCCCGGGGTGTAGGGTTTTGGGTTCCGGCCGGGCGAGCAGCATTGGTTGGCGCGGCCGCGCGGGTTGTTTTGCTATGGGGATGGTGCCCAACGGGCTCCTGCCCAATGCGTCGGCCGGGGTCACGAGGCGGCTCGACGGCGAGCGGTGGGCCGTCGCGGAGGTGCGGACCGCGGAGCTGATCGCGCACATCCAGCCCAACGCGGACTCCGAGGGGCGGAGGCGCGCCGTCTACGACTACGTGCGGCGCCTCATCATGAACTGCCTCTCGTGCCAGGTATAGCGATGGTGCTGGACTGATTGTTCCGGAAGGTGTTACGGATTATTAGATTGTAGGGTTTCTCTGTGTGACTTCGTGAGCAGCGAGTGAGTAGAGCGCAGCCGTTCACCTGACTTGGTTGTAGTGGAATCAACCGGATTAATGATATTGGCATAAGAGGCCAATGGATTTCTATTTCTAAGTAAGTTCTATTTGAGCCAGGGACACTGGTTAGTGCCCTATTGGATCGTTTTCTGCTTTTTGTTCAAAAGTTGGAAGGTCTTGCTTCCAATAGCACTTGCATACAAACACATGGAGGGTATCTTATCTTCATCGTTATTTGATATATATATATATATATATATATATATATATATATATATATATATATATATATATATATTGCTTCAGATCATCTGTTTAAAATTTGTTTGCACGCCTTGAGATCTCATCCAGTGGAGATGATGACAAAGATTAAACTGCATGGGTGAGTAGTATGATTTTGAGATATTCGATAGTGTATTGTTGAACTCTTTAACATCCATTTCCTGCAACACGGAATGCATCAGAGTAGCAGTTATCATGTTAATGAAAAGCTTGTGGAACTACAACATTGACCTTAGGGGAAGGTGATGATATGATACACTGGCAAATCTTCAAGATTTAAAGTCATAGTTCGATACCCATATGCATATGTGATGGGCGACTTGATTGGCTGATTGAATGACCATTTTTAGTAGGTGTGTTGGGTGATAGCAACGTTTAAATAGCTTCTTGTTTCTTGGGAAATGGAAATAGACTTGTTCCATCATCTTTCTTCCTTAAGTCCCAGAGAGTATTGCACACCTTGGAGCTTTCATGGTCTTAACTTTATCGTTTCAAGTGTTCTTTATTGATTATATACACCTGACAGAAGTTATCTATTTGTATCTCTAGGTTTTCACATTTGGATCGGTCCCTCTGAAGACTTACTTACCTGATGGTGACATTGATGTCACTGCTTTTAGTGATAGTGAAGAATTAAAGGATACTTGGGCCAACTTGGTTCGTGATGCATTGGAGCATGAAGAGAAAAGTGAAAATGCTGAATTTCGTGTAAAAGAAGTTCAGTATATACAGGCGGAGGTAGAACCCTTCCTCTGAAATTTTAGTTTTGGAAAATGGCTATTGATCTGTCATGTAGCAGTCCTGATTTTTTTGCAGCTCAGAATTATTGTTGTGCCTTTGGGTACATGGATGCTAAGTTACTAATGAAAGTTTTTTGCATTTTCTGCCACATGGAGCAAATTAGAATAAGCAAAATATCTAAAGTACTGGCTATATTATACTCTTCCTATTTTGCTGATGGAGTTTTACATGTGGTTGTTGATATTCTGTTTCTGAAAGAAGATAGTGTGGAAACTTGAAAGTGTTATTTTTTCAGATGCCATGAAATTTTAGGCGATCCACTATTGTAAGACCTGCTAGTCTATAATCCTGTTACTGCCTGGTGCGGACATTCAAGAGGATTGTTTAATGAAAGATACTTTTAGCATTCTACTAAGTACAGGGAAACACATTCTTTTGTTTACTCATTTTTGTTTTCATGTTTTATGATATGTCAACTGTGTCACTCTGTTGTCATCTCTTTGGTATTGTTCTCATTTATTTGTGAATCATGCCCAGGTAAAAATTATTAAGTGTCTTGTGGACAACATTGTTGTTGACATATCATTTAATCAAGTTGGTGGATTGTGTACACTTTGTTTCCTTGAAGAGGTGCGTTCTCTTGTTCAAATCTAGCTGAATGTATGTTGCTGTTTGGTTATCCTTATTGTGTATGGTTTGGAATAAAAATTATTTGATTTTTCTGCCTTACTTGCTTCAATGGATCTACATTAGGTTGATGCCTTGATCAGTCAGAATCATCTATTCAAGAGGAGTATTATATTGATAAAGGCGTGGTGTTTCTACGAGAGTCGTATTCTTGGAGCTCACCATGGTCTTATATCTACCTATGCATTGGAGACCCTGGTTCTGTACATTTTTCATGTGTTCAACAATTGTTTTACTGGACCACTGGAGGTGACTATTGTTTCTTGCCCTTACTATCCCAGCACGAGAAACAATTCTTATTTGCTACCTATGTGTTTGTAGGTATTATACCGTTTCTTAGAATTCTTCAGCAATTTTGACTGGGAGAAATTTTGTTTGAGTTTGTGGGGTCCTGTTCCTATAAGTTCACTTCCAGATATGACTGGTAATCTATATGCTGCTTACTATGACTTCTACATCAAAGTTGTTTACACGATGGTTATTTTACATTTTTTCAACGTTATTTTGTGCAGCGGAGCCACCACGGATGGATGCTGCTGAATTGTTGCTGAGCAAGTCCTTCCTTGATAAATGCAGTTATGCATATGCAGTTACACCTCGCATCCAGGAGAGCCAGGGTCAACAACCATTTGTTTCAAAGCACTTCAATGTTATTGATCCTTTACGGACAAACAATAACCTCGGAAGGAGTGTAAGTAAAGGTAACTATCGAGCATCAACTTACATATTGCTTCTCTTATTGAAGTGAGATGAACCGAGCAGAGTTCAGTCCTGGTGGTTTGCATATTACTATACTATGAATGCTATTGTCTATATTTTTGACAAGTTAAAGATGTTTTGACTGCCTAAGAATTCATATTGCAAACATGGTAGTGACTATTTGAATACATGGTCCTTGTTATTACTCTCTCCATTTTCATATTATAAGTCGTTTTGACTTTTTTTTAAGTCAGACTTTCTTAAGTTTGACCATGTTTATAGAAACAAGTAATAACTTCTACGAAACCAAATTACTTTTATTAAATCTAACATTGAATATATTTTGATACTATATTTGTATTGTGTTAAAAACGTTCTTACATTTTTCTATAAACTTAGTCGAAGTTAAAAAAATGACTTAGGAAAAAGTCAAAGCGACTTATAATATGAAACGGAAGGAATACTTGTTTTCTCTTTCTTTTGTGGAAGTTCTGTTTTGCTGACATAAGCTGTTTGGCAATAAGCCAACAAACTTATATATATATATATATGTATATATATAATGTATATATATATATGTGTGTATATATATATATATATATTCAATACTTCCAGCTTCGATAGTGAGCATTTTTCTAGTAACTCATGAAAGTCATCATTTGCTGGGTTACTGGGAATCTGGGATTCATCATGCGAGTATAAAAATCCCTTATTGTTATGAACTTGTGATGCATCTCTTGTCAAATGTACACTCTTCAATATGTTGGCTTTGTGGTCATTTTGATGCTGTGGTCGATTCAGCGTCAAATATTGAACTGTAACTGGCCATTTGACTGTATCCACTGAAAGTTCTATTTCTGCAGAAAAACATAGTACATCATTATGTTGAGTTGATGAGCTTCTTCTTTTGTCCAGGCAATTTCTTTAGGATACGCAGTGCGTTTTCCTTTGGGGCGAAAAGGTTGGCAAAGTTACTTGAATGTCCAAAAGAAGATCTAATTGCTGAAGTAAATCAGTTCTTCACAAATACATGGATAAGACATGGTAGTGGCAATCGTCCTGATGCACCTACACTAAGTCTGGTTCATCAGCATCCTCTGAAGGTTGTCCCTGCTGAAGCATCAAATATTCAGAGAAGTGCGATGGCACTCAAGAAAAATGCTGAAAATCCTAATCTTCGTGCTAACCAGGATAATCTCAGTGAAAATGCTAATAGCTATCCTGAAGCTACTTCTCAGCCACTTCAGAGAAGTGTTCTTCACCCGAGAAATTCATTGAGAACAGTTAACCCTTCTGATTCTCATGCTCATCACCAAAAAGTTCATGTGACACATGCCAATACAAAGGTCTCTGAGCAGCTTGAAAGAAACAGATCTGATGGATCAATGCAAAATGAAAGGAACAAGACAGTACCAAATTCTCTCTTTGTTAATGATAGAAATGGACAAAACAGGTCTCGATTTGCAAGAACCCGCTCTAGTCCTGAACTAACGGACCCTTCTGTTGAAGGATATTCTCGTGGAAGACGGGCTAGAGTGGTTGAAATGGAAAAATCTTTGAAGATTGATTACAATAGCAGAAGAAACAACTTGGCTCCAGAAGTTTCTAGCAGCCACATCACTAAGTCTTCACAGGACGAGTCAATGTCTTCGATGAACAGTTCATCTCACCATAGTGGGAAAGCAGCTTCTGACTCAAACAGTGTGTCAAGCAGCTACCGCGAAGATAATGGTTTCATAATGAACGAAGAACTTCCTTCTGTATCTGAGGCATCAGATAAACAGCAAGAGGAACAAGTCCTAGTTAATTTAATGTCATCAGCTAAATTGCATGACTTCAATGGGCAAGTTCAATTGCCAATAGAAATGACGTCTCGTTTTTCGGTGGCACCCTCCCCTTTACTTGCACCAACAGCTTTTCCCCAAAAACATTTTGCTGGAATTCCACCAACTAGCTTAATTGGGGCTCCATGGTCCAATATGCATTTGATCCATGGATTTGTTTCACCACCCATGACCCATTATGTCCAAAACCATACTTTCGCACCAAACATTGAAGAAGGTAATGAGAGTGAGAAGCCTATTACACCAGATGCAAACCGTGATGATGGCAACAATTGGCATGAGTATGGTGTTGGATTGCCTAGATATTTTAATCATCAAGGAAGAGATCCACAGACGCTCCACTTTAATGGAAAGGAGCATTCCTCTTCACCTAACAGTGTATCTGGTGCCCCCTTTGAAAGACAGGGGGAGATTGCTGTTGAGGATAATGGAGCAGTAGATGAGAATTATATCAACATGTTTCAAAACCAAACAAGTAGACACGCCAGCATAAATACTCCAATAGGTAGTGGAAATGCAAGAATTCCTTCTTCACAATCCGGTTTGTCAAGAAACAAAGCTATGCTAGAGAATTCATGGTGTGAATCAGCTGGAAATACAACAAGATCATTGAGGGACAAATGGGGAAAAAGGCCTGCCTTTGCAGCACCTGACACAACTACACATAGCAAAAATAATACTGGTTGGCAGACTGGAAATGCTTCTGAGCATAGCCCCTCAGAGGTTGATGATGGTGCCCGGAATGGGGTTATAGTACCAAACATTAGACATGAGGCTTCTGACATAATAACAGGGTCTGGCTCAACAGCATCAAGAACTAGTCAAGTGCCAAATGATTTTGAACCATCACAGATTGGCATGCCTAATCCAGTGTTTGCACCTTTTTTTATTGGTAACCCTCAGCAGAGACAATCTGGTAATGGTGGACTGACTTTTATTCAAACAGGTCCAGCGGTTCCTTTTTTAATGTTGCCATATGCTCCTGGGAATGATGGATCTGTTCCACAGTTTGAGAGGAATGAAGGAGTTGATCAACTTCCTGTTAACATTGCTGTCCAAAATTTTAGTTCACTCAACAACGTTCACCATCCTGATATCAATGCTACTTCAACAGCTTCATCCAGCACCATAGGTGATCCATCTGACGAGCAAAAGCCTGACATTTTGAATAGCGATTTTGATAGCCATTGGTATAATTTACAATATGGACGGTCATGCCAAAACCCGCGCCCCATGAATCCTGTATTATACCCCTTTGCAGTGCCACCAATGTATTTGCAGGGCCATGTTCCATGGGATGGGCCTGGCAGACCAACTTCAACAAATGTTAACTGGACCCAGATGGTCCCCCCCAGCCAACGGATCTATCCTATGATGCCGCTACAACCTTCTGAAAGAATTACTGGTGGTCCACAGCACCATTTGGAGGATGCGCCCAGATTCCGTGGTGGCACAGGAACTTACTTGCCAAATCCTGTAAGATCCTAACAAGCTGCTTTGATATCTTAATGCATAGATAACATGTTTAGTTGTTTACTATTGGTATATTGAAAATTAAAACATATTCTATCACATATATAGAACTCTAATATGATGTTAATCTTTTGCAAAATGGTCTTATCAACCTTAGCTTCTAAATTATATCACTGATTCTAGCTTCTATAACAGCTGTTATAGGCCACAAGTTCATAGCTAACAGCATGCTACTGCTCTTTTAACAATCTAGTGGAAATGTGTTAATCATAAAAAATAAAGTCTGTTTAATTTGCGTTGAAATTGTGATGGAATCCAAATCTAATAGAAATCTAAGGCAATAAAGGAAGCAACGAATTCATAGGAATGTATAATGACAAAGGACAACATTCACATATTCTATGTATAGCAAACTAGATGTGAGATTCATGGGTCACTGGTGAGGATGGATCCTCAGTTACCTGGATCAACATACTTATCAGTTGCTGAATGAAGAAAACTCTCGGGTTTATTTATGGTTGAATTTAAGATTTTTCAGGATGATGGATTTTAGGTCTAGTGGTTGTATCTTAAGTGCAATAATTTATTTCATTTTCTGTAAGAAATAAAATTTATTAAGCAATCCTTTATGAACTTGATAGTCTGATTTTTTTTTAAAAAAGACACTGTAGGGGAGGTCCCCACAGTTAAGAACTTTATTCAAATATACTATTAAACATTAGGTTACAGAAGTTGAATCCAGTTTTCTAATACATCTCTCTCATGAGCTGATAATCTATATAAAATCACAAATATAGTCTGAACTGGTTGATACTAATTCATCAAATTCTATCTATTGCTTTTTTTTCCTCAGAAGGTTCCATTTAGGGATCGGCACTCAGGCTCAAGAAACCACAGAGGAAATTACAACACTGACAAGGGTGACCATAATGATAAAGAAGGAAATTGGATAAACTCAAAACAACGAAATCCTGGCCGCAGCTATGGACGTAGCCACTCAGAGAGGTCTGGCATACGATCGGATAGACAAGCAGCAGATGAAAGCCAGTATGATAGGCAGCGGCGATCTTATAGAAATGATTCATACAGGCATGAGGCAGGCGCCCAATCTTCTGGATCAACAAACTATATACGCAGACCAGGGAACATGACACATGGGGATCCATCACCATCTGCTTCAAATGGTATCGGTGCCCTTTCTGGATCTTCAGCTCCATATTTCATGTACTACTCGTGTGAACCAGGCACAAATCACGGTTCTTCATCTGAACCACTTGAATTTGGTTCACTTGGGCCAGTTCCGACAGCTGATGGTGGTGACATGCCACGACCCACTCGCCAAGCAATGCCCAATGAGTTTTATGGGCAAAGGCATGTTGCATTTAGGGGTGGCTCCTCTCATTCATCTCCTGATCAACCATCATCACCTCAAACTCGTAGGTAATACTCTCTTCTGTCCCCTTTGTTGTATCATGGTGTGGGTTTTCACTCTTTGAAGTTTGATTATCTGAACAAACAAACCAAATCATTAGTTGTACTACAGCGTTTATCCTATTTCTAGAAAACTTGTGGTGGTTCCTTGTTAAGTCTCGTTTCCTTGTAGTCAACCTAACTAAAATTGACAAAGTTGTATGCCTGCTAAATAAGTCAAATCTGTTAGTACGTGCTTATGTGTTGAATATACTGGCATATCACGTGAGATGGAAGGTAGGAGAACTGGGAAAACTAGCATTGAAGAGAATCTGCTTCATATAATCAGGAAAGTAGAAGTTTTAGCTCATTTAATTTTTGTTCTTCAAATTCCTTTTTTGAGTTTTTCAGTAGGTATAGAAGTTCTTGAAAGTCTGAAAATTGTTTGCTAGAGATCAAACTTGTCTTAATTGGACAGACACAAAAAGGACAATTACCAAAGCCTTTTTTGTGAGTGGCCTTTCCACAGGGATGGACCAGGAATTGTGGGCTTCCAAATCAGGCCTTGGTGAACAAAACTTGCCAATGTTTACTATTTGTCCTTTTCAAATATATCAAATGGAGTTGAGTTTGGTCTTGACCTTTTTCATGAGTGCAGGCTATTGAATATGCTCATCCCTATCTCTAGTAATTTTTTAAAACTTATAGACCTAGTTAAAATGGATTTTGCAACACTTGTGCAATTTGCACAGTACACCCCAGATGGGGACAATCACCATAAGCACTTCCCTCTTCCAGTAGTATTGATGCTATTGCAAGCTAATTTACAACAGCTGGAGTCTGTTAGGAAGCGCTCAATTTTCAGTAGTTAACGTGTCAGAATGAACAGAGTAAATGTCCTTCATAACAATTAATAGTAAATTGTTTCATAATATTACCATATGTAACTTTAACCTATCCAGCTAATATTTTGCTATCAAACTATCATGTTTTTTTCCGGATATATCATGTAATGGAGTAGTACCCAAAATATATTTGGTCATCCGCTCCATTGACGCAAACCCTCCTTGACGCAAAAGATAGTGGTGATAACATGAATGGCATTTCCCTTTTAGTACTTGTCTTTTACTCATTATTCTCCATGTTCTGTTTTTGAACTTTGGCTGCATTAATTATTCTTTGTGCTTCCGCGAATTGCTTCTTGATAATTACTTTTATTGATATTTATTTGTTGTCATCAAGCTGAAAGTTTATGTTTTTTTATTCCCTTTCAAGGTAGTCCGTTCTGATCTCCTAATCTGATGGCTGGTCGTGGCATTGAATCCGGTGCTTATGGCGGTTTGGTGATGAGCTACCCAGAAAGCACTTGTGCTCTGGCAGCTGATATCGAATACTTTTAGCGGCCTCACCAGAATTTACTTCAGTCCGACGATACATCAGATTTATCATAGCACTACGTGATATCGGCAGCACCAACCTTCTGATTTCTGAACAAGCCATACAACTTGGAACCCTGAATATCTTCATGAAGAATTAACCTAAAGGATAAGCTCGAGGATTAACTGAGAGTGCCACCCTTCTCTGTACATTACCGTCAAAGATGACAATTAGTGCTGAAGGAAGGAGAAGGATTGGCTTTTCAACCTTGAAGTAAAAGCATGGAAAATTACTGGTGGACAAATGTAAACTGAATGAATGATATACTCTTGTCTACAGGTAGAAGAGAGATCGTGTACTCTAGTTTACATACAACAAACTTTTCACATTAGATGTACTAGGTTTTAGGCGAATCCTCAACAGCAAATTGAACGGTTCTGTTTCTAGCTTCCTTTGACTCAGTAAAAAATTAAAGTTGGTACTCATTTTCCTGGTGTCTGCTTGTTTATACCTGGTGCTTGCTTTTACCTCGGGTAATGTGATGGTACAAATTTATTCCCGAGGTTGCTGCATTTGGGCCTATTCGGCTGGTTGGTGGCTGGTGCTGGTGCTGATTTACTATGAGAAAAACTACTGTTGTCTTAAGCTGGCTGATTATTGGTGCTGATTTGATGTGAGATAAAAACACTATGTAAAAACCAGCCGAACGGACCCTGTATCTATGCTGTCACTCGTTGAAACCCTGATGGATGGATTACTTTCAGAACTGCAGGCCACCGGCAGTTGTATATTTGTACTCCGAGATTTTTTTGGATTGTCGAGGCTGCGTCGCGAGATGTGGCGGAGTAGTGCACATTGCTCTGTTTTATTTTATTATTGTTATTGTTATTGTTGAATATAATTATTATATTCATCCATAGAAGGTAAGCGATTCCGAAAAAGGGAATGCCCTAGCATTCCATCCCACACCATCACTTGCCCATATATAATACTACATTCCATCCCACACTCGTATACTCCCCTTTTCGGCGAACTACCACAAAAAAGAGAAGGAAAGAACAGGCACTGGGCTAACGGTAAGACAAGAAATGAAAATTTTAGGAAGCATTGGAGAGGTTATCTGACATATGTGGGCTCATTCTGAAATATCTGAATGCCTCTACTGCATCGTCGGATCATTCTCGAAAGAACCGTGTGGAATTATCTTTGAGTGTTTCAAAGTTTGTTCCTTCCTACAATACAGAACCTGTGCTAATCAGGCTACCAAGAGTATAAAATGCCATTCCTGGAGCAGGTACTGGTCTGGCAACAGCTGTATACTATATGCAGTGGCAAAACTCCAGCATGGTGGTAAATGATCTACACATGTTTCACTCTTGTCCAGTTCTTTTCTTCAGCTCTGTGATGAAATCCTCCTTCTCCTGGTCCGACATCCCCTCCGTCGAGCAGTCCCCGACACCCCACTCGGCGCCCCGTAGGCAGTATTTATCCTGAATTTCCCTCTCATTCCTGCACATTTTTGACAGATTTGTTCAGAGACTCATGGCAAGAACATGGTTGTGGGAGAGCTTCAGGAGAAACAGAGCTAGCTAAAATTGGAGTACTTTAGTTTGTTCTGCTTGGACTTCTCGAGCAGATCCTTGAGCACTTGGGAAGACTTGAACCTGGAGTCGAACTCGGCGTACTTCTTCTGGTTCTCCGCTTGAGAGCGCCAAATTAAGAGAGGGGTTTTTATCAGCGAATTCACGTCACAACAGAAATGACAATTGACAGGAACATTACAAGAACTCTCAGCGATCGAGATTCGAGCGAGATGGCATATATAGGAGAGTAGTAGCCAGTTCGCTAACCATTCCATTTTTCCAAGAACTCCACTCGTGGCAGATCTGGGCCTGGAACCGATTCCATGCCTTTGAAACCTGACATGATGCCGGCATGTACTGCAGAAAGAAAGAACAATCAGTCTGGTATGGTTGTGTGAATTACTGAATCATGTCTTGTGTGTTCATCAATTGCTCCATGCCTCCATGCAACTCCAGTTCATGATCCAAGTATCTACTACTATACTGCTTGCTTGAAAACTTGTGACTGCTACTTCAGCTGTGGCTGTGTGTGTGTACCTGGACTGGACCAGAGGATGAGTGCGAGCGAGGCAGCTGCCGCAGGGACGATGGCCAGAGGAAGCCGACCGACGTGGCCAGTCGTCTTCTCCGGCGCCGACGTCGCCGCGGTCGCGGCACTGCACCGCCCCCTACGCGGCGACGCGGTGACCGGGGGCGCGGCGACGAGGCCCCGGAGACCAAGCATGGCGATAACTCTGCCTCGCCCGCTGGGTTTCCTCCTGCCCTGCTCAGTGTGGTGGCCTCGCCCTGCGTAGAGAGAAGAAGGATGGGATTATTAGTGGGTTGGAGTAGTGAGGCTTCTGATGGGAAAGGATCAAACGATGGGTGCCGACTTGTTCTCCTGTGAGCCACTAACAGCAAGATGACTGGGGTCTGGGGCTTCGCCTTTGGGATTTTTTTTCTCTCCCTTTTATTGTTAGAAACAAATGTTCCAAACTATTTATAGGTTATTTTCATAGATTACCCATTTGAATTATAATAATATATCAAATATTTTAAAAATAAAAATAATAAATAGTTTAAAACAAATGATCTAAAATAATCCGTGACAATAGTCTACTGAAATAACGGAGCAACATTAGACCTAGAAAATTTTTAGAATTGAGATGAAACACGTGATGCACAACAGCTATTCGTCAATGTTGTTAAATGTTGAACTATATATCATGATGAATTGATGAGCTAGGACGACTAATGTCGTTGGAGTCCTAGGTCCGTCAATGAGGCTAGAAGACCTGTTCAGAAACATGAAATTCATTTTAGATAATCCAAAATGGAATAAATTGATTATCATGAAATTTTAATGTATCGATATGGTTTACGCTGTATCAAACTTAGGACTGATAGTTTAGCTGTGTTTAAGTGTTATGTTTTCCCTTCTGTATCAGAAGATCAACTAATCAGCTGAAGTGTCAAAATACTTAGGGTGCGGCAGGGAAGTTACCAGCTTCTATTACCTCTCGTTTTTCAAAAATATTTCGTTTTTCCGAAATACTTTTTTAAAAAAATATATGAATTTATTTTAAAAATATATTAATTTATTTTTTAAAAATATTTTAAAGTTATATTTAATTACTTATGTGCTAATAAACCAATTCTGTTTTATGTGCGAAGTTCCCAACCATTACATGCGAACTAAGCTGCCCTCCGTATGATTTGGCCTTGTGTAACATAACATCACCACCGTCCGTGTGTTGATCAGACGTTTCAGATGCGTCCCCTCAACGCCAACCTCGACTTGAAAGGAAGATTCGCCTCGAAGTAGATGACGTTTGAAGGTAACGAAGACGATGATTAAGGAGGTAAAAAATAAAAAAAATATTAATACCTGATTAATTAAATTTTAATTATTATAAATTTGAAACATAGATTTATTTGATATTTTAGTTTAATTTTTATAAAAATATTTTATAACAGTTTAAAAAACTTAACGAAACCGAGATAAAATTTACTCCTACGTTCTAATCAGAAAAAAAAAACAGCGCGGCAGTGCCTCCCACGAAGTCACGACTCGCGAACTACCCGTGTAACACGCTTGACAGTTGACACGGCATCGCGAGAAATTTCTTCTTTTCCATCAGATCCCGAGC
Organism: Oryza australiensis; assembly: GCA_019925245.2. NCBI lineage: Eukaryota > Viridiplantae > Streptophyta > Magnoliopsida > Poales > Poaceae > Oryza > Oryza australiensis. The sequence goes on along the minus strand of JAIFGZ020000116.1, from coordinate 8,156,052 downwards.
TAAGCTAGCTACCGAGCTCGAATGGCCTCCTACGACGACGGCGGCGACGACGGCGCCGGCCATCGCGGCCGCCCGCCCCCGCAGCAGCACCGGCCGTCCGGCGGTGGCAGCGGCGACCTGGCGTCGAGCGCCAAGCTGGTGGCGGAGGCGGCCAAGTCGGTGTTCCAGGACCACAACCTGGAGAAGGTCGACAAGGGCCGCGTCGCGGGCGCCGCCGCTGACCTCCTCCACGCCGCCTCCCAGTACGGGAAGCTGGACGGCAAGCCCGCCGGCAACTACCTCGAGAAGGCCGAGGAGTACCTCCACCAGTACGGCCGCAAGGAGGGGTCCGGCGGATCAGGTGGTGGTGGTGGTGGTAAGTACCAGGAGGAGGACGGCGAGGGGAAATACAAGAAGAAGCCCGGCGGGGGACATGGAGGTGGGAGGTACGAAGAGGATGAGGATGAATACAGGAAGAAGCCTCCCAGCGGTGGTGGTGGTGGTGGCTATGGAGGGGGAAGGTATGAAGAAGAAGATGATTACAGGAAGAAGCCTACCAGTGGTGGTGGTGGCTATGGTGGAGGAAGATATGAGGAAGAAGATGAATATAGAAAGAAGCCGAGTGGGGGTGGCTATGGCGGAGGAAGGTATGAGGAAGAAGATGATTACAGGAAGAAGCCTAGTGCCGGTGCAGGTGGATATGGAGGTGGTGGAAGATATGAAGAAGATGAGTACAAGAAGAAGCCTGGTGGTGGTCATGGTGGAGGGAGGTATGAGGAAGATGATGAGTACAACAAGAAGCCTGGTGGTGGATATGGTTATGGTGCTTCGAGTGGTGGAGGCCATGGAGGAAGGTATGAAGAAGATGACTACAAGAAGAAGCCTAGCGCCCACTCCGGTGGCGGTGGCAGGTATGAGGAAGAGGAAGGGTACAAGAAGCCTAGTGGCCATGGGGGAGGGAGGTATGGTAAGGAGGAAGAGGAAGATGACAAGAAGAAGAAGAAGCATGGTGAGGGGTCGGAGGGCGGCATGGGAGACTACCTGAAGCTGGCACAAGGTCTCATGAAGAAGCAAGGCGGAGAGGGGGAGAGCGGTGGCGGCGGTATGGGGGACTACTTAAAGCTTGCAGAGGGGTTCTTGAAGAAGCGCTGATTTGTAACTGAATCTACGCCATGGCATGAATTGTGAAGGATCTTGCTGTGTTTGGTTAGTCTCCTATTCTGCTTAATGCCCGGATTGTGTGTAATCCTGTACGATCTCCATCTGATTATACAATAAAACTGTCTTGGTTGTGTTGTCTGTGCATTGTAACGCAAATGCTTAAGGTGCTACCCGTGAATTCGGGGGAATAAATATTGGATGGAAACCTGTGTTTTTCATGTTTGTGTGTGCCATTCCTGACTGCAATTAAGTATTATAATGCTATGCAAATGCATTGTTCAGAGTTATTTCCTTATTGGTTCGTAGTTCATAGTTTGATATTACTTAACGTTGTGTTTTTAGGGAATAACAAAGTAGCTGTGCAGTGAACTATGTGGGTAATCTATCTTACCATACCGGACTATCCGTTGAGCTAAGTTTGGGTTGCTATTAAGGTTTGTGGGCTCAATAGAAGAAATGCTCTGTTTTTCCCCTTTCAGATGTGTTTTCACTTGATTGACAATGGTTTAATCTTTACAAAATGGATAGGCTGAATTATTGTTGTTATGCAAATTATGTTCATATGACTCACGGACTATTCCTATGCTACCTGAACCTCTTATCTCTTCTAGAGACAGTCGTCAACTTCTTTGTTCACTCCTTTGTTTTTTGGCCGGTTACTGAATATCGATGTTTCATGTTAAATGATTTTATTCCTAATGATGGTAGTCTGTGCATCAGTATAGTGATAAATAGTTGTCTAACTAGAAGTAGTGTTTGATTTTTAACTCAAATCTAGTCATAAACTGTTTAGAAAGTTAATGGATTATTTAGCAACAACATTCTAAACTTCTGTTTGAACTCTTATTTTGGATGTTTATTAAGCACCTCTTGATCTTCGTTAAAAAAGTTCTAAGATGATTGTTGAAACACATCCTCAGCTGGTGGGTTAGTCCGGGGCAGAAATGGATGGTTTTAGGCGACCTGAATGAGACGTTAGTACTAATTTTAGAATACAACAAGCTTTAAAGGATACAATTCAAAACAGAAAAGAAAATGCAGATTGGATGCCAGCTGGTTCCGAACTGCAGGCCTTGTTCTGGAACTTCCATGATTGTATTATCTAACAACTATTATGCCTTCTTCCTCCTCCTAGTTCCGTTGTAAGGAGAAAAAGCATCACTCAACCATGAGTAAATAGTGTTACCTTTACAATCACAAATGTCATCTCCTTCTACTATGGTTGAATATCTCTGCAATGTCCATCTTACCTTATTATGCAGCTTCTAAGTTATGATCCGGCAGGTGCCTCTTTTATGTTGTGTGATCTCTTAGTACTAAGTCCAAAGCTTTTCAGACAACCTTTTAGAAGCCAAAGTGTTCAAACAACTCTGAACCTTTCTTCATTATTTAATCTAATCGATTTCAACAATAGAGGTGTGATAGGATCAGCTATCACAGTTGCTGCTTCTGTCATCTTCCCTGGAGATCTGCAATCATAGGGCTGAGGTTGGCTTACCACCATGAGTTCAGCGAAGTTTACAAGGGCTGTGTTACTGGTTAAATCACTGACATCCTCTATTCAGCTTCCCATTATGGCCATATGGAAGACAAATTCTTCGATCTATTATACCAGTTTCAATCTTCAAGAAGGGTTCGTCACCTAAGTCTGATGGTGAGGGTGGTGGAATTTTCCTGCGTGAAACAGCAAAACAACAACAACAAAAAAAAACCCCTTGCATCAGTCTTCAGTCTTCACCCGAATAACATGCTGCTAGACTGCTACGGATGGTGATTGGTACAGCAAGCCAGGCAGTCATGGTAATTTCTGTGGTGATGGTGATCAAGAATCAGAGGAAGGCGATCCAGGGGACTACATAAAGTTTGACACAGATGTTCTTGAAGAAGCAAGGTCAACATGCTGTCATGGAGGAGTCACAGGATGGTTTGAGGAACTACCTGAACTAACCAAGGTTCATCAGGAAATACTGAGCTCATTTCCTTTATCCATGGAGTATCAATGTTTGCATGCCTTCATGGAATTGGTATTGATGTTGTACTCATGTTTGGTATGGCCAAATATCTACAGGTAAGTGCTATGCTTTAGGTGTGTTTGTTTTGGGCCAACATTGCAGCTGCCGATGGATTTTCAGTACCGAACAATGTAAATTAATGGAATAAAGCAATGGATATGTTTCGTTTGCGAATTAAACGGGAGAGAACGAGCTAAATATCCTGATTTAAGAGCATCTTCAACAGTGTCTTTAAATGAATCTCTAATTCTGTTTTGGAGAATTTTTTTGAAAAATAGGCTCCAACTGAGACTTCATATAGATCTCTAAAATTGTAAGTTCTCTAAAATCAGGATTTCGTGCTCAAAATTGAGAATAAAGTCTTGTTTCTCTAAAATAGCTCCCGCCACCGTGTGGATTATTTTAGCGCCACGCGCGCACAAAAAACAGAGATCGATCTGTGCCGCGCCGCCTGTGCCGCCTGCTGCCCAGTCACCTGCGCCGCCTGCCGCCCTGCCTGCCCTGCCGCATAGCGCTGTCTTTCCCATCGAAACTATCTTGCTGCACTGCCGCCGCTTGCATCTGTGAGCCGTGCATCTGCGCTTGTCTGCACCAGATGCACAACACTGCTGTTGCCCTGCACAGGTGCATGCCGCCGCACAGATTCAGTCAATGATGCCGTCGCTTGCACTACTTGTCGTGTGACGGAACGAAACAATTCAGTCAATGATGTCGCCGCCTACAACTGCCCCCTGCGTTGCCTGTACCCCGAAAAGAAATACCCTATTGATGGTTCATGGGTGTTAAAAAATAGAGACTCAGTTTTGAGAATCTGCCGTATCAATTTTTTATTTCATTCTCTAAACTTTTTTGGAATTCTCTAAATGAGCTTTTTTGAAAATTGCTTTTTGAGAATCTGTTGGTCATGCTCTAAAATATTATATGCTGGTATGAAAAAAACAAAATTACAGCTATGAAAGATTGTAATCAAGTAAAATAAACAAACACACCACCGTCACTTGCTAGCAGCTTCGCACACAACCCAAAAAAAGCCCTAACACTAAGTCGGCTGCCGCTAAACGTGGCGATGGAACATTGGAATCAGGAAAAACAAAACAAACACATTATCATCGCTTGCTAGCAGCTCCTATACAACCCATGAGAAGCCCTAACAGTGTTTTGGAAACCGTGAAAATCGCCGTGGTTTTCGTTCTTACCGTCGGAGTACGACACGGTAGCTGCACGATAAGGTTTGAAAAATTTTGTGAAGTTTCAAAAATTTTTTAAAAATATTATTTTTCCCATAAAAATACACATATTATCTGTGTTTAAAAAATTATTTTCAGTTTGAGGAAAAAGAAAAAAATAAAATGCACTGTACGTGATCACTGTTCATCAAGCCCGTTTGAAGTCCATCACCTCCCATAAAAATACACATATTATCTGCGTTTAAAAAATTGTTTTCAGTTTGAGGAAAAAGAAAAAAAAAATAAAATGCACTGTACGTGATCACTGTTCATCAAGCCCGTTTGAAGCCCATCATCTTTCCTTAACCCTTCTGCCACCTCTCTCACGTCGCATCCACTGCAAACCTATCCATTTCGCACTCATTTCGCCCTTTCCCTTGTAAGCCGCCGTCAGCGCTAGCGAAGCCGCCGCTGGCGAAGGAAAAGTAGCACGACAAGCCACGAAAACCGCGATGGTAGGCACGAAAACCACAGCTAGAGGTACGTCTTCTTTGCATTGCCCGAGCGCACGGTTTTCGCGCGATTTGGTCCCCATATCGTGTAGATCTGAGCGACTTTCGTGTGATATGCGATGGCACGGTTGGTGCGGCTTGCCGCGCGGTTGGTCGCGACTTTCGCGGTGTTGGCACAAGCTTGCCGTGCGAGTAGACACGGTTTTCACGGTGTGATTTGTTGTGTCCGAACGGATTTGGGTCGCACGGTTTGGGGTGAAAACCGCGTGCTTGCGCAAGCCTACCGTGCAGTTTGATGCGGTTTTCGCGCGGTTGCGCAAGCATATCACATGAATTCAAATGGCAAATTTAACAATATTTCATCTTCAATATTGATTTTGTCATTGTTTTAAATGGTGTACTTGTTTAGCTTGTTAGTAAAAAAACATGCTTGTATATGTATATGTTTAATCCTTCGTAACTAATATCAATTTAATCATTTAATTTATGCTACCGTGACTAAGCGATGCTGCTTGCAAAGGGAATTCATTGATGTTTGTAATAATTTTGCATGACTGATGTATTAATCCAACATGAAAACTACAACTTTGGACATAGCACCACTTATATAAGGGGAATTCTATAAGAGTCAATTTTAGGATAAGCAATTTTTTATAAGACGCAATTTTCAATGTATATAGTGCAACGTACATGTTCAATTTTCAATTCTACATTTTCAAACATATGTATGGTTATGTATATTGAGTGACATAGTGGCTTACATGTTCTATTTGACCATTTTAGGTTCGAAATGGCAAACGAAGACCCAGTGTGGGAACATGGACAGAAGGTGAGGGATGGTTTCGTATGCAAATATTATCGTACTAGGAAGAGTGGGGGTGGAGCCACAAGATTTAATTACCATTTGGCTCATCGGTACAAGGGAGTAAAGTATTGCACCTTCGTTCCCCCCGATGTAAGGCAATTGGACAGAATTTCCGAGGCTGCTGATGACCGAAAACTTGAGAAGTCAAGAAAGGAGGATACAGCTGCAAGAAGATATACTCAGTTCACTGGAGATGTTGACGAGGAAGAACAGATGGGGGTCCTTCAAAGACTAAAGGGAAAAAAGCAAAAACTGTCCACAGCGACGACGAAACGGAAAGCAACCCATCGTCCAAGGACAACAGCTCGAAGACAGATTCAGACGATGATGAAGGAGGCGATGGGGATGATGAAGGCAATGCTGGTGGACAAGCTGCCACTACCGCACCTACGGGATATCAATCATCTCAACAGGGTGGTGAAACTACTATGGCTCCGATCCATTTCACAGGTACTATGTGAAATATGCAATTGTTAATATATTGATTTTAACACATCATTTCTTTCTAATCGTTCAAGTGTACTACTCAACAGGTGAGACTTACTTCACCCACGCAACTCAGGATACAAACCATGGCCCTTATGAAGCTCCGACATCTCCACGACACACTACAATGAGTTATGGAGGACAATATCCGACATATGGTATATGGCCAGATTATCCGTCCTAATCGAGCTATACCGACTATAGCTCATCTAGTGTGGACAGTTCTTATCCAACTTACAGCTACAATAGACCGAATGCGGCTGATAGTCCTCCAGTCACTTGGGTGTATGAGTGGCAAGAGCCGCAGTGGTACGTTCAAATCTACAACCAGTGACAAACCACTGCTGCCTGGACTGGACAGAGTTGGAATGAGTACAAGGCGGAGTTGCTCTGAACAAATGGGTTGATGGTAATGTCCACCGAGGAATATTCACTGGCTTACAGAAATTGGAATCAGTAGACTGCACATCTACAGCCGTGAAGGTATCATCTCCATCTTTTTTACAACATATACAATTTTCGAAGTATATTCTAATTGCATTGTGACTTTGTAATATGTTCGTGACCTATGTGAATTGTGCTGTTGTGAACTTGTGTTCTGATATATTGGTGAATTATGAAGTTGTGGATTTGTGATATGTTGGCGGGTGAATGTATAATCATTGTGTATATGTCTTATAGGCAACTATTAGCAAAGGTCATACCGAAATTTTCAACAAATTTCGTACTCAGCCGAATTCATTGAGTACTTCAAATTTTTTCCACAACGAAATATTATTATTGCTGATATATCTCTATTTGTGCCAAAAAGTTTCATCTATCAACTGTGCCGGACTCGGACGAAATATGCGGGTGCTCACCTCTTTGGACATGAAGTTGCAACGACTGAGATTTGTACTAACTGTGAATTGTCATAATTTTATCATGTTTATTTTCGATTTTGTAATGGGACCTTCTCCTTGTGCTATTTGCAACTTTAGAACATATACTAACTCATATTTCTTTCTCAACAATTTCAATTTTGATTACGATTCAACTTGGGGATACTTCTCTTTGCATCTCATTTAAATTAGTTCCTATTAAATGTCGCAAAAAATATTTTTATCACCTAAATATATTAATGTAAATATCATACATATTTATCACTAATTTTTATATTTTTTCTACATTTTTAAACATCGCATAAATTATTTTTTACACGGTTTATGATACAAACATGTTAATATAAATATCATACATAGTAATGTAATTTTTATCACATAAATATATTAGTGTAAATATCATATATTTTTATTCACTAATTTTAGTATTTTTTTATTTTTTAACATAACATAAATTAATTTCTTCACGGTTTGGCCGTTTACCGTGCTTCTCTCCGTGGTTTTCGCGTGGTTGGGACGAAAACCGCGGTATGAACGAAATCCATTCAAATTCAAATCTTGTCATTCTTTATATCGTGGTGATTTTCGTGATTTTCACATGAAAACCGCGCTAACGCCGGATCGTGATACGGCATGCTCGTTGCGATATATAAAACCTTGGCCCTAACATTAAGTTGGCATGTTAGCAGCAGCTCCTACGTAACCCAAGAGAAGCCTAACATTAAGTTGGCATGTTAGTTGGCCATTGCTAAGCTTGATCTATCGCCGCTAGAACTATAAGCATGTCGCACGTACCCCATCAAACACAAGAGTCCACGTAGCAGGTCGTTTCGAAAAATAATATTACGCTGGTAGTTTGCCTATCCGTAGAATATTATGCTGCTAACCACTCCAGGGTTTCTAATTTCGTCGAGTTATGCCGTGTCGCTCCTCGCCAGCACGACGAATTTCGTACGAAATTCATGAAAGCCGCGAAAGACGCCGGTGATAAACATTGACCAGATTTGAATTTGAAGAATTTCATGCTTTCCGCGGATTTCGTGGATTCCGAGCGAAAACCGTGAAGATTAGTGCGGAAAATAGCCAAACCGTCACGAAAAATATGTAAATGATGTCCAAAAAATTAGAAAAAATAGTAAAATTAGTGAATACATAATTATGATATTTACACTAATATATTTGTGTGATAAAATTTATATTAATATGTATAATATTAATATAATTATGGTTGTATGAATTACGGAGGGAAAATACTTAATGTGATGTTTAAAATGTAGTAAAAACAAAAAAATAGTGATAACTATGTATATTATTTAAATTAATATAATTGATCGATAAAAACTGCGATAAAAACCGAAAGGAAACAAACTTCGTACCTGATTCCGAGGTTTCCGTCGTGCCGCCGCAAGGCCGCTTTCGCACGGATTTTCGTCACCGATGGCGGAAAACGCGGATCACGCGGCCGAAGTTTTCCTCGCTCAACTCGATGCGAAAGCAACTTGCAAAAGCGTCGGCTGCGGGAAGAAGCCGATATTATCCGGATGGGAAAGTTGATGGGCTTCAATGGGCCTCTGTGAACAGTACGGTAAACAGTGTAATTTTCCTTTTTTTTCCCGAAAAATAAAACGATTTTTAAGGGCCAAAAACTTGTGTATTTTCATGTACAAAAATACCATAATTCTTGTAAAAATCAAGATCTACTTGATATATTTTTCAATACAAGTCTCCAATTTTTTTGAATTTCCCGAAATCCATCAAATCTTTTCGCGCATCTACCGTTTCGCTCCGTGGCGAAACCGGCGAAAACCGCGGATTTCGTGATGAAATCCGTGGAATTGGAAACCCTGAACCACTCTGCCAGAATTAGAGCACCTTCAAAAGACTCTTCATATTTTTTTAAATACTAAGAAGAAATTTTAGTGAGAAACTACCCTTTAACAGCTTTTTCTAAATGATCATCCAAATATAACCATTGTCTATACCGAATTTTTCGCTAGCCAAAAATAAAAGATAAAAATGACTCTGCGCATGTGTCGATGTCGAAGATCGACACGCGGAAATCCAAGGGACCCCCTTTTTCGGTTCGGCACAGGGGAGCGGTGAATCTAGGCCTAAACTCCCGATAATGATGAGGTGAAGCCAGTAAAACCCGGAAAAAATCAAGATAGCAAGGATGCAAAGGATTTATATAGGTTCAGGCCACCTCTGAGGTGTAACACCCTACTCCTGTTCTTTGTGTAATATGAGGGATGGGTTACAAGGACAGTGATGGTATTCTCCCTAGGGATGCCGGAAGTGGACAAGGAGTTGCTAAGAACTAGCTGTTGCTCAGGAGACTGATCAACCGAGTCGACCAATGAACCGCCAGCCCCCTTTTATGATGGACTTGGGCCTCCTTTTATAGTGCAAGGGGAACACCATAGTAGTCCTGATTTCCTCTACTCCGCTCCACGTGAGGGGGCGATTTTTGCCTTGTCTTATCGGAGAAGCTACCCCATCTTTATCCCTATGGCCACGTCACGGAGTTGGCGAAAAAAAGCGGGCGTCGTGGCAGCCATGTTGCTGACGCGGGGATGGGCCGGCCTACCTACTCCAGTAGGGCCTGATGGTCAGTGGCCCAGCTCCTGGTAGGTGCTGACGCAACACCCCCTGCGCTCACGCTCTCTCTCCCACGCGGCCGCCCAACGCATTTAACACGACTAGACGGGGCGTGAGGGAGGTGTGTGCGGAGTGGGCGCACTGCCATACTACGGTCGCAGTCAAAGACTTTATGCCCTCTTTGCCTCGTGATGGGCAAAAAAGGGTGATGATGAAAGCGGATGACAGGCGCGCCTCACATCGCATTGAATGCGGCGGGGTAGGCGCCCAGCCTCTCTCTCTTTGGGCATTAAATGAGGTAGTTGGCGGTTGGACTCGCACCTCTCTCGAGAGGTGCGGGGTGAGGGACGGGGGTCGGGTGATCCGGACCTCGCGCCCGAAATCTATCTACTCTCTTCTCTGTCTCCTTCAAGCTTCAGAAAAAGAAAGCAAAGGCAATTGGTGAAGTTGGTCCTTAATTGAATGAGCGATGTTGATTGTAATCTTTGTTGTGCGGCAGGGAATGCACGTGTCGCTGACCTAGCAGGTGCAACAGGTCGAGGACACGTACGAGCAGCTGTCGCTGGCTCTTGGGGAGGCGGCAGCAGCCAACCTGTTCAAGAGGTTGGTGTTCTTTGTGTCCATCGGGAGCAACGATTTCATCCACTACTACCTGCGTAATGTGTCGGGTGTCCAGATGCGTTACCTCCCTGTTATATGTGTTTTCTTTTTCTGTGAATAGTTAGAGGCATGATGTACTATAGGAGAGCTTTGAAGCTTCAAGCGTTCCTTGACATGGCTTCGAATCGGTAAGCTTCTTCGATTCCGGGTGGAGCATTATTTTTAGTGCCTTCAAAAATAGTTACTTGATCCAGTGCCCTGTATTTCTTTCAAGATATTGGAAGGATATAAAGCGATTGCAGATCCAGCGAGAGGAGGAGAAGAAAAGCCAAAGATCTTTGTCCTCTCAACTCGAGGCCTAGAGACATGAAATTTACATATGTTGCTACTTGCCGGATATACGAAAATCGAAACAAGCGGGTGATCGGCGTGCAACGATATCTTGAACTTGATGGTGAAGTAAGTCATTTCTTCCGAGAAATAAATAAGAATTGGAACATTTTGCCAATTACAAGATATGACATATCTAAGATGTTTTTTGTTCAATTTTATGAGACTAGTTCGGTTGATGTTTACTTCAGTAGTTAACATTTAATTAGAATTAAATCTCCCAAAAAAGAGAATTGCTTTGAGGTAATTTCAATTTCAATTCCAATTTCAATTTGAAACTACAGTTTACCGTCTGCGTGTGGCATACATTGATGAAGTTGAAGAGAGGGATGGTGACAAGGTGAAGAAGGTCTTTTATTCGGTTCTAGTAAAAGCTCTCGACAATCATGATCGGTAGGCATACCCACAAAGTAGAAGTCTTTACCATTCCAAACCTATGATGTCAACCTCAATAGCGCTTACACTTTGTATCGTGAAGGAAATATACCGTATAAAATTGCCAGGACCAAAAATTAGGTGAAGGAAACACGAAAACCAAAATCATGCGATCATTTTTACCGGTGAAGCCCTCCAAACTATTGATATGAACCAGGTGAATTGAGTGGTTATGATACGGTCATGATATATGTTGCAATATGTGTTGTATTTACGAATTATCTTAGGACAACTATTTGGAGGAAGCTTTGAAAATGCGGAATTTCTTGGAAGAATTCAACGAAAACCATGGTGTCCGTCAACCCACGATTCTTGGAGTGCGTGAGCACATATTTACCGGAAGGTAGGTTGAAAACTTTGCGGTTATCATTGCATTTTCTTCACCTTAGTTCCCAAATCAGCAACTAATTTCGAGAATGCTTGATTGTAGTGTGTCGTCACTTGCATGGTTTATGTCGAACCGGAGACCAGCTTTGTGACAATAGGACGAGAGGGTCCTAGCTAATCCATTAAAGTAAGTATGAATCATTTTCTTATGTAATATTGGAATGAAACAATATCCATTATTATCATACGTAAACACGAGTGTCTTATATGTTGCAATACGATGTTGGATCTGCTGAGCATCCGTGGTGACTATCCCCTAGAAAAAGATTGCGAGATGACCCTTTAAGGATATTCTTTACGCCCTTGAAAATGCACATGAACATGTGTCCGAGATTACAAGTAAATAAGGTGTTACAGATTAGATCAATAATCTACATTGCTTGAAACTTTTTTGCATTGAAGCTTTTCAAGTTTAAGCATGTTGACGGTATAAAGTGTGGCGATCGTCCGAGAGGGCGAAGGCATCGGACTTGTAGTCTAAATGCTGTGTATCGACATACTTCATTCTCTCGTGCGGTACGATTTCACTATGGACATCTGATGTGTTCGACGGGATTTTTCACATTACAAGAGGAGGCATTAGCAAGGCTTCTGTGGTATAAATTTAAGTGAAGACATTTTCTTTGGTATGTGATTCTTCATGTATCTTCTTAATGAAACACGTGCTCGGGCACATTCTCGAAAGAAGTGATTCTTCATGTATTTCATTACCCATTTATGCTCTTGAAGGCATGGAGTTGAATATTGTTTTTAGGTTTCAACTCAACGCTAAGACGTGGAAACGTCACCCATCATGAGTACATCCAAGTGGGAAAGTCGGTCTTAATCAAATTTCTCTCTTTGAGGATATTGGCTATATAATTTGAAGAAGGAAAAGCTCATAATCAGCGAGAGATATCTACGGGCTTGGTCATCGCTTTGACTTCTTCCGAATGCTTTCGTGCTATTTTACAACTGTTGGGTTTTATATTAGCTCAATGGTAACGTATATAGGGCGTAGCATGCATTATATTTGTTCTGTACAATTGGCTGTCATGCATATTTTTTCATGTTCTTGTCTTAATGTTGTGCGGATGGTTGTCATAATAGTGTATGTTTTCTTGTACGGAAGACTTTACTTAGCATTAAGTGGACTTGAGTTTGCAATTATGAAGCAAGCACGAATGAGAGGGAATCGTGCACTTCAAGCGGCTATGGGATCTCGAGTCTATTGTGCAGCTAGGTCATTTGATGGCCTTGCCAATGTTTATGGGGATTGGACTAGAAAGAGGTTTAAGAAGCGCCCGGGGATTTCATAATCATGCGGCTTCACTCGTTCGGTGTTCTTCACTTTCTACCTTGGGACCAAGTCACATTATTTTGGCCGCACAATTCTCCATGGTGGTGCAAAATATAGAGCAACCGGCGAGGTTTTGGTTTTCGCCATGTAAGGTTTGCTTGAGAATTACGAGAATGTACTCCGAAGCCATTTTGTGAAAGGACTTGAGCGATGTTACTTGCTAGTAGTCTATCGGTTGTATGGTGATGTTGCTACGGATTCAACTGCCTATATACCTCGACATCATCAATGTGGTTCTTGGTTATCACTTGGCTATTCGCTCCATTCCTCTTCAATCCATCGGGATTTGAGTGGCGAAAAATAGTAGATGATGGCGGGATGACTGGACCAAGTGGATTAGCGATCGAGGTGGCATCGGGGTTCCTGCTAACAAAGCTTGGGAATCTGGTGGGAGGAGGAGCAGCAAGCCGCCCCATTGCCTTTATGAGCAAACCTCTCGGCCCTTTCATGGTCTCTCAACGTACGAGAAGGAATGCCTCGCCATCCTTATGTAGAGCAATGGTGCCCGTACTTGCGGCATTCGAATTCATAATTCGAACCGATCGCGCAGTCTCGTGCATTTAGAAGATCAACGACTACACCTTGGCGCGAAGGCCTTCACTAAGCTTCTTGGACTTCAATACCGACGCAAGGGAGCCAAGAATGGAGCGGTGATGCTTTGTCCCGACGCAGCCATAGAGTCGATCTCGCAGATAGGCGGAGGTACGATTGCTTGCTCCTTGCATGTGAAGGTGGGAAACAAGGAAACAGAGGAAATGCTTCTTGGGACATAGCCTTCGATGCGAGTTGAAGGGAAGAGGATTCCTTGGAACCTCTAAGATACCCGCCCTAGCCGCCTTTTCTTATGATGTCTCGAAAGCGGGTTCTTACTAGCTCACTTGGCTATAAAGGTTCTCACTTGCTTTCAATCGCTCTAATGGAAAGAGGACGGACGGATGGATTAGCAAAAAGGAAAGAATGACAACCGTGCGCAAACAATTCCTGCCTATAGAGCTTATTTTTGCTCGCAACAAACAAAAATCAAAAAGAAAGAAGAGAACGAAAGGAGAACAGAACTTTGTATTTGGTAACTCCCCGTAGTTATGTTTAACCTTGAATGCAATTTATAAATTCGACAAATAGTCCCTCGGACTCGAAAAGTAATAACGAAAATGGTTAATCCAATAGCGATTCCGCATTGCCACGTTGGAACTAATGAAGCAAATGATTGACCCATCATATCATCCAAAGAAACAGAAAATACCAAAAAGTTCAAATTGACACTAATAACATTGATTCAATTGGCATTGACATAATAAGAATATTTCGTCTATTAAGGAGGATTCCCGATACCTAAAATAGAGATGATCATAGAAAAAGTGAAATATTTTATAGGATCCGTTTCGGAAACATGGAATGTCAAAGAAATTCAAATTATGTGAGGCTTAGAAAGAAGTCTGCGTAGAGTCCAGGGAGAGCCTATTTGGATTTTTCTCTAGTTACCCCTTCTCAAACAACGCGTTTGATTTCCTTCCTTATACCAAAGGAATTCCATCTTTCTCTTGCCGATCACATCCAAGGGTCGGAATACATCTGTCTTTTCACCTTTGTAGTCCTATGCATAGTCGGTACTATAGCCTCACTAGTCCTCGTCGAGGAATCTCCTTGCCGCCCTAGAAGTTTGAGATCGTGCCCGACCGTTTTGGAGTCTCTTCGGGAGCTCCTTCGCGCCGCCGGATTGACGTCGGACGGAGTCGGCTCAACATGAAATCAAGCATGGTGCGATAGTCTTCTTCATGGAGCTCCTCTCCATTCTTCGAGTAATATCACGCAATGTGTCCAGAATCGGGCGTGACGGGCGCGGGCCTTTTGTAGAGAAACTTTCCTTTCAAAGAGAGAGAGGTCGTCCCTCCCAAGAAAAAGAAGGAGGGTTCTATTCTGCTTCCGCGCCGCTCCAGGCATTGGAGCGGGAACTGCGCGAGAGGGATTGGAGCGGGATTCGGATGCCGCTCTTGGCCGACCACGGCTTCCGGGGAGCGGTCACTCTGGGATGCGAGAGGTGTCCTCACGTCGCCGAAAACCTTTGAATAGCTCTTCCGAGTTAGTGGATCCGGAGGAGGCATTGAAGGGCTGGGTCCCCCATTCCGTCCAGTCGGACTCGGAGCGAAGCATCTCCCAACAAGATTTGAAAAAATCATTATCCCCAACCTAGGGCTGGTCGAGTATGAAGAAAAGACCTATATGGGATTCGGATTACCGAAATTGGATTTCCTTTTCGTGCCATATGTCGCTTAGACTTTACTTTTTCCCCTTTCTGTCCTTTCCTCTATTTGTTCGATAGGGTCTTCGTTCTATTCTAATTCTAAACCCATTGTCGTCCACAGTTTCCTTGTCGACGCGAAGGGGCAAGCAGCCCCAAACAAAGTCCGAGATCGAACTCATACCGCGGTTGTGGCTTGAAGGCCGCATGCAAGTTCTTCAATATTTAGAGAGTATGTGTTAGTACGAGATCGCGCTATCAACTTATTTAATCTTTCTCGATGATTTAAGACAAAATTGTATCCCTTAGGAACCGTACATGCACCTTTGTTTGGATGCCGATCGAATATTGTTACAATACGAAATACTTGAAGGCCACACGCAATTGACTCACCTACATTTTATGCTCCCGCCCTTTTGTAGACTCAGCCTCGCCTGCGGGAAGTGCTCATATCAACTCCAATTTGGATGGAGCTTCTCGATGGGTTAGAGCGTTTGCGAACCAAAAATGGGAAAAACCCATCCTCCAAAGTGACAAGTGTGCAAATCGGTATCTAAACAAACTATAGTGAAGTGAGCCGGGACAATAAGACAATAGGTCTCATGGGCCAAGCACGCTATCGGGCGGTGAGTGGGAATCAATCCTGAAAGAGAGAAGGTCTAGTTCTCTCGAAAATATTTGATTCGCCGAAAAATTGGCTTTATCGGACCAATCCATGTTCGGGAGCCTTCCATCAAAAGTCGATGGTCTAGGCCGCTTTCCTTGACTTTGAGTTGGATCTCATTCTTCTTCCGGCACAAAAAGAGGATAGACTTCATCCGAGACACATGGGTTCTTTTGCTTCCTTCAAAGAACTCGTCTTTGAGCCTCTAAAAAGATGGGCATAGTATCCCACCACCTAGACCACCTAAAAGGAAGGAATTGGTCTTTGGCTTTGAGTGATCCAATCATTGATGAATGGGTTCGATAAGGTAGAAGGAAAGGGCCCCTCTCGACTGGGAAATTCACGGCGAGAAAGACTGGCGCCGA
This sequence comes from Oryza australiensis, assembly GCA_019925245.2. Classification (NCBI taxonomy): domain Eukaryota; kingdom Viridiplantae; phylum Streptophyta; class Magnoliopsida; order Poales; family Poaceae; genus Oryza; species Oryza australiensis. Next base: position 8,139,973 of record JAIFGZ020000116.1, on the reverse strand, counting down.
TCGGCGAAAGCGAACCCTTCGATACATCGCGTTCAGCCCTCCTCAAAATCCCCATTTGTTTTATTGAGGAATCACTCTTGATCCTCTAAAGGCTCTTCCCGTCTATAACTCAAAGTCCATCGTCTCTCGTGGAAGCGCTTTAGAGTGCCTAGAAGATCCAAAACGGAGGTGCCAATGCTGTCCCAAGACCAGGATCACGGTAGGTAGCCGCTTTAAAGAGGTTGGGAGACAGACGGTGAACAATCTTCTTCTTGTTTTCTCCGACCTAGAGCACTCTTTTTGCAATCGTACGAAGAAACTCCGTGAAAAACCCAGCTATCACTCCTATGAGACGGCTAACTCCCAACTCCCGATACATTCTTTAGAGTCGACCAAAGGAAAGGACTCGTTGGTTTGGACATAGTTTCTTTGTTCTGTGTTTCGTTTTGCTCTCCCCTTTTTCACTTAGTTTAGTTAGAATGGATGGAAAGAGAACTTCCTTCACCTTTTTGTTGCCTGGTTCGATCTCTCGAGTGGAATAAGTGGGTCCTTCTTCTTTTTCCGACGATGAAGGTCGAGCGAAGATCGAATCAAGCGGAGTCCGGATTCCTATGTTCGTACCAACTCAAATGATTGATGAATTGGATCTTGAGTATGCTCACTTCGCTACTCGGCAAGGGTGAAAGAATGACAAAGAGGCGACATCACGAGAGGATGGGAAGGACCCAATCGCTGCCTCTTTCTTGGTCCACCCCAGGTGGGTACTTTTTAGCTCACAACACGAGATAGGCGAGATATGTGACATAGTCTCATTGCTTTCATTGACAACAAGACTCTCTTCTGATTGGTCATGCGGGATCTCCTTCCCTATGAGACTCTTGCTTCCCTTTGAAAGAGCGGACCCTACTTCAATTGTCATCGACGACTCTTCCCCCAGTGTGGACTCGGATCTCTCACAACCAAAAAAAAAAAAAGAAAAAGCAAACGAATCCGAATATAACCAATCTATCGCCTTTGATGACTCGTTGACCCTCCTCAACCCAAGCTTCCATCTCCCCGCTCCGGACATCGGCGCTTGCTCGCGCCATCCATGAAAGGTGGATGAAGGTGAGTTTGACTACGAACTCGAGGATGCGGAACGATCTCTTTTCGGGCTCCGTCGAGAGGCCCTCTTCCTCCCTTTTTCGAATGCGGGAGAGAGGCAAAGAGAAGTTCGAGAGAGACCTCGACTCTTTCGGGAAAGGAGGGGGATCGAATGCGAGATGGAGTCTCTGCCGAATGGAATGGACATCCTTGGGGGCAGTGTAAGACTGAATTTACCATAAAATTGGACGGAAAAACTACTACAAAGATCACAAGAAACCCGGCTCAAAGTGAATGGAGAGAGAACCCTGTGCCTTGGAAGGATCGAAGGTTCGGACACTCATAGACAAGTGAACTCCAATCCAGGATCCCTCGAAAAGTGAAGTGAACTAGCCGGGTAGAACAGTCGGGTTAGGAAAAGAGTCTTTCATGTCAAGGTGAACATAGACAGACAAGGTTAGTTTGTTTTCCTTAATTCTCGGAGAGAAGACTCGTTCTTTGGAACCGAGAGCACTAGCGATTGCTTTCTTTCGACCTTCAGTAGAAATTCCATACCTTCCACCAACTTCTTTTGTGTGTGGCCGAATGTGATGCTTTCCAATGCCGAGTACTTTTCTTCACAATGTATGAAGCCCATAAAACCGAAATCGATCCAAACAAGCAACGGATTGAGCGCACTAGCGCGAAAGCGTTAGCACGCGCATCCGTTTTCTTGCTGCCGAGTTAATAAAAAAGAAATCTCTCATAATTAGGGATGAAGCACCAATGACACACGGATATGCTTTGCTGCGGTTGACCGAACACTTCGCGACATTAGGCGAACTTCTGCAAATGACACTGGTTCAAATCCGCATCACAGACTAGGTATAGTTTTTATTATCATCAAACAATAATAAATTCAGTTGGATGCTCGAGTAAGATGATAGAGCTTCGAATGCTATTGAGTCTCTGTCTTTTTCTTCATTTACGAAGCGGCGTCAGCATATCGTGGATTTCCATCGGTGATGGGTTTGTTAATACGTGAGAGATAACTGCTAAAGATTGGATATTAGTAAAAGACAAAGCTCTAGTAAGCTAACGGCGGAGGAATTACGGTTTGTAAATGCATTGGATCAATATGATCTTGAATTAATATGCTGGGAATACGGTGGCCTCGGCCGGCCCCTCTTCGGGTGGCCACATGGCCGTCCATGGCCGGGACCCGCTTGAGCCGTCCAGGGCATATCTTTGGCGCGGCTTAGCGGGCGAAGGCGCCCTCTTTTTTCAAATATTGTATCTTCAACATACCACCGGACCCATATCACCGATATCATGAGATATAGAAAAATTGTTGAAGAGTGAAAAGTTATAGAAAACGATTTTTACGTAAATAATTTTTCAAATAATAATTTAGATAGTGAAATTTAGAAAAGTTTTGGAGATGCTCAACGTTCTAATTAGATGCATGTCGTTGTATTTTCTCCAGAGGTAAAATATTTTCAGTACGCAACTTCTCTTCAACTTAGGCATGGTTAAGCATCAAACAATCAACGGATCCGGTGTTTATATGCCCAGGAAAATTCCTTGTGTCTGAAAACTCCATGAAAGATGATACAACTTGTTCAGCTAAAGGACATGCAACTCAGGCAGACATGCAACACCCAACCACATGCAAGATCACACATCACAGGATCACATGTCTCCTAGAAATAGGCAATTCAGAACCAGAACACATACTAAAATGTTCACTCTGCTAGGACATTATACATGTGAAGGACCGGATCAGAGAACATGCACGAGTGTCTTTTGTCAGGAGGAACAAATTCTCCATGTTTCCAATATACAAATCTGCTGAATCACAGCACAGATATCACCAATATGTCCTCCAGAATCACGCACCACATGGACTCAAAAAAAAATGGTAAGAATGAAACTATGAGATAAGACTGATGAAGTCAAGCTCAGAACTCCTCAACTGCGATGGCATCCCTGGGTACCTCATAAGCATCTTTCTGCCTCAGCTTCTTCACGCCGGCTATGAAGCAGATCTTGTCAGACCTGAAGCTCTCCAAGCTTATGCTAGCCACCTTCACCCACACAACCACCTTGGTCTTCATGCCTTCGATCGCAGAGAGCTTGCCTCGAGACAGAGTCACCTTGACACGAGGGGCGTACCGTATTACAGATGAATCCTTGAAGCTCACCTCACAGGGCTTAGACAGGTGCACAACAAGCCTCGAGCTTGTTTGATCATATTCGTAGCAGATGATATTCCGAGGGAAGAGGCCTGAAGGAAGGTTGTACTCTCGCAGGAGATCAGAGAGTGACTTGTTTGGTTTGCCTGGATAAGAGAAAATGGAAGTCAAGTCTCTTAGTTCCCACTCTTATGTATATGCAACTTATCTGCAGATCTAATGGTAAATGCCATTCATGGCATGTGAAAATGTGATTACTTCTAACATACTGATAGGCAAATTCAGAAGGCGTTCTGAGCTATTCAGGGAATTCAACTATGGTGAATTCCGAGTGAAATACAAAGGTAAAATATGCTTAACATAAAACTTGAACATCATTTCTATGAACAAAATTGCAATCAAAGTGCACAAATTCATACGAGTCTCAATTCTCAACACTCAACCGTAGGAACAAAGAACACCCTTGGCAGAACTTGAGGAGCAGCACACAATATTGTATACATCTGTTCTCTAAAGAAACAGAAAAGATATAACTAGAAGTGTCATAAAACACACGAATAGATCTCCTTTGCAAGCTGGCATACTTTTTTCTCAAGTCAGAACATAGGCAATGTATTAGAAATATATCATTTTTATGTACAATGTTTTCATGTGAGAGCAGGTAGATTAGGATACTGATTATGCTATTTTTTTTCTCCACTGAATACCTACTGGAGTATTGGACATGTATGAAACAGAATATGCATTGCAGACTGGCAAGTGGCAAATCAGCTGGTTGGTGTCTCATAAAACCGTGCCATACTTAACACAACCTTGCTAATACCGCCAAAGACTTCAAGAGGACCAAGGCAAAGATTGCAAGTAAAACAAGGTGTTAGGTGAACAATTCTGTTAGACAATCATCTTTCGTCTAGGAACTTTTGCATAATGTCGTCAACAAAAACTGGACCCAATGCCAGCTAATGCACATTGGCAGAATGTCACAAAAGTCTTCAGTTTGGCCCCCCATGTGCATTACTGTATAACTTTGTAGATCAAGAAGAGATGAAAGAAAAATAAAGAAAAGCTACATCCGAATCCATGCAAGAAAAGCAGAAAAGTTAGGAAAAAAAGCAGCACTTTGCATTGCTTTGGATTTACGCATTAGGCAAGAAAGGAGCATTAGCAATTTGGCAGCACTAATAACCATGTTGTCTATGTACAATTGTACTAAGGAAGTAATGATTTGCCAAGACAACACAACATGCACACATCAAGGTCTGTTTCCTGTCTTACAACTCACTCTTATTTTTACAGCCACAAATAGAACAGAATTGAAAAGAACAGTGTATACCTTTGAGCTTGTCGAAAACCCATTTCGCCTTCTCCTCAACAGTGCTCGAGAGACGCTGGAAATCACAACAGTTAGGTTTGTCAGTGTGATGTGAATGCCGAACCTAAAGTGCACTGTAGCAGAGTTTCACTGTGATTTGAAACTTTGTGCGTTGCACAGAAGTAAAGTACAGTCGAATCAACGAGCCATTCTCATGTATCTCCCCAAGAAAAAAGGAAGCAAAACTAGGTCGCAGAAACATCTCCAAGAACTCCACATGAGTCCGTAACACAAACACCAACAATAATGTGGACGAACAAATCACGCATCGCACAACCAAATTACTTACCTAAAAAAAGACCAGATTATTTCTTGACGGGAACTTCCTCAGATTGTAACAGAACAGGAGATAGCATCTCCAAGAAACAAGCCAGCGAACGAGGAAACCAAGAACGACATTGATTGATTTCAGTAGTCCAACAAAGATTCACCAAGCAAAGAACTAGCCTTATATAATCCAACTCCCAACAGTCTCAACAAACCAATCAAACAGAAAAGCGAAGGGAAGGCTAAGTAAAAAACGGAAGCAAGAGCATGGTAGATACTACTACTCCGTACTAATACTTACGGAGATATCGCCGCCAATGGCGGAGAGCTCCTGCTTGGCCTTCCGGGAGATGGTGAAGCTGCCGATCTTGGTGAGCGCCTTCTCCATCCCTTCTCGTCGCTCTTCTTGGCCGGAGGCTGCGCGTAGTGTGGACGTGTAGACGACGACGAACGGGCTCTGCAGTCTGCACTGCTGAATGGGTGGTGGGGGTGCCGCAGAATGGGCGACAGAGAACCAGGTTCAAAGCTCTGGCACCCCTCCTCCGGATGATCCTAATAAATAAGCAGCGGGGCTCGGGGATCGATTTGGTGGTAGGCCTGCGGCGCCGGATCTTCTGCGGTCATAGAGTTTGCTGCGTCAAAGTTCGGCAGGGATTTGCTCTCGCTTTTGTTGCGTTTTAGGTGTTAATGGAGAGACAGGAGGTTTGGATATTAATTAAAATATTTAATATAAATTAATTATAAAAATAATTATATAATCGAATGATAATTTATGATACGAATTTATTAAATCTAATTAATACATGATCAATAAATTTTTATTATAGCATCACATCATCAAATCATGATATAATTAGACTAATTAGATTCGTCTCACAAATAATTTATCGATTATAAATGTATTTTGTAAATAGTTTATATTTAATATTTTAAAATAATATTAAATATTTGATGTGATAAAAATTTAGAATTTTAGTCCTTTAATCCAAAGCCTTAATACTACGACAATTTGATTTGAACTTGTACTGCCGAGGAATGCACGGTGGATTTCGGCTATGGGCTTGGTCAATTTACCGATCTCTGTGGATGCAGTTGGTGCGTGTGCCGCCTCATCGTGGCATTCCACGGGTGCGGGGTAGGCCGTAGGCGCCCACGCCGCAAGCGAACCGTGACACCGACAATGAGCATGCGGTCGTCAGGCGCGAATCCAATAGGCTGCATGGTATGCTGCTGTACGGATATGGTGTGGCATACCCTAGGTCCAGCTCAACAATAATAATACCCCAGCCCATAAGCAAGAAAAAATAAGAAAAGAAAGATCTCTTCCCTGTTGCTCTTGCGCCCGACACGACTTGGCGACTCCTCCCCGTGCGTGAACCCTAGCGGTAGCTCCTGGAGGCGCGCGGCGAGGTGGCTCCCGGCGACCGACGCGCGTGGATCCCGGCGCGGCGGCTTGCACGGCTCCCGACGGCGCGGCGCAGCGGCTCCACCGTCCTCGACGCGCACGCAGCTCCCAGCGCGGCGGCGCGTGGCGGCTCCCAGGTCCGGGCGAGCGCCGCTCGGCTCGCTCTTACCACAATCCGGCGGTGGCGCGACGTCGGCTCGACCGGCTCCTCTCCTCCCTCCACTCTCTAGTCCAGGCTCAGTCCTGGTTGCTCTCTCTCCCCGCCCGGCCGGCCCTGCTCTGCTCATTTTGATTTGAGCCCGAGTGCTCGACCGAAAGTGAGTAAGTCCCCGTCCAGATTTGGTTTTATTTGTTAATGTGGAAAAAATTCATTTGATTCGGTCATGCGTTTAGTTGGCAAAAATCCCTAAATCGATGGGATCTGTGATTTGGTTGTAGGATTTGTGAATTGTGAACTATGAAGAAGAGAGATGGAGACATTGCTTCAATACTCCGGAAGCATGATGCAAAAAACATGCTTTAGCTTCATCTCTCGTGGTGCAAAAGAAAAATGAAGAGCAAGAGCAAGACAAAGAGAGAGTAATTGAAGAAGTTGTTTGTACCACGGCAGATATAGCTACTCTTACACCACCTACTCCATCTTTAGAACCAATTGGAGATGTACCTCCAACGCCACCACCACCACCATCGCCATCGCCACCATCAGGTTTTGATATCAATCATCTTCCACATGATCCAGGTGAAAGGTTACCTATTGCAAGTTATCATGTTAATGATCAAGATGCAGTTAGAAGAGCATATATTCTTAAAGGGGCATTCCAACCTTATGCACATAAATTACCAAAAAGAAAAATTGACAATAGAGATCGTAATATCACATGTATATGGTTTGCCAAATATGACTGGGTTGAATATAGCATCAAGAAGGATTCTGTGTTTTGCTTCTTCTGCTACTTGTTCAAAAGTAAGAAATATAAGGGCAAGGGGTCGGATAAATTTTTTGTAGATGGTTGGAGAAATTGGAATGTAGGAGACAAGTCACTGTTGAAACATTGTCGCTCTGAAGCACACATGAAAGCTCATGAAAAATACAATGGCTATTTAACTCATGCTGCAGCTATAGATGATAAAATTGAGAAGTGAAGTGATCAGGAAACAAGGGTTTATAAAATTAGATTGAAATTAGATTGACTTATTCACTAAGATGTATCTAAGTTTCTTTTGCATCAAGGGTTGGCATTTCGGGGACATGACAAAAGTGAAGAATCTAGCAACAGAGTGAACTTCATAGAATTGTTGAAATTTCTTGCAACAAATAGTGAAGAAGTGAACAAGTTTGTGCTGAACAATGCTCCAGGTAATTGCTCATTGACTAGTCCAATGATTCAGAAGCAAATTATTTCATGTTTTGCTATAGAGACTAGAAAAAAAATAATTCTGGAGATTGATGAAGATCGCTTTGCTATCTTAGCTGATGAGTCAAGTGATGTATCACACAAAGAACAACTAGCTCTTTGTTTACGTTTTGTTGATAAATCGGGAAGGCCACGTGAGCACTTTGTTGGAATAGTTCATGTAGATGTTACTACCTCTTTATCACTTAAAGAAGCAATTGAGTCTTTACTTGTTAGTCATGGCTTGACTCTAACTAGCATCCACAGTCAGGGATATGATTGGGCAAGCAACATGAAAGAGGATATTAAAGGTCTGAAAACATTGATTATGCAAGAGTCACCTTTTGTTTATTATGTCCATTGCTTTGCACATCAATTACAACTAGTTCTTGTTGCCGTTGCTAAGAACAATACCGATTGTGTTTGGTTCTTGGAACAAGTAACCCTCTTGTTGAATGTTGTTGGAGTTTCTTGTAAGTGCCATGGGATGCTTCGAAGTGCTAGACTGGAGAGTATCATGAAAGCACTTGAATGTGGTGAACTCAAAACTAGGAGTGGACTAAATTAAGAGATGGAATTGGCTAGGCATGGTGAGACTAGGTGGGGGCTCTCATTATAGAACTGTGTGCAACATCATTTCTATGTATCCTACAATCCGTGAGGTACTCATCACTCTTGGAGAGGATACAACACACAAGGCTGATTGGGTAAAAATTTATTTTATGGTTGAGCATTTGAGTCCTTTGATTTTGTGTTCAATCTACACTTAATTTTTGTTATTCTTGATACATAAATGAATTATCTGAATGTTTGCAAAGGAGAGAGCAAGATATTATTCATGCAATCCAACTTGTTAATGTGGCAAAACAGAATGCAACACTTGAGGTCTGAAGGATGGAATCAATTCCTTCAAAAGGTCACTTCCTTTTGCAATAAACATGGTGTTGAAGTTCCTGCAATGGAGGCTAATTATGTGCCTTTTGGAAGATCACGACGGTTTATTCAAAATCAAACAAATGATGATTACTTTAGAAGAGAGCTATACATTAAGGTCATTGATAAAATAAGTCAAGAGCTTGATAGTTGGTTTGATGAGGTTAATATGAAGTTGCTTTTTTATGTCTGTCCTCAACCCTTCCAATTCATTTGCATCATTTGATGCACAGAAGGTATGCCGACTTGCTGAATTTTATCCTAAGGACATATTTGGCTCTGAATTGTTAAGGCTAGAATTGCAACTTGATTATTGATGTCATGAGACAAGATGATAGATTTAGTGGCCTAGAAAATCTTGTTGACCTTTCAGTTAAGCTAGTGGAAACAAATAATCACAAAGTTTATGATTTGGTTTATTTGATTATCAAAATGTTATTGCTTCTACCTGTGGCGACTACAAGTGTTGAGGGACATTTATTTTGTCAAAACCAAACGAAGAAATAAGATGAATGATAGTCTCTTGGATGATTGCCTTGTCATGTTCATTGAAAGAGACATTTTAGAAGATATGGATGAAGATGATATACTCAAGACTTTTATGACTATCAGAAAGCGTAGGCCCAAAAAATAGTATTCTAATCCTAGTTTACCTCTTTATCAATGTGCTGTTTTAATTTAATTTAAAGACTTACTATGTTATTTAGAAGTTGTGTATCAAATTATTGAACAATTTTTTTGAAACTTTATCAAATTATTAAATAGTTTTTATCGGTTTGATATATGAATTTTTGGTCCGACATATTTTCATGTAAAAATTCTGGCTCGGCCACTTGTGGTCGTGGTGGCTCCTAGCCTCGTGGCCCCTTCGCATCATGATGCGCCGGTGGTCGGTTAGTTTGGCCGCTGGAGCGGAGGAGTACAGCGGCGGCCGCACCGCACACCGCGTGTGGTGTGTGCTACTGCCTACTGTCGAGCGGAAGCGTCGGCACCGCACGAGCGCGCGCGCCGGACGCTCCACCGAAGTGGTGATTCACGAGCGCCCCCTGCCTGCCGCGGCCGGCCTGGCCGATCCGCCCACGGTGCGGGGCTCTCACGCGTCACGGCCTCACGGGGGACGCACCTCAGCTCAGCCTCTCGTACCGTGGATCAGTGGGATCGGTGGATCGATCCCATCGAATGTGCCGCGCGTTTCTTCGTGGTGTAATGCGCGCTGAAATACTACCAACCCTCTCGATCGGCGGTCGTGACTCGTGACAGAGAACGTTGTTGCGGGTGTTGTATCGTTGCGTGGTCTCTCGCACGTAGCCACGTAGTACTGTGCATCAACTGGTGAGCTAAAAACAGTACACTCTACAATACATGTCACGGGGCATCGGTTGTCTAGGAAGTATGGACAGTTAGGAACCGAACCTACTTTGCTATATTGACAATGAACCGAAGGGAAGTACGAAAGCTACGCGAAACCCGACCTAGCCAGTGAGACAGTCACTAACAAAATGTGTGCCCACACTGAACAGCCGAGATTAGTAGAAAGGATAAGCTCGTAAACATCCCGTTCACATATGTGTTGGGTGATTTTCTTTTCTACTAATAAAAATGAAGATGAGGTTAGAGTAATAAAAACAAGAAAACCATTAACTATGATTAATTAAATTTTAATTAATATACTTTTTAAAAATAAATTTATTTATATTTGAAAACAACTTCTATATATAAACACCCACCCAGTTTAACAGTTTAGTAGGTAAAATTAACACAATGCAAAATAAAAATATGTATCTTATTTTTAAAAAAAACATCACCTTAGCCCATCGATTTCATAAAATCAAGCTAACGTAGTTCTTATCATTCACGATAGCTGTCCTCTGTCCTTTATTTAAGGTGTGTTTTTTTCTATTAACATGTTTTTTAAACCAATAAATGCTACGTTTTGTATGAAAAATTTTTATATAAAAGTTATTTAAAAATCTAATATATTTATTTATTAATTTTTTATATATTAATATTTGATTGATTGTATGTTAATTATATTTCTCTAAGGCTAATTAACCGTTTTAGATAGTAAAGTAGAATGCAGCCTAAGCTTATGTATGCCATTCCCCCTTCTTTGCGAATTGCAAATTCCCTTGGTCGCGTGATTCTGACTTCTGAGGCGCTGACGCCTCAGATTTTCGGCGTCTCGTATATGCTGATCCAGTTGATTGGTAAGGCTTCTCATCGTGTAGCGTACCAAGTTGTTTGTTTACTGGTGGTTACAACATTATACGCGGGCAACTTTGAAAGAAAAGAAACAAAATAGTTTTTCAAGACGAGGAATCATCCATACAACAAATATGCAGCCACATTTTGGATGAGATACAGGTTTTGAGCATGAGAGGCGCCAAGGACTTAAGCGAGAATATCGCCTTGGAGTGACTTGAACAATGGCGGCCGCCATGAATGTAAATCCTTTTTCTTTTCCATACCACCTTTTGGCAAATTTTAAATACTTCAAACCAACTGAGATTAGAGCATCTCCAATAAGTATCCTATAAAATGATTGATATCCTATAAAAACAGTTTTAGAAATGCATATAAAAAATATACCCTCCAAACTATTTTCTCGTCCAATGAAATTTAAAAAAAATCAATAAATTTAAATTTGTGGACCCAAATACTGGTTTTCATCTTGTATTGTAGGTCCATTTATCTTTTTTGCATCATCATCAGCAGTGCACAAAATAAAACATTGGCTACGTGTATGTTCATGACAATAAATCTTAATGTAGGGCATGCGGTTCATCTGGAGTTTTATCTGTTCTGCACACACTCAAGATGTCAAATGATATTCTCATCTTCTCTTGAAATATCATGTATTCTGGCAATCCATGATCTGGGTTATGTCTTTGCCTCTTTGGCTTTCTGATATGATGCTTGCATTGCATACCTGTAATGCATGTTCTCCTTAATGAAAACAATTCTGAACTTCTGTTTGGCTTCTGGGAAGCTGGGCATGAAAATTTCCTCTCTTTATTTTTCTAGAAAATAGTTTCTGAACCTTTTCTCTGAAGGATACAGTAGTTCTGAACTTGTTCTTTGACTGGTAGAGTTCTGAACTGTTTCTTTCATGGGTTGAGTTCTGAACTTTGTGTCATAAATCCAGCTAATCTCAAGCATAAACTTATTTTTTGCCAGATTTATGGTTGTTTGCACCCTAGTGTAGATGTACATTGGCCTTATTTTTTTGATAGCATGTCCAGGTACTTGTTTAAATTGCACCATACAATCCTAGGATGCAAATAGCCAAGGACAAGGTGATGTTGACCATCAAACACACATGGAAAAAATATGATTTTTTTTTGTGCGTAACAAACTAAAAATTGGTTCCAAAAATTAACATTTCAATACAAATGATACAACATCAGGACAAGCTAGAATTAAAATACTGAAAGCATGGTTAACAACTCTACAAGTAGAAATAAATAGTTTAGCAAGAAATGACAGCTCGAAGGTTCTTTTCCCTTTTCAACTCAAAGAAACAGATCAGCTACCAAGAAGCAGAACAGAACAGCACAAAGAGCAAGCAGGCGGCCATATTACCTGACCAAGGAGAAGAGTGACCCAATCAGGAGCGGTGCGCCGACTTCCGCCGCGACCGCCGACGAGGAGGAAACCTGGTCGGCAGAGAAAATCTTCTTATGCCTTCTCCTTATCAGCGTGCCGCGGAGGGAGGGCATTGACGGCGTGGAGGAGGCCGGCGAAGAGAGGGCGGGGCGGCACGGAGATGGTGGGGGTGGCGCGGAGGAACGCGCCGGGGAGGGAGGGCATCGGCGGCGTGGAGGAGGCCGACGAGGGAGGACGGGGGCGGCGTGGAGGAGATAGCGGGGGCGGCACGGAGGGAGGGCGTCGGCAGCGTGGAGTGAGGCCAGCGGATGGCGGCGGCACGGAGGGAGAGGGCGGGGGACGACACGGAGAGAGGACAGGGCAGGCATGGAGGGAGGGCGTTGGTGCGGTGGAGGAGGGAGCACGCGTGGAGGAAAAATTGGTGGGCGAAGGAACATGCACACGGGGAGCTGAGCGAGTGCCTCAGAACTGGGGAACGAAGATTCTCTTAACGGCTCAAATTGGCTTTTGCCCTGGCGTGTCCCTCGCAGTGTGCTGACACGTCATCCGGCCCTGGATTGCAGGTGGGTTTGGACAACGAGAGACTTTGACCTATGTCAGCTGAAGAGAGAAAAAATATATTTGTATGTTAATAATATAAAATCAGCTGATGTTACGTCAGATAAATCACTTCCGGGTTTGGAGGCCTATTATTGCTTGGTTCGTACATTGTTCGATCATCACCGTGTGATCCTTGTTTTGCTCATACGCTGAGTTAGTTGCTTGTGTTTTTCATTGCCTGCTCTGCTTGCGTGCTCTTTCGTCTACCATGCTCCGTGACTTCTATGGTGGGCCTTGCTGAGTTTGTGTGCCATTGGTCCATTGCGCTGCCGGCACCGATCGTTCGGCGGTCTCGTCCTTCCTCTCTCCGACGTCGGCCGTTGCATTTGTTGCGTGGAAAGTTGTTGCTTTGTTTTTGGATGGGTGTGGTGTATGGGTCGCTCTCGCTGTTGCCATCTATAGCCAGCCGGTGTTTGATCCACACAGTCGTAGGATATGTCCATGCCGTTCCCTTGTCCTTGTGTGTCAGCAGCATTTTTTTTTGGTTAAGGGTGGATGGGTGGACGTTGTCCATTGCTATGGTCGACTAGGGTTTGTGGGCCGGCTAATCCCAATAAAAAATTTTATATCGATTTTTTTAAACAATCACAAAATCATAAATAAAATAAAATAATGTTTGATATAATTTTATAGAATTAATATTTATTCGTGTACACAGGGTTTCATCTAAACGAAACGAGTCAATCCTACGTGACATACTAATTAATACATATGAAATCTATGAGAAAAAGCCTAAATGGTCCCTATAGTAATGCAAACAAAAGTTATCCTTGCATGAAAAATAATAAATGCTAAAAAAAACTAATTTTAAAGATGAAACCATCATTGATGAAGCTGGTTTTACAATTTATAGACGAAGAAACGATGGAAGATATATTATAAAAAATGGAATTCCCTTGGATAATAGATCGGTTGTTTCCTACAACATGAAATTGCTTAAAACATACGAGGTATACATAAATGTTAAGTGGTGCAACAAATCAAATTTGATAAAATATTTATTTAAATATATCACGAAAGACCAAGACCGAGCTAAAATCTACTTCAAAACAACAGCTAAGACAGGAAATGCATCACCGAATCATGACCTTGCTCCACGTAAATGAAATATTAGAATACATGGATGCAAGATTTCTTTCGACCTGTGAGGCGCTTCATCGACTGTTTGAATTTAATATACACTAGAGTCCCCCTGTTGAACGATTGGTTGTCCACTTACATGGAAAAAACTATGTTAGATATGAGAAATGATCAGATTTACGAGCAGTGCTTGAAAGCCCTGCTGCAAAGAGTTCAATGTTAACTGAATGGTTTAAAGCTAATAAAAAATATCCTAAAGCCCGTTCATTAACATACTGCGAATTTCTGAAAGAGTGGTCATGGGAATCATCATCTCGAGTATGGCGGCAACGAACACCTCTCCAAAAATCGGTAGAAATTATTATGTACATCCAACTGCTGGTGAACTCTACTACCTACGCATGTTGTTGATGATTGTTAAAGGCGCTCAAAGTTATGCTGATGTGTGTACATATAATAACATTGTTTATGCCATTTAGAGAAGCATGTGAGGCAAAAGGGCTCCTTGAGGGGGACAATGAATGGTATCTTCTTTTCGATGAAGCAACAGTGTCGCATCTTCATGACAGCTTAGACAACTTTTTGTGACTATACTTCTTTACTGCTCTGTTAGTGATGTGCGATCATTGTTTGACAAGTATTGGTTATATATGACAGATGATATACACAACAAACTAAAGAAGCATTGGATAACCCGAATTCTATCATTCCACTTGACCATTTGCTTAATCTTCTTCTCCATGAGCTTGCTAATGGGTTTGCGAATAGTGGTGGTAACATAAAGGATTTTAACCTGCCACATCCATCGTCTGTTCCACATATTCCTGGTAATAACAGATTGATCGAAGAAGAACTTGCAATTGATCCACTTATGTTAAGTATGTATGCAAATTCTTTGGTACACCAATTGAACAATGATCAACAAAACATTTTCAACATCATATCATCTCGTGTTGCTGTGAATAAACCTGGTTTTTTCTGTGTGTGGCCATGGTGGAACTGACAAGACATTCATGTAGAATGCTATTATTGCAAAACTTAGATCACATAGTAAAGTTGTTCTTGCCGTTGCTTCATCAGGCGTAGCGTCTCTGCTGCTACCTAGAGGCAGAACAACCCATTCTCTATTTAAAATACCAATTGACACTGATAAAACAAGTATTTGCAATGTAAAACGAGGAACTATGCTTGCTGAACTTTTAATTGATACTACATTAATCATATGGGATGAAGCTTCAATGACACATAGGCGATGCTTTGAAGCACTAGACCGCACATTACGTGATATTCTTTCTAAGACATGCCCTGCAAATTCTATTATACCTTTTGGAGGAAAACCTGTTGTTTTGGGTGGTGACTTCAGACAAATATTGCCAGTTGTTCCTAAAGGCTCCTGTCGTGCTATAATCAATGCATCAATCACAAACTCAGACTTATGGAAACATGTGACAATATTAACTATGAATATAAACATGGGATTACTTAATCCAATATTACCAGAAAAGAAAAAAGGACATGGATGATTTTAGCCAATGGGTTTTAGGTGTTGGTGATGGCACTTTACCTATGATAGCAAAGGAAGGTGAAAGCTATCCTACATGGATCACAATTCCTGATGATTTACTTATTATAACTGATGGTGACAATATAACTGCCATTGTTAGTGAAGTATATCCTGATTTCCTTGTATCATACAAAAATCCTGAATACCTAGCTTCGTGTGCAATTGTTTGTCCTAACAATACAACAGTTGATGAAATAAACAAATATATTATTGGTTTACTTCCTGGAGATGCAAGAATATACTTTTTTTTGTCGGGAGGACCGAAAGACCTCGGTCATCCAATTTCATTAAGCATAGTAGGAGAAAAACGTTTTGGTATAACGGCATAACGATGCCGGCCCTAACAGTCCTAGGAGGAAGCTATGCCAAAACTGAAGGACAAAACTGAAAGAAAACAAAGTAAATTACAAAGTAGGGGACAACAGCCCCTGAACAAAGCTCACTAGGTTGATCTCTCCTTTAAAATTCCTGTCGACTTCCAGATCGTTATTTCCTCAAGAATTTCCTCTACCACTGCAGCAGGCTGCCTGCTCTTGTGATCAAAAGCTCTTGCATTTCTTCCAATCCACACTTTCCAGCAGATAAGAATGAAGACACTGTCAAATGCGTCTCTGTAGCTCTTCCGAAAAAAACTTCTCGCGTGCAGCCAGCATTCAGCATCAGGTTCAGCTCAGATGGCACATGAAAGGAAACTCCAATCCAATTTGTCATGTTTTGCCAAACCTCATCAGTGAAAGGACAGGTTCTGAAAAGGTGATCGCCGTCTTCAAAAACAGCATTGCATAATACACATCGAGGCAGTCAAGCACCGGTTCTTAAGGGCGAGCCACATGAAGATTTTTAACCTTGCTGGCGCTGATGACTTCCATAACAATTCTCCATGATTGCAATTCTCCCTAGGTTGGAAAAACATGGTGTATAAATCTGCTGCAGAGTACCTTCCATCGGGTGAGGAGTTCCACTTGATGGCGTCTGGAAGGTCTGTCAGCTGTAGTTGATCCACACGGTCCCAGAGCTGCAGAAATTGGCCTAGGGCCTCAGCTGAAAGGGCTCCCTGAAGATCCCGCACCCAGCGGTTGTTAACTAGCGCCTGCGCAATGGTAATTTTAGAACGGTGCACATAAGTGAAAAAGACATGGCCATCTGTTAGCTATACACCCTTCGCATAACCAGTTTGAGTGCCAAAATGGTGTATGAATTCCATTTCCCACCAAGAATTGTGTCGCTAAAAGGGCAACCCTGCTGGCATCTTCACCGAAATCGTATTGAACCTTTGTCCACGGTCTGTCTTCGTGATCAATCTTACATGCTAGCCACATAAGACGAAGTGCTAACCCAAAGAGATACAGATCTTTTGCTCCTAGTCCCCCCTTTTTCACTGGAGCACAAACATTTGCCCAAGCAACTAGGCAGTGGCCGATGGACGCTTTCATTTCCTTTCCAAAGGAATCCTCGACACTTATGGTTAATTTCCTTGATTGCCCATTTTGGGATTTGCAACACCGAGATGTAGTGAACTGTTACAGCTGTCAACACTGATTTCACTAGGCAAAGGCGTCCATCAATTGGCAGTAGCTTCGGTTTCCACACCGCCACCTTTGTTGAGAGTTTGTCAAACAACCTTTGAAGCTCGGGCTTTGTCAGCCTTCTTGGGGATAAAGGTAACCCCAGATAGATTACTGGGAATTGTTGTACCTCACAATTCAAGATTGCCTTAATCTGCTCTGTGTCATCCTCTGTGCAGTGAATGGGTCTCATTGAGCTTTTTAGATAATTTGTTTGTAATCCTGTCACCTCCCTGAAAAGGTTTAGGATTGCCCTAATTGTCTTCGCTTCTTGTGCGACTGGCTTGAAGAGGAGTACTGCATCATCAGCATAAATGGAGATGTTTGGCAACGCAGAGGATGTACTCAAAGGTGCCCACAAACCTCTGACACTGGCTTGCTTGACCATTGCTTGTAGGATGTCCATAACCAAGACAAATAAAAGCGGAGATAACGGGTCTCCTTGTCGTAGACATCTGGTTGGCTTTATGGACTCGGAGGTTAACCCGTTGAGTGAAATAGTTGTGTGCGAAGATAGCAGCAAGGCCGACAACATCCTTCGACAGCGAGGTCCAAATCCCCTGTACCTCAGCATGTTCATTAAGAAAGGCCATGATACGGTGTCAAAAGCTTTGGAGACGTCAATCTTAAGTAGAATGGTTCCTTTCTTCTTTTTATGCAACATCTGCACTAGCCCCTTTACGAGGATGAAGCTCTCGTGTATGGTTCTTCCCTTAATGAAAGCCGTCTGGACTGGGGAGACAAGATCTGGCATCTTTGGGGCTAATCTTCGTGCCATGACCTTAGTGGCTAGCTTAGCAAAGCCGTGGATCAAACTGATTGGTCTAAAGTCCTTCAACATACATGCATCTTCCTTCTTGGGAATCATAATCAGGAGCGCTGAGTTCAAGATCTCAAGACTTTGTGAATTGCCAGTGCAGAACTTTGAGAAGGTTGTCATCATAGATTTAATTATGCCCCAACACAGTTGATAGAAAAGCCCTGTATACCCATCAGGCTCAGGGGCTTTCTCTGCAGGCAGTTCTTTGATCGCGGCCCAAACCTTGTCCTCCTCAAAAATCTCCTCTAGGAAAGATAGTTCTGCTCGGCCCAGTTGCAAGTGATGCATATTGATCTATCTCTTACTTCCTTGGCTAGCAGTGAGAAGTGACTGAAAGAAATCACATGCCATCTTATGCATATCCGGCTGGGTGGTGGCTATGACACTGTTGTGCTCTAACCTGGGGACTAGTATCTTCCTTCTTCTTGCTAGCAATTTAATTTGAAAATAAGTTGCCGAGGCCTCTCCCTCCTTGAGGTAAGTGACTCTTGCTCTCTGTCTCAGCCTAGTCCTTTCCAGGGATGCTAAGGCAAGGATCTTTCCCTTTAACATGCATCGAAGCTTCCTTTTATCATATGAAAGTGGCCTGCAATCTTGTGCCACATCTAATCTGTAGACAAGTTCATTAGCCACCTGCATGTGTAGTCTAAACTTGCTTATTTTCTTCTGCCCCCATTTCGATAGACATTTAGCAAGTCTGGCCATCTTCACATAAAGCACAGCATAAGGGTCGTCAGAGAAAACATTTTTCTCCCATCATTCCTTGATCACTTCCTAGAAACCTTCAATCTTTGTCCAATAAGTCTCGAATCTGAATTTCCTTTCCAACTGAAAGTCAATCCCATAGGTGAGGAGTAGGGGGCAGTGATCTAAGGTAGATGTGCTAAGTGCTTGCAGATGGGACTCGGTGAAGATTTCATCCCAGCCTGTGGAAACAAGCAATCTATCTAGCTTGACCATTGTTGGCTGATTCTGCTCGTTACTCCAGGTATAACATCGCCCAAAAAGGTAAACATCCCTTAGCTCCAGCTCATTTATCTTATGCCTGAACACATTCAGTAGTCTTCTGTTGACCCTACTGTTGTTTTTATCAGAAGCAGAGGCAATGAGATTGAAATCACCAATTATCATCCATTCATCACCGCATAAAAGATGCACTGCACTAAACTCTTCTAGGAATTGCATCTTTTCCTCTTCCTGCTGGGGGCCATAGACAATAGTTAAGAACCAAGTCTTATTCCCAATCACCCAGTTAATTCTCACAGTGATGGACCAAGATCCCAAGTGCACAAGAGTTCCTGAAAACAAGCTATCCTTCCAAGCCACCAAAATACCCCCTCTTGTTTGCTGTGCCGGCAAGAAAACAAAATCCCCAAAAGCCACCCCACAAGAGCTGGAAGACTAGGTTGGAAGAAACATCAACAATTTTTGTCTCCTGCAAGCAAACTATATAAGCTTGCGAGGAGGCCACCACTTCCTTAACAGCCGACCTTTTGCTCAAATTATTTAAACCCCTTACATTCCATGCTAACAAAGCAAAAGATTTTATAGAGGTAGACATAAGAAGAGAAGAGGGATGACACACACACACAGCCGATAGGCTCGGCTTGAGCCATGAGAACTAGCACTTAAGCCGCCATCAGGGCGCCAGCCGCTGTCAGCGACTGTTGTTCAGCTTCTTGAAAGAGGAAAGAGCCATCTTCAGTGTTTAGCTCCAGAAGTTCAGCAGTTGCAGTGATATGGTGTGGGGGTAAAGGATTCTTGAACAAGTCTGAGAAACGTTGCAGCGCCTCTGGCTTGTGCTTGTCTTCCTCTTGCCAAACTCCCAATTTCTTCATAACCACTTCTTGTGCCTTGGTTAGGGTATGCCGATGGGCCTCGTCGCCCTGTTGCTGCAGTCGGGCGC
The DNA here is from genome assembly GCA_019925245.2 of Oryza australiensis. Lineage (NCBI taxonomy): Eukaryota > Viridiplantae > Streptophyta > Magnoliopsida > Poales > Poaceae > Oryza > Oryza australiensis. The sequence continues at coordinate 8,120,225 of JAIFGZ020000116.1, read as the reverse complement.
TTCTCCTCGGGGTGAAGTCTGAAGGCAGAATTTTCCTTCTCCTCCCCTGGGGAACAGCATCTGAAAAGTCTTGTAGAGTTGTGATATAATATCAAAATGCTCTGAACAGATTCCAGATTTTGAGTTGCTATATCCATCTGAGTTTCTTAACTCAATAGATGCCACTAACTTCCCTACACATAGACTTATTCTTAAAGAAGCTCTTGTGGTCATGCTACTCCAAAATCTAAATCAATCAATTGGACTCTGTAACAGAACAAGATTATTGGTTACAGGTTTGGGTGAAAGAATTCTTTAATGTGTCATACTAACTGGATCAAACATCGGTGAAACTATTTACATACCTCGGATAATGCTGAGTACTACCAAAACGAAATGGCCTTTTACATTACAAAGAAGACAATTCCCTGTTCGAGTTTGTTATTCAATGACTATCAATAAAAGCCAAGGTCAAACACTTCAGAGAGTTGGTGTATATCTCAGAAAACCTGTTTACACACATGGGCAGCTTTATGTTGCTATTTCAAGAGCAACAAACCGATCAGGTTTAAAAATATTAATTGAGAACGATGATGGATCATGTGACACACAAACAAGAAATATTGTTTACACCGAAGTGCTTACCGCTACATTGCTAGTGGTGCTTTTCAACACACTGTTTCATGCATCATGTTTAATTGTTCCTTAAATTATCAATAATAATGGAGATACCTTTCTGTCGCAGGCTTCGCTGCTCCATGCTTAACCTTTTTTACCCTCAACAAGAAGCAATTTGTATATATGTTTTGGAGTAAATATGCCTCCTTCACATATACCATATACTTTATACATAGTATATCATATGTCTGCTGTAGTTATATGTACTGTTCTTCTTAGTAATATTTTTCTTGTAAATAGTACTACTATTTTGTCGATACTACAATTATTTTGTGCTTATTGCAGATTCCATATGGCGCATATACTCATTTCACAGCTATCATTTGGAGATTCAAACAAAAGAATCCTTGTAAGGGTCCCCAGGCTATTGAACTTTTCTGATCTCAATGATGATACAAATATTTCCACACTGATCTTGTCCTACTCGATGAAATGGTAATAATTTATCTACCAAATCCTATTTTCTATATTTACTTTACTGTACCAATAATTCTATTGATAACATAACTTATATTTATAATATGCAAGGGAATAGCATACATGCTCAAATTTATCCCCCTATAATTGAAAAGCTCAAACCTCTCCTTAAGGAAGAAAAGGTTTATTCCATTGACTCATTCACTGTCAGGTATGCAAACATAACATACAGGCCAGTTACAAACAACCTAACGATCCTCTTCAATAAATGGACAACGCTTTAAGAACAAATTAATGTCCCTCCTGATTTCCCTGGTATTACATTTTCATTGACACCATTTGAGGATGTTCTTCCCCTTGTCGAGAAGAATTCATTCTACATTGGTAACATTCTTTTATTGTATTACAATTATTGTTATATGCATCTTCTGCAATATCATATCATTTTATTAAATCTGTATGCAATACAAACAGACATTATGGGTGCGATCACTGAAGTTGGTATGATCATCACTATACGTCCTAAGTCCAGAAACGCTGACAGTTTAAAAAGGACATTACAAATCTGTGATGAAAGGTTAGTTCACTACAACTAAATATTTCTATTTTTATTATTTGCCTTTATCTTTTTCGCTAACATTCACACAGACTATCCCACAAATTCTTAACACTAAGTCATCTCTTCCAATTACAATTACACCGCCTTTTTTCCCTCTAAATCCAAAAAACTAGCAATTTGATGCTTCTTGTCACACTCTGGGAAGAAAGAGCAACTTCTTTTGATGCTGACGACATATACAATGCTGGTCAAACTCAAGCTCAAGTTGTTGTGTTTGTTGGGACACTTGTGAAGGATTACAAAGGATTAGGTACATTTCTTTCTAAACTTTCAATTACTATAGTGTTGACTGCATGCAACTAACAATTTCTAATAATTTTTGCCACGTACATAGGCCTTACACTAACTGGGAGCTTACCATGCAAATGGTATATTAATCTAGATATTTTTGAAGTAGCAGAATTCAAAGAGAGGTAAGTTTATTTACTTACAGTTATTCCTACAATCTATGTACACCATTGTATTCTTCAAGGTTTTCATAGTATCCATTAACCTAAGATACAATGCTTCTATGTAGCTTTAGCGCAAACTTTCCGCCAATCAAGTGGGTTGATGAGCCTGCTACAGGCTACAACCAGGATATACCAAAAGAAAAGAGCATTGCAGAAATACCTAAGATCAACCCTCACAAACACAAGGTTGACACTATCTCTCAGATACATATTCACTACATCTATCCATTTTTGATAATAATATTACCAACATAGTATTTTGGAAAAAGTCCATATTTGACTATCCAACTATTGCCGAAGTTTAATTTTGATCATCCAAGTGCAAAACCGGGTATAGGACACCCTCAACTGCTTAAACCGGTCATGTTCGGACAGACTAGGCGGTTTTGAGCGTTTCCATTGCCACGTGGCGCCGAGGGCTGAGTCAGCACGGGCTGACTCAGCATTTGCCGTTACAACACCTAACGCTATGTTCTCTCTCCCTCTCATGCTCTGTTTTCTCTCCCATTCTCCCTCTCCAAATCGGCGGCGACCGAAGTAGGCGGCTGGCGGCGGTGAACATATCTGCGGCGTGGTTGACGAAATCGAAGGCGCCCTCGAGGAAATCAATGGTGGCGTGGAGGAAATCGGCAACGACGCGCAAGTTGGCAGAATCCGAAGGTGGCTGCGGCGCTTGAGATTGCGCCGCAACAGTGGATAATAAGGTAAGAACCCTAGCTCAGTAAGAACCCTAGCTCAATAGGTGTTTGTGGTCTGTAAATCATGTGTTGAAGCAGAGGTTTTGATTTGTTGGCCTTCTTAATTTTGTAGTCATGGATCCACTAGATATGTTGACTGTTAGGTTTCGATGGAGAATTTGTTAGAGGTTGTAACAAGCTAGAATATGTTGGTGGAACTGAGGGTTTGTCATACATTGAGCGAGACAAAGTCTCTCTGCCAGAGATAAAGGGACATCTAGCAGATCATTGCATTGTCAAGCCTGGAGCATTGATGCACTGGTTGTGTCCTGGAGCAGATTTGGTGGATGGTTTGAGGGTGTTAGTAGATGACACATCTTGGTTAACAATGTCCAACTATGTAGTTGATGGTGGAGCAGTGGATATATATGTTGAAAATCCAGTAGTTATTCAGTCAAGTGGCAGTGACTATGAGGATGAGATGGAAGTTGATGGGTTGGATGCTTACTCTAATGAGGAACCTGATGAGGATTGTGATGCTCAGATGGAAGTACATGGTACTGGAGAGTCCATTGTAGTGAGAGGAAGCAATCAGACCAGGAAAAATATTGAGAAGAAGAGTGTGAAGGATAAGGGCAAGGCAGTGGTAGTTGCAGATCAAGAGGCACATAATCAATCTGATGACTCTAGTGACAGTGAATTTTTACCAGGAGATGAAAGTTCATCTCAAGAGGATAAGGAAGCTAAAGAGATTAGCAGAAACTTTAGGATTTTCAAGAGGTGTACAATGAGAAGACCTAATGACAATGAGAGTGATGGTTATTGTACACCCTGTGCTGACAACAGTGAAGATGAAGCTACTAGTGATGATTTGAGTGACGGTGGGGATGTGACTGTTAGGACCAGTCAATATAGTAGATATAATAGAAAGGACCCAATACCAAAATTTGAGTTGGGAATGAAATTCACTGGCAAGGATTAGTTCAAGAAAGCAGTTGTAAAGTATGGCTTGGCTGAGAGAAAGTTCATAAAGTTTATGAAAAATGAGGCCAAGAGGATGATAGCTGTATGTCAGTGGGCCACCTGCCCTTGGAGGTGTTTACTGTCAACTAATTCAAGGACAAATAGTTGGTTGATTGCATCATCGAATAATGTTCATACATGCCCTCCAAGAAGAGATAACAAAATGGTAACTATAAGTAGAGTAGCTGAAAAGTATGAGAAGTTCATATTGGCCAATCCAACCTGGAATCTACAAGCAATGAGGTCAATAATTCAGGAGGAGATGTTTGCTGATGTGAGCATCTCCAAGCTCAAAAGAGCTAAGTCCATTGTGATGCAGAAGGCCTTGGATGCAACCAAAGGCCATTATCAATTGTTGTACAGGTACCAGCTTGAGATCTTGAGAAGTAATCCTGGGAGCACAGTCATTGTTGTGAAGCAACCTAATGTGGAGCCAACAGTGTTCCAGAGAATATACATATGCCTAGATGCACTGAAGAAAGGGTTCATGGCTGGGTGTAGGAAGGTTGTGGTTTGGATGGATGTTTCTTCAAAGGAGCAACCAATGGGGAGCTACTATGTGCATTAGGAAGGGATGCCAATAATCAGATGTACCCAATTGCATGGGCAATAGTTGAGAGGGAGACAAAGGAATCATGGGACTGGTTCTGTAATTTGTTATGCAGGGACATAAGAGTTGGAGATGGGTCTGACTAGGTATTCATCTCAAATCAACAAAAGGTGAGTTTTTCACTATAATTTGTATATTGTTCCTTCATTCCTTTAAAATTGCATTATGTGACATTGTTGATGGTTTCAGGGAATTCTTGCTGCTATTGAGAAGTGGGCTCCCTTTGCTGAGCACAGGAATTGTGCAAGGCACATAGCTGTCAACTGGAGAAAGAGGTACAAGAACAAAGAGTGACAAAAGCTATTTTGGAACTGTGCCAAGGCATCTTCTCCAAGTCTATTCAACCTCAACAAGGCCAAATTGGCACAGGTAACAACTGAAGGTGCACAAGCATCAGGGCAGCTAAGAGGAGCAGAATATCTACTGACTTGTCTCAGCATAGTGCATCTTCAATTGCCAATGTAAGGATTCAGTGCTTTAGTCTTACTTCTTTACTTTACTTCACTTCACTTCACAATAGCTTTCTCATCTTTTCAGGACAACTTGATCAGGGCCACTGCCACTGCAAATGTACATGTTCAAGGACCAGCCCAAGTGAACTTAAATGCAAATGTGCCAATGTCCCAGGCAGAATCAAGTGTGACGATCAACATTTCTTCTGATAAAGCTTTTTCCAAGGTTAGTGCCCAGGAACCCAAGAGACAAAAGCTACCAGTGAGGAGGAAAGCAGCAAGTCCAAGCACCAGCAAGAACATGCTACTTCTGAAGGGCCCTGGAGACAACTAGATTTGAAAAATGTTATGTGTGTCCAACAACTTCTACGTGTGTCACTTTGTAATGTGCTTCAATGTTCTGTGTTCTGTCAGCAACCCTTAAATTTGAACTTTGTAATGTGCTTCAGTGCTTCAGTGTTTTGTGTTCTGTGTTCTGTTAGCTGTTCAGTTTGTAACTTGCTATTGTAATGTGCTTTGAACTATATGGTGAAGTTGTTGTTATGAATGAAGCAAATAGTGTTGCAAATTTGCCTTGAGTGCTGCAATGGAATGGAATGAAAATTTACATTGAAGTGTTGCAAATTTGCCTTGAGCTGTGCTGGAATGGAATAGAATGAAAATCCTCCACTGATTATGCAAATTTGCAAAATCCTATAATGGAAAATGTGCCTTGAGTGCATAACACAGTAATACATCAAAAAATGACATGATCAGATCCCACATTCTTCACTGAATCCATTCCTTTCCATTTCCATTGCACAACTACTAAATCCATACAAAGCACCCAAAACCACAAAGCACAAACCCAATTACATCACCCAAAACATTACATTCTTCACTACATTTTTATCCACCAAATTGTCAGAATTACAATAGTTAATGCAAGCAACCACTTCAGCAAATTAATTTGTTTCTCCAATCATGCTAGTCTTCCTCTCAACTCTGGTTCAATTGGTCGATCCCCATTCCAATTCACATGAGCTACAGCATCACCCACCCGGCTTAGCATCTGGTTCTCCCTCCTTAGCTCCCTAACTGTATCGCGCAAGTCCACGAGCATCTCCTACACGAATGACGCCGGCAATGGATCCACCCACATCCAAAAATCACATCCTCCAATGCCGGCCTAAATGAAAGGGGGTACAAATTTACATGATCACAGGGGATGGATCAAATCAAACAAAAGCCGGGTTCATCAAACAAAATCAATCAAACTCCTAAACTCACCCTTCCATTGGCACACTTCATGAACCGCCGCCCTGGATTTTCATCACTCCATGACACAAAGCCGAAGAGCCTTGCTCCCTCACTTGCATGCCACCGCCGGCCAGTACTCCAGGGGCCCTTCCCGATAGGGGATGGGAGCCGAGCTTGGAACAACACCACGAGCTCTCGTCTGCGTCCTCCCGCTGCTCGATGTCGCCGAGATTGCCATGGCCGCCGACGGCTTCCAAGACCTAACCCTAGCGCCGCCGCTTTGGAGAGGGAGAACGAGAGAGAAAACGAGTGTGAGAGAGTGAGGGGCGCGGGTGTTGTAACGGCAAATGCTGAGTCAGCCCGTGCTGACTCAGCCCTCGGCGTCACGTGGCAATGGAAACGCTCAAAACCGCCTAGTCTGTCCAAACGTGACCGGTTTGAGCAGTTGAGGGTGTCCTATACCTGGTTTTGCATTTGGATGACCAAAATTAAAATTCGGTAATAATTGGATGGTCAAATATGGACTTTTTCCTAGTATTTTCCATTGTTCTCTTATGCAGGGAGCATGTTTTATAGTAAATGTGACTGTCAAAAGGATATGTAATGAAAATTCTTGGTGGTACAATTCATGTCGAATATGCTACAAAACTTCAAAACCATATGGTTCTAGCTACAGATGCTCCAGCTGTTCTAACATCGGAATACCAGATCCAAGGTTCATAACAGATTTCACTCTAGTCTTCTTACATCTTTACCAATTATCATCCACATATTGCTATAGCTATATCCATTTTACATGCAGGTACAAAGTAGTATTGATTGCTGGCGATGATGATACTAATGCTATATTTATCCTTTTCGAAAGGATCGCACAACGCCTGGTACGCAGGCCAGTAGAATATCTCATTGAAGAAAATCCACTTGACAATGAATACATTCCAAGTGAAATCACATCACTTATTGGCAGCAACTTTGTATGGAATGTTACCTTCACGCGGGATACTGTCATGAGAAGTCAGGAATGCCTCCAATTAATAGCATTATATCCTCTGGTGCTTCAAATCAGCCACTTCTCCTTATGTCCCCAGATGCTTCACACTTGACATCAGCTATTGTCTCAGCAAGCTCAAGCAGCTCTATCCAAACAGCACCAACACCAGGTGAAACAAGCAATGAATCACAGCAGGCCATCCAACCAAGTTCATAATCGCTCAGAGAACACAGGACACACCAACTAGCAAATCAAGTTCTTCAACACCAACCAAGAAAAACATTGTTGTCTCAGTGTGTCGTATCCAGTCTCGTAGCACCAAACCTAAAACTAATGCTAAGGTAACCACTTTACAGTCACGGCCCTTAAACTTGCTGTCACTCCTACTGAATTACTTCCAATCTCACCTGTTTCTTAATTTTGCAAGCCCAAAACTGACACAGAAGCTGAAGAAAACATCTCACATGATACATCTTCAACCGTTGTCCTGTCTGATACTACTGAAAAATAAGGTACTACTACGTCTCTTTCCTTTCAGCTCATTCATTAAGACTTAACCACAACTTCTTTTACAAGGCAAAGGACTAGCAGAAACTGCAGAAGAAGCCACACAAGCAGCCCCATCATTGCCTACAAATACCCCAGGCAAAAAAAGGTGCTTAATCACTCCTGGGTTTATTCCAGTAATAAAGCTTTCTTCCATTGTAACTAACACATCTTTATAATAAACAGAGAAAGGCCTACAGCAACACCTCCGGTTGCTAAGAAATTGTTCAAGGATAGTACCCAGCAAAAAGACAATGACAGGTTACTTCTCAAACACCGACTATCCTATCTGCACATAAAAAATTAGGAACTTAAATGCATTTCCTAATCTCACAGCTCTTAATTCATCTACACAGTGAATGAGTTATCGACATACAATCCATCTACAAGACTTTTGCTTATATATATATATATATATATATATATATATATATATATATATATATATATATAGAGACACACACACACACAAAGCTATCGCCCAGCTAGAGGACAGAGGGCAGTTGGGAAATTACCCTGGACTAAAAACCAAGATCTTTTGTTCATGCCTTTTTGTCATGATTATATCATTGTAAATAAGTGTTGCCATATCTACCTTCCTTAGTACTGTATGATATAAGATGCTACTGCATCTGCTACCAATGCTATAGAACATAGCATGAATATGCATGTAATCTAGCTGAATGACTTGTCTTTGTGCTGTCTAAGTGGTTCCAGTAAAATGGACCCTTTTTAGAACTAAAGTTACAACATCTACCGCACTTTTAGCAGCTGCTACAACCGCTATAATTATATAACAAAACTTGCGTATTTCCATTAACTCTTTTTCTGATGCATACTTCACAGACCACTATGTAATACTCCGTATTAGGCAAGGATCTACATTACTCTGTGATGCATTCAGCTATCTGTCTTAGACAAACCATGCCATGCCTGCCGTTACACTAATAAACTATCCATCTCCACACCCTTTATTCACAAATGCTCACAATTCAATGCTTTAGACTAATCTATTCTTTTCACCACCTGAAACAGGGAAAAAATTAACGCACAACTAAATTCCAAAAAAAAAGAGAATGTATTTTGATCTAGAGAAACCGGTGCAGCGCACAACGCGCTATCGTTTTAGTTGTATTTGTTCCATACCTATACTTCTATATCTATATCTATTTATAAAGCAAGTAGTATTTCCACCTAAATTTTGTTTTGCCTGGCTATTTTGCAAAAAACTCCTTGAGTTTTTCTGAAATTAACCCACATCGCCGGCTATTAAAAAACCAGTTAAAGAAGAAAATAGGTTATTTTACGAAAACCTCTTGAGTGTTTATAAAATTAACCCGAGTCCCAATGCTAAAAAGAAAAGGAAGACTTGGATGAAAAAAGACCTCCTACGTCCCTCTCTTCCGTCCCATCCGCGCCGCGCCTGCGCCCCTCCCTCCCGTCGCTGCTCGGAGCTTCCGCATCATCGCCTAGACCTTCACCTTCCGTCTGCTTCTTCGTTCCGTTGCAACGCACGGGTATTTTGCTATCTATAACTATCTATAAAGCAAGTAGTGTTTCCACCCAAATTTTATTTTGCTCGGCTATTTTGCGAAAAAACCCTTTGAGTTTTTCCGAAATTAACTCATGCTTCCTGGTTATTTTAAAAAAATACCAGTTAAGGAAGAAAAAAGGTTATTTTGCAGAGAACCCCTTAAGTGTTTATAAAATTAACCCGCAGTTCCAATGCTGAAAAGAAAGGAAAGGCTTGGATGAAAAAAAGACCTCCTGCGTCCCTATCTTCCGTCCCCATCCGCGCCACGTCCCTCGTCGCGCTGCCGCCCCTTTCACCGTCGTCGCTCCGAGCTCCGCGCGCCGCTGGACCTTCGCCCTCCGCCTGTTTCCCTTCTGCGTCGTCGTCCGTTGCAACGCACGGGTATTTTGCTAGTATATATAAAGTAAGTAGTGTTTTCATCCAAATTTTGTTTTGCTGGCTATTTTGCGAAAACCCCTTGAATTTTTCAAAATTAACCCACATCAGTCGGCTATTTAAAAAAACCTAATTAAAGAAGAAAAAGTGTTATTTTGACGAAAACCCCTTGACTATTTATAAAATTAACTGCTAGTCCCAATGTTGAAAAGAAAGAGAGGGCTTGAACGAAAAAAGACCTCCTACGTCCCTCTCTTATGTTCCCATCCGCGCTGCGCTTGCGCCTCCTCCCGTCGCCGCTCGAGCTCCCGCGCCGCCCGAACCTTCGTCCTCCGCCCTTCCCTCCTCGCATCGTCGTCCCATTGCAACGCACGGACATTTTGCTAGCTATCTATAAAGCAAGTAGTGTTTCTATCCAAAATTTTATTCTGCCTAGCTATTTTGCAAAAAACCCCTTGATTTTTTCCAAAATTAACCCGCAGTTAGGGTGGATCTGGCTCGGCTTGGCTCGGCCGGCTTGGCTCGGCTCGGCTCGGCTCGGTAGAGAGCCGAGCCAAGAGGCTCGTCCCGGCTTGGCTCTCGGCTTGGCTCGGTTCGCGGCTTGGTAGAGACGGCTCGGCTCGGCTCGGCTCGACTCGTGAGCCGGCTCATTTAGCTCGCGAGCTACTTTAATGCAGTGCAATTTATGTACAAATTACATTTTATTTTTTAGTCTATTAAACATGCAAATATACAATTGAAAAAATAAAAAAGTGGTATATTAAGTCCATAATTAACGTAATAACACTTATCCATCGACAATTATCCATGCAAATATAATGATACAACTAGATTAGATATTATTACTATTATAATCTAAAGCATTAGATCCATATTGACCATCACAAAATTATAAAAATTATTGATTTATTGTCACATCAACAACAAAACAAGCAAAAGAATAGCAAAACAAGCAAAACATTAGACCCTACTTTGTACATTGCATCTGGCTCGTTGAGCTCACGAGCAGCTTGCGAGCTGACTCGAGCTGGCTCATTATAGCTAACGAGCTAAACCCTTGGTGCAGCTTGTTAGAATTTCTCAACGAGCCGAGTCGAGCCATTCACGAGCCGAATGAGCTAGCGAGCCACGAGTATTTCGTCAGCCCTACCCGCAATCCCAATACTGAAAAAAGAAGGGCTTGTATGAAAAAGACCCCTTCGCTCCTCCTCCTTGCGCCCTTCCCTCGTCCCCATCCGCGCCGCGCCCAAAGATCGTGACTATGCTCCTCCCTCCCATCGCTGCTTGGAGCTCCCGCGCCCCTCTGTGCCGTCCCCATCCGTGTCGCGCCTCAACTTTACCCGTTGCAACGCACGGGCACAATTGCTAGTATGACATATAAACAATTTGTTCCATCTATGACATATAAATATGGTTTCCTAAACCACAGGATAACTATGAGTTATCCTATCAGTTATCCTGATAACGGTTTTAGTTTTTCAAATCATAATATACATGGCTGTAATCGTTTTATCACAGGATGATGGTAACCTGTCAAAAAAAATTGAAAAACCCTGCATATAAACAGAACGCCAGCCGCCTAGCTGCGGGGCCGACCCCACCCGAGCAGAGGGAGACGGCGAAACAGGCCTCGGTTCGAGAAGACAACGTGGGCCGCGGCAAAGCCTCCCTCGCTCTCACATTGGGCCTCGAAAACAGCAAGTTGGGCCGCATCACGCAGCCCGCCGCGGGGACACGGGCTCCTCTCCCTCTACATCCCGGACGGCCCACCCCCTTCCCCACGCCGCTGATACTGATAGCCTCCCACCGATCCAACCCTAACCCTCCGCCTCCGCCTCCGCCTCGCCTCGACTCGCCTCGCCGGCGCCGAATCCCTCGCCCGCTCGTCGGCGACCCCTCGGCATCTCCATCTTCCCCTACGCGCGCCTACGCTCGCTGGTGGGTGGTCCGTGAGTTCTCTTCCAGCTCTTTGACGGCTTCGCTTTTGGCTTTTTTTGGGTGTAATTCTTAGCCTTCGCCACTCTTCCCCCGTAGGGCGAGAGATTCGTCGCTCACGGTCCGCGCCGCAATGGAGCAAGATCAGGGCGTTGCTGCCGCGGCGGCGTCAGAGAATCCAAGCGCCGTCGAGGGCGCTCTCGATTCCGGTAGCGCGGGGGCTGGCGCCGCAGCCTCTTCCATTGCGTCTTTCGATTCGGCCACTGCAAACCCTGATGCAAACGTTTACAGTCAGAATCCGAGCTCCGTCCCGCAAGCCGATGGCGCTCAGGGAGCCGATGCCTCCGTGTACCCCGCCGAGCACGCGCCGCTAAACGGGACTGCATGCCAGACTGTAGATTACCAGTCTGCGGGAGCTACAGAGAACGGCGCCGCCACAAACGAGATGGGTGAGCCGGTTCCCGAGCAGTCCTATGTGGATGGTAATGTTTGGACCACACGAACACTCTTGACTCTCTATCGTGCTTGATTTACTTGCTAATTCGTTGATTCTTTTCGCAGCTGTACTTTCAGCAGAAGAGGCAAGGTTGTGGAATGCTGTTACAGCGAATTGCTTAGACTTCAATGCTTGGACTGCACTTATTGATGAGACAGAGAAAACTGCCGAGGTAATGTTTTTACTGTTGCTGTTACCATACAATCTGTTGTTATTACTTTATTATGCAACTTGCTGTATGCATAGGTACTATAAATTTGTAACTTCTCCTTTTCTTGTTCATTCACATGAATGATAGATGATAGATTTACCTTATGATTATATGCAACTTTTATATCTTGGAGATTCTGGTTCCATGAATCTGCCTTGTGTCATTGATTTGCATCATCTCATATAGGTAATCTATGGTGTGTTGTATGTTCATGTAGGTTCATAATGCTTGTTGTGTTTTGGCATAGTTAGCCATGTTGAGCTGTCTTTTGTAACTTTACTTTCCTATCTCTCTTATTGAAATGGTAGAGTTATTATCCAAGTTTCTCAGGAAAAAGGATTTGTTATCATTTGTCCTATGGTAGTTTTTGTAAATATTTGTTCATTTATGTTTTAGTTTAGTAAATTATGTCGAAATTATATGGCAAGAGTAGTTTTTTTGTGCTAATAATTTTTATATCTATTCTTGTCCAGAGCAATATCTTGAAACTACGAAAAGTGTATGATGCATTCCTTGTGGAATTCCCTCTCTGCTTTGGATACTGGAAGAAATATGCAGATCATGAAGCGCGTCTTGATGGTGTCACAAAAGTTATAGAGGTTTATGAACGTGCAGTTCTTGCTGTTACTTATTCCGTGGACATTTGGTTTAACTATTGTCAGTTTGCAATTTCTACATATGAAGACCCAGATATCATCAGGAGGTAGCAATCACAATCTATCTATTCCTATTTGTTTCCTCTTGTAGCTGATGGTTGTGTGTTCTTACTTCATATGTCCATTTTTTGGATTGCTGCCAAAATCTGCTGTACCAAGTCTTTTGGCAACTTCAATAGTATTGCAGTTGTTTGGATTGAAGCCAATTTTGGCAACCCTACCAAAATTTGGCTCTTAATTAGTAGCAAACCAAAGGACACAGTTGTAGCAAAACTCTACCCATCAAAACTTGGCTGCTCCAATTCTTGCCTAGGTTTTGGCAGTACCAAATTTTGGGAGGGTAGAGAACCAAACTCGCCCTATATGCCATCTATGTTGGAATGTTTAATACATGTGCCTTCGAATATACTAGCAATTTATAAGTAAACTTGGGACTTTTCTGTCAAGAATGATATGATCCTTCGTGGAGGATGTAGATACCACTGATTTTATTTCTACATTAACAATTTTTCTCACCTTGTCTTTTACAGACTGTTCGAACGGGGTTTGGCGTATGTTGGAACAGACTATCGTTCCAATATTTTGTGGGATGAGTACATTAAGTACGAAGAATCACTGCAGGCATGGAGTCATCTAGCTATCATATATACGAGAATATTGGAGCATCCTATAACACAGCTTGATCGGTATTTCCATTGGTAAGATCATTCGGTATTTCTGCAATTTATTTTTGAATTGTATAAATTTTTATGAATAAGTCGTTGATTAGTGGTCTATCAATTGTCAGGATGATTAATGAGTTAGAGTCATATAAACCAATTACAACAAAAGAAATTGCCATGTAAATGTAATGTGGTATTTTGGATGATGATTGTTATATTTAAAGTGTCATGTAGCGTGTCATTCTTAACGAAACATAGTAAGGTAAATTTTATACTGGTAGTAATGGTCATTTGTTTTAATTTCTACTCAGCCTCAAGGAGTTGGCCACAACACGAAGTTTAGCAGAAATACTTACCTCAGAGGAAGCTGCCATGTATTCTGTTACTGCCGAGAACACTGCTCAGATGCTTGATGGAGAGACACACACTGGTGATGTAGATATGCCTGCTCAACCAGAAATTTCAGGTTCAACAGAGGCAGATAACCTGGCAAAATACGTTTCTGTTAGAGAAGAAATGTATAACAAGGCTAAAGAGTATGAGTCTAAGATTATTGGTTTTGAGCTAGCAATTAGAAGACCATATTTTCATGTCAAGCCCCTTGACAATCCAGAGCTTGAAAATTGGCACAACTATCTTGATCTTATTGAGAAAGAAGAAGACATAAATAAGGTATGCTTTTGCAATGGAAATAGTCCTTTACTTTTTCATTCAGTAGACTTCATGCAGTATCTGGAGTCTTGCAACTTACAATTTTAGTCTTATTGGCTCCATTATATGCTTTAACGGCTAGTATTTGGACGAAGCTTCCTTTGTAATGGGATATTGAACTGAGGATAGAGCGTGGACATAATGTTTGGTTTCGATGAGGCTAAGTACTCCAAACTTTCATTTGTCAGTGGCCGTTCTGGGTTAATGATATGTGCTACCAAATATCAGTTGTTTGAATTTTTAATCTCATATATGCAGGTAATTGCTTAATGCTCTCCTTCTTAACCATCTATCTATCAGGCAAGGATGGTCCCTCCTTATGGAGGGGCCTCCCTAATCAGCTAATGGAGTAACCTGTGTGAACTTCTTCTGTTTTTTGTCAATATTGTATTGTTATTCCCTTTATTTCCTTTATTACTTCCGCTCAAGTTTTCTGATGTTACACAATATTTGTTTTCAGGTTATCAAGCTGTATGAAAGATGTGTTATTGCGTGTGCTAGTTATTCAGAGTTCTGGATCCGTTATGTGCTATGCATGGAAGCTAGAGGAAGCCTAGAACTAGCAAACAATGCTCTGGCTCGTGCCACTCATGTTTTTGTCAAGGTATCACATATACAGTCGGTATAATTTACCTTTTACCATTATGTTTTTTCTCCTGTGCACTTTGTTGATATGCATCTTGTGTATATCCTTTATCTACATGCCACTAACATCATCAAACCATTATATCAATCAGCAAGGTCTGACAGCTGATCTAAAAGTTCTGTTTCTCATTTCATCTTCTGTTCTTTCACTGTCATAGATTCTGTATCTGCGAAATGAAAATTTATACAATCTTAGGATTCCTGATTCTATATAGGTACTCAGCATGGAGATAATAAATAAGAAAGATAAGAAAGTGGTCTGAATTATTAGTTTGCAGGCTGCTTAATGCATATATACCCTTTACTTGTAAATTGCTTTTGTTATTGTGATTTGAGTAGACTCCTTTTGAGACCTTGTTTGATTATTGACGCGCTGAAAACACAAAGAACAAACTAATAACATCTGTGTCATTATCATTTGCCATTAATAATCTGATTTGGGCCTGAGACTGTATCGACAATCTGTATTTATTTATTTGCAACGTAACACATGTAGTTTATACTGCAGTCATTTTAGATTTACTGAATAACACTGTTTCTTCTATTCTTTAACAGAAGCAGGCAGAGATCCATCTGTTCAGTGCAAGATTCAAGGAGCTTAGTGGAGATGTCTCTGGAGCTCGTGGAGAATACCAGCATCTTTATTCAGAACTGTACCCTGGCCTTTTAGAAGCCATTGTTAAGCATTCTAATATGGAGCATCGATTGGTATCTCCTGAATCAAACTACAGCATTCTTGTTTCCCTTTTTCAGTGTTGAAAGGTTCATTTATCTTTTTCATCTTGTAGGGAGATAAAGAATCTGCTTGTTCAGTTTATGAGAAGGCCATTGCCGCTGAAAAGGAAAAGGATCGGAGCCAGATTTTGGCTACTTTGCTGATTCAGTACTCACGATTTTTATCTTTGGTAAGTGTATCTTTATTGCTACTTTTGAGATAACAGAAACATTGCACATGCCTGTTGTCGATATTGTGTCATCTGGCATTGTTAATGGAACATGCATGATTAGCTGATAAGAAAACTCTCAAAACAGCATTAAACAGAATGTGTCATCTGACACACTTCATTGTTTATGTTTGAACTGTTGTACATATTATAACATTTGAGCCTATGGGATGGACAGTTGTTTCATGTTAACTTGTTAAGTGGCTGACTGGACTTGATTAGAATTATTTTCCCCTTTTTTTGTCTTTACTAGCTCTTTTTGCAGTGTAATTTGATGTATTTCTTAAAAATGTGCAGGCCATAGGTGATGTCGAGAAGGCAAAGGAGACGCTAACTGGATTTCTTGAACAATGTGATTTGACGAAATCAATTCTTGAGGTTAGATTTTTTCCCTTCTAAATCTACTTTTCTATTCATCACCTTCGGTTTCTTTGTACCCGCTGCTATACTCAGCTTCTGTATCATTTTGTCCATTTTTTTGGCAGGCTATAATGCAACTAGAGTCAATCTTTCCATCTGAAAAGCGTATTGAATTTTTAGATTCACTGGTCGAGAAGTTTCTTACAGCTGAACCAACTGAAGGGGAAGTCACAAGTCTAGCTGACAAGGAAGATATATCTTCCATATTTTTAGAGGTAATACTTCAAAGCTACATGGCAGTTCTCTTTTTGTGTATTGGCTATTAGGATACCTATCTTGAAATTTTTAGCTCAGGGGGAATTAAAACTGCAAATTAGAGATAATTTTGTGGATGTTTTGTTTTTGTTTTGCCTGCCTGTTAATGAGATACTGGATACCTAGTAGCTACAGCCTCAGTACTAGTTAGTCTAGCAGAGAAGAATGGATCATATTTCTTTTCTAGGAATATGAATCAAATGATTGCACTGTTTGTACTTTCTTTTCCTAATACGACAGCCAACTAATCTGAATTGTCCATTTATAGGCTGCATGGCAGCATCTGTTTTATTTGTTCTTTTGGTTGACCCACTACGATTGCTGAGTTAGTGATGTGTGTCTTTGTCTACAGTTTTTGGATCTATTTGGGGATGCACAAGCAATCAAGAAGGCTACCAGTCGGCATATAACTCATTTTTCGCGGAAGAGAAGCATGCTGTCATCAAAGAAGCGAAGAGCTGATGATGTTATCATGTCAGACAGAGACAAAATGGCTAGGACTGGGGATGGTACTCAGCCAGCTGTGGGAACTGATCCAAATGCTCATAATCCTCCAGTTTGGCCGGTGACATCTGAAGCATCGGGGCAACAATGGGGAGCTGCTTATGCACCACAGGTTGTTTATATTCCTATAATCCTACCAATCATTATTTATGTCTTGAACGTGTGTAGCATGTTATCTATGCTGTTGCAAAATGTGAAAAATATATTTTGGTTTCTTTAAACGCCTTCTGAATTGTTAGACTTTTGTCTACTGTTTACATCCTCGCTTGCTATGTCTCCGCTGTAATCTGTCACTTATACTATCTCTTTGTTATAACTTTGTATTTCTTTCAACTATTTGTTGCTGCGATTGACTATTAACCTGTTTGCATTGCAGGCCACTTATCCTGCGTATGGAACTTACGACTACAGCCATCAAATGCCTCAGTCTGCTCCTCAAGCAGCTGCTTACGGTGCCTATCCTCCAACATACCCCGCTCAGGTATTGAAGATATTTCCCATCTAAACTTGGAAAGTGCTTCCGGATATGATATCCTTGTTGCTTAATGTTATCAAATTGTGCTCGAAATTATTCCAGGCCTACACACAACAAACCTATGCACAACCGGCGGCAATGGCGGTGGCGGCACCAGCACCTGCAGTGGCACCGGCGCCTTCACCAGCGGCAGCTTACCCTCAGCAACCTGTTGCAGCTCAGCAACCATATTACGGAACCGGCACATACTACTGATTTGTAGACTGATTCAAGAAGGTGCTACGAAAGTCTGTTCATTTGTTCTCATGCTTGTATCGCTGCAGCCTAAATTAGCGTATTTACTGATACTGTAGGTCGAATCCATGGCAGGGCCCTTTGTATTAGGACTACTAGCGTTACCGGAAGACTAGTTAAGCACATGATTTGTATAGCACCTCGTGACATTTTCCTGCTAGCATAATGGTCATTGTTTTCATCTCTAAATGGTCATTCTGTTACAATGAGTTATGCATGTGTATGTCAACCACGTTCTGCCATGCATCAGAGGGCAGAATGCCAGAATCCACTGTCGCAATCATGTTCTCTTTGTATGTGAGCGCCGGCTGGGAACGGAGTAACGGATAATCCGCGGTCGTGGTGGCCGAAGGGAGAGAATGGTACGCACCGAGAGCTGCAGAGCCCACGACGAACGAAACGGTCGCTATCCTCCGATAAATACGTTGGCAATACTATCTGTATCTGTCCTTGTCCCTCGGACTGAACTTGTCTTTCTGTTCTGTGTACGTCATATATACGTATACATATAGAAAATTTCAAAATAACTTATAATTCGATCGTTCAATTGAATCTTTAAAATTGAACCTTTACAGCAAGATAATCATATTTGATAAATTTTTGAAATAGATTTTTTAATTATTGCACATGTTATTATTTCGGTGTTTCAAAAGTGTATATAGATGTTTTATCAGTTAGATGGAGTCCTCGATGATTTTTTTTCTTCGATTTTTAATCTGATCTGGTTGATGTTTTAATGGTTTAAATCATTTGTTTCATATATTAAACTAAATTATTTCATATGACGATTCAATTGTGTTTTGCTATTTTCAAATTTAAAACATTCTCTCGTTTAATAATAAAATATTGTTTCATAAAGATGAAACAATGTTGGATTTTGGGAAAAATGGGACAGTCTTGGGAACATATCAGTGAAAACCGTATTGGTGTAACCTTAAACTCTTCATCACAACCACACGATCCTCGTTCAACGGACGAAAGGAGATTGATCTTTTTGCGTTTTAATGCCCGTCAGTCGCAAGGAGATTTGGACGGGTTAAAATAATGACGCATGAGGTTAAAATAAAAAAAACAATCCGTTGGATGAAAATACGTTCGTAATAACCGCATCGTCCTGCATCGGCGGCTCAAAGTCCAAACCCGAACTCGCCAAGCGTGTCGCCTTTGTGTCCCGCCCTCTTCCTTGGATCGCCGCCTCCTTGTTTGCCACGTCCACGACGCCTCGTCGTCCCGCCGATCTCACCCGTCTCCTCGCAATATACCAACAAACCAAGCGGTTTCCTCGCCGCGCCGTGTGCTG
Organism: Oryza australiensis; assembly: GCA_019925245.2. Classification (NCBI taxonomy): domain Eukaryota; kingdom Viridiplantae; phylum Streptophyta; class Magnoliopsida; order Poales; family Poaceae; genus Oryza; species Oryza australiensis. Next base: position 8,101,125 of record JAIFGZ020000116.1, on the reverse strand, counting down.
CTCGTCGGTTCTCAGCTGTTTGGCCGCCGGTGACTAGCTTCTCTGCTCAAGCCAAGGTACGGCTTTCATTTCCACTGCTATTATCTCTCTATCCGCTAGTAATTGAACTCGCAAATTGCTCGGTAAAAGTTGAGTCGACAGACGTGTACTACATCTGCAGTTATATTAGGCCTTGTTCAGTTTGAAGCGAATTAGAGAATTTTACACCATAATAGATGTGGAATAAATCTATTACAATTTCTCTCTTTGGGATTAATCGAACAAGATATTTTCTTTGGGAGGGATTAAGCAAACAAAGCCTTAGTGTGTTAATACTTGGTAAACTTCAGGTTATGGATGTTTAGAGGTTGAGATGGGGAATAGGTATCTTAGCTTGCTGTATTATGCTTGATTTTGTTTAGTACTACATCCGAAGCACTGATCGATCGACGGTAAGATTGCAGGTTATCGATCGTCTTGGCCATGGCCGAGATCGACACAAGGCCACTTGAATCTGTACGGGCATCATTGACCCATTTCCAGCAGAGAACCGATCATCATCAGAGCAGGTTCAGCCCAGATAGAAATGTTCGTAACTGAAACGATCCACGAACTTCAGTGCCATTTCTCGTTCCAGGTTTCCATCTTTCCAACACAAACAACCAACATTTATCTTCACACACTGCCAATTGTCAAATGCAGCTGCAGGAGATCGAAAACCTGACGAAGGAGCTCGCGAGCTGCAGGATGCAACTCGAGGTGAAAGAGAACGAGAAGATTCAGGCCAACCTGAAGCTTGAATCCCTCCAAAACGCCATGCAAGAATTGTCCGGCGAGCATGACGACCGGATTGCTCAGCTCGAAGCCGACAACGGGATGATCACGAGGCTGCAGTCTGAAGCTTCTGAGGAGTGCAAAGCTCTGAGGGATGAACTGACCGTCGTCAGGGACGAGCTCGACGCCGTCAGGGGTTCGAACGCGTTTCTGCTGAGAGAGATCGAGCTGATGGAGATGAGGATGATCCTGGAGAAGAAGAACATCAAGGATTCTCTGAATCACATACTGCAGATTAACGAGTCTGTTCTTTCTTCTGCTGTTACCGCGATCAGGGCGGAGGAGGAGAGGTCGGTGTTCTTCCAGGAGATCACGCTCGAGTTCTTGGACTCTGACAAGAACCGGGAGCTGATCGACCGGCAGCTGGAGATGATCGAGAGCTTGGAGAGTGAGCTGGTGGCGAAGACGGTGGAGATCGCTTACCTGCAGTCAGAGCTCCAGCAGGTGAAGGAACACTGCATTTCATCAGAAACAATTGCTTTGGCATCGGAAATCATCGCAGGAAACCAAGAACAACAGGAAGCGGAAGCCAAGCTGGACAATGGCGATACGGAGGCTGTGGTCACCGGCGGCGGCTTCGTCACAGTGATCTCCAAGGAAGACGACGACGGCGAGGAGTTCTACACGAAGGAGATCGATCAGCACGATCAGCAGGCGGCGGGGCTCGCCGTCGCCGACGGATACGTGCTCGTCGTGAAGAGCAACGGCGCCGACGCGGACGGCGAACTGAAGGGGAAGCTGGACGCGGCGCGCGCGGAGATCGGCGACCTGCGGTTCAACCTGGAGGAGGCGGTGAGAAGGGCGGAGCTGGCCGAGGAGGCGAAGGCGGCGCTGGAGAGGGCACTCAGGGAGGAGATCCAGAGGAAGGCGCAGCTGCGGAACGCGTCGTCCATGACGACGGCGCCGGCGAAGCCGCCATTGACGGGGCCGAGAGGAGGCGACGGGAGGCCATTGCCGGGAGGCTGCCTGCCACTGGGAAAGGTGCTCAACATGAAGTACAAGTAAAAATTTTCAGTTTTTTCTTCTGAACATTTGTCAAGCAAACATGCATGCATTCAAGATTTCAAGTGATGGGGTGATGTGGTGTATGCCTATGACTACGGTTACATTCATGTGCTTCCTTAATTGTCTACTCAAGATGTATGAGCACTCAAATGGATACCATATATATATACTGTTTAGGCAGGTATTTAGTTTGCATTAACATTTCATATCTCAATATTTTTATATTTTTTGAATAGTTTTAGTTTTAGTGCTTCTTTTTCTCAATTTAGAACTCATTGCCTGATGCTTTACACCTCCAAAAATGAAAATCATTTTCATTATTCTAAAAAGACTGGAATGGGTTTTTTTTTTTGGAGCAAAGGAGACATTATCTCGGGAGATACGGAAGAATTTATCCTTTCTTTATGCTCACCTTATATCCATTAGACGATTTAATGGGTACCAAATCAGCTTATACCCAATTAATTTCCACTTCAAAAATCCATTAATTTTCTGCCCGTTTGAGCCACACCATTCGCATCTATTTATTAAACGGCCTCTCCTTTGCTTGTCATCGCCATCGTCACCACAGCACAAAGCAGTCAAATAGTCAAATCACACACCAGCAGCAGCTAGCCATGGCCATGACGAGCCGTAGCCTCCTCCTCGCCGCCGTCGCCGCCGTCGCCGTCTGCGCCGCCGCCGCCGTGCCCGGAGGCTGGAGCCCGATCAAGGACATCGGCGACCCGCACATCCAGGAGCTCGGCAGGTGGGCGGTCACGGAGAACAACCGGGCGTCGCCGAGCGACGAGCTCACGTTCCACAGGGTCACCGGCGGCGAGCAGCAGGTGGTGTCCGGCATGAACTACCGCCTCGACATCGACGCGGCGAGCGGCGGCGACGACGTCAGCGGCAGCTACAGGGCGGTGGTGTTCGAGCAGGACTGGAGCAACACGCGCAAGCTCATCTCCTTCGACAAGAACACCCTCTTCTGAATCTGAGCTCGGGATCGGAGGGCGAAAGCACTCGATCGGCAAGATTTATGTGTTGATTAGCTCGAGTTATTTTTGTGTAACCATGCGTGGATATTTTGTCCATCCATTTTACTTTTCACATCGATAAAAGACAGATTTCTTCTGATCGCAATCTAATTTTTCTTTTCTTTGAATGAACGAGGAAAACAAAGCCGTTCAAACAACACCATTAATTCCCTTTGTTCTGCTACCTCCGTCCAAAATATTCAACAAGTAATTACGATGGGTCTCATTCATTCAGTACACTTACTATATTTTGAAAATAAAAATAGTATCAAACCAGACAGACATGTGTCTTATATCATGTATATTTTTCGACAGAAATGACGTTTCTATTTAGGGACATTAAGAAGATGTTTTTTTAAGTGGATATGTGTATAGGGCATTAGAGTCATTTCCTCTCCTCTTGTACTCAATATATTGTCCTTTACACCTAAATCAAGCAACAATTTTGTTTGGAGACATTAAGAAGATGTTCTTTTTGATAAGTGTATATGTGTACAGAGCATTAGAGTCATTTTCTCTCCTCTCGTACTCAATATATTGTCCTTTACACCTAAATCAAGCAACAATTCAATCTTTGAATTCACTATTTGACACAAGCAACAATTCAATCTCCGAATTCACTATTTGACACTATTGATGATTGTAAAACATAGAAAAACATAAATAATTCTTTGGATGGCTAAAAACACAGAAAATAGATGAAAGAGTATATGCTCAAATGTAAGCTTCCAAAAGATTGGACCTTCAGCTATCTTTTTCTTAAATAAAATCATGCATTGTGCCATTGCAAAGGACTTTTACATGATTTGGAAGCACCAACCTTTTGTTCTAAAGGGTCAAAGAAGAAATTTTCGTATAGGATTTGAGTGCTATAGAAGCCGTCCATAAATCTTTTGTTCCAACAGAAATTTTACGTTTTGCCACTGATAAGCGATCGATTTTATGAATTGCCACCGACCAATGTAAGTTCTCTACAAAATATCATCCACAAGCCATTTTCTTCTCTTTTTGCCATCGCTGTAAATCTCTTGCCAAGTGCACTCTGTTAACCTTATGTGAAAAGTTCATTTTACCTCTAGAAGTGCATCTCGCCCTGGGGAGTGCTTCATATGTTCAGATGAGATGAACAAAGTGCATTTGGCTAATTGCTAACGGGGTGGCAAAAAGAAAAGAAAAATAAAATCAACATGCTATGATATTTTATGAAACTCACATTCGTCTATTGATATCCGTTGAATCAATCATACGTCAGTAGCAAAAAGTGGAATTTCTCTACTTTCAGTTAATACATTGCACTTATTGTATTCCAAAAACTGCCTACTATTTTGCTTTCAGATTTTATATCTTAATAATTGATTTGAAAATCATTTAGAGATCTCAAACTATATGTATTTATAACCAGATAGAGTAACATGCATGAGAGCAAATTTTTTTTGCCGGGGCGGCTGGAAAGCCGGCCCAAAGAATTAAGACTAAAGGAATAAAGTTTTACAATCTTACGACATCGCACCAGATTAGTGCCGAAGCCTGTCTAATCGATCGAAGAACAAAGCAAACCTTGAAAGAAAGAATTAACAGTCCTTAAGCGAGAACCTGAGCGGCTGCTTAAGGTTTGCCGGACTGACTACGGCTCCAAGATTACTCGCTGCTCAAGGTGAAGACCCCGACTTCCTTCCACACTCCAATCTCCAATCTCGTCATTAACATGAGAGCAAATCAAAGCACATCCCAATTTGTAAACCTGCCAATTAATTTCTTTTTACTTGGTAAGTATAATATATATTCAAATATCATCAGCAATTAAATGGATGCTAATTAAATCATACAATTGGATAGGTAGCAATAGCATCCTATAATTTTCTACCTGCTGGCAGCCACACCGTTCCATCTATTTAAACGACTTCTGCTTCTCTTCACCACAACCCTAGTTCGCCACTGCACCAAGAAGCCTTTTCACCTTCGCACACGGTAAAAAAAAAGTTTAACCGCAGCAGCTGCAGCTAGCTACTAGCCATCACCATGAGGACCAGCAGCCTCTTGTTCGCCGTGTTCGCCGTGTTCGCCGCCGGCGCCACGGCGGCCACCGTCGGATCATGGGAGCCGGTCGACATCAACGACCCGCACGTCCAGGAGCTCGGTCGGTGGGCGGTGGCGGAGACGAACAGGGGGACGGCGTCGGGCGGGCTCACGTTCGACAGGGTGACCGTCGGCGAGAAGCAGGTGGTCGCCGGCGTGAACTACCGCCTCACCCTGGAGGCGTCGAGCAGCGGCGCCAAGGACGGCAGGTACGAGGCGGTGGTGTACGAGCAGGACCCGCGGAGCAACGCGCGCAAGCTCATCTCCTTCGAGCCCATCCACTGATCGCAATCGATCGAGCGAGCGAGAGCTAGCTCTGCGACGGCGAAACTCCGGCGATCGAGATTGCTTTGATTACCAAAGTGTAGTTTTTTTGTTTTTATTTACTCCTGCATGCGTGGATGGGTGATTGCGTGAGATACTGAGATCAATAAGAGGCAGATATATATATATATATTTCTTATGTTCGTAAGCTAAAATTGTTGAATGAATGAATGGAAATGAAATTGTTCAAACAACATCGATCATTTCTCCAGGTTCCATTCGTTCTGCCAAAATCCAAATTAATAAGGTTTCATTTCTTCGTATCTTTTTGAGAGCACAAGAAAAAAAAGAGAGAGAGAGGAAGAAGCGCGCCCGGATCGACACGCACGTGCTGCGGCACACGGCGGCACAGAGAGGCCATCGGTGGTGAAGGCCGGCGGCTGGAGTTTTACGTGGAAGTGCGGCCATCGAAGGCGAAGGCCAAGTCGACTCTCTGTTGCGTGGAAAGCTTAATGAGGATGGACCAGGCCAGGTCAATTCTCTGTGACGGCTCAACAGTTCGATGGAGATTGGGAAGCAGAACATCTTTCTCTCTTGCTATGACGACGATAATAGAAACAGATCCGGAAGGAGGAGTGCAGTAGCGGGCATGGCGTGGCATGGCCCCCGCGAAGAGAAGCGTAGTAGCAGGTGTGGCGTGGCCCCGTGAAGAGGAGTGCAGCTGTGGGCGTGGCGTGGCCCCCGCGAGCAGCGAGGTGGTGTCCAACGGCGGATGTGGCGAGGCCCTCGTGCGTTGAGTCCTTTCAAAGCTTCGGATCTGGTGGTTTTCATCCCGTTGGACGGGGTTTAGCGTTGCAGCGGTACGGTGGCGATGGGTACTACATGGCGGGGACCCTTTCGGTGTTGTGCGGTCTCTCTTTCCTAATGTCCAGTTGACTAGGAGCTCTGCTATAAAGTTTCGATGGTCAATTATGTGTACGTTTGGTGGGTGTCGTCGTATAAGCCCTGGATCTTTGGCTGCGTTGTGTGAGTTATTATTTTAAAGTTGTTGTGGAGGCTCGAGTCAGAGCGTTTGTCTGCATTGATGTCTCAATCTAACCGGACGGGTTTTTTTCTTTACTTGCTTTTCTCTTTCCTGCCTATGGCCTTCCAAAGCTATAGTCTTATATTTTCTTCTGCTATATCAATGGAATATATGGCGTTTTGTTTCAAAAATTTCTTCGTATCTTTTTTGAGCTCTTTAGGGTCACAAATACGTGTCTGTAATACACATTGCCAAACTTGACAAAAATCTAAATATTTGGATCAACTGACACATATAAAAATCACATCAGAAACACTTTCTGGTGTTATTAAGATGAAGCGGGAAATTTCGACGGCATAAAACACAGAGCATGTAACATTAATTTGGATATAATAAAGCCACTTTTTCTCCATGAATTAGTTATTACTTACTGCTCATATGCATATATTCCGGTGCATCAGCAAAAAAAGGCGTCTTTTTACAAGGAAAACATAACGCAAAGAGTAAAAAAATAGAACTTCATAGGGTTTAAGGTTACCATGATGCAATTGGATGGATATGCATCAAATAAATTTCTGCCTGCTGGAGCAACATCATTCCAATCTTTTTGGAGGCCCTGTCCTTCTCGCCCATCTCAAGCACCACCACACCGCACACATCCAAAGAAAAACGAGATTTGGAGGAAGAGATACAAACGTCCATTCAAAAATATTTTTTTTTAAAAAAAATTATGAGCGTGTAGAGAATTGAACATGAGACCTCGGGGTTAAAATCACGCACCTCTTACCACTGCACTGTCAAGTATCTCATATACAAAAGACGAGGCAAAGACAAGTCCCTTTAACAGTAAAACTAATAAAAATAAGATGATTACATATTTTTTATAAAGATAAATAGTCAAATCTATGTGTAAAAAATATCAATGCCTTTACATATTAAAAAAGAAGGAAGTATGCATTATTTGAATGGTAGATGGCCAAATTTTCCATCAAGTTCTTTTTGCGGGGCAAATTTTTTCATCAAGTATTTATTACTTATTGCATAGAGTATATACATATTGCAATGCACCAGCCAAAAAATAAGGCATTAATTAACAAAGGAAAAATATACATCATCAAAGAGTAAAAAAAAGTATTCATATGCATAATCCAACTATTTTAATGGATACTAAATCATCAAACAACTGGATGGATTTGGATCCAATAAATTTCTGCCTACTTGAGGCCTCACCATTCCCCATCTTTTTCAATGCCCTCTTGGGCCGTCGATAAGCACGAGATGGGCGATCGAATAGGTCCTCAAAAGTTAGGGTCCAAATTTTTATATTTTAATTCATGCTAATACATTTCAACATGTTTAAAGATAATCGTTCCATTTTTCTTAAGAAGATTTGATCTTCCTTATTTACTGATTTGACTAGAACGGACTTTTTTTCTTCCACTTCAATAAATGTTCAATAGTAACCATGACTATTTTAAAAAACTATGGCTCATGATGACGATGTAAAGGTGTGTTCTAGATGTAAATTCCATTTCTTTACTTAATCAAAATTAAATCACTGCATCTAGACATAGTTCTTCTTGGCGTTAATTAAAAACGTGAGTCCAGCTTGATATATTATCCAACTTTGATGAATATATATTAGCTGAAGTAAAATTTACTTTTCTGTTTCTTAGCATTTTCTAACATTTAGGTCTCATTTTATATTTTGCATCGGGACCTCAAATTCCTATGTATGGCCCCTGGTGCCCTTTCCAAAGTTCTCCTCGCCATCTCGATCAAACACCTTCACACAGCCATGAGGACCCACAGCCTCCTCGCCGCCGGCCGCCGCGCGCGGCGCCACGGCGCAAGGACCCGGCGCGTCCAGGAGCTCGGCAGGTTGGCAGGCGAATTTCTATACTTACAATTAATACACAATTTGCCTATATATACATCTTATTATGATTACATGCGACAATTGCCTTAGCTGTTTCCCAGGAATGGTTTTGCTTTAAGATTTTAATATCTTAATATTGATTTGACAATGCAAAAACCAGATTTGTAGTAACATGCATGGGAGGGGAGCAAAATCAAGCATATCCCAATTTGTAAACCTGCCAATGAATTTCTTGTTGCTTACTAAGCATATTGTATTACCAGCACATTGAAAACATATAAAGAGCAAAATAAGTGTGGTATTTCATATGCAACCAACGGTTTAAATGGATGCTAATTACTAAAAAACATACATTTGGATAGACAACACAGCATCCAATAATTTTCTTCCAACTGGAACCACACTATTCCATCTATTTAAACTTCCTCTTTTTTGCTTTTCTCCACCATCCTAGTCGCCACTGCACCAAGCAGCTTTTCACCTTCGCATACACACTGTCAAAAAAAAAAACTCACAATGAGGACCAGCAGCCTCCTGTTCGCCGCTGTCGCCGTCACGGCGGCCGGCGAAGAACCCTGGAAAACGATCGATGCGAACGACCGGCAGTCGCCTGTGGGCGATGGCAGAGACGAACTGGAGGGGGCGGCATCGGGCGGGCTCACGCTAAACACGGTGGACGTTGCCGATAAGAGTTTTTTTTTTTTGCCGGGCCAGCGACAGTCGGCCGAAGTATATGAAGAGAAAAAGAGAGACTGTTCATCGAGCGCAACGCTCGCAATGCGTCAAAGCACCGCCTTTAAAAAAAGAGATTTAGAGAGATGTCCCTCCCAATATTTTCTTTTAAAAAAAGAGCATGTAGAGAATTAATTTTAGCAACAGACTTTCAAGAGGAGAGCCATCAACCAGAGAAGTCCAAGGACACCCTGTGTGAAAACGTATGAGATGAGAAGGTTATTGGTGCAATCTTGAAAACTCTCTAAATCACACGATTCTTATTCAATGGATAGGAAGGAGATTGGTTTTTTTCATTTTAACGCCAACAAGTCATAGGAAGGTTTGGACAGGTTAAAATGACGACGCAGAGGTTAAAACGTAAAAAAAAATCCGTTTGATGAGGAGTTTTCAAGATTGCACCAATAACTTTGTTTTCATCTGATATCTTCCCACGAAAGATGTGCTGGCAAGTCTCGCCGTCGTTGGCGCACAGGTGGTGGCACGCCGGCGCGAGCTGCCACCCCCGGCGCTGCAGGTTGTTTCGCAGTTAGACAAGCGTCGCGTGCTGCGAGGAACATGAAGAACTTGCGTCTCGCCGGCGCGCGGGATTTCCAGATGATCCTGCCAAGCAGGCATGCCGTCCTTCCGGCCGACAGTGGCGGGATCTGGTGCTGAGATTTCTGGTCCAAGCCAAGCGATTCGAGGGCGGCGGTGGAGGGGGCTTTCTCGGATACCTCCATCCACGCACGCGCCAGGGGAGACGAAGAGCGACAGGTGGCGAGAGCGGCCGTATTTCCTCCTCCGCTTGTGAATCGCCAATAGCAATAGCAATAGCGTGGGTAGTGCTTGTGGTGGCCGGAGCAGCAGCAGCAGCAGCACGAACAGCTGCGACGGCGACACGGCGCACCAATGGACGTCAGGAGGTGTTCCGTACGGACTTTGGCCATGCGGGCACCATGTAGTTCGATTTAAGCATGTAAGTAGTTCGATTTTTGTAGTCCTCCTTGTCGGAGGTGAGTGAGGTCGTCGTGATGTTGGCGGAGGCGACGGCGGAGCAGCAGTTGGAGCTGGAGTCCTCATCGTCAACCTCGAGTTCGCTGATCTGCTCGCGGGCCTCCCGTCTTGTCCCTTCTGCACGCACTCGTCACGGAGAGAGGAGATAAGGCAGAGAGAGTGAGGTGGAGAAAGTGGGACCTAGTACATGTGGTTTTATTATTTTTTATTCTTTTTATATATAGGGGTCACATATTTTGTTTTAATTTTTTTTTATTTATTTTCGTATCAAACTGTTACGTAAATGTCATATAAATGTCACGTGGACAAAGATTTTAATCAAAGAAGATGTAGACGTCACGTTAGTTAAGACAAAAACAATACTATCAAGAAATCTCGTTTGCAATGGTTATGAGAGTTAAGGGATGCATTGTATTTTGACGAATTTCGGAATCGACGATAAATTAAGGGACCTAAAATTAACTTATTTATTTTAGAGGCTCATGCAAATTCCGCATTGTGGTTAGAGGTTAGAGCCTCTGTGCTCTCCTACAGGAAGCCTCGAGGGTCAAGGCAGATTCGACTCAACCAAAATAGGCCCAATCCAGCCCTGCTATATCCTCTGCTCTGGGCTCTCTGTCCCAAGTTTCGTAACCGCGACTCCAACTAAAATCTTCCATATTGTATTCCAATTTTCCGCACTGTTAATTGCAGTTGCATCACTGCATTGGGTTAAAAATGAAGTATATTTATGACGTCACAATTTTATAAAAAAAGTTATCTCTTACACCGTTAATTAAAAATCTTACACTGTAAACGTCAATACTTACAACTTAAATTCTGAACTTGCCTGTAATTAGGATAAAAACGATTGATTACCTAAAAGAACAGATAAGAGAGATAGAAACATGCTTACATGTAAGACATATAGCAATCAATAGGAGGAAAGCGAATGAAATCCAGCTAAAAATGTGGTGATTTGTTTTTAGCAAAACTGTAAAATAAGTGCATTGGATAAATAACAAAGTCCACTGGATACCGAAAAGTAATCCTGAAAAAAACTCTGCAGTTGGTTTGGTAAAAGATCATATTAAAAAATTAAGAAAATTTCACTCTTCTGGAAATCAGCAACGCAAACATCAAAATGTCTAAAAGCTGCTCCACCATCCAATGCAGCAACATGTATATGTCAGAAGGACAATTCAGAGCTCCCAAAGTCAGTACTTAATTTAGGGCCTGCTTCTGTACAGCAGGAAGATATGATGAAACCCTCTAAGTTACTAGGCAACTCTGAAAGACGTAGAATGCAGCAGGTAATTGCATTTGCAATAGCACTGTGGTTTAACTATTTTCTACATGCAATGGTGCAACCCGGATAAGTCAATGTTGCTGCAAAATTACTTATGAAACATCGTGGTAACAACAAGACAACCTGAGAAATTTACAGATTTTACGTTTTACCTAGAACTATGGATATTTGTCCAATCAACGATTTATGTAAACACCACCAGCATCCTCTTATTTTCTTACATGATGATGCATCTCAGATTGGGTAACCGCCGGTAAGGTTACAATATTGCATCACCCCCATCTTCCAGAAGCAGGGATGGAAATAGCTTGTGACCTTGTGTAGCGTCCATCATATATATATGTGCATCGCTCACATTTGACACTTGACAGTACAAAGCTCCGTAGCTTGAGAATGATGCCATCTTAAAATTCCCACTTCTCATGTGGAGTCTTTCTTTGGAGTTGGAGCTGTAGGCCCTGGTGGGCGAGCCAAATTTAAGTTTTGCATCTCACTTGCAAGAATCGCCCTCCTTTCTTTCAAAAAATTGAGCCGGTTTGTCAGCTTGGCTAATGCAAATGGCACTGCCCCTGATTCCTGAAATAATAGTAAGCACATACGACGGTCATCACGAACTTCAATCCACTAAAGTGGCAGTAAACAACCGCATTTCTATAGAGGATACTAGCAGTATACTTATAGGACACAAAAAGGCCAAAAAAACATACATTACTATCTTGCCGACTAGAAGTGATATCGGTTGAGAAGTCAGTGAGATTACCTCTGTTCTAGTGCTCGAATAGGCATTTGATCCAATCGTGCCTAATAGTGGATTATTTGAGTATTGTTTCTGTGCAAGGTTCCACTTTGATGTAAATGATCCATCTTGGCCATCCTTCACAATCCCACCCTTAGAAGACAAGATCCTTTGAGCCCTTTGGCTGATGGTACTTGATTGCTCATTGGATGCGATACCTAGGCAAAACCAAATACTACTAAGAGTGTTGCTTCTTTGAATTTATTTCTTTTTAAAAAAATGAGCAGGAATTATATTTATCATATTTTGTTGATAATTAGTACTCTTTTGCTGCTTGTGGAGAGCTGGCTTGTCTATGGAAGAAGATGAATATTGTGTGGTTTGCTTCCTTGATTGCTCAATATCTGCCTGAAATGTGACAAAAAAATAACTTAATGATACAATTGAGACCATGAATAACTTAAAACACACCCAGAACTGACTGTGTACTCATTGTTAGCTTCATCGAGCTGGATATTTGCTATGCAATCTCGTTTTTTTGCTTGGTTGTCTACAGCAATGAAATATGCGAGATTGTGATGTAACAAGGATATTTACTTATTTTTTTCTGCACTTTGCTACTGGGCACCTCTGCCCATATTCAGGCAGACATAACTAATGTGACTAACTTGGTTACACAGTTTCAGAAACATCTACTACTATGAGATATGTGCATGCAATAGTCGTCCAAGATTTGGTGTTAAGGGTATAATATATATGCTATGGGCATTTTAGTCTTTTCTAATCTATTGTACATAATAATGCTCACTGGGCCTAACTCAACTGCAATAGAATTCATTCCCATTCCTATCTTCTTCTCCTAAATTAACATTTGTCTCTAATAGTCTTACCATGTCTGTAGCCGATGCCATGTCAGACATAGAATTGGGCCCAACATTTGATGGTGCAGTATTCTGTTCATCTCTGCAGAAAGGTAATCGACAAGTATCTCCCCTTTACATTACTCATCACAATTCTAATTGGACAACAAAAGGCTACATAAAGTGCAAGAATACAACAGAACGCTGAAAGAAATTCTTACTCGGGAAGCTTGTCTGTACTTAGGAGTCGTTTGTTGCATGAGTCACATAATGAGGTGGAGCTCATCTGGACCTGGTTGTTGAGTTGTCCACGGAGATCAGAAACCTTTTGCTTCAAGTTCAAAATATCAGCTTCAGCAGTAGCAACTTCCTCAAGATCAGCCTTAGTCTTTCATTAGCAGCACCAAGAAAAATCAAATGGTGGGAAAACACTAAAACACTTGTACTTTAACTCGACAATAAAATTTTAAAAAGAAAACCTTGCTATCAATTGTTGATGGGAAGGACACCTGTCCCCTACGCAAATTCATCAGCCCAGACTCCAATGAGGCCCTCAATTTTCTCTCCTTCTGTAGCTGATCTCGCAAATTTTCCACCTGTTGTATGAAAAAACATTTTTCGTTTAACAGAGATTGCATATTTCAGCCAGATATTGAAGATGTATAAAATTTCTGGTGTTCTTAACATAAATGTAAGGATTTTCTATGGAGATAGAGAGACTTAATCATAAAATCTATGTGGATGTTCTATTTCTAGAAAAAAAAATACTTTTCCCATAATTTGAGCTCTTACTTCTTGTTCAAGTGCTAAGCGGCGTTCATGCAATTCTTCTTTCCTCCTTCCGAGACTTGCCTGGAGGATTGAATTTTCTTTCACCTGAAATAGCAGCATTTTGCCTCATGCAGGAGAATCTGTTGCTACATAATTTCTCTGTGATCTTTGGGAAAAGACTGTACCTCCTTTTTTATTTTAGATTGGAGATCCGTCTTGTTGTTCTCAAGCTTCTCAATAATAGTCCTGTTAAAAATTCAAAGTGAAGAAATAACTCAAAAGTTATCAACGGTGTAAAAGCTGCCCGATATCTTTACTTTTTGAAGTTTCCAACTATTCTTGTTTTGATATTTTTAAAACTTTAAAGAATGATAAGAGGTAAACTCTAAATGGTACAAATTTTACAGAAGCAACTGGGAAAAATTACCAATCATGCAATGGAAGAACCAAAAAATTCCAGGAATGATTTTGGAAGTGTGCTTGTATTTTAACGCCACAAGCTCTTCCTTTTCCACTATCCACTACTGATCCTAATGGGAGTGGAATGTAAGTTGAAGAAAATGTTGTGGGAGGAGAAAATGTGAAAAACCTTTTATAGTTAAAAGTTATCAATACCATATTAGCACATCTCATACATTTAATTGACACAATGAAGACAAGTGAGGTGACAAGTAAAAACTAAAAGAGTAAGCAATATTACTTATTCACACAATTACCCTAACAAAAGTCAATTATTCCCACTGTTGGTCCACCATCAAAGGAGTAGTTAGTTATGGAGAGAAAAAAGGAGAGTAAAGAGATGAGGTATACATATAATTGAAAGTGGAAAAATAATTTGGAGCATCTAAAGAACATAACAAGAATATATAGCTGGCTACTTACTCATCATCACTGCATAAGTCAGTCTCCTCTGCTGACAGGTCTCTTCTTGCCTGTAAAGAATGTATTTTACTCAAACTATAATATTATCCTAGCCTCATTAATGTGTAGGAGTATGCAAATAACAATTGCACATACTGAAGTACGGCCCCATAAGGTCTTTTTGCTCTTATTTCTTGAGCTGCTTGATTTCTCCATAAATTTTGCTCTTGATGATGATGAGCGAACATTTAACTTTTCTATTTGATCTGTGGATCCATTTGATTCGTGTAATTTTCGACGGGATGGATCATTGCTCTCCATTTGGCAAGTATTCTCCACTGGTGGAACAGAAGAAATTTGATTAGCGTCTTCCCTTAGCGCACCATGTTCAGTTCTTGTTGCTTTCTTAGGAGGTTGAAAACCCTGATCATTGCCATTAGATGCCGTGCAAGAGTTATTCTTTTTAACCTATAAAATATAGATCAAGGCATTGTAAGGGCGATATACAAATTGCAAGCGCATTAAGTCAGAGACATAGATTGAAAGAACTGTAGCAGACAGTGGGATAGCAGCTAGTGCTTTGTACAATCGCAGCAGCATAACAATCTGATACTGCCCTTCAGCATATTCTAGTTTACATACATTTCAGGTTCATTACTAATTTGCTCTACATTTCAGCATATTATGGTTTAAACTATTGAACAACGTGTTCTGCTACTAATGTTATATAAACTACATAGACCTTTTTATACAAATATTACATATCAAAATCAGAAAAAAATGACCTGACTCATAAAAACTTATATTTAGGAGAGAAGATAGTATAAGAAGTTAATCCATGTATGCTAAAAGAAAGACAAGAAGGAAAATTACAATACAAATTCAGCAGTTAACCACTGAAATCAAGGGGAAAAGACATGGGCAGATCATAAAAACGCTACAAAAGGGAAATTCCCTCATTGCAAGGCCTTTCAGACACAACATACAGAGTGCCTTATCTGTAATGCCTGAAATCAAAATGATGACTAGTTGAAGTACCTTGTCATCGGAGACACCGATCCTAATGTTATCGTCACATTCACTGCCACCAGAGGATTGCTCAGTATTATCATCCATATCTTCTTCAATGTTATCTTCACCAGAATCATAAGAGCCATCCACATCATTGTCCGTAGAATATTCCTTGTCAACATCGCCATCTTCGGAATCAGTATATGCGTCTGAAGAGCAGGAACCGTCTTCCAAGTCCTATACAGGTAACTTCTGAATTAGAATTCATGAAAAGTCAATGCAGTATAAATTAAAATGGAACTTGACCTTGTAGAAAGGAATACATAAAGGAAAAGGAGGATACATCAAATATCTCGTCGTATTCCTCGAGCATAATGATGACAATTGCTTGAGCATGGTTGGCAGCAGCTGCAGCTTGAAGCAGTTGGAATGAACCATCCCCAGCCATACTAAAGTCGCTATCAATTTCACATTCACCGAGAAGAAGAGGTCGGAGAAGGAGTGGTGCCATGCAAGCTGCCAAAGCCGATGGAGACATCCTATTCACAGCTTTGTGCGATCCAACAATCTGCATCATCTTAAGAATCCTAAAAGAACAACAGTGAGTTTTGGAGTCCATCAGTAAAATTTGAAGCTATTATACTGTACTACAGTATAAAGCTAACTATAAAATAATGAAAAAATTACAAGAAATGAGGACTGTTTCATCACGAATGAAAACCTCAGACATGACATGGAGGGTGCTAACTGATAAGAAATTTCAAAAAAAAGCATCCAAGGTAGATACCTCTGCAATAGTTGCTGGTTTGGTTCTGGAAAAACTTCATAAATCACTCTACTCATAGCATCAAGCCTTCTTGTTTTGTCGGTTCCTGTGCAATCAGACGTCTTTATCAGTTTGTAATTCTAAGAACATCAGCATATTTCAGGTTAAGGGCATGTTCTGAGTTGATTTCAGCAAACATCAGTTAAATGCAAGACTACATTGACTGGTTGTTTAGGTGATAGATAAAAAAGATCAAGTCAATCTTACGGTAAGCTCCAACCAGCGCAGTGCAACATGGTGCAGGAACAGGAGATGATGGCATCTCTCGAAGAACATACTGTAGCAAAGGAAAACTTAAAATATGTTACTCAAAGGAATGTGGTTAGTATATTTGTCACAATATAATCAACACTTGCCAAATAAATACCTTGATACAGTCACCAATAACATGTGCATCCTCTTCTGGGGAGAACTCATTTTTCCCTGTATGATTTAAATGGTACATTTATCATTTGAACAAGACACAAAAATTTAAGGATCACATGTTAACCAATGCTTATTGGCTTACAAGTGACAAAAATATCCTCATGAAAAGAACACTTCATTATTTTGATTAGAGTTACACTCATCAGGCTCTTGTTAGATAGAAGAGGAGGGAAAGGGGGAGGGCAAACAACTTACCCTTTTCATAGTCTTGGACTCTGCGTTTGACTTCTTCAACATCAGCAGACTGACGGAGGATTCCTTCCACCTTGACACCTACAAACACAGTAAGTTTCTGCTTGTCACTAAACTACAGGATTAGTAAATATATGTACAATGCTTTTAGTTTGTTAGACAAATATCGTACTTCTACTTGATTGTTGTTTGATATAACCAGGATAACATGAACACAAATAAGTCAAGGCCTTTTGCTGATTAATTACGGTTAGACAAACACTCACCATAATCTTCAATGAACTTCAAGGCCTTCTCCAGGAAAGATGGACTACCATCAGCATCTACAAGGGCAAACTCTGCAGGTCTGCCAATAACAGATTTATCGTCCGCTGCAACAGAAACAGTAGGATTTGGTTGTTCAAGTTGAATGTAGGGATCCCAACCCCCCTAACTGGAATCTAGTACCTCAGATGGTGATCAACTGATGAATTTATCATAACTTACGCTGTTCAGCTGGAGCTTCAGCAGGCTCTGCTACGTCAGTGCTGAAAATTGGATTTTGGCCAACAACATTCGCTACAGAAGGTGCTTGTGCCAGAGCATTCTCCAATGCACTTTTCCATTCATTGAGCTCTTCTGTAGTTTCTGCCTGCTCAGTGAAAATCATTCCATTAAAGTATGATAGGCGTATCAAATATGAATGGAACAACTCCTTGCTGTTGCATGATCTAATCACTATCAAACAGTTGGCCTGCCGGTGATGATCCTCCCCTCTCTCTCCCCTAGTATTTGTTGCTGCATTAATTCCTGCCACTCATGGGCAGCAGTATGTACTGCCAGCAAACGCTGACAATAGTATGTTGAGAATTGAAACAGGTGTGCTACCAACCTTCAGAGTGAAGGTACGGCCGTCACGGCTATCGGGAAATAACACCGTTAAAAGTTTCCTGTCTTCTTTGACCACAACACTGAAACCATAGCTCAAGATTATATTGCTCAGATTACAGGAATTTTAGCCTTTCAAAAAATAATGTCTCAATATCTACCTTCCGGTGTTATTCAAGTCAATTCCACCTAGTGTAACAATCGGTTCATTTCCTCTGAGAGGTGCATTCTGAAATTAAAGCAGAAAATTGGGATGAGTTATCATGGTTATAGATACCCTAATATGTTTAAGTTCGCATATTATCAAAGCAATCCTCATGATATTTCACCAACTATCCAAAACATACATTATTAAGAACAAAAAAGTATGCTTACAAAATTATTGTAGTCATGTTTATCCTCTTCAACATGGCTGCACTGACAGCCAATAGCCTTAGTGTTTCCGTTGTCACTTTTCATGTCCAAATAGTATGCAAAAGAATAGGTATTCCACTTCACATTCAGGTCCACGTATTATTAGTTTCCATAATCTGTAGGTATAGGTAATTAAACTATGACCAAGCCAGGATGCTATTGCAGGGGAGTGCTGAACAGGTACAAATAGCAGTTTTATTTAAAAAAATCCTCTGTCCTATTCCTGAATATACTACAATTATAATTCGATTTCATTAGTGCTCAAAGTTCAAAATGACTACTGTGCTCGTCAGGTGTTAAACTAATGATGACCAGACATAGGGTATATCTATATCAAGAGGCCCCAAAAACAGAACCTAGAAAGACCAGCAGAGACTATACCTCCAGTGATAGCAATGTAATGAGTAGGAATGTAATACGACAAAAAGACTTAGAGAAAGACAGGTCAAAGGCTAAAGCAATCGAAAAGCCTCGTGTATCACAGCAGACCTAGCAGTTTAGCATTGCTAAAACTTTTTAATTTAAAATGTAAAAGTATGCAGACCAAAGAGCATGCTTCATTACAATGAACATTATCTTAGCTTGAATAGTAAAATAAATCATCCACATTAGCTTGGTGAATGCACAACGGATGCGAAGGAACACAACATAGTACAAGTATGCTATATACAGTATTAGGTCAAAAAAGGCCGATCACACAAAGAACTACTGTAATATATCTTACAGGATCACTTCTGAAGAACACTAATGATGCCCTTGTAAGAATAAACCAGCGCTTTTTCCATGTTGTCCAACCAATTCCTGTTACTTATCACTTTTAGTGAAACATGACGAATACTGTAGATACAAGTAAATAAACTTCCAAGAAAAGTCTCACGTTTAAATATATATTTTTTAAAGAAAGAGTCAGTAGGTAATCAAGCTTCTAATTTCCCACATGCAAAAGATAAAACTAATTATCCTGAAACTGCATGCATAAGTTCCCTACAAAAATAAGTTCAAAATAAGCAAAGCCTTTTTTTTAGCTTGACTCTCTTGATCTCTTTTATGTGGGGCTTAGAACGGCTAAAAGATTCTGAAGCAAATAGAAATTTGGCATTTCAAGGAACATTTGTTTGTGTTACACTATGCTGAAACTTTTCAAGGATATGATTTTTAGAGAGGCGATCCCTATAAGCTCTCTAGGTCAACTAAATAATAAAAACATGGTATATTGATTTACTTTTTGTACTTGATACAAGAGAGACTAAAACGAATCATGGTCTGCTCCAATATAATGTGCCAATCAAAACAATTGTCAATTTTGTAACCGCATAACAAAAGCCCATTATAATTTATGATGCTACCAAAACACCCATGACAGATGGTATTATTGACATTAAGACATTTTCATAATTGTGTGACTTCAGGATAGTGTGCTATCGGTTCTTGTGTACTTGAAGTAGCAAGACGAGGTTATATTGGTCTTATTTAGCCCATTGCACGGACAATATTCATATCCATAGATATATTACTCGAAGCTTTCTACCACAAACATATATTCTACCACAATGTATCTGGTAATGCTAAAAACAGAATTTATTCAACCATTACACACATCACCACAAAAACATACCTTTAGATGAGAGCAGTAGATGCCCACTCTTAAGAACCTGCATAAGAAGAGCACTTAACATTGGTTATGAAGACTTGTGCACGTGACAACAAAGCATACAGGCAACCATATCTACTCCCTTTTTCTACTGAAGTAAGCCAACCCCACCCCACCCCACCCCCACCCCTCCTTTTTCTGTGCTCACCAAATAGCAAAGCACAAATGAGACAAAAGAACATAAAAAAGTGAAGTTTCAAGTATGAGGCAAGCGGGCAAATATCAAAGCTTATGTATCTATAGACAGTCTGATAATTTTGCTGTTAATCGGTGACATGTCAAGTAGAGTATCCCTTGCTCAAGTAATGTACAATAAATCATTCACAAGGTTAGTTGTAAATGCATGTCATAACTTTTAAATGCAAGAAGATCTCACAAACCTGGCAATTAGGACAACTAGTTGGTGAACTGTCACCAGTTTCAGATGTGTTTGGGTCTCCTTCTCCACATCGGCAGATCTTGTACTGACCTGCATTCTCAGCAGTCTGTGAAGATGATACCTATCAAAAGTATGAAACAAAATGGAGTGAATACTCACACTAATGCCATGCCACAATCAAGAGATGTAGTGGACCTTGTGAAACTCACAAAAAAGCTTTTACATGACAGGTAGTATGCACACAAATAGTGTTTAATGTAATTTCATAAAGTGGTCTTTAGACAAAATGCTAATATTTTGCCAGAGAGAGGTGCTATAGAGCAACAGTGTATTCATAACTCTGATTGTCAAGACTGCTTAAAAATTTTGAAATGATATTTTGTGCTTCAGTGAGATTCACCTTTTATGACTGAAGAAGTAACTGGCGGCTGCTAAAACATTGTCTTAAACTAGCATCAATATAACTGTATTGAAACATACAATAGGGATTCACCCTGTCAACAAAATGAGACCTTCACCTTGCTCTTCACTTTAAATGAATTGAACTAGTCCAGTATCTCAAAAGCCAAACGAAAATGGGCCATGGAGAAGATATAGAAAAGGAATAACTATAAGGAAAGCATATCCCCACTTACTTGCTGATAAGGAATCCTGAACTCCGAAGCTGACATTGTCCTCTAAATGGCTGACTTATGAACGCACCAGGATGTTTTTGTTCCGCCAATGAGTTGATGTTTCTCTAGATCTGATACAGTATACAAGGTTACTTTGTGGTAAATTTACGATATATTCTTATAAAATAAATAATATGGCACAATGATATTATTGACTCAAAACATTAATAGCCTTAAAAAAAAATCTAAACTTCAATAACTAATCCTGAAAGTTTTACTCTATTCAACGCTAAACTGAAAATGTATATGTGATTAACCATTTGATTGGCCCAATATCTTCTTTAATAGTAGTAAAAATTATGTATGAGGTGACAGAATCCAGAACGAAGTAAGTTCCCGTAAAACACAAAATTGAACAACGGGAATAAGGATTTACCACAAGAAATTGAAGCATGCAAACTTATTTATTAGCCCCTCATGCAGTAGCTTCAAATCTGTGGAGTTAGCTTCCACATCCACCCTAAGCATCAGCCTATAAGCTTTTAAGCTGTTAGTTGGACCTGGGGATGATTCAGATCAAGAAAAATCGCACAGAGAGAAGTATAGAAATCACAGATAGACATAAAAAAGTTACAAATTAGAGTAAAATGGCAGACTACTCTCATGCAGCTGGAGTTTCGGTTCTGTTATGATGCATATTATTTTAACTTTGTTCCATAATGATATTATGGGATAGTGAACACAAATTTAAATTTCCAAGTGGTGCCTACATACACGAGCATAAATGTATGATTACTAAATTTACACCTTAAGGCATTAAAGCAACATTTCTCAGACAAACATAAGATATATTTGCACTTCCCATAAGGCTGACGAGCCAAACGATTTAATTGCGTCTGAAACATTGTACCTCCGAGCAGATATACACAGATCAAAATAGTACGTAGTTATGCTTAAAGCTCCAAATAGAGTCCATTGATTGAGGCACCCACTTGATCAATTCAAGGGACAAATTCTCTCCGAAGCACAGATTTAAATAAGCAAAAGCTGCAATGCACCAACCAATCCCAAAATTTATCATAACTCATAAGCGAAACACCCATCCTATGGATCAAAAATTCCCATGGATCAAACCTCCGGCTGCACCCACAGAGATCTGCATATAGTTTCCGCAATCAGAATCATCACATCAAGCAGACATGCGAGAGCGAGACTCCTTCCACCTCTCTCAGGTCAATAATTCCTCCAGCGAGCGAATCAACGCGCCATGCGCGTGCCATTGTCGTTATCGAATCCCAAAATGGGCGCATTCATCGCAAATACACAATGCACACAAGAACATACCACCACTGCCGTTCGGTCGCCAGCCATCTCGATCCTCCCCTCCCCGCCCAAAGAGGGTTCGCAAATTGCACCGCTCGAGAAGAAACAGAAACAATGGAGGCGGGCAATGCGGCTCACCTGCGACCACCACGGACGCGATCAGGAACCCTTCACGGGAGCACGCGCGACGCCATCGATCCCTCCCACCGCCTCCGCCTCCTCCTCCTCCTCCTCCTCCTCCTCCTCCTGTTTCTCCCCTTCTCTCTCTCTCTCTCTCTCTCTCTCTCTCTCTCTCTCTCTCTCTCTCTCGTTCTATTTCCTTCCCCTCTCGCCCGCACTTTCTGCGGGGGGCTTCTCTCTCTTTTGGCAGGGGACGAAACCACTGACGACGCGTCCCACTGCAGCGTGGGCCCGGGGATCGGTTGGCCCCACGTGTCAGAGCAACGGCCCAAACTTCCAATTCCCCTTCGCTTTCTGCCATTCGGAGTCTCCCGACGTCAGCGTGGCGGGTGCGGACATGGTCAAGCGATCTGGGCCGTGGGTTCGATGGTGCGCGACACGTGGCGGCCGATCGAGGGGGTCATGTCTGTCTGTCGTGCGTGCGGGCGTAGTGGGAGGCATGTTGTAAACGGGGGAAGAACAGGTTCCGATTTTTGCGGGGCCCACGGACAGTCTCTAACTAGCTGGGCTCCATATTGCTTTGAAAATTTTAGTTTACGCTAAGGCTGCATTCTTTTACACGTGTTGACTGACGTTTCAACGACACGTGAAAGGGAAATAAGTCATGAGTACATTACTAATTAAATATTAATTATTATAAATTTAAAAATAATTATTTGTATTTTTTTAAAAAAACTTCTACATAAAAGTATTTGTAAAACCTCACCGTTTAGTAGCTAAAAAACACTTATGATAAACGATAGAGTAAGCTCGGTTGCAGTGATACATTTGAACGAAGCCTAATTATACTTTTTTTTTCATGTTATTTTGGGCACGGGCCCAAATATCACACCTTCCCTTTTATTTACGTGCTTACTTGTTAAGATATATCTTGTTTGGACTTTGGATGATGAAAGAAATGTACCATGAGTGAGCATCATGAATTCATGATTGTAAAAACATACTCCATGCTATGGTTTTTTCTTCAGCAACCAGAAGACGACGAGAAGGTTCATGCTATTGCTCCATACAATAGGATCAGAAAACCATCAGGCCAATGCTTTAGGTGCTCCTGGAGCATAGCAGTATTTTCTTCGTAACAGCGATATATTGATAGCAGCATTTTCTGTGTAACAGAAATATATTGAAACAGTTGCATGGAAGTGTGCACAGTAAAGTTCAGCTTGGCCCTATAAATTAGATATTGGTCGCAACAGAATTGAAAAGATTTAACCAGACAAGCATTGGTCAATATGCCCGTACAAGCATGGCAAATAGTAGTGGCAGCGGCAGAGACAAGGACTGCACTTCTTACCAGAGCCAAACCCAAGTGTACAATCCCTCCAGGGTTTTTGTCAGATGCAGCAACAGATTACCGTAAACAGTAGATTACTTGAAATATGTTACCCACAATTCCTCAAACCACATTAAGTCATTGCTTACCATATGCCCATACATCGACTTAGCAGTTAACAGTCTACTGAGAATCCCAGACTATTGTTCAAATTTTGGGTGCAGTATGGACACAGATTTGCTTTCTCCGAGTCTTCAAAAGCGACGTAAGGAGGGAAGAGAACAAGGCCAGTCGGTCACTGCTACCGCACCCTGACAAATGTGCCTCTGCTTTTAGTTGTCACCACTTGGTTCATCATCCTCGTCAAGATTGATGCCAGAGATGCTCATTTTCCCTATATTTACTGCAGTGCAAGATAGAATGAATTAGTAGACATTTTCAATAGTCTGCACTCTGCAGATTGCAACAGATGGAAATTTGCTCTCAAATGAAGTTGGATCAGTGATAAGATTGTGGCATCAGGATTGGGGGGTGTAACACTTTGTGCGGAATAACTAAATCACCATCCCTTTACTGCTGTGGTGCCGGCATCCTATAAATTTTGAACATACATGTCCTCTCTGTGTAATTATTGGCCTTGCATGATTGTTTACAACCTGTCACTAAACCCCAACACCTCTGTAAGAACAAAAATACTATTGATACAAGGAAAAGAATCTCTCTTACGCACTCCTCAAACAACAAAAGACTCAGGTATGAACTTACCGATTGCATCCAATCCTCTTAGATTTGGCATATACTTGCTAATGTGCTCTTCTGCAGCTTGGTCAGCCTTCAGTGGCTCACATTCGAAGGAGAGTGAGAACTTCTGATTCCTGTGTTTCTTTTCAACCAAACCAACAATGTCATCTTCCCAACTGCACAAAAAAAATATTCCCTTAGGAAAATTTGGATTGGATAAACAATTCACACTCAGCATAAAACAAACAACTGATACCAAAAACACACAGTCCCCAGTTCCCTCAGGCCATAATCTTTACTATCATTCACTGGTGTCAAACAAGAGAGATACTAGAGATCACTTGTCATGTAATCCCCTCTTTTCCTTTTTCACACTTTCTTTTACTCACTAGGACTTATGCAAGATATCTAATTACAGATAAGACAATCAACACAAGTCATAGAATTTCGGGAATATGACAAGGTGTTACAGCATTAATCTACAACTCCAACTCCATGCCATGGTGTGGATTGAGTCTTGATGAATGGTGGCTGCAGACAAGGATGCAGTTCAGGAAGGTGGATAAAGAAAACTTCGATGTATTATTCATGCATATCACTTGGATGGTGTGGAAAGAGAGGAATGCAAGGATTTTTCATCATGCTTCTAAGTCGGCTTCACAGCTGGCCATGGAGGTCAATGAGGAGATTGCTACTTGGAGGGAAGCGGGGATTTATCAAGAAACGTAGCCTCTGGGAAACTGATTTGAGGGGTGGGAGGCATCCAGGCTGATGCTTACCTACGTGTTGTCGGACGGCGCACAGCTTGCCGGAAACAACACAGCAGAAGAAGCTATCCTTGTGCTGCCGCTCTGTTTTTCCCATCCTTCTTTTTTTATTTTCTCTCTGAACTTTCGCTGAGCTTAGGCGTTCTTGCGCCAGCACGGCGCGACTTGCCTTTTTGAGTCGTTGTAAAGTTTGTTTTTCTCCTCAACAATCTTAATGAAAATCTAGTCGGCGTTCTTCTGCCGACCCGGCAAAAAAACTCCATGCCATTAAGACCCAAAGCAGTTATACATTAACAGCTCTTTGGTTGCTGGAAAAAGTATGATAAATAACTCATGTCAAAGCTCTGATATTGCATGGTGGGCCCAACAAAAATTTTAATGAAAAACAGAGAACAAAGACACACCAGATAATACTTGATACTTGATACAAAGAGCCATTTATCCTTCTCTTGGTTCTATTCCAATTCTACTAACCAGAGGACTCGTTCAAAGCGTAATATGCTACAATCATATGTTGTTTTGATGTTCACTGTAAACCAATTATGTGCCCATGGAGCCTCAGAAAATGAGTATTAACAATATCTCAGCAAAATCCTCTTATTTGAGAAAATGTTGACAAATAGTAAATTCAGCATTACTTATAATGAAATCCATCCATGACAAAAAGTACTTACCCATGTAAATGGTCAATGTTTTGCAACCGAGCAGCATCATGGCCCCTGCATTCCACCACAACCAACTTCTCTCGCTTGTTCTATCAAATAGGCATCATAGTTTCATGAGAATTTTTATCTCACGAGAAAAGATGTGAACATAAAATATCTGCAGGTTGATTCTTATAGGTCCAAGAAAATACAGAACAAAAAAAGTAGTAGAAGACACACTTGAAGGTGGACTAAGTTATAATTCCTCACCTTAAAATCAATTATGGAAAGCATTATCAGGCGGTAATCTTCTCCTCAGCTGCATTCCCTCTCACAAGATATCGCTTACGTGATAGACAAGAAATGGGAAAGAGTAATGTAAGTTTCTGAAAGCTATATATCTTTTCTATGTAGCACAGATACAGATGGTGCACAATTCCACCCACACCAATTCCCTTGTACTACTCAGAACATATTATCTCACTATGTATCACTTAAGCTTCTATTACATGTCAATAAGGGCATCAGCTGTTAATCTTGATATTTTTTTTATATGGCACAAAACAAACCCCAATTTCCTAGATAATAACAGGTCATACAATTTTATACACATTTTCTTTAGAATAACATGACATAGTTAAGGGCATTGTCTGATACGATTAGCACATCTTATTTTTCGGGAAAAAAAACAGCACATCTTATTATCTCACTACACAACTATTTAGCCTCGGAGATTCCAAATATATAAAAAAAGACAAGTTTTACAGCGGATCTAGGAGTAGTAGAATCAATCTAGACCTTTCATCTTTTCTCATCTGATGGACTATATCTATTTATACTGCCACCTTATCAATGGCTTAGATTTATAGTACTGAAGGAGATCACAGTAAAAGCCCTCATAAAAAAGGGCATCTTCTTGGTCAATCTTACATGTTTCAGATAGCATAAAAAGACTCCGACATTTCGTGCAAAAGGGTCATGCGCATTTTGTAAACACTTTTATCTTTGTAATCAAATTTCCTTCTGAGCCAAAATTTGGGCATTTGTAATTGTTGCAACACAATCCCCGTTAATAGGAAAAAAACAATCGTAGCAAAAGGGGTTTTTGGTGAGAGCGCAGACGATCCAAGCAATAGACAGTTGGATGGAGCCAACCCCATGATCAACCACCAGCAAGTGCATGCAGGAATAGGGAGGGGGAGAGAGAGAGAGAGAGAGAGAGAGAGAGAGAGATGGATACGTGTTCCGTGGAGGCCGTAGCAGACGGAGTCCGGGAGGCGGATGAAGTGGCCGGAGATGGCGCCGGAGGGCAGGAGCGCGATGGACGCGACGCCTTCCATCGTCTCACTCTCGCCTGAGTCCACCACCTCTTCGACTTGCGCACCAATGTCCTCCATCTCCGCCTCCGCCGGCTGCTGATGGTCGCCGTTCGCCTGCGGGTCCGAGACCGAGCTCATCGTTGTTCCCCACCCCGCGGAAGAACGAACCCCAGTGCGCCGCCGCAGCGGAAGCGGGTGACGGTGGAGTTTTGGGAAAGAGCTCCTATGACACTTCAAAAATCAGGCACATGGTCCAGGTAGGGCTCACCCTTATGAACCCACGTGTCAGATATATGTCCGTCTAATCTAACCACGTATCAGATATATATCCATCTGATCTAAGAGCATCTCCAACAGAATCTCGTAATATGGTTCCAAAAAAAGAGTATATAGGAAATCATCTAAATATTTAGAGCATGAAATCAAAATTGTACCCGGCAGATTCTCTAGGAGCTTCCCTATTTGCTAACTAAGCTGGGTCACACAAACAGATTGAAAATTTTCGGATGAAATTTTAGCATGTTAAGTGACACCCGATTGTGCGAAATGTGAAAATTTCTCAAGCACAGAAGCTATTGAGACTATTCCATTTTTATTTTTTTCATGCTAGTGCGAGCTAATGAACCACCGAAAAGAATACAAATTGTCTTGTAGAAATAAAAAGTACGAACTGCTATATTTTGATAGAACAACAAGACACAACTGAAATTTTAGAGTGGATTTGCACGCGTATGAAAATGAAAAAACGATTTTTGAGAATGGATCAACTCTTCTCAGTTTTGAGAATGAAAAGGCAATTTTTGAGAACCTCTTTTTATGGAGATCTATATAAAGACTCTGTTGGAACAAATTTTTCTAATAAAATCTCAAAAAACAGGTTTAGGAAACCTTTTAGAGCTTCTCTTGGAGATGCTCTAAGTTAGTTAGAGTTAGGGATAAAAACGGACGGAAACGGATGGAAAAACCCTATTTCTACTTCCGTTTCTATATTATTTAGCGGAAACGGGATCCGGTTCGGAAAATACGGGTTCGAAAATGGAATCGGCATATGTGGGTGCACGAAAACGGTCGGAACTCGGAACTTAAGTCGGAATTTTTCGTTCTTTTATAATTGACGAGATAATTAAGATAACTCTATCAACCAGTCGAAATTATAAGATAATTGATATGAATGGTATGTGATGACATACAATCATTCACTTCAAATAAAAGGATCTCGATGGATGGATGATAGGGTAGGTTTTGTTTAGATGGGCCTAGACGGCTGGGCCTTCGAGACACAAATATTGATAGGCCTGAAATTCGGGTTAAATCCGGATACAATCCGGAAATATTCGGATTAAATACGGAATTTCCCAAAAACGAACGGAAAAATATCATTTCTACTTCCGTTCCGTTTCCATATTTTTCCAAAAATACAGAAACGGTCGGGTCAAATGTAGAAAAACGGACGGGTCGGAACGGGAAAAATTCCGTCCGTTTTCAGAGTAGTCTCGTCGAGAGTTTTGCTAGTATGAACTCAAGTAAATTTTTTTCTTCGGTAGCCCGATTATCACCGAGTCATCTTAGATATTTTGAATCTATTTCAATATAAATTTAAAATTAAACCCAAACTTTTCAAAATTTAATTTCTAGAAATAAGATCCCAGTGCGTTTACTTTCAAATTTTACTTCAGGATGTTCAAAAATTGGAAAAACATATTCGCTAGTTTTGTAATGACTATTCCATGGTCTCAAAATAATTTATTTTTCACTCATTTCATACATATCAATATAAAATTAAAAGAGTAAAATATATCTATTTATCAAATTCTAATATAATTATTACTCGTTTTATGTCGTTTTATCTATTTTTAATATAATTATTTTTCAATACAATTATTTTTTACACAAACTCTGATGTAAACACGGAAGAATGGAGTAATATTTTGGGATGCACGAGCTCGCCGTCACATCTAAATCTCTTTTTAAAAGAAATTAAGGTTGAGACAAGAAATGGTATTTTAAGATATTAAGGTTGAGACAAGAAATGATATGGTTATGGTTATGATTAGTTTGAGATTAAGTAGGTGGGAAAGTGTTTATTTTATATTTTTAAACAAATTTCAAACTCCAGACGTGCTATTCCGGGATGGAGAGTACAAATTCTATACAATATTTTCTTCAAATAGTGATATAATTAATAATAACGTACTACTCCATCAAATGCATCTTTTCCCTCTAAAATAGGGTGCTCCCAATTCCTTAAATGTCATGGAAGGAATCGTACAAAAGATTTAATCTAAATTCGATAAAGATAGATGAGTTCAGGATGCTCCATTACTTCAATAACAAACAGAAACAATAGCTGCGTTCACTGGAATAAAACATTGCTGGTGTGGGGAATTAACTCAGCTATCAGTTATGTACTACTACTTGGAATTGGAAAGCCAGTGTTAGAACAAAATTGCAGAAGCCAATTCGCCCCAAGAAAATGCTTCAGGCCTTCTTTGCCGCCAAGCGACAAGGTCGCAGGTAGTTTTATGCTATCTACACCATCACAAACTTGACTCATGCTTCCACAAGTCCTTGACTTCTTGCCTTCTTCTTCCCGCCTTTTGTTGCCTTCGTACTTGATTGATCTTTCTCGTCCGTCTCTGTTTCTATCCTTGCAAAAACTGGCTTTGGCTCCATCATTACCTGACCTGCCTTTAGACCTCCCCATTTGGTATCCTCCTGCAGGACATAGTTGACAAATTATATGCTAGGTTGTCTAGTCATATCATAGGAAAACTTATAGTTCCAGCCTCCAGGTTCACAATACTAGTGTGCAAACCTTGTGTTTTCTGCAAGGGTGTTAGATTATATATATTCGAGGATAATAACCATAAAATACTGGGAAATATAAATAAAGAGTACTATATCATTTAGTCTTAAGAGCATACCCATCTCAATGTTCTAAATTGGTCTTCTGTGAAACCAAGCTGTGTATAAATCCTCAAAGAAAGGCTTGGGGTGATCGGTGATAATGCAATTGCAATTATTCTCATAGTCTCCAAAATAATAACAAGATCCTGAAGATAATTGGAGGCAGAATTAACTGAACAAGTTATACCTCAAAATCACAAACCAAACAACAATGTGATTAGTCTCAATCCAAAATACAGAAAAAAAATAGGTCCACAAATATGAGTTCAATGCTTCAAATTCCTATAACGAATACATCCAAATACTCCACATGAGATCAGTTTTGGAGACAAGAAGTCCATATTGTGGCTTACATCAGACGCTGGTCAGTTAGAGTACATTCAGACTCATGCAGGCATCTGAAATCTGAAACAAGACAAACTGTGACAATTTTAAATAATTACCTTCGCTGCCTTTTCAGCACTCTCACCCCCTTGCTTGAAACAAGACCATGGTGCTTGCTCATCAATGTACAAGTTTCCTAAGTTACCAACCTCCATAAGAGTTTCACATGCTGATGACAACAAAAGATTTTCAAACTGACCCTTTGCCTTGTCCACCTGCATAAAAAAGTTTATACCTCTGCAAACCAACATATACACAACAGAGCATGCAAAGATCCAGATAAGAGCAAATGGATGGCAGGTGGTGTTCTGAAATATCCAGATGCAACACAGATTTGGAAGAACAAATGAAACCAACACATCACTGACAAAAATCATGTGAAGTCCTTGCCGTCACGTGCTAATATAATGAATGGCATATGCATAAATCATGAATCAGTTTAGCTAGCACGGTAAAAGTCGGTCTCTTTATTTGGTTGTAGCATGTAGGCTGATAAATAAAAATTTGGAAGATACTACACAGCGATAAATGATCACTTTATCTCAATGATACGCACATTAAAAGCACAAATGGACTTGAAGTGACCTCCAAAACATATGCATATTACAATTCAGTTGAGGAGCAACTGCTACATGTTCAAGAATTCAATATTTTTAATGTACATTCAGATATTTCTCTATTCATTGTCTGCAAAGTCTTTTACTAAAGCGATTTTGAGCATTCCATGCCCAACAAGAAAGAATTAAACAAAAGATTTGTCATTTAAAATGTTTTTTTCCTTTGACTCCACCAATTGTAGTTTATAGATGCCAAGAGGACTTACCAGGTTTTCAACATTATCCTTTAATGAAATTCCATCTGCGGCAGCAATCGAGTCAAAAGCTAATGTGGATTTACAGTTCTTTTTTAGCAGCCCAAGTGTGCGATTGAGTAGGTTTCCTGTTAAGATGAGAGAATGATTATTAACAACAAATAAAGATGCGCATTGGAGAAAAACTTCGTGACCAGCTAAAGAAAAATCCAAAAGCCATCACGACGTTTTATACTCCAGAAACAAATGTGCTTTGAGAAGAAATACCAATGGTGTTGGCAAGATGTGCATTGACTATATTGATAAAGCGTTCCTCTGAATAGTCCCCATCATTGCCAAATTCCACTTCCCGCAAGAAGAAGTACCTAACAGCGTCAACTCCAAATCTGGTTACCAGATCCTTTGGTTCAAGTGTGTTGCCTAATGATTTTCCCATCTTCATGCCATCCTAAAATTTTTCAAAATAAAAAGCATTGCTGCATGAAATAAAAGTGACTGGATGAGAAAAGTAGCAAACAGAGAACTTGTAAACAGTTCTTTATGTTCACCACTGAAACCTTTCTCGTGGAATATAAGACTGATATTTGCTTCCAGATAATGTAGAAGACATAATAGTTACAACTGGAAGGTCGTGTTAGAGGGTTACAAACTTTAACACCACTGAACATGTGGCAAAAAACCACATAATATTTTCTATAAGCTACATTGCTGCTAACTATATGACTATATTTGAGACACCAACCAACATAAGAGGAAAACCCATATACACTATAATCAGCAAAAAAACAGACTGTCATCTAAAGCAAAATACAGTGCATGCTATGGTAGAGTCATAGGGATGATATTTTGTAAAGATATATAAGAGGGTAGTCCAGGATTCTATGAATTCTTTTTATGGAATTGAAGTATATAGCTTCTTCATGCTCCTAGAAAGTTGTTTTTTAGAGAAGAAATGTTAAAGCTGTAAAGAGAACATTAGGATAAATAAAAATAATAATCATCCAGCATGGACATTCAAATGTTTGGAT
The DNA here is from genome assembly GCA_019925245.2 of Oryza australiensis. Taxonomy (NCBI): domain Eukaryota; kingdom Viridiplantae; phylum Streptophyta; class Magnoliopsida; order Poales; family Poaceae; genus Oryza; species Oryza australiensis. The sequence goes on along the minus strand of JAIFGZ020000116.1, from coordinate 8,069,044 downwards.
CAGGAAAATGAACATGAGTTGCAGGAAAAACAGGTTCCATTACTGTTTACTTATGGTACAGTGCTATGCTGTCATCGATCTGTAGAAATGGAAATAATAACGATGAAAATAGGTAGGATCACCTTTGTCAAAAATCCATGACCAAAAACTGCATCAGGAACACTTATTCCTGCTGACATTAACATTGCTGGCCAATATACTGCATGAAACCGCAATATGTCCTGAGGTAGATGTACAAAGAATCAATCATAAACCATATTATACCAAAATTAAAAATAGAAATAAAACTCAAGAAGTACATCCAACATTCTTGCCTGTACACTGGACATAAATATCAATCTCTACTGCATAGGTGATGTCAGGTAAATCTGTCAGCATTAACTACAGCCCTATATTACAATGGAGAAGGAATAGTACAAATACTCAAAGCAGTACATAAAGAGAAGTAAAGCGTGTATTGGCATTATAAGAGTCAGGAAACATATGAAAATAATCAGATTTATCGTATTAGAAGAAGGCCTATAATCATCGATGTCCTAGCTAATCCTGTTTTTGTCAATTTTTATATCAGGGCCTATTTCTGTCAAAACAGTTTCAACTAAGGCATGCCGAACAAGAATTTGTCAACAGTTATTTTCAAAATTAACATCCAATCAGCTCCAGAATAATTTTCCACCTACCATCTCTATCTGTGCACAGACCAAGGAGATACAAATTTAAAAGCATAGTTATTATGGTGTCGCCATATCAATGCTATAGCGGCATGGCGTGAATTCGCTGCTCGCCGCGGCCTTGCCACAGCTCAATGGTATGTGGCGTCCGTCATGATGCATGTGGCGTCCTTGTGGCGCATGTGGCGTCGCCATATCTCCGTGGCGCGATGTGACGGACGCCATAGGAGGTTAGGACCTAGGGTTGCGCTAGCCATCTGTTTTATTTTCGCGAGATAGTTAGGGTTGCGCTTTGCTGATTTATGAAGCTTTAAGCCTTGAACAATAAGACATTTGATCATTTGATGTCTTTTGTGTTATCCTAGAGTGTATTATGTAGGATAATTTCCCTTATCCTAGACTATTCAGTGCTATGAACCTATATATTGTGTGCTATGAACCTTCATATTGTGTGTTATGAACCTATATATTGCTATGGACTATGGTTGTATCGCCACGCTGCAAAGTCTATGGCGTCACCACGCCGCACGCCATAGTCAATATATCGTGTGAAGGTGGTTGGTCACTGCGCCACGCCGTGTCACCATAATAACTATGTTTAAAAGGAATGTTCACACTTCCCAATATAAGGTTAGAGGATGGAAAAACTGTAATAGCACATGATTAAACATATTTTGGAATGAAAAAACCCAATAATCTGGGTAACAATAGAGCCATAATTTTCTTTTTTATACTTCGTTGATGATTATTCTGAGACTCAAGCATCATCAGTGCTTAGTTATCAGCCCACGCCAAAGTTATCCTTATCATCACAAGAACATATCAAACAACGTGAACAAATAAACAAACTAAGGATAGACAAGAAGAGAAGCAAACAGAATTTGCTAGAAATGAAAAGGAGCATGAATGGTTGAAACTGCTAATAAGCCTGAAATCCACCTTTCCTATCAAGTGTAGGGAGGCAGGCCAACCGCGTTCAACTGCTTGTTGTAAACTTGCCTTCTCCCCATCATCTAGTAATGCTGAAATGTACCTAAACACAACATATGAAAATAAAACAAACAGTCTGAAAAAAAGAGAATAGGATAATATATAAGATTATGTATTCATTTATAGGCATAGAGTTTTTAGTAGAAATGGTGAAATGGATAACAAACATTCATGAGGTATATCAGGAGTGTCACTAGAGAGAAGATATCAGAACACTTCTGAAGATTCAGAGCAATCAGAGTTAAACAGAGAGTAGAGTGAAACAGTACAGGCAGTAATACATCCAGGAAGAACGAATCATAAGAATTCAATGAACTACAAAAATGCAAACATGTTTATGGACAGCAACTAAAAGTTAGAAACAGAAGCAGTCTTCATTTATTCATAGAAAGTTGCGAGTCCGAAGAAATAAAAGCACAACTAGTGTAATGAATTCCCAGTAAGACTAGTAAACAGGAGTGCACATTAATGAATATCATGTAGAGAAGCAGATAAACATACCCTAATAATGCATCAAACCACACGTATATTGTCTGTTTGGTGTCATTTGGCACCGGAATACCCCACTCTACAGATGCACGGGAAATAGAGAAGTCCCTTAATCCACTTTTAACCCATCCTTGGACCTACAACTGTCTTAATCAGAAAGTGAAAAGAACAACTATATTTGAAAACACGAATAAAAATCATATGCATGCTGAAAGACTGTCCATAAACATCTGATACAAAACATCAATATGAATCTTGAACAATACTAATACGCTACATGAAAATTGCCCGTTCATATTATTACAGTAAAAAAGGAATGCATGTTTCCCTGGCAAGTTGATTCCAATAAAATTCTAATAGTGAGCACAATATTTGTGACTTATGAAGAAGCACAGCCCTTTTCTGGCTTTCTTCAGGAAACAATAGGTCTTAATTTATAAATGTTAAGAGTCGCGTCAGTCCTTGCTTCTGTCACGCACTTTTCCACATATGCACATTGAGAAGTAAAAAAAAAAGAATCACACAATGACTAAATTTCAAGCGTTATGCACTTAGCTTCAGAGTCATTTATATTACTGTAGAAACTAAAGGCACATGTGAGTAGGCCAAATTCAGGCCCTTTTCAAGTCCTGAAGATATGATGAATAAGTTGACCATATCATTAACTGGTTAGGATGCCATCTGAATAACAGTTCGATAAGTTTCTCATAAGAAAACAAATTATAGGGATGTTTGTTCAGTATGCGAACAGCACTTCCTGGCAACAAAAGAAATGCCCAATGAAACAGACGTAGTTTGGTTTGTAACTGTAAGTATTTGATAACACAGATATTCTTTAACATGACTGTGGCAGACCTCCAAGCACACATGTGTAACCTAGTTATTTTGGCCTTCATTTGTCAATAATCAATTCATATAATTAGAGTCAACATTCAAACAGACAGTTTTACACTTCAGCACAGTTTGCAGCAATGTACAATGACTCAATAAACCAACAATGTGTGTTAACTCAATACACCAGCAATGTGCAATCACTTGATAAAATAGAATAGATTGAAAACAAATTTGGACACAAGAATGAGGATTATAGCATCACCTCATTCAAGCGATGTGATGGCCGTACAAAATTAGGATTTTTTGTCAGTAGATCTTCCAGTTGATGCTGGTACTTTGACAAGGCAAAGAAATAGTTGTCTTCCTTTCTTGGTACACAAGGCTTTAGATGAACTGGGCAACATTTGTTTTCCACAAGCTCTTTTTCGTCCTGTACTTCAAACAAAACCAGAATTTGCACAATTACCAGTATTGGAAAAGAAGGATGATCTATAAGTGAATATGGCAACAACTGTAAAGCATGAAAAAAACGAAAATGCAGAGAAATAATTCCCCAAAAGTATGTCCTCCGGCATTTTCGAGAAAAAAAAACCCAAAAAGTTTTTTTAAACAACACTCACTTATTTTGTGTCTGATTCTCTGAAGGACCAAAATTATGAAGTTAAAACCTAAAACATCTGTAGGCACCGGTATGTTGTTCACAAGAATGCATGCTGAACATCATTATCAAATCCCTACATTGATCATATGTTGATTATTAGGTGCCTTTCCACTTTTCAGTTCCATAGTTAAGACAGATCGAACAAGTAAACTGGGAAATACATTAGTCCCACATAAAAAAGGATGAACAGACAAAAAGGAATGTCAAGTTGATTAACGGTATAACAATACATATTTCTTTGAACTGTCTTTTGTAATCCCTTCTATATTCACCTAAAAGGAAGCAGTAGTGTAGTACTACCACATGGGGAAGTAAAAACAGAAGCTTACCTTGTACTCCTCACAGCTCACACAGTAAAGTCCTTCATAATCTGCTCTATATATGTCACCACTATCTAGCACTCTGGAATAGAAGTCATTGACAACTGCCTCATGCTTAGGATCAGTTGTGCGAATAAACTTGTCATACTCTATGTCTAGCTGCGAGAAATGTGTAACAAAGTTGGAAGACAAAAATGAGCTCAGCATTTCTTCCATGCGGTGAATGAAAACATAAAATGAAAACACCTAGAATTGTGGACATACATCAGCCCAAAGCATCTTGTATGAATTGGAAATTGTATCACAATGATCCTTTGGGTTTCTACCACAAGCCTCTGCTGAAGTGGCGATTTTCTCGCCATGCTCATCTGTTCCAGTAATAAATAAGACCCTCTTATCCAGCAACCTCTGTGACCATAAAAGCAGCATCAACACACTTCGATTGCAAGAGCTGATCAACAGATACTACACATTTTATTCCGATAATGTTAATCAAAAATTGGTGGCCAGATCATTGAACAGGCAAAACGTGCATCAAAGCTACACAGGTTTAAGTTGTCGTGTTTTTATTGTAACCCCATATGAATTCATCGATATTAAGGGCATGAATAGAAAGTGACATGATATGCACTCACACTAGTACTTGACAATGGCATATCGTTCTCTCCAACCCATATGAATTGCTCAGTTCATATATGCACTTGAGTGGTCTCACTTGAGACACTTAAACAATTGGACGTGTTAGAACTCCAGATTTCTAAGGTATCAACAATTTGGTGACCTCAAAATCCCTAGGCTGAGATTAGAATGCGAGCAGCAATGGCCGCGAATGCGCGCGCATAGGCTTGCTTGCTTAGTTGCTTGCCTGGAAGCGGGCGATGGCGTCGGCGGCAATGGTGGTGTAGGCGCTCCCCATGTGCGGCGGGGCGTTGACGTAGTAGAGCGGCGTGGTGAGCACGTACGGCGGCGGCGCGGAGGCGGAGCAGTAGCATCGGCCGCGGCCGCGACGGTGTGGCCCGGCCGCGGCGGCGGCGAGGGGAAGGGCCGTCGGGCACGCGAAGGAGAAGCGTCCAGCGCCGGCGGCCAGCGAGGAGGGGGCGGCGCGGAGGAAGGCCCGCCCGGCGGCCATGGCGATGGAGCCCGCGGCGAGAGCAGAAGCGGCGGAGGGGTTTTGGTTGGGTCGTGTTCGTGAGGAGGAGGAAGCAGCTGATGGGAAAGGAGATGGTAAGCCAGGTCGATGCGACGAATATTTTGGGCCGTATCTAAAATTCTTGAGAGTTTGGACCCAACATGTAGCCCATAGGAGAATGTGTTTTGGGCCGGATCGTATAGTGAATTGGGCTCTCCCCCAGTAACGTCAACGTGGCCTGCCATTGTCGTCATCCCAGAACAACCCGGTTCAAGCCAAGCCAGCAGTATTAACATTCAAATTCGGAGACCGTTACGGATCGAATGTTTGATTTGGTATAAATTATTGGATGGTGTTGTACTATATATTATTAAAAAATATTTTATCCGTTGCTAAAATTTGAAAAGAATTTTAAAATTTTCACCGGTCTTCAATGGCAACTGAACGCTAATCGTGATTATCGGTTTTAAAAAAAACGGTGGGGAGCGAAAAATATTTCTCAACGATTTCTTCTACGCTATCTCTGCTGACAAGAGTAGACGTACAAATTTTATGTATTTTTGTTCCAAAAGAAAAAATTGTTCGAGTTGTTCTCAATAGCTTCATTCAAGAAACAATTTGCTTCCTTGGTGAATGTCTTTCTATAAAATATAAAATTTTTAAGAATTAAAGTTTAGTACCTTTTAGTTGTTTTCATCCGAAAAATTCTTTACCTGTCTAATTTTTAAGTCTGTTCTTAAGTCTAAGTCCTTAAACGGTGTTTTTTAATAATATTTTATAAAGAAGTTGCTTTTAAACAGCCATGTTAATTTATTTTTAAATTTTATTTTTAATTTTTTTAGTTAATACTTAATTAATTATATGCTAATACGTGTTTCGTTTTACGTGTCGAAGAGAAGGGATTGAGTAGCTAATACTTAATTAATCATACGTTAATATGTGTTTTTTACGTGCCAAAAAACAGGAGTTCTCAATCCCTCCTTCCGAACATGCCCTAAGAAATGAAGATATCCTCTCGTTCCACGCCCTAAGACTATCTCCAACAACCCATAATATGAGATGATATGCGTCACGCCGTAGAAAAGAGTCACGCACCTAGTTCTCGTCTTATCCGATAGGAAACGCAAAAGAAAACCTGCACACGGAGAGACGCTCATGTTTGGGTCCCTCTCCGCCTGGCACCCAAAATAGGTCCTTCGTATGGGTACTTTGTTGGACAGTGGTTTTGTTCCGCTACAATGGTTTGAAGCACACATTTTAAGTTTGGGGGTCGTTACGCCTAGCTTGTTGGAAATAGTCTTAGACTATCTCCAACGGCCGATGCAAAAGCGAGATGCAAATGCAAAATGGGTTGCGTACAATGTTTTACCTATCAAAAATGGCCTCCAACAAAAGAGGCAAATGGAGCATGCAGTTTGGGTTTTAGGCGAACCGGAACCCAACATTGCGTCGTCTCTATCCTAGAGAGGCAAAGCTCCAGCGCCCCGTGGTAATGGACCCATAGCGCGGCAGGGCGTCGTCTGGGTGGAGCCTGGACAAGGCCGGCAAGGAGGCTGTCACCGCTGAGGGGGACGTCGCCGAGGAGGGCACGCCGACGAAGCGGATCCCGACTAGCACGGCACCGACGCAAGAGGCAAGCAGGGTTCTGCGTAAGGACGTGTGCGTGCGATGTGATGGCACTGGGCAGCAGCGGCAATGTGCTGCGGTGTTAGTGGAGAGGTGGCCCGGCGGCGCTAGGCGAGGCGAGATGCGGGGTGGCGACGCAAAGCAAGAGGGCATGGCGGCGCTTGGGGGCTTCTTTGCCTTTTTTTTTTATACCGGGGGCTCTTTTGTCTTCCGCTATTGAAGATGGTTCTTTTTAGTTACCCAGATTAGAAGATGGATATTGTATTTACATCTCTGTTGTTGGAGATAAAAGAAACGAAGATATCCTCTTCTTCCGGAAGTAGTACTACTACATTGTTCCATTTTTGCAGCCTTGGCAGGAAACTGGCCTGAACATAAGTCCAACTCCAAACGTCCCCATACAAGCCAAGATACCAGCATGGCGCAAGCTGAGAGAGGATGTTTGTATGTTTGGATGAAGTGATAAATTTTTAACCTGCGTCACATTAAATATTTAAACATGGACTTAGCATAAATTAATTATAAAATCAATTATAAAATTATAAAATAATTTGTAAGATGAATAGCCTAATTAATTTATGATTAATAAATATTTATTGTAACATCACATCATCAAATCACGATATAATTAGACTCGTTAGATTCGTCATGTTAATATTCATGATTATAAATGCATTTTATAAATAATTTATATTTAATATTTAAAATAATATGTAAATAATCGACGTGACAAGAATTTTAGTTACGGGGTCGCACGCAGATCAGTGCTGACGAGAAGCAGAGCTCAGTAGCTCACGCACAGCGAACAAGCGGAGAAGCGCGCGTGGCCGCGGATTCATTCCAGCTTCGCATTCGTTTTGACCATCCAAAATTTGTGAGCGCGCAACGAGTATCTGCTTTTGAGGCAACCGGTCCAAAAGCCTCTGCTCCTGGTTCCTGCACTGGCAGTGCTGCTGCTCTCAGTCTCAGCTCAGCTCAGCACGCCAAAAGACCAAAAAGAATCTTAAAAAACATGGAATTTGGATTTTGGACACACACTTTGCATTACTAAAAAGGCTTTTATGCATTACTAAAAAGGATAACTTATCCAGCTAGCCTCTGTTATATTCGGACTAAAAATTCAGATTTTATCTCGATTTTTATTAACATGTTTTTAAAAAAACCGCTAAACGAATATATTTCGTATAAAATTTTTATAAAAAATTATTTTAAAATATAAAATATATATTTATTTCTTAAATTTATAATAATTAAAATTTATAATAAAATATTTTTTTATTAAATTTATAATATAAAATAATTTTACGTATACTAACTTAATTTTTATATTTGTCGGTTTTAAACAACATCTTATTCCTAATTGCATACTAGATGCACAGCTTCGTAGTTTCTGATAGGGAGATTAGTTATGGATGAACTTTGTAATCATGCCATCATGGGACTCTGCTGACATTGTAGAAGAAAAGCTCTTTTTATGGGTTTCTTTTTTTCAGGGTGTTAGGGGTTCATGAGTGGTCGCTATATGACGATGCTTTCCTTCCTCCCGTAATTGCTGGAAATCTTCTTTCTGGGTAATAGTTTATTCCCAGTGCTCCCAGTTTTTCTTGTCTGGCATGTTTGGTTTGTCCACCCACGCGACCCAACAATGCAATCAGAATGGCCTAGCAATCGTTGAAGATATTGGTAACCATCCAACATTATCGTTATCCTGACATATCAAATAATAAATTAAATATAGAACCCAAAACATCGAAACATCAAATAGTAAATAAAAAATATTTGATGGAATATCTTATCAGTCTACTTTAATTTAAAATATGTCCGTCAAATGACATAAAGATGATGACGAGATGTTTTACACCTCTGAAAAGAATTGACTCAAAGTGCTAATTCTAAGATCATCTTAATTGTTTAAAATTCATACTCGTGATGAGGCCCCAGAAAGTTGTTAGTCACTCACTTTATTTTAGCTATAATAACTGTTTGATTGTTTTTGCCAGCATCTAGGATGAATGGATGGTTTGTTCACTGCAAGTGAGCAAAACAAAAGAAGCCTGAATTTCTTGGGCTCTTGTGCTGGGTGCCATGCTGTGATGGAATCACGTTTACAGAGAACGAATGGATCGGGAGTTCAGGACTCGAAAGAGAGCACATTTTTCAGGTAGAACACTCAGAACAGGATGAATGAATAGCTCGTCGTGCCAAATTGTTCCGAATCGCTCCAAGCGTTCGTGTCCCCGAAAAAGACCCACAGTAACATTTCACCGGATATGCAGGCATTTCGGCAAAGCCTAATTGAGAAATAGCATTTTAACGAAACATGTTTTTATAATGACACAATATAAATAGCTTGAGATTGATTTTGAGATTCTGAAAAAATAATTTTTGGATTCAATGACTATACATATATATTTTAAAAACTGTACGAGCGTTTTAAGATTCTGAAAAACGTTGTACAATGTCATCAGTTCTCCAAACATGACAACATAATCCTAGTTTCTCCTAGACAAATGGCACATTGAACACTGAACATAAGTGAACCAAGAGCCCGTCATGTGTTCTCATCGCTTGTAAGCACAGCATCATCCGTGTCAAAAAAGAGAGAGGACAATTTGGCAATTCACCGGACGTCCGGACGTGCAGCCCTGCAACAACAGTACTACTAGAAGGGGAGAAGAGTAGAAGACGAGTAAAAGCAATGGACTTCACAGGACGAACGGGAAAACGAAGCACACACCACATCCTCCACAATAAATCCAGACGCCGGACGGCGCAGTCGTCGTCATACTCCCCGAGACGGCCGCATTGGATGCCCCCTTCTCTCTCTGTCCATTACCGGAGATCAGAGAAACTCCCCATTTTCCCAGCCAAAAAGAGAAGAAAAAAGGGGAAAGAAAGAGAAAAGTTTGGTTTTTGGAGGACCTCTTGGTCTCCTCGTCTCTGGGGTTCTCCGTTCTTGGAGTGGTAGTAGCCACTTAGTGCTTCCGTAAAGGAAGAGAGAAAAAAAGCATGGTTCTTGCGGCATCATCCTCTTGGTAGTGAGATTGTGACAGTGAGGCTTAATCCGTCCAGAAATGAGGAAGCATGGGTGGCAGCTGCCTTACCACCCTCTCCAGGTATGGCGGCTTTTTCTTCTTCCTTGCGGTGTTCTTGCTGTTCTTGTTACTACTTGTGTATGTGCTCATGATGTTGCTTTCGTTGCGCAGGTGGTGGCGATAGCCGTGTTCTTGGCATTGGGCTTTGCGTTCTACGTCTTCTTCGTGCCGTTCGTGGGGAGCAAGGCGTTCCAGTATGTGGCCATGGCTCTCTACACTCCCCTGGTGAGGTTTCTCTCCTCTCGAGCGATTGGATTAGCTAGCAAGAACAGATCTAGCGCCCTTCCTTTTCTTTTCGCTTATTGCCATCTCACCGAGGATTAAGAGAGTGCACATTAGCCATTACGCTGTCTGTAGATAGAGAAATGTAAGATGTTTTGTGTGTTCGCACATATGTTCTGTAAAACAGTGATATGAGAGATTTACAGAAGAGTGCGCAAGAAGCATTTCTGCACCTAGTGATACCCTTTTAGAGTGCATGCCACCTTAATATGGTTTGATTGCATTGTTGTCGAAACAAGTTGAGAGGTTAAACCTTGATGGTGTGTAAAGCCATCGCGAGTCGCAGATTTGGCACCAACGTTTTTTAGCAGAGCCTTCATAAATTGACCTCTCCCAATTTTGCATGAACTTCTCAGTAACAGGGTTCTGCTGTACTGGTAGTGATAGAGCAATTTTCTGTTGAGTAATGCATAACTTCTTATTTTGCAGATTACATCTGTTGTCGTCTTATACATTTGGTGTGCTGCAACAAATCCTGGTGACCCTGGCATTTTCAAGTCGGCAGAGCATCCAAAATTGAATAAGGATGGAAGGCGATCCCAGAAAAATTCAGATCATGGGTTAAGTCAAGGAGGAAAGATGTCACGTGATGGTTTTAATGCTGTTGATAACAGCGAGAAATTGAGCAGCATGCTTGAGCAAAAAGATTCACATTCCTGGCCCACATTTTCTGAAATACTTTGTTTCCCCTTCTCCTGCCTTTGCAAAAGATGCTTCCATGCGGACAATCAGTCATCTGAACAGCACATGAGTGAAGAAGGAATGTTCTTCTGCAGCTTATGCGAAGCAGAGGTATGATCAACTGATGTTCAGATTTTTTTTTTCTGATTGTGATTCCTAAGGTTGTACTGGCCACACGCACCAATGCCTTAAGTTGCACTGGCCTCTTTTAAGGTCGTGTCATACTGTCAGTACTTCAGATTATAGTGTGACATGTGCCGGTTAATCTAAACTAGCATGAGTATCAGAATAATCAATGTAATTTAGAAACAACTGTGACTAACTAGATTGCGTTCAGACAAGAATCAGTATTATTATTTGTCTGAATCATATATTCATGTGATTCCAGATTACAAATGATTGTCCATGTGTTGTGCATGTGCTTACTTCCAAAATAAATGTTTACTTCCAAATTATTCATTCCACCACCTTCTGGATCTACATGTTCTATAGTTATGAGTTGACAAGTATGAAACAGCCTGGTGCAAGTTTTTTAAATGCTGAATGCTGACGATTTCGGACTGTTCAAAACATTTGATGGTATCTTCAGTGATTGCACTATCTTATGGGTATCAGCATGTTGCTAAGACTGTATGTAATATGCAGGTCCTGAAGAATAGTAAGCATTGCAGAGTATGTGACAAGTGTGTTGATGGCTTTGATCACCATTGCAGAGTACGGCACACTTCTTTTGCCTTTCCTCTAATGGCTATACCCTCAGTCCTTTTAACAATGTACTGTATTTATTTTTCTAATTACATTGTCCTCTCGTAGTGGCTCAACAATTGCATAGGGAAAAGGAACTACAAAGGGTTCTTCCTTCTAATGACCTCTGCTGTTCTTCTTGTAAGTGGACATTCCTCCATGGGCTTACAAGGATGGGTCTTTAAACAATACCGTAGCTATGACAGCTAACCTTGCAATAGTGCTTGTATAATTACATCCGCCCTTATTTGAGCTGAAACCATCATGTAATTAAGTCGCTACTACATGCAGTTAGCATTGTTTTCTTTTCCATGCCCCTGTTATTCTGGTTGATTATTGACAGGTTTCCATGGTTTGTACACCTTGGGCCAGCTTGTAATGCAGTGGCTGTCAGGAGCCCTTGTGCTGATTCTGTGTATTGTGGAGCGAGGGGAGTTCTCCAGACAGATTGTTTCCAAGTTAGGAAGTAGCTTCTCAACTGTAGTGTTTATAATTGTTGTGGTGAGTTTTAATAGAAATTTTCCTTTCTAATGTGTGATGGCTGCACAAAAGCTGAACAAGAAAATTTACTGGCTGCATTTCTTATTTTCTATCATGATCTTACTAGAGAAAATTTACAATGCCGACATGATTTGATCTTTGCAGGCCACCTGCACCGTACTAGCAATGATTGCAACTATACCACTTGCTCAGCTTTTGTGTTTCCATATTCTTCTTATCAAGAAGGCAAGTTTTCTTTTATCTTTTTTTGATGTTGTGAACATCACATAGATATGGGTTAATGGGGCTTGCAATTAATTCTTTTTTCATATCATTTTCTTTTATTAAACTGCTCCAAAAAGTGGTATGCCTGGCCACCATTGTTATAATGTAACTTGAGTTTCCATTTCCTTCCATCTGTCACGAACTATCACATAGTTCATCCATGTGCATTTAAACTTTATTTTCTTCTTCCCTGTATAACTGTAAATTAATTACCGTCCTGTTTTTATATTTATCTAGGGAATTAGTACGTATGATTACATCATAGCTTTAAGAGAGCAAGAGGAGGATCAACAAGAAGAGATTGCTGGGCACCAAAGTCCGCAGATGTCTATTATTAGCTCTGTTACTGGATTTAGCACTGCAAGTTCTTTTGGTCCACTTCATCGTGGTTCCTGGTGCACTCCACCACGATTGTTCCTTGAAGATCAGGTATGCGATACCTCGCAGTGCCATTGGCTCACTTGTGTCAAGAGTCAGATATAATGAGAGGATGCATCCTGGATTTGCCCATAGATGCATAAAACCATGTATATAGCTAAATATGATGAAACCTGACCCATGTCTCATGCTAAGATGCTTGCATCATGATTAATTTCCAATGGAGTGTGTGATGTTGCTGTCTGTAAGATGGATAACAAATTTATTATTCGTTTATGTTTTCACTGGTCAAATTTGTTCATGCTCCTGGATTTTCATTGTCAATATCAGTTAGCTATAGTATTTTTTTTTGTTTGTTGCAAGTATTTCAACCACCTTGGCCTGTTACCAACATTACCCAAATTCAGTAGCTTTACCCCGACCAATAAAAAGACCCTGACAATCTTAATAAAATTTCAGACACAGCTTAACTCCTTATCAAAGACTTCTTTATGCTTAATGATTATTCTGTTCTTGCACAGTTCGATGTCATCCCTCCAGAGATTGGCATGCCACAGAACTCAGGGAGTAAGAAAACAAAGGAAGATGAAGGAGCAAGGCGAAGAACTGGGACAGTAAAAATCAGTCCTTGGACACTGGCACGCCTTAATGCAGAGGAAGTGTCAAGGGCAGCTGCACAGGCAAGGAAGAAATCCAAAATTCTGAAGCCAATTGCAAGACATGATGTTCCGATCGGCCATGACATAAACATTGGTGGTAAACTAGTTCCTAAGGTTGACAACAACAGAAGACCTGATAAAAGGGGACGATTCCCTGCCGAACTTTCCCTCGACCCCCTTACAAGACTATCTGCAAGTGGTACTGAAAGCAACTTCAGTGACGCGGCGATAGAAACATCGGGGAATCTAGCCCCATTGCAGTTCGAAGCGAGGAGCGCATTCCAGCCGAGTACCGCAGCATCCACAAGAAACGCTGCCTCATCCCCTGAAAGCAGCTTCGACTCGCCCGATCTGCTCCCGTTCCGCCTTTCCTCATGCACAGCTGATGAGATGCAGGGAGCGATCCCGCATCCAGCTCAGAGTGGCATCAAGTTTTCGAGATCAACAAGTGACGGGTATGAAGCATCAGGAGGCGAGGACAGCGATCGCATCCCATCAAGAATTGTTCACAGATCCTCCAACTGGGCCAATGCCATCCTGAGCTCAGGTCAGGGAGGAGGCCCTGCAGCTGATCAGCAGATGCCATCATATGAAGGGTAACTCTACTACCAGTGGCTTGATTCCAGGCCATATGAGCTGCATGGTTCTGGCTCCCTCCTGGAGAATTGCAGTATACAGCAGAGCAATGATGTTGGCCACACATTGGTGGTTAGTTTAGGGTTTAGGATTAGCTTTGCTGGTGATTGGTGCCAAGTTCGTCTCATGTTAATGCATGCGAAACTGCAATTCTGTTGCTTTGTGTTTTGGCTGTTGGGGATTCCCTTGTGTCCCAGCAAAATGTGAACCTGAGATTCGTTGTGCTCATATGAGATCAGTGCAGCATTCTGTCCGTCTAATGGCCTTTTTTGTGGAGATCACCCCCCATATGCTTTACGTCAGGGGAGCCTTCTCCCCCGAGTGCTGTTGAAACATACAGGCAAATTAAGACTTGCAATCTTGCACCACAGTACCAATAACTAAACTCAAACTAAGACTTGCAATCTTGCATCACAGTACCGATAACTAAAAACTCGTTGTGCTACTCCAAAATGAAATGGTCGCAAATCACATAGCTGTACACGAGTAACAGCGAACCATGGATCCAATATTAAAAACAATTAATTTCAATTGCAGCAAAATTTCTTTTCTTCAAGCTATCAAATGAACATAAGTTGCGGTATTTGCAACAAATTTACTTTCTTCCAAGCTATCAAGCGCACATAAGTTGTGACAATGCGCTCAAACATAAGCAGACGAGGCTGGAATATCTATATCTTAGACTGAGAAAGGGTATGTAACATCTATTTTAGTTTTCAATAGCGATCCTCTACTGCTACCTTTCCCCGACATGCGGGGCTTGCTTAAGAAGTTTCTCCAATCCATTTCATTGTAGAATTCGCATGTCTTTGGCCAAACGATTCAGTGGAGGTCCAGGGGGTGTAATTTACAAAAGAACAAACCTACCAGCAAGTAAACATTTAGAGAAAAAGGATTACACATTGGGAAAACCACTTGCTGTTGTAACCCCCCAAAACCTTCAGTTGCTACATCATAAGAAACATAGCGAAAGAGTGTGCTACACTGGAACCCGTTTTCCTCTGTAGCGGTCAAGGAACTGCAGATAAGGGAATTGAGAACAGTTAGAATAGGCAACAGACAAGCCTGTCCCCCAGCAACAAAAGGATATTGTTATGCCCAAAGTTCATACCGATGTGACAAATGGTTGTTGGAATATCCAACCAATAATAGGAATCCTTTGCAAGAAAACAACAAGAGTTGGCCAGAATCCACTGAAATAAAATCCAAGTTAGAGTCCATGACAAGCATGAGTAAACCTTTTGGTAGGGATGGAGAATTTTCAAGGAACACACTGGTTTTGCATATAACCATAACCAAAGTATTGAATACATTTTTTAGGCTTTGTCTCTTAACACTTTTCAATGTCAGGTTGCTCAAGAAAGACACGATGGAAAAAACTCTGACCTGAAGAGTACAACAAAGCCATATGCCTCTAAAAGCATGCCGAAGAAGGGCCACCCAATGAGAACCAGGAAAAAGCCAGCACCAAATGAGATGGTACCCTGTTCATTACATGAGCTAATAATTAGATAATACAAAGTTGATGGATCACAACTATTCTGAATTTAGCAGTTGTCAAACCTTGTAATTCTTAGGCTTGGTGAAGAATTGCATAGTTGATTTCAGACCAATTGTCAAACCCAAACCTGACAGGAAGAGAATCTGAAATAGTGCAGAAAAAGTGACCATATGCATATTCAGTTTGACTCAGATCCACAAAATTCAAGGGAAAATACAGAAGAAAAGATAATTACATTGCCCATTGCAATAAGCCCCTTGTCAAAGAAGAAAATGATTCCCAGGAAGGAGAAGAATACTCCAAAGCCTGTCAAGCCTAGCCCAATCTCTGGTTGAAGATAAAGCACAGAAGTCACAAATCATTGAAATATTGATGGAATAAGAAGTCACTACCATTGTTTCTGTAATATTCCAGGCTTAGCTCACACCAAATCTTAGATTTTTGTCTTCAGTTTGACTAGAAGGTTTGACCTTGTTTGGTCCTAGAGGTTTACATACTGTCCAAGCTCAATTATAAAGTATTTAAATGCTAGGTTATGGTCAGGGTACAACATATGCTATCTAACAAGCATCGATGTATCTACATAAATGTTTCATCTTTCCACATGCATGATGATTAGCCAACATCATAAGTAGTGAAATAAGTCGAATATCATAGCACTTTTATCAGTTGGTGGCATCACTGCAATTTCATATTTGCGAAGGCCAGAAGCAGAAATAAACTACACAAAATTAATCAATTCAAACTTCATAAACCTAGCAAGCAAGCGGTGCTCCATGAGAAGTAACTGCTACAATGCAATTTGAAATGAAGGGAGCCAGGTCCATACTCTTGAGGTCATTCATCTCGAAGGAAACCATCTCGTTGAGCAAAGAGTAGCAACCACACCAGTGAAGAGCAGAACAAAAACCTGCAACAGCAGAAAGTGAACAAAATTAGGTACAATTGATGCAAACAAAACAGGGCAAACTGCAACAGTTAATATAGCTCTAGAAGAGCACCGATCCCTGAGTTGATAGGCATACAAGATGACATGTTTCGGTGAAAGAAACCACTAATCGCCACATCTTTTTTACCTTTTAGGCAGCGCTCGGCACTGTTCTAAATCTAGCAACGGCATGGTGTTTGCGACATCGTACTACACTATTACCAATTAGCACAATGGTAACAAGAGTTCTAAGAGAGCATCGAGCCATCGAGGTACTCCCCGCAGACAGGGGCGGATCCAACTTGGGACATGGGGGTTAAGTTGAACCCCCAAACTTTTTGGGGGAACGAACAAACTGTTACTTGTATTAAGGTTAAGGCTCTGAAATTAAGAGAAGAGCTTCTTCCAGATCTAGAAGAGAAGCTAGGGTTAACGCAAGCAAATTCCAGACAAAAGTACTCCCGGTGGGAGAAAGAGATGAATCAGAAAGAGGATGTGGATGCTCACCAGGATCCCCTCCCCTCCCCTGTTCTGCTCGCCAGATGGAGATCGGCGGCCCTCCCCTGATCAGCCGCGAGATGCCGCAAGGAGAGGAGGAGACGAGACGGGAGATTTTCCTTTACGCCGAGGGAAGGGGGAGATACTCACGTTTTTTTTACGAATTGGTCCTTTTCAAAAACTTATTTTGAAGTCTGCGGGGGTTCGGGCCTGTGGCTGTGGAGTGGCGAATGGCGATGTGGGAAGAAAAAAGTTTCACAGGCTACACGTGTCCTTTGATAATCTGAAGGACCTCATCTCTCCTCGTTCCACGTGTCTAGTTACAATCTCAAAGTAAATATTCCTGACCGCTACACGTCTGAGAAGGTCAGGCCGAAACCGTGTTGATTGTGAGGCATAAATCATGACTGCTACCATTTTGAATTAAAGCCAAAACGTGTCCTCCCAAATTTTGGTAACTTAAATAGTAAATGTGCAAGTTTGGATTGAAGCCAAACAGTTGGTAGTGATCATGCTTAGAGCATCCCTAGCAGATACGTCATCTGGACGTCACCTTCGATATGGCATGTTGCGTGGAAAAAAAGGGCTCTGGCAGACACGCCAACGGGTCATCCAAAATTGGCGTGCCCTTCATCCCGACTCCTCGCACGTCAAAGTTGGCGGCCCTCTCTCCTCCCCTCCATCCGCCAACGGTCTGCCTCGGTTGATTTCACGCCTTCGTTAGGACTTCGCCGGCTCCCTTCGTCGCCTCCCTTCGAACTCCGGCCACTTCAGAATTCGTCATAGGTATGGATTTTTCTCCTAGTCGTTCAGAGCAGTAGAGGGGAAGAAGAAGAGGGCGTGAAGGTGAAAGCCCTAGATCTGAGGGGGGAGCAAAAACACAGTAGATCTGGGAGGGGGAAGAAGAAAAGTGTGGCATGTACATCTTTGGCCGGCGCGCTTGCTTGCCTGCAGCCAGCGTCATCCGTGCCTGGCAGCCGTCGTCGCCTTCCTGCCCGAGGGCGCCACCGTCGTCTTCCTGCCCGAGGGTGCTGCTGGCCGTCGTTGCCTCGCTGTCGCCGCCACCGTGCGCCATCGCATCGCGGCCACGCGTAGGCCGTCTCTGGTAGAGAAAAAGATAGGGAGAGGAAGAGGAGAGGGAGTCAGCCGAGTGGTGGAGAAAAAGAGAGGGAGAGGAAGAAGAGAGGGCGCCGACTGAGATTGGTGGACAAAAAGAGAGGGAGAGAAAGAATAGAGTGTGCATGCTTGCTTCGAAATGGTGAAGAAAAAGAGAGAAAGAGCATGCTAAACAAGGTGGAGAAAAAGAGAGGGAGAGGAATAGGAATGGGCGCAGGCATAGCACAGGTTGTGTGGCTCCATGCCTTCTCTTCTCTGGTATAGAAATCAATGCTTATTAGGTGGAGTGTGGGCTATTGATTTGTATGCTATGAATAAATCAATAACTAGCTGCCTTCTTGCCTTCTTCTTGGAGAAAACGAGAGGAAGAGGAATTGATTTGCATACTGTGAACATCATGCATTTATATTATTGTAATGCATATGATTTACCATGCATTAGTAATTTATAGAGATAAATGTTTTTTTGCTAGGTGATTCTATGGAAGGTTTTGGCTATGTGAATTTGTTGTCCGGTGGTATTGATGTTGAAACTTGGGTTGAGACACAAAATTCAAGCCCCATCGGAGAGCAGCCACAACCAAGTAGAGAGCAGCACAACCAACCGTTTGAAATTATAGTCGTTGTAAAGTTTAAATATAGCCGTTGCACACAACCATTTTAAATTATAGCCGTTGCAAAATAAGTTTATTGAAATATAGTTGTTGCATGATACCGTTTAATATTACAGTTGTTGAAAAAAGTTGTTACAAGATATTAATAAAAATAGAGGTATGAGATATAGATGATATAATATGGATGGTCTGTTGGAGCGAAGTGAGATATGGAGAGAGAATCTTTTTGGATGGCCATCCAAATGAAAAAATAGAGGATAAAATATGGATGTTCTGTTTGGGATGCTCTTAATTTGGCAACATTCTAGAAACTTATTGACCATACTCTTAAAATTTGGCTTTATATTGGTATCAAACCAAACATAAGCTAGCTAACTTTGCCCTATAAAAAAATTGATAGTACCAAAATTTTACCTACATAAGCTAGCTAACTTTACCCTATAAAAAATTGATAGTACCAAAATTTTGGCACTATCAATAAATGGGTAGGATAAAGAACCAAATAGGCCTAGAGTTCTTTGGAATTCTTTGGAACAACGTCTATTTCATGAGATGTTTATAGGATTTGTTCGAATCCCATAAAACTCTTTCAAAGTTTTCCGTTTTCAAAAGGGGTAGCCATAAGACCATGGAGTACATACAAACTCCAACCCAATGTCAAATCATAGAAAAACCGCACAAATTGCAAACTCATAAAAGCAGATAATTTTCGCTTATCATCGCCTGGCATCTTGTGGTTTTTAAACAATGTAGTAGAAGAATTTTTTTTATAAATCATAGTGTTCGAAGCATTGGCATTTGGCAGGTTGGAACCTGGAAACCGAATTTTCATTTCTCTCCATAGCATGTTAAACAAAGCATATGAACCATCAGTGCGCCTTACCAAACAAAAGAAAAGCCATCACAATGCAAGTCAAGATCAATATTTAAACATGCAAAAGACGACGGATACTAAGCTAATTTGTTTGAGGAAGCCTGCAAACTGTAGCCATCAAAACACTTGGTACAACAAACATCAGTTATCACTTATGTGCTTAACCAACCAAGCAAACGGCAAGGAGCAGAAACTCCAATGCTGGGATGAAAAATTATTCCAATGCTGCACTATCTGTGAAAAGTACAACCCAAAGGGTCAACAGATGGTGGGAATTCTCAAGGTTGACACTAATATTATCTGAACTCTGGAGCATAACTAGATGGAAATTCTGAAGCCATAATTTCACAAGGTTGCATATGACTCTGGGGTATCAATATGTGCAATCCACAAAATTTGGTACAAAATTTATGGTTTTGCAAAATTAGGTCATATATGAACATATAACGGAAGGTACAAGCAACATGTATGATTAGCTATTGAAGACAAAAATGATACTATGGCATTTCCAGGCAGTTAAGTGTCCCCAAACGCAAACATCGGCAGATGTAAAGAAGAAGTTCCAACTTTGTTTTAGCAAGGGGACCTCTTCCTTCTGTTGTGGGGCATGCCGTAGGGGATCTCCGTCCAATCATGGAAGATCTGGTGTCTCCATCTTGAAACTAATTAAACATTATTTCATATTGACAAAAACTACATTGTTTCATGTGAGAGCTTGGTTGGGGAGCAAGATCATCAGAAGAACTACATTATGTTTGATATGATGAAGCACAGACCATGTACTGAACTAAATCCCCGGTCATCCTAAAAAATTGTAGCTGCAATATTTCTCCTTGAACAAAAGCAAAAGGCTAAAAAGAAGTATACTCAAACAATGATATGGGTATGACCTTCCATGTTAAATACATTTAAGGGGCAGATCCCATATTAAGTGAAAGATTAAATTGGGGGAAAAGGTGAAATAAAAGGCACCCACAAGCAATAGAAAGAGCTAACAAACTGAAAGCATTGTTAATCCGACAGATAATTTCGTACTTGCTTTGCAGAGAGAATCTTTAAATGCCTGGCTGATCCATAATCTACAAGCTACCAGCTAGTAACTAGCTTTGCAACAGTGAGAGGAGGACGCTATGCGTCGGACATATGATGCGTCGGGCGCCTCTCCGATTCACGCATGCAGCGACAGCTGTCCGATGAACCACGTGCGTCAGGACAACCCTTCTCCCCTCTCGCCATTGCAACGTCTCGAACATATTGAATGAAACACTTATTATGTCCCAGCATTGACCTTAGCTAGCTCAAGGCGATCTGCTCGGCGCGCGGGTGGCGCTGTGTGGCTCAACGCTTTTGCCGACGATTCTCTTTCCCGCCGGTGACCCTATCACGCGCGACACCCACAACATTGCCATCGTCTTTCCCGCCAAATATCGACGCCTGCAACATTGGATCCCCAGCTGCCTCTCATGGCCCATCTGATCTGTCGAGTTAAAAATACTTCTTCAAAGATTGTTGCAATCCAATCTGTGATGGCGGCGAGCTCATCTGGTGCGAGTAGAGGAGCATTTTTTGCCTCACTTCACCATGCGCTCCATACAAGCTTGGTGAGTACATTTTTAGGGTTTGCCAATTTTTTTTAACAAATTTGCTCAAATTGATGTGTGGTCCTGTGAAACAATTGCTCCCTCATGTTAGGAAGAACAGATCCACATGTCGTATGTGTTCCATTGTATTTTTTGTCATTTTTTACTGAAATATAACATAAACAAAAATCCAATGCTTGTTGAAACATAATTGTGTTGCTTGCTGAAACAAGAAAAAAGTCGTAGATCGATGCTTTGGATCATCATGTTCTAGCAGCAAGCTCGTTAGGTGTCATCCTTGATGCGCTATCTTCCCCCCGATATGAAACTGATTTGGTGAGTTATCCTCAAGTTGGAACATGAAAAAGTGCTAATGTATTGAAACATCCCCAATGTATGAAAAAAATAAAACATAACTAGTGTATGTTTTGAAACATAGTTCGTAACTCAGTGAAACTTTGTGTGTACCAGCTTGTAGATATGAAAAATGTTAAGCATACAGATGCAACTATTCTATCTGTTTACCTAGATGACCAGTTGGATGAAAATGCATCTCATAGTGTGGAAGAAGAAAAGGATGTTGTCTACTCACCACCAATTGTGTCGCACCCTAGGATGGAGTTCGACACTGTGGAAGAAGCGAAAGATGTTAACAATGCTTATGCTTTTAAGCTGGGATTTGGAACATGGATTGCATCATCCAGAAACAACCAAGCATCATGTGGGAAAGAAAAAAGGCATCCAAAAAAAATCAAAAGCATCTGATTCTGGACTGAACCAAGCAGATGAGAAAAAATTGATGAGGAGACAATTTAAGTGTGTTCATGCACGTAAGTTGGAAAAGTTCACACAAGATAATGCTGGTCGTAGTTGCTTCATTTCTGAAGGGAACAAGGAAAATGAGCCCCTGGTTGAAGGAACCAAGAAAGAAAAGAAGAAGAAAATGTTGGTGAAAGGAAAGAGGAAACAACCAAAGGTTGTAAAGTATGATTACAAAGCTCATGTGGCTGTAGGGCTTAGAGATAACAAGTGGAGGGTCATTGCTTTCCAGCCAGAATACGCGCGCCCGATGATGAAGCGCCTTAGAAGAAGAAGGTTCTACAGATCTCACAGGCACATCCCGGCTGAAGACTATGAATTTCTAAAGACATTGCATGATCACAACATTGCAACATCACAGTTTTTGTCCTTGTTGGGAGATTTACATGGTGGTGTGAGGAACCTAACTTTCAAGGCTAAACATCTCAAATTTTGCGTACAAAACTAAGAAAAGAAGTATCATTCAAGGATGTTGCGCTGATTATTGATTACTTCCAAAAGACTCAAGCAGAGAACCCATCTTTTTCCTTTGATGCAAAAATATGACGAAAACAACATGTTGAAGGCACTGTTCTAGGTGGATGGCAAAACAAGGAAATTGTATCAAAGCTATGAGGATTGTGTCTTGTTTGATACAATCTTTATGACTAACCGTTACAACATGTCGTTTGCATCAATTGTTGACATTAACAACCACTTAGAAACTATCTTGCTTGGATGTGCTCTGATTTGTGATGAAACAACTGAAACATTCGTATGGATCTTTGAAACATGGATGCAAGCAATGAATGACCAACAACTAGGTTCGAGAAGAATAGATAAATTGCCAAATTTATTATTATCTCTAATAATAATTCATAGGTGTTGCTTATGGCATGTGACCACAAAAATAGATCAACATCTCCTGCCCCTGTATAATTCAAAAAAAGGCTTCTGCGTAGCTTTATATACGTGTGTTAACGACAAAATTTGGCAATTTTCCTTAGTCAAGACCGAGTTAAGGACGGGGTTCACACCGTGGTTTTAGTAGATTCGGTTAGCAAGATTATTCGGGAGAAGAGAAAGTAAATTTTAATTTCTATATTGTTATTAGAGTTTTAGCCGATTGGAGTCTTGTTTGAGTTGGAGTTGTATAGTAATTTTCTTGTTTAGAGATAGAGTCTTGTATTAATCCGATCGTAATAGAGTCGGACTTAGTTTAACCTATGGGTACAAATATGTACACCCAAGGTCTTTGTAAAACAACAATAGTTCAATAAATAACTTTCGATGCATCGCCACCCTAGTTTTCTAGGTTTTTGACGAGTTCTTGTTTTTGAGTTTAGGCTACATCGGTATCGATCTCCGACGAGAAAGTAAGTCTTATCAAACTTTGCTTGTATCGGCCAAGTTAGTACTTTCTTGGTTCAATCTGATATACTAGTTCGTTTTTACTCACGTCGCCTATCTAATACATCGGCTCTTGTGTAGATCGTTTCATTTCAATGCTTGTCTTGTTATATCCATCATCTTATATAAGTATATCAAACCTTTAAATCTACTAAGCTTATTATCAATCTTGCACTGCCTCGGTTAGGTCCGATCTGTTAAGAACGTAGTTTGTTTAGTAGATTTAATCCAATATGATATTGTTATATAAGGATGTATCGAAGTTCTAGCCGATACACTATATGTTCATTACCAACAAAACAATCATACCGGCTACTGATTTGGTTTATATAATCTTAAACTATCCGATCTTTGTTACTAGCAACTAAATATTGTCTCGGTTGAGTCCGATCTATCATAGCTAATGGCAATAAAGAAAAAGTTAGGTCTTTGATTGTATAATACTTGATCCCAAGCCGATAGTGGCCATTATTGAAAATTATTCATGTGCATACTACATTTTTGTGCATCAGTTAGTTTAGACTAAGTGTTCATCAATTGTCTTTATTTGATTTTAATCTCATGGTCAGGTGTGAAGTAACCATCATGTAGCTCATGATTTTCTTATAGGTACACATGCTCTTGTCATTACACGTTAGCATCTTTTTTCCATCCCAATTATCGATGTATCTCATGCAAAAGAAGCAACAATCAAACCTAATACATGGATAGGGGATGATAAGTTAACACCTGCACTTGTGCACAAAAAGTAAATGAAAAAACTTTGAAAAGGTAACATACAATTTGCTCTGTAGTGGATACTGTGGGGGAGAGAAGTCTAGAACTTCGATATATCATTGAGTAGAATCTTAGCATCCCTAGCATCCTTGTAGAAATTAGCCACCTGTAGGATGCATGGGCATTAGAACAAATCAATAGAACTCACTGAAACTAAAATGCATTATATGATGAAACATGGTGTTGGTGAACATCTTAATAGGTTCTGAGATAGTGTGAACCATTCATAATTATCAACCCTTTTGATTGAATCCAAGTAATTGATTTGTTCCAAATATGATTAAATATGTGCATTGAAACAATATGTAAAACATATAGTGGAACATCTCATAAAATGAGCACTGAAACCTACAGTAAAACTCACTGAATCTTTATGTTATTGTGTAGTGGGACATATCAGCAATACTCACTGAAACATGCAAAAAAGAGAATAAAGGGTACCGGATCTAGTTTGGCGAGCTTTTGCTCGTTATTGATTGACTGCATTCTTTTAAGCCAAGTTTCAAACATAAACTTTTCCAGAACACAAATTAATTTATTCTGAAAAAAGGAAACAGTTGAATTAGGAAAAAAAGCAGATATGCTAATGGAAGAAAGAAAAAAGTCAGAACAAGTTACCATGATGTCAGGGGAAAACACATTTTTTATGTTCAATTCCATCTTGCTCTCTTCCCTGCACTCTTCATTGAACATCTCGATCGTACACGCCAATACTTTGTGATTCATCTTTCCTCTAGGTTTCATTGCTTCACGGAAAAACTCTAGTGAGGCATGGAATCCTCCCAGCTTTAAGAATGGATGTTGGCATTCATTTTAAAAAAATGGTAGAACAAAAAAAGTTTCAGTTATGCTGTGTTGAAAACATATTGCCTAAAAAAAGCATGCATTCAGTGGAACAAGTGAGATTGAGTGATGAAACATACAAAAAAAAGTGTACTTAAACATGTAAAATAAAATGTTGCAACATACAAATGCTTGCGTAAAAAACATTCAATTACTGTAACATCAAAAATTGAAATATTCTCTTATATATCTGTTCATAAACATTGGAACATGAAAAATACAAAGAATATTTTCAACAAAAAGGTGTGATAACACTTACAACTCTTTAGGATCCCCCTTACTTTTCCTCTTTGGCAAGAATCGAGGACATATCTTGTGTAAACATCATCCACTTCAGCGGTGGTCTTTAGCTTCTTCACTTCTGCATCTTCATCAGCAATTTCTTTCTGCGTCCTTTTCTTCCTATTTTCCTTGTCATGGGTGCTTAGCACGCTACTTGCAGCACCTTATGTTGAGAAAAAACATGAGGGAGTGTTTTACATAGTTAGTGAAACCCATCGGAAAAAGCGAAAAGAACAACATGAATCTGATAGTTGTTATATGTGGGGTAGCAAACTTGCAACACATGGTGTAGATGTAGCTGGAGATGGGGCACTTACTGTTGCCAGAGACGGTACTATTGGAGTTGATATGTTTGTTGCAGCTGGTGACTAAGGTGCTGGAGAAGCTGTCCTTGCTGCCGTCGGTGAGAGAGGTGCTAGAGAAAGTGTCCTTTCTGCCATCAGCGACTAAGGTGCTAGAGAAGGTGTCCTTGCATCCGCTAGCAATGCAACTCCTGAAGATGAAACATTTGCAACATGTAGTGGTGATGTTAGCAGCGTCTCATCAACATAGTAGAATTTTGGGTCCTCCATGTCGATTATGCTAATGTATTCAGGATCAGCTTCATTGAAGAGGTTAAATGTTGGTGCATCACATCCTTCGGCTGCTGATGGGCTCTCAGAATGACATGCCAAAATAAAAGTTAACATAGGTGGGCTGCTTGGCACACTATCGGTACCGCCTGAAGCTTCCTTGCTCGGTCCTGCAATCCGTAGCTTCGGGTGCCACCTCGGTGTTTGGTGAGTTTGCACCGGCCTCAACATTGCCTGCTGCAGCATTGCCATCGGCTAGCGTCTTGCTTATGTCAGAAATCATATCACCTGTCCTTTTTGCATGCAAATCGATCATGCCTTTTTTGAACGTACCAAGTGCTGAAACAAACTCTTCGTGTCGCATGGTGTTGTGCTTCTGGATAATAGATTTTATGCTTGCCAACAACTGAGACAGTTGAAAAAAAAGAAAAGAAAAAATAGATGCAACATGTAATTACACAAAAAATGATAAAATGGAAATGTAGAAAGAGAGAGAAAGTAAAAAAGCAAAGAAGATTTATTGTTGTCCCTTGGCTTCTCTGGGCAGACAGCCGCATCCACTCGTCTAGTGAAGCAGACTCTTAAGCGACAACACCACCCACTAGAACAGCAGCTCTAGTGCCTCCACCATCCTCAGCAACACACCTTGGAACACCAACTCTAGTGCCTGCACCATCCTCAGTCCTGGCTTCCCCGGTATGCTCGACCTCAAAACCACCATCAACAACATGCACTTGAGATAAATATGGGATCTCATTCCTTGGACGGAACTGGGTAAAATAAGTGAAACATGTCGTTAGGAAATAGTGAAAACTAGAATGTATGCATAGTGAAACATGCATAATGGAACATTGTGCAAAGAAAAAAAGGACATATTGGGCAAGATCCATATGTGACATAGCTAAGGTTCATCCTACAGTGGTCAACAAGAGCGACATACTCAAAGTCATGATCAGTGACATGACAAAATTTTGGCGTGTTGTAGTCAATGGTGCGAAGCTGCAGTCCGATCATTGGCATTTGCAAATGATCCATGTAAGCGATCTAGAAAAGAAAGGAAAACATTTTATGTTATGCTGAATCTGAGGCTGCAACAGTTAGATTACAAATTGTTATGAAACATACTATATAAAAAAAAGGTGTTCAAAACAATTTTATGGGTAGCTAGCAGATCATATTGACTCGGTGTTGATTGAAACATAACACACCAATGTAGAAACATTTTATGTATGTGAATGAAACATTTATGTATTTTGTTGCAACATGGATATCAAATCTGTAAACATTTTTCCAGCATTACATAGGATAGTAGATGAAACACATTACAGTATACAAAAAAGAAAAACTATGATAAAAAATATAAGAAAGTGAAACAGAAACTTACAACAAACAACGGGAGGCACTCTCCAATCTGAAAATCGGACTCTCGCTGCTCTTTTGAAAATCCCTGGTATTTCTTGATTTATCGCATCAAACAACCGACCACAGACCAATCATACTGAATCCACATGTTGACGTCAACCAAGGAGTGGAGATAGTTGAGATTCACGTAATTGCCGGTGGCAGGACACAAGATGATGACGAGCAAAGCATGAAAGTACTCAAGAGCTTCTCTTCATCATGCAACAAAAGCAACAGTTGCTCACATTTGCCTGTACCAAGCCTATTATTGATAAAATATGGGTGGTATAAGGATCTGAGCTCTTTCACAACTTCACTGTTGCCTCCGCTGAGCTTAACACGTAGACTGCCATCGCGTAGCCAAATGATTTGTTGTACTAAGAACTTGTCAAACACACATATGTCTGGGTTCATCTTCCGCATTATCCATTCAACAAGTCTACTATGCACCTTGAAAGTACTTAATGACAAGACTTGAAGCCATGATTTATTTCTTTTGATCTACTTCCAACAATTCCATAGTATATTTAAACCTCACACCACCCCATCTATGCTAGTTGGAGCCACTGCACCAATTAGACATCCTTGAAAAAACAAAACAAAAACGTCTGAAACAGTACAACATGTGTTGTGCAACAAAAATGTGTGTACACTCTAAAACAAAATTCCCTACTGTGAAACAAAGTATAAATGTGTGTTGAAACATTGTATACGCATAGATAGGAACACAATATCACAAAAATCCATCATAAACGATGCAACTATACTTTCTGTGTGATAATGAGACATTCCATATATCATTACTGGAAAACTGCACGTAACTCTCATATCTAACCACAAATGCTACAAAAACTGCACATAGTCTGACCATTTTTTGCAAAATTGAAAAAACTATGAGACGAAACACAAAAAATTGCTCACAATACCAGCTCATATTATAGATTCTCATATCTCACCAATATTATAGATTCTCCTAAAATGCTGTAAAAAAACTCATAATGTTACACTTATGCATAGAATTAATATGTGCCATCCATGACAAAAAAACCTAGAAAAAAAACTGGAACTGGAGACCCCATCCAACCACATCATTCACACATAGGAAATAAAAATAAAGAAAAAAAACCACAAATGGAGAGGATGGAGATGGGGAGGAGTGGAAAACCTCAAATGCACGGCGGAAATGAAGCTGCTGCTGCCGGATTCGAGAACCTTCTACGGGGCGTCTCCCCTCTCCGCTTGCTGCTACATGAATTTGGGGGAGCCCCTGCATGCGCCGACGGCTGGTGCCGAAGTCGCTGAGGAAGGAGTCGATGAGAACAGCCTCCACCTTCTTCGCCGCCGCCTCCACCGCCTTCGCCGCCGCTCGGAACCGCCTCTGCCGCCGCTGCTCTCCACGCCTCGTCTCTCCCCCTCACTTCGAATGCGTCGGAGAAACGACAGTTACAGAGAAAAAAAAAGTGGAAATCCCGTTGTTTCCTTTTCGATGTTGGAACTAGAGAGATGGAACCGTGATTCCCGATCATGCGATCTGTCTTGACGAATCCAGCAGCGCGCACGGCCGTCCGACGTTTGTGGCTCGCGTCGAACGGTCGACAGTAAGCATTTCCGCATATCTTTCCATTACGGAACTTGTGTTCTTGCCGTGCGTGTGGGCGAATTACTTGTTTACTACTGAGCTATAACCAATGGTCAGAGTTCATCATCAAAGTAGGGCTCTCCCTCATAATTTGGTTATTGCAAACCAATTCAATCTCAGATCATTAACAGAATGTAATACAGAGAACTCGATGTTGTATTGAACTGTAAATCTTAAGAGGCAGAAAATTTGGTTCAAATCTTGATCTTTATCACAATAAACGGAACATAATCTTGCTAAGAGATACAACTGGGAAGCAAACAGATAATACTAAAAACAAAGAGAGCCAGGAGCTACTCATCAAACAACAAACTGCATGGATAAGCAGAGCAAGAACCTACATCCATTTCAAGACCAAAGCCACATTTTCCAAACGAACTCTAGATGCAAGTTATCTTCTCAGGCAATGAGATTGTAACGAACTGAAAGCCGCTCATTCCGCGGGCTGCGGATCCACGACCTCGCTCTCGGAAGAAGCAGCGGGGGCTTCTCCCTCGGACGGCGTCACGGCGGCGGCCTTGGCAGCGGCGGAGCGGGACTTGACGAAGTCGAGGAGGCGGCGGCTGACCTCCTTGGAGTAGAGCTGCAGCGCCTCGATGCCCTCCTCCACGGACGCCGCCGCCGCGCCGCTGGCCGCCGCGGCATCGAAGGCCTCGGCCTCGATGCCCCGCGCGGCCGGCTCGGCGTCCGCGGCCGGCACCGCGCCGTAGCGCTTGCAGAGGATGGTGTCCCCGCCCAGGGTGTCCACCAGGCGCCGCACCACCGCATCCCGCGTCCGCTGCGTCGGCGGCCAGATGCT
Organism: Oryza australiensis; assembly: GCA_019925245.2. Classification (NCBI taxonomy): domain Eukaryota; kingdom Viridiplantae; phylum Streptophyta; class Magnoliopsida; order Poales; family Poaceae; genus Oryza; species Oryza australiensis. Next base: position 8,039,453 of record JAIFGZ020000116.1, on the reverse strand, counting down.
GAACGAGAACCCCTGCGCCGCCTCCTCCGCAGCAGCAGCAGCCACCATGGCCGCTGCCGAGGCTGGCGCGGCGGCGGCGGCGGCGGAGGGGAGCTCGTCGGTGGCCATCCGCCGCGGAATCTTCTAGAAGAAAAACCTCGAAACCCTAGCCCGCCGCCTGATCCGTTCGCGGTGAGGGGATTAAAAGCGGAGGAGGGCCGCAGGGTGCGGTGGAGCGTCGCTGTAATTGATGATTTTTTTTGGTTCGGGAGTGGGGGGAGAATGAGATTGCGGTGGCTTCAAGGGAGGGCAGCAAAAGCAAAGCAAACGCAACGAAACGAAACGAAGCGCAAAGCAAAAGACGAGATTGTGGAGGATGAGATCGCCGGTTGGTGGCTCTACTTAAAGCGGAGATGGCGAGGTGCGGTTGAATGCTTCCGTTTTTGTTGGGGCACATTGATGCGTTTCCTCCTTTTGATTCGTTTGGATTTGAAATTTTTAACGTTCGATTCAGGATAAAAATGGTAGGCGATCTGGATAAATCCACGTAATTGAATGCCTGGGAGTACTACTGACGTGTAAAGATATGATCTTTTTTAGTTGAGAGTGTAACTAAAGGTACGATTTTTTTATGCAGTTTAGTGCTTTACAACGGTGACACGAGTGGTAAAACGACTAATAGATAGCATCATCAAATTTATCATATAAAAATAAATTTGTATCATATAACATTTACATTTAGTTATAATGTCATCATCACTGATGACATTATTCATTTCATTTATCCATTAGCCATCCGAGAGATAGCAGCTAAAAACTACTTATGTTTTTTATTTTTTTATGAAAGATTGTTGCTCATAACGTAAAATGATTGTTTTTATATGAGATGGTTCGCTTCGTACCAAATATTTTTTTGCAAAACGTTTCTATGTGTTGACTTTAGTTATGATTTGTAAAACATTACCTAGGGCTTAGTGGTAAGTACCGGCAGTGAGAAACAAAAAGAAAAAATAGAAATAAGAAAAATAGGATTACAAATCCAAGGCTGCATAGTGAGCCTTAATGCGTAAACCCTTCAATAACAATTGAAGAGATGAGATGAACACAATAACAAAATATCATTATTAGTTTAATGTCAAAGGATAAGTTTGAGGCTCTATGGTTTACCTGAGAAGAGGGTCGAGAAGAGGGTTATCATACCCGACGATAAAAACGGTTAACACATAAAAATCCATATAAAATTTATAAAAACTTAAATTATTTTTTCAATTATTTGAATTTTATAAAATTATTTACGGTAAGCGCGGTTACGCGAACCCTGCTATGCGCTCATCACCCGCACACAGATGCTGGATCTGATCGAAGAATATTCGCATCGAACGGTGGCGCGCCGATCCATCCACAGGTCGGGTTGCTCGACTCCAAGTGTCCAGCCCCATCGCATTGCCATCTCCAACGACGCGCAGCCACGATCGCTCGCTGGGTCGGTGACGTCGGTCGCTCCCGCCTCGGTGCCCCGGCGCGTCCGCGTTCGCCGGCGTCTTCTCTTCTCTCTCTCTCTCTCTCTAAAAAAGAAAAGCACCCCGCGCGCTCGAGTCCACGCTCCCATCGCCCTCCGCCTCGCCTCGCCGCAAATCTCACCACTCGCCACCGCGTCCCCCTGCCTCAGCGCGGCTCCTCGCTCCCTCCACTTCGCCGCCGGCGCGCGGACGGACGGACGGACGGGCAGCCATGGCTGGCTCCGAGCAGCGCGTCGTCGCCGTCATCATGGTCGGCGGGCCGACCAAAGGTAAAAAGGCAGATCTACGCGGCGTAACCTCCCCCCTCCTCCGCCGCCGCCGGCGCGCGCACGCGGGTACTCGTGTTACCATCTGACACACCGGCGTGGATTTTGCAGGGACGAGGTTCCGGCCGCTGTCGCTGAACGTGCCCAAGCCGCTGTTCCCGCTCGCCGGCCAGCCCATGGTGCACCATCCCATCTCCGCGTGCCGCCGCGTATGACAGATTGACTCCTCCCTCCTCCTCCTCCTATGCATCCGCCTCGCATTGATTTCTCTTGGTTGTGTGTGAGAAAAAAAATCTAAGCCTTTGGATCCCGCTGCTGCAGATCCCCAACCTGGCGCAGATATACCTCGTAGGGTTCTACGAGGAGCGGGAGTTCGCGCTCTACGTCTCCTCGATCTCCAACGAGCTCAGGGTCCCCGTCAGGTTAGCCTCCTGGCCCCTCCACTTCCCATGGAATAAGATGGTTCAATTCAGGAGCATTTGGGGTTTGTTGGGTGTCAGAACAGTGGCATTGATGGTTTGCTGTGACAATTCTAGGTACCTGAGGGAGGATAAGCCCCATGGATCAGCTGGAGGGCTCTACAGCTTCAGGGATTACATCATGGAGGACAGTCCGGTCTGCTTGTGTTCCCGATTATCAGCTTGAATTTTGAAATTGGATTAGACAGTTGTATGAATATGAATTTGTTGGGATTAATTGTACTGGGTTCCTTCAAACTGGGCTGTTTGACTAGCGTCGGCTAATTTGGGTGATATGCAAAGTGCTGGGTTGGATTACAGGAAGTTTTAAGTCGGCTAAAAGAACTCTCCTTTTTTGTCTTGCAGTCACACATTGTTTTGTTGAACTGTGATGTATGCTCGAGCTTCCCCCTGCCAGACATGCTCGGTAGGTTGCTAAGTTACTGAACTTGGGACAGTTCATTCTGTCTCAGCTGTGTTTGTTTCTGTTAGATTCTGATCACTAATTGTTACCACAATCTAATCATTGTAGAGGCCCACAAAAAGTATGGTGGAATGGGTACTTTATTAGTCAATAAGGTGCAAGGGCACTACAACAGAACCTTCTGTCTGTGTTTCTAAAGTTCTGATATTTTCATACATAACTTTACCTGCTTACGATTTTTGTCAGGTGTCTGCAGAGTCTGCAAACCAATTTGGTGAGCTCGTAGCTGACCCTGGAACAAATGAACTGTTACACTACACAGAAAAGCCAGAGACTTTTGTGAGTACAAGTTCTGATCATGCCTTGTTTTCCTTGCTATTCTATTTCTCCTCTTCAGACTGATGCGTCTGCTTGTTTGGTTTTGAATTGTGTCAGCACTTTAGCATTGCAATGGTTCTCTATTTAACGTTGTTCTTTACGTGTAGGTGAGTGATCTCATAAATTGTGGGGTCTATATATTTACACCCAATATCTTTAATGCCATCGAGGATGTCTTGAAACAGAAGAAAGACAGAGGTAATATGTTCAGCTATATCATGACTTTTGCCTTGTAAAACTGATGTTATGATTTAAAAGGGGCATTGTGTTCTTACCCCTACCTTCATATGCAATTGTGATTTTGCCCCTCTTTTTTGGGGTTTGTGATTTTGCCCTCGCTTTTTTCAAACGAAACTCTGATTTGCCCCTACTCTGTTAAAATCACTTAATGGTGTCAACGGAGCTATAAAAAGACATGAATAACCCTGTACACTTGACCCTACTTTTCTCATAGGATTTGTATATTTTCCAAAAATGTGATCGCTCATGGACAAATTTTGAAAAAAAAATTGATATAATTGACAGGATTTCAGACTTTCACCAGGTGCAAAAATTCAACAAAAAGATCCATCGCATTCACCAGTAAAAAATCATCAAACAAACAAGCTCCTCACAAAGTAGTATGAGATCCAAAAAAAGAAAAATAAAAATAAGAGGCGGCTGCAGCACTGCCGGAGCCGCCGCCTTCTCGTACGATGCTGCTGCCGCCGGAGCCGCCGCCTGCTCCCGCGCTGCGCCGGAGCTGCTGCCTGCTCGCCTCCGCCTCCACCCCCTACTTGCTTGCTGACACGGGCATCTGCTGCTGCTCGCTGCGCCTCACAGCCTTGCCCAGCCGCCGTGTCGGTTGCTGCTCATAGCCGCTGGCCTGCCTCGCCCGTGCACAGCCGCCGGTGGTGCCACCATCTCTAGGGTTAGGCTAATCAGAATGGGGATCGGGTGAATCGTGTGGGTGGGATGAAAAAGACTGCGGGGTGCTGTTATTTGCACTGGGGGTATAATGGTCCATTGTTTTTCTCTCAGTAATTTCATCTATATATTTTACTCTCTTATTTTGGGCCCACCAAACGGTCATCCAAAGTAGGGGCAAACGACAGCTTCGTTTGAAAAAAAACGAGGGCAAAATCACAAACTCTAAAAAGGAGAGGTAAAATCACAATTGCATATGAAAGTAGGCACAAATACACAATTGTCCCGATTTAAAAAAGTAGTCCACAATTATTGGATCACGTTGGATGGCAATTTTCTGGTATACTCAGCTTATAACATCTAAGTTCTCCGGTGTTCTAAACTTTTTCATATAAGAATATAATAATCATTAGAAACAATTGTTATTTGGATCAGGTGTGAATTTCCTCTTCACTATGATGCAAGTCAATTAGAAACTTAGGTTCATAAAAAGTATGTTAATATTTATGCTAGTAACTATAACTTGGATCCTCCTTTCCTTAAATGGGAGAAACTACATTCCCTCAATTCAGTTAAGATGTCTGCATTGCTCCTTTTTTGTTCAGTATTGGTTCTTCTTATTCACGACCTAAAACTTATTCCTTTCCAATGCTAAATTTCAGCTAACCTGCGCCGTATATCTAGTTTTGAAGCTCTTCACTCGGCAACAAAGTAAGTGTATGATGTATTCTTCTATTCATTGTCCTGCATATTTTACACTATTTTCAATTAAGTTTTCTCATTTATGGAAAAGTTTTAGATGCATTGCAAAGAATAAGCACACAGTAATCTATAAGTGCATCACCAGTAAGTTGAAAACAGACTGTGAGAAACCTAGGGAGTTATTCTATTTCCTTGATAACTTATGATATCGATGATCTCTAGCAAATCAATTTCTCATTAGATATATGTACTATCCAGGAATGAGGAGTCAACACATTTGACTTCCGAATATTAAATGCAACACCACACTAATGAAAGCTGCCACTGGAGTTTGGTTGTATCAAAGTTTTATGTCTTGTATTATTGTCCATACAACTCAATGATCAAGTACTCAACATGTATTTTTCCTGTTGGCTGTTGCTTGTTATTTGTGGCATCTCCAGTTTTCTTTTTTTTTTTTTTTGGCGATAACTTTGGTAAAGTTGGTTTGGTACCTTGAACCTGGCATGATAATGGTAATGATTATCACACTTTTGTGAAGCTGTATTCTTCCCTTATCCCTTCTATATATCCCAGGAGGAACAGTGCATTGCCTAGAACACTTGCATTCTGTTTTAATCCGATTTAACAGCCATCAAAGCATGCAACAGAGAGAAAAGAGGGGATGGGTAGACTAAACCTAGTTTACACCTTGCTGGTTTTGTAGAAGATATAATTTTGTTTTCTTAGTGTTAACTCAATAAGTGGCTATGTGTAGCAATGCAATGTGGAAACCAGAATCGTACTCTCCACTTTATTTGTAGTGTATAGTTACTGATGGCACTAGTCATCCATGGTTATTATTTGACTGCCATTCAGGACTTGTTAGACTAAGTACAATAGAGCTGCCAATCTGCCATCAGGTTCATCCCAAATTATTTGTTGCAGTACTGACCATCTTGTTGTAATTGTCAACAGAGCCCTTCCAGCAGACTATGTCAGGTTAGATCAAGATATTTTATCCCCTCTAGCAGGAAAGAAGGAACTTTACACATACCAGACTCTCGATTTTTGGGAACAGATCAAGACCCCAGGGTAATAGTTATTCCTAACTACGCTCTTTCTAACTTTGGAATTGTTAAGTAATAATGAGAGACTGCACCTATGCATAGGATGTCTTTGAGATGCTCTGGCCTATATCTTTCTCAGTTCCGCCATACCTCTCCTCATCTTTTAGCCTCAGGAGATGGCAAAAGGAGTGCCACTATTATAGGTGATGTGTACATCCATCCATCTGCAAAGGTTCATCCAACATCAAAGGTGAAGTCTGGTTCTTTACTCTGTCTTGATTAGATTGTGTTTCATCCTGCTATCTCATATACTTCTCTGTTTGATTAGTGTTGGTTTTATGAAATGATGAGGGGCGCTGTCTTCTAATATGAATTTTCGCTAAAGCTAACCCAGTTTAGTAATGCTCCATGAACAGATTGGTCCTAATGTCTCGATATCAGCAAACGCACGTATTGGAGCTGGAGCCAGGCTTATCCATTGCATTATTCTGGATGATGTTGAAATTATGGTTAGTTTTCTACGTATCATATGATAAACCTAGTCTCGCTAACATGTATCTCATGCAATTCCTTTGGTGGCAGGAGAATGCAGTTGTTATACACTCAATTGTGGGGTGGAAGTCAACCGTAGGAAAATGGTCACGTGTACAGGCAAGTATTATATCATTACTCATATTAAATGCTTGTATTCCAAGGGCTGTGTTTTGGAATAGTTCATCATATCCAATTCGAGAGGCAAGAAGAATATCGTAATGCTTTAATGCAAATTCCATTGCTGTCTAAATTTGGGTTTTCTATAGTTCCATCTACAAGATTTATACATTTTTTCTCAGAAAATACTTTTGCATGTATTTAGTTTGCTTAAGTTCCAAGTCTGGCGTGATTGCTCAACCCAGTGAAATGCATCTTTATGCTCCTCTTGGTGCATCTTTAGTCTCATTTGATGAAAGTTCTGTTTGTAATTCAGGGTGAAGGTGACCATAACGCCAAACTCGGTATCACAATTCTTGGTAAGACCCAACCTGCACATAGCCTCCCACAAAAATCTTGTGATAATATGCTTTGTGCGTATGGGATAGTTCCTATGATTGAGTTGACACATTATCTCTAAATGCAGGTGAAGCCGTTGATGTTGAAGATGAAGTGGTTGTAGTTAACAGCATCGTGCTCCCCAATAAAACTCTCAATGTCAGTGTGCAAGAGGAGATCATACTATGATATTCCTTTCTTAATTCATATTTTTATTCAATTCCAAATAAGGTCAGCGGACCAATATGTAGTTCCTCCCTTTTATTACCACCTTGTAAGCTTCCCCTCAGATTGATATCATTAGTCTATGTTATACCAATCTTGAGATATGGACACCAATTTTGTTTAATTAGTTATTGTAGCGTAAAATTTACTGATGTAAAAAATGTACAAACAGATAACATTTTTTTATTGAACTAACGATTTTCTACAAGCATCAACTATGTGGTGGTGTAACTGGGGTTGAGTTTTGAATAGGTCATATTGAATGTCATTGCTTATTGTGCCATGAATGCACCGTGGGTTACTTAATATATGATATGCACCGTGGGTTACTTATTGTGCCAAGTGACTCTGCCAAGTGCCATGAATGCACTGTAATCTCTTCAGACAATTTTCTGATACCTTGCCTTGCTGATGTATGGCATGTTCAATGTTGCTACCTCCATTTCAACTTTGTAAAGAAACCCATCAGTCATCATTCACCAGTGCTTGCATTATGCAACAATTTATTCTAAAAAATGGCGAGTAAATGTTCAATGCGTTAGAATATGCCTGCAAACTTTCATCTGAGAAGGCATTGACAATATACCATCCGTAACCATGGTAGTTCAAACCTATGAACAGAAACGCTTCAGACGCACATGATACCAAATTCTAATGCAGATACTGTCAATGCGACCGAAGCGGACGTGATGGCTATTTACCAAAAAGATCAAATATGCACATGTATCTGACTGATGCGAAGCGGACGTGATGGCTGTTTACCAAAAAGATCAAAATATGCACATGTATCTGACTGATGCGCAAGGAAGATCAAATATGCACATGTGTATTCTACTAACCATGTATTTTTTTCCCACACCGCCATGCAGGTTGCAAAGATGCTGCAAGGGCACTTCAGCCGTTCACATACTTGAGATCCCTGAAGAAAGACGGGTTGATTGTTTTTGGTGAAGTAATTGTCGACACGCGCTCGAACTGTACTATGCCCGAACATAAACAAATGTGAACAAAACATAATTTGAATATGAATGTACAGTACAAACCCTCCCCCCAAAAAAAAAAAAAAGAAAGAAACAGAAGAAGCAGACCTTACCTCGTCGTCCTCGTACTTGATTCTGACGGCTTTGAGGTTCGACCACTTTCTGCCCGCTTGCAAATCATGTATGCCACGAATACAACCTTCGATATCAGAGACCTTGTAGCCTGTGTTGCGTTGAACCGACAAGTTCTGAAGAATAATGGAGCTAATGTTAAGATTAATATAAAGTGTCATGCAGGTTCAGCAGAAGTTGATGTCTTCTTACCCAAGGACGAGTGTTCGGGTTGAGTGTGAACTTGCCAACGAATAGGCAGGCAGCAGCAACAATCGATGGAAGAAACCTTTGTTGTAATAGTCTAACAAGCTCAATTCCGCAAGATAGTTGTTCATCAATTCCAGTCTTATGTTACTTGATCTCTGCAGTTTGATGAGTTGAACAGATTAGAGAGATACAAATGCGGGGGCGCTCCAAAAGTGCGCTTACATTGCTTCCACGACTAGAAAATAAGAATCTCCTGCAGCAGACGGTCAGACAGGCATTAGACGGTCGGCTTGGAAGTTCAGTAAATCAGAAAATCAGTAGTCATGATACAGTTGACGACATTGAAACACGTAACCATATTACAAACTGAAAGAAATTCATCTGAGCTCCTATGTTAATTAGGAAAGTTTAAATGGGGCACATACCGTAGAAAAGTTATTGGACTCCCCATCTTATAGTACAGAAATCTAAGTATGTCCGCCTCCATCGCCAACATCTGCAGTGCGTGCAAAGTACAAAATGCATCTCTACCACTCACAGCACTAATAAAATAGAAATTTTCAGGATTTACGGTACCTGCTGCGTGGTGTAAGTGTAAGCAGTACTCCTACTGAAGTATCTTGCACTAGGATGGCGAATGTCTTCATACTTACTGCAACACTCAAAATCATTCTAGTCAGGGACATGTTCAAAGATAAGGGAGATAAACAAACAATATATAAAAGCTCAACAGGTTTGTCCCTTACGAAGCAACGAACAATGCAGACGCACCAAGCAGTTGCAGCCTTTCCTTGCTAATGACATTTCTTGAAAGTTAGCGGTCAATATATGAAACCGCAAGGTAAAGTATGTTATCCCGAATATTGGACGCATGAACCAGTTCCGCCATCCAGTCCACAAGCTTCCCCCTCACATGCATATTGACGTTGCCTCCTTGTATCTCCTGATCATAGTTAATTATCGGCCTCCTTGATTCCTCAGCCTAAAAATCTTACAAAATTGAGACAAACAGAGGAACAACAAAAGCCACCAATTTCACCGAACAAAACATTTCAGTATGTAATTGCATACTGCTCAAGGGTAAAGCGAGTAGCTTCAGATAATCAAGACAGCAAGTCAGTGAGCAAACTAAAAAATGAAGCTAAGATAATCTAGTTTGTCAGACTAAATTTGCGATAGTGAAAGGTGATAAAAACAATCCCTCTGGATGACTCACAGTGCAGAATTGTACAGTATCCAAACATTTCGCCATTTCGCTAGACATCAGCAACTAAAGCGGGGAACCGGCATTGCTCTGTTGGCTAGCGTAGCCGTCGTGCACGCAGCCTATCCGGGTTCGATCTTAAGCGATCTCAAAACCTAGGTGTCTCATCCGTGGCTGTGTACATTCGGGTTGGATGTAGAGGCCAAGTATATCCCATTTTTTAAAAAATAAAAAAAATCAGCAACTAAAGCGGGACAGAATCCAATATCCACGAGACCGTGACTAAGACACTGGACAATTCATGCAACTAACCAAGAAAAATCAGAAAAATCCACAAGTCATCCCTAAATTCCAGTATGATCCTACCCCAAGAAAAATCCCTAAACTATATCAATTCCGTCTACAGAGCCACAATCCACTTCGATCCCAATCATACCACTAGGTCCCACAAGACATGAGGAACCTATTTTGGATGGTGCAACCATTTTTGTGGGTCCATTTGACTAAACAGGAAGGGATAATTTGACTATGTAATTGGGCTATCCTCGATAAACTAAGACTTCGAAATACTATTGTGATAGTATCATTGTGATAGTATCATGTCGTTTGAACCAAGTGACACGGGAGCTTTTTACTCAGAAGCGTGGTCTATTCTATGGATTATTAGCCATTAATATTTATGTTTCTATCAAACTTTTGTGCTTGGTGTTCTTTAGTTATTTTTTGGGTTATGTGCATTTTATGCAAAGGCCGAGGATAGCTCAATTAAATTGTATTATCTTAATGTAATTGAATGAGTCTCAATACAACTTCTATTATCTAAAAAATACCACCAGGTCCTTTGCACTAGATTTGCCTCCTGAATCAGTTCAAGCTTCCACACGCAAAGCTGCGACTACGACTAGGAGTAGGAGGGGCGATCAGGAGACCCTCACCTCGAGAGACCGGAGGACTACGCCGATAACCTCACCGTACGGCACGACCGCCAACTGCGCTGCGTCAGGGACCGGCTCCCTTGAAGCTTCACCTGCGTTCGGCTCATTCGGACCTTCGGTGGCGGCTTCCGGCGCAACGGCGCCATCGGGATTCCCGCCTCCTCCTCCGCCGCAGCCGCCGCGGCCTCCATACTTGCCACCGACCTCGTCCTCGGCTTCGTCATCCGCGGCGACGGGGGGTCGAGACGGTTATTCCGCTATTCGATTTGGAGTCGGTGGGGAACCTCGCGCAGGGGGGGGAGTTTGGCCTTGCCGCCTTCGATCCCGCCCTATTAATATCCGGCGCCGCGCGGGCGGCGTTGATCGCCTTGCTCTCCATCGGCGACGCCTCCGCCTCACGCTGCCGCTGCCTGCAGCGCTCGCCTTCGTCGTCTCTCGGTGTTGCGCTTTCGCCTGGTTTCTCGCTGGGGTTTTCGGAGGGTCCTGACGCGGTTTGGGCGTTTGGCCATTTGAATGGCCATCCGCGTCCATAGGCGGGAATCTGTTGGCAAAGCCAAAACCGGCATAAATCCAATACTACTGGAGTAATGCACGAATACAGACCGAACTTTGTGGCATATACAAATTAGAAAAAAAAAGCTTGATTCGGTTGAATACACGTGCTCCCACGTTTGCTTAGGCTCTATTTAACACAGCTTAAGATTTTTTAAAAAAAATTATGTGTTAAATTATAGTGATATAAAATTTAAATTTTATTAAAAAATAGAAACAAAATAATTTATTTAAATATTATCAACATAATCGCATGTTTAAATGAATTTTGTAGAGCTATTTCAGCTCCAAAAGTAACAATGTGTCAAAGAGGACCACCTACATAACAATGTGTCAAAGAGATTCCATTATTTATGACAAGGTCACCTAAATAAATAACACAGTGTTGAGGCCCTTGGAAGTATTGGCGCACTGTGCATTGTTTGAGGAAGTAGGGGTAGCGCATTGACGTTTGCGGCTCAAACACATGAATGTACTTTGATTTAGTTTGATTTAGATATAACCTCTCCTTTCATATTATAAATTATAAGTTGTTATAACTTTTTCTAATCGAACTTATTGAATTTAATTAAAATTATAAAAAAATCTAGTAATATTTACAACACCAAATTAGTTTCAATACAACTAACTTTAAATATATTTTGATAATATGTTTATTTTGTGTTGAAAATGTTGCTATATTTTTCTATAAAGTTAATCAAACTTAAAAAATTAACTAGAAAAAAGTCAAAGCAATTTATCAAATAGGGGTGTTTGTACTTCATCTTATCATAATTTTGTCATGCGAAACTTCTATTACAGTTTGTATTTCGTCACTCTTGCCTAAGATGAATCTCGCAGTCATGCTTCAATATATATTCTCCATCAGAGATTCAGAGGATAAACTAGTTAGGGAAGAGTCAGGCATGACTTCTCTATGGTCATTCACACAAACACCACAGGTTACAAAAATGTTAGTGTCTATACAGCAGTAATGGTGATTTTACATCCAGGCATTCAGCTTGCAGATAACAATGATGCTGGAATAGCATTTCTCTCAGCACAGCGGGCAATGCTAGAATGGTCTTCCACAGTAGAACTTTCAGAAACATAATCTGTTGATATTGAAAATAATATGGTTGGCCATCTATAGATCACATGCAGAATTTCATATCTGTTATAAAAGTCAGTAGCCATAAGAACTTATGCAATCAAAATGGCCAACAAATATCTTCATGTGAACAATAGAAACCACGAAGGTATACCTTGAACAACATATCAAAGTACAGAACTGTCAAAACCATTCAGTTATTTCCCTGTCCAACCAAAGTTATATTCCTCAATTTATCATCATCGTGATTCAAATGTGTTGCTACGTTTCACTATAGTGTCAATATCAGTTCCATCGCTACTCTGATGTGAGCTCTCCAAAGTATGATCAACTCTTCGGCAATCCTCAGGAGCCAACCGTCCAAACTGTGCCATTTGCGCAGTTAATCTGGCAATAGATTCTTCACGGTTGGCAAGCTGCATGAGTATCTTTATCCTTCTAAATGCAACATTGCTCGGCTTCTGCCCTAACTCAATCATTTGATGGAAGCACCTCTCAGCCTCCTCCAGCTTCCCTTCATCACATAACAGGTCAAACAGCACATCAGACACCAAGGTGAATGACCCGAACCCATTGTTAACCATATCACTCCACAGTTCTAGGGCTTGTGCAACCCTCCCATGTCTATGACATAACCTGACAATAAACATGCAAGACTGGGTATTTGGGAAGCATCCTTCAGAACGCATCCGCTCATACAACTGCCAAGCACTGCCAATGTCGTATGCCCAATAATAGCAACGGAAGAAAAGGTTATAGGTTGTGGCATTTGGCATGAGTCCCTTCGAGGCCATTTCTTCCATCAATGCAAACGCATCACCAAGCCTCTTTGCTATCACAAAGTTCCGTATTGCCGCGTTGTAAGCAGGTGCATCTGGGTAGCATCCAAGCTCATGCATCTCCTTCAGCAAGCGCTTTGCCTTGTCTGGCTGGCCGATCAACCCCAGCCCACCGATCAAGCTCGTGTAAGTGATAACGTCTGGGCAAATGTCCTTCTCCCGCATTTCGTCGAGCAGCTTGTAGGCTTTCTCCACGCCCCGGTTCTTGCAGTGACAATCAATCAAACTGTTGTAAGTCACCAGGTCTGGCTCCACACCGAGCTCCCGCATCTCGGCGACGAACGCCTCCGCGTCCTCGGCTGACTTCCACCCGGAGAGCAGGATGTTGAATGTCTGGCGGTTCACCTTGAACTCGTACTTGAGGGCGTGGTAGACGTTCCGCGCGTCGGACATGCTCTTCTCCTGGCACAGCGTGCGGAGCAGCGCGTTGAAGAGTTGGCCCACCTGGTCGTCCCCGCGGCCGCTCAACATCCGCGTGAGGCGGCGGAAGGAGTCGACGGTTTCGCGGACGGAGCAGACCTTGGCGACGCGGCCAAGGACGACCATGGCAGTGCGCGGGGTGATGGCGTCCGGGCTGAGGCGGCGGGAGGATCGAAGCAGGTCCCACATGTGCGCGAACCGGCGCGCGCGGCCGAGCACGTAGAGCGCGGTGTCGAGCGCGAAGGGGGACGGCACGACGCCGTGGCGGTCGGCGGCGAGGGAGAGGAGCGACAGCGCGCGGAGCGGGTCCCCGTGCGCGAAGCGGAACCTCCGCAGCACGAGGTCGAGGAGCTGCGCGGAGATCGTGACCGCGGACGCGGACAGCGCGGACTCCATTGCCGACGGCGTGGGCGCCGCCGTGACCATCCGGTACACGGCGTCGGCATCAGCGTCGGACGCGACTATCTCTTCGCCGCCCCCGCCGCCGACCTCGGGGGCCGGCACAGGCTCCCGTGCCGGCCTGCGCGGCTTGCTCACATACGGGAACAGCCGCCGCTCTGGCTTGGGCGGCATTTTTTTCGATGGCGGCCGGCGCTTGGCTGCAACTGCAAGGGTTTGGGGCGTCGTCGGCGCCGGTCGCGAACGGCATGGCAAAGGGGAAGCGCTGCCGCTGCGGCTGGAGCGGGCCAGCTCGACCAGGCGCTGGCCCATTGCAGCCTCGCATATGGGCTATGACATCTGCGGGCTTTTCTTGTCCAAATTTTGCACGGAATAAGTCTGCATTGCCCTCATCTGTTGTCGTTGATTAAATCACATCCCTCAACCGGGTAGAACGTCTCTCCCATCTTCAAAAACCGCTGCAAATAAACTTCTTTGATGGTTTGAAAAGTGGTTTCTATAGGTGAAACCCATATGTCAGTGAGATATGACAATATATATGTGAAGAGTACGGGTGGACAAAAATAACCGAAACCGAAGAACCGAACTAAATTGTCCGAGACCGAAACTGAAAAAACCGAAACCAAAAATACCAAATTAAAATTTTAGTCTCAAGAATACAATAACCTAAATAACCGAATAAACTTCGGTCTTGGGCCTTGGTTACCCGAACTAACCAAAGTGAGAAGTCCTGGTCTTTGTCTGTCTGACTGTTGTTTGCTCATTTGTTGTTTATCATGTTATTTGAAACTTTTAATTGTTGGCACTTGTAAAATTGTATGTTTGTTTGAACTTGTTTAATTGTTTCTTGCAACCACTTCTATGTTAGAAAATAACATCATGTTGTTTAGTGAACTAGCTAATTTTTTTGAAATATTACCTGTTCTGAAAATTTCAGTCCTGACCGAAGACCGAACCGAACTAACCAAAGACCGAAGTGTTCGGTCCTAACTTTTTAAACACCGAGTTCGATCCTGACTTTCTGAAGACCAAACTAACCGAAGACCGAAGACCGATCGGTTCGGTTAGACCGAACGTCCACCCCTAACGGTAAGCCCCACATGGCAGTGTCTTATCTCCTTTCCCACCTCTCCCTCTATCTCCTCGCATCGCATTTGATGTGTGGCCGGCAGCAACTAGCACGTGTCGTATGGCGTGAACCAGCTCGCCGACGACCTGCGCAAGTCCGGTCGGCCGTTCCTCTAGGTCATCTTGACGGCGACGGAGGTGACGGAGCACGAGGAGAGCGCGTCCAGCCACGACGCGCGCTAGCGAATCGCCCACCATGTCCTCCACCACCTTTGCAGGGACGTCTAAGAACCGGCCTGTCATAGCCTCTCCTCACGCGAGTCAGCTCGCTAGTATGGCCATCGCCGCTTCTACATGAACGCGGGGAATGTTTACGGGTTGGCCACAAACCGGTCAAACCATCAAACCGACCCAGACCGAACCACATGGCCAGTTTTGCACGAGCTGGGCTGCTTTAATCTACACCCCGTGGAAATCGTTGTCATCCCCACCGGCTCCGCGTCCCCCTCGTGCCGCTTTTGTCTCGTCATCC
This sequence comes from Oryza australiensis, assembly GCA_019925245.2. Lineage (NCBI taxonomy): Eukaryota > Viridiplantae > Streptophyta > Magnoliopsida > Poales > Poaceae > Oryza > Oryza australiensis. The sequence continues at coordinate 8,024,177 of JAIFGZ020000116.1, read as the reverse complement.
TCCTCGCCGCGGCCGTGCTCGTCGACCGAGGAAAGCACCGGTGAGGCCAGGCATCATTTCCCCATCATCATCGGCCTCCTTGCCGTGCTAATCGACCATGAAGGACAATGTGTTGTCATGTTAGCCGTCATTCCCTGTCATCATGGTGGCGACTAGGCACTTGTCGCCGAGAAAGCGAGCCCCCGGAGGCGTGCGTGTAGGGCGGAGAAGGCACGCGAACTCCGTCGCGAACGCCGGTCGCTGCCGTTGCGCGGCTACTCGCAGGAGGTGCCCCGCCCAGGCTCGGCCCTAGACCCAACCCCTCGCTCGAGCGGCCCGATGGAGACGCTATGCGAGCACGAGGCCTGGGACGGTGACGGCCGGGAAGGAAAGTGTGTAGAGGATAGGTCGATCGGCGTCGTCGTTAGGACCCAAGGGAGCGAAGCAGCTGGAGGCCTTGCAACGACGGCCGGTCATCATGCAACGTCCAAGAAGGTAGGGGCACTCTTGGACTTCCTCCGCGTGCCGCTTCACCACTACCGGCTGCGTCCTCGAGCAGTCCGACCTGTATCGCCTCTGCTCCAGCCTGCCAGGAGCCCAGGAGAGAGAGAGAGGAAGGGGCGGGGAAGAAGAGAAGAACTGACATGTGAGGCTCGTCGTATAGGTTTTGTCATATTTAACTTATATATGGACCCATATTTGTATAAAAACCGTTTCTCAAACAACAAAAAAAATCTATTTGCATTGATTTTTGAAAATAGTAGAGACGTCAATATCCGGTTTTGTGGTCGAGGAATGCGATTCAACCGGCGACAAGACATTAGGGAGGTAAGATAGACTTATTTCCTTTTGCACGGCCTCTTTCCAGTCTCGCTGCGGGCAGCGTGCGCCGCGCCGGTGGCTGCGAGTGCGTTTCGTCAACGGGCCCAGGGACTTCGGCCGCCGGTGCGTCGTGCAGATATGCAATCGCGGATTCGCGGCTGCGTGCGGACACTAGCAGCAGCCAAAGGGAAGCTCCCACTCGAACAGTCTTCCGTTGCTGCCGAAAAACGAGGAGGATAGCGTCCGGATTCCGATGTCTGTGTGTCCTGTCTGTCGAGTGGTTCCAAACTGAGCAGCCCTTTCAGTTCACTGACATTATTGAGCATGTAGGAGAAGAGAATAGGATGTGCAGATGAACAGATGATGTTCTGTAGAGAAAAGGCTTCGATTATAACATCAACTTGTTCCAATTTGGTTGCAGTACGTGTCGAGTGTCCAGATGACGACCTGATTAGCAGCTGCAGGCATCCATCATGCTGTTAGACTTTCAAGTCGACTCTCCTGTTTTGCGGTTGAAAAGGTAAGCATGCAAGTATGCAGCTAGTGAGTTTGCGCTACTCTTGTAGACGTGGTCTTGTCTTTTGTTCTGAAAGCCATATATATCAACCAGTACAATCAGATATCAATAAAAAACCATGTATTACCTCCATTTTCAAATACAAACATTTCTAACTACTAACAAAATATCCGTATATTGTTACGAAATTTAGAAAAATCACATTGGCTCATTAAAAAATTATTTTGAATTTAAAGCTTAATTTTAAGATTAAATTAGATGTTTTTTTAGCCGTAAAATATTTCAAACGGATTCGATTGATTTATCATTAATGCATAACTCCCTCCCTTAAAAAGTTACATCATCACGGTTCATAAATTCGCATTATATTTGAATGATAGACATGTGAATTCCATATGTTATATTTAACGAGTTGGTGGTGGCAGACTCATCATCGTCTTTCAAAAAGAGTAGATATATCTAGAAAGCTATTACCCAAAGTGCATAACTAGAACTTAGAATTGCTTTTTATTTAGGAACGTCAATCCAGATGTATAGCTAGAACATAATTTTATTTAGAAACGAGAGAGTACAGCCAGTTCAATCACACGTCAAGCTGCTGAGTAATTCCAGATGGTACACTTCAAACAATCATGATACTAGTTTTCTGGCTAATACAATAGATAAGCAATTGTATGCCAGTGTTAATCTGCATAGCTGATAAGTTATAGTTACTTGATGGTGACCCACATGAACACTTCCCAATTGAACCCTGTCAGCTGGAACTGCCGTGCCCGCATGAATATTATCCTTTGCTTAGTTGTTTCTGCTCGTCGTATCCCATAAAATAAATCATTTCCATCCCCCGATATATGGATAACTTTCATATATGTCAGCATGAAACAGCGCAGCAAACTTTAGCTAGCTCATGGTCAGTAGCCAGAACAGCAGAGTTCATGCTGTTAACAGTTGAACACCTAGTCCTTAACAACGAGTACATGTATATATATAATCACAATTGAATGATTGATAACACAATGATGGTACGTACTAGCAGCATATCATTGGTATTGCAGTCTTCCTGAATTCAACCTGCGTGCACATAGCCAGACAGCGAAACATGCACAGTAGCACACGTTGAAATTTCAGATATCTGTTACATAGTCCAGCAACTCCAGATCAGCCGCATCGCGATCCCGTATTCCCGTGGTCACACTCACATGGGTGAACGATCTGTCTTACACATGACCAGCCGTGAAACCAAAGCCGTATTCGCTTGGACGGTTCAACGGCGCCATCTGCTACCAAGGCTGCATTCGTAGCAGCTGATTTACGTAAAACAAACGTAATTATTATCAATGTATAAAAATTAATAAATAAATTTGTTAAGTTTTTAAACAAATTTTATATAAAAAGATTTTACACGACATATATCATTTAATCGTTTAAAAAATATTTTAATAAAAAACAAAAAACGGATTATTTAGGAGAACGCAGCCTAACTTGCAGTTTTTTTACTCGGACGAACAGCTCTTACTCGGGAGAGATCGGATCAGAGAACGGCCACGAGGCAAGCCCGTGGCGCCACGCCGCCGCTACGGTCAGGCCAGCGGCGGGGCGCCGCCGCGCCGGCGTGGCGCAATCCTTTCCGTTCCGCTACGGAGGCTGCCAGCCGGGCCCCACAGAAGACACGTGGTGCCACGTCGTCAGCTACCCCGACGAGCCGATGGGATAACTGGAACTGAACTCTGAAGAAAAGGCCAAGCTAGAAAAGGTCACGCAAGGCTGCCGCAGCCATATGACGTTACTGCACGAACAGCGACGCAGAGACCATCTGAAAATTCCAAATACAGGAGGATCTAACTGAAGCTGTGATGAAGTGCGGCACGGCAGCCCGCTACTCCTACCAACCGTGAGTCCTTGACCACGCACGCTTGCAATTTGGCACCTGGCAGTTTGCAGGCTTGGAGTACTGTCTCCATTTGCCGTGATCTGATCGTCGCGTTCTTCAATTCGGTCTCGCGCAGGCAGGATGACTGGATGAGAGATACCCTGATTGTCGAGGGATCTAGCACCCGCTGTCATGCGCGCCTCTATAGCTGGCCATATGGCCCGCTCGGCCCGGATCCAAACACAAAAAGGCCCGACATGTTTTTTTTGTCAGGCTTGGCACAAAACCATCATGGGCCGGGCCGTGTCAACCCGCATGCTCAATCGCGGGCTCAGACATGGCACGACGGGCTGATATCGGATCGGGCCGGCACGAAAAAGCTCGGCCCAATCAAGAAACACGGGTCGGCCCGAAGCACGAGTTGAAAAACCACAGAAAGAATAGAATGGCAGACATTAGATACCAAAACCCACCCCAAATCCCCCAAGCCACCACCTGCCCATCCCGCACGCAAGGAAGCTAGCTAGCTAGCCACAAGCCAACCAACGTAGAGGGCGACGCGATGCACCGTGTTCCCGCTGGCCGCCGGTGCGCTTGTCCGCTGGTATCGGTCGAACGCCTCGCCCCTCGCCGCCACGGACGACATCTCTTCCTCCTCCTGTTCCTCCTCCTCCTCTTCTTAGCACCGCCTCAGATCGGGCCCACTTCCACGCTACAGCTGCAGCAACTGCCACCCGCATTGGATCCGACCACGTACGAATCCACGTGCGGCGTCAGATGGCTCCCTCCGGGGAGGTGGCCGTGACAGAGGAGGGGTCTAGGGTTTGGGTTTTAGCGCGGCGGTGGCTCGCCCGCCCGTGTGGTTGAGGAGACGGGGATGGGGATTAGGACGGCGACGGAGGCGGCGGTATGACTACGACACGGATGGGATGGACACAGGCACAACGTAGAGGTGAGAAGATTAGGATGCCGTTGCGATGCACAGGCTCTCCGCTTTGGCAGCTGGCTTTCTTGGACTCCAAGGCTCGCCTCGTGTGCATGCTTCGTTGTATCGCCGCGATGGAAACGGAGATGGAGAGGCGCTAGGGTTAGGGGGGTCCGGGCCATGCCGTGCCCGCCCGCTGGGCCGGGGGTTCGGCCCAAACATGGCCGGTGCCCGTGCTAGGCCGGCTGGGCATGTTAGAGTTCGGGCGAGTCGTGCTTGGGCGGGCCAAAAATACGGGCTTCGTGCGGGTTGTCGGCTCCGGCCATATGGCGGCTATACGCGCCTCTGATTCCCCGCTTGTTTAAGGAGATGTTAATTTAGTGTGGGTCATATCAAATGTTTGGATATCAATTTGAAAGACTAAATCTGAACTAATTATAAAAATAATTGTAGAACAGAAGAAAAATTCACGAGACGAATCAGTTAAACCTAATTAATCCATGATTAACAAATGTTTACTATAGCATCATATCATCAAATCATGACGTAATTAGGTTTATTAGATTTGTCTCACGAATTAACAATCGATTATGAATAAGTTTCGTAAATAGTCTATATTTAATAATCTAAAATAATATCTAAACATTCGATGTGATAAAAACTAAATTTATTCCTAGAAAATAAACACCCTCTAAGAAAAATCAGGAGCGAAGCTGATACGCGGCTGCTCGTTATATAAAGTTTATATGTACGTGTATATATACTAGCAATTATGCCCGTGCGTTGCAACGGGTGAAGCCGAGACGCGACGCAGATGGGGACGGCACGGAGGGGCATGGGAACTCCGAGCAACGATGGGAGGGAGGAGCGCAGGCGCGATGCGGGGTGCGGCGCAGATAGGGACGGGAGGGAGGAGCATAGGGAGGGAGGGGCGAAGGAGGTCTTTTTTTCATCCAAGCACTCCCTTTCTTTTTAGCATTGGGACTGCGGGTAGGGCTGACGAAATACTCGTGGCTCGCTAGCTCGTTCGGCTCGTGGTTGGCTCGGCTCGGCTCGTTGAGAAATGGTAACAAACTGCGCCAAGGGTTTAGCTCGTTAGCTATAACGAGCCAGCTCGAGTCAGCTCGCGAGTTGCTCGTGAGCTCAACGAGCCAGATGCAATGTACAAAGGAGGGCCTAATGTTTTGCTTGTTTTGCTATTTTTTGTTTGTTTTGTTGTTGATGTGGTAATAAATTAATATTTTTTATGATTTTGTGATGGTCAATTAGATTATAATAGTAATAATATCTAATCTAGTTGTATCATTACATTTGCATAGATAATTGTCGATGAACAAGTGTTATTACGTTAATTATGGATTTAATATATCAATTTTTACTTTTTTTCAATTGTATATTTGCATGTTTAATAGACTCAAAAATAAAATGTAATTTGTACATAAATTGCACTGTATTAAAGTGGCTCGCGAGCTAAACGAGCTGGCTCGAGTCGACTCACGAGCCGAGCCGGCCTCCTGGCTTGGCTCTCTATCGAGCAGAGCCGAGACGGTATCCATCCCTAACTGCGGGTTAATTTTGAAAAAACTTAAGAGGTTTTCTGTAAAATAGTCAGACAGAACAAAATTTTGAGTAGAAATACTATTTGCTTTATATATAGTTATATATATAGTTATAGTTATATTTATAGAATATAGATTATAGATATTAGTGTAGTATATATGTGTGATAATTAACCGGGACTGATTGGAATTTGAAACAACTTACAAGTGACACGCGGTACCGTGACCAGCGCGGGCTCGGCGTGCCGCCCTTTGCTACTGCGGCATCGATGCGGCCTCGCTGGCGGCTCTCTCGCGTTACGGGTGAGGACCCACACCACCGGCTTCTCTCGCACGCGCGCGCGTCGTGGTGACGAGACGTCGTCGCTCTCCACGGACCATGGCCGATGCGACGCCGTCGTGTTCGGTTTTTGCACGGGTACAACGATCGAGCCATCTCGGATGGAGACTCGCGACGATTTCCTTCCTGCAAATTCCGCGATGCCGCATGCATGGCTCGACACGGCGCCAGGTGATCTATACGAGTGACGGAGACCAAGCTTCTTCTTTTTAAAAAAAAACTTACGGAGATTAAGCTCGATCTCACCAGATTCTCGCGTGAATATAATGATATCTCGCATGGCACGTACGCTATACAGTTTCGGATACGTGCATTGTTGCATTCCAAAACGACGCAGACAACGTTGGAGTCGTCTGTTGATGCCCAGCGGAATGCGCGATTAAAGAGAGAAAATGTGCAGAAAAATGACTGGTCTTGAGTTCTCTACCAATCTATTGTATCGGCTTCAAGTGATTTGGCAATTGGCATCAGGGTTTGCAATGCCGGCGGCATATGCCGTGCCGCCCCTCGGCGGCACGATGAATTTCGCCGAAATTCACGAAAGCCGACAGCAATGAACAGTAAAAATTTGAATTTAAATGATTTCGTGCGTACCGCGAAAACCGCGCGAAAAACCGCGAAAGCCGCGAAAAACCGCGAAAATCGTGAAAACCGTAATTTAAATTTGAACTAAATCGAAATCCGTGTCGTGCCGCGGATTTCGCGAAAACCGCGCAAAAACCGCGCCGTATACCGCGGTTTTCACGACAAACATGGCGAAATTTATATTTTTATAAAAATATATATTTTTGTGTTAAAATGAATTTTTCAAATTTTTTGAATTTTCACGAAATTATTTAAACGAAACCGCGGGGATGCCGTGCCGCACCCCCGCGAAACCACCGAATTTCGCGGCTTTCGTGCCGAAATTCGTGAAATTGCAAACCCTGATTGGCATTCACTCGTGCAACGGAAGGAAAAAAAAGGCTTTGATGGTCAAAAAAAAAAGGGAAACCCTAGACACCTTGCCTCCTGCCATCGCGAATCCCTCGCCGCCGGCGACCTGCGACCCTGCTCCTCCTCCCACCCCGGTGCCCCCTTTCTATCACTGTTGATTTTAGGCCCTCATCTTGAGATCTGATTCTACTGATCCAGAGGAAAGCTTGATCGTCTTTATCACATAAGGAGATCGATCATGGGGGATCCGTATGCACTTCCCGAGATTCTGTTGCCAGATGCTTTTATCCGAGAAGATAAAGGTAAAGAACAGGGTAAAGAAGGGGCAACAATAGATAACATGGATCCATCCCGTCCTTTTCTAGTTCTTGAGAAATTTGATTGGAATAAGACCGAGAAATGAAGCTGAAACCCTACCAAACGCTTCAGCTTCAAACAAATCTGGATGAAACACTAAAAAAATAAACTAACAAGGTGAAGCTACTTTCCATTAGCCCCCTAAGAGCTGCTTGGATCGCCAAGTCCATACCCAATGATATAATCATCCTAGATCTTACTCCTCGGTCAGTGCAACATGCCTTCTTGGATTTATCTCCCCGCTTGAACCCCATCTTGAGAAAGGATAGTGTTAAGTGCTTCATCCATTTAGACCGTGTTCGTAAGTGATTTTCATCACACTATTCTCCTCGTTTTCCGTTAGCATACTTTTTCAAACTGTTAAATGGTACGTTTCATAAAAAAATTATATAAAAGTTGCTTAAAAATCTAATAAATTTATTTATTAATTTTTTATATATTAATACTTAGTTAATCATATGCTAATCACATTTCTCGTTTTACGTGCGGCTAATCAGCCAAACCAAAAATCACTTACGAACGCGGCCTTATTCGCAAAATCTACTTTTGCCATTGCATACAAGCTTACCATCACCTCGAAAACCTTAACCTACATGGTTTGGCACAATGTCGTGCGATGTGCGAAAGTTGTATTGGAGGGCAGGGCACTAGGGCTTGGTTCAATGCATGCCAATCCGAATTGCATGAACCGATATGGATCTTTCCCACTGCACAAAGCTTGCTGAGTGGTTCTCTATTGACATGATCAAGTTGCTCTTCCGCCATGGTGCTTCAGCCAATGTATACACAGTTGGTGATGCCGGCATTCGTGACCTATTCCTGCTCCGTGTCGCAGTTGAGAATATTTGCATGCATAAGCTAGCATTTGGAGGATAATCTATCTCCTAGGACGATATTTACAAGCTCATTCATCTGATGTGCCTACCTGAGATGAAGGTTTTGTTAGATACAACTAGACCGTTGGTTGAAAAAACAAATAATCTTGATGAGATCTGAAATTATATGAAGAACGACAAGCTTATACATACCGCGGTTTTACTCTTGGGAACCCAAAGAAATATTCGTGAGGGCAAAATTGATGGGTTTTATATCATCATGCATCGTATATTCAAAGATGCTTTCCGAACATGTGACAAATGTGATACTGGAGAGTCACAAAAGCAGCTTGAGAAAAGAAGAACACTTCTGAATTGTACATTCCAACTTGTTAGTTTAATTTCGCAAGCTGGTGAGATTCTTGATAACTACATTCATGCACATTCAGAGGTGCCACACGTTGAGGTCTTTGCGTGTTTTTCATCTATTCTTAAGGAAATTGGGTTTTGCCCCAAGGAAGAATACATTGACACCGTAAACATGCGTCCGATTTCTTATAGAGACCTAGTTGGGGATACAGACGCAACTAGTGCAACCAAGGCAGAGAAAAAGGTTGTGAGAAAGTAAATACTTAAGGGTGGGATCCAACATTCACAAATAGAAGTTTTTTACACTACTGGAGATCACTATTAGGGGCTCGGTCTATACCACGTGCAACAACAGATTCTTTGTTCGATCGTGGACAGCTCCGTAATTATTGGAGTAATTCAATAAGCAATGGGCCTTCGCCTCTCGCCGGCCACCACTTGGAAGGAGGTGAGGCCTTCCTTGATGTTGGTGTTGCCAATGGCGACGAGGCCGTCCACCACGACCTTGAGGTCGGCCTGTGCGGCGTCGTGATGAAGCGGGCGAGCAGAGGCGGGCAGCGTCGTTGGAGAAGGTGACGTTGGAGAGCCGATCCACGTTGGCGAGCTTGCGGATGTCGATGAGCAGGGCGGCCTTCATCTTGTCGAGCTTGTCGCTGGCCATGTTGGTGCTACCATCGAGGACGACGATGAGGTCCCGACCGACATAGGAGCTGGTGGAGGAGATGCCCTTGAGCTCGAGCCGCACCAGCCAGATCTGACGGCAACCGCGGGGACGGCTGTGGCTGCGGCCTCTCGGGATGAGAAGCGAGTGCGGAGCAGCCGGCAGCGAAGGAGGTGCAGAGCGCGGAGCATCGCCGGCGATGCCGACGCAGGAGCCGTAAGTATGAGCAAAAGAAAAAATAGAAAAAAGGAAATTAGGAAAAAGGAAAAAACGAGGAAAAAAGAGAAAAAAGGAAAAAATAAAAAAAGAGGAAGAGAAAAAAGAAAAAAAAAGGAAAAGCAGTAGTAGTAGTTGCGTGACTGGACCCGGCAGATACTTGTACCAGTGGTGATAGTTTCTAAGCGGCGACATGGTGAGGCTTTCGAGGTCTTGGTGGCAGCTAAGGGTCGTGGCATGGCTGTCGATTTTCTAGTGGCCTGCAGCGGACCGCGGCGGTTAACATTGCTTGGCAATGGTCAGTGCGGTGCGGGATTACGTCAGTAGACGGCTCTTGCGACGACGACATTGTGTCACGACTACGCTTGTAGCGGATCGTGGCGGGTGGTTTCAGCCTTGCTGGGCTATCCGGTGTGGTACATCGTCAGAAGACGGTGCAAGCTTCTGGTTGTTGGCTAGGCGAAGAAGGTTAAGCGCGACGGTGAAGCAACGAGGCCAGGTCGACTCTCTGCGATGGCCCAGTTGTTCAGCGGATATCAGGAAAAGCAGGGCAACTACTCTCTCGCTATGACGACAACAATATAAACAAATCCATTATGAGGAGTGAAGTAGTGGGGGTGACGTGACCCCCGTGAAGAGAAGTGCAGTAGCGGGCGTGGTGTGGCCCCTATGAAGAGGAGTGCAGTAGCATGCGTGGTGTGGCCCCGTGAAGAGGAGTGCAGGAGCGGATGTGGCGTGGCCCACGCGAGCGGTGAGGTGGTATCCAACAGCGGATGAGGCGAGGCTCCTGCGCGTTGTCCTATAAGAAATCCGGATCCATTGGTTTTCACCCCGTCGGGTGAGATCTAGCGTGCAGCGGTACCTTGTGGCGGGAACCTTTTCGGTGAAGTGCGATCTGTATTTCCCTATTGTCCAGTTGAATCGGAACTCTGTGGTAAAGTTGTCACGGCTAGTTGGTGTGTAATTTTGGCGAGTGCCGTCCTTTAAGGCGTCGATCTTTCGCCGTGTGGTGTAAATGGGTCTTATAAGGGTTCTGGTGGAAGCTCATTTTGAGCGTTTGCTCGGGTTGATGTCCCAATCCAACCGGACGAGTCTTCTTTTCTTTTTTCCTACCATAGTCTTGTATTTTTTCTGCTATATCAATAAAGCACGTGTTATCTTGTGTGTTTTCGTTAAAAAAATAAGCAATGGACCATCGCTTCCTAATCTTAATATTGGATTCAGCAACTAACAAACTCATCAATCAAGAAGGTACAGTACTGTTGCATTCAAAATGCTCAGGAAGGTGTTAAAGATTGCATTAGCAGAAAAAGGTGCCCGGTGACAATGTTGCTGTTAGTAATCACAGTTCTGCAAACTGTTATGCGATGCATGTGTCCTTGAGATTGGGGGTTAGTGGTGAAAGAGTGCATGTGTTTTGTGCACCTTATTAGAAAGATGCCAAATAATAATGATGTGAAAACCAAACCTTATTCTGTCATTCGATGTTATGCTAAGGCCAATGGGCCAAATCGGCCGCTCACCAAATTTAAATTTTAATAATTTTAAAATTTTTGTATGGAAATTTATTTTTTTACATTGATTTTTAAATTGCTTAAAATTACATCTATAACTATATATAAAGCATGTAAAGTTTATTTTGTTCTGCCTGGCTATTTTACAGAAAACCCCTTGAGTTTTTTCAAAATTAACTCGCAGTTAGGGGTGGATACCGGCTCGGCTCGGCTCGGTAGAGAGCCGAGCTAGGAGGCCGGCTCGGCTCGTGAGCCGGCTCGAGCTAGCTCGTTTAGCTCGCGAGCCACTTTAATACAATGCAATTTATGTATTAATTACATTCCTTTTTTAGTCTATTAAATATGCAAATATACAATTGAAAAAGTAAAAAGCGATATATTAAGTCCATGATTAACGTAATAACACTTGTCCATCGACAATTATCTATGCAAATATAATGATGTAACTAGATTAGATATTATTACTATTATAATCTAAAGCATTAGATCCATAATGATCATCACAAAATCATAAAAATTATTGATTTATTGCCACATCAACAACAAAACAAGCAAAAGAATAGCAAAAATAAGCAAAACATTAGGCTCTGCTTTGTACATTGCATCTGGCTCGTTGAGCTCACGAGCAGCTTGGGAGCTGACTCGTTATAGCTAACAAGCTAAACCCTTGGCGCAGCTCGTTAGCATTTCTCAACGAGCCGAGCCGAGCGGAGCCAACCACGAGCCGAACGAGATAGCGAGCCACGAGTATTTCTTCAGCCCTACCCATAGTCCCAACCCTGAAAAGAATGGAAGAGTTTGGATTAAAAAAAGACCTCCTTCGCCCTCCCTTCGCCCTCCCTCCCGTCTCCATCTGCGCCGCGCCTTGCGTCGCGCCTGCGCTCCTCCCTCCCATCGCTGCTTGGAGCTCCCGCGCGCCTCCGTGCCGTTCCCATCTGCGTCGCGCCTCGATTTCACCCGTTGCAACGCACAGATACAATTGCTCGTATATATATATATATATAAGTATTATTTATAAATTATTATTTTTTACTAATACGCCATACAACGTCTTTGGACATGGAATAAATTGAATGTGTCGAAAAAAAAGCCCGTGCAACCAAGCAGCTTTCGTTGGACGGTTTAACGGCGCCATCTGATGGAGTAACTAACTTAGCAACGTTTTCTTTAAAAAAATTTAATCAGGGAGCAGCTTTACTCGGGAAATCAGATCAGAGAGTGCCCACGAGGCAGGCCCGTGGTGCCACAGCGCCGGCACGGTCAGGCCAGCGGCGAGGGCGTCGCCTCACGGGCGTGGCACATCGTTTTGCTTCCGCTACGGAGGCTGCCGGCCGGGCCCCACAGGAGACTCATGCCGCCACGCGTGCGCCACGTCGGCTGACTAAGCTGGCAGTCCACTGAACTGAAGAATAGGCAACGTACTACTCCAGAAAAAGTAAACACTTAATTTTTATTTTCATCTTCTTCTTAACAAAAAAAAAACATCATTCACAACCTTAACGCACAAATTAAACAGGAATGCAGAAAGGTCATCTGAAAATTCTAATTTCCAAATACGGAGGATCTAGCTGAAGCTGTGATGCTGAAGTGCGGCACGGCAGCACGCTACTACCAACCTTGACGCACACCTGCGATTTGGCACTGGCAGTTGTAGGCACGGGTACTGTCTTCTGGTGATAAACCCGCGCCATTTACCGTAATCTGATCGCGACCGTTCGTCTCACGCAGGCAGAAGAATGACTGGATGAGAGACTATGAGAGATACCCTGAACCTGATTGTCCAGGGGGCTAGCGCGCGATGCCGCCGTCGAAAAATGAGCGCGACCAGTAGTACCAGCACTAGCATTAGCAAGTAATCATTATTATTAGATAATACTAGATAAAATCATTTTTTATTTGTAGGGTCGTAAGATCGAAATATATAATATTTCGAAATACTATTAGATTTTAAAAATTATATATTTTTATATAAATATATAATATTGATTTTGATAAATTTAATTAGGTTTTATGTAAACTTAAGCATATTTATTTATATTGTTTTTAATCTAAATATATTTTGTAGTATCATAACATGGTAGAATTGGAATACTGATCGTGTAGAAATGAATAGTAAGATTAAAATACTAGTTTTAAATTAGGATATTAGATGTGATCGATATCATTTTGGTTTGATAAAATCATAGTATCGTAAGATATTATGATATGGATCAGGATAACCACGCGTACAAGTGGCATTGCAACGTTGTTGTGCCCCTTGGTGGCCTTTGCTACTGCAGTCTGCGCCCACCAGCCCAGTAGTCACCCCAACAGCCGCGGATGTGACATATCTGATAATAGATTGGTTTTTATAGGATGAAAAAATACATATGTGTATTGTAACAATGAAAACTGCGCGACGCTGTCGTTGCTCTCCATAGACCATGGCCGACGCGACGGGGACGCCGCCGCCTTCGGTTTTTGCACGGGAAGAACAACGGGCCGTCTCGGCTGGAGAGTACACGGCTCCTGCTCCTGCCTGCCAACTCAAGCATGGCTCATTGGCTCGACACGGCCAGGAGGCGTCACGTTATGCGAGCGATGGATCATGGGCACCGAGCTCGATCTAGCCGTCGCCGGCGGGTAGTAACCGCGGCAGAGTACGCAACATGCCAACAGCACGCTCTCGCCTCTGGCCTCTCGCCGTCTCGCGTCCACTCGATCGCATGCCATGTACGCTATGCGGTTTTGCACTTTGCACCGTCCAAATTCCCAAATACGCGCGCGCGCGCGCACACACACACAGTGAGGCAGCGACGTGGATATTCGTCAGCTGGGTGGTGCTGTCTGTTAATGCCCGGTGGAACGCACGATTAAAGGGAGAAAGAAAGGTGCGGAAAAAGGAGAGGTCTTGAGTTCTCGACCGATCTATTCTACACTCAGCTTTTGTTCTTGGCAAGGAAAGGCGAACTCCCAAAGACAACTTGCTCATCGAGTCCTTTGTCCTGATAATTAACTAGAATAAAGGGTGTAACGATCTGCCTTGGCCCAAAATATCCACGGTGAAAACGATACGACGCTTAAGCATTATTTGCTAATTTTTCGTTTCATATTATAAATCGTTTTAACTTTTTAACTAAATTTATAAAAAATATAATAACATTTCTAATATCATAATATTTTAATGTTATATTTAATACAATTAATTTGATGCCATAGATATTGTTAAATTATTTTATATACTTAATAAAATTTAAAAAGTTCAATTAAGAAAAGTTTAAAATTGACACGGAGAGAGCATCATCCAATGTGTACGTATATATGTTCTAGTAATAAGAACTTTAGAATATCACTATCTTCGTAGAATCATCTACCTCGACTAGCAATTAATAGAGTCACCTCCATCTCGTCCGATGTGCTTCTGCCCAACTTCTCTACTCCGTCGCTACAGCATCCCATCCAGGTTGGGCCATTGGCGTCTCGGTTGTGTGGAGAATGCTTTTCTGCTCTACCGCCATGCCATCGCAAGGGGTTACTGCCGGCGTTTGGACAACATGAAGGTTCGCTTTCCAGACCGGAGGCCCGGCGATAGAGTCTGCGCGGCATGTATGCGCTTTGTTCTACTCCACTGCTATCCACAACCTTGCGTCCTGGCGGCCGGCGGGGCAGCCGCCGGTGGAGGGCGCGTCCTGGCCGCGTGGATTGATTCCATCGAGGGCAACAAGACGAGGGAGTTGGGGATCGATTCAAATCACCCTCGCGTGAAACTACCCACTGTTTGGACGACGGGCTCCTTCAATGTCCTTAGACTAATCTCAATCTAACACATGAATATATACGATAACATAAAAACATAATTATAAAAAAATCATCAGAATAAATTATATTTATGAAACCTGATAAAACTACTCGATATTAGAGACTATTAAGTGTTTTTTTTCTATAAAATTATAAAATAAAATTTTACATTGAAGAATCGGTTTCATTTATTTATACTTGCCTAGCCAACAACAATGGAGATTGCTGAACAAATCCCAATCTTGCTCATAGTGCATCTCAGTAATCTTGGTAAACGTAGGGAACGGACACAAATGAATATGCACGATAATGAGTAGTGTCCGTTAAAATCTGTGGTAGTTTTGAAAGATCCATGACCGCACTATGTGTGTGGAAGCGGAAAAATCTCGTGATAATATTTGGTAAAGTCAAAATATCTATGATATAGATGAAATTTTCCCTTTAAAGATAGAGGAAGTGTACCCAAAATATTATCCAATGGGGGTAATAAACCAATTTATAGTCCAATGTCAATACAAAAGGACCATTGTTTAATTATATGCTTCCGTATACCAAGTACAGTCTGATGACAGAATTTAAATATAGACAAGTAGTACTCAATTACTCGTGCAGTCATGCTTATGCATCTAAAAATAAAATCTTTAAAAAGCACATGGTACATATACATATAAAATACTTTAATATGGTTTATAGGTGAGGGGTGCGTATAAATACTTTGCCTAGTTACACTTTAAATATTTGCAAATGTTTTTTTTAAAATTTCTTGATTTTGAAAGACATATATATTTTTCCCAAAGAACTGGCTAGTAACTTTTTTTTATTATACCAGATTTTTGGATGTTTTGCAGTTAAAAAAGAGTATAAATTCTCTCAGAAACAATCACTCCTGTAGAGTCCAGAGAGCATAACTCCCATCCTAAACTCCGGCCAGACCCATCCATTCTTCCCACTAACTCGCCCACCTCGCCCCACTCCCCCCCACGCCACGCATCCGCCCACCATGGCGTCGCGCGACCTCGCCGAGAGCCTCCTCCCCGGGTCCGCCGCCGCTCACGACGAGTACGAGGAGCGCGCGTACGACTCCGACGACAAGGTGTCCATCGCCGTCTCGGACTCCGACTCGGAGGACGCGGGCGGAGGCGGCGGCGGCGACGCCCGGCGCCCGGCCTTCTCGTGGCGCAAGCTCTGGCGGTTCACGGGGCCCGGGTTCCTCATGTGCATCGCGTTCCTCGACCCGGGGAACCTGGAGGGCGACCTGCAGGCCGGCGCGGCGGCGGGTTACCAGCTGCTGTGGCTGCTGCTGTGGGCGACGGTCATGGGCGCCCTGGTGCAGCTGCTCTCCGCGCGGCTCGGGGTCGCCACGGGGAAACACCTCGCCGAGCTCTGCCGGGAGGAGTACCCGCCCTGGGCCACGCGCGCGCTCTGGGCCATGACCGAGCTCGCGCTCGTCGGCGCCGACATCCAGGAGGTGATTGGCAGCGCGATTGCCATCAAGATCCTCTCCGCGGGCACCGTCCCGCTCTGGGGCGGCGTCGTCATCACCGCGTTCGATTGGTGAGTGGAGTATTGGGAACAAAGCTTACCTTTTTGTCTTTATCCCGTTGGTCTTGTTAACAGAAAGTTCCTAGATTTCTTTATTCGGTTTATTGCTGATTGTACAGCGAGTTTTCTTGGTTCCTGTTTTGGTTTGGAGCTGCGGCGAGTAGAATTTGCGAGTATGTTCATCGATTTCTTTTAACTGGTTAGGATTTCCTTTCTTACCTGAGGCGAGTAGAATTTGCAGGAATTTATCCTTTTTTTCTTAACTGGTCATGAATTTCTTTCTTGGATAGCAGAGTTCGTTGCTTTCTTGTTGGTTAAATTGGACGTTCTGTTTGCTCTTCACTGCCCTTGTTTTTCCCCCTTTTTGAACTAAAAGACTGTAACTCGATGTGTTTTTATCGATCCTGTTGGTCCCTCGATTGACACAGCGAGTAGGTATTGTTAGTTCTCGCGTTGGACGCTACCGGATGGCATCTCAGGAGAGCAGAAATCTCGCTTCCGTTCTTTCCCTTTCCTCCTCCTGTCCTTCGATCGCTGCCCTTCCTTTCTTTGGTCCCGCCGATTGTTAGGTGATGAATAAAGTTCGTGTCTTTTTGGTGAGGTGCCCTTGTGGCGAATCCATTTTGAGTGGGACTATTCACTTCAATTGTTTGTTCCCCATGGTCGATTTTTTTGTTAGTATGATGATGGCTACCTTTGCCATCTTCAGAATCCCTTCTTCGGAGGTAAAATCTAGACAAGACTCCAGTTTTTCCTCTGCTTCTTTTCGATCAATTCCGTGCTACTTGCTGATGGTATTATGTTGCGTTGTAGTAATTCTTTTTGTTGCCGCTTGATCTTTTCTTGGAGACGTTTTTCTGTTGGTTTTGTCATCAAAGCCATGTTTGGTGGTCGCAGATTGCTTATGAACTGTACTGGTCTAGTTGTCCTGGCACTCTTCGTCTTAGTTGTGTAGGTCAGACGATAATACGCTTTTATTGTTTGATATTTAATAGGAGTACTTCTTATTTATATTCAGTTAAGAGACTTGGGATTATTGATTAAACTAAGGACATGTCCTTATGTATTGTTCGTACACTTCTACTTAGTGCTTATCTTCTTCCCTGGTTAAGGCCACTACTTTTGAATTTTATTGACTACTAATAGAACGATAGGGATGTTTGGGTATGAAACTGGTAACAATGAAAGGAACAAAGCGTATTAAAAATTGGGATGGCTAATAAAGAGAACGTTTTTTTCCTGTCTGTTTCTGCTGTAGTGTTATTCAATGATTATCTATTTTGACTTAGCCTTTGTTAATGTGCTGACCAATTGTCTGTTTCGTTATATGATTGGGAACTGTTCAATAAAACTGATATGTGTTTGGCTTACATGACATGTTATTGATGCCAGCTTCATCTTTTTATTCCTGGAGAACTATGGAGTGAGAAAATTGGAAGCATTTTTTGGCGTCCTGATTGCAGTCATGGCAGTATCATTTGCAATTATGTTTGGTGAAACAAAGCCAAGTGGCAAGGAGCTTCTGATTGGTATTCAAGCTGACCTGTTTGCATGTACTTTTGATTATCTTGCATCCTTGAGAAGTGAAGAGTTTATTATCTCTCTCTCCCTCTTTTTCTCTTTATCTAGGTTTGGTGGTTCCAAAGTTGAGTTCAAAGACAATCAAACAAGCAGTTGGAATTGTGGGCTGCATAATCATGCCCCACAATGTCTTCTTGCATTCAGCACTAGTGCAGTCAAGGAAGATTGACACAAACAAGAAATCTCGTGTTCAAGAAGCAGTGTTCTATTACAACATTGAGTCCATTCTTGCCCTCATTGTCTCGTTCTTTATTAACATCTGTGTCACAACGGTTTTTGCAAAAGGATTTTATGGATCTGAACAAGCTGATGGCATAGGTCTTGAGAACGCTGGACAGTACTTACAGCAGAAATATGGGACTGCATTCTTTCCTATACTGTATATATGGGCTATTGGGCTGTTAGCATCTGGACAGAGCAGCACTATTACTGGCACATATGCAGGCCAATTTGTTATGGGAGGCTTCCTTAATCTTCGGTTGAAGAAGTGGTTAAGAGCAATGATTACTCGTAGCTTTGCAATTATTCCAACTATGATCGTGGCTTTGTTTTTTGACACGGAGGATCCTACAATGGACATTCTGAATGAGGCACTCAATGTTCTTCAGTCCATACAGATACCATTTGCACTGATTCCTCTCATCACACTTGTCTCTAAGGAGCAAGTCATGGGATCATTTGTGGTTGGTCCTATCACAAAAGTAAGTTTTCCCTTTATATTTATTTTTCTTATGTCTCATGTTGGCAGAGAATTTAATTAGTGTTGAACTGTCCATTTGCTGTTTTAGGTCATGATTTTTAGTACATACGTGTTTTGTCATCTTATGAAACTGAACAGAGTAAAAGATTTTCATTTTCATAATTATCGCCAACAGTTGCTTTTAGTTTCAGATCATTCTTTTCTGTATGTGTGATTAAATTGATACGAATCAACATGACTCTTCAATGTTTTATTCCATTAAGTTATTATCCTTGAAGCTGAAAACCACCTCATATATTTTTTTGTCTATGCCATCCTACCTCCTTACATCTATGTGAACCTCTTAACCAACTGTAGATTAATTTGTTCCGCTTTGTTTGTTTGACAACATATCTGGATATGGATGCGAAAATAAAACTGATTATTATATATGTTTTTGGTGTTGGCAAGGATAGTATGTTAACTTTTTTCTGTGCTCATACTTAGGTGATCAGCTGGATTGTTACAGTATTCTTGATGCTCATCAATGGGTATCTTATACTGTCCTTCTACGCCACTGAAGTCCAGGGGGCATTGGTTCGGTCAAGCTTGTGCATTGTATTGGCAGTTTACCTTGCATTCATCATCTATCTTATCGTGCGAAACACCTCGCTGTATTCTCGCCTATGCTCATCAGTTACAAAGAGCACATGAGCGCCTTCAGAACCTTTTTTTTTCAAGAAAAAAAGGGCAGGAGAATTCCCTTATCACCTTCAGAGCTGTTAGTTTCTACCATGGTGAAGCAGATCATATTAGAAGAAAGCTGCTCCCCATGAAAAAAAACTTGTATGATTGCCTGCTTGTGAAGAAGCATAGTAAAAGGTCTATTTGTATTAGCTCAAGGAAGAAGCCTACTGATGAACTACGCTGTATATTCCTAATTCCTTTGCTGTTGTATAAGTGCATTAGGGAGTTGGTTCGGCTTCTCAATTAGGATTGGGATAAACCAGAGGCATTCATGTGTTTGACGTTATAAACAGCAGTAGATAGCTTTGTTACCTCTCACATTTTTTGGATGATGATCTGCAGAAGTGCCGTTGACACCTGAGCTGCTGAACATTCAGAAATTCTTGTTGCACTTGGTGAATTTCTTCCTGAGTTGATAAAAATGTCATGATCAGGAGCCAAAGGACCATGTCGTCCCCCCGAGGTTATCTTCCAGGGGGTGACGCCATGGCCGTCGTCTTCCTTCAGATCGGCTAATTAGGCAGGCAGAGGCGGCCCTGCCATCAGACTCCACCCGTCCTCTCGTTGCCGCTGCCGGCGTGCCGCCTCGCCTCACATCCTTTCGGGAAATGTCCGCCACGATCTGCGGCCATGGCGACGACGGCGCGGCCGCCGTCAATCACCGGAGTTCCGCCTCCTGGGCTGGCTAGGGTCTTTTCTTTTCCCTCTCCACCTAATCGAGGAGTAAATAATAAACAACAATATTACGTACTGTTCACCATTTATTCGGCAAATAACGTTGATGATACATAAATTGTTAAACATGTACAATAAATTTAGTACTCAAACTTATAAAACATATGTATGAATTTGTATGTGCCAACCAAAAAACATGTCATGATTAATTTTATCAAGTTAGACGTTAGGAAGGACCCAATATGTACACACCAGATATGGATGGATATGAGACATGTTATATTTATAAACTTGGTTTGTGCTTTATTATTCTTTGTTCTACCTCTTGCATCATTAGTTCTCTTGTTTTTCTTTATGCAATCGTTAGGCCATATTAAAATCTTCTCACGTATATAAATGTTTATATAGCATTCTAATTAACACTTAGATCAGTAAGATTAGTCTTGTCGTATTCTTTTCAGCCTTGAGTGCATGTACCCACTAATTTTGTATTTTGTGTAACAGAAATAAACGCTTTACAAGTTCACGTATTATATTGTACCGTCTGACGGGTTTGTGCACCGCTAATGTAATTTATTCTTTATATTTTGTACAAAGTTAGTTACCATGTGTTTTGCTTTTTTTTAATGTGCAATGTACACTTTCTTAACAAGGGTGTGTAATGTACATTTTTTAAGATAATGGGGATCGGCCTTTCCTTCAAATGAAGTATGTTGCCGCTTTAAACCGCATTGAATAACATATTTGATTAAGAGAAATTTCTTGTTTTACACGAGTTCTTTGTGCTATGTTTTTTTTTAGAACCAAAGAGCTTTATTAATCTCCCATAGGATTACAATCAGCCGCGCCAAGCAAAGACAACCACTCAGGAATTGACTCTAGCCAGAACATGCAGCGGTTCGTGTTGGACACCATTGTAGCACACGAATGCGCCACCGAATTAGCTTCCCTTCTCACCCAACAGATTTGGACTTCGTCAAAGGACTTGTGGATCTCAGCTATCTCATTACATAGGCCTCCAACGATCATTTTGCTTGCATCTTCTTCTGTGAGCAGAAGCGACAACATTCTACAATCCACCTCCAGTATAATCCTTCGGTATCCATTCTCCGCCGCCAATTCTAGTCCTTCCTTTGCCGCGATTGTTTCTGCTACTATCACCTCCGTCAGGTGATCAAGCCACCTCGGCCCTGCCGCAAGCACCACTCCGTTTTCGTCCCGGATTACCACTCTAGCGCTATCGGAGCAAGAGCTTGCTGAGAACGCACCATCGGTGTTAATCTTAATCCATCTAGGGCCTGGCAGCCTCCACTTCAGATTTTTCTTCACCTTTACTTTCTTCCCCTGTCGACTGAGCGACATCATCTCCTCAAGTAGGCCGGATATATATCTCGCCGAGGCTCCCGGCTCCCACACCTTCTGACAATGGCGATAATTGTTTCTCACTGTCCATAGAGTCCAAGCACCGCACACCACCATCGCGGCCACCTTCGGCCGGCAGCAGTGGCGAATCTAGAAACGATCTTCGTCCCGGGCTAACTAATACAAAACTAAAATAATTTTGTGAAATAGTCTAATAGAGAAGAGAGTTGAGTACTTACGGAAATTAGAAAGTCCAATGTCCAGAGATAGGGGAGGGCCAGCCGACGGCCGGTGGGGGCCGAGCGGCGCTGTCGCGCGCCGGGGAGGAAGGGACGGCTGCTGCTGGGTGCACGCAGCGTGGGGAGAGCGGCGGCTTCACATAGGGGCGCGCCGCGCGCGGGGGGAGAGCAAGGCACGGGCGGCACGCTGCCAGGGTGAGGCTGGTGGCACGGGTGAGCTAGGGTTTAATTGGGCTAATGGGCCTGTTGGCGGGCCATTAGTCTGATTTTTTTGTGAGGGGCTATTGGGCCATATCTGAATTTCTCTTCACTTTAATACAGTAATCAAGTCTCGCCCCGGGGCTATAGCCCAGGTAGCCCGGGGCCCAGATCCGTCCCTGGTCGGCAGATTTTCGGATTGAGCACATCATGTTCCCAAGTGCTAGGATGAAATCGATGTATCTTAATGCCTGATATGTTCTGCATCTTGGACCAGAATGCCTTCGCCGATGGGCACATAAACACAATATGATACACTGTTTCCTCCGATTCCCCACAGCGAACACACCCGCTTTCCTTTTCAATATGCCGTCGTTTCAGCTCCACCTTGCACGGGAGAGCATTATGCATCACTCTCCACCAAAATACTTTTACTTTAGGCGGTATCCCAAGCTTCCAAATTTTCCCCCAAACTGCATTTTCTCCCGAAGAGGACGCTTCGTTCGTCCTTGCCATTTATGCCTCCATCTGAACATTTTTTAGCAGGCGGTAGGTTGAGCGGACTGAATAGCAGCCATGTTTTTTTGGCGCCCATGCAACCACATCTGTATCACACAACCCTCCTGGTTTGATTTTGACCACCTCAGCCGTATCCAGAGATATGAAGGAGCGGAGTACCTCCTCCTTGTTCCATTCCCTAGTACCGGGCACAAACAAATCTTTTACTAACTCTGCTGTCACTATAGCCATCCGACAACACGGCCGAAAATTTTGCAAACCGAGGATCCAATTTTCTTTCCAAATATTCACATTTCCCGGACCAATTCTCTTAACCAGACCGAGCTTCAGCACCTCTTTTCCATGGAGAATAGACTTCCACATTTCTGAACTCCTTTTCTTTTTGGTTGACTCGAGAAAATCACAATTGTGGAAATATTTCCCCTTTAGGACCCTTGCACACAAAGAATTCGGCCGATTCAGCAGTCTCTAACCGTGCTTCCCCAACATTGCTTGATTAAACAACGTGAAGTCCCTAAAACCAATTCCCCCCTGCATTTGGTCCTTGTCGGGGCTTTTCCCACTGGAGCCGTGCATCTTGTGATTATCCAGCGAGCGTCCCCACCAGTAATTGGAGACTGTCGTCGTGAGCTTGCGACAGACTGTCGAAGGGAGTTTGAAGCATGACATCGCGTAGGTTGGCACAGCCTGGGCATTAGCTTTCACCAGGACTTCCCTCGCCGCGCAACTCAGAGATCTTTCTGCCCATCCCCCAATAAAGTGGCGAACTCTCGCTGGGACGTAATCGAAGACCGCCATCTCCCCCTGTCCAGCTTTTGTTGGGAGCCCCAAGTATCTCTCCCCAGAGCTTGATTTGGAATTTGTAGGCTCGCAAGGACATCAACTTTACACTCAGGGGAATTGTTAGTGCTGAAAAACACTGCAGATTTTTGCTTGTTAACAAGCTGACCCGACCCGCGGTTGTAGCAGTCTAGAATATGTGCCACCCGATCTGCACCCCTCTTTGTCGCAGGGGCAAAAATCAGGCAATCATCCGCGAACAAAAGGTGGGAGATCCAAGGTGCATGTCTGCTCACTCTAACGCCTCTGGATATATAAGCCGGTCCCACACCTCGCAACAAACTCAACAGCCCTTCAGAGCAAAGCAGGAACAAATATTGTGATATTAGGTCTTCCTGTCTGATGCTCCTGGTCGGCTTAAAAGAATCTAAGAGCACCCAGTTCACCCGAACAGAAAAGGAGACCGTAGAGATGCATGTGAACACCAGCGAACACCACCTCTCCGGGAATCCCAAAGCTCGCATGACCGCAATTAGATACCTCCATTCCACTCTATCATATGCCTTTGCCATATCGAGTTTAATAGCGCAACATCTGGACTTACCCTTTCTACTTCTTAGATAATGGATGCACTCATACACAATCAGGACGTTGTTCGTTATCAGTCGCCCCGACACAAAAGCACTTTGTTCTTCCGAGATGACCTCTTCCAAGATTGTTCGCATTCTATTAGCCAAAGTCTTCGAGCATAGTTTGTAAATGCAGAACAGAAAGAAACGCACCGAACTCAAAAGTTGTCACATTGAAGCCATCAACCTCGTTCTCCTAAACGGTCTCTCCAAGTATTCTCTCATTTTGTCTGAGACCTTCTGCTGTACAAACCAACAAATCTTCTCTGGTTGGAGGTCCCCTTGAGCTGAGAACAGGTTCATTAAAAATCACAAGCCATTTTCTCCAATCCGGACTGATCTGAGACTGAATTACCCAAATCATCTTTAAGCATCCTGATTCGGTTGCCCGGGTCCTAGCTCACGCCTTTGCCTAAAAGAACGCAGTATTTCCCTCTCCTTCTCGGAGTCAAGAGATCCTCGATCTCTGCAGCTCCATTATTTCTTCCCGAGCCAGGGTCTCCAACAGCTCTGTAATAATTCGGCGCTCGGTTGCAAACGGGCCACGGTATAGGGAGGAATTCCTCTCCATTTCTAGCTCAGAACGTAGCCCCCGAATCTTCTTCTTTACAGAACCAAAAATTTCTGAATCCCAGACCCGGAAGGAGGACTGCAAACCTGAGAGAGCCCTAGCAATTTTCGACAAGTCAGCATTGCCTTCTCCCGGATCCCAAGTTTGTTGAACGAAATTCATATAATCTCTGTGGTTTCTCCACATATTTTCGTACTGAAACAACTTCTTTTGTCGCCACGGCCCACTCCTTGGTGATTTCCTCTCCCTCACCTCCACCAGGATAGCGCAATGATTCGATTGTGCAATTGGCAGGTGGTAGACAGCTGATTCATTCATTTCTTCTAGAAATTTATCATCTCCTAGCGCACGGTCTAGTTCTTTGTGCTATGTTTTGAGCTCCCTTGACAACTTAGGAATTATCTCTGTAAGTTATAATGGTTAATTACGGTCAAGCGTGACTTTTTTCCACTACAAACATCCAACTAATTTTTGACGTATCGTTATTCAAGTTGCGAAAAAACACCCTACCTGCACACATATAACCATGACCTAAAAAATACCAAACTAGAACGTCAGTACAGCCGCGTGTGCCACTCATCATATTGAGATTTAGTTTATCAACTTCTCTTATTTCAGGTAATAGTTTAAACCTTTTGTCGGCTATAGTTCTTTTGACTAATATCCCTTTCAAAAATAACTGATAAGGTTTTGGTGAAATCCTGTTACAGCTTTGATTGTTTTCCTAATGTTAATTTTGATTGTGTGAAACACATTATAAATTTGTAAAAGTGTCGCTAGGTATGAACATTATAGTACACCATTGTTAAACTTTATAGGCATTTGCATCGAACACAACACAAACTACCAAACATATGTTGAACACTTAAACTCCTTCCTCATGTGCGTCTAGCTCAACCTAACACTGTAAAATCAAAGTGTGTTTGATTCTTCATTTGATGATGAACAATTGGCATTTGGGATTATTTGTGTTTTGTTATTTGGAGTTTTATTAAGTGGTTTTGGTTTTCGGACAATGAACAGTGTTCGATCGGCCGGGCCGATCGGGTTTGGTTTGTCGGTCGACCGAGGTGTACGGACGGTCACACGGGCGCTGGTCGAGCCGGCCGAGCAGCAAGTTGCCGATTTTGATTCGGTTTTGGTTTCGGTTTGTTTCCTTGCATATACATGGAAGTTTCGTGTTCCTATGCACGTGTCTGGTTGTTTATGCTAACAATGAGTTAAGTTTGGATAGCTTGTGCTCGGATATGGTATTCTTTGTTTAATTGTGTGCAGGTGCTTTTTACGCCTCAGGAAAGTGTCGCCGGTGATCGAGTTGGAGTCAACTTGGAGATAAGGTGACGTCCAAGATTGGGATCATGTGAGATGCTGAAGGGTAGAGATTAATGCACATGATTGGTGAAGTTTTCATATGGCACACGATGGAGATATTGTGTGAGTATGAAAAATGGAATTTCGGTTTTAGAAAGACCGAGTTTGTTACGTTTGTTTTATGTAAAGTTTGTTTCTTGTATGGGAAAGTTTCCTAGTGGATTAGGACTTCTTGTATGAGTAGGATTCGTAGCTCTTGGCTGCGGATCTTGGGTATAAACAGTGAGGGAAGGCGTGGCCTCTCAGTATCGCTTTGAGTTCAAGTTTTAGAGTTTTTCGAGTTAGGGTTTCAAGTTTAGCTTGAGATTTTGTGAGGAGTGCTTTATTTGCACTTTGTAAACACAGAGAGTTTCAATAAAGATCAATCTTCTTGATAATTTTTTGTGTCTTCTTCTTCGGTGTGGCGGCTTAACTATTGGTTGAACCGGATCTACTGTCCGGTCAGACCGCAAGATCTACTGAGGTCAGACCGCGCCTTCTTTCCGGTTAGACCGCAAGCACATCGGCGGTCGGACCGGCGGGCATCGAACTTCATCGGCATCGACTGCATCGAGCAATCGGCTGAGACGATCGGCTAGGGCGGTCAGACCGGAGTTCACTTGGCGGTCAGACCGGCCGAACAGCACAGTCAGACCGGCGCGACACCTGCGGTTAGACCGGCTTTAGAAACATAGGGTAAATCTAATTTTCGCTAAGATTTATTTTTTGGTACTCAACCATTCACCCTCCTCTGGTTGGCTTTTCATTGGGTATTCGATCCTACAAACACGACCATGAGACGGGTTCAAACTTATGCTCAAAACAACCTCTTGTAATATTTTCCCGCTCTGCTCCGTCTCTATCCCTCGCTCTTTCATGCTGCCTAATAAAAAGCCCCTACCTGAGACAAGTCGTGGCCTAAAAGATGTCAAACTAGAGTGCCCATACAGCTGCAGGTGCCTCTTGTCATGCCGATGACTCCGTTCCTTCCATCTTCTCCCGACGACTCTACGGAACAAATCGAGATATGTCTACGGAACAAATCAAGATATGTCTCCAGGCCTCCCACATGACCCTCTCGCCAGAAGCAGAGAAGGAAGGTGAGCACAAAAGTCTAGCCCCAAAACTGAAAGGTTTTTGGTAGGGAGGGGTTGTATCAGGGTACGAGGGTATCCTTTGTTGAGAAAGTTTGAATTTTTAGTTGGCTCCATATTTGAGGAAAGTTATATCTAGATCGAAATGGCTGCAAAAATTGATATTATACTATTAGTTTTCTAGGATGAATATTGGCTTTTTGTCTGCTTTGATCTTAGGAGAAAATCAAAACTTTCCAGATCTAAATATAAGAAAAAAATTATAGATCCACACGACTATGTGAAAGTGATTTTGAGATTTATACTTTTATAGGTAATATGCATTTATAAAGAAATATATTTCAACCAAATTATAGTAAAAAACAACATTATTCATCTTCTTTTTATATTGAGACCTCGTTTCTTGACTATCCTAATTTTAAGGGGACGTTTGAGTCAGATCTTTGATGGGTAAATATCTTCATTTTAAAACTGAGTTTAAGTTTTAGACGAACTACTGTTACCGATAGTGTGGTCGTGTGATTGTGAGAAACAAATCATACAAATTCTTACTTTGGCAGAATTAATGGTAGCAGAATTAATGGTAGACAGTTAAACAACCTCTCAGCCACGTTTATACCGAATACACGACTCGACTTTCTATGTTTTTGTCAACAATCACAATCTTAAACGGCTAATTAGCTTTACGTAAAAAACATAATCAATATATAATTAATTAAATATTAATATATAAAAATTGATAAATAAATTTATTAGATTTTAAAATATTTTTTATATAAAAAGTTTTCGTACGAAAATAGCGAGATGTAGATTATTGAGAAGAATAGCCTAAAACTTTTCTGATATATAGTCATGTAGAAATAGACCGCCCGAAACACGGCCAATATTTCCCCTCCCCGCGCCTCGCGTCGCCCTCGCCTCGGCCCAGCGCGCGCCCGTTTCGGACTCGTGCTCGAAACGCATCCCCCTCTCTCCTCTCTCCGTAGCGTTCCCCCTCTCTCTCTCTCCCTCCTTCCCCTCACTCTTCCGGAGAGAGAGAGAGAGAGAGGTTTTTCCTGCTAGGGCTTTGTGTAGCGAGTCGCAACGGGCGCCTCCTCCGCCGCCCTCGACTCGGTGCCTCGCCGCGGTGGCCGGTGCGGCGCGCGCTGTCGCCTAGGGGGAGGGCGGCTCGCCGGTTCCCTAGCCTGGGGACGGCGGCGCGCCGAGGGTGGCGCCGCGATGAACGTCCCTATAGTCGGTGAGTTTTGTTTTCTCTCTCGCATTTTGCGTGGGGGCGGCGGGATGGGTCGGGGACGCGGTGATTGGAGCGATTCGGGGGGGAGGTCCGGTGTTTGGAGGATTTGTGCGGCGCTCGCGCCGATTTGGTGTGGGATTTTAGGTTTTTAGGGCTGATTTTTAGGCTTTTAGCCCTAGTTTCTCCTCTCTTTCTGGTGATTTTGGAAACTTCTGGTCTGTTGCTAACACTAGCGAATATTTGTGCTATAGTTACGCTTTTGTTGGTTTCTGTTTCATGGATGCATTGAAATGAAGTGGTGTTCAAGATTTAGGATCAGATTTTCAATTGTTTTGCTTGCCTAAGATGACGCTTGTCTATAATATTCTCGTTGGGTCTTGTTTAGTCTGTGCGTTGGAGGATTCGAGAAGATTTGCAGTAGTTGACTATTGGTTAAATTTGGGAATACACTGCTGCCTTTACTAGTGGCACTGCATTTTTCACAAATCCTGAAATTTTCTATTCTGATAATTAGGTAGAATGTTGGGTTAAGACTCAATGAGCATTGTCTAGTTACCTACTTTACCGCTGCAATCACCGGAGCATGTTTTGTGTTTTTTTATGATAAAAAACTACAGGGTAATGTGCTGCAATATATTGACCTCTGCCATGTTATGTTGGTTTAGATCCTTTGCAGGGGGATTTCCCTGAGACGATTGAGGAGTTCTTGCAGTATGGGAGTATGAAATGCATTGCATTCAATCGCAGAGGAACTCTCCTTGCTGGTAATTATCCCATTTTATTCCTGTAACAGTACACTTAAGTTATGCTCATATGTAATCATCTTCTTTTTTTCACATATACTGTTTGTTTTACACGGTGGGCTTGTGATGCATGTCTGCACGATTATTGATAGTTTTAATATGTTTAAAGTTTCTTTAGCTGTTAGCACTTAACAGTTAACAAAGCCATTTCTTGTAGCCTGAAGTAGTTTCTCTTCTTCATTTTTGTTGTCGCTGCATTCTCTATTTATCCTGTCATTGCCATAAATAAGGGAATGCTGTGCTTATTCTCTAAGCTAGACATCTGTTTACTTTAGTGGTGCAACTTTTTGTTCTTTTCTATGACTAACCTGTAAGGCCTTGTGATCTATACACTGATGAAAAAACATCATTCATGTTATGTGCCACATTTTTAGATGGTTTAGATCTTTTTTGACAACCATAACTTTTGGTGAACTGCTGCTTTGTACTTGCACACTGAAAGCAAATTTATCCTACAATTTATGTCGAGTGTCTTTTTTCAGCTGGATGTGCAAATGGCACCTGTGTTATCTGGGACTTTGAAACAAGGGGGATTGCAAGAGAACTGCATGATAAAGATTGTACTGCACCTATAACAAGTGTGGCCTGGTCCAAGTATGGTCACCATTTGCTTGCCTCTGCTACTGACAAGTCATTGACACTTTGGCATGTGGTAAATGAGAAAAAGATTGCCCGCATTACTCTTCAGCAGACTCCATTGTGTGTCCGTCTTCATCCTGGTGGTCCACCTACCCCGTCTATTTGTTTGGCATGCCCTCTCTCGTCTGCACCTGTTCTTGTTGATTTAAACACTGGAAGTACTACAGTTCTCCCAGCTTTTGTGACTGATAATGGTAACCACCCTGCTCCTAATTCCCGCAATAAATTTTCTGATGGTTCTCCGCCTTTTACACCAACTGCTGCAACATTTGACAAGTATGGGGATCTGATATATGTGGGCAATTCCAAGGGAGAGATATTAATTATAGATTCAAAAAGCATCAAGGTACATGCTGTAATTCCCATCCCAGGTGGAACAGTAGTTAAGGATATTGTTTTCAGCAGGGATGGCAGATATCTGCTCACAAACTCTAATGATCGGGTCATTAGAGTCTATGATAATCTTCTGTCTGTTAAAGATTCTGGAGAGGAGATGGAAAAAATAAGCAGTAACAACATTAGCTATGAGAATCCATACGAGAAGCTAAAAGCAAATGGCGCGAGCTGCCTAGCCATTTCTTGTGAACTTTCGGATGCCATCGCAAAGATACCATGGAAGGCGCCATGCTTTAGTGGTGATAGTGAGTGGATTGTTGGTGCTTCTGCAAGCAAAGGAGAGCACAGATTGTGCATATGGAACCGATCAGGACGTCTTGTAAAGATCCTTGAAGGTCCAAAAGAAGCTCTTATTGATATTGCTTGGCATCCAGTAGATCCTACAATTGTTTCAGTGTCTGTAGCAGGATTAGCGTACATTTGGGCCAAGGAACATGTAGAGAATTGGAGTGCATTTGCTCCTGATTTTGTAGAATTAGAAGAAAATGAAGAGTATGTCGAACGAGAGGATGAGTTCGACTTAAATGCATATGTAGAAAAGGTGAATGGCAATTCTTTACCTATTTTAGCTGTTAACTCATGCCATAAAAATGTGCATTCAATTTTATCTAAATCTTTCTGTATAGGCTGAAGAACAACTGATAAACGAGGATGAGTATGTTGATATTGAGACATATGATAAGGACTCGACATTCAGTGATTTGGATGATAGCACAATGATGGAGCTCATCTACTTGGCAGCTATTCCTATCCCAGACAGTCCCGATGAGCAGCCAGACAAATGCCTTGGAAGTTCATCGAAGTTGGAAGACAGCAATCATTCTGGTTCCCCATCCTCATTGGATGCTGTACAGAATGGTCAAGCCATTCCTGCAGCATCTAGTCCAATGGAAGGTAAAGGGTTACTCTAATGTAATATTTCATTTCTGTTGTTCCTATTCTTATGCAACTGATAGTATGTAGTATCACATTTGTTTGTTTTTCAAGTGAAATCTACTAGCAGTGTGGTACATTTTGTATTGATCTAAAAAATTGCACAATTGCTTCACTCCAAGGGAACACTGTAGTGCAGTCATCATGGTGAGATATAAATGGAACCTGGTCCTTAGTTTAATTTAAACAAAACTATAGCAGTTCTACACATATCGTCTTATATAGGTATAATGGAATTATATGCACAAGTTGGCAAACCTTATTCAAAGAAAACTACTGTCCATCATATACAAAGTTGCAAACTAGAATAAGTTGAAAGTTTTGCTGATAAATGACAATGTATTTCTAGGCAGGAAGAGAGGATCTTGTTTCAAGCATTGATTCACGATAACTATTGTACTGCTATTTTATCTGAAACATGGGCATCACTCTTAGTTTTATTTCTCCGCCAGTGGATAATTCTACAGCTGAAGAACCAGCTGAAGCTGCAAACTCAAAGAGGAGGCGGAGGCTGTCGGCTAAGGGGCTTGAGCTGCAGCAAGCTGAGAAGGGCAAAAAACCAACAACAAAGAACAAGTCCAACGGCAAGTCCCCAGGGTCCAATGGCAAGCAATTGGAGCCTACTAATGGGAACAGCTCTGCTGTTGATGATGAAGCCACCGAAGACGATGAGATCTGTCCTGTCCATCATTGATAACTTTAACTACTTTAGTTTGTGGAGCCCCTGTTGAGAACAGAGGGAATATTTCTGTGTAGTATGCATTAGAAACGATGGAGGAACTATGTGGTGCGCTGAGGCAAAATGAAATCGTTAATTGAAAGTGGTGGATCAATGTGGTATGTTGAGACTTAAACTCATCCGTGTTGCATTTAGCATTTAGGCCTGCCTATTTCTTTGCTTTCCTTAGATTTCTGTGATCGATAAGGTTTCAGATGACCGTATTCGTTCATGCCTGAGGTGACTGATGGTCTTGTTGGTAGGTTGTTACTTGTTACAGTTAAGTCTCAAGATCACTTGCGCACATGCGTCTTGTGATTTATGTACATGACTTTACAGATGTATTTTCCCCCCGGTTCCTGTTGCAGTCATCACTGCGCCAGGTGCCGGCGCTTATGTTATTGGAGGATCAATGCCTTACATTGATGTCTTAGTGTCAAAGCTGCCATTAGAATTTTATACAAGAATCATCAATGATAAAAAGGTGATACTGCCCAATAATTTTCAGAATTTTTACATTTATGTCTTGATAAATGATTAGTGTCAAAGCTGCCAATAGAATTTTACAAAAGAAGCAATGATAAAAAGGTGATACTGCCCAATTTATTTTCAGAATTTTCCATTACAATCGATTCGCATGCTTCCACTGTTCTACAGGAGGCTAAGCTAAAAAAAAATTGTAAACAAGAGATATATTCTGTACTGAAAAGTTGGGCTCCCAGGTTGCTATATCCGGAAAGCGGCCACGGGCCACTAGCATTTGCT
The DNA here is from genome assembly GCA_019925245.2 of Oryza australiensis. Taxonomy (NCBI): domain Eukaryota; kingdom Viridiplantae; phylum Streptophyta; class Magnoliopsida; order Poales; family Poaceae; genus Oryza; species Oryza australiensis. Next base: position 7,992,066 of record JAIFGZ020000116.1, on the reverse strand, counting down.
CGTCATGTGCGCACCTAAAGCACTTTTTAGTACACAAAAATAATCACTTTTAGTAGTACCGTCTTAGTATGCACTAACCACTTTTAGCCCTGGCTTAGTACGCAGTAACCACCTGCCGATCGAATCAAATCATCGCGCCTTAGCTTTTGCACGGGATTTATATTTGGAGATACGCTCAAATTGCCTGTACGACCGCCACATTCTTCAGTCGATTATTGGGTCAGGACATGCTCGGCACTTGGCTAATCATGCGTCCTTGTCGCCTTCTGTACGTCGCGCCCCTTCCATCAATCCTCTAATCATGATGGTATTGTTCATCTCATCTTATTCTTCTGTTCATCATCGTAGCGAAACTTTACTGAATATTTTTTTCACGAACACATAAATAATTACATGTCAGTATATTAATAAAAGAAAAATTTTACACACAAATCCCATCAAGCTATCTCAAGAGGGGAAGGGGGAGAACACGGATAGAAAAGATAGGAGAGCTATGACGAACTACTTGTCTTCTAAGGAAACGAAAGAATGGGAGATGCTAAAGAAACTAAACACACAAGAAAACACCAAAACCGGTGAGGTCGGCTAACACCCACAGCTGCCCCTCGGAGTGGATGGACTTCAGGGTAACAGAGACCGAAGAAAAGACTAAGTCAAAAATCCTGGAATTTCGCTCTTTTCAAAGCTGCTAGAATGCCAGAAAGATCAGGGAGTCGAAGCCGGAGCAAAGATGCTTAGAAAGAAGTGCTCTGGACGTCGGCCACCAATCCTGGAGGTAGCTATCCTGAGGAGGGAGTGCCGACCAGCCAGAGGGCAAAAGCACGCGAAGCCAGACCTGCCAAGCGAACACACAACCGATGATGATGTGGTTTGCTGTCTCTAGGTCCTGTGCGCAGAAGGGGCAGACCGAGTGGCTATCGATGCCACGCTTATGGAGGAGATCAGCTGTCCAGCAGCGTTGTCGAAGAGCGAACCAAAGAAAGAATTTGCATTTGGGAGGATCCTTCGCGCTCCAAAGGAGGTCCGCACAGGCGAGGGGCACTGGCCAAGAAAGAGCGTCTGGTAGACCGAACACGCCAAATAGCGTTGGTCACTCGTCCATCACCAGACTAGCCGAATAGCGTTGTTTCAGACTAGCCGAATAGCATTGCTTCACTGAATTTTCAGATAGGAGTTCAATTTTCGTAGGAATCTGAAAAAAAATTCCTACAGTCAAAATGGACCTTAATGGTTACTATTTAGTACTCACTATCGTTATGATATGGATGTATTTTTAATAAGAACTAATAAGATAGGAATTGGTGTAAAAAAAGATAGGAATTTGTTGCTAACCTCAGTCTCCTTGAGCATGTGTACAATGGCGTACATGTGTGTTGTGTACATATGGTAGGCATATGCATAGTGATGTGTGCACACATCCTCCATGTAACTGTAAATTATCGTTACAACGGATAATCACATCACATATTGTTGCTCTATTTTGGATTGAAGCAAAACATTTTCCCCCATAAAAAATGATAACATAGCATATATAGCATCGTAGATATGATATAATTTTAAAAAGTGAGGCCTAATGGGTAAGGGAAACTAAAGATGATGATCTACCACGAGATATAAGAAAGATTATATGTCAAGTTTTGAACCTTTACAAATTGGATAATCTTATCATTCTTAAAATATATCAAGATCATATTTTCTAATATAGATTTTGTATTTTGATGTATTTTAGGTATCTCAAAGTATTTCCTTAAGGACCATAATTTTTTTAAAAAAATTGGGTACTTTACAAATTACAACACGCATGTCTTGTACACTCATGAATCGCGTGTGCTAAATCTCTAGTTCTATCTTAAAACCTTTTGCATTTGCACACCACGTTCCAACTATGAACTATGCCGACATACACATCTAAGAGCAAAAACTCTTGAAATTTGTTAGAGCTCAACATACACTTCAATGTGTTCGTGGTTGTTTCATTTTCCATTTTTGAGCAGGCTCTGTATAATTCAGTTGAGATTAGTCAAGTTCAAACTGGTGAAGAGGAAAACACGACACCCTGTTATTTCAAAGGAATTGATGTTTTTTAAAACTACGCATACGCAATATACATGAACACCATGCTTATATATTCATAAATATATCCTCTAACATACTCTACCATCTGTAAATATGCCTCGTTAAAATTCTATTCAAAACACTCACGTATATGTAATATTCGTAAACAACTCCTATAAATACAATAATACACTCAGAACTCTATCATCACACCACACTGATGCTTCCTCTATAATTAATTGCTTTTAATGCATGACTTCCAGATTAATTTTGCAGGAAGCTAATAATTTCTTCTAAAATTCTCAAATAAAGCATTACCTCAAGTCATGAATACCAAACAATTAATAGGATGTTTCCATGAATCAAGTAGGTCAGCTGCCCTACCAATTCAATGGCGAGCATTCTCACATTGACAACTTCTTATTTGCAAGAAAATAACAGAAACCTAGCACAAATACGGAAGGTGTTATCAATGGCAACATCATTTGATCACGTGAGTGAACTACAAATGCAAGGCTAGAAAATATAGCTAACCAGCGTCAACATCAAATTAAACCACTACCCCCATCACTTCAACTCAAGCTAATGACTGCAAGTCTGCAATTAAGCCTGATCGAATGGCTGAATCATGATCAATAATCCCTACTGATGATCAGTGAACTAGCTAGCTGTCTCTGTCTACTTGTCTTTCAATGGATCGAATTAGGATGATCATGAGATGACATTTCACTCGATCGTCTTCTTCCTCTGTGCTAATCTCCTCCAAGCCTCGTCCGTGATGATTGGTAAACCCTTACCTGCTTTAACAAGATTAGCCACTTAGATCATCAGTAATAATGTAATTAATTTTAGAATCATGATTAACCATGCATAACATGTACATGGAATTGCATAGGTAAATTAAGCTCGAGGTTAATTACTACCTGACTTAAAAAGCTTCACTTCTTTCTCAGCAAATTCCTCCTCGTCGCTTTCATCACGATCGCCGTCGTCGTCGTCGTCTTCCTCGTCGTCGCTGCCGCCGTCGTCTCCGTCGCTGTACTGCGGCATGCGATCATCCCTATCTACCTTGGTGCTACCGTTCGTCGCCACGGCGGAGAAGAGCCCTGTCAAGCTCATCTGCTTACTGATCATCCTCGCGACGCAGTACGGCAGCTTCGGGTTCCCGCCGCGCGCCGCCGCCGCCGCAGCCGTCCCGTCCTTCCGGTTGAGCCACGCGCCGGCGAAGGCCAGGCAGTCCAGGAGGCTCTCCCTGGCCATGCCCTTCATGTCGTACGCCTGCGCGCGACGCCACAGGCTCCTGGCGTGCGCGTTCGCCACGGGCCGCGCGAGCGACAGCGCGCGCGTCGCGTCGCTCACCGCCGCGTCGGCGTCGCGCCGCGCGAGCCGGCACTGGGCTCGGTTGCTGTGCAGCACCAGCCGCTCCCGCCTCCTGCTCAGCGGGCACAGCTCCAGCGCCTCGGTGTACAGGTCGATCGCCTTGTCCACCTCGCCATGCCAGAACATGTCGTTGCCTTGCCTCTTCTTCTCCTTAGCCATGATCCTTCTCTTGAACAGCTCATCCCTAGACAATGCGTCTTCTCTCCCTTTCCTTTCTACCTGCACTTCTCTCAAGTTGGCTATCGCCTCTTTTGCTTCCATGCAGAGGTCACGGCCATGGACAAGGTCGTCGTCGTCAAGAAGCAGTGCAGCTGTTATTGCATTGCCGAGCCGTCGCCTTGGGCCGAGGTGCCGGAGCTCGGCCAGGTCGACGAGGCGCACCGCCGTGGCGTCAGCGACTGCGTGCCAAGTGTCACGGTCGTCGAGGAGGAGGAGCAAGCAGTCGATGGCCATGTACTGCCAGTCATCGGACGACCGCGCGAGGTCGCAGAGGCCGGAGAGCGCGTTGCGGCAGGCAGCGATGGCACCGCGTCCGACTGCACTCCTGCAGAGAAGGCGGAGCAGCCCGACGCCGGCCGGCGAGTCGCCGTTGGCGAGGCCGCCCCACATCTGGCACAGCTCGCGCAAGAAGACGGGGTCTTGGCATATCGTGGCATGAGATGACATGTCCCTGGACGCGAAGCAGCTCAGGAAGTAGAGTGACCAGCACTGGAGCTGGCTCGCCCATTCCTCTGCCTTCCGTTCCTCGTCGTCGGTGAGCACGCCGCCATCGAGCCCGCGCGTCAAGAGATCGCGCTGGTACTTCGGCCGCTTGCTCGGCGCCAGTGCGACGAAGCTCGCGTATACGTCGCCGACGCAGGTGGACGTGGCGTGCACGGCGAGCGGCACCGCCTCGGCGGCGTATCGTGCGACGGCCGGGAACGTGACATCGTAGCTGGCGAGGTGGCCAAGAGCACGCGCCGCCGCGCGCTGCTCGACCCACGTCATGGCGCCGCCGAGGAAGGCAAGCAGGGGCCGCACGGCGCCGGCCGCGACGGCCAGCTCGGCGTGCGCGGAGGAGCGGATGGTGTACGAGCCGATGACGTGTGCGGCGTAGTACGGCACGTACACGTTCTGGCCACGGCAGCGCCACTCCACGTCGGCGAGCGCGCGAGCGAGGAGGAGCGACATGCACCGGATCGCGCCGAGCGACGGGAGCTCCGGGTCGTCGGGCGCCGCCATGGCCGCCCGCCACACCGCGCCGACCACCTCACCACATGACTGTCCGCCATCGCCGCCGCCGCGGCTGCCCGCGGCGGCATCGTCATCCTCACAGTATGGCAACTCCCGGAAGAACGCGGCGAGACTGGCGCGGCGGAGGCGAGCATCAGGCTCCTTGATGGCGCACAAGAAGCAGTGACAACCTGAGGTAAGGCTGTCTTCTTCCTCCTCCTCCTCCTCCTCCCCCTCTTCATCCTCCTCGACGATCTTTGCCATGATCTTGCCCTTGCTCTTGCTGCTACCAGATTGCTGCAAGCTTCTGGTATTCATCTCCATTTGCGAGCTAGCGTATGCTTCTTCTGCTTGTGCAAGAGGTAGAACAAGCAAGCAATGAGTGATAGAAGAGTAGGGTTTTGTACAAGTAGTGAGACAGGTGTTATGCTAATATACAATTAGTCAATTAGGCAAAGGATTATATATGCTCTTCTTAACTTCTTTTCATGAAAGTGCAGAGCTAGAGTGTTCTTTTATATATGTTCAACAGCCTGAACAAATTGCTTTTCTCTTCTCTTCCCGTTACTGATGCTCGAAGTTAACCTGAAACTGTACTTATAACCTGCATATAAAGACAGAATTACAGAAACACATACTCCAGTTCATTCAGTACGAGGTAGCTAAAAATTTTGGAATGTTTCAGCAGATGGCAACAGTGTCAGAGATCCTAATTAACAGCAGAATCTCTTTGAGTCAGACAAGTCACTCTGTCATCAGTTCAGGATTCAGTAATCAGTACCTGCTTCCTCTGCTTGTCTGGTTCTTATACAATATTGTGTAACTTAATTGACTGAAGCTTGATTATCATGGCATGAACTAGGGCTAGGCGTGCGTCGACAAAGATTTGGCATCGGTTGCTTTCGCTGGATAATTGTGTCCATGCATGCACTTAACCACGCTCTGCAAACGCTAATGGGATGTCATTAGCGCTGATAATTCGCCGGGTGGCGTGTCTAAGGTCTAAAGTTGCGGCTGTTAAGTGTTAATCCCCCCAACAAGCAGCCTAATTGAACCCAACCTGAAGGCTTTCTACCCGGCAAAACACTAAACAAACCTACCCGTCAGTTTTCACTCTGCTAATTAAGCTAGTTTTGGCTAATTAATTAGCTTAGAAGCTAGCTGACATTGCTAGCTTCAGCTTTCAACGCAGGCCTGCAGTGTAGTATGTAACTCACACGAATTTTCGACTCTATGATGCTAAAAAATGTTAAGCTGAAAATTATCCTGCAGTCAAGGCTAATCCTTTTTAATTTTCTGAACCTGCTGAAGTCTGAATTCAGTTTCTGCATACCATTCTTTTTCTCTGTCTTTCTGAAAGTGCCATCCCCACTCACAAAGCGAACACTGATACATAGCAATTAGCAAAAGCAATTTGTGGTCCTTCAAGTGAGGAGTACAGTTTAAATTATTTAATTTTGCATCCTGCGTCCATGTTGCAGGCTGCCTACGGAGGAAAAAAAGGGGAAGAAATTCGAAAAAAGAGGCCCCCAAAAAAATGAACTTTAGGCCCAAGCTACTGTACTAGCAGGAATTCAGATAGTACGTGGCAAACTGATTAAACTATCCTGTGGGCAAGTTACTCGGGCAGAACAAACTGCTTAGGAGGCCAATGGCAAGAGCCGCCATGGATACTCTATTGAGAGTTCCCATGTGGCCATGACACACACACACAGCTTACAAACCACCTGCCGAGGAGAAGAATGATCTTGGGGATCTCAAATTAACCCGGCAAATCGATCGCAATTCGCACATGCATGCATGGTAAGCAGTTAAAATAAGGCGCAATAAGAGCACCCGACGAAGAGCGAATTGTATTTCATCGTTTTTTATTAATAAAGTTACACTTTAGATCATATTATATATATATATATATATAATTTGGACCAGTTAATTTACATTTATTACACTTTGAGCCAACATAACTCTCTTCTCTAACCATGTCAAGTCTCTCTTCAGACGAAGGTGTGGCCTGCTGCATGCACATAGGTGGAGGAGTTCGTCGGCATGTCAGAGTTATCGTGCTCGAGATTGTTGATGTGTTGAAAAAGTGGTTTGGGGTGGTTCAAATTACAATAAAAACAAAATTAGCTAGTGCAAAATGAAAAGATTGGACAAATGATAGTCCAAGTAAAACTTTACATGGCTCAAAGTGTAATTCACTCAACTGAATATTAACATGTATTTACAGTTTTTGAGATGTACCAATAGGTACTTTTGACGCGAAAACATTGAAAGTGACATATGTATAGGAACATACCGAGCACTGCATGTGCAATCTGCAACAACACCGAAAAGATGCATAGATATAGAAATACATAAACTTACAATCAGTGGATCGGAAGTTCCGGTGTGGGTAGAATTAATTGAATGCTTGTCCAAAAGGAACCCACCAAAATAAGAGTGTGTTGGTGTGTCTTATGTTGGCCAACAAATCCTACATGATTACATTGTCGTCGTGCACCGTAGAGATGAAAGACAAACGAAAATTTAGGGTTAGAGTGAAGTAATATATTGATTTTATCGATTGCGTGTTGTTTAAATAGGTTAAGTGGTCTTACCTTGTATTTGGGTCGGAATACCTTAAAATTCACTCCCAGATCTACCATAAACCGACTAACTTAAATCGGAAGTTCTAAGAGCATCGGAATGTCCTATTTTCCAAAAAAAAAAATGCTCTCTGTTAGATTAAAAAATACTCAGTCAAAAGTTCTTCCAGTTGTCTAAACAAAAAGTTCTTCCAGTGTGAAGTTGTAATTTGAGGTTCTGATGTTCGGAAGTACTAGTTTTTCAGAGTTTGGAGTTCTCTGTTTGCAAAATATCTCTCAAATGGATGTTCCAATTTATACTTGTTATTCTGATATTTCCATGCAAAACTCGTGATGGTGCTAGATTTTGGCGTAAACAGGTACCAACAACTAGCAAATTGATACATGATTGTCTCCCGGTAAACTGTTGTCGAGAGGACAAAAAATGAGTTGCAAGAACAAGTCACATGGAAGCAACAAACTGGCACGCCTCATGGGTTTTGTCAGGTCGCCTTGTATCTGGAGTCAACGTCAAGCTGATCATAAGCAAATGCAATTATGCAATCATCCTAGTAAAGTTTCTAACCACCTGCGATGACCTGCATGAAGTGATTCAGATGACCCGGAAGAGAAAATGAAGGGGAAAAAAGACCAGAAGAACCGGAGGTAGACAGATGGGGACGTACTGACATGAATTGTTTACGTGTGTTTTTGGCCATGGAAGTCGAGCCAAAACAGAGTGAGAGACCCTGGACTCAGGACTCAAAACACATGGTCATTTGGTCAAGCTACAGCTAAAAACTACGCCATCACCTCTGTTTCAGATTCTTCAGAAACTTCAGAACTGAAAAGCAGTAGCCTAGTAGGCATTCAAGAATCATTCGTATTCAGGCCTCTTTATATAACTAGTAATATAATCGTGTTTTGTAACAGACTAATCTATATAATTAAAAATTGATTAGGTGAATGTATTAAAGATAAAGCATGGTTAGTCTTATGTAATTAAAGATTAATTGGGTGGGTAGATTGAGGAGAAAGTATCTGTACGACGGTGGTTACGTAGAAAGAAAAAGAAGCGCACGGTGAGTAGGGAAAAAAGAACGACTTCGTTTTCGTTTTTACAGTAGTAGAGAAAAAGATTATATTCTTGTTCAAATAAAAAAAAAGTAATTTGGGAGAAAACCATCACAATATAGTGAGCTAGCCGGTCCAGTTCGAACCTTACTAATCTTAATAAATTATGCTACGAGAGATTCTCCCACATTCAACATTTTTTTAAAAATAAAATAAAGGCCATTTGCACAGTCCTACGCGTTATAGCAGTAGTGTACTTTTGACTTGCGTTTGAACCCGGTAGACTTTGGTTCTTCGTTGCATGGATCAGCAACCGCAAATGCAGAACTGGAAATTTGCTTTCGCTTTCAGGGCTCAGCTAACTTGGAAACGATCCAACACACTACCAAGAAATCTTCAAAGCACTTGGTAGTACGTTTCATCTACCATTTCTTCGCAGATAGTACTATCTTTTTCATCTGTACAAATAAATGCAGTTTGGAAGACAACACTCTTGTTGACCGGAGAAGTCACAACTCACAAAGTGTTGGTTGAACCGATCCACGATAGTGGCTGGCCTCTTATCCTCACATCACCCAAAATTTGATGCAAAATTTCAGCAAGACTATGGCTTATGATTTGCTGCTGCTGCTGATGATGATGATGCATGCACAGTGGAAACTTCGCTGAGCTTCTCGATCTGATATTGTGAATTGTGAAACCCAATGTCTGCTTTGGTTGGTTTGCAGGCTGCATTCAAGAACACTAACAGAACAGATGGAGTAACAAATTTGGATGCCTCTCTCCAATGAAGAAGCTTGAGCAACTTGTGCTGTTTACAATTTACAAGACATGACACTACTGCAGTTCTACTGTATACTCTTCACAACTAATTAAATCACACGTAGTTCTCTCCGATGAAGTGGTTGCGGCATTATTTCTAGAAACCAAAAAAAATTGAATTTTGAAGCTTTGAACCAGAAAACGATTTGAGGGTGCTGAACAGCAAAGCTGCGTGGTAACTAAAATACCAAACCTTTCTGGCAGAAACGGCCAATTAATTTGGCGCCAAATCAGTGGCAATCAACTCTGATGCATTACGATCCGCGCGAATGCAACCTCGATTTGGGGAGCAAAAGAACCAAGAACAGTATGTACGTGCACGTACGGCACCGGCAGCAGCTGAAAGCTCCGGCCGCCGTCGATCAACGCAGCACGGGCCTCGTCGGGTCCTCCCGGTCGTCGGGGCTGAGGGAGAAGACGTCGACGGGGCCGTCGGTGCCGTCGATCTCATCGCCGTGGCCCTTGCCGCGGCACTTGTCGAGGAAGAGCACGACGACGGTGATATCGTCGTGGAAGTGCCTCCTCTGGCCCTTCTCGATCGTCCTGATCCTCTCGTACTTCATGTCCTTCTTCCTCGCCGCCTCCAGCTGCGCCGCCCTGACCAGCCTCATCGCGACGCCCTTCCTCGCGCTGCCGGCCACGATGCCCACGGCGGCTTCGTCGGTGAGCTGCTCCCACAGCCCGTCCGACGCGAAGATGACGAACTGGTCGCCGGGCCTCAGCTTCCGCGTCTTGATCGACGGCACCGCGCTCATCACCGGGCGCCGCAGCGGGAACGGGCAGATCGACTGCTGCAGCATCGGGTTGCTCTTGCATATCTCCGGCTTCTTCAGGTACACGTCGCCGATGGACCTCGACACCTGCATATATACACATCAGAAGGCCAAATGGATCAGCAGCTTGATCTTGCGAGAAAGAATTGATCATTTGATCTTTGGTTAATTATATTACCTGGATGATTCCTTTGATGCGCCATACGCCGTGGGTGTTGAGGACGATGTGCGAGTCATCGGGGTGCATCTCTTTGAGCTCATTGCGGACGTCCTCGTCGGCGACGTTGTGGTCCCTGGAGAGCCGCTCGGCCACCACCCTGTTCTTGCCCTTGCGGCCGTGGGCGGCGCCGGCTCCGGCGCGGCGGCCGAGCACGGCGCGCGAGTCGCCGAGGTTGGCGACGTAGAGCGTCCCGTTCTCGATGGCGCCCACGAGGCAGCACGAGCCGACGGACAGGATCCTCGGCTGCGACGGCCACGACCTCTGCACCGTCGCCACGAACTCCTCCTCCGTCTCCCCGAACGCCTTCTCGAGCACCTCCGCCGAGATGCCGCCACTCTGTACCGCAAAATCTGCACGACGAAGCTTGTTAATCTACTTGTGCTGCTCATGAAAAGCTTCGCCGTTTGATCAGGAGATGGGAATTGGGAAGTGACCTTGGATGAGGGAGAAGAGGCGCTTGTTGACGAACCGCGCCGCCTCGGGGCCGCCGTGCCCGTCGTACACGCCGACGAGCGTCGCCGCCGGGGAGACGAACACCTGCGCCTGGTCCTCCAGCGCCTCGTTGGCCTGCGCCACGGCGACGGAGTAGTCCCCCGACGCGTGCGCCTTCAGGGCCACGTCCCACACCAGCCCGTCCCCCACACTCCCCTTCCGCGCACCACCATCACCACCACCTCCTCCTCCGCCGCCGCCGCCGCAACAGCAGCAGCACGGCAGCCACCGCCGCAGCGCCCCCATGGCAAGCGAGGCAGCAAAATCGACGACGTGCGCTCGGACGTACGCTCAGTCAGTCGTCGTCGCAGGTTTTTTTTTCTTCTGGCTTTTCCTCGCGCGAAGTGTGTCAAGTGAAAGTGAGTGATCGTGCGCCGTGCGCGGTGGTGTGGGTATAGGCGGGCGATGCCGATGTGGGCGCGTGTTTACCGGTCGGCTAAGCTTTAGCCGCGGGAGCACGGCACGACGCGGAGACGCGGGACTAACGGTAGGGAGACGCGTTTGTTAGCTAGCCAAGCTAGGGCGCGCCGTAGCGCGGGCGCAACGCAAGCAAGGGATGGAAATTCCCGACCAATGGAGCGTCATTTTCGTATAGGTGGCATCCTTTTTCCGGCCGTTTATCTATATTCAGTTATGGTGACAATGGATCTGTCCTCACTATCCTTTTATCATTAACGTCTGGTTTCCTTGATGCAAATAAAACTTTTAAGCTCCCTAATTCATGTTACTGATCCCTAATTCTTAATATGTCTTTTGATTTCATAGCAACACACGGATATACATAAAATTTAAAATTTAAAGTTCTTTCAACATCATATTACTATTGACACTGAATAACTAAATTGGTAAATATCATTAATTTCTGACCGATGGACCATCGTTTTTTTCGAAAGATGATACTGCCGTTTTCTTCCGCGGGAGCGCGAAGCGGAGAGGGCGTCGTCTGAACCGGCGGAAGCCGATCCGAGTGAACGTGCGACTCGTACGAGAGCTGGGTTGATATCGGGAAGGGCATATCTGGACCTGGTTGACCAAGTATGTAGACTAGACTCTAGTTGTCCTAGCAAGGAACGGGAGAACGATTTGCTTACGATCCCGCGTTTTGCTTTGCTTTTGCAGTTTGCAGTGTGCGCATGTTGTGAAAATGAGCAAAAAGAGATGCTGCAGTATGAACGGTTTTTGGAAACAAACCTTTCCGGTCCTCCCACCACTTAAATCTCGTCTCATAATTTAACACATAACCACTCGTAATTAAAAAACCAAAAAGGTTAATTATCACATACTCATTTAAATTACTCATACAAAATATCGAACAAACGAAGGATTTAAAAATTAATAATTTAGTAAAGAGATGATGCTAGTTAATTGTATAGTATATTAAAAGATAGTTATGTCTTAGTTTTTTTAATGGATGGGGTAGTATATTTGTTGTTTCTTTGAGATAGGATTGGGCATTCGGGTAAACCCGAAATTTCGAGTTGGGTATTTTGGGTTTTTCAAAATTCGGGTTTTCAGAAATGAAACCCGAAATATAACCCGAATCCCTTATTATCCGAAATTTCGGGTACCCATAATTTTGGGTTTTTGTTTCGTAATCCGAAATTTTAGCGTGGGACCTACGGTCGTGACGTTTTTCCTTTTTCTCCCTGTTTCTCCTCCCCTCTCCAGCTCTCCATCTCTTGCCCCCTTCCCCAATCCCCAATCTTGCATCCAGGGTGGAGGTCGGAGGGTGTGCAGCTCCAGTGTGGCACGACGGGCAACGGCGGGTGGTGCGGGTGGTGTAGAGCTCCAGGCTCGCTTCACCAAGCATGGCCCGCCGGCGTCTGCTCCTTGTTGTCGTCATCGTCCGGGATGGAGACGGAGCGAGCCGGCGTTGATGGAGATGGCGAACGTGTCTACCGCGACGTGGGGGAAACGACGAGCACGGTTGTCGACGTCACCTGATCCAGCGGTCGACGACGAGTTCTGCTTGGTCGGCGCCTCCGCGACGGCCTTGGCGCGGCTGCGGTGAGCCGACAACGGCGGCGACGGGTCGAGGACCGAGGGGGCGAGGGGCTGGCGGCGACTGGCGACGGGCGACGGGCCGAGGACGCTTGATCCAACGGCATCGGCGGCAGGCGGTGCGGCGGTGCGCTGGCAGTGACACACATGGTGGCTGGGGATAGGGAGTAGGGTTAGGGATTTGGTGAAGTATTTCGGGTTTTTTGGTTGTTCGGATACCGGGTGTTGCAACCCGATTGTATCCGAAATGAAGTCGGGTTTTCAGGTTTACTATCCGAAAATATTTTTCGGGCTTCGGATTTTTTGGGTTTGGATTTGGTTTTTTCGGGTTTAGGCTTCGGGCTCGGGTTTTATGTCCACTCCTACTTTGAGAGGAGAGGGCAGTTGCTGGATTGGTTTTGACCATTGCAGAGTTTTGACCAGTGTTGGAATATACTACGGCCAATTTCTGTTAGGCCCTCTGGACCAATCCTCAGGCCCAAGGAAATTTGGCCCAGCCGAGAAAGGAAATCCGAACTCAGAAGGTGTTTTTCGGCGTTGACACTGTAGTGGGCCTCCAACTGGCTTGTGTTTGTTGGGCTCCAGTTTAATGCTCACCTTTGAGGTCGTGTCGAATGGTCCAGCTGTTAAGGCTTTAAGCATAAGGATGCGTTTTTTTTATTTTTTTCGTTACATATTTTTAAACGGTTAAACAGTTAAATGATATGTTTTATATAAAAATTTTTATATAAAAATTACTAAAAATATAATAAATTTATTTATCTTTTTTATATATTAATACTTTTAACTTTTTTTATATATGATTAATTAGTCACTTAAATCCTCCTTTTCGAACGGACAGCCGGCCAAGATAAAAAAACTGATAGAGGCCCACGCTTAAAACTAAATGATGACCTTAATGACTTATTACACGGTTGTCAGTCCTAACGGGAAACAGGTTCATTCTCTTCATTTGTAAAATGAACACGTGTTACATTTAGTATTTTTTCTGTCTTAAAATATAAAAGTTTTTAGATGAATAAAACACATCATCTGATAATAAAAAATCAGAATATATTTTTTTAGATTTGTTGTATTAAAATGTTGTCTCATCTATCCAAAAGCTATTTTAGGATGAAGGGAGATACGAGAGATACGAAAAGTTTAACGATAATCAATTTGGTATTGTCAAATTCAAAGTTGATTCTGTTTTATAAAAGTTAAATGGGTTGCAAGCCTGTTACCATAAACAACGCTGCAATACTATCTTCGTTTTAAAATATAATATATTTTGTCAATGTAGTGTTTGGTTTATGTTGGATTCTGACCTCTATCCGTATGATATTTTTCACTAAACTTGATCAAATTTCATCGCTCATATTTGAATTCCTGAACACATTTCAAAATTTCACTCGGAATATACTTTTCTAAGTTGAAACCTTTTTCAACCAGTTTTCACTGTGGTTTTCGTTGAAAACATTTTTCTTCAAGGTCACCAGGGAGAGATTCCTCACTTAATTAACATTAGATAAGGAGTTTAGGTTACAACTTTGATCCAGAATGGAGGGGTGAGGATAGCAGGGTTTTCCACAAGTATATTACGTAGTGGTCTTCGGCCTTGAGCTTTTCATCCCATAAAGTTATATCTTCGACACATTTTTATAGTAACCTAAATGCAGACGATGCCTGATTTCAGACAACAACTTCGTGACGGCGGTTTCATAGTCCCAAAAGCAAAGCAAGAAGAACATGTAGAAATGCTTCTTCGGAAGGGGCCCGTTGGGATGGGGAAGATAGATGAGAGCTAATTCATGGAAGTCCACGATCCTCATCTATACTACGATTGCTTACAAGAGGACCTTCATAGGGCATTGGAGACAGATATGGATGTTTCTTTAGGATTTTGACAGAGATCACGGAGAGCGAACTGCGCTACATTCTTTTTTGTCAGGTTGTGCTTGGTTGGTAGTCGCTATTTTGCAAGTAGTCAGGCAAAAAACTTGATTCGGAAAGAGATTGCTTATTTCAGATGAAGTGTCGGTTGGGGCATGTCGATCGTGAGGAAGTGTACTCATAGACATATCTCAAGGACATAATGCGTGGCTGTAAACTCGACTTCGATCGACGGTCATCTATTTTCGTTGATAGAGAGATCGACGTCAGGATGTGCTGCAATTCTTCCACTGTTGGCTTGTTGTCATTGAAAAACGAGGTGTCTAAAGCCCTTATATATTTTCGTGAAAAATATAAACATGGTTCAATTGTTGCAATGAGAATAGTCACGGACTAGAAATTATGGGTGCATGACTTTATCTATCAAGATCAAATCTTGATGTTCACAAATATTACAACATATAAGTGAGATTTTAATATGATTTTAGTAAGATCATTTTAGTAACATCTGTCAAGTATGTAATGGCGTGTGTGCGCTGTGTAATTCTTTAAAAAAAATAACGGACAACTCGCGCAGCTGCAGGAGCTGTGCACGCTTCTTTAGTTGCGAAACCGACGGGCGCGAGGGCATGACTCATGGCGCAGCGGACCCCTTTTCAGCGGGAAGCCGCCAAACAACCCGCTCCCCCACCGTGACCTGATTGATATAGCGACCCCGTCGCGTTCAGAACTTCCGACCCGACCCCACCCAAAAAAATCCGATCGGCCTCGCCGCGCGCGCCGGCCACCGCCACCGCCACCACGACCACCATACTCCCTCCCTCCTCGCCACCGTCGGCTCCCTCGCCACAGGCGCCGTCGCGGCGCTCGCGGCGGCGGGGGCGCACGCGGGGTCCCTCCCCCGCGCCCGCTCTGCGGCGGCGGCGGCCATGTCGACGGCCCGCGTCTACGCCGACGTGAACGTGCACCGGCCCAGGGAGTACTGGGACTACGAGGCCCTCGCCGTCGAATGGGGGTAAAAACTGATTCCCCTACGCCTGACCGTGCCACCGTGTTTGTTTCCCCCCTCGTGTTGTCTCCTAGAATAACGTAGTGATGCGAGATGATTTGCATCTGTTTGTGGGGTGCCTTTTTGTTGCTGGAGCGTTGGGGATAGATCAGTAGATGCTGCTTTCGTGGCGCTCTATATGATTGAACTTTGGAGATTTTGTGAGCTGCGAACGAGTTGTGATCGATCGGTGTGTTCTGCAGTGGTGTTGCTCGATGTGGCTATTGGGTCTGGTCATCACTCATCACCGTGTAGCCAAGACAGAGTTACCTGGCTATGACCATACACTTCCTTTTATTTTGGTGACTGTTTAAAGTTTGACAGGATTAGTTGCTAGAGTTTATTGCAGTCGGTGAGGTATACATTAGTTGAACAAATGACACTGTTTTCAGTACTATTGAGGGGCTTTTTTGTTGTGGGTTGTCTGAGTAGATTTGTCATGTGAGCCGCGATGCTTGTCAGAGATTGACGATACAATTATGCTGTTTGTTGTGTGTGCATTTAGAGAACTATATACTACACTACT
Organism: Oryza australiensis; assembly: GCA_019925245.2. Lineage (NCBI taxonomy): Eukaryota > Viridiplantae > Streptophyta > Magnoliopsida > Poales > Poaceae > Oryza > Oryza australiensis. Next base: position 7,976,024 of record JAIFGZ020000116.1, on the reverse strand, counting down.
AAAATCACTCGCAAAAAAATTCATCGAAGGAAACCGTTTTATCTCAATGCACGGCAGGAAGTAGGTTTTAGTGAAACAAAGCAGACTTGCACCAACCAATATGCCTAACTGGAGAATAGACAGCATATCCATGACCATCTATTTGTTATCATAATTAAAGAATGTTCTTCTATCTATCGAATATCTGACAATTTTAACTGACAACTTGGGGGAATGTGAAGTAAAAAAATCAAACTATTTAGTTTCTTTTAGTAATGCTCTATTACCAATGGATTGTTCCTCTTCATTCAGTGAGCAGGATGATTACGAGGTTGTGCGAAAGGTAGGCAGAGGGAAATACAGTGAAGTCTTCGAAGGAATTAATGTAACAAATGATGAGCGCTGCATCATTAAAATTCTCAAGCCTGTTAAGAAAAAGAAGGTATCCTTGTTTCTTTGAAGATTAAAATATATGGATGTTCTGCTTAATTATTCCAGACGACACACTCAATACTTGGAATAGTTTGATGGATCAAACTCTGCATTGCCTACTTCTCTAAACGTTGACTTGTCCTTGGTTCAATCAGCTGAATTTTAACATCCCAATTCTGTTCAAGTCCATTTGTGCCATTTTCAAATTGTATGGTTGGTGGTACTTTTGAGTTCAGTTAGTTTATTGAATCCAGTTACTAGATCGTATGGATGGTGGTACTTAAGAAGTTAGATTATTTTTAACTGCAGTTTTTATTGTTTAGTTTTTGTGCTCCTTTCCACTACAATGCACGATCTCACTTTTGCTCATTTGTTGGATATTTAACCTCGTTTGTTTTCTTCCGAACTGTTCTCTATTTGCTCATGTGCTTATTAGAATTCTCTGTGCTATTATATATGAGTAGTTTAATTCCTTTTGCAGATAAAGAGGGAAATAAAAATTCTTCAGAACCTTTGTGGCGGTCCAAATATTGTCAAACTTCACAATATTGTCAGAGATCAACAATCAAAAACTCCAAGTTTGATATTTGAATATGTAAACAGCACAGATTTCAAAGTTCTGTATCCGACATTGACAGACTATGACATTCGATTCTACATTTATGAACTTCTTAAGGTAGCACTTCTGTCTTTTATTTAGCTGTTAGTAGGAGTGTTGAAAATTTTAACTCTTTAAAAAAAACTTGACAAACAGGGGGTAAGACAGCCCCCGGGCATTTTGCATAGAAGAAGACCTACGCAGGTTGAGAAAACCCCCCGAACCCCTGCCCCACCCTTACAGCGGCACCGTAGTCCGTGTGAGAACGATCAACGACCTGGGTCGGGCCTTAGACCTGTGCTTTGGCGTGGGATAGACGCAGCCTGAAATTCGCTCCCACGGGGAGTCGAACCCAGGACCTGAGGATTGCTACTGGAGCCACCTAACCAACTCAGCTAGAGGCCCGTTCGCAAAATTTTAACTCTTTTGATGAATATAGTTTTCAATACTTGGGTCTGGTCCTATCACACCATATTAAGCTACAATAAGTGCATGCTAACAAATCAGTTCTTGTGCTTTAGTCTAACAATGATAGTTCGAAGTATTTGTATGTACATACCCCTTCAGAGGGTGCCCATTGATTTTGTATGGACTTAGCTCTTGAATTGTGCTTGTGGAGTTGTGGTTGTTCCAAGTGTAATTAGCTTAACATATTTCACAATGGCATTACGGAAAGGCTATGTCTGGTACATAGTGACTATGATCCAATCGTTGTCTATTGCAATGTTGAGTGTGTTATAGAACTGTATGCATTAATCTGTAAATTGATTAACTTGACTCTCTAGCATACTGACTGTTAAGGCTATGGCCTACATGAGTTTGAATTTGAGTCTGAAACAAATGTTGCAACTTTATGTTCTGCTTGATTAGTCTTTCATGTGTGGTTCACTTATAAAGTTTTTTGCTTTCTTGTTGAACGGTAACACCGAAAGTTTACCTATACTAATTGTTTATGTGAATGTACTGATAATAAAATGCATACATGGTAATTACAGCACATCCTATTATATTCTTGTTTAGTTACTACTAGTTTCTGGATAATTTCCCTTCTTTGGCTTCCGTTATTCAGTTGGGCTTTTTTGGTGTTCATGGATTTAGTAGCCAGGACTTATTTATCTAATCTCTTTTTACTCTTTTTCTAATTGCCATCCTGCTTACCTTCCAGGCATTGGATTACTGTCATTCTCAAGGAATTATGCACCGCGATGTCAAGCCTCACAATGTTATGATTGACCATGAACTCCGCAAGCTTCGCTTAATTGATTGGGGACTTGCTGAGTTTTATTTTCCGGAGAAAGAGTACAATGTTCGGGTTGCCTCGAGGCAAGTTCATAAAACATGCCTTCACGATTCTGTAGCTCTGGCCATCGATGGTGTTCTGTTCATTTAAATGTTTAGCCCATCCTATTAACCTCAAGAAGATATCTAAGTTTCCATTATAGAACATTTTTATATAGTGCTTGGGACTAGTTTAGCTTCCTATTAATTTCATATTTATATTTATGGATTTTCTTTTGTTATTTCAAAAAAAAAATGAGTCTGTTCGGCAGCTAGGCTGCAGCTTCACGCTTCTGATTTTGTGAGTGCAGAACTGTTCGTGCTGGCTGCGGCCGCAGCTCAGCCAGCCAAACAGGCCCAATGTCTGAAGTGACATAACCTTATGCCATCCCTTGTTAGTTGTTACCTTGATTCTGCATAATATTTGTTAGCAAAATAATTTATATGAATTTGCTAATTTTATGGATAGGTGGAATCCATCCTTCTTTACTGGCATTATAGCAAATTTATTGGTTTTAGAAGACTATATAAACCCTTATATTTGAAAATGTGGATAGTTTATCTGTAAACTTATTTCTTTATCCAGATACTTCAAAGGGCCTGAATTGCTGGTTGACTTCCAAAGTTATGACTACTCTTTAGACATGTGGAGCCTTGGATGTATGTTTGCTGGAATGGTGTGTTTGCCCTCCTATGATTATAAAATAATCTATTAAGAATGCCATGGCCTTGCTTCTGTAAATTACTTGCGTATAGAAAGATAGCAACTGTTAGGTGTTATTTACTGTTTTGGATGCAGATATTTCGCAAGGAACCATTCTTCTATGGTCATGACAACCATGACCAGCTTGTCAAAATAGCCAAGGTTTGCTACAGTCATAACCACAGTTGTTTTGTTTTTGTTCACATAGACGCATGCACATGTGTTTATGCTGTGCATTTGCACGTGTGTCTATATATGTCTGCTCTGCTTTCAGCCTGAAAATATTATACCTGAGCATTAGCATAGTGATGTACTATTTATTCCTGAGCAGGTTCTAGGTACAGATCAGCTTAATGCTTACCTGAATAAATACAGAATTTCACTTGATCCCCAGCTTGAGGCTCTGATTGGGAGGTATTATCTCACAGTAGAATATTCTCTTATGCTTCCACTTTATATCACATTTTGGATTAAGAATAGGAATCAAAGTTTCACTTGATACGTTTGTTATTGCTGTACACACAGGCATAACAGGAAGCCTTGGTCTAAGTTCATCAGTCCAGAAAATAGGCATCTTGTCTCCCCAGAGGTTATATCCATTTCCTTCTCTTTCTATGATTTTCCCTTTTCATATGTCATTTCCGCTATCAGAAATATAGGAGTAATCGTCGGCTCGTCACAACAATTATTTGCAGGCTATTGATTTTCTTGATAGACTTCTTCGCTACGACCATCATGACAGGCTTACGGCTCGTGAAGCTATGGTATGTTCCTGTCAGCTATTCATTCACAAGCTAACTCGCCGTTGGTGTGCAATTTTTACCAATTTTTTTGGCCTGGAATCAGCTCCTCGAACGGTGTTGTCCATAATTATAATCTTTGAAAGGTTGTAACATGCCGCTTTTGTTTCCTTGCAGGCGCATCCCTACTTTGAACAAGTGAGGGCAGCAGAAGACTGCAGAATGAGGACATAACATGAACGAACACCATCTGGTGGTGTTGGATTGTACTGGAAAATCTGTCGCAGATTTGCTCCTTTGTTTTATTCTATTGATGCAAAGCAAAAGTTGTGCATGGCTAGATGTAACGCTGTCATGCGCCTTAGGTCCTTTTACTGCTGAAAGGTGCCTAAAATCCTTAAATTTTGAGAGACAGCTTAAACTGCAAAGTCTATAAATCAGATTATCAGAGATAACTGTTATTTCCATCATGCCATGCGCTCGACTCAGTATTAGCACAGCTAGCAGCTGTTCATTTGGGAAAACGTCTCAGTCTGCTGTTTGGTTGGGAATTGGTCAATGGAATTGAAGGATGGGAATGAGACACGGATTGAACCTAAACCATGATTGGTTGGTTTTGTGAGTTTGGTGATTCATGGTTTAATAAAATAAATCCATCATGAATCTATTATATTAATAATTTATTAATGGATATCCAAATGGATCAACTAAATTACTATTATATATTATTATTAAAAAAACTCATTACATATGTGTAAAACTTGGAGCCAAAATTTTTAAACTCGTTAATTTAGTTAAATTTTGTAGAAATGATTTATTGTAAGAAAAAACAACTTTGTATAGCCATTTATACATGTGAGGCCCATGATGTATTACTAAGATTCAAAAATTATAGTTAAATATGTGTAAAATTTGGATCAAATTTTTAAACTCGCGTGCATACTATAAAAATTTGTTAAATTCAGTTAAATTTTATAAAAATAATTTATTATATAGATAAACAACTTTGTATAAATTTTAAAAATATTTATACATGTGAAATCGTTTTGGGTTGAACCCTTTAAACTTAGGTTGTACTTGGTTTGATCCGTTTGATTTATTTATATTTTTGGAACCTTTTTAATGATTCATTGGAGCATTAATGGATAAATAGATGATACCTAACCATTTCTGGAATTAGGATTCTGCGTGTGAATTTCTTCATACGTAAGATGGGCATATCCTCTCTCTCTCTTCACTTCTTGGGTTTGTTTAAAGTATTTATGACAACTACAACTTAGTTTTTCTTAGAGTCAGAAGCCTCCTAAACAATTCAGTTTTTCATCTAAATTCTAAATAAAATCCAAAAAATAAACTTAGAAGCCTCTGATAAATTCAGCATTTTTAGATTCTCTTACCAACCAGCTGCAAACAGGCCCCTTGAGAGAGACGGTATATTCAAGCAGCAGCACAGCATCGTTTACTTGAAAAAAAAAAGAAACACAGAATCGTTAGGGAACAGTACATATGTACACACCACGGCCCAAAATCTCTCGGCTAGTGGATAACATGGGCCTGTTCATCAAGGCCCAACTAAATCCCTTGCATCTCCACTGGGCTAAACCCTAGCAACGTAGCGTCTCCTCCTCCGTTCGCCGTCTCCTCTCCCAACTCGCGCGCCGGCGGCGAGCAAGGTAAGGAGTGATCGATTGGCTTCCTCCACCAGCATCCTCGTCTTTCTCATCCGGTCTCCGATCCTCCGCTTGCAGCGGAGCGAGTCCCCGTGTAGCTCCCGGTTTGGATCGATCCCGGCGGCGGGCAGGATGGCGCTGAGGGGCGTTTGGCAGCTGCAGAAGCTCGTGGTGAACTACTGCGATTGGGGAGGGAGCAGCAGGGGGATCAGGTATAGCTCTCATCCGTGATGATACTACGGGCCTCCTGGATGATCTGGTCCGGCGTTTCCTTTGTTGCGGGAATTGATTTAGATCCGGGAACTGTTGCTTTTGTCTTCGATTACCGCGAGTAGTCTTCGCCGTGCGTCTGAGATAGGTTAAAGCAAAACGAAGGGCTATATATATTGCCCCGTGGGAAAATTTCAATTGTCGCAAGTTAAATTGATCTGCATTTATCATACTGAAATATGAGAGAAATCAGAGCCAGACATTAGGCAGTTTGGCCACAATTTGAGCCAATTATAAGCTGCTTGTTACCATGCTGGGGTCGTGGCTATAATTTTCACATTATATTCTCCCTTTGTTTATATTAATATGCTGCAATTCAAGTATCACTTGTATGATTTTCCAGCTTACACATGGTGTTGTCATTTTGCCAATACTTGTGTCGTTGGAAGTTGATGTCTGAACAATTGGTATTTTGATTTGGTTGCTCCTTCATGAAAATGCCTTTTGGAATTGCAGGGCTTTTATGGAGGCACATCTTCCAGCCTTTAAGGAAAAGAACCCCCACTTAGAGGTGGTGACAGAGTTAGTCCGTGGACAGCATCCTAACCTGAAGGGCATTTACAGTAAGATCTTCTCCCTTGTTTTTTAACCATTGTAAAATTGCAAGAAACTCTATAGGAGCCTTATTGCTGTTACTGATAAGGATATCACTTTCTGGTACTGAATACATCTTTGAGTCCATTCCGAGTAAAATGCCATAGGAGTAAGGATATCACTTTCTGGTACTGAATACATCTTTGAGTCCATTCCGAGTAAAATGCCATAGGAGTAGTTGTCTACCCAAAGTCTCGCCTGTTTGCCAAGATGCAAAACAGCAATAGGCTAATGGAATTGATGTCCGGACATTGATTTAAACACATTATTATGGTTGTACTATGTGATTTTTCTCCCAAGAAACCCTGTTAAGAGGCCTATGTATTTTGAGGAATGCATGTTCGCCACAATTAGTATACCCATCTTGGATGAATAGGTTCATACTTTTGGATGGCTGCATTCCACAAGTTTTCATGATCTCATCCACCTGTGGATTGTTTCAATTCTAAAATGAGTTTAATCCCATTGCAATAACCAAACCAATTTTATTGGGTCACATGTCCCCTCTCTAATAACCAAACAGAATCCTGTAGGATCTGATAGAGACTAGGAATGAGGGTATTCTTTGAACCAAACAGCCATATCATTTTTCTTGTTCCATGATTATTAATGTTTCTTCATTTTTTTACATGGTACAGCAAATGTGTTTTTGAGAAAACGAAGTTTATGCCTCAGTTTTCTAAGCAGCATTGTTCTTGTGCAGAAAATCATAATGAGCGAGTTGTTTGTGTCCGAAATTTAGCGCCTGAGGACATACTATTGCAAGCTACCAGGCTAAGGAATTCTCTTGGCAGGAAAGTGGTGAAGCTGAGAACCAGGCATGTAACAAAACGCCCCAGTGTTCAGGGAACATGGACGACAGAACTGAAGATGTGATCATGTGAGTTGGCCAGTTGGGTTCTCAGACAAGCTGTTGATGTTCTTTGATGTCGTGATTGCGGAACTGTTTCATATGCATGTCAAGAATTAGTCAGTGCAGCTATTCGACTCATCTTTTTAGTTATTACAGTTCAACTTTTTCCTTCTTTTGTTTCGCCCGGTATCTGATAATAACATGCAAACTTGGGTGTTCCTTGCTGGTGTCAGCCTGTCAAATTCTAGTCAGCGACATCATCTTTCATCTAAGATTTGGATGTCTTCCTTGAAGTTGTCACTTGTCAGGACTTTGTCTTAACAGAGTTAGCTCTAAAATGTAAGGTACTAAAATGTGCAGGCATAGTATGTGCGGATTGAGTCGATGCAGTGCATTAGCGCGATTGGTGGTTATGTACCTTTGCTGTGACGCATATGCTCATCGAGATGCAAATGTCAAACTTCGAAGATATCCATGGTATATGGATCAGCAGTTGCTGACCTGCTGTATGACAGGCTAACCAAAACACAGCTTTTGCTTAATAATTAGTTCCTCCGTCCTCCGTCCTAATATAAATGCATCTATAAGATATGATATATCTTACTATGAATCCAGTTGAATATAAATGCATAGTGTAGGATGTGACATCTCAATAAGCAATATCAGCTTGAATATCTAAATGTACTTATATTGGAACGGATTGAATAAAGGATTAAATGTACAGCACGAGATAAAATGACAAGGCGACCACTAAGCGATAGGCACCAAGGCAAGAGCAGGCAGACGGCCGAGCTAGCCCTCACGCCGCCAATAAAATTCAACCCTTCTACGACGCTATAAATGTACGTCATTACTACAAATTTAATTTTCATACATAAAATTTTTGATGCGCTTGGCTCCTCAGAGAAAACATAGAATTTTCCACGGGATAAATTTGAACCGTACATCATCACTAAAAATTCACTTCTCATCTCATCTTAACTACTTTCTCCATCTCTGAAAACAAGTCGTTCCGTGTTTCCGGTAATATCCCATAAAAAGTGTCGTTAGAGTAGCAAACTTGATCAGAGAAGTAGGCCATCTGTCTATTCCATCAAATCATCTGCTAATGAGTTTGGAAAAAATATTAATTGCATGCAGGGGTTCTTTGTAACCTGCTGAGTATACGCTAACTTAATGAAATAACAACCAAATCAAATAAATAAGGGTAATTTGATCATTTTAATATAACACGAATCTTCTATCTATTATATTATTAAAACAAAACAAAGTTTGTCATAAAGATTAGAAATTTCTATATTAATAAAAAAAGAAAAGAAAAGTTAAGTAGGAATACATATATAAATAATTAAAATTCGAAATAAAAAGATAAAAATATTTAAAGAAAAGTCCCTGTGTTCATCGGGATCCTCTGCTGTGTTGCAAGCAACATGGCAGAGAGCTTAAAGTGCATTGGGAAGAGGTCTCTATCATCACGGTTTCTATCAACATGTTGTTACAGTGTAATTTATACTATACATTTCAATTAAAAACAATCGGTGCACTCTTGCTACAGTACCTCGTCGCTGTTTTGTCCTCCTCACATATCACTGTAGGAACAGTGGATCTCTGCATTACTGCAGAGGATCCCGTCCTGGGTAGAACACAATTAGAGATTATTAAAATTCAGAATGAAAAATAAAATAAATTATGAAATAAATAAAAATAAGAGTTTAATTAAGAATATAATTTACAAACAACTGAAATTGGGAATAAAAACATTAGGACTAATGAATGAATACTTCGTATATAACACAATTCGAGATTAATTAAACTTGAATTAAAAATAAATAAATTTAAAAATTAGAAAAATAAAAACAAGAGTTCAACTAGAAATATAATTTATAAATAACTAAAATTCGAAATAAAAAAATAAAAAAGAGCCCATCTTGAACATATCACGAGATTAATTAAAATTTGAAATAAAAAATAAATTCTGAAAACAGAAAAATAATTATAGAGTCTAGGTAGGAATATAAGTTCTAAAGAACAAAATATCATAATGAAAAATATGAAATTTTCAAAAAAGTAAACACAATGATGACAAATGAGAATAAAAAGAGAGAAGCAACGGGTTACGTTGTCGATGAAAAACACGAAGGTCCGGGAGAGTTCTCGCTTAGCTCCAAGTGGTTCAAAAACATCGATGAAAATATGGGCGTGCCAGTTGGTTTGATCCTACAACCAACAAGACATGATAAATGTTAGAAGACGATATCCGATCAGTCGATAGGTCGATGTCGTATCGTGATGAACTAGCAGATGCGATCGAGTCGAATCGGCTGTAAGGTGAAAGATATTGTTCATGAACTAGATTTAGATTAGATATAACCATAAATAATTTTTCTTTAACAAAATAAATCCTACGTAAGACTGAGATTGTTAGAGTCAACTGTTATACAATTATATAATCTAAATAACTAGCCGTGGATACATATTGAAGATTAGACCCAAAACAATCATGATCGGTTGTAAATATAAATAACACATAAAATCTACTTCAATATTTCTCTTAATCTCGAGCGATTACGATAGATCAGACCTAACCGAGACAATATTAATTGCTAATAATCAAGATGAGACAAATTAATAATTATATGGGCTTATATTATAGCCGACAGAATGGTTTAGGCAATTGGATAACATATCGGCTAAAACTCCGATATAACCTTATATAAGACTATCATCCTTAGTTAAATTTGCAAAACATAATATAACCTCAAAAGATCAGACCTAACCGAGACAATGCGAGGTTGATAACAAGCTTAGTGGATTTAAATGGTTGATAAACTTAAATAAGAATAGATATAACCAGTTAAGCAAAATAAAGCATATAACTTAAAACAAAACAATTATACTAGGTAAGGTCGGTTGAAACCCCAATACTACCTTATTGACAATCCAAGATATGTTAGCATTTATGATTCTAAGCACGACTTAGTAAGTCAAACCCAATTGATGCAGCACTAAGTATGAAAAAACATAAAGTCTAAACAATCAAGTCTTTGACTGATTTTTAGGGTGGTGGAACCTTAGCTAATCTAAATCGATAAAATAGTGTAATCAATACCAACAAACCCTAAAGAAGGCCTGACCGATACAAGTAAACAAAGCTATCAACTTAGATTAATTATTAATTAAGATATATGAGAAATAGGCAGATGCATAAGCTAAATTAGAGTGTTGAAATGATGTAAGCACTAATCCCATCAATACAAGCTGCCATGACAAAGCCTTATCCCTTGTTGGAGATCAAAGCCGATGCGGCCCAACTCAAAGCAAGAATTCATCGAGATAAAAACCTAGAAAACTAGGGTGACGATGGGCCAAAATTTTATTAAAGTGTTGTTGTTAACCCCTATTACATGACCTTGAGCGTCTATTTATATCCAAATATACAAACCTGTCCATACTGGATAGGACTCAAACTTCTAAATTACATAAACATAGAACAAGTCTCTTTGGCGGACTCTTACCAAAATATCTCTAATGAATATGACTCATTAATATTCCTAATTAACAAATATAATTGTCTGTAATGGACTCTATCCTTGTTTGACAATAACTTCAAATCCTCGATCTGAGCCGAACTTGAACCCGGAACTGTATCAACTACGTTGCCCATATCGGCTGGCCAAATCTGACTCTGTATCGGCCAATACAACCCTCAACCAATGCATAGTCAAATTTGGAAACTAACTCTTCTCCTGCCAAATCCGCCTCGATTTATTCTTCGACTCCGAGTATCTTGCTAAATTTTATTGTTAACACACATAAAAAAGTAAGATGGTTGCGATTGATGTGACATCTAAACACTATAAACAAAACCCCAAATAGAATCGTAATGATGATTAAGAGGAGGGACGACAGGGAGGCCGTTAAGCAGCGGTGGTTGACGGGACTTCTAAAAAGTAAAAAAATAAACCCCAATAATAATCATGTTCGATTTTTAAAGTCTCAATGACAATAAAGAGGATAAACAACCGGCTTGCCGTAGAGTAGTACAGTGGTGAAGCCGTTGTTGGTTTGGAGACTTTTATAAAGTAAAAAATAAACACAATAATAATTATGTTCGAATTTTAAAATTCGAATGACAATAAAAAGAGGAGGCAACGGATGGGGGTCATAGAGAAGTACAGACGGTACTTCTAAAAATTAGAAAAACAAAACTCAACGAGACAATAAACTCTATGAGAAAGGAGGATGAATAGAAATCGTGCTAGATGAGCAAGCAAATAAAGTGATGACAAAAGAGTAAGGGATAGGAACTGGTGTGGCTTTTAAAAACTATAAAAATAGAAACACAAGATATATATTTAACAAATTTTAAGTAAAATCATATGTAAATTACATAGATAATTTTTATTGGTGTTAGTAGTGCGATGTATGGATCACTCGTCTAGTTTGATTAAGAAGCTTATAATGTCAAAGAATTTTAAGACGAAGGAAATATCAAACAAGGGACAAATAAGAGACTGGGAGTAAAAATAAAAAACTCAAATAACCAATCCCTCAACCAAAACTCCCAGTCCCCTTCCCTTGCCGATAACTTTTTTCAGGGAAAAACATACAGCGTTCTCAGGTTCTCAGAGAAACCGGCAGTGACATCCTCTTCCTTCCCAGTAGCCTCCGATCGACGCAGCTCGGCGCGCCATTTCGCCGAGTTAATAATAGGCCGCGGCCGCGGCCACCACGAGAAAAAAAAAAAACAAACAGCGGCGAGCGGAAAGCAAAACAGAAACGCGAGGGAGTCGTCTCGCCATTTCCGCACCCCCTCCCCCTCCCCCACCTCGCGATGGCGACGTCGTTCGACCGCTGGGAGAAGGACCCCTTCTTCCCCGCCGCCGAGGAGGTGCAGGGATCCGCCGACCGGTGCGTTGCCGTCTCCTCCCCTCATTTCGGGGATTTTTCTTCTTCTTTTTTTCTTCTTCTCCGGTTGGTTTACGGATTGGGGGTTCGTCGTCGCGTTCGTGTGGATCTGATGGTGATTCTCGGTGTGTCTCTGTAGCATGGAGTCGCTGTACAGGATATGGGTGCAGGACAGGAGCGGGGGCGATTCGGGGGCGGCGGCTGCTGCCATCGACGGAGGTGGGCTCCCCGCCGGCGAGCTTCGCCGCGAGCTGCACACCGCGCTCGGCACCGCCAAGTGGCAGGTGGCTTTGTTTGCTCTCTCAATATCCATTTCGCTGCTGTATACTAGTATCGTGCCACGGCCCGATCGGTGGTAATTGCTCGTTGGGTGTTGTGGTGATCTCTGGTTGACGAATGCCTTGCCTCTAATTCTCTAAATTATCAGGTTTCCCAGAAACACAGTTCATTGCTTAGGGCAGGAAAACATGCAATGTGGTATGGTTAATGGTTTGTTTGTTGTTATGAGCCACTGATGTTTGCTCCTTGAAAATCATGGTGTTTACCAATTACGAATTGTGGTAAATGAGAACATTTTTTTAATACAAAACCTGCATTTATGTAGATGGTGTCATTTAAGGTGCTGTCAGCACTGAGAGGAATGTAGTTCCCCTCCTATCTGATCTATGTGATTGTGAGAAGCCAACATTGTCCCAAAATGTGTTGTTTTCAATTTCAGGGATTTTATGTTGAAAATTGCTGGCAAAGGAGTCTAATAGTTGTGTTTTGTTTCTAGCTAGATGAATTGGAGCGGGCACTTAGATCAAACGACAAGGTTTTCTCAGCTGGAAAGGACACAAAAGCACGGCATGATGACTTTGTTGCGGCAATCGGTTGTCGCATACTTGAGGTTGAGAACAATTTGAAAGAATCCAATGTTGCAGAGGGAAGGGGTGCACTAAGCTGGATTGATTTGGATGAGGATGAACGGAATGATCTTGCAGCCTTCCTATCTGCAAGCTCTTTTCAACAGCGAGACAAAGTAGTTACAATTCCATCTGTTGGTGACATTGAAGTGGGCAATAATGCAGCAATGGTGAAAAAGGACATGTCTGCTGACAGCTCCAAGGATTCTGGCTCTGCGGAGTTGAGTTCAGCAAGAGTAAAGGAAGAAACTCATCGTGGGCACAGAAGGGCTGCTAGTGCCCATGCTGATATCGGGTCATGGACTATGTTATCTCCAAATGACTGCGAGAGTGCTGCTGACCTACCATATGATGGCCAGCACCGAGAACCTTTGCTGAAGATAGTGAAAACGTGTGCACTGACGAGTGCCTTGCAATCTAAGCCTAGAACGAAGAAAAAAGGTGGATCTGTTAAATGGGCCGCCGTTGATCAACAAGATGTGGAAGGGACAATCCCTCTGAGTTCGCAGATGGGTCAGGTACATATCATCCTTGAGGGGGCAAATATTCATTGTCCAATAATGCTTTGGTTTGAATATATTCTAGTTCTCTAATGCTGTAAGGCCATATCTTCTGTAGGGATCAGATAGATGTTTTGAAAGGAGCAAGAGCTGCGCAAGTACTTGTGATGAGAGTACATACAATAAGAAACTTTATGGTTGGCTTGGAGCCCTGCATAGACGATTGCAGAGGTCGCAATATCAAATTCGATATGGGCATCCTGTTCAATTAATCGTGTTAGCAGTTGCTTCTCTCTTAATATGTAAGTTTCTTAATTGTTATATATTCTGTTATTTCATTTTCATTGGACGAGCAAACAGAAAACAAAGTCTAGTATTGCTAATTGTGGTATTTGAGTGAACAGTTAGCCAATTTTCTCAGTTTTCTATTACATGTTTAATAGCTTTCGATTTGTCCTATTATACCTTACAGTTTATTCTATTTTGCAGTCGTGTACGTATTCAAGAAAATTTGGTAACCTTTTTATGGGCTCATGATTTCCTTAGAAGTCTCACCAGCTTGCAAGGTACTAGTACCATTTATGCCTGTAAACTGGTGTTGAATGGGTGCCTGAGGCATGAAGAATGATCGGACTGGAGCAGCTAATTGCACAGACTCTACGGAAGTGTGCTGCATCATTTTGTCGTTGGAAATGCTCTGTATTGTGCGTTTCCTGCATGATGCACCTCAAGATCTTGATCCTCACCATGATGGCCACTTGACATTTGTAACGGTGTAAGTGTCTGACTTGGAAAGTTGGAAGAGTGGCGAATTTCCTTTGTGGTATATCTTCTGAACCTGTCATAGCTGGTTCTATAGGAAGAGGTTCTGAAGTGAAATGTGTAAGATACTGGAAGCTAGCCTGGCCGACTGGCCGTCCTAGTTGTTTAGGTACTGGGATTAGAATTTTGCAGCCTCTGGCATTATACTTCTTAGGTTATTACATTTACAGGAGCTATCAGGCACTGTCTCTTGTTGATTGTGCAGGTGCTAAGTGCCAACTCCTTTTCAGCTCAGCTCAACCTGGACTCCTGGACTAGAAATTTTACTGTACATGCAATGAGTCCTTTTGGACCATCCGCTCTTTTTAGGTGGCTAGATGTATTGCAATATTTCTTTTTAGGTGGCTAGATGTATTGCAATATTTGAAACTTCTGATATTATTCGAGTGTTGAATAAAAGATAAAATATTCTTCTTGAATGAATATTTCTTATGCTTTTGCATTAAGATGCTACTAGTAACAATGTTCGGATTCACAACTTGGGCAACATAATCTCAAATCTCCTTCAGCTTGTTCTGCAGCTCAACAGGTAGCTCTCCGAGGCTGTCGCAGCCGGTGATCTCCAGGGACTCCAACCGAGGGAAGCTCATCGCCGCGCCACCGCCAATGCTGACCATCGACGGAAGCTCCACTAGCAGCAGCCTCCTGAGGCAGCGGAACGCGTGCGCCTCGGGGTGCTCTCGCCGCCGCTCCTCCTCGTCGTCGATGTCTACCACGTCAACCATCTCGGAGCAATGGCTCAGCTCCAGCTGCTCCAGGCATGGCAGCTGCACCACCCAGCTCACGTTCCTTAGCTTGTTGCAGTGTGAGATCTTCACCCACCGGAGCGCCGGCAAGAACGCCCCGACGTCCGTCCGCGTCCACCGCACGGTCGTCAGCTCGTGGAGCTCGTCGATCTCGAGCTTCCTGAGCTCCGGGAAACGCCACCATGTGCTGTTGCTACACGTTCCATCCTCCTCGCCGGCGACCTCCAGCTCCTGCAGGCCGGAGCACTTGGCGACAGTGAGCTCGTGCAGGGCCTCGAGCAAGCTCAGCATGGAGGGGCGCAGCGCGACGGACGGCGCGGTCGCCGCCACCCGCGTCACGGTCAGTCGCCGCGTGCGCACGTTGTCGAGGCCGCACAGAGTCCGTAGGCCGGCGAGCGTCGCCACGGCGATCCCGAGGGACCGGACGAACGCCAAGCTCGACGTCAGCTCGTCCAGGCTCGCTCCTCCTCCTGCGCCGCACCACTCGGTGTACCGGCTCGGGCACACGTCGAGGACGTCCAGGCTCGGCAGCCCACGCAGCACGCCGGCGGGGATCGCCGAGAGGCGCGCCGTGTGCCGTAGCTTCCCCAGCTCCGGCGGCACGGACTCCAGCGGCGTCGACGACAGGTTCAGGTAACGCAGCGACACGAGCGTGCCGATCTCCGGGGCGACCTCGCGGACGGCGGTGAAGGAGGCGTCCAGGTACGTGAGCGCCGTCACGCCGAGAAGGAAGCCGCCGGGGATATCACGCCGCGCCGCGTTGTGCTGCAGCATGAGGACGGAGAGGTTACGGCACGGGGACGACGGCGGCATTGGCCGCAGCTGCGCATGGTGGACACCCGCTCCGCGTCGCGCGCATGCTCGAAGAACTCCGTTAGCTTATGCCTCGACCGGAGGGAGACGCTGCCGGTGTGCACCACCCATCTGTTCGGCGCCTTGCCGAGGTCATGGGCGATCCACAGCGCCGCGCCCCTCACGACGCTGTGCAGCTTCACCTCTTCCGTGGCGTCGTCGAGCAGCTCCGTGCGCACGACCTCATCCATCGGCAGCAATTCGCTCACATTAGTACATATCTTCTTATTTATGGCGGGTTCTCATATATCTAGATTTTATAAATCTTTATGACGGACTCTCATATATCTAGATTTTATAAACCGTCGTAACAAAGTCATCTCGAACGGGTCTAAAAAGGCTGGCAAAACTCGCACAAATATGTTAGATGTGAAAAAAACTCAAGCTCGTCACGGATGATAGCTCAAATCACGGCCCGACAAAGATAACCTACGATATCTTTGTCGGGCCCCAACAGAAGCCCATCACCGATGAAACTCATCGGTAACGGACACCAACCTGAGACTCGATTGCGATAACAATTAGGTCCGTCACCACGTTCGGTGATTTTATTTCCCCAAAAACGGCTCAGAAGATTGTCTTTTCGAGTTCGGAAGCTTTTTTTCATTTCTGAGCGTGTTTTCTGAATTTTCCATCGGTCACGTCTTTCGGCTCAAATTTTCTATGGTTACCTCTTGTGCTCCTATGTCAAGAAAAATATAAAAAATAAAAATAAAAAGTTAAAATTTTTCTGTCTTGATCAATAGCAGATCAAAAGAAAAACAGAGAGGGGCAAAAGAGAAACAATATCTAGAGAAGCACATAGAGAGGTGCAATGTATAGATATGAGATTATGTCACTTTGGTGTATAATGGGACAAAATAAATTCAAATATTCATTCTTCTCTATTTCAATAAATTGTATATATGAATGAAAGTTTGAAATATGTAAATGTCATGAATTGGGTTTCCTATGAAAAATTATATATATGAATGGGGATGCTAGGAATGGGAATTGTTGATGAGAAATCTCTCTCACGCACTGGCTTGGGAGATCTGCTTAGCTTCAGTGCAGGTCCTTCTTGGCTGCCTACGTGATGCAGGACGTGCCAGTTGATTTGATCTGTTAATCAACAAGAAAAACAAAGAATATGCGTTAAGTGTTGGGTTAGATCCCCAAGGGATCGGCTAAGGGAATCCATGAATATATATATGCTATTCTAAACCATATTTAAGTCAAGTGACTATAATGGATCGGCTATACCGAGATAGGATCAGCCGCTTAACCCAAATATAGTAAAGAATAATAAATATTTGGCAAAGAATCGGCTAGTACTCCGATGAATCTTATAGAAAGATATCACCCCTAAATCAGACGCATAGCCTAGAAATCGGCTATCGGCTGTCTATGACAAGCCGATTTTGGCTGGCAGCATCCGATAGAAGTGCGATCTTAACATAAGAGGCAGTTCTAATACAAATCTAATAATGAATATATTAAAAAAATATCAGGGCAGATAAGGCCGACTGAAACCCCGGCACTGTCTCTAAACAATATAAATCTATCCGAACAGATCATTGATAGTTCTAAGAACGACTTAATAGTTCAAACATGATACAACATTAAGTATAAAAAGAACAACCCGATGTGCTGCAGCCGATTTATACCTCTCGAGACGGTGGATACCGCATATAAACTAGCCAACCTTTAGATCTAGCCCTATTGGCTGCAAGTTCTTGACAGAACTAGCCAATGACAGGATAAATCTAAATATTGATCTAATTTATATGCGCTATATGATAAATAGCACAGTATAAACTCCTGATTCTAATATGTCATTGCGATGGAAGCACTAGAAACAGTAAATCATACGACTAATGACAAGCATTTACGTAGATCTGGGGATCGAAACGATGCAGCCCGTAGCCAAACAAAATGCTCGTCTGAAGAAAAAGTTGGCGATGCGTCGAAGGTTTGATTGATGTGAATATTGTTATCATTACAGAGGGTCTCGGGTCCTATTTATACCCAAGATATAATTATCTGTAAAGACCCTGGACTCTATCCAAACTATTATTTAAAACACCACATTATCCCAAGCGGGACCCATGCCGTGTTACAACTAACAGTCTAACAAATCTCTAGATTACAGATACAATTGCCGTTACAGGACTCTATCCATAAGTGGCAATATCATTTAACGCGTAATTAGCAACCGAATCTTCTATTCATCTTCAAACTCCTGCATTAGAAACGGTTTCATCTCTTCCGGGCCTGGGATCGGCTATCGGCTGTCCCTGTTCGATCCATCCTTAGCCGATTGGCCTCGCAGCCGATCACTCCTTTAGCCGATGCGACTCCTGTCTCCAGCCGATCCGACTCTGCTGCGCCTTTGCAGACTTAGGAACTCAATTACCAAATTTCAGTGTTAACAGGAATATAATTGTATATGTGAATTATTTTTTAGCGGGTATGGCTAGCAAAGGACTGAGGCTAAAAAAGTATTTTTTTTTGGGAAAATACTTATTGGTGACGAGCCTAAACTAAAGCCCGTCACAGATGACGGGCTTTAGTTTATGCCCAATAAAGATAAGTGCATCGGTGATGGGCTTTTGTTCGATACAGATGACTTCTCACATCACTGATCTTGCACTGTGATGAACGCTGTACCCGACATAGATGAGGATTGCCTTCCGAAAGAGCTGTAGGTTCCACCAGCCCAAGGCCGATCCAGCACTCGACGAGCTCGCCCTTGTCAATGGCATGGCCCTCGGGCCACAGGGACGTGGCGAGGAAGCATTCCTCAGAATGACGTTGATCGTCGTAGCTCTCTTGCAGCGATCGCAGCATGGTGCCTGGCTTCTTGCCGGCGTCCATCCCGAGGATCTTGGCGAGCTCCAAGTTCCTGAGCGGCGGTCACCGTGCTCAACCACTCCTCTGGCTGCTTCCTGCACCTCATGGCGCCACCGATGGCGGTGAGCGCAAGCGGGAAGCCGCCGCACCTCCCGGCGACCTTCTTCGCCAAGTTCGGTATCCTCGGGTCGGCGTTGATCGTATCGTCTCGGGCGACCGCTCTGAACATACTCCACGAATGGTCAGTGTCCAAGCATTACATGTCAATCCTTCGCGACGAGCTCATCCTGTCGCAGACTCCCTTTTCCCTAGTGTCATGGCGACCTTCTGCTTCCGGCGATCGTCGTGCACGAGGTGCGGGACGCCGATGTCCACCAAGTCGACAGGCTTGGTTATGCCATCGAGCAGGAGCAAGAAGCTCGAGTCCCTTAGGACTTCAAACATTGGACTCGCACGGTGGTCCGGCACGCCGCCGTCGGGGAAGGCACACAGGCCAAGACGGTGAGCCAGCACTACTGGAGAAACCATCATTGGTTGAAGTAGCAAAAACCACATTAGTCCCGGTTTGAGTTACACCCGGGACTAGAGATTATCTCTAGTCCCGGTTTAAAAAGTCTACGGATTTCTAGAAGCATTAGTCCCGGTTCGTGACACGAACCGGGACTAAAGATGAATATTGTCAGAGGTTGTCAGAGCGCTGGGCATCTTTAGTCCGTTGATAATACCAACCGGGACTAAAGATGCCATTTTTTGTCCGGCTGGTGTTACCAACGGGACTAAAGATGCCCAGCGCTCGACAACCTCGACATCCTTCGACACCATCTTTAGTCCCGGTTGGTAACACCAACCGGACCTAAAGATGCTATTTATTGTCACGGTTGGTGTTACCAACCGAGAGTAAAGATAATCTTGATATTTAGTGCTTGGTTGGTAACACCATGAATGTGTTTATTTTTTAAGTGAACCTAATAAAAATATACAAATATATAAAATTAATTTGAGGGGATTTGTAATTTTAAAGAGTGTGGTATTGTGTGGGGGTGGGTGATTAAAGATAGAAAGAAGTTTTAATTTAATCATTACATTGTAATTGTATATCATCGTATTGTTATTAACTAATGATTCTCAATATACAAAATCTTTTGTAAAATTATTTTGGTGATAATATATGAATCGTAGGGATGTACAATATTGGTAAGAACATTTAAACCCTGACCGTCATGTCTAGTTTATACGCATTTAACAAGTTTTACGCGCATTGTTCCCGTTTCGCCCTCTAACTCGGAGTCGGTTTTTAAAACGGCCATAACTTTCACATATGGGCTCCGATCGAGACGTTCCATATATGAAAATCGATCAGAAAAAAATTGATCATTCGTCGTAGCTTCGCCGCGTTTGGCGATTTTATTTTCCCCAAAAAAGCCTCAGAAGATTGCCTTTTTGAGACCAAGCTTTTTCCGACTCGGCGTGTCTTCGAATTTTCACAGCCACGTCTTTTGCTTGTTTATGCTCAAATTTTATGTGGTTACCTCTCGTGTGCTCCTAAGTCCATAAAAAATATAAAAAAAATAAAACAAAAAGTCAAATTTTTCCAAAAAAACAACAACTTCAGATGAATATGAAAAATAGAGAGGGGCAAAAGAGGAACACTATCTAGAAGGCACATTAATGTCTAGGATTATATATGTTTGATTAAATTTTAATATTATTGTTTTAAACCTATATTTAATGAATTTAATTTGGCTCTATTTACTAGTTATTTAATTGTTAACCCTAGCGAGGACCAAATAAAATTAGAAAAATAGCGGGAAAATATCTTTAGTTCCAGTTGGTGGCACAAACCGGGACTAAAGATGAATTAGAAATAGCGAGAAATTATCTTTAGTCCCGGTTGGTGTCACCAACCGGACTAAAGATGAATTAGAAATAACGGAAATTATCTTTAGTCCTGGTTGGTACCACCAACCGGAACTAAAGATGAATTGAAAATAGAGGAAAATCATCTTTAGTCCCGGTTGGTGACACCAACCGGACTAAAATCCAGGGCTATATATATCCCACGCGCGCATCGTCTTCTCCACCGATCCAACACTTAGTTGTTTTCTTCTCTCCTCTCTCAGCTCTCTCTCCCCCTCAGCTCTCTCTCCCTCTCTCAGCTCTCTCTGGCTCCGGCGACGGCAGTGGGACGTGAGGAGGTGAGGAGGTGGGAGGAGATGTGGTAGCGGCTCGAAGATGGCGGTGGCCCGGCGGCTCGGAGGTGGCTGCGACGCGGCGGCTCGGGTGGTGGTGTCAGTGCCTCCTCCATTTCCTCCTCTTGCTCGTCCTCTCCAGGAGTGACGGATCTGAATTTTAGAGATTTTTGTGATGTTCTAAATTTGATATATATATGTGTGTATCTGTGAAGTTCATTACTCGATTTGTGATGCGAATCTGTGATGTGAATCTGTGATGTGGATTTATGTTGTGGATTTGTAATGTGGATTTGTGATGTGGATTTGTGTTGTGGATTTGTGAAAAAAATTGTGATGCGAATTTGTGATGTGATTTGAGGATGTTAATTTGATATGTGAATTTGATTTCGGCAACAAAAACAACAAAAAGTACATATAAACAAACAACAGGAGAAAAAATAAAAAAATAAAAAAATTGCTTTAGTCCGGTTGGAGCCACCAACCGGACTAAAGATAACGCGCCACGTGGCTCGCCATCTTTAGTCCCGGTTGGTGGCTTCAACCGGGACTAAAGATGCATCACTAGTCCTGGTTATTTAACCGTAACCGGGACTAGAGGTCGTCCATCTCTAGTCCCGGATTCGTAGTCTTGCTTTGACAACCGAAACTATTGAGGGTTACCAACCGACACTAATATGGCTTTTTCCAGTAGTGCAGGGTGTCCTGCATCCTGCCCACAGCGCAGTCGCTCGACGCGTTGAGTCATATGACGTAGTCGAACTCGTGCCTCCTGTCGGGGTCCTGGACGAACACGTTGTTGATGCGTCACAGCAGGTGCTCTTGCCGACGCCAGCCATGCCGCAGATGGCCACGAGCCCTGCGTTGCGGTCGTTGAGGCACGCCAGGGCCTCCTCGAGGTAACCCTCCATGCCGACCACCGTGGTGGGCACGGCCTTGGCGCCGGACGACGGCCGGGGCGCCCCGACGACGAGGCTCTTCACCCTGTCGCACTCCCCGAGCAGCGCGGTGAGCCGGTGGCGCTCGTGACACGTGCGCCGGCTAATGGCGTAGCTCGCGAACAAGTTGAGCGAGAAGGCGCCGCCGCCGCAGGAGCACCACCGGCGCTGGTGTACTCTCGCCGGAGCTTGGCCACCCGCTTCTCGGCGCTGTCCACCCGCGACAGCCAGTCCCTGACCTCCTCCAGCCGCCGTTGCTACGGCAGTTTCCTCATGAAGGCCTCGAGGCGGTCCGTATCGATGTCAGCTGTGTAAGCGCGTCGGTGACTTCCTCGATTTTTGTGCCGACGCTGCTGGCGATGTCGATGTCGGCGAGCAGGTGGTCCGCGATGCTGCGGCTCATGGCGCTGACGACCTGTGGCACCAGCTCTACCATTGCTAGCTTATTGGTCTAGTGCTCCAGTCCAGCGACCAACGACCGATCATGCTAATTAATTATAAAAAAATTAATAAGATAAATTATTATATGATAGATCATTTCACAAATTAAATTTAACTTCAACATATTAAAAAAAAGCCAAATATTAAAAAAACCAAAATTGGCTGAGTGTACGATGTAGTTTAATTTGTTTTTTTACTTGTAAAAGTTAAATTACCTGTATGTTATTATATGTTAATATATTTATTTTGTTTTTATTTTTTTATAACTTTTAAAGTGGCATGTAAATAAAAGGGATGTTTTCACTCTCCACTTCGGCGATGGAATCCAACTGAAATTGATTGCCCTTTTTCCAGCTTGTCACTTGCCAAGCTAACTTCGCTATTTTTAAAAAAATTGAGATGCCAACGCTTGCAGCTTGCATGAAGCCCTGAGGGGTGGACTTGAGGACAACGGAGACTTTGGATATATTGTAACAGATATAATAGAGATGAGTGTTTTAGAATGACAATCACTAACTTAAGAAACAAATTAGCAGGTAAACGAGCATCACCATCAGTGGTCAACATCATATTACAGTGAATACGGTGGTTGGTTTTGGGTTTCCTTCGTCTTTGTTTAAGTCTTAGATTTATTGATTTAAATTTTTAAGTCAACTTTTGGATTTATATATTTTATAAG
Source organism: Oryza australiensis (assembly GCA_019925245.2). Taxonomy (NCBI): domain Eukaryota; kingdom Viridiplantae; phylum Streptophyta; class Magnoliopsida; order Poales; family Poaceae; genus Oryza; species Oryza australiensis. Next base: position 7,953,095 of record JAIFGZ020000116.1, on the reverse strand, counting down.
CCGATAACTTTGAAGCCATATCTTCATTTCACATAAGAAAACAAAACTACTCCAACTTTTGACTTAATAGTATATGAATTTTTGAATTAATACAAACTTTTGACTTAATAATAAATGAGTGGATTATGGCTTTAAGCCAAATAAAAAAGTCATTTATTTGTTTATCTGTTTGGGTTTAAACTTTTCTGACTCATAAATTGACTTATAAGCCTAAATAAAAACGGATTAAGAACATATCCAATGGTGTCTCTAAACGAATCTCTAATTCGTTTTAGAGAATTTTCTTTGAAAAGCTGGCTCCAACAAAGACTCCATATGGATCTCTAAAATTAGAGGTTCTCTAAAATCGGGATCTCATGCTCAAAACTCGAGAATAAAGTCCTGGTTCTCTAAAATAGCTCCCGCCACCACGAGGATTATTTAACCGTGGGGCGCACGCGAAAAAAACATATTTGCCGCTTCTTGCTTTAACCATGGCTGCTTCTCGCTTTGCCGCTTGCCGCTCAACACAAGTCGCTGCCCCTGTCACGAAATCAATGCTTGCCGCTTGCCACCGGCATGTTTGCGAGTTTAGCGTGATGGATAATTTCGAGATGCTCGCTCGCGCCGCCTATACCAGCCCACACATCTGTTGTCGTGTCTCGGAAATAGATTGATGCCCTCGATTGATGGGTCCCGGTTAGTTAATAAATAGAGAATCGGTTTTGAGAATCTGCTGTATCAATTTTTGATGTCATTCTCTAAAGTTTTTAGAAATTCTCTAAATGAGTTTTTTTAAGAATTGTTTTTTGAGAATCTGTTGGGCATGCTCTAAGGCATAGCTATCCGGCAGCATCGGTGATGACTGATGGATGGGTTCAGTTAAGTCAGGTATGTTCTTACCTTGGAATTTCCTCTCTTTTTTTGAGTTCCTATCTGTATTGGAGGATTATATTATTCATGTGAAATTACCATGTTTCTAATGAACCACAAGAACTGGGGAATGCAGAGGAACTGGACTGTTGGATTCACCTTGCCCATTTCTTTGGAATTGCTATGAATTTATATTTTTTAGGAAGAGCTCATGGAAAATTTGTAGGATAACGGGTAGGCTATGATAGCATAAAAAAAATTTACCACGCAATCTAGAAAAGCTTACAAGTAAGGGTCCATAGAATGTTACCAAAAGACACGTAGTGCAGCGGAAATAGCTGATCAAATTCTAGCCGACCTCGAGCAATGCTTTGCCGACCTTGCCGACCTTGGACAGCACCTCGCCGACCTCAGGTCCGATTCGCCCGACCCCGCCAACCTCGGCTCGTATCGTCTGACCTCGCCGACAGCGCTGACTTCGACCCGATTTGTTGGACCGTGCCGATGTTGCTTCGGTCCGCCCGATCTTGCCGAAGTCGTTCCGATCCGCCTGACCGGTCCAACCTCCAACTACCGAATTAAGGGGTCGGCTAGTTGAAAGTCGAGGATCTTTCGATGTCGCCGACTTACACCGTAACATAGCGATGTTTCTATCGGTATCCACACATCTAGGGAGGGAACGCGAACACCCATGTGCTAGCACGCGGTGCACGGCTAGGGTTTTGGCTCGGACGTGGACTAGGGTTTTCGTGGAGAAATTGATCTGGTTCAAAAGTTGCGCACATTGATCTCCACCCCTTGCCCTCCTTATATAAGGTTGGCCGACCAGACTCGTAAGCCCACGGGGACTCTATATTGAATCGGATCTTATCCAAACTGAGCCGTGTCCGAGTCAAACTTGTATGTCTGTTTCAACCTGTTAAGTGTGCGACCCAATAGGTTCGGTATACTTGGTCCTGACACGAGAACACCTCTTGGCTGACCCTGTCAACAGCGGCCCCTAGCAGAACGTAGTGACACCAAAGTATACACAAAAATCATATCGGCTGAACCTGAAATATGTACATAATTTCCTTTGTCTCACGTTATCAATTAAGCTATAGGCAAGACTCGTACCATTCTATCATTAGCTTAATCATTCACTCGATCCTGTATTGGATTATGTATCTGATGATTGACTTCTCCATCACACCATCATGACCATGCACTTTCATAATCCATTACATCGAGGGGCCTAGAGATATCTCTTACATAGGAGAGACAAATTACATCTTGATCATTCACATCCCTCTACATGCTTCATAGCAAACCTGAAGACAACTTTTATAACTACACAGTTATGGAATAGTGTTTGGCAGTCCCTAAGTAATCACTATACATGTTAAAATCCATGATGATCTCAGATCTAAGGACTTTGTACCAACATCACTTGAGACCAACTAATGACACATAAATTCCCTGTAGTGTCTTAAGGTGGGTCTATCCAACAACATGTTCTCTAACATGTGTTCATGTTTATTGATTTAGCATCTTCATACCATGATCCATGAGACATTATCATCAATCCATACATATGCTGATTTTAGAATCATATTCATTCCATTGATATGATATATGATCAAGAATCATTTAGAAATAGATTTATATTACATAAAGAGTCTCATGAATAAGTCACATACTTATTGATCAATACTTATTATTTATTTAATAAAATAGAATAACAGTTTATTCATTAATACATAAACATTGATCATGACATCCAATATCTCCATGTTGCCTTTAGGGCATATCATTAACAAAATTTCCTTCCAAAGATCCAGGATTCCAGGGTAATATCCATCTTTCTCTCTCATACAAATATAACATTTTAAAACATCTCTGGGTTTTCATCCAATCCAAAGGCCATATTCTTTTGTTATCCATGTATTTCACAATCTTAAGTTGGCATATGCATTCCTGTATTTTTTCTTCCATGGGCCCAAACAGGCAATTCCACATAAAGTAGTTACGCTATAACTTACGCAGAAATTGTAAATCAACTATGCATGGATATGAGTCGTGTGATAGTCATTAGGTAGCATACATGGAAAAATGAGTTATGCAACCAAAATTCCATCAACAATAATGTACTTCACAAAAAAAATGGATCTACAAAAGATAAATCGTTTGCTTCGTGGTCTTATTAGCAATAGCCAAAATTTAAATTTTAAAACTTAATTTTAAAGTTGATTTTAAGGCTTTTTCATTATTTATTTTCCAGCATTGAGTTTTTAATTGTGCTCTTAAGAACATAGATAAACTAGTTTTACTCACGAAATTAATTTTGGTTGGTTCATTTTTTTCACGGTCTAAATTCGATCAAATAATCAGAGCCAATAAAAAATAGAAGACATTTTTTTAGAGATAGGTGCACCGCAAACATTTTTCTCGAACATGTAGAAGAGTTGTGTATCATTATATTAACAAGAAAAAAATGGTAAGCCCCCTTATAACCCATTCATCACAGATTATTTACATTTATGCCAAAAGACAAAAAGGAATATGTCTATTTTTGCTCCCTCAACTCTTGCCCTTGGTTGGAACATATCTCTTAACCGAAAAACGGGTATAACACGTCCTTCAGCTTTGAAAACAAAGGCACATCATCTTCCTCAGTAGTTTGACAGACGGTTTCATCTGACGTGGCAACTTTAACTCCGCTAATTGGCTGAGTCCCCTTGTGGGCCCCACCTATTAGCGACTCCTCATCCTCTCCTCTTTTTTCCAACCCTCCTGGCGGCAGCGGGACGAGCGGCGAATGCCGGATGGAGGACGTTGGAGTTCGGGGAGGTTGCGGCAGCGGTGTTCTGGCTCCGTCCGTGTCGGACCAACGACGCACGGTCCGCGACCCCCTTGTCTTACCCGCCGACCTCCGTCCCATCTACCGAGGTCGCTGGAGGTAGACAGCGGTCGACATTGGCAAGCTCGTAGGAGAGTGGAGGTAGGAGTGGCAGCTGGGAGCTACTCCAGAAATTGTCGCCGCCGCCCAAAGATACGTCTCCGCCTTGCTCCTCTCCCAATGCTCAGTGGGAGCGTCCTAGAGAGCAACCCCTCGCTTCACTGCTAAATTCGATCCCCACGAGGGGTGACGACGCGAGAGAGACTATGGCGACAGAAAAGTGGTCGCGGTGGATGGCCCACGTGTTGACGAGCACGCAGGTGCCCCCGGTGATGTGGTACCCCAGCACGGTGGCGCTGTCGACATCCCACGCCCGCGCCGCTTGAGATCTCGATGATGCCGTCCGCGCTTCTCCCCTCCATCTTTGTCGTGGGAGCCCCTCGCCGCTTGGGAGTTGGACCCCGAACTCCCCCACGTTGCTCCCCTCCATCCCCGACCGGCCTCCTACTCCAGCTCCGTGCCCTCTTCCTAGATCCCCTCCGCCACCATCACGCGAGCCCAAGCTTGTGCCATCGCAAGCTCGCCGGCCACTGGCTACTGGGCCCATCACACCGACCCCGACACCGCAAGAGATGAGGAAGGTCAAGTAGACTTATTCCAAGACAAAAAAGATGAACTCGACCTATGAAGCACCGCAAACATACTGATGCTCTAAGATGTTCAATATGTTTGTCCTTTCTCACAAAGACTGCAATGTATAAAGATCGTGTGTAATCTGAAAAAAGAACTTATATTTTCTTTCAACACTTGATTGCAAAGATGAAGCATTTTCAACAGAATTGCACCAACAAATACTTACGCTGTCTTCATCATGTAAAGCGATGAGTGTTGTAGCGTGGCATGAATAAACAATTCAGACTTACAGATTTAGGTGAACATATGCAGATCCAGGTTCCTAGCATATCTTATACCTTTAACAAGAAAATGATACTTTATTTCAATGTACATAAAAATGCATATTATCTGAACTACAGCTTGGTGACCTGTTCGTTTAATTACCTGAGTACTTGCAAATTTTGCAGACCAGGCTCTCATAATTTCAGCTTTACAATCCAAATTCCAGCAAAACAATAGCTTTGAGAAGGAAAACAAATTGATTAGGCAATTCAAGGTATAGGTTAAACAGATAGAGTAACCCGAAATGTAACAGACCAGAAGTATTCACAATGTTACAAATATCTCCTAAATTCGACCACAAGGAGAGTAAATGCTATGAAATATAAAAAAAGAGAGAAAATGGAATCATTTATTGGCAATCATGGTAATGATTTGTAGCATTTCACTCACCTGTTGGCTCTCAATATGTAGAACCTGATAGATCATTCAAATTGAACGTGTTTTTAGCTATAAATATTGTGTGCAATTCAACAAGTATGGAGACAAGCAAATTTATACTCAATCATACTGCAGAAGTTGATAAAAGAGAAGCTCATAGTGTGATCGGATGCAGTTTGAGGGCAAAAGCAAAGCATCCACATATCACTTATCCAGCACCAAGGAAGCGAGTAATCCCACAAGTAATAAAATCATGAGTAAATTTCACTTTGGACCATATTTATTGAACGAAGTTTCACATTAGACTCATCTTTCCCTTAATACCACATATAATTACCATCATTTGTACTTTGGACCAGGTTTTACAAATTGCACAAAGAATATTACGAGATTATAGTTTATAGATCTGATCCCATTTCTTCTTTTATCAAAAACTCAAAATTCGATCTAAAAAGCTGCGACCATTACTATTGGTAGCGGTCCTTATTGCAAAAATCTCAAGTTCCCTCCACATTAGCCGTGCATTTCGTCGAACACCATGGCTGCTGTCGAGCTCGAATCCTTCCTCTAATGGCTCCGGATAAACTTCTCCTTCAACTCAAATCCTCTCCGAACCCTAAACCCCCGTCTCTTGCACTCCATGGACGATGGCACCGACCTCCACGGCCATACGATCACCAACGGTAAATCCTCCCTCTTCCCCTTCTTAGATGGCTGCATTTCGTTGCAGGGGTAGTCATGGTGATGCCGCTCGTCCTAGTCATCTAGCCGATTCGGTGCACACTGTTTTTGAGGTATCACGTTTTATGTTTTCTTTACCTTTAAAACAGATTTTAGCTGTTCCGGTGAAGATGAGGACGGAAAAAAGAAAGAGAGAGAAAGAGAGCAAATTTCACAAAACTACAAATAATTTGATTAAATTATCATAAAACTAACTACATATTTAAGGTGATGTATTACAAAAGTACAGATGATCAAATTTATAAAAAGGAATAAGTCCATATTTAATCATCCAACTATTGCCGAAGTTTAATTTTGGCCATCCAATTACAAAACCGGGTATCGGACACCCTGAACTACTCAAACCGTTTACGTTCGGATAGCTCAGGCGGTTTTGACTGTTTGGTTTGCCACGTGGCACCTAGGGCTGAGTCATCCCGTGCTGACTCAGCAGTTGCCGTTAATCCGCGAGCGGAGGGAGAGGGGCGCGGTCAGGCTGGCGCGCAAGGATGACTTCCTGTCCGCGCTTCGCCGCGACCGGCGAGCACAGCTGACGAGAGCCTCCGCGACGTGGTCACCAACTTCGTCCTTGCCGGCGCGACACGACGTCGTCGGCGCCGACCTGGTTCTTCGGCCGGTGTCCGGAGGCCCGACATGGAGGACCGGTCGCCGCGAGATCCGCGCGGTGCGTGCGTCGAGCGGGAGCACGGACGCGGCGTTCGGCTTCGACGAGCCGCGCAAGATGCACTACCCGCACGCCGCCATCACGGAGGCGATGCGACGTACCCGCCCGTGGCCATGGACTCGCACTCTGCCGCGAACGACGACATCTTGCCTGGACGGCACGTTCGTCGGCAAAGGATGGCAAGTCACCTACAGTGCGTACGCCATGGCGCGCTTGGAGGAGTTATGGGGCAAGGACTGCGAGGAGTACCGGCCGGAGAGGTGGCTCGACGAGGACGGCGTGTTCCGGCCGGAGAGCCCGTTAAAGTACCCTATCTTCCACGCCGGGCCTCGGATGTGCCTCGGCAAGGAGATGGCTTACATACAGATGAAGTCCATCGTGGCGTGCGTGTTCGAGAGGTTCAGCTTCAGGTTCGTCGGCGGCGAGGGACGGCCAAAGCTTGTGTTCTCGCTGACCTTGAGGATGGAAGGCGGCTTGCCGATGCGAGTGAAGAAGAGGGACTCAACTTGTTAGGGACTCAACTTGTTAGAATCACCGTTTTAAATCTCCGGCTATAGCTGCCGCTATAGCCGGAGATAGCTGCTGGGGAGCTCAAAGGCTAGGAGATGGCAATTTTCGCGCTAAGGTTTGAAAACAGCTATTAGCTCTTTTTAGCCGGCTATAGCCGCTAAACTGGATGGGACTTAGCCCGCTATCGGTTTATTTTTCTGACCCAAATGGCCCAAACGGCAAAAGCCCGTTCTAATTCCTTGAAAGTTGAAACCAGTCACCGTGACCTAGGTCGACACTCGACACACCTCACTCCCTCACTCACTCCCGACACTGTAGCTGGACTGGCGGCTGCAGCGGCAGCAGCTACTCCGAGCAGCAGCGTGCGCGACGACAGCGGCCGGAGGCGTTGAAGACCGACATCCAGGTTGCAGTCCGCACTCTACTCATCTTCCTGCTCCTGCTGCTGAGTGCCCACTCATCTAGTTCTCTTCCCATTTCCTACAGTCGTGCAAGCGGCATTGCGGCAAGGACGCAAGGTCGTGCAGTTGCAATCCCAGCTCCTCGTAGCCCCCATTACTACTCTGTCTTCCCATCTCCTGCAGTCCTGCTGCTAGCAGCATTGCGGCAAGGTTGTGCAGCTGCAATCCCATCTCCTCGTAGCCCTCCACGGCAGCCCTGGTGCAGTGGTGCAGGAGCAGACACCATGTCCCAACTGGACGAACAAACAGGCACGTTTTCTTCTCCTCTTAATTCTTGATAGATCCCGATTTTATTGGTGCAAATGTTCAATTTGTCTCTGAAATCAAATTAGTGAAAGGTAGCGTGTAGAGTGTAGAATGAAAAATCAAATGTTCAAGTTCTTGTTTTGTGCATATAAGGTTCTCAATCAGCTAGCTATCAATTTCAGCAAATCTGAAATGTGCTTACTATACTTAACTGATATATCAATGTGATATATTGAATTATGTGTTCATGACTTTGCAAATTGTATAGGTAAAGGTAATCCATCAAGCGCTGCCTCTGCTTCAGTGGCAAATGTACCACCAAAGGCTGCTGTTTGTTCAGATGATCCGGCATGGAGTCATTGTTTCTGCCCAGACATAACAAAGAAGCATCACCTACAGTGCAAGTATTGTGACAAGCTCTGCACTGCTGGAATTACTAGGGTAAAGTACCATCTTGTAGGCATTAAAGGGTTCAATGTTACCAAGTGCAAGAAAGTTCCAACTCCCGTGAAAGAAGAGATGATTGCTTTGCTTAGAAAGAAGGCTGCTCAAAAGGAACTGAAAAATATGGAAAAGAAAAAGGATAGAGATGACGTTGACATAGATATCTTAGATTGTGCAAGTTGTAGTGATGAAGATTCTGATCAGAACAATGAGGTTATTGTGGTGAAGCCAAAACCAGCAAGAGGAGCTAGTAGTTCCAGAACCATGGCAAGTGTTGGCTCTATTGAGAATTTCTACAAGCCTCGTACTATAGAACAAAGTGTTAGTTGAACCAAAGAGGAATTAAGCTCAACAATAAGATTCAAACAACATTGTCAACTCAGAAAAGAGAAGAGAGGAGGGATAGAGCTTGTGAGTATATATGCCAATTTTTCTATGAGGCTAGCATTGCACACAACACAGTCACCCTTCCTAGCTTTGACCATATGCTTGAGGCCATTGGACAATTTGGAAGAGGTTTGAGAGGCCCTAGTCCTTATGAGATGAGTGGTCCGTTCTTGCAAAAAAGGAAGCAAAAGGTTCTAGAAGGATTCAAAGAACATAAGGAATCATGGGAGCTCACTGGATGCACAGTTATGACAGATGCATGGACAGATAAGAAGGGTAGGGGAGTGATGAATTTAGTTGTGCACAGTGCTCATGGGGTACTCTTCTTGGATTCAGTGGACTGCTCTGGTGACAAGAAAGATGGCAAATACATATTTGATCTAGTGGACAAATGCATAGAAGATATAGGGGTGGAAAATGTTGTCCAAGTTGTGACTGATAATGCTAGTGTCAATACAACAGCCGCAAGCCTATTGACAGCAAAGAGGCCTACAATTTTTTGGAATGGATGTGCTGCTCATTGTCTAGACCTTATGCTAGAGGATATTGGGAAGCTTGAACCAGTTGAGCAAACTATTGCCAATGCAAGACAAGTAACTGTGTTCTTGTATGCTCATACAAGAGTCTTAAACTTGATGAGAACATTCCTTGGAAAAGACTTGGTTCGCTCTGGGGTCACTAGATTTGCCACTGCTTATTTGAATTTAAAGAGCCTGCTAGACAACAAGAAGGAGTTGTCAAGGCTATTCAGATCTCATGAGATGACTGAGTTGGGTTATTTGAAAAAACCCAAGGGAAAAATAGCAAACAAAGTGGTGAGATCTGAAAGCTTTTGGAAAAATGTTGACATGGCAGTTAATTTCTTTGAGCCATTGGCTATTGTGCTGAGGAGAATGGACAGTGATATACCAGCAATGGGATTCTTTCATGGATTAATGATTGAGGCAAAGAAAGAAATATCTCAAAGATTTGATAATGATGAGAGCCGCTTTAAAGTTGTTTGGGACATTATTGATAAAAGGTGGGACAACAAGCTCAAGACTCCATTACACTTGGCTGGTTACTATTTGAACCCCTACTTCTATTACCCAAATAAGTCACAGATTGAGCAAGATGGATCCTTTAGAGCAGGGGTTATATCATGTATTACAAAGATGATTATTGATGAAGAAACCCAAGACAACATAATTGAAGAACTCAACATATATCAGGACCAGCAAGGATCATTTGGACATGACATTGCTGTAAGACAAAGGAGAAACAAGAATTTCAATCCAGGTGCATAACTGAATAACTCGGGTTACTATGATTGTTGCTTGCCTTCTTTTTGCTATCACCATTGAACTCCTTACTCCTAAATGTTTATGCAGCAAAGTGGTGGATGAACCATGGCACAAGCACACCAAATCTGAGGATAATGGGAACAAAGATTCTTAATCTGACCTGCAGCTCTTCAGCTTGTGAGAGAAATTGGTCAGTTTTTGAGCAGGTAAAAATGACAGCTCTCAAAAAACAGAAGGTCTTGTATATTTTGTTCAAATGCTTCAATTCTAGAATCTGATCAATGCACTCATCATGTTCACTCATAGGTTCATACAAAGAGGCGCAATAAGCTACTTCATGAAAGGATGAGAGATCTTGTGTTTGTAAAATTCAACTCCAAACTAAGGGCCAAGAGAGAGAACAAAGACAAAGATCCTTTAGAGAAGGAAGTAGATGATGTTGTGGCAGATGATGACAATGAGTTCATTACTGGCTTTGTACCAATTGAAATTGTGGAAGAAAATCCTCCACATGAAGCACAACCAGGACCATCATCAGGAGCACAAGCAAAAAGGAAGAGGCCCATGCAACCTAGGAAGAAGAAAATCAGGAGTTTACAATCTTGGATGCGTGATGTTTCAATGCAGCAGGCTGGAGCTTCATCGTCTGACTCAGAAGATGGAGCTACTGACAATCCAATGCAATGCTCAGACACAGATTCTGATTCTCCTGGTTCCATTGAGTAGAGAAATGCATTGCCCAAGTGTTTATTGAACTTTGAACCTCATGTATCAGTTCAGTGTATGACAGTATGAGTATTGAGTATTGTCTAAGTGTCTTAGTCATGCTAGATAAAACTATCAACTGAATTCCTGTTTTAAGTATTGTTAAGTGTCCTCAAACTAGTCATGCTGGATGAGACTATGAAGTATGGACTGAATTTCTGGTCAAATGATGTCTGTATTGAAGTATTTATTTGAATACTTTGTAAAACCGCTAAACTGCTTAGCTCAGCTATTAGCCGGCTATAGCTATTTTTAGCTGATGAAAAACCAGCAGCTAAATGGGTTAGCCGGCTATTTTAAACCATGGTTAGAATGTACATGTTCTCTTTGCTACTTGTTGCCTTCCATTTATGGATTAGTTGGACCAATGCCATTATAAATTTGCATGCATCGTCAAGACCAACTTCCAGAACTACTCCAAGGGGGAGTACGTGGTGTCCGTGATGGAGGGCTTTCTCGGCCATGGCATCTTCAACTCCGACGGCGACCAGTGACTGTGGCAGCGCAAGGCCGCCAGTTACGAGTTCAGCAAGCGCTCGCTGAGGAACTTCGTGGTCAGCGCTGTCCGGTCCGAGGTCGTCGATCGGCTGCTGCCGATGCTCGCGCGGGCAGAGCGCGACGACCGGACGCTGGACGTGCAGGATGTGCTCGAGCGCTTCACGTTCGACAACGTCTGCTGCGTTGCGTTCGACGAGGACCCGGCATGCCTCACCGAGGAGGGGATGGGGACGAACGCGCGGACAGAGTTCCTACGCGCCTTCAACGACGCGCATAATATCGTCATGGCGCGGACTCAGCCCTAGGTGCCACGTGGCAAAGGAAATAGTCAAAACCGCCTAGGCTATCCGGACGTAAACGGTTTGAGTAGTTCAGGGTGTTCGATACCCGGTTTTGTAATTGGATGGCCAAAATTAAACTTCGACAATAGTTGGATGATCAAATATGGATTTATTCTTTATAAAAAACTATAAATTTAAGATGAAAGTCATCAACTATAGATTTAATAATAAAATTATCATGAAACTGCATGTTTTTATCAAGTACAGCATAAACTACCACATTCATCACTCTTAACATAATAGTAGTGATAAGGATTTAAATTATAAAATCTGTAGTATTCTACTTATATAATACTTATAGTTTTATAATAAATCTTGTGTTAAATCTATACTTTCGTGATACAACACCTTAAATATTATTTAAGTTTTATAATAATTTAATCAAAATACCTACAGTTTTGTGAAATTTACATACTAGTCACATTATTCACTTATAGTTGGAGGTGGTCAACTCAAAGCTGCACCAAATATGGGTTCTTTTACCTCAGTAATTTGCAAGTACTTTCCGTGCTACTATGGTATCAGAACATGAGCTTGAATTCGAACATGTTGCTTTGTTGCTTTATGTGCTTCTCAGTTCACACGCTCTGTATCTTAAGCATTCCAAGTTTAGAGAGTTCACAATGCAGTAACTATAGATGAGACATTTTCTTCTGGTTATTGTTTGTGCTTATCTCATTAACTTGGTGACAAGAGATTATCAGCAAGAGCGAGTGCCTGCGCTTGTATCTTACCTTAGATTTTCTCAATTATCTAGTGCCAAATTGTACTTAACATGCCATCGAGTGTTGCTTGCCTTGCATAATTAACCAGCTTCTTCGTGCCAGTACTGGCAACAACATGTCTCAAAATCAAAATCAGCAGTCAGTACCGGTGCTTTTTAACTAATGCTAAAATGCCATGTTTGCAAGTCCAAAATGTAGTTTCATATAGTACATATTTTTGCTTCATCATCCATGATAATTGCTTAACGCTATGAAGGTCACATGTTTGAACAAGGTAGCTTTATCATTATGCAAGGATTCAAAGAGTTGTTCATAAAGCAGCAGTGCTCTCTAGTTTCACAACAGTTAGGGTCATTTTCTAATCTGACCTTAACGTTCGCATAATTATTTCTTGAATGGTCTTTGGGTGTTATCAAGAGGTAGAGATTCATCCTAGTTTATTTTTTATACCTCGTGATTAACACTAAAATACACCTTACCATTGAGTGCCTCCTAGGGATAGTAAAGAAACTCCAGGGATCCGTGTCTCGCACATTGAGAAGCTCTAATTCATGTATTCTTATGTTAAATTGATTCTAGGACCTATTTTTATTTATTCTTGATAGATTAAATCTAGTAAAAGATGGAGAAGCTTCACTAGAAAAGTCCAGGTAAGTCAGCAGACATAATGGGAGCCCAGTTTGCTCGTGTATCTTCTTTAGAGTCAAGTAATAGATAGATCCCATGTTCACACCCATATTTAATATAGCACACTTTGAATAATTCATTGATCAACCCTTTTATTTTTCCAGAATGGTTGGACTTGAAGAGTGAACAGAAGCATCTAGCAGCCAAGTCCTAGAGAAGTTCGATTTCAACGATATTCGTGATGTTCTAACGGTCCCAATCATCTCTCAAATCCTGATGGTCTGGAATACTATGCGTCCATCCAACTCACCCGAGGCTCGAAAGACCAGCTTGTCTGGCATTAGATAAGCGATCGACAATATTCGGCACTCTCCGCTTACCGGGCTTTTTTTTGCCTCCATTCTTTTGCATGTGTCGATCTGCTGTGGTCGGTCAAAGGTCCAGCCAAATGCAAACTCTTTCTTTGGCTTGCGCTCCAGCAACGTTGCTGGACTGCCAACCTTCTGTTGAGATGCGAAATCGACAACCACTCGATGCGTCCCTTCTGTACCTAGGAACTTGAGACAGTGAAACCATATCATCCTCGATTGTGTGTTTGCTGTCTAGCACCACGTGTTGCTGCTGACCGGTTGGCCTGCCCTCGCTCCTTCCCGTGGTAACTCGCTTCAGGATTGGTGGCCAACTTCTAGAGCCCTTCTTCCGGAGCCTCTCCACAAAGGCTTCGATTCCTCGGTATTGCTAGTATCCTGTCAACTATGGAAGGAGCAAAACTCAAGGATTTTCGATTTTTTCTCTCTCACCTGTCCCTTAAGTATTCGAATCGATCAAGCTAAAAGGTCGATTGTGGTCAAGTGCCAGCGCCGCTCATCTAGGGGTCTTGTCGGGAGATCAGTAGTACTCTTTTGATCCTTTGCCAGTTTCAAAGTTTTTACTTCCTGTAGAGTTCTTTTTTCTCCCCCTAGCCGTTTCCTTGTGTTCCCCTTGGCAGTGGCCTCTAGCCGTTGTGTTGTGTAACTGAATTTTTGTTTTCTTGTAATATATTGACGTGTAATTTTTGTGCACTTACGAAAAAAATTGAGGTAGGGGCTTAGGACTTTTTTGTTCAGTAACATATTCCCAACAAGTTGATCTTCATGTCCTATTTTTATCTCTCCCTACAGTTTCTTTTTCGCCCTTTCCAATAGCAGAAGCGATGTAATTGTTATAAATCGAGAAAATGAGTAGTGAAAAGTAGATTCTCTCATTTCATATTGATCTCAATGACCCTTTATATAGGGAGATTTACAAGCCTAGGGATTCTAGGCATTTAGTGAATTACATCAATTAGCAATAAGGATTATTTATGCCCATAAACATGGCTGTTACAAAGAATTAAAAATCCACTTTATGGCTGCCTTTGATGATTCTTGATGAGATCAAATAATGGCCATATAATGGCCCTTTTGTAACACTCCCCCTTTTGATCGAGTCCATGTTGAGATCAAATTTGTTCTTTAATTTCTTCAAAAAAACCCTGTGGGAAAAATAAGAATAATATGACTGGTGATTGCTCTACCATCAACCTGCAAGGTTAAAGGAGTAATCCATGCCGTGTTTTATCTCTAGAAAAACTCCTGTGGAAGAAAACATGAGATAAGGCATAAGCTTGCATCTATCATTGACTCATTAAAAACTTTATATGAGAAAACCCGGATGGTAAAAACTCACAAAAGGAAAAAGAGTACAATGTGAAGCGTTTTAACAGGATCCATCATTCAGAGAGTCTCTCCCTGAAGCTTGCAAGTTTCTGAGTAGTCTCATACCAATTCTCTTAACACATCTCTCGAATGAGGAATTAGGTAGGGATTTTGCGAAGAGATCTGCCAGATTATCGCAAGACTTGTCGGTAAGATGTTTATTTCTCCGTTTTGCTGAAGCTCATGGGGATAAAACAACTTAGGGGCAATATGCTTGGTGATATTGCTCTTAATGTAGCCTATTTGCATCTGTGTAATACAAGCAGCATTGTCTTCATAGATAATGGTAGGTGATTCTGAGGAACCAATACCACAAGATCGTTCAATGTGGTTTATCATCCTGCGAAGCCACACACATTCACGTGATGCCTCAAACAGTGCGATGATTTCAGAATGATTTGTGGAGGTAGCCACTAATGTTTGTTTAGATGACTTCCACGATATGGTTGTTCCTCCATGGAGGAATACAAAACCTGTTTGTGATCTGACATTGTGGGGATCAGACATATAGCCAGCATCGATGTACCCAACCAAGCTAGGATCAGCAGTTTTCTGAAAGAACAAGCCAAGATCCTTAGTGCCATTTACGTACCTGAGGATTTGTTTTCCTCCGGTCCAATGACGCTTAGTTGGGGCAGCACTATGTCTTGCCAATAGATTTACCGCAAATGCAATATCTGGCCTGGTACTATTTGCAAGATACATAAGTGCTCCAATAAGACTAAGATAGGGATATTCTGGTTCTAATATCTCCTCTCCTTCCTCCCGTGGTCGGAAAATGTCCTTTTCTTTATCGAGAGATCGAACAACCATGAGAGTTTTATTTGGATGTGCTTTGTCCATATTGAATTTCTCCAATAATTTTTGAATATAGACAGATTGATGCACAAAAATTCCTAAATGAAGGTGCTCGATTTGCAAACCTAAGCAAAATCTGGTTTTACCCAAATCCTTCATCTCAAATTCCGCCTTAAGATGGTGGCGGGCTTCATTAATATCCTGTGTGTGGCCAATGATATTCAAATCATCTACATACACTGATATAATGCAAAATCCTGTGGAGGATCTTTTGATGAATATGCATGGGCAATCATCATTATTGGAGTAACCTTTCTGTAGAAGGTACTCACTCAGTCAGTTGTACCACATTCTACCCGACTGTTTGAGACCATAGAGTGATCTTTTGAGCTTTACACAATACATTTTTCGATTTGCGCTGCCATTCGGTATAGAGATCCCATCGAGGACCTTCATATATATGTCCGAATCTAGTGACTCATATAAATATGCTGTCACGACATCCATCAACTGCATAGATAGACGCTTTTGTATTGCCAGTGATATCAAATATCGGAACGTAATTCCGCTCATGATTGGAGAATATGTTTCATTGAAATCAATGCCGGGTCTCTGCGTGAACCCTTGTGCTACAAGCCTCGCTTTATATCTCACCACCTCATTTTTCTCATTCCGCTTTCGGATGAAAACCCATTTAAAACCCACGGGAATGGTTTTTGGAGGTATAGGTATTACTTGTGAGAATACCTCTCTTTTATTGAGGAGGCTAACTCGCTTCAATTGCTTCCTTTCATTTGTTCCAGTCCGAGCTTTTTGCACTCTACCATGGATTTTGGATCTGGATCATTTTGGATGGTTTCGCAACGATGAGGTAAAGTATATATCGACAATTGTAGTCTTACGGTTGAATGATTCTCCAGACTCAACATAGTTTACGAATATTTCATTTACCCCAGTTGACGGCTCGGTATTTCCCAATATGACCGCGTCGGGCGTTCCAATGTCCCATCATCGAAATTGAGTGCACTTGTTGATGTGGGAAGTGAATTGGGTGAATTCACCTGGTGTCTCTCAACTTGAGGTTGAGTTTCATTTACTGTGTCAGAGGATTCTTTCCTCTGTTTCCTGGTGCGCTTGCGAGGATTTGCTGTACTTCTCCCACTTTCTTTTGAGTAAGGGAGTTGAATAGTTTTATTTGGTACCTCTATTCTTTCTGGCACATTCCTTGCAGGAATGTATGATTTTGTGACACTTTTACTCACAGTAAATGAGTCTGGCAAATTGTTTGCAGCAACCTGCAAAGCAATGATCCTTTTAACCTGAAGGTCAGATTCTGTGGTACGAGGATCCTCCTTTAGGGTGTCTATGGCATCCCAATTTATTTCCGGGCATTCAGTGTGATACTTAAATTCTCCCCCTAATGCCGGAAAATATTCTTCATTGAAGATACAATCAGCGTACCGGGTCGTGAGTAAATCCCCTGTAAGGGGCTCCAGGTATTTAATAATCGACGGAGATAAATATCCCATGTAGATCCCCATTTTCCTGTGAGGGCCCATTGATGTACGTTTTGGTGGTGAGATCGGTACGTATACAGCGCGACCGAATTTCCGCAGATGGGAAATACTAGGAGGATCACCACGAACCAATTGCAGTGGGGAGGTTGTATGGTATGCAGTTGGGCGCAATTGTACTAAGTCACCAGCGTGTAGGACTGCGTGACCCCAACATGAGGTTGGGAGGTTACAATTTTGCAATAATGGTCTGGCTATGACTTTTATCCTCTTGATAAGAGATTCGGCTAAACCATTTTGTGTGTGAACATACGGCACAGAATGTTGAACTTCAATTCCTAAAGCTATACAATAATCATTGAAAGCTTTGGAAGAAAATTATGCAGCGTTGTCTAATCTGATTGATTTTATCTGGTGTTCAGGTTGACTTGCTCTAAGTCCGATGACTTGTGCAATCAATTTTGCAAAGGCATGGTTCCGTGTCGATAAGAGACACACATGGGACCATCTTGTGGATGCGTCTATTAGAACCATGAAATACCCGAATGGTCCGGACAATGGTTGAATAGGGCCACAAATGTCTCCTTGAATGCGTTCAAGAAACTTTAGTGGTTCAGCCATTATTTTAAGATGTGAGGGTCTCAAAATTAATTTCCCAGTTGCACATGAGGTGCACACAAAATCTGAGGATTCTGGAAATTTTCTATTGCTCATACCATGTCCACTTGAATTGCTCATGATTTTTCTCATCATTCCGATGCCGGGATGGCCAAGGCGATCATGCCAAGTTTTAAATGCATCCACCTTTTGAAAAATCACTTTGTATGCAACATATGGTATAGGTTTGATGTATGTGTAGTACAATCCAGACGGGAGAGAAGGCACCTTTTCAATTGTTTGTTTGCCATATCCAGTATCTTTGGTCAAGAGGAGAAACTCCTCATTGTTTTCTTCATATGTTTCCACATGAATACCATTTTTCCGGATATCTCTATAACTTAGTAGGGTACGTATTGAATCGGGATACAATAATGCCTCCTCGATGTTTATTTGTGTACCCATTGGAAGTATGATAGTGGCCTTACCGGAACCGACAATCATAGCATCGCGGCCCGCGATGGTCAAAACTTGTCCTTCCCTCTTTGTGAGAGTTTGGAAAAATTTGACTTCCCTAAGTATAGTGTTAGTGGTACAACTGTCCACGAGGCACATCTCTTCTTCCATCGGACTGATTCCCGTAATAATCTATATAATGCATAATGTAATTTCATGAGAACAAATATAGAAAATCACATAGGAATGTATTAAGATAGCATTTGTGATTATTGCAATTGTAAATAGGGGTAGCAACATCATGTCTTTATTACAACGGTTACATTTGCAAAAATTAAACATTAGATTAATGACGACTAATTAAGATCTCCATAAATGTCATTGGAAGCATATTCCACGAGCATGTCGTCGATGTCCAAAGATCCTTCCTCTTCATTTGGCGGAGTCTTGGTTTTGCTTGGTCCCGCTCCTTCAGGAATGGGGTCCATAGCTCCAATCTCCAGCACTTGAGAGGCGAAGTGTGCTTCGTGCTTCTGGTTGGTCTGTGTACGACCTATAGACTTCGATGTATAAATCAACAAGATGTTTAGGGGTCCTGCATTTCTTAGCAATATGATTATAGTAGCCACACCTGAAGCAGGTGGTTTTGTTGCCACTATCATCATTATGCTTAGATTTGTCTTTTCCCTTTTTAGTGTTCCAACGTTGCTTTTTGGCTCTCTTGCGTTTACCCTTTCCTGAGGAATTTCCTGTCTGTGTGTTCTCATTTGGAACTTGTTTCTTCTCATTCGCATGTACTTCAGGCAATGGTGCAGTGCCCAAAGGGCGCTGGTTTGAGTTCCATATAGTGAGCTCATGGTTCTTTTCTGCCTGTTTCAATGTCTGAATGAGTGAAGAGTAGACAGTGAAATTCTTCTCACGGTATTGTTGAGTGATGATCCGTTCTGATGGGAGCATTGTAGAGAGAGTCTTCTCAATTTTCTCCTCTTCAGAAGGTTCTTTCTCACAAAACCGGAGCTTAGAGCATATCTTATGAACAACATGGTTGAACTCATCTACAGTTTTGAAATCCTGTAGACGTAAGTGGTTCCACTCATGCGTTGCCTCCGGAGGAGGATAACTTTATGCTGTTCATATCGATTTTTAAGAGCGATCCACAAAGCGCGTGGGTCCTCCTCATACATGTACTCCATTTTCAAATCCTGGTGGATATGATTCCTTATAACTTTTAAGGCGGAGAATTTGGACATGTTTGAGGGAGGGACACTTCCATCTGCTCTTTCATCTATACATATGTATAGTCCATTAGTCGACAGATTGACTTTGACATCCATCGCCCAAGCAGGGAAATTGGAACCATCGAGAGCGAGAATATCGAACTCTTTGGTTGCCATCTCACCTATGTAGCCAAAATTTTGAGAAATTATGGCACATTTGCAATATAAAATAAAGTAGGGCGGAAGAGTAAATTTGCAAAGTAAATGTATAACAAAGGACATGGAAATGCTGAAACAAACCCATATGTATTTACAATGACAGAGAGTTACAAAGTGCTGATGGCAAATGTAAAGTCTCTGCTTATTTGCTAAAATTAAAATGACCGAAGGTCAACTAGTTATAGCGTAAATTGCAGAAAAATATTAAGATAATTTGGGTGGTGGGCCGAAATAGTGAGTATTTTGGCCCACCACCACTATAGGTCCACGAGGATGGTGTGGGGGAGGCCTGGCCCGTGGCTGGTGCGGGAGGAGGGAGGCGGCCCATTAGCGTGGCTGGCTAATGGGCCGGCCTGGCCCAGCCGAGAAAAGGGAGAGGGGGTGTGGTTAGGGTTTGCAAAACCCTAACCTCCCCTGCACAGCCGCCGCCGCCATGTGCCTCCAGCCAGGTGTGGCGTCACCGATGGAGAGGCCGGCCGGGCGCCGCCGCCGCCGTTTGATGGAGAGACGTCGAGCAGGCGTCGCCGCCACCATGGAGGAGCCGACGCGCCGCGCGCCGCCGCCGCCTTCCGTGGAGGAGCCGGCGCGCCTCTAGCCCGACACCGCCGTCTCCCATGCCTTGGCGCCGTTGGCCGGGGTTGCCGCCGCCGCTGAAGAGGCGCGGCGGCGCCGCCGCCGTCGCCCACGGAGAGGCGCCGGGCGGGCGTCACGCCGCTTCCAACGGAGAGGCCGGCGCGCCGCGTGCCGCCGCGGCTAGGCGCGCGCCGCCGCCGCCAACGGAGAGGCCGGCGCGCCGCGTGCCGCCGCGGCTAGGCGCGCGCCGCCGTCGTCCTACCGGGTGGCGCCACATGCCATGGACGGGTCGGCTCACCTCCGGCTCGACGCCGCCGCCGCCAGCCGAACACTCGCCGCCGCCTTGCCCCCTTGGACCTCGATTTCCCTTTGTGCTCAAGCCTCCCCTCACCCGAGGGTGGGGATGGCTAGGCTTGCCGCCCGCCGGTAATCTTGGCCGGGACATGCCCGGTCTTGATGATACGGCGCGGTCCAGGGAATGAAGGGGTTGGTGGGGGGCCGAGCTCTCGCCGTTGCCCCCTGCTGCCATGTAGAATGGCGGGGCTCCGCGGCGTGCAGCGAGGGTTCCTCTGAGGAGGAACTCCGGTGGATTGGTTGGTGTCGGCGTGTGCAGCGGCGTCTCCGGTGTGTAGTCAGGCGGTGATGGTGGAGAAATGACACAGCGAAGATGATGTGTCCAGCCGTGGTTCAGGCAAAAAGCCGTCACCATATCGGGCATCGCTTGCTTCTTCCGTACCCGTGCAGTCCACCCATGGGTCTCACAGTGGTGCGGTGCCTCCACCAGGATTCGTTCTGGTGCTGTGCACATTTCCGGCATCACCGGAGACCCTCGGCGAGTCGCAAGGGTGCTCGAGACGGTGCTGTCGGTTCTCGTGTTCCTGCGGGAAACGTCATCGTCGTCGCGGCGTCTTCCTCCACGTCTAGCGAAGCCAGGAGGAGGAGACAGGGGACCACGGCCGGCAATGCCGGCACCACGACCCCTGCCACGTCGAGGACGGCGTGTCGGAGACCGGAGGATCCTCTCAAGCTGCTGCAAGAGACGACGAATGTGGCGTGCACGGAGATTGCGTGGAAGGGAGAAGTCGGCAGTGAGAAGACGAGCCATTCTTACCACGTGCCGGTGAGTCTCTTCACTACTCTAGCTTGGTAAAGCGTGCTGATAACGTGTTATAAATCGAGAAAACGAGTAGTGAAAAGTAGATTCTCTCTCATTTCATATTGATCTCAATGACCCTTTATATAGGGAGATTTACAAGCCTAGGATTTTAGGCATTTAGTGAATTACATCAATTAGCAATAAAGATGATTTATGCCCATAAACATGGCTGTTACAAAGGATTAAAAATCCACTTTATGGCTGCCTTTGATAATTCTTGATGAGATCAAATAATGGCCATATAATGGCCCTTTTGTAACAGTAATCAACAAGAACAAGTTTAAGACTCAATGTTAGGTTTTGCTTTGTGTACCGAAGAGGGCAAAAGCAGTTGACAAGGTTGTTGTTCCTTAGGGATCCGGAATATGTTCTGGCGCTGTCTTCAGAAGAATGTGTTCTGGCACTGTCTTTAGAAGAAACTGACCGGTATGTATTTCTGTTCTCAGTATACAGCCGTAGATGTACTTCATTTTACTTTATGTAGTTCTAGTGCTGTAGTGCACTACCACCCCTAGTATTGACTGCTGATTTTACTGAATAAAAATTGTGGACTACTGAAGCTAACTCAATTGCAAAAAGAATAGAAAATGGCCTGAAAATGTTTCATGTATTTTGATGAATTAATTTAGAATGTACAGCCAGACCATTAATATACAATGAAGAACAGTCATCAGTTCACCCAACTGTACAAGGGTAGGAACCGACAGCCAAGCTTATCCCATCTTTTGATTCATTAGATGGTAAGTTTGTTGTTTTGACACCTCTTCCAAAGTTCTAATCACTCTGTTGAACACCTCCTCTGGTTTGTGTCGGTAAGGCACTGGGTCCTTGCTCAGTTGGATATATCATATATGCACTTTTGATCCAACAGTTTGTCAGCAATGTTGTCCAACATTTGACAACATTGATACATTATGCATTTTAGCATCGCATAAGATTTGAAGTCTAAACTTTATATATAAATCCAGAAAAAATTGTGAATAAGCATACGACGTAAGGCTATGAAAATGACTTTGACTAACCAATCAAATCCCCAACAGCCCATCTTCCTTGCTAAAAGAAGCTGGAAGCACGTAGCATATTTTAGTGAATATATGGTATATATCTTTTTCCTACTATATATAACATAATATATAACATATGGTCAGCTTTCATAATGCACCTATAAATCTGTAAATCTGTGCCATCACACAGTGAATATGGTTGACTTTGTTTATTCAGGTCGTGCCTGATTAGTCAAAAGACACATTACCATTAAGCTGTTGTCACAACTCACATGTCATGCTTAGTTGCATATACTCTATAGACGAGTTCGTCTTTGCATAAGGACAAGTATTTGAGAATCTATGCCATTTTTTCTACTTTTGGATTTGCTATAAATACTAGCTAGGTGACTGGGTCAATTCAATTGCCACGCACGTGTTCAATATTTTTTTCAAGAAATTCACAAATTTTTATTTTTATACAAGAATTATGAAATTTATCGCCAACGCAGCATAATTCATATATCCGTCAGAAATTCGATCTAGTCCGTCCATTGAAGCATTTGACACTGCCATTGCCGATCACCTGATTACTCGGCCACGACCAGACACCATTGCCGACGGCGACGGCAGCATGGACGCTGCGGCCGACCAACAAGTCGCCGACAGCACGTCCACCTGCTGCACAATCCACCTGTGGAGCAAACTCGACGACATGCTCGACGTGGCGAGGAACGTCCGCCGCCTGGAGGAGATCGTCGGCCAGCTCGCCGCCCAGCGGAGCAGCATCCACGGCGCTATCGTGGCTGTCGCAGGCGTCGACGACGGCGAAGACGGTGGTGTCGACCGGCTGCACCGTCTGCGGTGCACCGAGGAGGCGGTGAACTGGCTGGGGCGCGCACGCGTCGCCGAGAAGCAAGGAACTCCGTCGTGGCGGACTACGCCGCTCTGCCCATGCCCCGCCTCCGCCTCGTCGCGCGCTACCGCATCGGCAAGCGCGCGTCGCGCGCGCTACGGCAGACACAGCAGCTCGTGCAAGAGCGGGGCGCGGGATCGGCAGCTTCTCTGCCATAACGCACCAGTCGGCGCCGGCGCCCGCGGCGGCCGTCGGGACGGAGGATTACCTCAAGGAGGCACTCAGCTACATCGCCGACGACGCCGTGGGGGTAATCGACGCCTGCGGCATGGGAGGGGGGGAAGACCACCGTCCTCCGCGCCATCAACAACGGCTTCCTTCCCACGCGGCCGCCGGCGCGAGCAGCAAGAAGTTCAACCGTGTCTTCGCCACGTCGAAAGAATGCAGAATCGATCGGCTCCAGGAAGACGTGGCGAAGAAACTTGGCTTGCCATTGGCGAGTCTCCCTGATGAACACTCCGACGCCGACTTGGAGCAACGTGCTCTGCCGATCGCCGAGTACCTGAAGAACACAAGCTTCTTGATGCTACTAGATGAAATGTGGGAATGCTTCGATGCTCATCGGTGTTCCTTATCCAGACGGCGGCGGCGACGAGCGGTGGCGGAAGGTCGTGCTGACGACGAGGTCGGAGATCGTCTGCGGCAATATGAAGGCCGATCGGATTCTCAACGTGGAGTGCCTGAAGCCGGACGACGCGTGGACGCTCTTCGAGATGAACGCCACGGCCGCGACCATCACGTCCCACCCGGCGATCGCCGGGCTCGCCAGGGAGGTCGCCGGCGAGTGCCGCGGGTCCGCCGCCGCGCTCATCACCATCGGTAAGGCTCTGTCCACCAAGACCGACCCGGAGCTGTGGCGGCACGCCATTGACAAGCTGAGAGACGCGCACCTCCGCGAGATCACCGGGATGGAGGAGGAGAACGCCAGCATGCTGCGCGTGCTCAAGGTCAGCTACGACTACCTCTCGACCACCACGATGCGGGAGTGCTTCCCGACGTGCCGTCTCGGCACCTCGAGGATTACTCGATCGAGAGGGAAAAGTTGGTCGAGTGCTGGCTCGGGCTCGGCCTCATCGCCTGCTCCGGCAGCATCAACGACGAAGTCGAGACGGGCACACGGATCATCATCGCTCTAAAGGACGTCCGCTTTCTGGAGTCCGGCGGTGATGGCGGCGACACGTAGGGCGTCAGGATGCACGATACGATACGCGACATGTCCATCTGGATCACCTCCGAGTGCGGCGCCAGCAGGAACAAGTGGCTGGTGCGCGCCGGCGTCGGCATCAAGACCGCCTCCAAGCTGAATGAGCATTGGCACACCTCTCCGGCGGGCTCGACCAAGCGCGTCTCGCTCATGGGAAACCTCATCGGGGAGCTCCCGGCGTGGCTCCCCGCCCACCACGGCGTCAAGTCGCTGATGCTGCAGATGAACACGTCGCTGCGCGCCATCCCCAGGGGCTTCCTCCAGTGCGTGCCGGCGCTCACATACCTGGATCTCTCCGACACCATCATCATGGCGCTGCTCGGCGAGATCAGCTCGCTCGTCGGCCTCAGATACGTCAACGTGTCCGGCACCATCATCAGCGCTCTGCCACCTGAGCTGCTGCACCTCACGCAGCTCGAACACCTGCTCCTGAGCGACACGAACATGCTCGACAGCATACCAAGGAGCGTCATCCTGGGACTCCAGAAGCTGAAGATGTTAGTGATATGCCCTAGACGCAACATGGAGATGTTGGATATCACGTCAACGTTTATGTATAAATGAATAAAGTGTTATTCAGTTCCATGAAATAGACATCTTGTATTGATCAATAAGTACGTGACTTATTTATGAGACTCTATATGTATGAATCTATTTCTAAACGATCCCTGATTATATGTCATATTGTTGGAACAAATATGATTCTAAGATCGGCATGTTTATTGATTGATGATCATGTCTCATAGATCATGGGTATGGAGATACCAAATCAATAAACATAGACACATGTGTTGGAGAACACATTGTTGGATAGACCCACCATGAGACACTACAGAATCAATGTGTCATTAGTTGGTCTCGGTAGTGTTGGTACAAAGTCCTTAAAGCCGAGATCACCATGGATTCCAACATGTGTAGTAGCCTACTTTGGGACTACCAAACGCTATTCCGTAATCGGGTAGTTATAAAGGTAGTTTTCGGATTTGCTATGAAACATGGAGTGGGATATGAGTGATCAAGATGGAATTTGCCCTCCTTTGGAGAGATATCTCTGGGCCCTCGAGGTAATGGATTATGGAAATGCATGGCCATGCTAAGTTAATTGAGGAGTCAATCAACGGAGATAATCCAATACGGTTCGAGTGAATGGTTAAGCTATTGAAGGGATGGCACACATCTTGCCTATAGCTTAACTGGTATCGTGAGGCAAAGGGATTTGTGTACACATTAGAGGTTCGAGCCGATATTATATTCTTGTATACTATGGTGTCAATATGTGCTGCTAGGCGCCGTTGTTGACAGGTCGGCGAGTTGGACTCGAGCCGACGTCGGGCAAGTTAGACTATAGCCGAAACCGAGTATACCTGAACCTACTGTGGTCGCACGCTTAAGGGGATAAGAACAGGCATTCGAGTTGGACTCGGATACGACTCGATCGGATAGGGATCCGATCGGATAGAGTCCTATGGGCTTACAACGTATGGGCAGCCAACTCTGTGAGATTCGGATAGGATCCGATTCAAAATAGAGTCCTGATCGGCCACTAGTCCCAGTCGGCCAACTCTATATAAAGGAGGGAGGGGTGGAGAGCTGCGGCATGTCAATTGCATCACGTGCAACGAAGTCGCCGAGATCAATCTCCACGGAAACCCTCCCCACTTTTGAGCCAAACCCTAGCCTTGCATCGCGTGCTAGCACACGGGTGTGCGGCGTTCTGTCTCCGGACGTGTGGATACCGGTAGAGGCGCTGCTACGTTGCACGCTGTTCATCGGCCGTGGAGGAATCGGCTGCGGTCGGGCGCATCGGAGCGAGGCGTGAGAACGCGGCCGGACGACTCGAATCGGCTGATTGGCGAATCGGCTGTCCCCGGGTATCGGCTGTCGGCTTGTGAGAATCGGCTACACTGTTCGGATCGGATTGCCCGATTGGCTATTCCGCACTCTACTCCAATCGGTAACGATCTATCGGCCCTTACTTGCAAGTGTTCCTGGTTTGCGCGGTTAAAAGTTTTTGTTTTCGGCTAGCGTAGCCACCGCGTAACCCTTCAAGTGGTATCGAGCTAATCTTGCTTAGTTTGGGTTTTAGATTGGATCTGGAACAAGTTTTGCGCACGGGTTGATTAGATCAATCGGTTTTATGGGATTTGTTGAGGAGAGTTGATGGTAATTGCGTTCCTTGATAGTGTATCGGAACGGCGTAATGTGATTACGTCGAAGCAATATCCATAGAACTCGGTTTGAGTCGGCTTCGAGATAGCGTTCCTTGATAGTGTATCGGAACGGTATAATGTGATTATGTCGAAGCTATCTCGTAGTCCGATCTTGTTTGCTGCCTCGTGCCTACGCAAACCATCTCCCTTGATAGTGTATCGGGACGCAAACCGCCGTGTGCGCCCCCCTTATAGGTCGTCTCGATGCCGTAGCTCTGCCATAAGTAGAAAACGTTTCTACGCCTAACTTGTTTTTGCAGAGAATGCTTTGAGATGGTATGGCCCTATTGTATGTATGAGATGCATGTGATGCATGTAATATTCTTTCATATGTGCAATCCTGTAATATTCTTTCATATGTGCAATGCTTGTAATATTCTTTCACGACCTACGAGTCGATGTAATCTTCAATTAGAGCTTCTATAGTAGTAGCTTAGTTTGAAGAAATCAAGCATCATGCACATTGAAAGATGGTGCCGAAGATGGAGATCCTCAGCGCCGACATGGAGATGGAGATCACCATGTGAAGGGGGCCATACTATTTTATTATATGCTATTCTTCTTGCTTTCATATGTGATATGTTTGTTTGATAGGATAGCATCCCTCTCAAAATTAAGTAGTAATGATACCCTTCCAAATGTTGCACCCGTCACCGTTATGCTCGTCAATGGTGGGTCTCAAAGCAGAGTGTCATTCTCTATCATAACACGAGGGGTATATGTCGACATATACATGCAGGAGCATTTGGTTTACTTAACAAGGCTATCAAAACAGCTTTGGGCCTTGGGGCATAGGTTGGCGCCGGGGCATGGAGATGCCACACCAACAACAAGAGTCACATAGAGATGTGATTAGCAAGGAGTTGCTTACCGATGTTACTAATTTTCTAGCAGTGATGCCAAAGCTCACTAGAAAATTAATTAACATGTGGATCTTGACACAATACGTAACCTAGAGGGAAGGTGGAAAATACGTAATGGGAGTCTAATGTTAAATTGTTTAACAATAGACATAGCATAAACATTGTGCTAAACTTTGCTTTTTCTTTGTAGAATAAATGGCGGCTAATACTACACCCAGTACCTTTAATTTGCGATCTATTCTCGAAAAGAAAAAATTAAATGGAACAAACTTTATGGATTGGTATCGCAACTTGAGAATTGTTCTCAAGCAAGAGCGTAAGGAGTACGTTCTTGAAGTACCCTATCCCGAGGATTTGCCAAATAATGCCACCGCAACCGCACGGAGAGCTTATGAGAAGCACACTAATGATGCCCTAGATATAAGCCGTCTCATGCTTGCTACAATGTCCCCCGAGCTTCGAAGCAATATGAGAGCACGATGCTCACACTATTATTCGTGGACTGCGTGGCATGTTTGAGAACCAAGCTCGGGCCGAGAGGTTCAACACCTCAAAGTCCTTGTTTGCGTGCGAGCTTGTTGAGGGGAATCCCGTCATCCGCATGTGATAAAGATGATTGGCTATATCGAGAGTCCGGAAAAACTAGGTTTTTCCCTTAGCCAAGAGTTGGCTACGATGTGATTCTCCGGCCGCTCCCTCCGAGCTTCGAGCCATTCATATTGAATTATCACATGACAATATGGATAGAACCTTGGCTGAATTGCATGGGATGCTAAAGACATGAGGAGAGTATCCAAGAATGGTCATCATGTGATGATGATGCGAAGGCTAAGCGCAAACCACTGTCAAGAAACTTTGCACCAATAGGAAGTTAACTCCCGATGAGATCGCGAGTGCCTCCAATGCAAAGAAGGGCAAGAAGGGGTCGGCGGCATCGATGCCGTTTGCTTCTACTCGCAAGGAGACAGAGCCACTGGAAGAGGAACTGCAAGAAGTACATGGAGGATCTCAAAAGAAGCAAAGTACGACTTACGCTTCGGTATTAATGTTATAGACATTAATCTTGCTACTTCACCTACTGACTCTTGGGTATTTGATACCGGATCGAGCTCATATTTGCAAATCATTGCAGGGAATGAGAAGAAGTAGAGGATTGAGAAGGGGCGAGGTGAACTCGTGCGTCGGCAATGGAGCAAGCGTTGCTACGCTTCTTGTCGGCACGTACCACTTCATCTACCTTCGGGATTAGTTTTGGAATTGAATAATTGTTATTGTGTTCCAACACTATGTCAAAACGTTATTTTCGCTTTATGTTTGCAAGCGGAAGGATATGATTTTAGATCAATGAACAATGGTTGTTCAATATATCTCGAGATATGTTCTATTTTCATGCTCCATTGGTGAATGGATTATACGTTTTGAATCTTGAAGCGTCTCTCATCTATAACATTAATACGAAAGGCAACTCTCTAATGATATAAACCCCACGTTTATCCGGCATTGTCGCTTAGGCCATATAAATAAGAAACGCATGGAGAAGCTCCATAAGGATGGATTGCTTCACTCTTTTGATTTTGAATCATTTGAGACATGTGAGTCTTGTTTACTTGGTAAGATGACAAAGGCACCTTTCACGGGGCACAGTGAGAGAACAAGTGACTTGTTGGCACTCGTACATACCGATGTATGTGGACCAATGAGCTCAACGGCCGAGGTAGTTATCGCATTCATTACCTTTACGATGACTTTAGTAGATATGGCTATATCTACTTAATGAGGCATAAGTCCGAATCCTTTGAAAAGTTCAAAGAATTCCAAATGAAGTACGTAATCATTTAGGGAAAACAATCAAGTTTCTACGATCGGATCGTGGAGGGGAATACTTGAGCCAAGAGTTTGGTAATCATCTCGAAAGATTGTGGAATTGTTCCACTTGACTCCGCCAGAACTCCACAATGGAACGGAGTGTCCGAACGGAGAAATCGCACCTTGTTGGACATGGTGCGGTCGATGATGAGCCAAAGTGATCTTCCGTTATCCTTCGGGGATATGCTCTTGAAACATTGCGCTCACACTAAATAGAGTTCCATCTAAGTCGGTTGAAAAGACACCATATGAGATATGGACAGGGTAACCCCTAGTTTGTCTTTTCTCAAAATTTGGGGATGTGAGGCTTATGTAAAACGTTTACCGACAAGCTCACACTCAAATCGACAAGTGCTTCTTTGTGGGATATCCTAAGGAAACTAAGGGATATTACTTTTATAATCGGGAACAAGGCAAAGTGTTTGTCGCCCGACACGGTGTCTTCTTGGAGAAAGAGTTTCTTTCAAGAAGGGTTAGTGGGAGCAGGGTGCATCTTGAAGAAGTTCAAGAAACACCAAAAACGTTTCAGCGACCACGAACCACAACAGGAGGAGCAAAGTGTTGCGCCACCGCGTAGATACACACCCCACGGAGGTATGAAAGATCACGTCGTGCACCGCAGTGCACAAAGGAACAACGTGATATATTGTTGTTAGACAACGATGAACCTAAGACCTATGAGGAAGCGATGGTGGGACCCGATTCCAACAAGTGGCTTGGAGCCATGAAATCCGAAATAGAATCCATGTACGACAATCAAGTTTGGAACTTGGTTGATCCACCGATGGTGTCAAAACCATTGAGTGTAAATGGGTTTTTAAGAAAAGGCCGATATGGATGGAAATGTTCACATCTATAAGACGCGATTGGTGGCGAAAGGTTTTAAACAGATTCAAGGAGTTGATTATGATGAAACCTTCTCGCGCGTCGCAATGCTTAAATCTATTCGGATTATCCTAGCGATTGCTGCATATTTCGATTATGAGATATGGCGGATGGATGTCAAAACAACTTTCCTAAATGGAAACCTAAGCGAGGATGTATACATGATACAACCTCGGGGTTTTGTCGATCCGAATCGCCTGGAAAGATATGCAAGCTACGAAATCTATTTATGGATTGAAGCAAGCATCTCGGAGTTGGAATATTCGTTTTGATGAAGTAATCAAAGGGTTTGGTTTCATCAAAAACGAAGAAGAGGCCTGTGTTTACAAAAGGTCGGTGGGAGCGCAATTGTATTTCTAATCTTATATGTGGATGACATATTATTGATTGAAAATGATATCCCTATGCTAGAATCCGTCAAGTCTTCATTGAAAAATAGTTTTTCCATGAAAGACTTAGGGGAGGCAAGATACATATTGGCATTCGGATCTATAGAGATAGATCCAAGAGGCTAATTGGATTAAGCCAAAGTACATACATTGACAAGGTGTTGAAAAGGTTCAACATGCATGATTCCAAGAAAGGTTTCTTGCCTATGTCACATGGCATTAATCTTAGCAAGAATCGTGTCCTCGGACACATGATGAGCGGAATAAGATGGGTATGGTTCCATATGCTTCGGCAATTGGATCCATCATGTATGCCATGCTTTGTACATGCCCGGATGTCTCGTACGCTTTGAGTGCTACGAGTAGATACCGATCGATCCAGTGAATATCACTGGATCTGTCGTAAAGAATATCCTTAAGTACTTGAGAAGAACTAAGGATATGTTTCTAGTCTATGGAGGTGAAGAAGAGCTCGTTGTAAGTGGTTACACCCGATGCTAGCTTCCAAACAGACAAGGATGATTATAGATCGCAATCGGGTTCGTGTTCTGCCTGAACGGAGGCGCATCACGGAAGAGTTCCAAGCGGGATACGTTGCTGATTCTACAACGGAGGCCGAGTACATTGCTACTTCGGAAGCCGCAAAGGAGGCTGTTTGGATCAAGAAATTCGTTTCGAGCTTGGTGTGATGACTAGTACGACGGTCCAATGTCTCTCTATTGTGACAATAGTGGAGCCATTGCGCAAGCCAAGGAGCCGAGGTCACATCGAAGTCCAAACACATACTACGGTGATATCATCTCATCCGCGAGATTGTGGACAGAGGTGATGTCAAAATATGCAAAGTGCACACGGATCTCAACATAGCCGATCCGCCGACAAAACCTCTCCCTCACCAAGCATGAGGCGCACACAAGAGCAATGGGTATTAGATACTTACATGATTGACTCTAGTGCAAGTGGGAGATTGTTAGTGATATGCCCTAGAGGCAATATGGAGATGTTGGATATCACGTCAATGTTTATGTATAAATGAATAAAGTGTTATTCAGTTCCATGAAATAGACATCTTGTATTGATCAATAAGTACGTGACTTATTTATGAGACTCTATATGTATGAATCTATTTCTAAACGATCCACGATCATATGTCATATTGTTGGAACAAATATGATTCTAAGATCGGCATGTTTATTGATTGATGATCATGTCTCATAGATCATGGGTATAGAGATACCAAATCAATAAACATGGACACATGTGTTGGAGAACACATTGTTGGATAGACGCACCATGAGACACTACAGAATCAATGTGTCATTAGTTGGTCTCGGGTAGTGTTGGTACAAAGTCCTTAAACCTGAGATCACCATGGATTCCAACATGTGTAGTAGCCTACTTTGGGACTACCAAACGCTATTCCGTAATCGGGTAGTTATAAAGGTAGTTTTCGGGTTTGCTATGAAACATGGAGTGGGATATGAGTGATCAAGATGGAATTTGCCCCTCCTTTGGAGAGATATCTCTGGCCCCTCGAGGTAATGGATTATGGAAATGCATGGCCATGCTAAGTTAATTGAGGAGTCAATCAACGGACGAGATAATCCAATACGGTTCGAGTGAATGGTTAAGCTATTGAAGGGATGGCACACATCTTGCCTATAGCTTAACTGGTATCGTGAGGCAAAGGGATTTGTGTACACATTACGGTTGAGCCGATATTATATTCTTGTATACTATGGTGTCAATATGTGCTGCTAGGCGCCGCGTGACAGGTCGGCTGAGTTGGACTCGAGCCGACGGTCGGCCAAGTTAGACTATAGCCGAAACCGAGTATACCTGAACCTACAGGGTCGCACGCTTAAGGGGATAAGAACAGGCATTCGAGTTGGACTCGGATACGGCTCGATCGGATAGGGATCCGATCGGATAGAGTCCGATCGGATAGGGATTCGATCTAGTCCGTCCATTGAAGCATTTGACACTGCCATTGCCGATCACCTGATTACTCGGCCACGACCAGACACCATTGCCGACGGCGACGGCAGCATGGACGCTGCGGCCGACCAACAAGTCGCCGACAGCACGTCCACCTGCTGCACAATCCACCTGTGGAGCAAACTCGACGACATGCTCGACGTGGCGAGGAACGTCCGCCGCCTGGAGGAGACCGTCGGCCAGCTCGCCGCCTAGCGGAGCAGCATCCACGGCGCTATCGTGGCCGTCGCAGGCGTCGACGACGGCGAAGACGGTGGTGTCGACCGGCTGCGCCGTCTGCGGTGCACCGAGGAGGCGGTGAACTGGCTGGGGCGCGCACGCGTCGCCGAGAAGCAAGGGAACGCCGTCGTGGCGGGCTACGCCGCTCTGCCCATGCCCCGCCTCCGCTTCGTCGCGCGCTACCGCATCGGCAAGCGCGTGTCGCGCGCGCTACGGCAGACACAGCAGCTCGTGCAAGAGCGGGGTGCGGGATCGGCAGCTTCTCTGCCATAACGCACCAATCGGCGCCGGCGCCCGCGGCGGCCGTCGGGACGGAGGATTACCTCAAGGAGGCGCTCAGCTACATCGCCGACGACGCCGTGGGGGTAATCGGCGTCTGCGGCATGGGAGGGGTGGGGAAGACCACCGTCCTCCGCGCCATCAACAACAGCTTCCTTCCCACGCGGCAGCCGCCGGCGAGCAGCAAGAAGTTCGACCAGTCGTCTTCGCCACGTCGAAAGAATGCAGAATCGATCGGCTCCAGGAAGACGTGGCGAAGAAACTTGGCTTGCCATTGGCGAGCCTCCCTGATGAACACTCCGACGCCGACTTGGAGCAACGTGCTCTGCCGATCGCCGAGTACCTGAAGAACACAAGCTTCTTGATGCTACTAGATGAAATGTGGGAATGCTTCGATGCTCATCGGTGTTCCTTATCCAGACGGCGGCGGCAACGAGCGGTGGCGGAAGGTCGTGCTGACGACGAGGTCGGAGATCGTCTGCGGCAATATGAAGGCCGATCGGATTCTCAACGTGGAGTGCCTGAAGCCGGACGACGCGTGGACGCTCTTCGAGATGAACGCCACGGCCGCGACCATCGCGTCCCACCCGGCGATCGCCAGGCTCGCCAGGGAGGTCGCCGGCGAGTGCCGCGGGCTGCCGCTCGCGCTCATCACCATCGGTAAGGCTCGTCCACCAAGACCGACCCGAGAGCCGTGGCGGCACGCCATTGACAAGCCGAGAGACGCGCACCTCCACGAGATCACCGGGATGGAGGAGGAGAACGCCAGCATGCTGCGCGTGCTCAAGGTCAGCTACGACTACCTCCCGACCACCACGATGCAGGAGTGCTTCCTGACGTGCTGTCTCTGGCCTGAGGATTACTCGATCGAGAGGGAAAAGTTGGTCGAGTCTGCGCTCGGGCTCGGCCTCATCGCTGCTCCGCAAGCATCAACGACGAAGTCGAGACGGGCACACGGATCATCATCGCTCTAAAGGACGTCCGCTTTCGGAGTCCGGCGGCGATGGCGGCGACACGTAGGGCGTCGGGATGCACGATACGATACGCGACATGTCCATCCGGGATCACCTCCGAGTGCGGCGCCAGCAGGAACAAGTGGCTGGTGCGCGCCGACGTCGGCATCAAGACCGCCTCCAAGCTGAATGAGCATTGGCACACCTCTCCGGCGGGCGCGACCAAGCGTGTCTCGCTCATGGGAAACCTCATCGGGGAGCTCCCGGCGCGGCTCCCCGCCGCCACGGCGTCAAATCGCCGATCTTTGCAGATGAACACGTCGGCTGCGCGCCATCCCGGGGGCTTCCTCCGGTGCGTGCGGCGCTCACATACACGGGATCTCTCCGACACCACCATCATGGCGCTGCCCGGCGAGATCAGCTCGCTCGTCGGCCTCAGATACGTCAACGTGTCCGGCACCTTTATCAGCGCTCTGCCACCTGAGCTGCTGCACCTCACGCAGCTCGAACACCTGCTCCTGAGCGACACGAACATGCTCGACAGCATACCAAGGAGCGTCATCCTGGGACTCCAGAAGCTGAAGATGTTAGTGATATGCCCTAGACGCAACATGGAGATGTTGGATATCACGTCAACGTTTATGTATAAATGAATAAAGTGTTATTCAGTTCCATGAAATAGACATCTTGTATTGATCAATAAGTACGTGACTTATTTATGAGACTCTATATGTATGAATCTATTTCTAAACGATCCCTGATTATATGTCATATTGTTGGAACAAATATGATTCTAAGATCGGCATGTTTATTGATAGATGATCATGTCTCATAGATCATGGGTATGGAGATACCAAATCAATAAACATAGACACATGTGTTGGAGAACACATTGTTGGATAGACCCACCATGAGACACTACAGGAATCAATGTGTCATTAGTTGGTCTCAGGTAGTGTTGGTACAAAGTCCTTAAAGCTGAGATCACCATGGATTCCAACATGTGTAGTAGCCTACTTTGGGACTACCAAACGCTATTCCGTAACTGGGTAGTTATAAAGGTAGTTTTTGGGTTTGCTATGAAACATGGAGTGAGATATGAGTGATCAAGATGGAATTTGCCCCTCCTTTGGAAAGATATCTCTGGGCCCCTCGAGGTAATGGATTATGGAAATGCATGGCCATGCTAAGTTAATTGAGGAGTCAATCAACAGACAGATAATCCAATACGGTTCGAGTGAATGGTTAAGCTATTGAAGGGATGACACACATCTTGCCTATAGCTTAACTGGTATCGTGAGGCAAAGGGATTTGTGTACACATTAGAGGTTCAGAGCCGATATTATATTCTTGTATACTATGGTGTCAATATGTGCGGCGCCTAATACTATGGTGTCAATATGTGCTGCTAGGCGCCGCTGTTGACAGGTCGGCTGAGTTGGACTCGAGCCGACGGTCGGCCAAGTTAGACTATAGCCGAAACCGAGTATACCCGAACCTACGTGGTCGCACGCTTAAGGGGATAAGAACGAGCATTCGAGTTGGACTCGGATACGGCTCGATCGGATAGGGATCCGATCGGATAGAGTCCTATGGGCTTACGACGTATGGGCGGCCAACTCGTGAGATTCGGATAGGATCCGATTCAAAATAGAGTCCCGATCGGCCACTAGTCCCGTCGGCCAACTCTATATAAAGGAGGAGGGGTGGAGAGCTGCGGCATGTCAATTGCATCACGTGCAACAGAAGTCGCCGAGATCAATCTCCACGGAAACCCTCCCCACTTTTGAGTCAAACCCTAGCCTTGCATCGCGTGCTAGCACACGGGTGTGCGGCGTTCTGTCTCCGGACGTGTGGATACCGGTAGAGGCGCTGCTACGTTGCACGCTGTTCATCGGCCGTGGAGGAATCAGCTGCGGTCGGGCGCATCGGAGCGAGGCGGGAGAACGCGGCGGACGGCTCGAATCGGGCGATTGGCGAATCGGCTGTCCCCGGGTATCGGCTGTCGGCTTGCGAGAATCGGCTACTGTTCGGATCGGATTGCCCCGATTGGCTATTCCGCTGCACTCTACTCCAATCGGTAACGATCTATCGGCCCTTACTTGTAAGTGTTCCTGGTTTGCGCGGTTAAAAGTTTTTTGTTTTCGGCTGCCACCGCGTAACCCTTCAGAAGATCCTCGACGTCTTCGCCAGCAAGTACACCCGGTGGAGGCTGAACGCCAACGACGGTGACGGTGACGGTGACGCTGACGCTGACGCCACCGCCGGCGAGGTGAGCCTCGATGAGCTTGAATCAAGAAACGCGTCCATCAAGTTCCTCGGCATCAATGTCAGTAGCGTCGTCGCACTCCGGAAGCACTCCGGCTTTACCAACGTCTCGACGAGGCGGCTCTGTCTGAAGGACATGGCCGGGCCGGCGTCGCTCATCTTGCTCCCTTCCACGCTGTTCGACGTGCTAGGAGGCCTTGACATGCTGGAGAGACTGCACCACCTCGCCATCCGGAGCTGCGCCGGCGTCAAGGACATTGTCGTGGACGTCGAGATGCAATTCCGGCACACGACAGCCGCCTTGTCCTCTCGGCGCTCCGGCGGATCAACATCCTCAACTGCTTCCAGCTCAAGAACACCAACTGGGTGTTGCACCTCCCGGTGCTGGAGTATCTGGAGCTGCACTACTGCCACGACATGGAGACGATCGTCGACGGCGGCAACACCGCGGCGGAGGACCGGAGGACGCCGACGTTCCCTTGCCTGAAGACTCTGGCGGTGCACGGGATGCGGAGCCTTGCGTGCTTGTGCCGGGGTGCTCCGGCGGTCAGCTTCCCGGCCCTCGAGATCCTCGAGGTCGGCCAGTGCTACGCGCTGCGGCGGCTGGACGGCATGCGGCCGCTGAAGCTACGGGAGATCCAGGGCAGCGACGAGTGGTGGCAGCAACTGGAGTGGGAAGAGGATGGCATCAAGGATGCGCTCTTCCCTTACTTCAAGAACCATTCCTGACAAAAGAAATATTGCAATTCATAAGAACATCGTATTTACTATAGTATATATGCGGATGATGTACAAATTACACAATGGATGTCAAAACGACGTATTCTCGATTCACAAACAAGTCGGTATCCTGTGGAGTAGCAGCACAAAAACGAATTAGGTAGCAGAAATCCAATGGGAAAGAATGGTGCCGTAGCAGAACAGCTGCAAGCACAAAATTGAACTACACCAACACTCCAAGAGAAGAGAAGAAAACTACAAGAAGAATACCTAAGAGCATTACTCTTCACAAAGAATTCAAAAAAATTGAACTACATAATACTCCAAGAAAAGAAAAGAAAACTACAAGAAGAAGAATAACTAGAACATTATTCTTTACGAAGAAAAAGGAAAATATGAGGAGGTATATTTAGCTTGTAGTGTTAATCAGAAGGTATGTACAAATATAATACCTTCCGATAACACAAATACCTCCCAACTCCCAAGGACCATTGAGAACTCACTACAATGATGCATATTTTGCTGTTAACCTGCAATCCTCATAATAGTATAGATGATAATTTCCCAAATATAAATATCTTGATACTGCCTTGAAGACACAATCCAAACCATACTATTCAAGGATTTCGAAGCATCCCAGCAACTCATACCTACGCAATACTGGATTTCGAGGCATTCCAGCAACTCAAACCGACCGAAACAACATTGGTTATGTCTGCCAGTTTCTCATCAGATTTACACCAAACAAAAGTACTAGCATATACTATCAGTCATTGCACACAATTCTCGATCCTTTTGCGGCATGACTCCAGTGACAACGATGAAATTCAATAGTGATGTCATACCAACTCCGAGTAACAGGCATGCACACAACACTGAATTACAACAATACATCTTACTGTTAATTACAGTTCTAATGAGAGTGCCAATGCAGAACTAAGGTGGTCAGGATCGTGATTGTATGTTTGTTCGACAATATGGGCAATCGGCACATTTCCGTACCCATGGCTCCAGGCAATTCGAGTGAAACCTGTGCCCACAGCGCAGCTTTATCAGTTCATCTCCATCATTGAATCCATCAAGGCAAATCGAGCATTCTGGTGATGCCTCCCGGTTGTCATCTTTGCTTGCCTCAAACATCTCTATCTGTAACCGAAGGAAGGCCGCCTTGCTCAGCCCACATGATCTTTTTAAGGAACTGGTGTCAATGGGTGAGCTTTCTTCATCTGACTCGCTACTTGGATGGGCCAATGATGAGCTGGACCTATTTGCTTCATATGTAGCTTCCCTGTTCCCGAAGTCAATGATTCTAAACACATCAGTAGCTGAAAATTCATCCAATGTGATAGATGGCCTTGACACAGATGAACCAATAGAAATGCCTCTCAGTCTCTCTAGAACACGTGCTTGTGCTTGCAGTACAGCACCTGGAAGCCGCTCATTTGTTCTGAACATCAGCCTATCCAGTCGGTTCCTCCTAGCTGCAGAGCCCCCAATGTTGCTGTTGTCTATGTATGATAAGACACGATCCTATAGACAACAAAAGAGACCAAATATCCTCATTTGATTCACCAAAAAAAACAAAAGTCAATCTAAATTTACGTTTTCTTAATTGAAATGAATAGATCAGAATGCTGTAAAGTTATAAATTCCGCTATGCATCCTAGGTCATAAGTTAATGTTCATCCATAACAATTCGTAATAAGAATTTCAAGTGGAACTGGAACAAAAAGAAGAAAAAAGCAATGGAGGACTAAATGCACAGATCTGAGCATTGACATTCTAATATGTAGCCAATATTCCAAACATACATCCAGGCTATTTCAGGAGTGAGTGAAGAAAGATGAGGCACAATCACACCATTTTGATCTGTAATATTTTCTATGGAAATGAAAATAAGGGTCTCCTTCAACTTAATGTTTATAACGAAGATCAAGCCTTGCAGGTTCCAACAAATTCTCGAGATACACTGCAGAATAAACCTACACGATATTATCACTGCCCCTTTTGCTGACCGTAAGGATCTGCAAGTGCATAGCAGCAGAACACCTCAATTAAACAGACAAACAGCATGATCGAGTTTGGTTTCAGTCCTTTGTGCAAGTACTAGTACTTGCCAGGAAAATATTGATGAGTACTCACCGTGATAATTGATGCAGCAACAAAAAAAGAAGAAGAAGAAGAAAAAGAAGGGAATAAGGCTAGCCAAACTAACAAGTGTCCCCATTTCACCATAAACTAGGTGAGGATAACCTAATCTAAAGCACCCAAACCGCAACCGGGATTGCGGGCAAGCCAAATTAGGAGCCCTAATCCTCCCACAAAAATTTTAGTATGAGCTAACACGGGGAATCATTTCTATCCAATCACATCCACACAAAAATAATTATAAAAAAATCTAGAGCAGATGAGGCGGGGGGTGCTTCTCACGGTGTACGAAGCACGGCGGCGTGAGGGCGGGGCCCCGGTGTGCAGGTGCTGGCGGACATCCCCGGCGGCGTCGAGCTGGCGGCGCGGGCGGCACGCCCGGCGGCGCCCGCGGCGATCGGCGAGACCGTGCGGGTCACGGAGCGCGTCCACGGGCGGATCCGACTCCGGATCGGGGTCGGAGAGGCGGGCCGCGCGGGCGCGGCGGGCGGTGAAGAGCTCGGAGGCGCTCGTCATGGGGGTGGGGTGTGAAGCGCGCGTGGCGGTGGTGCGAGACGGCGTGCTCCTCCTGCTCGACGCGGCGAGCGAACGGAACAAGGATTTTGGTTGGTCTCCGCTTGCTCCCCCTCCCCTCCCCTCTTCTTCGTCCCTTCCTTTTTCACGCTTAATTTAATCAGACATCCAACCGGATTCATATCTGATACCAAAGGTCTAGGATACCTTGTTGACATCAATGTGATATCTCAACATCAATCTGATATTTCTAAAGTAGCAGTAGATCATGTATCTTCGGATTAATAACTAAATGTCTGATATCAAAAGTACGAGATCAAATATCTACAATACCTTATTTACTTACGGAAAATCATATTTATTTATATAGCAAAATGTCCGTACGTTGCAACGGGGCGACGATGCGAGGAGGGAAGCAGACGGAGGACGAAAGTCCAGGCGGCGGCGCGGGAGCTCTGAGCGGCGACGGGAGGGAGGGGCGCAAGCGCGGCGCAGATGGGGGCAGAAGAGAAGGACGCAGAAGGTCTTTTTTTCATCCAAGTACTCTCTTTCTTTTTAACATTGGATCTACAGGTTAATTTTATAAACAGTCAAGGGGTTTTCTGTAAAATAACTCTTTTTTCTTCTTCAATTGGGTTCTTTTAAAGTAGTTAGACGGACTGCGGGTTAATTTTGAAAAAACTCAAAGGGTTTTCTATAAAATAGCCAGGCAAACACTACTTGCTTTAAACTTTGTAGTTTAGTGATAAGCTTAATGCTAAATCTATTGTTTTATGATATACCGTCATAAATATATAGTTTTACTTTAGTTTGGTCTAGTTTTACGAAATTACTCGATGATAAACGCTTAAAAAACAATGCTGTTTTTTTTGTTTCTGAAAGTTTTTAAGTGGGCTTCAAAAATGATTCAAGGTATGTGAACATGGAAGAGTGCATCACTCCCTACCGGAAGTGTCCGGGCCAGAGACGTCGTCGGAGGGAGGTCAAGAGATGGCCGGAGAGGCTAACTTCACCGCGCCGAGGATCGCCGGCAGCCTAGGAAGCAAGATCACAAGGGACGCCTTCATCAAGCATTTTGAGATGTGGAGGAGACGAGTCGATCGGTACAAGGGCGTCGCGGCGGGGCGCGAAAGGGCGTACCGGAATCTGCTGGACATGAATGCCGGCGTCGGCGGCTGCGGCGGCGCTCGTCGACGATCCTGTCTCGGTGATGAACGTCGTGCGACGGCCGCCGTTGCCAACACGCTCGGTGTGATCTACGAGCGAGGGCTCATCGAAACATACCAAGATTGGTAAGCTGCAAAATCTTCGAACAAAAATATGTTCGTGTCGTTGTTGCTTGCAAAATCTTTAGGAAAAAATGCGAGACTAGCATATGGGCACTTGCTTTCTTCGTCACTTGTATTTGTTGCTGCAAAATCTTCGAAAATTGCAGATTTAGCGGTCTTAAATAAAATTGTATGTGAAAATTTTGCAGGTGTGAGGCGATGTCAACTTATCCTAGGACGTATGATCGATCCATGCGTACTCCCTGTCACAATGTACAAAGATAGGTACTGGATTTTGCTTCTCTTTCTTGTGCTCAACTTTGCAGTTCTTCCTAGGAGATGATGCTCGATCGGTCAGAAATTAACAATATTCATCAATTTAACTATTCTTTATCGAAATCAACATGACGCTAAAAGAAATTAGAAAAATCAAAATTTATGCATAGCTAAATACAAAAAGATCAAAATGACAATCGGTCAAATTTCCGTGATCGTTTTCATCTCGCTTGAATCTATTGTTGCTTTGCATGCATGTCTCTGTCGATGTGAAATGGAGGACATTTTGTTGGAGATGGACCGTGTCCGAGGCCGAAGGCACGGTGATATTCGAGACGACATCGATGTTCGTGAGGATCAAGAGCATCGCAGACGGGATGAGATGGGAGAGCGGGATTGTGGATCATGAGGACGGGCCGATGCAAAGGGAGAAGATCCTTGTGTCGTAAGTCTTCTTGGACAGTCTAAGGGTTGGGAAAAGGGCATTCTTGATGCTGATGATGATTTTGAGGTGGATTAGACACTGGAGGCACATGTAGTACAGATAGTTTCAGTTTCTCCTCTTGTTTTCATATAGTTTTTTTTAAAAAACAATTCTTTACGTTCTCTCCCATATGGTTTTAGTTTTCTCCTTTTCTTTCCTTTCATATAGGTATTTTCTTTTATTTACATTTGCATTTTCTCCTTTATCTTTCCCTCCGTATATGTGTTATCTTTTTTTTTCTGTCAAATCATCTGTTGTAAATGGATATGTGATGCACTAAACACAATTTTTGTGAAGGTAAACAGGCGCTAGATTTCGGATTAACATGATATACATTTATTACTTTGAACTTCTTTACGGTTTAGAATGCGAACTGAATTGAATTTCATCTGGTAAAATTAAGCATGCCAACAACAATGGACCATAACAAAAAGTGTGAAATTTGCAAGCGACCATAACAAAGAGAGTGAAATTTGGGTGCGGAGCAGACAGAGGGACAGTGATCAAGACATCCTTAATACAATCTAGAAGTTCGTATGGTAATCACGGTATGGTACATATGAAAGAAATCAACCGACCTAACTCGATACAAACCCAACAAAAAACAAGGGAGCCAAAGGGGCACCGGATCACATCAAACATCTCGACTCGAAGGACCTCGGTATTGTCAAGAATAACATCACCAAAATGTAAAATAATAATACACAAGGAAAAGAAGAGCTGCGATGAGAAATGTGTACATTACAAAGGCAGCTGGGTTGTGCTTTTAACAACCATGTCCGTGCCCTACCGAAATCTCAGTTTTCTCCTTCAACTTCATGGTTGCTAATTTACATGGATAAACTCTCCAGCTCTTTGAGAAAGCTGTTTCAAGGATCATATACATTGCTAACCAATCTATCTCTCGTGAACAAATATGTTTGTAGTTCAATTCGTCAGGCTTCCTTACAGAACAAACCACAAATCAATTTGAGAGCTGGAATCTTCCTGTCGGTTTCCTCTTTCACCATCCCTAAACAACACAACAGCTCAGGTTAAATAAGAAAGATAACGGTTCTTTGATTTTTCATATGAATTGACTGGGTACTTTGGAAGAATATACTTACAAATATTGCATAGTAAAGGAGTGTGAGTATGGCAAGAGCCACAAAACCATACTGGAAAACATTGTACCTGCATATTCAGATGTTAAAAAGTTAGAATATTTTCAAAAGTTTGGTGCCTTGATGTCCACCACATAGACATATCCAGTGTTAAAGCAAACAACGTAACGGCTATGTACTTGCATGCTATTTAAATACATACTTGTAGAGATACTTAATCCACGAGAGACTGCAATGTGTGGCCAAAGATCTCTGGGCTGCGTTGCTTGTGCATAATAAGCAAAAGCGTGGCACGTAACCGAATCACACCGCAAAGGGTCATGTATGCAAACTCACTTGAGATGGCCTTAGTGAACAAGAAGAAATATAGTGGAGAAAATTAATAGATATTCAACAGGGGTTTTGCATATGTTATGGTGGAGGAAGCACAGTTGATGAAACAAAGTCACATACATATGGTCAAAGTTTGCTTTACAAAAGTTCTTCATTTAAATTCAGATCAGCGGCACGAAGGCGTCCGGCGTCGGCGCTGGTCCGTGGTGACGTCGTGGGCGGTGGCGGAGTCCGTGGTGACGTCGTGGGGCGGCGAAGGGAGCTGCGCCGCCCGCCGGGCCCCGCGCCCAGCGGAGCGCGGCGGCGTCCCTCCCCTCGCCGGTGATGGCGAACTCGGCGGCTCCGTACTCCACGGCCGGCGGCGGCGGCGGGAGGAGACGCGACGCTCCGGCTCCGGCGTGGTGGCGCCGCTGGTGGTCCTCGTGTTTCTCTTCGTGCTCGCGCCGTCGATCTTTTTCGTCGCGCGCAATGGGGGTCACGTCCACGTCGCCTCAGGTTCCGGCTTGTATCCCCTCTTCCCCCTGATGCGCGGCGCTGTCGGTTGTTAATCGCATCCTTCGTCGCGGCTGTTGGCATCTAGATTGGGAATTTTTGTGGATAACCCAAATCCATCAATTCCTAACAGTCACCATCTCCACGCCAGAACACGACCAACAAAGAACCTAATTTCAAAATTTTGCCTCACCCATTTTGTGCACCAATCACTACGAGAAGCTCTGCACCTTCGGGAAATCGGGATGATTGCTGATTAGACCAAAGTTGAACATAAACACTAAAGAGAACATAGTCCATTTTGTATCCCGCCGTAACCACTAATATTTTGCTTCTATGCCGAAATTTATGGTTCACAATTTATTCCGACAAAATTTCCATTTTTCTCAAGACAGACAGCAATAAATTGAACAGATGTAAGGACCAAAATTTTCATATAAGATTGTGATGGAATGGTTTTCTTTATGCCGTGTAATATGCCTCGCTCACTCATCTCGCCTGACCTCATTTCGTTCCAATCCTTTCTCATCAAGAGAAGAAATTAGAATAGCCAGAAACATCAAAGGCAACTCGAAGGGGATGGAAAATGGAACAAAAAAGAGTCAAAATTTCATCGCGAAAAGCGACGAGACGACTCGCCTCCGCCTCAGTCGAGGAAGCCGGTGCGGTGCGGGGCGGCGTTGCGGACGCGGTGGAGGTCGCGACCCTTGAGCGTCCTCCGGAGCCCTCCGGCCAGGCGTGCGCCGCGGCGCTCGGGCGGCGATCTCGTGGGGCGGGACCATGGTCTCCCCGTCCTCGCCGCCGCCCGCGGACGTCTGTGCCCACACACCCCTCCGCGTCACCGCAGCCCCCTCGGATGGTATCCTCACCGGTGCTGACTTCGCCATGGCCGTCGAGGACGACGGGGTCAACGCGGCGGTCTCCGGATAGGCCGCGCCGCGGATCGGACGGCCACGCTCCGCGCTTCCTCCTCCTCTTCCCATCCTCCTTCGGGAGCGCCGCGAGGAAGCCGGGGCGGAGGAGGCGAGCCGAGCACATCGAGCTCGAGGAGGTCGCCGTCGGCGGTAGCGCTCGGCGGCATGTGCAGGAGGTCGGTTTGGGGCGGAGTGCGGGAGGCGCTCCATGGTGGGTTCTCCGGGGATAATCACCGGCACGGTGAATCTCCGGCGAGGTGGCGGCGCTCCGGCATCGGAGGAAGGGGAGGTGGGGGTGGGTTGGGCGTGTGAACGAGGTCGCGATGCGGCGAGCGGAGGCCGCCGGGGTTGGTGGGGGAGGGAAGGGGCGGCGG
Source organism: Oryza australiensis (assembly GCA_019925245.2). Taxonomy (NCBI): domain Eukaryota; kingdom Viridiplantae; phylum Streptophyta; class Magnoliopsida; order Poales; family Poaceae; genus Oryza; species Oryza australiensis. Next base: position 7,908,414 of record JAIFGZ020000116.1, on the reverse strand, counting down.
CTTGGCGGAGTCCGTGGTGACGTCATCGACTCCGACACCGCCGGCGTCTGCAGCAACCGGGCGGTGCGGTGCGTGATGATGGACTGCGGGTTAATTTAGAAACAATTCGGGGTTTTTTTGCAAAATTATCGCGAGAAAAATTTGGTGAAAACACTCCTTGCTATATATAGGTATAGATATAGATATAGAAGATATTATATTTAGTGTTAGATTATATATATCTAATATATAATATCGTACTGACGCCATGTTAACGTTAACATATGTTAGCTATTCCGTCGTAATGAAATATCGTACTATATTTTTCCTCTAATTTAATTTAATTAGTTTCCTGCTATTTTATGCTCCTACCGGACCTACGTCAAACCAGCAGGCACGTATATACTTAAATACGATTGACACGTTATAGTTTTTTATCAGCATAGATACAGAGTACTACTAGTAAAAGAAAATACCAGGGACATTATTGATTCCTAACATCTCTAGTTATTTAGGACATGTCGATTGATTAAGCCTGGCATTATCTTCTCAGATGCTCATGTTCCTGTATATATAAAGAGAAGTGTAAGAGACACACCGTAACGTTTTATAATACTATTATTTTCTTGCACCTTAGCACCCATGCCATCTAGTAGTATTTTGAAGAGACTCTTTTTTTTTCTCATCGACACATGAAAAATAATCTATAACTATATATAAAATAAGTAATAAAATAAGTAATGTTTTCATCCAAAATTTTATTTTTCTTGACAATTTTACAGAAAACCTTTCGAGTTTTTCCGAAATTAATCCGTAGTCCGTCCGACTATTTAAAAAAAATTATACGTACTAACTACTTAATAAATCTGTACTTTTTTATCATCAAATCGTTTTTCGTCCAAATCTATAAAATTTCCGATCCGAATAACCTTTTGCTCCATTGTTGCCTCGTTTTCCTCACCTCCAGCAAGCGAGCCCGACTCACACGCCTCCTGCCTCGTCGTGCATTGCCCTGAGCTGCGACCGAGCACACGCTGCACACGTGAGATAGCGCGCCGCCGTCGAACAAGGAAGAGAAGCGCTTGTGAGGCAGGATGCCTCTCTGACGTCCTTCTATCGCCAACGGCCGAAGGCATGGCCGAGCGTTGTCACCTTTCGCGTGAGGACAGGAGGAAGACGACATCCTGTAGCTTTTGGTGATTTTATATTTTAGTCCCATATTTGTGGCAAATCACATACAGGTCCTAGAGGCTGCTTTTGGTGATTTTATATTTTAGTCCCATATTTGTGGCAAATCACATACAGGTCCTAGAGGCTACATTAGGCCCTATTGGCTGTGATGTTTGACCGTAGTCAACTAGGGTAAGTGAATTATAAGGAGATGCAAGGATTCGTATGTCTGTTGATGATAACATGCAACATATCTTATTCATTAATATACTTTTCTAACTGATAATATCCGAATCGTAAATATTTTAAACTTTTATCAAATTTCTAATCGGTTTAAAGTATAAGTAGTCAATATCTATTTTTATTATATTTTTGACTTAATTTGGTGAAATTAAATTAACTTAGACTAAATAGCTATCTATCTATTTGATACTATTTCTTAATCAAGGTTCAGTGATACATAATGTTGAAGACACCCTTGCTTTCAAACTTATATATAAATGACTAACAACAAAAATAAAAAGACATCATGCGTCCCTCTCTTCCGTTCCCATCCGCGTCGCGCCTGTGCCATGCGCCGCGCCTGCGCCCCTCCCTCCCGTCGCCGCTCAGAGCTCCCACGCCACCGCTTGGACCTTCATCTTCCGCTTGCTTTCCTCCCTGCGTCGTCGTCCGGTTGCAACGCACGAGCATTTGCTAGTTATATTATAAATTACCAAAATAGTATTTATTAATTATTGTTATATACTTATATATGTGCATGCTTCATGTAAAAACAACTATTGCTTTTTTTAAGTTATCATGAGAATATTGCAATTCATTAATTCAATCACCATAACCAAAAAACTTAAATTTTATGGTTAATGTTACATTAAACCGTGTGTAACACGTAACCATGATCTAAATGTTTCATACCTCGCGTGCATATTGAGCACGGATTTACTTAAAATTTTAAAACACAGAAATACAAAGTGTATACGAACATTTTAATTATTAAGTTCGTGAAGATAGATAGTTTACTTCTTCATCACTTTTAAAAAAATAATAGTTTCAAATATACTGAAATTAATCAATATTTCAATATAAAGTAAGGTTTGTGAACTATAAAACTATATATAACTACTAATTTATAAAGACTAATGTTATGTACTATGTAATTTTATATAAATAGTAAAATACGATGTTTTTCTGAAATTTATTCTGACCCACATACCAATTACAAACAGTCGTAAAAAAAAGAACAATTACAAACCACGACGAATCAGCCTAGCCTTTTTGACGAGGGGACCATCTTGCTCGATCACCATATTCCAGGCATATGAAATCAATAGGTACATATTTTACACACGGGCCCAAGACTTAAAGAGCACGAATCAGAACAGCGTTGTCCGCATCGCTGCCGTGGGATACGATGGTACGGCTAGCACATATTATGGCAGCATCGATGACATATGGAAGCTGGACTATGGACCTATGAAGGTCTCTTTGTTTCGGTGCCAGTGAGTTAGGCTCAGTGGTGGAGACGTAACCATTGATGCAAGTGGGATGACAATGGTCGACCTGAGCAAGGTTGAATACTCATACGAACCCTTCGTCCTTGTCAATGATGTACGACAAGTTTTCTTTGTCAAGGACATGGCTAGCAAAACAAAAAAGGGAAAAGGGTCCGACGAGCCAAAGCGCCACGTGGTTCTCCCAGGCAAAAGAAAAATCATGGGAGTCGAGGATAGAACTGACGAAGATTACGATCAGTTTGACGAGCAACCTCCGTTCGTGGTGGCGGTTGACCCGAGTATCCTCCTATCAAATGAGGACACCCCTTACTCACGCAACGATCATAACGAAGGAGTAATTGTGCGGAGAAAGTACGTGAGGACAACCGTCACTTAGCTAAATTTATTTATGGATGATGTAAATTAAATTGAACTATTGATTATTATTATTATCATTTGAATTTATTATAAATTATTGTAAATTTGTCATATTTAAACACCCTGGGGTGCCTAAAAACCTGGATTGAACTCCAACAAAAGTCAAACCGAGTGTCCTCGAGATATGACCCAGGGCTCGATCCCCCCAGGGGTCGGGCATTCCGGCCTTCCCCCGAGTCTGACCTCAGCCCCTTCTTTTGACCCCGACTCGTCGCCTGATCTCGAGCATCCTCGGGAAGAAACTTGATAGGCACGGAGGAAGAGGGAGGAGACGCCTAGCGCATCGACACCACTGGCGACGCAGAGAAAGATCCCAAGGCGATACCGGTACAAGATACCCACGGTGTACCCTCCACGGAACAAATCAAACCGGGAAGGTTCGACCGAACGACGCTGTAACTGGCAAGACAGTACGTCTGTACGTGACCGTGACCGAGACGACTGATCTCCCGGTGGGCCACAACCCTTCTCTCCTAAGATATGGCCCAGATCGTGCAGGCCCATGGTTCCAAGGTGCACCGCCAACGCGCCTCTCCCTCCCGCCCTGCCTCCGGAGTCCGGAGAGAATTTTGGCAAGAGAAAAGAACAACGGAAAAAAGTGTAAGTGGGTGCAGCAAAGAGAATGGATTTTAAACTCGTCTTTTAATTGTTTGCATGTAAAACAATTGAAAACATATATTAACATGTGATATATTTCTCTACAGATATACAAATCAAAATTTACTTTTATAAGTTACAAAAGAAATTAAACTATAGCTAGTTAATGTATATTCATAGTCAAATTAATTTTTTCGTTGCAACATGTAAAAATTAAAATCCTTATATGTTCATAAAATAATTTATCGTACATTAATTTATTTGGTTGATTTTTTAAAAAAAAGTTAACCAAAAGTACATCCTACAGAGAGTTGAGTCTAGAATAGTTTTTCCACAGCAAGCAGAAGCCATTCCATTCCATCCACTAGCGCCGTACTAGACTACTAGTCGCCATTGTGTGGCTTCCAGCCGCCGGGGCTGGGGCCTTGCGAGTCCAATGGCGAGCGCGCGCCTCAATCCGGAGGTGCCGCACCTGCTTCACTCACTCCACTCCCCATGATTTCCTCCGACGGCGACCTGCGTTTTGGCGGAGATAAAGATGAGAGAATATATCGAAACTCACAAGAGAGCAACAGCTTTGTGTGTGAAACTGTGTCTGTTCGTTCCTGCGTGTGTGTGTGTGTGTGTAAAACGAGAGAGGGGTAAGGGATGCAGGCTGAGGCTGAGGCTCGGTTCGTCTCGCCTGCGATGAAGCGAACCAGCGACTGGTTCGTTACCCTTCGTTCGCTCTCCTCCCCTCCCTGATGCTGCTGTTTCTGCTTCCTGCTATGAGTTCGTTCTTGTTCTTGTTGTTGTTCGGCTGTGTAGTTCACTCGTTGGCTCTTCGGTTAGTTGTAACAGTGATACGCCGTGCTGTTTCAAATTGAGCAGCACAAGAAAACTTCCATGAAACAAGACAAACTGTAGTACTCTTTTAGCTGCATCTTCTAAACGGGAAAAATCTAGCTTGGCAGCATCAAGTTCTTTTTCGTGCGGGAGTCACAAATCACAACACTGTAACTGACTATGCAATAAAAGTGTACTTTCTTTCTGAACAAATCTTTCACTCCATTGTTACAGGATACTTTCTCAAGAACTCCCGAGCGATATTACCATCAAAGTTGACGATGCCGCCTTCAACCTGCACAAGGTGATTCATCAACCCAATTTATTTTCCCAGTTTTCACTGCGTGTTCTAGGCTTCTAGCTATCTAGTAGAGATGAGCAAAAGAGAAAAAACTGAGTTTTGATAGGTGTGTAATTGTTACTGCAGCTTCCACTGGCATCCAGGTGCGGTTACATCAAGAAGCAGGTGTCAGGGGTCGGCGGGAACAAGACGACGCACCTCGAGATCACCGGCATGCCCGGCGGCTCCAAGGCGTTCGAGCTCGTCGTCAAGTTCTGCTACGGCGTCAACTTCGAGATCAACGTGGACAACGTCGCCATGCTGCGTTGCGCCGGCGAGCACCTCGAGATGACCGAGGAGTGCAGGCCGGGCAACCTTGTCGGCAGGACGGAGGCCTACCTGGAGGAGGTGGCGCTGGCGAGCCTCGAGGGCGCGGTCGCCGTGCTCCGCAAGGCCGAGGAGCTCATCCCGGCGTCGGAGAAGGCGCGGCTGATCGACAGGTGCATCGACGCCATCGCGTCCATCGTCTGCGGCGGCGACAGCCAGTTCAGCATGTCGCTGGGCACCCCCGGCGGCGATAGTGGCTACAACGGCGTGAACGCGGCGGCGTCGAGGGAGGTCGACGATTGGTGCGCCGACGAGCTGACGGCGCTGCGGATCGACACGTTCCAGCGCGTCATGATCGCGATGAAGGCGAGGGGGTTCAAGGGCATCGCCATGGGGACACTCATCATGCTCTACGCCCAGAAATCTCTTCGACGGCTGGTGAGTTCTGAGCTTTGCACGTCGCCGGAAATGGACGACGGTCGTTTCTTGGATCATCTGACCACGGCGTCGTGTTCGGCCGGTGGTTCGTGCAGGACATGCACGGGAGGGACAGGAAGAAGATGGGCGCGAGGCAGGAGCACGAGAAGCGGGTGGTCCTCGAGACGATCGTGAGCCTGCTGCCGAGGGAGAGGAACACCATGTCGGTGAGCTTCCTGTCGATGCTGCTCCGCGCCGCGATCCACCTGGACACGACGCTGGCGTGCCGGCTCGACCTCGAGAAGCGGATGGCGGCGCAGCTCGGCCAGGCCGTGCTCGACGACCTCCTCATCCCGTCCTCCTCGCCCGACGCCGCAGCCACCGCGTACGACATCAACGCCGTGCAGAGGATCCTGGCCGGCTACCTCGACCATGAGGGCGACGCGGCGGTGGCGCCACGGCTGGACTACACCACCGACGACGACTTCAGCTCGGCGTCGTCGCCGCCGCACAGCGACGTCGCCCAGGTCGGCAGGCTCATGGAGAGCTACCTCGCCGAGATTGCCTCCGACGAGAACCTGTCCATTGACAAGTTCACCGCCCTCGCCGAGCTCATCCCGGAGCGCGCCAGGTTCAACGAGGACGGCATGTACCGCGCCATTGACATCTACTTGAAGGTAAAATCGATCGATCACTAAAAATGGTTGATCCTTCGTTAATTACTCCACTAAATGCTTATGTTGATTGATTCCATAGGCGCATCCGAATCTGGCTGAGGGCGAGAGGAAGAAGGTGTGCAGGGCGATGGACTGCCAGAAGCTGTCGCGCGAGGCGTGCGCGCACGCGGCGCAGAACGACCGCCTGCCGGTGCAGACGGTGGTGCAGGTGCTGTACCACGAGCAGCGGCGCCTCCGCGCGCCATCGCAGCCGCCAAGCGCCGCTCCGTCGTACGCAGGCGGCGAGTCGCCGGCGCTGTCGTACAGGCCGACGCCGAGCTTCAACGGCCGGTACCGGCCGAGCGTTCCCGACGAGGTGTCCCGGCTGCAGCGCGAGAACGACGAGCTCAGGATGGAGCTGCTCCGGATGAAGATGCGCCTGAGAGACCCGTCCGTGGCGTTCTCCGCAGGAGGAGGAGTCCCGCCGTCAGGTAGGCCGCCGCTGCCGAAGAAGCCGGGCGGCGGCGGCGGCAGCGGCGGATTCATGAACAGCATGTCCAAGAAGCTCGGGCGGCTCAACCCGTTCTTGCGATCGGACGTGCTGGGCGGCGGCAGGGTGCGGACGAAGCCGCCCAAGGATCGGAGGCACTCCATTTCTTGATCAACCAGCCCTTGATCAAGTGATCATGGATGTTGTCTTCATGGTGCTTGTGATTCTATGGTCACTAGGTAGCAACATTCTCATGAACATAAATACGCATGTCAGTATGGTAGTACTACTCCAGTAGTGTAGTGTTAGTATCATACAGTAGTATGTAACACTGTAATTGTATCATTTGAGTTTTTACAGTTTACCTCCACACGCCATGTCAGATCCCTATACAGAGAAGCATCCTTGTAAAGTTTTGAACTCATTTCAATGTAAGGTTTTGGTATAGTCCTAGTACAAAGCTGGTGTAGCTAAAATCTACAGATGAGTAATTGATTTGATCGAAGTCGTTCTCAGTGTAAAGTATGCAGTCACTGAAGTATAAACAGTAGTACAAATTACAAAAGGTTTTATTTTTACATGATGTACCAGCCAAGTCCAGGTAACGACGCGAATGAAATCTCGGTACTATCCTGTCTCTCCCCGGACGATAACGATGATGTTTTCATGGCTAGGAGTGCATCTCATCTCCAGCTCCTGACAAGTGATAACTGACATCTAGAACATTATCTGACCTGTTTTTTGTCCATTGCATATAGTACAAACATATTGAGATAAAAAACAAGAAAACGAGGGAACAATTGAAAGGTACTAATACGAAAGAACATTCAATAGGAAAAAAGAAGAGTGCCATCTACGGCTCTACTAGGGTCAGTGTGGTAGATTACGCCACCACTGTTGGTCCTGGTGAGTGCAGAGCTCTTGGCCAGTAGCCATGGATGAGTATTGCACACAAGAGTGTCAGCCGACAATAGAAGGTTCTCCACCAATTTCAGAGATTATTTCAGGACGACTTTCAGCTGAAATGTACCATGGAAATTAGGCACAACCCTTGTTATGTAGTGGTGTTGTGGTTGTATGATTCATCAGCACAATTAACACGTTGTATGCATAAATGATGGCACACAAAAACTCAACCAGCTGGAAGTCTTCAGAGACTTTTGAGAGTTTCACATTGAACACTTGCAAAACAGGCCATCCCCTATTCTTTTTTACAGAGTTATACTAGACACATGATCCCAAGACCGCACATCAGCTTTCAACTCTAATACAATTAGCTGTGTCACTCTATCCAATTCTCACTAAACCACAATTGGTGAATTGGGTACATGATGATACTTTCAAAAATCAAGCTCTAACCACCTCTTTGGTTTTCATTCATCCAGAAGCCATTGACCAGAAATTCAATAGAAAGGATGGCGAAAGGGCAAACCAGCTAAGAAACGCCATTGCTGTTGCACTTTCAAAACTTGCGCAGTGATTTTCTGAGCATAGGTCTAGATCATTATCAATCAACACGGTGATGCCTGATGACGCACATGCAGCACTGAAAGTCAGTGCCGCTGTGATCTGCAAAGAAACTGAAGGTCAACGACAATGCAACCCTATAGTTGTACAAGAATGCTTGGAATAGTCTAAGTTACGCAGTAAAGTACTCTCTCCAGTCAAGAATAAAAGTAGTTTTCAGCAATATTTACAAAACCAAGAAGAGAAATTTCAGATGCATCATTCTGTATCCATGTTTTTTTTTGCCAATGTTGCCTCTCAACTTCTCTTGGGTGTAGTAAAAGCGCATGTGCATGCATGTAAGATTTTAATTGAAGGTATAACAGGTAGGAGACTCGTTTAACCAAAACGACTTGTATTCTTGAACTTTTGGAATCAGCCGCAAAGGTCACTCTTTTTTAGTGACCAAATGGATTAGTGTGCTAGTGTTATCATGGACAAGTTGACTGCTAGCAGGACTTCTAATGTATTTATTGACAACACATATCCTTTACTTGCAGAAAATAAATGAAGGTACAGTGACCGAGTGGATTTCACAAGTAGTAGAAAGATGATAACAGACAGTTTTCACTAACCCCATCTCCAATAGCAAATAGACAAACAGCCCGGCGATTTCGTAAGCAACGCTTAACAAGCAGTGCATATATGTCGACAATTGCAAGTGAAAAGCTCCAGAGACATTGCAAAATGGCTGCCGCAACAAGAAAGCTGGCCAAAACAGTAACTCATTAGTCTGTTATTCATGCAAATTAAATAGAGTTAAATAATAGAGGTGAGGTTGACTAAAAGAAAGACCAAACATTTGTAAAGAGCCTATGCCCCCATCACCCAAAGAAACAAAGGAGTATGCCCCCCCCCCCCAACCACCCACACGCACGCACTTTGGTCACTATAAACTGGAGTTAGAGACAATGAGAAGCATTCATCTTATGTTTGCCTACTGAAAATATTTTTTTTATGTATAGTACAGATGTTGATGTTGATTTCCTGTTGTCCACAAACATGGTCATATAATTAACATACGAGTAATATGAGTGGATACACCTACATAACAAGAAGAAGGTTTAGGTATTAATTAGGGAATATCAGAAAGTACCATTAATAGGATTTAGTTAATAGTCATACTGAACACAATATATATGGCTCTTTTAATTACTAGTTGCTCAGAATACACTGTTCCTACTCATCAACAGTCTCTTCGAACGAGCATCTTGTCTCTGTCCTTGTTGTCTATTAGCATAAGCATTTGTCTCTTGAATTGATGACAGGTTTACATGTAGGCTCAAAATCAGTACTGATAGTAGACGTACACAATACTAGCACATAATAAAGATGGCCACCAAATTTGAAGCGGGATATCTCTGAAGATATAAGGTAATGCAGCACAACAATGTCATTTTTTCTAACGAGGAAGATGTTAAGCGAGGCTGCTTGTCCCCAAGTGTTTACCAAATTGAATTTTTGTGTTGCAACTTGCTAAAGAAGAGCTCAGAACTATACATGAAAACGATAATATTCTTGGGGTATCTGTGTTATGCTTTCTGATAATGGGATGAGCTATAGTACCCCCATGCAAATTTCGGAAAGTACAAAATATAAATGTGGTATACCTAGGTATTACTTAATTTAGTACAAAGGAAGGGAGTACTTGAAATGGGATAGTATGGTTGCACATCTAATTAGCTAAAAACAAATTTGTGATGATAAGAGGCTGTGATTACGTATTGGCAAACCTTCAAACAGTTGCTGACAGCTGACTTGATGATAATATAGCACAATCTTTGAGCACCATGTATATACTTCAACATCGGCAGATGATGCGTATATATTAAACTTAAAAAGTTGCGCTCTAAAGATAATGACCATGTCGTCAGGGTTAAGCAAATAAGCAGAAACTAGTGAAATTGATTTGACTCGGGTGCCCGATGAGAAGGGAAATATCGGGCGCCCTGCACCCCACGCGCCCCACAGCCCTCTGTCTTATCCACTCGCCTCTCCTCCTTCCTCACGGTCTTATCCACTCCACTCCTTCCTCTCTCTCTCTCTCTCTCTCTCTCTCTCTCTCCACCATTTCTTTCATCTCCATCTTCTCTGGCTATAAGGAGGCAAGCAGAAGTTCATGACAAGATAGTGGCAAGCCACAGCGGTGGTGGATAGGGGCGATGGTTGCATGCAGCTGCAGCGGCGGCGAGACAAACTTGGCGGAGTTTGCGCTGCAATGGTGACAACGCGACATCGCGAGCAGCTGTAGGAGTGGGTGGTGGTGGTGGTGGTTTGTGGGGCATCGTCGGCCACAGAGTCATCTCCGGCAGCTGCACGCCATCGTCAGCCACGTCCCCTCCGCGGCCAGGATGTCATCTGCCACCGACGATTTGGCGAACCACCGCAGAGGAGGAAGAAGTGGATCTAGCTGGTATTTTTTTTGGGCGTGTTTTTCGATGTTTCAATCCATGTGTATGGATGTTTCATTAGTTAGATCAAAGTGTTTCCGTGGGGTTTTTATGGTGTTTCATTTTTTCTTTGATTTTACTGGGATTTTGTTGATGTTTCAATGGCTTAAAATCATTTGTTTCATATGTTGAACAAAATTGTTTCATCTGACGATCTGATTGTGTTTCACTATTTTCAAGAACTAAAACATTCTCTCTCGCTAAGTGCTGAAACATTGTTTCATACGGGTTGAAGCAGCGCCCGATTTTTTCCCCAAAAATCGGGAGCCATATTTGTAATCGTTTCCAGAAACTAGTGAACTACTCCATACAATAGAAAGAGAATTGGACGATTATAAAGCACAAGTTTGCACAGGGCACCACAGTTAAGCTAAGCCAGTTAGTATCTCATCGCTGAGCTAATCTACAAAGTCCAGTTCAGAAATATTTCTCTCTGTTCATTCAGAAATCATCAATAAGGCAAAAGGCTGAAATCGTTAAGCGCCGTGTGGCCTTCACACACACCACACACATACTATATCTCCTTTTCTAACGCAACAATTCAAACCGGATGCAGCGTAAACCTCAAATCCTAAAAGAGGAAACCTTAAAACTGACGTGGAACGGATAAAGCGGAAAGAGAAACAGAGACGGGGGGGCACGCACGCACCAGAACGATGTGACGGAAGGGAAGTCGTTGGTGGACGCCATGACGGCGAGGGCGACGGCGGCGAAGACGAACTGCGCGAGCCGGAGGCCCAGTCCCCCCGCCGTGCCGGGCATCCCTGGCAGGTCCTTCATCAGCACCCCCCTCGGCTGCTCCACCGGATCCGCCGCCGCCGGCGGCGCCTCCACCGGGTGCACCGCCGGTCTGCTCGCGAACATCTCGTCGGAATTGGGTGGCGGAATCGGTGGGTGGGCGAGGGGCTCACTGGATTTTTTTTTCTTGTTGTTGTTGTTGGAGGAGGAGTGCGAGCAACCGCAGCAAGCAGCCAAACGCGTGCGGCTAGTGCGTGCGTGCGATCGAGGCCGCCCTCGAGGGAGATAGTTTTTATTTTCTTTTTTATTTTCTTGTTTTTTCTTCTTTTCTTTTTTTTTCTCTCCTTTTGGCCGGGCAAAAAGCGGAGCGGTAGTTTCTGGGGAGCCACGCCGCCACTGCGGGCGTGCCGCGGCGTGGGCCCCGCTTCCCCCGCTCGCCTCCACCGACCGGCCTGCCCTTCTGATTCGGTGTCGCGCTGCCGCCTTGGACCCACCTGTCAGTGGGATTTTCCCTCGTCGTACCGCTACTGCAAAAGCGTACCAGCAGGTTTGCTCTGTTTAATGCACCGTTTACCGTCCATGGCGTCGTGAGTAAAAAACCGGCTGTTTAGCGTAGGTACAACTGATACCCGTGGTCCCAATCTGCCACATAAAAACCACATTTGCCTAAAATAAAGACCATTTTAGTATATGTCGAAACTTGGTTTCGGCAATATATTTTATGGGGTCGCAGTCAAGATCGTCAAACACAATGGGTTAGAAGAAGAAGAAGATTTAGATAGGTTCGAGCCTCTCGAGAGGTAATACCATACTCTGTTTCGGTGGATTCGATCCGCCGAGTGTCTTTATTGATCTCGTGATCTAAGCTAAGGGCTAAAAGTGAACTCCTCTTGGAATATCCTCAGGACGCCCTTACCCCTTATATAGTCTTGGGAGGAAAGGTTTACAAGTCGGAAACCCTATCTTATTCTAAGTTGGGTTTCCTCAATCTTACCAAACCGTGACTATAGGCCGATTGCCTTATCTCTATCGAACCGTAACACCTAAGTCAAGTTCGCTTACAGATATAGCGGCGCAAACTATCCCTACCTCCATCGGATAAGCTTGCCAAGTAGATACCCGATGCCACAATCTCCACAGAGCCCCGAGTCCTTTTCGCGACGAGACAACTCGCTTCATACCAAAGCAAGATTCAACCAAAAATCTCTTTGACCGAGTGCTTTTGGCACGAGTGATTCCATCATCTCTCGCTAATCTTTCCGAGTGGCTCCAAAGATGTGAAGGGCTGGAAAAATATAAAAATTTCTCAAAAATAAATATCTAGGTGCATCTCCCGATGCACCTAATTATAGGTGTAGCCCCGACTATGTGGTTAGTCAAAAATGACTAAGCATATAGTCAAGAACTATAAAAATTATTCTCATGTAGATGCCTAGCTCATGCTAAAGCAATCATAGAAATCTTATTACTCAGCAAGTTCATACTCAACCGAGTGAATTTGCCCGAGTCATCTCGAACAAATAATTCAATCATTCCTCATGGGTAAAAACACTCGGTAAACTCTTGCTCAACCGAGTAGATTCGCCCGAGTAACCCTGGAATAATAACTCAATCAACCCTAGCGGGTAAAAGCACTCGGTAAGCTCATGCTTATCCGAGTAAATCCGCCCGAGTCATCCGGAACAAATACTTTAATCATCCCTCATGGGAAAATAAGTTCTTTCAATCATATGAAAAATATGACCAAGTTATTAAACATTTTGCCATAATACTGGTCTCAATCTTATAAAGATCTTCACCAAGGTGGAAAACAAACAAGATCGGCAAGATTACCCGACCAAATGCTAAAAAACCAAACGCCCTTGTTTACCAAGGTGGCTATAAAAACTCGTGTTGGTCACCTTCCAAATTGCATCGTGTCGGCTTCTCATGAAGTCGACAAACCGCGGTATGGAAGGATCTTTTAAAGGCATAGGGCACTCGGACACGCGCATATTGCCGGGGCAAATCGCTTAAGCTCATCCGCTTAAGTCCCTAAGGACACGTATCGGACCACACCTTAGCGGGCCGTAGATTTTCTTATGGGCTCGGCCCACTCACCGAAAACCTAGCGCAACCCTCAAATCTTTCTTTATAAAGACACGAGGTCGTCCCCGCCTCTTCATCTTCCAAAAATTCCCCTTCTTTATAAAGACCCTAGGCTTGCGCACTTCTCAGTCCATCCGCCAAGAAGCTCGCTTGCCGCGACAACTAGCTCCTGCAACCAAAACTCCCACATCTTTCGCCCAAGATCCAACCTTTCTCGCCGGATCCGCTCCTCATCAACCTCGATCTCATGGCGGAGGAGAAGAATATTCCGTTCGACCAATGGGCCACCTCGGACGTGAGGAGTACACCCTCAAGGAGATGGTGAAGCACGGCGTGCTTCCGCCCAAGGAACTAGTGGGATGGCGCCGGCGGCGGGGAGGACTTCCCGACCCCTAACACCGGTGAGCTTGTCGTCTTTACCTCCTTTTTCTATTGCGGATTCAGTCTTCCCACCTCCGAATTCTTTCGGGGGCTCTTGGATTATTATGGTCTTCACATCTACCATCGAACCCCAACTCGATGCTTCACATCGCACTCTTTATTCATGTGTGTGAAGCCTTCCTTGGCATTCTTCCTCACTTCAATCTGCTCCGTCGTATGTTCTATCTCGAAACCCCATCCGAACAAGGACCATCCTTGTGTCGTTGGCGGGCAGCTTCCGGCTTCGCGGATCTCTCCGCAAAGACTACTTCTCTCTCCCTTGAAATCCTCGAACAAAGGGGCACTCGAACCGGTTCTACATCGCAATCTTGAACCTAGCATTCCTTCCTTTGTCGGTCTTCCTCCTGTCCCCAAACCATCTTGGAGCACCGTCCCGTAGCCCAAGAATGGGATGAAGCCAACGATCGCTCGCGAAGATCCCGGCGATGAAGAAGAGGAACCTTCGCGGGGAACAAATCACTCGGCATTTCATCGAGTGCCGACGGCGCCAATCGGAGAGCGATCGGCCGGCCTTCGAGTACGAAGGCGGAACGGACCCCAATCGGGAGGACCGGATCCGCTCACATACGAGATCCCGAAGATCCGGATGTACAAGCTCTTCTCATCCGGGATCTCGCGAGCGAGCCCTCATACTACCAGTCCTTCCATTCAAGATCCATCGACCTCCTCCTCCGTAAGCCGATCGGATGCTTCATAGTATCTTTCGATCTTGACGTCTTGTCGTTTAATGTTGCACTTTCCCTTTTCTCGCAGAAAACGCCTCTATCACCTCCAAGCCATATAAGATGGCTCATGATGACGCGCAGCGCGTCGCCCACGCCGGCGGCGGGATAAAAATCCAAGCCGATCCAGTCGGGAAGCGGGCGGCGCCAGTGAGGACTCGAACAAGCGCGCAAGCAAAGGCGGCGATCATCGAGGACTCGGATGACGACGTCCCGGCTCCTCCGGCGAGACCCCGCCTCTAAGGCGATCGCCGCGGATCGCACCGAAGATCCGCCGATCAACCAGTAAGCTCAAACCAAAGTCCCGAGTTCTTTCGTAGAAAACTCTTCTTTATCTTCGCCGTATTTGCTTGTGCAGAAACCCCAGGATATAGATCCCGTCGGAGGGGATGAGGGCCGACCCGGCCGCCGCTCCCGAAGCGCCAAGGCCGTCGAGCGGGCCCGGAGCCCGCAACCAAGTGCGAGCGTTCCGGAGAAGCACCCTTCTCCTCAGAAGGAGAGCGCCCCCAGGGAAGAGCCCCCGACTGCCAGCCGGGATATCCCGACCGGAGACCGGCGGCTGTCGGGAACCCTCACTGCGGCCCGAGCGCCCCGACCGAGGGTCACTCGCACGAGCCCGATGAAGAAGAAGGGCCCTGCCCCCCTAGGCGGCGCCGCAACCGTGAGACTTGCTTCTAACTTTCCTTTGTCCTTTCAATTTTGAATCTTTCATGTCTTCATTGGTCTTTCTTGTTTGCCGCCACGGTAGAGGAGATCCCTGTGTTACGGTTTTCGAGACCCGGGTTCCTCCAATCGAATCGAGTGGCGGGACTCGGAAGGCGAGAGACGGGGCATCATCCTCGGCCGGCGGGCTGAAAAGGATGAAAGGGATGCCCTCGTCGAGAGCCCGAACGAGGCTACCCGACCGCTCAACGTAAGCCTTCATCTTTCTTTTTGATTATATCTTCGTTATCCTTCGCCGATCACCCTTCGCCTTCGCGTGCGAAAGAATATTGCCGTTCAATGGCAAAATCCGAGGCGCCGGAAAAGCCGGTGCCTCACTTAAACTCCTTGGAGGACGTTCAGCGACAGTGAAGATCATTCGGGAGGAGGCCGCTTCAAGGGAGGCCGCTTTAAGGAAGGAGATCTCGGAGCTTCGAGAAGCAAACCTCGACCTCCGCGGATCAATCGGAAGTAAGCCTGCCTCTCTCAGCTTCATCGTGATTCTTTTGTTGATCTTGTCTATTGATAATCCTCTTTTGTTGTAGAAAATTCTTCGGAGGTCCACTCACTTCAAGTCCAACCGGAAGCGGTCAACCTCGACAAGGCCGAAATGGAGGCCGAATTTGAAGGTAACCTTCTTTGAAGTTGAATTTCATGTGCTTGCTTCATTCCCGAGTGCCTTGAATGATCTGGAACTCCTTGCAGCTTATAAGATGAAGACCCGAGCCCAATACGACGTCTTACTCGGGCGGATCAAATCCAACGAGATACAAGAAGAGGTCGCCAATGCCGCCGCGCCGATCTTGGCGGCCTTGTTTGATCAAGGGGTTGGGGCCGCTCGGGGGCCAATCGAGATCTTCGACAAGCTCCGGGCTCCCGAGCGTATCTAAAAACATCACCGAAGCCAACATGGGGCTGGTCGCTCTTGCACGACCAAGTCCCTCTACCCCCGAGTGGATATTCATTCAATCGGGGAGGGCTTCGCGAGGGGACAACGACGAGCAGAGCCTTGGATATGCTCGCGAGGCGCAAGAAACGGCGAAGAAGATCTCTTTAGATGTAGTAAACAATTTTAAACTCTGAACTGTATTTTGACTTTGCTTTATGAATGTCATGTAATCGTAACACTCTTGTCATGAAATCTTTGAGCCTATTTTTAGTTTATTTATGTCAATGCCTTGATTCGAGCCTTTGCGTGAAATTTCTTAAGTAGTTTTCGTCTTGTCACCAAGCCTAGGCTTGATTAGGTCATCGGAAAACTCTCGGTCCTTAGACACCGAGCTCGAGTCGAAGGACATTAAACAATGATAAACCAAATTATGCACAAAAATTTGACGAGGAAAATTCGAGCTTTATTGATATGTGTATCGGCCCCATGCTAGCTCAAGAAGTCATCTTGCTTGAGGTTGGCATCCAAAACATGAGGCCTTAGCCGGTTAGGCGTAAAACCGCCGAAGATGTTCAATGTTCCAGAGTTCTCCACCATAGACCCGTCCTCGCGCTTTAGCCGTAGGCGCCGGCCGAGTCACTTCAGCGATTATATAGGGTCCTTCCCATAAGGAGATAACTTGTGTCGGTCTTTGGTGGTCGGATCTTGCGTAGGACCAGTCGCCAACAATGAAAGCTCGTGCTCGCACGTTGCGGCCGTGGTATCTTCGAGCCCTTGAAGGTATTTGGCCGACTGGATGAGGGCCGCCTCGCGGGCCTCTTCCAATCGGGTGAGGTCATCCACTCGGTCGATGTCGTAGCGTTCATCGTTGAAGCTGCGGACCGGAGGGACTCAAACTCCATCTCATTTGGCAACATGGCTTCGCGCCATAGACCGAAAGAAAGGAGTTTGGCCGGTGGCCCGACCGGGTGTAGTTCGCAGCGACCATAGAACCGAGGGGAGTTCTTGGACCCACTTGCCGGCGTAAGGGCTTAGCCGGTCGAAGACGCGAGCCTTGATGCCTTGAAGAACCATGCCGTTTGCTCGCTCGACTTGCCCATTGCTTTTGGGATGAGCTACGATGCGTAGCGATCTTGATTCCGAAGTCTTCGCAGAATTCCTTGTAGATGCCTCCCGTGAATTGAGTCCCATTATCGGTTATGATTCTTTGGGACGCCGAAGCGGTGCACGATGTTGAGGAAAAATCCCGTGCTTTGTCGCGGTGATTGTGGCAACCGCTTGGCTTCAATCCACTTGGAGAACTTGTCGATTGCGACGAAGAGGTGTGTGAAACCTCCTGGAGCTTTTTGAAAGGACCAACCATGTCCAACATACCGCGAACGGCCGGAAAGTGGGATTGTTTGAAGCTCTGGCCGGAACATGGCTTTGCGGCGAAAACCGGCGGCCTTCGCAGTTCTTACGACTTTGTCCGCGTCGGAGACCGCGGTGAGCCGAAGAATCCTGTCTGTAAGCTTTGCCGACTAAAGTGCGTGCTGCCGCGTGGCTCCCGCATATGCCCGAGTGGATGTCTTGGAGTAATTGTTTCCCTTCTTCGGGTGTGATGCACCTCATTAGAATTCCGAGGGCTTCTCTTGTATAGATCGGAGTTGACCATGACGTATGCTTGGCAACGACGCCGGACGCGTTCGCTTCATCCTGGTCATCCGGCTCTTCTTGAGTTAAGAATTTGATGAGCGGCGTCCTCCGTCGGTGTCGATCATGGTGACTTCGTTCGTGGTTTGCTCGTTGGGAGCTGTCTTTGCCGTGACGGTTGGCTCGTAGAGATGTTCGACAAAGACATCGTCGAGCGGCTTCGCGCTTAGATCCGAACCGTGCTAGCTCATCGCGCTTCGTTGTTGTGTCTCGGGACATGTGAGAGTTCGAGTCCGTCAAACTTGTCCTCAAGCTTGCGGACCTCTTGTCGGTAGGCCTCCATAGTGTCGTTTAAGCAAGACCGCCTTTCATCACTTGATTGACGACCACTGGGAGTCGCCTTTCACAATAAGTCGACGAATCCCGAGAGAGACGCAAGGCGCATCCATGTAAGAGAGCTTCGTATTCGGCGACGTTGTGTGAGGCGGAGAAGTGGAGGTGAAGGGCATATCTTAGCCTTTCCCCAGTCGGGGAGATCAGCACGACTCCTGCTCCCAAGCCGGTGATCCTCTTGGATCCGTCGAAGTGCATGGTCCAGTGTTGGAGGTCTTCCCGAGGTACGTGCTCTTGCTGTTCACCACTCGGCCAAGAAGTCCGCTAAGGCTTGTGACTTAATGGACGTCCCGGGCTTAAAAGTTAAGTCCGGCATCGGTTCAGTGGCCCACTTGGCGATGCGCCGGTTGCCTCGCGGTTGTGGATGACGTCGCCGAGTGGAAAGAGGTGATGACGGTGACCGAGTGACCCGAAAGTAGTGTGCCAATTTCCTCGCGGTTATTAGAACACCATAAAGCAATTTTTGTACCTGGGGGTATCGGATTTTGGCTCCTGCCAATACTTCGCTGACAAAGTAAATTGGTCTTTGAATCTTCGGGCCCGTCCTTCTTCTTCTCGTTCAACCACAAGGACCGTGCCGACCACTTGGTGAGTGGCCGAGACGTGCAAGAGAGGGGTTCCCTGGGCCGAGGTGAAGCTAGGACGGGTGGCGTGGTAAGGAACTCTTTGAAGTCTTCAAAGGCCTTGTCAGCTTCTGTGGTCCACTGGAAGTCGTCTGTCTTCTTCAGCAGTCTGAAGAAGGGCATGCCTCGCTCGCCGAGTCGGGATATAAAACGGCTTAGCGCCGCCATGCAGCCAGTGAGCTTTTGGACGTCTTTCTGATTACTCGGGGGCTTCATGTTTAAGATGGCGTTGATCTTTTCTGGGTTTGCTTCAATGCCGCGATGTGATACCATGAAGCCGAGCAGTTTGCCTGATGGGACGCCGAAGGTGCACTTCTCCGGTTCAACTTCATTCTGAAGGCCCGGATGTTTGCAAAGGTTTCTTCTAAGTCGGCGATCAGGTCTTCTTTCTGCTTGGTCTTGATGACAACATCGTCGACATAAGCTTCAACGTTTTTGCCGATCTGCGTCTGGAAGCATCTTTGGATCATGCGTTGGTATGTAGCTCCGGCGTTCTTCGGCCGAAAGGCATGGTGATGTAGCATAGGGCCCCGAACGGCGTGATGAAAGATGTCTTCAAGCGCGATTCTTTCGGATCGATCGGTGATA
Organism: Oryza australiensis; assembly: GCA_019925245.2. Taxonomy (NCBI): domain Eukaryota; kingdom Viridiplantae; phylum Streptophyta; class Magnoliopsida; order Poales; family Poaceae; genus Oryza; species Oryza australiensis. Next base: position 7,888,970 of record JAIFGZ020000116.1, on the reverse strand, counting down.
GCCCGAGTAACAATCCAAGAAGCTCGGGAGTTCGCGCCGGCGTTGAGTCGACAACTTGGTCGATACGAGGTAGCCCGAATGGATCTTTGGGGCAGGCCTTGTTGAGGTCGGTGTAATCGACGCACATGCGCCACCGCCCGTCTTCTTGCGGACCAAGACTGGATTGGCTAGCCGCGGGATGAAGGACTTCTTTAATGAAGCCGCAGCCAAGAGCTTTGCGAGTTCTTCTTTGATCGCGTCTTTTCGATCCCGTGCGAACCTCGCGTAATCGTTGTTTAATTGGTTTGGCGTCATCTTTGACGTTCGAGAGTGCTCGATCACCTCCCTAGGAATTCCGGGCATATCGATGGTTTCCAAGCAAAAACATCTTTATTATTTTGGAGGAAGGTGACGAGCGCGCTTTCCTATTTAGGATTTAGGTCGGCGCCGATTACAGCAGCTTTGGAGGGATCGGACGAATCAAGCGAGATCTTTTTGGTCTTGGCGTCGCCGGATCCCGATTTGGCTATCTTCTTGCGGGGACTTCGCCCTCGCCGAAGTAGATGCAGCCAATCGGACTTCTTGTTGGCCACGTAATCTCTCTCGAGATTGGGCCATGTCGCAGCTTTCCTTGTCGCAGGTGAAGGCTTGCTTCACATCGCTGCGAAGAGTGATGACGCCGTTGGGACCCGGCATCTTCATGCAAAGATAAGTGTAGTGAGGGAACGCCATGAACTTGGCAAGCGCAGGCCTTCCGATGATGGCATGATATGCCGTTTCGAAGTCGGCCACCTCGAAGGTGACGTTCTCCGTTCGGAAATTCTCTCGGGCTCCGAAGGTGACTGGGAGAGAGATATGCCCGAGTGGTGTTGAAGATAGCCCCGGGATAACTCCGTGGAAGGGGGCTGAGCTTGCTTTGAGTTCGGCCCTCGGGATCTGCATTTCATCCATAGTCTTGGCAAACAGGATGTTGAGGGCGCTGCCCCCGTCGATGAGGACGCGCTTAAGCCTGATATTGCGGACTACGGGGTCCGGGACGAGTGGATAGCGTCCGGGTGGACCACTCGTTCAGGTGATCCGAGCGGTCAAAAGTGATGGCCACCTCCGACCATCGCAGATACCGAGGACTTCAAGTTGAGCCGCGTTGACCTCCCTGTCAGTTAGCTTTTGTTTCCTCTTGGATTCATAAGCTAACGGGCCCCCGAAGATGTGGTTGAGCTCTCCCACTGGGTCTTGAAAGGGTTCGGCATTCTCAGCCGCGTTGTTCTTCTTGGCGCCGGATGGGCCAGCCTCGTCAGTCGGCTTCTTGTTGAGCCGCGCGCGTCCATTCAGCGAACCGCTTGTAGATAAAGCGAGTCCTTTGCCGCGTGCTTGTGATTCGGATGGTGGGTGCACCGGGCGTTCATGATGGCGTCGTAGGCGGCGACTCGGGGACGGCGTTGAGTATTGGAGGTTGCGGCCACTGTGTCTTCGGATCGGCGCTTGCGATCTTTCGGGCCCGGTTCCGTTGTTGCCGCCATCCTTCTTAGGATTTCGGCTTCCTCCCGCTTGCTTGTCCTCTCTTCGTCGGGCCGATCTTGACGGCGGCCTTGATGGCGTCGTTTGATTTGGCGTATGAATTCGCCGTCTCAAACATCTCGCTTCACCGTCTTTGGTGGCTTGCGTCCGAACTTGCCGATAAGCCTCATCACGGACTCCCTTCGGAAGGCGGCGATGATGATGTCATCGGTGATGTTCGGGATCTTGTTGCGCTTCTCGGAGAAGCGACGAATGTAATCCTTCGAGGCTCGTCCGCCTCGGATGACATTGTAAAGGTCAAAGTGCGTGCCGGCCTCTCGAAGATGCCTTGGAAGTTGGCGACGAAGTGGTCCTCGGCTCGCTCCACGAGCCGATTGAGCCTCTTGGCAGGTGGTGAGCCAATTTCGGCCGAGTTTGCGAGGGCCACGGCGTAGTTCGCCATGGCTTTGTTGTCGCCACCGCCTCGGATGGCAAGGGTATATACGCTTAACCAAGATTCGGGTCGGTTTTGCCATCGTACCTTTCTATCCCGTGGGCTTAAAGCCACTCGGCCAATGTACTCGGCGGAGCTCCCGAGTGAAGGCCGGTACTCCATCGTCGCCGCTATCGTGATCCCCTCCGATCTTCCCGAGTGCGACGGTCGCGCTCTTGGTAGCGGCGGTCGAGGACTTCCCGCGATCACTCGGCGGGGTCTTCTGTTGGTTGGGTAGCCGGCTGTTGCGGTGGACTCGGTGGTGGACAGTGGACGTCCATATCGTTTGCGGCGGGAGTCGACCGTCGCTCTTGGTGCCTCGGCGTGGACTCGGGAGGCGGGCCTCTTGGCCTAGTTGACGACCGAGCCGGCTCGGGCCTCCTATAGTCTCCCGACCTTAGGGGTGGGAGCCGGCTCTTGTCGCGTTTCGGCCACGGATTCGGCCGGCCTTCTTGCCGAAGTGGTGGGAGGGCCGTTAGCCGTGGCGCAACGATGGTCTTGATCTTATCCAAGATAGGAGTCACGTTGGCGGAGCCGTCTCCATGACGGTATCCAAGAGCGTGAGTGCGCGCGACGCTCTCAGCGTGGCGTCCGGAAGACATTGGTGTTGCGAACCCGTGTTTGGAGGATGGCCTCCTGGCGGATCGTCCACCGCACGCAGATCCAGCTTCCTTTTATCGCCTCGTCTTTGCATTGTTTGTCTTCTTCGGTGTCTTGCGTTCAAGCTCCACTGCTCGCTCCTCTTGGCAAGCCTTCGGCCATGGCTGAGTCGGACTCATCCGGCTCGGCCATGAGGACGTCAGCACTTTCGGCTCGCATCCATATGGCGCGGAGTTGTCGGCTTCGCGAGGGGATGCCGTAGAGATTGTCGAAGCCGGCGGAGCCGAGGTATCCGTTGAGCTCAAGATGAACAGGAGCCAAAGGACGGGAGGATGACAGCGACCTCCCTTGATCCCGGGTAACCCGGTCCGGATCGTTCCACCCGAGCCTGAGCTTGGGGGATCGGGCTCTTCCGAGTGGATCCTCGCCAACTCGGGAGAGCAGCTGATCAGATCTTGGCGACGTTTGGTAACCCAAACGACACCGAAAGGTCTTCACCGAGTAGATTGCTTCCGTTGGGAGGCAAGAAGATTGGCGCAGATCTCGGCGGCATTCGGTAATCCGAATGGCGCCGAGTGAAGTCCGTCGTCGGAGAAGGTGGATCGCATCTTGGTCTTCAAGATGTTGTCGAAGATCTCGGCGCTTGGAGAGCCCGAACGGCGCCGAGTAGGTTGTTCCCTCCGACCGGTTCGAATCCGAGTCGAGGAGGAGTCGCCGGCGGTTGGCGGCGAAGTCGCCGAGTCTTGAAGGAGATCCCATCACGCTTGTCGGCGAGATTGTTGAAGAAGTCTCGACGCGCGCCCCTACAGCGTGCCAACCGTCGAAACTTGGTTTCGCAATATATTTTATGGGGTCGCAGTCAAGATCGCCAAGCACAATGGGTTAGAAGAAGAAGAAGATTTAGACAGTTCAGCCCTCTCGAGAGGTAATACCCTACTCTGTTTCGGTGGATTCGATCCGCCGAGTGTCTTTATTGATCTCGTGATCTAAGCTAAGGGCTAAAAGCTGAACTCCTCTTGGAATATCCCTCAAGGGACGCCCTTACCCCCTTATATAGTCTTGGGAGGAAAGGTTTACAAGTCGGAAACCCTATCTTATTCTAAGTTGGGTTTCCTCAATCTTACCAAACCGTGACTATAGGCCGATTGCCTTATCTCTATCGGCAACCGTAACACCTAAGTCAAGTTCGGCTTACAGATATAGCAGGCGTAAACTATCCCTACCTCCAGTCGGATAAGCTTGCCAAGTAGATACCCGATTGCCACAATCTCCACAGTATATTTTTTATGTTTCAGTCTCTGATAATTTATATGTCAGCTTTTATGATTTTTTATCAGACCAACTGAGGTTTTGTATTTTGACCTACGAAAAAAAATACATATACACCATTAAACTATAATAAACCCACATGTTAAGAAAACTTTTCACCATAACCCTTCGCTCTCCCTCTCCGCATCCCTTTTATCCTCTTCCTCCCCATCGACCGAACGTCATTCTTGATATTAAAAAAAAACACAATTTCTCCTTGTCTGCCACCGTGCCCCATCTTCCTTTAACGATTTTCAAACAACGGAAGCCGCCGCATCCAACAGTGCCTCTCCCCTTCATCCTCCGCATCTCCTATCTCCAGTCGAGTTCATCGGATCTGCCCCAAGAGTTCGACGGATCCAGCCATGAGCCTCGTGGCTATCGCAACTCGAGCGATGACGATAAGCCCGATGGGCATCGTGGCTCCTGGACGAGCCCACGGTGGAGAGAAACTCGATGGCTCGAAAGAGCTCGCGAGTGATAGATCTGCTTGTCGTTGGTGTGGATGAGCTCGCTCGAGGTAGTCTTGCTCCCTGTCTAGTTGGCCCTTCTCTCCTCTCCTCTGCTGTTTCTCTTTCTTCTACGGACCAAGCGCGTCACAGGGATCCAGACTCCCCCAACGTGTGGCCCGGACCATGGCTCCGAGCCGAGGTTCATAGAGAAAATTCTAACCTCTACAGGTCACGTACGATGTCGCGAGACCACGGTCCCCACTGCCGCCCGTACTCGGCTCCAACGTGAAGGCTTGAGATCACTGTCCACGATGGTGCATTGGACATGGCCTTAAAAAATAAAAACTGGTTAGCAAGAGTGGTGAATTGAAGATATTTAACTATTTATCACTTTCAGACATGACATTTAATAATTTATCATCCGAACATATATGTCATATACTCATGAGAACTCACATATCATATACATGTAGGTAGTAAGTTATTAAACATTTTTCACATAAATGTTGAATAGGTAAATATTTTGATGAATTACATATGGGTAAGGTGGAGTGGTCCGAGGAGGAGGGGGAGGGGTCGGTTGGCTGTGCGGTGGTCATGAGCGCGCGTGACTATAGGCCTACAGTGAGTCCAACCGGTCTGTGTTTTTTAAGTCTCATATCATATGGTCATACATATTGTTTGTATGTGGTAGTAGCATCGAACTTTGGAGGTATAAAAGTACAGGAGGCAGGGGACTAATTGTCTGGTCACATTGGTCCTTATGATTGGCCAAGTGGCACTGGTTTGTTTGTAGAGCCAACTTGACAGTAAGAGGTGGGCTCGGTCTGGAGAGATCAATATAGATGGCCAAAAGGCCCGAAGCCTGACGACCCAGCCAATAGCCCCGTGATTTGGCCCAACCCAGGCACGGCACGACACGTCACGGAGATTGTCGGGCCCGTGCCGGCCTGGCCCGATCATTGGGCCATGCATGGGCCTTGACCTCGGCAGATGGGCTGGCCCAGCACGGCACGACCTAACGGTCGACACGATGGGCCGGCCGGGCCATCGGGCCGACACGCTAGGCCGGCCCAGCACGACATGGCCTGTCGAGACCGCGAGTCTGCGAGGCAGCCATATATATATCGCCCCTCGTCTCCTCTCAGTTAACCCTAATCGCCCAATTCGCCCCCTCGCCGCCCCCTCTCCTCTCCGCCAGTCCGTCGTATCGTCTCGTCTCCTCTCAGTGAACCCTAACCGCGCTCTGTGTCATCTTCGTATCCCTTCGCCGGATCTGCGAGCTCGTCGTCTCCCCTCGCCGGATCTGCGAGCTCTTCATCTCCCCTTGCCGGATCTGCGAGCTCTTCGTCTCCTTTCGTCGGATCCGCGAGCTCTTCGTCTCTCTCCTCGTCGGATCTGCGAGCTCTTCATCTCTCTCTGAAGGGTTACGCGGAAGCTACGCTAGCCGAAAACAAAAATTTTCTAACCGCGCAAACCAGGAACACTTGCAAGTAAGGGCCGATAGATCGTTACCGATTGGAGTAGAGTGCAGCGGAATAGCATATCAGGGCAATCCGATCCGGAACAGTGTAGCCGATTCCCTGAGATAGCCGATACGTCAATCGCCCGATTCGAGCCGTCCGGCCGCGTTCTCACGCCTCGCTCCGATGCGCCCGACCGCAGCCGATCCCACCACGCCCGATCGCTCCGATTGCACGATCCGGCCGATCAAGAGCGCGCAACGTAGCGGCGCTCTACGGTATCCACACGTCCGGGACGTAACGCCGAACACCCGTGTGCTAGCACGCGATGCAAGGCTAGGGTTTGGCTCGAAAGTGGGGAGGGTTTCCGTGGAGATTGATCTTGGCGACTTCTATTGCACGCGATGCAATTTACGTATATTAGCTCTCCACCCATCCCTCCTTTATATAGAGTTGGCCGACTGGGACTAGTGGCCGATTAGGACTCTATTTTGAATCGGATCTCATCCGTATCTCATAGAGTTGGCCGCCCATACGTCGTAAGCCCATAGGACTCTATCCGATCGGATCCCTATCCGATCGAGCCGTATCCGAGTCCAACTCGAATATCTATTCTATCCCCTTAAGCGTGCGACCAGGTTCGTGTATACTCGGTTTCGGCTATAGTCTAACTTAGCGACCGTCTGGCTCGAGTCTAACTCGCCGACATCAACAATGGCGCCTAGCAAGACATATTGACACCATAGTATACAAGAATATAATATCGGCTCGAACTGTAATGTGTACACAAATCCCTTTGCCTCACGATACCGCTTAAGCTATAGGCAAGATGTGTGCCATCCCTTCAATAGCTTAACCATTCACTCGAACCGTATTGGATTATCTATCCGTTGATTGACTCCTCAATCAACTTAGCATGGCCATGCATTTCCATAATCCATTACCTCGAGGGCCCAGAGATATCTCTCCAAAGGAGGGGCAAATTCCATCTTGATCACTCACATCCCACTCCATGTTTCATAGCAAACCCGAAAACTACCTTTATAACTACCCATTACGGAATAGCGTTTGGTAGTCCCAAAGTAGGCTACTACACATGTTGGAATCCATGGTGATCTCAGGTCTAAGGACTTTGTACCAACACTACCTGAGACCAACTAATGGCACATTGATTCCTGTAGTGTCTCATGGTGGGTCTATCCAACAATGTGTTCTCCAACACATACGTCCATGTTTATTGATTTGGTATCTTCATACCCATGATCTATGAGACATGATCATCAATCAATAAACATGCCGATCTTAGAATCATATTTGTTCCAACAATATGACATATGATCAGGGATCGTTTAGAAATAGATTCATACATAAAGAGTCTCATAAATAAGTCACGTACTTATTGATCAATACAAGATGTCTATTTCATGGAACTGAATAACACTTTATTCATAAATACATAAACATTGACGTGATATCCAACATCTCCATGTTGCCTCTAGGGCATATCACTAACAATCTCTCCTCGCTGGATCCATGACCTCTTCGTCTCCCTCCTCGCCGGACCCGTGAGCTCTTCGTCTCCTCTCGTCGGGTCCACAAGATCTTCGTCTCTCTCCTCGCCGGATCCGTGAGCTCTTCGCCTCTCTTCTCGCCAGATCCGCGAGCTCTTTGTCTCCTCTTGCCGGATCCGTGAGCTCTTCGTCTCTCTCCTCGTCGGATCCATGAGCTCTTTGTCTCCTCTAGCCGGATCTACGAGATCTTCGTCTCCCCTCGTCGGATTCGTGAGGTCTTCAACAGCAACTCCGGTGCTCCGGCTGCGTAGGTACAATACAATCCCTAACCCTAACCCTAGCTCTCTATTTTCTCCTTCCAAGTTCCAATCCCTAACAACCCTTGCTTGTTCTTCTGTTAATTGTTTGTTTTTGCAGGTCGCAGGCAACTTGCTGAGCGGCAGTCGCCGTTGAGAAACCGGAGTGCTCGTGTTGGATGATGATCCTACGTCCTGCAACTACAAGTTGAGGACGATGGGTATGCGAGGTGATGACGAAGATGACTTGGAGAAGGAACGTGTGGAGGGTTCGGTAACATTGCTTCGACTCTAGTCGATATCCAAGGCATTGATGCTGATGCCCCGCAGTCGTAGGAGGAGCCCGTGCTGCCCGCCGATGGTGCTCCTAGTTCTGGTGCTGGTGCCGGTGGCGCACCGTCCGTCTCTAGCATCAGCAGCAACAACAAGAGGAGCAAATATGAGGTATGGGCCAACTTTGAGGAACTTTTTGAAGAGCGCAATGGATCTCATGTTAGAGTATCTGCTAAGTGTAATTACTGCCATAAAACTTTATCTGCTCATTCATCTGGTGGTAATGGACATTTGCTTAGGCATATTAAGTCATGCAAACCAAGAAAGCTTGGGTGTAATGCCTTGTCTCAGTCCATGCTTAGGTTTAATGTTGATGGTTCTGTTTCTCAATGGGAATATAGTCCTGAGGTTGCAAGAGTACAAATGTGTAGGCTGATTGCTAGAGAAGATCTTCCTATTTGTTTTGGTGAATCTGCTGCCTTTGAGGAGTTTATTAAGTTAGCCCATAACCTAGGTATAATATTGTCTATAGGCAAACTACCACTAGAGACCTTCATAAATGTTTTAAGGATCGTCGTGCTATGCTTGTTGAGACTTTAAAGTCTGTTAGTTCTGTTGCTTTGACATCTGATATATGGTCTGGTAATGCTAAGGAGAACTATTTAAGTGTTGTTGCTCATTTTGTTAATTCTGATTGGTAATTAGAGAAGATAATTTTGGGTCTTAGGCTCATTTATGTGTCACACAATGCTGAAAATATTTCTGAACGTCTACTTGCTGTTGTTGAAGAATATGGTTTAACTAATAAGGTTTTCTCCATTACCTTAGACAATGCCTCTGCAAACACTAGAGCAATAGAGACCCTATGTCCCGTTCTGTCTGGTTATGTTGGTGATTTATATTTGCATCAGCGTTGTGCATGTCATATCATCAATTTAATTGTTAAGGACAGTCTTGAAATATTCAAACCCATGCTTCATGCTTTTAGAACTGCTATTTCGTTCATGAATGCATCTAATCAACACATAGTTGCATACAAAAACTACTGCATTGCTAAAAATATTCGTCCTCATAAGTTTGGCTTGGACATGGATGTTAGATGGAATGCAACTTATCTAATGCTTAAGCATCTCATACCACTGTTAACAACAGAATTTGGTAAGCCCCGGAACCCGAATCGGCTAAGGTGTCCATCGGCTGATACCGAATCGGATAAGGCAAGCCGATGTAGCCGATTTCGGTATGACAACATTGGAGACACCGTCGGATCAAGGTGATGTGCTTCATGATGATTGTCATATAAGGATAGAGTCCTAAAAAGGCAATTATATCTATTAATTAGGAAGATTTTGTTAGTTTCCTATTTTATCTTTAGGAAAGTGTATTAGTATCTGGTAAGGATTCGATTTTTTTCCTTTTATCTTTAGGGAAGTTTGGATTTGTAATCTGTTATGATCTCTGTTTCTCTGTTAGCCCATGGGTATAAATATGTAAGCCCAGGGTTCATGTAACATATCTCATGATTAATATAACTCGGCGCATCGCCACCTTTTACCTTTCCCATCTTGTTCATCATCCGGCGAGACTTGACACCCGACGCAGGGCTGCATCGGCTTCGATCTCCGACGAAGGGGTAAGTCCAAGGTCCCGCCGGCCCAGGCATATCGTATATATCTTTAGTTTCATTACCGTTCATAGATACATCAGCTTAGTTAGGACTTTCTCGGTTAGGTCTGATATTCTGATCAAGTCGATGTTTCTGTAAACGTAATGTCGCTTTAGGTAGATTTGCTATACCCATCACATTAGACAGATCTATCGGCTCATCAAGTAGTAGACTATCATATGCAATCTCGTGTTGCATCGATTAGGTACGACCTACTTGATTGTTATCGATAATCTAAGTCCTGTTAAGCCGATAAGTTCATGCTAATGTTTTACCGGAGGGTTGGCCGGTCTTATCATATGTCTCTGTTAATCTAGTCATAGTATCTCAATTTAGCTCTATCGGTTGTTTCTCGCTTTAGGGTTTCTGCCGATACCGGCTAAATCGTTATATTAGATTAGATTAGCTTAGGCATCTACCACCCAGAAAATAAATCAGTTAAGGGCTTGATTGTCTAGATGTTACGTTTCTTTTCATACTTAGTGCTGCATCAATTCGGTTTGATCTACTAAGTCATGATTAGAACCATAATCTCCAGCCTGCCTGTTGGCTTCCTCTAAGGGTTTCGTCGGGGTTTCAGCCGACGAGTTATCTGGACATCGGCTAGAATCACACAATCGGCTGTCAACAGATCGGCTGTTTTGATTATCGGCCTGTCGGCCAATATGATTTATGCTCTGCTGTTTTGCATACCTTGTCAGTGGCAGGATCAAACTGACTGGCACGCCTGCGCTTCATCAATTTTAGGACCTGCACTGGAGCTAAGCAGATCTCCCTGGCCAGCGTGTGGTTCGACGTCAACACATCCTACGGCAGTACGAATTTGGAGTCAACAACCACATAGGGAGCCCTTTTTGTGTTTATTACTACAAACTATCCTTTGGTTAATGGTCAACCATTACTTACAAAACACACACTGGATATGTGCTAAATCAGTTCTGTTATTCCTTGAACAATTTTATGACTCAACTGTTATTTTGTCTGGTGTTTATTACCCAACATCTCCACTAATTATGCATCACATTCTTGAAATTGCTGGACATCTAAATATTTATGAGAATGATTGGAACCTTAGAAATGTTGTTGTGCCTATGAAAAATAAGTTCCTTTCCTACTGGTCTGAAATTCCATTTCTTTATTCACTTGATTTTATCTTGGATCCTAGGGCCAAGATTAGAGGTTTATGCAATGTTCATCAAATTATGTCTCAACTTCTTAGTGGTGATTACTCAGCTTATTTAACTGAGATTAGGGTCGCAATGCCTGATATTTTTGCTAAGTATGAAAGTAAGTTTGGTGCTGTTAGATTGCAAAGGGTCACAATTCCAGGCTCTTATGTTGCTAAGAAAAAAACTGCTTGGGGGGAAATTTTTGGTGCTTGCTATTTCGGTACCGTCTTGGTACTTGGACTTGGTGTTGGTGCGAGTCCGATTCTTGGGCTTGGTGCTGGTGCCGATCCATGTCTTGGGCTTGGTGTGTGCGAGTCCATTGTCTAGGAAAACATCTGTTAGTGCTTTGCTTCAGGCAGCTTCTTCAACTGCTAATATGAATGCTTCTGAGCTTTCTGCCTATCTTGATAGTGACACCGTCAACCAATACGACGATGACTTCAATATCCTTAATTGGTGGCATGAGCACAAACTCACTATCATGTTCTTTCCATCTTAGGTAGAGATATTTTGACTATTCCTGTAACTACTATATCGTCTGAATCTACTTTTTAGCCTAACCGGTAGGATCATCGAGGATCGCCGACGACGTCTAAGTCCTGAAATGGTGGAGCTGCTGGCATTGCTCAAGGATTGGAAGCAAGCAGATGCAAAGGCTCAACATTCCATGGATAATTTAGAGCTTCAAAGCTCCTATGAGAATTTATATCTTGATGATGATGTAAACACTGTATGAATGCAATTGGGCTGGATGATAACATTATGTAAGCTGTGGGTTGTACTCTTTTTCTTTCCAGGGTTTTTAGCTCATGAGGTGTGAGTTTTTACCTAGAAAGTTTTTAATTGAGACAGCTATTGCACAAAACACAGCTAAAGTTATATATGGGGTTGTTTATATGTCATGTTGTTTATATTGTGCCGATGAGTTGAGCCCCAGTATGTTTATATTGTGTCGATGAGTTATATGTGATGTTGTTTATATGTTTATGTTGTATATATGAATGATAGTTTGAAAGTTTCATTTATGCTGCAAATTTGAAAGTTTCATTTATGTTGTCAAAGTTTCGTTTGTGCAGATGAATTCATTTATGCTGTCAAAGTTTTATTTGTGCCGATGACTTCAATTCGGCCCTGGGCTAGCACAGGGTCTATGAGTTTGTCGTGCCTTCGGGTCAGCACGGTACGGCCCGATTATTGTTGGGTCATGCCTGGGTTATACATGCAGCCCGTGGATAGACACGACCCGACACGGTTTGACTATTGGGCCGACCAATATTGGGCCGTGCCTTCTTTAGGCCTGTGTCGGGCCGTGCCTTCTTTGGGCCCATGTCGGGCCGTGTCGAACGGGCCGTTTGGTCATATAAAGAGATCAACACGAAATCTGAAGGGAGCAACTTGCATCTTCCAAAGATTGGTGCTTGCTTTCGCTGAGGCTCCAGGAATCAACGTGTATATGTGCAGTACTGTATTACTAGTACTCTGCAACTAAAACATGCAGATCTAGGCCTTGTGAACTGCACCAAGTACCCAATAACCACAAAACCAGCTAATTAACGAACTCAGCGGGTACAGTCAGTCTAATCTCTACCAGACTATATATAATTTATCCGTAAATTATTTTCTTAAGATTTAACAAATATAAATATAATGCACCTGTGGTACAATTAAGTGTAACTTATATATACTTTAATATAATTAATTTCAATGTAACTTGTATGAAATTTCAATATAACTTGTATATAACATAAGTCGTAAAAGTGAATCCTCTCATACATGTGCACACTGTGGTTTTTTTATTTCTCGTTTGCACAAATTTTAAAATAAATCTAACGGTTTAAAATTATATGAAAGTTATATATAAGTTATATTGTAGTTACATATAAGTTCTTATATAAATATAGTTACATTTATATAGTTATATGTAAGTTATATATAAGTTATAATGTAATTATATTATAATTATGTATGTCAAACTTTTTTAAAAAATATCAACAAATACATAGCAAAACCGCTACTGCTTTAGCCACTCGTGTGAGAGATTTGTATTTCCCCTTTGAAGTAGGAAGACGTAGAAAACTTCGTTTCCAGCATGTGGATGGAACGGGAGCCACTATACAGTAGACATAATTAGACCAACTAGCCCTTGCATATTTATTCGGTCAATCTTATATATATATTGTTCCTTTCCAACTTTCCGTTGAGTTTGGAGTTTTCTTCCATGGGTGATCGATCTTCCTTTCAGCTCAACGACCAAAACTGTTCCGCACGCAATTCTCAACTCTCACGTTCACGTTCTTGTTTGTTACATAATTGTTATCATGTCTAGATCAACCTTGCATAAAATGTCCCACCGATATATACGGCTTAACGAGATATCTGTTATTTTTTTTCTAAGCAGCGTGACGATTGGTAGGCTTTAATTTTTTTCAGAATTATATACACTCAGGTGTCACAATTAGTGATAAGGTATGGCCGTGCATGCGACTGCTCACCTGCAACAAACGCCCGCCCCCGTTCATCCTCGTCGAACGTACGTCAAGGCTTTCCAAGCCTTAACCAATGTTTCGCTGCCTCTACTCAGCTCAGCGATCAGCCGATGTTTGCGTATCACCCGTTGATTACGAGTTAACATCAGATAATTAAAAATCCAACACGAACTTTGTTCACGAATCTCAATACAAAATAAAAAATGACAAAAGTGATTAGTGTCGTAGTGATTGCTACATCAGAATATAAATATTTTTATAATTTATCCCATAATATAAGCATTTATCTACTTACTTTTTCATTTAAAAAATAATAAATGGCTCTTATTTTAGCATTTATTTGTAGTACATTTTTCAAAAACATTTCTATTTTATAACAGTTGAATATCTTTTTATCCGACAACGATAATATGAGTCGTCAAAAACTCAAAATTATCTAATGAAAATCATGGCTCACTGCTATTATAAGTACTTAATAAAATTTTTAAAAATGCTCTGTATTTTAGAACCGGTGGAGATGGATCATGATGGCAGGATGGGCGCAGTAGCATCGCAGCGTCACCCCAACCCAGCGCGGGTGACCTAACTCCGTCCACTTCCACACTACTGCCACGCCGCCGTAACAACCACTCAACTGCCACATACCCAGCAGTTACGACTGCGCATGAATCCACCTGGACCCACTTTATCAGGAAGCCCCGCGCCTACGTGTGCGCCACCGCCTACAGCATTCGGGCACGTGCACGCCGCCCACCCGTAACAAACTCCCCACAACCACCGTGACTACCTGTGTCGCTGACATCCCGGGCAAGCTTTCGGGGGCTGGGCCCGCGTCGTCAGTGTGTGAGGAGGGAGGGTGTGATGATGGTGAGTTGGTTTTTTCCCCCTCCCCCCCGCGTGTACAAATTCGGGACGCCGAGACGACCAGGCCCCAATCGAGGGGAGGCGAGGCGAGCGAGGCGAGGCTGCACGGTGGCTGGCGTGGTGGTCGCCGGGGAGGACACGATATCGATCGCCGGCGATGGGGTACTGGTGGGACCGCGTGGTGCTGCCGGTGAGGAGGGCGTGGCTCGGCGTCGCCGCCCGATTCGGGGTTCGGCAGACAGGTAAGGCAGCGAGAGGGGTTTTGGTGGGGCGGCGGCGGAGGCGGAGGCGGAGGCGGCGTACATGGGGCTAACTCCGTCGATGTTTTTGGTTCTTTTGGTCCCAGGGCTGTGGAGGCTGCGGCAGGAGGTGAGCACGTGCGAGTACGAGGACGTGCGCGTGATGTGGGAGATGCTGAGCCGCACCAGCACGGCGGGGGCGGCGGGGCGGGCGCCGCCGCCGGCCAGGAGGCACAGCCGGTTCCGGCAGCCGCGGCCGTGGACCGAGAGTGTCTGCCTCTGCGCGGGCTTCTAGAAGGTCTCCGCGGCCGGGCGGGCGTCCGCCCCCCCTTGTGGGCTTGTGGCTGGCTTAGCTCGTCCTCTTCTCTTCGCGACTTCTCTTTGATTTTTGCTTGCTTCTTTCTCCGTCTCGCTGCTGGGCTCTGAGATGTAGTCGATTCCTCCTCGTGTATCGATCCGCCTGTAGATGATACTTGGGGTATGTGAATGAACAGAGCTGTTTCAGATTACTTTCTTGTTTGCAATTTCATCTTGAGTTTCTTATCTAGTTTCTTTAGTTTCTGACGGTGCTCTGATCCGGAAACGTTTGGGTTAGGATTAAAATTTAGTTCCTTTGCTAAAAGAAAACAAAAAGAAGATTGGATCAAAATTAAGTTAAACCTCAATTTTGGGACTTGCTTGTTCATACTCCAGTCTGCAGAGTCGCCCCCCAACAGTTCAGAAAAAGATTAGAAGATTGGAACAAGTGGATTGGGGATTAAAAAAAATCGTATGGGCACTCGCTAGTTGCTACTTCAAAAATTATTCTGTCAAGTTATACTATTAGCTAGACTGCCGACCAAAGCTAGCCACTATTACTGTCCTGAAAATCAAATTCTGTTGTTTGAGTAACACTCACATCAGGATTTTGACGCCTCATCTTTTTTTTGTGTGTGTTTTGTAAACACGTCTCATTGTAAATGTAAGCACAGTGGTTTGTTCTGTAGTTTTCGGTGCTTGCTGAGGAGGCCTGCTAATCGCGATGCTTCATACTGTCAGAGACACATCAATAATTGCCTCCTTTTTCTCCTACAAGTATATATCTCCCTTGAATGATTGAATCACACTTCAACTAATTGCACTGATCACTGCTGATATCTCTTTAACGTCTAAAATCAGTAACTTAAGCCGTAAGTATTCATCTTTAAAAAAAGAAAAAGAAATCCTCAGAGCTTTCGGTCGTTGGACTGGCTTTTCGCCTTTAGCGCCTCTTGATAAAAGTCGATGTCACTCCTAGCTACTCCAGTAGTTTTTAATGCTGAAACTAAAGGCCTGTTTGGGGCGGCTCCGCTCTCTGTTTTTTACTCTGCTTCATGTTTTTTAGCCAAACGGGTTCAGCTCCACACACGCTCCACACACGCAGCTTCAGAAAAAAAGAGGAGTTGTGAGAGCCAAAGAGGGTGTACTCCACAAACTCCAGTTTTTGAAGGGAAATGCCCACGCTGAGTTCATGTTAGCGAGTTCGTTGAAAGAAGCTTCTAAACAGGGCCTAAACCTATTCGGCCATTGCATTGGCAACGACTGGTTGTGATGGCTTTGTGATTCTGCTATAAGAGCCTAGGATACTGTTGCCCCCGCCCTCGCTCAAAATTGTCAGCCACGAGAGTTGCTGTACGCTTTCATAATCACACTATATTTTGAAAAATAATATGGGCCTAAATTCAATTTAGAAAACAATGCCAAGTTAAACTACCAGTTATTATTACGCGTTAAAAGCATGAAAGACAACATGTTGTACTTTTGACGTAATTCTTTATTCTCTATATAGTTATATCCCACTGACAGCTTTTACTCTTATAACGTTAGGCCAAATCATATAAAAAAACTCAACCAATAATCTAATGTATACATTTTATGTTTATTCTTGCCTATCATACCTTAGGTATTCACCCAAATTATTGATTTTGCTTCAGGTTTTATTTTTCCGCAGCAACACGCATGATGTCATCTGTTTATCAATAGCTCATCCATATGATCGTTAACTAGATCACTGTTTAAGCGGTCTAATTAGGCACATTTGTCAGATATGTTCCTTTTCCAATAAAACAGCGTCATGATTAGATCTGCTTTATTTGTTTTTTAAGGCTATAATTGATAGGAGACCACTACTAGAGTACTGTTGATGGCTGTGCAGCCATCTCATATGAAAAAACAATAAAGCAAGGTCTGCCAAGCCTTTGTCTGGAGAATACAGTAAAGTAAGCGTGTGTGTTTACAAAAGCCAGTTAGCTTAACCAAACCCCTTTGATCACCAATTGCTTGGAGTTTGTTAATTCGGACGGTTCATATTAGCTGACCAGCTTGAAAGAGAGGCCATGTCGATTCTCAGATGCGTTAAGACCGTCCTCTCCTTGTGTGTGTTCAGGGCATATGAAGCTGAGATTCTTGGTTTGTTAATTGTTCTTTGACGCGCGCAAAACAATTCGAACATTCCAAAACATTACAGGTGCAAAATTCGGTGATACCATTGGCATCTATAAGTTGCGGCCTGCCGTGGCCGACAGAGACGTGACAACGGCCAGATACGTTGTCAAATGTCTCTGCGTGTATGTTGGGTATCCAATGTCGCGTATGGGTGTAGTAACTAGTTAGTATAGTCGTCTGTGTCGACAGCTTGTTACAGAAGGCATGTGTGTGTCACTGTTGGCTTATATCTTTTAGCTCTCTGAAAGTGTAACGTCTACATTGTAGGAGTATATATATCTCATGTAGAGGAGATGACATAGAAAAGCATGTATGCTGGTCGAGTCTGAATGTCTCATTCATTTGGCCGTAGAACGGTACTGGAAGTCTGAATAGTCCCATTCATGTTCGGACTCAACACAAGAATGGATGCAAACACGAGCATGGTTTTGTTAAGCGATATTTTGAGGGATCGATTCGTATTCAGGCTGTTGATAATCTATCCGCGAGGCCACGAGCGGGGCGGACCCGGACCACTGCACGGCCTCGCTAGCCCGTCGCCATCGCCCGCACCGCAGCCGCGAGCTTTGTGAGCTGTGGCGTGCATGACTTGTCCCCCGAGACGGCCGGCGAGACCCACCGGTTTGTGCCCCGGCCGGCAATACATGGCTGCATCTGAAATACTCTCTGATCATCACCGTCAACCTCGACCTGCCGGGCGGACATGCATGCAGCCATACGGATGTACAGGGCCTGTCACGCGCTGGGCGCCGTCACGAGGCCGGCAGCTGCTGCCTCCTGACTGGCCGAGGCTCGCGCTCCCGTGTACTGAATGCCTCTTTCGCTGATGTTGAGGCCCCAACAGCCGGTCAGCCACCATCGGCATCGTCCATTGGCGCGCGTTGCCTGGGCGTACGGCTTTATGCGTGCCTGTGCCTGTGTAGGCGCCACCGCTTTCGTCGTCGCCTCGCCTGCGTGTCAACCGCTGTGTATCGGTGTCTGTCTCGCGCGTCCGCGATTCAACGGATCCGCCGTTGGTTGGTTGGGTGGTGGACGGGGCCGCGTCGCTTTCTGTTTGCGCGCCCCTGGTTCCGGTCATGTAATGGCCGTCGGACAATTAATTGCCAACATTATATCCATTCGTCGTGCGTGACGGGTTACAAAGAAGTATCCTGTTTAGCGTATACTGTGCACATCTTATCCCATCTCTTTCTCGTTTCTTCGTTCAAAACATTCAAACATTCAAGTCAAGATTTTAAAACTTTTAATTTAGATTTAAAAACTTTTAAATCAAAAATTAAAAATTTTAAATTAAGATTTAAAAACTTCCGTATCAAGATTCGAAACATTCAACTAAAATTTAAAAAACTTTTGAGTCGTGAGTTTAAAATTTTGATTTTTCTTAAAAAAAATTTGACTTGAAAGTTCTAAATTTTGGATTTTTTTAAAAAAAATGAGTTGAAATTTACTCAAAATTTGTAAATTTAAAATTAATCAAACTTACCAAACGTTAATGGTAAGAAAATACACATATACACGCACCATATACATGCCTGTATGCATGCTGTCAAATGCAATTAGTAACTAACTACCTTATTAATTGTTAGCTTAGTCGCAACTAACTGACAAAATACAGGAGAAAGAAAAACTAAAAATGCTTGATCTGGGCGAACCGCGCGTAGAGCAGTATGACGATGGGTTTGTTTAGTTATAAAATTTGGTGAAATTTTTTAATTTTATTTAGAAAAATTTTGGGTAAAATTTTTTAGAAGAATGGATGTTTAGTTGCATATAAAATTTTTCTATTATAGTAAGTGCATAATGCATGCAACTCTTATGCACATCTCCCAATTCAAAATTTCATCTTTTTTATCAAATTCTTCTAAAATCAAAATTTTTTCATTCCAACTTTCATCTATATATTTGGTTCCAAAATAAAAAAATATTTAAAATTTAAAATTTTTTATATTTTGGTTGTAATTAAACAGGACCGAAGTTGGAACGCGCGCGACCTTCGAAGTGGTGCGTCTGCGCCAACTAGCAATTTTGCTACATCAGACCTCGATCGATGCACCGTGCTCCTTACTTGGACGTGAAAAGACATGAGCCGACGACTATGGGCAGTATTTTTATCCGAGTAGAAATGAGCGTATATGTAGTGAATATCCACCGGATCACATTTTAGCAAATAATTTATTCACTCCATAGTCCTTTTTAACAATAGATTAAAAACCGGCCTCTACCGCCTACATCTAACGATCAACTCTATGCATGGTCTGTAACTTTATTCACTGACCACCAATTACTTTTCCGGCTAATTGTGTTGGCAAAACCCATCCAAACACTCCCAGCTCTCGCGCACTTTCATTTTCTACCTCCTTTATAGCCAACATATGTGCACCATCTCCTTCTGACAACGGATGTGAGATTGATGTCTGTTTACTCATCGTTTCCCTTTTCTATAGCTGTCATCGTTACACCCATTATTAATAATACGTCAAATAACATATTAATGATAAAAAATAATTTATAATTAATTTTTTACAAATATGTTTTTTATGGTTGAAACGTCAATGTTAAAAAACTATAATAAAAAAAATCTTAAAATCAACTTTAAAATTAAATTTTAGGATTTAAATTTTAATATCGGTATATAGGTAATAGAACGTGGCCCTATGACGAGAACAGTGAGATCTCACGGAGTCACGTAACTGCACCAATGTTCTATCTTCAATGGCACGGTTTATCAAAAGTTATGAATATAAAGGTGTCACGAATCATATCCTTTCCATCCAAAACAAAATATCGTGTCATAACACGGTCATTGTAAACTCAATCTGTCAAGCTGTCAGCCATGCCACCGGATAGAGAAAGCAATGTTTATATACTAAGTCAGTGCTTTTTACTAAACCTGGTTGAAAATAGTAGATTCACGCTTCAGTTGGTATGCCTTGTGCTAAACTCTGGCTAAATTCATGTTCCATAACAATATTTGACGCGTGCGAGGGCATGTGTTATAATGTAGGAGTAAGAGTTTTCCTTTGGAATGAACGGTTCAAAAAACATAGAAAATAGGACGACATGAATCCTATATGAAATAAATCCACATATACTTGCAAATCATGTTGTTTGGTAACATTTTAGGAAAATTATTAAAACTCAAGACTCAAACAAATGCCGTACCTCATGTCTCATGCTATTTTTCTCCAATATTTCCATAAAACTCCCCATTTCATTGAGTTTCAAAGGGCTTTAGGAGATTGTTCAAAAGGGCCATATATAATTTTTCCCCTCACAAAAAAGGGATTTTTTCCGTGGAGATTGTTTCAAAGGAGCTCTAGGTGGGTTAGAATTAGATACGTCCAATTATACAAGGAGAACACAATATAAAAGTAAACGGAAGATGCAGCCGAAGCCTGGAGCCAATAGACCAAACATGATATCGGGTCGAGGAAAACCAGGCCAAAGTGCGAAACCGAGGTTCCATGGAGGGGTTGTTTGGATGCATGTTTTAGTTTGTCAAACCTTTAGTAGCTAAGATGTGACATGCCACAATTTATGTGGCTTGGAAATAGTCGGTCACATGTTAGGCAAGCTTTGGCAAAAATACATGTGTTAACGATCAAATTTGGTAACCAAATCCTCGAGTTCAGAGTCAAGATTGAAGCAGAATCAGGTCAGGAGCGCGGTCTGCGGAGAAACAGAGGCAGCATCGCCTAAAACCGAATCATCCGGAGACCGGGTCGGGAGGCCGAATCGGACAAGGATGGTTGATAGCCGATTTCGATTAGGAGATGGAGATTGAACCGATCCCAAAAATGAGCATAAAGATAAATATTGGATTCGGTTCCCAAATGTTCATTAAAGATATTGCCATCTATGGATAGAGTCCTGTAACGGTAATTATATAGTTAAATTAGGAAGTTGTATAGATTTTCCTTTTGTAATACGGCATGGGACTACGTCCCGAGATATTGTCGTACTGTAAATAGTAGATAAGGTAGAAATTGTGTCCTACACGGATATTGTTATGCCTGGGTATAAATAAGAACCGAGGGCTCTTTGTAAAGAGATCAACCAACACACAATCAATCAATTTTGGCGCATCGCCACCCTTTTCATTTTCGACGAGTTCTTGCTCTTGCTTGGGCTGCATCGGTTCTGATCTCCGAACAAGGTAATTATTTATCATTAGTGGTTTGTTTCATAGGGGCTAGTGCTTCCATCGTCATGATACTCTAGTTTCGATGTCATGAACTGCGCAATTTATTATACGCGGCCTATAATCTAGAGTAATCTCTAGATCTATCCTATAATCGGCTGGTTTTTCTTGGAAGACTGAAGCCGATAAGGATAAATCTAAGGGTTGAATTAGATTATATGTCGTGTCTACCGCCTTGAGGGGTTCATATTGACTCATACAGATCTGGTATTTCTTTTTTTACTTAATGCTGCATCTAAAAGACCTATTAAGTCGCTCTTAGAACTATTAAGATCTGTTTAGTTTAATGTTTATCATTAGAGACAACGCTGGAGTTTCAGCCAACCTTATATGTTTTAGTTATCTTTAGTTTTAATTGATATTAGATATATTAAAACCACCTTTTATATTAATATCTTAATCTGTCTAAGTGTCTTAAGGCAATATCAATCCGTCAAGCTATGCTAACAGCCGATTGATCTATGTTTAGCACATTTAGAGTAGATTAATATCTTTTTATAAAATATATCGGAACATTAGCCGATTCACATTAGATCTGCAGTATCGGTTAGGTTATCAATACATATAATTATTATCCTAATGCACTTAGCCTAAGTGATTTATACTGTCTCGGCATAGCTGATTTATCCCAATCACTTTAGTTTAAGTGTGCTTTGGGATAGCAATTATGTGTAAATTGATGTCTTCAGCCGATCCGGTAGGATCTAATTTCAACTTAATGTCTATTTTTTGTTTCTTGTTGGTTACATGATCAAACCAACTCGCACGCCCTCAATTCACCAGAGGCGATCAATTTGGACCTGCACTAGAGTAAAGCAAATCTCTGATGCCAGTGCATGGGAATCGAATTTCTCATCAACAACATGCCAATGACATGTAGAGGCAAAAAACAAAAAATATGACATGACAAACATTTTGCAACCAAACAAATACTAGGCTAAGTTGATCAAAGTTGTGACATAATGTGGTCACCTTCCAAACACCTCCGAAAACTTCAATCGTGGCTTGGTCGGCACCGCGCCACATCGCCCCGTATGTTTCGACACTTTGTGGTGTCGTGTGGTTTTTTTTCATTTTTTTCATTTTATCAAAATATTTGAAAAATAATTTTCTGTTTTAAAAATTTATAAATCTAGACGTCTCACGCTCTCTTAGAGAGCTTTTTATTATAAAAAGCCCTTTTAAGGGATATAAATGTAAAAGCTTGTTAATTATATGATTTTGTAATTTAAAAATATATTATATAAAGTTGGATAAAATCAAATTTTATATTTAAATTACAGAAGTCGAGGATATATATAATTTTCTAGTTAACAACTTTTTCATTTAGATGTCCAAATATTCGTTACAAAATTTAAAACCTATTTTAATAAAATCCTAGATCCACATTTCAAAGGACATTGGATGAATATAAATATAAACACTATAGGTATTTATAGTATCTACAATTTTATAGTTTATTACTTTCCATTTAAAATCATTTGTGGTGTCGAATAAACATTATTTTTTAAGCAGTTAAAACCGTAAAAATGGTTTAAATATAAATAAAAATTATATTTATGTCCCTTGACGTCCTATGGAATGACGGGTTTTAAAAAACACCCTCCTAAAGGCATGAGGCGTATTTGTAGATTTTCGAAACGAAAAATTATTTTTAAAATATTTTAATTAAAAATGTAAAAAAAAAAGTCGTGTCGTGCGTGGCTTGCCTCCGCCGCGCGCACCGGAACGATGTACAAACCAGGCCCGCGGCGGCCCACGGTCCAACGTGAAGCTGAAAACACAGTCCAAATCCATCAACTGTTGGTTCCTCCTGGAAACGCACCGGTTTTGGGGCGTTCTCGCCTTCCGCTCCTGGGAGAGACAGCTGTCTCTCTCACCCTCTCACGCCCTCCGCACCGCACGCCGTCGAGTTTCTCGTCGTCGTCGACCTTGCTTGCGGGCTGCGGGCTGCGGCTTACCCGGCCGGCTAACCCCTCGCAATCACATCATCCGCAGCCGCCGCCGTCGTCGCACGGTTCCACGCGGCCAAGCAAGCTGCGATGCCGCCTCCACCGTGGGGGTGGGGCTCCAACCCGCTGGAGCCCGTCCTCCAGACCGTCGCGGCCTTCTCCCGCCGCCTCCTCATTGCCCCCGACGCCGCGCCCGACGACGCCCGCCTCCGCCCCCTCCTCTCCCTCTCCCTCTCCCCGCCGCCCACCCCGCCGTCGCCGCCGCCGCTGGAGGTCCTCAAGGTAATCCCTTCGGTTTTTCCTTCATTGCGTCCTCCGTTGCTGTATTGTGCCGGAGGTGGTTTCTGAACTTGTTCGGGTGAATGCGCGGCAGAAGGATTCGAAGGCGGCGCCCCTGACCAAGGAGGAGGTCGGCAGGGCCACGTGGATGCTGCTCCACACCATCGCAGCGCAGGTGCTCGATCTTTTGCCTCTGTGAGTAGCACAACAGAGCACATAAAAGTTTTTATATGTATTTACCTCACAATAGTAAGTTCTGTGGCATCAGGGGTGAATTTAGAGCACATCAACGAATCGTGTCTCATTTCTTAGATTGATTGACATACCTGTGAATAGGCTGCAAGTTGTTGAAAGTATGCGGTCTGCTCTTGACTATGGTTAACTCGTGTTTGTATTTGTGAATTGTCTTTCAGTTTCCTGATGAACCAACCAGGCAACAAAGACGTGATGCAAAAGAGCTGGTAAGCATTAAGCAGGACAAACAGTCAGTGATATCTCTTTAGAGTTGGCGATGAAGTATAATATACTTGGGAAGTCCCTTGTTTTGATTTTGGGGGCAACGTGAAGACCTTGCAGTCGCTACCCCCTCGTAATATTGTCATGGCTAACCATAGGATTGTTGAATCTTAGAAAAGGCACTTTCTTGATGTTTATCTTGGGTGTTTTGTATTCTCTTGCAATGGATCTTGTTTACAAAAATAGCTTGTATGTAATTTTTTTATTTATGTGCCTTGAATGATTCAAGATTACTTTAAGACTGCTCAGTAAAATTCCAGCATGGTAAGTCTCGTGGTTTTGGTACTATGGGATGCAGGCTTTGTTCTAGGTGTTCTATTGGTTCATTCCCCGCCAGCTTTGAGCTTAGACATTTTAAAAAAGTGTTTTGTGCTAGCACAATTATGAATTACCACTACATTCCTTGACAAATAAATGTTATACTTTATATTTTTGAAATAGGTGGCAGTATGTTACGACTACCACTAGGGTTTCATTTGGAATTGTAGTGGACTATGACTATCTCATTTGGTTGAAACACTTTTAGATATATGGGTGTGTGGCTAGCTGTTTTTTTTTCTTAATCATGGTGCATACAGATGTATTATCATCCTCTAAAACATATGAGGTGAAATTTGATGGATGAGTCGATAAAAAATATCTAGCTTTTACCTGATCTACCAAATTGGATAACTGAAATTCACAAGCTGTTCCATGAAATCTTAAAAAACAAGCATACAAATGCAAACTTAGCCTCAATACATGATAATAATGGGAAATTTGTTCACTGTTTTTTCATTCGCTCTAACAAAGAGGAATTATTTTATTATTCCCTGAAGAATTACCTTTTTCTGCAGCTCATTATTCCTTTTGTTTGGTTACTTGGTTCATGCAAAGTAATATTTCTGCTCCTTGGAAAAAAATGAAAGTAGTAACATTTCTGCTGGTTTTCATGTTCAGATGGCTATAATATCTAGACTCTATCCTTGCAAAGAATGCGCGGAACACTTTAAGGAAGTTTTAAAGTAAGCAATGCTCTCCAATCACTAGGATAAATTATAATATCCATTTTGATAGTTTGATTCCTCGAGATGTGGTTCTGTGTGACAGGATCTTGTTGAAATGAAGGTATATAATACATTATCAACCTTTATCTATTCATTGCTTTCGGACGAGATACAACATCATGTAGGAACTAGAAATTCTTTTTACTTTTGAATATGAAACCGTGCTTCTGTATCTTTTACATTCTAAAGCTATGCATCCATAAATTTGTTTATTTTTTTAATTATTTTACACCATCTCTACCTTTTGGGCTTATGATTTATGGAAACAGTGGTGGATAGTGGGATGTGAGAATTGGATGTAACAATCTATTTATAAGCTCATTTCACTAATAGCTAATTTTCATAGTCGTTTGGTCTGTTATAGTTTATGTTCCTGTCGCGGTCTTATCCAGCTGCCAGTTGCTGTTGTTCTGTTATTTTTCTTGTGCTGTCCTTAAATTTTTGTTTTTTTACCATGAGTTTGTTTATTTGTGCTCAATGTAAACAACAATAAGTTGTCTTGGCACAATATTGAACTGACTTATGTTCTTTTTGCTTAGAGCAAATCCTGTACAGGCAGGATCCCAGGCTGAATTCTCTCAGTGGTTATGCTACGTGCACAATGTGGTCAATCGAAGGTAAGTCCATAATAGCCACGTTTGAACTGTTGACTCGCCATTTCCAAAGGAACTTTCTTAAGGTATTGCATTGTTAATTTGTTCCTATAGAGTTGCTGCAAAAATAAGGTCTCAAAGCCAAAAAGCGGAAAATTAAGGCACCATACCGTTTTGCACTCTTTTACCATAAAGGGGGTATGTCCCTTAGAAGTAGATGCTTTCATTCACAAGATCATGATTTTTGCTGGATCTCATGACCTCCCATGATAAGATCATTGTCTTATGAGTTGCCTCATTTATTTTGTGGTTGTCTTTTGCAGCCTTGGAAAACCAATATTTCCCTGCCAGAGAGTAAATGCACGGTGGGGTAAGCTGGATTGCCCTGAACGCTCTTGTGATCTAGATGGCTCCAACGACATCATCCCGAATAGATGACACTAGATAGGAATCATTTAGAAATTCTGGAACAGCGTCACATTTTAAACTAGCACTGGATGGGCAGCGTGAAGAGCATATGGAAAAAGAATTATAATCGCCGTGCCGACATTCTTCCTATACCCTTGTAATACTAGCGTATCAAATGAGCTTGCCCCCTGATATTATGTCTTATTTACAAACTTCAGCTCTTAAATTTTTTGACGAGGTTGTCACTTTTGTGGATGTATACTTCGTTCTGATGCTTTGATTCAACGCCCTATACTGTCAATCACACTGGTCTATACTATACAATCAGATTTCTGTGTGCCCTGTCTCTGAAGTTTCTGAACATCGAAAAACCTGGAAATACGATACTCCTGCACAGCTGCACTACTACATCTACATGTTTGCACGGTTGGCAATTAATGCGAGGTGCTGGCAACAGAGGAATGCATAGCGCCCATTTTTTCTTGCAGCTGCTCCTCGGTGTTGGCGAGACCATAAATTCTGCCGTCTTATCACATCATTTTTTTAATCGACCTTACGATCAATGCAAATGAAATCACATCATGCATGGACCTTTCATTATCTTTGTAAAAGAGCTACAGGAAGCGGAGGAGAGGAGCAGAACAGAAGCATTTTGAAGTCACTGTGTTGCAGGGGAGGTGAAGAACTGAACATGAAGTATCTCCCTTTGCTGGTTTTGCTGGTCTTTGCATTTCTTGGAGGAAACATGTCGCTAGGGATGGCTTTGGACGCAGGAAGAAGCACGGCGACATCCTCAGGTACACAAAGAAAACGATGGCTCTCTCTGATGTGTCTCCTGCCCTCTTTGTGTTCTTTCTCCTGTCACTCACTTGGTTCGTATGATTCCTGTCCTCTTTCCCTTTGTCTTGGTTGGTTTAGAGTGAAAAGTGATAGCTACTGTACTTAGCTTTAGCAGCTATATCTGCCATTGGTTCTTGGTTCATGTTTGATGTTGGATCTCTGAAAAGATTGTGAATGAGATGTTATGCAATTGACATATCAACGTTGTTAGGTACCGTAGGTGTAGGTAAGCACCATTTTGCAGCTTCCAATGAATGTATGGATTTCCATCAGTTGTACTTGGGTTTTTGCTGTACCGACTTTTGTTAGTTGGCTACCTGGTTCTGGCTTCTTCAGTCCTTTGTATGTAGGTTCATCGTTTTATTCAGCATTTGTTATGTGGTGGCAATAAACAATGTATTGACTATGCATGACGTTTTTGCGGCATTTATAAAAGACCATCAATCCTATGGACGCATTCAGCTAAACGGCAGGAGACTACAGGTGGGCACTTTCAGCTTTAGGCAGAAAATGGAAAACATATTAGCTGTATATATTTCCCTTAATGTTGATTTTATTTTCTTATTTCTGAGAAATATAAAAAGTTAGTTGGAAAGTACTAGTATTTCTCTAGTTTCATGATGATAATCCAATACTTCTACACCACTCATGTTTACATATCGTTCCGTTCTCAGGAAAGAAGACTTTCTTCTACTATCCGAAAGGCAAGGGCCTTGGAAAATGTTAGGATCGATGACTACCGACCTGTTGATCCAAGTCCAAGCTCCAAGGCGACTATCGGGGCAGGTCCAATTGAACATGGCACTCCTCTCCTTCCTTATGTGCCGCGACCGACGCCACCTCCTGACCATCCTGCCCAATCTCCTGCCACTTAGGTGAAAACTGAAATTCTCATAATTCACTGGATATTACTATAGAACCACTATATATATGGCCAGAATCTGCTGTTTTGTTCAGGTTTGCTAAAGTACCGTGTGCCTTAAACTTTGTTCCCATGAGCATTTGAGTAGTGCATGCTTTGTGCTGTGTATCAGTTTCATGATAAGAACAATTTTTCACTATTCTATTTTACTTTGCTAGTGATGGATTAGGTAACTGCTCATTTGCTCGAACCATTAGGACATACGTTTCGTAAACTTTTAGGTGTAACTGACATCGCTATGTTGTTGTCACAACTAGGACTGAATTTGTGTCCTAGTGAGCACAGATGTCCATTTTTCTGAACTTTGAACTAGTGTTTGTACGCCTCAATTTCTGATGTGCGTTATCACCAGAAGGTAGAGAGGTCCTTCCTTAGGCGACGACTATTGTAGGTGGTTGTTGAAACATGTGGATCATTCTGCTCTCCTATCCAGTGACGGAACAGATAATACTGAAATTTATTGGTTAATGGAGAAGTTCCTGGATATTTCAATATGTTATATGTTGCATACTATTAAGTTCTTTTTCATGGTATGATTAGGACTTTAGGAGAGTTAAAATTTCGGTCGGTATGATTAGAAGTATGACTACTGTAGATTTGTCTGAACACTAGAGGCCGCACGTTGCAACGGAAAAAAGTGAATTGCTAACTTATTATATCAATTAAGCACATATTTAATCTAAGTATTACTTTTATATAATTTTCCTTATTGAAGAAGTAGGCGATTTCGAAATTTGGAAAGGATGGCGGTGAAACGGAAGAGTACTTGTTGGAGTGTGGGGCTAACTAGTGGGATTCATTTGTCAGGTAGGTTGGTGGTGTAATAGGTGGGACCTAAATGTCAATGGTAAGGGTGGTGGTGACTGATCACTACTAACAATTTTTTTAGTTTACCATTAACATTTTAAGTAGGGTTGAAAAGCCACTTAACCCTTCAACTTATAGCCGGAACCATAATTTGAATTTTAAAACATAGTTTTAGGATTTTTTTCATCATATTTTTTTACCATTTGCTTTTAAATTGGTAAGGATATATATATATATATATATAAGTTGCATGCATAAATTATTTTTTAATTGCTAATAAGCCATTATGGCTTATAATCAACGTAAGTGGAACGATGTCTGTTTTTGTTCCGCTATAGAGACATGTGCTGGTTAAATTTTGCACGGCAACCTACCAATCTACCGTAACCTTATACGTATTATATGACATCGTATTTAGCACATGCTGATTCTTATATTCTTTGTTTGGCTTAGACACTACGAATGATGATTTAATCAGAAAAGAAAAGTGTACCTTTCTACCGTCTTTTGGTCTCTTCATTGAGAACTACTTGGAAAATTGTTGCATGTGACAAATACAATATCTTCAAGGTGCATTTCAATATTTGATGTAACTGCAACAAAACTTAGTTTGTCAAGTCAAGTTTTGATTTGACTCCAGATATTCTAATTCCATTGACGGACTTGAGTACTATTTTGACGACATTGAATAAAGGAAGGAATGAATCACGGTTAGCTTCTTTCTTAAATAATCGTGTATCCAGATTATCAGTTGAAATGTTGTTTAGAAACAAGTGTTAGCTTATACCTACCTGATGTAATGTTTCAATTTCTTAGAGCTGTTAGTTAGGATTTTCATATTGCTTTTAACTTAAGCTCGGACAAGTAGAACAAACTAATAGTGATGGTTTCCCTTGCTGACAATTTCCTTTCAAGCTTTATTCCCACTGACATAAACACGACAAACAATATTAGTTAGGCGATATACATGTCACTATTTCGTCTCTCAGTATTAATATTTGTCAAATCAAATTAATTAGTCGTTTTGAAACGAACTTGATTGTGAAAACCATGTCTCTGTTAGGCTGGGGCACATCCTAAATTGAAAGCAAGCATAAGGAAACATTCTGAACACCTGCTAGCTAGGCCGCTAGGGCACATCCTGATCTTAGAAAACACCTCGTTTTGATTCACATACATATAAAAGAATGAAAAATATTATCATCAATTTGGATAAGCTTGATTGACATGAGACCTAATCACCAAGCATCATTGGCAACAACTTTGATTACCAGTATGATGAGCCATGGCATGTATGTTCCTTCTGTTTCAAGCCATAATAAGTCCATCAGCATTCTACTGAGAAATCCACACCACAACATGCACCCACTTCTACACAAATCTTTGTACCATCATGCATACAATGATGCAGAGAAATCTGCCACTAATTTCGACTACCCTTTATTCATCTACTAGGCAGTGAGGTTTAATTACCTGTCCACTGACAACCTCCATCTGAATTAATTAAAGAACTGAAGGTAAGCCAGCCTTCAGTGGCCAAATTATGCTCTGTAGGTGACACTTACTTTCAGGCTTTCAGAGATGGCCCTATTACTACAAACTACCTAGCTAACCAGCATCATTAGTGGACAATGAGTCAATGATGATGAACTAGTGCCGGTGTAATTAAGACTCAGCAATCAGCTGACACCTTAGCTAATGCTGAAGCTTCGTTAGAACGACCGAAAACTGGTGGCGTTGTTTCTTTCAGCGGTACACAGATTGTTCAGACTTCAGAAGCTGTTGGCATGGTGTTTCGCCCTTGTCTTTTGAAAAGAACAGATGTTCATATATGAACTATCACCTGCTACCTTCGACAGAATTCTTGAATAATCTGCTTATCGGATCTGAAAAAGACCCTCCTTTTCATTTTTAGACAATTAAATGAGGTTTTCTTGGTTATTGTAAACATCAGGATTAAAACCCTCTGAACATTCTGACACGGGCTCTTAATTAACACCGTTCTGCAACTGAAGCCAAATCAGCTTCTGTTGAGCAGTCCGTTATGTTTTCACTTTCTCATTTCCGTATCATATTTTTTGCTGTCCGAGGATCCCAATATCAGTAACAAAACATTACTGCAGATCTGTTATCCATAGTCCTTATGTCGTGTTCAAATTATTAATTTAATATTATGAAAATTATAACAATAAGTGTATAATAAAAGTGCTACTAGCATACTAGTCTTCTTGTGCTCAACCAACAAGAAGTGCATCTTCAAGGCTGATAAAGTTGCATAATTCCGTTATTTCAGGATGGCTTTAAAAAGAAAAGTAGTGTTCCACTTTGACAAATTCCTAAGTTTCAAATGAGAATAGATTATGATACAAGTGAAACGCTACATGGTCTACTTTCCTTCGGCCATTTGCCAAGCAACTGAAATTGATCGATGCTTTGAGTGTTTCATTCCTTCATATAAGCAAAGTTTCTCTGATGACTGGAGAGTGGAGATTTCCTTGCCAAATGCCAAGAAGAAAATTGGGCCTATGTATAAAACTGAATCAAACGGCCAAATTTATGCTGATCTGTTGGATGATAATGGTTATAGCGGCGCGAGCCCGTTTTCGGACGGAGCACTGGAATCACTTTGACACGGTATTTTATGCTGATCTGTTGGATGATATTTGAAGAGAGGAACAACTGAATTTTCCAGCAAAAGGCGAGAACAGTGGCGCAGCTTGCGGATGATATCAATGAGGAAAATAGGAGTGTGGATGGAAGCTGGGGTTTTTACCCCAAATCATGAATAATCGCTGAGGTCTAGAGAGCCAGACGAATTCTGAGCTTCCGCTCAGTTTTTGCCCAAGGACTGCTCTTTTCAATTGTTTTTCTTTTGCTTCGTTTTTGATCGTCTGGACGAGTTGTGGCTTTCGTCTCGTGTGACATGCTTTTGTCGTTAAGATTGTAAAACTGTTTATTTCTTTAATATTAATTCTTTGGGCTGGTTTTTCAGCCGTCCCGGAAAAAAATCAAACGGCCAAATAAATTGAAATTGAAATGTGATACATTTCTGGTAATGGAAATTGGGGTTATACCCTTGATGAAAAAACAATCAAAAGGCCAAATAAATTGAAGTTCAAGCTTTCCAAATATTACTTCGATATTATCCTTTGAATTAAGCATGGAATATGACTAACACCATGCACCACTAAACAATGCACTCCCTGATTTGCACAAATAATTTCAGAACAATGCATGGGTCGCAATTGCAATCCAAACGTTGACTATGCATAAGTCATCAATCCTTATCGCTCATGGATATAACGAGTAAAGAACATTGCCAATTGCATATCCTCCAAGCAATGCACTCAGTTTGATTCAAAGCAGTGTCAAATTCATCTGGATGCTGCATGGAAATGTGAGCAAACAAGTCTAGCTCTTAGCTGTTGCATTCCAAAATGTGTCGCTCCTTCCTTATCCGAAAGCCACGAGCAATCGTCCTAGTCACGCTGTGTTGATGCAAAGGCATCATAAACAATTATCGAGCCATGCCCAGGTTAGCAAGAGCTGAGTATGATTACGCATACAACCCCAGTATCCCACAGATCTTTTCAGCAGTAGTCAGTGTTAAGTCATGTAAAGATAATACTAGCTCTCTTGATGCTTCTTTTCCTAGATGCTTCTTCCTCTGATTGAGTGTTAAAACTTATGAGCTATAATGTCAAGCCACTTCTAACTATTGGGTGATACGCAACGCAAGACATCAAACTTGAATGCTTCTCTCTACGTACATGTACTTAAATACAGCTGAATACTGCAGTGTACCAGTTGCCGTAGTAAGCAGCAACTGAGTGCAGTACAGTACTTGGTACTAATACATTTGAGTTGAGTAAAAGCCTCAAGCACTGCCGTGATGGTCCCTGAACTATTCATCTTTCTCCAGTGTTCTTCAATGTTAAATGTTCAGAGTAACCAAAGTCATAAGCAGTAATAACATTTCAGTACTTCCCAGAAACTAATCACTGCAGCAAGAACCCTGCAATCTGCAAATCTTGATGAGCTAGCTAGTCAGTGATCAGTACTCACAAAGGTCCAGCTCTTCTAAAAAGATGCTGCAACTTTACTGTGTGGATGAGCAGAAGTCAGATACCAGTCACCTTTGTACACCAGTGCACATGCACAAGCACATGGCCAAATGCTAATGTGATAAAGAGTTCTTTTCAGTGGCTAATACCGAAGAAAATTATGCTTACGGGAAAGTAGATACACCGTTCCAACCTGTAAATTATTAAATTAAAGAAGAAGAGACTGTGTGACCCCAGGATTTAATAAAAGGGAATAAAAAGGGGGGCAAGAACCTCCTTAGAAGCAAAGGAGAGGACAGGGAAAGGTATGTAGAGAGGGGAGGGAACTGTGTTGTGAGGGGCTCATTTAGCTTAATCTACAAATAATAGCTGCTTTTAAGGGCACTAAAGCTGCTTCTTGCTGGGTTTTGGAGGCTCTTTTCTTAAGAGATCAGTTGAGCAGCTGGTTTGGGAGGCTGAAGTTTCAGTCACCTTTGCTAAGCTTCTGCGTCTACCCCCTTATTATCTGTGGGAACTCTGCATTGCCAACTGAGGTACTACTTCTGAAACCTTCTTCAACCTTTCAGGTTGAAAGTTCAGATTTGCTTTTATATGGCAGCTTTTGTGTTTGATTCGCTCTCTTCGAAATCTTGAGATGCCCTCTGATATTTTTTTTCAATGCCATTTGGCATTGTCTCCTGTTGTTCTTCTTTAATGCATGGCATTTAAGCCGGACCTTGTCTACGTGATAAATTTGTTCATTGTTTTAAGCTAAGCTTGATGACGAGTTAGACAATAGGACTTCCAATAGATGATTTGATCATTCGACCAGTTTAGAATGACTCCCTAGCTAAAGTTTTGATTAGAATATAAAATGCCAAACTGCACTTCCGTATTGCAGAATTCAGAGGGGATCAATTTAAAGTTCAGACTAAATAATTTTTACCTTATCAACAGCAAAATTCATTCATAAAGTACTAAACTATAAGCAATAAATCTTCTCTCTGCACAAAACAGCATAATTATTCATACCGAAAATAGCTTCCTCAGAACCACTTACTAACTAACACGAAATCCACACGTAGTAATCACGAAGTGCAGTGCTTATATACTCCTATCAGCTGGTGTCCTGGCGCTTTCAGAACGAGGTCGATCGATCGGCGTGTCAGCAGCAGCAGGAGAACCGTGATGTCACTCGCAATCTCACATGCAGAAACCAAAAATACGGCAAGAAGCAAAACGGCTACGTGCAAGAGGCTGAAAAAGAAAACGCGCGAAGCCTCTGGCGACGCTTCCAATCGTTGCCACATCCCTGTCTCCTCCGAGAGCGTAAGTACGTAGTTCATGTCGTCATGCATGTATTGTATCCTTCTCTCCTGCCCTGTCGCTGCAAATCGCCATCTGAATATATATACATTTTATTATTTTCTGAAACCGATATTAGCTTCTCCAACTACTGAAAAAGTACTAGTAGCTATGTATCATCTGACAGTGTTTTGGTGAAAAACTTTCAAATATATATTATAGTGATATCTTTTGCGTTGCAGTTGGATATCCAAATTAGCAGAAATTCTCCGGCAGATAGTCATCTCTAACTTAGACAATCATATTGCCCAATTTGCGATGGCCTTAGCCTTAGTGTGCCTTGATGCAATGGCCAAAAATAAAAATTATTTTTTTTCAAAAACAGATATAAATAATTTTTCTTATCTATAAATGGGGATTTGATGATTTGCGGCTCTAAAGGGATTTGATGATTTGTCATTGCCACAGGTGACAGATGGCAATCTAAAGAGTAGCAAATCATCAAAGTATCTCTAAGGCTATGTTTTTACCCTATTTTCCCAACTCACTTCCCTCGTTTTCTGTATATATATTTTCTAAACTTCTAAACAATGTGTATTTTTCAAAAAAAATCATACAAAAGTTGTTTAAAAATCATATTAATTTATTTAAAAATATTAATTAATACTTAATTAATTATATGATAATAAGTCATATACAAGAGATTAGTTTTCAACCCCAACCCAAGAACACAGCCTATAAGAACCCTACCTTTCATGCAGAGCACAAAAGCTCCATCTTGCAGTACTATTACCAGCATTTTTTTTCCAGAAATTCTTTTGTACGCTAGCAGCTTAGTCATTGTTTGGATGAGACTAAAAACTTTTTAATCCCTTTCACATCAAATATTTAGATGCTATTTTAAAGTATTAAATATAGACTATTTATAAAACTTATTCCTAATCGGGACTAATTCGTGAAACGAATCTAATGAATCTAATTACGCTATGATTTGATGATATGATGTTACAGTAAATATTTGCTAATTGTGGATTAATTAGGTTTAATAGATTTCTCTCATAAAGTAGCCACCGATTTTACAATTATTTTTATAATTAGTTCATCTTCAAATTAATGTTTAAACATCTGATGTGACACGAAAATAAAGTTTAGTATCTGATCCAAACATCACCTTAGTTACACTATCTTTCACTACATGTAATTGGCATTCCACATGTTACACATGTGCATGATGGGATTGGAACCCTGAGCAGTAGACAGACACATCTTGTACAATCATCTGGGCGTCTGATGACTGATGCTTCCCTTGTCTGATCTCGTCTTCTATTGACATCGTCATCACACATTATCTCTAGTCAAATTGAACTCAAATGTAACCAAACAGTGCTGATGATTGGGTTGGGTTTGTAAAATCGTTCTTGTCCAAGATATGGGGGAATTAATATGTAAAATCTTTATGCCTCCGTACTACCATGCATGGGAGGATGGAATCTTTCTTGGAGTATTTTGCTTCTAATTAAGCACACCATTTGTCAGTGGACTATTGGTTCGCTGTACTCTGGCAAAAAAAAATACTATGTTCAACCAACATGGATCCATAATTAGTGAAACAAAGATGATAAATCATGTTTATTGTCATCATGTTCTGCTTCTGCACTGCTGCCCCGACAGAGACCCATCAGGCCAATAGGTTAACGGGTCAGTTTTTTCGCACTGTCCAAACAGAAACCAAATGTTCAGTTATCCGAAAAAATCTGTCGGTTTTTGGCTCGAGTGCTAGGAGGTGCTATTATTCTTTTGTTTTATCCAATAAGGTAGAGCTATCATATTCTTGCTGAGGTTTCAAAATGTAAACGAATATAAATATTACTAACGGACATGTTTTTACATGACGTTACATTAGTAATTTATTGTTAACCCTCTTTACGTAAGTTGTGTCCCATTCAATCAATATAATAATATTTTTTATATCAGAATGTGTCCCGTTTAATCAATATAATAATATTTTGTTTAGTATTAGGTTGTATCCCGTTCAATCAATATAATAATATTTTTAATGAAGATAGCATGTGTTAAAAGGACATTTAACGTGTGTACACGTCTACAAGTAAAAGTGTAGAAAGAATACATAGATGAAAGAAGCAGCCAGCAGAAGCCATGCCGAGGCACCTGCGGCAGAGAGGAGGACCAGCACCGACGGACGACGGTGGCGGATACGACAGAGAGTACAGGAGAAAACGGCAGGGAGGCGGGCATATCCGGTCAAGGGAGGTGTGGAGGACGGAGAGGCCGGCCGATGCGTGGTCCAGACCGTGCTTGCTAGCGGCTAGCGCCCGGCCCGATCGATCGAGACCACGCGCGCCTTCCGTTTCTAGATCTCTTCGCCGCGCATGCAGCACGGTGCCTGCCTCGATGGCCGGCGTGCCGATGCTGGCGAGCGAGATGAGATGTACGAGCGCGGCATGTGCACCCGTCTCCTCCCCGTTGGTTGGTTGGTTTGGTCCCCCCCTAGATGCAACGCAGAAACGCCACTGCGCAAGCGAGCTCCTTCCATTGTGCTAGCGTGGCTGGCATGGGCCAATCAATCCCGTTCATTTCAGTTGCATCCGTTCCATAGCCCAAAAGTGCGAGAGTGACGGCTGTGCCTGAAGCCTGCTGATGATGCCCCTGCAGCAGCGTTGTGGTTGGTCGATCGATGGATGGATACGGGAGGAGATTATAATCTCTCGAGAAATGTTTTCTCGTATATATTTTTAAAAATTAATAGTGATTTTTTTAAAAATGATAATGTAAAGTATAAGGATATATATGTTTAAAAAACAAGTTTAGATTTAACCTTCATATATAAAAGAAACAATATGCTATTGTTTATATATTGAATTTGTTTTTTCATATCAACATATGAGTTGAGTTTGACAAATTATATAGATATATTATATGATTGTTGTAAAAAATTTAAATTCATTTGAATGGTTTTTAAGCAAATGAAAAAAACATTTTTTTTCGGATGGATACTGATCCGTCCATTTTCCATCCTGACAGTGTGCCTCGAAAGAAGATGATTCTTAATGCCACCTTACCCTTTACAGGGGCAGCGCCACTACCAGCTTTTCTTTCTTATCCATAGCGAGAGACCGAGACCCGAGGGACCAGAGGCGTACAGCGTGAGAAGCGATTGGCAATAGCCAGCCATTCGCATCCGAAACGCGAGCGGATCACTGTGCAAAGTGCGTGCGCGAGGTGAGAACGAGAACGTGAGATGGTTGCTCCGGACCCCGGTGGGTTAGTTGGCCGGTGTCGCTTTACAGCCTCGCCCACGGGAGCCTGTGGGTTTCACGGTTAGCAGGCAGGCAGCACTACGAGTAGGAGTAGGAGTCCTAGTAGATTTCGGCTAGGACGAACACAACAACCAGTGTCCCACTTTCAAAAAAAAAAAAACCAGTGTCCCAGGTCGTCAAGCCTGGGAAATTTTTAACAAAACAATGTTTGCGTCTGAAAGTCATGGAAATTCCGGACCTACCGAACCTCATTTCGTAATAAATGGTGTCGTTTTTTATTCTAGCCATATGTATTTTTTTCAGCATCATACTGTTATCTGTATAAATGGTATCATTTTCTATTTTAGCCATATATAAAAAATTATTTTTAAAAATTTATTTCAAGCATCATATTGTTATCGACATTAAATAGTTAAACTGATAAAAATGATTAATTTTTAACCGACCGATAATCACTTTCACCATACTTGAAGGTGTAAAAATATGGTGAAATATGAAAGGGATGCAATTTGTTAAAATGAAAACATTTTGAAATGAGTTTTTTTAAAAAAAAGATAAACAAAAGATGTGGAGAAATGGAATGGTTTGGTACTTTTGGTTGGACCGGTGGTGGCACATACGTACATGTATGGCCAGTTAAACTTTCCCTCTCAGGTTGTTTGGCACATTCACCCGGTCGATCCATATTCAACAAATTCATTAATTCCAATCTGGCTCGACTGAGTACTCAGACGTAATTCTCTGTATCTATCAACATTTAATTGGCGATTTAGGCGACGTAGCAGCTAGCCATGAGCAGTATACTAACAGTTTTATCGACGTGACACATAGCTTCATGCGTAGGTGGTGCGTGCAAGTAGGGACCGATTAAATTTGCGTGCTAACGCAATTAGCTTTGCTTTCCGGTGACCATGCATATTTTTATCTATTGACTTGACAAATGCACAGCACCATTGATCACACGTATAGCAACTGTACAAGTGTACAGCAGTGTACTTAATTTTACAGTCGCTGCAGACTAAGCTAATCAACTTTAGTGGTTCAAGCAACCCCATATTATATACATCACGAATTAAAGATTGTTATCGTCATGGTTAGCTAGCGTATGTACAAAGCAAAAAATACTTACCTGCTCACCTCTTAATCTGTCAAATACTACTAACACTTCCTTTTGTCATATATTGACTTTAACATACAATGCAACTAACCGTGATTAACGAGGAAATAAGAGGTTTAACTTAAACATAGTAGGCCATTACAGTGAACTAATTATATTGTCGTGTGAAACGTTGTAAGTTTTTTACACCGTCTACGATATAAAACTTTGACCACAAATTTACTTTATAATATATTATCAGTAACTATAAAATTAACATCATACAAAGCACATTCAAATAATAATATAATAATATAACAGACGCGACACTAAATACATATTTTATCAACTTAATATTAATAAAAAGTCACAAAACTTGATTTTTCTCAAAACCGCTACTCCCTTCATCGTTTCAAAATATAAAAATATAAATTTATAGTATTAGGGACCAATAAATACATTTGATTTTATATTTTGAGAAAAAAATATATTTGATTTGACATCGATACAAGGACGATGTTTAATTAGTGTTCGCACCATTTTAGTTGGGGCGGTTGCTTGAACATGACTGATGAGATAGCTCTGCTACTTAGCACCGGTTAGCTACCGATCATGTATATTTCTCCGTGTATTGCCAAGTTCGGTGAGCGATGCTTGTCTAACTACACATCAGAGCATGAGTACTGCTTCTACATGTGACGTATTTATAGTGTTCGCTTATTATAAGCACGTACTGTTCTGGCCATGGCACAGACGTATTTATAGTGTTCGCTAATTATAAGCACGTACTGTTCTGGCCATGGCACACACAGAGATGTACAGGATGTGTGTACGTACAGTGGCCACTGTTCAAATGATCAATCAAATCCAATTAGGAAGTTGTTTTCTTGCCAATTAGCTCGTGTTACTTAACAAGTCACACACTAATTAATGGTCGCTTCACACACTTGTCCAGTGCCCATGTGATGACCTCCAATATATTATGGGGCGACCAGTTTCAAGATCATATAGACTCAATAGTTAATTTGGCTAAGAAATTGGCATGTGATTGGCAATTAGGTTCCGATTGCAGATTGTTTTCGTTTAGAACGAGACGGCCGTGTGAAGTTGTGGTTCCCAAAATGACGAGTGTGCTTGTTTGTTCTCCTCTCTGAACCTTAAAATAACGTCCGTCAGAGAGGGTGCCCACATTGATGCAATAATATACCGGACACAACTAATTAAACAACCGACAGTTATACATCTCTCTTCATCGAGAAAATATATATGCGTTCGATACTCAAGTCATAAATTTAATGTTTAGTACAAAATTAGACCAAAATTTTAAAATTCTGATAATAAATTTTATATCAGAATAGGTTTGTAAAATCTAATAAGTTTATTATCTTATGATAGTATTTTCGAGGCAAATATATTGATGTATTTTTAATGATTTTAAACTAAGCAATTAAAGAATTTTCTAGTTGTTGAAATTTTAAAATTTTGACTATTCAAAGAGTCTTATATTTATGGTTGAACGGAGCACGTAAAAAACACCGGGCATCTTTATCCCGCGCTTGTGTAAATACTAAACAGTGTTTTTTATCTGACATTTTTTGGGCACGCCGTAAATTTTTAAATGAGTCCAGCCATGTCAGGAAAATATCCTTCTGAATACTATATAGCTGCCCTTTTAGGGTTTGAGAATTATTGTCACTTGATGAAGAGGCCTATCTCCTAATTGGCATGTTTTACTAGGCCCTGTATTGGCTCCTCCTGAACCTGACAGGACGGAAAACAAACTAAAGCGTTAGGAAGGTTAGATGTCAAGCAAACAATGCGATTTATAGGAGAAGAAAGGCGAGGCCACAGCATCGTTGTGAGGAGGACTACTTAGCGAAAAATACTATAGTTAGCATGATGATGTGAGTCATAACGGAGGGGTTAGGAGAGATGGGAACAAGCTAGCCAGATGTGCAAAGTACATGCAGTTCTCAGCTAGCTGTGGTTAAAAAGGTACTGTTTACCTAAACCACAGAAAGGGATGAAAATGACATTAATTAATCAAATGTGTGCAGGTGGTAGTTTTGTGTCCGGTGCTAATTCCATTTAGTACTTCAACTGCTTTTATAGACTATTAATCCCTCTATTGTTCTGTATTAGTTTGTCCCCAAAAATGTTTGATAGTGAATGTTTTGCAATTTATTTTAACATATTCACAAATTTTACATGAAAATGGTACTGGTAGTTCTTCTTCTTCTTTTAAAGAAAAAATGTTTCTTAGCATTTATAGACTAAGAAGTACTACTAGACACGGTCATCCTACTTGTGTTTGGCAAGATCATGCAATTTTCCATTGATCAGAAAACTATACAATAGCATTCTCCACAAATATCAACCATTAAGTTTAGAGGTCAAATTAGTTGATTTTATTTTCTTTACTCATACATGTAGTAAAGTTCTTATCATTATAGACTTGAATGATTATATCACTTTACAGTTTTGATATCACAAAGAAACCAACTAACTAGTTAGTGGTAATTTGCATACTTTCTTGATTGATCTTTCTAATGGGTCACATAAGCAATCATATTTCAAAAGATTTGATATTTAAGGTGTGTTCTTGGTACAACCATTTAGGAAATTGGAGATTTAGTACAGAAAGTCCAACAAGAAATTGGAGACGGTACCTTTCTTTTAGCAAAGGAACAACTTTCCCCTGTTTACCTTTTGTGTCTATCCATCACTCTTTTCTATTTATCAAAAGATAAAAATTAAACTATACGCTTCTAGCTAATCGTTTAAAATTAAACTATACGCTTCTAGCTAATCGTTTAAGTCATCCTTTTCGGAGAAACTGCCCATGTTAATTTTTATACGTAGATCCATTTACACTGAACTTTTATACTAAAGAGTTGTTCTGGTGGGACATCCATATTGTTGCTATTATTTTTTATGTTAAATCAGAGGTGTGATATATAAAAATCAATAATTGTGGCGTTTAACTGAAGAAAACTAAATCAGTCCCAACAACGAAGATCGTAAGTAGCCATCACACAAGTTCACAATCGGGCCACATAACAGGCGGTTGAAGCCTTGAAGTGAACTTGTGTTATCTCCTCCATCAAAATTAATTCAAGCGTAAATCTGTCTAGTTAAAAAAAAACAAATATGTCAACTACTTTTACTCTTGATTAGCTCATGATCTTGGTCAAGTTCATTCGGTGCGTAAACACTGTGGCTCAAAGCTTTGGCTGCGTGTTTCTCACTTTCTCTTTATCAGGAACCAAAAAAATCTAACAAAATAATGCAGAGAATTTTGATAATGTTTTTTTCATTTATGTCAGAGCTTATAATAGCGCTCCCTTCCTATTTGCATCAATATCGTCCTGTCGCACATTCAATTAACTGTTTGTTACCTAGAAAAAACACTATTATGTTTTCTTTTTTTGCATGTAGCAATCAAACAGATCAGGATATGGCTAATTGTTTGCAGATATGAGGTAGGAAGTTAAATCAAGCATATATAGCCAAGACAGTAAAATGTTTATTAATTCCATAATAGAGAATGGTGTCTCAACTTCTCTACAAAATTTGAGTATTCCTTATCCATCTTAAAGGCGGATGGATTGTACTATTGCATTTTGGACAATATAAACTAGATGGTTACATCATTTCATTCAAGAGCAAGACAAGGTTAATAAGCAAAAAAAAAAATCCGGTACATGTGCCAAATCCTCCCGCAAGTTACACGCACAAACACCCAATTAAACAATATAACCAGGACAAAATGTCCTTCGATTCGTTCACTAACATCCTAAACTAAAGGAAGTACTACTAGGACATATTCAGTCTAGCTAACCTACCCAAATCTTCTCAGCCAGTACTTGTCTTTTCAACACCAAAATTTGTCCCTTATTGGTCTTTTTCTTCTTCGCATTTGATTTATCTATTTCAAATACAAT
This sequence comes from Oryza australiensis, assembly GCA_019925245.2. Taxonomy (NCBI): domain Eukaryota; kingdom Viridiplantae; phylum Streptophyta; class Magnoliopsida; order Poales; family Poaceae; genus Oryza; species Oryza australiensis. Next base: position 7,846,981 of record JAIFGZ020000116.1, on the reverse strand, counting down.
ATATATTTTATAAGTTGAGAAAACATGTATTCCAATTTCCAATTATTTCTCACCCTTGCACTTCACTCCTGGCTGCCATTTCTCATCACGCTATTGTATTTGTCAAGTATTTTTTTCTCAAGTAAAAATGCTACCACTGAATCATATATGGAATCTTACACTGGTCACCTTGCTTCAACCATCCGCACAAATGTCATTTTCCAACCCAAGTAACAAATTGACACGACCAATCACCTTTTATTTCTTGAGAAAATTTAATTTCCCATATTTGATTTTCCGTTAAACCTTAGCCACCAATTGGAATAGAGAAAACAAAAAGCATCAATTCATAAACACCCACTTATTAAATCTTCAGTTACAATATTATTTTCCATGTCCTCCCCCTATGCAAATGTTGGAATATATTGTGAGGGAAAAAACACATTACATTCCCCATAATTTGAAATTCAAGACTTGTGATTATTGAACATTCTATAATAATACAATACAAATATAAAATTAACAGCCTTATTTTTTACCTCAGATATCTTCTCACCTTTCAATATTTATAAATAAACATGTGCATCATAAATTTACTTATTCATTAGATAGAGGGTGTGTTTTTTCATCCCCTCATCGTTTTTTTATCATGTTTTTCTAAATGATATGTTTCTTTATCACGTTTTCTAAATGATATGTTTCGTGTGAAAATTTTTCTACATAAAAATTACTTAAAAATCTAACAAATTTATTTATCAATTTTTATACATTAATACTTAATTAATCATTTGTTAATTATTTTTTCTTTTACGTACGGCTAATTAGCCCCTTGCATCCTCAGTTTTCTCAGTTTTGAACGCAGCCAGAGTCGTTTCTGCTAACTTTTTTAAAAAAACAGACACGTAACCTACTCCTATTTTATCGTATTGAAAAACACAAGGATTATTTCTCCATGGTTGATATTGTAAAACGTTATAATTAACAGCAGCAGTTTAGAAAGAAAGAGCATGAGAAAGAAAAATGCATTCTTCTCTTTGGGACAGCTTGACAGCCACACTAGACTAGAGGAGGCCACACACGAACTGGCTGGAAGAATCAGCGGCACAACACAAGCAAAGATCCCAAAACCAAAGGCAGATTACAAAACGAGTAAAACAACAACAAAAGGGGCAAAAAGAAATAAAAAAACATCGGGAGAGAAAAAAAAGGCGCAGAAAATCCTCCACTTCACTCTACTCTGCTTGCTTCTCTTCCGGCTCTGAAGGCTGTAGGCATCCATCAACCACTCACCAGTTTTGTTGCTGCTGCTCCTCTTCCTCCTCGCAGGCGGCCGCGTCGATCCGGAGGCCGCTCCCCGCCGCCGCCGCCGCAGCAGCAGACGGAGTGGGAGCGGGGGCGGCGAATCTGGAGCCGAGGGGGACCTGCATTGCCGCGGGGGGCAGCGGGTAGCTAGATCTCCCCTCCTCTCCTCGACGGCCGCGGCAGCGGCATGGTGGCTGCTGCGGCAGCGGCTACCCCGCCAGATCCGGCCCACCCAGCGCGCCCGCCGCTCACGCCGGCCCTCGACAAGCCCAACTCGGCCCCCGCCGCGCGCCGCGCCGCGCGCTCCAGCAAGCCGGTCTCGTCACGCTACCTGTCGGCGGCGGCGGCCGCGTCGCCGACCTCCTCCACCTCGTCCTCGACGTCGTCGTCGTCTTCGTCCACGTCGTCGAACCGCCGCTCCCTCTCGGCGCAGCGGGTAAGGTCGTCCACTCCCCCGCCGCAGCACTCGACGTCGCCCACCCCCGCGGCGGCGGCGGTGGCTTCGGCGACCACGATGCGGAGCCTCTCTGTGTCGTTCCAGGGGGAGTCCTTCTTCTACCAAACGTCGCGCGCGCCGCGGGCCGCGTCGCCGTCGTCCCCCGCCGGGCGGCGTGGGCCCACGCCGGAGCGGCGGAAGAGCGTGTCGTCGGTGCCGGAGGCCGAGAACACGCGGCCGCAGCACCGATGGCCGGCGGCAAAGCCCAAGGCGTCGGACCCCCTCGCCCGCAGCCTCGACTGCAGTCTGGACCGCAAGGACTCCATCCTGGCTGCCGTCCACTTGCTCAGGCGCTCCATGGCGTTCGACTCCACCACATCCCTCTCCCCTTCGGACCCGGCCGCCGCCGCGGCCCCCGACCTCTCTGCATCCTCCGACACCGACAGCGTTTCATCCGGCAGCAACTCGGGCGCCGGTGATCCCCCACGCCGCGGCATCAGCGTGCCAGCGAGGTTCTGGCAGGAAACCAACAGCCGCCTTCGCCGGCTTCCAGAACCAGGTCTGCCGCTACCATCATCCTCTGGCAGGAGATCGTTCTCAGACAGTCAAATGTCACCAAGACTACCTGGCCGCTCTCCATCTCCAAGCCGCGGAAGCAGGGACATGGCGAGCCCAGCAAGAGGGCGGAGTGGGGAGGCATCACCCAATGGGCACTCAATGCAGGCGCCGGCAAATGCGCCATCTATCATTAGCTTTGCTGCAGAGGTGAGGAGGGCGAAAAAAGGGGAGAACAGAATTGAGGAGGCACACAGGCTGCGGCTGCTGGATAATCGACATTTGCAGTGGCGATGCATCAATGCTCGGACAGATGCGGCGCTTCTGGTGCAGAGCTTCAATGCTGAGGTAAATTATGTTGACCTATCTGGTTTGAAGTTATAACATTCCAAAATCCTCTTACTGTTGGTTACTCATAGTATTAGTATCCAGTTATCCACTCTATGTATAAAACAATTAATGTTCTACTAGTTTCACTTTTATTATTGTGTTTATTTCACTTCCTAAATGCAAATGTGTGGGGTACATTTGGGCCTCTGGGGTATCTGTAATCAGCAACTGCACATTCTGTTTCATTATTTGTTTGAATTCAGAACAATTTACAACTCAATGGGGGTGCTTGATCAATATGATTACTGAGGTCATAGTATTTTTTTATCTCTCAGACGAGGAAAGAGTACAAAAGTTCCATTTTTATGTGAGATATAGTGAGGTCTTAGAGGACTGTAGAAGCCTGATAAGTAAGTTGGTATTTGTAGACTACTAAAAAAGTTGGGATTGGTTAGCTGCTTATTTACTAGTCCTCATGACAGTTGCATTGTAAACTAGGTGTGTTATGCTGCAAGCGTTGCATGCAAATCCTGACTAAAGAAGAACCAAGGGAGCTGCTAACTTGCTCCCTGATTTTGAAGAATTGAGTTTTGAATATTGACCTTCAACCCATACCTATCGATTGTTTATGATCCATTCAGAAGTCCCATGAAGCGTATTAATAAAAATAGCACTGCAGGGTTCAGTGCTTGTGGTAGACTTAGTTTGGTGGGCAATTGGGCATTTGGGTGTCATATTACGAGAGAATCTACTCTATATTGTATATAGATAAATTTCAGTAGTCCTTTAATTACTTGGTTCACATCAAATATACTGAACTGTAAGATATTTTCACGTCCGCAATCATGTCTTGATTCTTTTATTTAAACCATTTTTTCTGTATATACCACTTCAAACAACCAGTGCTGTAGTGCTTTTCAATCGCATTCAGTTATCTTTATATTTCAAAGAAATGTTATGGCAGATTTGCCCAAGGAGACCTCTTTTAGTTTTAGTGTGAATGGCTGGACCATACCCCTTTGTTTTTGTACTGTTAGGTTACAAAGGATACTGGTGCGATGTTGCTAGGGATGTTGACAGTGTCAGGATTTAGATGACTTAACTCGTAAATTGTAGTCTAGTGACTTGTCAACTTTATTGCACCTATTAGCGGTTGATAACTTGATTGAAATTATTTCTTGGTCAACAAAGTCAGTTGGGATATAACACCTAGGTCCTTGTACTGCCTTTGGTTAATGAGAGAAACAACATAGACACCAAATTTTGCATTTGTCCATCTTGGGTCCAATTGGCAATGCCATTAAATCAAATGTGTTGTTTTAGATTCCAGATATAGATTTATGTGAAGGTGTACTGTTTTGTAGTTTTTCTTTGATAGCTGTATACATGGAAATAAACCATTTGTTTTTCATTCTGCAGTGGATATCCGTTGTTATCAATGCTCTAGGTTGATGCTATGTGCAGCCTGTAACTACTGAATGATGCTCTGATTGAGCTGTATGCTCCACAGAAAGAAAATCTAAAAAGGGTCGAGCTACTATTCTAACTAATGTTGCTTATTTCACTATTTTTCAGAAAACTCTGCACAGTGCATGGAAGGAAATATCAAAATTACGAGACAATGTCAGTTCTAAAAGGAGCAAACTCCAGCTTCTAAAACAAAAGCTCAAACTGTTTGCTATTCTTAGAAGACAGGTAAAAGAGAGTATATCTATTATTGTTTTAGCTATTTATGCAGTTTGCACTAGGATTTGGTAGCATTTCTGGCGAAGTTGGCTGTATCTAAGTGCTTCCATTTGACATGTTCAGATATACTATCTAGACGAGTGGTCTCATGTTGAAAAACATCATTCAAGTGCTTTGTCAGCAGCAATCGAAGCGCTGAAGGCTAGTACTCTCCGTCTTCCAGTTGTTGGTGGTGCGAAGGTTAGGATTTTTTTCATAATACAATATAGTTATCTGACATGATTTGATATACCCCTTTGGATAGTTTTAATGTTTCTTTCTGAGCAGGCTGATGCCCAAGGTGTGAAGGAAGCGGTTAACTCAGCGGTGGACGTGATGCACACAATGGCATCCTCAATATGTACTTTGTTGTCTAAGGTGCATATGTCCTATCCTTCTCCTTGATTTCTCTTTTATCAAGAATGAGATTTTCATATCTAAATTGCAAAGTACGTAGATTCTTTAGTTCCATCCTGATGGGTAGCTATGGTCATACATAATTGTGTACTCTTCCGGCATATATATTTTTGTAGCTATAAAATCTGGGAGATAAGACATAATTTCCTTGTGGCCAATTACCTGAGTGGACAACTAACAACTGCAAATCTTTCATGATATATTTGATCCTGCGTGCATTCAAATCTATTGAGGTATCTACAGGTTTATGGAAAGTAGGAATCCTAGAATCCCAAGGAAAACATACTATTTGTTATGTTTATATCAAACTTGAATCACTGCATTGAATCGGGAGTTCTGAATATAAACTGGCTAACTAGAACTGCCATTTGTCTTAAACATAAGCTAGGTGTACTGCAGGTGTTTGCCTGTTATGTGAACATTACTTGATTTGTAAGGCCTTGGACAATGAGGCGACTCTTACTTGGGCATGCATTTCATGTAATTCATGGCGTATTTGCTGTGGCAACCTCTAAATCATGTTTTATCGGTCTTCAGGTGGAAGGAACAAGCTCTGTGGTGTCTGAGCTTGCCAAACTTGCGACACAAGAACAGATGTTGTTGGATCAATCAAGAGATCTCTTGTCCATGGTCGCAGCGATACATGTATGGAGAATTTCTGTGATACTTTTATTTGATTGTACCCTTGTATATTGTTGTTTGACTCACTGTGTTAATTATATATTTGAAAAACAGGTTAAACAGTGTAGCTTGCAAGCTCATATGCTACAACGAAAGCAAAAGCAGAGCCAGACACGGTTGTAGATCAGTTTGTCTTGCCACATTGTTGGTCAACTAACATCACACGGCCTCATCTTTTCACACTGGAGACTGTGATACAGGTAATAAAAGCTGTAACCATTTGTTGGGTGTGAAGTGTGTCCTAATCTGCTTTGATCTCACCGAGTGTAGCTGATTCATGTAATTTTTTGAGTGCATATCACCATAGAAATGGCCTTTTACCTGCAACAGTTGCTGCAGTGGATGTATACAGAGAACCTAGTGTTGACCAGAGATGAGCTTCCTGTAGATATGAAAAAAGCTTGTCGTTTGCGTGCCTAGCTTTGCTGTGTTGCGTGCCTCGCGTGTTGATGATGGGTGTTTTGTATTCTGGAATGGAAACAGTTGTTAGTTTGATACGGGTGTTTTCATGGCAAATTAACATGCAAGTTGTTCATTCTATCTTGCTCCTGGTACAGTATATGTCTCGTGCCCATTCCTGGAACTGTAATTCGTAGCGCACTAAACCTTGTTGTAATGGCTGTTGTTGAGTCGTGCGACGTGTATTGGTCCTTAGTTTCGGGGATTGGGAGAAGTCCCTAGAACACGCAATTCACCTACATACTAGAAAAATAACGCGGCTTTGCCGCGCTACCAGTAAAAATTGACCATTTTATTGGAGTTTAAGTTTTTTTACTTGAAAGAGCAATGATAGCAACGTGAGCTTTCTCATTGATGTAGAAGAAGGGCAAATATGATTCTATTATATTTTTTCCCTATCACCTGAAGGGTAGGTCCTAGTGTACGGACCCTAGCCCCAACAAAGGCAAAGCCCACCCATCCTCGCAGTCGTGCTTAGCAAACCCGCACTACTCCACACAGTAGCAGCCGTAAAACGGAACGGTCTCTCCTCCCAAACCATCAATCGTCGCATCGCCTCCTCCCTTCTGCGCTCGCAGCAAAAGTGGACCATCGTGTGGAAAGTCCAAACAGAAGGAGGGGGTGATTTTGGTATTAGGCTATGATTTAGAATATTTCTGGCATAAGTAATTTTTCTAATGCCATCCTAAAATTTAAACATTTATATATAAGTAATTATAGAAAATGATAGAACAATTATGTTAAGGCTAGGCTAGATTTATGTTATTCCTTCTAAGATATAGTATGGAATCATGTTAAAGTTAGGCTCAAATTATTTTCTTTTAAGATATCTTGTATATTTATTTGTCAGTTCGAGTTCAGTTTGATATATAATATTTTTAAAAAACTTTGAAGGAAGTATTTCTGTAATTGGGCCATCAAGTGAGTTCTACGTTTTTATCCATGTTTTATGCCTGATTTCCACTTCGTTTTGTTGTTTCGTGTGCAAAAGTTGTTAATTCGGCACCGATATTCAGTTTTGCTGAAACATGGCAATTAATAAAATGCAACCACCAACTCCCAACCACTTGGGTGTTCTCAGTTCTCACACATGCGTCGTGTGTATCCTACGTGTCTTTGGCCATTATCTCGTGAACATTGTTCACAAACTACAATTTCTTTACCCCTGTGACCGATGAAAAATATTTCAACATCATATAAAAAAGTCATACTCTAGTAAAATATGAAAATAGCCTCTCAAGCATCGACACACATTTTTTTATAAAAAAACAAAAAGTCATACTCTAGTAAAATTTGAAAATAGCCTCTCAAGCATCGACACACTTTTTTTTTTAAAAAATAGGATCTTTTGCAGAAGACGACAATTTCATATATTTATATAGACAAAAGGGTATTACTACTAAAATTTATTAAAAAAACTTAATATAACTATATTGTTATTGTCATGTTTGACAAAATGATTTTTCTCGACGGTGATGACAACCACAATGAACCACCCACAATTAATAGTGGGTTCAACAGCATAACCGAAGAGTTGTTTGTTTGATCTGTGTCTTGATCGGACGATCTAGATCAAGACTCAAGAGCCACAGTGCATATTCCACCGGTAATATTCGCATATATAATCAAATTCTAACCCCTCAAAATCCCAAAGACCTGTTACTACTCAAAAGGGAAAGCGGAGGAAGCTTCCCTGTAGCGCACGCCTAGAACCCTCTGCCCCTCACACCGACCTGGACTCACTGGCAGCGCCGGTCCACATGGGCCGCACAGGTCAGTGACACACCTCACTCCCCACCCACACTGCACGCAACGCATCTCCACTGTCCATCTCATCCACCCCGCGTCGCTCCCCGCCGTTAAAAGTCTCCGCCTCATAGTCGATTCCTTCTCCTTCCTTCCCCTTCTTATTCCCGTCTCCGAAAAAAAAGAAAAAGAAAAAGGAATAAAAAAACTCGAGCTCAGGCGCACATGCACGCGACCCCGAATCGGAGGCAAGGCCATCGACTCCAAGCGGATCGGGCCGAGGTCGACGGCATGGGCGACGGAGGCGAGGCCGGTGGTGCGGGGAGCGGCGACGGAGGGGAGTCCTCTCCTACTGTGGCGGCGGGCGCGTCGCTGCACATCTGGTGCGCGAACGGGTCCAAGTTCACCGTGTAGGCCGACCTCGCTGTCATGCTATAGCTATCTGAAGAAGTGTCGAAGGCCTGCTATAGCTGTCTGGGAAATAGAGGGAACGACTAGGATTAGACAATGGCGGCTCGCACGGTCGAGATGCATCCTGGATATACCAGCTGTTTTCAGATATATATGTATGGTTCAGAGTGTGTGGAAGGAATCAGATCAAATGTGAACACAACTACTACTTTCCCTTTTGTTCCTAGAACTAGCTCTTGTTCTGTATGGTTCCATATCAAACTCTAGTAAAATACCCCAGATTCCTTCCAATTTCGCTGTTAATTTCTGTTCTTCTCTGAATTTACTCTGTCTTTTGCTCCATTCTACTTGCTTCATGTCTTGATTGGTGATTTTTCGAAGAGAAGACATGACAAAAGGTATTAGAGCTTAGGCGACTCTTGGCCCAATTTTTTTCCAGATCTGTGTGTTTTGGTGTGGGTTCCAGGTTAGGAAGTGCCTTTTCCTGTAAAATCCCTGTGTTGTTGCGGTGTTCTCTGTCTGATCTGGGGTTCTATGGTTTGGGGGCAACGCAATATTGAGCATGAGGGTGACGATGGCACTCATCTTGAGGCCGCTATGGATGACTTGCGTGTGCAACTAGGGGAATTTCAGCGCAAAGTTGATGAAGATAGGAAAGTGATGCAGGATCAACTTCATTTCCAAGCCACCCAAACACAAGCATTCCGTGATGAAATTCTCCTTAGTCTCAAATCTTTGCAGGATCTCTTGGCGTCTCAACCCAGTGACCAGACACAGGATGTGCGCCCCCCTCTGCAACTCCGGGCACCCTGTTGTCTGCTGTCCGCCAGGATGATGCACACTCCCCTGGGCCTCACAAACATCAGGTTTTCGATCTACGAAAAGGGAAAATGCCTATGCTCAGTGGTGATCGATCTGATTCAGTTCCTGTTTCGTACCCTTCCCATCCAGTGTCTTTTCCCCCACCTTTGTCAGCCCCACAGGATTGGAACACCTCTGTCTTCTTTCCAACTCCTTCAGTTCCACCACCTCCTCCACCTCCACGATATCCCCAGCCTCCACCATACATTGATCCCTCCCAGTTGCCCAGCCCAATTGGCTGGCATTCAGCTCCTCCTTCCACTCACATGCCTTATCCACAACCCTACCCTCCTCTTAATTCTTATCAGCCCCTTCCTCCATACCAATACCCAATGCCTCGTCCTGCTCAGCACCAGTGGGGTGCCCCCATGGCCCCCTCTCCTCATCAGTGTCATCCACCAGAAGCAAATCACCTATTTGATCGTGGCCCTTATCAAGGAAAGGCAGTGGGTGACCCATATCCTTGCTTTGACACTCGTTACAGGCACAATCATAATCTGGACTTCCCAGTGTTTGAAGGTGATAACCCTAAGGCTTGGATTCGTAAGGCCGAGAAGTATTTTTCATTGTCCAAGACCCCTGACGAGGAGAAGGTTTTGGTAGCAGAAGTCTATCTCGCTGGTCAAGCCGATCAATGGGTGTCCTGTTCAGATATTCCAACTGAACAGTTGTCTTGGACTGAATTTTGTCACATGTTATGTCAACGGTTTGGGACCAAATCAAACATCGATGTTACTGACCAGTTTCGTAACTTAAAGCAATTTGCCATAGTTGATGCTTACATTGATAAATTTGAAGAAGTAATGGCCTTAGTGAAACGCCATAGACCCTACCTCACAGAAGACTACTTTCTGGACTTCTTCATTTCAAGGTTAAAAGACTATATTAAACGTCCATTGAAGTCATTGGGGATAAGATCTTTGGTTGCTGCTTATGAACATGCCCGCAATTACGATAGTTCTCAGTTCTCTTCCCGAGCAACTATCTCTTCTGGTTCAGTTGGCTTCCAAGATACCTCTAAACCTGCAGTAAAGGTAGTACCCTTGAAGGAACCAGTTGGCAAGGAGGAAAAACCATCGGGTCCTCTTCCTCGCCCTCCTGGCAAGTGTTTTAAATGCCAAGAACCATGGGTTCCCGGTCATGGGAAAGTTTGTAAGGCTAGGCAAATTTATTTGGTTGCTGTTGAAGAGGATTCCTTGGATGATACCACTGATCCACATTTTACCACACCACCAGGTAGTCTACCACGTGACTCTCCTTCAACTGATCAGTTGTCATCTCTGCATGCTTTAGAGGGACAGCTTGGGGCCAGCACTTTCACCTTGCAACTCCATTTTGGTTCAGTCCGAGCGGTGGCCTTATTGGACAGTGGCAGCACTACAACATTCATCACTCCCAAAATGGTTCAACAGGCTCAACTACCTACCTCCAATCATCTTGCTTTGCCAATCCGGGTGGCTGACGGGAACACTATTTACACTGCCTCCACTTGTTGTCAAGTGCCTTATACCATTCAAGGGGAATCATTCATCTCTAACTTCAAAATCTTTCCTATCAAAGGGTATGACATTATCCTTGGCTGTGACTGGATTTCTCAACACAGTCCTGTTTCACTAGATCTGAACCATAGAACACTTTCCATTCATCTCTCAGGACAGAGGGAAGTAACCTTTCTTGATACTGCACTACCCCATTCTAATTTTCTGATCTCTATCAATTTGCTTCATAAAACTTTACGTTCTGCTGTTGTGGGAGCTGTTCTGTATTCTTCTTCCTTGGCATTTTCTAATCAGTCTGTGTCTGATATACCCCCTGTTATTGCTGCTATCCTGAAAGACTTTGCTGATGTGTTTGCTGAATCTCCCCATTTACCTCCTTCTCGCCATTGTGATCACACAATTCCACTGATTCCAGGGGCTAAACCTATTACTATTCGTCCCTACCGCTTACCACACCACAAGAAAACTGCTTTGGAAGAATTGGTCCAACAATTAGTCACTTCTCAAACCATAAGACCTAGCATGAGTCCTTATTCGTCCCCTGCAATTTTAGTCAAGAAAAAGGATGGTACATGGCGCATGTGTATCGATTATAGACAATTGAATGCTTCTACTATCAAAAACAAGTACCCCATTCCTATTATTGAAGATCTTTTGGATGAATTACATGGTGCTAAGTTCTTCTCCAAAATTGACTTAAGCTCTGGCTACCATCAAATACGAATGCACCCTGATGACATCCATAAAACCGCATTCAGTACACATGTGGGTCACTTTGAGTTCTTAGTTGTCACGTTTCGCTTTTCCTCCTAGATTAAAAATCACCGGTGAAAAATCGTAAAGAAGAAATTGCCGGAAAAACTAAAGAAAATCAAAATCCTAAATTAAAAATCCATATAATAATTGGAAATGGCTTGGTGGAATTTTTCTTAAATTCCCCGTGTCAAAATACGCTAACAAGATTTTTATCGGAATTTTCAGAGCATCGGAAGCAATTTTAAAAATTAAATTAGGCTAACTGGAATTAATTTCCTTAAGGAAAAGGGCTTTTCTTTTTCTTTTTCCTTTTCCTCCCTTTTCCTGTTTTTCCCTCCGTGGGCCTCCGGCCCACTTCTCTCTTTTTCCCTCCTTCCCGTCGGCCCACTGGCTGCGGCCTGGTCGGCCAAGCCACCCAAGCCCCCTTCTTTCTTCTCTCTCCTTCCTTCTTCCTTTGGGCCGGCCCAACACTATTCCTCACACAAGCGCAAGTCTGGTTTTGCTCCTTCCGGCCTGGGACGATGACAAGCGGGGCCTGCCTGTCATCCCCAAGCTCTAGCCGCCCAAGCAGCAGCCGCGCATGACGTGCAAGCCGCCGCTCTTCCGGCCACGTTCTCCCACATTTAACCGCGTCATCATGTGTTCCCGACTTTTCTCCGCCGTTTCCCCCACTTCCCCATTCCTCCGCTCATCATGTGCATCGGAACGGCCGAGTTAAACTCCATCTTTTGCAGCCGCCATTAATGCCGCGCCTCGACGGTTTCCGTCCATTTCCCGCTTCTCCCGGCCATGCCCGAGCTCCCTTGCCGACCTATAAGTTTCCCCGCACCCCGGAACACGTCCCACACTCGCACTTGCTCGCGTTCGCTCACTCCCGTGCTCCCGCACCGTGCGTCGTCCTTTTTCCGCCGTCGAGCTCACTGTTTCTGTCCGTTCCCGCTAAACCGTCGCTCATCTCGCCAAACCACCACCACCTCCATCTTCGCAATTCTCGGGAACACGTCCCCGTCGTTTTTCCCCAAAAGTTGGTCGTCGATTCGTGCCGAAGCCGCCTTCTTCTCCGAGTCCGACCAACGGTAAAGAGGTGGTCATTTCTCTCTCTCTCTTCCTACCCATGCCGAGCCGGTCCGCCGTTGTACCGTCGCCTCGCGCGTGTGGCGTCGGCTGCGAGAGTCGGCTCGAGGCGCCGCGTTGACGCCGCCGCCACCTTGCGTCATCACGGTAAAGTTTTACTACCGTCGCCGCCTAGCGTCGCTGCCGCCGGGCACCGCCGCCGCTCGTCGGTGCGCTGCCACCGCCGACGAGGCCGCCGCCATAGCCGGCGAGGTTGCCGCTGCCGCCGTCGGTTGGCCAAGCCCGGCCGAGCCGTGCGCCCCTCCAGTGTGGCCGAACCAAGCCGGCCAATCTGGTGTCGCCACGTGGTGCGCCCATTCCCCAAGCCGGTGGACTTGGTCCACCGTGCACCCTTTTTTCTCTCTCTTGCGACACTGTTCAGTGGGTCCCGCGGTGATGTTAGCCCTAAGACGCTTGCGTCATAAATCGTTTTTCTTTTTTTAACTAGTAAAAGGCTAAAACTTGTAAAATTCGCAGAAAATTCATCCGAACTCTGTTTGAGTCCGTTCAAGTTGCAGCGGATTCGTAAAAATGTCAAGAATATATTAAAAATGGTTTAATTGTCTGTTTTAGCTGTCTAGTAGCCTGTTTTTGCCGTGCTTTGTTTGTCGGTAGATTCTGGTTCCGAGGACGCTCCCGTTTACTTTGAGGTTGTCGCTGAGGTTTCGTTGGATCAAGATCAAGGCAAGCCATTTTCCTTTGAGAATATTGTACCCACTTTGTAAATTATTCTTGCTTTATCTATTAAATTGCATTGTTTTTATAATGTAATCGGGATGGGACCTATAGTACTGAGCCTAGGTCGTTTACCCCATTTATTTGATCACCTGGGAATCAATTTGACTAGAATCAGGGCTAGGACATGCTTATTATGCTTAGTACAACTAGACCATAAAACGGAAAATTAATTTACTAAAATTATTTCACATGAAATGTCGGTCTTCGACTGGATGTACCGTTGGTACTGTTAATCGATAAATTAAAACTTGACTTTATGGTGGACTGTGGGTGCCCGGTTTTGCAAGTCACACCCATGGCAGTTAAGGACCGGTTCACGGGAAACCCTGGAAGAATTATTAGTGCGTATCATAAGCCAGCATGGGCAACGACTTGGCTTGTAGTGTAGCTTTTCCTGGCCGACGCATCCAGGCGAGGGTGAGCGTGATGGAGTGCAGATGGACCAGGAAAGGTCTATGCGGCTGCCGGATTCACCTAGGCACGAGAGGGGCTGCCTACCCTGGATTCTGGGTAGGGGCGAAACCTGAGGTGTGGTGTCGCTTGGTCAGGGAGGGTTATGCGAATGGTCCTGTCACAGACCCCTTTTCGATATGTCATGGTGGCATGTCGACGCACGGGCACGTGTTGTGGGGCTGTGTCTTGTGGGTACAGACGTACACCTCTGGCCAGAGTGAAAAACTATTCGAATAGCCGTGCCCACGGTTATGGGCGATCATCCAGATTCATCGTGATTAGTCCCACAAAAATAATAACTTGATTCAGTGGAAATGAGATAGAATAGTTGGATGGTTTGGGCCTGACTCAACGTGGTGTAGCATTGAGCAGGGTGTTAAAATATTGTTTAATTACTTTTAATTACTGTTTTTACTGCTTTCAACTTAAGTCTGCAAAATGCCTGCTTTATGCAAAAGTTAACCCTAGCATATCCTTGGAATTTAACCCTGCATTCATACCTTCTTTCGGTATGACTTGCTGAGTACGGTGGTTGTACTCAGTCTTGCTTCCTTTTCCCCACCTCAGAGCTAGAGAACGAAGCTGCCGATGGGTTTGCTGCTGAGTAGGCTCGTCGCTGCCGTCAAGGGTTGCCTATGGAGTGGAGTCGCTGCCCCGCAAGAGTCGAAGCCTAGTTCTAAAGTTTATTTTACCTTTTCGCTGCAGATGTAAGACTTTTTAAATGTTTTAAGACGTGGATCTGTATATACAATTTGTCGTTTGTGTATCCCTGGCTGGTCCTGGACAGGGTATTTTTAATACACATTCAGCTTCGGAAATTCTGGTGCGAATTTCTGGGCGTGACATTAGTGATGCCATTTGGGCTCACTAATGCGCCAGCTACCTTTCAAGCCCTTATGAACCAAAGTCTGGCTGCCTATTTGAGAAAATTTGTGTTGGTATTCTTTGACGATATTCTTATCTACAGCAAAGATCTTTCTTCTCATGCTGAACATGTCTCTATCATCCTTCAGTTGCTGAGGGATAATCACTTGACTGCTAAACTGAGCAAATGTGCCTTTGGCCAAACAAAAGTAGAGTATCTGGGGTATATAATTTCCAAAGAAGGAGTAGCTACTGATCCAGCTAAAATCACAGCTGTTCAGCAATGGCCCATCCCTGCTAATGTCACTCAGTTGAGGGGATTCCTGGGGTTGGCAGGCTATTATAGGAGATTTATTTTCAACTATGGAGTCATATGTCGACCTCTCTTTCAAGCCTTGAAGAAGCAGGGATTTCTTTGGGGACCTAATCAGCAGCAGGCTTTTGATACTATTAAGTGCAAATTGAGCAATGCCCCAATCCTAGCACTACCCAACTTCTCTCTGCCTTTTGTTCTAGAGAGAGACGCCAGCGATCAGGGGCTGGGTGCTGTTTTGATGCAGCAAGGGCAACCAATTGCATATCTTAGCAAGGCCATTGGCCCTAAGGCTGCTAGATTTTTGACCTACGATAAGGAAGCATTGGCCATCTCTGAAGCAATCAAAAAATGGAGACATTATTTCCTAGGCTCTTCTCTGATTATCAGGATAGACCAAGCAAGTCTTCGTTACCTCAATGAGCAGCGCATAACTGAGGGTATCCAACACAAGCTATTGGTTAAATTGCTAGGCTTTAACTATCGAATTGAATACAAAAAGGAAAAAGAAAACAGAGCTGCTGATGCCCTATCCAGGAAGGCTTCTCCTTCCTCTGAAAATCTGAATGCTATGATCCTATTTCCTCAGTGGATTACTGATGTTCTTCAAAGCTATGAAGGGGACCCTAAGTGCCACTCCTTGCTTTCTTAGCTCAGTATTGATTCCAAAGCTCATCAAAACTATACTCCGACTGGGGGTCTACTGAGATATAAAGAAAGAATTTATATTGGCTCATCTGATAGTCTCAGAGTTGACTTGCAACACAAATTTCATACTTGTCCTCTTGGTGGTCACTCAGGAGATAAGGCTACCTATCAAAGACTGAAGTTGCTCTTTTATTGGCCCGGGATGAAAATGGATGTGACATCTTTTGTGAAGAATTGTCCAGTCTGTCAGAAAAATAAGTTAGAACATAACTTGGTTCCTGGACTTTTGCAACCCTTACCTCTGCCTAACATGGCTTGGACTCATGTTTCCATGGACTTTATTGAGGGTTTGCCAAAATCCGAAGGAAAGGATGTGATTTGGGTAATTGTTGATCGCTTCACTAAATATGCTCACTTTATCCCTCTCAGTCACCCATTCACCGCTGACCACATTTTGGTCCTCTTCCAAGATCACTTTTACAAACTGCATGGACTTCCCTCTATTATTGTGAGTGACAGAGAGAGAATTTTTACGAGTCATTCTTGGCAAAAAGTCTTCCTTGCTGCTGGTGTTAAGCTCCATCTCAGCACATCACATCATCCCCAAACAGATGGGCAGACCGAGCAGACCGAGAGGGTTAACCAATGCCTCGAAAACTATTTGCGTTGCATGACTTTTGCCAAACCTACCAAATGGAGATCCTTCTTAGCACATGCTGAATGGTGGTATAATACCAACTTCCATAACTCCCTTGGGATGTCCCCTTATCAAGCACTATATGGAGTCAAGCCTCCTTTGATGGCTTAGTTATTTCTTCCAACTTCAGTGGTCGATTCTTCCCTGGACAAACAGCAAGCGGGCTGCTATTTTTGATACTATCAAATCAAATCTTCAGAAAGCTCAAGCCCGTATGAAGCATTTCGCTGATCAAAATCGAAGTGAGCGTACTCTTGAAGTTGGGGATATGGCCTATCGAAAATGCAGCCATATCGCCACAATACCCTTGGACTGCATCGTTCTCTAAAATTATATTCTCGGTATTATGGACCTTTTAAAATATTGGAGAAAATTGGTTCGGTTGCTTATAAACTTTTGCTGCCAGATGGATGTCAACTTGTAACACCCTAAAAATCGGAAAATTTGAAACCGGGAATTAAAAATCGAAACTTACAAAAACTTTTTGCTTGTTGCTTCTTGATCATGTTTATTGCTTCTTATTTGCCAGCTTTGTCACATACAATTAACAAAGAGAAAAATCTATCTAAAAGATTGAGAAAAAACCAAATAATTTAAAATTTTCAAAAGAAAGAAAATTTCAAAAAATAAAGATTTTGAAATAAAAATTATAAAGGAATATAAATAGAAAGGGCTAAGGTTTGATGAAAGTTTATTTTTGGACCAAAACCTTATTTTGAGAGGAAGTAGTAATAATCAATAAATAAAATATGTAATATTAAATAAATGAAAATTACAAAAAAATATATATAAAGGGAAGTTGACAAAGATTCATTTTGAACCAAGATTATATTTTGGAAGAAAAGAAAATAAAATGGATAAAATATATGTAATATAATATAATATATAGAAATGCACAAAAGGGTAGAAATATAGGAGTTAATTAAGTTTATGACTGGGTCAAATCATATTTTAGATTTATGTGTGAAGGCAAAAAAAAGGAAATGGAAAAGAATAAGACTTAATTCGGGAAAATACAAAAGTACACTGTTCACACGTCACCGGGTGTTCGATGTCGTACCGCGCCGTACCTCGCACACATCGCGCGCGTCACCACGACACCACACGTCGTGTGCGCGTTGCAACTCACCCCACGTCAACCCGTGTCGCGGCGCACGTTCCTAACTTGTCCTCGCGTCGCCTTGTTGTCACGTCGCCCGTTGCCGCGCTCGCCGTCGTTCGCTCGCGTCGCATCGTGCACCCGTGCTCCTAGCCGCCCGACGCCGACCACGCCGCGCGTGCTCCCGTTCAACTCGCATCCGTGTCGCGCGCCTATGCCACGCCATGCCGTGCGTCGGCCATGTCGCGCGCCGCGCCATCGTACCACGCGCATGCTCTCGGCTGCCCGCGGTGTCAACGAGCCATACCGGCGCACGTCACCGCGACCATGCCACTGTCCGTCGGCGCACATCAAGCTCGCACACGTGCTCGCGCCCACACCACCCTTTTCCCTCCCGGCGCCGCCGCCCATCGCCGTGTCCCCGTGCGCACCCGCCACGCTCACCGGTGCTAACCCGACGAGTAAGTCGATCTCAAACTCTATAAATAGACCACGACGGGCCAAGTCATATATACAAGAGTGAATCGTTATCCTTCCCTCCACATTTCCCTAAATCCCCTTAGCAATCATGCCTTGTACGCTGTAATTTTTGAGGAATCAGGGAGAGGTTCTGATGAACCCTAAATTGACCACCGAAGGCAAACTTCGAAATTGGTCGCCTCCAATCAGTTTTCCTCCAAATTAAAGGTATGCTATCAATCCCTATATCCCTAGCCCTTATCTCCCTAATGTTTGCGAGCCTATAAGCCACCCTAAATTGCCGCCGCCAAGCATCGCAGAAGTTGCCCTGTTTCGCAGGCACGCGCACGGTGCTAGGACACTCCAAAGCGTGTTCAACCAAACCGAAACCGTGGTTAGCTTCCCCTAGACCCGTAGGTGCTCAGCGACCCCCTTGCTTCGACCTTAGCGCTGCGGAATCCGTCGCCGACGAGCGTCGCCGCCGCCCGGCCGCCTCGCCGTCGCCAGACTCCCCACCGCTCCTGCCCGGCCAAGCCATGGAACGAAATCTCCGCGGCTCGTAGATGGGCGGAGGCCCTTGAGCCCCGAGCTTCGACCCTCCCTCGCCGCCGGTGTCCTTTTTCCCGTCGCCGCCTGCAAGAGAGAGAGAGAACGAGAGGAAGCAAAGAAGGGGCGGGTAGAGAAAAAAAAAGAAGAAAGGAAAAAAAAAAAAAATATAGAAAAAAATGGGGAAAAATTCTAGAAAAATTTGAAAATATTTTTAGGAAATATTTGGGAAATATTTGTGCTAAAATATATGGTTTTTTTATATCTTTTCCTCGGGTGAACATTCGACTTCGAAATGAGATTTCCGGTACTTCGCTTTTCGCGTAAATTTTTCTTGAAATTTATTTATTCTTTCTTGCCAAGAAAAAAATAATAAATATGTTTTGGCCTTTTAGTGGAAAATCTTCCAAACAACATTTATAGGTTTATCGCCTTATCTATTAATCGTTATTTTGCGAAAACCCTAAAACAACCCTTACTCCCTTTCGTTACTCGGATTTCATTCAAAATCCTTCCCTGACTCAAATAAAATCGCAGGGTAGATATTTTAGAGTTCTTTTATGGTTTTTCTTGATCTTGTATTCAATCTTATTGGATTCTAAACGAGTTCAATCTTTCTTTTCGCACGTACGATTAGCACCCGAAGAAGCAGGCACCAACTCCATTGAAAACCTCGTTCAACAAGCGTGCGAGCAAGGCAAGTCAACACATCCCTTTGGACATATTGATCCTACTTTGTGAAATGATGTTGTTTTTCAATTACAAATTGCATGCTATACACAAATGAGTACCTATTCTTGATATATCCTGCCTTGATATTGAATACCCTTAGAAATATTCTTTGTAAACCTTCGATGTGATGCAACCGGAGGTTATCTTCGGTAAAATGCTTAGCCATGCTTATACTAGATTCTTGCATACTCATGATTTTACAAAAAAGCCTCGTGCTTGGGCAACTATCTTGGGAAGATGGTTGAGACACGGCAAGTGGAGACATGAGCGCCACGTTGCCTTGATCATGTTGGAAATGGCTTTGATGAAAAATGAAAATACAAACCAATGTTTTTTTTGACTGGGGCGGATGGATGGATTTGGGTGGATTCCGGAAAAGGCTAGTACCGTCCCTGGTCAGTTAAGGACCGAGCCATGAGACTACAACTTAGAACGAGCCAGTACAACCGTACTTCTCGAATGGGTATAGACCTAGCTGATTAAATATCCGAGCGGAGGCAGTATCCTTGCATAGTAGGTTCAGGTGTTGGCGTTGAGGTAAGGGCTTGCTGGTGGGGGTGCACCACTGGTGGGTGCCTGGACGATAGTTAAGGGCCTTCCGGCAGGGGGTGTACCGCTGGTTGGTACCTGGGCAGAGATCGGGCATGCGATCAACAAGAAGAAATGAAGACATGAAGAAAAGGACATCAAGATGGAAAGTTCAAGATAGAGCAATTCTTTCTCTTACCCCGGGAACGCCAGAACTCCTCTCACTGCTAGGAAATGACGGCTAGAGTGCATGAGGGCTTAAGTTCATGGAGCGGGTACTGCCAAAGTGAGGTTATCGAAAGGCTTTGCCGTGACCGTCCCATATAGAGGGATGTGAGCTCATTCAATGAGTAGTTGCGGAGTACGGGTAAAGTGTACATCCACTGCAGTGTGAGTCAATCAATCTATTCGAATAGCCGTGCTCGGTTAATGAGCGACGTGACAAGTGTTTCCCGTGGCTAGACTCATAAATCTTAAAATGATGGGTGGGTTTGCATAATGACTTTATGTGCTGGGGAAACCAACTTCTCTATCTGAGAGAAAGGAGAAAGACACCCCCAGAAAACCATGACGGATCGGAGGCGGGAAGCTATCCTTGGGATCACAATGGATGGTGGACAGAACCGTCGCCGACTTAATATACGATGGACCTAAAACTTGACATGGCTAGATGTTAGGTTTGTGAAATGATTTGTGAAAATTGGCTTTGCGCAAATAAACCATAGCCATCCTTTGAATGACCCTATCATGTGCATCATTCCGTGTTGGCTTGCTGAGTACATTGGGTACTCACCCTTGCTATACGCACAAACCTCCAGATGAAAGAGATGAGGAAGACCCGTACACATACTACTAGGAGGAATGAAGACAATGGAGCGCAACAGGTCTTAGTCCCCAGTCGTTGCCTGTGGCAATCGGCATGCTGCAGCCTTCCGTCTGCTATCTTATCTAATTTCTGTTTTCGGTTGTATTCGGACCGGTAGGTCCTATATGTATTGGATATTGCCATCGGGCCTATTGTTGTAATAATTTTGATGTAAGACTATTCGTGCACTTTGCACCTGGTAATTCAGAACTGTATTCGTGGGTACCAAACTACTCGATCCAGGGATAAGGTACTATGAACACGAATGATTCCCGTCCTCAAAAACGGGGGTCTACACAACTCCACCCTGTGTTTCATGTGAGCCAGCTGAAAAAACATTTAGGTCCCAAGGCTGTGGTACAATCTGGCTAACCTCTGATTGATCCTGATGGAAACATTTTGGCGAACACGCTCTGTCTTTGAGAGGCGTCTCATTCCCAGGGAACAACAAACCCGTGGTCCAATGGAAGGTTCGCTGGGCAAATTTACCTGATGATGCTGCCACTTGGGAGGATGCAACTTTCATATCACGAGTTTTTCCATCTTTTACCACATGAGGGCATGGGACTTCAGGGGGGAGTATTGTTATGCTGTAGCTATCTGAAGAAGTGTCGAAGGCCTGCTATAGCTGTCTGGGAAATAGAGGAAACATCTGGGATTAGACAATGGCGGGTCGCACGGTCGAGATGCATCCTGGATATACCAGCTGTTTTTAGATATATATGTATGGTTCAGAGTGTGTGGAAGGAATCAGATCAAATGTGAACACAACTACTACTTTCCCTTTTGTTCCTAGAACTAGCTCTTGTTCCTGTATGGTTCCATATCAAACTCTAGTAAAATTCCCCAGATTCCTTCCAATTTCGCTGTTAATTTCTGTTCTTCTCTGAATTTACTCTGTCTTTTGCTCCGTTCTACTTGCTTCCTGTCTTGATTGGTGATTTTTCCAAGAGAAGACATGACACTCGCCGCCACGGTGGGGGCGTTCAAGGAGGTGGTGGCCGGGAGCTGCGACGTGTCGGCGGCGTAGTAGCGCTTGATCTACAAGGGCCGGATCCTCAAGGATGAGCAAACCCTAGAAAGCTATGATGAATGTTAAGACTGTTAGGTAGAAAAAAATCATCAAATCGTTAGGATTTTGGTCCAATGGGTTGGAACCTGAAGGGTTTAATATGCTCCGACGCATGTATGAAACTATCCAGGAGCCTTTCCTAAATGCGACAACAATGGGTGGAGAAGGCAACACAGCTCCAAACCCATTCTCAGCTCTTCTTGGAAATCAGGGTTCTAACCAACCGAGGGATCCTACTATAAATGCTCCAAATACTGGCTTAGAGTCCACAACAGGAACCCCTGCTCCAAATACTAATCCACTTCCAAATCCTTGGAGCTTCAATGGTATGTTTTCAATTCTCTTTTTTATTTTGTTTTTGATAATCTATATATCTAATGTTTTTCACACTTAAATTGAAAGCTGGAGATGCGCAAGGAGCAACACGAGCAGGTTCTACGGCAATGCAAGAGCCGGTGCCACCGGGGCCTTGGAGGGTTGGGGACGCGATTTGAGCAGTTTGTTTGGTGGTCTTGCCGATAATACAGAACCGATGCTTTGGTTGTTTAGGAGGGTTGGGTTCAGCAGATTTGGGAAATTTGCTTGGTGGTTCTCCGATTCTTCTTCCTTGATCCAGATTTTGCAAAACCCCGTTATGATGCGATGATGCAGAATATCATGTCGATCCACAGTCCATGAACCATGTACATTATTTCTCAACTTATTCTGCTATATAACTTTGATGATGTTGAGTCATAACTTCAGATCATTCTATAATTTTAAAGGTCCAAGGTTGCTTAACTTCAACCCAAATACACCAACCTCATGGAGTCAAACACTCAGTTGAGGGAAATGTTCCAAAATCCAGAATTTATTCGCCAGCTGACATCCCTAGACACAGTTAGAGTATTCACTGTGTTCACTACATTATCATGCCTTATCATCCTCTTCGATGTGTGATCAATAAAGTTGTGATATTTTTTTAACAGATATGTCATACTGTTGATGTGGAGCATGTAAAGGAAGAAGCCATGAGATGGAGTAAGTATAAGTGTTTCTCTCAAACACTTATGGCCATGAGATTTGAATACTGCTCACTTTTATAGTGTCTTTTTAGTATGATTCATAGTGTGATGGAGTAAGTACTAAGTCCTAGCTTATCCTATCAAGTTCAACTACCACATGAAATATTAGTGAACTGATGATTTCTTTTAGATGAACTTGAGCTAAACCACTTTAGGGCTTTAGGCTTCAAGATTTTAACTACACAGAGCAACACAAAGCCCCTCCCTCCTCCTCTGGATCGATCCGCTCCTCTTCAGGTAAACAATGAACGATGGGATCACGCTAATGCTTTGTTTATTTTGTGTGTTTTGTGTGTGTGCTCGATCTGGATTTGGGTTGGTCCGGCTTGGGCGCTAGCTCGATCTGGGCGTGGCCTGGGGAAGTGGATCTGGGTTGGTTCGGTGGGGATGTGATTTTTAGCAAGTCCGTGAGAGGGGTTTGGGTGGAGATGCGTGACTTTGGTTGCTGCAATGATAAGTTTAGATTTTTTTTATTCCTGTGTACAGATTAGGTTTGATTGCATACTGAGCTTGATCTCAAGCTATTAGGTTGATTAAGTAAATTCTATACTGTTGCAAGTTTGTGTTTTCCTGTTGGAAGAAATCGTGTTGTGTATTGTGCATAATCTTCAACTATGGGTGTTGTGTTCTTGTCTGCAGCAGAAAGCTATAAATGTATCAACATTTATTGTGCTGGTCAAAACTGCTTTTAGAACTGAGTTTACTACTACTTTTGTCCTTCAAACATTATTGTCGTTCATCCTTTGTAACCTGCTCTGGCATTTAGTTGTTTACTCATTCTTCTATGTATTTAGTGCTTTTTTTGAAAGGTATCTATGTATTTAGTACTATTACTGTATTACAGGTGTATAACTAATAAAAGTAGTTCATAGGATCATCAGTTTGGTGGTAATATACATATTGTTTGCTAAGTTGACCACTTAGTAGTATATATTATAGCAGATACTTTCTGGTAATGATATCTTTTTACATCAAAAGAGTTTTCACAAAAGAAGGCTCCCTATTGCGATGATTATGTTTTGAGTTAGCGACTTGCAAATATCCTAACATGAAACATAGAGCAAAAGAGTATCCAGTCTCTTTGTTTTTGTTGACCTGTTTGAATCATGTGGTTCCTGAAAGTTTGAATAGAACAAGTATTTGTTGTGGACATTGTAGGCCTTGCAGAAAAGGTGGATATCATAGTGTTTCATACCTTAATTCTTTCCTCTTGCTTGGGTGCGTAGTCTTTTACCTTTCTTTTGCTGTTTGTCATCGTCATTGCCATCGCTAATTTCCTGCATATAATTAATGTTTGTTTTTACAAATCTGGAGAAAGTTTCATCGTCATCATTGAATTTATTGTTGCTACTTAGGTTTTGTAAGCTGAATGTACCTGGTCATCGTCATTTGGTCCTTCCAAGCTTCTCTTGTTTGTGTGGTGTATGTCATCCCAAATGCTGAAATTTTATTGAAAAGAGTTAACACTATGAGTTTGTAGGCTGTTATATATTTGAACTGTATTAACTTTAATTTCATACCCTGATGGATCAAGTTCCATATATTCAGTTTCAATAGAAGCCTGAACCTGTAAAGATGAGTCTTGTTCATGATGGTAATGTATGAGTTTTCTTGCAAAGTTAAATAATTTGGATTGTTAGTTGTAAAGTTGCATAATTTAGATAGTGTAAGTTAAGGAATTTACCTGTTTATTTGCTTTATTAGATGTGATAGGGATTAATGGCGGTAGATCTTGTTATGTAGTAGTTACTGATGTTGATCCCATGGAGATAGTCTGAAGTGGCCTAAAAGTTGGGATAATTGGTTGTTTCCTGAGGTTTTGCTTTATCCTGACGACTTCAAACGATGGGTCAACTGCATTTATGCTTTTGTTGGATAATACACTAACAACAAGATAAATTTGTGTCCAGTCCAAGCTTCTATTTTTGGTGGAATATCAGATGGGTTATATTGCTTGCGGAGAGCTTCAGCACTTTTCCCAATTAGTTCAGCTCCTCTTTTTTCAAAAAACATGAACTCAAGATTGTAAGTCTCATCAGTTGCAATAAACGAGATCTTGTATCTGTACAACAAACATTTTATCTGAATTAGTATACATGTCCTAAATAAAATTTGTAGAACATGCAGTAGATATAATTTAAACTTACTTCCAGTCGAACTGTGTACATGGGCACTTATCCTTTGAGCAGTTGTATGTGTTGACATTTCCAATAATTCTGGAGTTACAAACTTTACATGCTCGATAACACCATGTTTGCCTTTCTGGGATAGTAACAAGCGTTGATGTGCACTCATACTTCGTTCCCTAAACATAGTATTATTGTTTAAAAATGTGAAAGATCCAATTTGTATTAATGAGTAAATTACATCATATATGATGACTCAAAAGTAGTAGTTTGAAGTGTCAAAATATATAGACAAAATAATATAATAAGATGTGTAAGAATAATGACATTTATCTAACCTTTTCAGTGAAAGGATCTATATCTCTGAGTTGTAGTAGAGTTCTTTGCTCTAGATTTTGCAGTGTATCATCCTCACTCTGTAAGTATAAGCTCTGAATGGGTACGGGTGATGTTGTTAGGCTGTATATAAATTAGCAAAGTATCGAATCAGTATCTGAATATTATTGTATTATAAAATATTATGAAGTACATTTATAATGAAATGAATATATTGATAGCACCTTCTTTGGAATGATTTGATTTCAAGAATATCATTTTGGTTGATATACCAACGGCAAGCTGATGTACCACTAAGGAATTTGAACTTGTCCTTGTATAGCTTCATGAGAGTCCCAACAAATACTGCTATGACATGGTGTTTTTGACCAACTTGTAAAACTTTTTCACCGTCAAATTCGATAGCTCTTTTTCCTGAAAGTGATAATTCTATCATGTTTGCCCTGAATAAAATGAGGATATCATTAAATATGGTGATTACAGTAGGTAAGTGTGTATGAAGAGAATAGATATCTACTGTAAGTCTTGTAGCTGCACTACTCTTCTTATGATTTGATCCCCTGAATTTGTGTAGACAGCCACGATATTTGAAACTCCAACGATCCTTCCAATTACATCTGGAAAAAAGGGTGCATCATATAATTTGATTTACTACTAATATTTCTTTGTGAGGTAGCGTTACATTACCTAAAAAAGATCTTTTTTATGTAGTCAGAGAGTTTATCAAAAGGGATGAGTGAGAAAGTGTATTTTGGGAAATCTGGTGTTGGATTGGTAGCTTCGATGATTTGTGTCCTTCTATTAAGCTTGATCATGTATGGATTCTGCACAGCTTTAAACATTAGTTTTGCTCTCTCAACTGTTACTTTAGTCAATATGATAATCTTTCCTTCTTTCGGAAGTGGCTGTAGAAATTGAATAGCATCCGAGGGTATCTCACCATATATTGAATCACCCTACATAAGTTGTGTATGTATTCTAGTTAGTAAAGAAACTGTAAATGGTCATAAGTTGTTTGTGAAAAAGTTATATGAAATGGGTGCAGTATATTCAAGAAATGACAATGTATGTAAAGTAAGTCCTCCCAAATGTTTCAAAATTTCACATGCAATGAAGTTTAAGGACAGTAGTGAAAATTTCATTATATTCCAAGCAGTGTTAAAGTATACATAGTATAAATTTGTTTATCTGCATAGAGAACAATGTAATTATGATTTTAATTCGCTAGTATATGATGTGGTGTTAATTCAAAGTTGTCATTGAACTGAGATATATGATGCATGCTTGTATGTATGGTTGATGAGATGGCCACATATAGCTTTAACATAAATCTTCTGAATGTGACCCTAACATAAATCTTGTAGGTCTACAAACGAGGAGTTGTTGGCTGGTCCATTGATATTGGCCGGTTTGCTGGATATGAAGAATTAAAGTATGCTTTGGCCCGCATGTTTGGTATTAAGGGCTAAGTTGAGGACTGGCAGAGAATAGGTTGGAAGCTAGTCTACAAGGACCATGACGATGACATCCTACTTTTTGGTGTAACTCATGGGAGTAAGTTTACATTTCTAAATTTGCTTAAGTTAAATTTTCAATTCAGTGCCTAGGAATGTGGGTTACAATCAGTGGAGGGCTGGAGGTTACTAATACAACAATAAGAAAAGTATAAACGTGAACAGCAATGTGCCTGTGGATTCTTTTTTATGTATAATCATATGCTTGAGATTTTAGGTGTGTAAATGCACTGATTATGAATGAACAAAGGATTTTATTGGTTGTTATCGCTGTAAAAATCTAATATGTATTATACAGGGGGTTTGTACTTGCAAACCAGTCCACCCCAAATCCCAAGCGTTAGAGTGATCAATAGAGATGTACAAAACACTGGTATGTAGGCAGCCAGGAAGAATTATTATTATCGTACTACTTGAATGATCCAAAAACACAGAAGAAATGTATAGTTGCACTCAGTCAAGTCTATGAGGGTAGGAGGCTATACTATAAAATTACCTTTTCATCGATTAATACAAGATCAAGATGTTTGATTTCATTTTGCTCATTTGGGCCTCTGAACTCCCACATCCTTGATACTCGAACACATATTGTGTAGTCCAACCTTGTTGAAGCTCTAAAATTGGTGTGATGTTCATCTGCAATAAAAATTTTAGAGAGAAGTTAGCTGCTAATTAAAACTAATAGAGTATTAGTTAAACCATTTGAAGTACTTCCTTGTATACTATGTTACTAGTGCTCTCAGCACATGATCCATCAAAATTTTCTATCAATATCTTTAGTCCATTTTTATTTGTTACTCATGATACAGCGACGTACAACTGTCCATGGGTGAAAACTGGTTTCTTAAGATATAGACCGACATTTGATAGTGTTTGTCCCTGGCTTTTATTTTATGGTCATTGAATAGCATACTTTTATTGGAAATTGTCTTCGGCATAAGGTAAAAGGCCATCGAGATCCACGTGTTGTTAAATTTATTCTTGGTATATATGTTATTTCACCAATATGTGTTCCTGTAATTATAATAGATTCAATTACATTATTGCCTAGATTTGTTACTATTAGTCTTGTTCCATTACAAAGACCTAAACTCTGATTTAGATTTCTGAGTAGCATTATTGGAGCACCAATTTTGAGTTTCAACCTATGGCATGGGAAGTTATTAGCAGTCAGAGTATTAAGATACTCAATGGGGTATAATATATCTGCATCATTACATGTGTCTGTACACTTTGATATTGTATCAGCACTCAAGTATTCTCTTTGTACCCCTGGTACTAAATTGAGTATATAGTCATTGACCTC
This sequence comes from Oryza australiensis, assembly GCA_019925245.2. NCBI lineage: Eukaryota > Viridiplantae > Streptophyta > Magnoliopsida > Poales > Poaceae > Oryza > Oryza australiensis. The sequence continues at coordinate 7,819,351 of JAIFGZ020000116.1, read as the reverse complement.
GTCAACTATCTCATTGGTTGTTGCTAAAATTGCTCTATTTTTAAGATACTGTGTCTGGCTAAATTTTGTTTTGAAATCTGGGAATGTAGACTCAACTAATGCCTTTATTTTATCATCAGTTGTATAGATTAGTAGCTCCTTTGGTATTTTAATTGTAGTGTTGTCTGAATCTAAATTGTCATCATTATCTGATATTGTTTTTGCTGTTCCATTCCTATACTTAATATCCAATTGTTAAACTCATTTAATTCTTTAAACTGTAGGGTCTCTGGTTTAAATTTCTGTAACCGCATGTTTTCATATAGGTGTATCTTTTTTACATGGTTCCAAAGGTATGATTTAAATATTGAGGCATCTATGATTTGTGATCTTGATGCATTTTCTAAAACTGGTATATCTGTTTGGGGTCTCCACCTAGGACAACCACCTTTCCTCCAAATGGTGTGTCATTTGATTTTGTGTCTTTTTCATAAAGAATGTCTCTTAATGATCTATCGAGAGCCTCAAAACATTGTCTGTTTGTCATTAATGCCTCATCCCATATAATTAGATCAGTCTGAATTAATAGATCAGAAAGTTTTGTTCCACGTTTTATATCACATACTGCCAATTCATCTATGTCTATGGGTATTTTAAATCGTGAATGCGCTGTGCGGCCATTTGGTAGTAATAAAGAGGCAACACCTGATGATGCCACTGTCAAAACTATTTTTCTTTTTGATCTAAGATATGAAACTATTGTGTTCCAAAGAAATGTCCTGCCTGTTCCTCCATGGCCAGATATAAAGAAAAAGTTCGGTTCTTTATATAGAACACTATTTACTATTTGGTGAAATGCATTTTTCTATTTTTGATTTAGTTTGACAAAGGATGTATTAGCTTCTTCTTCTAGATCATCTATATTATACTACAATTCTTCTTCAATTAGTTGATTTTCATTGTTACGTTTGTATTGATTTGATCTTTGAGGTAGATTATAATTGTTAATATTAGCTCCATTCTTTGCCAGGATGTGGTCAAGTTCATCAAGTAGTAATTCTTGTATCTCTATGTCATTTGGACAATATAATATAGGATAATGTCTAGCTATTAATTGGTGTTCAATATCATCAATCATTTTTCTCCAATTTTGTTCATAAAATTTCCTTTCATCTTGTATATCACAAAATAACATCACAATTCGTAATTGTGATGTTGTAGCCCAACTTGCGGCTTCATCAAATGTTTTGTATCATTCATTGTCATCTTTCAATAGACCACGTGCTGCACATGCTTCCTTAAACGTGAGATAAATTGTGTCATTATATGTTCTTATATCTTTATAATCTGCTGCTCCTTTGACTATCATTAGTAGCATTCGCAAATAGAAACGTTCTCCTTCTAATGGATTAACATAATATAGTCGTCCTATTTTAAACCCTTGTTTTCGTTTTGTCCATATCTTTTTGGACTCTTTCCATGTCCATTTTTGTGGAAAATCACAATATGTTAGTTCTCTAGTTTCTTCATGGTTTTTATTTGCCTCAAACCATTATGTAAGTTTAGTTTTTCTCGTATTGGGATCATTTGCAAGATTATTTAGTTTTGTGTTTTTTGACAATTTAACTTTATTAAATAAAGGAAGATGAACAGGTAGTCTTTCAATTGGTGGATAATGATAATGTATATCAAATTCTAATAATCTCCACAAAGCATCTTGTTCACATATATATTGGCATTCCAAGTATTCTTTGATTTCATCTATTTTCTTTGTTTCTTCATTTGTAGGTGTATCGGCCCATTTTGACACATTCAAAGATAATTGTTGCTCTGTTTGTTCCTTTATTCACGTATTTACAAAGATATTTAAGGAGTTTACTCTTATTTACATATTCAATATTTATGTGTGCTTGATATTTCTTTGGCAATAGCAGATTATGTGGTACAACCCATTGTCTAAGTTATGATTATCACGACGGATATAAATTTTTGTATCTCGTCGTTGATATTGAGTAAATCTCTTATCAGTGAAGTTTGTTTCATCATGAAACTGTTTAGGATAGTATTTAGAGCATTTTCCACAAGGTCTGTGCATCATATGTTCAGATATAAGCACATATCCTAATGGATTTTCTATTGGATTTGGTATTTCTGCAGAGATCCATCTATCTATGATTTCAGGTGTTATATCTATGATTTCAGGTGTTATTTCATATGTGGTTTTATTTAACCAAAATAAGATATGCACATGTGGCAGTCCTCTTTTTTGAAATTCTATTGAATATAGAATAGCTAGCATCGGACCAAAAATTGAACCTGATTCTATATCTTTAAGTAATTCTTCTAGTTTCATATGGAATACACATACTATAATACCAGGTCTACCATTAGGTTGTTGCCCTTTCAATATCATCATACTTATTTCAGGCCATTTTGGATTACATGTAAAAGTTATAAATAGATCTGGAGGACCATATACTCAACAAATTGCTATGCCATCATGATAGTCTTGCATGACATATCGTCTACATCCAACATGGCTTGATGGCAGTAGTGTTCTTTTTCCTATTTGACTTCCGTTACTTAACCCTTTGTCTATTGCGTCAAATATACCTTGAAGATATTCTAATCTTAGTTTGTCTTGGTTTTTAGCAATATATGTAAGCCTATATTCATCTTGCATTGCGCGAGCATCGACTATTGCTTGTTTAGATAGTCTACCGTAACATAAATAAGGGTTTGGCTGATTTGGTCTAAAATGCATATGGTATTTATAAAATTCATGCATTGTTACAGTAGATCTTTTTCTTTCACTACTAGCTGTTAATTGATTTTTATGATAAGGTATACCTAGCTGGTATCCTCTATCTCTATATGGGAATAACAAAGGATACTGCAGTGGCATATATGCTGGATGAAAGATTGATATTCGTTGCAAGCCTCTGTCTTTGAAACTAATAATGATATATCTTTTATATCTTTCTGGGTTTAGATCACCAACTATTAACATTGCTAGGTCTTTAGTATGCGGCATTTCATATTGTATTGGGCCGTTTTTGTTTGGACCTATTATCCGTATACTAATGTCTATATTTTTGTCTTTCTCAAGTAGATCTCGTGCATGACGGAATATTTTAACTAAAGGATTATATTGATCAAGCATTTTTTTAAGTTATGCCACTATGTATAGGTTTATATCATTTTCTTCATGTTCTTCTTTACATAATGCTTGAATTCTATTTTCTGTCTCATTCTGTGTATCAAAAATATATAGTTCAGCAAACTTTGGCATATTATTAGGTTCAGGTAGTAGAGATCCTATACGGTGGTGTACTTGACCGTTTATACGAAATACATATGGGTTGTCCCCTTTGTTTATATTTTTATCTATGTTTGCACCCATTGATGTAAAGGCAAATAAACTATTATATTGCCTTTTTTTCATAAAATGTCTTGACAGTTTGTTTTCAATGTTATTAAGTAAAGTAGCTAGAAATTTTGGTGGACCTTTGAATGGTGGTATCTTAATTTGTCCATATTTACAACACTTAGAGTACATCAGTCTTTATTTTTGCGTTTGTAACATTTATTTTTTTCATATTCCCAGAATATCGCATTACAATATTTGCAATTATATTTTGGGCTGCCTAAATATGACCTGTTTATATATGTTTTTTTTAGATGTTGAATATAATCTTGAGTGAAAGACACCATACCTTGGGATGAAAATAAATATGGATAATCAAGGTTTATGTCAACGCAATGTTGTTTTGCTTTTGGTTCATCATTCTCTTCTTTTTTCCGTTTTTTCCCTGCTCGTATTTTTTCCAACCTTATTTGTCTCGATCTTTTTGAATTGGGTTCATGAGGTTCTATCTTCTCTGTAGGATATTCCCTTTTTTCCGTACCATTGCTATCACTACGGCTATGCTATGATATGTCTATAGTACACTGTATGTTTATATATGTGTTTAACATATTATTTAGTAGTAGACAAGCAATAAACCAGTTAGTTATAGTTTATTATCAGATGTAACAAAATATTTTTGATTAAAATTATACTAAAAACATGAAATAGAATATTAAATAGAGTTTTAGAGATATGGGTAGTTCCGATAATGTGTATTTTGATATGCATTGCAAGGAAGGTGGGTGTGTTAATTCTTCTTTGGCTGACCATGAACAATGTTGGGATTACCTAAAATTTTGTTGCACCCAACCAATTTAAACCCTTCAGTATTTCACAGTAACATAGGTAATGGTTTCACTAATCACTCTAGAAAATTTCAAGTGCTGACTATGTAGTGTTACTGAAATTATGTCTCTACCCTCTCACTACCATTGTTTAGGAAAAAGTTTTGGACAACCAGTGGAGTTATGTACTTATGTTTCAAATTCTACTGCTAAGAATTCCTATAGCTCTGCAGTGTTTGAATGTTGTTTTTTGCATAATATTGTAGCACTTGTAGAGAGTTGGATACCATTTTGTGTGATTGTACCTTACGTACAGGTCTATTGCTCCAGGAAGATTGAGTTAATCTACTACCATACCTTTGGTCAAATCAGGACTTTCCTGTCCTGATGAACTGATTATGTCATGTTGACTGACCGTAAGAGGTTGCACAGAAGGTCACAAGTTTATACTACTTAATTTAGGTTAAGCCACACAATCATACATATATTTATAGACATTGCATTGTTTATCCGGCATTCATCCATGCAGTTAGAGTATTCATTGTGTTCCCTACATTATCATGCCTTGCCATCCTCTTCGATGTGTGATCAATAAAGTTGTGATATTTTTTTAACAGATATATCATACTGTTGCTGTGGAGCATGTCAAGGAAGAAGCCATGAGATGGAGTAAGTATTAAGTGTTTCTTACAAACATTTATGACCGTGAGATTTGAATACTGCTCACTTCTATAGTGCCTTTTTAGTATGATTTCGATTTCTGTCCTAGCTGCCATTTTGCATAAAGAAATAACTTCTGAAATGATTAAATTATAGTAGTTTGATGAAAAAAGAGGCAACAAACATGGATGGATTAGAAAAAATGCAAGGTATGTCGAGAGTGTCATACATAAAGGATAAAAGTTTTTTGTTAATCGAGAGGCGAAAGGATCTTTGAAGGAAAAGGTAAGAAAAATATCGTAAGTACTTATACTTTTTTCGATTCGCTTCTCCTGATCTCTTGTTCTCCTTTCCTTTTTTTTCTCGATCAGCAGAAACCCTAGGGAGTGCTCTTGTGGAGGGGGTCTGTTCAGTGTTCTTGCTGCAAGTGGAGGAGGGGCTGATCCGTTTGTTTTATATAGTAATAGAAGTTTGACCGACGGCCGAAGAAAAGAGGAGTCTAGGGTTTGGAAATTATTGTTGTTATGTATACGTGTCTTTTTCGGAAGTAACCAAAGTACCACTAACTCTTTAACAGCTGTCATTGCCGTTTGATAGTTTCCAAACCAGATCCGACGGTTGATTTTTTTCTTAGTGATGTGGCCTTCTCTGTGGCCTTTTTTTCATCTGAGATTCATATTGAAGAGATTGAACTACATTGAAATCCAAAATTTTATTTTGAGAAATGCAATGCGGAGTTTAGATTTGGTTGGCAGCGTGGGGGTGAGGAGATCAGGAGATTACACGTACCGTAATAGAAGGCTTGGTTCTGTGGGAGAGCGAGAGGTTAGTTGGCGCATCGTCACATCATCGGCGATGGTACATGTCGCGGAAACCAACCCGGCACCGTGAGGGCGACCCGTTTGCATGCCCACGTACGGCTGACGCAGGCGCAGCAGCAGCCACCAACCGCCTGGGTGCCTCCGGTTGAGAGCGACGGGAACACCACGAGGCGAACAGGCCAGCCGACCAGCACGCAGCACCCGCTCGTGCTCTCGTTGGCGCAGGGCACCGTCCGTTGCGTCTGGTAGGAGGCCGTCGTTGGCGGCGGCGGGCTAGCGGTTGGGATACTGGGGAAACTGGGAATCCGGGATGTGGTGTGCATGTGCCATAGCCGCCTGTGCAGATTTGTGGGCTCTGCATGCAGCGGCCACACCGACGCTGCGTCAGAACTCAGTAGTTGGGCTGGTCCAACAAAATGAGTTAGCCGGTTAGCCCATTTCGTATAAGCTGATAGTCTACGCCCTGAGCTTCAATATCTTCAGTTCGATCTGGGATGGCTGCAGTTCCCCCTGAATTCTGGCATTGTCAAGTTTGCTTGCCAGTAGGCAGTAGCGTTACATCTTCAGCTAGATTTTGGTCCTGACTAGGTTCACCGTTTTCACAATCCAAACCTACAAAGTTTCAGGTTCCTCTAGAAAAACAATCCAGGGTCCCGAGTCTTCCTTCCCAAGTGGTATTTTCTGGTGGATGGCATTACATATTGCCGTAGCAACCGCGCAAGTCCACTCTTTCTGCCTTCTTCAAGTTTTTCCTCCTTTCACTCGAGTATTCAGCACTTCAGTAATCCTCGTAAACATTTCTGGACTGCGAGATCAGAGTATCAGACAGGTCTCCATGTCAACGACCGAATGTCTATGCATATAGTAGACTTTGATTCGAGTAGACTGCACAATGTCTATGCATAGAGTAGACTTCACCACTCTCAAGCTCCTTTAAAAAGCATTCAAAATTGAGAAAGGAAGACTTACAGAGAGACCTGGACACAAAAAAACGTGGCCTTCCATGCACTTTTTTGACCCACCTATCCTACATCAAACAATTTCTCCAAAAGAAACATTCGAAGATTTGATCTGAAGTTCATGTCAAAGAATTATACTGTAAGCACCTGTAGACTGAACATTTTTTCCGAGCTAATGCATTAGCTTGATCATCATTACAGTCACTCAATCAGTAGACCAGAGCATCGACGCTCCAGAAACTTGGCATCCCAGTCCATTCGGCGACTCGCCATCTCAAATATCTCACCTGTCCGTCGTCTTTACGATTCTTGTCTTGCTTCCGTCAGTTCAGCTGAGCTGTTTCTGAAGAAAATTCAGCTGAACTGTTTTGGCATTGAGCCACACCTTCCTTTTGTTTCGAGGAGAACACAACGGCAACAGCATGGAGTACCTGCCAATATGCCATCACGATATGCCATTTGGAAATGTCAGAGCAGCTCCATTGGAGTACTGAACCGCAGCAGTTACTTCCTCCAAAGCAACGTGTTCTGGTATTTCTGTTGCTGCAACGAACTGATGACGGAGACGACACCTGGAAAGCGTCGGAAGCGGTTGCATGCTTGCATGGTCGATCGACCCGGTTGAGCTCGTGCCTACCCTGCTTTTCTCTCAACTGAACAAACCAGCTGCAAGTTAGCCTCAAGTGACTGACCATGGTGATAATCGATGACCTCAAAACGGAAATTAAACGACCATATATAACCTGTCACAATCACGCATATCTTTGTTGCTGGAAGAATCCGAATCCGAATATCAATACAGTGAGTACGATACAAATACAAATGAACGCGAGTCGATATAGAAACAACAACAATGAACTGGCTAATACTAGTAGTAGCAAGCAGCACATGGAAGATGGAAGTGCACTTGCTTGGAGATAGATATCCCCGCGTGTGGCTCCCACGGAATTGTACGCTTCACGATCCCTGCGTGGCCGCATGAGCATGCCCGCATGAAGGTGCATGCATCCAGGACTTGACAGCTGATGACATTCCAATCAGCTTGACACATTGCAGCGTTTTGGAGATCAAGTTTGGCACCTTGGTCCCCTACGTATACGGGCGTGCATTTACTTGATCTGGCTAGCCAGGTGCCTGTGGGTCAGTCCGTGTGTGTGTGTGTTTGTGTGTCGATTAGTATCTCTAGCTCGCTATGTGCCAAGCCGGCATGGCGAGAGTTGAGGTAGAGCCAGCCACTAGAGTGGTAGACATGCGCATGAGCCGTTGTATTGTATCCATCTTGCTTGCTGCCTGGGACCATCTTGGCAGGATGCATCTGCCCAAGGCGCATGCGTGCGGGCGTGCGGATGCATGTTCAACTTCGCCACGACTCTGATCGCTGCTTCTATCCTCTCTCTCTCTCTCTCTACTGTCTCTGCTGTTTCGTCTCTGTGCGCTCGTCACCGCACTGTTTCTCTTTTGAGGTGGCGGCGCCTCTGATGACATTGCGCTTGTTGCTTCTGATATCAGTCAGCTCTCGCGCCTCCATACCTTGTCGACGGCGACGCGCGCGGCCCGGCCGGAGAGAGCAAGCTGCGCGGCGTTGGCGTTGGCGTTGGCTTTCTCTCGGCTCGGCCGTGTCACCGTCAGAACGTACAACACGCAAGCCTGCGTTGTGCATGCGGGCTTTGGGCTTCCCCTCCTGTCATGGCAAGCATAATTTCTCTGGTGAATATGCTCCTGACAACTACATCCACGTAACACCAGCAGCTAGCAGCTATAGCTACCACTATCAACACTATCATGTATATATAATATACAAATAACGATGAAAAACAGGAGAAAAAATACCACAGACGCCAACTAACAAATTTTCACTATATCATAAAGATGATGTTAGAAAACACCAGAGATTTACAATAATATCCTAAAAACTACAATTCATATCACGGGGGCTCTGCCCCCCACCCCCGGCGTCCCCACGTACGAGAGTCCAACGCCTAAGCCTTTCACGACGGGTCTTTGTTTTGCTTCATGACAGGTATTCGTTTTGCTCCGTTCAAATGACTTTTATTATAAATTTGGATCACAACTCATTAATATCATCTTAGGTCAACTGTCTGAGAAACTTGATCTCACCTTTCATTTCACCGGAGATAGCAGCCACGTACGTGCACTTGGACCGAACAAGTGTAGTGGCACTACTACCAAAAGTTGGGGTGTCAAGCGTGGTGATTGACTGATTTTGCTGTAGCATTGTCGGTCAAGATCGATGCGAATACTGTACTACTACATTCCCAACTGTTGGGGCCCATGCACGTATAGAGGGGCAAAAAGGTGTATATAGCTGTTGATGGCCTACTGCGCCGCCGCCTCTCCATACCTCCCCCGTCAGTTCCTGTGTCATGTACGGTGCATCTTCTTGATTGCACCCCACGACGGTTAATGCACCGGCGGCGCGCTGTCTGATGATCGGTTTACTGCATCGGTTTTACCACACTAGCTACCAAAAAGGTTAATTAGCTTGGCTTGTCGTTTGTAGTACAAGCTCAATGCCCAATCCGGGACGCACAAACAAAGGGGTTATGGACTCAAACCGCACGATCGGGTTGCTTCCAGGTCCTTGCTAAAGCCAACCTCTCAGGTGTGGGTCATTTGACGTGACCGGAGTGCACCGAGGCAGCCACCCCGCCCGCCGCGAAATTGAATCACACACCACGTCGCTAAAACCGATCCACGCTATCGGACACGGCTCGCCTTTCCACTGTGTAAAGTGGGCCTTTCCCCTGGTTTGTACGGCGGGAAAACGGCGCGCGCCACCGAAACGATTGGCCACCCACCCACAACAAAACACACATGCAGATCCCCCCGCGCGCGCGACGTGCCGCCGCCGTACGTCGTTACGTCCCGGGTAACCAGCTGTTTCGCGTCTTGCGCGCGCTCGCTCGCTCGCTGGCGCGACAGACGTATACGTCCCCGTTGTGGGCGATCGATGAGCCGCGATGACACACGCCGGCCGGGCCTCCAACCAGGAAAACGACGAGAGATCACCGAGCGCGCGCCCGCGGCACGTCGTTTTCGGCGCGGATACGCGGCCGGATGCTGTTGCCGTTAACTGCTGGGGGGGCGGGGTGTCCCGTGGCGGAGCCGATCAGCGCGCGTCGGCATCAGATTCGTGCATGCGCGTCGCGAGGGCGGCGCTTGCCTCGCTCGCCTCACATGTCCTTTCGCGAGTGGTAGGCTAGATGGTGGAGCAGAAAAAGGCCGGGAGGGCGATATACTCCTATCGAACAGTAGAGGCCATAGGTATGTCGTCGTGACAGGAGAACGATGCGGTTTTGTTTTCGACTACTGTTCAACGGTGCATTTCTGGTGATCGATCTAGTCATCGATCTATGCTCATCCACTTCCACACAGAATCGCTTTTCGGGGAATTATTTGAGCAAGATTTTTTACACTACAGCTTTACTTTTCGGTCATGGCCTCATTGGAGCTCCGGTGTTTCTGTGTCACCAAAAGATTTGTACATATATTAGAGCTTGCACACCTAGTGGCCTAGTTGCTGCATCAGTTTGTTGCTAAGGTTCAGATCGATAATATTTAGACTTTGCAAAGGTGTAGAATGCTAGAATTAAATGCGTACGCATACGTGCAAGTTTAGTGCAAATGTCATGCTAGCTCGCTCCCTGTTCCGCGAGCTTTTTATCGCTCGATCTGAAACGCATATAGGGTGCGCAACACAGCACAAGGCACGCATGTGCATTTCGCATGAGTGTGAGAGATGTGTCCGAGTCAGGAATCTCCTTGAGCTCTCTTAGAAAATTGTGCCACTGGTCAGGGATCAAACTATCCAATTAGAATTAGGCGTGGCTTTATACTGTCCATAATCCTTTCGATCGAGAAATTCACGCTCCATTAAGTTAGAACAGAAAATTAGGGAAATATTTCCCCCACTTGGCTCCCTTCATCCGACAAGTTGTTGATTACTTCGTTGCGACCTGACAGATACAGCTCTCGCCTAACTAATAACCGTGTTTGCATCGGCACAAATTGACGCAGAAAAGGATAGATTAATCCCATGCAAAATGGATGGATCGATCCACAAGTTGAGAAGAACGCTAGCTCGAACAGGTTGCGAAAAATTCTGCTGCTGCTGCTACTGTATTCTAACTTTGCTGGATAAGCTTAACTATTGGAGAGTTGGGCGCCTGGGCGGGCCCTATCCCCTAGGAGAGAGACCGCACTGCCACTTTTGATTTTTGACTGACTCGGAAATCCATTCCCTGCAACGGAAACGTCATGGTAAAACCGACCACGGTTAGTGTTGCAAATCTTTATAACGCTACTAGTGGCCGACCTTTTGTCTGATCACCGTATACAATCACCGATCTTTTTCACAGGAGGATTCACAGACCCAATCATGTTTACAGGGTAATTAAAGCTAGCAAAAGAGCTTCCAGTCGTGGCAAGATTTTTAAGCCTCAATCCACAGAAAAAAAAAGATCCAGTGGTGCTGGTGCATGCATGCACGCAGTTAATTTTTCCCACCACTCCAATCATACGCTCCACTCCCAGCCGACGCAAGTTAATCCACCGCACAACCCATAACTAAACCAATAATAACTGTTTTGAATGGAGTCATGGATGGATAACGCCATGCAGCTAAAATCTTGAGAAGGAATCACAAAGCCAAACGGCCGCCGAATTAACGGTTTGGATTTGGGCCTCTCCTTTTTTTTTCTTTCTTGCTGCCAACTTAGCTCTTCATATGCTTCTCGCCAATTGATCGATCCGATCATATGCGCCCGCGCGTATATGCGGCGCACTTTCCCTCTCCCTCGCTAACCGCGCCCACATGATTCAGGGGAGGGAAGTGCATTCGCGCGATATCTCCGTGATTACGTCCGTGCGTTACAACTTTTTTAAAAATCTCACAGTTTATTGTTATCCCTGCGAGAAAATAGAAGGCCAGAGCCCCACTGCAGGCGGGTGCCTGTATATATACGTGCTACATGCCTATGCAGAGCAGCAGAGTCGAGAGAGAGATCGATACGGTTGCGAGCTCGATCGGATATATGCCATGATGAGAGATGAAGAGGAGGTGATCATCCGGGAGTACGACCCGTCGAGAGACCGCGCCGGCACGGAAGCCGTCGACCGGGAGTGCGACGTCGGCCCGACGGGAGGGATGTCGCTCCACGCCGACCTGCTCGGCGACCCCGTCGCCCGCATTCGCCACTCCCCTGACTACCTCATGTTGGTACGTACTACGTAGTACGATCATGTCGTGTCAATATGTACGTGCTGCACGTACGTTCGAGAGTTCTTCTTGTGTGTTGTGTTTTGATTTTGTAGTGTGTGTTGTTTTGGCATGGAAAGGTAGCTGAGACGTCGGGCGCCGGCGGACGGATCATCGTCGGCATCATCAGAGGAACCGTGAAGTCGGTCGCCACCGGCAAGAGCTGCCCAGGCGCCCCCGCCGTCGCCAGCGTCGGCTACATTCTCGGACTCCGCGTCGCGCCGAGCCACAGGTAACAAACAGCTTGCCGCGCGCGAGCGACTTGGTCGTTTCTTCTGTCCGCGGGGACGCTGCGTCGCGTCGGTGGGTGGCGTATCGTTCGGGAAAGGGAAATGGCGCGTGATTCGAGCGGGGTTTCCTCTGTGCAGGAGGATGGGATTGGCTCTGCGGATGGTGCGGCGGATGGAGGCGTGGTTCGAGCGGATGGGCACCGAGTACGCGTACATGGCCACCGACAAGTTCAACGAGGCGTCGCTGCGGCTGTTCACTGTGAGGTGCGGCTACTCCAAGTTCCGGACGCCGTCGCTGCTGGTGCACCCCGTGCACGCGCACCGCCTCCGCGTCCCGCGCCGCGCGGCCGTGTTCCGCCTCGGCGCCCGCGACGCCGAGAGGCTGTACGACGGCCGGTTCGCCCACGTCGAGTTCTTCCCCGCCGACATCGGTGCCGTGCTGGGGAACCAGCTCTCCATCGGCACGTTCCTCGCCGTCATCGACGACGACGACAACGCCGGGAAGTGGCACGGCGAGTGGCGCGGGGCCGACCGCTTCCTGGCGTCCCCGCCGGCGTCGTGGGCGCTGGCGAGCCTCTGGGACTGCGGCGGCGTGTTCCGCCTCGAGCTGCGCGGCGCGTCGCTCCTTCGCCGAGCCGCGGCGGCCGCGACCCGCGCGCTGGACCGCGCGGCGAGGTGGATGCGCGTCCCGTCCGTGCCGGACTTCTTCCGCCCGTTCTCCGGGTGGTTCGTGTACGGCCTCGGCGGCGACGGCCCCGACGCCGCGGTGGCCGCCGAGGCGCTGTTCGCGACGTTCGTCAACATGGCGCGCGGCAGGGCGGCGGCCGTGGCCGTCGAGGTGGCGGCGTGCGACCCGCTCCGCCGCCGCATCCCGCACTGGCGCCGCCTCTCGTGCACCGAGGACCTGTGGTGCATGAAGCGGCTCGGCCGCATCGGCGAATCGGACGGCTGGGATTGGGCCAGGTCACCTCCTGGCCTCTCTATCTTCGTTGACCCCAGAGAAGTGTAAGTAAAAATCAGCGGCGACAAGAGTCAAGAGTGTAGCTAGACCGTACGATCTAAAACCCCCCCTTTTTTTCCCTTGTGCATCTCGGTAATTTTCTCCTTTGGTTTAGGTGAGCCTTTTACACGGTTCGTTGTGGGAGGCGCGTGGCCTGCCCCCATGGAAACGCAGAGATTGTGTGGTGGGGCTCTATAACCTACCAAACCTTAGTAACAAATCAAACACTTAGCTAAAACATCAAACTTGCCAAAATGTTACGGTGTCAATAGTAGAAAATCATGTACTAACATTTTTTCTTCATCTTTACAGTAAACATTACTAATCATAAAAAAAGACAGCCAAATTACCAATTTTGCTATAACCGAGTGAGCAACTGATTCTCCTGTACTGTAGAGTGTATGTTGATGGCTCATGTTCGCCATGCCCTTTTGAGTTTCTGCACTGTGCAACACCGGTCGATGACCAGCATCAGCGATGCATGCGTGCGTGATGCATTTGCTGATGTTGGGGTTTCCGACAAAATTCCAATCCAGCTTCTGCTGTGCTCTTTTGACCGGCTGGCAGGATGGTCGAGCCCGACCGAGCCTGTTCGTTCGCTCGGCGTACAGACCACTGTGCAGTGTGCTCGCAGCCGCTGGTTAACGCAGGCGCGAATGTTTTATTTTATACATACATACATACATACATACAAACATTCATACATACATACACAAACGGTGCAATGAATAATGTCGTCGACTCGTCGCTTTGCAGCGTCGTAACAGGGAAAGCCTGTAGTACTAATAACTGTAGTACATGAAGCACAATGATTGGATTTCTCGTGGTATAATAATTCTATCTGTCGGTTGCATTCTTTTTTTGTTTTGTTTTTTGAACGCATCAGATTGAGCGACAATGATGACAGGTGCAATGAAATATCCTGTTCGAGATTAGTCGAGTGGCAGAGCTTCACCAGAAATCTCAAAATTAAAAGGGACATTCTTGGCTTCTTACTACTCTTGCATTCTCAGCAGACAAAGCAAGATTTGCACGAGTTATTATCCAATCGCGTTGACTTGCAATTTGATCATACTGGCATCACTCATTGCACGCACGAATTGATGTTTGTGTTATACTTTACTACTACTCCATTAGGTGGCTATCACATTGGTGCTAACTCATTGGAGACACATCAATTGATGTTCCGCTATATTAGATTGCTAAGTCGTATTACGTCGTTCTGGCTGATAGTTTATAAAAAATATCAGCAATATTTACAAATAAAATTAGTTTCATTAATACTAACATTTAATATATTTTTGATAATATATTTATTTTATGTTAAAAATATTAGTATATTTTTATATAAACTTGAATCAAACATAAAAAAATTTTATTAGAAAAAAGTCAAAATGATTTATGACATAGAATGGAAGTGATAGTAAGTACGTATGTTCCCAAGTTGAGTGGATAAAGAAGAATCAACAATTGCACCACTTGATCTGTATATTAAATACAAAAATACTATATCTGTATAAGCTAATGAGAACCCCTCGAGACGGTAGACACGACATATAGTCTAATTCAACATCTGGATCTAACTGTATCGGCTGCTGTCTTCAGAGAGAAATCAGCCAATTTCTAGATAGATCTAGACATTGCTCTAGATTATATGCCGCATATGATAGATTAAGCAGTTTATAACATCGAAACTAGAGTATCATAATGATGGAAGCACTAACCCCGATGATACAAACCACTTGTAACAAGGAATTACCTTGTTCGGAGATCAAAGCCGATGCAGCTCGAGCAAGAGCAAGAACTTGTCGAAAGGAATACAATAAAAGGGTGGCGATACGCCGAAGTTGATTGATTGTGTGTTGTTGTTTTGATTACAAGCCCTCGGGTATTTATACCCGAATACATAATGAGTCCATGACGGACACAATTCCTATTACAGATTAGATTACAAAACAAACTGACATTGTCACGGAAGGAAACTAAACAAAATATCATAATTCAAAGATACAACTGCCGTTATAGGACATTATCCATAGATGATAATATCTTTAACGCACTTTAGAAACCGATTCCAATACTTTATCTTCAATCCTTCCTTTTGGAATTGACTTTACTTATATCTTCAATCGGAATCGGCTATCGGCTATCCTGGTCCGATTCGGGCTTAGCCGACGGGCTCCACAGTCGATTCGGACTCAGCCAACGCAGCCTCTGTTTCTCCGCAGATCACGCATCTCCTCCGATTTCGCTTCAATCTCTGCTTCAAACCCGGGGATTTGGTTACCAAATTTAGTCGTTAACACATGCCCCCCAAGTCCGCAATATGAAAATGTTGCGGATTTTGTGCAATCCGAATTCCAGGCGCAACCCTAGGTCGATTCTGTTTCGACCGTTATGAAGACTCTTCAAATAACACCTGTCGCCCGCCGAACAACTCACGCCGTCAACACAAGTCCACAACATCAAACGTCCTCGAGCTCTCCAGCGACCTCTCCGGCTCCCCCAAGCTCGCAGCGGCGATTTCTTCCTCCGGTGACCCCAAGCGTCCCAATGGCAACCTTCGCTGCTCCATCGGCTTCATCCCCCGCCGAGTTCCCTGAGGTATGCCCTAATCGGCTAAAACCCTTCTTTTTGCTTGTTCCCCTTTGTAAATCTGAATTCTAGGGTTAACAGTTCTGAAATCTGCATTTTTTTCGATTGTAGCATCTTGCTCACCAAGTAGTAATCCCTAGCCTGCTGTAAAATGAGAGATACTTCCTAGGGCCAATCGGCAATAAGGACCCCACTGAGTTTATAATAGCCAAAACCAAGAGGATGCCCTATAGGATGAGGAATCCAAACTTAAGTCATTGGGCAGGCACTTTCAAGTCGTGGCCATCAATGGACAAGTCTTGGCCGGCATGGTATAAGAGGATGCATCCGGCCAAGCAAAGCCACAGGGAAGAAGTTGGAATAGCCCAATGCCTTGCTCTATCTATAGCTGATATGGCAAAAGATGAACCCCTGATGTCGGTTGCCACCTACTTTTGGAACAACACCTGGAATGCCTTCGTCTTCCAACAGGGCCCAATGACCATTACCCTAGCTGATGTAGTTATGATAATCGGATTAGATGTCCTGTCATCGGCCAATCCCAACAGATTGGCAGGCAAAGGCCAATTTTCATTCAAAACTAAGGCCATAGGGGGTTGAAACGGCTTCGTGGCCATGAACATGAATGAAGGGCCGATCAGTGCCATAGAGCATGTCGCGTTCTTGATGATATGGCTGAAAAAGTTCTTCTTTTGCGGATCTAGCTGTGGGCCGACGACAAATTGGCAAGTGATAGCCGAAGCCTTGGTAGACAAGAAGAAGATTCCACTAGGCAAGTTTTTGCTCGGCTACTTGTATCAAACCCTAAACCAGGCTGTCTCAAAAATTGCCTCCAACACCAACATCAACAATGGGGGTCCCTGGTGGCTTCGCCAACTGTGGTTGGTGCTGATGACACAGAAGATAGCCGGTCGGCCATAATTGACTGAAGCATGTTCCCCCTGCTGGAGCCGATCGAAGATGAGGATGGGGGTGAAGTGACCACCAGAAGATGCTCGTGCTACGGCGAAGCCGCGGCCACACATATTGGATCCAAACAATCGGCTGACCTGCTGGACGAATGGTTTATGTCCTTATATGACGGATTTGCCAAGGACAACAGATGCTGGTATTTCTATAGGAACAGAGCACTCTTCGAGCTGCCGATCGAGTTGAACTTTGAAGAAGTCAATTCGGCTGATTACCCCAAGTGCCGAGAAATCTTCACCACAACACTCATACCATGCATCTTGACGACGGGAATCCATCAAGGCTGGAACGTAGTGAACACATGAGTTTTACTATCCAATCTCGGCTGCTAGGCAGTTTGGACTTGGGCAACTGCCCATCGGCTGTTATTATGCCGATAAGATTGAAACCCGAGGGGTGGTGACCGAGAAGCTAATCATGAACAAGCTAATGGAGATAGAAGGCCCACCTCTCGGCAGTATTGGCATCTTGGGGCTGTCCTATAAGAAGAGCACAACATATGACAAGTGGTGGGTAGAAATCAAGAGGCATCTGTTTCATCAACGGTCTTCCTCCTACATCACTACCTTGCTG
Organism: Oryza australiensis; assembly: GCA_019925245.2. Classification (NCBI taxonomy): domain Eukaryota; kingdom Viridiplantae; phylum Streptophyta; class Magnoliopsida; order Poales; family Poaceae; genus Oryza; species Oryza australiensis. The sequence continues at coordinate 7,802,093 of JAIFGZ020000116.1, read as the reverse complement.
CCGGACGAGATCCCCTCGGTAAGTTCTTGAACTTTGAACATTTTTCCTTCTTCAAATGACCGGCTTATCTTTGTTTGCTAACACTTGAATCTTTTTCTTCTCTGCAGATGACAGAAATGGACCCACCGACGGTGAGCAACTCCGGGGTTGCTATTGAATACCGTCTAGGTGTTCTACCAGGTGGCTGTGGATTGGCTCCGTCGGCAATCGGCTGGGAGGCGCCAAAGTTGAAGACCTTGTTATACGGGTAGACGCGCGAGCTGATAGCAAGGAAGAAGAGAGCCGCTCCCGCCACAAAGACATCGGCCACCCCCGTCAAAAAGCAGAAGAAGAAGAAGAAGAAGAAGAAGAAGAAGCCGACTGCACCGGCTCATATCCTCCCATCCATCGACCCAAGCATCAACGAACTCCTCAACAAAAGAGGTCATGGATGAGTAGATGTCCCAAGTCGTCGCGAAGGCGACCGAATCGAGTGAATCGAGCCACAACTCAGTAAGCCCGCCGACCGACGACTCGTCTCCTTCAAGCCCTCCTGCCAAGAAACGGCCGGTAAGTTCTTTTCTTGTCAAATTTGGCTCACCAACCCTGATCACCTCAATTCTTAACCAAAATTTCCTCTGTAGTTCAAAAGGCTAGCCGGTCGCACTCCCGTCCTGCTTCATCAGTAGACCTCTGACCCTGTCTTTCCTTTGTTCATTTTTCTCAGCCGATCGCAACTGACATTTGTCTTCTGTGCAGCCTCCTCGGTCTCCATCGGTTGCCCCCCATGTCTCGAGCGAGTGCACTCAGTCAGCTATGGGCAGCCACGACACTGACGAAGTTGCTGGGCCAACCAGCCAGCATACTGAGGAGGTGGCTGCTTCGGCCAGCAATTATGACGAGGAGGCCGCCGCTCCAACCAGCCCAACTGCCGAAGAAATAGTCGCCCCAGCTCCTACGGCAAGAGTAAGCCTTGTTCCTCTTTTCTTTTCAATCCTTGAATAATCGGCCGCTTTATTCTTCCTCTGACCCCTCCATCTTTCTTGCAGGCCCTAGCCGATTTGCTGTCATTTGATATCAAGGAGTTCCTCGATGATGAAGAAGCCGAAGCAACCAGTCCCGACAAGACCATAGCCGACAAACTCAAGAACAAGCTTCAAGACATCTGCAATCGGCTAGACATCAATGTAGATCGACTGTTCGTGTAGTGTGGATCAGCCAGGTCGCGGTTCTTCGAGATCGAGAGCCAACTCCTAAAGACCTGGCCAACAAGATCTCAGAGGTTGTTTACATCGACCAGCATCGGCCTAAGCTGGGGCGTGCGATGGAAAGAATGATAGAAAGGGTAACCCAGGCCGATTTGGCAGCTAGGATCGAGGCCACGGTAAAGAACGTGGAGGCTAAAAAAGTCAAGCTGAATGAACTAACGGCCGGTCCATCAACTTCACAGGCCCGGATTGCCGAACTTGAGCCCGAAGAAGCCGGCCTGCTACTGCAGCTAGAGCAATGCAGGACGAAGATTGCCGCAGAAAAGCAACTGCTAGCCGATCTGCCTAAGGCCATTGAAGATCAAAGGAGCAGATTGACGGCCACGATCAAGCACCTAAAAGAGTTGCACAAGACGGCTAAGGTGGTCCCTAGCTCCGAAGAGGAAGACTTGGTCGTAGTCAACAGAGTAAATGCTATCAAGAACACGGTGATCTCGGCTATAGACGAGTTCCTCGGAACGCAATAGGACTTATCTCTCGAAACTTGTATTATATTAACTCTGTGTATACAACTTTTGCAATTGGCTTGTTGGCTCTTAATAACATTCCCTTTGTCGATTCCCTTTTGTCGATTCAATTATGTTCAAGTTTCGAATGCCTTGAAAATTTTGAAAAAAATCTTCAAAAATTTGAAGTCTCTCGTCTGTGATTACTGAACTTGTGTTATATAATATGCCCCCTAATTTTGTCAATGACGTCCTTAGCATTGATAAAATTAGTAAACCAAATGACGTGTAGTTGTCGGCTAGGTTGAGCCGATGTAGAAAAAATTAGAGGGAAAAAACTTAGAGTAAAAACGTTCTAAAGGCGATGTATGTATTGGCAGAACACATCGGCTAACATGGATCAGCAACCTTAGCCGATTCACGAGTTGATCCAGACGCTGGGATAATATTTTTCAGATACTTGCCATTGAGAGCCCTCCCAAATTCTTCTCCGTCCAATCCTTCTAACATGTAGGCTCCCTTAGAGACGCATTTGTGAATCTTGAAAGGCCCTTCCTAGTTAGATGACCACTTGCCGAATATGTTATCCCTTGATCCAATTGGCAATATTAATTTCCAAACGAGCTCACCCTCTTCAAAAGACTTCGGCACAACTTTCTTGTTATAATGACGGGCTACTCGCTCCTTGTCTCTGGTCACTTTTTCCAAGGCGCGCATCCTTGATAGGACTAGGTCTTCTGATTCATCTACCATTAGATTATAATAATCATCGGCTGTTAGCTGGTCTTGCAGTTGAATTTGTCTCGAGCCGATGATATTTTCCCATGGCAGGACTGCTTCATGTCTGTAGACGAATTTATATGGAGGCACCTGGATTGATCCGTGGCAAGCCATCCGATAAGCCCACAGTGATTCGGCTAATCGGCTGTGTCATTGCTTCGGGTACTCAGCGATCTTTTTCTTTATCAGCTTGATCAAGCTTTTATTAGAAGCTTCTACTTGCCCGTTGGCCTGAGCATAGTGTGGCGGATAATTTAACAACTTGATCCCCATACCGTCGGCAAACTGGACAAACTCGTCAGAGACAAAGATAGATCCCTGCTTTGTAGTTATAGTTTGAGGGACGCCGAATCTGTATATGATGTGTTCCTTAACAAACTTGATTGTGTCCTCAAAGTCAACCTTTTTTAAGGGAATTGCTTCCACCCACTTGGTAAAATAATCGGTTGCCACCAATATAAACTTATGTCCTTTGCTTGAGGGTGGATTGATCTGGCCAATCATGTTGATTCCCCAACCTCTAAATGGTAAGGCTTGATAATTGGGTTAATAGCCGACACTAGCGCCCTCTGGATAGCTCTAAACTTTTGACAGTCTTGGCATCCCTTGTAGTACTTGAAACAATCTTCCAGCATAGTCAGCCAAAACTACCCTGTTCTCCGAAGTAGCCATTTCATCTTGTGAGCCGATTGATGTGTGCCACAAATCCTTTCATGCACTTCCCCGATAGCAACCTTGCTTGATTGGCACTGAGATATTTAAGTAGCACACCATCGATCGTCTGATAGTATAATTCTTCGTCAAGCAAAACATATCTCAAAGCCTTGTAGCGCAATTTCCTTGAAGCCGACTGGGAGGGATTTTGTAGGTAGGTCTAGACGTCAAATCTCCAGTCGTCGGTTGATATTGTGGCGATCTCCACTTCAATATCCTTTGTCATCGGCCTGTAGCCTGACCCCCCTGAGCTAGATCATTGGGTTCTGCGTTTTGTTCCCTGGTGATGTGCTTCAATGTCACTAGCCAAAAACCGTCTATCAATTCTCGGCACTTTTGATAGTAGACCATTAGCGTGTCGTTCTTGCACTCATATTCTCTTGATAACTGGCTGATGACCAACAGTGAATCTCTTATTATTTCGATGGCGTCAGCTTCAACTTCCTTGTGCAGTTGTAGCCCTTTTAGCACGGCTTCATACTCGGCTTGGTTGTTTGTGGCATGGGGCGTGATTGAAAAAGCAAACTCGGAGCTTGCCCCCCTTGGAGAAATTATTACTAAGCCGATGCCGTATCCATTGGTGCAAACCGAGCCATCAAAAGTTAAAGTCCAAGGCATGATATCCATTGAGCCGATTGAATCATCTCTGTGTTCCACTATGAAATCAGCTATAGCTTGTCCTTTTACTGCCTTGGGTGCCTGCTATCTCAGATGAAACTCCGTTAAGGCAAATATCCACTTCCCAACTCGTCCTTTTAGCACTGGAGCCGATAGCATGTACTTTACTACATCGGCTTTGCATACCACGGTGCACTCGTTGGATAATAAATAATGCCTCAGCTTTGTGCATGAAAAATACAAGCAAAGACATAATTTCTCCACTGATGAATACCTTGTTTCAGCGTCCAAAAGTCGTCGGCTGAGATAAAAGATAACATTTTTCTTTCCTTCGATCTCCTGAATCAAAACTGAGCCGATTGATCTTTCGTCGGCTGACAGATACAACTTGAATGACACCTCTTTTTTGGAGAAATTAAGACTGGAGGCGAGCTCAAGTAATTTTTTATAATATCCAAGGCCTTTTGTTGCTCTGGCCCCTAGGTGAATGCTTGATCGGCCTTCAGCAGAAGCAATGGTTTGAACGGCTCCATCTTTTCTGAAAGATTTGCGATGAATCGCCTGATGAAGTTGATTTTGCCGATCAAAGATTGCAACTCTTTCTTGCCTTTTGGAGGCTGGATCGTCTTGATGGCGTTGATACTTCTCTACGTGACTTCGACCCCCTTCTCATGAACAAGGAATCCCAAAAACGGTCCAGCCGATACGCCAAACGCACACTTAGTAGTGTTTATCTTCAGGCCATATTTTCTTATTCGCTCTAAAACTTGCCTTAGATCGGCTATATGGTCCTCTATCTCCCTGGATTTAACAACTGCATCATCAATGTAGATTTCCACCAGGGAGCCGATCAGGTCATGAAAGATGTAGTTCATGGCCCTCTGATATGTAGCTCCAGCATTCTTCAAACCGAACGTCATGACGACCCATTCATATAGGTCGATTGCTCCTGGGCATCTGAAAGCTGTCTTGTGGATGTATTCCTCGGCCATGAAGTTCTGATTGTAACCTGCATTGCCATCCATGAAGCTTACAATTTTGTGGCCAGAGGCAGCATCTACTAGCAAATTGGCTATGGGCATCGGGTATTCGTCCTTAGGGGTGGCCTTGTTTAAATCTCTGAAGTCGATACACACCCTAAGTTTGCCGTTCTTCTTCATCACTGGAACTATATTTGAAACCCATTCCGCATATCGGCAGGGTCGAATGAATCCAGCATAATATAGCCGAGTGATTTCGGCTTTGATCGCATCATACATATCGGCTTTAAACCTCCTGGGAGGCTGTTTGTATTACCGATGTCAAGGCTTTATAGGCAGCCGATGCACAACAACGGATGGGCTAAGACCAGCCATCTCGAAATACTCTCAAGCAAAATAATCTTTATATTCCTTTAATAAATCAATAAACTTGGACCTAAAATGAGAAGAAAATTTTTGCTAATATATGTTGGCCTAGGCCAATCTCCTGGACTTATATCAACCTCTTCTAGCTCGTCGGTCGACATAAAACCTTGCCCAAGTTTGCCGTCGTTGTCGTCCATGGTGTCCTCGTTGTAGACGCTCGAGCCCTCCACGACGTCTTCAAAGTAGTAATTGAGGTTCCTCGTCTTCAATGGGCTGTATATCAGAATCGAACACCTTTAAGAAAATTGGCTTTCCAGACTTTGTCAGACAGGCAATCAATACCATCGATTTTCCACAGTGGCAAAACGGTGCTAGCTACGTTCACTGACCTATCGGCTGGCACGATCTCTATCTTGTCGCCTTACCACTGGACTAAGCTTTGGTGCATTGTGGAAGGGATGCAATAGTTGGCGTGAATCCAGTCCCTCCCAAGTAGCAGGCTATATGACCCCTTCCCGTCGATGACGAAAAACGTAGTGGGCATGGTGTTGTTGCCGACGGTCAGTTCCACATTTAAAACTCCCTTGGCTTCTGAAGGGTTGCCGCCGAAGGTTTTGAGCACATGTTCGTCTTGATAAGATCTTCGACTCCTTTTTTCAGTTTCCTAAAAGTCACGTAGGGCATTAGGTTGACAACAACCCCTCCATCGACTAGCATTTTGGACATCGGCTTGCCATTGACGTATCCTTTGACATATAGTGGCTTCAAGTGCTGATTTTCGGTCCCCTCAGGTTTTTCAAAAATAGCTTGTTCTGGGGACAGGACCAGTCTAGCCAAGGTCTCCTCGACGTTATCTGCATCGGCCTCGGTAGCCTCAAACTTGGCTGGCAACACGAATACCATGTTGACCGATGCAGAAACTATTCCTTTTCCTTTGACCGTCCTTTTTGCTTGATCGGCTGGGCTCTCATCGGCTGGGGCGCTCTTCTTCTTGGAGCGCCACTGTTTCCTGCCCTGCCGATGTTGTTGATGCTGAATCATCTGTTGGACCTCTTCCTCCCCGCCCTTCGCTTTCCTCGGATTCTTCTTTTATGCATCTTGGTGAACAGTCGAGGGGCACCACTGCGGATTGGCCGATTGCTCCTCATCAACCTCTTCTTCTTCTTCGTCTTCGTCGTCGAAGAAGTCTTGATGGATCGGGCCCAGCCGATCATGCATGGGCAGCTGTCTTTGGTTAAGTTGTACTGCCCTAGGGACGAATCGGACAGGATTTTGCGTAGAGGGATCCCTGTATTCGTCCTCTCTAAACTCGCTGCACGCTATGCAGTCTTCGATCGTAGGCAGCCTCATGCCCGATTCCCAGCAGAATCGAAAGAATTCGCAGCGCCAATGCGGGTCGCAGTCACTGTGGCGTCGAACATAGCAATCCTACCCACTCAGGTACTCTCTGGTACGGCCTACCGCGCCGATCTTCTTCTTTCCTTTTTTGTCCTCATCGGAGGACATGTTGAGGTCTTCAATCTTGAATTTGAACTTTTGGAGGATAGCCCCAGATCTAGTCTGGGTAAAGGATTGTAGGTAATTACTCTACAGCTGCTCAACCATCTGTTTGTAGTCGGCTAGTTGTTCGGCCGACAATTGTTCCATCGTCACCGGGATGACGTTTTCCTCGTTGATCTCTGGGTTCTTGACGTTGACCATCGCATCGATCCTGCAAATCTGCAAACGGGTCCCACCAGGCATGCCGAAAAGCGTGTTGATGAGAAATTCGATTCCTACGCACTGGCCTGAGAGATTTGCTTTACTCTAGTGCAGGTCCAAGATGGTCGCCTTTGGTGAATTTAGGGTGTGCCAGTTGGTTTGATCCTGTAACCAACAAGAAAATATAGAATAGGCGTTAAGTTAATATTAGATACTACTGGATTGGCTGAAGACATCAATAAATATATAATTTATATCCCAAAGCATATTTATACTAAGTGATTGGGATAGATCGGTAGTATACCAAAACAGTATAAATCACTTAGGCTAAAGGCACATTAGGATGATAATTATCTGCATTGATAACCTAGCCGATGTTGCAGGTCTAATGTGAATCGGTTAGTACTCCGATACATTTTATAAAAAGATATTGATCTAACTTAAATGTACTAAACCTAGATCAATCGGCTATCAATGTAACTTGACAGATTGATACCGGCTTAAGGTATTTAAATAGATCGAGATGTTAATATAAAAGACGGTTTTAATATATCTAATAGCAATTAATACTAGAAGATAACTAAAACAGGTAAGGCCGGATGAAACCCCAGCACTGTCTCTAAAGATAAACATTAAACCGAACAGATCTTTATAGTTCTAAAAGTGACTTAACAGGTCGATTAGATGCAGCATTAAGTACAAAAAGAAATACTAGATCTGTATAAGCTAATGAGAACCCCTCGAGACAATAAACATGACACATAATCTAATTCAACCTCTGGATCTAACTCTATCGGTTGCTGTCTTCAGAGAGAAATCAGCCGATTGCGAGATAGATCTAGACATTGCTCTAGATTATATGCCGCATATGATAGATTAGGCAGTTTATAACATCAAAACTAGAGTATCATAATGATGAAAGCACTAACCCCGATAATACAAACCACTTGTAACAAGGAATTACCTTGTTCGGAGATCGAAGCCGATGCAGCCCGAGCAAGAGCAAGAACTTGTCGAAAGGAATACAATAAAAGGGTGGCAATGCGCCAAAGTTGATTGATTGTGTGTTGTTGTTTTGATTCCAAGCCCTCGAGTCTTATTTATACCCAGATACATAATGAGTCCGTGACGGACACAATTCCTATTACAGATTAGATTACAAAACAAACCGACATTGGCACGGAAGGAAACTAAACAAATATCCTAATTCAAAATACAATTACCATTATAGGACATTATCCATATATGACAATATCTTTAACGCACTTTAGAAACTGATTCCAATACTTTATCTTCGATCCTTCCTTTTGGAATTGGCTTTTCTTCTATCTTCAATCAAGATCGGCTCGGCTATCCTGGTCTGATTCGGGCTTAGCCAACGGGCTCCGCAGTCGATTCGGACTCAGCAGACACGGCCTCTGTTTCTCCGCAGATCGCGTATCTCCTCAGATTCTGCTTCAATCTCTGCTTCAAACCCAAGGATTTGGTTACCAAATTTAGTCGTTAACACCAACCCCCACTCCCAGATGTGACCACGGAAGATGTAGCCGACACCGACGCCGCCCCCACCGAGACCGGAGGAGCCGAGCTTTGAAGACGGAAGAAGAAGAGAGAAGCTGAAGAAGAATCCCTCTCGCCACCTTCCTTGTGGCCAAGCGGGCACTACGGCGGCGGCGAGGCAAAGGGATGGGAGGGAGGTGGCATGGTGATACGCGAGCTACGTTGCCCATGCCGTCCAAGAGAAGAGGTGGGGGCCCGAGATATTCTTTGTCTCTACAGTCACATGACCTGCTTGGTGTGAAGAAATTTAAAAATGGTGTGAAGAAATTTACTTTTTAGTCCTTCCAACAAAGGAGAAAAAGAAGCCATTGCATTTTACATTGTAGTACTCTTCCATCTCAAAATATAAAAATTTTTGGTTGGATAGACATCCTAGTATTACGAATGTGGACATATTCTATTAAAATTTATAATACTAAAATATGATTAATTCAAATAAAAATTTTTATATTTTGGATCGAAGAGAATATCACAGCATCAGCATTTAGCTGTTGGTCCAAGGTCCAAAATCCATATGGCCATGAGGCCAAGGCTGTTGGATCATGGACATGATAAACCGAAAGCTTATTGGGTTGGGGCACGTCGTCTCGACAACGGGTAGGCAGAAACGCCGAGAGGAGAAGGACGGGTCTTGGATTTTCCGAAGACAAGCAAAGTTCAGATAGATTGATAGCTTGTTCGTTCATACTTCTTTCTGTTTATACCCAAAATTAGCACCTAGAAATCGAGATAAAAAATTGCCAATGTTTAGAAAGTCTGCCAGTTTTCTTCGGGAAGGCCGGTCGACCGTCATGTATAGGCAGTCGAGGCCAGGGCCTTAGGCCGGTGACCGGTGGCATGTGGCCGTCGACCGGCGAGTCCCGAAACCAAGTTGAATTCGTCGGTACTCGGGTTTCCTTGCTCCATACGATATGTCTCGGGTTTTCAAAGGTGTCTACCCCAAATTGGATGTGGAGGAGGACCTATAGAAGGAAGACCAACCTCTATTTAAGGGTCAAGGTCGGTTCAATTGGCAACAGCACATACACAACATAAAATCAATCTAGTTTCTATTTTTAGCCAATTGAATCGTTTTTTTTACTTTTTTTTACATTAGTTCGTTCATCTTTGTCGATTTGCGCCGTAAATCGTTCGTCAATTGTGAGAGTGTGACACTTCTTTGTAAGTTTGTCTTGAAAACTTTTCATTTGTTCACGAGACGAGTGTTTATCTATCATTTTATCTAAATCGGCTTTGTTAGCCAGCTTTAATTTATAAAACTTATTTTGCTTTAATTCTTCGCTAGATCGAGGTGGTTAATAACTCTATATCACTACAAAATATTTAGATGTATTGATTGTGTTCGTATTCTTATAAAAAAATGTCAACACTTTCTTCTTTCTTTTGCTTTTTCGCCCGGGACGACACGAATTCGACGGATTCCCTGGTGTAGGAATAGTACGTGATGGTTGATGGTACGTACGGAACTCGAAACGGAGGCTGTTTAACCTCTTGTTGTTCTGAACAGGGATTACGGCGGAGCTTTCGATGTGATGAGACGCGATATGATTGTGCATGATATGGGTTGTGTCAGTCAGTCGCTGCAGGCATATCACTACTTTGACCTAGTACTGATGTTCTGGGCATCGATCCTTAACACGCGTAGCTGGTCAAATCAGTCGTAAGGAATGTGTCGGGTGTCTGTACGTGATCCGTATACACGGGACACGATGCTAATATTACTCCGTCCATTTCATTACAAATGCAATGACATTTATTTTATATTAAAATAAATATAATTTTATTATACTATTTACACATCAATCATATCACATTTAAATTTCTCCACATCCTATCCTCAACTACCCTATCATCTTTTTTCAAATAAAAAACATTTGTGCCATTTTCTTTCTCTCTTATTTTTTACTCATAGTGGGACAGAGAAAGTAATTTGAGAGAATGAAAAAGAGAAAAATTAAAAGATACTTAAAGAAATGTTTTTATGGTTAATTAAATATTAATTATTTTAAACTTAAAAATAGATTAATAATATAAAAATATAAAAAGAAACAAATTAATATGATTTTTTAAAATATATATATCAAAAGAATGCATCTTTTAGTAATTTAAAAATATACCCATGAAAAACAAGAATTTTTTTCTCCTTTGTCACTGAAAGAGACTTGGCCTAAATATGAATATAGTCTTAAGTTCAGATTCAAGATTCAAGATTCAAAATCTGAATATAGTCCAAGTCCAGATTCAAAACGGTGAGTTAGTTTGTTCTATGCAGATTACGTAATCAAGACCATCTCGTCGCGGAATGCACTAATTTCACCTTCGGATGAAAGTGCACCGGCCAGCCAGACATATTCCACCATCGAAAGAGAAGGGAGGGGGAACATCGGGCAACCTGTGCCTGTACCAGCCCTACCCCATTTTGAACAGGTTAGGTTGATCGACGGACCAGGAAGACCTGCGATCAGAAACGGGAAGCGTCAACGGGCCCCAGGTGATCTGCAAGCCAGACAACGTGATTTGCATGCACGATGAAGTGATTTGCAAGCAAGAAGGACGAGGTGAGCCTACGGATCATGGTCCGAGTCAAATCTGTTAGCCGGTCCTACATGATCAGAAAAAGTAATTCAAACAGATTACTTCCTCCATCCAATAATTTATTTTTAACTTTTTTTCATTTTGTAATTTATTTTTAACTTCTTTCATTTTGTCATTACATTGGAGTTAGAGTTTATGATTGGAGTTGGAATTTATGAGAGTAAAAAATAATTTTATTGAGAGTAAATAAAATAATAAATAATTGTATTAGGTATATGTGAAATAGATAACGATAGTACCTAATTAACGAGTACACCCAATACATGCATCATTTGGGCTATAATTATTGATTGAAATTTCAATTGAATGCTAAATACTAAAATACATTAGTTTTTTTTTAAATTATACTGGCTTACAATAAGAAATAGTCAATACCAATTTTAACTTGTTTCCAAATTAAACAGATAAAATATTGAATTAAAAACTCTTGTGCACAAATTTTTTATTAGAGCAAATTTTGTGAGACCTCATGAACATGGTCGAAGTTGCATAAAACATGAGTTATTATGACTGGTGACAAATAAACTTAATTATTGTGATTCTGAAGTTTCACAAAGCCTCTCATCCTTATGCATGTTCGGCAAACATTTACTTAAATTTAAAAATATAGTTTCTAAAACTTTTAGTTTTAGTTGTTGATTTATTGATTGAGGTTGTCGATTTAACTCTTCACTACTATATGTTGTCTCAAATATGCTCAAGTTAATTGAAATTTGAATAAAAGTCATGTTTTATGAAACATTTATATTATAAAGTTGTGGTTATGTGCCACGGCCATAATACCTGGTTTGTACAATTTTAACCATGAAAAAACGTGAGGTTTTGTAAAATTTAATCTTTTTTATTATTTCTAAAATTTTGAATTACGGTTTTTAGGATAACTAAAAGGGGTCCATATGCCATTAATAGTTGGAGTTTAATTTATGGGGTAATTGTGCTTTTCACCCTTTTGAAGGCTAACTTTATGTCCAGTGTTTCTCAACTTTTCTCTTACCTGCTTTTCAAAATAAAGTTGTTGTCTGACCCTATTATGTAAAGCCAAGTTACGGTTCAGGGCCAAAATATTGTTTATGTAATTGTTTATTTGTCTCTACTTTCTCGAAAATTTATTTATTTGGCCCAATTTGTGCATTTACTGTACATAGATTGTGTGATGAAAATTTTGACAGATCAGCGACATATTTGAGTTAGATCTGACAGATTTGTTAAAGTTCAATTATAACTTTATCAAATTTAAATATCAAATTTATTTGAACTTAGTACCTGCTGGATCGTTCGATCAGATTGAACCACCACCTATTTGAAACGATTTGGATCTCTTAAAATTTTTGAATATTACATAGATAGTCCCAAAGCTGGGTGCAAAACGTAAATATATAAAACATTAGCTAAGTTCCTGCTATACAGAGACTAAAAATGTTCTTTCTATCACCTTGATTGATGTAGTTATTTATGTTCAATAAAAACTTCCTTTACCGAAAAAAAAAGCTTGTTTCCTGCATACGCGGTCACAGGCTGTACCTATGCATTATATTTGTTAAGAGTACTTTGATCATTATTACCGATGTTTCATTTAGATCAATTTTTAATCAATGTTTTCATTTTGAATCTGGTATTTTTATTTTTTGACACTTTGAATCATACTTTACTATTTTATACATCTATATCTAATTTGTCATATGTCAAAGAATTGATGTTGAGAGAGTCAGGATGATCCAAAGTTTTAAAAAAAAGTTAACACAGTCTAAAGTGCAAAGATCGGTTAAATGGTGGTTTAAAGTACAACATCAATAATAAAAGTGGCCCAAACTGAGATTTACCGTTTTTCTTACAAAAATATGTACATTTACGGAGTACTAATGTAACTCTCTACGCTAATGTGCACTTGATATAGTTGATACTAGTGTAACGTACAATCCAAATACTAAAAAGGCCCAAGTCGCTTAGGTAACAGCGGCTGGAAAATATCGATTGAGCCCAGTTGCGGCAACACTGAACATCACGAGGTACCTTTCAGCAAGAGATCCCTATTTGGCCCACAGCTCTGTTATATTCTTGGCTCAGGACAGTATTGTCTAATTACAAATTACACAACTTGGACATGATGAGTTTGCACGATCTGAACTGAAATCATACCACTATACCAGTATAAGCAGGTTAGCAGCAGATAGATTATGCTTCCAAGTTCTAACAAAGTAGACTCTTTCATAACAACTGCTAACTTCTGAGTATGGCATAAAACCTCAAAGTAGCAACCAACATTTTCATAGGTTTCATGGCAAGCCTACATGCTACTAATAAGATCACCTAAAAGCTGACCTCGCATTATAACATCCCTACCACAGACGTGTAAACCATTAGTTCTTGCTTCTATGCAACATTCATGAAGAAAGAAAGAAAAGAAGCAGCAGCTAAAAACCTAGATATCCTTACGAATCCACCGAGAATTCATGCAGGAAGCTAACGCTACGCTACGCCGCAGCCGGCTTCGTGCTCCTCGAGGGTGTCCTCTTCGGGAGCTCCAGCTTCTGCAAGATGGCACTGTCCGACGAGTCCGAGCTGCTGCGCTCGCCGGACTGTGCTTTGCCTGTTGGCACCGTCGCCGTCTTCCCATGAGCCGCCTTCTTCGGCGTCGCGCCGGTGCCACCGCCTTTCGTCGCCTTGCCGTTGCTGCAATGGCTCTTGGCTGCGTCGTCTAGCTTGGTGGTGGTCTTGGCGGACAGGCTGAGATCTTCCACGGCCATGACGCCGTCCCACTCGTCCTCCGTGTTGGTGGTGGCGCCTGACCTCGAGCTCTCGTAGGAGCCGACGCAGATGCTGTCGGCTCGGATGGTAACTGCCGCAGAAGCCCTCGTTTGCTCATGGTAGAGCACCTGCACCACGGTCCTCAGTGGCAGCCGCTCGTTCTGCACGGCGTGAGCACATGCGTCCGGTGAGAGCTTCTTGCAGTCCATGAGGCTACACAGCTTCTTCTTGTCACTCTTTCCCAAGCTTGGGTGCTCCTGCTCATTTAAAAAAAAACAGTTGTTATACTTACAAAAACATTTTTTTACAACCATAAGAACAGAGGAATTTATATGAGTAATGCATGTGAAATAAATTCGTGAATTAAAAGCAAAAATGTCACGAACTGACAATGCATTAGGACTATGTGGTATATCAGTGTGCATGTCAGCATGTCTCATGAGAAGTGCATTTCGATTGGAAGTTAAAATTTGCAAGAGTACCTTCAGATACATGTCGATGGCACGGTATAGCCCATCATGAACTGGCCTTGAATGGACTGACATTGTCTCGGCTAGATGAATGAACTTCAAAATGGGTGTATTTGGATCCTTTGCAACCTCGGCAAGATACCCATCAACCACTTTAGCCACTTTAATCATGGATGCACTAGGTGCTTGGACATGACCGTCCACTTCACCACCATTGTGTTTCTGAGCATTCTTACTGTCTTGCCTGACAAATTCTTCTACTATACTGAGGATCATGTCAATGTCATAAACTGTGGTCTCCCCATCCACCGTAGGAATCAGAAGATCTGACACAGAAGCTTCATCTAGTTGCCGTCCGATGCGCTTCATAAGCTCTTTCCTGCACAGCTCTCCGCATTTCAGCAAATTTGTTGCTTTCAGTAGCTTTAAGAGGAAGCTGCATGACACTGATCCTTTCTCTGATGGCAACAAGCATGTGATGGTAACTAGCATTGCCCGAACTTTTGCGTCGCCATGGACCATCGAAACCTTACTTAAGGAAGGGAGCTTCTTGTATGTGTAGGCCTTGATTGCCTCCCCAATCACATCGTTGGGCACCATACTTTTTGTCTTGATTGCTGTTATGACTTGCTTGTAGGAATCAATGTCGAGATCTGCAAGATCCTCAACCCACCAATCATGAGGCACAAACTGCTGCTTCTTGACTCCATTCCATTCCAAATCAAGGCCATTCTCAGTTGGGAGCTTCTTGCGATTGTATGAATATGACCACTCAACCTTGGAGGTGTCAGTGGAGGCTTTCGAAGCAATGGATTCGATGCAGTGGCTAACCAGCTTAAGATCCTCTGACCAAGGTAAGTGAGCCTTTGTTGTACCAAGAACAATGATAGAATCCTTCCAACTCCGGAAAATGCTTGAGCCGAGGAAGACATCAACCTTGTAGATTAGATTACCCTTATCGACAGTTTCATGCATCTCCAAGTACTCTGCGGCGCAGCGGGCTGCAATAACATTGTAGGCATTGAGCGTGACAATCATGCCATAACAAAACTTGGCACATATCTCAAAAGCTTTTGCACCACCAGGAATGTCATGGATGTGAATCTCAATGTTTTCATCACCAGTAGTTGGGATCATCTTCTGAAAGCGAGCGCACTTGGACAGAAGTGGGAACTGCATGGGTGCAAAATGTAGATCGGAAAAGTATAAATTAAACATTGAAAGAACAAGGAAAAAAAGTAGAATAAAGTTAAATATTACTTAAGGTTTCAATAAACAGATAAACCACAAAAGAAGAAAAAAAATGGAAGCATTTGCTCTAGTTATAAGTGGTTCAGTATTTAGACAAGAGAATATGTTAGTAAGCAAATATCAAACCTTACATGAGGCCATTATCTTCTGAACCACAAGAAATTTCTATTGCAATAAGTTTTATGAAGGCGTTTCTCTGAAAAAAAAGCTGCATGAATGAAAAGGAAGGACATTTTTACCTTGTGAAGGTAAAACTTTGTAGTCCCTATGCGAACAGTGACATCGCTCACTAATTCAGTTGCCACAATGCTGCAAAGATGAACAGTTCTCATAAGTGATAAGTCAGGAGATGAAAAAAGAACAAGCAGCCTAAAGCATTTACTAATATCTTGGGCAGAAAAGACACCCTTTGCCTAAATGAACAGTAGACTTTGTTCATCTAGCACCTAGGCTATTTGGAATAAATGAACCTATAATGGGATCAAGAAATATAGTTTCTATTATAACAGTACTAAACCAAACAAGGAATAGTTCCTCTGTTATTTAACATTTGTAGGAGTATTTTTAAAGTTCTTAAAGATCATATAAAATATAAATGATGCATCACACTTTCATGGCCAACATTCATACGTTCAACAGTAGTACATTCAGAGAATAAGAACCGAAGAAAACTACCACCAGAAAAAAAAAACAGTTGACAAGTTAAGATCATGTACAAGAACAAGGGAAAGGAACTGAACAAGATAGGCGAGTAATCACCTGACTTCATTGCCATCATCCTGAAAAGTATCCGGGTTCGATCCAAGCTTCATGAACTTCATCTTGAAACAGGCAAAGAACAGATGCACGCGCTGATCTTAAATCTTCTCTCCCCCTGATCAACGCCCAAACACACAAACCACCACCAGCACCAATACTAACACAACAACGCTGCAACCAATCCAACAACTCCACTACTAGCCCATATTTGTCCACACAAGATGAACAGCAGCTAGTACCCAGGAGCAAACAAGTACAAGGAGCAGAACAACTTGCTGCACCCTGCTGGTGGATGTGGCTGAGACGACCGAATATTGCAACGTGCCCGGGAGATCGTTCGTACAACGGAAAACAAGAACAGATTACGAGATAGTAGCAGGTCCTGATGCAGCTAGCAGCTAGACAGCAGCAACAGCAGCACAGCACTCAAATTGCTGCTTCAAGCACACTCCAAGCTGAACCTACTTATGCGGGTTGATGCTGCTGCTATCGTAGGCAGTGAGGCAAGAACAGTGAGGAGCACAAGCACCTCAATGGAAGTAAACTACTCCTATTTGGAGAGAGAGAGATTGAGAGAGAGAGGAAGCAAGGAGCCAGGAGGGACAACACCCACAAAGCACAAAGCTGACACAACCCCACCTCCTCCTGCTGCTACCTGTTAATTGCTGCCTGTCCTTGCTGATCTGAGAGGCGATTAGTATAATTCCTTCTTCCTCCTCGCCCAACTTTGTTTTAATAAACCAAGAATCACGCAGGATCTTGTGTCCAATGCAGCACCGCTCTATAAACAACTAGTCCACATTCCTCTCCACCAACACTGTTCCCCAAGCAGGTGATATCTCTACTACAAATCTCTGCAGCAGCAACAACAACGGCAAAACACACAAGGGTCAGTATATTTTTTTTATCACACATTGGAGCAGGAGACACCGAGCATCTTTTATAATGCAAGATGTGGGAGGCAATGGAGAGACCAAGAACGGCCACTTGCTCTCAAGCTCTGGCTCCGTGCGTGCATGCTTGTGTGGGGAATCTTTTACTACCAATGTGCCAAGATCTCATAGTTTTTGTGCCGGAGCCTGAGATCGCGATGACACGAGGAGAAAGAGAAAGAGAAAGTATATACGTGAGATGTGATGAGCTAGAGAAATTAAAAAATAAAGAAAGTAAGGAGAATTAAAAACGAAGAGCACACAGCAACCGCGGCCACAATGTGACAGCCATGAGGGAGGAAGCATGTGGGAGGAGGCGGCATCGAGATTTTATAGCTAACACGGGGAAGGCAACAAAACAGGGTACGCAACAAGGCGCACACGAACAAAGGCAAAGCTAAAGGGCAGCATCAGCCATGACCGGGGAAAGAGGAACAGTGAGACCCACCCTCCTCTACTCTTCCTCCTCAACCCAAGAACTGGTCAGGAAGATGAGCGGCGCCTCCTCCTCCTCCTCCCGGACGCAGCCACGCAAGTGTGCGCATCCATCTGCCGTGTGCTTGCACATGTGCATGTCTCTCTTTATCTCTCTCTCTCTCTCCCTCCCTCTCACTCACCTTTGTGCGTGCATGCTTGTGAGAAAAGACGGTGTGCCAATTAACCTCAGTGGCCTTGCAGGTGTACTACGTCCTCCTCCAATGGCCGCACCCAGGAGGTCAGGAGCCGGGCCAGCGTGCCTCCTCGAGTGCCCACACAAAGCTCACCACGCGCACCCTCACAATGCAGTAGCGTTGCAGTGAGGTAGGACGAGAGCACAGACCAGGCTAGAAGGAGAGTCGCACAGAGAGAGAGAGAGAGAGAGAGAGAGAGAGAGAGAGAGAGAGAGAGATGGGAGGAGTAAGCTAGAGGCTTACCGCAAGAGGCCAAGAAGGGGCAAGGGGGCAGTGATGGTTGGATGGAAGGCTTTCCTGCCTCCTCTCCTCCGCCTTTGAGCTGCTTGCTTTTGGCGTTCGTTGGGCGGTGCAGGTGCAGGTGCAGCCACACTGTAGCGTTTATGCGCGGTCGCGGGGACGAGGACGACGCCGTCTTTCGCTGCCGCTTTCAAGAGGGGAATAGAAAGCTCTCTCGCCGCGGTCCTGGCTCTGCTGCTGCCGCTGCTCGTAGTAGGACAGATGGCCGGCGACGTGCGTGGCTCTCGATGCCTTTTCAGCCAAACTCTTCTCTTCCTCTCTGCTGCTTTTTTAGGTACGCGCGCAGCGTAATGTTTATGGCACAGTATGGGGTGATGGGGTGGGCCCACCTGTCCGTCTTTCCAGCTGCAGCCTCCGGGTCCGTGCGGGCGTGCGCTCGAATTAAAATTTAAAATATACATTATTTTTTTATCATAATTATTTCAAATATCACTTATGGTTTTTTTTCAAAATAACCAGATTATAGGGTTTTCTGCAAAATAGTTAGGCGGACAAAAATTTTAGATAAAAATACTACTTTCTTTATACGCTCGTGCGTTGCAACAGGTGAAATTGGAGCGCGACGCGGATGGAGACGGGAGGGAGGGGCGCAGGCACAGCACGGGTCGCCACGCGAGAGCTCTGAGCAGCGATGGGAGTGAGGGGCGTAGAAAGTCTTTTTTTCAGTCTTGAGCATTGGGACTCGGTTAATTTTATAAACACTTAAGAGTTTTCTATAAAATAATCAAGCGGGCAAAAATTTTAGGTAGAAATACTCTTTGAGTATTTATAATCTATAACTATCTATAAAACAAATATTATTTTCACCCAAAAATTTCGTCCGTCGGTTATTTTATAGAAAACTCTGAGTGTTTATAAAATTATCCCGATACCCAATGCTTGAAAAAAGAGGATTGGATGGAAAAAGACCTCTGCGCTCTCTCCCTCCCTGTGTCCCTTCCTCCTGTCCCATCCGCGTCGTGCCCCGCATCGCGCCTGTGCCCTCCTCCCGTCCCATCCACGCCGTGCCCTCCCCCCGTCGTCGCTCGAGCTCTCGCGTCGCCACCTAGACCTTCGCATTTCGCTGTTTTCCTCCGCCGTCTTTCTTGTCGGCTCGCCGCTCGGTCGACTCGAGAGGCGGACGCCCGAGTCGATAAAAATATAAATAGAAAATATTAAATTAAAATTATATAAGGCTTTAACTTTAAAATAATTATGATAAAATAAAATATTGTCCGTTACATTGGATGAACATATTTAATATATATATATTAATTCGTGTGCGGTCGTCATCGCCCTCTTCGGGCTTGGGCCAGGTAACGGACAGAAACCCGGCCTGACCCGGTCGGTTCTGCTCGAATTGGATTGGCCTTGGGCCTAAGGCTAAGTTCGGTAAAGCAACATGCAACTGTAATTTTCTCGATTCTCGAATTAAACTGTTCATTCTGTGCAAAGAAAATGTTCGATATAGAAGTTTCACCAATTAGTGGATCTGACCTGATGTTTCATAATAATGTATGTATGCATTATACAATACGTTCTTTTAAATCTTTCAACCTCAAGATCTTTAATTCTATTTTATTATAGTGATTTAAATGAATAGGTGATAATATTTTTTTAATCTTTGTATTAGTGGTAGTTGTGTTTTACATCTTAGAACGAAGAAAGTAACATATATATAATATTTAAATAAATATATTTTTTAAAAATTTATATTTTATAATGATAATTAATCATGTGATCCGTCCTTTTTTAAGCCGCCAAAGCAATCCAACCGAATTGCCGGAAATAATTCAGACTAAGTGTTGAGCCCGGAGAGATATTTGGGCCGGGCTTGGACTGCTCCATACTCATAGAGTACTCATATATATATAGTTAACGCAGATAATGAAACAAGTGCGGAAAAGGGAGCTGTGGTATTAGAAAACGGTAAGTACGTAGCAGTACAAGCTTACACATAATCTGGTCCTGGTCCTGTCCTGGTCCTGGTCCCAGATCGATTGCATAAAACCAGGCGCTCACATGAGAGTAAGGATAACAGTAAAGAAAAATAAAAAATATTCACATACAAGAAAATAAAACTATTTTGTAGCTAATTTATTATATATATTAGTTTTATAATAAATTTATTATATATGTTAGTTTTATAGTAAATTTAGAGTTAGTAGTGAGTTTTCTGGTTAAACTCGCTCTGACTAATCTTCGCCTCCGATCGATAAAGCTATCTCACCTTTTCGAGTTTTGCTACCCATGCGCCCCCCGGCCTCGCCCTCTCTTCCCCTATTTTTGACCGCCGGCGCCGAGCCGCCGAGACCGAGAGGCCGCCGTCTCGCGCACGCGTCGCCAACGACGAGAGGACGACGACCCGTGCCGTGCGACACCTACGCCCGCGGCTTGGACGGCCGTTTTGGGGCGCCGCGTCGTGCGCGTATTCTGCATTCGCGCGGTGAAGCTGTGAGCAGAAGTACTACGTTGGGACATGTCATGTCACTCACTGGTCACGCTCAATCTGGCACGCTAAGCCGTCACGCACGGTTTACGTTTTGATTTATTTCTAAATATTATATCTCGTCCATGTCACACGTCACAATACAAAATAAAAAAACTATAATATCTTTAATTTATCATTATAACTATTTTTTTAATCTACTTTTAATATATTTATTCTCTGATTTTATAAATTCTGGTGTAGTAATTATTAAAAATAAATTTATTTTGAAATAAATGAGAGAGGAAAAACTGATGATACCGTACTATTATTGACAGAGGGAGTACTCCTACGTGTTGGCCGTTGTAGTAGTGGAGTAGCACACGAAATTATTGACCGGGTTTCAGGTTCAACAGCTAGTGCTACACGGTCGCTACCGTGGCAGTGCTCGTCCTAGCCTGGTACAGGGGTAGGCGACTAGGCGTACATACAAGAGGGAGCAATGAGCATGGTGTAGGCTGCCGATGCGGCGGTAGATAGAAGGGAGGGAGGAGGGAGGGGGTGGGGTCCGTTATGTCCGTAGGCTGGTGGTATTTACTGCGTAGCGTGAGCGCGTGGGCGGTAACCTCATGATAGCCCTGAGGCGCGAGGCGGGTGCCTGTCTTTGGAGGCGTGCCCTTGCTCGCTCTGCCCGCGACAACCTATGATGATGTTGCGTTTCACGAAGCATTTCACCAGGGCGGGCTGCGTCTCGCGCGCACACATATTACACCACCACTTTTCCCTTCCCTTTTCTCTCTCTCTCTCACTCTCGGTCCACTCGCACGCATGCAGAGGAGGTGGAGGGAAGAATTACAGTGTGTTTCGTGGCGCTCCACCGCGCGGAGGCTCCGCTTGGTTGCCGATGCTTTGTGCTCCGTCCAGGTCGTGCCCATGACGTCGTCGCTGCTACTGCTAGCTACTCCTACTGTAGTACTAGTAGTACTTGGAGGACTAGTACTACGTGGTGGAGACCGACATTAGCTCCGACGTGCTGGATCTCCGCGGCGTCAATCATGTGTGTCCGCATGCTCTGATCCTACGGCAGGATCCGGGGGCCTTTCTTTGGGACAGGTTTACATCAAAATTTGGCACGAATGTGTAAGTTTGACGAGGCTATGTTTGGATAATTAGCTCTTGGGTTAATTTGAGGGTTAATTTTTAGCTCTTAAATTAGCTCTATAAAAATTAACCCCTTGAATAGTTTAAATCCAGGGCTAATTTAAGAGCTAATTTATCTTTAATTTGAGGATATTATTATCCTATTACATTGAACAAATGTACATGACTTGTGACATGAATACACAAAGTTAAATATATGAATAAATATATCCTTGCAGCAAATCCATAAACATCATAGAGATAACATGAGCAAATTAGCCCAAATAAATCACCCTTGGAGTGGCTAATTTTTTGAGGTGGGCTAATTCACTTTAGCCCCAAATTAACCCCTGTTTGGATCCTTGAGGGTTAATTGGGGAGGGGCTAAAATTTAACCCAGGGATCTAACAGGACCAAGGAACATCAAAACATTATATCAATAAATACTTGGCTTCTTGGCTTGTTTCAAAATAAATCAACTTTTATACCAAATAGGTCAGGTCAGATCTGATTTTCTATTTCCTGAAGACAACGTAACAATATTAACTTAAAAAATACCATTTATATCCTTATTCATTTGATCTACTTTCTCAATGGTTTTTGTTTTTTCATCCAGTTTTAGTTTTGTACATGTATCAAAACATGTGAAAGAAATTTTGACTAGATCAAACCTTCAGTCGATATATGGTTTAACAATCGGATCTATATCTACTATGTTATATCAGTTTTGATCGATGGGTTCGTATTATATTATTTCATTATAATATATGAGTTACATCGGTTCATACTTAAACTTGATCATTAGTTAAATCTCTTTTTATCAACTTCAATCTTATATTGTCTCGATTCGGTTTGATCTATCAAAATTATCTTTCATAAAGAATAATTTATTGATGATTATGTATAGTTTAGTTCTAGTCGATGATAGCACAAATCTCATTGTTCATCTGATTATTTAAATTTATATTAAATCTATAGTCGATTAATCAAAACCCTATCAACATCAGCTAGAATCGCTACATCACATCGCCCTATTGGTTAATTGGATTCTTTGGTATTGTACGATCTGTCTATCTATCTTGTTAATTGCAGGGTCAAACTAACTGGTATGCCCTGAACCCGATTGATAGGACCTGCACTAGAGCTAAGCAGATCTCTCGGGCCTTCGTGTGTCATGACAAATTTCACGTCAACAAATGCAAGACGCCGCCGATCCAGCCTCCCCTTTGCTTGCCACTCCCGCTGGTGTATGTAGCTTGTGGATGAGAGAGGAGAAAGAGGTTGTGTCTATGCAGCCACCATCCTCGTCGCGTCGTCACCGTTGCCAACCCGGTTGCTGAGGTCTGCCACCGTCGTGTCATTGTTGTCGACCCGTTGTCGGATTCACAGCCACAAGCCTCGGCGACGCTGGATCTGCCCATCGCAGCCTGGGCCCTACCACTCCCCCTTATCGTCACCAATACATCGTTGCCATTCCTTTTATGGAGCTGTCGTCACATGGCTGCTTCTACACGAGGAGGGGGGATTGTGAGAAGAGCTCTCCTTGGGCTCCGGTGAGAGAGAAAGAGAGAGAGGATAAGACATGAGTGGTGAGAAATCTGGGGATAGAGTCGATGTGTACTAAGGAACATTTTGAGTCGTTAGGGCTTATAAATATATTTTCTCTTTTTTAAAATGAAATCCTAATGGTGTAGTGAAAATAAGATCGGCAACTCCGGTTTTAAAAATCAGTGTAAATAAACAAACTTGATAAGAGTAGAGTCAAATTGATAGTTAGACTTTAGAATAAAGTCAAACAAACAAGGATTTATTCATTCTTCGGTTTTCTAAGATTAGGAGTAATGTAGCACTTTCCTCTGACGTCATACCCTCAATAGAATTATAGCATAGTTTATTGATTTGCTTTTAAATCATTCGTGCTCTTCATGAAAGAGAGAAGGTTATCTCTATGGGATCATAAAGGGTCTTTCCCATTCCAAAAGTTAGCTAATGAGGTGAGAGGCTCCCAACTTATATATTAGGACTTTTGCACTTCCACAACTAATATGAGACTATTCAATAATCTCCACCTTCACATATTGGTGTCCCTCTATCATTCACCGCCCATTCACCGTACACCGCCGACCCCTCGGGTATACGGCCCCCACATGCACCCACGGTTCATCAAGCCTTCATACTCGTGCTCATCGGGCCATAGATGTTAAATTAACCAAGCTTTGATACCAATTGTAGCATAGTAAAGGGCTTTTCTCATCCCAAAAGATAGCCAATGAGGTGAGGGGTTCCCCACTTATAGGGGTGGGCACCAAGAATCGCGAACCGAGAATCGAACCGAAAAATACCGAAACCAAAAATTTTGGTTCCTATTCGGTTCCTAGTTCTCAAAAACCGAATTTACCAAGGTAAATTCAGTTATATACCTCAGTAAACCAAAATTATCGAAGTACCAAAATTAATTTCATTGTGCTTGACTTGTGCATTTTTATATTATTGATGGCTCTATTGTGGATAACTATATTATGTATTTGTGGATTTCTACTCTTGTAGTTTTATGGTTTTTTATATGTATGATTTTATATGTTGAATTCTTGTCAAAATTGGCTATTGAATTTAATGTTACATTGTGATGTACTCTGTTCGGTACTTTCGGTAAATACCAAAACCAAACCGAATTTACCAAAACCGAATTTCCTCGGTATCGAATTTTTTTAGGAACCGATCGGTACCGTGTTTCTAAGGAACCAAATTTCTATAGGAACCGAAGAACCGAACCGATCGGTTCGGTAATACCGAACGCCCAGGCCTACCCACTTATATATTAGGACCATTATTCTTTCACAACTAATATGAAACTATTCAGCAATTTCCTTACGTGAATCAACAGTTCCTCACTAGTTTCGGGTATATCAGAACTTCCGATTGGCTGATCAAAACTTGCAGTCAGGCCAAAAGGTTGCTATAAGTGTAGGTTTTATCGGATGCCTCGGTGTCGATGTGTTCCAGCGTATGGCACATTTTCGTGCCAACTGTCATCAACACCAAAGTTCGGGAACCTCATAAACTTTTCTTCCTTAAGGCAGTAGCAGTGCGACACAAGGATTTGCCGAACCTCACATGCCACCTAAGCCAAGAACTGTGTTAGCTACATGCTTCATATTACAGGTTACTTATAGTGGGGTCCACCAGTACCACTTCTCTCACTTTTCATCTCCCCCCTCTCTCCTCTCTTCCTTTCCCCACCGACAAAGGAAGCTGAGGCGTCGGGCGAAGTGGCCCAAGCGGCGATGGTGTTGGGCGGAGTGGCCAGATTTAGCTTGGGGCTCGCCGACGCACTCCCCTCCTCTCCTTTCCTTAAGCAGTGGCGAGATTGGCGACGCAAGAGCGGGGGACAACGGGAGCTCGGCGACATGGATCAAGAGGCGTGGCCGCTTCACAACCTCTGCACCCAATCACCATGAGCGAGCTCCTGTCATCGTCGCCGGATGGAACAGTGAGCTCGAGGCGGATCTGGCTCGGACTGGGCGCACCTACTCCTCTTCCTTCTCCGGCGAGCTTTTCTGATGCAGATCAAAGTAGGCGGGAGCTTGGCAGCACAGATCAAGAGGCGTGGGCCGGCGATGGCACCACCATCGGGGTCAAGGTCGCCGCCGCTTCACCACCTCCGCACCCTTCTCTGACGAGTTTCTCGGCGCAAATCGAGCTTCTCTCTTCTTAATCCGAAGCCGATGGCGGCGAGCTCCAGGTTAGTCACCGTTCTTTCCTTCTCTCTCCTGCTTTGTGGCCATGGGTGAATGCGGTTTTTTATGACAAAAGTTGTTTTCTTCTCATAAAGTTCTCGTTATCAACCGAGGACGCTCGAATCCGGTGAATAGGGCTGGGCATTTTTTAACCGAAAAACCGAAAAAATCGAACCGCACCGAGCCGAACCGAAGTATGCGGTTTTTTTGTTTTTGGTCTCGATTTCGGTTTGTGGTGTTGCATAAAACCGAATAATTTGGTTCGGCTTCAGTTTTTGCTGTTCTAAAACCGAACACCCGAAAAAAAATGAACCCAACCCCATATCCTAATCTACCGCCCCGAGCCAAGTAGCGTGACAGCGTCCTTCCCCTCCCTCCTTGCGCCAGCCCCGGCCGGTGGGCCCCTCCCTTCGCGCCGCCCTGGCCACCTCCCTCCGCGTCGCCCCGACCACCTCCCTCCTCGTCGCCCCGGCCACCTCCCTCCACGTCAGCCTCGGCCGGCGGCCCCCTCTCTTCGCGCCGCCCCGACCACCTTTCTCTGCGCCGCCTCGACCATCTCCCTCCGTGCCAGCCCCCGCCGGCGACCCCCTCCCTCACTCCATCCCGGCACAGCGGCCCCACCCCTCCCCTCCTCGGTGTCGCCTGCCCGGTCCTCTACGCCACGGGCTAGGAAGCGACGGTGGCTAGGGGCCACCTCGCTGCCGCTTCGCCGTCGGCCACCTCGATGGAGCACACCTCTGCTGTTTCTTTTTTAAAAAAACCGAAAATCGAACCAAAAATAAACCCGAATTTTGTGGTTTCTAGTATTATACTACGAGAACCGATCGATTGTTTATTCGTGTCAAATCAAACTTTTGCGTAGAAAAATATCGAAACGAACCGGTGAAGACATGGGCCTCGACCCCCTCTCTCCTCCACGCACGCAATCTGCATACGTGGATAGACGTTTGCCACGTGTGTGTGCACTCCGAACGGCCTTACAATCAAGAGTGTGGTTGATTTTTCGACGGGAGCCGGATCGCAAAGGACGAATAATGCCAACACTGCGCCTTGCCTTTTCTTTCTCTTTCCACGGGGAGGATCCGAATCGCATCATGCTCAGGTATCCTGAATCTGGCGACCGGAGTACTAGTAGTGCGCATTGAAAGTTTGGCAAGAACCCTGAGTAGATCCATATGTTTTCTTGCACGGGAGAATCATGCACACCACGGAGTACACGGACACACACAAGCAGATGCAGCCCAGTCGTGGCAGTGTGACAGATACAGCCCAATGCCAGATTGCTCGTTTGCTCTCTCGGTGAGAGCAGAGCCGGGGGCCGTACCGACCAGAGGAGCGTCGGGATGGGAGTTCTCCCTGTGACGCTGGACGCGAGGGATCATCACATCACATCGCGTCGCGCCTTTCGCGGCGGCAAGCGAGGCATCGGCATCATGGCCTTGCGCACACACAAAACAGGGGCCTGCGACGGGTTGTGATCTGAGGAGGAAACTGAGGAAAGCGGTGGAGGTGGAGGCGCACTGCCTACTCCTATGCTTCTTCCGCGGTTCTGCATGGTGGCGTGACGCATCATGCGTGGTTCGCTCGGAGAAAGCGCGGATGGGCGGATGCACACCCAGACGAATAATTTTGGGTGGGCGAGTTGGTACTTGGTAGTACTGGTTGCCACCACCTGCAATAACGAGAGAGAGGGAGAGGTGCTTGGTACTAATGGTAATGGAAGGGCCTGTGCGCCAGGACTCATGGGCGACACGATGGATTGCTTGGGAAATGAGTAGGGAGATGTAAAAAAAAGGTACTCCCTATGTTAAAAAAAAAATCAAATTCTGGCTATGAACTTGACATGGTACTCTCCAGTTAAAAAAAATCAAATTCTGTCATGAATATATGAATCTGAACCCATGTTCAGATTTATAGCCAAGATTTTATTATTTTTAGATTGAGGGTGTACTTCTTACTCAACATGATCAATTATAAATCCCCGTACTATTTGATTTAACATGATCGTTGAAGATGAAATTTTGGTAGGACTAGCGGGCATTGTGGTTAGTTGATTTCTTGCTCATGTGAGCCAAATCTGAATCTGTTGCGGGATAACTCCTGAGCAGTCCTCTCAAGAACTCGAGGTGCAAGGATCATGAAGACCAAACAGCAGATCAATCGGTAGCCAAGGCCTCCCTGACTGCATCGTGAAGCTAGCCGCTAGCGTTGATCAATCGATAGCCAAGGCCCCCATGGCTATGAATATCATGGGCAGCCTCTGCATTTCGCAGCGCTACATGTATAAAGCATGGCAGTACTGTATTGCCATCATATGGTTTGATTGCGACTAGTCTTCCAATCAATTGCGTATCTCCAATTCAGAAGCAAGACGATTGCTCTGCATATACAAAAATTCAGACACAGATCGATCCACTAGCAAAATTGATGATCATGATGTATACTGCCATACTGGTGCTTTTCGTGTATGATTTACTGTTAGCAGCCTTGCAGATACGCATTGATCAGCCGTAGACGAGTAGACAAGGAGTACATGGGCAAGGGAAGAAGTGCATATCCTAGCTCACTTTGCAAGATGTAGACAAATAATCACACCCCTCGTACACCACTAGGCCAGGCTTGTCCAGTTCCTCCTCCTTGTAACAGGCACACCGCTGGCTAACTTGCCCCGTCAGAGCTATGTCACCTGGTCTTCTGACTAATCTTGGATAGCCTGTTTCGCACCAAACCTAACACATAGCAGAGTGTTAAAGAAGGTTTCACATTAAGCAAATTTGTTAAGCCAAAATGCTTTGTCTAGAGTTCAGACTTCAGAGTCTAGAACGTGGAGTAACCATAAAATAGACATAATTTTTTTAAGAAGCAACAAAACAGACAAATATTAGTTCAACTCGATCTATGGATGTCAAGCATCAACAAATTTAAGGCCTTACGGGCATAGCACTCCACCCAGGAAAGCCCGTTGTCCTTAGGTATAGAGAGTAGATATGTTCATATGTATATACTGCTGTCTCAGGGGGTGACAGTAGCACCAGCACTAGGATTTATCACATGTGGCTGGAATACCACCGCCAAGCACCCATCAAAGATATGGTTCCTACAGTAGGTAGGCAGGGACAACAGAAGTGCAGGGGAAAGATCCGAAAACAGTACCACATAGGCTCTGGTTTTCGAGCAATCTCAACAAGCCACACCAACTTGGTTTGCTCAAAAGAAAATAATTACTCCGTTGCTGATTTTCATTAATAACGTTGCTTCATATGCTTTTCTTTTGGCTGCAATAAATTTATCCATGGCTTCTTTTGTTGCCAGGTTGTTGAACGTTCGTAATTATATGGCCGGGATAGCAAGGTTGAATTATGGGGCAAGAACATAATCCTTGCTAATGCTCATGGAGATTGCAAGGATCCATCAGTAACTAGCCCAAAATGGGCTTGGGAAGATTAGTGCACAGAAGAATGATAAATCCTACAAAACAGTGCGCTACTGCCCTGCCAAGGGGTGAATGGCTGTATGGAGAATTGTAAGCATACTCCCATTGTGTAGCTTACATCGGTTTTTGTCAGTGACAAATTAGGAAAAATCACAGGTCAGTTTATTTTTTTCATGCGTGAATCTGACACTTGGTAATGCGAGGTTTAATTTCATCATTAATTTTTTCATGAGATGTTTTAATAAAAAAATCAAACTGAAAACAGCAGCAGTTAAAAAATCGATATTAAGGTACTTACTTCCCCACCCTCTTGCTGGCTCCATTTCGAATTACAGCTGGGTATTTTAGCTTCTTCACTCTTCTGCTTCTCAAGAAGCTGAGCACCTCTCTTTGCCTTCATCTCTATACCCTTGAGATATTTTGTAGGGTTACCTTCATTGTCGTAGTAGCGTCCAACGATTTTACCAGCAAATCTGCATTATGGGTTCATAGAAATATTAATTGTAAGACACATCATCTAGCAAGGTTTCTTTTACACGATCCACATTTTTCATGATAATTTTAGCGAGTTTCACATAGCATAGGAAACTAAGCTCTAACAGGACCAATACCACATAACATGATTTTAAAACATGGCAAATTTAAAGCATTCATCAGGATAGAGAGATCACATCAGAAGGAGAAATAACACCAATATTCAAGAGCATGAAGATGTCTTACATGAAGTCCTCGTATTGACAAGTAATCATATGAAATGGAAGTAACTTGACAAATCAATGAAGAAAGAAGCTCACATGTATCTATCGTAGTAAAATTTCCTCCAGTCAACAATGCTGTTTACCTGAAAGGAAGTTACAAACCAATAATACTTTTTTTACAAAACACATGCTCCTATAATACTGAATAATTCAGCAACAAGAAAACAGAAAAAAATAAAAAAAAAGCTTGGGCTTTTAAGCTACAGAAGTGGCTCATAATAGAGAAACCTCCAACATATGTCTGAATATTATCAGGAGATGTGTTGTCTTCAGTTTACTAAGTTTCCGGTTCCCACTAGTAGTTAAGTAAATACACATGAGATCAAGATGCTAATGACCTCTTCAACTGTTTACAATGTTTTGTTGATTCGCTATATCATTGTAATTATTTTGTACAGATTGTGAGGCAAGCTAGGCACACTAGTGACATGAATACATAAAATGAAAGGTTTAGTTACTAAGAACTTCCAAATTATAAGAAGGTTGGTAGCTGGTATGTGGAGCAAGAGGCCAAACTAATTGAAATTCACAATATTCATACGCTTCAACCATTTATCTATGGTCTTCTCTAACAATTTCTTTCTGATCATCTAGCTGTAAGCTTATAGAATTTTTCTTATAGATTCTTACAAGAATAATAAACTATGAGAACTGTGTTCTCTTGTTGTACCTCCATGCTAGATAAGCCCTGTAAAGAATCTGTCAACCCATCACCTGTTGAATTAGAAAAAAAAGGACATTCTCATGTAAGTCCATATGAACTTCTGTTTCCATGATGTCTTCATCTAACTTAGACGAATTCACATCTCGACAACCCTCAATAAAATTTTGAACATACTATGAAGGGAAAGATGCAAATGAATATCCTATAACATGAATTTCTGGCAGAAACTGAAATTTAGCGAGCTTCCAAGAACTTCAACAAGGAAAATATATCAAAGTTATGTATCCTACTCTTTCATCACATAGTTCATGCCTGAACAACTGCATTTTATCTATCCAAGCCAACTTTACAACTCCGAACCAAATCAATCTTAAATATGCTAAATTCACAAAATCAGTACACAGATTATTTTTGGCTCTTTTCATCTGCTTCATCATCGGTTCATCGCCAATATGTTATAATGTACCCTTCCTACTTCTGTTTTCATATGAAGATGTATGTTGTTGATGCTTTGCTGGAAGTGACAAAGGACCAACGAAGCAATGTTTTATGATGTCTGCAGTAAATAGTTATAATTCGATAAAGATCAGGGATTCCTAAATTTAGCTAAAATGGTCAACACAGCCAGTGCAATTTATTACTAATATTGTGCAATAAACAGTGGATATACATAATGATACAGTACGTGGCTTGTGGGTAATGTAAATGAACAATAACTATGTAAGTCTATTTCTAATAGATCCATACCCCCTTAAAAAAACACCAAATAGAAAATTCGGTGCAAGCCAAAAGGAATAAGATAGCAGATTTACCTGTAAAATTCCCAGAAACAAATGCTCGTGATGCATCCCTGTTATGGAAATGCTGTTTTAGTATCAGCAAGATGAGACAAGCGAATGCCTTAAAAGATAGTAACCTGCCAGCGAAGTGATGATAACCACCTCCAGGACCATAATTTGACTTTCCTTTTGTGACATCAAACACTGAGCTGCATTATATCAAACAAAAGGGAAAAATAAGCTCATAAATAGTCCGTGCAGTACAAACAGAATGCAACTAAATGAATCCATAATGCATAACAAAACTTAAACAGTGAACGAGCTTAAAAGAATTCACATTTACAACTGAACACAATAAGTTTCTATGATATGTACACACACACACACACACACTAAGATATTATAATCCACAAACAACAGAGGACAAACTTCAAATCATGGATTGCCACTTGAAGCCACTACAATAGTATACATATACATATATTTTTATAGAATTGCAGACATACGTGAGAGAAGTGTGAATACCCCAAAATCCCAAGTAATATGGGCAAGCTCTCGTCCGTTCCATTGTACATTGCTAACTCTTCCATGGTCCACAACCTCTGCCCAGTATAACACATGGAAGAAGAGAAAATGATGCTCAGTATATGATCAGATTTTACTGTTTACAATATCAAAACGAACATAACTAAAAGCCTAAAACAGATAGTAAATCTAGTATCTAACAGCAGTATAAGTTCAGTATACACCATACAGTTACAGCCTTGCGGGGCATTTGCTAAGGGCTTCGTCTAGTCCAGACTCTAGAGCACATCTGGTTTACAAGTTGCACTTTCACAGACTTGTGGTGAAATTAATGGAAACGGCTGATTTTTGCGGCGATCTCGGATCCGGACCAGTTGCAAGCACCAAGGCAGCTTCCGCATATTAGGTAACAGACGCAAGCACTATCTAATCTCACAGGAAAGTCAGTGGAAAATTGCGGGACAGTTAGGAAGTAGAGAACGCACCTGCTTCCTGAGGCGGTAGAGCTGGAGGATGACGGCGAGCAGCGCGGCGAGCAGGGCGAGGCCCAGGAGGAGCCGAGCGCCAAGCGCCATACCTCAAGCCCCGTGAGATCTACCAGCCGGTCAGTCCAGCCGCCGCCGCCGCCGCCTCACCGCTCTCCCAGTACCAGCCTGACGAACCCTCGACGAGGGCCTGAGACGCAACGGCGACGGCGTCGAGTTGGTTTACGGAGCTCGTCGGAGTGGAAGGGGACGGCCCGCGAAGGCAGTGAAGCGGGAGGATTAGTTGACTGGGCCGGGTCCGGGATCCACGCGACGGTGGTGCACTTTGGTTTTTATTATTCCGACGTACTAGTACTATCGTATAGTCAAACTTCTTCAACATTAACTTTCTTTAAAAAATACTAAAACTTCTTCAACATTGACTTGTATTTTGTACTGGCTTGTACCAGTCTAAAGTTAGATGAAAATACAATCCCATTTTATAGAGATTTTTCTTTATGATTTTAACAGAATCAATAGAATCATTATCAAACGAGTTATTTTAAGTCATTTTGTAACTGATTTTAAGAAAAAAATTTTAGTGATTTAGCAATTTTACATAGAGAGCGAGAATCACCATAAATCAAGAATCACCAGAAAATCAGTTTTTATCCAGAATCACCTGAAACTAATTTCTCCCAAAAATCACCTTAAATATTGTTTTAATTATTATTTTATTATATCGATTCTGATTCTCTTTATATTTTGATATTTCGATGAATCAAAGAATCACACAATCAAAAGTCCTACAAAACAGACCCTACCGTAAATTCTTCATGAGAAATAAACATATTCAGAATTTCAGGTAGAGAACAGTGGTCAAAGGTTTTCTTTTGTGTGTATTTCAATTCTTTTTTACTATTTCCATCGGATGCGGCTGCAAGGAATCACGTCAGGTTTAAATGTTCACTGCAATCATTTTACACCGGTACTGCGATAAATGTCCTAAAAAACAATGGGCAGAAACCTGAAAGCCTGGCCTACAGGTATAACCTCGCAACTCAATTGGCTACCGAACAAATTGGAAACGTGACCATGCTCAGTTGAACAAAACGGGCATGATGTGCGAGGCATGATCTGTTGCAAATGAGTCATGATTTTCTCCTACGCTTTGTAAGCTTCGGCACGGCACCTGAACCACGGCTTGCATTGCGTCCCTGCGATGAAGACGCCCCTCGGGCCTCTGTATTTGCATTCTCTGTGCCCTCTCCAGTCGCGGAATAGCTCATGCTTTTACCGCTTTCAGAAACCTCGTCAATACCCTCACAGGCATCACTTGTTCCATGCTCCATTTCTGCACCAGATTGATCAACTCCTGTATCTTGCTCATCACCCTCTTCCATGCAGAATCCACCTCCGGTGAAAAGGTAGTCTTTTGGTGCAGAGTCCGTATGGCAATCCTCGGGTAACTCAAAGCCTGAAGGATCTTCGTTATGCGTTTGATCGATGTTTAATTCACTCGTATCCTGATGGAGCAGATTAGATTGTGTGTCATGTCCAGCCTTGTGACCCATGTCCTCCCCCAAAGAACCTTGGCTCTGATTTTCATCGACTTGATGAATGGAAACATCATTATCATCAGCTTCCTGGCCATCTTCCACGTATGTAACCTGCTTACGCTTCCTATTTGACTGCAGAAACAATCAGCATGAAATAAATAAGGTTGCTCTCCAATGCAAATGTTACTGCTCTTCATGTGCAGATCAGGAGAAATGCATCTAAATAATTCTGATTCTCAAAGACACGCAAGGGTGATATGTTAGGACTAAAAACATATGCTAACCAGCTAGTAATAAATGGAAGCTAATTTTCTAGGCTAGAAAGGTTTAGATCACATCAAATTAGTGGGCAATATTACAATACGGAGACTTTCAATGACAGCATCAAAGAGATCATGAGAAAGAACCATACAATAAGAAGTGCAGAAAACCATAAGGAGCACTTACTCTGCGTAATGTCAATCCCTTTGATTCATAGTCGTTGGTATGTCTAATATGGGAATCCTCATCAGATGCTAAATTAGAGACTTCAGATTCTTCCTGATTTCCAATTATTCCATGTGCAGCATTCATGCTTCTTCGTCCTTTGCCTCTTGAACCACTAGAGGAGTTTGCAGTTCTTTTCTTACTGGCAGTGCTTTTGTCTGTAGTACGTTCACCTGCATCTGCCAAGCTATCAGCAATGTTATGGTCCTGATTTCCCGTGTTTCCAGGCCCAGGATCTTTGGTTCTTTGCCCTTTAGCCTTACCACGACCAGAGGATGTTCTCTCTTTCTTCTTGCTGGTGTCACTAGTACTGGGACTACCATGATCAAGTTCATCTGTGTCAGGAAAGCTTTTCCCTGTAATACCCTTGATAGCTTTCTTGATCCTTCTGCTACGAATTTTTGCAAATCTCTCATTGAATGAGTAAAATGCCTCCATGCGTAGTTGAGTCTGCACGTGTGTGACACATGAAACTGTAAAATTTAAACAAAACCCACTTTGCGTAGACTTAGGATCGCTGACATTCTGGTTAAATCATCCTACTCTTAGTTAAATGAAATCCAAGCAGAAAAGCATGCCTAATTTTCAAAAGGCAGAGATTCCTAAATGAAAAAAAACCCTTAAAGACAAGGAAACGAAAAAACTTACTACCTTTTTGACACATCTAAATGCAAATATTGCAGAGCATGGCAAACCAAAACCAGCTGATCCGAAAACAACATAATTAGAAGTGAAACGCTGACATCTTAACAGTTAATGTTCTCAAACCATAAAAGTAGGCAACTTACCAAAACTCATTTTTTCTAAGGGAACAGAATTCAATATTATGCATAAACATATTATCACATCAAACCATTCTAGAATAGGATAAATAATAATGACAGTTTTCCAAAGACCAACCTCGTGCTTATTATACTCTCTCAAAACAGGAATTAGCAGTTCATCAGCTTTTTCCTTGCTCCACCCAAACCTTTCCCAACATAATCTGAAGGAACTCAACATTAGATCTTCTGTTGTTGCGCCAAAGATAAAGAAATAGAGCATGTGTTCTTTTCGTAATCATAATCCTTAGTTTTGAAACAAAGGAACCCACCATAATTTGTGAAGAAAAAGATCAGAACAATTTGTCATATACAAGGTTATAAGGGGCTAAAAAGCACATTCCACATCATTCAAAAAACTGATTATAACATATCAGGCAGCTTAAAGTAACAGAACACTCTGCTTTCAGGTAAAACTTGTATTAGGGTTTTGCGCTCCACAGTACCAGTAGTCTGAACCGCTTAACGCCTACCAGAAAACAAGCTGGGTGATGGCATATGGGATATATTTTAGGTTTTTGAGCGGTTAATGCCACTGCCAGTTTATTGGACTACATTGTCAATCTGACTTATCATCACTTTCCAGCAACGAAAACATTGATGCTCTTAAAAAATGAATCAATACAAAAAATGCAGGGAAATGAAATGAACGATATTGCTTGCTCGTATTCATGAGAAAATAAGGTTATTCAAGAAAACTTACTTGCGCAGTAAGCCTGAATCTGGTCTTCCCCAGGCAAAAGGTTCTGTTGAATCATCAACTTGTGGACAGATATATGCGTTTATGACTGCTTCACTAGGAAAAGTAGAAGGAATATGCCAGTTCTTGCTCACATTCCTCTGATAATAAATGATAACAAGTGCAAAATAAATATTAGTAAAGCAGTATCTATAATCACCATGCAATCACAGCAATTGACAACTCATTCTATAAAGACAACATACTTACATGCTTACTCATAAATATTTCCTTGATGTGTTGGGTCTCATTAGAAGATTGGTTGTCATCAGAACCATTAGTGCATTCAGGCTCAAGGCTGTTTCCCTTTCTGTCTGAATGATTTCCGGCAGAATTTTTTTTCTTTGAGCTGCTAACACTTTCCATACCAAGTTTCCCCAGTAAAGTTGGATCTGGTGATTCAACCCATTCTCTGAACTTTTGGAGACCATCTTCCTCAGGAAAGGCGTGTGCAACTTCGATAGCATTCACAATGCCAATGCCACTGCATAATCAGTACATAAATAAATATACTGGACAAAACAGAAACTGAAATGGCATTTTTCCTTCAAAATAAGAAACTGAGATGGCATAATTAAAGCACAATGCTCTGTGTTCTTAATGAGTGAAAACATAACAAATTTTTCCAACAAAAACAGAGCATGCACTTGATCTCTGGAACAGCAAGTTTTTCAGTTCATAGTTCCTTTCAACGAAAAATGCAACTCAACAAGAAAAATGAAGTTCTGATCTTATTTTTATATAAATTCAACTGCAATAAAAAAATACAGGAGAGATATTCTTGTTAGCACATCACCTAATTCCTTCAGTGTAGTCACTCCCAAGAAGCATTGCCATACGTATTAATTGCTCTCTTGTTAGACCAAGCTCAGACTCAATATCCTGAAAACGTATTACAATATTAGCTCTGGAAACAGGGTCCAGCAAATACATGGACTTCCCACTCCTTCGGGTGGCAATGCAATGAAAATGGGAGTAAAATAGAAAGCAGAAAGAAAATTGACCTTCATTAAGTATGTTTCAACATATTTTCTATCGTCAAATATGTTCTTGTAAACATTCCTTGCACCAAACAGGAAAACATCTGAATCATCAGTAACAACTCCATCGACAAGGTTAGTCATTTCCATGTATGCACACTGAGCTTCAGCTTCCATAGGTGCAATTATATATGGCAAGCCAAACATTTGAAGCAATTCCTGTATAATGCAAAGACATCCATGTTAACATTTTGTACTGCTAAACAACACCATTTACTTCTAACTTCCACTGAATCTCAATTCTGAGATAAACCTTGCCTCAACTCAAAGGGAAAAGGTGATTGTATTCAAACCTGGCATTCAGCAAACATTTCACTGCTGACAGATTCTGCATGGCTTTCAAGCTTCCGCCTTTCATTTCCGAGATATACTTGTTCCTGTCTCAGAAGAGATAATTCCTTTTCTAGATTACTAGCTGATACACTATCTATACCAACATTATCGTTCAGTTTCGTATAGTTTATCTCAGATGTGGATAAGTCCATAGTTCTCTGGATAACATTTTCTTTTTGTGTGGCAGTGTCAGGAACCAGTTCATCCATCAAAAGGTCATTTTGGAGTGACCTCGAGGTTTCTCCAATATAAGAATTATCTATTTTACACTTTGAATTATCAGAATTCAAATTGTTTTGTGTCATAACTTTATTGTTATTGTTCTTAGGCCACTCAGGAGCTCTAGTTGAATGTAACATTGAATTGTGGTGCTGAACTTCTGAACCGTCAGGTGATTTCGCAGCACTACTACCGATGGTCATATTACATGGAGGGAGAGGATCCAACAAACAAGCTCTGTTCATATCAGCTTGCCCATCATTATTCTCTTGTTGAGTCTGATTCTCGTTTCCTTGTCCATCAACTACAAGCAATCCATGCACTGTATCATTCTCTTCAGAATTTATTTCCTCACCAATTTCATCAGCTGTCTTTCCTGCAGCTCCAGCTGGCTTAGGAACATCATCATAAGACTGCAAAGGTTTATCTCCAAAAGATGCCTGTAAATCTCCAGGGGTCACATTTTCATGTTCTTGCCTCTCAAAATCCTCTAAACTTCTTCTTATAGCTTCCTGAACAAGGGCATCTTCTTCTAGATCTCCTTTTGGCACTTTAGATTGATTATTTTCATTACTGGAAGGACCTCCAGGAACATCACAACCACCTTCTTCCCACTCTATCTCATCATCAGTACAGAAATTGTCCATCAGTGATGCTTGGTGATCCTTCTCATCAACTTGCATAGGAAGTATTTCATCTTCAAGTACACCTTCTTTTGAAATGCAATCAGAGCCATCAGTCTGTTCTGTACTTTTAGGCAATTGGTCATCTATAGCGAATAAGTTGGATGAAGTTCCAGAAGCTAAATGCAAGAAAATTTGGTCATCATTGTCCTTCACTTCTGTTTGATCGTCGACAAAGGATATCTCTATTGTTTCTTTGCTTCCATGATAAGAACCCCCAGAAATTTTGTCAGATCCTACTAGTGATGATGTGTGATGGTTATTGCTAGCAGTTTCATCAAAATCTTCACTAAGATGAAGAGAACTCCGCAGCCCATTACCTTCAAAAAGGTGTTCTGGAAAATCTGGAGGCTCTTCGTTGTTAGCTAATCCTTCAACTACACTGTCATGTCCTCTGTTTCTGACCTGCTCATGCTCTTTAATAAAATCCAAATTCCTTTGAATATCACGAGTCATACGAATTCCCATTGCTCTGACCCTACTAACTCTAATCCTTCCTCTTTCATCACGATATGTCTCAACATCAGGTCCAAAACTCCCCAAAGGCTCACTGTTTTTAGGCTTAGTTGAGCTAGAACTACTAGTGGGATTGGATTTGAAGACAGCAGGATTGATTTCCCTCTTTGATTTAATGCTATCGACAATATGCTCCTTTCCACCTCTTTGTGCTAATGTCCTGATTCAGAGAAGTACTATCAATATCTATATGGATTGGAATTTTAACAAGTGCAGCCCCTGAATGTGATGCACATTGGCATGCACAAAGTTAACAAATGACTCTATGTGAAGACTAGTACTTACTGTTTATCACCAGTGAATGATGATGAGAAAATGAACTCTCTGTTAGCTTCAGATGCTATTTTTGATGTTTGGACGCCTCCAACACCCTTGCCTGCAGCACCCCTCTGAACTTCATCTATCTCTCGCCGGAAAGCAACAGTTTTCAGGTATGACTGTATTTGGAGCTCTGAGAATTTTGCAGGTTCCTGCAATGAGTCAAATCATCACAAGGTGATACATGGTCCTAATTACTGAATATGGCACAGTTTATGTAAAAATATATAAAAAGGATGTACTGATAGAATTATAATGTGTTACTTCTAGCAAGACATAGTAATATTAGTGATATGTTTGATCATGCTGATAATCCAAAGAAGAAAGTCTATTACCTTTTTTATTTTCTGGTACTTCTGCCTGTTTTCAGCCATCACTCTCTCCCTCATCTAAACCAAACGTACAAGGAAATGTAAATATTCTCTTAAATTAGTCTGTGATTGTATACGGTTTAAGGTACCAAGGAGAAACATGAGAACCACTAGTTCAGTCTCTTCACCTGAACAAGAAGATCCAACTGCATTGATGGAGGGAGTGAAGCTAATACCGCAGGATCAATGTCACCTATTGTCATAGGCTGCAATTGCATTACAAAAACCAGTACCTTTTAATCAACTAATAAATTAAAAAAACAGTGGGTGCACTATAAAAAGATAGGGGCCATGTTATGTGAAACTGAAGAATAAGAAACTTAGATGGCACACTCAGTTTTCATCAAGCAAATAAAAGCTAGATACTTACAAAGATCATCTCTTCATCATCCTCGTCGTCATCCTCATTAACGCCAGCTGCTTCTTGCAATGGAACACTTGCAGTATGCTGTTTTCCTTTGCCAGTCAAATTTGCCTCTTCCTCTGCAGCAAGTGATGCGGCCAGCCTTAAAACATCAAATAAAACAGCAACTTAATGATCTTAACAAGCAAGAAGTATGTGGAACAATGGAAGCTATACGGAGGCACACACAGTTCATCCAGTTTCTCCTGGTCGATTGGTGCTACAGTCCCCTCACTGTTTTCGCCATCACCATTTTTGTTTTGCTCTCCATTTGTTTTCTCAATTTCTTCCATTTTACTGCTCTCAACTTGCTTGCCTTTCTTGTCATGCTTAGCCCTGTCACTTTTGATTTGTGCTGCCAATTCTTCAAGCTTCCTAGCCTTGAGCTGGAACCACAGGCTCAAAATAATTATATCTTGCTCTCGGCTTGCTCAACAAACTTACAAGACTAGGACAACTAAAAATGTCATACCATCAGTAAACGAGTGGTGATAAGAAAATTTCAGGATGACAATGCCTATTTATGAACATGGAGTATGGATTACTCAGGAAAAGAAACTAGAGGAAACAGGAGAAAATATTACCACAAATTTTGATAGCCTAGATAACTCTCCTTTATGTCCAGTACATACACCTTTAGGCAGTTAGGCCCATTTGGAACTTGGGAAAATCTCCCAATTCCTTCATAAATTGAATAGTAGAATTCCTGCACTCCATATGGGGGGCCCTTAAGGTAAGTTGTTTAGTGTAACGTGTATCAATCTAATAACAGGATGGTCACAACGGTACAGCCCAATAAGAAAGAAGCTGGTGGGATAAATTGGCTTCCTACTTCTGATAAATGCTGAAACAAAATTAACCCTGAGAAACATGTATGTTACGCGTTTTTCCCCAGAAATGCAAGGAAACATCCTCCGGAAGTAGTTTTTCTCCAGAAAAGTAATAAATGGACCTGAGTAGAGCACTTCTTCACATGACATGATCAAGCATATCTGGTTCTCATGTTGTACTGGTACTAAAATAGAGTGTATCGTGCAAATTCTCTGGTCACCACTCATCACTAGCGCAGGATTAGGAATAAAACTTCCTACAAATCAGCAATCATCCCTACAATATCAATGGGGAGGATACCTAAAATACGCTGCGCCCAGAGAGTAATGGAGAGAGAGGCCACTTACATGGGAGAGCAGGAGCTTCTCGGCGGTCTTCCGGACCTTGGCCTGGGCGGCGTCGCGGTGGCGGCGGCGGGCGGCCAGCGTGCGCCGCTTGAGGGCCGGGGTGGCGCCGTCGAAGACGAAGACCGGGCGCGCGCGGAGGAAGAGGAGCTTGCAGATGCGGCGGAGGAACCCGAGGAGGTGGGCGTCGCGGATCATGTCGCCCTTGTCGTCCCGCATCGCCCGCATGAACTGCACCATCCAGATGCTCGCGTCCACTGCCAGCCGCTTCCCCGCCAGGGTCTCCACCGACACGCGCCGCCCCACGGGAGCCAGCAGCTCCCACAGCCCGTGCACTCCCATATTCCCCCCGCCGCTGGGACGGATGCCGGCGACCGCTCCGCCTCCGCCGCCGCTGTCGCTGTCGCCGTCGCCGGAGGCCCAGAGCGCGGGAGTGACGCGACGCCGAGGAGCCGGACGGAGTTGCGATTACTTGCAGTTTTTTTTTCTTCTTTTTGGAGAAGAGATTGTGAGGAAAAAGGTCAATGGCAGAATGGCGGTTCGGTCATTGCAGTCTGGGCTACGGGCCTACGGCCCGTATGGGTAATGGGCTCAATTTAGGATTTTGGGCCGCTTAGGTAGTTGGCCCAAGTCGATTGGAGCACAACCGCACAACTCGATTGGGCTTTGCGCATTGCCGGAGTTCCGGCGCCACCCGCCCGTCGCCGTCGGTGGAGGCATCCCTGATCCCTCGCCATGGCCCTTCGAGAAAATGATATCCCCACCACGATCTCCGATTCAGCCTGTGAACTTTGAGTCCGCGAGACCGATCTCATCTACCTCTTCTCCTCCCTATTGAGGCATGATCGATCCGTCGATGGATGGCTCTCTCCTCTGCGGCGGAGACATTAGCGGCGGTGCTCCGCCGGGCCAGATCCCAGTTCATGACCCGCCAGGGCCAAAAACGTCAAAGCAGCCTGATTGCAGGTAAGACCTATACATATAGTGCATGTATCAGTATCACACATTCGTATTGGATTACACGGCAGATCAAGCAGGAATCTTCAGATGATGCAGCTAAGCTGGAGTGTGCTAACAACTTTCTATTTTCCTGCTATGGATGAGTTGGTAGTGGAGGCCAAGTGGGCCGCCCGGCACGGGCACGGCCGCGGCACGGCCGCACGGCACGGCCGCGCGCACGGCCGGTCACGGCACGGCCACCGTGACGGGCCGTGCCGTGCCGCCCGCGTGCTCCGCCCTGCCCAAGCACGGCCCACGGAGGCCGGGCCGTGCCCGTGCGCACGACACGAATTTGGCCGTGGGCCGTGGCGAGCCCACGGCCCATAAGGCACGTCCGAATTTAAAAAAATAGAGAAAATATGAAAAAATAGAAAAAAATATACAACCATATTATTTCTATATATAAAAATTAAAAATGTAAATAAAGGATAAAAAATAAAATAATGATGTATTTGTCACGTTAAAAATATGAAAAAAAATATATTCGTCATCTATTTTTCATATTAAAATTATTAAAATAAATATTGACACCTACTATATGTTAAAAATAGTAGTGATCTTTATTGATGTTTATATCATTATATGATACAATGATACATGCTGTCTCGTTAAAAACTTTGTCATGTAAAAACTTATAGGGAAAACTGAGAAAACCATGACAAAGAAAAGAGTACAGCGCAAAGATCACAACTACTTCTAACAAAGTAGAGGATCTAAGTAGAGGTTCTCGAACTGGGCGGCCAATTCTTGGATCTCAGCAGTGTATTGGGCATGTTGTATAGCTAGCTCCTAGTCTTTAACGCTTAGTAGCATTTCGACGTGGTCGCTGCTCAGAGTTGTCCTCCTTTCTTCGACGATTCGACCGCAAAGGCTGAAGGCCGATTCGGAGGATACTGTTGACACGGGTACCGTCAACACATCCCGTGCCAATTTTGAAAGCACGGGATATGCCATCTTGTGGTCATTCCACCATCCGAGGACGTTGAAATCTTGTGCTTCATGCCTGATGGCGTCGCTGTCCACATAACTTGACAACTCTTCGGCAACACCGTGTGAAGTGACGTCTCCACTTCCATGACGAACCGCCACCCCCTTGGCTTGAAGATGAGCCACCCCAAATTCTACCCCACTATATCTTCTTCTTACCCGTAGTGGGGATAGGGGTCTCTTGGCGAACTCCCGAAACTTTAGTTCATACTTTCCAAAAACTTCATATAGTTTACTCCTAACCTCGGATAAAATGAACTATAATCTACACCTATAGTATCTCCAATAAGTGATAAAATAGTGGAGAATCCCCTTAATTTACCCCTAGGATCTAATATGAAAGCAAAAGCATACAACATAGGTATATTTTTCCAATATTTTAAATATTTTTGTTTCATGTGAAAGACAGGTTGGGCTAGAATTTCATCATTTTCATATTCTTTTAACAACGTGGCAATCTCGAGAATATTGTGTAAAATTAAATTGGCAGTTGGATAGTAAACTTGGGACAGAGTAAGAGTAGAGTCATAAAAAGTTTCAATAAATTGGTAATATCTTTGGACAATTGCCCACACGTGCTCACTCGCATTGGCCCACCGTCATCGTTTCTTGGGCCATTACGTGACTGGACAAAATCAGTTAGTAATTCACTATAAGGTAACACAACTTTTAACATTAAATAGGTTGCATTGCACCGATGCTCAGTATCGGTGGCAAACTTACGTGCTTTCTTACCGCGCATGGCAAAACCTCTTCCATGCAAAATCCGCGGGTTAGAAGCGTTAACCACGCGATTGCTTGACGAACAGCGTCAATGTGAACACTTACTCTCTTCATCCCAGTCTTAACAATCAGATTTATTATATGACAAGCACAATGCTGATGAAGTAGAAAAGACTGCGCATAAACACAAAATAAAGGTTGCAATATTTTCATTGCCCTAGAATTAGCGATGCATTATCTAGTGTAACAGAAATATTTTATCTCGCAAGATTATATTCATTAATTACCTCCCTAATTCTTTCGGCTATGTTTTCACCGTGTGTGACACATCTATTAACCTGGAGGCCTAGAACTCTTTTTTGCAACTCCCAATCATCATTAACAAAATGAACAACTACGCTAAGGTAATCCTCCCTAGCTCCACCGCTCCATATATCGAGGTAACACTAACGAGAAAGTGCATGTACTAAATAGTTCCTTAAGTGTATTACTACCCTTCTCATAAAAATTTTCTAAATCTCGGGTTGTTGTTTGTCTACTAACCGCTTTGAATCTAGGATTATGCGATTGCTGAACGTATTCTTCGAAAGCAGAGACTCCCAAAGTTCAAGGGTAAATCTTGTCCGGTGATTAACCTGACAAGATTTTCCCGAGCTACCATGGGATCGTACTCCCGCTACGTACCGTACCGTCCGGGTTTAGCATCGGTTGTTCGTCGCAATTGTATTCCTTGCTTCCTTGCACACGCCTCCGCATGACGCTTTAGGTGTCCGTACCACCGAAGATCGTGCATAAAGTATTCCTACAAATTCTACATCTAGCTTGTGTTACCTTCCTCCCGTCGGGGCCGGTCACTTTCACCTCATCAAAGTGCTGCCACACACCGGAGGTTCTCGATCTTTTCAAGCCGGTGTGTGTTGAAACACTTCCGCTCGCGGATCCCGAATATCCTTCCGGCGCCGCCGCCGTCGGCACCTGGCTTCCTCCTCCACGCTTGGTGGAGTTGGAGCCGATCCGA
This sequence comes from Oryza australiensis, assembly GCA_019925245.2. Classification (NCBI taxonomy): domain Eukaryota; kingdom Viridiplantae; phylum Streptophyta; class Magnoliopsida; order Poales; family Poaceae; genus Oryza; species Oryza australiensis. Next base: position 7,757,661 of record JAIFGZ020000116.1, on the reverse strand, counting down.
GGCATCGTCAAACCCCGACATGTAATTGGGGTCGAAATCACCCAAAGTGAACGACGCGCGATATGGATAGTTCGGATCCATTCGCAATTTTAATCCAAAATAAACAAAATTTAGATATTTATTAAATACACAAACAAAATACAAATAATACATACATATGAATATCGCTTACATCTTTCGAACCGAAGCACTTCACACCTCTGCAATCAAACTAATTAACTACGAAACTAATTTTGACTTTTGACAAAATTTGAGCAAATTTTGTCAAAACCAACAAATTAGAGCACAAGAGAGCACTTGAGACTTGAGAGCACAAAATGAGATGTTTGGGGTGAGGAGAAATGGCTGGGGTGGATGCCCTATTTATAGGACAAAATTTACAATTTTTTGGAATTTTTTTGGTTTTTTTGATTTTTTGGCCTCCAACGGCTATTTTCAAATTATAGCCGTTATATAGCCGTTGGGACACGTGGCACGACGTGATTCGCCGGTTCAAACCATCCCGCGCGTGCCTCTTCCCTGCCTGCCACGTGTCGCGACGCCATTGGACCCCCGCAGCCGTGCCGTGCCGCCGTGGGCCGTGCCGTGTCCGGCCGGCACGGAGCAGCACCGTGCCGTGCCGTGCCGGCCGCGGGCTCGCGGCCGGCCTGGCACGGCACGATCCATCGTGCCGTGCCGGCACGGCCCATCACGAGCCGGGACGGTGCACAATACCGTCGTGCCCGGGCCGGCACGTCTCGGCCCGGCCCGTTTGGCCAGCACTATGAGTTGGTTGACTTGGTTCCTAGTTACATGAGCTGTGACATCTAGTTGTTGTATGTATGCTGGTTCATGTACATCTATATGTAACTATGGTGACATACATCACTATATCTTCTCTTTCTTATTTGAACCTAACCAGAAAGAAACAAATGCTCGTTCATAATTGCTGAGAATAACGAATCACAACTGAAACTTGATACTCTTTTTGCTTTTATTTTTTCGAGCAACTGTTGATAAAAGTCTAGCTATTATCCTTTTTATATCTGAAATTGATATTTGTTATTACTGAAGCGCACGTACGTAGTCACCTCCTACTTCTGCTGTAGTTCTCATCTTGTCTTTAGGAGCTGAATAGGTTATTCTGGATTCCTAGAAAATTGGTTTTGCAATTGATGCAAATATCCAATCCGTATTTTCAAGTTTTTCCATGATAATAGAGTTCATTTTCTTCAGCTAATGGTCCTGCACCCTTGTTGAATATCGGCTTTTGTCCTACTAGTTGGATCTATGATAGAGCACTTTCTTCTTCATTTATATAAGACGATCTCTCTTTTAATTAACACATCTTTTGTAATCTAAGATTTGGTGATGTTATGATTAGCTGACGTTGTGCTAGTTATAGTTGATTGAGATGCTAAATGTCACTTAACATGTTTTCTGTATGCTAGTCTCTCAGGTGAGGAATGATTCCTATCCAGTAGCCAAGGGAAGTTCTTTCATAGTGAAATTTCTATTTGGGGCTGTACCTTTTCTATGAAACAGCAGCTATTGCAGTATAGAGTGTAATCTCGTGTTTAATCTGTATAAGTGTCGAAACTTGGTTTCGGCAATATATTTTATGGGGTCGCAGTCGAGATCGCCAAGCACGATGGGTTAGGAGAAGAAGAAGATTTAGACAGGTTCAGGCCCTCTCGAGAGGTAATACCCTACTCCTGTTTCGGTGGATTCGATCCGCCGAGTGTCTTTATTGATCTCGTGATCTAAAGCTCTCGCTTATGAAGTTGAATCTCAGATCTAGTGTTGGAATAATCTGATCTCCTATCGGAATATCCCTCAAGGGACGCCCCTTACCCCCCTTATATAGTCTTGGGAGGAAGGGTTTACAAATCGGAAACCCTATCTTACTCTAAGTAGGTTTCCTCAATCTTACCAAACCGTGACTATAGGCCGATTGCCTTATCTCTATCGGCAACCGTAACACCTAAGTCAAGTTCGGCTTACAGATATAGCGGCGCAATCTATCCCTACCTCCACGGATAAGCTTGCCATGTGGATACCCGATTGCCACAATCTCCACAAGAGCCCCCGAGTCCTTTTCGTCGACGAGACAACTCGGCTTAGACCAAAGCAAGACTCAACCAAAAAATCTCTTTGACCGAGTGCTTTTGGCGCCGAGTGATTCCATCATCTCTGCCGAATCTTCCCGAGTGGCTCCAAAGACTGTGAAGGGCTGGAAAATTTATATATAAAAATTCTCAAAAATAAATATCTAGGTGCATCTCCGATGCACCTAATTATAGGTGTAGCTCCCGACTATGTGGTTAGTCAAAAATAGACTAAGCATATAGTCAAGAACTATATAAAAATTATTCTCATGTAGATGCCTAGCTCATGCTAAAGCAATCATAGAAATCTCATTACTCGGCAAGTTCATGCTCAACGAGTGAATTTGCCCGAGTCATCTCGAACAAATAATTCAATAATCCCTCATGGGTAAAAAGCACTCGAAACTCTTGCTCAACCGAGTGGATTCGCCCGAGTAATCTCGGAATAATAACTCAATCAACCCTAGCGGGTAAAAAGCACTCGGTAAGCTCATGCTTATCCGAGTAGATCTCGCCCGAGTCATCCCTAACAAAAACTTTAATCATCCCTCATGGGAAAATAAATTCTTTCAATCATATGAAAAATATGACCAAGTTATTAAACAAATTTTTGCCATAATACTGGTCTCAATCTTATAAAGATCTTCACCAAGGTGGAAAACAAACAAAGATCGGTAAGATTACCCGACCAAATGCCGAAAAACCAAACGCCCTTGTTCACCAAGGCGGCTATAAAAACTCTGCTGTTGGTCACCTTCCAAATTGCATCGTGTCGGCTTCTCATGAAGTCGACAAACCGCGGTATGGAAGGATCTTTAAAGGTATTGGGCACTCGGACACGCGCATATTGCCGTGGCAAATCGCTTAAGCTCATCCGCTTAAGTCCCTAAGGACACGTATCGGACCACACCTTAGCCGGGCCGTAGATTTTCTTATGGGCTCGGCCCACTCACCGAAAACCTAGCGCAACCCTCAAATCTTTCTTTATAAAGATACGAGGTCGTCCCCGCCTCTTCATCTTCCAAAAATTCCCCTTCTCGCAATACTGCTCATCAGTTCATTGCGGAGAACCCTAGGCTCGCGCGCTTCTCGGTCCATCCGCCAAGAAGCTTGCTTGCCGCGACAACTAGCTTCTACACCAAAACTCCCACATCCATCGCCCAAGATCCAACCTTTCTCGCGGATCCGCTCTCCAACAACCTCGCTCTCATGGCGGAGGAGAAGAGGATTCCGTTCGACCAATGGGCCACCTCAGACGTGAAGGAGTACACCCTCAAGGAGATGGTGAAGCACGGAGTGCTTCCGCCCAAGGAACTTGTGGAATGGCGCCCGGCGGCGGGGAGGACTTCCCGACCCCAAACACCGGTGAGCTCGTTGTCTTTACCTCCTTTTTCTATTGCGGATTCGTCTTCCTACCTCCGAATTCTTTCGGGGCTTTTGGACTATTATGGTCTTCAAATATACCATCCGAACCCCAACTCGATGCTTCACATAGCACTCTTCATTCATGTATGTGAAGCCTTCCTTGGCATTTTTCCTCACTTCAATCTGTCCGTCGTATGTTCTACCGAAACCCCATCCGAACAAGGACCATCCTTGTGTCGTTGGCGGGCAGCTTCCGCTTCGCGGATCTCTCCGCAAAGACTACTTCTCTCTCCCCTTGAAATCCTCGAACAAAGGCGGCACTCGAACCGGTTCTACATCGCAATCTTGAACCCACCTCCCTTCCTTTGTCGGTCTTCCTCCTCCCCAAACCATCTTGGAGCACCGTCCCGTAGCCCAAGAATGGGATGAGGCCAACGATCCGCTCGCGAAGATCCCGGCGATGAAGAAGAGGAACCTTCGCGGGGAACAAATCACTCGGCATTTCATCAGTGCCGACCGGCGCCAATCGTGAGCGATCGAAGCCGGCCTTCGAATACGAAGGCGGAATGACCCCAATCGGGAGGACCGGATCCGCTCACATACGAGATCCCGAAGATCCGGATGTACAAGCTCTTCTCATCCGGGATCTCGCCGAGCGAGCCCTCATACTACCAGGCCTTCCATTCAAGCATCCATCGACCTCCTCCTCCGTAAGCCGATTGATTGCTTTATAGTATCTTTCGATCTTGATGTCTTGTCGCTTAACGTTGCGCCTTCCTTCTTCTCGCAGAGAACGCCTCTATCATTTCCAAGCCATATAAGATGGCTCATGATGACGCGCAAAGATCGCCCGCTAAGAAGCCGACGGCGGGATAAAAATCCAAGCCGATCCGGTCGGGAAGCGGCGGCGCCGAGTGAGGACTCGAACAAGCGCGCAAGCAAAAGGCGGCGATCATCGAGGACTCGGATGACGACGTCCCGGCTCCTCCGGTCGAGACTCCGCCTCTAAGGCGATCGCCACGGACCGCACCGAAGATCCGCCGATCAACCGTAAGCTCAAACCAAAGTCCCGAGCTCTTTCATAGAAAACTTTTCTTTATCTTCGCCGTATTTACTTGTGCAGAAGCCCCGGGATATAGATCCGTCGGAGGGGATGAAGGGCCGACCCCGCCGCCGCACCCGAAGCGCCAAGGCCGTCGAGCCAAAACCCGAGCCCGCAACCAAGTGCGAGCGTTCCGAGAAGCACCCTTCTCCTTAGAAGGAGAGCGCCCCTGGGAAGAGCCCCGATCGCGCCGGGATATCCCGACCGGAAACCGTCCGCGGAAGCCCACGACTGCGCCCGAGCGCCCCGACCGAGGGTCACTCGGCACGAGCCCGAAGAAGAAGAAGGGCCCGCCCCCCACCTAGGCGGGTCGCCACCGAAACCGGTGAGATTTGCTTTAACTTTCCTTTGTTCTTTCAATTTTGAATCTTTCATGTCTTCATTGGTCTTTCTTATTTGCCGCCCACGGTAGAAGAGATCCCTGTGTTACGCTTCGAGACCGGGTTCCTCCGATCGAATCGAGTGGCGGGACTCGGAAGGCGAGAGACAGGGCATCATCCTCGACCGGCAGCTGAAAAGGATGAAAGGGATGCCCTCGTCGAGAGCCTGAACGAGGCGACCCGACCGCTCAACGTAAGCCTTCATCTTTCTTTTTGATTATATCTTCGTTATCCTTCGCCGATCATCCTTCGCCTTTGCATGCGAAAGAATATTGCCGCTCAATGGCAAAATCCGAGGCGCTGGAAAAGCCGGTGCCTCACTTAAACTCCTTGGAGGACGTTCAGCGACACCGAAGGTCACTCGGGAGGAGGCCGCTTCAAGGGAGGCCGCTTTAAGGAAGGAGATCTCGGAGCTTCGAGAAGCGAACCTCGACCTCCGCGGATCAATCGGAAGTAAGCCTCGCCTCTCTCGCTTCATCGTGATTCTTTTGTTGATCTTGTCCATTGATAATCCTCTTTCGTTGTAGAAAATTCTTCGGAGGTCCACTCGCTTCAAGTCCAACCGGAAGCGGTCGCCTCGACAAGGCCGAGATGGAGGCCGAATTTGAAGGTAACCTTCTCGAAGTTGAATTTCATGTGCCGCTTCATTCCCGAGTGCCTTAACCGATCTAGGACTCCTTGCAGCTTATAAGATAAAGACCCGAGCCCAGATGACGTCTTACTCGGGCGGATCAAATCCAGCGACGAGATACGGGAAGAGGTCGCCAATGCCGCCGCACCAATCTTGAGACCTTGTTTGATCAAGGGGTTGGGGCCGGCTGGCTGGAGCCAATCGAGATCTTCGACAAGCTTCGGTGGCTCCCGAGCAGATCTCGAAGAACATCACCGAAGCAACCAACATGGGGGCTGGTCCGGCTCTTGCACGACTGTCCCTCTACCCCGAGTGGATATTCATTCAATCGGGAGGGCTTCGCCGAGGGGACAACAGATGAGCAGGCCTTAGATATGCTCGGGGCGCAAGAGGCGGCGAAAAGATCTCTTTGGATGTAGTAAACAATTTCAAGCTTTGAACTTATATTCGACTTCGCTTTGTGAATGTCATGTAATCGTGATACTCTTGACATGGAATCTTTGTGACTATTTTTAGTTTATTTATGTCAATGCCTTGATTCGAGCTTTTGCGTGAAATTTCTTAAGTAGTTTTCGTCCGCCGTCATCAAGCCTAGGCTCGATTAGGTCATCGGAAAACTCTCGGTCCTTAGACACCGAGCTCGAGTCGAAGGACATTAAACAATGATAAACCAAATTATGCACAAAAATTTGACGAGGAAAATTCGAGCTTTATTGATATGTGTATCAGCCCCGACCGCTAGCTCAAGAAGTCATCTTGCTTGAGGTTGGCAGTCAAGGAAAACATGAGGCCTTAGCCAAATTAGGCGTAAAACCGCCGAAGATGTTCGATGTTCCAGAGTTCTCCACCATAGACCCGTCCTCGCGCTTTGCCGTAGGCACCGGCCGAGTCACTTCGGCGATTATATAGGGTCCTTCCCATAAGGGAGATAACTTGTGTCGGTCTTTGGTGGTCTGGATCTTGCGTAGGACCAGTCGCCAACAATGAAAGCTCGTGCTCGCACGTTGCGACCGTGGTATCTTCTCGAGCCCTTGAAGGTATTTGGCCGACGGATGAGGGCCGCCTCGCGGGCCTCTTCCAATCGGGTGAGGTCATCCACTCGGTCGATGTCGTAGCGTTCATCGTTGAAGCCGCGGACCGGAGGGACTCAAACTCCATCTCATTTGGCAACATGGCTTCGCGCCATAGACCGAAAGAAAGGAGTTTGGCCGGTGGCCCGACCGGGTGTAGTTCGCAGCGACCATAGAACCGAGGGAAGTTCTTGGACCCACTTGCCGGCGTAAGGGCTTAGCCGGTCGAAGACGCGAGCCTTGATGCCTTGAAGAACCATGCCGTTTGCTCGCTCGACTTGCCCATTGCTTTTGGGGTGAGCTACCGTGCGTAGCGCATCTTGATTCCGAAGTCTTCGCAGAAATCCTTGAAGATGCCTCCGTGAATTGAGTCCCATTATCGGTTATGATTCTGTTTGGGATGCCGAAGCGGTGCACGATGTTGAGGAAAAGTCCCGTGCTTTGTCGCGGTGATTGTGGCAACCGGCTTGGCTTCAATCCACTTGGAGAACTTGTCGATTGCGACGAAGAGGTGTGTGAAACCTCCTGGGCTTTTTTGAAGGGACCAACCATGTCCAGCCCCCATACCGCGAACGGCCGGAAAGTGGGATTGTTTGAAGCTCTGGGCCGGGACATGGCTTTGTCGGGCGAAAACGGCGGCCTTCGCAGTTCTTACGACTTTGTCCGCGTCGGAGACCGCGGTAAGCCGAAGAATCCTTGCCCGTAAGCTTTGCCGACTAGAGTGCGTGCCGCCGCGTGGCTTCCGCATATGCCCGAGTGGATATCTTGGAGTAGTTGTTTCCCTTCTTCGGGTGTGATGCACCTCATTAGAATTCCGAGGGCTTCTCTTGTATAAATCGGAGTCGACCATGACGTACGCTTGGCAACGACGCCGGACGCGTTCGCTTCATCCTGGTCATCCAGCAGCTCTTGCTTGAGTTAGAAATTTGATGAGCGGCGTCCTCCGTCGGTATCGATCATGGTGACTTCGTTCGTGGTTTGCTCGTTGGGAGCCGTCTTTGCGGTGACGGTTGGCTCGTAAAGATGTTCGACAAAGACATCTGTTGGAGCGGCTTCGTGCTTAGATCCGAACTGCGCTAGCTCATCGGCGGCCTCGTTGTTATGTCTCGGGACATGTGAGAGTTCTAGCCCATCAAACTTGTCCTCAAGCTTGCGGACCTCTTGTCGGTAGGCCTCCATAGTGTCGTTTAAGCAAGACCAGTCTTTCATCACTTGATTGACAACCACTGGGAGTTGCCTTTCACAACAAGTCGACGAATCCCGAGTGAGACCGCAAGGCGCATCCATGTAAGAGAGCTTCGTATTCGGCGACGTTGTGTGAGGCGGAGAAGTGGAGGTGAAGGGCATATCTTAGCCTTTCCCCGATCGGGGAGATCGGCACAACTCCCGCTCCCAAGCCGGTGATCCTCTTGGATCCGTCGAAGTGCATGGTCCAGTGTTGGAGGTCTTCCCGAGGTACGTGTTCTTGCTGTTCGATCCCACTCGGCCGGGAAGTCCGCTAAGGCTTGTGACTTAATGGACGTCCGGCTTAAAAGTTAAGTCCACGGCATCGGTTCGGGCCCACTTGGCGATGCGCCCGGTTGCCTCGCGGTTGTGGATGACGTCGCCGAGTGGAAAAGAGGTGATGACGGTGACCGAGTGACCCTGAAAGTAGTGTGCCAATTTCCTCGCGGTTATTAGAACACCATAAAGCAATTTTTGTACCTGGGGGTATCGGATTTTGGCTCCCGCCAATACTTGACAAAGTAAATTGGTCTTTGGATCTTCGGACCCGTCCTTCTTCTTCTCGTTCAACCACAAGGACCGTGCCGACCACTTGGTGAGTGGTGAAACGTCATGCAAGAGGGGTTCTGGGCCGAGGTGAAGCTAGGACGGGTGGCGTGGTAAGGAACTCTTTGAAGTCTTCAAAGGCCTTGTCGCTTCGTGGTCCACTGGAAGTCGTCTCGTCTTCTTCGGCAGTTTGAAGAAGGGCATGCCTCGCTCGCCGAGTCGGGATATGAAACGGCTTAGCGCCGCCATGCAGCCAGTGAGCTTTTGGACGTCTTTCGATTACTCGGGGCTTCATGTTTAAGATGGCGTTGATCTTCTCTCGGGTTTGCTTCAATGCCGCGGTGTGATACCATGAAGCCGAGCGGTTGCCCGATGGGGCGCCGAAGGTGCACTTCTCCGGTTCAACTTCATTCGAAGGCCGGATGTTTGCAAAGGTTTCTTCTAAGTCGGCGATCGGTCTTCTTTCGCTTGGTCTTGATGACAACATCGTCGACATAAGCTTCAACGTTTTTGCCGATTTGCGTCCGGAAGCATCTTTGGATCATGCGTTGGTATGTAGCTCCGGCGTTCTTCGGCCGAAAGGCATGGTGATGTAGCAAGAGGCCCCGAACGGCGTGATGAAAGATGTCTTCAGCAATGGATTCTTTCAAACCGATCCGGTGATAGCCCGAGTAACAATCCAAGAAACTCGAAGTTCGCACTGGTCTTGAGTCGACGACTTGGTCGATGCGAGGCAGCCCGAATGGATCTTTGGGGCGGCCTTGTTGAGGTCGGTGTAATCGACGCACATGCGCCACGCCCCGTCTTCTTGCGGACCAAGACTGGATTGGCTAGCCGGTCGGGATGAAGGACTTCTTTAATGAAGCCGGCCAAGAGCTTTGCAAGTTCTTCTTTGATCGCGTCTTTTCGATCCCGTGCGAACCTGCGTAATCGTTGTTTTATTGGTTTGGCGTCATCTTTGACGTTCAAAGAGTGCTCGATCACCTCCCTAGGAATTCCGGGCATATCGATGGTTTCCAAGCAAAAACATCTTTATTATTTTGGAGGAAGGTGACGAGCGCGCTTTCCTATTTAGGATCTAGGTCGGCGCCGATTACAGCAGTCTTGGAGGGATCGGACGAATCAAGGGAGATCTTTTTGGTCTTGGCGTCGCCGGATCCCGATTTGGCTATCTTCTTCGCGGGGACTTCGCCTCTGCCGGTTGATGCAGCCAATCGGACTTCTTGTTGGCCACGTAATCTCTCTCGAGATTGGGCCATGTCGCAGCTCTCCTTGTCGCAGGTGAAGGCTTGCTTCACATCGCTGCGAAGAGTGATGACGCCGTTGGGACCCGGCATCTTCATGCAAAGATAGGTGTAGTGAGGGATCGCCATGAACTTGGCAAGCGTAGGCCTTCCGATGATGGCATGATATGCCGTTTCGAAGTCGGCCACCTCGAAGGTGACGTTCTCCGTTCGGAAATTCTCTCGGGCTCCGAAGGTGACTGGGAGAGAGATATGCCCGAGTGGTGTTGAAGATAGCCCGGATAACTCCGTGGAAGGGGCGAGCTTGCTTTGAGTTCGGCCCTTGGGATCGCATTTCATCCATAGTCTTGGCAAACAGGATGTTGAGGGCGCTGCCCCCGTCGATGAGGACGCGCTTAAGCTCGATGTTGCGGACTACGGGGTCCGGGACGAGTGGATAGCGTCCGGGTGGACCACTCGGTCGGGATGATCCGAGCGGTCAAAAGTGATGGCCACTTCCGACCATCGCAGATACGAGGGACTTCGGGTTGAGCCGCGTTGACCTCCGGTCGGTTAGCTTTTGTTTCCTCTTGGATTCATAGGCTAACGGGCCCCGAAGATGTGGTTGAGCTCCCCACCGGATCTTGAAAAGGTTCGGCATTCTCACCGCGTTGTTCTTCTTGGCGCCGGACGGCCAGCCTCGTCGATCGGCTTCTTGTTGAGCTGCGCCGCGTATCTGCCAATGAACTCGCTTGTAGATAAAGCGATCCCTTTGCCGCGTGCTTGTGATTCGGATGGTGGGTGCACTGGCGTTCATGATGGCGTCGTAGGCGGCGACTCGGGACGACGTTGAGTATTGGAGGTTGCGGCCACTGTGTCTTCGGATCGGCGCTTGCGATCTTTCGGGCCCGGTTGCTGTTGTTGCCGCCATCCTTCTTAGGATTTCGGCTTCCTCCCCGCTTGCTTGTCCTCTCTTCGTCGGGCCGATCTTGACGGGCGGCCTTGATGGCGTCGTTTGATTTGGCGTATGAATTCGCCGTCTCAAACATCTCGCTTCACCGTCTTCGGTGGCTTGCGTCCGAACTTGCCGATAAGCGGCTCATCACGGACTCCCTTCGGAAGGCGGCGATGATGATGTCATCGGTGATGTTCGGGATCTTGTTGCGCTTCTCGGAGAAGCGACGAATGTAATCCTTCGAGGCTCGTCCGCTCGGATGACATTGTAAAGGTCGAGAGTGCGTGCGGGCCTCTCGAAGGTGCCTTGGAAGTTGGCGACGAAGTGGTCCTCGCCTCGCTCCACGAGCCGATTGAGCCTCTTGGCGGTGGTGAGCCAATTTCGGCCGAGTTTGCGAGGGCCACGGGCGTAGTTCGCCATGGCTTTGTTGTCGCCACTGCACTCGGATGGCAAGGGTATATACGGTTAACCAAGATTCGGGTCGGTTTTGCCATCGTACCTTTCTATCCCGGTGGGCTTAAAGCCACTCGGCCAATGCACTCGGCGGAGTTCCCGAGTGAAGGCCGGTACTCCATCGTCGCCGCTATCGGTGATCCTCCGATCTTCCCGAGTGCGACGGTCGCGCTCTTGGTAGCGGCGGTCGAGGACTTCCCGCAGATCACTCGGTGGGGTCTTCGTTGGTGGTTGGGTAGCCGGAACTGTTGCGGTGGACTCGGTGGTGGACGGGTGGACGTCCATGTCGTTTGCGGCGGGAGTCGACCGTCTGCTCTTGGTGCCTCGGCGTGGACTCGGGAGGTGGGCCTCTTGGCCTAGTTGACGACCGAGCCGGCTCGGGCCTTCTATAGTCTCCTGACCTTAGGGGTGGGAGCCGGCTCTTGTCAGGCGTTTCGGCCACGGATTCAGTCGGCCTTCTTGCCGAAGTGGTGGGAGGGCCGTTAGCCGTGGCGAACGGTGGTCTTGATCTTATCAAGTATGGGAGTCACGTTGGCCGGGGCCGTCTCCATGACGGTATCCAAGAGCGTAAGTGCGGCGACAGCGTTCTGCTGTGGCGTCTGGAAGACATTGGTGTTGCGAACCCGTGTTTGGAGGATGGCCTCCTGGGCAGATCGTCCAGCTGCACGCAGATCCAGCTTCCTTTTATCAGCCTCGTCTTTGCGTTGTTTGTCTTCTTCGGCTGTCTTGCGTTCAAGCTCCACTCGCTCGCTCTTCTTCGGCAAGCCTTCGGCCATGGCTGAGTCGGACTCATCCGGCTCGGCCATGAGGACGTCAAAGCACTTCGGCTCGCATCCATATGGCGATCGGAGTTGTCGGCTTCGTCGGGGATGCCGTAGAGATTGTCGGCCGGCGGAGCCGAGGTATCCGTTGAGCTCGAAGATGAACAGGAGCCAAAGGACGGGAGGATGACAGCGACCTCCCTTGATCCTGGGTAACCCGGATCTGGATCGTTCCAGTCCGAGTCGGAGCTTGGGGGATTAGGCTCTTCCGAGTGGATCCTCGCCAACTCGGGAGAGCGTGATTGTAGATCTTGGCGACGTTTGGTAACCCAAACGGCACCGAAGGGTCTTCGCCGAGTAGATTGCTTCCGTCGGGGAGGCAAGAAGATTGGCGCAGATCTCGGCGGCATTCGGTAATCCGAATGGCGCCGAGTGAAGTCCGTCGTCGGAGAAGGTGGATCGCATCTTGGTCTTCAAGATGTTGTCGAAGATCTCGTTGGAGAGCCCGAACGGCGCCGAGTGGGTTGTTCCCTCCGACTGGTTCGAATCCGAGTCGAGGGAGGAGTCGCCGACGAAGTTGGCGGCGAAGTCGCCGAGTCTTGAAGGAGATCCCATCACGCTTGTCGGCGAGATTGTTGAAGAAGTCTCGACGCGCGGTCCCCTACCTGGCGCGCCAACTGTCGAAACTTGGTTTCGGCAATATATTTTATGGGGTCGCAGTCGAGATCGCCAAGCACGATGGGTTAGGAGAAGAAGAAGATTTAGACAGGTTCAGGCCCTCTCGAGAGGTAATACCCTACTCCTGTTTCGGTGGATTCGATCCGCCGAGTGTCTTTATTGATCTCGTGATCTAAAGCTCTCGCTTATGAAGTTGAATCTCAGATCTAGTGTTGGAATAATCTGATCTCCTATCGGAATATCCCTCAAGGGACGCCCCTTACCCCCCTTATATAGTCTTGGGAGGAAGGGTTTACAAATCGGAAACCCTATCTTACTCTAAGTAGGTTTCCTCAATCTTACCAAACCGTGACTATAGGCCGATTGCCTTATCTCTATCGGCAACCGTAACACCTAAGTCAAGTTCGGCTTACAGATATAGCAGGCGCAATCTATCCCTACCTCCAGTCGGATAAGCTTGCCATGTGGATACCCGATTGCCACAATCTCCACAATAAGCTAGGCTAAGATGTTGCACTTCTACACTACAATTTTCTTGACACTAATTTACTTCGTAAGGGAACATTTTGTTCAAGTATGACTGTCATGTATATGTAAATTTTGTCTTCAAAAATGTGTACGTAAAATTATATTGTTGGGAATTATAAGATGAAATGTGAAACCATTTGGGGCACTGACAATAAGTTGAGTACACTGGTCCAAACAGTTCGATGTTCTAGAGTATATTTCTCTTAAGCCAAACATTTTCCCCTGATGGCAAGACTAACAATGTCAACTAGTATTCATTTCAATGAGAAAGGGAATAATACACCAGCTGTATATCTGCATTGGTATAATCTGTATGAAGATTTTAAGTCTGTTTCTGCTTGAGAATATTGAGATAGCTCATGTCTTACTTTTTTTTTCTTTTACATCCAGCTTGTTTAAGGTTCGGTTGATTTCTTTTGCCAGATCAACAGTAGACTATTCAGTTCAAGGCATCGAGCAGAATTTTAAAGCATGTTGTTCTTTCTTGACTGAGTTACTGAATATATCTGCGGAACGGATGTAACGGTAACGGCAGCTTTTCAAGACATGATGCTCTCCTTAGAATCCATTTTTTTAACCTAGCTCGGGGTCAGATACACATGCATTCAAAATAAGTACATTGCCTATCAATATTTTCCCAACGCATTTGATTAGCTGGTAACTGGTAAGTACTTTTCTGAAGTGTTTGGTTATGTGGACTTGAAATTGCTATAATATTTCGTATGCTAAGTTGATAGTTTGCAGGATCATAAGAACAAAAGATGCTTCATGCTGTCAGCATATGTAATTTGCAACTACACTGTTACCACCCTGATTAGCAAATCCAGTTTTATTTTAGAGGATTTTTACCATCCTTGATAACTGCTAGTACCTTCAGGCACATAAAATCTGAACCATCCATCTTCTCTCATATCTAACGGTTGAGAAGGATTGATGACTGGTGATACCTACACGAAGGGTAGTCAAATACTTTTATGATAAGTTGATAGCTCTAATTGATTTATAGTTATCCCCATATGATAAGTTGATGGTGTTTCATGAAATTCCAAACAACTTTTGCGTAATTCTGTAACAAATGCTCTTCTCTGATTGTTATTTAGCAAACATACGTTCCAAGCGCACACTTTTTCATATGAAAGTTTTTATATAAAAATTCTTTGATGAAAGTTTTTTACGGAAGTTTTTAGATAAAGTTTTTCGGAAGAAAGTTTTTTGAGAAGAAAGTGTTTAGAAAAAAACATATGCTAGGAACACATATGCATCAAATAGCATATCTCCTGTGTAGACTATAGTATAGTTCATCGTTAAATGCTTGTTTCCAATACAAAGCTTTCCTGCAAAGTTTGTACCTCCTGCAATACATTGTTTATCTGTGCAAAATCATTTTTAGTAAATAAAATTTGGTATGAAAATCAAATTTACGTGTCCTTCGCATGTAAGTTGATCAAAAAATAAAGTCATAGCCGAACAATTCACTGAATATTCGCACCAGAAAGTAATATTTTTTCAGAATCCCTTCTGTCAAAGAAGAATATTATACATAGACACACTAATTGGTCTGACAACAATAGTTAGCAATTTGCATTACGGCAACATTGGGATATCGAATTATGTCCAAAGAGAGAAGGTAGCTAATCATCCGATCGGGCTCCTTATCTGAATTCCTATTCTCTTAATTATTCACTTGTCTTGCCGGAATCTTAACTATCCTTTCATTTCCTGCACAAATGCAGTCGTCAAAAGGCCCTCTTTGCTGTTCGAGACCCACCATTTAACTAAATACTTAAGTTCACTAATGCACCACTAACTCACACGCTTAGCAAAAAGCATAAACTATCTATCATGTCATCATGACACCTGTCGATCGACCAAGCGACAACACTGAGGTGAGCATTGACCACAAAACTTCTATGCGCTTGCTGATTAGGTGTAATTCTCCTGTAATGTAAGAAAATGTACGTGTTCTTGACTAGATAGGGGTCGTTTTCTGCAAGCAAATGATAGTGATTGGTGGCGTACTGGTTTGAGCATCGGGGTGCAAATGATGGTGGTGGCGTCCAGGTGCATGAGCAGTCAAGCAGACAACAATATTGTCTGTCTCGTTTCAGAAAAGGAAAAAACGACGTTCTCTGTCAAGGACGTAGACCGATCAACTAAAGCACTACTAGCAGCGCTAACTTATGAGAGAATCAGAATGTCCTACTAGGCTACTACTATAAACATTTTATGCCTGCATCGTCTCTTATGTCCTTAAGCTAATAAATTACGAACTAAATAACGTTCATAGGGGCAGCTATATATAACGATAGCAAACCTTTTAGCTAATAAATAATATTCGTAGCGTCAGCTATATATAGCGATAGCAGATCTTTACTGTTATGGCTACGAGGCAGTGGAGAAAAGATAAAGATACCATATTGTAACTTAGCAGTCACTATTGAGTAATTTGTATTGGCATTAAATTATTATTCACTAGCACAGAATGCCTAGTAGGTGACGGTTCACCATTATGTTTAGTGTTTAGATGGTGAACGGTGTTCATCATGCATGGAGATAGAAGAACTACACCATGCATGGAGATAGAAGAACTTAATGCCGTGCTTTTTATATATCTTATTCATTTATGTTGTTTTTATAATTCTTGTGCTATAAAATCTACCAGCAATTAAGTGTGTTATCTAAAATTCTAAGTGAAACTTGATATTAATATCGATACATGATCTAAATTTATGGTTATAATTTATTTCGCTATTGGAACTTAGCGTCTGCAGTAGCACCCGCTATCCGGATTTCGTGATATCGACACTAATTCGCTACCAATCTACTATCTGCTTTTACCTCAAGCCCGATCATTTTGGATGATAGATTAGCTACTCTCTTGTTTCCCTTTAATATACTTTTTTCACCTTTAATATACTTTTTTCACTATTGACCAGTGTGTTTTACGTATAAGCTTTTCATATAGAATTTTTTTAAAAATCAAATGAATCAATATTTTAAGTTTACAATAATAAAAATACTTAATTAGTTCAAATGGTGTGCCTCATTTCACGTGTCATATATAAGATCAGCCAAAGATCTTCATGGTTTACACATCCTGCAGCTGCTAGGCAGCCGCTCTTGACTACTTGGGTTTACTATACGAACGTCGCACTGGTAGGGGTGATAATAATGTTTACTTTTTAGTCTAAAAGATTTGAGGGTTGATCTTAAAATGAAATGATTGAATTTTTATACTTTTTAGCTTAAGGTAGTTATAAAAGAATTCATGGGTCTTACCCATTACCATATCTATCCACCGGTGATAAGGACAGGATGGACACAGGTATCATATATATGAACCATATGGATGATAGTTGTAATGGGATTTGTTCGGATTCTAGAATAATTTTTGATCCGCTATTGATTAGTATGGTTACTACGGCCGTTTGCCATCTCAGCGGCATGCGTTCGCTAGCTTTCCTGGTGTTCTGCACCCGTGTGCTTCTGCATGGTGATATGGTGGGGCTATTTTTTTTTTTTGGGTCTGTGCTGGGCTACAATATTATTGCTGGAGGAGACCAAACATATGGCTTCGATTTTCTCTCTGATTGTTTTTAGTTTTGGTTTGTTGGACGTGGTTATAACGTGGCTCTAATTTGAATATATCTGGTACGGCTCTTAAGGAGTCATGTTTCTTCTTTAATATTCTCCGATCTCTTTCAACAAATTAATCGTTTTTTTCAAGGAACACAACAAAAAAAATTCGGTTGGAGATGCAATGCGAATTTGCTACAAGTTATTTTTTTAATATATACTTGGCTCTGAGCCTGCAGAGAACTGCATAAAAACATTAAAATTAGAAACTCAGAAACTACAAAATGATGTCAAAGGACATATTTGCTGACTAACTATATGGTGTATAACAAGATCTGACGGCTTAGCTTCTGAAGAAAACGAAAATATCTCTATATATTTTGTCTTCCTTTATTCTTGTTAAGCCCTCTATGCATGCCTTTTAAGAGAAAAGGCAGAAGCTTATGATCCGTTAACAGTCTGTTTGGTACTTTGGTTGGAGGGGCGAACATAGATGGGAGATAACCATCCTATTTTTGTATGTTATTGTTTCATGGGCGAGAGTGAATAGGATGAGACGGACACCGAAGAGAATATTCTCTTAATACGTTGCATCAACCCCATCTGACAAATTAACAATTACTCATAATTAGTTTTTTAATTAATAATAGTCATTTTAAGATTAGTGTTTATTATGGATAATTAGTCTATTTCATTGTTATTTAGTATTAATCACAATAAGATTAATGATAATTAATATATTTCACTACTGGAGAAACCATCACGGGTTGAAGTGGTAAAAAGCATAGTAGTCCCGGTTTGAGTTGCACCCGGGACTAGAGATGATCTCTAGTCTCGGTTTAAAAATTCAACGGCCCTCTAGGAACAGTAGTTCCGGTTCGTGTCACGAACCGAAACTAAAAGATCACTTCTAGTCCCGGTTCAAATGTTGTCGGCGTGTGTCGAGCGTGGGGACCTTTAGTCCCTGTTAGTAACATCAACCGGGAATAGAGGTAGCATCTCTAGTCCCGGTTGGTGTTACCAATCGGGACTAAAGGTCTCCGGCGCTCTGACACGCGCTGACAACATTTGAACCGTTAACTGTAGTCCCGGTTCTTGAAACGATCCGGGACTAAAGGTCCTAGAGAGCCGTTGAAATTTTTAAACCGTTGCCTCGGGACTAAGATGGCATCTCTAGTCCCGGTTGGTAACACCAACCGGGACTAGAGATTTTCTTTATATAATCCTTCCTCCTCCATCCCGAGCCACCACACTTGTACATCTTCAAAATTTTTCTCACCTAGAGGTCTGGTGCTGCCAAGATTAGCAACTTCTTTGGTGATAATACACAAATATTTGCTATCTATAAGGTTAGCAACTTCTTCCTCTTATAGATTTGCGGTTCTTTTCTATACATTTTGCTATCTACATGTCATGTGCTATCTACAATCTTAGCACTTCGTATTTTGCGGTTGTTTTCTATATATTTTTATCTCTAGATTTGTATGCAAACATGAGGAGATGTTTTCTCGCCCACTGAAATTCATCTCTAGTCCCAGTTGGTTTTAAAAACCGAGACTAATTATTACAGTGCCTAATTATATTGTGTTATATTCATATATAATTATAATTAACATATGTTCATATATTCATATATAATTAACATATGTTCATATAATTAACATAAAATATTATAAATTAAAATAATAACATATAATTAACATTTGTCATATTCCAAACTATTTAAAATTTAAATAATAATATATATTTAACATATGGCCTATTTAAAAAATTTAAATTAAAATAATAACATATAATTAACATTTGTCGTATTTAAAACTATTTTAAACCATAAATCCTAAACCCTAAACCGTAAACCCTAAACCTTAAACCTAAACCCTTTTACCATTAACACTTAACCTAAACCCTAAACCCTATTTTAAACCCTAAACCCTCGTGCAAATGTAATATGATCAAGGGAATTGACTATGAATTCAGTGGATGGTGTTGGTGCCTCCTCCAACGTGGTTCCCTTGTTCACCGTCCGAGGGACTGTTGGCCTTATGAACTTCTTCCTCCTCCAACGGTTGTTTTCTAACGTCATACGGTAAATAGGGTTTAGGGTTTAGGTTAAGGGTAAATGGTAAAAGGGTTTAGGTTTAAGGTTTAGGGTTTATGGTTTAAAATAGTTTTAAATACGACAAGTATTAATTATATGTTATTATTTCAATTTACAATTTTTTTCAAACAGGCCATATGTTAAATATATATTATTATTTAAATTTTAAATAGTTTGGAATATGACAAATGTTAATTATATGTTATTATTTTAATTTATAATATTTTATGTTAATTATATGAACATATGTTAATTATATATGAATATATGAACATATGTTAATTATAATTATATATGAATATAACACAATATAATTGAGCGATGTAATAATTAGTCCTGGTTTTTGAAACCACCCGGACTAGAGGTGAATTTCGAAGCGGAAACATCTCTAGTCCCGTTGGTGGCTTCAACCGGGACTAGAGATGCCCACCTACCAGGACACATGGCTGCCCGCCATCTCTAGTCCCGGTTGGTGGCTTCAACCGGACAAAAGGTATGACCTTTAGTCCCGATTGAAACCACCAACCGGGACTATATCATCGTTAGTCTCGGTTGGTTGCTTCAACCGGGATAATAGATGCCGTACCTATATATAGCAAGGGCTTCACTGGGATCTAAACACTTAGCTGTTTTCGCACAACTGCATCGTCTTCTTCGTCGCCGTCGCCGAGCACAAGGACGCCGCCGCAGCACGCCGTCTCCGCCGTCTTCGTCGCCGTCATCGTCGCCGGAGGACCGCCGCGCCAAGGTCTTCGTGGCCGTAGCCGCCGCTACCGCAGGTTAGCCGCCGCCCCTTTTTCTCCGTGATGCGTGCTAGGGTTAGCCGCCGTCGTCGATGCCATCGCCATCGCCACCATTGTCGTCTCCGCCGCCGCCGCCGCCGCCGTCGTCGTCGCCACCCCCTCCCTTTTCCGCCCTCCCCGATCCCCATGTCGGTCGGCCGCCCCTAAACCCTTAAACCTTGCCTCCCTCCACGCGCGCGGCCGGCCGCCTGCATCATTGTCGCCGCCGTCGCCTCCTCTCCATGCCGCCGCCGCCGTGGCCGCCTGCCGCGCGCCGTGCTTGCGCTGCCCGCCATGCTATATGTCTAATGAATATGAATGTGAATGAATGTTGTGAATGTGAATGAATGAGGAGGATTTGAATATGATTTCGATGTGTATGTGTAAATTTGTGAATATGATTTCGATGTGTATGTGTAAATTTGTATGGACTTTATATGTAAATGGACTGTTTATTTAAATTTTAATGCATGAATATTGTGAATTTTGAATTTTGAATGTCTATTTAAATTTAAATGCATGAATAGATTTAAATTTGAATGTGTATGTGACTTGTGAAGTTTGTATTTTTCAACGAACGAGAACGATAAAATCAACAAACGGATGTGAACGGACGGACGAACGAATGGACGGACGTACGGACGTGGACGAACGGAAGGATGCACGAAGGAACACTCGTTCGTTCGGTCGGTCGGTCGGTCGTCCGTTCGTTCATTCGTCGTTCGTTCGGTCGTTACAACGTACATAGGCATGCAACATCCTCACTCTCGTCTCCTCTCCATTTCCTCTCCTCTCCACCTTATCTCCCTCACATACATGATCATCTCTTTCTCTCCTCTCCTCCAGATGATCGTATTCACAGACGTCAACGAACGTTAGAACGAACGGATGATAGTTTAGGATTTGGGTTTGGGTTAGGGTTAAGGGTCCGAATGAATGGACGTGAATGAACGATAGGTTAGGGTTAGGGTTGGGTTTAGGGAACTGCATTTAGGGTTTAGGGTGAACGAACGAACGACAGAACGGATACGTGAATGATAGATTGAATGAATGGTCAGTCGTTCGGTCGTTCGTTTGGTCGTTCGGTCGTTCGTTCGGTCGTTTGGTGTGGATGTAATCCAGGAAGTGACTTCTGAAAAATATCACCATTGTGGATGTGCACAATTGGATCTGGTGTCTATCGAATTTCATCTATTTTTTTCATCTTCTTCTTTTTTGACTATGTTTTTTTACGTAGACATACATGATATTCATAAATAATTGATACATGTATTAACCGAATAATTTTTTTTTCAGAATTCTTTGATTAAGTCCTCAACCCACATCAATCAAATGGCGGATCGTGATGAAGAACAGTTTCTCCTTGATGAGATCGCACGAGGAATAGAGTTTTACAACGAGGAGGGACACGAAGATCCAGATCAGTACCTCAACGAGGAGGGGAATGACGGGGAAGACGAGCAGAGGAACGAGGAGAGGAATGAGGGCTCCGCCTCCGCCTCCGCTGGACAGAAGAGGCCACGCGGCCTCAGCAAGAAAATGGAGGGTCGACATGTCATAACGGAGGTGGCACCTGACGGTCGACCAATTGCCCCAGAGGACGCCGCAAGGAAGTTTATGGCGCACAGCGGATGGGTGGTGAGGAATCACGTGCCCGTAAGCGTTGCCAACTGGAGGCGGTCTACCAAAGGAGGAGAGGACCAGAGCTATCTCCCAGACTCAGAGAAAGAGATGCTCTGGACGACAATGCTGCAGACGTTCACCATCCCAGACTCGAGATCAGGCAAGGGTCAAGGAATGGACGTTGAAGAAAATGGCAGAGCTCTTCAGGAACTACAAGAAACAGTTACACAAGAAATATATCCTGAAGTGCCAGACACCAAACTTTAACAAGTTTCCAAAGCTCAGAGATCATTGGGATGCTTTTGTTGAGCACAAGACCAGTGAAGAAGCGTAATCTATCATAGAAAAGAACAAGGCCAACGCAGCCAAAAAGAAATACCATCACATGCTTGGGTCAGGCGGCTATAAAAAAGCAATGGAGAAATGGGAAAAAATGAAAGCCGACCTAGAAGCACGGGATATCGTTCCAGGCACAGCAAACTGGTCGGAACGATCAAAGAACTGGTTCTATGCTCACGACGACTCACTAAATCCCGTCGATGGCACAATGATCTTTGGTGATGAAATTCAAGAAGCCGGACAGAGGTTAGAGGAGACGGTGCAGGCCAGTTCCTCGGGCTCGTTCAGGCCCGATAGAGAGAAGGACGAGCTAACGCTCGGCCTCCATAACCCAGAGCACCCGGGACGTACGCGAGGAAAAGGCGTCGTCCCCGGAAATACGGGTTCCAAGGCGACATCGACACATACAAGAGCCGAATGAGGTCAAAGCGAGAGAATGATGCTAGATTCGCTGAGATGGAAATGAGGCTCTTGCAGATTGATCAGATTGTCGACGAAAGGGTGGCCGTAAGGTTGGCTGAGGAGCGGAGCCAGTGGGTTAGCCAACAATAGGATCCAGCAACAACCGCACAACTCCAACAACAGCGCAGCAGCTGCGCGTCTACTGGAAATGAAGGCGAGCTGGCCCCACAAGCTCAACCGGGTCCGTCATGCCCCGTGGATGACATCACACAGCGGACCCCGTGTGATCTGCACATCCCGTTGAAAAACATAACAATAAAGGTATGTTCGTACTTTTATGTTGTACGTATATTTTCTTGAATAACTTGTCAATCAACGTTCATTATTAACTAATAAGCAATTTTCTCGAACAGTCACGTCGGGCATAGCTATTCCAGTAGCCCGAGACGGCACCTACCACTCTCAGCCCGTTCCACCTTCGTACTCGAAGGTTGAAATTGAACAGGTGGAACGCGACTATGAAGATCTGGAGCTGGATATCTCCGGAGGAGACGGGGAGACGACGCTAGGAGAAACAGCTCATGGAATATTTCTCTGGAGGAAGATCTTCATAAAATTCCCGGAACGAACAGCGTCTCCTATTGTTCCACCGCCCTCGCCTCCACGTGGGCCGTCTCCTCCGCCTCCTTCGCCGCCTCCGCCTCCTGCGTCGCCTCCACGAGCACCGACTCCTAAACGATCGTCTCCAACTCCACCGCCTTCCAACTCTCCTCCGTCGCCACAACGAGCACCGACTCCTAAACGGTCATCATCCAAGAGCGCGCCGTCAATATCAAGCGGTCGTCCAAGAAAGACTCAGAGAATTGAGAAGACGCCGCCACCCGCACCAAAGCGGTCGGCCTCAAGCAGGGCGAAGAAAGCGGGCAAAGATGTACCCCAGCTTGGCATGCAGCCACAGAAGCCTATGGAGTTCAGCACGATTCCAAATATTAGACCTGATTTAAGACAATTCATTCAAGAAGCTGGAATTAATATGGATCAATTACACGGGCGTGCACCCTTGACGAAGGCTCCGCTTAAATACAAGTTCAACCTTAGAAAGCCTCTCGTCAAGCCGGATCTCGTGAAAAGGCTTCCAACTCAGATGTACTGCTTCCATGAGTGGTACATGCAACGATCCAGCAAGGGTGAAGACATGATAACATGCAAATATTCAATTGACTACTTCTTCGATGGAGATGACTACCTCTATATCCGATTCGAAGATATATTCGACCTGTACCAACTTGATGCCCTCGACGTCTCACTTCTAACCGCGCGGGTTTTGTAAGTATCGCCCGGTTATTTCGTTTCTTACCTCCTTGAATTTAGCTAACTAAAATTCTTTTTAACCGTTGTAGAATGGTGATCCAATACTGCAACAAGCACGAATGCACCAAGCATGGATTCATGGATCCATGCAAAATCAACGGCCCATTGGTTGATCAGTTTCCTAATGACACCGTGGACAACATATACAACACGCTTGTGAAGCAACCCTTCCGGTCCTTCATCCTTCTGCCCTATAATAATGCGTAAGTTTTTTCTTTCTTTCCAAACCAATTTCAATCCCGTGCATACATAAAGTTTCATATGTGTCATCTAAACCAATTTACAGATTCCACTGGATTCTGTTAGTACTTGACATGGGTCAGTCGAAGATCCATGTCTTTGACTCAATGGATAAACCAGAGTCCATGTACTCTCACATATTTGAACTGTTTAACAGGTAATGTCATCTTACTTTCTATTGCATATATGCGGTTCTCGGATAATTACATGCTAACTTTTAACTGCACGTAGGGCATGGGAACAATTTCGGGGCAATGTTCGCGGAAATTGTAAAGATAAGCTCTCTGTGCGGATGAAGTTTCCAGTGAGTTTTGAGTTGAATCATTATTATGTTCTAGAATATGAAATGCATATTAAATCTGTCGTCGTTTCTCTTTTAGTGTGCAAAACAGTCGCAGGGCACCAACCTATGTGGATATTACGTCTGCGACTACATTCACCGCTTTGTGACCGAAGTCAAAACTGTCGATGATCTAGATGTACGTATAACACCAATTCATACGTTATGTCTCGATTTCTTATTCACTTCATATATTTATTTCTCGTTTATTCTAATTAATGACAGCTTATGCGAGTAAGAGACGACCTCCCCCATGAGACTTCCATACAAGCCGCTCGAAAGATTTGATGGGATTTATTAACGAGCGGTCGTTGATCCCGCGGGAGAGTTCTTCATTACCATAGCAAAGTAGATTAGAGACAATTTTTTATAAGCTAGCTAGGAAACATGTATGAATATTGTACATATTTTGGTAATATATGTATATTTCCTTTCTTAAGTTCGTTTAAATGTGTGCAAATTATATATTTATGTGTAATATAATATATGTGTAATATATATAGCAGTACCGCTGGAGAAATGACAAATTAAAAAAAAATTGCATCTTTAGTCCCGGTTTAAGCCACCAACAGGGACTAAAGATTACGGAGCCGGCCACGTGGCTCCGCCACCTTTAGTCCCGGTTGGTGGCTTCAACCGGAACTAAAGATGCATCTCTAGTCCCGGTTATTTAACCAGGACTAGAGATAGTCCATCTCTAGTCCTGTATTCATAGTCCCGGTTTGACAACCGGAACTACTGAGGGTTACAAATCGGGACTAGTGTGGCTTTCTTAGTATTTTGTAATTAGAGTTTATACAAAGCAAATTATAAGAGTTTCTACACAAACATTGCATGTACTGTTTGGAATGTAAGGAATCACCTCAATATCCATAGGCAATAACTTCTGCACCATTTTGTGCACTCTTTTCTGTTGTACTTTTATGAACCTGAAACCTGGATTTTTCCACGCTTTCTAACTTTGTCAAGTTTCTTAATTTTGGAAGTATAATTATATCTCCATGACAAACAAGGCCGTTTTCTTTACTGGAATTTTTTCTCGTTTTTCACACGTACACGCTTTCCAAACTACTAAACGACGTGATTTTTATAAAAAATTTCTATACAAAAATTGCTAAAAATATTATATTAATCTATTTTAAAAAAATAACTAATACTTAATAAACTACGCGCTAATGAATCATTCGTTTTACGTGTACGGATAATTAGTTCCCAACATACCATCCGAACAACAGACTTTGTTTTGTCATGATAAATCTTAATACATTTTATACATTACTAGCAACTGTGTCCGTGTATTGTAACGGGTGAAGTCGGGGCGTGGCATGGATGAGAACGGGAGAGAGGGGCGCAGGCGCGGTGCGGGGTGCGGCACAGGAGCTCCGAGCAGCGACAGGAGGGAGAGGCGTAGGCGCAGCGCAGATGGGGACGGAAGGGAGGGGCGTAGAATGTCTTTTTTTTTCATCCAAGCCCTCCTTTTCTTTTCAGCATTGAGATGGTGAGTTAATTTTATAAACATTTAAGTGTTTTTTTAAAAATAGTTAGGCGGACAAAAATTTTGGATAAAAACATATTTGCTATATAGTTGATTATAGATTTAACGTGGAAATACTTCATATATATCCTCTCTCAACGGCTTTTTAACAACTGGAACAATACAGTTTCGCTAGCTACAAAGATATCACTTCTTGCCGGCAGGAGAACTGATAATGCATCGACGTGATCTAGGCGACTAACGAGCAAATACGCACGGATCATAAGTTAATCCAAATATTTTTCACCGATCACTAGCAAACCAGCTTCCCTGTCCCTCCGACTTTAGCCCACAAACAAAAATCACACAAAAATATACGTTATTAGTTAGTATTATCTGAAGTCCCTATGCAGGGAGGCATCAAAACCAGGGTTTTCGTTTCGACGAAAACCGTCACGGTTTTTATGATTTTCGTCTGTTTCACGGGGTGCGGCACGGTATCCCCGCGGTTTCGTTTAAATAATTTTGTGAAAATTCAAAAAATTAAAAAATTCATTTTAACAAAAAAATATATTTTTATAAAAAATATAAATTTCGTGATATTTGCCGCGAAAACCGCGGTATTTGGCGCGGTTTTGCGTGGTTTTTACGGTTTTCACGGTTTTTACGTGTTTTGTGCAGTTTTGCGTGGTTTTGGCGCGGTTTTCATGGTACGCATGAAATCGTCCAAATTTAAATTTGTTACTTTTCATCGCCGGCCAATTTTCGCGGTTTTCATGATTTCTGCACGAAATTCATCGTGTCGGCGAGAGGCGACATGGTATAGGCCGACGGAAAGGTGAGCCCTGATCAGAACCCATGATTTGAAACAAACACATCTATTTTCACTCTGAAATTATAATGACATGACATGAAACTCTTCCCCACGATCTTGCCAACTCCTTCACGACCATTTTTTTTCTTATTTCTTTTCTTCCAACTACAGTCCTACCACCCAACACAAATCACTGACGACATAATAAGACCACCTCTGTACATTACTCTAGTACGTAGTCACCTAATCATTAGCTTATTTACTCTAATCAATCATCACCACTATAAATCTCTCACTCATTGCACCCCCAATTCAATCGCCCTCATTGCACGGACGAAACCGTGTTTTGTTTGTGCCATTTGCGCCTTGTGTTTTTATATATCGTCTTTGCACAATTTTCAGCGGTTTTTGTTAGCTGTCTAGCATCGCCAACTGTGTATTAGTTTTCCCGAAATGTTTTGAATTAAATTATCAGTGGTCAGAATTGTACGCTCGAACATTCTGTTCCTGAACTGATGAAAAAAACAGTGTCACTTCTATAAATACTAGGACAGGTATGGCCATCTACAAGAAAAGATCATATTTTGATTTGATATATCCTTCGCCATTGGCGTTTACCAGCAGAGATGATGGAGTCGTCGGAGGCGAGCTGGCACTCGTTCGATCCGTCAGTCGCAATGGAGGACTCGGAGGCGATGGTGCAGCTACTCGGCGTGCAGTACTTCGGCAATGAGCAGGAGCAGCAGCAGCAGCAGCCGCCGGCGCCGCCGGCAATGTACTGGCCGGGACACGAGGCGCCCGACGAGTACTACGGTTCAGCGCCATACTGCTACATGCAGCAGCATTATGGGTGCTACGACGGCGGCGCGATGGTGGCCGCCGGCGACTTCTTCGTGCCGGAGGAGCAGCTGGTGGCCGACCCGAGCTTCATGGTGGACCTGAACCTCGAGTTCGAGTACCAGCACGGCGATGCTGGCATTGCTGGGAGCAGCGCCGCCGCCACCGCCGGCAAGATGACGCCGGCGTGGAAGAGGAAGGTTGAGAATCATCACAAGGATGAGAGCGTCACGGACAACGTCGCGTGGAAGAAGGTGCGCTCCACGGCAGCAACAGTAAGTACAAATGTACAATGAACTGATCAGTGATCAGCCAGCCTAATTAACAGACAAAAAGGTTATCTCTTTTGTGTGCATCGGATTAAGATTCTTGATGATGTTGCAACTTGCAGGTGCAGAAGAAGGGTAATAAGAATGCGCAGTCCAAGAAGGCGCAGAAGGGCGCGTGCAGCCGGAGCAGCAACCAGCAGGAGAGCAATGGCGGCGGCGACGGTGGCAATTTGCGGAGCTCGAGCAACTACCTCTCTGACGACGACTCGCTAGAGATGACCTCGTGCAGCAACGTGAGCTCGGCGTCCAAGAAGTCGTCGTCGTCGCCGGCGACCGGGCACGGTGGCGCGAAGGCGAGGGCCGGGCGCGGGGCGGCGACCGATCGCAAAGCCTCTATGCCAGGGTAGGTAGAGAACTAGAAATGCGAGTAGAAGTGTAGAACAAATGAACAATGCTGCTGTCTGAGTTGCTGCACGTTCGTTGCTCATCTGAATATATATATATATATATATATATATATATATATATATATATATATATATATATATATACTTACTGTTTTGCTTGAACAGAAGAGGAGAGAAAGAATCAATGAACGGCTAAAGATACTGCAGAATCTTATCCCAAATGGAACCAAGGTAAGTTACTTAAGAACCATCTGATTCCAAAACCACATCAATTACAATACTCCACAAAAAGCCTCCACAATACTGAATTGCTCTGATCATGCAAGGACTTGTTATTTTTTCAGGTGGATATCAGCACGATGCTTGAAGAAGCAGTTCACTACGTCAAGTTCTTGCAGCTCCAAATCAAGGTAATCACAAGGCCCCTGATTCGAATCCAAGAGCCCCAATTTTGCTTCAATTCGCCGTTGGTCCCTGATCTTCCATAAGCTAAAGCAATGAAATTCATCGTTCTGCGCAGCTTCTGAGCTCGGATGATATGTGGATGTTCGCGCCGATCGCGTACAACGGGGTCAACGTAGGCCTCGACCTCATGATCTCTCCACTGCAGCAGCAATGATCCACGTACTCCAGCCATGGCGCCGCGGACGCTAGCTCAAGCTACGGTTCTTTGCAGCTGGCGCATAAATACAGTTTTTTTCTTCTTCTTATGTTGATACATTATATTTTTCCATCCTGAATCGATTTGATTCATTGCCAAAGGATGGGCAACCTTAATTATATACCATATTGATCGAGTTCTTTTTTACCATTTCTCTCCTTGCCTCCTCGTATAGCAGATCCTGCCATGGAAGGACTTCTTTTTGGCAACGGTATGTGAAACTGAAAACTACTGAAAAATTGGCGAACACGGTTTATCAAACCACGGAGGAAAAAGTTCAGTTTTGACTCTACATATATAGGTTTTAATCCGTATCTCTCAATCAGATATAACAACTCTCGCCTCCAACTATTAACTATTAGAACCGGTCAAAATGACTGCAGTATTGGCGGCTTTGGCAGCTCGGTTTTACGATAAGAGGTTCGAACGGGTGGTTTTCACTAACGTGGTATCCATGTGGGCAGCTCGGTTTTGTGGTTAAGACTATTATTTCTTTAATAAATGATGCCATTGACTTTTGAATATACAATTGATCATTCATCTTGTTTAAAAAAATTTATGCAAATGCATAACATATAAATCATGTTTAAAACAATTTTATTGATAAAACAACTCACAACAAAATAAATTATAATCATGTAAACTTTTTTAAACAAGATGAATAGTTAAACATGTGTCTAAAAGTTAACCGCATAATCTATTAAAAACGGAGATGGTACAAATTAGCTGACTTATATTTGAGGGATTTCAATTGGACTTTTCTAACAACGAAAACACCGATCGTTACACCGAATAGGCCTAAGGCCCAACCGCTTAAGGCCCATAAAATAACAACACTCGAGTTGTGAGGGCCCGACATCCCTTCCTTTCCTTGGTTGGCGAGTGCACGACCGCCTATCTTTACTCTTGAACGAGCAAGCCCGAACCGAGCTCCAAAGCCGCCGCCCCGCTCTGTGCCGTCGTGCACCTATTCTGCCTTGCCTCATCATGTCCGGGACCAGCGAGCAGATATGGTGAGTGTTGGTATTTGCTACGTACACAGATAAATCCGCAAGCACACTCGTTGTAGCTCTTCCTCTTAGAGTATTCCAACGGTATCAAACACAAGGAACGTGTGTACATCTACGAACAGGATTCTACCCAAGGACAACAACAAAAGATAAAATTGGCTAGAGAGGACTCCTATGGATTCAACTAGTTATCTTAAGTTAAAGTAAAACTCTATTGAATGCTTCGGGCATCGGCCCTCTTTTGGTTTGCCAGGGTGAGCCCGACCTTGAGCTCTATGATGTATCTGAACATGGAGGGATGCAAAGGACGGATAGAGTTGTCACCACCTTCCGTCTAACTCACTTTCTGTGGAGCACACAACAAACGAAAGTCACTGCTAACCTAGACACCACGTCTAAGTTGATTACTACTCTAATCTTGCGCAGAAACTTCCTTCTTTATCCAGAGTCCCAACACTAGAGCACTTAATTATAAACTAAGCGACGAACCCACACCTATGAGAATATATCTCACTTAAATAAACTAATTAAATAACATAAGAGATCTTGAATACTTACTTTATAAAGGAAGAATCCACCGAGGTACAAGCAAGAAGAAGGCCGACACCTTCGGTGCTTCTCCAGAACTTCAATGGAATAATGCCGACAAACCCCGCACTCCTCAGGAAATTCTCGGAGAGAACTCCGATACTTTGGGGCACTCCTTCCAGAGCTTCCTCTCGCTCTCTCACTAACCCCACATACTAAAGCAAAGCCTAACAAGTGAGTTGTACTCTACTTGAGCTGATGGTGTGTGTTATGAAGTGTGTTGAGCTCCTCCTTTTTATAGTGTGCCCATGATGGTTGGAATGGCGGTTGTAGAGGTTGGTTAACCCATAACTATCATTGGGGATCAATGGGGAGCTGCCACGTGCAAGGAGGGAGCCGGGGGCGGCAAGTCTGGTTGGAACCACTCCCACCGCCTCTGACCACCGACTTCATTCCGTGAATGATAGTTGGGCGGTTGAGGTTGGTTTGGCTCCACTTTAGGTCGGTTTCGACTGTCATATGGGCCCTCCAATCCTTATACTCGCGTGTGATTGGCTGAAAGTTCATTTTGTTGCATAGCGAGTGTATTTTCATCCATAGATGACATACACACACACACACATATATATATTTATATACCTAGACTAGTTGAAATGGTTAGTAGTAAACCCTTACCACTAAGTTTTGATATAATATTTGATATCTTTTATGAAGGAATTGACAGTTAAAGTTTGCACTTTATGATCATCAACAACACCCCCACACTTATCATTTACTCGTACTGAGTAAACCTCATGAATCACTAGAGAAATGACTTCTGTTCAATGACACAACATACAAGTTATTCTGAGACATACCTGAACTTGTGAACTTTCATGTGTCTACTCTGTTATCTTGGGTGATTGAAGAATGCAACGGCCTTGACTCAAGTCACCTATACTCCTTCTGATGAATTACTTGTGGTTTTCTTTGATGTTTATAAAAACATAACTTTTACTATACTCCTCAATTGATTCTCTCAAGTCACTCAAAGTGTTTATTACTCACCAAGGAATTGATGTTGCCTTTTCTTATCCTACCTTTCTACTAAGGCTTATGTGGAGCTCAAAGTAGGGAATAAGAAATGACATACTTGCATCAGATATATTGTAAAGTCAAATAGAGGATCCACGTAGATAACCAATCATATAACCGTGACCAAACTTGTGCACTTATATATGTAGGTGGATGATGGGAAAAATGGAATGATGACTCATTTTGTATGATCCTCCTCCCTATACTTTATTTGGAGAGCATGGCTATTTTCTATCTCTCTCTCTCTTTTTCATCATGCTCGAGAATATTTTGTCTCATTCCCTTTTGTGCATTTCGATTTTTCTAACAACACATATATTTTTTTAGCTCATGTTTCATTTGGCATGGATAGGAGGATGGAGAATCATAATGTTTGGAGTCTTTATTTTGTGGATGGATATGGTGGATGTCGACTTCCAGTATAGAAGTTTAGCATATGGTAGGTGGATGACATATTTTGCTAGTCCTCCAATATAGAGAGAAAGCAATATATTTGGTGGATAAGTGCACAAGACTTTGGTCATGAAAATATGGAAATAATCTAACAAGGGTCACAACCATTTGAAAAAATTCGAAATGATGGCAAACAACATATGTATAAGGTTTTATCATTAAGATCCACATATGGCTTTGGCAGGAAGGGAACATCAATAAGGAGTATGTAAAGTTACTTCATTTTTGTTTATAAAATTCCCAAGGGTTCAACAGTAAGAACAAGGTTCATATCATGAGGCAGTTTCTCATTCATCAATAACTTAGATAACATGTGGTCCTATGAATATGATTCACAAGCAACAAGTAGTGTTCAAGAAATAAAAAGTATGTGTGTCATTTTTGCAAGCAAGTCATAAACTCTATATGATCATGTCAATACTCATTTTAATTCTTGAGTTAACTTTAGATATGGAAAAATTAATTCAACTCAAAAATTAAGGATAATAGGGATAAACGTGCAAACCAACGCTCGAAAGTGAGTGTGATGATGAGCAATTGTGTGTGCAATGGATGCTATGTCTCATCTCGTGAATGTGCACTTTCGGTGCTATAAAATAAAAAAGTGAACTTTGGATGCTTTAGAACAAATTTTGCCATTATTATTTGTTTATATGGCTTATGTACTCCTCTTTTCTAACTTCTGCATTTAGGGCTTAGGCTAGAACAAATTACCTCAATTGAATTCTGCTTTGCCTCATATATTTTTTTCTCTAATAATCGATGCAACAAAAAAGAAAGTCAACTGCAGAAAGCTGGGAAATCAACTCAGGAAAACAAAGAGCTTGGACCGTAGAATGTGAACTATGAATTTTGATACGACACTCATCTTGATACAAGTTGTCGGGACCTTGGGTCACAAACAAATCGAGGATAGGTGGGAAAGTACTATTTTTCCTGCCTATCCTGATAATGAAATGAGCTCAAATGGTAAAATCCAACGATTTAGTATTTCTCTATTGATAGTTTCATATCATGTTAAAGGATTGGGGCCGGCTTATATAGCCTCCAGAGGTACACGTGGAGTTACAATACACATAAAGTTATTATAATACCCCTATAAAGCTGAAACACTAAGCCTATGGTTGTACATGTGTGTGGTTCCCCAAAGCTTATGGTGCCACCTTGCAAAAGTGGTCGGAGTGGTCTCCGTGGTATCTTCTCAGGGAATATTTTTCGCTCGACGGCATAACCTTCAAGCTTTATTTGCCTTGGTTGAGTAGTACTTTGCGCTGGTTGAGTAGTACTTTCCTCATGCAACAGGCTCAAATACTTTTTTCCAAACGCCTATAATTTAGTATTTACTTGTCACATTAAGTCGAAAAGTGCTTGCCCCGAGTGAAACCTCTTTGCTTAGTGGTTAGTGAGTGAGAAAGTGTTTCGGTCGAATAGAGGGATGGTGTTTGCCCCAAGTCAAATAGTGAGAAAGTGTCACATTAAGTCGAAAAGTGTTTGCCCCGAGTAAAAAGCTCTTTGGTTAGTGGTTAGTGAGTGAGAAAGTGTTTCGGTCGAATAGAGGGATGGTGTATGCCTCTTGCTACTACAAGCCCCTCCCGGGTAAGGATGATATGTGTTTTTGGCCAAAGTTGTGCTTAATCAAATTGTAGGAGTTCGTCGTCCTCCTATTCGATCGAAATACTCAATCGCAACACTCGGTCGAAACATGTGCTCGAAAACTATCCCCTATGAGAGAACAATTAAACAAGAATTCTGAATTTGTTTAAATTTTTATTATATACATTTATTTTAATTTTAACTTTAGTTTAGTTATCTTTATTTTTAGTATCATTGTCACGCCCGAAGTTTCCTCTTTCTATCCTTAAATCTAGGTAATAAATTGCCGAAGAAATTGTCAAAAATTACCCTAATTAATAAATCTATTTAATAAGTGAAATTGGCTTGGTGGGATTTTTCTTAAGTCCCCCATACTAAAATATATTAACAAAATTTTTGTTGAAATTTTCAGACCAAAAGAAATAATTTTAACAATTAAAATACGATTATCAGAATTAAATAAATTCTTTTTTCTTTTTTCTTTCTCTCTTCTTCCTTTTTGGGCCGCCCCTTGCCCATCTCCTTGCGTCGGCCCGCTAGCGCCCACGCCCTCTCCTCCCCGTCGCTGGGTTGACCGAAGGCCGCGACCTAGCGAGGCCGCCTACGTCGCTCCGTCCCATGGACGCTGACAGGTGGGATCCACCTGTCAGCTTCGTCCCCAACCTCTAGCCGGAGAAGACGGGGCTGACGTCAGCCACGCCGTCACCCTCCCTGCGCCTACTCCACGCCGCTCAGATGCCAAGGCCCCTCTCCTCGACTCCTCACATGCGCGTCGCGCCTGAATCAACGAGGATTCAATTTTCAAATCCGTCATTTCTCTCTCCCTTTTCCCCACGTCGCTGGCGGATTTGGCGCCCTCCCGGCCACGTCCGAGCTCCCCAGGCCGCTTAAAGAGCATCCTTATCATCCTTTTCCCCCACTCGTTGATCTCTCACGAGCTCTCTCTCGCTCCCGTGACGTGCAACCCTAGCGCTGTCGCCTTTCACCGCCTTCGGCCGCCACTAGCCGTCGTTCGGGTCATTGCCTAGCCACGTCACCACCACTACCACCGCACTCGCCGCCACACTCGTCGGGTCCGTTCACTCGTAAGGCCACCACTTTGCGTTGTTAGTTTTCCACCAGAGCATCGTCCCCCTCGCTCGCCGGTGAACTCGCCATTCTCCTCTCTCTTTGGTTGGCTTTGTCATTCCCCGTGTATCGTCATTCTCTCTCTAAACACCCTCATTATCTTTCTTAGGTCAAATCAAAGCCCATCCGCCGCCTCCATCACCTTCCCCGTGGCTGGTTCACCGTCATCGACGTCTTCCTGAAGCCACCCCTTCCTCTTGCCGTCATTGTCCTTATGCCGCTCTCGTCGGTGCAAAACCCTCGATGAGCCGCCCCTCTCTCCCTCCGCACTCCGCCGCTGCGTCGGATGATCGCCGCCGCGGACCATCGGGCCACGCGAGCACATCGTCGCCGCCTTCCGGTCAAGATGGTTGACCGGTCACCGCCGCCTCCCCACCGTCGATCTCGCCGGGCGGATCATGACCTCCCGCCCGCCCGCCCGCGTGGTTGTCGCGTCGACGCCATGTGTGCGTCCATCCCCTTGGCTCGGTGGACTTGGTCCACTGTGCGCTACCCCCTTGCGTCACTGCCAGGTTGTGTCACTTAGCCTATCCTAGATAGGGGTTTAATGCACATTCAGTTTGGAATTCTGGTTCATGAATTTCTGGGCGTGACAAGTTGGTATCAGAGCCAACCTTGACCTAGGACAAACCAACTGGAAACCTTAAGAGCCCTCTGAAACTCTTTCATCTGCATGCCTTCTTTTGCACTTGGAGCTGTTTTGGGAAAATTTGAGGCTTTGCTTCCTTGGTTTGCGGGAAAGATCTTGGTTGCTTATTCGAATGGAATTTTTTAAGTATGGTCAGTCTAGGGTATTAGCAACTTGGGTCGACAGGATTTGGATCTAATTGAAATTTTATTCGACAGTCGGTCTAGGATTTATTGGGAGGTATGCATTAAGTCGTGTCTAGGCTCTACGGGATGCAATTTTTATGCTTATTATTATTATGTATCTATTTTTGTGCATTAATCTATTGTTTAGTTAGCGTCAGTAGTATTTTTATTTGGATTCATGCTAAAATGTTCTATGCATAAAAATTGGCTCTTGGTTGTTTACTGAGTCATTTAGTGATTTATTTAATTTGGATTTGAGCATGCGAGACCTTCTCCCAACGCACCATGGTTAGGACAAGGGTGACTTCGTGGCTGATCTCTGTCGCATGACGTTCCTGGTGGGCTACCTTCATGATCCAGAGTACACAAAGATCTGTTCCCTCAGTGGTGAGTTCCCTCACCACGTCAGTCTGGAGGTTCATGGCAACCGCACCTACTTGCCCAATATGGTGGTCACCACTTTAGGAGGCACGTTTGAGCACGCCTGTTAGGAGGCAGCCTACAAGATGATGGCCAGGATCCGTGAAAGCCATTATGTCGACCTCCGTAGCATCGCCTATCGTTACCACCCAGCCGTGTCGGCCATGACAACGTCATCATTTTGTTAATGCGAAAACACGACGGCCTAGGAGTTCGGTTAGCTCCAATGAAGGTCCAAAAATGCTTGGTGAAAGGAATGTGGGGGTGCCGGTTGGTTTGATCTGTAACCAACAAGGCATTGTAAATGTTAGAAGACGATAGCCTATCGGTCGATAGGCCGATGACGTATCGTAATGACCTAACCGATGCGGTCGAGAGTAGATCGGCTGTAAGATAGAAGATACTGCTCATGAACTAGATTTAAATCAGATATAGACATAAAAAACTTTTCCTTAACAAAATTAATTATATAGGTCGAAGCTAATTGATGCAGCATAAAATTGAGATTATTAAAGTCAGTTGTTATACGATTACATGATCTAAATAACTAGCCAATGGACAAATATTGAAGATTAGACCCAAAGCAATCATGATCGGCTGTAGATTCAAATAACATGTAATTACTAATTTAGTCTTTCTCTTATATACAAGCAATTACGATAGATTGGACTTAACCGAGACAGTATTAATTGCTTAATCAAGATTAAACAAATTAACAATTATATGGACTTAGATAATAGCCGATGAAAGAGATTGGGTGATTAGATAACATATCACCTAACACTCTGATATAGCCTTATATAATATTGTCAACCTTGATTAAATATGTTAAACAAGTTATAAACTCAACAGATCAAACCTAACCGAGATAGTGCGAAGCTAATAACAAGCTTATTAGATTTAATATCAAGCTTAGTAGATTTAAAGGGTTGATAAATTTAAATAAGATAATAGATATAACCAATTAAGCAAAATAAATCATATGACTTGAAGCCGTTAACGCCAGAATTTGGTAAGCCCCGGAGCCCGAATCGGCTAAGGTGTCCATCGGCTAATACCGAATCAGACAAGGCAAACTGATGTAGCCGATTTCGGTACGACAACATTGGAGACACCGTCGGATCAAGATGATGTGCTTCATGAGGATTACCATGTAGAGTCCTAAAAAGGCGTCGTATCTATTAATTAGGAAGAGTTTGTTAGTTTATTATTTTATCTCTAGAAAAGTGTATTAGTGTCCAATAAGAACTCGGTTTGTTTCCTTTTTATCTTTACGAAAGTTCGGGTTGTAATCTGTTAGGATCTTGGTTAGCCCGTGGGTATAAATATGTAAGCCTGGAGTTCATGTATCATATCTCTCGATCAATACAATTTGGCGCATCGTCACCCTTTACCTTTTCTACTTTATTCATCACCCGACGGGATTTGGCACCCGACGCAGGGCTGCATCGGCCTCGATCTCCGACGAAGGGGTAAGTCCAATATTCCGCCGGCCCAGGCAATTGTATTGGCTACGGCGGCATTGTCCAAGGCTGCATCAGTACATTCGACCTCTTGGATTATTCCGGTTTGGTTAACATGTTTGTCTGCCTATTTATCATATGCATCTGTTAATCTAGTCCTGGTATTTCAATTTAGTTTTATCGGTTGTCTCTCACTTTAGGGTTTCTACTGATACCGGCTAAATTATTTACTAGATTAGATTAGCTTAGGCATCTACCGCCCTGAAAATCAGTCAAAGGCTTGATTGTCTAGATATTGTGTTTCTTTTAATACTTAGTGCTGCATCAATTCAGGTTGACCTACTAAGTCGTGATTAGAACCATAATCTCTAGCCTACCTGTTTGTTGCCACTAAGGATTTCATTGGGGTTTCAGCCGATGAGTTATTTGGATATCGCATCAGCTTGCAAGGAATGTACACAAGTTGGATCTAGCCGATTGCAGCAGAGGCTTCATTGGATATTTAATCATTTGCATTTAATGACATCGGACTTCTAGCTGATATGTGTTTTAATCTTTAAATCAGTATCTATTTTATCATGTGATTGCTTTGTGCCATTGTTTACAAGTCGTCCGATTAATCGCGATTAATTGTCCTAATCGGTCTCTGGTGGTCAATTTGGGGTAGCGACTCAATTAGCTCGACCAGAGAGCTGGTCGTCCGACTAGTCGACGACTAATCATGATTAGTCATCCGATTAGTGAAGGGACGACTAGCTCTGTGTGCATGTTTTTTGGGCCTGTTTAACTAGGCCTATATGTGGCTATTGGGCTTGTATTTTGGCCTCTTAGGGTAAGAATAGAAAACCCTAATCTACCAGCCGCTTGCCTCACGCGCGAGAGAAGAAACAACGCCGCCAATCTTGCGCGCTATTTTTCTCCAGAGGGCGCGCCAATCCTCTCCCCTGCGCGCCAATCTTCCTCTCCTCGCGCGCGCAAGCAGCAGCCGCTGCAACTTCCTTTAACCCTTGCGCGTGCAGCAGCAGCCGTCGCCAATCTTCCTCTCCCCCGCACGTCTCCATCTTCTTCCCTCCCATCAGCGCCTGCTAGGTCAAGTGGTCACTGGCGTGATGAGCTTCTCCGACTACGGTGTGTGATTTCCCCTCTCCATCTTCCCTCTATTCATACTGTTGTGCTCCCTCTCCATCTTTCCTTCCTATGTTGTATTGCTTCTACAGATGCGGACCCTCTATTGTTCATCCTAAAAAGTATTGCTTCTTCAGATGTGGATCGACGACATGCAAACGTGGAAGTTTACATGCCTACGCCTGACCTTGAAGGAGGTGTTCCGCATACATCAGTTGGGTCAGAACCTGCCACTGCTTCCTCAGCTACTCTAGATATTCCATCCGTAATTGAGAGAGTCGTAGCAAAACTACCTCCAGATTTTGCTGCCCAAGCTGTTGACATCAAGAGGAAGGCAAAACACAAGACCCAGGATGGAAGTATGGGTGGTGGCCAGATACTTCCAAGAAGGACTTTGTGCAATGCATATTTTGCAAGAAGATAGTTCTCACCGGAATAAAAAGATTCAAGCAGCACCTTGCTGGGGGTTATGGAGATGCAGTGAAATGTCCCAATACTCCAGAAATAGTTAGGATGGAGATGAGTGCGTACTTGAAAAAGAATTCAAGGACTGCTGCTATGGAGATGCCTGCAGAAGATGAAGATGGAGAGGATGAAGATGGTGATGTTGTTGCTGTTGTAGTAGAACCTGAAGCTGTAGCAATACCAAGTTCTAGAACAAAAGTTAAGCAAGCCAAGAAAAAGATTGTTCAGGCTGCCATGACTTCTTTCACTGTTTCTGCCGCAGCAAAACCACAAACTCAAAAACAGTCTAGGTCAGTGAGTTCCATGCTTTGCAAGTCACCAGAAGAAGTAGTTGCAGAGAGGCACAAATCCAAGCAATGTCAAGCTACACTTGACCACTGCACAAAGAAAAGTAAGAAGGTCAAAGTAATTGTTGATGATTATATTGCAGATTTTTTATGAGAATCACATTCCATTAAATGTCATTAATTCAAGAAGCTGGGAAATTTTGCTTGAGGCAATTGGACAATACGGTCCTGGTTACCGCTCACCATCATATCATGATATAAGGACTCCGCTACTTGAAAGAGCTATGAACATAACAACAGAGTTGAGGAAGAAGCATGAGGATGCTTGGAAGGAATATGGTTGCACCATAATGCCCGATGGGTGCACTGACACAAGCCACCGCCATCTCATCAATTTCCTTGCTAACAGTCCAGCAGGGACCTTCTTCTTAGGGTCTGTTTATGCTTCAAGTGAGATAACAAATGCACCTATGTTGGCTGACTTGTTGGAGAACCAAATTGATAAGGTTGGAAAGGAACATGTGGTGCAGATTGTCACTGACAATGGAGCCAACTTCAAGGCAACAAGGAGGCTTTTAATGGAGAGGATCCTGAATCTATTTTGGACACCATGTGTTGCCCATTGCTTGGATTTGTTCTTGGAGGACATTGGGAAGATCAAGGAATTCGACACTTGCATCAACATGGCAAAGAAGGTGTGCAGATTCGTATACAAGCATGGGAGGGTTCTCAATCTAATGCGAGATAAGATTGGTGGAGATCTTGTGAGGCCAGCTGTAACTCGCTTTGCCACTTCATTTCTCACATTGGCAAGCATGCATAAGCACAGGAATGGATTGAGGAATTTATTTGTTAGTGAGGAATGGCATGGTACCAACTTCTCTACCACTCAAGAAGGCCGACAAGTTGAGAACATTGTCCTTTCAATACCATTTTGGAATAAAGTGGAATTATGCCTAAGAGCTTCACAACCACTTCTTGTTGCTCTAAGGATAGCAGACGGAGATGAAACACCAGCAGCTCCTGAGATTATGGCAGCCATGGATGTTGCAAAGGCTGCAATCAAGGATGCTTTGAAAGACAAACCAAATTTACTTACAATGGTACTAGAATACTATGACCAGAGATGGGAAAACCAAATGGAGCAACAGTTGTATGGAGCAACCCTATTCTTGAATCCAAGCAAGTTCTCTGCCATAAACGAAAAAGATAGGAGACAAGCCTCAAGGCTGAGAATCATGTTTAATCAAGTTATGTGGAAGATGGTGAGTGATGATGAGGAGTAGAACAAGATAAGCAAGCAGGCAGATGACTATGAGAGGGTCGAAGGCGAATCCTTCTCAAAGCAAGGAGCTAAGAGACAGATCTAGAAAAATCCTAGTAAGTTCTGTAATCTAATTAAATTATGTATAACTATTTCCTTCCCTTTTTCTGAAAGCAATCAGCAATGAACTAATAATGGAATTCTATGTTTGGAATGGAAATTACAGTTCTTTGGTGGGGTGCATATGGTGGCCTGACATATGAGCTCCAATGTTTAGCAAAAAGGATTGTTAGCCTTTGTTGCGCTACATCTGGATGCGAGCGTAATTGGAGTGAATTTTCTAATGTAAGTGCTAGTGTACTACTGCTAAGTAATTGAGTTTGGCACTAGCAATATTGGTATGTGATTCTGCATGTATTTTGTGTAGGTCCATACAAAAAAGAGAAACCGGTTAGAGCACCAAAGGTTAAATAAGTTGGTATATGTCAGCTACAACCGCAAGATGGAAAACAGATTTAAAAAAATAGAGCTGGGTTCCAAAGGAAAGAGAAGCAATCCACTCTTGCTTGATGAATTTAATTGGGAAAATGAATGGGTCGATGAAAATTGTGAACCAGTTTAGGAAGGTGTTGGCAATGCTATGACTTGGGCTCTTGTGGATGATGTAATTGGTGCAACTCAAAGTCTAGATGGACGTAACTTGCCTAGGGCTGCTGTTGTTGCTGCCTCTGTGAGGCTTACTTATGCTAGGAACAAGAAGCGTCCAAGGAAGACAGTGACTCCAGATATTGATGAAGAAGTTGACGATGAAGACCAAGATCAGCATGTAGAATCTGATTCAGCAACAGCAATGGAGGATGAAGATTCTGCTGCACCAACTACAACTGGAGATGAACATGGAGGCTTCCATTTGAATGATGATTTGCTTGATTATATGGCCAATTGCCTACTTTTATTTGGACACTTGGACTCTGTATTGAACTTGTATTGAACTAGTTTGGTTATGTAATATGCTGGCTGTGTGGCAGCTATGGTCTACTAAATGCTAGTTATTTGCTACTGCACCAGTGCTTGCTAATGCAGCAGTGTTGCTGTTGAGTTGTGCCAAGATCAAGACTACATTAGTGTTGCTAATTATGGTCTTCTTTGGTATTCGAGGCTTCCAGCAGCAAGTGAGCAAGGAAATGGAGTTTGGGACAGGAATATGGACTTCTGGACAGTGCAGAAAAGAGAAGAAAACAACTCCCACAAGTAAGTCACCAGCTAAACACTAATGTAGTCTTGATTCTTGCTTTACTATGTATACTATACAGTATATATAGGTATATATATAGTAGGTATATGTCCTGATATATAGGACGACTATATGGACGACCAGGCTCGACTAGGCTCGACTAATCGACCTGGTCAACGACTAATTACGATTAGTCGCCTGGTCGGTCCAACGGCGACTAGGTTTGACTAGACGACTTGTAAACACTGCTTTGTGTCATATTACATTGCTATATCATCATGTTATCGTCGGCCGATCACTTTTACATAGATGTTTGCTCAGCGTACAGCCGATGGATTGAAACCCTAGCTACATCGGCTGGCGTTAGTATCGGCTGGGATCGCGTCATCGGCTGATTGGTCGATCGACTATATTGGTTATTGACCTATTGGCTGATATGCTTTACTTCTGGTTGCTTTGTATATCTTGTCAGTGGCAGGATCAAACTGACTGGCACGCCCACGCTTCATCGATTCTAGGATCTGCACTGGAGCTAAGCAGATCTCCCAGGCCGACGTATTGATTTTTCTCGTCAACAGAAGCAAAACAATTATACCAGGTAAGATCGACTGAAACCCCGATGCTACCCTTATTGACAATTCGAGGCAGGTTAGCTTTTATGATTCTAAGCACGACTTAGCAGGTCAAACTTAGTTGATACAACACTAAGTATGAAAAGAAACATAAAGTTTAAACAATCAAGCATTTGATTGATTTTTAGGGTGGTAGATACCTTTGATGCTATTTAGCGTGGCGCCTGTTGCGCACCACAGATTCCCTCATGAATTTCCACTACCATTTTCTTTCCTTCGGCTTTTGTGACACACTTCAGTAAAGGTGTCGTGACTCCACTCTTGTGCAACAGTCCTTCTATCACTTCGTATTTTCTAGCCATTAGTTGTATTCTACTTTCTTCTTCTTCTTCTTTCTCTGGAAGTTGCTCACTGACTAGGTACTTTTGTATTGGTTCTCTCAAATCTTCTTCCTCTTGTTGTATGCATGTTACTTCGTTTCTCACATAACTTGGTTGCACTAGTCTCAAGGAATGAGTTTTCGAGTGGTTGACTAGCTATGGCTGCATTTGCTAGTCCGTCGCCTTCTCCATTCTCTTCCCTTGTGATGGCTTTTACTGTTATCCCCAGGAAATACCTCTCATACGACCTTGCTTCTTCTAGGTATTTTGGCATTGCTTCTTCTTTTGCTTCAAAGGTCTTTGAGAAGTGGGCAGCCACCAATTTGGATTCTGTTTTGATTATCAAGCATCAAGCCTCTAGTGCTTTTGCCTTTCTCATCGCTAGCAATACCCCTTCGTACTAAGTTGTATTGTTTGTTGATGGAAATACCAACTAGGTTGAGTACTTTACTGTTTGCTTCATTGGTGTTTTGATAACTGTTGTAGCTCCTGCCCCTGTGGCATTACATGCTCCATTAGAATACACTATCCATGGATTTTGGTCTTCTCCCTTCTTCTCTGCCTCTATTAGAGTCCATTCTGCCACAAAATTTGCTAGCACTTCTGATTTTGTGGCTATTCTCGAGGTGTACTTCAGGTCGAATGGTAAAAGCTCCATGCCCACTTTGCTATTCTTCTTGCCACCTCTTTGTTTGTCAATACTTCTCCTATTGGGTATGTTGATGGGATTGTGATGTTA
The DNA here is from genome assembly GCA_019925245.2 of Oryza australiensis. NCBI lineage: Eukaryota > Viridiplantae > Streptophyta > Magnoliopsida > Poales > Poaceae > Oryza > Oryza australiensis. The sequence goes on along the minus strand of JAIFGZ020000116.1, from coordinate 7,714,877 downwards.
TGGGATAGAAAGTAATGTCTTAATTTCCTCGATGCCCTCACTATGGCATATATTAACTTTTCCACTTCTTGGTATCTTGTTTTTGGTCATTGCAGGGCTTTCGATACAAAATACACTAGCATTTGCATGTTGTCTTGCTCTTGCACTAGTACTGCACTTACTATTACCGATGTTGTTACCACATATAGTAGCAACATTTGTTTTTTTTGAGGGCTCGTTAGTGTTGGCATGTCTTGCAAGTACTTCTTTAGAGTGTCGAATGCTTGTTGGCATTCAAGCGTCCACTCGAAACTAGTTGCCCCTCTTAGGGTTTTGAAAAATGGCAATCCTTTTTCCGCCGACTTTGAGAGAAATCTACTCAATGATGCCATTCGACCTATCAACCTTTGCATTTCCCTTGCATTCTTTGGTGGTTCTATTTGGTGAATGGCTGCTATCTTATCTGGATTTGCTTCTATCCCTCTTTTTGATACCAGAAAAACCAACAACTTTCCTGCTCTTACACCGAATATGCACTTCTCTGGGTTCAATTTAATAGATGATTTTTTGAGATTGTCAAATGTTTCCTGCAAGTCTTTTCCATGTGTAAATGCATGTTTACTCTTTATCACGATATCATCTACATAGGCTTCCACATTTCTACCAGTTGGTTTGCCATTACTTTACATTTAACCTCATGAACGTGGCTCCGGCATTCTTCAGCCCGAACGACATTCTGATAAAACATTATGCTTCAAACGGAGTTATGGATGATGTTTTCTCTTCATCTTCCTTTATGATGAACACCTGATGATATCCGGAGTATGCATTAATAAAACTCATCAATTCGCAACCGGTGGTGAGATCCACTAGTTGATCTATCCTTGGCAGAGGGAAATCATCTTTTGCGCATGCCTTGTTGAGGTATGTGAAATCAATACACATTCTCCACTTTCCATTTGCCTTTTTCACTAACATAGAGTTTGCCAGCCACTCTGGATGCATCACTTCCCTTATGACTTTTGCTTTCAATAACTTTTCGAGCTTCATTTTGGCTGCTTGTTGTCTATCTATTGACATTCTTCTTAGCTTTTGCTTATTGGGCTTGTACTCTTGTTTTACTGCCAGATTGTGCTCGATCAACTTTCTGTTGACACCTTCGAGCTCTTCTGGTGACCATGCAAAAAATCCATGTTTGCCTTGACTACCTTTAGGCTGGCGTTCTTTTCAGATTTTTGAAATGACTAATTAACCTCATGTAAAACAAAAAAACATGATTACATATGATTAATTGAGTATTAATATATAAAAAATTAATAAATAAATTTATTAGATTTCTTAAAACAACTTTTATATAAAAATTTTTCACACAAAACGTACCATCTAGCGGTTTGAAAAGCGTGCTAACAGAAAACAAGGAGTAGCTAAGCCTAAATAGCTGAAAAGAACGCAACCTTAGTATTTCCTTCTCAGCATTCTTTTCCAGGTTTTCCCCTAACATGATGTATTTCTCTGGTTTGTTGCTATCTAGCAACGCTTTCTTTTTCTTTCCGGAATTGGCTTTTGGGACTTATGTAGTCACCATGTGGCTTTTGCTCAACCATGTGCATTCCCCTCATGTTTGGTGTTCCTTGGAGCTCGAACTTACTTGCTGTCGATTGGCCACCTCGAAATGTTATGACCCCTTTTGGTCCTGGAAGCTTCATGCAAATATAATTTTGTTGTATTCCAGCTTCAAAGATATTGATTGTTGATCTTCCTACTATGGCATTATACCGGTATGGCATGCCCACCACATTAAAACAGTTTTCTCTATCCTTTTGTTTTTGCTTTTGTCGAGTACCACTTGCAAAGGTATCTTCCCGATGGCATGCACTTGTTGCCTACCAAAACCTTAGAGAGGCACTTCTATGCTTGTAAGCCTGGGTATTTGCATTTATTGAATGCGCCATAAAAAGCACATTTGCTGAACTTCCTCTGGGCTTTGTATTGTGCTATTTCAACTGAAACTACCAACGGATCTTGATGGACGAAAGTATTCCTTCTACGTCTTCTGGGCCAAAAGAGATCCTTATGTTCGAGTATGTTGGTGTATTGTCTGATAGCTTGTTCCTACATGATTTATCTGCCTCATATATTGTGGGGTACATGGTACCTAGGTACCCACAGCATAGCCTCTGGGTCGTGCGGCATGGAGTGGGCTAAGTGGCCTGGGCCCATGCGGCTAACTTGTGAATTAAGAAAAGGATTAGAGATAAGACAACTAATCCTATCCCATGTAAATAGATGGTAGGTACCTGAATTATAAGAGCTCCCTACCATATCTAACTGGCCGCCTCCGTGACTATATAAGGAGGGTCGGGGAGGCAATACTCTCACATCCCGGCATACATGCCGCGGAATGGATTATTCTCATACGTGCCCACGAGCTATTCGAACGCCGTGCTGCACACACCTACATAGATCCAATCTACATACAACTAAAGTAGATTAGTATCTTTGCCCAGGGCCTGAACCAATATAAACATCTGTGTCACCATCTCTCCTTGATCTAGCGCACCTTATAAATTATATTGCCGATGACTATAATCGATAGTTGGCGCGCCAAGTAGGGGTGCGCTTGATTGTTTTCTTCAAAGGAGGAAATGACATCTACTGGAGTCGTCATGGCAAGCTGCCCTTGGTTCCACGCTAGGGGCCACACCTCCTTTGGCTCCTTCAAGTTTGACATCAAGAGCGACATCGTCGTCTACGTCGAAACCCTGTGCTTTACGCTTGGGACAGAATTTCGCTTCGGCTCCACCACTTTCACCGCATGCCCGAGGGCTTTGTCCTTGCCTGGCTCATGCAGACCTGGCTACACCCTAGCCGGCTATGCTGCCTTCACCGCATGCCCGAGGGCTTTGCCCTTGTACGGCTCACGTGGCCTTGACTACGTCCTACCCGGTTACGTCGCCTACTCCGCATGCTCGGGGGCTCCAGCCTTGAACGGCTCACGCGGCCTCGACTATGCCCTACCCGGCTACGTTGCCTCAGTCAGACATGCCCGGGGGCTTCGGCCTTCACACGGCTAACGTGGCCCGACCACGCCTTAGTCGGACACGCCCGGGGGCTTCGTCTCCCCACATGGCTGACTCTGTAAGGGTATGTCACGACTCCGTCAACTGGGGGTTGCACCTCCATGACGGCTTCCTGGCAGTTGTTGATTTATTTATTCATTTATTGAATGATAATTGATTTTTGCCGATTTATTTATTCATTTATCGAATTATTGCTTCTTGATTTATTGATTCATTTATCTAATTATTGCTTCTTAATCGTATGTACTAGCCCTCCAATTTCAATTCATTTATTCATTTTTTAATTAGTGCTCCTTAATCGTATATACTAGCTCTCCAATTTTTCAAAACTCAGAGATAGAATCACAATCTCTCCTAAAATGGCACCGTAATATTAGTGTTCTTTTGGAAACACAATAAAGACATACACAAATACACTCATATGCATATCTACAAACTCATCCGTTATGAATGTATACGCGTATAGCTTACGCTTATGAGTATCTTCAAAAGATTAACTCAAGATATCTTGAGATTGATAAAAGCATCACAATGCACACGCATACACCCTATCCTAACTAGTAACATACCCTGCTAACGCTACAGTAATATAATCGATCTCTTTTTTTAAAATCCAAGCATGCATGTAAGTCAAAAAAAACAAATCTCGGATAACATGCATGCATGCAAGCCATAAAAATGAACAAATCTCGGATAATCTCTTGCAATTAAATCCATGCATGCATGCACACAATAAAAAAGGAAATAATATGAAACAAAGAAGTGAATTCTAATTTTCGTCCGTTGGATTATGAGTGAATAAGAGAAAGAGATTAGATCTGATGAAGTGTTGCTAAGGTGCATTGTAAACGATAGAGATAGAGATGAGTCCAAAATCGAGTTAATAATATATTGAGATTGTCAAAGTTATCATGAGTACTATACATACAATCATATTTTGAGATTGACAAAATAACCGCAAACACCATGGTATATTATCCACCACTGAAAATAATTATCTATAAATATGAGCACACCATAGACATCTTTGCTATCGATATTTATATAGTCTATCGATGAAAATAATTATCTGTGAATAAGAGTATTCGTGTTAAGTTTGTGTTAAGTTTAGAATTTTAGCTTAGATGAGCGAGTTTCATGGTAAGAAACCTTACCAGCAGCTGAGATAAACTCAGTTCGCCATAATATTAGTAGTATTTGCTCCTATTAATATTCAAAGATGCACTCTATCATAAAACATGGCTTAGTATTTTGATTTTCTACCCGATAGGGTGAACAAACAAATACAAACCATAAACCAATCGTATGAAAAGATAGAGACGAAAAAATAAACTCCAGAAACCGGAATAAAAAATGATCGAAATATGCCCCTTTAAATTTTTAAAATTTTGAAGGTAGAAATTATCACATGACGATTTAGATATATGTGTACATTGTCACAAGGAACCTTGAGACTCCCCAAAATTCCGGGAAACCCCTCTGAAATCTACAAAGCCTACACTACTGTACTGAAACGCCGTGACGGCTTCTCCCTCCTCCCCCGATCCAGCCATGTCGTCCGCGCCGCCGCCGCAGCAATCCAAACCCTCCTACAACCACCGCCGCCACAACAACGCCGCCCCGAGGCACCACCAAGGCCAGCAGCAGCAGCCGCAGCAGCAGCGCTACGTCCCCAAGTCCGCCGCCCCTAAACCCTCGCCCCCGCCGTCGCTCACCACCACCCTCCGATCATCGGCCTCCCCGTCTGCATCTGGCGCCGGCAGGGTGGGTGGAGAGGCCGATGTGTTCGTGGCGTACCTGCCGCACGACGAGGTGGTCGCGGCCGGGCTCGGCGGGCCCGACGCCCAGGAGTCGCAGGCCGTCGTCGACATCCTCAACGATGCCCTCGCCGCCCTCCTCCGCGCCAAGCCCCGCGAGTTCTGGCGCCAGGGTAACCGAAACGCTCGTTTGTGCGTTACTACTAGCTCATGAAACCATGTAGCCATGAGGCGTGAATTGTTATTTTGGGATTGGGAAATCAGAGCTGAAAGTTTGGGAGTGTATAACCACTTAATGTTCGGTGTACTACTTGCTTGCTTCAATTGTGTTTGTTGAATGCATTAGTGTCTTCTGATGCCGCTGCATCTGTGATTATCTAAGGCTATGGATTAAGTATAAAATTCTAGTGGATACTTGTTCAAATGTCACTTTGCACTTTTAAGCGCAAGATAAAATGTGTGCAGTAAAATTTATTACGACATTTGCGATTGAAGTGGCTAGTAGTTGCATAAGCAAAGCAAAGCCGATGCAATCATATTCTTATTACTATCATGACCTATATCCTTTGAAATAGTTTTAATGGGAAGGAATTAATCTCAGTCCCTTCAGATTGACAGGAACTAACTACCCTACAATCTGAGGATTTTGGTATTATACCTTATGCAAACTAAGCCTGAACAATAATTGAGCGACTAGATGAGTCAGCATAAAAGTTTGAGATGAAAACATGCCTAGATCTGTGATTATCCATTGTTTCACTCCTAGAATTTGAACTTATGAATAAATCCGCGTGCATTTGAACTTTACCAATGGTTTCCTAATGCTCATTGTTACCTTTTCCCAGTGGCACAGAACACTTCCCTGCATGAGTTCCTGGACAGTTACCTACAATTCAGGCATCGGTGGTATGACTTGCCTCATCGTGCACCCAAAGGGGCAGTTGCTGGCTTAGTTGTTGGAGAGCTTGAGCTTTGTCGTCGTGTCTTTATGGTCCTGTACCGCATGTGAGATTTATATCATTTCCCTATCTTACTTCTATACATTTTTTTCATAAGATAATGCACACTGTTAAGATTTGCATGAGAATTTGTCATCATATGTCTCTTGTTTGGGTGGTAGATCTTCAAACAAGGATCCTGGAGCAGTCAGGGGTGAATCCCTTAGCATGAAGGAGCATGCAGGTGAGATTAGAACTACCCATATGATCACTGTTTGAGTTTTACCTTTTTTTAGAGCAGAATGGATAGTGACCATTGGTTCAAATATACTATATTCACGTTGTTCCGTTGTAGCCCTCCTGCAGGAGAAAAGATTGCTTGATCTACCAAAGTTGTTGGACATTTGTGCTATTTATGGGCATGACAATGGCAAGTTGACAAGTTCACTGGTTGGTTCCTGAAGTGTTTATTATTGTTGTTGTTTTTCTCCTTTTCATTTTGCACACAGATGCTAACTTAAATGCAAATTCTAATTCATTCCCTTAGTCTCAGATAACCTCTTTCTATTCATTGGCAAGAATATTTTAATAGTTTTATTAATAAAGAGTGCACATTGTCTGTATTTGTAGGTTGAAAATGCTATCAATGTCCAGCCAAATATTCTGGATGGCATTAATATTGTCCTTCCCCAATTCCTGGGCATTTTCCACACTATGCAGGAGAGGTGCATGAAATCATTACAGGTTATTTTGTGATCTTCTTCATAAATCACTACACACAGCTGTTATATGATTCTGTATTCCTTTATTTGGTATCAACATCCATATGATATCATTATAATCGGTGTTTGTGCTTTACTCTGTAGTCACAATCGCATATGCTAAAACTTTTATCGTTTTCTTTAAAACATTTTTTTTGGAAAATAGTCTATATTTTTGGTAAAAGGATTCGGGTTCTTCATTTGTGCTATTGTTGAATATACTTGTTATTATTTGTTATATCAATTATTATTTCAAATACTTTCTTTCGTGTTCCTTTGAACAACCATGATACGTTGCTTGGTAGGTTAGATAGAAACTGACGGTTATGATTACTGTTAATTTGTCTCTGTTTCTTTTAATCCTAAATTAAAATTGAATGTATGTTTTCTCACTAAGATTAAAAGTTGAGGACCTATGATATTGATATAAATTTGATCTTGTAGTTTCACACCTTCCTGATCTGATGACAGTTTAGTAGTTTACAAAAGATCTTGGAGAACTATTCATAAAAAAGAACTTAACCACAATAAATTCATTTTAGGTGCTCACTTCATCTGGACCGAATGATAGTGGATATACCCAACTTCAGAAAGATTTCTCAGAGGCAAGTTTTACCTATCCTGCATAGTTCATGATATGTCTGCTGTCCTTTCATCCGATTTTTCTATATTGTTGTAAATCCAACTTCCCTCAGGTGTTGGATTTTGTAAATGATGCAATTGTCACTCTGGATGCCTTTGTTGATGCTTATCAACCTGCTGCTTTATTATTTTGTACCTCTTTTGAAACGAGGTGCGCTTCTACTCATCCAACACAATATTCGTTTGATGTTCCCTTAATAGGCAGTGATGCTTATCTACCATTTAATTTGCAGCTATGGAGTTGAGGAACTACTGAACACTCTTCCAAGATTGTATGACTCATTGTTGCCATCTTTGCTTCATGGGTTTCAAGTTATGTCCAGTTCCCAAAGCATTGGAGGGACTGCATTTGACAGTATACTGAGTGACATAGTTCTTGGTGTAAGGATGCTATCAAGGAGAACTGTCAGTTTCGGATGGAGATTATTGGAGTTCTGCTATTTAAACGATCAACTTGTGGAGCATGATGTTGAATCTTCTACGAAGATGTTTCCAGCTAAAGTCGAAGATCCTATGATCAGGGGTGACATCATAATTCAAACACTCAAGGATATCAATCGAGAAGCCACATATTCACAAGATCATCCTGGAAAGACATTCCTCCAAGTTCTTGAAAAGGAGTTCAAGTTGATGAACCGGATTGGAGATATTCGAAAGAAAGGTAAATGATAAAAAATCTCATTTAAATGCTTACTTGGTTGTTTCCATGTTTGTAAAATTCCAGGCAACCTTAGTATCCCGCTATTATTATTTCAGTCAATATTGTCTCTTTAGTTTTTCATTTATAAACAGCATACGATCTAGGAGCTTTATTCAGAAGTTGTCATACAATTATTTTACATATATGTTCTAAATTTCCTATGATTATATTCTGTTGCTATGCCTGCTCCCGCCATCTATGCATGAGTTAACAGAGCTAAAAGATATGCTTCCTCCTTCCATAGTGGTTCTTAGAAAGCTTAAAAGTTAAAACTTCCAGCTTGATCCAGCATATTGATCTCAATGAATGGAAAGAGCCAAAAAAGAGGAGTCTGGGATTCACATGTAAAAGGAAAAGATGTTCTAGCTTCTGTTGTTCTGTCCTCATTAAGTTCACCAATAATATTCCTGTATTACCCTACATTTGATTTTATTTCTGCTTGTGTTTAATCATCCTGGAACTTTTGAGTTGTGTTCATAAGACATCACCTTTTTCTGTTTCTTCTAGATTCTGTTGTGAAGACTGAAAGAGTTTGCTAAACTGTCAGCATTATTCTGTTGACATATATGCTGTATTTTCTTGTTATCTCAAGTTTATTGATTGTGTCATATTTTTATATTGATGCCAAAACCTTTGGTTGATGTATTCGATATGTTCCTCCAATCTTAAACAGGATGGATACACATGGATGATGAGCAGTTCCAGTTCATTACACGCTTGTGTGGATCTACTCTGACATCTTGGAATAGTGTGCCTGATTTGCCTGTCTCTTCCTATGGTGGTGAACTACAACAGAAGAATGAGGATACTGCCATCACTGAGTCCAAGATTAGTCAAATAAGGGACCTCTTTCCTGATTATGGGAAGGGTTTCCTCGCTGCATGCCTGGAAGCCTACAACCAGAACCCAGAGGAAGTTATCCAAAGGATTTTAGATGGAACCCTCCATCAAGATCTTCTAGCTTTGGATAATTCATTAGAAGAGATGCCGCAGCAAAAGCCTGCAGCTACTGTTGGGAAAGATAAAGGCAAAGGCATACTTGTGGAGACTGAGCCTCAAATTATGAACAAACCCCATAAGGTTAATACTGAGATGCATCGCTTTGTTGAACATTCTTCATCTTCTTCAGTCTCATCAGCATCCCAAGGACCATCCTCATCTGTATCATCAGTCCCACAAGGTAGATTTACAAGGAAGACCAATGACGATGTGCCTGACTCTGCAACTCTAGACTCACAGAAAGCAAAAGATGCTGTTAGATCAGCTGTGCTTGAATCCCAGTATGAATATGATGATGAGTATGATGACTCATTTGATGATCTTGGCTTCAGTGTGGTAGAATCAAGTTATGAGGAAACTGATGGTGCAAATGATGCCGAGACTTCTTCACAGGGCCCACGGTGGAGCTCACAAAAGAAGACACAGTTTTATGTTAAGGACGGGAAGAACTACAGCTACAAGGTTGCTGGTTCAGTTGCCGTATCTAGTGCCAGAGAAGCGGCAGTGCTGCGCAATGTTCAGAAAGAGACTATCCATGGTCTTGGCCGTGGTGGAAATGTACCTCTTGGAATTCCCAACAGGCAACAAAACAGAGACATGGAGGAAGAGGGTAGCGATGCAAACAACTTCGGCAGAGGTTCCAACTTAGGCAGAGGAGGCTCATATCCCCGTGGCGATCATGGCACAAGGGGTGGCAGGGATCACGGTGACCCACCGCCGGAGGGTGAAAACTCAAACGGGCCACCAGGATTTGGCCGTGGTGGAAGAAGAGGCAGAAATCACGGGAACCAGCCAGAAGCAAATGAGAACCCGAATGGCCAGCGTGGCTTTGGCCGTGGCGCAACAAGAGGGGCCAGGAACCATGAGCATCCAGCGGATGACAATGAAGATCCAGATGCAGCACAGGGCATCGCTCGAGGAGGGCCTGCACCTCGTGGAGGCAGAGGTGGAAGGAGAGGTGGTGGCCGGGATAACCATAACCGGAGAGATCGTGCGATGAAGAAGCATATGCAAGGATTGACAGGGCTTTAGGTGATGGTTTTCATCATATCATTTTTCAATGCGGGAACTGTAAATGTGACAGTATTTTTGGTGCTCGTGCAGTGACTCGGCGAAAGCATACGATGCCTTGAAGCATCCTTATGATTACTACCCATTGCCTTGAAGCATCCTTATGATTACTACCCATTGCCTTGAAGCATCCTTATGATTACTACCCATATACCCATAGCATGTGGAATCAAACTATGAGCATATTTGTTGTAGCTTCGGACAGAATACAGAGTTTGAATCTCATAAATGAAAATGAAAGTTAGTACATTTCTGTGTTGCTTAAGTTCCTTGTGTGGTGCATCACAGCTTATACGTTAATCATTTGCGTCAGCATAGAGATCCAGATGGCCACTCTCGGCCCAAGAAGGAAGCCTGCTTCCCACCTCGCTTCTGCGGCCCAAGAAGGACCCACCCAAACGCCTAGAAGCAGTTTGCCTCTCGCCGTCCTGCCGGAGAAACCCTCCGCCGCTCTAGAAGCCCACTCTTCGTCCGCGGTGATCGACCTCCCCCTCCCTGTCGCCATGTATCCGTAAGATCTCGAATCTATCTCCTTTACACCGGGCTCCAGGGAGGAGGTTTGGGTGGGTTAGGGCAGGGAGGAGGTTTGGGTGGGTTAGGGTTACGGTTTGTGGAGGTGGATGACGGCGGCGGGCCAGAGGCACGAAACCCTCGCCGGCGTTCTTGAGTTTTGTGTTTATATTGGGATGTCTGTGCTGTGTTTCAGCTGGGGCTTCGGGAAGGCTTACCGCGACGGTTACCGCGCAAAGAAGAGGTCGGCAGTGGAGCGCTCCTTCTACGAGGACGATGAGGTGAGGAAGAGGTGAGGAAGATCAAGGACGCGGAGAAGCCTGTGTCTCCGGCGAAGGCGGCCAAGGAGTCCGCTCGGGAAGACGTGATCGTGGCTCAAGCGCGCGCCAAGGTCGCCGCGCACCGTGTCAAAGCCCGTGCCGGCACCCTCACCCGCACCCGCCGTGCCTACTCCCGCGCTCCCCGTGCCTGTGCCTGCGCCCGCGCCTACGCCTGTCCCCGTGCCCGTCCCCGCGCCCGCGCCCGCGCCCCACCCCCAGATCAACAGCTGGTATTTTTTTTAGAGTAAAGTGCACTGGCGGTCCTTAAAGTTGCGTCACTGTGTCATCCCGGTTCCTAAAGTTGTAAAACGGTCATTTGGGTGCCTAATCTCTGCTGTGGTGTCACTTTGGTCCAGCCGCTTTCTCTGCAATTTTGCAAAAAAACCCTCCTAACGGTGAATGGCGATTTGAAGGCCACTCCGTTCCGCTCCGTCCGGCTCAGAGTCGCGACTCCGAGTCGTGTCGTTTCCCTTTCTCGGCGCCGCGGACGACGACCTTGCCGGCGCCGCGGTCGATCGGTGGAGGTGAATCGGAGACCCAAGACGGCATCATCCGAGTAGAGGCCGCAGCAGATACGATTCGGCGGTGGACGACTCCATCGTCGAGTTGGTGAAACATGGTGGCTAGGTTGCGGCGAAAAGGGAGGCTTTTTTGCGCCAGATTACGGTACGTTCGCCGACCTTTGCAGTGTGTAGATTATAGGGTTCATCGATTGTTGGTCGTCGTCGTCGTATTCTTCCCCACTTTCGTCGTAGCCGCCGCCGCCTAGCCGTCCGCTCGCGTCACCCATCCCCGCACTATGCTCGTGCTCGCGTCGAAGAATGGGGAGAGCTTCATCCAAGCGGTGGCCCAGGCGGCGGCGCGGGGCCTGGACCTCGACCGCGTGAAGGCGTCCCCTCCTCCCCTGTGTCACCGACCTGAGCTGCTCGCATGGCTACGGCATCCTGATCCTTGGCGGCCTCCACATCACCAGCATCAACAGCGTTGTGGCCCCTTCCCTCACCAACAGCAGCACCAAGAGTCGAGTGCATTCAGGCTCCAGTAGCCTGACCATACTTCCACCGTCAATGTCTGAATGTTACTCCAAAATGTAATTACGAGATGGTGCACGAAGGCAATGGACAGAGGAAATTGTAGTTGTGAAGGAAATTGTAATGGTAATGAAATTCATCAGCTTTGTAGGAATTTGTGGCATTATGGTGTACTGAGTGGTTTCATCAGATTTGTACTGAGTGAAATTCATTAGCTTTGTAGTTCTCAATGCATATGTTGTAGTGAGTGGTGTCAATATTATGGAACGAACTGATTTCATTCTTCCAAGCAGCACTGACATATTATGGAATGTACTGAATGGTCATGAAATTCATGAACCTTTTCACTAATGATTCCATGATTTCGAATGACATGTTTAACAGTACTGACATAACTGCATGACATATGACTGAAAGTTAACTGGGTTTGATGCTTGCATGCCCTGACATAACTGCATCTTACATGCTTTTGATGCTTACAAAATTCGGACTCCCAAAATAGCAATGAAACAATATACTAATTAGACCAGTGGGCTGGTGCTTCCTATTTACACACAAAAGATGACTGACAGTGCACTAATTTGACCCTGTCTTGCTAGCAGCAGGCAACTTCTTTTTGCTCCATCTCTGCCTCTCTTTGGTGCTGATGTGGATGCCTTTCTTTTCTTTGCTGCGGCTGCCTTGCCAGCCTTCGTGCAAGTGGTCAGAGCACTAGGCATGTGCACAGGTTGGTTTGTCATGATAAACTCATTATCTGGTAATGGACCAACAACAGTAGAAATATTTGATGTCTGAGTTTCCTGAACCACGAAAATTGGATTACATTACATAAGTGGTTGTAAAATGAATGCAGCATGTCATATTGTGTTTAGTAGTTGCAGTAAACATACCTGTGCTAGCATATGACTGAGCAAGGTTGTACTTGCCTGTGTTTGAGGTCCATCTGTCACTTCTTGGTATGTGGCCTGGTTGATAGGATCATTGGATTCGTGCTGGTTCTCTGCAACTTCATGTGTAGAAGCGTTTTGAGCAGCCTGCTGTGCTGCTTGTTCAGCCTCTGCTTGCAACTGTGCCTGAGTATTTGCAACCAGCGCTTTGGCTTCTTCAGAAGTAAATCTCAATTTTTTCAGCTTACAACCTTTACTATTGTGATTAGCCTCTGTACAGTAACTGCAATGGACAGTTACTCCATGTTTAGAGAATTTGGGCCCATTCTTGCCCTGAACTTCATGTGGTTGTTTCTTCCTGGATTTTGGAGGCCTGCCAATTTTTTTCTTATACAAAGGTGGTTGCACTTGTGGACCATTTATCTTTTCCCACTGGCTTTGATCTCTGCAAGGCCATATGTTGAATCCATAGGCAGTATTGAATGCTTGGATTGAGTAGCATGGTGCCAACACAGATTCAGGCTGTATCCTCTCATGCCTCAAACAAGCAATAGCATGGGTATAAGGAACTCCGGTTAATTGCCACCTCCTGCAATCACATGTTTTTGATGTGATGTTTACTATGTGGCTGTAATCCCTCACCTTCACTTGGAACACTCCTTGACCAGAAGGTATAGCAAAACACATATTTGCCCACTCTGCATTCTTTGACAGCTTCTTCCTTATTTTTGGACAGAAGGTTCCTTCCATTTGATTTGCTAATTCTTTCTGTTTGTTGTAATGTCTTGTCATCAACTGAGTCTTGATCATCTCAAACATGCTAAGAATTGGAAGATCTCTTGCTTCTAAGATGTAATTGTTGAACACCTCACAATTATTGTTCAGCAATATGTCACATTTGGGAAATTCTGAGAAAAAAGCTCTAACCCAAGTATTGGGAGGCATCTTGTCAAGCCACTTGAAGGCAGCCTCGTCCAATGCTTTCATTTTCTCCATATTCATATTCCACTGTTGCACAGAAGATGACCTTGCACATGACCATAGTTGATTCTTTAGCACCTCACCCTTAAACTTCTCTTGAAAATTTGAGTACAGATGTCTGACACAGAACCTATGTTCTGAGTCAGGGAACACCTGCTGCATAGCTGGGATTAGACCCTTTTGCTTATCAGTCATAATTGTGTATGGTTGGGTATTATCAATTTTCAGATCATCCTTCAAAGTCTGCAAAAACCACTTCCAAGATGCAAGAGATTCCACCTCAACAACTGCCAATGCTATTGGATATATGCAATCATTTGGATCCATTCCCACTGCTGTTAGTAACTGCCCACCATACTTGGTTTTGATGTGGCATCCATCTAGGCAAATAATGGGCCTGCAACCAGCCATGAAACCCCTCTTACATGCATCTAGTGACATGTAGCATGTACTGAATCTGCTTTCACAAATATTCAGATAAAATGTAGATCCAGGGTTGCTTCTTCTCAATTCCTGTCCATAATCCCATAACATGTTGTACTGGTTGACCTCATCACCATGTATTGCTTTCATGATGAGCCGTCTAGCTCTTGCTAATTTACTCTTGGAAGGTGTCGGGTTGAAGTCTTTTTGCCTTTGTTCTACCAAAGCTATTGATGCTCATCTTATCATTTGCTCGAAATGAATCAAGATACTTAGCTGCAAGCCACTTAGAAGTGCATCTCCTCAGCACCCACTCTTTACGACAATTGTGGCCCCCATAGTATGTCTTCACTACAAATGATTTGACTCTGGAATCAAGTGAAGCATAGAGGTTCCATGGGCAGCCTGCAGCACAATGGGCCCTTAATCTTCTCTGATCATTCCTTGGCATCTTAATTTCAACTCTATTCCTCACACTATATTCATTATTGCTTCCCTCGGCTTCTCTACGTTGGGAACACAAGTCCAACAAAAAACTTGGTGGTTGCCATCGGCTTCAGTCCAACATATCATCTTCACTGTCTTCTCCCTCACCATCCGAACCAGAAGGTCTAACTCCTCTTCTTCGATATCTTCATCATCGGAACAACTATCCCATTATGTCCATCCCCTTCACGGCTACTGCTGCCTTTTTGTTACTTTTCTTCTTGTCCACAGCATTGTACACTAAATCCTCATACAAATCTTCATCACCTTCTGAAACCTCATTGTCACTGTCTGCGAAGTTGTCATCTTCAGATGTTGATTCAGATCTTCCTTGATGTCCCCTTTGCTCAACTACAACTTCTTTTTCCATATGTGTGAGAAAACACTGGCAGCTTCTCACCAGATTTAGGTCTTGATAAATAACCTTCCTTGGGCTTAATACTTTAGGTAGTTACGCCACTGGATTTAGCACTATGTCATCCCATGTATAGTTTTGAACCTGTCCACCATATTGGACATAACAATTGTGTCACTATCAGATTCTATCACCCTTAGTCCATCAGCTATTGTCTTCTCAGGCAACAACCAGAAAAACTTCAATTTTGGGCTCATCTGAAATCCTAATTGCTGAACAAAATCCTCAAACCACAGTGTTGACCATGTCTCTGTCTCAATCCAATCAAACCAGTTCACTCTCCCATTGATATAGCTTTTTAGTTCACCATGACCAACAAAGAACCCTCCATGGTGAATCTCAACACTGAACACATCATTACCATTACCTACATTAAGAACAAAATTGAACCTTTGATCAACAGCAGGGAAAACCTAGAAAAATCGCCTCAAATCAAGACTACAGTACCAACTACATAAGACATCATATGAAACCATACACCAACAATCGATGAACCCTATAATCTACACACTGCAAAGGTCGGCGAACGTACCGTAATCTGGCGCAGCCTCCCCTTTTCGCCGCAACCTAGCCACCATGTTTCACCAACTCGACGATGGAGTCGTCCACCGCCGAATCGTATCTGCTGCGGCCTCTACTCGGATGATGCCGTCTTGGGTCTCCGATTCACCTCCGCCGATCGACCGCGGCGCCGGCAAGGTCGTCGTCCGCGGCGCCGAGAAAGGGAAACGACACGACTCGGAGTCGCGACTCTGAGCCGGACGGAGCGGAACGGAGTGGCCTTCAAATCGCCATTCACCGTTAGGAGGGGTTTTTTGCAAAATTGCAGAGGAAGCGGCTCCCGATTGGACCAAAGTGACACCACAGCAGAGATTAGGCACCCAAATGACCGTTTTACAACTTTAGGGACCGGGATGACACAGTGACGCAACTTTAAGGACCGCCAGTGCACTTTACTCTTTTTTTTAAATCTCTTGATGCTTGTTTGTTCCCTACAATTCGACTTCTTGGTTCTTGATTAGAATAGAAACTTGCTAGTGCTAGATTGAATGTGTAGCGTTGTATCCAAGTTCCGATTCAACTTCTTGATTCGAACACTGCTAGTGCCAAATTGTGTGTATACCGTTTTATCTTTGAGTTTACATGATTCAGGCTTCATTTGTGCTGAACGTAGTGGGGGTGGCGGTGGTCATCAGTGCGGGGACGGCCATGGAGTCGCGGTCGAGGCCGTCGATGGGGTCACGGGGCGGGGGCGATCTCTACAGGTGCAGGGGCGATCGGGGCGGGGACATCGGCGAGGGCGATCGTGGCGGGGACGTCGACGTGGGCAAGGGCGATCGCGGCGGCGACCTTCTTGGTCATGTCTCTCGCATAGATCCTGCCCATAGCGGCCTCTTCCTTCTCTGAGAACGGGACGAAATCGCGGGCCACGTCGCCCTCATCGTTGCCTGGGATGCCGGCCTTGATATGCGTCGTGTCCTTATCCATGATGTCATCCCAGTACGGCTTCCCTTCGACGCCACTGAAACGATCGAAACGCAAGGGTTAGAAGCCTACGAAACCAGATGAGATCTAAAGCGCTCTCTGCTAATCTGGAAGCCCGATTTGCATCCAACGATGTACACTACTACTGCTTAAGTTGCAGTGATCCTGACCCACCAATGCACCCTTACTACAGTAAATCTACAAAAATTTTCATAGATGAAAAATACCATGGGAAATCTGGAAACCCTGGAATGACTGCACAGATACCGCCATACCAGATTCCATAATGGCAGCAATCAGCACGATGATACAATCCTAACATTTACCAAAAACTATTGTGCTACATTCCGACATTCGTCCTAGCAAGTTGTATACTATTCTATTGTTCAGCACAAATGAAGCCTGAATCATGTAAACTCAAAGATAAAACGGTATACGCACAATTTGGCACTAACAGGTTCGTGTTCGAATCAAGAAGTTGAATCGGAACTTGGATACAACGCTACACATTCAATCTAGCACTAGCAAGTTTCTATTCTAATCAAGAACCAAGAGGTCGAATTGTAGGGAACACACAAGCATCAAGAGATTTAAAAAAGAAATACCAGCTGTTGCACCCTTCGTACTCGCTCATGCTCAGTCACAATCAACTTTTGGCGTTGCTCATGTTGTCACATCCACTGAATAAATGAATCATGCTGGTGACTACTCGTGTTGTCATATCTATTGTTAGGGCACGTTAGGGTGCAGGCTAGGAGGGGTAGGGGTCGCTAGCAGCTTTTTGCGCGTGATAGACGTGTACGATATGTCGCTGTCAACTTTCGACGCGTGAAGGCTTCCCGACTTAGCTTTTGTTGATTCTTCCTTCGACAGAATCCATCAAATACTGCTGGCGCGTGAACGTGTTATCACATCCATTGAAGAAGTGAACTCACGTTAGCTGGAGATGTGCCTCTGCTTTCTCCACTGTATATTACACCACCGAAATTCGAACTCTTCATATCTTCGATCTCTTTCCTAAACTTCAAGGTAGAATGAATCATCCATTTCCTGAGCGTCTCGACTGGCAACTTCATCCTTTGGGCGGTTGGATTCCCCTATGGTGCGACCGTCCGTTGTGCCATTGTGGAGATGTCTGTATACTTACGTCGTCCCTCAACTCAGAAACTCGGGGGAGGCGATTCTTCCAATGCGCCAACATGGATCAGGTATGACTTTTGTGCTCCGGTTTGTAATACCAATTCTTAATACACAAAACGCTAACTTGTTCCTACATCATGGTAACATCTTAAGCAGGCATATCGTCGGGTGTGCAACTTCATTGAGTAGATAGATACGGAGAACCCAAGAACCGACAGAACATGTTCCTACCCACTTAACGAAACAAGGTCGGACTATCTTCGGCGAAAGGCTGAGTACCAACGTCGAATTGCTGCGGAAGCTTTTGATTGGCCTTTAGATCAGCTCGCACTACCCACATGGCGGGAACGTCCAGAATGCCATTGTGGTCTCCGTTGCCAGGTGATAAGGTCCATTAGACAAGCAATCCGAGGACAAAGATGCTTCGTGTGTCCTGAGATTGTCGACGACGATTTTGTCGTGAGTACCAATTTTTCCCGGTGAAACTAATCACTTGTTTCATTGTCTAACCCTTGCTATCACATATGTACAACCAGGAGGATGTACGACAGTGTTCATTCGAACAGTGGATCGATACGGTGAGACCTGCTTCCATCAGTCGGACGGTAACCCAGCCTGAGCCGACCGAACAATTCATCCAGGCATGGATGAAGTACGTACGTCGAAAACAAATCGCAAGCTTAGATTGGAGGAACAACCCATCTGGTTACCCTGAATGGTCGGAGCGTCCTAGGTGTGGTTGTAGAGATCGTTGCAAGATGGCTACCTCCTTTGAACCCCGAACATGTGGCAGAAGATATTTCATTTGCCCCAACTTAAACGACGACTTCGTTGTACGTCTTAAGTTTTTTCAATTCCACTAACGTCTACATAGTTTTGCCACTCTAACTAACTACATACTTTTCTTTATAAGGGCATTTAAAGGAGGTGCAAATTCACTATGTGGATCAACAATGTCATTCTCCAATATAACGGCCTAAAGATAATTGAATGTGAAACACAAACAGAGTACAACGCCGAGAAGGACTGGGAAAATGGAACATACGTTGAACGTCGTAGAAGGGGTCTGTAGGAAAGTTGAGGCTCGACTCGTCGGGTCCGATTATTTTGAATCGTGTATGCATGGCATATGTTCCGCAGTTTAATTACGTGTAATAATTCTTATGAAACATGTCATGTATTGTATCATTAATATATGTTGAGTTATGCTTCTATTACTACAAAAGTTGTTCAGTGTGTCAATTGCAGAGCATCCTACTGTCTAACTCATTCTTTTATAAGTTCAGATTATGAGCACATGAAATATAAACAACAGAAGTACGATAGCTCTAATAATAGGGTTCATTACACATCACGATAACATTTCAACTACGATACGACAAACTAAATAACAGTTCAAGTGCTCAGCTACGAGGCGAACTCTGAGTGCTGAGCTAAGTTGCGATTATGAACACATGTAAGTCAAAAATACGACTTACACAAACCGAACTGATGAGCACAAAACTAGGAGGGACGAGAGAATACCTTGAACTAACGGATCCACTGCTCAAACTCAATTTTCCACGGTCCAATATGTCGATTCGTGAGGAAGGACGAAGGGGAAAGAAAACACTGGAGAGAGTTGAAGAGAAATGGGAGAAGATTCAGATAGACGGTATTGCATGATTGATAAACCCTGTAATTTATCATTAAAATCCACATCTTGGCTTAGAGGATGTACCGATAGGCTTCAGTCATTTGTCATCTGCAATACTGGATGTTCGATGAAAGCTGGTGGAAAGTCTGGCTTGGCGCCAATAGTTATGGCGCCGAGCTCGGCGCCAAGGCTCACGGCGCCAAGGTCGGCGCCAAGATTGGTGGCACCGAGGTCGGCGCCAAGATCTACGGCGCCGAGCTCGGCGCCACTATTGCTGGCGCCGACGTTGCCACGTCAGCCTCGGCGCCGACGTGGCACGGAGATCTCGGCTATTGGCGCCGAGTTGTGTAAACTCGACGTCATCACTATTGGCGCCGAGCTTGGGGTCCATTCCTAAAATTTAAACCATCGAGGCCTATTTGTGAGAATCTTTATAAATTTGGGCCAAAAAGCAAAAAATTCGGCCCTTATAACTGTGCGCATGTCAACTCTCTCTAGGATGGAAAGTAAGATATCATCCGGCAATTGGTCGAATCTACCTTGGTCCTGCACAAACAAAGTGTAGATTAAAATGTTTGCTTAATTTTACAAGGCTAAATGTATAAAGGATGGCATGAGGTTTATTTACAAGGACATCATACACCCATGATGTGTTGAAGATCAGCATTTTATCCAAGGATTTTTTTTTGTGAAGCGGTTGAAACCACAGCCCATTTGCTTTTCACTTGTCCCTTAGGTAAATTTGCTGTCACGGTTTGGGGTTAAGGTGAAAAGCATAATAATAATGGTCTCTATGAAAAATCAGGGATGATGCTAATTTTAGTAGTGTTGCCTGCTAACCCGGTCTGTGATAATGCTAGTGTGCCATATGCTTAATAGTTGGTTGATTATTCAGGTAAACCAGGATAATCAGGAGGCAATTTCCTGGGGGATGGAGTACTAGGGCCAGACATGCTTGATTTCTTGAAGCTTCCAATGCCGAAAAAGGAAGACTACTGGCATGATCTGGGAGGGGAAGAAATGGAATTTTTTGTAGCTGTTAACTTGTTATTGCGAGATCCCTCTGGCTTGGTTGTAAGAAGTACATAATGGATGTAATGATTTTAGTGTTTTTCTTTCTTTGTCTTTTTGATAGAGCGGTAGGAGAGCAAACACTCTTGTAGAAAGTCCATTGTTTCATTCCTAATAAATATAAATTGGGATTTCTCATTTCAAAAGACTAGTAATAAACTTCTAATACACAACGATTAAAATTTGGGTTTAAATTGGGATTTCATTCTTGTTTATAAAATACTAAGCAGCTACAATAATTGAAAATTCGTTCTTATTTGGAGAGCATTAGACAAAAGGAAGTTAGTATAAACAAGTTGTGGCAACCAAGTTTGTAGAAATCATTGAAGAGCACACTGGAAAAAGATTCTCGAATACAAGAGCACACTGGAAAATTACTAACAGAGAGAGGGAGAGAGACTTGCAAAGCTTTGGATGCTATTGGACCGCATGACTGTTGACGGGGGGATTTTCCAACTCCGACGGTATACAAATATGCTGTTATTGTCAAGCTTATTTATAGAGGGATTTTCACCTGCCTCAGAGCCTGATTCGAATCAGGGAACCTATTTCTAACTGTTCGTACTGGATTCATACTACTAAAATTGAAAAACCGACTTGGTGATTAACTTATGTCGAGTCGGTTTGTCCTCGAAAAACCGAGGAAATTTATCCTCGGAAACCTAGAACGGAAGGAAAATTCCATTGATTGCTACCACTGTCAATCACAGAAGATCTACGGTTTCTCTCTTGTGTTTTCTTACAGAAACCGCGGAGCGCATCGATGCATATTCTGAAAACCAGCAGCAAAAGATGAATTTAAAACGAACCCAGGAACGGATGATAAAAGCACGAACTAATACCTGTCTGCAAGGGCAATAGGGCATCGATGCGGCGAACGTGGTTATCCCGGGGAATTGCAGCTGGCAGCAAGACAAGAGAAGGGAAGCAGGAGAGATTACAGTGGTCGACGGCGACGGCGGCGGCGGCTAGCGCAACCGGCATCGGTCACCGGAGTTGCGGCCAAATACCCACCCGGAATTGGGCCGTGGGCTTAAACCGCATTAAGCCCGTGCAGTTCTTACAGTTCGGCTTCAGGCTTCTGGGCTGGGCCGGGTGGTTTGCTTGTGGCCTCACTAGTTACTCTTTGGGCCTAAGTGCCATAAGTATGAAAAAAGTTCACTTAAGGTCTCTTATGTTGTCATCGAGTTCCAAATTATCTATGAATCGAAATATCAGATATAGTACTGTCGAAACTTGGTTTCGGCAATATATTTTATGGGGTCGCAGTCGAGATCGCCAAGCACAATGGGTTAGAAGGAGAAGAAGATTTAGACAGGTTCAGGCCCTCTCGTGAGGTAATACCGTGAGGTAATACCCTACTCCTGTTTCGGTGGATTCGATCCGCCGAGTGTCTTTATTGATCTCTTGATCTAAAGATGAAGGCTAAAAGCTAACCTCCTATCGGAATTTCTGATCTAGAATCTAATATCCCTCAAGGGACGCCCCTTACCCCCCTTGGGACGCCCCTTACCCTCCTTATATAGTCTTGGGAGGAAGGGTTTACAAGTCGGAAACCCTATCTTACTCTAAGTCGGATTCCTCAATCTTACCAAACCGTGACTGTAGGCCGATTGCCTTATCTCTATCGGCAACCGTAACACCCAAGTCAAGTTCGGCTTACAGATATAGCAGGCGCAATCTATCCCTACCTCCAGTCGGATAAACTTGCCATGTAGATACCCGATTGCCACAATCTCCACAGTAGCCCCCGAGTCCTTTTCAGTCGACGAGACAGCTCAGCTTCAGACCAAAGTAACAAAATCGGGTCATATTAGGTTAAAATATTGCTTTCTAGTTTTAGCTGAGGTGTCACTAAAAACAAAAATTAAAAATTAAAACCCAGATGCAACCGGCATGTTAGTAAAGCTTAGGCTGGTTGGCTTTCACCGAATGAACTCCTCCCCGTGTATCGGCCTCACGCCGCACACTAGCGCAACGCCGAGGACTATGGCCGCTGTCGCTCCCAGGCCGCTTGACTGCCATAGAGTGGGCGCAAAGACGGAATCGCATCGGAAGCGGAACGTCATCGGCACGAACCGCTCGATGCCTACTTCCCCGTCACTGGCCACATCCATTGTGCCGACGCCAAGGACGCCGTCTCCGTCCTTGTCGCTAGACGCCAGCCCTACATCGAGCGCAACGACTATGGCGTCCGCACCGTTAAGGCCAAGGGTGACCACGCCCTCGACGACTGGCTGCTCAACTACTTTCCCAACCTCCCAACTCTGCTACGACAAGGTTCTCAGCCCCGAGCAGCTCTTCTCACCGCTCCTCTACGTCTAGGTATGTTAAACATAGCTACATAAGATATGTATATCACGCATGGTTGGTTGGATAGATAACTTAGATTGATAGATTTTGTTGTGATCTGGTATCTATCCAAACTACCATGTGATATCATTGTAAAACCACGGTGATGGTTCTTATCTCCATATATAACAAAGGTGCAGCCTCTAATGGAGTTCAACGCTTCGGCCTCTGATTATTTTCACAAGGTACACACCTCCATCCATCGATCAATAGTTCGTTCAACACATATGTTTTTGACGCGTTAATTAAACAACTCAACCAAAACAATCTCCCGTGTGAAAATTGAAAATCAAACTACTGATTAGTTGCAATCTATGGGGATTCTTGGATCGATTGTGAACAATTGAGTGCAAATCTGAGTAGCTAGCTATCCAAAATTGTGTGATACGTAGTGATTGCAATTTTGGAATGAAATTTCGGTCCCCCACCGACAAGCACATATCTCGCTCGAAATTTTCGGTTTTTCTTTTTTCTGATTTGGTCAAATTTTATTCAAATTCATTCAAAATTCGTCAAATTTTCAAAAATTTCGGCCAAAAAGTACTGAAATTTTGAAGATTTTAGTTCTTTCGGCTCCCCCGGCAAAAATAATAATTTCGAGATTGCTAACACTGGAGATATGTCGCAGGTGCTCAACACGCCTGAGGCGGCTCGCTCTACCATGTTGACCATAAGCTTCCCGTACCACCGCCCACCGCTGCTGCCATCCGCCTGTTAACGACCAAATTTGATAACCAAATCCCTGAGTTCAAGGCCAAAATTGAAGTGGAATCGGATCGGAATTATGATTGACGGAGAAACAGAGGCTGCATCGGCTAAGACCAAATCGGCTGGGAAACCAGTCGGCTGATGCCGAATCGGACAAGAACAGCCGATAGCCGATTCTGATTCAGAGAAGAAGACGGAACCGTTTCCGATAAGAAAGCTTAAAGATAAATGTTAAGATTCGGTTCCAAAATATGTGTTAAAGATATTGTCATCTGTGGATAGAGTCCTGTAACAGCAATAGTATCTGTAAAGTAGGGATTTGTTTAGATATTCCTTTTGTAATGCGACATGGGGCTGTGTCCCGAGATATTGTCGTACTATAAATAGTAGACAAGGTAGAAACCGTGTCTTACATGGATATTGTTATGCCTGGGTATAAATAAGACCCGAGGGCTCTTTGTAAAGACATCAACACACACATCAATACAAACTCGGCGCATTGCCAAACCTTTTTATTTTAGACGAGTTCTTGATCTCGCTTCGGGCTGCATCGATCCCGATCTCCAAGCAAGGTAATTACTTGTCATTAGCGGTTTGTATCGTCGAAATTAGTACTTACATCATCATGATACTCTAGTTTTGATGTTATGAACTGTGCAAATTATCATATATAACATATAATCTAGAGCAATATCTAGATCTATCTCACCGTCGACTGGTTTCTCTGGGAGACAGTAGTCGATAGAGCTAGATCTAGATGTTGAACCAGGTTATATGTTGTATCCACCGTCTTGAGGGGTTTACATCGGTTTTTATGAATCTGATACTTCTTTTTGTACTCAATATTGCATCATATTGATCTATTAAGTCGCTTTTAGAATTATTAAGATCTATTCGGCTGGATGTTTATCTTTAAAGACATTGTCGGGGTTTCAGCCGGCCTTATCTGTTTTAATTATCTTTATAGTTATATTCACTCTTAGATTTTAAAACTATCTTTTATATTAAGATCTTAATCTATCTAAGTGCCCTAAGTCGATATCAATCTGTCATGCTATGCTAACAGCCGATTGATATAGGTTTAGCGCATTTAGATCAGATTAACATCTTTTTATAAAATGTGTCGAAGTATTAGCCGATTCACATTAGATTTGCATTATCGGCTAAATTATCAATGCAGATAATTACTACCCTAACACGCTTTTAGCCTAAGTGATTTATACTGTTTCAGCATAGCCGATCTATCCCAATCACTTAGTTTAAGTGCGCTTTGGGATAGTAATTATATATAAATTGATGCCTTCAGCTGATCCTATGGGATCTAATTTTAATTTAATGCCTATTTCTTGTTTCTTGTTGGTTAGCAGATCAAACCAACTGGCATGCCTTAATCACCAAAGGTAGCCAAGAACGGACCTGCACTGGAGTTAAGCAGATCTCCCAGGCCAGCGCGTGGGAAAGATTTCTCGTCAACACGCTTTTTGGCACACCTAGTGGGACCATCAGCAAATCGCTAAAGTCGATGCGATGGTTAACATCAAGAGCCCCGAGATCACTAAGGAGAACGTCGTTCGTGTCAAGATGGAGCAATTGTCGGCTGAACACTTGGCCGACTACAAAAAGATTGTGGAAGAGCTGCAAGCCAACTATCTGTAATCCTTCACCCAGACCAGATCTGGGGTTGTCCACCAGAAGTATAAATTCAACATGGAAGACTTCAAGGCATCCTCCTCAGACGACATGAAGGGAAAACGCAAGATTGAGGATGCAAAGCAGGAGCAAGATGATTCGGGTCTGCACACACTACAGGATCGAATTGATTCGGTTGTACATCACGCCCTCGTCAATCAGAGTGGCATACTGGTCAACAACCTCAATAATATGATTGCCACTGTGGTCGACTCAAAGATTGCCGATCAACTGCAGAGAGGGTCAACCTACTTCACCGATGGCCAATTCCCGGGCTACAGGGTGTTGGCAACCCAAAATCTGCTGACGCCACCGCCAACACACCAGAATCCACCGGGAGGAGTCCCAATTCAGCCGAATGCCTCTGCATCGGCTTCAAGGTCGCCGCCTAATATCCTGAATCGGCAGCAACCTTCTTCCCAGGAGTACCTGGCCAGCATGTTCGATCTCAATCAGCGCCCAGAGCCGGTTGGCAACCTTCTCCCAGGACCACAGTACAATTCTGGCGGCCGTCGGCTCTTCCCTGACCAATCACCACCATCGGTAAATCGGCCACCTCCCACCGTCAATGTTTAGCTCGTTCGAACTTATGTCGATGCGCCTCCATGAAGGTGGTCGGTGCAATGGTGTCGGCCAGCTGGTCCGATAGCCGATCCTGGATGTCCTCAAACCGGCTACGGATGGAGCCGCAGTCGGTGACCAAAAAATCGAGGGAACACTCTAGCCGTTTGGCTATGTCCAACAAGGTAGCTCGTAGGTCCTCATCTGACACCACCATGGCCTTATCGGTACCCTCATCAGGATCCAAAAACTCTGAGAGATCGAAGTCCAGAAGATCGGCTATAGACTGCAAGTTAGGAGACAGTTAGAAGGGTCAACAAAGCTGATGAGCTGATTTATGAGGTTGGACAACTTACTCGGACAATTGGGACTGAGGTAGCCACATCTTCGGCGTCGCCACCACCTGCAACCATTGGCGTGTGCTCGCTTGATGCGTGGGGGGCAGGTGTCAAAGCGCGAGGAGGCTGAAAAAAGATACAAGTCAGAAATCGGCTGTGTTAATAAGAGGGGAATAAAGGATAGTAGAACTTACCGAGGGAGAGGAGCCGTTTTCTTCTTGGTAGCCAGTTTCTTTGCCTACAGACACAGAAAGCCGATGAATTATAATGGAAAAAGTGATGAGATTAAATGATAAAAGGTGCTTACCGGCTGGGAACGAGGGACGCGTTTCGGAGGGCTCGAGTTTTTCGATGGTATGCTCACGATGGAGTCCGAGCATATTTGTTTGAAGAGCTCGTTTCGGCCGCGGCGCGTTGACGCTTGCTCCATTTCCTCGTCCCTAACTTCTTTTCGAGGACCGCGTCCACATCTGGATCGACTTGAAGCAAGTCGTCGGCTGGAGTTGATTTTGGCTTCTTTTAAGCCCATTTCTTTTTCTCTGCAGCCGGGGTAGCAGCAGCTGATGGCTTCACCCTTTTCAGCTGATGCAACGGCTCACGAGTTTGGTCGTGAAGAAGAGTAGCCACCATCGGCGCGTGGAAGCCGATGATTGACGGGGCTAGCCCGCAGCCGCCAGACAACACGACAGGGGCATAAAGGATTGTTACCCCTATGTTACTTGTGTGTAGGGGAGAAGCGTCGGTTGTCTGCAAAGGAATAAGGCATGGTTAATCAAGAATGCAAGTAGTGGCCAAAGGAAACTAAGAAGAGAAGATGCTTACCGACGGGGTCATCTCCGGATCGATGATGGTCAAGTACATGGAGGCCGATTGATGGAACAAGTGTCGCTTCCACTCATTCCACCATCGGCTGAAGATGGTTGTCCTCGTCACCGCCAGGTCGATGTTATCAATACTGCCCAAAGGGAGACCAGGGATGTTGAGCAGCCGATTCATCATGACATCTCCTTCGATTTTGCTCCTGGCCTCGATCTTGTCCGAGTAATAGAGGCCGATCGGCAGCTGGCCCATGCCAAGTTGTCTTGCAGCCACCATCGGATGATAGAATTCATAGGACTTCTGGATGTTGCGCCCTTGGTGGATGCCGACGGGGAGGATGCAAGGTGTTATAGCCGATGTGTAAATATCCCTTGGTTTTTCATATTCTTCGGAGTTAAGCTCATCTAGCCGGAGATTGTCTGGGAGTTTGAACTTGTCAAAATCTTCATAGGCGAACCATATCCTCGAGCTGCTTGGAAAGCCACTGTACAGGTTGCCAAACCAGTTTTTGAAATGATAGGCTGTCAGCTTGGATCCAGGATAGATTGTCGCTGCTTCTCCATAGACAGGCATCGGCGAGTGGTCACTTCTTCATCATCTTCGAACCGTGGCTCGATCAAAGGGAAATCGGCTTCTAGTGGGGTCGGCCTTTCTGCAACCTGGTAAGTGTGGAGATTCAGCCACAGTTTCAGCGGCCACCAGGGCCCTCCCGTGTTAACGGCCTGCTTGGAAGCCACCAAGCTGATGCGTTGCTTAGCATCTGGTACAAGTAGCCGAGCAAATACTTTCCTAAGGGGACTTGTTTTTTTGCTCACCAGAGCTTCGGTTACGTGCTACCAGTTGCTAGTCGGCCCATAGCTTGATCCGCAGAATACAAATTTCTCTAGCCACATCAGGAGGAAAGCTGTGTGTTCTCTCTCAGAGATTGGACCATCTTTCATGTTCATTGATATAAAGCCGCTCCAACCTCCTATGCTTTTGGTCTTGAAATTATGAGTGCATTTGATGTTGAGGCCGGCTGGGTCCACTGTGGAGGTTATATCCAATCCCGTGATCATTGCCACATCCAAGAGAGTTGGCGTCATCGGCCCTTGTCTAAACAAAAATGTATTTAGCGTATCCGACCAGAAGTAGGTGGCAGTCGATAGGAAGGGCTCGTCCTTTGACATGTCGGCTATTGTCAAAGCTAGGCATTGGCTTATACCTAGTTCAGTCCAGTGGGTTTGCTGCCTAGCCGACATCCTTGAGTACCAGACTGGCCAAGATTTGTCTGTTGAAGGCCAGGATTTAAAAGCACCAGACCAGTGGGCTAGGTCAGGGGTGGAAAATCTGAAGGGAATCCGGTTTGTTTTGGCATTGATGAACTCGCTAGGGTCTAAGTTGCCGATCGGCCCTAACAAGAACTGATTGGGCCTAGCAAGGTCTGGGATGGCGATTTGGTGGGCGAGGTGTTGCGAATTAAAGGGTGGAAGAACAAGATTACAGAAGATAAAAACCAAGTTGCAAGGAATAAGGGGTTGTAGCCGATGGAACTTACCTCTGGGAATTTCACCTGGGTTGTGTCAGAGCGAGTGCTTGAGGACGCCATTGATGAATGGAATCGTCGCCGCGGAAGGGTTTGCCGGTGAGGTCGCGCTTCGGGTTCTGACGGGGTCGCCGAGAAGACGGAAAGTTTTTTGGCTAGGGCTTGAGGATGCAAAAGTGACAGCGTGGCTTGGTTCAGCGCAAAGCGGGTGCTATTTAAAGAAATTTTGTGGCAGCCGAAACGGAATAGGACGGGAGTCACGCAGGAATTTGAAAAAGCGACAAATCCGCGATATTATCTTATCACGGACTTGGGGGGCATGTGTTAACGACCAAATTTGGTAACCAAATCCCTGAGTTCAAGGCCGAAATTAAAGTGGAATCGGATCGGAATTGTGATTGACGGAGAAACAGAGGCTGCATCGGCTAAGACCAAATCGGCTGGGAAACCAGTCGACTGAGGCCGAAGCGGACAAGGACAGCCGATAGCCGATTCCGATTCAGAGAAGAAGACGGAACCGTTTTCGATAAGGAAGCTTGAAGATAAATGTTAAGATTCGGTTCCAAAATATGCGTTAAAGATATTGTCATATATGGATAGAGTCCTGTAACAGCAATAGTATCTGTAAAGTAGGGATTTTGTTTAGATATTCCTTTTGTAATGCGACATGGGGCTGTGTCCCGAGATATTGTCGTACTATAAATAGTAGATAAGGTAGAAACCATGTCTTACACGGATATTGTTATGCTTGGGTATAAATAAGACCCAAGGGTTCTTTGTAAAGACATCAACACACACATCAATACAAACTCGGCGCATCGCCAAACCTTTTTATTTTAGACGAGTTCTTGATCTCGCTCCGGGCTGCATCGATCTCGATCTCCAAGCAAGGTAATTACTTGTCATTAGCGGTTTGTTCCGTCGAAATTAGTGCTTACATCATCATAATACTCTAGTTTTTATGTTATGAACTGTGCAAATTATCATATATAACATATAATCTAGAGCAATATCTAGATCTATCTCACCGTCGGCTGGTTTCTCTCGGGAGACAGTAACCGATAGAGCTAGATCTAGATGTTGAACCAGGTTATATGTTGTATCCGCCGTCTCGAGGGGTTTACATCAGTTTTTATGGATCTGATACTTCCTTTTGTACTTAATGTTGCATCATATTGATCTATTACGTCGCTTTTAGAATTATTAAGATCTATTTGGCTAGATGTTTATTTTTAGAGACAGTGCTGGGGTTTTAGCCAACCTTATCTGTTTTAATTATCTTTATGGTTATATTCACTATTAGATATTTTAAAACTGTCTTTTATATTAAGATCTTAATCTATCTAAGTGACCTAAGCCGATATCAATCTGTCATGCTATGCTGACAGCCGAGTGATCTAGGTTTAGCGCATTTAGATCAGATTAATATCTTTTTTGTAAAATGTGTCGGAGTATTAGCCGATTCACATTAGATCTGCAGTATCGGCTAAGTTATCAATGCAGATAATTACTACCCTAACACGCTTTTAGCCTAAGTGATTTATACTGTCTCGGCATAGCCGATCTATTCCAATCACTTAGTTTAAATACGCTTTGAGATAGTAATTATATATAAATTGATGCCTTCAGCCGATCCTATAGGATCTAATTTTAACTTAATGCCTATTTCTTGTTTCTTGTTGGTTAGCAGATCAAACCAACTGGCACGCCTTAATCACCAAAGATAGCCAAGAGTAGACCTGCACTGGAGTTAAGAAGATCTCCCAGGCCAGCGCGTTGGAAAAATTTCTCGTCAACACCACCACATCAACTACAACAAGCACCACCACCCGATGCATATCTTGCCGGGCACGCCGCTGCACGAGTGGTCTGCGAAGTCGCTCGACGGCAAGGATAACTAGCTGACGGTGAACAACTACCACCACCAGGGTGTACAGCGCCTGGCGGAGCCATTCATGCCAATGGTGTTCCGCTCTCGATGCGCTTTCGCCGCCGCAGCGGTCGAGCGATCCGAGCGGCATGGCGGTCGAGCAATCTGGGTGCAGTGGCGTGGTGATCAAGTGACAACGGCTGCAGTCCTCGGCGTCGCACCAGCCTATGGCATGAGGCCGATGCATGGGGAGGAGCTCGTCCACCGAAGCCAACCGGCTGAAGCTTCACTAACATGCAGGCCCCATGTGGATTTTAATTTTTTATTTTGCTTTTAGCGCCACGTTAGCTAAAAGCGGCAGTAATACTGCCTTGGATCTCATAATATTAGGATGCGTTATATATGGTATTCCGGTTCAAGGATGATTTTGAAACTCGATGACAAGATGAGGGTCCTCAGGTGAACTTTTTCCCATAAGTGTCACAAATATTGGCGCTAACGTCTCACTCGCAATGGTGCGATTTTGTCATGTTATCAATAGTCATGCATTTGTCATTATTTATACTACTTTGGACATATATATGAAACACGTATATGAATCCATGCATGAATGTATTCAAAATCCAAAACGTGAAACGGGAAAATATTTTAGATAACTACAAAACTATGAAAATTAGGTTAGTACAAATGTCAAGCGTACGGTGGATAGAAAGATTATGTACAAACGATGCAAGATGGGAATTAAATTGACATTTACTAACCTAATTTTCTTGTGAATTAAATATACTTTTTTTAGAGTTGAGAAAATACTAAATATGTTTAATTCTGTTATTATAAGGCGTGCATCATGTAAATGGGTCCAATGTGCCTAAATCAAGGGGGTGAAGGTGTAAAATGTATTTTTTTAAAAAGAATACCGTCTGAGACGAGGAGCAAATGATGGCTGACAATTGGCATGCATTTGAATATTTAGGGTCCACCTTCTGGTCCCGTAGAGCTAAAGATAACTTTACAAGGTCATGAATGATATACATGGAGCAGTCCCGTGGAGTGGTAGCTCTATCCTTAAAAACTACACTACGAGAGTGGAGCGGAGTGGTAGCTCTATCCTTAAAAACTACACTACAAGAGTGGAGCGGCATTTTCTCAAAGTAGGAGCCTGTATGAAATAGTCCATTGATCCATTGTCACACATAATTATATTTCATATTCTCTCAAGATTAAATAAAACAAATTTATAAAACAAAACTTGTGATTTTACAAGAAAATTAATGTCAGCAATTGAAGTATACGTAGTTGATAAGAAAAAATATGTAAAAAAGAAAAATAAAGATAGGGATTTGAATTGAATCCTGGACCTTAAGTTTGATTTAACTCCATTTGTTTCAGTTTAAGATTATTGTAATCTAATTTATTGAGCCAGATTACTATAAGCTGGATTATAAGTTGTTTATTTTTCTAGATTATTAGAGGCATGAATTATTGGGTTTGAAAGGCTAAAGTCTCCGTCAACTATGAGAGGTTGGCAAATGTAGGTAATTTTTTAAGTATATAGAGACAGTGAATCTTTAGCCATCCAAATAATATGAAAAGAAACACCTTTGGAGTGTATCAGGTTATAACAATTTAGGATATAGAGGCCCTGTTTGTTTCGGCACTTTCGCTTCGTAGAAGCTAGCTTCGGCTTCTCGGCTTCGGCCGCTACCACCTACGTGGGCCGCAACCGCAGTAAGATATGCCTGTTTGGTAACTTGCTTCAGGATTAGCTTTTTGACTCGACAGAATTCAGAATGTTCAAAAACGACCCTAGTTTTTTTAATTCATGAGAAATCGGATTGAGATGACGATAGTGATAATAATTTAAAAAGTAGCGTCATACAATGTTTTCGTGGCAAAATAAACAACATTTTGTACATCATTCTCTCATCGCCATCAAAGCGTCAGCAATGCTATTACGAAATGCATTCATGTCGATTTCACCCTCATCCTCATTCGGTTGGCTTTCATGAGCTGCCTCGGCTTCTTGAGTTGTTGGTCATCGTCTTCTTCAGGTTCGTCATTTGGATCATAATCTTCATCCTCGTCACATCGTCAAAAAGCTGATCATCCAAAGTACTTTCTCTAATGAAATTGTGAAGAGCCATGCAAGCAATAATAATCTTCGATTGTTTCGGCATAGGATAAATTGGCAACTTTAGCAATATCCTCCACTTCATCTTCAAAACCCCAAATGACCTCTCAATCACTTGGGGTCGAACACTTTCTCGGGGCAGCGGCAATGGGAAGAGGATGGGGAGGCGCCGGCATGGGAAGAGGATGGGGAAGCGCGGCGGGGAAGAGGATGGGGAGGCACTAGCATGGGGCGGCGCCGACGACGTCCAAGGCAGCAGAGGCGGTGCGGCATATTGGAAATGAGAGGGAACGAGAGGGAGGCGGCGCGGCGCTAGCATGGGGCGGCACGGCATGATGGGGTGGGAACGAGAGGGAGGCGGCGCACCTGAGGACCGGCGACGGAGAGGGCACGAGAGGACCACGACGCGCCGGCAGGGTCAGCGGCGGCGAGGAGCGCGGCGAACCCTAGCGCCGTGAGCTCTCACGAGAAGGGGCACGAGTCGGCCTCGCGCGTGGGAGGAGAAAAGACCGATCAACAGGGCGAATCGGTATGTGTAACCAGTGGCATGGTGGGTAATTTTCTTTCTCAGAAGCCAGAAAAGCTCATCTGGATGAGCTTCCAGCTTTTGGCTTCTCTAGTTCATAAAAGCCAGATGGCTTTTGAGAAGCTGAACATAAAAGCTACATATTTGTTTCAGCTTCTGTCTACTATAGGAGGAAAAGCTAAAAGCTGAGGTAAACAAACATGGCCAGAGTATTATAATAATCTATCATAATAATCTATTTGTTTGTTCTCAATAGTATAGATTATAATAATTTTAACCTTAGACTATCGAGCAAATTATTGCCATGAACTCTGATTTAGATTATCGTGCAGATTATTACCATGAATTCAGGGAGCCTGGCCAAAATGGACTACCGGAGAAATAAGTTCAGAGACAAGTCAAATTATAGAATTATTACTGCCTGTCAGCATTGAAGATCACGCTCAACGAGTACCTATCCGGACCAATCATCCATATAGTACTGGACAAGCACATGAAACATAATACCAAAAAAATAATCTCATTTTATAGGGTGCGAGAATCTGTTTTACAAGGTACCCTATAACAAAGAATCCACGTTCTATTAGCAAAAGATTATTTCAACAGGACGAGAGGTCCCAGCTTTTAGTTGCTTCACCACTGTGCTTTTCTCATCTTCATTTTGTGGAAACATGGATGTTGTTGAAGGATAAATTGGGTTGTCCTTTGTTTCACAGCCTTCACAGGGTTCTCTGTCTTCTAAAAAAACTGATTTTAATTTAGGAGCACGCTCAATGACAGCTCTTACCAAATCCAAGTGTTCTTTTGTTGTTGGATTGAACCCACCAAATTTTAACTTCTCTAGCTGATTATAATGTACCGAGCTATCCAACTGTGCAGCATCCCACAAATCACTGTGCAGCATCCCACAAACCATTTCTTCTTTCAGAAAATATCTCTCTTTGATTAGTATCCTGGTCACATGAATGGTTCCACACCTACATTCAAGACATGAGAAGAATTAAACATTTGACGTCATGCATACTTATCATCAAAAAGACTTGAATAAGAACATAGCTGAAATCAAATCATGATAAATAAACAAGGAAAAAAGATATCAGGTACCTTGACACCAAAAATCTTAACGGATGGTGCAGATTCAAGAAGAACCAACGTCCATATTTCAGGAGGGGAACAGGGTCCTGTTCTTCTTCAGAAGGAAAACAGAGGATGAGTACAAGAGAGGTCGTCTTGTGTTTTTAAGCTTTCTCTGATTTTTTTAATTTTCCGGTCCAATGAGAAGCTTGGCCGGTGCGACATCTTCGTGTCGTATTTGTAAAACTTTTTCTTCATCAATCTTAAAAATTTGGTCAGCTTCCATGCTGTCCCGGCAAAAAAAAAAACAACGTCCATAGGAGATCTAATTTCACATAAATGGCATGTAGAAGCAACTTTGTTATCTTGTTCAAGGCAGCGTGTAGTCCTTTTCCTTCAGGTGTAATCCAAAATCTAGGTAAAATTAACAAAATAAACAAGGAATTAACTGTATGCACAAAAATCTCTTAATCAGGTCAACTGTATGTACTCAATAACCCTAGTCCCGATAGTAATAACACAGTGCTACTCTAAAAGATAATCTCAGAGAATGTATTACATATTTGAATTTGATCGAGAGAAAAGAGTTAAACAGTAGCTGCCATCAATATCTAATCACATAAAAGGTGATTTTAAAAATGGCTTTTCAATTTCAGTCTAAATTACATATAAACATGTGGCTAACAGCCACCACCGCAAGACAGTAATTAAGATGATTTTGCATGTAATAAAATAACTTGCCTCCTCTCCCTGGAAATCCAAAGTAAGATCCTTTACATTTGAAGCACCACACAGAAGATCAGTCAATTGAACCCTGATTAATTACGAAATGCAGCACAAACAAGCTCTAACCACTCAAGGCAAGGAAGAACCACACCAAAAGATAAGG
The DNA here is from genome assembly GCA_019925245.2 of Oryza australiensis. NCBI lineage: Eukaryota > Viridiplantae > Streptophyta > Magnoliopsida > Poales > Poaceae > Oryza > Oryza australiensis. Next base: position 7,680,083 of record JAIFGZ020000116.1, on the reverse strand, counting down.
GGGCAACTGAAAAGAACCACGATTCACAGTATAGATGCTCTAGTTTAGGGAGGCAGAGAAACTCTAGTCTTCATATGGCACGACAAGAGTTCAACGAGGCGGAGTTTTGAATTTGGCATATCCAACTTCAGCTTCGACGAATCCCGAAAATCACAAAGAAACAGAGTTAGATGCTGCAGCTGGTCACAGCTGATTATTAGTTGATGCAGATCTGCTTCAAAAAACCTTGCCGTAGACAGAAAGAGTTTTGTGAGGCAACATGACAGACTGCGAGATATATTGAAAAAATCCACAAAGCTCTTTGCATGCAGTCACTTATCATTGTTTGTGCACTCTACATTGCGCTTCTCAATTGTGATCACAAGCTCCACGCTCTTCACTTTATCACTGTCAATAGCATTGCAAACTAGCTCACTGATGTTAAACAAATACTTTAATGATGTCTCCAAATCAGTGCGCAAGCAGAAGCTAAGGCTTAGCTTTTTAATGATAGATTCACACTGAGGAGAACCAAATAAACCGCTCATCAATTTATTTAGAACAGCCATCGCTTCATCGGCCGACATGGAGGAATTTCGCTGGATGAATTCATCTACATCTAAGTTGAGATCAGAGAGCGAAAGAGGCAGGTGCTTCCACCGTGTCGACAAGACACTGGGCATGTCAACTCTTTGTAGGATAGAGAGTAATATATCATCCGGCAATTGGTTGAATCTACCTTGGTCCTACACAAATGAAGTGCTCAATTATTTAAACTGATGATTAAAATGTTCCCTTAATGTAACAAGAAAGACTAAACATATAAAGGATGGCATTAGATTTGTTTACACTGGAAAAATTACTAAGAAAATTGGTACAGAGAGGGGGAAAGAAACTTGCATAGCTTTGGATACTATTGGACTGCAGACTACTGAGAGGGGGCTTTTCCACTCCAACGGTATGCAAATATGCGATCAGTGTTATTGTCGAGCTTATTTATAAAGGGATTTTCACCGGCCTCAGAGCCTGATTCGAATCAGAGCACTTATTTTTAAATGTTCGTATTGGATTCATACTAAAATTGAAAACCCGGGTTGGTAATTAACTTATTTCCAGTCGGTTTATCCTCGGAAACCAAGAAAAGAAGGGAGATTCCATTGATTTCTATCACTTTGAATCACAGAAGAAGATCGATGCTTGTTCTCTCTTGTATTTTCTTGCAGAAAACGCAGAGAGAGTCGATGCATATTCTGAAAACCAGCGGCAAAAGATGAATTTAAAACCCAGGAAAGGACGATAAGAACACGAACTTAAAACCTGTCTGCAAGGCCGCTAGGGCATCGATCCGGCGAACGTGGAACTGTAGCAGGTAGCAAGACAAGAGAAGGGAGGCACGCGAGAGAGAGGGAGAGGGATTGCAGTGGTCGACGGCGGCGGCGGCTAGGGCAATCGGCATCGGCCACCGGAGTTGCGGTGAAATTGGTTGCCGTAGCACCCACCCGGAATTTGGGCCGTGGGCACTAAGCGCGTGCAGTTCTTACAGTTTGGATGCGGGCTTATGGGCTGGGATAGTTTGCTAGTAGCTGTCGTCGGATTTTTATATTTTTTATTTTATTTTTTAAGATTTACAAAAATAATTTTTAAATTTGAAAATTTGCAAAATTAATCACCTCCCACCCTCTGGGAGGACGAGATTTAAAATCGCCCTCTCGGAGGGCGTTTTAGCTGACGTGGCGACGGCCGTTGGGCGCCGTCTGCCGCGTCGTTGTTTTTTTGCAAAAAGCTCTTCCCGCCCTTTGGAAGAGCGTTTTTAACTATAGCACTGGCTTTTTGCAGATGGCCCCCTTCACGCTCTTTCGAGAGTGTTTTTAACTGTAGCACCGGGGGCCGCTGTAAAAGCCGGGCGCGCTCTTTTGACATGGCTTTTTGAAAAAAATCAATGACGCGGCAGACGGCGCCCAACGACGTCTACCACGTCAACTAAAATGCCCTCTGGGAGGGCGATTTTTAAATCTCACCCTATCAGAGGGCGGGGGCGACTAATTTTGCAAATTTTCAAATTGGAAAATTATTTTTGTAAATTTTAAAAAAATAAAATTAAAAATGTTGTTGTCCTCGCTGGCCACGAGGCTCCAGCACCCCCCGCTTGAGGACTGGAGCACGAATCTCAGTGCGATCTGAGCCAACCAAAAGTGACTTTTAAGTTTATAGTTATTTTCGGGTGAGTGAAACCAGACAGTACAGTACTTGCATTTCCTTACAATGCTATTTAATTTCATGTGATTATTAACTATTGATATATAGTACGTGCACACATGAGTGAAGTTTATAACCCCTCCAATCTAATAATCCATTACACTTCGTCTATACAACTGAGAACTTTTATGATGTTTGCATTCCAAAAAGGTAAACATCCAACACTCTACAATAAAAGGCGTCACTTAAAAGGTATTTAAGTATTGTTAGAGGTATTTAGATAGTAAGGGTAAAAAGATATTTTTTAAGAGATAGAAAAAGGCATAATTGTCTTCAGTATTAGTTTTGTGTACATAGGTGCCTTATTGGTAGTTTGGTACTTCATCTCCTATAATCCTTCACTGTGTTATTTACGTGTTTTTTTAATTTATATTTTGTATCTAAGAACATAATCTAACGCTATTGAGGTGGTTTAGATGAGTTATTTGGTCCAACCAAGAAGGAACAGTGCTGAGCATAAGCCTAACACTGTTTGTCTTCTTTCTCTCGTTCAAGCTTGGGCAACACGAGAAGGAGGCTAAGGGTGTCGGGGTTCTGTTGGCTGCATGATGACAACGATGGCGGTAGGACATGTCCCATGGCATGACGCACCTACAAGAAGTGAAGGCAGACACAAAGGACAACAAGGGCAGCCAGAACACGAGCGCTAGGGTTTGACTCTGAACTTCGAGGAACGCTAGGGTTTGACTCCGAACTCCGAGGAATAAAGAATGACGGGTAGAGAGCTTCAGTTGGTATCTCGGTCACCTAGAGGGTGTTACCACATGTCCTAACCGATACGAAATCCCTTTTTTTTGAACTTGTTGATGGAAGTGGTGCGGGAGTGGTTGGCGGCAGTGGAGCTTGATGGCACGACAAAGGCATCGCCATGGACAAGAACAAAATGAAGGGGAAGAACAAAGGAGATGTCGATTTTTGCTTTTTCTCCTATACAGATCAATTCAATCCACTAAATCTTCGAAAGATTTACTTTATTTCTATCAAACGATACAATCCACTGAATCTTTGGAAGATTTACTTTGTTTTCTACCGATCATATGGAGATAGCTATTATCGATTTAAAAAATACCGTATTTTATTAGTTAATTACCCTACTACCGTCGTTTACATATCTTGCCCCTCTCTTGATGAACGGTACATATTGTTCTACCTCTCAATACTTATAAGTAACTCGTAAACAACGTAAAAGCTCTCACAACTAAAATATTAGTCCAAGGGTGGGCTATCATGGCAGCACCATTCTCCATGGACCCATCAAGCCTTCATATGTCATCTTTTTCGCATTGCTCATTGCTTCCCCGTGTTGGCATTCTTCTTGTGTCTTCTCTCCCAGATGGCCAGATCGATGTAGAACCTCTCTTCATCTGCAGACATGAACACGAGGGAGACTCATCAAGTCCATCATGAGGCTTGGAATCATTCTCATGAGACGAAGGAAAAAAAAAGGGTCAGACAAATACTTTCTCCGTAGCTATGTTGGATGGATGCTGACCCACACTTCTTTCTTCATCTCTACGCAAAGATGGCATGCTCGATTCATCACTCATTATCTACTATCTCCTGTAAATTGCAGAGCAAAGGCCGTGACAGCGACGAAGAAGGCTGGGCGCTGTGCTATGGAGCAGATTATGATGGTCGCTTTGCTGGCAGTTATTATTCACTCGACTGCTGCTTTACAACCATCACAAACATAGTGATGGTTCACTTTTTTTTTTACCTTTGCTTTGCTTGCAGATATCTGGAAGGATGGCCATTGCAGCCCATGCTATGCAGTACTTTTGATGTTGAAGTAAGCATTCATCCACTGAGTATGGTCGAAAAATGAGAGAGATTTGCTATTGTCCCAGCATATGGCCAAGAAATCTGAAAGAGTGGAAGTGCAGAGGACTGAATATAAGTTGCTTCAGTTTTTGAAGACAACAATTGATTATGGGCACAGACTAAAAATTACCATCTGTGAATGATCTCCAGGTTATAGTTACTAGTTGGCAAACTAGATGAATATAATAATTACATAACAAGAGTGCAGTTGTCTTGCAAGCAACTGCAAGATACTACTGAAGTGAGATTCTTTTCTAAGCCTGAGGGTTGCAAATTACTCAATAAAAAAAAGAGCTTGTTATAATTATTCTTCTTTTGTACAAAAGAATTTCCACATGACCCAAATGTATAAACCCCTTATCTCTCCTAAGCATGGTGTTCCCCACATTACATGTGCTTCCTTTGTCATCGCCATTGTAGTAGCAATGTAGCATTTGCTGCATCTGCTATAAGCTGTAAAAGTTTGTGCGTCTATGTTCATTCCAAAATTCAGTAATGTTCCATATCCTCCTCATCCTATGACGATGAACTATCATCATCGGAGTTGTTTTCTCTCCGTTGTCCATAGAGACTTAGAATTGGCAATGAGGACGTTGCTGAGATGCGGAACGACCTAGCCGATCCACCAATGACAGTTCTGTCCTGCTGCATCCGACCGACCTCCCTGCAAACTTGATCCAACGTTGACAGGAAGTCCCTCACCACCATGAATATTCTCAGAGGATGCGCTTCCTCTTTCGCAGCATTGCCATGGAAGTACTCAGTGATATCTTTCACTCTCCCCAAAGCTCTCTTCTCCTCTCCTCTGACTCTCTCGATCTCTCTTTCAGCTTCCTTCAGAAAGTCTTGCATTGATATAAAGAATCTCTGGCCTTGTGTGCATTTTTTCTCAAGCTGCAAGACTGACTTGATCTTTTCAAGACCTGTTTCCAGCTTATTGACATAACCATGCAACACATCGAAGTCCATGGTAGCCGCTTTTTTTACGTTCCCAAGCTCGCTGCTAAGCCCAGATACAACCTTGAGACCATGCTTACGGTCATCTTTAGAGCTATTAATCATGGCACTTTCTTTTTCAGATTTTGCATCTTCTGACCGAATAATTTCTTGGACGACAAAATGGAGCAATGTGGTTTTACCATCGGTGCCCTTGACATCTGCGAGCTTTAGGAGAGTATCAAGCTTGAAGGCTTTAGCCTCACCCCGGTTTGTCCCAACATTCATCCGGTTTCCTGTTCTCAGCACTGCTTCAAGGAGTTTTAGGAACAACCTACTGCCTCTAAGATCCTCACAAGCTGCCTAAAAACATGAGAAGAAATGTCAGCTAATTGTAGGTTTAGTAGTCAGAAATGGTGATTGATATTCAACATGGCAAACTAATTAAAGACTTAGCATACCTCCAGAGTTTCAAAAGAGTTTCTTAGGTAATTTATTTCAGTCTCAAAATTGGCTCGGTATAGCATTGCATCAACTCTTTTGAAGGCAAAAGGTATATCCAACACAGTCTTTAGAAAGCGCTCGGCAGAACCAAGTTTCGATAAGTCACCATTGTAGTCTCGTAGTTTCAGTTCTTCCTCTTTAGTAGGAGCCATCTTGACTAATGTTTCCAAAAGTTCACTCCCCAAGCATTCAGCATTGCCTGCTCAGAAAACAATAGAAATTACACATATTCACTAACTCTCTCGTGTAGAAATGGCATACTAAATTGCAGTACGCTGCAATAAAAAAATAGTTCATATAGTGGTGTTCTGAATTCTGAGGATGAGGAAGATTTTGATTCAGACAATTCGGTTTTTAAGAATGTGACTGCTTAGAAAAGATGAAATATGAGAATAATGAGAAAAACACTGATGGCTTGAGAGAACTTAGGATTCACGAAAGACAACAAGTTCATTTTCCAATTTGTTTTGTTTCCAAAGGAAAAGTTGTGCAATTTGAATTTAAAACAGGCCCAACCAAGATAACTGATATTTTTCCAGCTGCCGTTGCTGCTGTCAATATTATTAACTCGATAATTTTTGCAGCTGTATACTGTATAGAGACTAGTATTACTATTACCTCTACAACGACATTAAAAATAATATTCGATGTAACATACACCCTCCGTCACATAAAAAACGAACTTCTGGTTACAAAGTATGTCTAGATTTGTAGTCTGGGACGGAGGGAGTATGATGGATGTTTCAAACTTCCAAGTCACTGTAAGTTCTGTTGAGGTCTTTATAGTCAACATCTGACTTTTTCTGTTAATTCAACAGCTCTTAAGTACCTAGCACTATCAAACGGGCATGCCACCAAGAAAACAAAACAAAATCTCATCGAAAGGACGGCCCGAGCAACAAAATCTGAATACAACATCCTACCAAAGCAACAATATGCTAAACAAACACAACTAAGCCCAATTTCACATCTCTTTTGCAAAACAAAAAAAACATCCTTTTTTCAATTAAGAAATAGTGGAGCTAATGAAATAAATATCAAATCAAATAGAGACTAGTGTTACTAACAAAACTGAAATGATGATTTTATCCTGGTACGCTGAATTGCCAATGCAATGTCAAAAGCAGTAAACTGAACTAACACTCACCATCCAACAGTGCATCCGAGACCTCCTCACGCGTGACATTCAACGCGCGCAGCAGGATGGCGATGTTTTGGGCCTTCTTGGGGTCAAGCACCCTCTCCTCCTGCCGGAACGACGGCACGCCGGCGGCTTTCCTCCCGACCTCTCTCGGCGGCGCGGCCGGCGTCGAGTTGTTCATGAACAGCGCCTCGATCATGTCCTCGTCCAACCTGAAAGGAACGCCTTAACGTCACGCGTAACTCACAGAGCAACCTGTAGCAATCACGGCATTCAGTGTGGACCAAATCTCAACTGGAATGAGCTTGACTTCAGCTGGTCCCAGACCATGGCGCGGTCGGAGGTCGCCCGCACCTTGTCCCAGTGCAGCGGCTTCAGCTTCGGCCGAGGCTCGCCGCTGCCCCCGTCGGCGGCGTCGTCCCCTTCCCGCGTTGATGTGCTCCCGTTGTTGTCCACCGTCGTTGCCGCGGTGATCGGCATCGGCATGGCAATGCGCGGCCCTTCGGGTGGCAACGGCTTGAGCAACCGGCGCCTTGATGTCGGCACGGCCGGTGGCTCCGCCGGCTTTGGGAGATTGTTGTTTGACAGCACCGGGGGTGGTGGTGGTGGAGGTGGTTTCGGAGCTGTATTCAACTTCGGCGGTGGAGGTGGGGAAGGTGGCGGCGGAGGTGGAGGTGGGAGTGCGTTGGAGGGTTGCACTGGCCACGGTAACGGCGAGGTCACCTGTTTGATGTCGGGGGTGGAGCCCGTGGAGAAGCGCGTGCGCGGGGGCGTGCGGCGGGAGCGCGCGGGAGGCGGGGGTGGCGCGGCGATGGCAGCGACCGGGGGAAGAAGTCGCTCGTCATGCTGGGGAGGCTGCGGCGTGAGGCCGTAGTGGTGGTGGGCGGGCTGGACGCGCTCGCCTCGCTCCAGGCCTCGGCGGCGCCGCCCCGCCGGAGCCCCGGAGAGCTGCCGCGGCGTGTAGTACCCGTCCTCGTCGGAGGAGCCCAGAGTGGCCGCGCGCCGCAGCGGCGGGAGCGGACGGAGCTCCGGGCTCGGGTGGTCGGTGGGCTCGTCGCTGCTCACCCCGCGCCGCGCCCGCTCGCGGCGCAGCTTGCGGTACGGGGACCCCACGAGATCGGCGGTGGTGGGCCCGTGGTGGCGCGCTGGGGTGGTGGGCTCCACCGTGCCGACGTAGAGGAAGTCGGCCGCGGAAGTGGCGCTGCGATGCGCACCCGCCCCGCGGTCGGGGCCGAGCAGTTTCTGCGAGTCGCCGCGGCGGCGGGCGCGGCCGGTGATCAGGAACGCGCAGGCGAAGCCGAGCAGCGCGACGGCGGCAGCCGCGGCCGCCCCGGCAGCGACTATGGTCGCCTTCGTAGGGCCACCTCCGTGGTGTCCCGAGCCGGAGCCGGACGGAGTTTTCGAGACGTCGGCGGCCACGGTAGTGGGGGAGGAAGTCGTCCCAGAGCTCGTCGGCGTCGTCGTTGGCGGCGCCGGAGGGAAAAAGTCACCTGAAGGCGCGTCAGGCGCCGGCGGAGTGCTGGGGTCGGAGGTAAAATCCGGGGCCGGCGGAGGCGGCGGCGATGGTGGCGGAGTCCACTCAATGGGGAAGAGTGGCTGATGCAGCACCCTCCTCGCACTGCCGCCACCACCAACACCGCCGGACTCAGAGGCCACCGCGACATGGCCACACAGCAACACCGCCGCGATCGCGACGAATCGCGCGATGGCAGGAGGCATTGACAGCGATAAAAAAAACAAAAACAAAATCGAGCCGACCCGAGCAGCTGCTGCTTTCTATAATGAGAGAGAGTGAGCGAGGAGGAGGGGGAGAGAGAGAAAGAAAGCCGCCATTTTTCGGTTTCGGAGTTGTACCATATGCAATCCATCGGTGGAGATCAACGGTCTCCCTCACACGTGGCATGGGAATCTGCTTTCCGTTTGCTTCTTTTCCCTTTTTCCCCCTCTCTTTCGCAGCATTTCCTCTTCTTTTTATTTGTAGGCATCCACTCTCCAAGAAACCATACTTATTTTTCTTCTTTGCAAAAAAAGCATTATGTATAGCTGGTAGTGTACAAATACTTAGTAGATTGGTATAAAGATCTCTTGTTGCCTCTGGGGAAATGAATGAGTTAAACAATTAAGTTGTGGTAGGTTGGTGCTCAGCGAAGGAAAGAAAATATTCCACACAAGACACATCCTGAACTGGAATCATATACTTTGCGTACCAACCAACCAGCTGATGTGAACATCAGTGTCGCCGAACAGCATTGCGGTGGCTTAAACTAATCAGGTTGTGTTCACTGACATGTGGGGCTTCCCGGTTAAAGATTGGGCCTTTCCTAGTTCCTACCGTGTTTGGGTCGCGCTGCATGGACTGGTTTACATTTTTCTTTTGAAGACGTTGTACTGATTGACAATGCACAAAGCAATCCGTCGTTGGATGCTGCCCTGGGATTGCTTAGTGCTGCCTCTTTTCTCTCTTTACAGAACCATTAACGATCTGCATTTTTTTTCTCTCTTGTTGGGATGGGATCTTCAAATACCCAGCTTTGTTTTTCCTCCTCCTTTGTTAGTGCTCGATTAGCTTTAGTCGAAAGCGTTTTATTGTGGGGACTGCATGTCTCCTGCGTACTGTATGTACTAAATCATCACGTAGTAGTAGTAGTACATGGGTAGAGAGAATAATTCATAGAGGAGTATTTTTGTTTTCCATGTTGGGTCCCACGTGTAGCATGGTCTGCTGGTCGCTAAGCCTTCGGCTTCTCTTTTGTCCGCTTTGGAGTCCTCTTGCGGTAGATGGAATGGGTCGGACGGATGGATCATGGATAGTTTTGTATACTCTAATCCGCACGTCAAGCATCTGCTTTGCTTTGGCCCGCGCCGTCACGTGCAAAGCGGCCCCGATCCCGGAGCGCAGCGCAGCGGCGCTGTCTGCTCGCTCGGTCGTCCCGCGCGGCTACGCCACGGCACGACCGGTTTGGTTGCCGGCGCCGGCGCGGCTCGCCGCTGCCTCCGTCCCAACGAGTACTCCTAGTGGTGGGATCGTGCAGGGGATTTACCGGTAGAAAACGGAGAGAATTTTTCAGGCGTGAAAACGTGGGCAAAGAGGTGCAGGAGGCGCGGTTGATGACACACGCTGCGGCGAAGCAGGTCCCACGTGGTGGTCTCGTGCTCTCCTGTCCGTCCGGGCCATCGATCGGGCGCAATTCAGTCGCGCGTGTCTGGCTAGGCGAATAGGTGTGCGTGCTGAGCAGGAGACACCGGTAGGCCCGGTTAATCCCGCTTCTGTGTCGCAGGGGTTTAGTTCGGCTAACATAATCAACAAATTTTCTTTCAAGAAATATAGATTGTGAGAGCAAATCTCTATATTTTTCTTTGTTTGTTTACATGAATCTTAAAATAAATTTAATGATTTAAAATTATATAAAAATTAAATATGAATTATAATATAATTATATTACAATTACATTAAATTACACATCGATCAAATTTTTAAAAGAAAATTTATCGATAGATATATAGCAAAACCGATATCAACATGAACATGGTGAAAAAGAGTTCACAAAACCAAACCATTCACAACAACTAATTCACAACAACTAGCCTGGTTACCCAACCACTCTTTTTGTCAAAAATTTAAAATCGGTTTGAATATTTTTAAGAACTTGACTAGATAACCGATCGGTTCCTGTCTCCAAGACAGTCCAGAAAATTCGGTTCTCTTGAAACCAACTAGTTCCCTTCAGTTTTGTAAATCCTCGTAGGGAAATATGAGATCGTAAATCTTGGGGCTTTTTGGATTGAAGTAATTTCAACACAAGTTTGGTGTATCTCAATCCTTTGAAAAAAATTTCTTATCATCTTCTTCAAAACAAAAGGAATATATATATATATATATAATTGACAGAAATCCTACCAATTTGCTTCTCCATGCGAATCTAGACGAATTCATACTTAATGTGTTTATTTTTCTTTGAGAAGCCTCATGCATTCTCTCTCTATCTCTCTCATACACACAAAAAACCAATTTCTTTTAAATATCTATATTTCGTTTCCTACATATTATCCAGACATTCAAACTCTTAAATTTCTGCATTTAAGGAAAACCTACAATTTTCTTTTAAATTTTTATATTTCATTTCCTACATATTATCCAGTCACTCAAACTCTTCAATCTCTGTATTTAAGGAAAACCTAATTAATATTGGTCCTGTTTGGTTCTTTGTCCTATTAATATTTTATTAATATTTTGCTAGTACCAAATTCTTAGCGATTTTGGCACTACCAATTTGTTGGTAGGGATAGAGTTTTATTGTCAATGTTTGATTTGTTATCAATATTGAGCCAAATCTTAAAGAATAGTAGACTGAAAAAAGTTTTAGAATTGTGTTAAATAAAGCATGGCCATTACCAACGGTTTGGCATCAAACCAAACTATTTGAACTATCAACAATTTGGTAGGACACGTTTTAACATTAATCCAAAATGGCCCTCTGACTAAACCCTTTTTGAAATATGATTTTATTTCCAAGTCTTTTTTCTATAAAATTCGAGTTTTGTTTGGTTCACCCGATGTACTAAGGGGTGGTTAGGAGCAATATGCATTATTTCTGCCAACACGAAATACCCAGCTAGTAGATGCCAATTCCACAATTCCCATTTGCATTAGGCCCAGAAAGGGACAGTGCAGAAATGTCGGTGGCCAGGAGTACTTGTGTACTAGTACAATCAACACTGCAGCCTGACTGACGATACCGTGGCACTGTGGCAGCCCTGTGCCTGCAGCTCGATCCTGTGGATCGGCCGTGCTGCCAGTATGGCTGTACGAGTACTGTATACTCTACGTCGCAATCTCGCTACTTCCACGCGTTTATTAGCGATCCAAGAGCCGACCTGACGCTCTGACACATTTATGTGTATGGACAGTAGATCGGTGAGCCTCCACGGAGTGATCGCTGCTTGATGCCATGTCACTGTCTTTCTGGTCTTGCATTTAATCCACGTGTTTCGATTTGTTGCTTCGTGGTTATGTAGGACCACATCCTTTGCCCTGTAACATATACGTTGACGTTAAAATTAAATCTTTAAATTTAATTTTAAAATCAATTTTGAGGATTTTTTTCATTGATTTTTTTATGTAAACTATTTTTAAACTATTTTAATTATAAACTATTTTTTTAATCTCTAATACATCATTTGATGGCCAACTGTGTAGTACGTAGGAGGGATGATGCTTCAGGTTATAATCTTCAGGCAGGATGCTTTGAGGCAATCTTTTCCGTTTCTGAACTTTCTATCAATATGTCTTCGCTTCAAAATTCTGCTTCTTTTAACCAATTTATGCGCCCAAACATACTCTAAGAGTACAATGGCGTCGTAAAGCTCTGTTTCCTTCTCGTTGTCGTTTACTCCCTCTGTTTAAAAATATAACAGTCTTTAAATGGATGGAAGGCATCTAACACTGTGAATGTAAAAATGAATATATGTTCAAATTTACAGTAATAAGATATGTCCTATCAACTCAAAGGTTATTATATTTTAAAACAAAGATAACACTATTTATATAGATCAGTCCAGCAAATTCAACAGGCTACTACAGAAGTTTGGGCCATCTGATTGTGTAAATTAGCTTTGTCTTGGTTGGCCCTTGGCACTTTGGCAGGTTGTTACCAAATTATAAGGAATAAGTTCACTTTAAATATTTTAATTTGTCATTGAGTCTGAAATTTAACTCTGAACCGAAATACCAGAAGATACATATGAAGCATAGTACATATAGCTAGGGGGCTTTAGACGGGAGCCCGAGCACACCCCATTGCCCCGGGCTCACTTTAGGTTTTTTTGCCTTACTAGGTGGGCCCGAGGCCTTAACCCCAACGCAACATCATAATTTATAAAACAAAGATAACACTATTTATATAGATCAGTCCAGCAAATTCAACAGGCTACTACAGAAGTTTGGGCCATCTGATTGTGTAAATTAGCTTTGTCTTGGTTGGCCCTTGGCACTTTGGCAGGTTGTTACCAAATTATAAGGAATAAGTTCACTTTAGATATTTTAATTTGTCATTGAGTCTGAAATTTAACTCTGAACCGAAATACCAGATACATATGAAGCATAGTACATATAGCTAGGGGGCTTTAGACGGGAGCCCGAGCACACCCCATTGCCCCGGGCTCACTTTAGGTTTTTTTTGCCTTACTAGGTGGGCCCGAGGCCTTAACCCCAACGCAACATCATAATTTATGTTGCGCGACGAAGACAATTGGATAACATATCATCCGCCTACATCTTAGGGACGTGGTGCTCCATGCAGCCTTCTGCACGTCCACGTATGTCGAAGGAATAGAAGGGGCGCAACGTGTCGTGTCCATATCGTCCCAGCGCATTTCATCTTGCCACCTCACAAGAACTTACTAGTGGCCCCATGGTGACCGGGGAGCTGTCACATCCAGCCAGTTTGCCCTATGGGACATTGACAAGACTAAACATATTCAACTCTTTGGAGTATGGTTTGCTCCTGTATTCATGTGTTGACACCGTGAACTCCTCTTGGCCTGTAAAAAGGAGTATCCATGCCAACAGACAGATGGTTGGATTCCTAACAATTAGAGCTCACATGAGTCATATATCTCATTGTAATTTAAGCTCCTCACAGATAACTCATGATACACGGGAGTAGGGTGTTACGCATCTGCGTGGCCTGAATCTGTATAATTTCTTACGTCCATCTTATCTCTGAGGGTGACTCAGGCTCGACTCGCCCTCTGGCCAAATTTTCAAAGGGGGAGGGGGTCCTCGCTTCCTCATTGTTGGGGTTCCATGCTCCGATATAGCCCATCCTCTGACTCACAATACCATATCAATTTTGATTATTATATTTCTGAGGGACCAAAGTTGACACAATACTATAAATTGGTGGATGAGATATACATGATATTTTCGTTCAGGAACGAATTTCAGACTCGGTGACAAATTAAAATTAAAAGGTCTGAAGTGAACTTATTTCAAATTGTAAATACAAGCCCAACCCATCCATTTCGAGAATTAGAATAAACTGGGCCGAGGCGGACTCGCCAAGCAATGCTGGGCTGGGCCTTCCTCCTGGTAGAGCACGACAACATGATCGCGAGAATCACTACTTCACTAGCCACTAAATCGGCGCAATTAAAACGTGTGAACACCCCCAATCGCGAGAATCACTACTTCACTACCCATTAAGCCTGGCAGTGTTTTAGAAATAAAAATGGCAAACATGGTTTCTATACTTTCTGCGACATGCACATAGCATTGCCTTCTGGCCATTGTCGTATCCGTAACCGTAAATGTAATTACTGGACAGCTCGTGTGGCTGAAGTACGTACGTACGTACGCGCACTACATTCTTCTGTACTCTCGCCATCCTCATGCACTTCATCTTCAAACTGTACACTTGAAGCCTTCAACTCACGCACATGTACTGGCTGGCTGGTAAAACGTGGTACAAAAACCAGCGAAAATTTGACATTGTCCGTGAGAAAACACCGATCTGTCGAACACGTAGACGATCCGGCCAGCCGGCCGTCTCGCGGCGGGGCACGACTCGAGATACGTATCCGTCGCTAACTTCCACACGCGCACGCAGCCGCTTCACGTACAGGCGTACGCTACGCACAAACCAACAGGTAGATACCCTTGACTACTACATTGGGGGTGCACCGGTGCAGCGACCGTACGTACATGCACCGGTCGCGTGCGCGATCCGGCGATCGGAGAATGAACTGCGTGTGTTGACGCCTTCACGGCACACCCTTCCCTTCCTCGGTTATTAATTACTCGTGTTGTACCTTAGTTGCCTGGCCTTAATCGGGCTTTGGTTGCAAGTAAGTTTCATCGGATCCTGCTACAGTATTACGTAGGCAGTACATCACTAGCTAGAAATAAAGAACAATCTTACTTGAAAGCAAACGTGAAGCCAGCAGCGACATTGTTCAGATCGATTAGGTCCAAATCGTGTAGTACCTGTTGATCCAAGCAGCGACGACATTGATCGTCCAAATCCAACTCTCTCTCCCGCCTGCCAAAGTCCCCAATCTGCCAAAGACCCAGATCATCACGACCCTGTTCGCGCGTCGACTCATTACGCAGCCCAGTTCGCTAATCAGCAGCCATATGCATCGCTACCCCGAAGTACGGCAGAAAACCGCATGCATCGCGGATGGAACCAAAGGCTAGCTCTGGGCATTATTCTTCGGAATCGATCGATCGCCGCGCGCGACAAGAGAAGCTCGGGCCGAGCCCGCGTCGCGTCGCGCACGTACTTGCCTCGCGAACATCGCGGCAGCCGCGGTCGGCGTCGTGGTGACGGGGCTAGCTCCGGCGTGCGCGCCACCTGTGACCCCGTGAATCATCATCATCCATCGATACGATCACCGGACCAGTCGCGCGCTTGCTTGCAGCTAGCTGGTCACGCTGGACCGTACGCGAAGAAATGCGTAGCCACGGCCGCTACGAGGGCCTAGCTGCTAGATATCCCTGGCCGTGACGCTGCAGTGGGTGCCTGCATGCCCCGGCCGGAGTGATCTGTCGTCAAGTGCAGGTACACGACGAGTTACAACTAAGATGCAGGTGGCTCGAGATGTACACAGTAACACACTGCTACGTCGTACCACCTATCGATCGGTAGCACGCACGTCTCCGCGCGGCGCTTGCATGCGTCTCCATCTGCAGCCTACTCCAGCTTGCAGGCTCGGATCAATCGGGGGGCTCCCGTTTTCCTTCCGGGTGACTGATCACGTACAGACCGTTGATTTCCAATGTTTTGACAAGCGCGCGCGTATCACTAACACCGTGCCTGATCTATTTCCACCACGTGCCGAGTGGAACTCGAAGTAAAAACTACTACTACTGTCAAGTAGGGAGTTAATTAAGGCCTTGCTGTTCTAGTATAGCGCTACACATCGCGAGATCCAATGACCAACAAAACTTTGCAGGGTTTTTTGCAGTAGCATGCATGAATTATGGCAATTGGTTCTTCGGTTTGGTTTGCGTTTACTATATTCTCATCATCAAGGATTGACTTCAGGCTTCCTGATAAGGTTGTGCAGGTGCGTGCGTGTTCATCAGACCGTGACGTTTACTGTCAGTAGATTTTCTTTGAAATGTACTGATCTGGTTGGTTGGAGGAATATCAAGTGCACTAGATCGATATATAAGATATATAGATTGGAGGAATACCAAGTGCACTAGATCGATAGAATAGATTACTGGTTACATCTTCACAGCTTATGCAAGCCTCTGAACAGAGAAGACGAGATACGGAGATAGAATTATGGAAATCAGTCTTACCGGAACCATATGCACTTTATGCAGTGCACTTAAGTTTTAGGATGGAAAAATGGAAGAGGAAACTGGCCGTAGTAATGCATGGTCCCTAGTTACTGACAGGACGGTCACAGGATGCATATACTAAGTTCGCCGATCTGTAACCGTTTGGTGCTTGGATTGATCCATCAGCGAGGGCAGGTAGCAGATCGATCAGTGGTGCACAGAGTGCATGCAGGACTCAACAATGACTGCAAGTCTCTGCAACTAGCGAGCAGTACAGTCGTACTTGCGTTTCTTTTGCAATTGGGTTAACCAGCACATAATACAGTAAGGCCCCATTCGGAAACGCAGGCATGGTAGAACACATCAGTTTGGTATAAATCTTTATACAAAATAGAGGACTACAAAAGTCGAAAAAAAACATAAGAATATCATTTGAATAGACCACATTAAAAATATAGGAATCGATAAAGAAAATTAGAATAAAAGAAGAATTTTTAAGAGGTTAAAGCTCAATTGACTCATTTCTAACGAATTTTATAGGATTTATAAAGCTTCAACCCTGTGTTTCAAAGGGCCAAGTAGAAAATTTCTCTGTAGGGATTGAAATCCTACGAAATTACTACTTCACAAATCCTTGTTTCCAAGGAGGCCAATAGTGTATTGTGTAGGGTAGGATGTGATTGACAGATCAGATAGTGCATGCAGTACAACTGTCGCATTGCAATTTTGCAATTAGCTCTATTTCTGTGTGTGCTGTTCTTAATCTTAATTAAGTAGCCCTTGTAGCCTGGTTGCTAGAATCACCGATAATATTTATGGCTCGATTGAGAAAATAAAGAAATAAAAAACACAAAATTTTAATAGGAACATAAGTATAAAATATAGAAAAATCACATGAACAACAGTTTAAATAGACTATGAAAAAACAGAAATTAGATAAAAGAGATAGACTTAAAGAAAAATTTTCAAAAGATTGAAGCTCTTATTAACTTCCTTCAAAATATATATGCATTAAGTTATTTCTTACAAATTTCATATGATTTAAAAAGCTCAAACCCTTTGTTTGAAAGAGCCAAATAGAAAAAAAATCCTATATGATTTGAATCATAGAAAATTCTTAATCGACATATACTAATTACTCTAGTCTAGTGAGATAACTAGATAAGCTTGGAACAAATCTTGGGGACTGCACATCAACGTGTTGTTTTTTGCAAATTGGAGCAAGTGAGATATGCAACTATTCACTAACTGAATCGTGGTCCTAGCTAGCTCGGGGTAAACCACAAAGAAATCAGCAACCACGCGAAGTTCTATCCAGGCAGCTAGCGTGTCAATGCATGTAATGGCGATCTGCCCAGTGGACAGTGGTCCTCTCCAAGACTTCTCTTTTATATACTGCACATCGGTACAAATATTTCCTTACTAATTGAATTATTTCTGTAACACCGGACTGCGCACGATCACATGAGTGACATTTTTGTACCCTCTCCCTCGTGGTGGGATGGGAAGATCGGATCAGTAAGACAGCAATGATTCCATAGATAGCAAGTAAGGCATGGCATTTTTTTGCAGAAGAGCAGAAATAGGGATTTTAGGGTTTCCATTACACAAAAGACGTACCGAGAGAACTACACGTAGTAACAAAGGTGTCCACTAACACACGTTAAAAAAAATGTAGGACAACCGCATGTCCTTGATTTTACTAAAATTCTATTAAAAATACACCACATGTATATATACATAATATTCATAGGCACAAAGATTTAAACTATTAAAAATGGACCACATGTATATATGCATAATATTCATAAGCACAAAGATTTAAACTTTTATAAATGGGGTCATGTCCCAATGACTCTACTATCATACTACCACCGGTGTTTTCCTTTGACAAGCTTGTTTTCTGATACAATGAGATAAGGGTTATTTTGGAATCTCATGAAGTCATATGGTTTTTTTAAAAAATGTGGTTTCCCACAATAAACTTTAACATGAATTTTGATTTCTGAGTTCTACAATCCAAAAGCTATTTGCATGTACATTTTCTATAGGAACTTGTTGGAGAATATGTGGCACAACCCACCCTTAGCAAAAGTTGGTACATGATTCCGTTTGAATCACACCTTAAGTACTTGTACATAAAAATTAATAATAAGAATAATCACTATCTTGGGACCTTATATCCTCTTAATGAACCTTTTAAAATCACGCCTACGCCGAAATTGATTGGTTAACACCAATGGTTCATTGCAAATTAAACAATCGATTCACCTATTAACTATTAAGGTTTAAATTAATGTATAAGCGGGCACTGTCTAAAGAATCACGCATTTATTCTTAGTCTTTGTCATATAAGAGCAAGTTCAATAGTATAGCCAACTACTACCTCCAAATAATCTTATAGTCAATCAATAACTAATTCATACAATAGTTACATAATACATCACTAATATCTAGTCACACCTCTCATATACACACTCTATCTTTGAGTTCGTGCTGCAGCTGGCTGCAAATCTATAGCCAGCTTCTTTTCTCTCTCCTCTCTTCTCTCCTCCACATAAGCATCTAGCTGGCTTATAGCCTGCTATTGTACTTGCTCTAAACGTGTATATAGAGAGAGCGCTCTTAACGACATAATTTGGTAAGCCTCGGAGGCTCCATCGGTTCAAGGTTCATATCGGCTCAAAGCTAGTATTGGCTCAGAGCCAGCATCGGCCGATGGAGGTTGAGTCGGATTCTTGTTAGATTTGGTTTGAGAAGGTCTTATTTAGAAGAAACCGAGTTCATGAAAGATACGGCTTGTATCTATTAATTAGAAAAAATTTGTTAGCTTTATATTCTATATTTAGGAAAGCATGTTAGTGACCAATAAAAACTCGGTTTGTTTCCTTTTATCTTTAGGAATGTTTGAATTGTAATATGTTAGGCACTTTGTTAGCCTACGGGTATAAATATGTAAGCCCGAGGTTCATGTAATGATCAAACTCACGATCAATACAATTCGGCGCATCGTCACCATTTTACTTTCGCTTGTTTCGACGGGTTCTTATTTTCGAGCATGGGCTGCATCGATTGAGTTCGACCTCCGGCAAGAAGCGAGTTCCGCCATCTTCGTTTGCGCTGGCATGGCTAGGACTTCCTCGGTTGAGTCTGATATTCTAATCAGGCCGACGCAAGTGTTGTCTATTTGATATATCATCTCTGTCTTTAGTTCCATTACTGTTTATAGTCACATCGGCTTAGTTAAGACTTTCTCGGTGAGGTCCGATATTCTGATCAAATTGATGTTTGTTTAAACGTAATGTTGCTTTAGATAGATTTGTTATATTCATCACATTAGACAGATCTATCGACTCATTGAGTATTAGATTATCATATACAATCTCATGTTGCATCGGTTAGGTCCGACCTACTAGATTGTTATTGATAATTTAA
Source organism: Oryza australiensis (assembly GCA_019925245.2). Lineage (NCBI taxonomy): Eukaryota > Viridiplantae > Streptophyta > Magnoliopsida > Poales > Poaceae > Oryza > Oryza australiensis. The sequence goes on along the minus strand of JAIFGZ020000116.1, from coordinate 7,660,719 downwards.
GTCTTGTTAAATCGATAGGTTTATGCTAATGTTTCGTCGGAGGGTTAGCCGATCTTATTTGATGTGTTTAAGTTTCTCTCTGATAATTTTGTTGTCTTGGTTAAATTTAACACATGACCACTTTGATCGGTGTCATACCAGCTGGTTTAAATCTATCAGGTAATTATCAACCTTATGCTGCATCGGTTAGGTCCGACCTATGAGACTGCGGTTGCAAGTTAGATTTATTTAAGTCAGTGGACACCAATCATTGTTTCATCGGGGTTTTAGCCGATGAGTTATCTAGACGTTGCATCGGCTTACAAGGATTATATACAAAGTTGGTTTTAGCCGACTACAACAAAGGTTTCTAATTATTTGGATTTAATGACATCGGATTACTAGCCGATATATGCTTTAACCATCGACATCGGCTGGAAGCGCGCCATCGGCCTATCGGCTGATCGGTTGTCTTGGTGTTGACGCGAAAAACACACACTAGCCTGGGAGATCTGCTTAACTCCAGTGCAGGTCCTAAAATCAATGAAGCGCGGACGTGCCAGTCAGTTTGATCCTGCCACTAACAAGATATGCAAAGCAGCGTAACATAAAGCAAAACATATGATCAGCCGATAGGCCGATAGCGCGATTCCAACCGATGCCGACGTCAGCCGATGCAGTTAGGATTTTAATCCATTGGCTATGTGTTGAGCAAGCATCTATAATAAAGGCGATCGGCTGACGATAACACGATGATAAAATAAACATTGATCTGAACATTGAAGCATACATCGGCTGGAGATCCGATGGCATAAAATCTGACAGATAAACAATGATCAATGAATGCTCTGTTGTCATCGGCTCAAAAACAACTTATATGCAATCCTTATAAGCCGATGCAACGTCTATGAGAAATTACCTTGCCCGATCGGCTGTAGATATTAATAGTATATAATCTAGGTTTCGAAATATGTTTAAACCAAGTGACTGGGATAGATCGGTAGCGTACCGAGACAGTATAAATTACGTATGTCTAAACATACCTTGCAATGGAGATTATACGTATTCATAGTATAGCCGATGTCATGTCCAGATAGCTCATCGGCTGAAACTCGGATGAAACCATTAGTGGTAGCCAACAAGCAGGCTAGAGATTGTGGTTCTAATCATGACTTAGTAGATCAAACTGAACTGATGCAGCACTAAGTATAAAAGAAAACACAATATCTAGACAATCAAGCCCTTGACTTATTTTCGGGGTGGTAGATGCCTAAGCTAATCTAATCTAGTAAACAATTTAGCCGGTATCGGCAGAAACCCTAAAGCAAGAAACAACCGATAGAGCTAAACCGATATACTAGAATTAGATTCAACAGAGACATATGATAAATAATCAGGCAAAGATGTTAACTGAATCGAAGCAATCCAAGAGGTCAAATGTACTGGTGCAGCCTTGGACGACGCCGACATAGCCAATATGATTGTCTGAGCCGGCGGGACCTTAGACTTACCCCTTCGCCAGAGATCGAAGCCGATGCAACCCCGCGTCAGGTGCCAAGTTTCGTCGGATGATAAAGTAAAACAGAAAAATGGTGACGATACGCCGAATTGTATTGATCGAGAGATATATCACATGAACCTCGGCCTTACATATTTATACCCGTAGGCTAACAGAGATTCTAACAGATTACAAATCAAACTTTTCTAAAGATAAAAGGAAACAAACCGAATCCTTATTGGATACTAACACGTTTTTCTAAAGATAAAATAGAAAGCTAACAAACTCTTCCTAATTAATAGATACAAGCCACATCCTTTGTGAACTCGGTCTTTTCTGGATAATATTTTCTCAAACCGAATCTAATAAGAATCCGACTGCTGAGGATGTTGATAACTGAAAACCCTCATCGGCTGATACAGAACTCTAAGCCGATTCTAGCTTTGAGCCGATATGAACACTTAGCCGATGGGGACAGCGGGACTTACCAAATTCTGATGTTAACACTTGGTTATTTGCTCACATCAGCATCGGCTAGAATCGCGTCAATCGGCTGTTTTGGTTATCGGTCTGTCGGCTGATCTCTTTATGCTTTGCTGTTTTGTATATCTTGTCAGTGACAGGATCAAACTGACTGACACGTCCACGTTTTATCGATTTTAGGACCTATATTAAAGCTAAGCAGATCTTTCAGACTAGAGCACCAACAAGCACATTTGTGGACATGTGATCACCATGATATGCACATATACGTGTTTTTTCCGATCGACCAAATAAGTCAAACTTTTATGTATATAGTTTGCATGACAAGTAAGTACTCTTTGGTCATGTATATACCACATTGATAGGACGGCCAGTCGGCCACATCTACGAATTGAAGGCCCGGTGCCTTACATATTGTAAAAATAAAATAAAAAAGTAGAGTTCACCGCTTCTGCTTTTTACTCGATGCACATTATGGGTGGTGGGCATCAGCAAAGAAGCTAGCGATTAATCTTGGTTCTCTCTTTAGCTATACCTTGCTATCGGACGAACATATGCGCGACCAACATGGCTATAGCTGTTTGGGAGAATACAAGATGTACGGACCGGGGAAGTTCACATGCCAGCGCTCAGCCTAATTTACAAGCAATTGGAATGTGCGTTCATATTAACATCATGAGCAATAGTTACTTCATGCAGCCATCACTACGTCACTAGCATCGAACACTTATGAAAGCTTAAGAAAAAAAAAGGTTTCAGGCTTCTAGCATAATCATCGGAGGAGAAAAGAGGACCACTTAAAAGAAATGGAGTAAGAAGTTCTAAAACATATTGGTGTGACAAAAACAAAAATTTTTAGAAGCTTTACACGGTCACTCATTTTACATATCATATTATACAAATATCATATTATACAAGTTTAATTGATAGTAATTGACATGCATCGTTATTTGTTAACTACCTGACCAGCGAAGCTAGCAGCATTAGAAACAGAGCTACAATACAGACACATAGACATCAGGTTAAGCAAACCCGAGAATTTTTTGTATAAAACCTATGACTAAGCTACTCGGCCATAATAGAAGATAACACCGTAAATTCAAGTGTATTTATCAATTTTGGACATCGAGCAGCACCGTAAACTTCTCGCATACGGCGGTTGATCTCATACTAGGGTGAAGCACACAGGAGACGTGTACATACGTACGAAGTACGTGTGGTAAGACGAGACGAGAGGAGACGAGAGCGAGGCCTGGCCGGTCACACGAGACGCGCGTTACCACCAGGAGTACGCTGCACGCGAGCACGCAGCCAGGCCAGCGGAGCACCGCAGAGCAGAGCAGAGGCGCCACTCGCGCGTCGTCTACTACTCCTACTAAAAAGCCTCTCCCCCTCTTCTCCCGCGAAACCCCGCGCGCGTCGCCGTCTCCACCCACCATCCACCCCACGCGGGCACTCCCCCACGCACACAGCTCTCTCTCTCTCTCTCTCTCTCTCTCTCCCAATCCAGTCCTGAATCAGTCCACCCCTTTCCTTCGCTCTCGCTCTCTCTCTCTAACTGCAGATTTCCCTCCCCTTTCAACGCGCGCGGGTGGTGGTGGGAGGCACAGCACGAGGCGGAGGCGACGGACGAGGAGGTGGGAATCGATCCCTTTCTGTTCCGGCCGCCTCGATCGCCCGCCACCCGCACGCACGCACGCCTCCTTTTCGTCCGCCACCTTGCTTCCGGTGGATTTCCGCCCCTTTTCTCGATTCTTTCCTTTTTCTTCTCTTCTTCTGCATGCGCGGCGGGCTGTGACGGTGTCGGACGTCTCCGCCGCCCATGGGGGACGCCTCGGCATCCATCTCCGCGCCCGCCACGCCCACGTCCACGCTCATCTGCCGGGAGGATGGCAACGACCTCTTCTCCGCCGGCCCCGCCGACGGCGGCGGCGGCGGCGCGGAGTTATCCATCGCTCACGACGACCATGTGTTGCTCATGGACCGGGACGATGAGTACCTCTCGCTGATGCTGTCCAAGGAGGGGTGCGCCGGCGGCGAGCGTGGGGAGGAGGAGGTGGTGGAGGTCGAGGAGTGGATGAAGAACGCGCGCGCCGGGTGTGTCGGCTGGATTGTTAAGGTCGTTTCGCGTCTCCTCCTCTTTGTCGCCTTGACCTGAGACTCCCACGGTTTCGCAAAAATCGGATCTTTATTAACTCTTGTTTTCGGGGGCTCGCTTGCTGGTTGCAGACGAACGCGGGATTCCGGTTCAGCTTGAAGACGGCGTACGTCGCGGTGACGTACCTCGATCGGTTCCTGGCGCGGCGGCGAGTCGATGTAATGACGATCCTGCTCTGCCCATTGCCTTGATGCGCCTCACTCTTGATGCCGTCTCGTGATGCCGAGTGCGTGCTCGACGTAATGCCTGACACCGCATTGCCATTTTTGTGTTTGTGTGGGGGTTTTAGAGGGGCAAGGAGTGGGCGCTGCAGCTCCTCTCGGTGGCGTGCCTGTCGCTGGCGGCGAAGGTGGAGGAGCGCCGGGCGCCGCGGCTGCCGGAGTTCCGTCTCGACAAATACGACTTCGACTGCGCGTCCATCCTGCGGATGGAGCTCCTCGTCCTCGGTACGCTCAACTGGCAGATGATCACCGGGACACCCTTCTCCTACCTGAGCTGCTTCACGGCGATTTTCCGGCACGACGAGCGCAAGGCGATCGTCCTGCGCTCCATCGAATGCATCTTCGCCTCGATCAAAGGTCGATCATTCCCCCCTCCCCTGCATCCATTTCACCGATTCGGATCGCAAAAAAAATCTCATCTTTCATTTCCGCAATCTCGCAGTCATGAGCTCGGTGGAGTACCAACCATCAACGATTGCTCTCGCAGCAATCCTCATCGCTCGGAACAAGTCGACATCGCCTAATCTAGACGAGTTCAAGGTGATCGTGGGCTCGTCATGGCAGCAACTAGACACCGTAAGCACTGCCTGCTTTCTCGTCACAATCCCATTAGGTTCTTGGTAGGAATGGCAATGTCGAGTAAATGCTGCGACGCTGTTGTTCTCTTGCAGGGGCATGTGTATTCCTGCTACAACAAGATGATGATTCACGAGGACAGGTCGATGCAATCGACGACGGAGGTGGCTTCCTCGGGTGTCTCTGTTGCCCACATTGGGGGCTCGGAGGACAGCGCCATGGGAGGCGCCAATAATGCCACCACCTTGGCGGCAACCCCGGACAACAAGAGGAAAAGGTTGCACTCGCCTCAGCGCCAGTAGGAAGGAGCTGGAGGCTGGAGCTGGACAGCATGTTGGTTGGAGTCCAGCTCTGCAATTTTTAGTTGATCATTTCACCCATTTCTTTTGTTTCAGCTGAGCCCTCGTCAGTGCTCTTGCAAGTTCAGGGGGTTGGCCAAATGGAGGGGCCAACATTTGATTCTTCTTCTGATTATGCAATTGTTACAGTTGATTGATAAGTTAGCAATGGAAAGATTCTGGTTTTGTGGAGATCTTTCCCTGGCCCAGAAAGGCAGTGTAAAGAGCAGAGGAAAAGGCCTGAAAACTGATAAAGAGCTCTTGCTCAAAGTAGCGAGGAAGTCCTCACTGATGTGGAGAGTCTCAGAGAGAGAGAGATAGAGAGAGAGAGAGTCCCAATTCCCCAAGTATTAGTATAAGCCATTTTTTGTGAATACTGTATGGTTATCTGTTACTCTCTGTTGAGTCATGCCATTTTGGTTCATTAGCATTTTCCAGATACTAAGCCAAATAGTGGTAGTACATTTTTGTTGCAAGAACTGATTGATGATAGTTCGATAGCCAGGGGGCAGGGGCCATCTCTCTCACGCTCTTACTTCTTCACTCTACTTTCCTAGTCGTGTGCAATTGCTGACCATGAGTGGTTGGGAATTGTTTATTGTTATCTGTGGACGAAAGGAAGAAATGGCGTTTGCTCGGTGCCTTTCTGATGTTGCCTTTGTGCCGTGTCATCAAATCACCTGCCTTGCTATATCTCAGCAATGGCTTTGCTGTTCTTTGCCTTCTTGGAGGTGACTGCCACTGTTGGTTTGTCTCTCTCGCATGAAAGCAGCTGTAACGCTGCCTTCTTTAGCTCTCTGAATTGTGCAACATGCAATGCAAATCACTACTACTACTCCAGTACACTCCACTAGGACAGGATATGACACGTGGAACAGGCCAAAAGAAAGACTCCTTCCCTCTTCAGCTTCCTCTCACCAGCTGCCGAGGTTCTGGTGAATTGCTTGCTGCTCATCTTGGGGAGCATGTGAGTGGATCTGCTTCTTGCTCCTTTCCCTCAATTTTTTTACTGCCTCCAAGAAGACAATGCGTGTCGTGTAGCACTGTGAAAACCTCTGATGAAAGTGGAGTACAAGAGCTGCTGTGTTGTGTGGTCTGGATCTTTGAAGTTTTTGACCAAAGAAACACCTCCCCATGAATGATCCGATTCAGATGGCTGTGGATGACCAGCCCTTGCACTGGATTCCTCTAGCCCTGGTGACTCGTGGGCGGTGGCAACTGGCATTGCGGTCAAAACCCAAAAGCAATGCACTAGCATGACATGAGAGAGAGAGACAGAGAGATGACATGGTAAATTTTTTTGATGTACTGGCCTGTTGTGTTGGGCTGTCTTGTGCCTGGCAGCAAGGTAAAAAATATATGGTTCACCGCGGTTCACAGGGGCATGGCTACTGGTGGCCGACGCTGTTGGAATTTTATAGTGGGCAGTAACATGCACAGTCACTGGCTTGACTGGTCAGCACTCAGCAACATTTTGTATTGGCACTGGTGAAATGGTGCAATAGTGATGGAAGCAAGCTGCTTGTGTTTGTGTGTCAATTGCATGCGATGTGTGAAGAGGAAAAGCCTGGGATGCCAAAAGGAAGGTAACTGACAGCCTCTGCCTGGCCCATGCAACCAGTACATATTATCTGCTGATGTTGGCATTTGGATTGCAACAGATTCCTGGTCAAAGTTAAATGAGACGTTATACTTGGATCTTGGAAGGTAGCGGAGGCATTTCACAAATTCTACAGCCAACCATGCTGAAATTCCCTGACTGTAATACGGCGTACATAGAATGAATGAGAACATGGCAGATCATGACACAACCAAGATAGATAGCATCGGCAGATATGCAGTCCAGTAAAGCACGTTTTAGTGGCAATCAGAGTGTAGCTTCACACATGAGAAAAGAACAAACATTGTACTAGTTTCGAGTGAAATGAAATCGATTGATTTTATTGCATGTAACTTTGCCACACTCCCAGAATGGCCACAAAAAACAGTAGGATGGCAACAAGGGAAGAAACTTACGAGTCAACTCAAACACCCTGCCAAAGGGTGTAAAATCAAAAGAGATGTCTAGCACTTCAGGTTGGCGCAAACTTATCAAGCGATCCATACACAGTTGCAAGTTCCAACATTCCAAGGAAAGAACATGAGGAAAATGGCATCAAGGAAAAAAAATCTACATCATAAGTCCATTAAACACATTTCAATCTTGGCCCATACTCTAGATCAAACGAAAAGAAAAATAGGGGGCAGAGGTTCATCTAAACAAGTACAGAAAGAGAACTTTGTTATGCTCATGGCTATGCCAAAAACTGCATTGGCACCATCACCCTATATAGCCCTACTAAACTTTGGTTCGTGTCTTGAATTAGTTCTGCTTTCCTACTTAGAAATCAACTGGGATCAGCTTGACCGCAGCAGCGATAGGCATCCCTATGAAACCGATGAAAATGCAGTTGAACCACTGCTTAAATGTGAGAGGAGTTGTGTTGGCGAAATCACCCAGAAACTGTACTATTATGAACTGGAAGATGACTGTGCTGCTGAGGACGGCGATGAACACGTTGTTGTCTAGAATGCCTTCAAATACATTTATCCTCTCCATCTCCCTTGAGCTCACTTCGTTGAACACCTGCACAGCAATAAAATATTTAATGGAACTGCACAATGATATTGGTAAAATATGGTCTGAAATTTTTCATTCATCATTTTACAGCTGAAGTTCTGCATTCATGTGCCGTTAGTATTGATCCTTGGGAAGCATATTTGCTAACATATTATTAAAGCTAAGGTCTTGTATTTACCAAATGTATGCAAGAGAATTATTTTAGACATTAAATATATGTGACAAGAACTTTCAAATTACCTGGCAGAACACGAAGCAGTTGAAGATGAGTGTGTTCAAGACTAGATCGGAATTTTCTCCCCTGAGTCCAAACAGCCACTTCCCTTCGGTCTGCAGATACCATATTACAATGAATTGGTAGAAGGCCTGTCCTAGGATGTTTCTCCACATAATGTTGCTGATGAAGTTCCCTTTCCTTCCAACAGGAGTTCTCTTCATCAGCTCATTGTTTGGAGGTTCAGTTGCCAATGCCAGTGCTCCTAGTGTGTCCATGATCATGTTAACCCAGAGCAGTTGGACAGCAGTAAGAGGAGCACTCCCTGAATGTCAAGCAGAAGTAGAAAGAACAGTCAAGAGTAAGTTATGAAACAAACTAGGAAATTCTTGATTTTCTACATCAATATATTTTATGTTCAGCTATTTTTTTAGTTTTAACACCTCTCTTCTGCAACTCCTTACATCATCTGAAATCAAACGAAAAATTTCTGCTACACTAACACTTCTACAGTTTTTGAACTTTGAAACAGTAGGCAGCAGACTGGGAATAGTGGAGTAAACATCATGGTGATGGACAAGTATAAAGGATGAACATGTATCGGCAGTGCAGTTATTACAAGAAACCAACATCAAAGGTTATTTTAATCTGAACGGAACTATCAATTTTATACAGTAGAATGAGGTCAAACAACAAAATTCCAGCTGTACCTGTCAAGCAAGCTGAGGAGAAGTTCACTATCAGAGCAACCACATTGACTGTCAGCTGAAACTGCACAAACTTCTGAATGTTGATGTACACTGACCGACCCCATTTAGCAACAGTGACTATAGTGGAGAAGTTGTCGTCAAGAATAATCACATCAGCACTTTCTTTTGCCACCTGCAAACAGAGAGCACAGTTATAAAATCTGGGAGCGAAAAACTGCATAGAACTTTGAGGGCATGAAATGGATGGTAGTACAACTCAAGACAACTAAGCTAGCAGCCACATTGCCACAAAAGTACACTTTTATTTAATCAAAGGGATGTAATTCACTAATTATATTGTTCATTCAAGGGGAACACTAACAATCATCTTTGCGGAAAATTACCTCAGTTCCAGCAATGCCCATTGCAAGTCCAATATCAGCTTCATGAAGAGCAGGAGCGTCATTTGTGCCATCACCAGTCACCGCAACAACTTCATCAAACGTTGTCCGGAGATGCTTCACCAAAGTGTGCTTGTCAAGTGGTGAAGATCTAGCCATCACCTGATACATGAAACCATATCATATCAGCAAATGAAATCCAGAAAATTCAGTTAAACTGACCAGCAAAATCAACGAAACCTACTTGTATTTTTGGTATCAACTCATTCAGTTCCTCTGCACTCTTGGTTCTGAAATCCGGTCCTTCAATGGCAATGCCACCTTCAGTCAAAATGCCGCATTCCCGTGCAATCGCCTTCGCTGTATTGATGTTGTCACCTGTGACCATCCTCACCATGATCCCTGCTGACCTGCAGATGGCAACCGATTCCTTCACACCAGGACGAACTGGATCTTTGATCCCCACAATGCCAATGCAGGTGTAGCCATCTTCAGGAATCTGGTCATTTGCCGAGAACCCATCACCGACATCGACGTAGGCAAGGCACAAGGTACGGAGCGCCTCGTTTGCAAAGCTGTTGATCGTGGCGTTCAAGTGAGCAATGGTTGCATCGTCGAGTGGCACGACATTGCCTTGATCATTCAGGTACTTGTTGCAAGATGCCAAGATGATCTCTGACGCGCCCTTGCTGTGTGCACGCATTGCTCCTCCCGGGAGCTGGATGACCACTCCCATTCTCTTCTTCGCCGAGTTGAAAGGCTCCACCTTGACGAGGGTGCTCGCCTTCCTCACCGCCAGGAAGTCGCCGCCGAGTGACAGGCCGAACTCGAGGATGGCCGTCTCGGTTGGTGTGCCCAGTATCTCGCGACTCCCGTTCTTGTTGAAGACGACGTCGCCGCCGGTGTTGTTGAAGATCGACTGTGAGAGCAGCGTCATGGCGGAGTCCGGCAGCTCGGAGAACAAGCTCTTGGTGTCCGAGGCGCTGTCCACTTCTTTGATCTTGCCACAGATGCAGGCCTTGACGACGGTCATGTGGTTGGTCGTGAGCGTGCCGGTCTTGTCGCTGCAGATAGTGGTCGCCGAGCCCATGGTCTCGCAGGCGGCGAGGTGCCGGACGAGCGCCTTGTCGTTCATCATCTTCTTCATTGCGAACGCGAGGCTGAGCGTCACCGCGAGCGGCAGGCCTTCGGGGACGGCCACGACGACGATGGTGACAGCGATGGCGAAGAACTCGAGCAGTTCCATCGCGTCGTCTCCGGTCCAGCTCAGGTACGAGCTGTCCATGATCTTGCGCCGGAAGAGACCCTCGGTGAGCACGGCGAACGTGACGACCGCGAAGATGAGTCCGATCTTGCCGATGATGGTGGCTACGCCGTTGAGCTTGACCTGCAACGGCGTCTCGTCGTCGCCGCCCTCGCTCAGCGTGGCCATCAGCTTACCCCACTGCGTCCTCATCCCGACCGTTGTGACGAGCATCTTGCAAGAACCATCCTGAACCTTGGTCCCCGACAGGAGGAACGGGTTCTCGGCATTGACGGCGACGGGCTCGCTCTCCCCGGTCAGGCTCGACTCGTTTATCAGCAGCGAGAATCCGGACAGGAACAAGCCATCGGCGGGCACCTGGTCGCCGATGGAGAGGTGCACGATGTCGCCGGCGAGGAGGTCATAGATGGACAACTTCTGCCTATACCCGTTCCGGGTGACCTGCACCGTGATCTTCTTCTTTTCCTTGTCGAGGTCCTTGAACTGCAGCGACTGCCGGTAGTCGCTGGTCGCCGTGACGAAGACGACGAGCAGGATACTGGCCACGATGCCGAGCCCGTCGTGCGCGCCCTTGGGCCACCCCTCGGTGGCGATGCCGACGACGAGGGAGAAGAAGGCGCACGCCGCGAGGATCATCAGCGTCATGTCCTGGAGCGCCTCCCAGACGAACACCCAGAAGCTGCGGGACTCCGTCTCGGCGAACCTGTTGATGCCGAACAGCTCCTGCCTGACGGCCTGCCGGCGCCTCGATTTAGGGAGGCCGTCCGCCGGCGAGGTGCACAGCTTCGACGCGATGGCCTCCACGCCGCCATGGGACTTGAGCTTCTTGACGTCGTGGCTCTCCACGATGGAGCTCAGCTCCTCCGCGCAGATGCCGTAGCCGGCCGCCTTGACGTCGTCAGGAACCGTGTACTCGCTCGCCGGAGCAAGGCCTGCAGGATCGTATCAATGTCATGACTATCTCCATGGAGAAGAAAAAAAATTGTTGATTTCATTCTGGGATGTGAACTGGTATCAGTATCGTTCATACCTTGGATGAACTGAAGTGCAGCCTTTGACACAAGCACAGCAACTCGCAGCTTCTCCTGAAATTTGTACAGAAAAATGTGCAGTGCTTGTTAATCTCAAAGATTTTACAGATCAAAATTTCATAACTGCAATAATTTGTGTGGCACTTCTAAATTCTAATCTTTTTGTTTCGATGACAGGAACTCTTCTAATGCTCAAAGAACGTGCAGTTCTAGCAGCAGAGTGCACACATTGACGTGCACACTGACACAATAACACGATGTTAACTGCAAGTTGATTTTTAAAAAGTGACGCAAAACTTTGTCCTGGAAACCGTTGTGGAAGCTTCAGTACTGCACAAATGCTGCATCTTTTACATGTGTATCTGGGATTCTGGGGTGCAGTAGACATGTTTATACTTGCCATTTTGCAAGAGGAAACACAGTGGATTGTAACAGAGGAACATGTTTCACTCACTATTAAATTATGTTTGTGAGAGGTTATGGAAAATTTAAAATTTACCATGTTCAAGGGAGGTGCTAAACAAAATCTTAAATTTTCAGTCAAAATGATACAAACTTCACAAACAGCTCAATGGATAACAGTGAAACATTCAAACTGGATAACGATTAAACAGTCAAACATGTACGTTTTAATTTTATCTTTTTCTAAAAAACATATACAGTTTTTTCTTGATCAATGCAGAATCAGGTTCACATCTGAAACAGTAAAATCTAATAAATTACAGACGAACAATACCCTTGCTCCATACGAATAAGGCCTGACAGCCCGAGCACGTAATGATTTCCGTTGGGACAATTTTATACATTTTACAGCAGGTTGATGATATGTTTCGATAGTTCACACATCCGAAGTATGCCAAGAAAGCGGTGGCATTGGCAACACGAACATAACATATATCGGCGTTGAATGTGCCGGCAGTTACCTGGTTGGATCGCTTCATGGCGGCGGCCTCGGATCGCTTGTCGAGGTTGGCGGTGAAGCGGAAGCGGCGCTTGGGGTTCTTGACGACGCCGACCACCTTGCGCCATCGCCCCAGCGCCTCGTCCGACGAGTGCTTCGCCTTCACCCCGCCGAAATTCTCCTTCAGGTAGCTCTCCATTGCGCCTCTTCAACCTTTCCCCTTCAATTGGGTCCCAATCCAACGACCCCTCCTCCGATCTCCTCCCCACCACCAACCCAAACCCTTTCTATATAGCCAACGCGGGCATTGGTTTTTTCCGCGAAGAAACGCGTCAATGGCGTACGTGAAGGCGACTCTCTGACGGACGGTAACTTCAGCGAAATTGTTTTTGTGGGCAAAGTGCTCCAGTGGTCGGATTCATGGGAGTTTTTGCGCGGTTTCGCTGTGTGTTTTTTTAGGAAGTGACCGGACGGATGCGAGGAGGAGGAGGAGGACGAGCAGCAGCAGCAGCGGGAGGGGATGTCGCGCGAGGAGTGGCGTGCATGCATGATCGCGCGCAGGCGCAGCTCCTCTCCTATTTCGTTCGCTGCTGGCAATGCGCCGGCAATTCAGGGGTCAAAACCCAAACCGAGTCTTGGGGGCAACTTTCAAGACATTCCATGCAACGCCTGCAGAGGACCGGGGGGCCACGTACCTACATGCGTAGGAGAGACGTTCGGTCTTTGGTCTCTTGGAGGGTGTAGGCCGGGTGAGAGCCCCAAACGTTTCCTTCAACTTTCCAATGACTTGAGAAACTATGTACGGAATATTTGTGTCATTGTCATCATTGTGTCATCGCGAGGTGTTGTTGCCTTCCTTAGAGAAGAGTGCAAATTGAAAAAACCAACATAAAATTCCTTACTTACCGGCTCTCTAGCCTCATGTGCGGACATGCCTAACATTGAATATTATTGCCATTTTTATATTGGAAAAAGTTCAAATACCTCCTAAACTTTGGATAGAACTCCGTCTAACACCAAAACCAGACATCTAACCCTCTAAACTTTATAATAACATCCATATTACCTTCTAATGTAGTTTTGGATAATGGTTTTGTATATTTTGAATTCTTAAACAAACAACTTTGAATAACTAATAGTATAACATATATGCATATCATCATCAGTTGTCATCAATTTATCCTTATATAGTGACACCATACTATTTTATGTTTGTATTTGTTTGTAAGTGAGAGCTATGGGTAAAAAGAAAAAATTAAGTTAGGATTTCAATATATATGTCTAATGTCTATGTCATGTGATCAAACTTATGCAACTTATATATAAATTAGATAAAAACCACCATACAAAACCACTTCGTGAATTATATTAAAACAAATATTGTAAAGTTGAGGAGGTTGAATGTCTGATTTCATTGTTTAGAGTGCTAGATAGACTCTCATCTAATGTTTAAGGAATATTTAGATTTCTTTAATACATATTTTTTTATGTTACGTAGGACGGTTTTTTATAGTATAAAATACTGACGTTTATCTAGTGTGGTTTAGGGTTTAGGATTTAGATAACCCAGAAAGTCTTGTGAGAGAGAGCACGCATAAGTCTAGTGTGGTGCGTAAAGATAACGGAAGTCCTGAGAGAGAGCACGCATAAGTTGAATGCTCAGCGCTATTTTTCGTGGCAAACGACTTTTGATTTTTACCGAAACAGAAAAAAAGGTGAAGCCTGTAATGTACTAGAACATGGTCCCACGATGGCACCATGTTACAATCCTCGCCGGATGAGGTCCTCAAATCCGCGTCCTCGTAAACGTGCAACTACCATAGAAAATGACTTCGCATTTCTCTTGAGAGGGTCCAGGACAGGACTCCTCGGAAATGCATAAATTCGAAACTCCAAAGCAAACTAACCATACAAGCATATCATACTCTAGGCTGTAAATAATAGTATGAGAGACAAGGACACAGGTGTTGAGGACGACGTGTAATTAGAGCACCGATTCCCATCTGTCCTCGCGGAGTGTTTTAGCCGGAATCCCAGGTCCAGCGGTCAACGTCGCCGTCCGACGCAAAAGGGACCGCGATCGACAGAAACGTGTGCACCGCGTCTTCTCCGCGGGACGCGGGAAGGCAGAAAGAAACGACGAGCCCACCACGCCCACGCGGCCACCCACACGTTCGTGCGCTGCCGCCGCCTCGTGCGTTCCCGTTTCCGTCAACGAGCCGTCAATGAACAGTGAAAAACGCCCTTCGTAAGGGCGGGAAGGGGTAAAATGTAAAATTACACGCGCGCGGCAGAGCGCACCCAACGGCCGCCTCGCACGCCGGATAAAACGCCCTCGGGAGGCGTTTTGAATCCCGCCTCCCGAGGGCGGAAGGGACTAGTTTTGCAAATTTTTGAATCCGAAAATTATTTTTGTAAATCTTTAAAAATTAAAATTATAAATGCCAAAATTTCAAATAAGTTCATTATAGATCCTTTATGTTGACGTTAAGTTTAAATCGCGTCCGTGATCCGCAATTTTAGATATGAGTATCCCGAACTAATAAAACCAGATCGATTAGTGTCTCTAAGTGGTTTTGACAACCGTTTCATTCTATGTAGCTGCCTATGTGGCATTTCAGTTAGAGAAAATAAATAAATAAGTGATGGATCCCACATGTCAGTGACACGTCACTCTTTCCACTTCCCTGACAGAGCAACCCGGCGGCACACGGTTGGGGCAGGAGCCATTGGTGTACTTGCGATCGCTCATGGTGAAGATGTACCACACCCGACGCCTGAACAACGTCTCGACGATGATGGGGATGGGGGTTGGGCGGCTGGCGGCACACACGTAGAGGTAGACGGGTAGTGCATCACTAGCTCCTCGTCCGTCGGGTGAAGTGGAACCCTAACGACAGGTTCAACACCATTCCCAGTGGCCAAACAATGTCTCGGTGATGATGGGGACAAGGCTGGGAGCCCGGCGACACGCGTGTGGAGGTAGTGTGTCGCCAACACCTCATCCGTTAGGTGGAAAGAGAACCTCAGTGAAAGATTCAGCTCCGTCTCTGTGTCACGTCCTTGATGCGCCATGCCCTCAGCTCCCGACGGAGGCAGCCCACCAACTGTTAGATCAAGGCATCACATGGCGGCGCCTAAGTGGAGAGGTCGCCCTAAGGAGGTAGCATAGGTGGCCCCGCCTAGATTATCGCAGGTGGAGACGCTCCTTGCAAGGCTCCGCCCAAACGTTATGCATGGTGTTCAACTTCGCCACACCGTGGGTCGCTGACGTCGTTAGGCCGCTCGGTGTCAAGGTGGCGCTGTTCTCCGTGTTCGCCCGTACATCTTGGCCCCTGCACACTGCCTCCACAACGAGTGCCCAACGATCGAGGACCTCACAGCGCCCGTGGTTGGGAAGGCGAGGGAGAGCGGTGATGAATAGAACCGAGAGGCAATTCTTCCTCATGTCCGATGGCTCCATTGAGTTCGATGTCATCTTCATGCCCAAAGCAGGGAGAGCTGACTTTCATCAATGACGTCGAGCTTTTCCCCATTCCAAGGATGCTTCTAAGGGAGAACCTCATGACGTCTCTATCCACCCGCATGCTCTCTCACCTTGTCGACGCTCGACGCAACTAGGAGATCGTCGGTGCGAAACTTGGCGGCGGTGTGTGCAGTAGAGAAAGGGTAGAGAGAAATGGAGGAGAGAGGAGTGATGTGTCACTGATATGTGGGTTCACTAATTTTTAATTTATTTTTTAAAATAAAATGCCACATAGAAAGAAATCACCATCAAAAGCCATCCCCAATGGGTAGCTCAGGCTCGTAGCCTTAGCTCACGCCGTTCGGCTCCCATTACCTTTCGAGCCCATGTCGTCCCTCAGCAGAGGTGCGCGATGGCTCTGCGAGGGATGTGGCTCTCCAAGCTCCTTGGCTAATTTTCCCTGAGCCACGGAGCCAAGTTCCGCGTTGGGAGCAGCATGGTGTCACGCTCCGCTTTTCCCCGTAGCAGTAAATCACCCAGAAAATTATGCAAGGAGAATTTGACCAAAAAGATAAAGCAAGACAAACCGAGAATTTTAAAATCCATTTAATAATTGGAAATGGCTTGGTAGAATTTTTCTTGAATTTCCCGTGTCAAAATACGATAATAGGATTTTTATCGAAATTTTCGAGCATCGAAAAAATTTTAAAAATTCAATTAGGCTAATCGAATTAAATTCCTTAAGGAAAAGGGTTTTTCCTTTTCTTTTTCCTTTTTCCTTTTCCTTCTTTTTTTCTCCCGTGGGCCTTCGTCCCACTCCTTTCCCCTCCTTCCTCCCCTTTCGGGCCCGTCCGTTCCGCCCAACACCCCCTCCCTCTCTCTCATCCCTCCTTCCTCCTTTGGGCCGCCCAAAACTCCTCCAGCCACGCGCCAAAAGTCCAATTTACCTCCTCCGGTTGGGGCAATGACAGTGGGTCCCGCTTGTCATCCCCAACCTCAAGCTCCAACCATCCGGCCGCATCTCACCCCGTGTGTGCGCACGTCCGCCCGCACCTTCATTCGGCCACGTCCCGCTCTCCCGCCCGCGTCACCCCCGCGTCCCGCCACCTCCCCCACTTTCCCTTTTTCCCGCCCGTGCGCACGCCCGAAGTGCCGAATTGGCCGTCTTTCGAAATTCGGGTTGCCACCCCGTTCGCCCATGTTCAGCGCCGTGTTCCCGCTTCCTCCGGCCACGTCCGAGCCGTCCTCTCCCCTATAAAGTTTCCCCGAGTCCCCGCGCACCTCTTCCTTTCGCATTCGCTCGCAACCGAGCCCCCTCGCGACCCCGCACCGTGCAAACCCCGCCGACAGCCGCCGAGCTCCGCTTCCGGCCCTATTTTGGCCAAATCACCGCACGCCGCACCAAACTGACACCACCACCGCCTTCGAAAACTTTGGGAACACCCTCTCCACCGTTTTTCCCAAAAATTCCGTCGCCAAATGCACCGTCGCCATCATCTCCTTCGCTCCGATCGCTGGTGAGCTCGATCTCTCTCTCTCTTGTTTTTTCGCTTCAATTTCGTTTGGTTCCGTGCCAAGCTAGTCCCCGGCCGCATCGCGTAAAGCGCGTGCGCCGTCTCTATCACCGTCGGTGCCGCTAGGGCCCGCGCGTCGTCCGTACGCCGCCAGCCGCCACGCCATTTCTCTGTCGCCGACCGAGAGCTGTTGTGTTTCCTCGAACTCGTGCGCTCTCTAGTTACCATGCATGTGTGCGCACGCCGTCCGCCGCTGCCGATGCAAGCCGTCCGACCGCGCCCCACCGGCCTCTCTCCTCCGCCCGTCGCCGGCCCCGTGCCTTGCCAACGACGGCCTCATTCTTCCCCGTGCCGCCATGCCGCGCGTGCCCCGACCGCGTAGTGCGCCACCGATGCCGACCGTGCCGTGCGCCACCGTGCAGGCTCTGCCCCTGTGTGAGCCGGCCGGCCCCGCTCTGAGCCGCCGGATCCAATCCGGATGGATCCAGCCGTCCACCCCTTTGAACCGAGCCGGCCAACCACGTGCCGCCACGTGGCGTCCCCTTCCCTATCTCGGTGGACCGAGTCCACCGTGCTCCCTCCTCTCTCTTGTGTCACTGTGCCGTGGCCCCACTGGTCAGCGCCGCCCCCACGTGACGTCAGCCCTAATCCTTTTGCACCGTAAACCGTTTTTCGTTTTCCTTTAATTAGTAAATCATTGAAACTTGTAAAAATCACATAAATTCACACGAACTCCGTTTGAGTCCATTCAAGTTGCAGCGGATTCATAAAAATGTCTAGAACACATTAAAAATAGTTTAATTATCTGTTTCAGTAGTCTAATAGCATGTTTTTGATGTGCTTTGTTTGTCGCTAGATTCTGGTTTCGAGGACGCTTCCGTTTACTTTGAAGTAGTCACTGAAGTTCAGTCGGAGCAAGACCAAGGTAAGTGATCATCTTCCATTGATCATGTTGTACCCATATTATAAATTATTCTCACTTTATCTGTTAAATTGCATTGTTTTATAATGTTCTCATGATGGGACCTATAGTACTCAGCCTAGGTCGTTTACCCTACTTTATTGATTGCGTGGGAATTAATTTGACTAGTTTCAGGTTTAGGACATACTTAGTTTGCTTAGTACCACTAGATCATTAATGGGAGAATTATTTTACTAGATTTTATTCACATGAAATGACAGTCTCAGACCGGAGATGCCGTTGGCAAAGGATAACGGTTAATTAAAACTTGACTAAATGGTGGGCTGTAGGTGCACGGTTTTGCAAGACGTACCCATGGCAGTTAAGGACCGGTTCGCAGGAAACCCTGGAAGAATTATTAGTGCGTACCATAAGCCAGCATGGGCAACGGCTGAACATTTAGTGTAGCTTTCCCTGGCCGACGCATCCAAGCAAGGGTGAGCGTGATGGAGTGCGGATGGACCGGGCAAGGTCTATGCGGCTGCCGGATTCACCTAGGCAAGAGAGGGGGCTGCCTACCTTTGATATAAAGGTAGGGGCGAAATCTGAGGTGTGGTGTCGCTTGGTCAGGGAGGGTTATGCGAATGGTCCTATCACAGACCCCTTTTCGATATGTCGTGGTGGCATGTCGACGCACGGGAACGTGTTGTGGGGCTGTGTCTTGTGGGTACAGACGTACACCTCTAATCAGAGTTATAAACTATTCGAATAGCCGTGCCCGCGGTTATGGGCTGTCGACCAGATTCACCGTGATTAGTCCCACTAATGATAATAACCTGATTCAGTGGAACTGGATAGAATAGTTGGATGGATTAGGCCTGACTCAACGTGGTTTAGCGTTGAGCAGAGATAATTAATATTGTTTAATTACATTTAATTACTATTTTTACTGTATTCAACTTAGCTTTGTGAAATGTCTGCTTTGTGCAAAAGTTAACCCCTAGCCTTCCCTTGAAATTACCGTGCATCATACCCAGGGTTAGCAATTTCGGAAGGATGATTTATACCGGGGGACCGAAATTTCAAAAATTTCGGAAATTTCGGAACTTTTTGGGCCAAATTTTTTTTGAAAATTTGATGAATTTGTAATGAATTTGAATAAAATTTGATCAAACCAACAAAAAATTGGGCAAAATCAAAAATTTCAAGCGAGATATGTGCTTACCGGGGGGACCAAAATTACCAAAATTTTGGAAATTTTGGGAATTTCGTTTCGAAATTACAAACCCTAATCATACCTTTCGGTATGACTTGCCGAGTACGATGGTTGTACTCGGTCTTGCTTCCTTTTCCCCCTCGAGCCGGAGGATGAAGTTGTAGTTGAGTTCGCCGATGAGTAGGCTTGTCGCTGCCGTCAAGGGATGCCTGTGGAGTGGAGTCGCCGTGCTGCAAGCGTCAGCCTAGTTCTTTAGGTTTATTTTTCCTTTTCGCTGCATTGTAAGACTTTTTATATGTTTTTCAGACGTGGATCTGTATATAAAATTTGTCGTTTATGTATCCCTAGCTGGTCCTGGACCGTGTGTTTAATACACATTCAGCTTCGGAAGTTCTGGTAGGAATTTTGGGGCGTGACACGTGGCTAGGGGTGGAGCTCGTGGACATCGCTCCCAACCTCGGGTTTTCCCCTTCCATCCCTCACTCTCGCTCTCGCTCTCACCCTCGTCCTTGGTCTCGGTCTCGATCTCGTCAGCCGCTTCCCTCTTTCTCCACCTCGCCTTCTCGTCTCGCCGTTCGCCATCATCATCGTCACCGCGGGAGGAAGAGGAAGGGCGAGCAGATCGAGTAGCCTCGTCGGTATCGACAGGAAGACATCAGGTTGGTCTCATGAAACCCTAGTCGCCACCACCCTTTTTTCTTTTTTCCCTGTATTTTCTTGGTGATTTCCTTGATGGATTTGGTTTTCTCTGTGTCTCACAGCTTCTCCATGGATTCTTATCGGTCAAGCGGGTACTACGATTTCTTGAAGGATCCAGATCTGGCGTCCCCTTTCGGTCAAACGATGAGCCAAGACGATTTCGACCATCCCCATGCGTACTTCTCCTATTCTCATGCTCAGTTCCCTCCATACTCGACGCAGCCACCATCAGTAACAACAGGCAATGGTGGCTCGACACGAGGCTCCAAATCTAGAGTGAGGCAGCGTGTGCAGGCAAATCCGCTTGGCCAAGATGATGGGGAGGCCAAGATGTACTACACTTGCAAGGGATTACCTCCGGAGGCGCCACTGCCAATGGATATGGCAGAGATGTGTGAGCCAGCTCCTCCATTATGGTGCCATGAGGGGATCTAGGTGGGTTGTCTTCGAGATCGACGACGACGACAGGCATCGCAGGAACGTTGTACTCGACTAGCGACGAGTTGGAGCTATCGATCGGAGTGCTCGAATACCAACCGTTGTTGGATGAGTTGCTGCTTGTGATGCCACAGCCAGATCCATCCCTACCGCCACCTTCAGTTGTGATCGTGTAACGTCCCGCCCCGCAGGGCTGGGCCCGCTTACACCTGGCAGCTCTCTAGAAGCTTAGACTGCCCTCACAGACCAACACCAGTCTTTTCTGTGCTCTTTGTCCTCACTCCTGCGCACCCGGAAAGAAACTTCTCGATCAGTCACCCATCCCTAAATTGCTCCGGGCCAAGCATGCTTAACTTTGAAGTTATTTGGAGATGAGTTTTTGGAAAAGAAGTTGCATCTTGTTGGTATGAGTATGCCTATCCATCTTATTAAGCTCTGGGCCAGGATGTCACATACACCCCCCTCAAGAGACCCGACGTCCTCGTTGGTCAACCCCAGGCCAGGAACGTTCCCTCTTGGCCATGTCCATGTATCCAATGTCGGCACATGTGTCATGCCGTGTCCCCACAGGGCCCACACGCCATGCACACCATGCCCGCACAACTGACCCGCACGTGCCCATGAAAACGCAAGAGTCGGCTCTGATACCAACTGTAACGTCTCGCCCCGTAGGGCCGGGCCCGCTTACACCTGACAACTCTCTAGGAGCTTAGACTGCCCTCACAGACCAACATCAGTCTTTTTTTTGCACTTTGTCCTTATTCATGCGCACCCGGAAAGAACTTCCCGGTCAGTCACCCATCCCTAAATAAAGAACTTCTCGGTCAGTCACCCATCCCTAAATTGCTCCGGGCCAAGCACGCTTAACCTCAAAGTTATTTGGAGATGAGTTTTCAGGTGAGTTTCTAGAAAAGAAGTTGTAACTTGTTGGTATGAGTATGCCTGTTCATCCTATTAAGCCCTGGGCCACGATGTCACAGATCGATGAGGACGATGAAAAGTTGTGGGGCGGTAGATTCAGAGTCGGTTGGGTCGATCGACCACCCAGCATGCATTGTGCCTCGACTTGTCAGCTAGGCCCCTCGAGCTCAATGAGCCATCCCTCGTCTTCTTCGCCAGCGTCGGTCTGCCTGCAGGTGGCCAATCTTTGCCCTCCCTTTTCGGCTTCAAAAAGCCGCTGCGGAGTTCCATCGGCCACCCAACTCGCCAGCGATGAGGGTGGGGAGAAGTGATGGGTGGAGACGGACGGAGGAGACGAGAAGTCCCTCTACGCGGCGGAAGAAAACGAGAAAGAGGATATTGTATGGGCTGAAATGGAGAGGCTGAGGGCGTCGATGGGCTAAAAGTAGGGGTAGGAGAGAAAATACATACTTGTGGCTACATGGGTTAGGGCACCAGCGTTGTGGCCTGGAGTGTCTCCACCCGATTGCTTTAGATTTTGTAGGCCTAATTGAGAGTATGTCCCGTTGGAAGATGTGTATCTCATTAAATTGCTTCAGTCAATATGGCCCACTTTAGGACACAGTAAGTGTGTCTTATACTGAAGATGTCCTTAGGAACATAAATTGATTGGATTTTAATAATTCAGGGTACTCTATATTTAGTATTGTGGTTTAAGGTTGGGATTTAAAATCGATGTCAATGTGAGAAACCTAAAATGAACTTATTCCGTGACATGGTTAGCCTTGCTTTGGAGCTTCGAGTTTAGGCCTTTTGCCCCCAGAACCTTGGCCCTTCTCGTAGTCTTGTGGGCGTTGGGCCGTTTCGCCCGAGGGTGGACACGCCCGTTCCTCCTGATCCTCCAACTGGAGCCCGCGTAACTGCACGATCACGTTCATTCAGCTGAAGGAGCAACTACGGAGGTCATCCAAAGTACGAAATACTCCAGTAACCAACTAGCACTGCTAGAGCAGAGTTAGCGAATGAACGTGATCAACTGTGACATATAGTAGTTTGATTAATCGCTCACTTAGCTAGTCACTTTGGAGTTTCAGTGCTGGTATTTAAATAGTGCTTGCATTGGCAGCTATAGTACACATCTTCGATAGCTCACTTTACGCCTACTAGTAAAACTATCCACATCCACGCACGATGGAATGCAGTTTCATCTCTCATATGCACGGATGCACCTTGCAGTGTTCCCGCCGGCTCCGCCGCCCGTGCGCGCGTGCCTCCGACATTTCCTGCATACTTGCATAGTGCCCTACTGTATATATGACTGTATCCACTGCATGTGGCGACTCGATCGAGCCATCACCGGGAGATCGACATGAGAGGTTCAGAGGGGGGACCGGCCGGCCTCCCCTCCCCTTCCTCGCGTCCCGCGCTGCGCCCTCCTTTTGGCCTTTTGCCCGTGATCACTGATCAGCCAACAGCGCCGGCCGCTGTAGCACGACGTGCGACCGGTGAGTGTGGCACGTCGCGTCGGGCACGGCAAAGGCGGAGCGGAGGAGACCCGAGAGACGGCGGGCTCGCCGTTGGTCGTCTGTACGACGGGGAGGATAAGCTGCGGCTAGGCAACGAGGCACAACCAACGCGATGTGTACGTACGTTAGGTGTACGCGGCACGCACGAGTCACGACGACGACCCGGTGTATGGCGCCCCATCTTATCGCGTACAGGAATCCGGATTTCCTTCGATACCCCAACGCTAGAGCGGAGGCTAGAGAACAGATAACCTTGTACTGGTAGGCACCAAAATAAATTAATATTATCTTTAAAACAATTTTTTTACTAAAAACACATCGCTTAGCACTATATAAAGCAATACGCGCAAAAAAAAAGTTTTTTTCTCTTTCCATCTATCTCAAACACAGCCTATCCCTCTCCTTTTC
Organism: Oryza australiensis; assembly: GCA_019925245.2. NCBI lineage: Eukaryota > Viridiplantae > Streptophyta > Magnoliopsida > Poales > Poaceae > Oryza > Oryza australiensis. Next base: position 7,637,278 of record JAIFGZ020000116.1, on the reverse strand, counting down.
TTCGGTGTTGTTTGGATACCCTAAATTTTAGTTTGGGTCTAGATATTATTTTAAAATATTAAATGTAAATTATTTATAAAAACTTATTTATAATTAGAGAATAATTCGTGAGACAAATCTACGTCATGATTTGAGATGTGATACTACAACAAACATTTGCTAATCATAAATTAATTAGGTTTAATAGATTTGTCTCGCGAATTATTCTTTGATTGTGTAATTATTTTTATAATTAATTTATATTTAATTATTTTTATAATTAATTTATATTTAGTTATTCAAATTAATGTCTAAATATTCGATATGACACGGACTAAAATTTTAGTCCGAGATCCAAACAGCCCCTTAGTTTTCTAATGTATTCTTTCATTTCATCATCAAATTATACGGATGGCCATAAGGTTTTACCACGATCAACCTAAATAACTGAACGTGCATAAGGAACGTAACCATTTAATCTATGATTTCAATCAAATAAACATGAAATTGTTTTTTTTTTGAAATTGCACTGTAGCAACAGGCTTGTAGCACTGCTTACACTGTGCTAGCTTCTCTGCCGCAACACATGCAGCAGATGATCCATGGAGCATACCACTACTACTACATGGATAACCTGGGTGTGCTCACAGCTCTTGTTGTGTGTGTGTGACTGATTGATGCGGCTTCGATGGGGCTCACAAAAGTTGGCGTTACTTGGCAATTGGGCGGCTGAAACTGCATTACAGAGCACGACCTCGATTGGACTAGTTTGGCTTGGGTCGTTCATAGTAGCAACTAGCAAGAGCTAATTGCAGACATAAGCCGGACTTATCACTTGTGGATAAGAATATGCGGACTAGATAGGATAATGCTAATACTCCATGATCGACTGTTGTTTATCCATCAGCATTGATTATTGCCCACAAGCTTAAAGGCTTTGGGTTGGCCATCTAACAACACCACACCTACCGTATCAAAAGCTAGGCATCACGCAGATCATCACGTTGGCTCCCCATCAAGGCCCCCACCCACACACCCACTCACACACAACTACACAAGCGCGCATTACTCACGTTGGCTCCCGAATGGATGCGGCTGCGCGCTGAAGCCGATTGTAATCCTGTGAGAGATTAATAAAGCTCTCTGTTTCTCAAAAAAAAAGCGCGCATCATAAAGCATCCCAAAATAGTGTCAAAATTGCACATATCGTCTAAGAAAACACGATAATCAAATTCAGATAGTAATACTACTCCCTCCATAGTCCATCCACATACGTAGAGCATTTCTAATTAAGATTGTTATGATACATTAAAAAGGAAAACAAAAGTCTTTTGATGCCTCTTTCTAAAGTGAGAGTACAATCTTCTGATTAGACAAGATGAAAGGCTGAAGCATGTGGCTGGACGAGAATTTAATGATAGATGGTCGAGAGGGGATGAAATACTTTACAAATTGTGTACAAATTTTAAAGGTCAAGGTACTTACATCTACAAATGAGCAATTGAGATTTCACATGTTAATGATGGGCCTGATGATATGTGAGACCCACATATCAATGAATGAGCAGTCCTGTGTGAACGAAGTAACTGATATGCCACTGTACTCTATCTTAAAATATAAAAACTTTTTATAAATATATAAATTTAGCATTTCTAAAAATAACTTTTACCACTAAATTACCTATACTACTTCTATTACCTTTTAGTAGTTTTATTATAGCCCCAGCTACTTCTATTACCTTTTAGTTTTATTATAGCTTTGGGTCTACATCTCACTTATTTAAAAAAACAATATTTTAATCCTTTTTATCTATGTTAATGCTAAAACTTGTTATATTTTTAAATGAAAGAGTAGGCAAAGGTTAGAGCATGGGTATAGATAGCCAGATGGGCCGAGCCGAAATGGATCGGCACGGGCACGTGTATACGTAGACGACACGACACGGCACGAAGGGGAAACGGGCCGGGTCGACACGGCACGACTGGCTGTGCCATGTTTGGGCTGCCGATTGAGCCCGTGGGCCGGCACGGTACAACATGGTACGGCCGCATGGCACAGAAGGGGATAGGGTTAGGGTTTAGCCGTGCGGGAGGATGGCGGCGGCGACGCATAGCGTGGAGGTCGACGGCGACGCGGCGCGGAGGTCCTCGGTGGCGCGGAGGTCGACGGTGGGCGCGGCGCGGCGCTGACAAGGTCGACAACAGCAAGGAGAGAGAAAAAGGGTCAGGTCGGATGTATTAGGTTAGGGTTAGGATTTTTTTTATTTTTATAGTCTACTGTCGGGTGGTTGGCCCGTGGGCTCGGCCTTAGCCCGTGGACCTTGAGCGTGCCGTGTCGACACGGGCATGACCCGACCATCCATGGGTCGTGTTTGGGCCGGAGACATGACACGTGAGCCGGCACAACACGGCCCGTTTCATAAGCCGTGCCTAACGAACCGTGTCGAAATGGGTCGTGCCACACCCATGCCGTGCCGTGTTTGCGGACCGTCAGTTTGGTCGTCACTAAGCATGGGCATCTCCCAGCAAGAACACGTTCAACACAGTGGCCAACTGGGGGCAGACGAAGCCACTGGCCAGTGCGCGACTAATCAGATGGTACACGTGGCGGCTTGTGATTTCTCTGGGGGGATAGGCTGCTGTTAGATGGCAGGGTCAACCTCCTTTATCGGCGATATAATTGGCGATAAGATGGGCCATGCATGTCGTTGACAATGATTTGCCATGGCTTAGCTGCTACCGCTCCCGCAACCGACGATCCCTGTGCGTTTTAACCGTACAAAATGACGGTGATTTCGATCTCGTAGCAGCAGTAAAAGTGTAAAACAGAGTACCAGTACTAGTAAGAAGAAAAAATACTACGGCTAGAGATTGACAAATGAAACGACAAGACGTCAAGCCGGGACAAGGAGGAAGAAGAAACAAACAAAGGAACCCGTGCGCCGTCGCGAACACTCGCCGTGAGAAGGCCCACGGCGTCGTCCATCAATCAGACCATCACCCATCGGCGAGTGAAAAATTACAGGAAAAATGATTGTATGCACAAGGCACTCCAGTAATGCAATTTTCCCAATAGAGTAAGGTAGGTAAAAATCGAGCACTAATGCTACAGTACACTCGGTCTTGGCAGGTCGCGCCGAAATATTTTCTAGGCCTGAGAGAGGGAGGGTAAAAATGCAGTAAAATCCGACGCGGTAAAAAAAGAAAAAGAAAAAGAAGTAGGGATGCGTGTCCACCTACCGGGCCGCACGTACCGTAGCAGCAGGGGTGTTTTTTTTCTTCTTTTTGACTCGTCGCTGCAGCTACGCGTACGCGCACGCGCGGCGCGGCGCGGCACGGGCGGTGGCGTGCGGGCGTTGGATTAGTACCGGGCGAGGGCGCGGCGGAGCACCTGGGCGAGGAGGCTGGGTGCGCTGAGGTGGGGGAGGTGGCCCTCGGTCTTGAGGAACTCGACGGTGGTGCGGCCGCCGAGGTGGGCCTTGAGGTAGGCGGCGACGGAGGCCGGGACGGAGACGTCGCGGGTGGTCTGGACGACGACGCAGGGGGCGCGGACCTTGCCGAGCTCGCCGCGGAGGTCGGTCTTGAAGACGGTCTGGCAGACGTGGAGGGAGATGTCCGGGCGCATGTTGAAGAGTGTGCGGCTGAACTCCTGCACCGCCGCCGGCACGTCGGCGCCCACCGCCAGCGGCGCGTACCCCGTCGCCCACGCCGAGTAGTTCGCCCCCATCGCGTCGAACACATGTTGTATCTCCTCCAGCTCGAACCCCCCGTGGTAGTCGCTGTCGTTCAAGAACCTGCACGCATGTTCGTGCTCCCGATCGCTCCAATTAGATTTATCTGCTCGCAATTCAATTTTAAGTTGCAAAGAGAGAGAGAGATTGGAATCCGATCAGAGCAAGCGCGTACCGGGGAGAGGCGCCGATGAGGATGAGCTTGGCGAAGAGGTCGGGGCGGCGGATGGAGGCGAGGATGCCGATCATGGCGGAGACGGAGTGGCCGACGAAGGCGCAGCGCGGGATGCGTAGCGCGTCGAGGATGGCGAGCAGGTCGTCGACGTAGGCGTCGAGGTTGTCGTAGCGGCGGAAGTCGAAGTGGTCCGGGTTGACGCTGCCTGCGCAGACGAGGTCGTAGAGCACGACGCGGTGGTCGCGGGTGAGGTACGGCAGCACGCGGCTCCACGCCGACTGGTCCGTCCCGAACCCGTGCGACAGCACCACCACCCGCTCGCCGCTGCCCACCACCCGCACGTTCAGGATCTGCAGCAGCTTCGCCCCGCTCGGCGCCGCCGACCCGCTCCCTCCCCTCCTCCTCCGCCCACCATCTTCTTCTCCGAGCTCGACGACGCCAACGACCCCCCGCCGCCGCCGCTACTGCTCGGGCTACTGGGCGGATGTGTCGATCGCAGCATCACACCGGCGCGTCGGATTGGCAACCCGCGGCGTGCTCCCCTTATATACTACTGTCACCACCGGCCATGGGAGATGGCCTTGACTCTTGGCTTGTTCAGTCTCTCTCTCTCTCCTCAAGCTTTCTCTCTCTTTCTTGCTTTGATCTCTCTCTGCTTTATTCGGCTTTGTCTCAGTTTCGTTGGGTGAGGTGGTAGATTGGGATTGCAGAGGTGTGTGATTGCTTCAGTTATTAGGGGGAGTTTGGGTTTTGTCTTGATGCCCAATTATCCAAGCCACAGCAGATAAAAAGGAGAGGCAGTGAGGCACCTATAATTCTCTGGATTTTTTTCAGGAGAAGTTTTTTCTTATCGTTTTTCTTTTATTTTCTGGGACAGCGCAACCCCAGCCAGGCCACTGCAATATTTACTCGTAATTAAGAGTTTTGACCAGCTTAAAGAACGTCACTGTTAATGTCTGTAGCGTAGAGTATGATTAACTGTGTTCAGCAATTGTGCAGCAAACGTTGTAGACATATGATCCGTGGATTCTTTACTTCCTCCCCCAACCTTTAGAGTTTTTCACGAGATCATAGAGAATTGTGAAATTAAATAAAAAATGGTTATGATATTTTAAATAAATAAGTAAGTGAAGAAAACAAGTAAATAAATTGTTTGTTTGTTGGTTTATCAATAGTAGCTAAAAATTTAAAATTTAATTTTAAAGATAATTTTGAGATTGTTTGTATCATAGTTTATTTTTCAACATCGATTTTTAAAGCGTTAAAAATAAACATATACAAGTTTTATCCATAGATTAATTTTAGTTGGTTCATTTACTTTTTGACAGCTTATCATCTGTAGGGTAAATGATGGGAGATTAGAAGTAAGTGAAGAAATAAATGTATGATTAGTTAACGTATGGAGTAGGTAGGAAAGTAGTTATATTTAGATAAAATTTAAACGTTAAAAGTAGTTATATTTTAGAGTAGTTGTTTGTTACTCCCCGTTTTATATTATAATTGTTTTGAGTTTGTCATGAGTCAAACCTTATTACCTTATCAAGTTTAATTGAATTATAAAAAATAGTAATATCTACGATAAGTTGTTTGATAGTGATGAAGATAAATATTAAGTATGGACATTTAAAATGAGAAAATCATTAATACATAATTAATTAAGTTTTTATTATTTAAAACTTGAAAAATGGATTTATATAATTTTTAAAGCAAAATTTTTTGGACGAACTTCACCTTAGTAGTTTGAAAAACATTCTAATGAAAACCAAAATAAAATCTATATCTTAATCAGATACGAATAATTCAGTTTCATTAAATCCATCATTCAGTGTATTTTCATATTTTTATAGTATATTTATGATTTTATTTTGTGTTAAAATGTTGTTATTTTTTAAACTTAATTAAACTTAAGAAGATTTGATTTAGTACACATCTAAAATATTTTATGATATGAAATGAAGGGAGTAGTATAATTTAGGGAGTGGCAGACCCAAAGGGTGGTCCGGGTGGGTTGTGGCCAATCCAAAAGAGGCCCACCCAGACACCCTCCACTGCCATTTCCGTCTCCTGCGCCGCACGATGCCACGATCCTTGGCAACTGTCGTCTTGCGCCGCGTGATCCCTGGTGAAGGTGGCGTTCATGGCTTTCCTGGCGAGGTAGTAGGTGACCCCTCACCTGCCGCCGCCGCCGGCAACCATAACGACGACGACCCCTCCATCATCTGCTGCTCCTCTTTCTCCATTATATTGTACTGGATCGATCGATCTCATCTGTGTCGTCATATATGTACGTCTCCTTGTTCAAGTGGTAAGATCCCTTTGTTTTCAAACCTTGCTAATCAAATGATGTTTTGTTAGAGTTGCCTCTATGAATGACACAATGTGACATCACTTTAGAGTTGAGATCAGTGATTGGTAGTCTTGTACTAGCCTATATGGTGGTGACTGATATGGAGATGAGCTTGAGCATAGTGAGGCTGATGGGTTGATGTTTGGTTTCTACAATGAGAATATAGACATAAATTGTTAAATACTTGATCACCACTTGATCACTTCGTTGTATCAAATTTAGTTTTAAATACTTCTTCTTGATGCTTTTAGTAAATTATATATATATATATGTGACATGTTATTTTTTTTTTGACTCTAACCATTTCGCTGACCCTCGCTTCGCTATCGGCGGCGGTGGTCCATCCAAACCTCCGCTAATCAATTTAGGCACATAAGTGACGGGTACTTCTACTGCTAGCTGTTTACCATGTACTCAGCTCATACCGTACCGTCTGGTACAATCATACAGGATTCTTTACCAAGTTGTTCATGTTCTCTGGAATCTGAGTTGGTACACTACGATCCAAGGCTATTCTTCCAAGCATGACGAGTGGTTTTTAGAGATGAAAGTGGTACCATTTTTTATCATTACTCTCTTTAGCTTGCATAAAAATTGATAATACGGTCTATTCTCGACCAATCGAGTATCATTTTCTAAAGAGATGTTATCAATTATAACGGTTTTTACTTGGTTTAGGCCTAGTTCTTTCTAATTAAGATTCAGATTTTATCTTATTATCGTTAGCATGTTTTTCAAACTACTAAACAGTGTAAGTGTACTTTGTACGAAAACTTTCTATTAGAAATTACTTTAAAATATCAAATATATCCTCAAGCTGGTAATAATTAAAACTTAATTAATCATGTGCTAATGAATTTCTCGTTTTACGTGTGTCAATTTAATCTTTATCTTTATCATTTTCAAACACCACTAAATTCATTGGTAAATAGTAAACAAGGTGATTTTCCTATAGATTTTTTAATAAAAAAATCCTCACCTGGAAGGCTATGCTTGTCAAAGCCACGTAAAATGGAAAGAGCACAGTTTACCTAAACCAGCTGCTTTCTTGGACCGCTCACGCTCAGCCGGACTTGCTGTTCATTGGGTGAGACTTGAACTAGTTGCAAGTTCATTGGGTGAAAGTTCCATGGACCAGACACCCAGTCCTAAAAGATCTTATCTTGATTGGTGAATGATTCAGTAGATTCTTGAGGCCACAAATTTTCATTTATTTTTTGATTACACGGAAGATGCATCGTACACACAAACCACACGAACACTGTTATGTGGTTCATTTCTGATACTAATGGGTTATAAAGGTCTCACTAAACATTTTTATGAGCTTCACTTGGTTTTTCTCATACTATTGTTTTTATATTGAGATCCATCCATTGTCTAACTAAATTTAAAATTTCCACAGTGTATTCAATAAGAGCTTATTTGAAACAAATGAATTTTATAACATTTTCACGTGAGCTCATCCATTGCGAAGAGGCACGAAAGGTGTATAACATGTTGAAGACAAAGAGGCTAGCAGCTAGCTCATGGTCCATTACTCCATTGAACACCAAGAGAAAAACAGCAGTGTGTTATGCACGACGACTACGGATAAGAACCCACGAGCTTGTCCTGGTCATAACCCACGTGAAACCATTGGCACGTCGCCGTCGATCAATGGGAGCTTATGCGAGCTCCATAGCAACAGCATTTGCTGGGTCGCACCTTCACAGCTTCATCCAAAGATAAGCCAAAAATATTGTTTCTGTGATCCAACGAAGTCCTCTGATCGATCATCATGTATTGGCGTGTAGCTAGCGTGCTGATGGTCTCCAATCTTTGCCTAGCTAGTGCTACCTTCCAACCCCCAGCAAGATGCATTTTTTTTAAAAAAAGAATCTTAAGAACAAATAGGCAAATTGTTCATCACTCGTCAGCGCTAGCAAACAAAACTACGGTATCGTCGTCACGATTTCATTTTGTTTAGATCAGTTTGATTGAAGTTTCTGTTTGGATCTTGTAATCATATCGTCAAATTTTGTACTTCCAAACCCATATCGCGGGTTATGATGTTTTTGTCGTCGTTGTTTTCTTCTTCTTCTCTGGTGAGGTTAGAGTAAACCCATTGGCACGGGAATTTTTACCCAATATGTGCAAAGAACATATATACCATATGCCCAAGCTTTTGACGGATTTACACCCCCAGCCACACGGCGTGCCGACCGAATCGATCGGGAGGTAAAGGAGAAAGATCCCGGTGGCGAGGGCAATGCACAACGCTGGCTCGTGCTCCACATATGTCGTATCCCTCCCGGGCCCTACAGCTTCTTATCTCTACCCATGTGTACTGAAAGCTATATATATATATCCATGGATGAATGGATGGATGGATCAATCCTGCATTCCCTGCTTCGTTTTCTCGTGGATAGATCAAAGATCGGCTTGTCTGTCTGCAGAGAGATGCAGACATCTTGGAGCTTGTAATTTCAGGGCTTTAGCAATTGTTGAAATGAAGTACTCAATCTGTTCCTAAATACTCCATCCATCTCTTAGAAAAAAAACAACTTCTGAGGATTAATATAAACAAATGTCTGTCCATTCATTCATAGAAGTTGATGTTTTTAGGACGGAGGGTTTACTTGTTACTGGACACTATTCACATCCAAAATTTGACCAATTTTATTTCAGCAATGCATTCTTAAGTATTTGAAAATATAGCATGTTAATGAGTTATGTCAGTTGTAAGTTAAATATAACCACGTAATATTTGTTCAAAATATGATATGTTTTTGGAACAAATATTGACGATCAAAGTTGAAACAACCTTGATCAAGAATGACAAGTAAAATGAGAACGGATGTAGTGGTTAACCTTAGTTTAGTTAAAGGAGGACACTAGGACAGACTGTGATCTGTAGTTATAGATTAGGTTTATGCAGGGCACTGACTGTTTGACATTGAAACATTCAGGGGTGTTTTGTAATCATATGATTTGTGGGGGGACATGGCAATTATGTTCGCACAACATTTTCGCTACAGACAGTACCAGAGTACCACTAAATTATGTTATCCTTTCTAAATAGGATTCTATTCACCACAAAAATTAAGAGGCTAATGAGTAAAATGACAGGTGAATGTGGCGATCCTACCCTACCAGCCATGTGTTATCTGAAGGAAAATTCTGCTGAAAGCAACCGGACACCACCGAACAATCCAATTGTGAACCATTTTAAAGATGGAACCTATATGTCGGCTGTCAAGTAGCGTTGGGTTGAGCAGAAAGTTGTTTTTCTTTTTCTTTAAAGACAAGTTATTTTTCTTTAAAGAGGAAGATTTGTTTTCTAAAACCTTCAAAACATTTCTTTCTGCTCTGACAACTATATTTTCCTGTGACTGCTGTATCTAGAAATAAAAGTTTGCAGATTTTTTTCCGACAAATAGAAATCAATCCAGACTCTATATTCAGGATATATCCGGTCAATCAATATCTGGAAGATGATCGTTTGATACTAGCATTAATCTTATTAACTTAATGTAAAACCAAGAATAATTTAGGACTCCTGTATTGAAAAAAATCGATCACATCCATCTCATCAAAGACAACTACGGCTGGAAGTTACAACAATAATGAAAGAAAACAATAGGTGGATGGCCCAAGGATAAGATAGTTATTTTCATCCGAGTCATCTGTGATTTGATTCTTTCTTAGCTGATGTTACCGACTACTGATGCAAAGACCCAATTTGCTTCAATCCTCATAAAAGTCGTAGAGCACTAAAGCTCACTACTTCAACTTTATCCATCATATAGTACTACGAAAGTACTTCGAATAAGCATTGCCGGTACCTTTGTCAAGAACCATCTTATTACTATAGAACACACTCCCTTTTCCACGAGACATAACTTGTTTCCCTTCTCGTTTTCTTTCTACTTGTATGAGGAAATACTCTGTATATAAGTGTGATTTTACAGATCTTGAGAAATATCAAACCTAAGATATTGCTATGCACCAATTAAATCTTATAAATTTTGATATCTTCCTAAGGACATTAAAATTATTCGCATATAAACATACAATATATATCATCGCTTTGGTAAAATTATCAACATGTTCTAGTAATTAGGAAATTCATATTATGCCCTTTTATCCTTCCATACCAACATATTATATGTTCATATACTGTCAAGAAAAATATGTTCATATACAGTTCACGGCTGACCAAATGAAAGGGGAAAAAAAGAAGATCCAAAGTACACAACTATACAGTAAACTATTGATTGGAGAGCTATAATTAAGAATGCTAAGCCTGCTGTTGCTGTGGTTGTTGAGGTGTCGACATTAGGGACATCCTTATCACCACAATATTTTTCTTAAGCATATTGGTAATTTTATTTTTCTCTCATTTCTTGGTGATATATTCTTTGTCCACGTTAGGAGATGTGCGCGAGCCGCTCTCTCCCTCACTGGCCATGGTGCCAAGGCGTTAATTAGGTCCAAGCACTAATGCAGCAGTCCATCCAGGGAGAGCTGACATTGAGAATGTGATCCCGATGAAATGCAGTCCACAAATCGCAGACAATATCAGCACTTTGTGTGTGCGCATCGTCAGTTGTTTCTATTCTTCTTCTCGTAAACCTTTAGTCCAAGCTTCCGTGTTAGAGGGTGCAAACAGCACCATCACCATCTGGGAAAACCTTCTCAGCTGTTTAAGTTCATGCATGAGACTGATGGTGTTGCAACAAAATGTTCTAGATTGAGGACGGTGTCGTAGCATAGTGGTATGAGAGCTACCAGGAGCTTGGACCGGCTTGTGTTCAAACCCTCTCGTGCACGGGTTCTCTCACCATTTTTCTTTTCTGTCGACAATAAGTGCTAAGTTCCTCTTTAGCAACCTATATTTTCATCGTTTCGAAAAAATATCTTGTGTTCAAAACATGCTCTAAAGAAAAAGTTTATAGGCTAAACAAGTGGGAGCAAATAAGAATAATATTGTTCGCCTCTCTTCGCTAGCTTAATTATATGGGTGAATCTATTTGCATAAGTAAATCAAAACTAAGTTCAGTGTAACAAATGATACCAAAGAGCTTGCATAGTAAAAATGCTTATAGTTTAAAATGAAAGAAGTATACCTGGTTACAACGACGGATTCAACAGGGAGGCTAGGGGGCTTTAACCTCTCCTACTCCCACGGGACTAGTGTAGCCCCTTCTTAACCTCCTCTCAATTTATGATCATACATGTAAAAAGGTTAAAAGACAGAAGAAGATGACTTCAGCTTGCCTGGTTAGCCCTTTTCTATGTAGTCAGATGAAACTTTTTTAATATAAAATTATCTAACTCTTAAAATCGCTACTTTTTAACTCTGAATCAAATTGAGCTTCATGAGCCAATCGTTTATTAAGAATGGAAGTCATGCATTATACTCCAATGACAATCTTCATTTCTAGAAGATAGTAACTCATTTCCAAAGTGAAATTTGTTTCCACCCAAACTAAAGCTGACCTATTCGCTCTTTTTACACCAAGCCTTACTAAGACCCTGATTGTTTCATGGAAAGTTTTAGTTCCTATCATATCAAACATTTTAAATGTTATTTTAGAGTATACAATGTATACTATTTATAATATCATTCATAATCGATGGCTAGAGACGAATCTAATAAGCCTGATTTGACGATGTGATACTACATTAATTATTTACTAATTATAAATTAATTAGGTTTAATAGATTTATCTCGCGAATTAACCACTGATTTATATAATTTTTATAATCAATTCACATCTAATCATTCAAATTGATGTTTAAAGATCCCAGAATCCAAATACCACCTAAACACCGTTAGCCACCGGGGCGCAGACCCGTCCAATCAGGAAGTAACACACCAGTCACCAGACAATACTAGACGATGCTCGGCTAACGTCCCACACGACTGGCTACAACGCCACACACGTAAGTTTCTGAACCATCAACATTACCAACATTATTACAGCCGCAGCCCCGTCAAAACGACAGAAAAATACACAACACCGATCGCTTCCCTGCTTTTCTTTTTTCCCCACAAGACGCGCACTAGTACCACCACCGGTGCAACGGTAGCGCTCGCGCTGCACCGATCGCTGTCGCCGCGGATACATACACGACGCGGGCGGGCGGCCCTGTACGCTGTACCGCCCTCCATAACGTGAAACCTTACCTCGTGTCTCTGTGTCCACTGGCCTGCGACGCGTCGCCGTGTCGACGCGCGGGTGGCGGCTTGGGTCTCTTTGGCGTGGCGCGCGGGCGAGCACGAGGAGGATTTCTTACGGGACGCGACGCGGCCAATAATTGGACGACGGCACGGGTGTCCTCGCTCGTGAGGACCAAAGGACTGAGATATCCTCTGGCTCCTCATGACAGACCGGGTGACGTGAGCCTCTGATCTCCTGTGCAGATATTAGAGCGTTGGATTTATGCCTGTTTGTCGGAGCTTTCGTAGGCCGTGGCTTGCTGCGTTTACAAAACTGTTTGAATTTTGATGGAATTCATAAAATTTCTCAACATTCATCATCTCGTTGGGGCTAGCATTTCAACCCCCCACCCTCACCCCCACACACATATGCTAACTGCTTATAAGCCGAAGATATTTGACTCAAGTAATAGAAAATAATTTTATGGTAAAACTTTATACTCCATGTTATTCTAACTTCTAGAACCAAAGTTGAGTAGCAAAAATAATTATTTTTTTAAATTATTCTGAAATTCAAAATTGGTTACAGCTTATGTATGAGTAAGCTCAAACCGGCGAGCCTGAAGATGCCTGTGCATAATCTAGATGGATTGGGAGGTTGGAGGTTGCATAGTGCACGGAACGCGTGATGTGAGAGGCTTTTAACTTTTGTGCTGGACTTCTCTGGTTAGTGGGAGAAGGGTACTGACTAAAGAGTGACAAGGCATTGGCACACGTGGCCCAATGTAAACTGGAGGCAAGAGCTTTGCAACTGGTATCAGTAGTAGTGCAGGTTGGAGGGCCAAAAAGTCAGCAGCAAGGGTACGAAAGAGAGATGGAGCCACCAGGAAGCTCTAGCCTTTTTTGTGCGATCCTATGTAAAAGATGATGGTTGAAGATAAACCTCATGATGGCTGCAAGACAAAACTGGAACTAACAAATCAAGAACCATATCTTGATGGGAAAAAAGGGAGGGAAAATTGCGCATGTGAAGATGGAGAGGAAATCCTGGTGGATTAGATCGGGTTGGGTTGAGCATGGAACTACTTTGGGTCAACTCGTGGGGTTCAGGTTGACCAACAGATCTACTCCTCTGTTAGTGGGAAACCATGCACTTCCCCCCCCCCCTCTGGTTGATAATGCAACCATTGTTCACATATTCAACGAATGAATGAGAAATTCCAATGAATTTTCTTTTGCGAAGATGTTGCCAGAAGTCAGAATCCACGATGCAAACAACGAAGTAAAAACTACAAAAACCACTCCAAATATCACCCGAGTTTAAGATTCTCCTAGTAAAATGATTTATTGCAAATAACCTCATCCTAATTCACCTTAGTTTAAGATTCCTTCCCAATTGCCATTGCTCACATTTTTTCCCTCTTTCTTATATGACTTAGCGCATTTTTTGATGGAACCCAAAACACACATTTCTCAGCAACACAACATTGTACCAAGCTCATTTTTGTCGTCTTTGATTCAACACACACCTTTCTCAGCAACACAACATTGTACCAAGCTCATTTTGTCGTCTTGGAATCTGTTGAATCGTCTTTAAATCTGTCGAAGAACCAGTCGCCCGAAACCTCATAAGGCAAGCGCAACAACTCATCTTCTGATAACCCCAATGTTCAAGCGCAGATTCATCATCACCATTGCCCTCCAAGGTTCTAGTGTGTCATGAGTGAGGATGCCACGATCATTTCATCATGCTTGGTTAACATGAACAGCGACCACGACTCCTCCCGTATATTCATATGAGCACACAAGGGTTTTGGCCATGACAATGGGCGACAAGCGGCAATTGAGGTGAACTAGGAAGTATGTATTTGCGACAAATCGTCTTACATGAGAAAATCTCAAATTTAAGGTGACATTCGGGGTGGTTTTTATAATTTTCCCAACAAAAAAGGGAGGATTTTACAGCACGTCCTCAACGTGCAAAGTGCGAACTTCCAGGTGAACTAGCAATATATATATATATATATATATATATATATATATATATATATATATATATATATATATATATATATATATATACCTGGCATCAAAGTATAAGACACAAAGATCACATTCCACTAACCCAAAAAAGAGAGGAATGAATAGCTTAACGATGAAGTCCACACTATATGCACGTTTTTAATACGGGAACCATTATTCGACAAAATGAATGATTAAGGCAATGCTTGGGGGTAAGATAAGACATCAATCATGAGAGCTTGGCCAATTGCTTTATAGAGGTAGTAGACTACAAGCCGAAATTAAGAAGGAAGCAAAATACCAGGGTTACCTGGTGCACAGTGTGGTGCATACACACATGTGGATCAGGTTGGAAGTGTCCAGTCATGATCAGGGAGATGGATAACACATCGTGGGAATCTGATTCATCCCTGTGGCCTAGCAACCTAGCAACTTAGCAAAGGCACTATTTTTATCCAATGATAGTGGCTACTGTGTGCGTGTGCGCGCCAGCTTTTGGTCCATTTCTCGGCTATCTTGTTGCCGCATCCACCTAATTCCTCCGCATGCCCCCACCATGTGTAGCACATCACACCTTCCATGGTTCCCTTATCCCCTCATCCAATCACCTCAGATATTCTCTCGTGGCCACGAATTGACACTGACCACGTATAGCAACGTGGATAATCCAAAACCTCTAAATCGGCAGTTTAAAATAGTATAGTATCATACTGATGAACAATATTGCAAAGACTATAGTGATTCTAAGTTATCTGGATAAAATAAAATTGCAAGATTAAGATAGATGCTCCCGTGTTCCTGTTCCCAATAGCTACTAGCCAATTACTTACTATGGTTTGCACACTGCAGCATGCACCGGCAACAACAAACAAAAATGAAAACGGACGGTGGCGACAATGGCAAGGTGGTGCCGCACAGGCAGCTTGAATGGTCTGTGATGAGTGGAGGGAAATGAAAAGGGAAGAAAACAAAAGGAGGGTCACAGTCTTTATTGTCAGGGTAGACGACTTAACTAAGTTTCTCCAGAATACATATGATGTTGGAGTAGACCTCCACCAACATTTTGTGACCCATCTAAACATACCCTTCGGAGAAATTATCATCTCATTTAGAACCAGTAGACCTACGAGAGTTGTTACCATGCGAGGAAAACATGACCACCGTATCACCTTTATCATTGTTAGCACCTTTGGTGAAAACAAATTCAATTTTAGTAATATGGAGTATGGCCTGGACAGGATCAGTCTGATTTAACTCCCTTCCAAAAGAATTAGTTTAGTTTGGGGGACAAGTGTCTTAGATATTACCCCAGAATATGAACACTATGTGCTAGAGATTACCGAGTTCTGATTTATGGAACAAGAGCCAAAGGCTGCAGATCACCAAGTCCTTCTCATCTTGATTACTGAGTTGATTTTCTTGTTTGCTCCTTTTCATCTTGTTCCAAATCCAGCAGATTAATTTGATGAGCTTTGAATCTGCAAAACAAAGGAAAGAATTCAGAACCGTCCTGTTTATTTGGCTCTAAGTTAAAAAGGTAGATTGAAAAACCTTCATCAACAGCTATATTCCCTTTCCGTTCTGAAGGGTGAAAATTTGGCGCATAAGCAGTCAGCAATATTAGTTGTACAGCACAAACCCAAGATCATGCAGATGATGCATTGGATATCTTATGCAGAATAAGACGGATCAACATCAAATTCCAAAAAGCCTTTAGCAATACGACTAGATTTTGCCCTGATACTGGAAGTGTAATTTGTAGTCCTGCACCAGATTAGCAAAAGTTGTTCGGCATGGACCCTCTGCAAAGCCAAAGAATGAAAAAAAATATCTTGAGGATCAGTTTGTATTTATAGTAGTTACATTTATTTATTCATAAATAGATTAAGCATTTTAAGAAAAGGTTAAGCAGGAGTTACTGACCACCCAAATAAATGTGGAGCAGTTGAAGATCACTTTCCTCGCAGATATCGATAAGGGAATAAACCCCAGGTCTCAAGGCCTCATCAATTTCTCTGCGATGTAAGAAAAGTAAAATTGCTGATCCAAAGCATAAATGAAAGAGCTTCATTAGGAAGGACATACCGTGTTATGCCTGTTTGAAATGGACCCTGTCCAGAATACATAGAAATGTAACCTGCAAGAAAGTACATCGAGTGCTTTCCTAGGAGTTCTCTTTGCTGGCGCATCTACATTGTCCACAAAAGGATAATTAGTATATATATGTTGGCTTACCAACCTTAAATATGTATGGTATACATTGTCCACACGGCCATTTCTTCTATGGGATTCATGTTTACATACT
The DNA here is from genome assembly GCA_019925245.2 of Oryza australiensis. Lineage (NCBI taxonomy): Eukaryota > Viridiplantae > Streptophyta > Magnoliopsida > Poales > Poaceae > Oryza > Oryza australiensis. The sequence goes on along the minus strand of JAIFGZ020000116.1, from coordinate 7,620,575 downwards.
CTTTTTTGGATGCTAACATCCTACGTTGCAGCAAATGGACTAGGTGCATTGCATACCAGACGTGATCAAGGGGAGTATACATTAATACATATATTTCAAATAACAGAAGTATAAGCATCACTGACCTCTTCATAAATCCTTCTAAAAAAGGAAGCACATTTCATTGATTCCTCCATGTTCCAAGAAAAATAACCGGCTCTACTAACCGTTTTGGAATTTGCCGACTCCAAGCAACTTAGAAGTACGTTTACTGAATCTTCCAGGACAGCCACACATCGTGCAACCTCACTAGATATAAAGGGAGGAAAGATAACAATATGAAACGAAAATAATAATGTATAACTACAGAATGAAAATACGAGAGGCAAAATATTTTACCGCTGTTGGTGTCGAATAGTAGTGCATAACAATTTGCAACATGAAGCATACATGTCGACTGAAAATTGTCTATCAAGTATATATTCATTACTAGCTGCCAGTTGCTCTACACTCTGATTGCAAGAATGGGATATATTCCGACATGAAAGAAGATGTTTGAAGCCCTTAAAAAGTGTCATGGGAACATGCAAGCACTGAGAGACATGGCATGAATCAATTTGAAAAGAATGCCTCCCCACAAATGCTGTTATAACCTCAATACACATTAGGACAATAGCTCCGGCATCTGGGTGCAAATAAGTGTAATGAACAGGCATCTTCTCTGTGTAGAAAATAAATGGACTTTCAAGATGTAAAATAATGTTGAATAAAGCACCAATTAGGTCTGGGATAGTTCTCTTAAAAACACGTTTATTTCCTGCAATATAAGTTGAAAATCAGTCAAAACACAAGTATCCAAAGAATCCTTTCTAAAGAGATGTGCTGCCATGAAATAGGATGTAAACCACATAATGCTGATGCAAAGAGGCTGGACTTGTGGTTAAAATAACACTAGCAAAGACTTGTGTTTGAAATAACTCTAGAAAAAAAATCATACAACAGTTTCTTTTACAAACATATACTTTTCTCATCAACTCTTAGTGTAGTTTAATTATCACCCCTTAACACAAAACCATATAAAGCTCATACCTCACTCAATACCAGATAAATCTTTTTCCTGCAGACAAATCCATTCAGTTTTGGTGCATGTTGATAGCTGACTTGAACATGACCTGGTGCATGTATGATTCCGATACCCCTAGTGTTTAACCTCCCTCACCTCTCTTGGTCTTCCTGGACTGGAACTATCTGTCTCCCTTCCAAAATTACCCAACAGCTAGTCCTAGGCCCTACCTGCCAAATCCTCATACATACATACATACGGGCAACACAAGATCGAGGCGAACGCAGTCAGTGGGAAATTTTGGAGGGTCAGCAGGTGGAGGTGAACTGGTAGCAGTGAGTCCATCCTGAATTGCTCAACTACTCCACTCAGTTGAGAATAATTCATGCATTCGGGACAATGTCCATGTAACGCGATAGTCTATTTAGACTGACAAGAACCGGCAGCATTAATATGCTATCATACTACCAAAAGAGGTACCAAGAATATTAAAAGGAGCATGTATCAAGCATTTCTGTAAAAAAATCCTCATCATTGAAGACCTACATATATTTTATGGGGACCATGCTTATTTACGTGATATTAACTAGTTGGCGTTTGAGCATATATTTGCAAAGAAAGAACAAAGTCATGATAATTTGTGGTATTGTCAAATATACTCAGTGCCAATTAGCAGACAATTTTAATGCACATAAGATCATGTTTTAAAAGATTTAGTAGATCGTTGACTCCTTTGAAGCAGTGCATTGAACCACATTGCATTACAAACATAGTTAGAATTGCATCTGGAAGTACCAGACAGAAAATTGTCTACTAACCTGGCACAGTTTCAAGAACCAGATAGAGGCAATCAATCCCAGCAGCAACATCAGAAGAAACTGCCCCACCATTACAATTTCCTGTGTTTATTTGATATATTGAATGACTCAAATGATTCACTCCAACCAATGATCTTTCAATGACTTGCAGAGCTGTATTTAGATACATGTTTGATGAAACATTGACATATTTTCCCAGTGACAGTCTAAGTCTTGATTTCAATGAATTTAATCTGTTCTGCCTATTGATGATACCTTTAGTAACAACATGACTAGATCTATTCTGCAAATATAGTGTCTTTGTACTCGATCCAATCTCATGGGTAGGCAGAGTTGCATTCTTTCCTTGAAGCAAAATGCATTTTCCAATAGCTCTCAAATGAGCATTAACTACTTGAGTGTACAATTCTTTTGACATGTTGATCTCAGGTAATGCCAAAAGGCTTCCTACAGCTTCAAGATAACTTAATATTCCGTCAATCCATAAAAGAGAAAACATGTCAGGCCAGTTAGACATGTCTGCAATTTTGTGTAGAGCGATGTAAGCTGTCCCGACCATTGGACCCAATGAAAGCTTTTGGAAAGGACTGCATATCTGTCTACATATCTCGCTTGGAAATGATAGGGCTCCCTTCAGCTTAACAATAGCAGCAGATGCATTGTAGAGCTCCCTTAGAGTAAATGCTATGGATGGACCCTCACCACTTAAAAGGTTTTCTAGAAGAAATCTTTTCACAAATTGTACTTTGGGCAGATCAAAACCAGTCTCAGTTGAAATATTTAGTACACCATCTGAGTGAAATTCATTCTCCTCAGGTTGATGCCTAGTCCGTTCATCCATGATTGCAGCAATATTCAGATAGCTGTTCTCGCAGTCCAGCTCTTGTGGAAGATGAACAGAGATTAAATCAGCCAACTCGCAATCCTTGGTCTCCATAAACAAGACATGCAGACAAATATCTACAAAGGTCTCAAACTTAGCAACACACCTACTGAATCTGGAGGCATACTGAAACATCACGTTTCTTTTCTCTGGGCTTGATAGATAATCTTTGCATGTGCCTTCTAGTGCTGAAATAAGACCCCACAAGAATCCTCTTATGCAAGACATGGTGCATAATAATCTATCCCAGCATACAGTGTCATAACAGTTCTCTAATTTGATAACACAGGGACTACCCTTCACAGTTACAGGAATGCCAGTTGTAGACTTCTCTAACAGTTCAGTCATAATTTTGACATGCTCCAAAGCTGAATTTTCTAGTATATTGAATGCCTGATCATCATGTTTTGGAGTACCGCTTTCTCCGCTGGAAGATATGATTTGTTTCTTCGCACCCAACAAGTAACATACAGAATTCATGTTAGTTAGTGTTGAAAATATTTCTGATGTCCTATCTACCAGGGAGAAAATTGTATTTTTCAACTCATCAGTGTGCTCTTCGAATACTTTGTGTGTCAAACTGACAAGTTCCTGAGCAGATCTCAAAAGCCAAATCAGACAGGAGCCACCAAAAATATTGGAAAATGCTGAGTATTGTTTGGACTTTGGAAATTCTTTACCAAAATTGAAGACAAGATTTTTCATTGCTCTTCGACAGCATACAAACAGACGAAGTAGCCCCATGGAATTACAAGATTCATAACGACGACATACCATTGCAAATAGCAGCAGTCTGCAAGGAAGACAATTGAAAAATTGTCACTCTCATCAAGGAGATAATCAAAATATTTCAGTCGCAGCTAAGAAATGTGCATATCATCATGTACTTTCCCAAAATTGTTGTCAATACAGATTCCCAGGACATTGTGATTAACTAGGATGAACACAGTTCACCATCACAATTCGTTGCATTAAAAACTGATCATGGCCCTTATTTAACAAACAGTACATGCTGAAAAAGACTAGAGAACCCCAATATCGATAAAGACAAAACACAAAATCCACTAGAAATAACCCAAAGAAACAATTATTTACAAAGAAAGAAATTAAGTTGTAATGATCAGAAACTATGTTAACTAGTTATTGTAATAAACAAGAAGTTCAACTAAAAAGACCACCAAGATCCTCATAAAAACAAATAAACATTGGACCCTTTCTCTCAAGTCTCAAGTGTTTCGCCCTTGTGCCCTCCAATTACTGCTGTGAGACAAAAAATTAAAGGCAATGAAATAGAGCATAGCGTGAAAAATTATGCCTTGGGGAAATTAACAAGTGACAACTATTTGTGAACAACTCTTTCAGTCAAAAGTGCCTAGTACTTATAAACAGAGGGAGTACATATATTTTATACAAGGAATAGGCATCGTAGTTAGTACACATGAACAAAAATATAAACTGCACACTTACCTTTCCAGATGGAGAATGTAAGCTATAAGTTGCAAGAATGACTTGGAGTTTGCATGAAATCCAGGAACTGTACTAAAAAAATTAAGTAGATTCTCACAAATCCATAGTTTATCTATGCCATTTGTATGCATAACATCAGAATCTGTACCAAAAAACTTCTCATTTTCCAGTTTAGTTAATATATCCACCAAATCAGGTGGCGAGTCCAACAAGGCATTATCTTCATTATCATCAGTAACAAAAGACAATACCGATTTCTTCAGAGCATGGCAAAAACCTGACACCAAATTCTTCAACAGAACCTAAGAAGTTGTAGGTTCGCATTAGACCAAGTAATTTGGAGAGGGCATAAGAAAGAAAATACCAAAACACAGAACTACAAACTGACATTGATCATTATTACAGCACATCACTACTGTCATCATACTCAATAAATCATACAAAAAATACTGTATTATCTTTGGATGGAAGGATTAAGACAGTACATACCTTTCGGTCATAAATAAGAGTATCACAAAGGAGCTGCAGTGAAACATTATGCAGAGTTATTTCTCGGTGTGAAGATTGACTACCACTATTCTCCACGTCTTTGCATGACCTCTTTTGAACAAAAGCAAATTTTATCAGATTAGAAAAGAAGTTCTTCAAATCCTTTTTAGATGCATGGGGGCTCCAAATATCAACGTTTTCACACAGCAGTCGCCAAGTTGCTATAGGAAATGAAAATTCATCTAAAGAGCATAGACTCAAATCCCAGGAAGAATTAATCTCATAATACCGAAAAGAGCCAGTTTCTCCTGATGATAATAGTCTCACATAGCTCATCATAAAACTGGTGAGCTGTGTGGCCTCGAGACAGCTAGACTTCTTTAATAACTCAGTGTCTCCACTGTTCTCCTTGTCAAATTGATTTGTATCATATTCAAGCAAAAAATCAAAAGCATTAATCTGCCTGTTAAGGTCATTTAGTCTCTGCAGAGCCATCACATGAAGGATGAAAACAAGCAGAGTAAACCCAAAACAATTTCTCGAAAGAGATTGTGTTAAAATCTCAATAACATCAAAAAGAGGAATTGAATTTTGGCCAATCCAAGCAAAGTAGCCTTCTGCGAGAATATTGGCTGAATTGGTCCATTCCTTCCCACAGCATACAACGAATGAATTCCCCACTAGTTCTGTTGCTTCTATCGCTAAGTCAGGAGGCATGAGGCCAATAGATTGCAGATACAAACTTCTACATGACATATATATGCGTAAGAAGAAGAAGTAAAGCCAAGACAAACTTGGGATCTTCTGCCAGTTGGCACCTTGTTTGTTAGAGATATGTTCTCCTATAACTGAGTAAACAAACTCACTTGAACTATTTGATTCATTTCTCACCAAATGAGATAAATTTGGTCGGATTGCATCAACCAACCTTTCAACAGATTTTGCAACGAGTGTACTATTTGATGTGGTCACAGTTATTGACTCGAGCACATTTGTGTATATTTCCGATAAATGCCTTCCTAGAAGTTCAGCTCTCTGTCCAAACACTGAATCCCTTGTAACCAAGGATGACTCCCCCTGCACTTCCAATTTAACATCCAAAAGGCCACAAGTTTTCATCCACTTCAATGTACCTGTAAGGTCTACTGTTAGCTCCTCGATGCAACGACTAGACTGTCCTTCTGGCATTGAATTTATTGAAGTACGAATAGCATCCCTCAATGTATGGGAACTTAACAATGCTGCTAGTGATTCCAAACATTTATCTGAGGGTAACGAAGACACAGAAAATGAACTCGCTACAACACCAGTACCAACAGCAGCTCTGAATGTTCTCACAGCACCACACAACGTAAAAATGGAGAAGGAAACCTACATAATAAGGTCAATGGAGAGAAAGTATCAGACTGAAAATCAACAAACCGACCTAATGAACATGGCAATCTGCAAAGATATGTAGATAATTCAAATATAAAGATTGAGGTATATAGGCAATTAAGGACCACAAAGCAGAATAAAGAAAATAAAATAACTGCTGAAAAGTTACATAACCAACCTGACGAAGCTCACTGAATGTGTAAATCACTTGGGATGAAAGGCCAAAAATCTTTGAGGCTAGCAGGAAGCAGGGTTTAATGTCCTTGGAAGATGCATTAGTAGCTGACAAAGCAAATATCATTAACCATAATTTCACAAGGTCCCGCCCCATGACCTTGTATTCAATATCTAAAAAATGACCAACTGCATCAACAATCTCAGCAAACATTAAAGGAAGCATTTTCTTAATGCTTGCATCTTCCAAATGCACAGTTGACACCCAGAATTCATACAATTTTTCGGCCATTGAGACTAAAACCCTGTAAATATCTTGCAAGAACTCAAAGTAAGATCCTTCCGATGTGTCCTCTGTAGGTACATAGATTTTCTCTTCAATAACTGTTGTCAATACCTTGTTAATGGACTTCAACATACAATGAACTTCTACTAGCTTTGTGACTCCTAAATTAGAAAAGTCCTTCTCCGAATAAGACTTACACTCTAAGATCAATGGTTCCATAAACTGCATAAACACTTCAAAAAGTGATTCCCTATGATGGTGAGGTTCTTCAGAGCCCCCACCACCTTTCTGCAAGCTTGTTGCCCTCGGTCCTAGAGAGGCTCTCTGATTTCCAGATCTTCTAACAAACAACTGAAGCAAGTAGCCAAACCCAGCAAGCATCACAGACTTGTTTTCCGCTTTTATTGCTTTGAATCTCTCAAATAGATGCCTATGGTAGCTTCCTATGACATCCTTGGCAGTAGAAGATTTATTCAAATTCTTGAGGCCAAAATATCCACTGAGATGTTGGGGATGAAACAATCCATTGGACAAAATATCTTCAACAACCTTCAACATGGTTCCGTCCTGCTTGTGCGCGAAGGAATTCACTTGTGAATTAAGCAAAACCAACAAGTCCAACATAGGGTCAAGGATCCTATCAACAAAAGCGCGGAAAATATTTTTAGGATTTGCATAGAATCTGAGAAAGCTTGAAAATTGCTCAAACAGACAATTTCCAAGATTCCAAAGAACAGTACAACCATTCCTCTCATTAGGTGGAACCTTCTGGGCAAGGCTGATAACCTCTATGGCACAAGAGGCCCACAAATCAACACCTGCATTGAAGAAGGTTCTTGTATTGATAGAGAAAACCGAGGACATGCACCCTAAAACTTGTCCAAAGAGATCAAAAGATTCCTTGTCATCGTATAAAGCACCAGTATCAACTCTGCTCAAACCATTCCTTGCAACACGACCAAGTGATTTAAGTAAGTTCGGGGAAATTGAGATGGATGGCTTCTTTTCAATGCAAACTCTCAAAATGGCCCAGCATCTATAATCTAGCACAGGATCAAAAGGCTCTGACGTTTTCTTAATGTTCTCAGGCAAAATTAAGATAGACTGCACCCAGTTTCCAATAAAGGACACTGCTCGTAGTAACTGCACGATGTCTAGTCTATGGCCATGGTTTGACCAATTTGACTCTGTACTTATAAAATTGAAGGCTAGCTCAATCTTTCTGCATGATGTAACAACAAACTGTTAAGTTCCCAAACTGGACAAGCATAATAGCTTTCATCCAAAAATGGTTTGACAAACATGCTCATCCACCAATAAAAATGGAACTGGAATACAAACTTATTGAGTTATAGGCTAAGCAGATTCTATTGATGATTTGGGGCCATAAAAATATACTGTACAAAAAGTTCGTCCAGTTTTATTTGCCCTAATTCTTTTGAAAATCAAGAAAATGACTATAAACTGTCATTTTCACCTAAATCAAAGCACACATTTTTCTATGTTACTAGGTCAAGTCAATATTGATCCAATGAGGAGAAATGTAAACAACTAACACCATGAAATCCAAGCTACAATGAAACAGCATCTCTTATGAGTTAAGATCCTATCTAAACAGAATCAGATATATGTGCTCTTCCAGATACTTGCAGCACTAAACAAGCACTTCCAGACCCACATTAACCGAGTTATTATCTACATAATCAGAATATAGAATCATAGAAATTAGCAACTGATTCCTGCAATCCGGATCATGATAGAGTTACATGAGCACTACGTTGCATCTACTTGCAAGCGAGAGGAGCAAGAGAACGACCTTTCGAGGGAGTGCTCCTTGCCCTGGAGCGAGAGCACGAGGTCGAGATTTTCCCAGCCACTCCTCGTGCCGCCGCCGACACCGAAACGAGGCTTGGAAAACTTGGGCTCGTTCGGCCCCTCGGCGGGAGGCGGCGATTGGCTCCGCCGCCGCTTCCTCACCGCGCCTGGGGTCGCGGTCGCCGTCTCCATGGGAGCGCGAGGAGAGCGGAGGCGGCTAGGGTTCTGGGTTTTGCCTGCGTTGCGGAGCCCCGTTTTGACGTGACGGTTTTGTGCTGTCTCCGACCGTGCACGAATCTTGAAGCCACCCGGTCCGGAGTGGCGCGGTCGGGTACTCGGGTGGTCGAGCCCGACCGGTTGATCCGGTACAGGCGTACAGCTTTCCCCCGCGTCTGGTTCCGGTAAAAACCCTAGCTAGCCTGTGTGGGTGAGGCGGTGGGAAAGGGGAGAAGAGGAAGAAGGCGCAAATGGCGACGGGGGAGTCGCAGGAGGCGTCTCGGCGCGAGGGGCGAGAGCGTGAGGAGCACGACGCGTCTCGTCGCGAGCGAGACACGCACGGGAGGCGCCCCCACTCCTCGTCCAGGTCGCGGCGGGACGATCCCAGGTACCGACCAATCCCGCTGCAAATCCCCCGCCGTTCTCTCGATCTGGTCGGGTTCCGGTTCGAGCTAGGAGGTTTGGGGATTCGGGATTTGTTGATTGCAGTGTCCAGTTTGCGTTCCATACTTGTTAGACGATGCAATCTGTGCCCTTGCTAACCCATTTTTCTTCCGGAATTACTTTTGGTAGTCCGAAAAGGAGAAGAGATGAAAGGAGGCATCATGAATCAGACAGAAGTCATCGCCGCAGAAGTCGAGCTGAAGAAAGTGCTAAGGCAGTTGACCGTAACCAGAAGAGGGATAGGCCATTGCAAGATGCCGCGCAGCCCGATGATCCTTCGCGAGCGGAGACGAAGTCCCTAGATGATGCCAGAAATGGCTCTCCTGCCAGGCATGAGAGATCTCCTAGGGGAACCAAACGGTTTCCTGAATCCAGAGATGCTAGGCGGCCTCGATCGTTCTTTCAGGTTCTTGTCTTTTCTCAAATGTGCATCAAGGGGCTACCCCCAGTTTTACATTCTATGTTTCCAATTGTTTAGTAGCTGTTAACCGTGTGCTTATTAGCTACTTTCAGTACCATGGCCTGAAGATCCATGTCCATGTGCATTCATTATTGACAAGATTTTGTAATGCATATGTAAGCAGGATGGTTCTTGGTTCTGCAACCATTAGCGTTGCTGCATGTAGCATTTGTAGCTAGCTTACTTAAAAGCCGTGAATCCTTTGGTCCCAGTTGCTGGTTATGAAAAATGGTGGTGTTTCTTGACTCTGGAGTGCTTCATTGCAACATACAACATATTCACACAGGATGTCAATGACCAAAAATAAGATATGGGTGGGAAAGACAAAATGGAAGTTCTAGTAGACCAGACTAACCTGGCTTTGTATGTTTGCATAAATATGCCCTGAGAGTAACAATTATAACGCTGATTCTCATTATATAATATTTTTCTGTTGTCCTTTTAAAAAAATTGCAAACTTACATGATAGCCAATTCATTTAATTTCTATATTTAGTTCGCATATCCAATACTACTGTCTAAACAAGTGATCCCCACTAACTGAAATATGCTGTGTCACAAGTTACTTCCCGTGTTTGTTAGTAGAGTATGTAGCAATATGCAATATATATATTGTTCTTCTATTTCAATGTTACATTTTTCTTCTATTAGAGTCAAATGTATATATTAGTTAGATCCATGGTCTGCCATCTGTGCCTCCATATTATGATTCAAGTTTACACATTTTGATATCTTTCTGAATTAGCTGGGTTGAGCTTACAACGCTGTAGATGTTCTTTCATATAAGTAGTAAGTAATTTCTCTAGAAAAAGCAACAAGTAATTTATCTCTAAAACATATATTTCTTTTTGGGTGGTGATGTGATAGCTTACATTGTAATAGATCTTATATTGTTGTACTAAAACGAATTGACATCTTGATCTCCTTCCTTATACATTTTATAGGCAGTGGGGATGTGCTTTCTTGTAATGTTCTCGATTTGTAAGTAGTTGCATATGATTTTGGTTAAATTTGCTGTTTCCTGGGTCCTTTTTTTATTATTTGCAATGGCTGTCATGTTAGTGTTTGTTTTTCCTAGTGTTGCAAAGTTCAAAAATATGCAGCGAGGATATTGGTTTGTTGTTATGTCTTTGTCGTCAGCTCAACATGCATGAGTAATATATACCTTGTGTTCTTGTGGGACTTCTTTTATGGCATATACCTACAAGTGCCCACTGTATTTAACAACATTAGACTACTTATGCTTGTATGTACAGAACGATGAACGTGGCAGTGCTGCACAAGGTGGTCGGCGCTATTACCGCCAAGCTAGTGGTGAGTTGCCCCCTTAGTTTTTATGTTCGGCACTTATTTATTTTTCAGCTTCCCTCATTTGTGTTTGCTTGTTATTGTTTTAAAGACCGAGGAAGACAAAGGGATGAAAAGGAGCATGTTGGAGATAGAGAGAAAAACAAAGACGAGGGAAAGGCTAGGCAGGATGAACAACAGAATGATGGTGATTCTACATGGAAGCATGATGGGTTCTTCCAATTGGAGGAAGAAGCTCACCCTGCCAAAAGAAGGCCACCATTTAATGAGATGGGCATGCAACTGGAGGGAAAAGAATCTGTGCCTGCTGTTACAGAACCAGATTCAAGGTCACATAAACATGATCAAGCTGCGCCTACCCCTGCAATAGGAGAAGAAATGAGAAATTATCACCCACGGGGATTTGATAGGCATGGGGGACCATTTGTAAGGCCAGATGGTCGAGGTATGAGGAGGGGATTTTCTGCTCACAGGAATGCTGGCCAAAGAAATGGCTATGATTCATGGGGGCGTTTTGCTGGTAGAGGAAGGGGCAGAGACAGGTTTAACAACTCATATGATGGACGAAACAGCATGCACCAGGCTGCTGGTGATCAAGCAGAAAAATGGAAGCATGACCTTTATGACCAAACGAACAGAAGCCCTACTCCTAAGACCGAAGAAGAGCAGATTGCAAAAATTGAAGCATTGTTGGCGCTGTAGCTACGGCTTCCGATTGCTTTCTGGACATATTTGCAGTGGCTAGATGATCATATATTTGGTGTCATTAGTGTTGAATTCTGTCAGACCGTCTATCCTGATGCTGCGTCACTCAAATGCAGCTGGCTGAATTTTGGGGTTGACAATGTTTTCTTCTTCCATTCGGGACGAAGAAAATGTGCTCGATATTCTCAGTTTACTTGATGTAGGATCCATGGAACTAAGGACAAGAGTAAACAATTTGCCTCCCATTAAAATGCCTATCGAAGGCCAAAATGTTCTTGTAAGATGATGTCTAGTCAAATTTTTGTTTGGTCTGGCTTGTTCTAGGTTGATGCTTTTAGGCACGGATGGTCGCTATGCACCTACTAGTTCCGTAAAGGAATACGAACTAGCGAACTTGTTAACTGCACTTTGCACTCCTTTTACGCCGCGTGCGTATATAGATATCTCACTTTCTATCATGTATAGATTTTGAAGCAATCTGGACCGTTGAGTACATGCGCCCCCAAATGTTCATGTATATTCGCCATTTCTCATTTCTTTCTGTTCGCAGTGTGTTAATGTCTTTGGTTGGTAGTACGCAAAACGTTAGCTTATCTCTTTTAGAGAAGGGTGGTTTTCAACTTTTCATACAGATAACTTCGATTTTCATTTGAATGGAAAAATGCCACCAACGATAAAGGACTCCCATTGGTTACACCTCTATATACTAAGAGCATCCCCAACAGATTCTCATAAGATGATTCCTAAAAAAAGAGTAGATAGGAAATTCTTCAAATATTGAGAGCATGAAATCAAAATTCTACCCAGCAGATTTTCTAGGAGCTTCTCTGTTTGCTAACTAGCTAGGTCCCAATAACAGATTGGAAAATTCACGAGAAAAATCAGCAGAACTCAGGCGATATCCAGGTCTATTGGCGCGCGCATGATATCCAGGTCTGTTTTGTTACCACCAGCGCTACTGGCGTCTAGCTGAGTCTCATCGCTGGCTCCCTACAAACAAAACGTTAACCATCCTCACCTGAAAATTTACATATAATACACTATCTGAATGCATGCCTCCTATCCTATGAGTAATGATGCAAAGAGAAGAATGCAAAGCTAAAGGTGCTAAATAACCTCAAACCATATTGCTTCCTGGGTTTCTGGTGCTAGGGATTAGTAGTACCTCTGTCAAAGTGGTCATCAACAGCACCTCCATTTCTTTGTGTCTTTCTTGGACTTAACCTATGGTTTTTTAGAACAATCTATCAATCCTGCAAGAAAGTAGGATTCTATAACTGCTGTGTTGTAATCAGAGAAGTAATAATCAGATAGTTCACAAACATGCTGAAAAATTTTGGTTGATGTTGCTGAACAATCTTTTCTAAACTTCATTAATATATCACAAAGATTAAAGAAGTCAACAGCAGTACTAGTACATTGTAGTTGTAGCCTATTCAAAGATTACAGAAGTTCGCAGCCAAAAAACAAAGTGTAGTTCATTCATGCTTGAGGTAGTGCTTCAGTTCGAACATTAAACTAAATCTCCAAACTTGTTTAAAGACGGATAAACCAAAATAGAAGGGGTATCTAGTTCCTGAAGCACTAACATAATTATTTTCAACTAATCAGTTCCATGAAGGATTTAGCTGGCTATTGTTGTAATACAGTATGGATTATTTGACAGTTTTTCTTTAGATATATGATGACTAAAAATGTGTTTATATTACTAGTCCAATCTACATGATTCTATTCACCAACAATTGTCCAGGGAGAATGATTATATGGGGTCAAATGAGGATCATAAGCTTAACCGTTAACATTAGAGCAAGCTCGCCCTAAAGATGCAAACATTTCACAAAACTACCGAAACATTTCAATGATATCTCACTCTATCTAACATGTAAGAAGCAGCCAAGAAGGGGAAAAACTTCACATCAGTGAACCAAAGCATAGCTTACGAGAGGTAGCACGTCGCTGGAGGCCATGGATTGCGTAGATGCGGCAGCGCAGTGCTGGAATAGGTTGCTCATCACCGGGAATGCTCGTGCCACCATCTCGTCACTGGCTCCCTTGGCATCCTTGCACATCCCGCACACCCCCCTCACCTTCATGCCGCAAAGCCACACGAGTCAACACACCAAACGTGAGCATCCACCCCCTGATTCGCAGACCAAGGAGAAGGGCCTAAGGGCAGATGGGGTTGCAGGGAGACGCACTTACGGATTCGAGGAGGTTGGGGTCGGAGGCAGTGTCGACGGCCACAGCGGAGTCCCTAGAGGCGGTGGAGAGGGAGCGGAGGTGGAAGGCGTAGCGGCAGCAGCAGACCTCTTCTCCCTCTGTATCTCGCTAGCACCGCCACTCGGAAGTGGTCACTGGTGTGGGAGGATTGACTTCACTCAGCCCGTCCGACGCATCACCGCCGCCGCCTCTTTACCTTCGCGCGTTGAAAATATTTCGCCGGAATCCTTCGCTTGCGCAGGAGAGGGCCTGGCGCGCGAAGTTACCAGAAAAGAGCGTTTTGAGAATAGATATGCTCTTTTCAGTTTTGAGAACTAAAAATCAATTTTAGAGAATATCTTTCTTTAGAAATGCATATATAGATTCTGTTGGAGTAATTTTTTCAAGCAAAATATCAAAAAAACGGGTTTAGGAAATCGTTTAGAGCATTTGTTGGAGATGCTCTAACCCACCAACTCTGATTGGTTGAGGTACAGCTAATAAGTCGTAGAAATGTAAACAAAAGAAGTTAAAATGATTGAGGGGTGTGTATATATATATTAAAAACCAATGCCTGGAAATAGACTGACAAATAAAACTCAAACTCAATTATATAGATTAAGTTCCATAATTCAAATTTTTGGTGTCTGATAATAAATTAACAAGCCGACGATGAGAGTTGTAATACATATAATTTTCTAATGCAAAATATGCGTCTCTTTCTTTAGCAAATGTTTCTAAAAATTTGTCAGTATTTATTAATATGAATATGTCTAAATACCCCACAATAACGCATCTTTCGATTGCATGGTGTATTTTCCAATAATGACGAATTTATTGTTAAAAAGTGATTAAAGTTGAACGTTTTTTCTACTGTAAAACACATGCGCTCGAGAAAAAACTGGTAAAGTAAAAAAAAAGAAAAGTGGTTAGTCTTTAAAAAGTAAACTTCGCTTTATACTAAGGTCCCGTTTGGTAGGAATTTCTCGAATCGGTAGAATCACTGTCAAACGCGTTATTTTACAAGAAATATTATTTTGATTATTACTTTATATACGATTCGATTCTCTTGAAATCGATTTAAGAGAATCGAATCTAAAATAAAAATTAAAAATCGGAGCCTACCAAAGAGGCTCTAAATCCACGTCTAATTATATAAACTAATTTTAGCATGCGGATTGTATTATGATAAAAATTAAAACCGTACATGTGTCTCTGTTTATATTCCAATGCTCTTTATTCAGGTTTTCAGTTCTCCATTCCACTGACCACAAAGTTCACAAGTCCATATTATTACAGGGCAGTATTTCATTTCGAAGCATTTCAACTGCAAAAAAACCCCCAAAACCCACACTGCTGGAGGCAACGCATCGTCCGCCCCAGCCTTCCAACCCCCGCCGCATCCCCTCCCCCACTCCTCCCGAATCCCAATGGCGGCGGCGGCGTCGTCGTCGTCGTCTCCGCCGCGCCGCTCCGTGTTCGACGCCGCCTACATCCGCGCGGAATTCGCGGCGGCCGGCATCTCCCCTCACTTCATCCCTCTCATCTGGAAGTATGCGCCCGCCCTAACCCCTCGAACCCTACGCGCACGCCACCTCCGCGCTCGCCGTCTCTATCTCGCTCGATTTTTTTTCTCTCTGATAGAAGCCTCGTCTTGGTCTGAGGGTGAATTCCTCTCTGCGAGCAGGTACGTGTTGCAGAACCCCAGGTGCGGCGACCTGGACGCCGTCCCGTCGCTCCCGGCGGCCGCGTACGCGCTCCTTCGGCAGAAGTTCCAGCCGACCACGTCGACGCTCACCACCGCCGCGGAGTCCAAGGACCGCACCACTACCAAGCTCCTTATCCGGCTCAAGGTGAATTAGATTGGTCTACTTTTGTAGGCTCAAACTTGGGGATTTTGTAGACTGCACATTTCGGTGGGTGTGAACATGCAGTACTAATGGTGATTATGGGATCAGGCGGAGTTTGCAGGATGTCTTTGTTTTCTAATATTTATCGCTGTTTACCTGCTAGCACGTATCACCTAATAGTATCGATGTATGTGGGCAGTTTGGTCTGGGTATTTCCGGAACGTCCGCTCTATTGATTGTACTCCATTTGAATGCATGTGGATATGGACAGAAGGCCTCACGCATACATGCGCAATTGGCATGCCTCTCTTTTAGGGACTGAGCTTAAATGAGTATCTCTGGTAAGCTGTACATTAGAAACGAAGGATTTGGTCTAGTATGTGTTTTCACTTCTATCTCTCCCTTGGGAAGCCTATTAAACTCTGTGAGTATATTTTGCAGCTCCAGTTTGACTTGAACTTGGTTACTATTTTGTGTGATAACAAATATTTAAATGCATGTCAAGTTGTCAACTCAGTTGCCTTTCTGTTTGGTTGTTGTCTTGTTACTGCTGTTGTCTGATTTTTTTTCCGTTGATCCTTCTCTGCTAATATCAATTTATTTCTCTTTAATTTCGTGACCTAGAATGGGGAATCTGTAGAAGCAGTGATCATGCGGTATGACACACGATTGGGGAAGTATGACGGGAAGCCTCGGCCTGGTGGGGTGCGCTCAACCCTGTGTGTCTCATCACAGGTAGATATATCTGCCTTGCACGTTGGGTGACAAGTGGTTTTGTGAAAATCATTCTTTAATGTCTTCATGTATTGCCAATATTTCTTCTGATGACCTGTCGTCCTGTTGGCAACTATATTTGCGACAACATAAGTTATCCTTGGGAAGCTGGTGCCTTTCTTGATAGACATTGACCTTGCATCTAAAACTAACACAGGTAGGGTGCAAGATGGGCTGTAGATTTTGTGCTACTGGAACAATGGGCTTCAAAAGCAATCTGTCTTCTGGAGAAATTGTGGAGCAGTTGGTTCATGCATCCCGTTATTCTCAGATTCGGAATGTTGTTTTCATGGTAATTTAAAATTTCAAGCTATTGGAATTTGCCTGAAGTTTCTTTTCAAAAGGAAATCGTGCACACGGTCCACTGGATGTGCAAAAAGACAACAATCTGTGTCATCATGTTTTCATCATCCAGACCTAGTGGCCTCACACTGATTCATTCAGTTGTTTGCTTGGTTTTATTTGTACTTCACACTGGAATTTGCATACAGGACAAGGCAAGGCAAGCCATGCTATGCTTATGAAGTATTGCTATGTATATATGTATTTATTTTGTACTGTTTTTGCTAGATTTCATGTCTTCCATAGGAAAAAAGGGCCTGCTGTATGAGTTTTCCCACTTTACTTCATTAAGGTAGAAAGGATATGTATTTTATTCCATTACATGGGTTAGATGCTTAGATGGCTTCCCGTCTGAGGAATTACAAAACCATCGCACTGCATGAATGCATGGTACATCGTATTTGTGAGTTTAAATTGTTCTTATTAATGAAGTGTTCTTCCAGTTTTATAGGCATGCCATTCCATTTGACAGAAATTAGCAGATAACAATTTTGAATTTGTGTTTTTAAGAATTGCTTATTGGTACCTTGCAGAGGAGTTTTACTTTATAGTTCTGCTTTATATGCAGGGAATGGGGGAGCCATTAAACAACTATACTGCTTTGGTTGAAGCCATCCAAGTCTTCATAGGCTCACCCTTCCAGCTTTCACCTAAGAGAATTACTGTATCTACTGTGAGTATAACTGCACAAGTACCTCATTTTGCATGTGGAATAATTGTTCTCGAGATGGCTGTTGGAAGGCTATCTTGTGTTTGCATCTAACCTGTTAAAAGTTCAATTTAACCTTCTGAGCAACCTAGTACTTTCTCCTGTGCACATGCTAAACACATTCTGGAAAATATGGCAAAGAGGTTCACCAACTCTGCAAGTAATGCAGTTGCAATATATTCTATGAATACCCTGTTTTAATATTGAACAATGCCTTTCTAAATGAATAATGAATTTCAGATGTTCTCTCAAGTTTCTATTATCATACATTTCTTAGGAATTAAAAAGATATTTCCGCCCACCTATTATTGAGTCCTTTCTAGTATTTACTCTTCAGATTTGCTTCAGTATAGCACAGTTCTTATCATTCTGTCTGGTGAAAGCTTTGGTACTGATTTACTTGATCTTTTACAGTTTTATGCTCATGTTTTGACATTACTAAATCATTCTGATCATGATGCATGTGCCTATTATGATCCATCAAGTTGTAAATCCTGCTAGTATTTAGTTTAGCAATTGAATTTTCCTTAGGATTGATGCAGCTGAAAGATTGAACCTTTGTTAGGACTGAAACAGCAGTAGCTGTGAGTTTGAATCTTAATATTGTGTACTGCAGGTTGGGATTATCCATTCCATCAATAAGTTCAATAATGATCTTCCCAATATAAATCTAGCTGTGTCCTTGCATGCTCCTGACCAAGACATACGCTGTCATATAATGCCTGCTGCCCGGGCCTTTCCTTTAGGAAAGCTAATGAATGCACTGCAATCATATCAAAATGAGAGGTAAGAATAAGATTACTAAATATCATCATCAGTGTCAAATATAAGAACTAATAGTTTTGAGTTTCAATAAACACCTGAATGTTCCATCACAGCAAGCAGACCATCTTTATTGAGTACATCATGCTTGATGGAGTTAACGATCAGGAGCAGCATGCCCACCAGCTTGGTAAATTACTTGAAACGTTTAAAGCGGTGAGAAACTTTCTGTTTTTTCTGCTTCATTTCATCCTGATAATCTTATTAATGATTCTTTTAGATTGTTGGAAAACCTTCCTGATCATCCTTGTGGTATACTTGTCCTGGATGTTCAATTGTTTGATATTCTAATTTCTGCCCACTTGTATTATGATTTATGACCCATGGTCTTTCTGTTGGGTCACTGAGTATTTGTTTGGAGTATGTCCTTTTAGTGGTTTGACTTTTCATATACTAGCATCTTCAGTTGGTTTGCCTGTTATTTCCTCCCCCCCCCCTTTTTTTTCTGCAAAACTATGGTAAAAGGCCATCTGAACTCCTTGTGATGTGTGCTTAAAATCATCCTTTTGGTTTTCAGTCTATAATTCTATGACTCTGATGGATTTTAGAGCTTCGTAATATGTGTTATATCCTCATATTGGAATCTTTGGATCAATTATCTCTCTTGATTGCTTCCTCTCTTTATCACTAACAGGTCGTTAATCTGATACCATTCAATCCCATTGGCTCATCAAGCAATTTCAAGACAAGCAGCGAACATAACGTGAAGAAGTTCCAGAAGATCCTAAGAGGAATCTACAACATCA
This sequence comes from Oryza australiensis, assembly GCA_019925245.2. NCBI lineage: Eukaryota > Viridiplantae > Streptophyta > Magnoliopsida > Poales > Poaceae > Oryza > Oryza australiensis. Next base: position 7,601,650 of record JAIFGZ020000116.1, on the reverse strand, counting down.
GAACAACTATTCGCCAGCAAATGGGTCAAGACATAGCTGGCGCCTGTGGCCAGCTAGTGGTTAGCCTCCCCGATGAAAGATCAGCGGGTGGTGCCACCCTTCTCTCAGATATTGAAGACATCAGGATCTGACCTCACCAAAGATGAAATCCTCACAAGATACCTGTAACTAGCATTATAGCACCAATGCAGCTTTTAAAATATGGAAACGTTGATTTTGGCCGGTGTGGTGGGTTTCCCTTCATATTTGGGAGGCACAATTTTGTTTGCTACACATTGGCAAAAGGCCCAGCTTTTGTGTATAGGCAGCTACCTACGCGAAAGTCCGCGCAGCAACCTGTTATTGTAGATGGGGTCATGTTACCTCAGCAACCCATCCTTGCAATGAACAATTAATGAAAAAGCGCTTTGCCTTGCAACTGGCTAGAACTGGATGCGTCAGAATTTTCTTCGCTGCTTGAGTTTGGTACTTTGGTTAACTTCGCCGCTATGTCGGTGGATATCGACCTGGTGTTGCTCGAAGTGTGATAGCACATGAGCACAGTGTGTCTGGTGCGTGGAGCTGGCATGTAGGTGGGGATCATGCTGGTGTGGTGAGGGCGTGACCGAATTTTTAACTTTTTGGCTAATTTTTCAAAAGTTTTTCATAAATAGGCCTCTGACAATTTCAATTCAAAAAATAAACCTCAAGCTCGACGTCATCGTTATTGGCATCGAGTTTACATATCCCGGCGTCATCACAATTGACAGCTCTTTGCTCCATGTCGACACCAAGGTTGTCGTGGCGCTAATGTGGTCAGCTCGACGTCGTGGATCTTGGCGTCACAAATGTGCCGAGCTGTTTCATTTTGTTTAGTACTTATATATTTTTATAAGGGTACTAAACAATGTTTCACTTTGCTTAGTACTCATATATTTCTATAAGTAATATACATAGTTTTCAAAAGCCACCTATTAGTGTAGTTAGTTACCATGTCATGTCGCATGTCATGTCGCACTAGTAAACCAGAGGTTGCGTGTTCGAGCCCTGCTTCTAATAATTTTTTTAGCGAATAAGAAAATATAAAAAATTTTGTAAAACCTACTACCTGCATGATTGAAACCTATGACCTTTTGGGTCATTAAACTATTATTATAACCAATCGAGCTAATAGGCAACTACATTTAAAGTATATCTAAAGAAATATATGAATACTCAACATAGGTGAAGTTTAGGTGCGACGGTGACCTCGGCGCCAAAATCCACGACGTCGAGCTCGGCGCCAAGATCAATGGCCCCGAGATGGTCACGCAAGCCAAGGTGTCGACATGGCGCAAAGAACTCGACGTGATGACGCCGAGATGTGTAAGCTCGACGTCAATAGCGCGGCGCCGAGCTTAGAATTTATTTTCCGAATTAAAACTATTAGGAGGCTATTTGTGATAATCTTTAAAAAACCAAAAATTTAAAAGTCAAGTCGGAGGGCGTGAGGAGGCACTCAGGCACAATTTTTAAAAATCTTTAAATTTTTAATTTTAAAAACAAACTCTCTCAAAATATATTTTTAAATATGAAACTTCACGCTGCCTAACGTGGTAAAATAAAGGTATCTCACTACCGATTGCGAGTGTAGTGGACACACAAATGGTATCGTACCACGTCAATCTTATGCTAGTTAAGCTGACTTGGCTAAAAGATTTTTAGATTTGAAAATAAGTTTTTAGAATGATTTATTTTAAAGATTAAATATTTCAAAGGTTTTTAAAAAACAAAATAAAAAGATTTCAGGCCATGAGCTCTGCCGCTTCCTGCGTCTTAGCGATTCGTGCGTGCTATGTCAGATGTTCGGCATTGCACTGTTGCTCGTCTCTTCGAACAATTCTGGAACGTCGAATTCGTCGCCCGAGAGATACCGGCGGTGGCTTGTGCAGTGACTACAGTGTTGGAGTAGGTCGCAACTGCCCGTGTTATTTCTCGGGGCACCCCACCATCCCCTCTGCTAGTGGCGGAGCTTCTCTGACCTCTCCTTTCTCTCCCTCGTCTTCGGCGGCCGTCTCCCCCTTCCCCAAGCCACCGCCGCCGCAGCCGCAGCCGCCGGCATGGCCATGAAGGGACCCGGCCTCTTCTCCGACATTGGCAAGAGGGCCAAGGGTACCAGCATCTTAACCCTCCTCCATCCTCTCTCGCTCGCTTTCCGCTCCCTAATTCGTTTGTTTCGTTTCTCTTTGTGGGGGGTTTGGTGATCTGCAGATCTGCTCACCAAGGATTACACCTACGACCAGAAGCTGACCGTCTCCACCGTCAGCTCCTCCGGAGTGGTAAGGGTTCCCTCCGATCCGATCGCCCTCGTGTGATCTGGTGTTGAGTTCCGTGTTGCGCTTGTTCGTGGTTGACTCGCGTGCTTTGCCGTCTAGTCATGGTTGTGGTTGTGCGTACGCTTGATTTGTTGACGGGTAGGATGCGTGCTGTAGTCATGGCCTGTTGAATTGCTGCTATTTGGGTTTCGGGTTTGTCAGGTTCTTCCCTGGCTGCAATTCCTCAGCATGTTTGCTGTTCTTTCATGCGAATGGATGTAGTGTAAATGCTCGTTAGCTGTGTGATAGCCTGATAGGAAATGGGAAATCGTTCGTTTTTTGTAGAGCAATTCAGTGACTTGTATATTTGAGGGAATTAATTGGGGGAGCTAGATCGTATAAAGTTCAATTCAGCTACAGGAGGCCTTGTAGTCAGCACTGGTGTTCGAAGCGCTGCTGTTGCCCTCCAGACTCACTCGATGAAGGTTCTGCATGTGTCTGAAGCAATAGAGATATCAGTGGGGGTTTGTCCATGATGAACAGTTGCGAAGTATGCATGCTTGATCTGTGATATGATATCTTGGTGGCTGTGTCTGTTAGACCTTAGTATTCCTGTAGGAGTGTGTAGGCTGTGATTGGAGTAATAGGAGAAACATAAACTGTAGCTACAATGGATTTGGAGAAACTAAAAACTTGAAGTTATGATAAAACAGTACTTTTGGAAACATTGAATGTGTAAATTGTTATCATGATTGCTTTCCGCCACAGCAATTTTTGTTTGGTTATTCTGCATTTCCACTTGCCATTGTTGCCAAACTCATCTGTATCAGTAGACCAGTACAAACACACTTCTGGTATGATATAGTAAAACATGAGAAGTGCTTCTACTTGCTAGTTGATATATTATGATATTCAAGGTTGAATCTAACAGTTCTGCACAATGTATTTTCTTTTCTTCTTTTGTTTTAAAACTTGGTTTCTTATATTGCCGTTTTGAAGGATTCTGGTTGTAGTTTCAGGTTTCTTCTAGGATAGGTTATAAATTGTAATCACTAGATGCTTTCATTGGATGTACCAATGTAATAAACAACAAATTATGTAACTGCAGTTGTCCTTCTAGTGTTCATTTGTGCTAGCATTTCTTTTCAAGCATATGGCTGCTATGAGGATCTGGATTTATTATTTTAGATCAAGTCCTGCTTACCATGCTATACTACCAAGATCCTCCTACTCATGACATGTGATATTACTGAGTTTCCATTCTTTAAGCCTATGTAAATAAATTCCTCCCCCCAAAACATTAAGCTAGCTATATATTCATTCTGTTTATGCAATAGTTGACTAGTTGTTAATTAGCTGGATTGTGCTTTCACAAAAGCATATTCTGTTAGAGTATGAAATGCTTGTTGAATTAAAAAAGGTTTACTTCTGTAGTTCTTCCTTTTATTTCAAGCAATTAAGGCTGTTAACAATATATCGATGCAAATTGGTGATAGAGTAAATATTGTAAAAACCTGCCAACCATAATCCATTCTCTCCTGATAGAAACTATACATCCTATGATTTTATCTGTGTGCGTTGAAATAGATATTGTTAACTGAAAAAAATGAATTTCATATTTGATCTTGGAAAATAGATGAGTTACATTCCATTCTTACATGCCTGTATGATGCTATTACTTGTTGTGGGCTTGAAGGTACAACAAGCATTGCATTTAACTCCTTTGCACATGGTGCTGTGTAAATTACTTCTCATATATTTTTTCCCATTTGCCCATCTACCATTATCATGCAATGAATGGTCAACATACACAATGACCTTTTTGCAAGAGTTTTAGTTACATGTATAATGGTTTTACTTGCAATGATAATACTGCCCTATCTTTTCAGTTATATTAACTTATTCTGCATGCTTGTTTTCCCTTTATAAACTTTCATGCTGTAGCTCTCATGTATTTTGTCCTTTATTTTTCAGGGCCTCACTTCCACAGCTGTGAAGAAAGGAGGGCTTTATACTCTTGATGTCAGCTCAGTTTACAAGTACAAGAATACTCACGTTGACGTCAAAGTGGACACAGAATCTAACGTTCGTGATATGGAATATTCAGATTTATGTTTTTCCTCTCCATAACCTTTGTCTAGCTGTAACACAAATATATGATTTCTGCAGATCTCTACTACTTTGACTGTGTTTGATGTCCTTCCATCCACAAAGCTTGTGACAAGTGTCAAGCTGCCTGACTACAATTCTGGAAAGGTAATTTTATTGCGTCAAATTATGTTTTTAAGTTGAAAACAGTTCATAGCTGAGTTTTCAATGACAGGTGGAGATGCAATACTTCCATGAGAATGCAAGTTTTGCCACTGCTGTTGGCATGAAGCCCTCTCCTGTGGTTGAATTTTCTGGAACAGCTGGTGCTCAAGGACTTGCCTTTGGTGCAGAAGCTGGGTTTGACACTGCTACAGGAAAATTTACCAAGTACAGTGCTGGGATAGGTGTAACCAAGCCAGATTATCATGCTGCAATCGTTCTGTAAGTACATGCTTCATTGTGACTTGTCATGATTTGTGGTTGTAATAGTAGTACTGATACATTACACAAACATGTGCAGGGCGGACAAAGGTGACACCATTAAAGTGTCAGGCGTATATCACCTTGATGATAAGCAGAAATCCTCTGTCGTTGCTGAATTAACCCGCAGGCTCTCAACAAATGAGAACAATCTCACTGTTGGTGGCCTGTACAAGGTTGACCCCGAGACATCTGTGAAGGCAAGGCTCAACAATACTGGAAAGCTTGCTGCTCTTCTCCAGCATGAGGTTAAACCCAAGTCAGTTTTAACAATCTCTGGTGAATTCGACACCAAGGCCTTGGACAGACCCCCCAAGTTTGGTCTAGCACTTGCACTCAGGCCCTGATGACATCGTCTGTGGTTGATGGCTGTTGAATTTCGAATTCTTTGGTTGTTTTGCAAAGCAATGGCCAATAATTTGTTCCGCAGACCTGTTACTTCAATCTTTCAAAGTTTTGGTGCTCTGTGGGCAGGAGCCAATGGGTGTTTTACATGATTTTATCTCTTTTGTACGATGTATGCTGTTTGTCTTTACCCTTCAGCTTGAAGCTCACCTTCAATGTACTACTGAGTTGCCATGCCACCAGTAGTGTATTCCTTGCAGAAGTTGCGTGGGATTTATCTTGCCTAGTTGATTGATTTCATCATTCTTTAGATTGACCTGTTTGAAGCTCATTTGTTCTGCTCACGTATCCTGAAAAGTCTTTTTCTAAAATATTGTCGGTTTTCTTCCTTACTAAAAGTCATTTTCCCAGCAGAGGCGGCGTCCCAATCAAATTCAATTCAATATGGAAAATCAATGGACTACTAAATAATAATTATTGTTTTGATATGACAAATAAATAATTAGGGGATAAGGATAAGTTGATTGAGTGCTTCATTTGTTTATTGGGATGCTAGTTTGCCAGAAAAACAACCCGCGTACTTACTGTTTTTGTGTCGAAATGGTTTGGACAACGGACATGCATTCATTCAAAGTGCAGTTAACATGATCATTCCGGTGCAAGCTTGAGATTTACACCCATCGAAATGGAGTAGTTTTTGTGTACAAATTTAAACCCATCTTTTAAGCTTTTGACCTCCTGAGGCTCTGATCGTTCGAGTCGCGATTGGAAGTCATTAAAAAATAATGAAGCAGCAAGACATAATTTCTAAGACTCCTTTAAAAAGTATATTTTCTAGATAAAGTCTTTATACCTGTGTTATTGGTCGACGACGCCAAGGGTACCGGTTGAAGAAGAAGACGCGGCGGTGATTCGCCAATCGCTGGCTGCTGAGACCCCAAGTTCCACAACAACAGCGGCCCCATGCTCAGGGGACAGCGAGCAAGGAGATGGGTTTTTTCTGGTTGTAGAAGGAAGAAACCCGACGCCACTCACAGAGATGCCCACTGTCTTGGGTGCTATGGGGAGCAGTTCAGCGCCGCGTTCCATGGAGGACCATGCCGGTGGCGTTGCGACGCCTTTCAGCGGCGGGCAGCCTGCAAGCAGGGCGAAGATCGGAGCAGGGCACCCATCGGTGCTACGCCGGTCCACGAGGAGTCCACGAACACTGACCACGAGAAGCAAGCTGAACTCTGCCACGACGAGCTGGTGGGCAGAGTGCAGGGAGGAGCGCGCCAAGCGACGCACGCCATGTCGCCCGAAGCGCATCTCCGCGAAGTCAACATGAGCGGGCGTGTCGAGGCACGCACAGCTGTCGATGAAGCGTTGCGTCATGAACAGACCCGACAGGGCGAGGGTGGCAGAATGGCATTAATGGCGGACGGCGGGCGGTTGGTTTGTGGGGAGCAGGCACGCGAGCGCGGGAAAGAAGATGTTTTGGAGACAGAGATCAACAATCAACAGAGTCAATCGGGCCCGGGCAATCTCGCTTCATCCCAACAAGCCCTCGGCCCAAATGTTTTGCAAGACCCAGGTTTGCACGAAGGAAGCAATCAAGACTAGCCATTGTCTCGCGGTTACAAACAGAGGTCGGCAGGTCACAACAGGCGGGAGCAAGCCAGCCTGATAACCTAATCCTGGCAAATCAGAGCGAGGTGACAAGTAAACTACCAATTGCCGGTCTCAAGAGATGTTACTCGAGAAGAAGGGGCTCATGTGCACAGACGGATCTGAGGGAAGGCCAGCAAACAGAGCAAGCCGCCCCTACCGAACAACTACAGCCGCACCGACAAAAAATGAAGACCGCCAACAGCGCGAGAACGGGGGCGACAGCGGCAACGGCCAAGACCGACTACAGGACTTCCTGAATGGCATTTCATTACCGCAACAACCGTCTCTACTGGGCCGACCTGTGCTTCCCCCAGCGCTGCCTGCGCCTGAAAAACAGAGCACACAGCGAAATGCAATTCAGCCGAATTTTACACCATGGCGAAGCCCGAGACTGCAAGAGCAAAATGGTGGAACAAGATGCCACTCCATCACCAAGGCTCAGAAGATTATAATGAAGAAATGTGGTCTGGTCCAAGAGGAGGACAAGGTGGGAAGTTCTGAAGTCCAGAAATATCTGAAGCTCTTCGACGAGCCACTCTCAGCCCAGCACACCACTGCTCTGGCGGCGCTACTTAATGTCGACATCGCCCAGCCGCAATGTCGTTTTGAGCTCCTGGAAGAACAAGCGCCAGTGGAGATAGCAGCGCCGGCATGAAGAAGGAAAGCGGCAGATCAAGAGCGCAGTTATCTTTTAACTTTTAATGTCGATGTCAATTCTTAGTTTTAGTCTTCTACGCTGGAATATGCGGGGGTTAAACAGTGTAGCCAAGAGGAATGTTGTCCGGGAGGTCGTTCGATCCTGTGGTGTTTGTATTTTCTGTGTGCAAGAATCAAAACTCCAAGATGTTTCCCCTTCTGTGATTGTGGAGCTGGGGGAATAGAATTTGACAGCCACGCGCCCTTGCCGAGTGACCAAACAAGAGGAGGCATTATTATAGCATGGAAGAGCAGCTCGTTCAGGGGGGAATTATGCATTCGGGGAGGTGGTCAATCACAGTAAAGATGGAGTGTCCTATGGCTGACGAGTGTTGGTTTCTTACATCGGTCAACGGACCACAATCTGATGACGACAAGATGCTTTTCTTGGAAGAACTTTCACATATTAGTGCAATCTGTCAGGGGAGGTGGATGATAGCGGGATATTTCAACCTCATTGCAACTGTGGCTGAGAAAAACAATACTAGAGTAAACCGAAGAATGATGAGTGCCTTTAGAAACAAATTGAACGAGCTGGAATTTGCGCGACTTATATTTGTTTGGCCACCGCTATACTTGGAGTAGCGAGAAGCGGCAACCGACTTTGGTAAAATTGGACAGGGTTTTGGTCTCTGCGCAGCTGGAAGAAGAATCCCCAGAATTCACCCTGCAGGGCCTAAGTTCATCGGCCTCGGATCACTGCCCTTTACTCCTAACTTGCGGAGAGAAAGGGGTCAGAACAAGACGATTCCGCTTCGAATCATTTTGGACAAAAAAATGCAGGGTTTCAATGAGATTGTCCAAGAGGTATGGCAACAACCGGTGGCCACCCAAGATCCCTACATCACTCTGTACGTCAAGTTGGCCAGGCTCAGTAGAAGACTCACGAGTTGGGGGCAGTAAATGGTCAGCAATTACAGGATGCAACTCCAAATAGCAAATGAAGTAATAATGCGGCTAGATGTGGCGCAAGAGAATAGAATGTTGTCGGAAAACAAAAGAAGACTTATATCGGCTTGCAAGGGATGGTGTCTTGCCCTGGCTCCGTTGGAAAGAATAAGGCTAAGGCAGAAGGCAAAAGTTTGGAATTTGAGAGAAGGCGACGCCGGATCCTCGTACTTTCATTTAAAGATCAAAGCTCGGAGAAGGAAATTACTCATCCCAATACTGGAAGAAGAGGGGAGAGTGGCAACTACACAGCAAGATTTACAAGACATCGTAGAACAATAATTTCATAAAGTGCTGAAGCCCAGCGAAGAAGATGCAATGCAGTTAAGATTGGGATCCTTCTGACCTCAGCCGATCTTTCCGATCTGGACAGTCCTTTCACAGAGCAAGAAGTTTGGTCGACAATTAATAAACTTCCAAACGAGAAATCACCAGGACCAGATGGATTCACTGGTTTGTTTTATAGAAATGTTGGGAAATAATCAAAGAGGACGTCCTCGGTGCCCTGGGCAAATTCTCTACAGGGAACAGCCAAAATCTAAATCTGTTGAACAATGCAATGATTGTTCTACTGCCCAAGAAGGATAATCCGACGCAACTGAAGGACTACAGGCCTATCAGTCTCGTGCACAGTTTTTCCAAGCTTTCGACGAAGATCATGGCCCTGAGGTTAGCACCAAAAATGGAGTCCCTAATCCCGCCAACACAAACAGCCTTCATCTCAAACAGAAGATTGCATGAGAACTTCATTTATGTCAGAGAGTTAGTCCAACTTTTCCATAGAAGAAAGAAGCCGATGATTCTCTTGAAGCTTGATATATCTAAAGCCTTCGACACCGTTTCTTGGGCCTTCTTAATGGACTTGCTGCGCTTCCGAGGGTTCGGCCCTAACTGGAGGCGATGGCTCTCCTCTGTTCTCCTCACATCAGAGACCACAGTTCTAGTGAATGGTGGGTGCACAAATCCAATCAAACCAGGGAGGGGTCTCAGATAGGGGATCCGTTGTCACCTTTTGTGAAGATTATGGCAATCAGGTATCTACATGGCAAGTTTATCCGACTGGAGGTAGGGATAGATTGCGCCTGCCATATCTGTAAACCAAATATGACTTGGGTGTTACGTTGCCGATTGAGATAAGACAACGGCCTATAGTCACGGTTTGGTAAGATTGAGAAAACCGACTCAGAGTAAGATAGAGTTTCTGATCTGTAAGCCTGCCTCCCAAGACTATATAAGGGGGGTAAGGTCGTCCCTTGAGGGATATGCGATATCATATGCTTTATGAGCTTTTAGCTTTCAGCCTTAGATCACGAGATCAATAAAGACACTCGGCGGATCGAATCCCCGAAACAGGAGTAGGGTATTACCTCACGAGAGGGCCTGAACTTGTCTAAACCTCGTTCTCCAATCTAACCCATTGTGCTTGGCGATCTTGACTGTATCCCCAAATTTCTATTGCCGAAACCAAGTTTCGACAGTTGGCGCGCCAGGTAGGGGATCCGCGCGTCAAGACTTCTTCTACAATCTCGCCGACAAGCGTGATGAGATCTCCTTCAAGATTCGGCGACTTCGCCGCCAACGACTTCGGCAAGTTCTCCTCCTTCGACTCGGATTCGAACCAGTCGGAAGGAGAGACCCACTCGGCGCCGTTCGGCCTGCCGAATAGCGCCAAGATCTTCGACGACATCTTGAAGTCCAAGATGCAGTTCGCCCACTCCGACGAAGGAATTCATTCGGCACCGTTCGGACTACCGAACACCGCCAGAATCTACACCGATCTCCTCGTCTCCCCAACAGAGACGATCTACTCGGATGAAGACCTCTCGGCGCCGTTTGGATTACCAAACGCCGCTGAGATCTACAGCAAGCTTCTCTCCCCCGAGTCGAGGTCGACCCACTCGGAGGAGCCCGCGTCCTCAAGCTCTGACTCAGACTGGAATGATCCAGATCCGAGCAACCCAGGATCAAGGGAGGTCGCCGTCATCCTCCAGCCATTCGGCTCATGCTCATCCTCGGAGCTCAACGAGTATCTCAGCTCCGCCGGCTTTGACGACCTTTATGGCATCCCCTCGGACGAAGCCGACGACTCCGACTGCAACAAGGACTACGAGCCGAAAGGCTTCGATGTCCTCATGGCCGAGGTGGTCGAGTCCGACTCGCCATGGCCCGTAGGCTTGCAGAGGAAGAGCGAGCCAGATCGAGCAAGAGCGCAAGCGGAGGAGGAGAAGAAACGCAAAGAAGAAGCCGACAAGAGAAAGCAAGATCTACGGGCAGCCGGACGGTCCGCCCAGGAGGCTATTCTTCAAACGCGGATCCGCAACACCAATATCTTCCAGACGCCACAGCAGAACGTTGTTGCTGCCCTCACACTCTTGGACACCATCATCGAGACGACACCCCCCGACGTGACTCTAATACTAGACAAAATCAAGACCATCGTCGCAGCCACAGCCAACGGTCATCCCTCCACCTCGGCACGAAGGCCGACTGAGTTTATGGCCGAAACACCCGACAAAAGCCGGCTCCCGCCACTAAGGTCAGGAGACTACAAGAGGCCCGAGCCGACCGTCGACAACCAGCCAAAAGGCCCACGCCACGAGTCCACGCGAAGCATCGAGCAAACGACCGACTCTCGCGACAAGCGACATGGACGTCCACCTCCCACCACCGCGTCCGCCGCAACAACGGCTCCGGCCTCGAACCACCAACCGAGGACCCCGCCGAGCGATCGCGGGAAGTCCTCGATCGCCGCTACCAAGAACGAGACCAACGCACTCGGGAAGATCGGAGGGGATCACCCGATAGCAATGACGAGCTTTCGCTCGGGAGTGCCAGCTTTCACTCGGGAGCTTCGCCGAGTGCACTGGCCGAATGGATTCAAGCCCACCGAAATAGAGAAGTATGACGGCAAGACCGACCCCGAGTCGTGGCTTACCGTGTATACCCTCGCCATCCGCGCAGCAGGCGGCGACAACAAGGTTATGGCCAATTACCTGCCCGTGGCCCTCGCCAACTCAGCCAGGAACTGGCTCACGAGCCTGCCAAGAGGCTCAATCGGCTCGTGGAGTGAGCTAAGGGACCACTTTATCGCCAACTTTCAGGGCACCTTCGAGAGGCCCGACACCCACTTCGACTTATACAACGTCATCCAGAAGCCAGACGAGCCTCTAAAGGATTACATCCGGCGCTTCTCCGAAAAGCGCAACAAGATCCTCAACATCACCGATGACATCATCATCGTCGCCTTCCAGAAGGGAGTCCGTGATGAACTGTTAATCGGGAAGTTCGGGCGCAAGCCACCGAAGACGGTGAAGCAGATGTTCGAGACGGCAAACTCTTACGCCAAATCCAATGATGCCATTAAAGCAACGCGCCAAGACCGGCCCGACAGGAGGGATGACAAGCAGGCGGGAGGAAGCCGAAATCCTAAGAAGGATAACGGCAACAACAACAACCAAGGCCAAAAGGACCGCAAGCGCCGATCCGAACATCTGGTCGCCGCAACTTCCAACTCCCAACGCCGCCCCTGAGTCACGGCCTACGACGCCATCATGAACGCTCAATGCACTCATCATCCCAATCACAAGCATGCGGCTAAGGACTCCTTTATCTATAAACAGTTCGCCGAGCAGTACGCGGTGCAACTCAACAAGAAGCCGACTGATGAGGCTGGTCCATCGGGCGCCAAGAAAAACAACGCGGCTGAGAATGCCGAACCTTTCCAAGACCCCGTTGGCGATCTCAATCACATCTTCGGGGGGCCGTTAGCCTATGAATCCAAGAGAAAACAGAAGCTAACCGACCGAGAGGTCAACGCGCCGCAGCCCGAAGTCCCTCAGTACCTGCGATGGTCGGAGGTGGCCATCACTTTTGACCGCTCGGATCACCCCGACCGAGTGGTTCACCCGGAGCGCTATCCACTCGTCTTGGACCCGGTGGTCCGCAACATCAGGCTTAAGCGCGTCCTCATCGATGGGGGCAGCGCCCTCAATATTTTGTTCGCCAAGACCATGGACAAGATGCAGATCCTGAGGGCCGAATTGAAGGCAAGCTCAGCCCCCTTCCATGGAGTCATCCCGGGGCTGTCATCTACACCACTAGGGCACATAGCCCTCCCGGTCACCTTCGGAGCTCGAGAGAACTTCCGAACAGAGAACGTCACTTTCGAGGTGGCCGACTTCGAAACGGCCTACCACGCCATCATCGGAAGGCCTGCGCTTGCCAAATTCATGGCGATCCCCCATTACACCTACCTCTGCACGAAGATGCCGGGTCCCAACGGCGTCATCACTCTTCGTAGCGACGTGAAGCAAGCCTTCACCTGCGACAAGAAGAGCTGCGACTTGGCCCAATCTCGCGAGAGATCACGTGGCCAACAAGAAATCCGATTGGCTGCATCGACTTCGGCAGAGGGTGAAATCCCCGCGAAGAAGATGGCCAAATCAGGATCCGGCGACGCCAAGACCAAGAAGATCTTCCTTGATCCATCGGATCCCTCAAAAACTGCTGTAATTGGCGCTGAACTAGATCCCAAATAGGAAAGCGCGCTCGTCACCTTCCTCCAAAATAATAAAGATGTTTTTGCTTGAAAACCATCTGATATGCCTGGAATTCCTAGGGAGGTGATCGAGCACTCTTTGCACGTCAAAGATGACGCCAAACCGATAAAATAACGATTATGCAGATTCGCGCAGGATCAAAAAGACGCCATCAAGGAAGAGCTCACAAAGCTCTTGGCTGCCGGCTTTATCAAAGAAGTCATACATCCCGACTGGTTAGCCAACCCAGTTTTGGTCCGCAAGAAGACGGGGCAATGGCGCATGTGCGTTGACTATACCGACCTCAACAAAGCCTGCCCCAAAGATCCATTCGGGCTGCCTCACATCGACCAAGTCGTAGATTCAACAGCCGGCTGCCAACTCCTGAGCTTTTTGGATTGTTACTTGGGCTATCACTAGATCAGTTTGAAAGAATCCGACTGCCTGAAGACATCGTTTATCACGCCGTTTGGGGCCTACTGCTACATCACCATGCCTTTCGGCCTGAAGAACGCAGGTGCCACATACCAACGTATGATCCAGAGGTGTTTCCAGACGCAGATCGGCAAGAACGTGGAAGCTTATGTCGACGATGTCGTCATCAAGACCAAGCAGAAAGAAGACCTGATCGCTGACCTAGAAGAAACCTTCGCGAATATCCGGGCCTTCAGAATGAAGTTGAATCCGGAGAAGTGCACTTTCGACGTCCCATCAGGCAAACTGCTCGGCTTCGTGGTGTCTCATCGCGGCATCGAAGCCAATCCAGAGAAGATCAACGCTATCTTGAGCATGAAGCCCCCGAGTAACCAGAAGGATGTCCAGAAGCTCACTGGCTGCATGGCGGCGCTAAGCCGCTTCATCTCTCGACTCGGCGAACGAGGCATGCCCTTCTTCAGATTGCTAAAGAAAACAGACGACTTCCAATGGACCACGGAAGCCCACAAGGCCTTTGAAGATTTTAAAGAATTTCTCACTGCACCGCCCGTCCTAGCCTCGCCTCAGTCCCAGGAGCCCTTGCTGCTGTTCGTATCAGCCACTCACCAAGTGGTTAGTACGGTCCTCGTGGTCGAGCGCGGAGAAGAAGGGCGGGTCCAGAAGATTCAGAGGCCAATCTACTTTGTTAGCGAAGTGCTGGCAGGAGCCAAAACTCGCTACCCACAGGTACAAAAATTGCTTTATGGTGTCCTGATAACCGCAAGGAAATTGGCACACTATTTTCAGGGTCACTCGGTCACCGTCGTCACCTCCTTTCCACTCGGCGATGTCATCCACAACCGGGAGGCAACTGGGCGCATCGCGAAGTGGGCTCTGGAGCTGATGCCGCTAGACTTAACGTTTAAGGCGAGGATGTCTGTCAAGTCACAGGCCCTGGCGGACTTCTTGGCCGAGTGGACCGAACAACAAGAAGATGTACCTCGGGAAGATCTCCAATATTGGACCATGCACTTCGACGGATCCAAGAGGATCACCGGCTTGGGAGCAGAAGTTGTGCTGATCTCCCCGACTGGGGAAAAGCTAAGATACGTCCTCCACCTCCACTTCTCCGCCTCACACAACGTCGCCGAGTACGAAGCTCTGCTGCATGGACTGCGGCTCGCAATTTCACTCGGGATACGTCGGCTCATCGTGAAGGGGGACTCCCAGCTGGTCGTAAACCAAGTGATGAAAGACTGGTCATGTCTAAACGACACCATGGAGGCCTACCGACAAGAGGTCCGTAAACTTGAAGACAAGTTTGACGGACTCGAACTATCACATGTCCTAAGGCACAACAACGAAGCAGCTGACGAGTTGGCGCAATTCGGGTCTAAACGCAAAGTCGCCCCAACAGACGTTTTTGTCGAGCACCTCTATGAACCAACTGTTGCGGCAAAGCCAACCCGTGACGAACAGGTTGCAAACGAAGTCACCATGATTGACGCCGACTGGAGGACGCCACTCATCAAATTTTTAACTCAGCAAGAGCTGCCGGAAGACCGGGACGAGGCAGAACGCGTCTGACGTCGTTGCCAAGCATATGTCATGGTTGACTCCAACCTATACAAGAGAAGCCCCTCCGGAATCCTAATGAGATGCATCACACCCGAGGAAGGAAGGCAGCTGCTCCAAGACATCCACTCGGGCATATGCGGAAGCCATGCGGCGGCACGCACCTTGGTGGGCAAAGCCTACAGACAGGGCTTTTTCTGGCTTACCGCGGTCTCCGACGCGGACAAAGTCGTACGAACCTGTGAAGGCTGCCAATTTTTCGCCCGACAGAGCCATGTCCCAGCCCAAGAGCTACAAACAATCCCACTATCCTGGCCATTTGCGGTATGGAGCTTAGACATGGTTGGCCCTTTCAAGAAGGCTCCAGGAGGATTTACACACTTATTCGTCGCAATTGATAAGTTTTTCAAGTGGATTGAAGCTTAGCCGGTTGTCACAATTACTGCTGACAAAGCACGGGACTTCTTCCTCAACATCATGCACCGCTTCGGCGTCCCAAACAGGATCATAACCGACAACGGGACTCAATTCACAGGAGGCATCTTTAAGGAATTCTGCGAAGACTTCGGAATCAAGATTTGCTATGCGTCAGTCGCCCACCCCAAAAGCAACGGACAGGTCGAGCGTGCCAACGGCATGATCCTTCAAGGCATCAAGACTCGCATTTTTGACCGTCTAAGTCCTTACGCAGGCAAGTGGGTTCAAGAGCTCCCCTCGGTTCTATGGTCTCTGCGGACCACACCCAGTCGGGCTACCGGCCAAACTCCTTTCTTCTTGGTTTATGACGCAGAAGCCATGTTGCCAAATGAGATGGAGTATGAATCCCTCCGAGTCCGCAGCTTCAACGATGAACGCTATGACCCAGACCGAGTGGATGACCTCACCCGACTGGAGGAGGCCCGTGAGGCTGCCCTCATCCAGTCAGCGAAATATCTTCAAGGGCTCAGATGATACCACAGTCGCAACGTTCGAGCACGAGCTTTTATCGTTGGCGATTTGGTTCTACGCAAGGTTCAAACAACCAAGGACCGTCACAAGTTATCTCCCTTATGGGAAGGACCATACATAATCGCTGAGGTGACTCGGCCAGGTGCATATCGGTTAAAGTGTGAAGACGGGTATATGGTGGAGAACTCCTGGAACATCAAGCATCTTCGACGATTCTATGCTTAAATTGACTTAAGTGTCATGTTTTTTCTTGACTGCATACCTCAAGCAAGATGACTTCTTGAGTTAGCAGTCGGGGGCTGTACATATGTCAATAAAGCATAGTTTTCCTCATCAACCTTTGTGCATGATTCGGTTTATCATTGTTTAATGTTCTTCGATTCGAGTTTAGTGTTTAAGGACTGAGAGTTTTCTGATGACCTAATCGAGCTTAGGCTCGGTGACAGTCGAACGAAAATTACTTAAGAAATTTCACATAAAAACTCGGATCAAGGCATTAACATAAATAAACTGAATATTCACAAGTCTACATCAGAATGTCACAAGCATCCAATATCTACAAGACAATGATT
Source organism: Oryza australiensis (assembly GCA_019925245.2). Classification (NCBI taxonomy): domain Eukaryota; kingdom Viridiplantae; phylum Streptophyta; class Magnoliopsida; order Poales; family Poaceae; genus Oryza; species Oryza australiensis. The sequence goes on along the minus strand of JAIFGZ020000116.1, from coordinate 7,585,120 downwards.
ACAATACAACTAAGGCCAGAAATTGTTCACTACATCGACGACAATCCGCTTAGCCGAATCCTGCGCCTCACTAATCAGGTCCAGGGCTTGCTCATCCGAGGTGCCGTCGACGAAGCCCTCCCCGACTGAATTGACATCCACTCGGGGGTAGAGTGATTTGGTCTGCGCAAGAGCCAGGCCAGCCCCCATGGTAGCAGCCTCGGCGATGTTCGCCAAGTATTGGTCGGGGGCTCTCCGCAGCTTGTCGAAGATTTCCACTGGATCCAGCGAGCTAGCTCCGACTCCCTGATGAAACAAGGATAGCAGGATTGGCGTTGCCGTGTTGGCGACATCTTCTCGGACCCTCCCAGCTTGTTTGACCCTCTCAAGTAAGACGTCATATTGAGCTCGGGTCTTGACTTTGTAAGCTGCCAAAAGAATACGATCATGCAAAACACTCGAAGACAAAGCAGCGCAAAGGATGTTACTTCAAAGAAGCTCACCTTCGAACTCAGCCTCCAACTCGGTCTTGCCAAGGCTGACTGTCTCCAGCTGGACCTGGAGCGAGTGGACCTCCGACGAATTTTCTACAAACACAGAAGTCTATCAGCAACCGAAGCTGACACAGAAGCCATATAGAGGTTGAGAGGATTGGATTTACTCCCGACTGAACCCCGGAGGTCGAGGTTCTCTTCCCGGAGTTCAGCTATCTCCTTCCTCAGGGCCGCCTCCCTCGACGCGGCCTCCTCCCGAGTGGTCTTTAATTTCCGCTAGATGTCCTCCAGGGAGTTCAGATGAGGGACCAATCTCTCGAGCACCTCGGACATGGCCATGGATCGACAATACTCCTTCTGCACGCAAGATCCGAAGTTGACTGACTGAAAAGAAATGAAGATGCAACAATAGAAAAGGACAGGGCTTACATTGAGTAGTCGAGTCGCCTCATTAAGGCTGTTGACGAGGGCATCCCTTTCCTCGCTTTCCGCTTGCTTATCAAGGATGATGCCCTACCTTTGGCCTTCCGAGTCTCGCCACTCGATTTTAATCGGGGAACCCGGTTTGAAGATCGTAACCTGGGATTTCCTCTACTGTGGTGGCGGATCGGGAAAACCGATGAAGGCACGAAAAGATTTGAACTGAAGATTAAAGACAAGGTTTCGATTCGAGACTTACCGGCTTCGGCGGCTGAACTCTTGACTGGGGCAGCCCGGCTGGTCTTTTCCTTCTGGCTTTTCACCGACTGGTCTTCAGTCGGGGCTCTCTAAGCTGTAGCCTGGGGCTTCTCCGCAGCCGACTGGTTTCTAGTCGAGACGTCCCGGCTGGCGGTCGGGGGCTCCTCCCTCGGGATATCCCTCTTTGGAGGCGAGGGCTTTGCCGGAGCGCTCTCGCTCGGGAGAGGGCTCAGGGGTCTTGGTTCCGCGAGCTTGGATGCCTCGGATGCGGCGGTGCAGGGTTGGCCCTTCACTCCTTCCGGCAGGATCTATGTCCTGGGGCCTCCTGCCAAACCAATGATGCGCTTAGTCGGAATAAAGACAAAGAAATTTTCAACAATAAAGTTCAGACTTCAGTCATGAAGCATACCTGGACGACCGGCGGATCTTCGGCGCCGCCTTCGGCGACGGCCTTGGAGGGGGCGTCTCGACTGGAGGAGCCAGGACATCATCGTTCGAATCGTCGATGACGAGCCTCCTTTTGCTCGCCCGTTTGTTGGTGTCCTCACTCGGGGCCGCCCGTTTCCCGACTGGATCACTTTGGATTTTTACTCCGCGAGTCGGCTTCTTGGCAGGGCGAAGCGGCACGTCATCATGAGGGACCTTGTACGGTTTTGAAACAATGGAAGCATTTTCCTGCAAGAGAAATTCCCGCAATACTAAGAGGTATGACATCAAGATTGCAAGACAGAACAGAGAGGTCAGTCGACTTACCAGAGGAGGAGGCCGGTAGAGGCTGAACGGAAGAACCGGCAGCACGAGGGCGCGCTCGACTGCGATCCCAGTTGAGAAGATCTTGTACATCCGGATCTTCAGGATCTCGAAACTAAGGGGTCCTTCCCGCCTTCATATTCGAAGGCTGGCTTCGATCGTTCTTTGATTGGCGCCAGTCGGCTCCGGATGAAGTGCCGAGTGATCTGTTCGCCGCGAAGACCCTTTTGCTTCATCTCCAAGATCTTCGCTAGCAGTTTGTTGGCTTCATCCCAATCATGAGCCACTGGTACAATGCTCCAAGTATGTTTGGGTGCAGGGGGAAGGCCGACAAAGGCTGGCAGGCTGGGTTCGAGGTTGTTGATATAGAACCAGCCTGCATGCCATCCCTTGTTGAAAGACTTCAAAGGGAGAGAGAAGTACTCCTTGCGGAGGGATCCGCGGAGTTGGAAGCCTGCCCCGCCAACGACGCAGGGCTGATCCTTATTGGGATGCGGCTTAAGATAGAATATGCGACGAAAGAGTTGGAAGTGGGGGAGGATGCCAAGGAAAGCCTCACATACATGAATAAAGAGAGCGATGTGAAGCATAAAGTTGGGGTTCAGATGATAGAGTCGAAGACCGTAATAATCCAGAAGCCCCCTAAAGAACTCGGAAGTGGGGAGGCTGAACCCGCAGTAAAAGAAAGAAGTGAACACAATAAGCTCACCGGTGTTCGGGGTGGGGAAATCTTCACCCGCCGCCGGGCGCCAACCCACGATCTCCTTGGGGGGAAGCACGCCGTGCTTCACCATCTCCTTGAGGGTGGTTTCCCTCACATCCGATGTGGCCCATTGATCGAAGGGGATCTTCTTTTCATCCGCCATAAATGTGGTTTGGGTGGAAAGTAGATCTGGCCAAAAGGATGGGGATTTGAGCAAGGGATCTTGGGAGTTGGATGCGGAGGCTAGTTTGTGGCAAAGAGCGAGCTCCTGGGTTGATGGATTTGGGTGCGCGCGAGTCTAGGGTTTTCCGCAGGGAGCTGGTGAACAGTGCTGCGAAAAGAGGAATTTTTTTGGGAAGACGAAGTGACGGGGATGACCTCGAGGCTTTGTAAAGAGATTTGAGAGTTGCGCTAGGTTTTCTCGTGATTGGGCCGAGCCCATGAGAGACCTACGGCCCAGCTAAGGTGTGGCCCGACGCGTGTCCGTTAGAGACTTAAGTGGATGAGCTTAAACAGATTTGCCTTGGCAATATGCACATGTCTGAATGCCCTGTACCTTTGGAAATCCTTTCATACCGCGGTTTGCTTAACTTCGTGAGAAACTAGCATGATGCAATTTGAAAGGTGACCAACAGCTAAGCTTTTTATAGCTGCCTTGATGACAAGGGCTGTTTGGTTTTTTAGCATTTGATTAAGTGATTATATCAATGCTATTTTTCCACCTTGGTGAAGATCTTTATAGATTGAGACCAGTATTATGGCAAGAGCTGTTTATTAATTTGGTCATGTTTTTTCAGATGACTGAGAAACTTATTTACCCATGAGAGATGACTAAAATATTTGTTCCGAGATGATTCGGACAGATTCACTCGGATAAGCATGAGCTTACCAAGTGCTTTCTACCTATGAGGGTTGATTGAATTATTTGTTCTGAGATGACTCGGGCAAATTCACTCGGATGAGCACGAGCTTGCCGAGTGATAAGATTTTTTATAATTGCTTTAGCATGAGCCAAATATTTACATGAATATGATTCTTTATAGTCCTAGCTTATATGTTTGGTCTGTTTTTGGCTAATCATATAGTCAGGGGCTACATCTAAATGGGTACATCGAGAGATGTGCTTAGATATTTAATTTTGAGAATTTTTTAGATATTTTCCAGCCCTTCACAGTCTTTGGAGCCACTCGAGAAGATTCAGGCAGAGATGATGGAATCACTCGGCGCCAGAAGCACTCGGCCAAAGAGGTTTTTGGCTGTGTGCTGTCTTGGTTTGAAGATGAGTTGTCTCGTCGACTGAAAAGGACTCGGGGGCTACTGTGGAGATTATGGCAATCAGGTATCTACATGGCAAGTTTATCCGACTGGAGGTAGGGATAGATTGCGCCTGCCATATCTGTAAACCAAATATGACTTGGGTGTTACGTTGCCGATTGAGATAAGACAACGGCCTATAGTCACGGTTTGGTAAGATTGAGGAAACCGACTTAGAGTAAGATAGAGTTTCCGATCTGTAAGCCCGCCTCCCAAGACTATAAGGGGGTAAGGGGCGTCCCTTGAGGGATATGCGATATCATATGCTTTATGAGCTTTTAGCTTTCAGCCTTAGATCACGAGATCAATAAAGACACTCGGCGGATCGAATCCCCGAAACAGGAGTAGGGTATTACCTCACGAGAGGGCCTGAACCTGTCTAAATCTCGTTCTCCAATCTAACCCATTGTGCTTGGCGATCTTGACTGCATCCCCAAATTTCTATTGTCGAAACCAAGTTTTGACACCTCTCTCCTTTTTGTTCTCGTAATAGATACTCTTCAGGCCTTGATCTCACTAGTAGGGATAGGAATGGTTAGGATCGATCCATTTATCCATTAAATCTATTCATAATCCAATGGATCTTTAGAATCGTTTCAATAATACAAATGGATCAAATGGATCAAATCATTAGAACCTAAGTTTAAAAGGTTCAACCCAAAATGACTTCACATGCATAAATATCCTCAAAATTTGTACAAAGTTGTTTCCCTATATAATAAATTGTTCCTAAAAAATCTAACTGAATTTAACAATTTAACAAGTTTTCATAGTATGAACACGAGTTTAAAAATCTGGGTCCAAGTTTTACACATATTTAACTAGAATTTTTGGATCTTAGCAATGCATCATGCGTCCCACGCGTATAAATAGCTCAAAATTTGTACAAAGTAGTTTTTTTAATACAGTAAATTATTTCTACAAAATTCAACTGAATCTGATAAGTTTTTATAATGTAAATGTGAGTTTAAAAATTTTGGGTCCGAGTTTTACACATATTTAACTAGAATTTTTGGGTCTTAGTAATGCACCATGGGCCCCGCATATATAAATAACTCAAAATTTGTACAAAGTTATTTCTCTGTACAATGAATCATTTGTATAAAATTTAACTGAATCTGATAAGTTTTTATAATGTGAACGTGAGTTTAAAAATTTTGGGTCCAAGTTTTACACATATGTAATATGAGTCTTTTTGTCTAATAGTAATGTAGCTGATCTATTTGGATATTCATAGATAACCTATTAATATAATAGACTCATGATAAATTTATCCTATTGAATCATGAATCAATGAGTTCATTAAAAATGGTTTAGGTTCGATCCATATCCTAACCATTCCCATCCTGACTCATAAGCGGGCAAGCGCGCCGCCGGCTCCGCCGGACAAACCGACGGCGACCTCACTCTACGCAGACGACACGGCTCTATTTTTCAGGCCCGATAGAGATGAAGTGGAGGCGATCAAAAGAATCCTAATCCTGTTCGGCAAGACGACGGGAATAAAGGTAAACTTCACCAAAAGTGTGTTCACTCCCATCAGGTGCACGGGTGAGCAAAGTGATTTAATTGAATCGGTTCTAAACTACAATCGAGAAGATCTCCCGATAACCTACCTCGGTTTGCCGCTCTCAACAAGGCGATTGACGAAGCCAGAGCTGCAACCAATGATGGATCGATTCGAAAAGAAGATGACATGATGGAAACCAAAGATGCTATCTATAGATGGTCGGTTATGTCTAATAAAAACAACTCTCATGGCGTTGCCAGTACATCTCATGACGGTTTTGGAGTTGCCGCAGTGGGCCATCAAAGAACTCAATCGTAAATGCAGGGCTTTTTTATGGAAAAGACAAGAGAAAGTTGTTGGTGGACATTGTTTGGTCTCATGGAAGCAGGTCTGCTTGCCAATTGGGAAAGGAGGATTGGGGATTAAAGATCTTAACGGTTTTGACAAATCGTTAAGGTTACAATGGCGCATCAATTGGGTCGAACAAAGGGACAGACCTTGGTCACATGTGATCTCATTTTGACCACAATCTGAAATGGACCAACTATATCACTCTGCAACGTAGTTCTTCATTGGGGATGGAGAGGCCACTCAATTTTGGTCAGACAACTGGCTGAGAGGTGAAAGCTTTGAAAGACGATGGCCGACTCTGTTTTCTTTTGTCGCTGCATGGCCACTAATGGTTGCCAAAGCAATGATTAACAATACTTGGGTGAGATGGCTCAGAGGAAGTCTTTCCTATGAAGCTATGGGGCAATTCCTCAATCTCTGGGACGAGCTGCAAAACACGATCCTGTAGCAGGCGCTGGACACAGTGAAATGAAAAATGACTGCTAATGGAAAGTTTTCAATGTCGTTAGCATATGACATCTTCTTCATCGTGACGGAGGACTACGCTTGCGGGCAGCTCATTTGGAGCTCTAGAGCATCGGCGAGAGTCAAATTCTTCATTTGGTTGGCGTTGAAGGGTAGGTGTCTCACGACGGACAATTTAGCCAAAAGAAATTGGACGCATACTCCGGCTTGCTCGCTCTATCAGGGAGCGAATGAAACCTGCCAACATCTTTTTTCAAGCTGCAGTTTCACCGTCTCAGTTTGGACCACGCTTAAATCTTGGAGTGACATAGACTTCGTGGTGCCGGGAGAGAGCGGGAAACCGCTGGACGAATGGTGGGTAAGCACAAGATTGCGTTGCCGGACAAGCAACAGAGAAAACTTCGACCCTTTTTTTATGCTCATAACCTGATAAGTGTGAAAAGAAAGAAATGCTAGAGTTTTCAATCAAGCGGCCAAAACATTGCTGCAGCTTGCCAATGAAATTAACAAGGAGATCGGAGTTTAGAGGGCAGCGAGAATTTTTCGGTGGCAATAGCTCTAAGCAGATAGTGAGACAGAGGCCTTAGGGCTCCTCTGTTCCCCCAATCCTCTCCCATGTTTTCTCTCCTTTGTTTTCAGTTTTTCGCTTTAGCCTGAACCAGGTTCTTGCCACGGATTAGGACGACTTTTCTCGAGTCGGTGTAAAGCTTTAACAATTCCTTCAAACCTTAATAAAACCAGGACGGTCAAGTTTGGCCGGCCCAGCAAAAAATATACCTGTGTTATTAGGATTTTAAAACCAATGATAGAAAACATACTATGATGAAAAAATATCCTAATTTTTTTTTAAAAAAATTAAGTTTTAAAATTTAAATTATAATTACGGCCGATAAGCTAACAAAGCTCTCAACTTCGACTGATGTACTGATCATCGATTCCGACCATGCTAACAGCGATCTATTCTCTTCGTTTTTTATTAAAAAACTATCTCTGTTTTAAAATACAACAAATTTTACTGAACGTATTTATTTAGGAGAACATATCCGGTAAAAACAAGTGTTAAAAATCAGTGGTGTAGCCAGAATTTATAGCTATGATTCTAAAATTTTTTTAGCCATGATAAACTTAACATGTCATTACATAAGGATATAAATTACAAAATACAATTAAAAAGGACATATACAGTTCGTAAAATAAATTAATCTAACTTATAAATTAGTCTAACTTTTAATATGCATGGGCTTCGGTTGGATCGAGCGCAGGACGGTTCACGACGCACAGAGACCACTGTGTACCTTCACCCCTGTTAAAAACTCGTAAAAATCCACCAACGATAGGTATAGATATAAAATACATTCTCATTAAATCTCAAATTTAAACTCAACTTTGTTTTAAGTAACAAAACACACACTATTTACCCGACTATTTACTCGAAATTTGTTATTTTTGTTTTTCTCAAATAAAGTTAAATTTGGACTTAACATTTGGTGAGAATATATTTCATATATATATCTATCTCTATAAATATTTTTATATATTTTTATAAATTTATAAAACTTTTAAACATAATTTTTACAAGTTTCTAATATTTAACTTGTTTTTTTATATTTCTTCGGATGTATAACTAAAAGTTAACACTTATCTATGTTTATAATTAAAAGTTGTTATATTCTAAGTTTGCATGAATCGGAGTTAAAATAACTTTGTACGTACGTCCAAAGTATGTGTTAGAAGATATCATTGAAGTAGATTGGAAAGATAATAAAACAATATGAGCCATTAATTAAGTATTAATTATTTTAAACTTAAAAATAAATTAATATAAAATTTTAAAATAATTTTACTATAGAGAATTTTTATTAAAAATACTCTAATTTAATATTTCGGAAAGCCCTGCGCGAGGATAAGAGGACTCGAACGGTGCCTAAAACACTGAGCTCGTTGATGTGGCGCTAACAATCGCCCCAACGTGTCAGTAAAATGCATAAATGGCCGGCCACCCCCCATGGTAGCAGCCTCGCACTCGCAGACTCGCAGTGGCAAAGGCTGACCGACACGGCAGCTCATCGGCCTCATCCCATCCATCACCACGCGGGTCACGCGGGTGACGTCGTCCCCACTCTCCAATCAACAATCCTTCCCTCCCTTCCTCCCTCCGCTCCGTTCTCCCGCAACGTAGCGCCTGCCTCTGCAGCCGCGATCGCCGTCGTCGCCGCCTCCTCCTCCCCCTCCCCCCCTGCAATGCCCCGCTCGTGACCCATGCCCTCGAACGCGATCCCGTCCCCGCTTCTGCGAGCGTGTCCCCCGGCACCCGCGGCGGCGTCGACCGGGAGGAGGGCCCCGCCGCGTGTGAGCGCGCGCGTGGTGGCGGCATTGGGCGGAGGCGGCCCGGCCGGGAGAGGGATGGAGCAGCAGCACCACACAGGGGACGGCTCCCGCAGCCCAGGTTCGTCGTCGTCTGTCTCCTCCTCCTCCTTCCAGCTCGGTGGTTAGTTGGCCGTGTGTCGGCGTCTCGATGGGTCACACACCCACGCGTCCAGAATCTCCCGAGGGGAATAGCTGTTAGATAATGCGTCCTTTCGTCCCGCTCCTATCCGCTGCTTGGATGCTGCTTCTGTTAGTGACATCCACAAATTTAGTGATCACGACTTTTTGGTGGGAACAAATACGTGCGGGAACAGAATTGAACAAATGGGACACTTGACCGTGATGTGTTTGGACATATGGTTTTTATACCTGATGCTCTTTTTTTTGTCCTTTTTGCTGTGTATGGGGCCTTGGGTGGTGAATTGCTCATTGAAGTTTGTTGGAATACTCTATTTTGGCACAATGTTGAATGTTTTTTTTTGACGAATCTGAGAACATATTGGATGTTTTTGCTACATGGTGGAGTAGTGGGAGTTTTTTTTAACCATCATATAGGTCTGAATCTTCTACTATATTGGGAGTAGTTTATTTACAGACTAAGTTGGTGAACGGGCAATTTCATGATGTTGGTGATGTTTTCAAATAAACCTTGAACGTAAGTACACAACTTGCGAACCCTCTTACGAAGTTATGGTAAAGAGAAAACGCATACTTGTCTGGTTGATGGATGATATGATTAGTAACAAGAGGAGAATGTTATGAGAAAATCATAGTAGTACTTTTCAGTGTTCTTTTGGCAGCATTGAGAACTGTAGAATTCACGTGTTATTCAATCAGAGTAGATATTACCTTTTGCATATCCAGTAATGTGAAGGAAAAAGTGGCAAAGATAATATCTCCCCTATATTTATGTAGATTATCCTTTTTCATGTTGTTTGTAGTTGTACTGTGTACAAATTGGGAACGTATCCAATGCACACAAGCTTTCCGCGTATATACCATGTACACCAACTAACAAATTTCACCAAAAAATCTAAAAAAAATTGTATATGTAATTTCAATAGCATTAAACTTATATGTAAAGTCTTAATTTCAAATTCATTATATTTTACCTGTAACAAAAAATACAAAAATTCCAACAGTTTTAAGGGTATAAATCGGTCAGAATTTTGTCTTTTTTGTTGCTCCTTCCACAGAATGAATTTGAAGGTGAGACTTTACACATAGATGTAATACTACTAAAAGTATATTTATAAATTTTTCTAGATTTTTTGATGAAGTTGTTTGTTGGTGTGCACGGTGGGTACACAAGAAAACTTGTGTGCATAGGATATGTTCCCGTGCAAATGGGTTTGTTCAACAACAGGAACAGAGTTGCCCTAAGCCACTAACCATATCTTGGTTCTCATTGTCAGTTAAAGAGAAGCCTCTAGTGTCAACCATTGGGAAATCAACCAATATACTGTGGCACAATTGCCCAATTGGACAATCTGAGAGGCAGAACTTGTTGGGGCAAAAAGGATGCGTCATTTGGATCACAGGACTCAGCAGCTCAGGTTGTTTTCAGTTCATTACTGCCTTGATTTACAGCCTGGTCCTTTTTTTACTTGATCAAGTTTAATAGTGATTGCTTTTTTACTTTGTAAAATATGTCTTTTGGCTACTCTTTTTTCGATAACTCCACTTGATTTGTTAGCTTTGTGCTAGAAAAATATGATTTTATCATTTAATTGGAATGTTTACTCTTGATCAATATGTAGCATCAGATAACATAACTGGTCGTGATTAACCACATAAAGGTCGAAATGAACGTCCATCATTATAGATCCATATGATGATTGGTAGTTGAGTCAATACTCAATATGCTCAAATTTAGTTCAGTAGATGCTCTGTAGGTAGCTGACATCTAGTTGATCATGGATCACACATAATGTAATTTTCTCCATTTAGACAATAATTTATCACATATTCGCATGCTTAGTTACCACCTTCATCCACGTTCAAAGTATGAACGTATGAGCCTGAGGCACATTTCAGTTCATTTGAAGTATCATGTACCAGAGCTAAGGATCTCTTGATTCTCCAGTAGCTGCGAAATTATCTGATATACAGGGAAGTTATCATGAGGATCTTATCACCTTTTCATATTTCAGGGAAAAGCACTCTTGCATGTGCACTAAGTCGGGAGTTGCATTGCAGCGGCCACCTTGCTTATGTCCTTGATGGTGACAACCTAAGGCATGGCCTAAATCGAGATCTAAGCTTCAAGGCAGAAGACCGTGCAGAAAATATACGAAGAGTTGGTAAGTTCTAAAAAATAACAGGTCCCTTTGTTAGAAATGGTTCCACTACAACTAACATTCTTATGCAGGAGAAGTGGCAAAGCTATTTGCAGATGCTGGTATCATATGCATTGCTAGTTTGATATCTCCATACAGGAGAGAGCGCGACGCGTGCCGTGCGCTGCTTCCAGGGTCTAGATTTATTGAAGTATGCTTCTCTTATGTTTCTTTTATCATCTTGTTACTGTTAAGCATCTAACAGAAACAAGCGTTGTAGGTATTTATGGATTTGCCACTAGAAATTTGTGAAGCTCGTGATTCTAAAGGTCTATACAAGCTTGCACGCTCTGGAAAGATTAAAGGTACAGGATGCCTTTTGAGTTATTGTGGGACAATTAACTTTTATGTGTGATTCATTCAGTATACTCAAAAGAGCTTACGGATTGAATGTGTGAAGGTATTTTTATTTTAAATTTTCCTTCTGACAAACAGGCTTCACTGGAATTGATGATCCATATGAATCACCATTGAATAGTGAGGTGAGCTTGCGGATCATGCCTTGCATTCATACTAGGCCACACCTTACCATTCCATACGGACTACAGTAAATTAAAAGTGAAAGAGTACTCACTACTGAAAAGGTGGTTTACTGCCGAGTGCCGACTATCATCATTCTGCTGTTAGCTATAACTATTTACATTGTATGCTCCTGCCGTAGAAATATAGAACATGGACATTTATTCATTTCTAGTCCTTCCTAGTGTTTATATGTGTATATATCTATCACTGTTAGATCCAGTAATCTCGTTCACTGAAGAATTGGCAATATGTAACCAAAAAGTAGTGTTATCATATATTAATGCACATATTGTAGCTTGCTTTAATAGATGACATGAGCAAAAAAAATTTAATTTTGATCTAAGATTTGTGATGGCATACACAATTCTGATTTCTCTGCTTTGGCTAGTTTGATTAAAGCTGGATAAAAACAACTAAACAAGTGTCTGAGTTTCTTATTAATTCTTATTTTTTGAATCTGAGATACATGTTGCCAAACATAAATGAATCTGAATTCTGATTTGATCGTTTACTTTAGACAAAAGGAACTAGGGTCATCATTAATCTATTACATTGAATGCCATTACCCCCAAGTAAAATGCAAAGTTATCTGCTCGTTGAACATAACTGAATAGATTCTTTTTTGGCCTTCCACAGATAGTAATTAAGATGGTAGACGGGGAATGCCCTTCACCCAAAGCAATGGCCCAGCATGTTCTGTGCTACCTTGAAGAGAACGGATATTTGCAAGCTTAGCATATATTTGTGAAGATTGATTTGATTCCTGAGTGTCCTCTACTCGTGGACACTAGTGTGATCTATTTGATCCAGAATAAGATGCATCAATATGCAAGCAACACATGTGGCCTATCATCATAGGTTACTCGCTCTTGTGTACTTGTGTACTGTTCTAGCATAGCTGTAATTTGTTGACTCCGCATGCACATTCCGGATAAAAATGTGTGAGATGTATTTATTCTTAGTAATGTATAATTTGATACTGGGCCCCAATTATTTTGAATAAATTGTGCAGTTTAAGCTCATTGTTCCCTTCAAGTTATCGTTTCAAAGACCTTCCAGATGCTGATCAACGATTGTTTAAACTTCCGAGGGAAACAAATTTGTGCGCAGTTTCCTTCAAGTTATCGTTTCAAAGACCTTCCAGATGCTGATCGACGATCGTATGGGAACATAGTAAATGGAAATCATTTTTTACACCAAAATGGTAGCCAGGGTCTCAGTGACTGTCATATTCATAAGATATTTCGAGCATTTGGTTATCTTCTTTTGATCTTGCTTTTTGATCTTGCTCCTGCTGTTTTTCAAGTGTACAAACTCTGTCTGATATGAATTATCATGAACTCTAGTTGCAATCATGAGCATCAAAGCAGTGAGAGCACTCACAGTCTCAGACAACGAGCCGCAAAGCAGTCAGGAAATGAACGTCTCACATCAGGTGCCAATGTAGCCGACCAGCATCTGATCATGGTTTGACCGGGCTTAGAGAGCTGTTGCATTCATTGGACAGTGTATGATCACTAGCCAAGTTGCAATGCCTTTCTTTGCTTATCCCAGTGATTTAGTGACTTAGTGGGCTCCCCATTCAGCCACAGTGACTTCGGATTCTCTCTGAAGTCTGATTGTCTGAAGTCTTGGGCATACATTCTCTGAATTTATGGGGTTCTAACCACCTTTTCTTCTATTAGGAAGAAAATTTGAACCGGTGGGAAAAAATATGTTTCAGTGACTAGTGATCAAGGGTTGGGGCAGAAATCACATTACACCAAGTCCAGCCCAAAGTACCTAACTAGCAGAAACAAACAAGCAAACCATTCTAACTCTTTTCTTTCCTTTGAATTCTACTTCCTCTTATGTTGGTATACACCAATGGCAGTACATATAACGTAGGTGACGGTGGTAACTGCAGAAACATATCTAGCGGCTGTGATTAAACAAGGCAGGAAATATCAAGTCAACTAAGGAGCTAGCTCTGGAGCTGTGTCCTACGCCATTGATCACTGCCTGCCATACGTCTAAGTCAAAGTAGCAAACCAAAAACGAATTAATAAAAGGACAAAAAGAAAGAGAGAAACAAAGAACGATTCAAACCAATTGACCTAACGTTTTACGTTAAATCCGCACTAACAGTCGAGTAATTAAAGCATGCGCGCACGTGACCATGTTCATCCAGCAGAAGAAATTTTTGGCGGGCCAATCGCAAATCACGCCAAATGTTAGGTAAAATTTTGTGAGAGATTACATTACTCACAACGGAATTCAATGCAGAATACGTAGTTATCGTCCGTGGACGAGACAGTTAATCCTGCAAGGTCACTGTTTCTAATCAATCCGATGGGTCATCTATATTATTCCAATTTCCAAATTAGGTCTGGCCAGGTTCATCTTTCCGAATGAGCGCCGGGTCCCAAGGTCCCGATCCCCCATGAATAAAAATTTTACCAAATTTTGATCAAGTTTTGATCGAATTTGAATTTCCAAAAACTATTCGAAATTTCACTCAAAATCTACTTTTATCCCGCACCAAAACTTCAAAATTTCACGGTTTTATCGGATTTTGTCAAAAAAAAACGTTAACCTTAGGTCTGGCAAACCAGGTAAAAGGTTCACGGCCTGACGGTCGAATCCAAGCTTGTCGAGTTCTTCGACTTACACCTCGAGTCGGTCGGACTCAACTAGACTTCGACTTAAGCACTACTACACGTAGATTTTCTTTTTTTGTAAACTGCTTCCCTCCGTTCAACGCAACAACGCCTGTACCGAACTTAACGGCAGGTCTGGGCTGCAGACGAGGAACGAATTCGTGGCCACGAATCCCATTAGCAGTCAGGCAGCCTCAGAAGCCACCAATAGCTCACCGCCACGTGTAGTCTCCCTTACGTGCGCGGCGTGTGCAACCAATCAACCATTTCAGCGACTCACGCGTGCATTCGTCCAAGATTTCGCAACGGCACGGGCGCGCCCGCCCGCACGAACACGATACGGAAAAAGAGAGAGAGAGAGAGAGCAAAACTAATCCGATCGCGAAAAGCCTCCACGGCACAACGGCGAGAAAATCCTCTTCTTTTTTTCGCGTGTTTCGTGGAGCAGACATGCATGTGAAGTGTGAACTGCGCGTACGGGTTGCGAGCTTGGGATTTGCATATTGGCAGGGAGAGATGAGAGGCGTCGGAGTGAAGTGAAGCAGAGGAGATTATTGGGCGATCGATGCGGCGGCGTGCGCTGCCGGATCGGGGATGGGGGGAGGGGGACGTCGCTGTTGCGTTGACAAATGCAGGTATCCATGCGCGCGTCATGGCACGATCTGCAGGATGATTTTGGCGATCTCTCTCGGTCTCTTCAGGCGCGGTTCGTACGGTGATACTGATATGGACGTTGGAGGCTGAACATACCACACTGCCCCGCCGTTCGGGGTCTCGGACAATGTACTCTGTTTTGATGTTCCCCCTGTTCGCTCAACTGAACTTTCGTTTCAAAATATAAAATATAAAGGTTTTTGATAGATAATACACATTTTATTAAGAAGTTTTAGGTGTTGTTTGAGTCTCTGGACTAAAAATTTTAGTCTCATCCTGTTTGGTTGCAGGAACTAAAAGGGACTAAAGCTCATTAATTATACTGTACAAAGACTATATTATCCCTATTCATTTGCATCTCATTCGCGCTACGGGAGAGAGAAGGGCATTCATAGGAAAATAAAGTTTTAGTCCCAATTAGTACCTCCAAGAGGGACTAATGAACTAATGGTATTTTAGTCCCTTTTAGTCCCTCCTGTTTGGGAGTTTAGGGACTAAAATGGAGAGACTAATGCTTTTAGTCCCTCAACCAAACAGGCCCTTATTCTACTACTTACTAATATATGTCCCATTTAACCAAATATCTTATATTCTAGACAAAAAAATATAATATAAAAGTACGTAATCTCAACATATTCTAAAAGATATACTAGTAGCCACTATAAAAAACATTTTTGCACACCCCTATTTTATCATGGGCGAGGAAAAAACATTCTTTTATAAAATCATTTAGGTGTTGTTTGATAACTACGAGCGAAAGTTCATTTTCGTAAGTGAACCTTTACATAAGTCAACCTATAAAAATAAATTTATTTTTGTAAGTGGACCACCCATCTACGAAACCAGTCACTCCTCATCTTATCTACTCTCTCTCCACTCCTCAACTCACACTACTCTACTCATTTACTCTCTCTCCCTCTCTCTTACTCTCTCCATCGCTTCTTATCCTCTCTCACTCCGCAGGCTGGCGAAGGCATGCAAAGAGGTCAGGATTATGGTGAAGACAGCGGCGCGCGAGGAGGTTGGCGGAGGAGACGCCTCTATGGCAACAACGACGTGCGTCCACAGCGGAGTTGCCTCCTCGAGGAGTCTCTGCTGTCTCAGGAGCAGTTGGCCGCACGGCGGAGTTGCCTCCTCGAGGAGTCTCTGCTGTCTCAGGAGCAGTTGGCCCTCCTCATGGATCTGGCGGTGACGGCCTTCTCCCACGCGAATCTCACGCCACCGGCCTTCTTCCTCACGGATCAGGCGGCGGCGACCTTCTTCCTCGCGGATTCAGCGACAACGATCTTGGGAGGGGTGGATCCGTCACCGTCGACCTTCCTGGCAGATCCCGTGACGACAACGATGACGACAAAGCCGTGCAACGGTGGATCCGATGGCCTAGCCTCGGGAGAGATGGATCCGTCGTTAGGGTTACTGATGCCGGCGGCATATGCCGTGTCGCCCTCGGCGGCACGGCGAATTTCACCGAAATTCGTGGCCGACTGCAATGAACAATAACAAATTTGAATTTGAACGATTTTGTGCGTACGCGAAAACCGCACGAAAACCACGCAAAAACCACGAAAACCGCCCAAAAACACGCGAAAACCACGAAAACCGCGAAAACCGTAATTTAAATTTGAACCAAATCGAAATCCGCGTCGTGTCACGGATTTCGCGAAACCGCGCCATATACCGCGATTTTCGCGACAAACATCACAAAATTTATATTTTTTTATTATATATATATATATTTTATGTTAAAATGAATTTTTCAAATTTTTTGAATTTCTACGAAATTTATTAAACGAAACCGCGGAGATGCCGTGCCGCACCCCACGAAACGAATTTCGCGAAAGCCGGGCTGGCTTTCGTGGCATCGGCAACCCTGTCCGTTGTCGCTAGCCTTGAGAGCGGCGGGGTCTCGACGACAACAACGGCAACAGTGAACTGCATCGACAACAGTGGCTAGGATGGATTTGAGCTAGGGTTTCAACCTTTTGATTTTCTTTTTTGTGATTTTCGTTCTTACAGGGCGGCGGCATAACTGACCACATACAAAAATCGCTTCGCATGCGGTTGTGTTGTCCGTATTAAAAAAATATAGATTTTTACGTATAATTGGAGATAAACGGTTATGCTGTCTTTCTGAAAAATCTCTAACCATTTTTTTAAAAATACTTTCTGTAGTAGTGAGCTATAGAAAATGAAAAATTTTCAAAATTTGCACCGTTTCAAATGTGTGGCACTGAATTTGCCGCGGGAATCTCTCCCAGAAAGCTATCGTGTATGTGCATACGGCTTCTTATCATCATTTATTTATTAGCTAAAGTTTGTTCACGGAACGCAAGAAGGCTTAATCAACCAGATCGACTCGGTGATTGGAGCTAGCTGAACTAATCTCGGAACGCAAAGGGTTATTTATCAACCAGATCGGCTATGTGGCAACTGGCACCGTGGCACGTAGCTGAGGCCTTGGGCCAGACGTACGTTGCAGCTGCCCCCACGGAACACCAACGTCGGCGAGAGCCAGCCACTTCGCTCGGCGCGCGGCCGCGCGTCATACCCCTCGTGGCCTCGTCCTCGTCTCGTGGCATCGCGTGC
The DNA here is from genome assembly GCA_019925245.2 of Oryza australiensis. NCBI lineage: Eukaryota > Viridiplantae > Streptophyta > Magnoliopsida > Poales > Poaceae > Oryza > Oryza australiensis. The sequence continues at coordinate 7,567,769 of JAIFGZ020000116.1, read as the reverse complement.
CACCCGACGGGAGCTTGCATGATGAGCTTTGCGCCCATCGGCAACCGTTGCGAACAGGCTAGCCGGTCACGACCCGGCCGTTTGTTAACCACCGGGAGCCCTCTTGCCTCGAGTTGTGGGAGAAGTCCATTTACAGCACATATGCCGTCGGATTTCCCCTGTGAAAAGGCTCCGTTCGAGATGAAGGGATGGGCTGAGGCTTATCACTTGCACGCAAAAAGAGATGTATGATTAGAATATAACTGCAACGGACGCTATTTTATTTTATTATAATTATTTTAAAACTAAAGTTTTATGTAATTTTAATTTATATTTTTTTTTTCACCTGAGACATATTTTAGCATTAAAACTGTGGTTTAATTTTATAAAGATTTAGGGGTTTTTATAAAATAGATAGAACGAGGGCGGATTACGGGTTAATTTTATAAACACTCAATGGATTTTACGTAAAATAATCGGGCGGACAAAAATTTTGGGTGGAAACACTACTTGCTTTATAGATAGTTATAGATTAGTTGAATATTAATCTATAACTTCTATAATAACTATCTATAAAGCAAGTAGTATTTTCATCAAAATTTTCGTCCGTATGACTATTTTACAGAAAACTTGTTGAATGTTTATAAAATTAACCCACAGTCCATCTGGCTGTTTTGAAAAAATCTTTTGAGTATTTATAAAATAAATTCGTAGTTTTAATGCTGAAAAGAAAGAAAAAACTTGGATGAAAAAAACCTCTTTCTCGCTTAGTATTTCTAAATAGGAAAAGCATGCATTTAGCCTATGCTGTTTCTCTGTCATAGCCATATTATTACTCACTTTTCCCATACAGCATTTCACAAATCCACCATAAATCTTGCGGCATACACTTCAAGATCCCTGCCTTGATAAATATAAGTTTAGGTTTATAAGACACATGATTTACTCGCATAATGCTTGGTAAAATCCTTCGCTCCATCAAGGGAGAAGTGCATGAAAAGAACAGCACAAAAATATGAAGTAGATTTGGCCAAGCTATGTAGACTTTAATTTTAAAATAATTATAATAAAATAAAATGATGCTCGTTACAACGTACAGACATATTTACTAAGATTTTATTTGATTTTATAAATTTAAATAAAGTAAATTTTATTTTGGGTCGTATTTTGTTACTGATGTTTGTTTTACTTTACTTTACTTTGTATCACTGTTTAACTAATGTTTTACCTTTTTGAATCGGTTAATTTTATATTTTTTCACGTTGTACCGCCTGATTCTCTTCTCAAATACAAGATCTCTTGTATGTTAGCTCTTCTTACTCATCAATGAACTCTCACAACTATATATAAAATTAATTTTTTGCATATGATAAATTAGATGTAAATAAATAAAAGAGTTAGTGATTCAAAATACCACAAAGATAAAAATATATGGTTTAAAATAAAAACATTGATTAAAAGATGGTCTAAAGTGAAACATCAATAACCTAAAGTGATCTCAGAAAATGATGAAACATCAATAACCTAAAGTGATCTCAGAAAATGAATACTCTGGACCAATCCAACCCACTTATCTTTTACTGACATATAAGCCACACCATCTCATTCCTCAAAAAATAGAATAATTTTATCTCTTATGCCAAACACATGCTTTGGGATCATCTCATAAAAAACATGGATAATCATAACCCATCCAACCTCATTTCTAAATCAAAACACAATTTAACATTTTGGAAAACTTACTGACAATAAATGAGAAAGTAACTTTATAATGCATCCGATAGCCCATTATTTAGGTGCATATACACTTACGATGTAAAGAACCCCTCTTCTTCTGATGTGTTTTTTTCTTTGCAATTGATTTTCCAATTAAAATTACCCCTCGTTCAAACAAATTAATTAGGGAGTAGCTACGAGTATATTTATCACACCACATTTTCTAATAATAGTTAAACCGTTCTTATATTGTAACTTTTACACTTATTACGTAAATTTTAGAACTTGTACAATAATATTTACATTGTATTTTTCTCATAAATAATGTATATAAGAATATTAGGATTAAAAGTACTCCATCCAAAATAAAATATAACTTTTAGTATTTAATATTTATTCTAAAATATAACAATTGTTCATCTATATTCTCTTCTCAACCAATCATAATTTTATCCCATTTAATTTTCCATATACATTTTACTTTCAATCAATCATAACCTTTCTTTCACATATTTCCTTAATACATGTATCCAACTATAGTTTTTATATTATAAGATGGATGTAGTAATGTATTATCTGCTTGGAAGAGATATAAGAGAGATATAGAAGTATACACATAAAAGGGAGAAAAATTAAATATGAAAAAAGTGACCGAAATTAAGTAAAAAATGTTTCGTCATATTTTTTTAAACATGTTTAATTAGAGCGATGTTTTGATGCTCTCTGCTGATAATATTATACTACCGGTAAAACGATCTTTATCTATTAAAACTAAATCAGTAATTTATTAATACAATGATTAGAGGTAATTTTGTTATTTATGTTTTTTTCTGGCTAAATCGATACATGGTCATTCATTACGTTGGCATAGCTCATATTCCATCCAAAAAGTAAAAGAAAAATGATAACTATATCTTTTCATACTTATTTTTTATAATAATACATCTTCATATTTTTACTATCGTTAAAATAGATATGACCCATCGAGGCTCGTTTAATTAACTCTCCATGTTATTCGTTCCTCGTATACCGAGCGTTGAACCGAACACTACTAGCTTTGCACCAATCAAGTCGACCGCATGGGTTTGGCCTCGGTAGAGATAAGTGGAGTTAGATAGTAGACACACAGCGCACGTCCGTTGAACTCGATCGAGCCGCGGATGGTCAAAAAGGCAAGCGAACCGCCGAAGCGAGTCAGAGTGAGTTCGTAAGTGCGCAGCCACTGGCATGGCTCGCCCGCTCTCGCAGCCGCAGCGAAACTGCCGCGCCCGCCCGCCGGCCGTCGCACCCCGTATGCACGGCACGGCATGCCGCCGCTTGCGTCACCAATCCCATCGTGGTGAGGCCATCGAGTCATTTTCCGTTCCAACATAACCAACAAGCAACGCGAGACGCGAAGCGGGCGGGAGCATGTAGACACAGGCAGGCAAACAACCGTAATTCTCCCTGTCTCGTGCGCCTATAAATGTGGGAGCCCACGCAGACGCCGTGGCATGCACAGACGACGGTGCAGTTGGCGCGCCTAGCTTAGCTTACAACATCTCTCGCGCTCGCTGCGCACCTCTCTAGACTCTCTCCCTCTCTCGTGCGAAACATTGTGGGTTATTTTTTTCTTTCTCGCCAGGGGAGGAACAGGGGAGACAGGCCAGGCGCCGGCCGGGGTTCAGCCATGAGGAGGAGGGCAAGTGCTGTGCTCTTGTTGTTTGCGTGGCTCGTCGCCGGCGTGATGAATGGTACCAGATTCAAGGAGCTTTCATTTAGCTGTAGAGTGTAGCCTCTTTCTTTGCATGTTCTTGCATCTTGTTCCGAGGATAGTTAAAGAAGCTCTCGTTTCTTTCATTTCTCCAGCTGCTGCGGCGGCGGCTTCTGGCATGGCGCAACCGCTTGCTTACGACTACTCGTCAAGCTCTGAGGTATGCAACCTCTCTCTCTCTCTCTCTATCTCTATCTCTCTCTCTCGCCATTATCATCGTCAAATCCATGCATCATTGCACCAATGTGAGCATGGTCGTTCTTTGCGTCGCACTCCACAGCTCATGCGTCACGCAGAACCTCTGTTGCTCACAGAATTATTGGACCCCCACTGGAACATGGTACCAGCTGCTGTTGACTGCTGCTTGCACACAACCTCTGCTCCGACCAGTGCAACAAATTAAATTAAACAAATTAACACTACGATTTAGATTGTTTAGTTGCTTGCTTCCCTAGTTGGCTGAGCCAGCAGAGATCAGATTGCACTAATTCCATCGACCTGCCTTTCGATCATGCGCGCGTAGTATGTGCAGTTAACACCGGCCGTCGTTAGTTGGGCGCGCCGATTTGTTACTGACAAGTGACACAAGTGTGGGCGCGCTTTGCGGGCCATGCATACATATGCCGGAATTTTTTTTTTGTTCTTGTTGCATTGCCTTCGTGTGATCTTGCCGGCCTCACCCACTCACCAGTCACCATCGAGACCTTCTGCATGTTGGGTTCGCGTAGGCAGGCCTGACATGTTTAATGCTAACGTGAATGAAGCTACAACATAATTAGGAGCAAGAATATGACTGAATTTTAATTAACCATTGATCATCTGGTAGATGGTGGAAACAGGCCAAACAAGCATGAGGGAGCTGAAATCTTGCATGTTTCAGCTGCGAGATAACTCATTTAACAAAAGAAAAAAAACTGTGAGGAGACGTGAAGAAGGTAGCACACCAAGAACCGAAAGCCTCTTCAAAAGCCCTCCCAAAACCAAGCCAGTGGCAACAGAAGAAACCAAAAGTTAGCTCCTCGTACCCCGAACTTGGCGAACCTCACCACACACGTCCATCTATCGATCCAGCTCGATCGTTTCAACCCTTCACCGTCCAATCCAAACTTCCAAACCGGTCTTCTTGCGACTACTACTTCAATTCGAGCCTAACAAAACTCCCGTCTTTGAACTGTGCATGCTGCAGTTAGCCTAACTGAGAACCCATCGTGCAACGCGCCCGACACAATCACGCAAATCTTTGCTTGTTGTGAACACATCTTTTTTATTGGAAAGGATCGATCAGATTAGCAGCACCTAGCAGGATTAGCTCATGGTGGATCGGCGGTCAAAGCGTGCCGGAGTTGGGAGGGGTAGCTTTTTCCGGCGAACGGCGAGCAGGAGGGCGTGTGTACCCCATTGTCCGCCACACGCTGTATTGGGCAAATCATGCGCTTACTTAGCTTAAAGTCGCTGATGCTGATGCTAACTTTTCTCCTGGTACTTGATTAAGTTGGTTGTTGAAGATATATTGTATGTGTAGTCCTCTGTTCTGACTGTCTCGTCACCCTGCACAGTGAAACTGCCCGGCCAGGATAGGAAAGTCAAATGCTTCCAAACAAGTAGCTTTGTACTGTTCTCGAGTAATTAGCTTTCAAAACCATTGTCTTTTGTGATTTTTTTCTTCGGGTAGTCTTATGTTAGGTGCAGGGTTAGACATAGGTGCAGTCACTTGGAACTTTTGCAGGCAGGTCAAACATTTTTGTTGTAGTGATAGCTTCAGCTTGTGGTCAGAATTAGTTACCCAAGTGGAAGACCAAATATGTGTAGGTTCTGGCTTTGGCTTGGGTGATACCGTACCAAACAAAATCTGGCATGTCCATACCGTTCTCATGCTAGTTTGGTCGACGGTTATTACTACTAATATCTTGATAGGTAGTGCTAGCTCTGAAGTCGGAACCGTACATAACCTTTTGGTATTACCTTTTACTGTGATCTTGACAGGATCGGTTGGTAGTTTTGACGGTTATTTACTACGCTGCAAAGTGTAAACCACCACTGCTTCTGTTCATTTCTCTGAACTTTTTACATTTTCTTGTGCAAATGGTTGATGAACAGTGTGTTCTTTAATCTTGATTAATGTACAATTTTCCTTTATCACAGTGGACATATACTATTTTTTTTTTACCTTTGGTAAATTTTGTTGAGATGAACAATGATGCTATGGAACGTGAACGCAGTGTTTGCCTGAACCGATGGATGCCCACTACGGCGGCGGCATCATCCGCAACGGCGACTTCAGCGCGGGGCTCCAGGGCTGGTCGGCCTTCGGGTACGGCAGCCTCGCCGAGGGCTCCTCGCCGGCGGGGAACAGGTACGCCGTGGCGACGAACCGAACGCGGCCGTACCAGAGTGTCAGCCAGAAGGTGCTCCTCCAGAACGACACGCACTACACCCTGTCAGGTCCGTCCGGCGACAAGAACCACTGCGTCATGTTCTTCCTTCGCCGTGTTTCCGGAAGCTCATGGAAGCTCTGTGCTTGGTCTCGTGCAGCTTGGTTGCAGGTTAGTGATGGGATCGCCGACGTGAGAGCCGTGGTGAAGACGGCCGGCGGCGACTTCATCCACTCCGGCGGCGTCGAGGCGAGGTCCGGGTGCTGGTCCATCCTCAAGGGCGGGCTCACCGCCGCCGCCGCCGGGCCAGCAGAACTCTACTTCGAGGTAAACGAATCGATTGATCTCACTGCCATAGCAATCAATAATTCAAGATTACTCTGTTTCTGACGAGACGGAGATGTTGGTGTGATGCCATGCCAGAGCAACGCGACGGTGGACATATGGGTGGACAACGTGTCGCTGCAGCCGTTCTCGAGGGAGGAGTGGAGCGCGCACCACGACGCGGCCATCAAGAAGGCAAGGAAGAAGACGGTGCGGCTCCAGGCGAGGGACGCCGCCGGCAACCCGGTCCCCGGCGCGCGGATGCACATCGAGCACATCCGCAACGGCTTCCCGCTGGGGTCGGCGATGAGCAAGGAGATCCTGACCAACCCGGGTTACCAGCGGTGGTTCACGTCGCGGTTCACGGTGACCACGTTCGAGAACGAGATGAAGTGGTACAGCACGGAGGCGATCCCGGGGCGGGAGGACTACTCGGTGCCAGACGCGATGCTCCGGTTCGCCAAGAACCACGGCATCGCGGTGCGCGGGCACAACATCTTCTGGGACGACCCCAGCACGCAGATGGGGTGGGTGAAGGCGCTCTCCGGCGAGCAGCTCCGCCGCGCCACGGCGAAGCGGATCAAGTCGGTGATGTCGCGGTACGCCGGGCAGGTGATCGCGTGGGACGTGGTGAACGAGAACCTCCACTTCGACTTCTTCGAGGGCCGGTTCGGGTGGGAGGCATCGGCAGCGTTCTACCGCAAGGCGCACCAGATGGACGGCGGCGCGCTCATGTCCATGAACGAGTTCAACACGCTGGAGCAGCCGGGCGACCTGACGGTGCTTCCCGGCAAGTACCTCCGGAAGCTGTGGCAGATCAAGGCGTTCCCGGGGAACGGCAACGCCGCCAGAATGGGCATCGGCCTCGAGGGCCACTTCAGCGCACAGCCCAACATCCCCTACATCCGCGCCGCGCTCGACACCATGGCGCAGGCCAACGCGCCCATCTGGCTCACCGAGATCGACGTCGCGCCGGGGCCCGACCAGGCGCGCCACCTCGAGCAGATCCTCCGGGAGGTGTACGCCCACCCAGCCGTCCACGGCATCATCCTATGGACGGCGTGGCACCCGCAGGGATGCTATGTCATGTGCCTCACTGACAACAACTTCAAGAACCTCCCCGCCGGCGACGTCGTCGACAAGCTCATCTGGGAGTGGAAGACGCGCTCCCACGTCGGCGTGGCCGACGCCGACGGCTACTACGAGACGGAGCTGTTCCACGGGGAGTACAAGGTCACCGTCACCCACCCGGCGGCGAACTCCACCGTCGCGCAGAGCCTCAGCGTCGACAGGGAGTCCGACAACGAGTTCACCATACACGTCTAGCTATTAGCTCGATTTATTTCTAGGAAGATGTATACGTATCCATGTGTATGATTGTTGTGATTTGTCAGTGTGTGATTCATAGGCGCCCATGGATTGATTTATCATTCCTGGAGAGGCGATTGATCATCAGATGTTCATATTGAAAGGAAGAAGAAATTCCATTTGTTCTTCTTTATATACATACTACTCTGACTCTCTGAGGCTACCCTGCATGTTCTTGTTCTTGTTTCCCATCATCGTATAGAAACGAGAAATGCTAAATGGAGTTTAGGCTCATCCTAAAACTTGATTTTTGAACCCTAGCAGTGTCAATGGAGCATCAAGTACAAAGCAGAACCACTGGTTTAGGGTGCAGCTAAAGCTAGGGAAATCAATGGTAATCCTCTAAACTGAATGCCTTTTTAAGGCACTAAACACTGTGGATTAATTACCTCCCTACATGTAAAACTGTCTTCCTCCTATTTATAGATCGTTGGTCTCCGATGTTCTCTCGTCCAATAGTTATATAAGCAGAACTGTAAATATTATGACACCGATCAAATTGTAGTTAGTGACAGAGAAATATGAAGGTTTACACTGGGAAGTTGGCCTTTTTCTTGGCTATTATCCTCTTCGAAGGTTAGGTGCCTTTCAAATAGATAGCTTCCATTTGCATTTCCCTTTCAATTGTAAACAATATGAATGTGTTACTGTTTAAATTACTGTTCTATTGAAATCTATATCAATTGTCGTTAACAAAGAATTAGCACTTGGTTCTGAATGCCATGTGACTAGAAACATGTTTCAGACTTCCAGCCGTTTCAGTTTCAGAGAACTTCAGTTAGCATTTAAATTTTTTGCCGTTGTCAAATCGGTGTATGCCTGCGTATATGTTCAAGATCAAGATGCTAATGCCTCAACGCCTCTCTTGTTAACGCATATGCAGGATGCTTGATCAGATCTGAACGTGTTCCATATGACTACTCGGCAAACATTGAGGCAAGCTGCACATAATATTCTTCTCTTTGCATGGATAAGCTTCTACGTCCTCAACTATATACACTATGATGTGCAACGAGAAAGGACGAAATTGATCCTTGAAATGCAAATTGCATATATATGATGTAGTGCGTGAAGGAGCCGGAGAAGCCTCTGTACGGCGGCGGCATCCTGAAGGAGACCGAGGCCAAGGCGTCGGCCGGCGGCAAGAAGCTCCTGTCGGAGAAGAGCAAGAGCTCCACCCCGGTGAAGGGCTCCGTCCTAAAGGTCGAGCTCAAGAAGGACCACCACTACGCCTTCTCCGGTAACGTCCGCCGGCGCCGACTCCTCGATCAGTCTCCTCCTAGATCGATGATCTCTTTCACTCTCCTTGTGATCGTCGTGCGCATGCAGCATGGCTGCAGCTCTCCAAGGGGGCCGGCGACATCAGGGCCGTGCTGGTGACCCCCGACGGCAAGTTCAACACCGCCGGCATGATCGCGGCGCAGTCCGGCTGCTGGACCATGCTCAAGGGCGGCGCCACCTCCTACGCCGCCGGCAAGGGCGACATCTTCTTCGAGGTTGCCAGCCACGCGACGACATGAATGCATAGTGTACCCATGTCACAGCTATTTAAGTGAGATAGATGAATGAACAGTACCGTGTGTGTGCATGCAGACCAACGTGACCGCGGAGGTGATGGCTGAAGGCATGGCTCTGCAGCCCTTCAGCTTCGACGAATGGAAGGACCATCACACGGAGTCCATCAAGAAGGTGAATGATGAACTGGATTTATCATATCGTTGGTAGATAATCAAAGAGCTGGAGAAGTAACATTGATGGTGGGATTGACATTGACAGGAGAGGATGAAGAAGGTGAAGATCACGGTGGAGGGCGCCGACGGCAAGCCGCTAGCAGAGGCGGACGTGAAGCTGGAGCGGGTGGCGAAGGGGTTCCCGCTGGGGAACGCAATGACCAAGGAGATCCTGGACATGCCGGAGTACGAGAAGTGGTTCGCGTCGCGGTTCCAGTACGCGACGCTGGAGAACGAGATGAAGTGGTACAGCACGGAGTTCCACCAGAACCATGAGGACTACAACGTGGCGGACAAGATGGTGGAGCTCGCCGAGAAGCACAATATCACGCTACGTGGCCACAACGTGTTCTGGGACGACCAGAACGAGCAGATGGACTGGGTGGAGAAGCTGGGCGTGCCGCAGCTCAAGGAGGCCATGGCGAAGCGGCTCAAAAACATCGTCACCCGCTACGCCGGCAAGGTCATCCACTGGGACGTCGTCAACGAGAACCTCCATTTCAACTTCTTCGAGGGAAAGCTCGGCAAGGACGCGTCAGCGGAGATCTTCAAGGACGTGGCCAAGCTCGACAGCAAACCCATCCTCTTCATGAACGAGTTCAACACCATCGAGCAGCCCAACGATCCGGCGCCGCTGCCGACCAAGTACCTGGCCAAGCTCAAGCAGATTCGTGAGTACCCCGGCAATGACGACCTCAAGTACGGCATCGGCCTCGAGAGCCACTTCGCCACGCCAAACATCCCCTACATGCGTGGCTCGATCGACACGCTGGCGCAGGCCAAGGTGCCCATCTGGCTCACCGAGGTGGACGTCGCGTCTTGCGACAAGCAGGTGGAGTACCTGGAGGAGGTGATGCGCGAGGGGTTCGCGCACCCGGCCGTCAAGGGCATCGTGCTCTGGGCAGCGTGGCACGCCAAGGGATGCTACGCGATGTGCCTCACCGACAACAACTTCAAGAACCTCCCCGTCGGCGACGCCATCGACAAGCTCCTCGACGAGTGGAAGGCCGGCCACACCGGCAAGACCGACTCCAAGGGCGTCCTCGAGGCGGAGATCTTCCACGGCGAGTACAGTGCCAACGTCAAGCACAAGAAGCTCAAGGACACCTGCGTGCAGGTCGTCGACCTCGACTCCAAGGCAGAGGCCAAAATCGTGCTCTCCTAGACAGTGGTGAACACAGAACAAAAAATTACGAGGATCCAGTACGTACTGCTCCTTTCATCTTAAATTGATCATCCTCCATTCTTTCTAAATTGATCATCATCCAAGTGGTCTATTCATTTATCCACGTAAAAGTAAATTACATCATTGTATCTGTTCGTTTATCTTCTATCTGTGCAGAGTAAATGTCATTGTTGCATGTCTCGCATGCATTCAATCGATGAGATTTAATTTCGAAAGTGATGATGTTTTTTTTTGTTTTGGTCTTGGTGTCATTTGTAAATATGATGATCAAATTGAGAAAAAGAGAGTAATTGCATTATTAACTGATATATAATAAATAATCTACCCGGCCTCCTATACCCGGGGATGTTGTACGTAGGAGCGCCATTGCCCCTAGGCTTGCTGACCACTGGATCAGCAGTCGTTTCCTTTGTCACAATATTGCTATTTTTTCTAGTTCTAGGCTAATTGCATTGTCACTTCATTTCCTTCCAGTTTTTTTACTGATTCTAGTAACTTTTTTGGTATTTCTTTTGATACGTAGATACAGTGCTTACATTTAATTTGTAAGGACTCTGTAATGAGAGAATTTAATCAGCACAGTACATAGTTCTCATAAAAAAATTCCTTGTCTACCATCCTTTAACAAGGGAAAAAAAGGCCGCCTGCTTCCGTTTTAGTTTCCCCAAGAAATTGTAATTTCTTGCTGTTTTGCATATGTAAACATTTTTAAAACATTTTGGGGATAACTGAATGCATGCACTAACAGTACAAGATAGTGTGTAGCACGGACGGACTACCATTCTATTATCTTATCACAAAAACACTACCATCGGTGTAAAGAATAGAAAACAGAGGTGTAACAAATACTAATACTACTCATCATTGTAAGTTCTGATCGGGGTTATCGGTAACTGCAAGTACGATCAAGGCATTCTGTATGCAGAACTCAAATATCCAAATCGTCATCTGGGTCTTCATCGGAGTCAGGTTGCTCATCATCAGAATCACGAATGTAATGAATTTCACCCTTTGGAGCTGCAGATTTTCGAAATTTTACTTCATCCAGGAGAGCGGATGCAGTTAAATTGCTATCTCGTTGAGCCTCTAGGAGAGATCTCCGGCCGTCGTATATATGGATAGGCTCACCCTTTCCTGAGATTGGGGTGTTAAAAGAATTTAGTTGCAGATATATCATCCATGTAGCTCATGGGTCAGAATGCAGCTGACAAGGAGACTTCTCCATCTAAATTAATCATCATATAATGTTTGTGCACCAAGATCAAGGACAATTTAAACCGCATCGATCCAGATGTCATGCACAATATGCACACATTCTCCCACAATACATGGATCGATCAAAACACAATGCACAATTACACCCTTAGCATGCACACATTCTCTCGTGATGCATTAATTGTACCGATGAAATCAGTGTCCATGCGGTTATATCATGATCAATTTGAGAAATTTTGATTTTCATTATATGATGATCAATTTGGGAAGGAGGGAGTAACTTCCAGAAAGGTAAGTACCTTGATGTTCAAAAGGAAGAACAACATTTGCCTTGTCACTGCGCTCCTTCTCTGACAGCTCAAGATTGAACTGAACCTGTTAAATCCACATGTTGCAACACACTGAATGTTGAGAAGACTGGATTAAGTGGTGGTGAAGACAGAAGAGTATTTTAACTTGAGGAAGAAATATATAGCCCAACCTTAGGCAACAGACTTTGGTTCACTTCTGTACTTACAGAAGGAGCAGAAACAAATCTAACATCATTTCCCTCACCATGTAACTCCTCGTACTGAAAATGTAGGGATAATATTTATCAGTCTACACTCTTCATGACGTGAAATTCAGAATGATTTGAACATAAGTCAACCAAGAACCTTACAAGGTGCTTGACCCGTCCATTCCGCCGTTTTAGGCGTAAATAAAACTTTGCTTTAGAATAATTTTCCTCCAGGAAAGAAATGTTCCCTTGAATTTCTTCCTCATGAACAGAAGCAACCATAGCTGGCTCTAATGAAGCAACCATGGTAGAGAGACATTCAAAAGCTCGGGAAAATTTGGGTTCATGGAGATTTGAATGTATTAGCCAAAACATTGATGATATTTGATCTGCAATGTGAGAACACAAATTTATACTTCAAGGATCAGGTGAATAACGACACATCATTGTTGCGTACAAGCACAACATCATTAATACAAATGATTGGCATTGAGTTCCAACTTCCAACTGCCATGAAGGTGATACACAATAGAAGGAAAGAAAGTAAAATACCATCGCTTCGAAGATTACTGATGAAGCTTGAAATTGATGACACTGAAGCACGCCTTAACATAGAACTAATCTGAAATATCATACATGATCTTGCTGTTAACATTAACAAAAGCTAAAATAGTATCATGAGAGTGAAAGTAACTTCAAAATTAAAGTAAAGATGATTTTGTTTCAAAGAGTAATCAATGCAACTTATCATATGGTAAGACACAAATGGTGGAAAGCTTGTGACTTGTGTGTGAAATATTGGTGTTATACAGATGGGGAGAAAAGTGAGATCATGCTTTGGCTTTCAGATACCATCCAAATGTACTGAAATGACAGCTTGCTGAACAATAGCTACAATGCAATGCAAAAAACACTAAACTTTGTTTCTGGAAAAGTGAAAGCATAACTTTATTTGCCAGATCTAAGCAAGACAGTCCAATAAACATTTTTTTTGTTGTTGAGATGGAACATTTCTAATCCAGTTAGGGCTGGGCATTCGGTTTAAACCTAGGGTTCGGTTCGGTTCGGCTCGGTTAAGCATAGTTCGGTTTTCTAAAGAACAAGAACCGATCGGTTCTCTTCAAAATCAAAAACCACAGGGTTCGGTTTCGGTTTTTTAGTTCAGTCTCTTGGTAAAAATCGCCCCGACCCGTATTAATCTCTCATTCGGGAAGAAGGAAGAGAGGAAACATTACTGAGCTAGGCAGTTTATTCCTGAAGTTACTAGTAAGTTGCCATCAGAAGGGAAATCAAATCGTTTATCTCACCGCATTTAGGCCACAACTGCCTATGAACTGCTCAAAGCCCTTGCGCAATAATCCCAGCATCACTTGGCAACTCAAAAAATTGTTTTGACCTCACAGCCTCACCCAACAATACAAAAATCCCAACCTTACGAAGCAGAACTCGAGAAGAAACTCAAATACAAGTTCACAACTCGACAGATCCAAGGGAGAAACGAGCTGCTGCCATCAGAGAGGAGGAGGACTGACCAACAACCATCTAGAAGGGAAAATACACAATTTTAATCTCATCGCATCAGGCAGAAAAAGCCATGAGTTGCTCAAACCGCACCGACCTGAATCAATCTCTCATTTGGGAAGAAGGAAGAGAGGAGGAGGACTGACCAACAATGACGTCGGAGGAAGAGGAACAACGGGTGACGCCGACGCGGCCGAACCGGGGTGGCCCCCCGCTGCCGCCGTCTCCTAGCCCGCGGCGCGGAGGGGGCTGGGCGAGGGCGGCGCGGAGGGAGGGGAGGCGAGGCCGCTGCCTAGCTGGGGCGGCGAGGAGGGAGGGGGCCGAGGCAGCACAGAGGATGGAGGCGAACGGCGCGACGGCTATGGGGGAACCGAGGGAGGAGGCGAGGAGGGGTTTAGACGAGGCGGAGGCGGCGTGGCGCGTTGCGGAGGAGGCGGATGACGGCGCGCGACGCGGCTTAGCGCTAGGGTTTCTTCTCTTCTCTGCCGTGCCGCCAGACTGCCGCTCTCGATTGGATAGGGGATTCGAGGGAAAACAACTGCGCTTAGGAGGGAAGATATGGCCGACCGGCATCCACATCGGTTTTTTCGGTAGTTCAGTTTTCATACATCTAGAACCGAACCCGCACCGAACTATTCGGTTTCTACAAGACCATGAACCAAACCCGAAACCGAAAACAGAAAAACCACAAACCTCGGTTCGGCTCGGTGCGGTTCGTTTTTTTTTTTTTGGTTTTCGGTTCAAATCTGCCCAGCCCTAAATCCAGTAGCTCAAGATTTAATAAACTCACCAGCCACATCAACCAAATCAGAACAGGTTGACAACAGTTGATACAGCATTATAAGAGGAACATGTCTAGAACAATTATGCTTTGGCATAATTGCAACATATGGGGCAAAATTTTATTGATGGGAGATCCAAATCCCAAGTAAACTCCAGGAGATAGAGATGTCTCATCTCTCCAAGAAGGTACTTACTGAGTCAAGAGCAATTGAAAAATAGATTTTGCCTTCTCCTGCAAACCCTGGTATTCATAGCAACAGCATAAGCTTTAAGATCACAAAGAAAGATAAGTAGCTAGTCAAAAAGCTTCTACCTCTTCCAAGATCAATAGTGGAGCACATCAATTTATCAAGATCCTTCACATTTCTGAAAGTTGTGACATTCTCTTTGTTCGCTGAGCAGAGATCTGCACCACTCTCTTGTTGCTGCTGACTTCTAATCTTCTGCTTCCATCCAATTGGGTCTGAATAGCAATCCAATATCCGTACACTGTTGGAACAATGTAAAAAGATTCTAAAACTTACTGAGCACTCAGCACTCATGTAGATTCTACCATCAATAAGCTATGTTGACAATATGAGTGAATACATTTGGCTCAAGGATTTCAATACAGGTGGCTGTGAGTGTGAGCAACTTAGCCTATTTAAATTTTAGATTTGCCAAAGAGGTCGCACTAGCATTTTGGAAATTACTTACATAGTGTGTCAGTCATTATTAAGAAATTTCTTCAGATACGCAAAGCTCCGGTTTTGCAGTTAAGATCAAAATTGTTAAGTGGCAGTTCTGTTCAAATCGTAAGCCCTAAATTGTTAAGATCATAATTGTTAAGCTGTGTGAGATCATACCATCGATTCAAAGCATTTGGATCAAGGCCGCGGCGCCGCATGAAGTCGAGATACACCTCCGGGCTCCGATCGAACGCCACGATCACCAGTCCCCTGCGCCACAACAAGTCGCAACCGAGTCAACTCACGTCATTGCCCATACCAGCCCGAGCTAAAGTGGAAATCACCGAAGAGGCCATGAAAAAAACCTGGCCTGCGCCTTCCCCGCGGCGGTGTGGGAAGCGACGGCGGCCGCGAGGTGGAGCATGGCGCGGGCGGCGAGCGGGCCGCACTGGAGAGTATTCACCACGGCCAGCGCCGGAGCGTGCTCCCCGTCGAGGCGGCCGTCCCGGAGGCACCTCACCGCCGCCTCCGCCATCGGAAAAACCTCGACGGCGACGGCAACGGCGGCGGCGGTCGCGCTACCACGGCTTAAACCCTAGCGCGAAGCGAAGGGAGCCGTTTTTGCACAAGAGCCCCTCCACTTTGCGCCTCCTCGCGGAACAGCCGCCCCTCCAGCTCGGACTTCTCCGAGCTCCGAGAAGCCAGGAGCAGCGTGGGGCGCACCTGTCAGAGATACACGGAGAGTCGGAGACCCTTCCCCCGCCCCGCCGCCCCGCGTCGGGCTCGAATATACAGTAACCGTCTCGTTTAGTAGTTTGACTAGTCCTCTCTCCGGGAGAAATTTTTCTCTGGCCGCCTCGCCGTTGCGCTGCTCGTATCTTTCGCGGCGGCCGGCGGCGGAGGAGAAGAATAGGAGGAGGAGGGGGGAGATGAAGGCGTGCGCGAGGGTGGCGGGGGAGAGGCTCCCCCTGGTCGGTTCTCCCGCCAGGCAACCTCTGGCTCGGAGGTATCCCCACTTCGTTACTCAGGAGTTACTAGAAATATGTAGCTTCGCTTGTTCAAACATCTTTTATTATGTGTGAAAAAAAGGCCAAAATTTGCACTTCTCATGCTAATAATTGTTATTCTAGAATCTTGACATTGTTTCATCCACGGAGCTGAGCTACTCTTTGGTTACTTCGCCCAAACTACTTGTGTTTGTACTCTTTGTTTTTTTATCCAATTCATTCAAGAGGAGATTGTGTTTGTACATTTAATTGGATTATCATTTAATACTTTTTTGTGGGATAATCCCCGCGAATTATCTTCTAATACTGACGGTAAGAAGTGCGTATCTAGGATGTTTTTATGATTGAATTTGCTATCATCAGAGTACTGCACATTGCTACTTACTGCAAATTATATCTGCACATAAGATTCTGTATTTTTCTTCACCAAATTGGGGCTTTCTTGGTTTGCTTAGGACTATGGTACAATAGTAATAAGGAACTTGGGGGTATACACAAGTTCCATCCTTAGTTCTCCCAAAATTTTTATATCTATGTTATTGCAATTGAGTGATGCTCTCAATTTGACATGGTTGCTGGAGACTTGATGCCACAGAATCTTTTTCAGCACACTTGTTAATTGCTATGTAAATTTTATATTGTTTATGGAAATCTCTTCTGGCATACGGGAGAACTATGTATTTCTTTGGTTAAAATGTTTCATTCACATTACTGCACTGACACATTTGTTTTGCTCAGTTTTGTTAAGGTCAGCAGATTATCATCTCAACATGAGACGAAGTCTCTGGTGTCCTGCTCAATAAGGGTGTCAGATGACAAGACACGGCGAATAGAAGCCACAGCAGAACACATCCTTCCAGCAACAAATGATCATGTCATGAAAGCAATTGACTCAATTAACGGGGGGCAAGTGATTGCAGTGCCCACCGATACAATTTATGGCTTTGCTTGTGATGCATGGTTAGTTTTCTAGAAGTACATTTTGCGCCAAGAATTTTAATCTGCTCATTTGCTTTGTTGTCCTATTGTTCTCATGTTAACTCCAATTTAGCACCTTCTTCAATGATGTGACTAGATGTCTAACAAGGTCAACCCCCTCAAAAGAAACTTTGATCAGTAAATCCAGATTCTAGTTATGACGAGTTTGTGTGCTCATATCTAAATTAGTCATGTACCAAAAACATTCATAAACAATTCAGTAACCTTCATTAGTTACTGTTGAACCTCACTTTCATTTAGATTTGCAAGCAACATTTCGTGACTTTGTTCATTTTAAGCTAGGGCTTACTTTTTGGAGATTCTCTGACTGGTTGGCTGCATTCATCCATTGGTTATTTTTTAAATGGGTCTCTCAATATTCATGACAGCTCTGCAGAAGCAGTTAATCGTATATATGAGATCAAAGGACGCGTACAGACACGGCCTCTTGCAATCTGTGTTGCTGATGTCCCAGACATATCACGGTTTGCTGTTGTGGATCACCTACCCCATGGCCTGCTTGATAGTCTACTTCCTGGGCCTGTCACAGTTGTTTTAAAACGAGGTGTGGATACCAGCCTATGCTTCAAAACTTTTATCTTGCATCTTTCTTAACCAGCATAATGTGTTGAATAAAACTCTTCATTCATTTACATTTAGGTAACAACAGTATATTGGAGAGATCTCTTAATCCTAGTCTGGAAAGCATTGGAGTTCGTGTGCCAGATTTTGATTTCATTCGAGCCATTTCCCGTGGCGCTGGAAGTGCGCTTGCACTTACAAGCGCCAACTTAAGCGGGCGGCCTAGTAGTGTCAACGTCAAAGATTTTGAGGATCTGTGGCCACACTGTTCATATGTCTTTGATGGTGGAATCCTCCCTTCTGGGCGTGCTGGTTCAACAATTGTGGACCTAATAACACCAGGAGTCTACAAGATATTGAGAGATGGAAGGTAAGGGCAATAATAGTGATGCCAGTTATTCAAATTTTCGTTTTGAATCTCTCAGAAAATCGAGAGATGGATCTGTTTTTCTTTACACAATGTACTGATGGATGTTTTGCACCAAATTCAAATACGCAGTTCAAGGCAGGAAACGACAGCAGTGCTCGGCAAGTTTGGCTTTGTTGAAGCTTCGTGACAACGTGTTGACCTGATAAAGATGGTATCATCAAACACTAGTTCCTTTGTTACCCATCTGGCTTCTTGCTTAGTTAGGTGCTGTACCAGAGTATAGGCTGTTGTTTATGCTTTTCTTTTTCATATTCGAAATCAGAAGGTTTTGGTTTCCTGTTTCGATGTCAATGCCATTACAGTATCACGTGAACTTCGATTGCTACGCTACAGTTCATTCTGATAAGGTACATTACACTGGCATGCCTATGCAGGCTAAAAGAAATATTGATTTCAATGTATTTTATACAAAATCACTAGATTATCTCTAGTATATATTTTGGGTGATGTCATGTCTCCCCTAGAATAAGAGAGTTAGTTGTGGTGTGTGGGTTGAATGTGACATGGCAACTCAGTTTGGAAGTTTGGGTGTGCTGTGCCTTTTGTTTTGTCCGTGTTCTGCTCGTGATTTCGCTTGTTTGCTTCCGGATGACATCATTTTTCTAATTTTTTTATATAATCATGATTCAATTTGACAGACAGAATAGTAAACTCTTTCGTGATTTAATGTAACAGAAGTCAGAATCATGACCGGAGATGATGTCATCTCAGGAGAAAAATAATCATAGGCTAATGTCCATGGGAAAAGGATCGGCCGTCCAACACTACAGCAAACTTGCTGAAATCTTTCAGTGAGAAAGAAAGAATAACTGGAAATGAGAACAAGAGACTCCAAAAGTTTAGCATAAAAATTGAGTATATTTTTTCCCTTTGTGTAGTTCCCTTTCAATTTAAGCTGCATTTTTTCAGAGTAAAATTGGTACATGAATCATGAATGGCTAATATGATACTATTAGGCTAAGCTGCAGAATTTCGACTACACATCTTGATTTTAGGAGATACAGCTAACGGGCATGAATGACCAGTATGATCATTTCCAAAGCCCTGAATGAAATCTATAGAACACTTTGGCTAGCTGTCTAGCTGATGAGTGATGAGCTAGCTAGACCTGGATGAAATAGTGGCTCCCTGAGCCTAGCTCAACCTTGACGCTCTGCGACACCGAGGTGTTGAGCGACGGGTGAGTGACGGTGACCTTGTACTCGCCGTGCGCGAGCTCCGCCTGGAAGAAGCCCTCGGCGTCCGTCGTGCCTGCGCGCGGCGCGGTGCTCCACTCGGTGATGAGCCGGTCGACGACGTCGCCCTGCGGCAGGTTGTTGAACTCGTTGTCGGTGAGGCACATGACGTAGCAGCCCTGCGGCCGCCACGCGGCCCACAGGATGACGCCCTGCACCGCCGGGTGGGCGTACGCCTCCCGGAGGATCTCCTCCAGGTAGTACGCCTGCGACGCGCCTCCGGCGACGTCGACCTCGGTGAGCCACACGGGGACGCCGGCCTGTGCCAGGGTGTCGAGGGCGGCGCGCATGTAGGGGATGTTGACCGGCGCGGTGAAGTGGCCTTCGAGGCCGATGGCCATGCCGGCGCCGTTCTGCGGGTACCCGCTGGTGATCTGCTTCAGCCGCTGCACGTACCTCGCCGGCAGCGCCGCCATGTCGCCCGGCTGCTCCAGCGTGTTGTACTCGTTCATGAACATGAGCGTCGAGCCGGAGTCCAGCATCCGCGCCGCGGCGTAGAACGCCGTGGACGCGTCCCACCCGAAGCGCCGCTCGAAGAAGGAGAAGTGCAGGTTCTCGTTCACCACGTCCCATGCGATGAGCTTGCCGGCGTACCTTGCCACCACCGACCGGATCCGCCGCGACGCCGCCGCCAGCAGCTGCGGGTAGGGGAGCGCCTGCACCCACCGCGGCTGCTGGTTCGGGTCGTCCCAGAACACGTTGTGCCCGCGCACGGCGATGCCGTGCTGCTGGGCGAACTCCAGCATCGCGTCCGGCACCGAGTAGTCCTCCCTCCCCGGCGCCGGCTCCGTGCTGTACCACTTCATCTCGTTCTCGAACGTGGTCACGGTGAACCGGGACGCGAACCACGACTGGTACGACGGATTCCTTAGTATCTCACTGCTCATGGCGGCGCCGAGCGGGAAGCCGTTGCGGACGGTCTCCAGCGACACGGCGGCGCCCGGCAGCGGGTTCCCCGCGGCGTCCGTCGCCTGGAGCCTCACCGTCTTCCTCCTCGCGGTGCCGGCGGACACGTCGCGGTGGGTGCTCCACTCCTCCT
Organism: Oryza australiensis; assembly: GCA_019925245.2. Lineage (NCBI taxonomy): Eukaryota > Viridiplantae > Streptophyta > Magnoliopsida > Poales > Poaceae > Oryza > Oryza australiensis. The sequence goes on along the minus strand of JAIFGZ020000116.1, from coordinate 7,547,384 downwards.
TGGTGAACGGCTTCAGCGACACGCTGTCCACCCATATGTCCGCCGTCGCGTTGCTCTGCACGCACGCGCGCGCGTGTCACGTTCGCATGCAGTTGCAATAATCAACTCGTCGTGAAGTGACCAATGAAGCTTAGTTAGTTACCTCGAAGTAGATCTCGGCGCGGCCGCCGGAGACGGTGGTAAGGCCGCCCTTGAGCATGGACCAGCAGCCGGACTTGGCGGCGACGCCGCCGGCGTGTATGAAGTCACCGGCGGTCTTGACGACCACCCGCACGTCGGCGACTCCGCTGCTCACCTGCAACCACGCTGCACCGTACCGCACGTACGTACATCTCAGTCCCAAATTGCACTTGGAAAACCACAAAAGTGAGACGTGACGACTACACATGCACACGTTCTGGACCACCAAACCTGAGAGGGTGTAGTGCGTGTCGTTCTGGAGGAGCACCTTCTGGCTGACGCTCTGGTACGGCCGCGTCCGGTTCGTCGCCACGGCGTACCTGTTCCCCGCTGGCGACGAGCCCTCGGCGAGGCTGCCGTACCCGAAGGCCGACCAGCCATGGAGGCCGGCGCTGAAGTCGGCGTTGCGGACGACGCCGCCGCCGTACTGAGGCTCCGGCGGCTCAGGCAAGCACTGCACGCACAGACGCCATAATTATTAATTATTAACTCTATAAATTCGTCTAAGCACGCATGAAGTCATGCTGCTCTCATCTCGGCGACATAGAGATGCTTTGCTTGCTCTATAGACACACCTGAAGTATACCTAAACGTGACCATCAAACTAATGACGGTAAGAAAATAAAAATGATGAAGAAGAATGGAACAAAGAGAAAAAAATATACATATAACTACATATATATGAGTCGAAAACCAAATAATGATAAATGATAAATGATGTGTGTATTTTGTTTGGAGCTAGCTTACATGGCACGCTGCGCCAGCCGCCGCCGCTATCGTGCATGGTACTGAAAAGCATATAGCGGACGTACGGGCAAATTAAGAAAGAAATTCCATGCTAACTCGCACCGGAAACGCATTGCGTGAGGCCGATAATCGTAATTATAATCATATCGTGCCGCCTCCCGCCCGTGATATAGCTATGTCATCCCGATCGAGCTAACTTTTAATTGTTAATCGCGAGATTAATTGCTCTCTAATCTAAGCAGCAAAATAATTTCTGTGGACGCCTTAGGCCGGCCAATGATATACATGCATTCGTCGATAGCAGGTGAGAAACTATTTTAAACTTTTGGGGACATCCTCTCATCATTTTTATGTTATACAAATAATTATAATTTTTAAAAAAACCAAGATAGATTAATATATGATAAATTTTTTACAATAGAAAAATAGTTTTGACTGCGAACATACATTAACTTGTCGTGGTTTAATTTGTTTTTTCGTTGAAATTTATAGAAGTTGAATTTTAATTTGCATACTTGTAGAATAATTTATCACATATTAATCTATTTTATTGATTTTTAAAATTTATAACCATTTAAATGACATGTAAACAATGAAAGAACATTGTCGCTTTTAGAATCCACTTTCAGATTAAGTACTAGTTTACTACGACTAACAGTGTTTACAAATCATAGTAGAGAACGACTTGCCTCGATGCTTGATGAGTAGTCGTAATGAAAAGATTTCACCATGCAGCAACCTGCAGACAAAATTCAGAATTAGCTTAATTTATATATCTCAGTTACGATTTAGTACAATTTTTCAGCAGAGTACAGTTATATATAAAGGTCTAAAGACTTAAATGATATATGAAAACCTCTCTACTCGGTGACTTGATACTGCACTTGCAAGCTAAACATGGTAAAAAAAATAGTTGAAGAGCTTGGTATTATTACCTTCCAAAAGAGTAATCCATGCAAGCAAGGAAAACAGTTTCCCCATCGGATCAACCTTCATCGTCTCCCAGGACACTGCAGGGTAAGCATCATTGCATCAACAACACAATTACACCACAACTTCTTAAACAATCCTAGGCATGCAATTCATGACAAAATAATTGAACTGCCGAAAACAACGGCAAAATGCAAAGCAACAGAGCAAGCTAGCTTAGGTCAGGTCTTGGTGCATCATGTGAGCATCTTAATTGAACTTATTACATTAGCAGCACATTACCCTGCAGAATCAAACCAAACCAGCACTCTTGATTAGCTATAGCTTGCTAGCTCTCAGTAGTTAGCAGAAGTAGCTAGCTAGGTCGAGGAGACGAAGAGACCATGCATCTGCTTCTTCCTACGTTGGACTGAAATGATCTTAGCGTGGCCCTGCCATTTATATAGGAACGAGGAGGTGAAGGCCAACTGAGGTGGTAGTAGGATATCCGTTGCATTTGCTTGTTTCTTGTGCTCACCGGCTTGCTGGCTTGCTGCATGCCTGCACGGGAGGGAGACGCGAGCGAGATTGCCAAGCAAGCGTGGAAGAGAGGGTCTTGACTCGGCGATCGCCCACACAAGACACTTGCCGTTTCATATCATATACTACTACTAGTACTAGTATATTGGTTATTGCTACTGCTGCCTAGCTACGGAGTTGGGAAACTATTCTAAACTCATGCATGCAAGCTAGACGTCCGGCCCTGCAGCCTGCTGGTGCTTTGGTATTTGGTTTTTGTATATGGTCATGGCCTGCAGCTGCGCTGCACACTTGCTGTTATGAGATTTTGGCTTGTTGTTATTAATCCAGAGCTCCGGATTCTGGTCTCTGAACTAGTTTAACGATCACATGAGGGGACTGTATCGATCATCTGCTGGAAGCCTACAGTGCATAGTGCTTTTGATCACGAGGGAATTTCTAGCGGTTGTAGTTTTTTTTAAAAAAACAATAGCTTTCAATTAGTCTAAAATTTTTTTAACGAAAAATAACATGATTGTGTATTTTCATTAAATAAATCAGGAGTAAAAACAACCATAAGAAAAAAATATGTAGTCTACATCCTATTACTCTAGAATTTTAATCTTTGTAGGTATCAAATCTAGAAAATATTTTCCATATTCGTCCCAACTACTTCTTAAAATCTCGAGGTTTCAAATATGGGCTGATAGAATCTCGAGGTTCTAAATATGGGCTATGCCCTTGACTCTTGACTGGATATAGGATAATAGGAAATTATGCTTGTGTTGGCAACAGGTTGAGAGTGAGTAGGAGTATGTGCCATCCATGGCTGTGTGTGTACACAAAAGTCGAAGTTGAGACCCACAAGCTTTCCTTGCCTGTGCACGGGGTAAACCTAAACCAACCGCCCAAAATATTTGCAATCGAATGTTCTAGCGATTGATGGATCTCGTCGATCGTCTTGTGAATCTCTGGGTCAGTTTCAGCTGGGCGCTCGGTTTTAACTTATACGGCTTGGTTTTCTCTGATGCTTGCCGGACTCCCAGGCTGATCAGCTCGTGATTCAGCATCGAAATGCTTGGGCGTACAAAAGGCCAAAACCTCCTAGTGAGTTGGTAGGAGATGGCACCAATGGAGAAATGAAGGGCCCAAGCATGTTGCTATCATGATATCATATTATCATCCATCGTGTTGCCGTTCCTTGAGCGAAAAAAAGGAGTGTAATTCCCTCTCCCATTTGTTGCCGTTTCAGCATTCTTTACTTGGGTAAACATATATACTTGACGTGATGTTTCATTTCTTAATCGGAGTAAGAAAGCGTACTCACAGTAGACTTCCCTTTCAGTGTTATTTTTTATGCTAGTGGTTAAAATATAATCTGGTTCATGCGGATGAGATTCAAAATCGATGTCGTATACTGCCGCGGATGAGATTCAAAATTGATGTTGTATATTACAAACTGGTCATACCGCCAAAGGATAATCCACTGTGCGTATGCAACAGACATGCACGCAAAGTTTGTAAATTGCTAACACCAATCATACTTGGACAGGTCATTCAAAGAAAATTTTAAGAATGTGACCCACCATAAATGATAAATGGTTAAGGAAAAACAGTGGCATTGCAGATGGTTATCTTGTACCGACAACAAAAATTATACGCAAGTTAGAATTCGCTCCTGGTACGTACAAACATGTTCATGTATAATCTACCTCTTCATCCAATAATTAGTTAAGGGCTAGCAAGGAAGCACCATACCTAAGTGCAAATAGAAATAGTCCAAGTTTAGCAATGTAAACAGCACGATCTCTTCCCACAAGATAAACAAAATGGTCACCGCAGTTACCTCAAGGTGACAGCTCTTCGAAGTTCGTAGTTCACATCACCGGCATTGCTTCTCTCATCGACGAGAATAATGCAGGAAGTAACATTCCAAAAACAACAACAGAAAAAGAACACATGTACTTTTATAGTTCTATGTAGTACATAGCTTCACCCCAACTACAGTACCACACCAACTAGTCACTAGTTCACTCATAGACGAATTGAAATACGTGAACTTCTAGGGCAACCTCCATCAAAACAAAAATAAACATCTAAGACAACCGGCCATCAAGGCAAGACCAACAAAACATACATGAGGAATCTTCCCTCTGAGTCCCTTGCATGGGCCGCGCCTGACCAATAAAGCCCGCGATGGGATGGAGACGGCAGTGTCCCTATGCCTGGCTTCTTTCTTCAAATGGAACAGAAGAAGAAGAAAGTTTAAATGATCTTCCAATGGAACAAATTATTCATCCTCATTTAGGCACGATTCGTTAAAAATAAATGATACTTCTATTAAATATGAGCACTTTAGTAGTTAGAACTAGGTCATTCCCCACCAAGACTAGTATAAAGGGGGATTCTTTTGATGCTGATAACAATGAAAATTTCTTCTAAGCAACAAGATCCGATACCTGATCATATGGTTGCATACCAAATTTTGTGTGGTGGAGACAAAACAGTACTAACCAATAGGCCGGGCACCTATAGGCTAAATACTTACTCGTCTCATATGTCTTGTAAAACATCATAACTTCTTCATTCCATGTTACAATGTTCCAAACGTTCTATCAGAAGCGAGGCAACAACGTCCTACAATCAACAGTTATTAGAAACTGATTGTTACAATTTTAAGCCTTCAAAGTGAAAAGAAACTCAAATTTAAATAGTAGAATAATTGTTTTCAGTAGAACCAGGAAACTTTAAGGAATAAATTTTGCACTCAGACCAAACTAACATAAAATGGTAAAAGGCACTAAAGGGAATAGGTAGAGTAGTGGACAAAGTTTTTAGGTACCTAAGTGAATATATTATGTGTGGAGTTTTCTTCCCTTTAAAAGCATCAAATGAGAGTGTTTTCCCCAACACTGTTCATACAAGAGGTTGCAGTGAAGACTAGAATTTTTGTGCTCAATGTCAATTTAAGCTATAAATTTCTAAGAGCAGGGTTCAATTTTTAAGAAACTTTAGTGTTAATAAAGGACATTTAATCCTCAGTGAACCCGGCAAAAGATGGGAACAGCTTGCCTTGACAGTTGACTCTATTGAAATAAGCACAAAAGAAGGGGGAAAGTACCTGAGCTTCAGGGCTGTCCTGTAGCATTATGAATAACACGTCCAGGAGCTCCAGAGGCGGCAACAAGTGAACTTTCATGGTTATCCTCATTCTCAGATGATTCTGAATGAATAAGATCCTGAGATGGTCCTGAATTAACATGACTGAGATATTCCTGAATGAATAAGATCCTGAGATGGTTCTGAATGAATAAGATATTGAGATGGCTCTGAATGAATAGGATATTGAGATGGCTCTGAATGAATAAGGCCCTTAGACGTTTCTGGGTGAACAAGATCGGGAAGTGCAGTGTCCTGGTAACTTGTCTTTAAGGTGGCTAGTTGAGAGACGTGTCTTAGAAATATCCAACTGAGCAACAAGAGATCTTCAGTCTTAGACAGTCAGAAGAGCAGTAGAGTACAAAACCTAAATGTCAAAGAAAATTACTAAAAGCACAAACAATCCAAATATATTTAAGTACAATGAAAAATATTGTTTGGACAACTTTAAAAAAACCAATTACATAACTTTTAACATTTCTCCAGGCATACTTCATATGTGGTGCGTATAGACATTCATTCTTGAAATTTATTGTTCTGAATTCAGATAAAGCATCACTAGTGGGAAATGATCATAAAAAAACTTTAAAACATATTTTAAATAAACACAATTGAACGGCAAAAAGGCACATCATTCTGCAACAATCTATAGTTTTTTTTTTACAAATAATAACAAAAAAAATCACACTGCGCCACAATAAGAATCTGTGGTTCATCACTTCATCAATAACCAATAGATGCAAATAACTATTTTTTTTCAACTGCAAAAGAAACTATAGTCCGCTGGATGTCATTATATAATGAGTAAACTTATCCTCACATGAAAGTCCAACTACCCAGTACATACTTTGTGAAAATTAACGCCCAACCATGTTCATGGAATCACACAAGCACATGTGACGGCTATGAAAACTTCCAAGAAGAAAAATTCCAAGAGTGGATGGGTCGATAGAATTTAATAGGTTATGGTCAAGAACTTGCACATAATTATATATATTTCTGTAGAAGCTCAACTATTTTACGTTGAAGGGAATTTAGAAGCTACACTATTTTACCTGGAGCAAAAAAAGGATTCAAATAGCTGCTGGAATTCTCTTTACATTTAACATAGCTTGCAGTGGAAAACTAAAAATGCATTTACTTTGTACTTGAAGTTACAAATATAAAGTTCTAATGGCGAAAAAAACCAAATGCATACCGACTTTCATTGTTGTCCATGATGCTTTCTGGTAGCCAAGCATTTGAGTTTCCTAGAGTTATGACTAAAGCCCTAATGATGTCGCATGCCCACATCCCAGGGCAGCAAAAATCTATAGTGTGGATTACCCAGCTGCATGGGTTTGCCTTTTCTGTCTCTTGATAAGCCCTTCCATAAAAGTTATATATGTTGAACTGTCAACAGACATCCCCTTTTGCATCATCTCATCCAAAACGGCTTTAGCTTCTTTCAATTGCCCACCAGTACATAGCCCATTTAGGCGTTCCGTGTATGTCTCCAGAGCATTGTCTTGTGCCTTTCCACTGGATTCTGCCTCAGGTTTACCCTCATGTTCCTTACCGACATCTTCTTCATCCACAGAAGGCGGCTTCAACAGAGGACAAGCAAAGCTTTGAGATAATTTTCCACTATCTACTAACTTATGTAGCATATTCTGTGCTTCTTCTGATCTTCCTGCTTCAGACAGTGCAGATAACACAACATTATAAGTAAATGCATCAGGCTGCAGTCCCTTGTCCTCCATGTCAGCAAAGAAGCACAAAGCAGTATCGACATCCCCATCTTTGCACATCGACTGAATTAGGGTATTATATGTGATAACATCAACCTTCTTCCCTTTCTCCACCCATGATTCAAAGAGTTTCAATGCTTTATCTAGCTTCCCATGCAGACAAAGGCCATTCATCAAAGTGTTGCAGGTAACAACATCTGGCTTGAAGGAATTCTCAACCATCTTGTTGTGGAACTGAAAGGCATTTTCTAGGTCCCCTTCCTTGCAGTATGCATGAATGATGATATTATGTGTGGTTTCATCAGGCACCAACCCCTTCTCCACGAGCTCATTTAATTTGTCAATTGCCTCTTTCAGCCTCCCCATCCTACAAAGCCCCTTGATTAACGTGTTGTAAGTTGAAATGCTTGGTATCAACTTCCTCTCAATCATCTCGTCCCACAGACGCAAAGCAGGCTCCGGATTATACTCCTTGAAGTAGGCAGCCATTACAGTGCCATAGCTGACTTCATTAGGCACGAAACCCCGCTGCGGGGGTGAATGCAAAAGCTCCTCAGCATCTTCATAACGCTTCATCTTGCATAGGTTATACAGCACGGTGTTAAGTGTGAAGGTGTCCATTTTGAGTCCCTTTCCCACCATCTCATCCATCAATATGAATGCTTTTGCGACATTGCCAGCCTTACAGTACGCATCAATCAATGTATTGTACGTGATTACATCTGGTGCCAACCCCTCCTCTGCTATCTTCTCCAGCTTCCCCAATGCCTCCTCCAATTTACCCTCCTTGCAAAGACCCTTCACAACAATGTTATGTGTGACCAAAGTCGGCTTCACCCCCTTGTCACGCATTTCCTCAAGCAGCCTCAATGCGTCTGATGAGCACCGCCACTTGAAGCAGGCGTCAACAAGCGTATTGTAAGTCACTACATCCGGCAACACGGTGCCGAACCGCTCCATATCATCCTTCAGCCGGAATGCCTCGTCCACCTTCCCCGCCTGACACAGCCCCGCGGCAAGCACATTGTACGTCCTCAGGTCAGGCTCGAACCCGTAGGCTGTCATGGACTCGACGACCTTGGTCGCCTGCTTAATCCACCCAAGCCTGGCATACGCCGACACGAGGGTATTGTACGTTGGCTGCGTGGGCGCGATCCCGTCCCTCTTCATCCTCGCCAGCAGTGCCCGGGCCTCGCCGAGCATGCCCTTCCGGCAATGCGCATTGAGGAGCGTGTTGTAGGTGACAGCATCGGGGGAGAGGCCAAAACCCTGCATGGTGGAGAGCGTGGCGAGGGCGTCGGCGAGGGTGCCCTTGGAGCAGTGCGTGTGGACGAGGAGGTTGAAGGTGTAGTGGTTGGGGTGGAGGCGGAGCGCGATGAGGGTACGGAATACATCGAGGGAGGCCTGCGGCGAGGTGGATGGACTGCGCGCTAGCGCGGAGAGGACGGCGTTGGCAGCCTGGAGGGAAGGGCGAACGCCACGGCGGCGGCGGAGTGAGTGGAGGAGCTGGGCGGCGAGGTGGGGGAGGCGGAGGCGGGCGTAGGCGGAGAGCGCGGCATCGGCGAGGGGGCTCGTGGGGAGGTGCACGAGGAGGTGGCGGTGGAGGTGGCGAAGCGGGTCGAGCGGGACGAAGGAGAGGAGGAGAGGGAGGAGGTGGCGGTAGGGGAGGACGGGGAGGAGCGGGACGAGGGAGGGGAGGCAGGAGGGCGGCGAGAGGTGGTGGCGGTAGGCGAGGAGCAGGTCCGGCGAGGCTAGGCCCGGGTGGGAGGCGGCGAGGGAGAGCACGCGCGGGTGGTGGGAGGCGGTGAGGCGAGGGAGGTAAGGGGCAAGGAGGTCGGGGATGGGCGGTGGCTCCGGCAGGAGGGACGCCGACAAGAGCGCTTCCGCCACGTCGGCGACGAGCGCGGAGTCGCAATCAGAGTCTGACGCCGCCGCCGCGGTGGCGGCGGTGGCGGACGGCGGGGTGTCCATGGCGGGGAGGCGGCGGCGGTGTGACGGCGCGGCAAGGTGAGGGAGGAGGGAAGCAGAGAAGTGCTGGGCAAGGGAGGGCTCCGCTTGGGCCGTGAGAAAAGAGGCCCAACAAACACTCGAGCAGTCACAAGCTGCAACCCCATGGGCTGAATTGGCCAGCCAGCCTCGTTGAAGCGCACAACTCGCCACTTTCTTGAATTTTTGGATTTTTAATTTTTTATTAAAAGATTTGCAAAAATAGTTTTGATTTTGAACTTTCGCAAAATTAGTCACCCACCGTCCTTCGGAAAGGTGTTTTTAAAAATCGTCCTTTCAAAGGGCGATTTTAGTGACATGGCAAACGGCCGTTGACCACCGTCTGTCGTGCGTGGGCAAATTACAAATTTGCCCACTTCTCACGCCTTTGTAAGGGCATTTTTATACTGTACATCACTGTTCATTGTAATGTGCATCACTGTTTATTGCATTGTTCATTGAACAGTAAAAAAACACCCTTACAAACAAGGCGAGAAGGAGGCAAATTGCAAATTTGCCCATGTGTGACAGACGATGACCAACGACCATTTTGCCACATCACTAAAATTGTCCTCTGGGAGGACGATTTTTAAAAAATGCCCTTCGGAGAGCGGTGGGCGACTAATTTTGAAAAAGTTCAAAATCAAAAATTATTTTTACAAATCTTTTAATAAAAAATTTAAAATCCCAAAATTCCCACTTTCTTCCGGTTCTAAACTTCAGATAGAACTTATGAGTTTGTTTGAACTTCTTATATTCATGTCCAAATAATGCATACGCTACTTTCATCTCACAAATCAAGATCCTGGAATGTTACAATCCAAATTTGTCTACAAAGAAGGCTGAAGGCTCATAGAGAGGATCAGAGCAATGCTGACATCCAGAACTGAATTCTCAGCTAGTGCAAAATCATCCATTAGCAATCTATGATCTATCCACTGTTCCCTTGTCATAGACAGAAAGTGAAAAAGGTCACTGCCGATGATGGCATCAAAGATTAGCACAGGTACCCCTACTGATATGATGGTGGCATCATCACTTAAGTTGCTCCCAAGCTTTTTCTTCCTGCGCAGGGAAAAGAACGAGGAGCAACTCAATGTATAGTCTTTGTAGCAGAGTCGTTCAAATATCAATCATATCCTAAGCCCACCAAACTACCAATGGAAGAACGTATTATATTACAGTATGCATTTTATGTTAAGTCTTACCTTCAGTTGTCTAGCAATTGAAGGAAGCCATTTCTCTCCCCTAGTCTTCTTCAGTTCCCGCACCCTTTCTTCTTCCCTCTTGGCCGCTGCCTTCACTGCAGCTTCTCTTGCTTCCAATCTAGCCAATGATCTTTCTGATGATTTCTTTGCGGAAACAAGTATGTCATTGCCATCAACAGCGACAGACTTAAGCATATGCCTGAACTGAAATCATGGTCGACGGAACAATAGTGGTATAAGTTAAACAAAAACTTCAAGCATGGTTATAACTATATAATGATAATGGCTATCCAACCTTCTTGGATTTCTCATCGATATCTGTTCCAGGCAGAATTCTTGGTCTCTTCAGTTGCACGTGGTATTTATCTGGAAATATACAGTTGAGTATGTTTTGATACAAGGGATCCTACCCAATAATATTGTTGAAAACGATATTCTTTTTCTTCGCCACTTACCCATGGTATCCATTCTGATGCCAGGTGGAGCTTTTTTAAATAATTTTATCCCTCCATCTGTGTCCATAGGGTCAGCCAAGTTCGAACAAGGAGTTTTGACTATTTCAAGGTTTCTCTCTAACATGTCATCCAACATGTTCCTTACCTGAAACAAACCATTTGGAACTTGAAAGATTACAACGCAGCATGAAATTTCACAACCATAAAAGGAAAAGAATGTGGCCATAGACACAACTGAACAAAGGGCAAATAGAAAATTAAGGTAGGAACAGTTCACCATAATGAAATGGTAACACTGTGGTGGTGTAGTTACAGATTTACAGCAACAAATCAATAACACTGTCACAGCATCTTGCAGTTTCTCCTAGGCTTGCCAGCTTGGATCAATTCAATTATGCATAAAAAAAACATGCAAGAGAGCAATTTATAACCGCATAGGATATATGAATAAAATCCACTAGCTTAACTCTCAAATGGACATGCATCGGTTTACTCAATACTCACCACAATAATTAGATGATGGTAACACTGTGGTGGTGTAGTTACAGATTTACAGCAACAAATCAATAACACTGTCACAGCATCTTGCAGTTTCTCACTAGGCTTGCCAGCTTGGATCAATTCAATTATGCATAAAAAAAACATGCAAGAGAGCAATTTATAACCGCATAGGATATATGAATAAAATCCACTAGCTTAACTCTCAAATGGACATGCATCGGTTGACTCAATACTCACCACAATAATTAGATGATGGTAACTGATGAGATAAAATTGACAGAGTATCTCAAATGTTTCTGAAGGCAAACCTTGCTCTTTCTTTGGTTTCTATAAAATTTTCCTCAATTGCTATCCTTTTATATTCTTATCAGTTGTCAAACATGCTTTGAGACTTATCATTCACAATGACACTACATGTGTCTTTTCATTGAGAATCTCCGTAGATGGAGAAGGATACCATTATACCAACAATAGGGAGTTATTGCTGTTAGAACTATGAAGGGAGTAATATAGGTAAATTGACGACTTATTTATGTGCTCATCATGGTAGTAACACTGCTAGGAAATTCATATGAAGTAGTGCGTTATCCCAAAGTATCCGAATCAACCATAGATTAGTTCATAGAACATATAATTGCGTGGGAGCAAAACTGATTGGAACATCATAGAACTGAATGTGTTAAGTTATTAACATATTATGTGCCTAACTACCTATATCCAGACTGCATATCTCTGAGCAATGCCATGAGCGACCCAATCGATTATGTCGTATACAAGAAAGTGAGGAACGGAAAGCAGCAGCAAACAAGAATAAATCACGAAATAACCTTGATCTGGTAAAGCTTAAGCCCAGGCGCTTGCGCCTTCCCCTCCTGCGGCGGCTGCTGCTCCACGCCGTGGCTGGCCTCGCCGCCGCTGCCAGAGGTGGTCTTCGCCGCGCCGTTGGACAGCGGCACGCCGAAACCCACTGCGGCGATGGATTCGATGGCCGCCTTCCAGGCGGCGTCCCCATCATCATCGCTGCTGCTGCTGCTGGCCCCGCTCGCCGTCGGCCTCCCGCCGCCGCCGCCGCCCATTTGCGCTGTCCCGAATCGACTCCATTGTGTTGCGTGCTATTGCGTTCGACATGGGCCGGTCATGGGCCATGGGCTTCACATATGGGCCGAGCCCCCGAAACTATTTCTAGACCGACCTAGTGAGGCGGCGGCTTGAGCCGTATTCCAACAGGGAGCCGACTGCCGAGCCGAGCCGCTGGCGAATCGGCGGCTTCTTCCTTCTCTCTCCCCGACCCCGACCAATCCGACCCAAACACTCCTCGCCGACCGCCGTCAAATCTCCCATCTCTAGCAGAAGCAGGAGCACCACCACTACCGGTTGTAGGCGCGATCTTGTAGGCTCAGCGGAGATGGGGAAGAAGCAGCACAGCAAGGACCGGATGTTCATAACGCGGACGGAGTGGGCGACGGAGTGGGGCGGCGCCAAGCAGAAGGAGGCCGGCACGCCATTCAAGCGCCTTCCCTTCTACTGCTGCGCGTAATGACCTACCTTGCCTTTCCTCTACTGTTTTGGAACTAGCTGGGAGGGAGATTTTCCTTCTTCTGTGTATTCTGCTAGTCATTACTATTATGATTAGGGTTTGGGGAGAGCCTGAGCTTGTAGCTTTTCTTATTTGGTGCATAAACTTAATTAGTGCGCTTCCTGTGGATCTTTTAGTTGACATGTTACCAGTTAAGGCGGTTAGCAAAGTAATTTCTTTGTGGTGAACTTCAGTACTTCATGATATTTAACCTTTAGATTATGTTGATTGAGCTTAGTAGGGGATGGATTTGTAACCAAAATACCAAATGTTAATTTCCTCCGTTCTCTACTGATTATAATTATTTGGTTTGGTGGTTTAGGCTTACGTTTTTACCATTTGAGGATCCAGTGTGCACAGCAGATGGAAGCGTCTTCGATTTGATGTAAGTGAGCCTCAGTTTATTGTTCTTCTTTGGATAAGTTTTTGGTGGAAGTATCGGAGACGGGAGATCCTGAAAATGCTGCGTCTAAATGTAGGAGCATAATTCCATACATTAAGAAGTTCGGGAAGCATCCAGTAACAGGAACACCACTCAAGCAGGAAGATCTAATGCCTTTAACATTCCACAAGAACTCAGATGGTGAATTAAACCATCACAAAAATTTCATAGTATCTTGAACCAAATGTGACAGTACGTGTACTCTTCTATCTCAGACATTAAATATCTTTCCTTTTTCTTGCAGGAGAGTTCCAGTGCCCTGTTTTGAATAAAGTTTTTACAGAATTCACGCATATAGTTGCTGTAAAGACTACTGGGAACGTCTTCTGTTATGAGGTGGGGTTTGGTGAGCTTTTTCAAGTGGCCAATTTAGTATTATGGACCTATGGTACTTTTTAGCTCATGCATTTTTCACTCATAACATACAGGCAATCCAAGAACTTAACGTCAAGCCAAAGAATTGGAGAGAATTGCTAACTGATGAGCCCTTCACACGAAATGACTTGATAACAATTCAGGTATCTATTTAGAAGTACATGTCTACTGTACTCAATGTCATTTTTTTGACATTTAGCCTTGTAATCTAATTATATTCATCTTATGAATTTCGAAGAATCCAAATGCAGTTGATAGCAAGATCCTAGGTGAATTTGACCATGTCAAGAAAGGCCTCAAACTTGAAGATGAAGGTTGATTCTGGTCCCTCTTTCACTCTTCCTTCTTTCATATTGCTTTTTCCTAGTTAACTTACATGCTTTATCTGTATGACTGTTGCTCAGAGTTGCAACGAATGAAAGATGATCCAACCTACAACATAAATATTTCTGGTGATCTTAAGCAAATGATTAAGGAACTTGGAACTGAAAAGGGAAAGTTAGCTTTTTTGCATGGTGGGGGAGGGCAGAAAGCTCAAAAGGAAAGAGCTGCTGCACTTGCTGCTATATTGGCAAAAAAGGAGAAGGATGACTCAAAATCTGGCAAAGAACCTAAACCTCATCAGCCTTTCAGTATTGTAGATGCTGCTTCTGCTTCTGTTCATGGCAGAAGCGCAGCTGCAGCAAAGGCTGCTACTGCTGAGAAAACAGCTGCTAGAATAGCGATGCACATGGCAGGAGATCGAGCTCCTGTAAATGCTAAACTGGTACACTTTCGTATCATCTCAATGTATTGTGTCTGGTTTGTGTTACATATGCAGTGGGTTTTCTCTGATGGCGATGATTCAATGATTTCAGGTTAAAAGCCGTTACACCACAGGAGCAGCTTCACGTTCTTTCACATCAACTGCTTATGATCCTGTCACCAAAAATGAACTTGAGTATGTTAAGGTTGAAAAGAATCCAAAAAAGAAGGGATATGTTCAGTTGCATACCACCCATGGTGATTTGAATTTGGAGCTTCATTGTGATATAACACCTCGGACATGTGAAAATTTCCTCACACATTGTGAAAATGGTTACTATAATGGTCTTATCTTCCATCGTAGTATCAAGTATGTTCTGATCACATTAGTCCTTTTTACTTAGTTATTTGTTTTATGTATACTTATGGTCACATCTAAATCTTATCTGTTTAATCATTCCTTTTACAGAAATTTCATGATTCAAGGAGGTGATCCAACTGGCACAGGAAGTGGAGGGGAGTCCATCTGGGGTAAACCTTTCAAGGATGAACTGAATTCAAAACTTATACATTCAGGAAGAGGTGTTGTCAGCATGGCTAATTCTGGGCCTCATACCAATGGGTCCCAATTTTTCATCTTGTACAAGTCTGCACCACATTTAAATTTCAAGCATACGGTATTTGGCATGGTGGTCGGTGGCTTGACCACTCTTTCGGCTATGGAAAAGGTTCCTGTTGATGATGATGATCGACCATTGGTTAGTGTGATTGTTACTTTTACTTCCATCTGCATTTTTAACTCGATCTTAAACATGAACTATCATAAACTTTGTTGCAAAACAGTTGCTATAATATATGATCCATTGGCTTTTATCCAATTGCAATATGCTGCTTTTTAAGGACTGCTTTTTATTGCTGCACTGAGTTATACTGCTGTCTTCTTCCAGTCTTTTTTTTACATGGGGTTCTTATTTCTTCCTTAATCTACAGGAGGAAATAAAGATATTAAAAGTAAGTGTATTTGTGAACCCTTACATGGAACCAGACGAAGAAGAAGAAGAAAAGGCAAAGGAAGAGGAGAAGAAAAAGGATGAGGATTATGTATGTTGCCTATCATCTTGTTTCTGTAATGAACTTTATGATCATGGACTTGTTTCATTTATTTATATCATTTTGTCTTAAATTTTGCTTGGTAATTCAGGATAAGGTGGGATCATGGTATAGCAATCCAGGCACTGGCATTGCTGGTTCAACTAGCTCTGGTGGTGGCGTTGGCAAGTACCTAAAAGCTCGGACAGCTGGCTCTGCTGATGTGGTTGCAGATGATTCAAATAAGAAAAGAAAAGCGGATGTGTCTAATGTAGAATTTAAGGATTTCTCTGGGTGGTAGATTCCTGATGAATCTCCCCTTCTCTCAGAAGAAACAGCTAGTGGAAACTTCGGTAGCACTGTGGCATTTCTTCAATCTTCTGCTATGGATTTTAACTAAGATGCTCAAGGTCCACAATTAAGATTATCTGTAAGCAGATTCGAGTTGAGTGACTTGATCCACTAGTAGGGTGGGTGTTTTTGCAGCAAAAGGTATACTAGATTCTTCTACTGTAAACTTATGTTTTGTCTTGTATAAATCAAAGTCATGTCGGTAGCGGTTTCTTCTACACAATAATGGACTTCCCAAGCAAGTTGGCGTAAGCTAGAAATGAAACCTCAAGTCTAAGCTTTTAGCGGTTTCTTATGTTAGAGCAAGAGTCAACCCTGAGGAAAGCATGTGCATTTCACTGTCCTTCAGTTTTACAATGTATTACGATAGCTGGCATCTGTAATGGTGTCAGACAGTATTTCTCGTGACTATGAAAAGAGAGTTTTCTCAATTTTACCTTGTACTTTTCTCTGCAGAGTTGCACACTAAGCTATAAGAGGGATAGTTGGGACTTGGGAAATTTGACTGGTTCTATAACTGGAATTCATGCTTCCATCAGTCTCTGTCTGAATTATTACATATAAAACTTGAGAGGGCCGAGGGGATCTTAACTTTCCCTCGTCGATTCGAAAAAGCCTTTTATTGTCACAATCCGGAACTGCTGATATTGTTGTGGCAAGAGTTATGCTCAATCTAGAACTGCTTATATTGTTGGTTCATTGCATGTTTATACCGATAAAATTTGTATGCCAACAATAAATGAAATCAACTTGTATTAATCTGTTGCTTTGTGCGCATGATTTACACGTTTCACTGTAGCTAATTTGATTTGATTAGTGAAGCGTATTTTTTTAAATCTGAGAATTACATCAAATGGACTCGCGATAGTCCGATAGATTAATAATGAAAGTATGAAACTGTAATATGCACGCGACGACAATACCTGCTATCCAGACGTATGACGTATCACGCACGTATCAGCCTAAATAGTTCAACAACCATGCAATGCATTTCTGCCATTCTTTTTCCCGAAAGATCCAGCAAAAAACCGGCTTTATATTGTAAGGATAGTGAAAGCTTTACAATCCCAAAGACATCAAGCTCTCTCTCTCTCTCACACACACACACACACAATGTACTGTCCCGTGAACACGATTACGAGGATTCATTCGTACAGTCAACTACTTGTTGAACTGAGAAGAAAAAACAAAACAGTGCCATCTGGTTCAAAATTCTGACAAAAAAAACAATGTCCTGAACACCAAAGAATCCTACCAGCTGATTTATTATATAATCATTATGACTGGGCAACTGTCCTACGCGCGCTTAAGTAAAACTACCATGATCGAAGCAATAGCCAACATGACGAGGGCTGACGGAGCATTTGCAAAATCTTTCTTGGAGTCCATGATCATAGTCTTCAGCTGCCCCTTGCTCTGGCCCTCGTCCGAGGTTGCAACTAGATCTTGCATAATGCTTGAAAGGTTCGTCACCATCTCAGACACCAGTGCCTTCATTTTCTCCACGTAGCCCATGAATGCTTCTCCAGCGCTGGCCAACTCACTGCTGTTTTGCACGGAATCTGACTCACTCCCTTCGACCTCATCTTCGCTGAGCTCTGAAAGAGGTGAGGTAGAAAGAGCATAAAACAGGTTATATTATGAAAAATCTACTCAATTTGATGAGCTAAATAGGCTGGGCACCTAGACTAATACTTACTCGTGGCATGTGTCTTGTAAAACTTCATAACTTTTTCATTCCTCATTACAGCGTTCCAGACATTCTGATCAGAAGCAAGTGAGGCAACGACGTCCTGCAACCAACAGTTATCAGAAACTGATCTGCAACAACTTATAATAAGCCTCCAAAGAGAAGAAATTTCAGGTTTTAAAAGTAGAATCTATGCTTGCAGTAGAACCAGGATATTTTAAGGAATAAATTGTGCACTTGAAAAAAATGAACATAATAAAATGGAAAAGGTTACTCCAGAAAATATGAAGGCTAGAGTTTTTGTGCTCAATGTCGATTTAAGTTGTATACGAAACTTTATCTTAGTGTTAAAAAAGAGACATGTAATTCTCATTCACACTAACAAAATATGGAACAACAAATTAACAGTTGACTCTATTGATATTGGCAATGAGTTTGAGGGAAGTACCTGTGCTTCAGGGCTATCCTGTAGCATTGTGAACGCTTGTACAACACGTCCAGGGGCGCCAGACGAAACAAGTGAAATTTCATGGTTATCCTCATGCTCGGAAGTTTTTGAATGAATAAGATCTTGAGATGATTCTGAATGAACCAAACCCTGAGATGTTTCCGAATGGACAAGATCGTGAGGTGTTCCTAAATTTATAAGACCCTGTATTTCTGAATGAACAAGACCCTGAGATGTTTCCGGATGAACAAGATCCTGAAGTGCGGTGACGGTGACCTGACCCACCTTTGTAGGGACATCAAGGTCACCAGAGGGGAGAGACTCCAATTGAGCAGTCTTAACACTATTTAAGAGAAAACAGGTCATCAGTTTTTTTTGTAAAACAGATATAAACAAAAATAATGGTGGGAAGAGCAGTAAAGCATAAAACCTAAATGTAGAAGGAAAATAATAAATGCACAGACAATCCAACTGTACATTTTAACTAGAATGATTTTACGGTTTGAACAACCATGCAAATTAAGAAGCGTTGATGGGAAAGGAACATTCAAAAACTTTAAACATATTTAAAATAAACATGAACGATAAGAAGCACAAGAATCTTTGAAAACAAAGCAAAAACTGTTGATCAAGTGGCGGATGACATCAACGAGGAAATCGGGACTTGGAGAGCAGCGGGGTCTTCTTTCCTGAGGTTTTTCAGATTTGTGTGTTTTCTCCCCTCTATTCAGTTTTTCCCCCTCTGTAACTGCTGAATAAAACGTTGGAACATATAATTCCAACTGTCGGCACCCTGACTGTCGAACCCTATGTAACTTTATCTCTTTTAATTTTAAAATTTGGACGGGCTTCTTGCTCGTCCCAGCTTAAAAAACATGAACGATAAGAAGCACTGATGGGAAAGGAACATTCAAAAACATTAAACATATTTAAAATAAACATGAACGAACGGAAAAGGGGAACATCATGTTGCGACAGTCTATATATGTTAGTTATATAAAAACAAGAACAAAAACAACACGTGTAGTAGTAATCTAACACTGTACTACAAATAACATGAATTTGTGGTGCGTCACTTCATCAATAGCCAACATATGCAAATAACAATTTTTTTACTGCAAAAGAAACTATCGTCTCCTAGATGCCATTGCATAATGAGTAAACTTATCCTCGCATCAATGCCCAGTAAGGCAGTAACTATGAACCATATCACTACACAGTACATGATTCGGTAAAAGTAAGGGATGTCCCATCCATGCTGATGGAGTGAAGCGCAAGGTGGGCAACGTTACGCACTACTGGAAGGAGTCCTTGAGGTCGAGGGTGGCGGCCATGGCCTCCTCGTGGGTGGGCACGGGGCCGAACACCTCTCGGTCCGGGATGACCCAGTCGTCGACCACCGCGAAGGTGGACGCCGCCTTGCGGCCCTCGCCCACCGCCGGGGCGGGCTGGGGCGCCGAGGAGGCCGGGAGGACGGCGCGGCGCACGGCGGCGGCGGAGTGGTAGCCCCCGATCATGGCGGCCTTCGCCGCCGCGCGGATGGATCCGCCTCCCATGGCTTCCCGTCGAATCGATCGCCGCCGCCCTAACGCAGCTGGGCGGAAGCGAGAGTTCGTTGGAATAGAGAGTGCTCCTATTATAGAGGTGAAGAAATAAAACGAGAAAAAAGGAAAATTAATCGCTGCGGATAAAAACGCGCGGGATTTTTTTTTTAAGGAAGGAAATGTCCATTTGCCTTGGCGGCCGCGGGACCCCTCGCCCGACGGATCCGCATAGCTAAAGGTTCGGCCAGATCAGGGCCGTCCAACGGGAAACGGATGGATGGCATCCCATCCTGGGGTATCCGCTCGGTTCCATGGTTATCTTATTAGCTGCGAAATTAGTTCCGAACGTTAAATCCCGTGGATAACATATCTCTCTTTCGACGGGGTTACGGGGAACTGAAATCCGGCGAGCAACTCCAACGAACTATTAATCTTATTCTCAATACTTTATTTAAAAAAAATAATCTTTAATAGTATCTCTAATTTTTTTAAAAAAATTAGTAACACTAAAATAACATCCCATCACTATATATTGACAACGTCGTCCTTTTCCCAATACTCTCCCACCACACCCTTCCCACGAAGGCTTCTCACGACTTTTCTGTTTTCCTTGCCCGGAGCACCTCCGAACCACCCGCCAGCCACCGCCCTGGGCCCCCGCATCGGGCCACGCCCCCCGTGGGAGATCATGCGCGCGAGGAAGAGGAGTCGCGCGAGGGACGATGCCGGCGACAGGCAGAAGGCGCGTGTGAGATGGCGTCAGCGACATGCAGGAGCGTGCAATTGATTCTATCAGGCGACGAGAGATCATATGCCAGGAGCCAAAAGGTGGGCTTCCACGTAGGTCTAATTTTAATGACGTTATATGTTTGAATTATTAGAGAGTAATTTTTAGTGTTCTGTTGTGGGCTGTCATATTTCTTTAAGAATTTTTTTACATAGCTCTCGATACCTTGTTTTGAGAAGAAATTTGCTCAATTTTGAAAGGTAAGGATCTTCGCTACTTGAAACAGTATTATCCATATTTGAAAGTTGAAACACGACGCATAGGTAGCTTCTTATCAATAAATTCTAACCATAGCATATATTAAGTCGATGCTTTGATGAGGCTTTTCCTTTTTCTAGGGCTAACATGAGATTTCTGTTTTCTTGGTTGCACAAAAGTATTGTTTGGAAAAAAATTGTTTTTTCGTCGGTTGTATGGACTGTAGCTTTTTTTATATCAATATATTTCACCGTTGAATTTATCATATGAGCATTTCTAAAAGCAATTTAAATTAAATTCAATTCTTAACAGGTCCTATCGAAAATATGATTGATTATGGATTCATAAAATCTTTACGATTTTCTCAATGTAAATCAGGCCGGCTTTCACGAAGAAGATTTTGTTCAACATGTTCTAGTCAATACTGGGAGGAGAAAAATTTGGATCGGTATTCTTAAAAGAAAGAGAGTTAAAAGAAAGAGAGGAGGTAGAACCCAAGTCAATATATTCTCCTTTTTCCAAAATTTTTTAACATTTTTGAAGGAACCGGAGCTACATTTCTTTTTAATTTTTATTCAAGAGTTTCTATATGTTTTCACGCCATGTTTTGAGACCTCCAAACATGAAATAGATAAATTCTTCTCTTATGAATACATGCAAGAAAAAGATAATGGTAGCCCTCCAATTAATTGTTTTATTTTTATTATAGTAATATAAATTATGTCCTATCACTACTGGAGGAATGATCTTTGATATATACTGTGTAAATCTACAATAGTCCTGGTTTTAATAGGAATCAAAACTAAAAAATATTTTTAGTCTCGATTAAATCTTTAATCCCGGTTTGTAAGATCAACTAGGACAAAGGTTTATTTTTAGTCCCGATTTAAAAAAAAATCTGTAGCCCGTACACGGCAAAGCTTTAGGTGAATCGATCGTGTTCGTGCCTTTTGTCAAAAAAGGTGCCAACACGATTTTTGGCGACTCCGCTGGGGAAGACACGACGCCAACTCGGATTCGACGCCGTCATGTCCAAGCAAGCGGCGCAAGAAGTGGAGCCATCCAACGTTGTCCACATCTCGTTGGACGACTTGGATGGGGAGGCTCGCCAAATCATGGAGGAGTGCATTCGGGCGATCACGCAAGAAGTGCTAGATCAATCTTGCACTAAAACGCGACAAGGAGTCATCATCAAGCCCGAGAGCCCGCTCAAGGTAACTCGCGGCGAGGTAAGCGCTGATCACATCTCTATGCCTATTCAAAAACTTGTTGCTAGTACGGTGGATGAGTCCGTTACTGCCGCCGTAAACAATAAGATTGAATCCGCTATGGAGGCTTGTTTTAATAGATTGTTTAAGGTGCACATGAGCGGCAAATCCGGTCTTTCCGCGACCGATTTGCCGCCTACCTCGATTGCATGTGGGAGTCAACCCCCTGTGAACCACATATTTAGCAAAACCGACGGGGCGATTGCCCAAGGCCCCGACGAAAATAGTTCTGCCGCCTCTGTCGGTCTGACCGGCCCTATGGCCGGTCTGACTGGCCCACCGTATCTCGGTCCTGGCCCGACGCAGCTGGTCGATCGGAACATGATCTGACGGTCGGCCGGCCCTATGGCCGGTCGACCGGGTTATTTACGTCGGTCGACCGGCTCGCCATACGTCGGTCGGGCCGCCGTCGCCGGCCCGCACCCATACTACACCGGTCTGACCGACGGCTATATGGCCGGTCAGACCGAGCCCCTGGCCGGTCAGACCGACGCTCTGGTGCCAGTACAGGAGGTGGATCCCATCACAGGCAACTCGGTTCTATACCACGTTCCCACACACGACTCCCCTGTGGCCACTGTTCATGCACCAATTCCCCCGCATGTCCCCAATCAATACAATGATCCTAATAGGGGATATCCGCGCGACACGAGAGATGACCAATATGACAATATTGCGCCGCAATGACCACCTTTCGGGCCACCGGTCTTGCCCGACCCGCCTAGGCCTGAAAATATGGAGGACCAGATTAGGAACATCATTAGAGAGTCGTTCGGAATTGAGCCCAGGAATCATGCTACCACAAGCCGTATCCTCACTATTTCGATAACATCCCATATCCTCGTGGTTATAGAGTCCCTGAATTCACTAAATTCAGTGGAGATGATAATAGGACCACATGGGAGCATATCAGCCAATTGTTAGCGCAATGTAGGGAGGCTAGCACTTCAGATGCTTTTAAATTGCGCTTATTTTCTTTATCTTTATCCGGTACTGCTTTTACTTGGTTTACATCTTTACCGGCTAACTCTATTCATACTTGGGCTCAGTTAGAACAGAAATTTCATGATTATTTTTATACTAGTGAGACTGAGCTTAGACTTTGTGACTTGACATCGGTTAGGCAAAAGTATAATGAATCTGTTACAGATTACATTAAAAGATTTAGAGATGCTAGAAACCGATGTTTTAGCTTGAGTATAACTGAGAGAGATTTGGCTGACCTTGCTTTCAGTGGGTTGCTCGCTCCCATTAAAGAGAGGTTAGATGGCCAACAATTTCTTGATGTTAGACAAGTAATGCAGAAGGCTCTGGCTCAGGAAAGCCGAGTCAGAGATGCTAAAAAGTTTGTTAGGCCTAGTGATAAGAAACCTCATGTTAGGATGGTCGACTATCCTGATAGTGATTCCAATTCTGATGAAGGCGATCATGACATGTATATCGCTGAGTGGTCTTGGACAAACAAGAACAAACCCTTTGTTTGTACCAGCTTGACGCCGACTCCTCGCAAGGATCGGCAAAGTGAGGTTAAGTACAGTTTCGATGTGGCCAAGTGTGATAGGATTTTCGACTATCTCTTGCAGGAGAAACAAATTAAATTACCCAAAGGCCACATTATACCCTCATTAGAAGAATTGAAGCGCCGTTCTTATTGTAAATGGCACGATTCTTATTCGCATTCTACTAATGAGTGTAATGTTTTTCGTCGGCAGGTTCAATCGGCCATAGAGGAAAGACGATTGAAATTCACCGAGGGCCCGAAGATGAAGCTTGACAGCGATCCTTTCCCGGTGAATACCATTGACCTTGATGGCAAGAAGGTGTTGATTCGGCCAGAGCAAGCCGAATCGGCTAAGGGAAAGGAAGTTGTTATTGGGGAGCCTAGGCCCAAGATGCTTGTGCCAAAGAGCCCAGAGGCTGGGACATGGAAGGAGAACAAGGCCAAGACATCCACATCGAAGAAGCCCTACAAGCCCAAGGTGACCTTTGATATACTTCTTGACAAGTACAAGAAGAAGAGTACCGAGAAGGAGCGTGCTAAGGGAAAGAGACCAAGATCACCCCCTAAGGAGCGATTTGGTCCTTCGTCATTGGTTTTGAAGCCACCGTTTCCCCATTGCCCTCAAGTCATGCCATGGGGACCATGCCCGATGCCGCCTCCAGGTTATCCGTTCCCTTAATTTATGCCTTGGGGGGCACCCCCTCCTATGTACAACATGCCTCCGATGCAGGGCCACCAAGGATGGAGAAGGGAGAGGAGATCGCCGCGAGGGCATGCGTCTACTTCTAGTGGAAGCCGGTTCCCCGCGAAAGACCGGTTTGGTGGCGAGGAAAGGGCGTACAAGCGCGCCAAGCCTGAGGAGAGAGCTTCGGAGGCGATCACTATCAAGATAGGATCATATGATGTGCCGGTACCATCTGGCAAGGAGGCTAAGTTGATATTTGGCCCCCGAACCGAAGCCGCAAAGGATGCCGCGCAGAGGACGCCGACCGACGCTCGCCGGCCCGACCGCAGCCAGAGCTTTGGGACCGAACCTTCTGGCCGGTCTGACCACAAGTCTGTAGCCGGTCGGACCGCGCCGTCTGGCCGGTCTAACGCTTGCTCCGGTCTGACCGGGCCTGGTCGTCGGTCTGACCGAAGATACAGTACTGGTCTGACCGGCCATCAGGGCCGGTCTGACCGTCGTTCTGGTAAGAAGAGTACCAGAGCAGTTCTCTCTTCGGGTAAAGGGAATGGGGGACATTATTTGCCTCCTGGAACAGAGTCGAATCCCAGGTGGATGCCTGAGGATTTGACGGCTACTCAGAAGAGGAGGTTGCAGTGTCTTCGTGCCTCTGAATTAAAGGAGAAGGAGGCCGAAGAGAGGAGAGACAGGGAGTTCGATGAATTGCGACCACCACCTGCGAAGGAGTGGATGCGTAAGTCATCAAATGTTGAGAAGCCGATAGTTGTTCAAAAGGATGAACAACCGGTTGTGGAGGCATTATCTAGCAAGAACATGGATATCAACATGGTTTGCATGTTGCCCATGGAGTTTTGCGCCATGGACAAAGCCGAGGTCGTTCAGATGTCGCTAGGTCCAAGGGACACGGTCTTTGAGAAGCCCGATGAGTCCAACCGTCACATGAAGCCTCTCTATTTGAAGGGCCACATTGATGGGAAGCTGGTCTCGAGGATGCTAGTGGATGGAGGCGCGACGGTGAACCTGATGCCTTACTCTCTCTTCAAGAAGTTGGGTCGCGAAGAAGCGGAGCTGAAGAAGACCAACATGCTTCTCAACGGCTTCAACGGCGAGTCGACGGAGGCGAAGGGGATCTTGTCCGTGGAGCTTACGGTGGGGAACAAGACGTTGCCTACCACCGCTTTCTTCATCGTCGACGTACAAGGTAACTATAGTGTCATCTTGGGGCGGTGTTGGATTCATGCCAACTGTTGCATTCCATCTACTTTACATCAGTGCCTAGTACAATGGGATGTCGATGAGGTTGAGGTAGTTCAGGCGGATACATCGGCTGAGGTTGCCATGACCGATGTTTCTGTAGGATGGAAACATGGAGACATGCAGTGCTTATCAGGGCTAGATCTTTCTAGTTTTGATTTTATTAGTGTTTCCAAAGAAGGCTTTGTACCCATTTCTGTAAAGCCGGCTAGTTTAGCACGGCTGGGTGACATTACTTTATATGATGAATAAAGCAGCCAACTTGGAATGGTTACAGAAAAGAGTTCAGGAATATCGGTCAACAAAGAACGATATTGGAGAGACTATAGAGGATTTTGACGAGGTAGAGAAGCTCGGTCAAGGGTTCACATCAGCCGACCCATTAGAAGAAATAGACATAGGAGATGGGAGCGTACCACGATCGACCTTCATAAATAAAAACATGAGAGCCGATCATAGAGTTAAAATGATCGAGCTGCTTAAAGAATATAGTGATTGCTTTGCATGGGAATACCATGAAATTCCTGGACTTAGTTGTGATCTTGTTGAGCATCGGCTTCCGATAAAGTCAGGATTTAGGCCTCATAAACAACCTCCTCGTTGGTTTAATCCACTTATATATGATCGTGTCAAAGAAGAGATAGACCGATTGTTGAAAGCAGGGTTTATTAGGCCATGCCGGTATGCGGAATGGGTGTCTAATATAGTGCCGGTAGAGAAGAAGGGGAGCGGCAAAGGGTTTGCATAGAATTTAGAGACTTAAATAAAGCCACTCCTAAAGATGAGTATCCTATGCCTATAGCCGACATGCTAATAAATGATGCCTCAGGTCATAGAGTGATTAGCTTTTTAGATGGCAATGCCGGCTACAACCAAATCTTCATGGCAGAGGAGGATATGTATAAGACAGCCTTTAGATGTCTAGGATTTGTCGGGCTGTTTGAGTGGGTAGTCATGACATTTGGGTTAAAGAATGCCAACGCAACATATCAAAGAGCGATGAACCTAATTTTCCATGATTTGTTAGGTTTTATTTTATAAATCTACATTGATGATATTGTAGTCAAATCGGGTGATATGAATGGACATATGGCCGATTTGAGGTTAGCTTTTGAGAGGATGCATCGATATGGTTTGAAGATGAACCCGCTCAAGTGTGCCTTCAGTGTGTCGGCGGGAAAATTCTTAGGATTCATGGTGCATGAGAGAGGCATTGAGATTGATCCTAAGAAGGTTGAGAAGATTCAAAGACTTCAAAGCGCCGACATGCAAGAGAGAAGTTCAGAGGTTGCTAGGTAAAGTGAACTATCTGAGAAGATTCATATCCAACCTAGCAGGTAAAATCGATGCTTTTGTGCCTATTCTACGCTTGAAGAAAGAAGCCGATTTTACTTGGGGGCAGCACAACAGGAGACGTTTGAGGGTTTGAAAAAATATTTATCTACTCCGCCCGTGGTGCGAGCTCCTAAAGTCGGAATTCCGTTTCGGCTGTATATTGCTGCTGAAGACAAAGTTATTGAAGCCGTTTTGACACAAGAGGAAGACGGCAAGGAGTACATAATTACTTATTTAAGTCGCCGTCTTCTAGATGCCGAAACGAGGTATGTATTTGTAGAAAGGTTTTGTCTTTGCTTATACTATGCTTGTACCAAGTTACGTCATTACTTGTTATCTAGTACATGCATAGTTGTCAGACCGATGTCGTTAAGCACATGTTGCAAAGGCCAATTCTAAGTGGTAAAATTGGCAAGTGGGTGTATACGTTAATTGAATATGATTTGGCCTATGAATTGTTGAAGTCTATGAAGGGCCAGATTTGTAGCGGACTTTATAGTAGATCATCATATAGACGTTGATTGTGGAGATGAAGTCCGTTTAGTTAGTGTTACACCTTGAAAAATTTATTTTGATGGCTCTTCGTGTAAGGAGGGTCAAGGCATAGGTGTAGTTTTAGTTTCGCCCAATGGTCAATGCTTTGAAGCATCGGTTCGTTTAGAATATTATTATACAAATAATCAAGCCGAATACAATGCTTTGTTATTCGGTTTACAAGTGATGGAAATTGTTGGAGCTACACATGTAGAAGAGTTCGGTGATTCGGAATTGGTGGTGCAACAAGTTGCCGGAGTCTACAAATGCTTCGACGGATCATTGAACAGGTATTTAGATCAACGCCTAGATATCATTGCCAGTTTCGATGAATTTACTATTAAGCATATTGCTAGGAATAAAAATTCTAGGGCAAATGACTTAGCTCAACAAGCATCTGGTTATAGCATCAAAAGAGGTTTATTTTTCATATTAGATCAACCGGCGCTTGATTATAATTTTTGGGCGAAATTGGCAAAGAGGCAGACCGTAGGCGGTCTGACCAACGCATTGTCGCCGGTCTGATCGTGGATGGCAGCCGGTTTGACCGGCGTTATATGGCCGGTCTGACCGGCGTTATATGGCCGGTCTGACCGCGGATGGTTATCGGTTTGACCGCAGTTGCTTGGCCGGTCAGACCGACTTCATAGAAGGTGCTGGGGGGCACAATCTTCTCGATACAGAGGCCGAATTAGGTGGAAATTCGGACATGTGTGCCCTGAAAACAGTAAATGATTGGCGAATTCCTTTGATTAGCTATTTGAAGGATCCTAGTCTTAGGGTTGATCGAAAAATTTGGCGGCAAGCGTATAAGTATACTTTGCTTGATGAAAAGCTATATCGCCGAAATATAGATGTACTATTAAAATGTTTAGATACCGATCAATCTAAAGTTGCTATGGGTGAAGTTCACGAGGGAATTTGCGGGACTCATCAATCGGCCCATAAAATGAACTGGCTGCTTAGAAGAGCGGGGTTCTATTGGCCGAGGATGATTGATGATTGCTTCAGATACTATAAGGGATGTGAAGCTTGTCAACGGTTCGGCAATGTTCAATTGGCACCGGCTTCGGTGTTGAATCCTATTATTAAACCATGGCCATTCCGGGGGTGGGCTTTAGATTTTGTTGGTCAGATTTATCCTCCGTCTTCAAAGGGGCATCAATTCGTGCTAGTTGCGACGGATTACTTCACCAAGTGGGCCGAAGCCGTGTCGCTCAGGAATATGACGCATAAGGAGGTAATTGATTTTATTCTGAAGCATATTATCCATAGATTCGGCATTCCTCAAACATTAACTACGGACCAAGGATCTTCTTTTATGTCTAAAGAAGTGAAAAATGTTGCCGAATCTTATGGTATTAAGCTGTTGAGTTCGTCTCCTTACTACGCTCAGGCTAATGGACAAGCCGAGTCTAGTAATAAGACATTGTTGAAGTTGATCAAGAAGAAGGTCGAGGAACATCCGAGAAGGTGGCATGAGGTGCTTTCTGAAGCTTTATGGGCGCACAGGATATCTAAGCATGGTGCCACCAAGGTGACCCCTTTTGAGCTCGTTTATGGACAAGAAGCCGTTTTACCGGTTGAGGTAAATCTTGGCTCTCTTCGATATATGAAGCAAGACAATTTGTCAGCTGAAGACTACAAGTTCTTGATGGGTGATAACCTTGATGAAGTGGTCGACAAACGTTTGAAGGCTTTGGAAGAAATAGAAAAAGAAAAGAAGAGAGTGGCTAAAGCATACAACAAAAGGGTGAAGGCAAAGACGTTCCAAGTAGGAGATCTAGTATGGAAGACTATTTTGCCTTTAGGTTCCCGATCTAAAGAATTCGGTAAGTGGTTGCCAAGTTGGGAGGGACCTTATCGGATATGCCGAATCGTTCGGGGCAATGCGTATTTCTTGGAGACGCTTCAAGGAGAACAGTTTCAGCGGGCTATCAACGGTAAATATCTGAAGAAATACTTCCCAAGTATTTGGCAAGATGCTTAGGGGGTGTTGTGGCCGGTAATTAAGTTATCGTCCCAAGTTAAAACATGTCTTATGCTTTTAGATTCATGATATTCATCATAAAAGGTAGGGGGCATGTGTTTACACCCAAAATTGGCACCTAGGAATCAAAATAGGAAAGGTTGCCAATATTTGGAAGTTTGCCGGTTTCCTTCGGAGAGGCCAGTCTGACAGGGCAGTGGGGCCGGTCAGACCGGAGGCATGTGACCGGTCTGACCGGCAGAGTCCGAAACCTAGACGACTTCGTCGGTACTCGGGTTTCCTTTCTCCATACGATGTATCTCGGGTTTCTAAACGTGTTTATCCCAAATTGGACGTGGAGAAGGGCCTGTGGAGGGCAAGACCAACCCCTATATAAGGGCCAAGGCCGGTTCAATTGTAAGAACGAATCAACACAACATACAATACAATCTAGAATCGTTTTTTCAATATTCTTTACTTTTCAACCATATTTTTCTACTTTGCCCTAGTTTAGTCCATCTTTGTCGGTTTGCTCCGTAAACCGTCTGCCGCCGATGCGAGAGTGCGACATCCCTTTGTAGGTTTGTCCCGAAAACCTTTCGTTTGCTCACGAGACGAGTAGTTATCAATCCATCTATCTAAATCGGTTCCGCTAGCCGATTTGATCTACAAAACCCACTTTGTTCTAGTTTTTGCTAGATTGAAGTGGTTGGCGACTCCGTACCAAGAACCACCGCAAAACTTTAGGTGAATCGATCGTGTTCGTGCCTTTTGCCAAAAAGGTGCCAACAGTGACCTGCACTACACCAGCTGTAGCTTTGGCCAATAGCTAAAATTATTTACAACAGTACTCGTGTACAAAGTTTTGTAGATATACAACAGGCTTGTCGTAGGTGATTATAACAATAGAACTGTTATTATTTGTTTGTATAAATTCAATAGCAATGTCACGTAATATTATCTTACCATACTTTGGCATGAACTTACACTCCGACATGATTTTAGCAACGCCTAGACAATAGCCATATATCAGTGTATCACATATCTTTATTCGTTGACCTATTCATATCCATCTAAGTCAGATATATTGTTAACGTCAAAATTTGGTAAGATTTTTTTAGTGGATTCGGTTAAGAAAAAGATCAAATAGCCGATGAAAATTTATCCAGGAAGGTTAGAGTTCAAGAAAAAATCTTGAAGATTATTGCATGGCATTTTAAGTTTATCTATTAATTAGGCAAATTTTATATTTAGGAAGTTTGTGTCATGTTCGATGAGGACTTTATATTTTTTCTTTTATCTTTATGAAAGTTTGTTTGTGTCCAATTAGGACTCTTATTGGCCTATGGGTATAAATATGTACACCCAGTGTGTGTAAACTATCTTCACAAATTAATATGCATATACTTTTGGCGCATCGTCACCCTCTTATGAGGTTTTATTTCG
The DNA here is from genome assembly GCA_019925245.2 of Oryza australiensis. NCBI lineage: Eukaryota > Viridiplantae > Streptophyta > Magnoliopsida > Poales > Poaceae > Oryza > Oryza australiensis. Next base: position 7,516,754 of record JAIFGZ020000116.1, on the reverse strand, counting down.
ACGAGTTCTTGTTTTCGCACATGGGCTGCATCTGAGTTCGACCTCCGGCAAGAGGTGAGTTTCGTCATCTTCGCTTGCATTAGCGTGGCTAGGACTTCCTCGGTTGAGTCCGATATTCTAACTGGTATATCATCTCTATCTTTAGTTCCAATATTATTGTTTATAGTCACATCGGCTTAGTTAGGACTTCCTCGGTTATGTCCGATATTCTGATCAAGTTGATGTTTCTTTAAACATAATGTCGCTTTAGATAGATTTGGTATATCCATCACATTAGACAGATTTATCGGCTCATTGAGTATTAGATTATCATATATAATCTTATGTTGCATCGGTTAGGTCCGACCTACTATATTGTTATTGATAATCTAAGTCTTGTTAAGCCAATAGGTTTATGCTAATGTTTAATCGGAGGGTTAGGTAATCTAATGTGTTAAATTTTTCTTTTATGGTTTTACTATCTTGATTAAATTTAATACATAACCACTTTGATCGGTGTCATATCAGCTGGTTTAAATCTATCAGACAATTATCAACCTTATGCTGCATTGGTTAGGTCTGACCTATAAGGTTATGGTTGTAAGTTAAATTTATTTAAGTCAGTAGGCATTAAACATTGTTTCATCATGGTTTCAGCCGATGAGTTATCTGAAAATTATTTAAGTGCTGAATTGGTTTATAAGTATTATATACAAGATTGCTTTTAGCTGATTACAACAAAGGTTTCATTGATTACTCAATCATTTGAATTTAATAACATCGGACTTCCAGCCGATGTATGTTTTAACCATCGAGCCTACATCTAATGTTTTATATCAATATCGGTCGATTGGTTTGTTGGATATTTGCTTCATTATATTTATATTAGCTGATTAGTTCATTGGATATCTACTTTGTCACATTTATATCGGCCGATTGGTTCATTATCTTATTACATTATTATTAGTTGATTGCATTTATATCATTATTTATCCAAGCGTCGAAATCTACATCAGACATATAGCCGATTGTTCAAAACCTTATCGACATCGGTTAGTATCGCTACATCAGCTTATTGGTTGATTAGCACTTTGGTCATTAACATATTTTTATTTTGTCAGTTACAGGATCATGCCTGCATCTCATCAAAATTTAGAACTTACACTGGAGCTAAGCAGATCTTTCAGGGCGCCGTGTTTTCCATCTACACATATATCTGCAACCAATTATACATTCTACTTTTATATTTGCAGAGAATTTGAAGTTTTGATTTTAGAAGTTTTTTAGTGAAAAAATACTGACATACGTACTCCTATGTTATATGATCCATACTTACATATTGTGGCCTTTGGATTATTTTTTAGAAAAGAAACTACACCATAACTAGGCCATCTTGATATGACTAGTCAAATCAATAAAAGGCCGACCAGTAGTTTTGGTCAGGGTTCACCTTTCCGTCGGCCTATGCCATGCCGCCCCTCGTCGGCATGGCGAATTTCGAGCGGAAACCGCGAAAACTGGCCGGCGATGAACAATAACAAATTTGAATTTGGACGATTTCGTGCGTATCACGAAAACCGCGCCAAAAACCACGAAATCCGCGCAAAACACGCGAAAACCGTAATTTAAATTTGAACCAAATCTAAATCCGCATCGTGCCGCGGTTTTCGCTCAAACCACGTGAAAACCGCGCCACATACGCGGTTTTCGCGACAAACATCGCGAAATTTATATTTTTTATAAAATATATATATTTTTTGTTAAAATGAATTTTTTCAAATTTTTTGAAGTCTCACAAAATTATTTAAACAAAACCGTGGGGATGCCGTGCCGTACCCCCATGAAACGGACGAAAACCACGAAACCGTGGCGGTTTTCGCGGAAACGAAAACCCCGGTTTTTGGTAACTGCTTATTTGTATGGTAGTATCCTACAATTTTGCACTTCATTAACTACGTCACCTAAGGTAAGTTTTATATCAATATATATATATATATAAGTGTTAAGAGTAAGACATATCTTTTATACATTGGTTAATGGAATATGACAATATAATATACTCGATAGTATAATTAAGAAAATACGATTAATAAAGAAGGAAATTATCTTTCTGAAATAGAAGGTGTCAAAGTCCTAGTTGAGAAAGATAATGTTTCCTTAAGCCCGTAATCTGTTTTATCTCTTCGAGTTCTACTTAGAGAGAAAGATGCTCTATGTTATATATACAAGGCCTCAACGTTCTACAAGGGACATTGAGTTACAAACCATAGCCAAAGTCATGCCCAGAAGCAATCCGAAAGAAGTCAGGGTCATATTCGTCGAATAGATCTTGTCGGACCGTTTCCAACAGCCTCTAGTCGACGGATTCATCCAGTTGTTCTATTCCCCGTTATACTATGAGTAATATTTCACTCCATAATACATATAAACTAGAGTATAATTATTACTCATTTTGAGGTATAGAACCAGTATAAATCCTTATATCTTGTCTGTTTAATCTATTCTTATATATATACTGGTTTCAACGATTCTCATACTCTATAAATATCATGGTTGGCGTACCGTCCATTGATAATATCAACAATCTTTCACATGAGCCTCACGCCTAATCACCATTGGCAGACTTTTTGGTTGAGGATGAGTAGAACTCAACTGGCGGACAACGGGATGATAGCCATGTCCTTGATCGGCCAGCCTGTGAATCTGCAGGACTCAGATAATATCAACAATCTTTCACATGAGCCTCACGCCTAATCACCATTCGCAGACTTTTTGGTTGAGGATGAGTAGAACTCAACTGGCGGACAACGGGATGATAGCCATGTCCTTGATCGGCCAGCCTGTGAATCTGTAGGACTCAAAGGTAAGTTACAATGGTTAATCCTCTCCGCTTATGTGATTTGCATCCATTCTAAAAAAATCAATCCGTTTAATGCATGTTCAAAATGGTCTGTGTTGATTGAGTTCGGATGTTTTATCACATGAAGAAGCTGGTATACACTTTGATCAGGCGCATCGAGTGAACTTTGCAAGTTCATCGTGATCGTCCAACACAATGAGTATCACTGTTGGACAACCCCACAATAGTCCTGGTTCGTAACGCCCTGTAGTCTCGATTCTTGAACCGAGACTACGAAAGCGAGACTAAAGATCGGTATCTTTAGTCCCAGATAAAATAATCAGGACTAAAGATGCATCTTTAGTCTCGGTTGGTGTTACCAACCGGGACTAAAGGTTTTTTATTTTTTTAATTTTTTCTGCTAGCTGCTAGCTTGCTGCTTATTAATTATATATTATGCATACATATTTTACACATATATATATATATTTATACATATATGTGCAACATGCATATATATATGTATAAATATATATTTTACACACATATAAATGAACTTAATAAAAGAATTATATATATATTATAAAAATATGTACACACATAAAATATCCATATATATTTTATATGTTACAAAAATTGTTTACTTTGTGGATCCAGTGATAAAGTTACTCAAACTAAAGTAGAACTCTCCCGCGGGATCAATGATTTGCTCGTTTATAAATCTCATCAATTCTTCTTGAGCAGCTTGTATGAAAGTCGCGTGGGGGAGATTGTCTCTTACTCGCATAAGTTGTCATTAATTCAAATAAACGAGAAATAAATATATGAAATGAATAAGAAATCGAGACGTAATATATAAATGACTGTTATACGTACATCTATATCGTCGGGAATTGTCACTTCTGTAACGAAGCGGTGAATGTAGTCGTAGACGTAGTAGCCACATAAGTTGGTCCTCTGTGCCTGTTTTGCATACTAGAGGAGAAACGGCGACAAATTGAATATACATTTTATATTTTAGAACAAATTAATAATTCAATACAATTTTGGAGCATGTTACTCACTGGAAAGTTTATCCTCACAATGAGCTTATCTTTCCAATTTCTACGAACATTCATCCGGAGCCATGCCCATGCCATACGTGCAGTTGAAAGTTAGCTAGTAATTATCCGAGAACCACATATATGCAATAGCAAGTAAGATGACATTACCTGTTTAACAGTTCAAAGATCTTTGCGTACGTGGACTCTGGTTTATCTATTGAGTCAAAGACATGGATCTGTGAGTGATCCATGTCAATTACGAACAGAGCTAAGTGGAATCTGCAAATTGCGTGAGATGACACTGTTGATGAAAAATTTTCCCATGCACTGGCCTGAGAGATTTGTTTTACTCTAGTGCAGGTCCAAATTGGATTGCCTTCGGGATTCAGGGCATGCCAGTTGGTTTGATCCTGTAACCAACAAGAAACAAAAAATAGGAAATTTAGTTAAGATTAGATCCTACTCGATCGGCTATAGATATTCATAATATATAATTGCTATCCCAAAACGTATTTAGATTAAGTGACTGAAATAGATCGGTAGCATACCGAGACAGTATAAGTCACTTATATCTAAAGACACATTGGGATAATAATTAGATACATTTATAGCCTAGCCGATGTCGTAGATCTAATGTGAATCGGTTAGTACTTCGATACAACTTTATACTAAGATATTAATCTAATCTAAATACACTAAAGAAGGATCAATCGACTGTTAATATAGCTTAACAGATTGATAACGAGCTTAGTACATTTAACTAAATTAAGATCTTAATATAAAGGGCAATTTTAACACATCTAGAAGAAATAAATCATGTAAGATGGCTAAAACAGGTAAGATCGACTGAAACTCCGATATTATCTCTAATAATAGTCATTGTGCCGAATAGATCTATATGATTCTAAGAGCGACTTAATAGATCAAATCGATACAACATTAAGTACAAAAAGAAGCATGAGAACATTTCAATATGGTAGATACACTATAAAACCCAAATGAACCCCAAGACCTAACCTATCGGTTGTCATCCTCGGAAAGATGCTAGCCGATCGTGAGTCAGATCGAAGCATTGATCTAGCTTATATAGTGTATATGATAAATTAAGTAGATTGAAATAACGAGATTAAAGTATCATAATGATGGAAACACTAACCCCAAGAGCACAAACCGCTTGTAACAAGGATTTTCTTGCTTTGGAGATCGGGACCCGATGCAGCCCAATGCGAGGCAAGAACTTGTCGAGATTGCAAGTAAAATAAAAAGGGTGGCGATGCGCCGAGATTGTATTGATTGATTTGATGATAAATTACAAACCTTCGGGCCATATTTATACCCGATTACAACAAAGTCCTTGTAGAACACAACTTCTATCTTATCTATTGTTTAATGTATGACAATATGCTGGGACAGGGTCCCCTGCCGTGATACATAAGGAATCTGTACAAAATATCCTAAATTAAATATACAATTGCTGTTTTAGGACCTTATCCGTAGATGACAATATTTTTGAAGCACTTGGAAACTGAATCCAATGATTATCTTCACGCTTTCCTTTCAGGATTGGTCTCATCTGCTCACCCACTCGAAATTGGCTGTATCGGCTGCCCTGTCCGACTCGGACTCAGCCGACCGGCTCCTTAACGGATTCGGACTCAGCCGACGCGGCCTCTGTTTCCGAGAATCATGCGCTCCTTCAATTCTGCTTCAATCCTTGCTTCAAACTCGCGGATTTGCTTACCAAATTTGGTCATTAACAGACACATGAAACTTTATGTATGCACGAGATTGAAATTGGTACGGAAGGTAGAAAAAACTCATGCTGTGTTGTAGGGCAGAAGGATAAACGTCTTGTAGTGGTGCTACACCAGCACATTGTATATGTTATCCTTTGTTTGCTCTAGATATTGATCAACCATCGCGATGTTGATTTTTCGTGGGTCCATGAATCCATGTTTGGGAGATTCTTGCTTGTTGCAATATTGGATCGCCATTCTACAATGGTTAAAAGAATTTAGTCAGCTAAACACAAGGAGCTAAGGAATGAAATAAATATAATTGAACGATACTTACAAAACCCGCGTGGCTAGAAGAGAGATGTCGAGGGCATCAAGCTGGTACAGGTCGAATATGTCTTCGAATCGGATAAAAAATTGGTCACCTCCATAGAAAAAATAGTCGGCCCACGACCATCTCTGTACCTCTGCTGGATTCTTGCATGTACCACTTATGGAAGCGGTGCATCTGTGTAGGTAGATGTTTAACTTGATCTGGCTTTACAAGAGGCTTTCCAAGTTCTAACTTGTACTTCAGCGAAGCCTTCGCGAGGGGTGCACACTCGGATAATTGGTCCATTGATATTCCAACAGATTTCATAAATTGTCTTAACTCGGTTCGAACAGTTGGAATCGTGTTGAACTCCAGGGATTTTTGAGGTTGCATGCTGAGCTGCGGTACATCTTTGCGCCTTGCCAGTAGCCTTTCGGATAGTCCTGTCATAATCGGACTGCGGTTGCGGTTTAGGATATGGCATTATGTACGTCTTCTTAAAAAAGTCCTTGGTCTTGAGTGGGCGATTTCAGGAGGCTTTTCAGGAGACTTCTTGTTGAAATGTGCCTTGACCTCATCTCGGACGGCCTCGTCCAACTCCTCTTGAGTCTTGTCGTACGTCGTTTTCTTTGAGGCCGGCGGGAGCGGGTCAAGTTTAGGCATCTTGCTTCTTGGTCCAGATCGACATTGACCGCATGCTCGAGCTTTGCGCTTAGGAGGTGATGGAGGAGGCCGAGAGGCGATCCGTTTAGGAGTCGGTGCTCGTTGTGGCGACGGAGGAGGCGGAGAAGGCTATGTGTAACACCCTGAAAATCGGATCTTAAAAATCGTGATCTAAAAATCGGAACCCACAAAAAACTTTTGAGTTATTGCATCTTGCTATAATTATTTGCCTCTTATTTGTGAAGTTTTATTGTGTGTTATAAATAAAGGTACATTTAACGAAAAGATGAAGAAATTAAAAAGGTGTTGGAAACCCTAAAAGAAAAGGAAACTCCAAAATAGATATTAGAAATAAAAATTTAAAAAACATACAATTGGGAAAAAAAACTAAGGTTGATAAAAATTTATTTTGGATCAAAACGTATTTTGAAAAATACAAAAATAAAATGAAATAAAATAATATGTAAGAGTGTAAATGAAAAGGATATATAAAAATATATAATAATTTATAATAATAAAGTTGGACAAAAGGGTTGAAAATTTATATTTTTAATCTTATAGGTGAAAGGCAAAAAGGAATAAATAAAAATAAAATAAGAGAAAAAAAGAAAAAAAGAAAATCGAGAAAAGAGAAAATGCACTGTTCATTCATAGCCGGTGTTCGATGCCGACTATGTCGTACCACGTGCACGTCGCACGCACGACGCACACGTCGCCTCGACTCCACGCGCCGTGTGCGTGTTCCCGGCCCTGCCCGGCATCAACACGCCGTACCGCGCCGTCGTCGCCCGCGCTGTTGTAGCCACGCTGCACGCGTTAGCCACAGCGTCGCGCCCATGCCGCGCTGTGCGCCCGTCGTCGCCTCGCCCTCGCGTCACCGTACCACGCGTGCCCCCGCATCAACGCCGTCGCCCTTAGCCGCGCCGAGCCAACGCTAGCCACGCCGCGCCGCCCGCACAACCACACCGACGTGGACGGCTATAAATAGGACTCCTCGGCCAAAACTTGGAATACAAAATTTGTTCCTTATCGTCTCACCTAGCTTCCTCCCAAATTTTCCCAAATTCTATCCACCGTATTGCGTGAATTTTAAAGAACATCGAAGAACCCTAGATTGAGCCGCACCGAGTAATTCTCCAAAATTCGCCGTCCTCGATTGATTGCTGCTCAAATTAATGGTACCATCGCAATCCTCACATCAAGAGCTTCATTTCCCCTAACTTTTTCGGACCAAAAGGTCGCCGGAGGCCCACCGTCGACGAGCCGCCGTGTTTCCTCTGTTTCGGCCGCCACCGTGCGCACATCGCTAGGCCACCTCCATGCCTTTCCGACCAAGCCAATCCCCCAGCTAGCACCCCCGTGTCCCGTAGATACTCTCCAGCACCTAGCTTTGGCCGGATTGTCGTCGGAGTGTCACGGCGACGAGCACCGCCGCCGCCGTGACCACCTCACCATCGCCGACCCAATCCGCCGCCTCTCCGGCCTGACCAAGGCTAGAAATGGGGCCCTTTAGTTCCCGAGCTCCGGCCGCCCTTGTCGCCGTTTGCCCTTGCCCGCCGGCGGTCTCGGCTGGGGAAGAAGAAAGGAAGAAGGAGAGGAAGAAAAGAAAAGAAAGAGAAGAGAGGGGAGAGAAAGGCTTGGTAGCCTAGTGGAGAGGGCTGAGCCGAGAAAGAGAGGTCGCGGGTTCGAAACTTGGCCTAGACGAAAATTTTTGAAAATTTTTATTTTAATTTTTCTAAGGGTTTAAACATTAGAATAAGCCTAGTAAAAATCCTAGAAAAAAATTTAACTCTTTTAACTCCTTTAAACTTTATTTACAAAGATTTTACATCTTCTAAAGAGGCTTATTATCTATTTACTTTTAATTTGCAAATAATTATGAGTTTTATATTTAAACTTTTAACCTATTCAAGACCCAAATATTATCTTTTGAGAAGCTCATTTATTCACCTAATTTTATATGTACAAATAAGAACCTTTTCCAAAGAATTATAAACTATCTTTATAAATCCTAACCAACCCTTTCCTACATATATATAGTGGATATTTAATTTGCTCCATAAAATCCTTCTCGTCTTATTTATAATTAGACCACGACACCAAGCTCACAAAAGAATTTAGGTTCAACCCAAAAGATCGACGTAAACGCTCTAGTTAACATCTAGCCAAATAAACATTTTGGATCGTCAATTATAATGCCTCTAAACTTACATTAACTGGAGATAAGGCCACCCCATATAAATTAAATCAAAGAAAACCCAAAAGTTCAAATTAATGCAACTCACTTGTTTTGACCCGAACTTTAGCGCAACTCGAACTTAAATCCATTTAAAACCGTAGTTTCGTCTTAGGGACCGTTGTTGTGATTTATTTGGTTTTTGATGGTTTTTATTTTAATTCTGATCAAATTCAATTGGATCTTTCACACATATGTATAGAATTCGAGGGAACCGTTGAGTACGCCGAGGACACAAGTCAACGAGATCACGAGCAAGGCAAGTCATCACTACCTTTGAACATATTGAGCCTATTTGCGAACTTGTGTTGCTTTTAAACTTAAACATGCATGCTATAGAGGAAGTATTCCTATTCTTGCTATACCATGCCTTGATATTGAATACTAATATACATATTCTTTGTAACCCACGACATGATGTGTCCGAAGAGGATCTTCGGTATTGCTTAGCCATGCTAAATTAGATTCTTGCATACTCATATTTATCAAAATGCTATATGCTTGGGCAACTACCTTGGGGAAGGTGGTTGACGTTCGGCAAGTGGAGACATAAGCGTCACTTTGCCATGACAAGGATAAAATGAGTCTTTGATGAAAAACTAAAACAAACAAATGTTTTAGACTGGGGCGGCTGGACGATTTGGGTGGATTTCGGCAAAGGCGTTTTAGACTGGGGCGGTTGGACGATTTGGGTGGATTCCGGCAAAGGCAAGTACCGTCTCTAGTCAGTTAAGGACCGAGCCATGAGACTTATAACATGGAACGAGCCAGTACAACCGTACTTCTCGAATGGGTATAGACCTAGCGGATTAGATAGCCGAGCGGAGGCAGTATCCCTGCGTAGTGGTTCTAGTGTTGAGATGTGATTTGTGATGTTGAGATGGGGCAACGGCCTAAGTGTTGAAGGGATCGAAATTGGAAATTAATTATAACTTAAAGATTGAGTGAGTTTTCCCTTACCCCGGGAGCGCCAAAACTCCTCTCACTGCTAGGAACTGTTTACGGCTAGAGTGCAAGAGGGTTAAAGTTCATGGAGCGGGTACTGCCAAAGTGAGGTTATTGAAAAGCTTTGCCGTGACCGTCTCATGTGTTGGGATGTAGGCTCATTTGTTGGGCAGTCACGGAGTACGGGTAAAGTGTACATCCACTGCAGTGTGAATGAATCAATCTATTCGAATAGCCGTGCTCGCGGATATGGAGCGGCGTGACAAGTTTCTCCCGTGGCTAGACTCATAAAAACTTAAAATGATGGGATAGGCATGCATGATGATTTTATGTGATGGGGATCCTCTGCTCGAACTGCGAGAAGGGGGTAGACTCCCTAGAAAACCATGACGAACCGGTGGCGGGAAGCTATCCTTGGTATCACAATGGATGGTGGACAGAACCGTCGCCGACTTAATGAACTATGGAAATAAAACTTGATCTGGCTAGATATAGGGTTTTGTGAAAAGAATTACAAAACTGGCTTTGTGCAAATGAACCACAACCATCCTTTGAGAATCCCCTATCATATGCATCTTTGCTGTGTTGGCTTGCTGAGTACGGTTGGTACTCACCCTTGCTATACGCACAAACATTCAGATGTGGAAGATGATGGCGTCCAATAGGTCTTAGCTCTGGTCATTGCCTGTGGCAATGGCGTGCCGCTGTCTTCTTTCCGTTGCCCTATCTAAACTCTGTTTTGATTGTATTCCGGACTGTTTTGGTCCTATGTTCTATACATTGCCTTCGGGCCCTATATTGTAATATTTTGTGTGTGTCGATGAATGTATCGTGCACCAGATGATTCAGCAATGTATTCATGGGTACCAAACTACTCGATCCAAGGAAATGGTACTATGAACACGAATGATTCCCGTCCTCAAAAACGGGGGTCCACACTATGGAGTGGAAGACGACCGTTTAGGAGTCGGTGCTCGTGGAGGCGACGCAGGAGGCAAAGGAGGCGGAGCAGGCGGAGGAACGAAAGGCGTCGCTTCTCGCCCGAGGAATACGATGAAGGGCATCCTCCAAAAAAATATCCGGTGGGTTGTTTCTCCTAGTGTCGTCTCCCCGTCTCCTCCGGGGATATCCAGCTCGAGATCTTCGTATCTGTATTCCACCTGTTTAATTTTGACTTTTGAGTACCCAGGTGGAACGGGCCTGCGGTGGTAGTTTCCGTCTTGGTCTATTGGAATCGCCATACCCGATGCCACCTGTTCGAGAAGATAGCTTATTAATTAGTAATGAACCTTGATTATCAAGTTATTCAAGGAAATATACAACATAAAACTATGAACATACCTTGATTGTATTGTTCTTGAGTGAAATGTGCAGCTCACACGGTGTCTGCTGCATGATATCATCAACAGGGCATGACGGACACATTGGAGCTTGTGGGGCCAATTCGCCTTCATTTCCCGTTGAAGCCCAGCTGCTGCGCTGCTACTATCGTTGAGCTGTTGTTGCTAGATCTGGCTATTGGCTAACCCAGTGGCTTCGCTCCTCTGCCATCCTTTTGGCCACCTTTTGGTCCACTATCTGATCAATCTGCGAGAGACGAATCTCCATTTTTGCAAATCTCGCATCTGTCTCTCACTTCGTCGTCATGCGACTCCTATATGTGTTGACATCTGCTTGAAACCCGTATCTCCAGGGAACGACGCCTTCTCCTCGCGTTCATCCCGGATGCTCGGGGTTCTAAAGTGCGAGCGTTAGCTCGTCCTTCTCTCTGTCGGGCTTGAACGAGCCCGAGGCGAGGCCTCCAATGCTTCTTCTAATATTCTACCGCTTCTTGGATTTCAGCGCGAAGATTATTGATCCATCTGCGATCCTCCATGAGCATAGAACCAATGTTTTGATCGTTCCGGCCAGTTGGCTATGCCCGGACCCAAGCTTGTGATGGTATTTCTTCTTGACTGCGTTGGCCTTGTTCTTTTCAATGAGCGCTCGTGCTTCTTCCCCAGTCTTGTGTTCTACAAAGGCCTCCCAGTGATCTCTGAGCTTTGGGAACTTGTCAAAGTCTGGGTTCTGGCCCTTCAGGATGTATTTCTTGTGTAACTTCTTCTTATAGTTCCGGAAGAGCTCAGCCATCTTCTTTAACGTCCATTCCTTGACCTTTGCCTGTTCTGAGTCCGGGATGGTGAACATTTGCAGCATTGTCGTCCACAGCATCTGTTTTTCTGTGTCCGGGAGATAGCTCTGATCATCTCCTTTTATCCTTGATCGTGTCCAGTTCACAACGCTGATGGGCACATGATCCCTCACCACCCATCTACTGTGTGTCACAAACTTTCTTGCAGCGTCGGTTGGGGCACTTGGTCGACCGTCCAGTGCTACTTCCGTTATGACATGTCAACTCTCGACTCGCTTGCTGACACCGCGTTGCCCGTGTGCCCTCTTCTCTCCAGTGGCTGGGGTGCCCTCATTCCCCTCATTGTTCCTCTCCTTGTTCCCCTCCTTGTTTCCCCCCTCGTTCCCCTCTTCGTTGAGGTATTGATTTGGATCCTTGTTCCCCTCCTCAATATAATATTGGTTGCTACCCTGTGCGATCTCGTCAAGGAGAAACTGTTCATCCTCACGATCAGCCATTTGATTGTTGTGAGTTCGAGGACTTAATCAAGGAATTCTGACAAGAAAAAAATTATTCAGTTAACACATGTATCAATTATTCGGTTAAATCATGTATGTCTACATAGAAAAAAACATAGAGAAAGAACAAAGATAAGAAGATGAAAAAATAGATGAAATCCGGCAGATAAGAAGAGGATTCAGAAGCACAAATTCAGAATCCGGCAAGAAGGAAGGCAGGGGTGCGGTGGCGACGGCGATGGTGACGGCGGCGGCGATGACGGCGGAAACCCTAAACCCTAACCGTGCGCGCGCATCACACAGAGATAATCGAAAATAGCTAGGGCCGGCTTTGGACTTACCTTGCGGCGGCGGCGGCTGACGATGGCGGCTCCTCGGTGACGGCGGCACCTGTGCGACGACGGCGACGACCGGAGAAGACTCGGCGTGCGGTGGCAAAGTCCTAGGGCTCGACGACGGCGACGAAGATGAAGAGCGCAGATGCGAAAACGGCTAAGTATTGGATCCCCCGCGGCCCCTGCTATATATAGTCATCGAGCTCTTTTGTCCTGGTTGGAGCCACGAACCAGGACTAAAGATACATTAGTCTCGGTTTGTGGCTTCAACCGGGACAAAAGAAATATCTTTAGTTTCAGTTGGAGCCACCAACCGAGACTAAAGATGGCGGAGCAGCCACGTGTCCCCTGGTAGGTGAGCATCTTTAGTCCCGGTTGAAGCCACCAACCGGGACTAAAGGTGTTTTTACGCTCTTTCCAAAAAAATTTTGTCCCAGTTTGTGTTAAAAACGGGATTAAATATTTAAACAGTGCCCTATTATAATATATTTTAAATTATAATAATCACATAGAATTAACATTTGTCCTATTCAAAAATATTTTAAATTCATATGCAATTAACATTTGCCCAATTTCAAAACTATTTTAAATTCTAACAATCATATATAACATTTGCCTTATTCAAAAATAATCTTTTAAATTCAAAAATAACATTTTAAATTCAAAAATAACATTTTAAATTCAAAAATAACATTTTAAAGAATCAACATTTGCCTTATTCAAAAATATTTTAAATTCATATGTAATTAACATATGGCCTATTTGAAAAATATTTTAAATTTAAATAATAATATGTTATGAACATTTGTCCTATTCAAAACTTTTTAAATTCTAATAAGCATATAGAATTAACATTTGACATATTCAAAAATATTTTAAATACACATATAATTAACATATGGCCTATTTGAAAACTACTTTAAATTTAAATACTAATATGTTATGAACATTTGCCCTATTCAAAACTATTTTAAATTGTAACAATCATATGTAATTAACATTTGACCTATTCAAAAGTATTTTAAATTTAAATAATAATATGTTATGAACATTTGCCCTATTCAAAACTATTGTAAATTCTAATAAGCATATAAAATTAACATTTGCCTTATTCAAAAATATTTTAAATTCATATAAAATTAACATATGGCCTATTTGAAAATTATTTTAAATTTAAATAATAATATGTTATGAACATTTGTCCTATTCAAAACTATTTTAAATTCTAACAAGCATATAGAATTAACATTTGCCTTATTCAAGAAAATATTTAAATTCATATATGATTAACATATGGCCTATTTGAAAAATATTTTAAATTTAAATAATAATATGTTATTAACATTTGTTCTATCCAAAACTATTTTAAATTTTAACGTAATCAACATTTGACCTATTCAAAAGTATTTTAAATTTAAATAATAATATATAATTAACATTTGCCCTATTCAAAAGTATTTTAAATTCTAACAATTATCTATAATTTACAACAATATTTAATAATTTACACCAATTTACAATAAATTCAAATGGTTACAATAAATTCAATAATTCAATCTAATTTACATCGTCCATACAAAAATTTAGCTGAGTGATGGTTCTCCTCACGTACTTTCTTCGGACAACCTGTTCTTTCGTTATGATCGTTGCGTGAGTAAGGGGTGTCCTCATTTGATAGGAGGATGCTCGGGTCAACCCGCCATCGCGATCGGAGGTTGTCCGTCAAACTGATCGTAATCTTCGTCAGTTCTATCCTCGACTTTCATGATTTTCATTTTGCTTGGGAGAACCACGTGACTCTTTGGCTCGTCGGACACTTTCCCCTTCTTTGCTTTCCTAGCCATGTCCTTAACATGAAAACTTGTTGTACATCATTGGCAAGGACGAAGGGTTCGTCTGAGTATCCAACCTGTCTCAGGTCGACCGTTGTTATCCTACTTGCATCAATGATTACGCCTCCACCACTGAGCCTAACCCACTGGCACCGAAATAGAGGGACCTTCAGAGGTCCATAGTCTAGCTCCCATATGTCATCGATGTTGCCATAATATGTGCTAGCCATACCATCGTATCCCACGGCATCGATGAGGACAGCGCTATTCTGATTCATGCTCTTTACGTCTTGGGCCCGTGTGTAAAATGTGTACCCATTGATTTCATATGCCTGAAATGTGGTGATCGAGCAAGATGGTCCCCTCGCCAAAAAGGCTAGTTGCTGGTCAATGCTCGCGTTGCCCATGAGACGTTGTTGCGCCAAGCGGGAATGCATTAATGTGATGGCGTGTAATCCAGGCATCCGTCTTACCGATGTTTTCCAAGCGAACAATCGTCAAGTGCTCCTCGATGTAAGGAGCCACCAAGGAAGATTGTTGCAACACGGTCCATTGTGTTTTCCTGAACAAGTCATTGTCTATGGTCATTATTTCCTTACTTTCAAGAGTTCCCTTCCCCTGTAGTCTACCTTCATGGCTTGATTCAGGCATCCCGATGGGACGAAGGTCTTCAATAAAGTCGACGCAAAACTCAATCACCTCCTCTGTTCCATATCCCTTGGCGATGGTGGCCTCTGGACGAGAACGGTTACAGACGTACTTCTTTAGAACACCCATATACCTCTCGAAAGGGAACATGTTGAATAGGAATATCGGACCGAGGATACGAATCTTTTTACAAGGTGGCATAGGAGATGCGTCATTATATTGAAGAAGGAAGATGGAAAGATCATCTCAAAGCTGACAATACATTGGACCACATCATTTTGAAAGTCTTCTAGTCTGTCAGGATCAATGATCTTCTGTGAAATTGCATTCAGGAAAGCACATAGCTTTGTTATTGTTGCCCGGACATTATCGAAAAGGATACCCCGAATTATAATGGGAAGCAGCTATGTCATCAGCACGTGGCAGCCATGGGACTTTGGATTTGTGAACTTCTTATCCTTCGTGCTTATTATTCCCTTTATATTCGACGAGTACGGTGGTTGTACTCAGCCTTGCAAAGTCCTCCCCCTTTCAGAAGTGTAGTGCTTCTGAGTTGAAGATGGTGTTAGAGGACCAAGGCTCAGACCCCAGTTGAGTTTGCCTATGAAGTGGAGCTGAAGCCCCGCTAGGGTTGTCCCTCTTTTCCGCTGCTGTAGCTTTCTTCGAGTGCGAGGACTAAGTGTCCCTCTTTTCCGCTGCTGTAGCTTTCTTCGAGTGCGAGGACTAAGTGCCTCTTTTGTAAGTATTTATACGCTTTATTTTACGTTTGGATCTGTGTATTGATTTATCATTTTGTGTACCCTGGCTGGTCCTGAATAGGGATTTAATACACAAAATAGTCTGGGAATTTGGGATAAATTTTCGGGTGTGACAGTCATAGGAATTTAGATTTGTGAACTTCTTATCCTTCGTGCTTATTATTCCCTTTATATTCGAGGAGTATCTAGACGGTACCTTGATGCTCTCCAGGCATTCAAACATTTTTTTCTGCCTTGCTCAGAGTGTAGCTGGTTGGACTTAGGTATTGGGCTCCTTTCTCCTTTGGTTGCGGGTGAAGGCCATCGCGTTGTGCCATATGTTTTAGATTGTTACGTGCCTCAAGTGTATCTTTTGATTTTCCGTATACACCTAGGAAGCCCAGCAGGTTTACACAAAAGTTCTTAGTGAGGTGCATCACGTCGATTACGTGGCAGACGTCCAAGACTTCCCAATAGGTCAACTCCCAAAAAATTGACTTCTTCTTCCACATCGTCGTGTGACCACCTTCACTTGCTATAGGTTGGTTGTCAGGTCCCTTTTCAAATACTACTTTGAGGTCTTTCACCATGGCAAACATGGCCTTTCCATTGCGATGCTTTGGCTTAGTACGATGGTCTGTTTTTTGATCAAAATGTTTGCCTCTTCTCCGCACAGGGTGGCTTGCAACAAGAAAGCGACGATGGCCCATGTACACTACCTTCTTACAGTGTTTCAGGTACGTACATTCGGTCTCATCCAAACTATGGGTGCAAGCGTTGTATCCCTTGTTTGACTGTCCGGATAGGTTCTTTGTCACGCCCGAAATTCACACCGAATTTACGCGGCTAATTGTGCATTACATCCTCGTCCAGGAATCAGCGAGGTACACAAATCGACATTATTGATAATGCAGAATCCTCGTCTTAGAAACAATATAAAAGAGTTACACAAATGCAGCGGAAAGTAAAAAAACTGACTTAAGCTAAACTTGACGCGAGCGAAGCGGAACACCAACTCCACAGCTAAACCTTGACGAGAACAAGCCTACACCTCCTCGGAGACCTCGCTCTCAACCTCTGGCACTGAAGGGGAAAAAAAAAGCAAGACTGAGTACAACCACCGTACTCAACAAGTCACACCGGAAAAGGATACGTGATGCAAGATAAATAACAAGGAAGGGTCAAGGGGCTCAATTTGCATAAACAGCATTTGTAGTATATAATAATAATATTTGAAGACAAAAAACAAGAGTAATATTTAAGCGGATTAAATAAACGCTGTCCAACGCTCAAACCACGTTGCAACAGCCCATCCATCCACCCGCACTAGTCAAGCTTCCACAATTCATTCGAATAAATAAGTGAGACTAATCAAGGTGAATCTGGTCGATCGCCCGTAACCGTGGGCACGGCTATTCGAATAGTTTTTACTCTGATCAGAGGTGTACAACTGTACCCACAAGACACAATCCCACAACACGTTGACGTGCGCCGGTGCACCACCACGGTGCCCCGGAAAGGAATTGTGACAGGACCCTTCACACAACCCCCTCTAATCAATCGTACCACACCAAGGTTTCGCCCCCATTCCCATCGGGCAATGGGCAGCCCCCTCTAGTGCCGCGGTGAATCCGGAAGCTGATCAACCCTTAAAACCGGGGCCGACCCAACTCCATCACGCTCACCCTCTCTGGGATACGTTAACTAGAGACAGCTATGCTACGGGCCCAGCCATTACCCATGCTGGCTTGTGGTATGCACGGCATTTCTTCCAAGGTTTCCCGAGAACCGGTCCTTAATCGTCATGAGCACGCTAACCAAAGTCCAACCATGTGCTCACGACCCACCTTTCTCATAATTCAATATTATTAAGAACAAGGTCATATCTTAATATCAACGGGAGGTCAACTTTAGTATTAAACTTAGTGTGATTCCCTTAAGTGAGCTAGTTGCGCTAAGCATGACTAAGCAACCTTAAACTATCATCTAGTCACATTGGATCCCAAGTTATCAATGGTATAAGGTAAACAATCCTATGGTTGAGTATAATAGGTATAAACATCCCATGAAATGACATTCTAAAACATATGCAGTATTTGAACGGAAAAGAGGTATTTACATAAAAATAGGTACTATATGGTCAATGTAAGGTATGACTTGCCTTGCTCGGAGACGAGGAACCTCGGCGACTACTTGAAGAGAACGGGCTCGCGGAAAACTCGGGATCTACACGACAAACAAAGCACTCAACAAACACCCTAAAAAGTCTACTGAAACAGCACTGAAAAGTATTTTTGATGGATTCTTGACATTTTTCTGGATTTAATGAAATTTGAATGGACTAAAACGGAGCTCGGATTCAAAAGATATGAATTTTAGAAGTTTAATTGCGATTTTTAAACTAAACAGAAAAGATTAAATTATTTATTGCGCAATTAAGTCCCTGGTGACATCATCCACGCGGCTCGGGCGACGTCGGCATGACGTCGGCGGCCGGCGCGCCCCTAGGGCGCGTCGGCCGCACGCGGGCACACGCGGAGGCGGGCGCGGCGGCCGGATTGCGCCACGTGGCGCGATCCGAGCGGCCGGATCGCGGCGACGTGGCGCGATCTGAGCGGCCGGCGGCGGCGATCGGACGGCGCGGATCCGTCGCGATCGGACGGCACGAGATCCGTCCGTCCGCAAGATCGGACGGCACAGAGGGGGGGCGGCGCTAGGGTTAGGGTTAGGGCGCGGTGGCGGCGGCTCAAGCTCGCTCGCCGACCATGGCGGCGGCCGGCCAGACTTCGTCGGCACGGGAACAACGACGGCGGGCGGCGCGATGCACGGGAAACGACGGCGGAGAGTGCCGCGGCTCGGGACAACGGCTCGGGGCAACGGCAACACGGGAAACCGAAGGGGAAACGCGGCGGCGAACTCACCGGAGATGGGGAAGACGACGACGGCGGTGACGATTTTGGGGCTAGACTGAACGGGAAACAAAGGGGAAACGCGGCGGCGCATGAGGGGACTTTATAGGGGCCGGAAAGAGGCCGGATTGCGCACGGGTTGAGCGCGAATCCCTCGCCGTCGGTTTCGGACTCGGAGAGAGAGAGAGCGAGATATTCGACGGCCGCCGGGCGGCGACGGCCGTTTCGGCGTGCGAGAAAAACGGCACGGTGCGGCGGCGCGGGCCGGAGCCGGCGTGGGGCCCACGCGGCGCGAGCGGGCGAAACGGCGCGAGAAAGAGGCGGGCGGCGCGGCTATGGCGGCGGCGGCGGTTGGGCCGGCCGGGCGCGAGGGAGGCGGCTCGACAGGTGGGGCCCACTGCGGTGCCGCGCGCGAGGGAGGAGCGCCGGACTTGCGCGGCGCGGCGGGGCCGTGGGCCTCGGCCACGACCGGGGAGGCGCGCGCGGGAACTGGCCGACGGCCGTTACGGCGACAGGCGGGAAAAGAACCGTACGGGCGTACGGAAAAAGGAAAAAGAAAAAGAAAAAAAGAAAAGGGATTTAGGGACTTAATTAAATTCTGATTTCTTATTTAATTGATTAAAAATACTTAGAGTGCTCTAAAAATTCCAAAAAATCCTGTTAGCGTATTTTGACATGAAGAATTCAAGAAAAATCCTATCATGTCATTTCCATTTATTAATTGCATTTTAAAATTATAGGTTGACTCCAGGTTAATTTCAGAAATTCCGATTATTTCCGGGTAAATTATTTTAAATGCATTAGGGAAAAACCCAGGATGTGACAGTTGCCAAGTGCAGACCAATCGTTGATGGTAACAAACAGCAACCCTCGTAGCTTAAACTGCTCCTCTTTATCCTCATCCCACACGGGAACACCTTCTTTCTTCCACAGCAGTTTTAGATCTTCGATCAGCGGTCTCAAGTACACATTGATGTCGTTACCAGTTGCTCGGGCCTTGAATAATAACCGGCATCTGAATGTACTTCCGCTTCATGCATAGCCAAGGCGGGAGGTTGTAGATGCACATCGTTACAGGCCAAGTGCTATGCCCGCTGCTCATCTCTCCAAAAGGATTCATGATGTCCGTACTTAAGCCAAACCTTAGGTTTCTTGCATCCTCTTCGAAGTCTTTAAATGTTCTGTCGATGTTTCGCCACTGTGACCCATCGACGAGATGTCTCAGCCTGCCGTCTTGTAGGTGTTCTTCCGCGTGCCAGCGCATCATCCTTGCATGCTCCTTGTTTCTGAACAGACGCTTCAGCCATGGTATTATAGAAAAATACCACATCACCTTAGCAGGAACCCTTTTCTTCGAAGGCCGTCCGTCAACTTTGCCAGGATCATTTTGTCTGATCTTTTATCGAAGTGCTTGACAAACCAGACATGCTTATAGGTTCTCGTACTCCTCACCGTGGTAGAGGATACAATCGTTAGGACATGCGTGTATCTTTTGTAGCTCCAGTCCTAGAGGGCAGACTAACTTCTTAGCCTCGTACGTTGATTTCGGCAATTCGTTTCCCTCTGGAAGAATGTTCTTCACGAGTTTTAGTAACTCGTCAAATGCCTTGTCATTGACACCATTATTGGCCTTCCATTGCAAGAATTCTAGCGTGGTACCCAACTTTTTGTGCCCCTGTTCATAGCCTGGGTACAAGGACGTTTTGTGGTCCGTCAACATACACTCCAATTTCAGCACCTCATTTTCACCTTCGCAGTCCCCCTGTACGTCGCACAACATCTAACCAAGGTCATCGGCACCATCATTTTCTTCAGCATCCCCGCCCGCCTCGCCTGCTGTATTCTCTTCAAACCCATCGTATTGATCACAGTCCGAAATGTTGTCGTTGTCTTCTTCATCTTCTTCCATTGCAACCTCCACCTCTTCGTGCGATGTCCAGCAATTGTAGTGAGGCATGAATCCCGACTGAAACAAGTGGGCATGAATAATTCTTGATGTAAAATACTCCTTATCGTTTTTGCACTTTTTACATGGACAACGTATGAAACCCTTTTGCTTGTTGGCATCGGCCACACTTAAAGAATAATGCACGCCTTGAATAAACTCTGTCGCCCATCGATCCGCGTTGTACATCCATTGCCGATCCATCTACATGGAATGCACAAAAATCGTAAGAAAAATCCACGAAAGTCAAACCATTTAAATATTATTACAATAATTATATATATGCAATTAGACAATAATTATATACTAATTCAACATATGTAATTCAACATATGTAATGTGTAGTATAAAAATTAGAATTATTTTTAAAAGATATAAAATTAATTAATTATTTTAAAAGTTCTTTTTAATGTACGTAGTGTACAGATTTCTAACTATTTTAACGATCTTTAAATTATCTTATTTTTCTAATCTACTATCGAATTTTCTATATTTTTCTTTGTCATATATTTTATAACTTTTTTGTCCAAAAGCTTCTCTCTCATTATTTTCCATAAATATTTTTTGAGATAAAATTGTACGTAATAAATTTCTACAAATGTAACGTGCTAAGCATATTTTTCTTTCTCTTTATTTTTCAAAACAATTTTCTCAACACAATGTAACGTGCTTAGTAAAATAATTAGTCCCAAACAAATTTTCTCTCTTCATTTTTACATAGCATATCTAGAGATAAAAATGTATAGAAAACAATCGTAAAAAGCAAAATGATAAGCATAGATCATAAGAGAAAGAAGTTGCTAACCTTGTAGATAGCAAAGATTTGTGTATTATCAAAAAAATCACAAAAGAATTTGGCAGCACCTCCTCTCTAGTCAAAGCAAAAGTTTGAAGACAAATGCAGCTAGCTCAGGTTGAGGGAGAAAGAAGAAGTATAAAAAACAACTTCATCTTTAGTCCCGGTTGATATTACCAACCGACACTAAAGATCAAAATGATCTTTAATGCTCTTTAGTGCTGGTTGGTAATATCAACCGGAACAAAAAATAGCATCTTTAGTCTCGGAGATCCCCGACGCTTTGACATGTTCTGACAGGAATATAACCGGGACTAAAGATCCTAAAAACTAGAAAGCCATTGGTATAACTTCAACCGAAACTATTGTGAATTTTGACACTTCAACCAAAGATTGTTTCTCGGTAGTTTACACTTCACACCGTCGCATTCAAGCGCCCAAGGCTGATTCTGATTTCTATGCATATGACATCCAGAGGGTACAATAAAACAAGAAACCCTTACTTGTTCAAAATGTGTACATGTGTGATCAATCAACATGATTATCTCTAAACATGCATGTACACCCTTATCCTTGTGTATACACACGTGTAACTGTAAATAAATTATATTTCGAGCCTGAACATCCATTCTGTAATGCTTGCAGGGGCATGAATTTGTGTTTGAGTTTTAACATCCGATTCATATCCCTTATTTATGGTTGCAAATAGGTGAACCTGAATATTAATACATATGTACGAATTAATTTTTAGTAAATCTATGACAATGTTGTTGTAATTTTTATTGCTAATAGCTGATAGTATTGTTAGTGATTAGTTTTTCTCCTTTTTCACAGGCAATCCGACAATGGGCATGACACCAACATGGCTGTCGTAGATGGTTTTCATTACCGACGTAACATTGTCAACAGGAGATCTTCGATAGGTGGCTGTTAGCAAAGCTATTTCTCAACAGTTTTTCCACTTCTGTCAACAGTTCTTTTTTGCTGTTGTAGCTGCCGTCATCTGGGGTAGTGTGGATGCACGGTCCCCTTTCCCATCCTGCCTGCACCAGCGCGTCCTTACACATGCTTTTGCTCATACCCACGTTTGCATCCACTTGCCCTGGACACGAAAGGAGCTTGAATCCCTCGTTTTCATCGGGTTCAATTTAGGAGGTCGTTTCGCATGAGCAAATCCAACACCTGACGGTTGTCTAGACAACCAAACACCCCTGCAATACACCCGTGTATGCGAAGTGAGAGCCAGGCTAGATGCAGGTAAAGCAAACACCCTGCGTGTATCGACATCGACAAGTATAGCCGGACGAAGAGCACTGCACCGACTGTAACAACGGTAGCGCAGGCGCAGGCGAGTAGGAAGCCGGCGCCGGCACGGCGTATGGCCCTCTGCAAGCTCTGCAGCCGTCCGTGCGCGTCGCCGAACGAGGCCTCGGCGCAGGCGAGCAGGTCCGGGTGGTGACGCGCACTATTGGAGAAATCATTTTTGGTTGTAGTGTCAAAATTCACAATAGTTCGGATTAAAGTTGTACCCGGGACTTAAAAAAATGTTTTTAATCTCGGTTTAAAAAGACAACGGCTAGCTAGAAATTTTAGTCCCGGTTCGTGTCAAGAACCAGGACAAAAGATGATCTTTAGTTCTGGTTATATTTTTGTTAGAACCTGTCAGGTCGCCGGGGATCTTTAGTCTCGGTTGTAACACCAACCTGGGACTAAAGATCTATTTTTTGTCTCGATTGGTGTTACCAACCGGGATAAAAGATCATTTTGATCTTTAGCGTTGGTTGGTAACACCAACCGGAACTAAAGATGATATTCCTTTTTATATTCTTTCTTCCTCCTTCAGTCAGCGTCAACTCCACTTGTCTTCAAACTTTTGTTCTAGCTAGAGGAGAGGTGCTGCCAAAATTTTTGTGATTTTGTTTTGGTGATAATACACAAATCTTTGCTATCTATAAGGTTAGCAACTTCTTCCTCTTATGATCTATGTGCTTAGCTCTTCGCTTTTTACGGTTATTTTCTAGACATTTTCATCTCTAGATCTTTATGCAAACATGAAGAGAGAGAAAATTTGTTTGGACTAATTATTTTACTAAGCACATTACATTGCGTTGAGAAAAATGTTTGGAAAAATAAAGAGAAAAAAGTATGCTTAGTACGTTATATTTGTAGGAATTTATTACGTATAATTTTATCTCAAAAAATGTTTATGGAAAATGATGTGAGAGAAATTTTTTAGAAAAATTATAAAATAGATGACAAAGGAAAAAATATAGAAAATTTGATAGTAGATTAGAAAATTTTAATGTACACTACGTACATTAAAAAGAACTTTTAAAATAATTAATTAATTTTAGTTACCACTTTAAAAGACCTTTTAAAAATAATTCTAATTTCTATAGAACAACACATTACGTATGTTGGATTAGTATATAATTATTGTCTGATTACATATATATATAATTATTGTAATAATATTTAAATGGTTTGAATTTCGTGGATTTTTCTTATGATTTTTGTGTATTCCATGTAGATGGATCGGTAATGGATGTACAACGTGGATCGACGGTCGACATAGTTTATTCAAGGTGTGCATTATTTTTTGAGTGTGGCCGATGCCAACAAGTAGAAGGGTTTCATATGTTGTCCATGCAAAAGTGTAAAAATGAGGAGTATTCTACATCAAGAATTATTCATGCCCACTTGTTTTAGTCGGGATTCATGCCTCACTACAATTATTGGACATCACACGGAGAGGTGGGGATTGCAATGGAACAAGATGAAGAAGACAACGATAATATTTCGGACTGTGGTCAATACGGTGGGTTTGAAGAGAATACAGCAGGCGAGGCGGGCGAGGATGCTGAAGAAAACGACGGTTTCGATGACCTTGGTTAGATGTTGTGCGGCATACAGGGGAACTACGAAGGTGAAAAGGAGGTGCACAAATTGAAGCGTATGTTGGTGGACCACAAAACATCATTGTACCCAGGTTGTAAACAGGGACACAAAAAGTTGGATACCACGCTGGAATTCTTGCAATAGAACGCCAAAAATGGTGTCAGTGACAAGGCATTTGGCGAGTTACTAAAACTCGTGAAAAACATTTTTCCAAAGGAAAACGAATTGTCGGAATCAACATACGAGGCTAAGAAGTTAGTTTGCCCTCTAGGACTGGAGGTACAGAAGATACACACATGTCATAACGATTGTATCCTCTACCATGGTGAGGAGTACGAGAACCTAGAAGCATGTTCGGTTTGTAAAGCACTTCGATACAAGATCAGACGAGATGATCCAGGCGAAGTTGACGGACGACCTTCGAAGAAAAGGGTTCATGCTAAGGTGGTGTGGTATTTTCCTATAATACCACGGCTGAAGCGTCTGTTCAGGAACAAGGAGCATGCAAGGATGATGCGCTGGCATGTGGAAGAATGCCTACAAGACGGCAAGCTCAGACATCTCGCCGATGGGTCACAGTGGCGAAACATCGATAGAACATTTAAAAACTTCGGCGAGGATGCAAGAAACCTAAGGTTCGGCTTAAGCACGGACAACATGAATCCTTTTGGAGAGATGAGCAGCGGCCATAACACTTGGCCTGTAACGATGTGTATCTACAACCTCCCGCCTTGGCTTTGCATGAAGCAGAAGTACATTCATATGCCGGTTATTATTCAAGGCCCGAAGCAACCTGGTAACGACATCGATGTATACCTGAGACCGATGATCGAAGATCTAAAACTACTGTGGAAGAAAGAAGGTGTTCCCGTGTGGGATGATAAACAGGAGCAGTTTAACCTACGAGGGTTGCTGTGTTACCATCAACGATTAGCCTGCACTTGGCAACCTATCCAGACAGTCAAACAAGGGGTACAACGCTTGCACCCACTGTATGAATGAGACCGAGGTACGTACCTGAAAAATTGTAAGAAGGTAGTGTACATAGGTCATCGTTGTTTTCTTGTTGCAAGCCACCCTGTCCGGAGAAGAGGCAAACATTTTGATCAAAAGGCAGACCATCGTACTAAGCCAAAGCATCGCAACGGAAAGTCCGTGTTTGCCATGGTGAAAGACCTCAAAGTAGTATTTGGAAAGGGACCCGGCAACCAACCTATAGCAAGTGAAGGTGGCCACGTGGCGATGTGGAAGAAGAAGTCATTTTTTGGGAGTTGCCCTACTGGAAAGTCTTAGACGTCCGCCACGCAATCGACGTGATGCACCTCACTAAGAACCTTTGCGTAAACCTGCTGGGATTCCTAGGTGTATATGGAAAATCAAAAGATACACTTGAGGCACGTAACAATCTGAAACATATGGCACAACGTGACGGCCTTCACCTGCAACCAAAGGAGAAAGAAGCCCAATACCTAAGTCCAACCAGCTACACTCTGAGCAAGGCAGAAAAGGAAATAATGTTTGAATGCCTGGAGAGCATCAAGGTACCGTCTGGATACTCCTCGAATATAAAGGGAATAATAAGCACGAAGGATAAGAAGTTCACAAATCTAAATTCCCATGACTGTCATGCCTGGAAATTTATCCCAAATTCCCAGACTATTTTGTGTATTAAATCTCTGTTCAGAACCAGCCAGGGTACACAAAATGACAAATCAATACACAGATCCAAACTAAAATAAAGCGTATAAATACTTACAAAAGAGGCACTTAGTCCTCGCACTCGAAGAAAGCTACAGCAACGGAAAAGAGGGACGACCCTAGCGAGGCTTCAGCTCCATTCCATAGGCAAACTCAACTGGGGTCTGAGCCTTGGTCCTCTAACACCATCTTCAACTCAGAAGCACTACACTTCTGAAAGGGGGAGGACTTTGTAAGGCTGAGTACAACTACTGTACTCAACAAGCCATGTCGGGAGAATGCAAATATAATGCAAGGTGATACAAAGGATTCATATATAGAGCTATTTTGCAGAAAACCAGCATTTCAAAGCATTTAAATATTTGAAGGCATTTTAATAAACACGAACCTTTCACTAGTCAAATTATTATCAAGTCGCGCACCAACACGATCTTGCCTTAACCCAGGCCAACAAGTGCTAACTCAATTCTTTTAGTTTTAAACAGAAATAAATTCTAACTTGGGTACATTGTTCGGCTTGCCCATAACCGAGGGCATGGCTATTCGAATATATTTACTCTGATCAGAGGTGTACATCTTTACCCACCATACATGTCTTTCTCACGCGTTGCGACGTGCCACATGCCACCATGGCATATGGACAAAAGCCATGACATAACTCATCGCTTAGTACTGCCCTAAACAAAGAAGACCGAAATAGACTTCCCCCGCCAGGTGCCTTGGGTCGAGCATACAGTCTATGCCCCCAGGCATCTCGACTTGTTGAGCCTTCACTTGCCAGAGACGTCAGCCCATGGGCTTCAACCCTTCCTAGGGCTTCATCCATCCCTATCCGTGTCTTTTTTGTTTCTGACCGTACTAGTCGACGTGTTAAACCTTCCCCATTAGACAGGTGGTAGTACGGAAATGCTTTGCAACAGAGGCCCGAAGACCGGTCCTGATGACGGCCGAGGTGCGACTAGAAAAACCAAGCACCCCATGCCTAGCCAAAAACATGTTTGGGGAATTTTGAAGGGGACATTTATTGCCACGGCTAAACAGCAAAAATTTCCATCATTTACAAGTTATTCCTTAGTCTAATTATTAAAAACATCTAATTGTTTCTATTCAAGCAGCGCTAAGCATATTCCTAAGTTTGCTAGTGTGTACGACATACATAAAGTGCTCACTAGTTTTATTTTTCCTAGGGTTATCAAGGATCATAATAATACAAGTAATAGGGCTATAACAAGGAGAATCGGTAAGGCTAAATAAAACAGAGATAGACGCGGGAATTTAATAAAGAAAAATGCAATAATTCAAATAAACATAATTTTGTAAACTGGGATAGCAATATGATCAAAATGACATGACTTGCCTTGCTCCTTCGAACAAATCTTCTTTTCCTCGCGAGCGCGAACCTCCGAAACGACGAAGTCTACACACTGACACGCAAAACAAGAAAACCCTAATAAAAACCAAATAAACAATACAATAAAAGTAAACAAACATGTAGGGCTCAATTTTAGATAAATTATGCAATTTGAATGGCCCAATTTGGAGTTTGTATGGATTAGATATGAATTTTAGAAGTTTTGGACCATTTAAATAAATTCTAGAAATTAAATTAATTTATTAGGCAATTATTAATTATTTTTAGAAGGAAAAGAGTCGGGATGACGAAAGTGGGCAAAGACCGACGTCGCCGGTGAGAGCGGAGAGAGGAGGAAGGAACTCACCAGCGCACGACGACGAGCGAAGAAAAGTCGGTGTACGGGTGCCGACGCGGGGATGAGGACGAAAACAACCATGAACGGTGAGAGACGACGACGGCAGCGGCGGTGGCCGCACGGTGGTGAGGACGGTGTGGAACATGCTGCCGTGTTGCCGTTGACGGAGACGACGAGGCCACGGGCGACGTGCCGGCAAGGAAGAATGGCTTGTCGAAGATTGTACCAGCGAAGACGATCACGTGACGCTGGTGACAAACGACAAACCAAGCGGAGACCGGCAAAGGAGACGACGCCACGATGCTGGGGAAGGATATGACGACGTCGGATAACACTCTGGCAAAGCGGCAGGGGATGTCAGAGTGGCGCCGCAAGGCCGAGGGAGAGGCACCACGGGCAGCGGGGTTTCGGTGTATTCTAGGCGAAAACGGGCCTTGGCCGAGGTGGAGGGCGATGCTGCAATGCCGTAGGTAGCGATGGCGTAGTCAACCGGGCGCACGGGTGAGGAGGAAAAGCCGACCGGAGTTGCGTCGGTGAGGTGGATGGACAGTCGGCACGGCGGTCTCCGGCCGAAACGGAGGTGAGGCCGGAGAAGAGGAGGTGGCTGCGAGGCCGATGGAGGTGGTGGCAAGGTCTGGCACTGCTCGACTTGACAGGGAAGGGCGGCCGAAGTTCGCCGGTGCCAAGGAGAGAGGAAGCCGAGCGAAGGGATGGAGGGAGAGCAAGGGAGCTCGAGGTGGTGTGAGGGGAGTGAGGAGGGTGCTTGGGGCTCCCTTTATAGGCCGGGGAGGGAGGGGAAGGGCGCCGGGGAGGGGAATGTGCGGGGAGCTTGCCGGCCGGCTATTCATGGCGGTCACTCAAAGGGAGTTCAATCCGGCGAATTACAACACTAATAATTGGGAGAAACATGGGGAGTTGATGAGGAAGAGGAGAGGGACCGATTTTCGCAATTTAATTGAAGGGAAAACCACCGAGGAGGGAGATCAAACAGGGCGGCGGCACTTGTCTTTGCACGGGAGAGAGAACAGTCGGGGCGCCGGAGGAGGAAGACGACACTCTAGCGAAAGGACGCATAGCGGACTTTTCCTTCCAAACTTCCTTGAATTTTTATCAATACTTCCAAGAAAAATCCTGAAATTATATAAACACTCAAAGTATTTAATAAAAATTCAACTATATTATTTACTAATTAATTAATTTATTTAAATAATTACTTAAATGCTCTTTGTATTATTAAAATTATTTCTAGAGCTCCAAAATTTCACGAAAAATTTTAGAGAATACTTTAGGGCATGGAGAATATTTCAAAAATATTTTCAGCCATGGTTTTTAAAGGAAATTTTTATTTCCTTATTATTTTCACTTGATTAATCTCTTTTTCATTTTATTTAATTTCTAGAAAATGAATTATTTAGTGATTTTTAATCTTGAACAAAAATTGGGGCATGACATTGACTGCCACGTGCTGATGACACAGCTGCTCCCTATTATAATTTGGGGTATCCTTCCCGATAATGTCCGGGCAACAATAACAAAGCTATGTGCTTTCCTGAACATAATTTCACATAAGATCATCGATCCAGACAGACTAGAAGACTTTCAAAATGATGTGATCCAATGTCTTGTCAGCTTTAAGATGATCTTTTCGCCTTCCTTCTTCAATATCATGACGCATCTCCTATGCCACCTTATCAAAAAGATCCGTATCCTCGGTCCGGTATTCCTACACAACATGTTCCCTTTCGAGAGTTATATGGGCGTTCTAAAGAAGTACGTCCATAACCATTCTCGTTCGGAGGGCAGCATCGCCAAGGGATATGGAACAGAAGAGGTGACTAAGTTTTGCGTTGACTTTATTGAAGACCTTCGTCCCATCGGGGTACCTGAATCAAGCCATGAAGGTAGACTACGGGAGAAGGGAACTCTTGGAAGGAAGGCAATAATAAACATAGACAATGACTTGTACAGGAAAGCACATTGGACCGTGTTGCAACAATCTTCCTTGGTGGCTCCTTACATCGAGGAGCACTTGGCGATTGTTCGCTTGGAAAACATCGGTAAGACAGATGCCTGGATTACACGCCATCACATCGATGCATTCCTTGCTTGGCTGTGACAACGTCTCATGGGCAACACGAGCATTGACCAACAACTAGCCTTCTTGGTGAGGGGACCATCTTGCTCGATAACCACATTCCAGGCATATGAAATCAATGGGTACAGATTTTACACATTGGCCCAAGACTTAAAGAGCACGAATCAGAACAACATTGTCCGCATCGATGCCGTGGGATACGACGGTATGGCTAGCACATATTACGGCTGCATCGATGACATATGGGAGCTGGACTATGGACCTCTGAAGGTCCCTCTGTTTCGGTGCCAGTGGGTTAGCCTCAGTATTAGAGACGTAACCATTGATGCAAGTGGGATGACAACAATCGACCTAAGTAAGGTTGGATACTCAAACGAACCCTTCGTCCTTGCCAATGATGTACGACAAGTTTTCTATGTCAAGTACATGGCTAGCAAAGTGAAAAAGAGGAAGGGTCCGACGAGCCAAAGCGCCACGTGGTTCTCCCAGGCAAAAGGAAAATCCTGGGAGTCGAGGATAGAACTGATGAAGATTACGATTAGTTTGACGGGCAACCTCCGTTCATGGTGGCGGTTGACCCGAGTATCCTCCTATCAAATGAGGACACCCCTTACTAACGCAACGATCATAACGAAGGAACAATTATCCGAAGAAAGTACGTGAGGACAAATGTCAGTTAGCTAAATTTATATATGGACGGTGTAAATTAAATTGAATTATTGAATATTATTGTTATCATTTGAATTTATTGTAAATTATTGTAAATTTGTCATATTTAAAATAGGCCATATGATTGTTAGAATTTAAAATAGGCTATATGTTATTATATATTATTATTTAAATTTAAAATAATTTTGAATATGACAAATGTTAATTATATGTTATTATTTAAATTTATAATATTTTTAAAATAGTATATATGTTAATTATATATTATTATTTAAATTTAAAATAGTTTTGAATATGACAAATGTTAATTATATGTTATTATTTAAATTTATAATATTTTTCAAATACGCAATATGTTAATTATATATTATTTTTTAAATTTAAAATTGTTTTGAATATGACACTTGTTAATTATACATTATTATTTAAATTTATAGTATTTTTTGAAATAGTCCATATGTTAATTATATATTATTATTTAAATTTAAAATAGTTTTGAATATGATTATTATAATTTAAAATACATTGTAATAGGGCACTGTTAAAATATTTAATCACGGTTCTTAACACAAACCGGAATAAAGATGAATTTGGATGGGCGGGACAACATCTTTAGTCCCGGTTGATGGCTTAAACCGGGACTAAATATGCCCACCTACGTGGGCCACGTGGCTGCCCCGCCATCTTTAGTCTCGATTGGTGGCTCCAACTGGGACTAAAGAAATATCTTTTATCCCGGTTGAAGCCACCAATCAGGACTAAAGTATCTTTTGTCCCGGTTGTTGGCATCAATCGGGACAAAAGATCCCGATATCTATATATAGCAAGGGCCGTGGGGGGATCCAACACTAGCCGTTTTCGCAACTTCTTCGTCTTCGTCGCCGTCACCGAGAACCCTAACATCGCTGTGCCGCCGATTCTTCTCCAGTCGTCGCCGTCGTCGTCGCCGGAGAGGAGGAGCCGTCGTTGAAGCCACCATCGCTGTCGCCAGGTTTCGACACAGGTTAGTCGATCCGATCGAAGCCCCCTTGTTTCCCTCCTCTCTATGTGCGCGTGTTTAGGGTTTATAGGCTGACCGGTTCGGACGCGCGCCATTGCCACCATCGTTGCCACTTCCTGCCCTCCACACGCCGCCGCCACTGCCTCCCCTCGACGCCACCGCTGCCCCCACACGCCACCCGCGTCGCCGCCGCTGCTGCCTCCCCCACACGCCGACGCCGCCCTCTGCCCTCTGCCTCCCCTTTGTGCCACAGCCAATTTGATGAAATTAATGGATTTGATGAAATGGATTTGATGGATTGGATTTGATGAAATTTGTCAATTATGTATGTGTATGTATGTGTCAAATTTGAATGTATGTATGTGTATGTTAGAATGAATTAAATTTATATGTGAATGGATTTTGTATATGTTTGTAAATTTATTTATGTGAATTTTGTATGTTTATATATGTGTAAATGGACATTATGGACTTTATGTATAAACGGACTTTTTATTTAAATTTGAATGCATGAAGATTGTGAATTTTGAATGTGTATTTAAATTTGAATGCATGAATAGATTTAAATATGAATGTGAATGTGACTTGTGAATGTGAATTTTGTATTTTCGAACGAACGAGAACGATAAAACAAACGAACGGACGTGAAAGAACAGATGTAAACGAACGGACGAACGGACGAACGAACGAACAAACGAACGAACAACTTTCGTTCGGTCGTTCACGTCCGTTCGTTACAATGTACATAGGCATGCAACGTCCTCTCTTTCTCTCCTCTCCTCTCCTCTCCACTTCCTTTCCTCTCCCCCTTATATCCCTCACGTCATCCTCATCTCTTTCTCTCCTCTCCTCCAAACGATCATACCCACGGACGTGAACGAACGATAGCACGAACGGACGTGAACGAACGAACGTGAACAAACGAACGATAGTTTTGTTCAATCGGTCGCTTTACAGTTTAGGGTTTAGGGTTTAGGGTTTAGGATTTGGGGTTTAGGGTTAGGGTTAGGGTCCGAACGAACGGACATGAATGAACGATAGAACGGACGTGAACGAACGAACGGACGTGAACGAACGAACGGACGTGAACAAACGATAGAACGGATGTGAACAATAGAACGAACGATCGTTTGTTCGTCCGTTCGATCGTTCGTTCGGTTGGTCGGTCGGTCGGTGTCACGCCCAGAAATTTCCACCGGAATTTCCGCAGCTGAATGTGCATTAAACACCCTGTCCAGGACCAGCCAGGGACACACAAACGACAAATTGTATATACAGCGCCACGTCTTAAAACATATAAAAGTCTTACAATGCAGCGGAAAGGAAAAATAAACCTAAAGACTAGGCTCCGACACTTGCGGCGCGGAAACTCCACTCAACAGGTGTAACACCCTGAGGTGTTTTCCCCTTTCAAAAATCCATAAGAAAATCGTAAAAGAAAACTCGTTGGAATTAGCTGGAGAGAATTAATAATTTTAAAATCCAAATGTTAAATGGAAATGGCATGGTAGGATTTTTCCTAAATTCTACATGTCAAAATACGCTAACAGGATTTTTAGTGGAATTTTCAGAGCACAAGAAATATTTTTTAACCAATTAAAATCAAAATCGGAATTAATAAATCCCGGGAAAATTAGTTCCTCTCTCCTCCGTCCTGTCCCGCTCTTTTTCCGGCTGTGGGTCGCCGGCCCAAGCCGACGGCCCAATCCCTCCCCGCGCGCGGCCCGACCTTTTACTCCCCGCGCGTCCCTCTCCCTCTCTCCCTCACGGGCCGGCAAAAGGCCGCAGCCCGTTTAACTCTTGCGCCATGAATAAGTCCAGTTTGCCTCCCCTCTACCCCGGGACGCCGACAGGTGGGGCCCACCTGTCACGCCGTCGTCCCCTACCTCCAACCGCCCCGGCGCCATTTCCGCCGCCCCTCTCCGCGCGGACCTCGGCCGACCGCCTCTCCTGCACGGCCAGATCTCGCCGCCTTTACTCCCCTCCGCGTCCGCATACATTTAAAAGCCCCGCCGCCTCTCCCGCGCCTTTATGGCCGGAATTGATCGCCGGTCATCAATTCCCCATTTCTCTCTCCCCATTCACTCCGGCGAGTAATTTCTCCCCTATCCGGTCGCCGACGCCCTCCCCGCGACCTATTTAAGCATCCTCGCACCCATCCCGAGCTCCCCACGCTCTCACCCAAGACTCTCTCGCACTCGTTTGCCCCCGCACCGTGCGCCTTCGCTTCGGACCTCGTCGCCGAGCTGCAGCCGTGTTTTCCCGCCGCTCCGAGGTGTCTCGAGTTCCGCCGACTCCTTCCTCCTCCTCGTCGGTGCCAGTGCCGCTTCGGCCACCCTTCCCCGAGTGGTTTCGCCGCCTTCCTCACTGTCCGTGCCGTCGTCCCCTTCACCTCCGGCGACCCGCGGTGAGCGCCCCTCCCTATTTCCCCTCTCGGCCGAGTGCGCGCCGCCGTTCCTGAGTGCTCATGGCTCGGCCCACGCGTGAGCCGCGGTATTCCGTCGCCCGTACCGTCGCCCGAATGGCGCCTGCCGGTCTCCGGCCACCGTGCGCCATCGCCGGCCGATTGCGTCGCCCGAACCCCTACCGGACGTCCGATCCGCCTCGACAGATCGGGGCCATCCGTCCCCGCTGGCCCACGTGGCACACCGTGTGGCCGCCGCATCGGCGCCCCGTGTGCGCCCCGTGGTGCGCCGCTCTCCCTCTCGGCCCGTGGACCCAGTCCACCGTGGACCGGTGCTCCCGCGGCCGATGACGCCATCGCTGACGTCAGCCCTAGCGCTGACGCAATTCCGGAATTTATTGCGCAATAAATTAATAAGGATTTTTTCTGTTTTAGTAAAAACACAGATAATCTTCTAAAAATCATATCTTTTCAATCCGACCTCCATTTTAGTCCATTCAAATTTCATTAAATTCATAAAAATGCCAAGAATCCATTAAAAATGGTTTTGTCCCCTGTTTTAGTATTTTTTTAGCCTGTTTTGTTGAAGTGCTTGTTTGCCGTGTAAATCCCGGTAGTCCCTCCGGAAGTCATCGCGGAAGTCCCCCAAGCCGAAGAGCAAGGCAAGTCATGCTATATTATTGATCATATTGCTCCCATTTTGCTAAAACACCTGTTTTACTCTATGAAATTGCATGTTCTTTATACTGTCATTTCATGGGAAATCATACACCTTATGCTTAGTTTATGCCTTAGGTTTGACACCCCAAACCCTTTGATAAAACTTGGGAAAATAATGTGATTAGATTCAGGACTAGGTTATGCTTAGCCTGGCTTAGTTTCACTAGCTCACTAAATGGGTCATTTTCTCACTTAATGTATCTCTCCCGGACTTATGTTCGGAGAATTAATGGTTATAGATTCAGGTGAACCGGACTAATAACTAAAATATGGCAAATGGTGGGCTGTGGACGCTATGGTTTTGGTTAGTGGCGCCCATAGAAATTAAGGACCGGTTCACGGGAACCCTCGGGAGAATGACCATGCAAACCACAAGCCGAAATGGGTAAGGTAGGTCCCGTAGTGTAGCCTCTCCTAGCTGACGAACCCATCGGCAAGGGTGAGTGGGATGGAGTTTCAGTCGGCCCCGGTATAAGGGTTGCTGGGTGCCGGATTCACCGAGGCACTCGGGGGGCTGCCCACTCCCAGGGTCCGGGAGTGGGGGCGAAACCTTGGTGGGGTTCGCTTGGTTAGAGGGGGGTTATACGAAAGGTCCTATCACAGTTCCCTTTTTGGGGTACCGCGGTGATATTCCGACGCACGGGAAACCGTGTTGTGGGGCTGTGTCTTGTTGGTACAGTTGTACACCTCTGATCAGAGTAAATCTATTCGAATAGCCATGCCCACGGTGATGGGGCGATCAACCGAGCTCTCCGTGATTAGTCTCACACTTTTTCACCCTAAGTTTTGGAACATGACTAGTATAGGTGGATGGTTTGGGCCTATCGCAACGTGGGGATAACGTTGGACAGTGTTGGAGTCAAAATGCTTTACTTACTCGAATATACTGTTGTTTTGACTATGTTCAAATTCGTATTGTTTGGAAAAACCCCTGTCGTTTGCGCAAAAGCAAACCTTAGCCAGACCTTTATCTCCCCTGCATTCATTCTTCTCCTCTTCCGGCGTGACTTGTTGAGTACGTGGAAGTACTCATCCTTGCCCCTTCACCAGAACCTGAGCCAGAGGTTGAAGACGAAGACGATGTGGAGTAGGCTTGTCCTACACTCTGGAAGCTGCCTGTGGAGTGGTCGAAGCCACGTGGCCATCGTCAAGCTTAGGCTTAGGCCCTTTTTCTTTTTTTCCCGCTGCTCTTTTGTAATCTTTTGTATTGTTTCTAAGACATGGAACTGTAATATCAACAATTGTCGTATGTGTACCCTGGCTGGTCCTGGACAGGGATTTTAATACACATATAGCTTTGGAAATTCGGGTCTGAATTTCTGGGCGTGACAACAGGCATCCCCTGACGACAGCGATGAGCCTACTCATCGTCGAACCCAACGGCAGCTTCATCCTCCAGCTCTGAGGTGGGGAAAAGAAAGCAAGACTGAGTACAACCACTGTACTCAGCAAGTCATACCGAAGGGAGGTATGAATGCAGGGAAATTCCAAAGGAAGGCTAGGGTACACTTTTGCACAAAGCGGCATTTCACAAGTCTAAGTTGAATACGGTGAAAACAGTAATTAAATGTAATTAACCAATATTAATCATCTCTGCTCAACGCTACACCACATTGAGTCAGGCCCAATCCATCCAACTATTCTATCCAGTTCCATTGAATCAGGTTATTATCATTAGCGGGACTAATCACGGTGAATCTGGTCGACAGCCCGTAACCGCAGGCGTGGCTATTCGAATAGTTTCTAACTCTGATCAGAGGTGTATGTCTGTACCCACAAGACACAGCCCCACAATACGTTCCCGTGCGTCGACATGCCACCATGACATATCGAAAAGGGGTCTGTGACAGGACCATTCGCATAACCCTTCCTCACCAAGCGACACCACACCTCAGGTTTCGCCCCTACCTTTATATCCAAGGTAGGCAGCCCCTCTCATGCCTAGGTGAATCCGGCAGCCGCATAGACCTTTCCCGGTCCATCCGCACTCCATCACGCTCACCCTTGCCTGGATGCATCGGCCAGAGAAAGCTACACTATAAGCCCTGCCGTTGCCCACGCTGGCTTGTGGTACGCATGAATAATTCTTCTAGGATTTTTCGTGAACCGGTCCTTAACTGCCATGGGTACGTCTTGCAAAAACCGTGCACCCACAGCCCACCATTTAGTCAAATTTTAGTTAACCGTTATCCTTTGCCAACGGCATCTTCGGTCTGAGACCGTCATTTCATGTGAAATAATTCTAGTAAATTAATTCTTCCATTAATGATCTAGTGGTACTAAGCAAGCTAACCATGTCCTAAACCTGAAACTAGTCAATTTAATTCCCAGGTGATCAATAAAAGGGGTAAACGACCTAGGCTGAGTACTATAGGTCCCATCCAAATTACATTATAAAACAATGCAATTTAACAGATAAAGCGAGAGTAATTTATAACATGGGTACAACATGATCAATGTAAAATGACTTGCCTTGGTCTTATTCCGACGGAACTTCAGCGACTACCTCGAGATAGACGGGAACGTCCTCGGAACCGGAATCTACCGACAAACAAAGCACATCAAAAACAAGCTATTAAACTACTGAAACAGACAATTAAACTATTTTTAATGTGTTCTAGACATTTTTAAGAATCCGCTGCAACTTGAATGGACTCAAATGGAGTTCGGATGAATTTTCTGTGAATTTTACAAGTTTCAGCCTTTACTAATTACGAAAAAAGAAAAACAACAGTTTGCGGTCCCAAAGGACTAGGGCAGACGTCACAGCGGGACCCACTGCACAGTGACGCACGAGAGAGGGCGGAGCATGATGGACTCGGTCCACCGGGCTTGCGAGAGAGGAGTACCACGTGGCGGCTTGCCACTGGCCGGGCCGGGTTGGCACAGGGAAGGAAGGCGGCGCACGGGGTGGCTCGGCCGGACTTGCCGGCGGCAAAGGGCGGCGCGGCAGCCTCGCCGGCGGCGACGCTTCGATGGGGCGACGGCGCACGGCGGCGGCACACTAAGCGGCGGCACACGGCGGCGAGCAAGGTCAGCCGAGCGGCGGCGGCGACACGCGCGCACGCGCACACGGCGCGCGAAAGAGGATGCGACCGGCGTGGCTTGCGCCAGTGGCGGCGGACGGCGGCACGCACGGGCTTGAGGACGGCGACGCAGCGGCATACGCGGCAAAGGACCGCGGCGCACGACCGGCTCGGCGTGACGCACACGCGCCCGAGGGCGGCGGCGCACAACCGGTGGTGGAGAGGGGAGACCGGTGCGCGGCGGGGCGACGGGGATGGCTCACGCGGCGGCGCATCTGGCCCGGAGGATAGCGGCACACGACCGGAGTCGGCACGGTACGAGAGAGAGAGAGAGAAAAGTGGAGGGAGAGGAAAGCCATTCTCACCAGCGATCGAAGACGAAGAAGAAGGCGGCGACGGCACGATGCGGTGGCGGAATTTTGGGGAAAAGCGGGCAAGAGGGCGTTCCCGGAGTTGGTGAAGGCGATGGTGGTGCGGGATTGGTGAGGTGCGCGGTGGTTTGGCCGAACGGGGCGGAAGTGGAGCTCGGCGGCGGTGGCGGGTGCTTGCACGTACGGGATCCCGAGAGGGCTCGGTTGCGGGCGAATGCGAGAAGAAAGCGTGTGCCGAGGCTCGGGGATACTTTATAGGGGAGAGGACGGCTCGGATGTGGCCGGAGGAAGCGGGAACACGACGCGGAACGTGGGCGAACGGGGCGGCAACTCGAATTTCGAAAGGCGAGCGTTCCTGCGCACGAGCGACGAAAAGGGAGAAGGGGGTGGGAGCGTGCGGGAGGTGGCTCGGAACGCGGGGTGACGCGGGTAGGGAGCGAAACGTGGCCGGGTGGAGGTGTGACGTGGGCTTGCGCGCGCACGGGGAGATGCGGCCATTTCGTTGCATGAGGGTCAAGGGGAGGAGGGGAGGAGAGAGAAGGGGGAGGGGGAGTGGGCGGGGCTGGGCCCAAAAGGGAAGAGAAGGAGGGAAAGAGAGGAAAGGAGTAGGCCGAAGGCCCACGGGAGGAAAAAAGAAAAAAGGAAAAGGAAAAGGAAAAGCCCTTTTCCTTTAGGAATTTAATTCGGTTATCCTAATTTAATTTTTAAAATTGTTTCCGTGCTCGAAAATTCCGATAAAAATCCTGTTAGCGTATTTTGACCCGGGGAATCCAAGGAAAATTCCACCAAGCCATTTCCAATTATTAAATGGATTTTAAAATTCCAGGTTCGTCTTGCTTTATCTTTTTCGGCGATTTCTTTCGCACGATTTTCCGGTGATTTACTTGCTAGGGGAAAAACGGAGCGTGACGGTCGGTCGATCGATCGTTCGTTCGTTCGGTCGGTCGGTCGGTCGTGTTCTAGCAAAGAGAAACAAAAGAGAAGAAGAAGGAAAATATAGAACGTAGTTCGGATGCTATAGCCAAGTGTGCATATCTATAATTGCGACATTCTTTAGAAGTCTCTTCTAGGTTTGAGAAAATCCTAAACCCTAAACCCTAAACCGTAAAGCGACCGAATGAACGAAACTATTGTTCGTTCGTTCATGTTCGTTCGTTCATGTCCGTTTGTTCTATCGTTCGTTCACCATTGGATCTAGTGTCTGTCGGATATCATCTATTTTTTTCCATCTTATTCTTTTTGTCTATGTTTTTTATACGTAGACATATATAATTTCCTTGAATAATTGATACATGTATTAACCGAATAAATTTTTTCTTGTCAAAATTCTTTGATTAAGTCCTTGAACCCACAACAATCAAATGGCGGATCGTGACGACGAACAGTTTCTCCTTGACGAAATCGCACGCGATAGCACACAGTTTTACATTGAGGAGGGGATCGAGGATCCAGATCAATACCTCAACAAGGAGGGGAACGAGGGGGGATGAGGAGGGGAACGAGGAGGGGAATGAGGGCTCCGCCTCCGTTGGACAGAAGAGGGCACGCGGGCAACGCGGTGTCAGCAAGCACATCGAGGGTCGACACATCATAACAGAAGTAGCACCGGACGGTCGACCAAGTGCCCCAGCGGACGCCGCAAGGAAGTTTGTGGCACATAGCGGATGGGTGGTGAGGGATCACTTTCCCATCAGCGTTGCCAACTGGAGGCGATCAACCAAAGGAGGAGATGAGCAGAGCTATCTTTCGGACACAGAGAAAGAGATGATGTGGATGATAATGCTGCAGACGTTCACCATCCCAGACTCAGAACAGGCAAGGGTCAAGGAATGGACGTTAAAGAAGATGGCTGAGCTCTTCAGGAACTATAAGAAAGTGTTACACAAGAAATACATCCTGAAGGGCCAGAACCCAGACTTTGACAAGTTCCCAAAGCTCAGAGATCACTGGAGGTCTTTGTAGAACACAAGACTAGGGAAGAAGCACGAGCGCTCATTGAAAAGAATAAGGCCAACGCAGCCAAGAAGAAATACCATCACAAGCTTGGGTCGGGCGGCTATCAGAAGGGAATGTAGAAATGGGAGAAGATGGAAGCCGACCTTGAAGCGTGAGGTATTGTTTCGGGCACAACCAACTGGCCCGAACGATCAAAGCATTGGTTCTATGCTCACGGCGGTTCACTTAATCCTGGAGATGGATCAGTTATCTTCAACGCTAAAATCCAAGAAGTCAGGTGAAGATTAGAGGAAGCGCTGGAGGCCTCTGCCTCGGGCTCGTTCAGGCCCAATAGAGAGAAGGACGAGTTAACGCTCGCACTCCAGAACCCAGAGCATCCGGGACGAACGCGAGGAAAAGGCGTCGTTCCCTGAAAATACGGGTTTCAAGCGGACGTCGACACATACAAGAGCCGCATGAGGTCGAAGCGAGAGACGGATGAGAGGTTCGCTGAAATGGAGATGCGGCACTCGCAGATTGATCGGATTGTGGACCAAAGGCTGAACGAAAGGTTGGCAGAGGAGCGAAGCCACTGGGTTAGCCAACAGCCAGATCCAGCAACAACGGCTCAACTACAGCAGTAGCGCGTCAACAGAAAATGAAGGCAAGTTGGCCTCACAAGCTCAAGCGTGTCTGCCATGCCCCGTGGATGATATCACGCAGCGTACACCGTGTGAGCTGCACATTCCGCTCAAAAACATAACAATAAAGGTATGTTCGTACTTTTATGTTGTATATTTCCTTAAATAACTTGACAATCAAGGTTTATTACTAGCTAATAAGCACTTTTCTCGAACAGGTCGCATTAGGCATGGCGATTCCAGTAGAACGAGACGGCACCTACCACTGCAGGCTCGTTCCACCTGCGTACTCAAAAGTGAAAGTTGAACAGGTGGAACGCGGCTACGAAGATCTCGAGCTGGATATCCCCGGAGGAGATGGGGAGACGATGCTTGGAGAAACAACTCACAGAATATTTCTTTGGAGGAAGCCCTTCATCATATTCCTAGGACGAACAGCGTCTTCTATCGTTCCACCGCTGTCGCCTCCACGTGGACCGTCTCCTCAGCCTCCTTCGCCTCCTCCGCCTCCTGCGTCGCCTCCACGAGCATCGACTCCTAAACGGTCGTCTCCAACTCCACCGCCTTCTCAGCCTCCTCCGTCGCCACAATGAGCACCGACTCCTACTTCGCCTCCCCCGTCGCCTCCTAAGCGCAAAGCTCGAGCCACACGATCAATGTCAACCAGTGGACCAAGAAGCAAGAGGCCTAAACTTGACCCGCTCCCACCAGCCCGAAAGAAAACGGCATATGACATGACTCCAGAGGAGCTGCACGAGGTCGTCCAAGCTGAAGTCAAGGCCCACTTCAGAAAGAAGTCTCCTGAGAAGCCTCCTGAAATCCCCTAGGAGAGCAAGGACTTCTTCAAGAAGACGTACCTAACGCCACAACCTAAACTGCAACCTCAACCGCAGTCTGACTACGACAGGACTATCCGGAAGGCTACTAGCAAGGCGAAGAGAACAGGCAGAGATGTACCCCAGCTCAGCATGCAGCCTCAGAAACCTCTGGAGTTCAGCACGGGTCCAAATGTTAGAACTGAGTTAAGACAATTTATGGAATCTGCTGAAATTTCAATGGATCAATTATCCGGTCGTGCTCCCCTCGCGAAGGCTCCGTTGAAATACAAGTTCAAACTTGGAAAGCCTCTTGTAAAGTCGGATCAAGTGAAAAAGCTACCTACATAGATGTACCGCTTCCACAAGTGGTACATGCAAGAATCCAGCAAGGATGAAGAGATGATATTGGGCAGATATTCACTGGATTATTTCTTTGATGGAGGTGACAACTTCTTTATCTGATTTGA
This sequence comes from Oryza australiensis, assembly GCA_019925245.2. Taxonomy (NCBI): domain Eukaryota; kingdom Viridiplantae; phylum Streptophyta; class Magnoliopsida; order Poales; family Poaceae; genus Oryza; species Oryza australiensis. Next base: position 7,474,719 of record JAIFGZ020000116.1, on the reverse strand, counting down.
AGACATATTCGACCTGTACCAGCTTGATGCCCTCAACGTCTCACTTCTAGCCACGCGGGTTCTGTAAGTATCGTTCTGTTATTTTGTTTCCTACCTCCTTGTATTTAGCTGACTAAAAATTTTTTAACCGTTATAGAATGGTGATCCAATATTGCAATAAGCACGATTGTACCAAACATGGATTCATGGATCCATGGAAAATCAACGGCGCATTGGTTGATCAATTTTCTGATCCAACAGTGGATAACATATACAATGCGCTGGTGCATCATCAGTTCAGACCGTTTATCCTTCTGCCCTACAACACTGCGTAAGTTTTTTCTTTCTTCCGTACCAATTTCAATCCCGTGCATACATAAAGTTTCATATGTGTCATCTAAACCAATTTGCAGATTTCACTGGGTTCTGTTAGTAATTGACATGGATCACTCGCGGACCCATGTCTTTGACTCAATGGATAAACCAGAGTCCACGTACGCAAAGATATTTGAACTTCTAAACAGGTAATGTCATCTTACTTGTTATTGCATATATGCGGTTCTCGGATAATTACTAGCTATCTATCAACTGCACGTAGGGCATGGGCACGACTCCGGGTGAATGTTCGCGAGAATTGGAAAGATAAGCTCTCTGTGAGAATGAACTTTTCAGTGAGTAACATGCTCTAAAGTTGTATTGAATCATTAATTTGTTCTAAAATATGAAATATATATTCAATCTGTCGTTGTTTCTCCTTTAGTATGCAAAACAGGCGCAGGGGACCAACTTATGCGGCTATTAACGTCTGCAACTACATTCATCGCTTTGTTACCGAAGTCAATAGTCTCGACGATATAGATGTACGTATAACAGTCATTCATACATTACGTCTTGATTTCTTATTCATTTCATATATTTATTTCTTGATTATTCAAATTATTGACAGCTTATGCAAGTAAGAGACAATCTCCCCCACGCGACTTTGATACAAGCTGCTTAAGAAGAATTCATGGGATTTATAAACGAGTAGGTCATTGATCCCGTGGGAGAGTTCTACTTTAGTTTAAGTAACTTTACCATTGGATCCACAAAGTAGACATTTTTTGTAACATATAAAATATATGTGGATATTGTATATATGTGTACATATTTTGGTATATATGTATATATATCCTTTATTAAGTTCATTTATATGTGTGTAAAATATATATTTATACATATATATACATGTTGAATATATATGTATAAATATATATGTGTGTAAAATATGTATGCATATTATATATATAATTGAAAGACAGCAAGCTAGCAGCTAGTAGAAAAAATTAAAAAAAATAAAAAAATCTTTAACCCCGGTTGGTAACACCAACCGAGACTAAAGATGACGGAGCCAGCTATGTGGCGTCGCCGCCTTTAGTCCCGGTTATTCCAACCGGGACTAAAGATGTCGATCTTTAGTCCTGCTTTCGTAGTCCGGTTCGAAAACCGGGACTACAGGGGGTTACGAACCGGAACTATTGTAGGGTTCTCACCAGTGACAGCACGAAGCGCAGGTCCTCCATTAGGAGGCCCTCGTCCTGGAGAGCGGGGAGCACGTGCGTCACCCCCGCCCGCTCCAGCGCGTCGAACAACGACATGTACAGCTGGTAGTCTCGCCCCGCCACCTTCTCCATGAAGCCGTCGAGCACGTCGTTGGCGTCGTCCGTCTCATCGCGTGCATTGAAAAGCCTCATGTCGCCGGTACGTTTGCTATGCCTTTCACGGTTGCACTGCACGGACACGTCTTTGGGTCTGGGAGGAGCACATATACTTGTGTTAATTAAGGAGGTCAGAGCTCAGAGTCCGGTGACACGACTTACACAGTGACATGAAATGTTCGACTCGAACGACCAGTAAGCTACATGTACTACTACTACTGCCTCATTGGGAGCTCAGAGTCTGACACGATTTAAAGCAACTCCAATAGAATTACTATTTTTGACTCTCCAAATAGTCATTTGGCCAATTTGATAAAATTTTAGAGAGTGAAATTTGTCTTTTGTTCCAAGAGCATCTCTATCTTCACTCTCCACATAACAGCGGGACCCACATGTCAGTGTCTATCTTCTCCTTTCTCCTGTGCTCTTCGTACCTGCCCTCCACTGACGATGTGGGTTGCGGGAAAGCCGACGCCGCGAAAATGTGACAGCAACGAGGATCTGGAGGTGGTTGTCGATGATGAGGCTCCATCCCGTTGCTCCGTCGCTGTCACTCCAAGGCCGGCCATTCCTATGCCAGACGAGGCCGTGGAAGGAAGGGATGAGCACGAGGACGTTAACTTCGGAAAGCTGTTGCCTGCTTTAAGGCCCGGCGCTCAGCCTGCCCAAAGTAGGGCGGCACAGCGATGACAGCGTCACACATAGGCACGCCGACGTGCGCATCTGCGAGCCCAGCGACGTAGTGAAGCACCATCGCGACGATCTCCTCGATGGTGTAGACCTGCCTGTCGTCTGCGCGGACCACGACGGCGCCACGTGTGGGGGCGACGAATCCGCGTGCTTCACTTGCTTGCCATAGTCCACGTGAAGATCAGGACAGGGACAGATCGAAGCCTGCAAGGCAAGCAAGTGTCGCCGGCGACGACTATGTTGAACTGGATGGCTACCCTTTCCCAAGCAAATCCCCAAGACCAGGAAGATCATCTGATGGCGGCGATGGCAGGTGGGCGGGCGGCCGGGCGAGGGCGAGGACGAGGGCGGGCGGTGTAGGACAACACCATCGCAACAATCTCCTCGACAGGTGGAGAGGAGGAGTTGAGGAGATTGGCGTGAGGCCCTTCATTGGTCAGCCAAATAGAGTGGTCAAATTTGTCAGTGAGAAAGAGGGTTCGGCCAGCCAATAACTTGATCAGTGAGTTGAGGAGACTGTTGGAGCATTTTTTTAAATAAAATAGCCAAAATTTAACTTAAAAAACCAATTGAAGAAGAGGCTGTTGGAGTCTTACACGTTGACACGAACTGTTCGACTCGAACGACCATGTCCTACTGCCTGATTGGGCCATGATCCTCTTGCTTTCACCTGATCAGGCCCAATACGCCTAGTGAGTCAAAACCTGGGGAAACAATTGGCCCAGATAGCGTGACTTAAAAAAAACATCACCAGCTACTACCACAAATCATCATTAACTACCACCGCTAATCCGGGGAGCAAATACCGGAACCGAACTGGATCCAGACATCAGGGTTGGTTGTTGGAGCCTTGGACCAATCACGCACATCCAAATCGGAAAAAGAAAAGAAAAACAAAACGTGAGGACGGATATGATTGGTGGATCGCCACATAATAATACCATTATCCCTCCTCTCTCTTACCCTCTCTCGTCTCTTCCTCCTCGCGCCGTCGCTCTCGCTCGCCTCGCTGTCGCTCGCTCCTCCCAATCCGCGCTGCCCCCGTCCCTCCCCCGCCTGCCCTCCAAATAAAGTAAACCCGCGCGAGCCGCCACCGGGGAGGCTCCCGTCGCCGTCGGTACCCGGCTCCCGGCGACAGCCGCAACCCAGGGTCCCCGCTTCTTCGCCTCGTAGGCGAGGGGAGGAAGAGGAGACGACGACGCCATGGGGTTCTGGGAGGCCTTCCTCAACTGGCTCCGCAGGTACGCTCTTGCGTGGGCGCTGGTTCATGATTTTGATCTGCTGGGCATTGACGTAGGATGGGGATCGATCGATAGATGCGTCGGGGATCTGGGTTATGGGCGCGGTTTAGGATTAGATAGTTTTATTGGTTTGGATGGTTTTACGACGCGCGAATAAGTACGGTTTTGAGATAATTTTTCTTTTTGCAACGTTGACTAACAGGAAATGTTGTTTTTAATGGGTCAATACACGCATACCCGCGTTTATTCCCGATATACATGGGGGAATTTGGCTTCTTGTGGTCCTTTTCTGTTTTTCCAATTTCAGATTTGGCCCCTTTTGCTACTTGCAAGTACGCTGTAGGAATATTGTATGGCAGAAGCTTTTTATCTGTTGCACAACATTATCAAATATCGTATAAGCCAACCGAAGTATTATCTGGGCGTGTCAATCACTGTATTAATTGAACGTGTCTGTCCAGCTGTATTAATTCAACGTGTCAGTCAAAAATTCAAGGGAGATGAGGGGATACAGAATTTGCAGATTGATTTTGTATGTAACAGAGGGGTCTACTCTGCTAATTGTCATGAATATTCACATTACAAAGTTCTTGTATCATGGATTGTAGAATTAGAACGATGTTGGCTATGCTTGCGCTAAATTTCAATCGTTGGTATGAAAAAGAGTTGTGGTAGGCTATGATTAGCTTCACGTTTACCTACCGGCGACGGCCAAGTAACTTGTTTAGATATTCGTATGAAAACAAAGGAGCTTGCAGCACATGCACTGATTGGGTAGTGGAGGACTCCCTTTATTTGGCACTACTTCGACATAATAACATGTTCCCCAACTTCTCGTTTATATTAGCGAGTATAATGGTCATGTTTTGTTACTTATATTGCTTGATGGGGATTCGACATATATTCCTTTCTATGCAGCCTTTTTTTCAAGCAAGAGATGGAGCTTTCCTTGATAGGGCTTCAAAATGCTGGGAAAACATCACTTGTGAATGTCATTGCTGTATGTATCAGTTTCTTAATTATTTATTCACTTGCTGAATTATAATGATTTCTCATGGATCACCACGTATTCTGCAGACAGGAGGCTTCAGTGAGGACATGATTCCTACTGTAGGATTCAACATGAGAAAGGTGACCAAAGGTAATGTCACAATAAAATTGTGGGATCTTGGAGGCCAGCCAAGATTCCGGAGCATGTGGGAGAGATACTGTCGTGCAGTTTCTGCAATTGTGTAAGTTCCTTTCCTGACTAATTTGATGCATGTGCAGCAGGAATGGCTCTATACTCAGTAGTTGTCATGCTTAGTTGGTTGCTGCCTTGTTGGTTACACATGCTAACCAATTATTTTCATGTCATTTTGATTTGACCTCTGCTGAAATTTAGGCAAACTTCATCAATGAAATGAAATTACTAGACCGCATAGACAGAAGTAGCTTCATATTGTATTGCACGTTCCACTGGGTTCAAAGCTGAACCTGGATAGTTTAGATGAAACATGGGATTTGTGCAGATCTTATGTTCTTGAGTTTAGTCTCTTTATTTCTCAACTAAACTGTTGTATAAAGGCTTTTGTAAGGTTCTTATACTGCACTTTTTTTTTCTCTCTGCCTTCACGTCGTGGTTATCCCTGTGCAAGGATAAGTCTTAAGTTTGAGTTTGCCTTGCCTATTGAATATTGGATATTCTAGAAAAAGATGATGCTTTTATTTGTATTATCTGACTTTTTTAATTTTGCATTATTGAAGATAATTATGACGTTCTTTTTTTTTTTTGCTTTTTTGTTCACTTGGTGCATGTTCTAATGTAACCCCTCTAGCTGACTTTCCCCCTTAAAATCTGGTTCATCGTTATATTATTTTGTTTTTCCTTGCTGGTGGCTATAATTGACTTTACAAACCATGGGGAATGTTTTGGGTTCCTGCAGGTATGTTGTGGATGCAGCCGATCGAGAGAACATGGCTATTGCCAAAAGCGAGCTCCATGATCTTCTGAGCAAGCCTTCTTTGACTGGGATCCCACTACTAGTCATTGGCAATAAAATTGACAAGCCTGAAGCTTTCCCTAAGCAAAGCTTCACAGAAGTAATGTAAGTACACGCTAAGCTACTACAAACCGATAAGTTTTTTTTCACGAACAAACCTGTGTTTGACAAGTTGTATGTGACATTGCAGGGGGCTTAAGACAATCCCTGACCGAGAAGTGGCATGCTTCATGATATCATGCAAGAACTCGACAAACATTGACTCTGTCATCGACTGGCTCGTGAAGCACTCAAAAAAGAAGAATTGATCTAAATTTTTATCTTTCGAAGTACGGCAGATTCTCTCTTTTTGCATGTTGCGTAGCACTTGGCCTGTAAATTATGCGAGTTATTGTTGATCAGGGAGGTTGTGTTTATAATTTTGTAACCTGCTTTGGCATTATATTGGCAGACTGCATCTGGTATTGTGCACGCATGTGCTTCCTTCCAACTTACAAGAGGTTCCACCCTCGTGTTGCATACTTGCTTGGTGAATTTGAAATTATGTGTGATTTTTGGATCATGTTGTTTACTTTGGATGAAACTAAAGGGACACAAAATGTTGATAAATCGATACTGCAATGAATTGAAAATTGTGCTTGAGAGGAACAATATGTAGCATGAGAGAAATATTTAAACTATGTATTTAGTTCTTTTAAGTGAATTGCGTCATCCTGGGTGAATAGTTGTATGATGTGTGCAGGCAAGTAAAGGAACTGGAGCACCCACGTTGCAGTTTCAAGGGATATCTACTTGTACAATTTGTTACGAAATTAGAAGCGGTAAAGGGAAATTGCACGTTATGAAAAGAAATGGTTTAGGGAAAGTACATTCGTTTGCTATCGACTTTATCATCTTGAAGGATTTTCTATCATGTTTGGCCGAGGTTTGTCTTCCCCCGGATCTGTTTGCCAGTGCTAAGTAACAAAGCTTTGTTTCCACCTTTTTAGATTCCAAATACTAAATTTGATCTGTCATATATATATATAGAAAAACAAAAAAAATAAAACTCCAATTAACCAAGGGGGCCTTTAGTCTTGACTCTAGTTGTCGCTGGCTTGTGACCTCCTCCGGAGGCCAAGGCCCTGATCCCCTGACCTCAAAGATGGCGGCGGCGCTGTCCAAGCTCCTCCGCCCCCGGCTGCGCAGCGGTGGGCACCGCCTGCTCCCATCCCGGCCAGCCGCCTCCCAGCCACCTCCGCTGCCTCCTTCCGCTGCCACACCGCCACCACCAGGTGAGGTCTCAACCCTCCGCCGCCCCGCGAAATGTCAGACGAATACATCTGCTGAGCGAGACCTCCGGTGCCCCCCTCGCTCTAACCACGTTCGTTTTCCGCTCGCAGGGGCAGGGAAGGAGGCAGGCGCGTGGTCCAAGCTCTTCCTCTTCGCCCCCGGCGCCATCACCTTCGGCCTCGGCTCATGGCAGCTCTTTCGGAGGCAGGAGAAGGTCACACCACGCACGTGCACCTTGGTTCCTTATTATGTCTAGGCGAAGGTGGGAAGAGGCCTCACGCCGTGTTGTTTTCTCGCCCTGTCGCAGATAGAGATGCTGGACTACAGGACGCGGAGGCTGGAGATGGAGCCAATTGCGTGGAACCAGATGGCACCGTCTGATCTCAGTGTCGGGGGCGATCCGGCCGATCTAGAGTTCCGGAAGATCGTGTGCGAGGGTGATTTCGATGAGGAGAAGTCGGTGTTCGTCGGGCCTCGCTCCAGGAGCATCTCTGGTGTGACGGAGAATGGGTATTATGTGGTCACTCCATTGATACCCAGGACTACTGATCATGGCAGGTAAACTGTTGAACTCTTAGTTTGGGTGAACGTGATGTCATTAATTTGGTTTAAGTTCTTCTCAAGGCTAGGATAGGGAAATGGTGAACATTAGTGTGGACCTGAACTAGTGGATAATAATTTTGTTCCTACAGATCTGAAATTAAGATTTTTTTTCTTCAGCTGTACAAAGAATGATGAACTATCAACTGTGCGAATCAAAAACCATCTAATGGTAGTGCACAGTCATTACAATTAAATTAAAAGAAAGAATCTTAACTTTGTGTCCTTATACTTGTCAGTGTTTCATTAATTGTGATACTCTTCAGTTTCAAAACTGTCTGCTGTGTATGCCCCTCCATAGTTTTCTTTTGTGGATGAAACTATCAGCAGGCAAGGAGTGAACTGAGGATATTAATTTTATATATGATATTTCACTAATTTAAATGTCAAATAAAGGAATTGCCAAGTATTAACATTTAAAACACACTGTGGCCTGTATAGTGGTAGGCAAGTGATGAAGCAACAGCTCATTAGTACATGTTCAATCGTACATATTTGTAGTTTGGTATAGAAATGAACCACCTGATTTCTGTCTTGCAGTTGTCCTTTCAAAGAAGACTTCTGTTAGTTAGCTTAATTACTGATTTATGAGGAAATCAATGCCATTTAAAGGACCAAATGCTTCAAACTTTCACTTAAATAACTCAAAACAGTTTTTACCGTAGAGAAGCTCTGTACAAGCCATGATCTCAAATTGGAGAATAAATTTTAATAAATGTTTCTGCATTACATTACATTTCTGATAAGCTGAACTTCCCCTTGAAGTTGCATTGTGCAATATGTCAGTATTGGCAAGGTGGTATTTTTTTGTGAAGAAGTTGCAATCTTATCATTAGTTCTGAATTAAATTTATCTCCTCACATTACTACCACAGAAAACACATAAAAAGAAATAGAGTTGCCTTGCTGTACTGCTTGTTTCAACCATAGAAACAAACTACTTTGTCTTATTTCTTCCCTGTTTCTTAAAATGTTTATATTTCTGAAAAATATTGTCAGTTCGTGGCCACCTATACTTGTGAATAGAGGGTGGGTTCCTCGTGGCTGGCGCGATAAGAACGTACAGGACCACCAGGGTGTTAGTGAAGTTCCAGAATATAAAGAGGCTGACAAAAAGACAGATGGAAAAGGTTCATGGTGGAAGTTTTGGTCTAACTCTAAGGAGCCTGAACAATCTTGTGAGGTGATTTTGCATCCCTTTATTTGCGTCATTTCCAACCTATTGCTTAAAAATGATAATGTTTTCTGCTTTGCTCATCAGGTCAAGTTGCCAATTTATCATGTATGTTGTATGCATTGATATCTTATCAGCAACATGGTACATGAACTCATTGTGCATGATAAGAACGTGACAGCCCATTATCAAATATTTTTTGTTATGAATAACTAACTAGGCATGCTTTAAATCATTAGTAGTGGTACGGTTTGTGTAATGTTGATTATGTAATAAATGTTAGTCAGTGGGTTTTGTTCCATTTGAGAGTCAATACAATAGTGTGATGATCACCTAGGTTTGGAAACCACTATGGTTATTATCCATGCATAAAATTGATGCAAATTGCTTTTTTCCCTTTTGCAGATTGAAAAACCTGTAAAACCTCCTGTGAGAGTTATCGGAGTTATCCGAGGAAGTGAGAAACCCAGCATATTTGTTCCAGCTAATGAACCCAGTGTTGGCCAGTGGTTTTATGTCGATGTTCCCATGATTGCTCATGCATGCGGCCTCCCTGAAAATACTATTTATATAGAAGATATAAGTGAAGATGTCTCTCCAACAAATCCTTATCCTGTTCCAAAAGATGTCAGTACTTTGATTCATCACTCAGTGATGCCACATGACCATCTAAAATACACAGTTACATGGTAAGTGCCTCTGAACTTCAATTCCTTGCACATCCCTCATTGTTGGTGGGGTGTATGAAATCTATAATAATAGCTACATCTTTATTTAACGATCTATAATAATTGCTACAGCTTTATTTGACAAGTTTTTCAAGTGCTATCTAGTTGATAATGACTATTCAATTCTGTTTAGTTATATTTTTGGATTGTTATTACTAGAAATGTTAAGACTTCCCAATAGATGCTATTGCTCGCATTAGAAAGATTGAGAGCAATTTCCTACTGTATCTGGCATTCACGGTCGCATTTAAGCGTTTTGTCTTTACAGAACTGCCAGTTGTAGTCCGTTGATATCATTTGCTGCCTTAGATAGTTATGTGGTATTCTTTCACTATATAATGTTCCAACTAAGTGCTATCATAGCAGATATGCACATCAAATGCAATACTGTAGTGAAAATTGAGTTGCAGAAACTGGAGAATGTACATACAGGAATGTGACTCTGGACTGGAGTAGGAACAAATAGTATGGGGTTCGTCTTCCAAACTCTCTGAACTGGTTATGTACTGTGTTGTTCTGTTTCAGCTGGGACTGGAAGGCTGTTCTGTCTGCTTTATAGAAAAGTTATTGTCCCAAACTCTTTTTAAGGTCTGCCCATATTACATCAGATTAGCTTGCAAGTGTTACATATATTATATATATGCAGGCAAATTTTTCCCACTGTAATCATGCATTAAGATTTTGCAATTATCAGTTAGTGACATAATTGTTTCTTTGGTTGCATGATTACATTTGGTATTATTCTTGCTGGTGTATTTGTTATGACCACCTGCTATCTTTCGATGTTATTAGGTACACTCTTTCTGCTGCTGTGACTTTCATGGCGGCAAAGCGGATAAAGGCAAAGAAAGTTAAGTTATAGCGGAACCTAAACCTGTCTCCTTCATCTTGTACTTATTTATGAAGCTCAAGTTCCTGCTGCTTCAGAAAGAGAGGTCCGATAACCTGAGTACTGCATATTTGTCCAAAATATTCTTGCCACATTTGATATGATGTCCATCGATATGGGCGTCTCGCAGTTGAACTCAGACGATACAAAAGTTTTGTTAGCAGTTTGTAGTTTCCTTGATTCTTTTGTTAGGGTACTTACATCGAGGGAACAGCGTAGACATTGTTAATTGTTTTTTTGTTCTTTGTGGGTTTTTGTAGCAATGTAGCTAATTGTCCACGAGGCTGGTGGTGCTTGCAGAAGCAATTCTACAGTACTTGCTAGTTTTATCTGAAAATGAAAACATTGCATCTTTTAGAGAATGTGTGCTGCCTCTGCCCAACAACGTATGCTGTCAGTATTATTCAGTCCTCATCTCTGCTCCAATTGATAGAACTGTTGAATGTCGATGCTGCTTTTCTGCTTACGTAGACTTTGCTGTCAAGTGTTGACCCTTTTACCCCCACCACCTGATAAATGGGGGCAGATGTGAATAGGTAAAGGGTCTTTTGTACCCTACATTTGTGCTCTGGCAAAAGCAGGTCAAGAATGCATGTGATGGTACCTCGAGAGGAGTTGATGCTAGCCGGCTAACCTTGCACAGTCAGTCAGTACTCTGTACAACGTTCTGCTTAAATAGCGATCTTTATATGCCCCTATGCGGCTATGCTGATAATTCACTCAATCAAGGAGCATCGCACTAACCCCTTTCAAGGACAAGCATGTGCTTTACACTAAAACAGCTATTAACACCGAAAGGTATCCTAGGTCACCCTAAATTCTCCTCACTCTCTCGACAGCCACAGTAAACCCAGTTCTAGGAAACCATGTTTTGGACTCAAAAATAGCTGAACATAGGATTCTTGTTCCTCGGCCATATGCGTGTTCGGCGAAAATGCAATCTGGCATTTTGTGTCCATGACTGGTAACTGTCAATGGCGGGGAACAAATGGTCACATGACTTGCAGAGTTTGCACGTAGTAGTAGTACCCTACTGTCTCCACTAAAATGAGCATCATCAGAGCAGGGCAGGGTTTGCAATCTGCAGCATGATAATATTACCATGATGAGGAGAAAGGCCGGGGTTCTTCCGGCAAGCATCACAAGATGTGAGCTAGCCGATTCAAGTTTGAGCCTCATTTCTCTCTTAATAAAATTGATACGAGGATTATTTCTTTTCTCTCCAACAGTATTACCATGATGAGTTATGGTCAGCAGTAAAAATCACTGCTAGCATCGGCAACTCCGAAGCCTGGAATGATTTGGTTCTAGTGAAGGAGTGGCAGCAAAGGGACAGGAAGGGGGCCGAAAATGTCAAGGAGTAGCCGTCCTAGTGATTGGAGCTGGAATCATGGCAGAATGACTGCCTCAGCCAGCTTCTTTCTTTGCTTCTTTTTCTCTTCTCAACTCTCAAATTCTCACCTGCTCTCTCTCTCTAGACATTTTTTTGCCTTTTTGTAAAGAGACCTGTTCTCTCACATGGCAGTGCACATCTCACAATAAAGACGAATAAATACAATGGTCCTTTATTAGTAAATCTACCGAGCTTTTTACACTTACGGGAAGGTGTGGTAAAGCCAGGCTGGCTATAAGTACCAAGGTGTAAATGATACAAAAACTTAAGGGCATATGTGTACATAAATCATGATCAAAGCACGACAAAGAGGGTGGATATTGTAAGATTCCGCTTCTCTTCCCTTCCTACATACAACAGGGGAGGAACTCCCCTCAAGATGCCTCTGCAGCGAATACAGAGAAGAAAGAGAGATCTTCTCGTATCCCCATCATTCTCCTCCCATCTCTCCATGCTCTCTTCCCCATCATACCTAGCTTCGTGACCTTTAAGTCGCCGCCGCGAAACTTGGGGTTCCTCACAACCGCGCCATCGTCGACTCCACGGTGCGGGACCTCCTCATTGTCTTCATCTTTTAAACTGATGTTTTTTTCGGTGTGATGGCTGTGCTTGCTTTTTAGATTAGTAGTTGTGATGGAGGATGTTCGGTTGCATGACGTAAAACGCAAGGCGACACAGGTGATGACGAGGTGCCTCTTCCCCCGCTGCCGTCTTGGCGACTTGTGTGGAGTTCGCTAGTTTTTGGCCTTTTGGGATTCGTTTGCTAGATTTCTGAATTCTGGGTGGGTAACATCCAATGTGTTGTGTTGCGAGTTTTTTTAAGCTTTGTGGGAGGGTTTGATTTCAACTTGGGTGACACGGTGTTACTGCTGCTTTGTCAATGTGGCGTCGTGTATGTGGGCAATGACGTATTTTTAACTGAGAGTTCGGATAACTAGTTATTTTTTAAATAACATAATATCTTATTAACGTAAAATATTATATATTTTTAATATTTTAATTAATATTGTTTTTTATAAATAGTTATAATAATGGACATTATTTTTTCTGTAATTTACATCTTATTTTCTATATTATAAGTTATTTTTTTCTATTTTAATTTCTCTAGCATTAACCGAGTTTAGAAAAAATACATTGACATATATAATAATAAGTAAATGTTGTATTCATATAATTAATTTTAAGTTATATAATACAACATAAGATAGGCAGATATGTAATTGTATATAGTAAAAGTCACAACTCACTTGAGCAATATTTATAATGCATTATGATTATTAGATTCATAACAAATATCACTCTCTAACTTATCCATGTAATTATAGATATTTATATGAATATATGTAGCATTATATATTATCTTCATATATTATTATATTATTAGTTAAGAGAATTCCGGGTTATGTTGATGAAAAAATATCTCTTAAATTCTAAAACTAGTTAAGCAACTTGGATTTCATGGTAATTACTAGTAACTCATGTAAAATTTATTATTAACTAATATTATTAATATGTCACGGGAATTACTACTAACTTATATAAAAATTATTAATAATATATATTACATAGCATGTGTAATGTAGCTAGCAGTGTTTAGCTACAAGGTGTGGTGGGCCTGGTGGCTAGAGCTAGCAATATCTTTATTGAAAGTAGAGAAGAATAAAGATAACAACATGAAGAAGAAAGATATAATAGCATAACAATTTCAAGATAAATTTTTAGTTTTACCTGCACTATGGTAAAAAACAAATTTGTGTTAAAATTATGAAATTTTAATAATATTACTAAGCTATTGATAAATTTGAGTATATTATACCATGGATGTGAGTAATTTCTTCATGTGTGCGGTTAGTGAATAACCTTCTCTACTTTTTAGTTTCTCTACATCCTCTTAAGATGGCACATTGAGCTGATAAGTGTATTGGTTTGAATCAAATGGAAAAACAATTTGATTAGATTAATTTTGTTGGTAGTGTGGTAAGTAGCATTAATCGTGATTAGCTATATTTTTTGGTGCCACATTATTCAATAAAATATTTAAAATGTATAATATGAATTCCATATAATTATACTGTAATTTTTAAATCTTAGAACATAAATTTTCAATGCTCGTCATATAGGAACTATGAAAAAGTAATTATCTACTTGATTAAAAATATTAGTTTAAAATAACATATAAGTAAAAAAGGAAAAATAATAAAAATATTAGAAAAGGTATCAATATTTAATATTCCTAGGTGGCCAAGTATCCATGCATAATTGTGACTAAGAAAGAAAAGAAAATCATCGTGCGGGGTGCCTTGAGGATATTTCCTTATCCGCTCGAGGTCGACTCCGACTCCTTATGGGGTGTTTCCCATAGAGTTGATGCTAAAACTACTCGATGTAGTTGCAAAAATGCCAATCATTCCTCTGTTTCTATCAGCTGAGATTAATTTCTCATAATTAACCCTCTTGATCGGTATTGATTTAGTAAGGAAATATTTTTCTTTTCAACGATGAGATAAGTAACACAAACGTGTATATCCCTGTGAGATCGGTTTATCCTCATTGTGCATACTCAAACAACACTACCTAAAATTGATCTAATAAGAAAATGCATATGTTTTCTAGATTATATTATGCTTGCATGTTATTTGGGTAAAATATTGAGTTCTTCTTTTAGAATTGGCTAGAGCATAATCGTTGTTATGGAAGGGAACATCTTAAAAAAGTAGTTTCCCTTTAATTCTACACTAATCAAGTTAATTAGGTGCGACGAGGTGTCTTAATTGATCTCATTCGTACAAACGAAGAATGGCTATGAATTTGTTGAATCCTCCTATAAATTGTCAAATGGGCCAGGTCTTTCCGTGACAGCCTCGGTTTATATGTACAGTTCACGACCCATGAATGACACGACCCGTTTGGCTACGGGTTATGCTGGCACAACCCATCTAGCCATGTCGTGCTTGGGCCAGCACCGTATCCCCATGTGCCACATGACAAGTGCATGTAGCAAGTCAGCACGACATGGCCCAAGAATGGCACGGCACGCCCTAGCTCATGTGGCACGGTGGCGACCGGCGACTGACCCTAGCCAACAACTGCTAGTCAAACAACTACCATCAGAGAAGGAGCTAAGAGGAAAGAAGAAGGGAAGAATTGAGGAAGTCAGGGGCTCGGAGCAGAGGAAGCGATGATGGACGCTCATCAATGTAGGCCTACACGACGACGTGGTAGCGCGACCGGCCCCATTTTGAGCATGTGCGATCGTTGGGGGCTCACCGACTCGGGGTGGAGGAAGTAGGAAATGAAGGGCCACCACAATGCTTGATGAGAAAGAAGAGGAATGTGCTATCGGTGAGCGGAGGATCTTTTTAGAGCTTCGTCGAAGTTTGTACAACAGGATACAATGGACTCTATTCACGTTTTCTTCTTAGTATATATCAAATTTGGATTACAGGCCTTCACACACCCGACCTATCCCAATCGTAGCAGGCCGACACGACACGACTCGACATCTCATTGGGTCGTGGCTGGGCTCTAGCCTAAGCACGTGGCATCTCAAGAGCCTAGTTATAAAAACCGGATCAGATCAACAGTTTAACCGAAAAAACAGAACCACTGCTTTGTTTGGAGATGTAATTGACCTTAGAAAAATCATTTAAACCAGACGGTTTTCTATGGAACTGAAAAAACTAGGGTGGTCAAACCATCAAGAAATTTTTACTGAAAAAGATGAAGAGCATACGACATAGGGATTGAATCTTCTTTGCTGGAAAAGATGAAGAGCATACGACATAGGGATTGCATCCCTGACAGTCAAGATCCATGGTTTCTTTCATAACCCTACCTAACCATTAAATATTTTCAGGTCAAAAATATATAGAAAGTGAGTCCATCACATTTTAAATTTAACTTTTAAATTTTTTAAGCTTGGCTCATTACTATCCCTACCTGTAAACATGTGTGTGCATCTAATCATTTGGGCTAGTTGCTATAATGATTTAGGAACAAAACAAATATATTTTATTTTGATTAAACCAAAGTTTTTAATAAAATATATAATTTTATTATTTTATTGAACCGATGGTTGAATCGGTAAACCGAAGGATTCAATTGTTCGAACATCAAGAGGCAATCCGTAGGAGGGGCAAATAGTTAAATTGCCCGATATCGGACCCCCGTCAGTTTGCCCGCCGCCGTCTGCGCCGATCCCCAATCCATCCCGCGAGCGAGCATGGGCGCCGTCGTTCGTCCTGCTGCTTCCGCCGCATCCTGTTGAGCACATCCTCCGCCATCGACGCCTGCGCCGATCCCCATCCATACCGCGAGCGAGCATGGGCGCCGTCGTTCATCTTGCTGCTTCCGCCGCATCCTGGTGAGCACATCCTCCGCCACCGCCGCCTGCGCCGATCCCCATCCATCCGCGAGCGAGCATGGGCGCGTCGTTCATCCTGCTGCTTCCACCGCATCCGTTACGCACATCCTCTTTCCCATCTCTCTCTACCCACGCACTTTTTATTGAATTTGCGTTAACCCAAGCTTCTGTTCTAGAAATTTGCCTTAACCTTAATAGTAATAACAGTTTGTTTGTTACCAAAAAGTTTGGGGTTCATCAGACGGAAATTTGAGGATATGCCACCTGATTCGCGTGCCTTTGAATTTTGGCCACCCAATCCACGTGCCTTTGCAAAAGTGCCACTCGGGCTGCGAATCTTTTATTTTGTGCCACTTTCACCGGAGGAGGGCAGGAGGCGGTGGCCCTTGGCGGCGGCGGCGGGCGGTGTCCCTCGACGGCAACAGCGGCCCGGTGGTCAGCTGCCGAGTGAAGCGGAGGCGGCGACAGCTCGGTGTGCGGAGCTTGGTAAAGCGGAGGAAGACGAGGTGGAGGAGGTCCCTAGGCGGCGGCCGTGGAATCCGGCAACAGGGAAGCAGCTGGTGGAGGGCACTGACGACAGCGGCGGTCTCAAATCCGTGCGTGGGTGCTGGAGACCCACGTGGAGCCGGGGGACTGGGGGCAATGGCGAGCTCGGCGTGTCGGCGGCAAAGCTCGGGCTGCCCTGCGACGAAGGCCGGGTGAGCTTGAGCTCGGACGGGCTCGCTGGCCGCCTCCCTCGCATGGAGGCCGAGCGAGCTCGAGCTCGAGCTCGGACGGGCTCGCCGGTCGCCTCCACCTATCTCCTAGGCTCGCCTCTCCCTCCTCCCCCGCCGCCCCCTCCCAAGCTCCGCAAACCGCCGTCACCGTCGCCACCACTGCCAAGGGCCACCACCTCCTGCCCTCCTCCCGCGAAAGTGGCATGAAATCAAAAGATTCGCAGCTCCAGTGACACTTTTGCAAATGCACGTGAATTGGGTGGCGAAAATTCAAAGGCATGCGAATCAGGTGGCATATCCTCAAATTTCTCGACAACTGAACCCCCATGTCCTAGTTAGATCCGCCCATGCAGGTGGGGAGGACGGCGGCTGAGACGTCGCCACGCCACCTCCAGGGGGAGAGAAGGCGAAGCCCTAGTTCCATGGCCACCTGCCAAATCCCGAAATCCGCCGCCACCGGTGCATCTCGTCCGAAATTGAATGTGCCAACGTCTTCGCGAGGTTTCACCCGTCATTTCCCCCTTCTTCCCGGCCAATTGCTCGGCAGTGCCATCGGCGCCGCCACATGCTCTGTTTTGGCCACCTCCGGCTCTCCAGTCTCCAAGCCACCATAGCCCAATCTAATTAGTCAAGCCGACAAGTTTAGAGTCCTAAATATGCATTTCAGAGTTTAGGGACCAGGGTGACATCAGACTAGCAAGTTGAAGGACCACGGCTGTATTTTACTCTTTAATTAGTTGTTAGGGTGTGATTACTTAAAATGTGCACTAAGCACCTTCCATTTTTACTTGTCAGGTTCTATAGTATATACTTGATGACTGCTTAATCCCATTGGTCTGGTGGGGAGATCCTAAGAGACACAGATATATTTATCTAAAGTAAATCATCAGCACAGCAGAAAATGCCAGCAATTATGTTGTGCAGTTGTAGTGGGGACCAATCCAAGTTTGAAGAAATGCCTCGATCGCCTGAATCTCTTGCGACGCGGGATTTCTCAGCAACTGGTTCTTCTTCAAGGATAGGAAATCGAGAATCAACTCCTGATGACAACCAAGTAAGCGAAGTGGAATCAGACCTGAGAGAGACCCTTTCACTAAATTATGAGGTTTGTCTGAATCATTCCCTCTTCCGAGAAGATAAGCTATATTTCTGGTTTGCTCAGTGTTATATTCATTGTGGCTATGTAACAGGAAGCCCGGGCATTGCTGGGTAGACTGGAACATCAGAGAGGAAACTTTGATGCAGCATTGCAAGTTCTACAGGGAATTGATATAAGAAGTCTGATGCCACGAATGACTAGTGCTATTGCTGACAGTGTCAAGCCTAGAGGTCCTCCACGTTCAAGAAAGAAAACCTCACAAGTGAATGGAATGCTAATGCATATGTCTATGCACTCTGTAAGTTTGCTTCTGGAGGCCATATTGCTTAAAGCGAAGTCTTTGGAAGGTCTTGGTAGAGTGACAGGTACTGACAAGACTTTTTTCCCTATTTTTTTTTCTTCTTTAGAAAACGATGTGTATGTTCTGTCATTTTGAACTTTAACTTTTGCCATCTGAATTTGGAGGGCAACTCCAGGCCCTGGGAAAAGAACTGTTTCTCTAATGTACGTGGGCTACCGTCTTAGTTAATAAGACTAAACAGAACTGGAAACATATGTGTTGGACAAATCCAAATTGTTGTGCTACTTTTGTTTACATTATAGGGGTGATTATTTCTGCTGATCATCTCTCATTTGTAAGGGCTATGTCACATCCAATAGGATTTTACTCTTATTTTATCTTGAAATGACAGATGCTGCAGAAGAATGCAGAACCATCATTGATATTGTCGAGTCTGCATGGCCATATGGTGTCCCCGAAGGTACTTCTGAAGAGTGTAAGTTGATAGACATTTTCCACTCTGCACTAGAATATCTTCCTAAGCTTTGTATGAGGAGTGGTTGTTGCGAGGAAGCCATCATCGCATATAGGAGAGCTCTTGCAAAGCCATGGAATTTGGATTCTCAAAGGTCTGCAAATTTACAAAAAGATCTAGCAGTGACTCTGCTGTATTGTGGTGCTCAAGTGAAGTTTACTCAAGAATTTGATCAACACAAGCCAGCAACCCCTAGGAACAATATGGAGGAAGCAATTTTGTTATTGCTGATACTTACAAAAAAGTTAGTCCTTCAAGAAATAAAGTGGGATCCTGACCTCGTGAACCATTTGATGTTTGCACTCTCATTATCAGGCCATTATGAAATCTTGGCCAGCTATCTGGAAATGTTGTTGCCTGGAACCTATAGCAGATCAGAAAGATGGTATATTTTTGCGCTCTGCTACAGTGCAGCTAGCATGGATGATAGTGCCTTAAACATTATAAGGAACGGTTTTCATGTATTAGAAAGGAAAGGGAAGCCTCATATTCCATCTCTTCTTTTAGGAGCCAAACTATGTTGTAAGAACCCAAAGCATGCTTCCGAAGGAATAAAATTTGCAGATAAAGCCATGAAGTCTTTCAGAAGGCATGATTTCCATTTTGTCAGTGTTGTAAACCATTTTCTTGGTGTTTGCTATGGACCTTTTGCCAGGTCCTCCACTTCTCATGCAGAAAAAATGAGATTACAAGATGAAGCACTGAGGTTGCTGCAGGATGCTGCTGCAATGGCAAAGTATAGCCCCGAAATAATGTATAGCCTTGCTTGGGAAAATGCAATGCAGCGTAAACTGAATGCAGC
This sequence comes from Oryza australiensis, assembly GCA_019925245.2. Lineage (NCBI taxonomy): Eukaryota > Viridiplantae > Streptophyta > Magnoliopsida > Poales > Poaceae > Oryza > Oryza australiensis. The sequence continues at coordinate 7,455,280 of JAIFGZ020000116.1, read as the reverse complement.
TGTTGAAAGTGCAACAGAATGTGTCGAGATGGTGATGGGAAGTTCAGTTAGTGCCTGGAAGTTATTGATTCTTGTGTTATCTGCACAGCAAAATTTAAAAGAAGCCGAAGCAGTAGCAAATATTGCAATAGATGAGGCTGAGAAAGAGGATCAGATGGGAATTTTGAGGCTAAAAGCACATATTCAGGCCTCACGTGGACTGTTCAGGTCTGCAGTAGAATCATTTCGGATTTTGCTTGCAATAATTCAAGCAAAGAAGGAAATCTGGAAGCTGACCCCTTATGACAAGGTATGATCACATTGTCCCTTTCAACTCTTTTTGGAACTCAAAATGATTGTATTATATTTCTTCTTTCTTATGCACTTTGGCCTTTATAGATTAAATCCCTACAGAATTTAGAGATGGAAGCATGGTTAGATTTGGCGTCAATATACACAAAGCTTGAAGCATGGCATGACTCAAATGTCTGTCTTGACAAAGCCAAATCTATCGTTTTTTTCTCTCCCAAGTGCTGCCATGTCAGAGGTAAATATTCCCAAGCACTTCAAAATATATTTTATGTGCCGCATAAAGAACCTCAATGTTAGATTGGGGTTCATTTGCAAACTTCTCCAGAAAAACAGCTTCTGCCTTGGCCATACAATAGAAGTTTGAATTTGGCTGCATCCAGAAGATAGGCCTTCCCCTGAAACATGATCGATGGTATCATGTTACTAGTTCAATTTCTATTATTACTGCTTGGCAAATTTTGTTGTGACTGGCGGACTTCAGTCAATGTGTCTGAGCAAAATTAAACAAAAAAATAAAAATAAAAAATGGGGCAATGCTCCTTTTAGATTAGTATTATGGTCATCTAGCACAGTTATTGTTCATTTCACGGCTTATGATTTTGGAAAATGCTACTCCGTAACATGTAGCCTCCGTTGCAGGCCTTATATTACAGGCTCAGTCCTTGCACCAGGAAGCCCTGACGGCGTTCTCGCTCTCTCTCTCCATCGATCCGGACTATGTCCCAAGCATGGTTTGCATGGCAGGAATTCTAACCATTCTTGGAGGGAAATCATTGTCAATCGCAAGAACGTTCCTCCGGAATGCCCTTCGTTTGGAACCCACAAGCCATCAAGCCTGGCTGCGCCTTGGACTTGTCTTGAAATCTGAAGGATCACTGCTTGAAGCGGCCGATTGCTTCCAGGCAGCCTACGAGCTCCAGGAGTTATCGCCGATCCAGGACTTCTCAGAGCACCTCCCCATCATGCTGCAATAGGAACGCATAGCGATTTGGCAGGTTTTCTTGTAGAAATTACCTCTGACTTCTCAAACTGGCACCGCACTCTGTGGAAATCAGAAAATATGTGGATGTAGGTAGAACCCTTTGTCTATGTTGCAAACTTGCAACTGTGAGCGTCTTTCTGTTGACGTCCTTACCAATTTTGTTCGTTCTTAGATTTTGAAAGATGTAGAAGAAATGCAATCGAATGAAGGATGCTACATTGCTACCTTTATCAAGGGAAAAATAATGTTATACATTGCTTTTTTCTCCCATGGCATGTAGGTGATTTATTTTGTTGATCAGGTTTGTAGACTTTGTAAAAGACGACGATACATAATATCATCATGCAGCCCAAAAAAACATTTGGCATTTTTTACTTTACATGGAAAGCTTGCACTACGACATTTGTCTGTGATAACTCACAGCTGCGCAGTTTATACCTTGCCACGGATCAATGGCGAATATAGCCTTTTTATCTGGTTGCATGAACAAGCAAAGCAAGCACAGAAATTAAAGACTGCCAAGATCAAAACTACTCCAGACCAAACAATTACTTAACAACTTAATAACTTCATCCAGACCAAACAAAGCAAAAGCATTGACTTGAAAACATTCATTTTTTATCAGAAAGCAAATATGCAGCTGGCAAGTAATCCCAACAAACTATTCAGAATATCTGCCATCGAAACTGGCTAGGATGTTCATGATCCGCAACTAGATAGCTGTTACTTGTTTTGTCTAAATAAACGGGCAGCAAAATAAGTGAAATGCTCTCTACTCGGCAGCGACCTCCTGCCCGGCCATGGTCTCATCTTCTGCAGGCCTATCAAGCTTCGTACCAATGTCCTCCTTGGCATAATCACCATGCACCTGGAACAAGAGACAAGCCATGTCAAGAGTGTTGATTCACAACATACAAGCCTGAAATGAAAACGGTACTGAATGCGACAGTCACCTCCATGAGCTTCCCCAAGTCAAATTTCGGGGCCTTCAGAATCTTCACTTTGCGGACAAACACATTCTGAAGGGGAAAATACCAGATGTCGCCTTCTCAATTTCCTTCCCAATAACTTCAGGAATGAACTTTGAAACTAGCTCTTTCAAATCACAGCTTGAAGCCTGGTTGGCCATGATTTCAACCATCTTGCGACGAATCTGGGCAGATTGCAATCAAAGACAGTAAATATAGCAGCTGCTCACAACAGCAGGACCAATATACATCAATCAATAAGAGAAATTGGAAATGAAATTACCTGTCTGATCTGACTCGCTTGAGCATAGCAAGTCCTCTTCACCTGGTTAGGCCGCCGCTTGGTGAAGCCGATACAGAACAGACGCAACATGTAGCCATCCGTGGTCTTCACATCAACATGTGCCTCAATCAGTGTTTGCCACTTCTTTACGAGTGACCGTAGCTTATCTGTAGTGAACGACATTCCCTACAATAGAACTGGTTAGCAACAAAAAATAAAATCTAATAGAAGAAATTTTGCCCTACAAAGGAATAATTACCCAAAAGTTGGTGAGCACATTCTTCCCTTGCACATCCTCAGCACGAAGCCTGATCTTCCTGTACGCCTGATCCTCATCGTTCTGGAGATCAGCTAAGGAGACCTCAAACACTCTATGCTTTAGGCCCTCAGAAGCAATCTAAAACAAAAAAAAATATTGAGAATCAGCAAATGATATCATAAATTACGACACAGCTGCAGGTTGACAGGCCTAAAGCATGATGAACTGACAAAATAAGGGAATACCTACAACTGAAGCACTATAACCTTCAAATAAATGAACACAATTATTCGTATATCCTACATATTGCAACCCCAAAACTAAATGATCACTAACAACACTATGGCATTATATTTTATTGTGCATTACTAAAACTGCATAGTGTATAACCAGAAAAAAGGGCAGGCAAACACACAGATTGGTGAAACTAGAAGACACTCAATCCCACACAAAAGGGTAAGCTCTCTACAATCAAACCGTTGTTTGACATGTGATGAAATAAACAATTGGCTTGTACAACTAGACCAGCTAAACAATAAGACAAATCTATTCGTACTAAGCTCATCCAAACTAACATCTGTCATCACTCATCAGGAACAAAAATGGAACCAAACCGCTAATAATACATCATACATTTCTCATGCACTCTTAGCCCTTAGTTACAGCATATAGATCAATCCTATCATATACAGTGCACACACACGCGCACACCCGCAGCAAAGTTACAAAACTTGCCAAATTCATCACATAGCGAGTTGACAATGTCAAGGTCGTATAGATACATTCGTTCACAGGAACGGCTAGGCGGCAAAATACTTGGCGCAAACACAACCACGCAGTATAAAATGACCAATAACAAGGAAGCGGTGCTCATACCTTTGTACCCTGTGTCCTGGACACGAGGGTCTTGCCGATGTTCCGCACATTGAACACCGACGGGGCTTTGATATCATACCAGTCTTTTTTAGCGAAGGGATCGACACTGCAAGAAATGCAAAGCTGCATCAACACCCATGTAGCGGCTAGCGAGTAAAATGAAGGGATTCGGATCTCTAAGCAGGAGGAGGAGGAGAGAACGGTGGGCGGGAGGACACTCACGTCTTCTTCTTGGATCCCTTCTTCCCCTTGGAGATGCGCTTGTTCTTACCTACGGCCATGGCTGACGCTGCTCCAGGCGCTCGGCGGCGGCGGCGGCGGCTGCGGCGGCTGCGCGAGCAAGGTGGAAGCGGCGCGGAGAAACCCTATCTCCGGGTCGATCCGAGGCGCTTTCATATACGCGAGGAGGTTTGAGGGTTCCGGCATTTGATCGTACGGTTGGGTTTGGCGCTCGACTAGATGGACGGCTACGATGGGTAAAGGCCCATTCATGTCTCCTTTGGACGGCCCACTTTGGTTATCCAGAAATGCTATCAGGCTTCATATTAATATTAACATTCTCTAGAAGTAAAAATTATTTCCTACCAATAAAGTTACCTTGTTAACGTCAGAATTTAGTAAGCCCTGGAGTCCGAATCGACTAAAGTGTTCATCGGTCGATACTGAATTGGACAAGACAAGCCGATGTAGCCGATTCCGGTACGACAACATTGGAGACACCGTCGGATCAAGATGATATGCTTCATGAGGATTGCCATATAAGGATAGAATCCTAAAAATGCACGTGTATCTATTAATTAAGAAGAGTTTGTAAGTTTCTTATTTTATCTTTAGGAAAGTGTATTAGTGTCCAATAAGGATTCGGTTTGTTTCCTTTTTATCTTTAGAAAAGTTCGAATTGTAATTTGTTAGGATCTTTGTTAGCCCGTGGGTATAAATATGTAAGCCCGGGGTTCATGTATGATATCTCTCAATCAATACAATTTGGCGCATCGTCACCTTTTATCTTTTCTACTTTATTCATCACCCGGCAGGATTTGGCGCCCGACGCAGGGCTGCATCGGCCTCGATCTCCGACGAAGGGGTAAGTCCAATGTTCCGCCGGTCCAGGAAATTGTACTGGCTACGTCGGCGTCATCCAAGGTTATATCAGTACATTCAATCTCTTGGATTATTCCGGTTTGGTTAACATGTTTATCTGCCTATTTATCATATGCATCTGTTAATCTAATCTTGGTATTTCAATTTAGTTCTATCAGTTGTCTTTCACTTTAGGGTTTCTACTGATACCGGATAAATTGTTTACTAGATTAGATTAGCTTAGTCATCTACCACCCTGAAAATCAATCTAAGGCTTGATTGTCTAGATATTGTGTTTCTTTTCATACTTAGTGTTGCATCAATTCAGTTAGACCTACTAAGTTGTGTTTAGAACCATAATCTCTACCATGCCTATTGGTTGCCACTAAGGGTTTCATCGGGGTTTCAGCCGATGAGTTATTTAGATATCGCATCGGCTTACAAGGGATGTACATAAGTTGGATCTAGCCGATTGCAGCAGAGGCTTCATTGGATATTTAATCATTTGGATTTAATGACATCGGACTTTCAGCCGATGTGTGTTTTAATCTTTACATCAGTATCTATTTTATCATGTGATTGCTTTGTGTCATATTACATTGCTATATCATCATGTTATCGTTGGTCGATCACCTTTACATAGATGTTTGCTCAGTGTACAGCCGATGGATTGAAACCCTAGCTGCATCGGCTGACGTCAGTATCGGCTGGGATCGCGTCATCGGCTGATTGATCGATCGACTATATTGGTTATTGACCTATTGGCTGATATGCTTTACTTCTGGTTGCTTTGCATAACTTGTTAATGGCAGGATCAAACTGACTGACACGACGGCGCTTCATCAATTTTAAAATCAGTGCTGAAGCTAAGCAGATCTCTCGACCGACGTATTAATTTTTCTCGTCAAACATACCTTTCCCAACATGAAAGTCACTTCCCCAAAAACTATTAAACTTAGGTCCAGAAAGTTATTTCCACATATTTTTTTAAAAAAAAAATCACTTCCCTACAAGAGTCTACCACCTACATGTTTGGTTGCTTCGAGCCATCAATAAAGACAATAGGGTATTGTTTGATACTAACTCTTAAATACTTTTCACGTAATCTCTTACACATAATCTTGACGGGTACTCCCTACTCATTCTAAACAAAGTACTAATTTAGATCGAAGTCCAGCATCATGACATCCATATCCTAGTTTTTGCACTAGAGAATCACACATTACATAAACATTCATGGAGTGCATTCACCAGTAAAAAATGATCTTTAATACCGGTTATAGCAACCGAGACCAGTAAAGTCTCGATTTTAGTACCGATTGATGCATACTGTCAAAAAATATGTGGGATGTTTCTTTGGGGTATAGGATTTACACAAAACTTAGGTCTAGCTCATATGATAAAATCCCAAAATCTATGTGAAAATCTCCAAATGTGGAGTTGAAGGAGATGTGAGTACCTAGCTTGCAGGGTGCGCTCCGTTGCTCTGCCTCACGCTCGTCGTTGTCGTCTTTGCTCAGTATTCGTCTAGGTCATAGTTTAGACGGTCTATACCACATCTAAACGCTAGGCGATGGGTTATTGTCTGGTTTAGGACCTAAACCGTGAATTAGATCGTTTGACCATCTAGACGGTCAAAGATGATCATAGATTGTCTAGGCCACATAATATTAAACAATAAGAAGAATAGTGTAGATCATAAAATTATCGTTTAAACTATGGTATAGGTAATGAACCAATGCATGTTTTCTGTGACATGAGCTAAAATTTCGTATCCCGCCCAAGGTCCATATGGCTCAGGGTTTTTACACCATTTCAAACCCCATTAGTTGAGAAATAAAGAGTTTTAGTTGAGAAATAATTTTTTTCATGGCAAAACACTAAATATATATTGTGCCTTATTTTGGTGCTGATGATATGTTAGAGGCTTGAACTAACAGACATAGACATATTGAACCTGTTTTGTACCTCAAAAGATGTAGGCATGGTGCATGGGCAATGCCAAGCCAAGTTGACTGTGCATGTAACTCAATCTGTTATTATACTTGTTATATTATAGAGGTGGGATATGCTAATCATATTTACCACCGTAAATTACTTCTATATCTATTATACTTGTTATATTATATATGTGGGATATCGAGTATTTTTTGATGTAGATTCGTCAATTTTCCTGAGGCATGTTTGTGGCATGTTGTGCTGTGTGCTATCATCTCATCTCTCTAATCTAAATCTTGACTTCGCCACTGTTAATGCACAATTAACTTTTTCAGAAGAAATAAGTTCACATTGATTCTTTAAATATAGGTTCAATTTGAATTCTAATATAGGTTCAATCTATAAATATAGGTTCACTCTTTTAAATATAGATTCAATCTGATTGGTATTTTTATCCGTAATATTAAATATTTAACTTTTTAACTATTAAAATCGATCTAATTTAATAGTATAACAGTCCATTAGTTCATCCCGCGAGTCGGGGCTCACGTGTCACTCTCCCACTCTTTTCCTTCTTCCTTGTATGGCCTTCTCACATGTTGTCAGTGCGCATGTCCTTGACCTCGCCGCTCCAACCGGCGGCGACGGGCCACGCGACGGCGGTCCACTCGCCGGAGGGCGACACGGCTGGGCTGAAGTCAGCGACGGCAAGCGGCGTGGGGCAGTGCGTGCGGCCGATGGACAGCTCGGTGCAGTACATGGCGACCCAGCTGCTGCGTGGTTCTGTGGCGGGGATGGCGATAGAGACGTAGACGAGGTGGGAGTCGTCGGGGGTGAGCGACGGCCGGTCCTTGAGGGCGATGGGCTTCCAGGGGAGGAGCGGCGAGAGAGTCGCCGCCACCTTCGAGCGCCACGCGGCGGGAGGAGGGAACGTGGGAGAGGTAGAGGTTGAGGGAGCCGTTGCGCTCGGAGACGAAGAGGATGTGGAATCTGTGGCGGGGGTGAAGTTGTCGTTGTAGTTGACGGAGACGCCGTCGGTGAGGCGGAGCTCGCGCGGCGGGGTTATGGGAGGGCGCGAGGGGGAGGGAGAAGATGTTGAACTCGTAGCGGCTGCGGCCGAGGGTGGTGAAGACGATGGTGCCGCTGCGAGGAGCGCCGCGAGCAAGGGAGTGACCATGGTCGGACTGAAGCAAGCTAGTGAGATTGTGTTGTGGGACGCTTGATATTTCATCTTGTCGGATTTGGGGATTTTTTTTGCCATTTTTCGCGGCTTCCGCTGGTGACGGCCTCACTTCTTGCGGCCTAGCATGGTGATGACGTCTCGCATGGAGGGCCTGTCACGCGGCATCTTGGCGGTGCAGAGAACGGTGATGCGGAGCACCAGCACCATCCCCTCCCTGACGTGCACGCAGGCGCCGCCGAGCGGGTTGAGCAGTTAGTGGCAAGTTAGGGCACGTTTGGATCTTTCTCCCACCTTGCTTAGCTAGGCGAGGATAATTTAGCTCAGTTAGGCAGCCTGACTGGCCAATCGGGCGCCCGGCTTGGCATGGCCCGTTTGGCCAGGTGTAGTTAGGCTATAGCTTAAAATAGCCAGGCTTAGTGTTTGGTTTTACTAGACAAATAACAAGCTCGTCTGAAAGTTGTGCATAGAGCTTAAGTGAATGCATGATTATTTGGCTAATAAACAAGTGGATAGCTTAAGAAAGGCAATCCATTCATTGACCGGATTGTAGTCATGACTTATGAGAGAAATACACGGTTAAATTACTTAATTAGAGATGATTACGTGAGGCATAATGAAATGTAACGTGAGCAATTGCCTGCTTGCCTACGCCGGAGAGCCCACTACTACAAAAAGGCTCATTGGTGTCGCCCCAAAAGGTACCGATCAAACCAAATACGGCACCTATAATGTATATAGGTGGCGGCAAAAGAATAGGTGGCGGTTCGTGTTAAGAACCGTCATCTATAGTCTCAAATAGGTGCCGGGTGAATAGTAAAACCGGCACCTGTCTATAGGTGACGGTTTTACTGTTCACCCGACACCTATTTGAGACTATAGGTGGCGGTTTTACTGTTCACCCGGCACCTATTCTTCACGAATAGGTGGCGGTTCTTATTACGAACCATCACCAATAGTATAGGTGACGGTTTTATCGTTCACCCGCACCTATTTGAGACTATAGGTGGCGGTTTTACTGTTCACCCAGCTATTCTCAAAAACACTATTCCCTTGATTAGTACCATACCGCTCGCCGAACCAAAGCAACACCACTTAAATAGGTTCGTGCCTCGCTTGCTCATCGTGTAGAACCGCTCGCCGAACCGCTCGCCAAACCGTTCGCTCGTGCCTGTAGCTCTATCTCGCGGGCCCACGCTCATGTGGAAAAATATGGTGGGTCCAGTAAATATGGTGGGTCCGGCTAAAGGAGTGGGCCCATAAAAAAGATTGGGAGCACCTCATTGTATAGGTGTCCGATAAATAGGTGTCGGTTCTACACGAACCGGCACTTATTTGCTCGAATGGGTGCCGGTCGAAGAATCGACACCAATGACTTTGCTCGAATAGATGCCGGTCGAAGAACCGACACCAATGACCAAAGTCATTGGTGCCGACCAATAGGTGCCGGTTAGGAAAACCGGCACCTAAGGGGGTTTCCCAACCGACACCTATGAGGCATTATGTACTAGTGGCCGATTTGGCTCTTCGCCACGGGCAAGCTTTCTTCGGCTGTTATAGCCCAGATTGCCCGATAAAACTAGCTTTTAATCTTTCTACCAAATGCCTCTCCTTGCTAAGCAAGGCTAAGATTTAGTTTGCCAAGGATCTAAACGTGTCCTTAGTTTTTGATCTATTCTTGCTTAGTTGTGATGCGTTAACCTATATAAACCTTTTTCGAGTAACTTTAGAAATGATAAAGAAAACATTGACCCATGGTTCTGATTATCTCGTCGTCGTTGTGAAGAAGCTGGCCGGGGAAGAATAGGAAAGATGAAGGAGCGAGATGAAGGAAGAAGGAAGGAGTGAGAGAATGATAGGTGGGGATGACTCAACGGGATTGATCATGTCAACGTGTCATATCATAAAAAACATCTTATTACGGTTAAGGTATACAAATCAGATTTCATAAAATTGACTTATTCTTTTTTATAAAAGGAGAAGAATCGATGCCGAACAACGATAATGTTTTCACCGGAGCAGAATTTGAGTAATCTTCGATCAGCCCAGCCAGACGGCATGTACATCGGTACATATAATCACGCACAAGTTACACAACCAGATGTCCACTTAGTATACATGCACCTCGGCAGCTACAATGGATTCAATAATACAACCAAGCAGAGTCGTAGCATGTGAAACCAGAAGGGATCGTCACCATAAGTGCAGATTCCTACGAAGCACGCCATGGAGCAGGGCTGCATGATCGCATTTGGAAATTCGATCATCTCCCCTCGGCGTCGTCAGAAGCATGCGTCCAGGAGGCAGCAGGCGCCGCGAGGCTGACCATGTATACAAAAATGAATTCAGAATACAAGAAAAACGTGATCATATATTTGATTCTTGAATTCCTGAATTCACGAGGCGTGACAGTGTGGTGCGAATTGTGCGCGCGCGAACGTATACGTACCATCCTTGGCAAAACGAGGGGCGCTCGTGCCGGTGTGGTGGAGGCGGCGGCGGTTGCGCGTACGGCGGAGGGTACATCTGCGGCGGCGGCGGCGCGTATCCGTATGGCTGTGGCGGAGGAGGGTACGGGTGCGCCCCCGGGTACCCCATCGGCGGCGGCGGCTGCGGCGGGTACTGATGGTGTTGGTGGTGGTGGTGGTGCTCGTCGACGCCGCCGGCCTTGCCGTACCCATCCATCGGCGGCGGGTATCCTGCAGATCAGAGCAAATTAAAACCGCATTTTCTTCAGAACAAAATAGCATCTGCAAGTCGACGAGATTTCGTTTGCATGAAAATACAGATGATGTTTGTGATCAACACGTCTGAGTCTGACCTTGTGGCGGGGGGACGCCGACATGGGCGTGAGGATTGTAGTAGCTCATCGATCGATCACCTCGTGTTGCGGCAGCACAGAGACACGACCAACTGATCAAGATTGGAACCGGAAGAATGCGGTGATCGCTGCCTGTTTCAATCTGATTCGGAGGACAGGAAACGGGGAGGAAAGAGAGAGGGTCGAGACTGGATCGACGACGGAGCTTATGCTAATTTTGTCTCGGTCATTGCGCGCAAATGGCAAGGGAGCCATGGCTATTCTTGGCAGCAACAGAATCCAACAATCAAACGAGGAACACGGAGGCACGGACGGCTGGACTCGAGACAGGGCACGGACGCACGGTTTTTCATCAAACTTTTTTGCTTAGGGCACACAATTACTTTTATGTAGGGTTCTCAAGTTATAATTATTTTCTTTGTCACAATCCTTAAGCATGAAGAATAGATGTGGGCTCATTTACACTAGTCATCCAGCCATTTGAGAGTAGAGAAGAGAGAGAAATAGATTTTTTGATTTCTTTATTCTTTTATGATGCACAAATTTATGTTTTCTTTGTTATCTTTGTTGCAATATTGTGGTTGGACTTAGGCAGCCTGCTCGGCCTTTCACATGCTGGGCTAGCGGGCTAATGCTTGAAAGCAAACGAGTCACTGCCATACGAGTAAAAAGAGTACAATGCCATGCATGCATGCCACACGAATCTTTCGCCAAACTCGTGCACTGCGCCATGGAGGAATTTGCTTCGTCCGGGAATGCTGCAGGCACTTTTCTTGTCGCAAAAGGGCACGAGTAGTCACGGCCAAACGGACGGCCCGACCCGACACGGCACAGGCCCGTGCCGGCACGGCCCGTTTGGTCCGCTTCATGAAACGGGCCGTGTCGTGTCGGCCCATGTGCCTAGGCTCCGGCCCAAACACGGCACGTGGGGAGCCGGGCCGGGCCCGTGCCGACACGACACGTCGGTGATCCACGGGCCAGTCGAGCCCACGGGCCTTTTTTACAATTTTTTTAATAAACAGCACATAAGTTTAAAAAAATAAAAATTAAAAAAATAAAGTTTTTTAAAAAATAATGACTTAGTAATGTTAAAAATAAATCCATATTTACGAAAATATTAAAAAATTTGTTAAAAATAGTAATGACCTTTATTGATGTTTATATCATTATATGATACAATGATACATGCTGCCTCGTTAAAAATTTTGTCATGTAAAAACTCGTAGAGAAAACTGAGAAAACCATGACAAAGAGAAGAGTACAGCTCAAAGGTCAAAACTACGTCTAACAAAATTCTACTGGGATTGGTCTGGATCCAGATAGAGTTGCTCGAACTGGACGGCCAATTCTTGGTTGTCCGCAGTATATTGGACATGTTGTCGAGCAAGCTCCCAGTTTGTCGAGCAAGCTCCCAGTCTTTAACGCTTAGTAGCATTTCGACGTGGTCACTGCTCAGATTCGTCCTTCGGTCTTCGATGATACGGCCGCATAGACTGAAAGCCGATTCGGATGACATCGTCGAGACGGGCACCGTCAACACATCCCGTGCTAGTTTTGAAAGCACGGGATATGCTAACTTGTGGTCATTCCATCACCCGAGAACGTTGAAGTCTTGTGCTTCGTGGTGGATGACGTCGCTATCCAAATAACCGGACAACTCTTCGGCCACATCATGCGAAGAGCCGTCTCCACTTGTAGTCGACGAACTGCCACCACCTTGGCTTGAAGAAGATCCACCCCAAATACGACCCCACTGTATCTTCTTCTTACCTGTAGTGGGGATAGGAGGGGGTTTCTGCTGTCGAACTCCCTAAAACTTTAGTTCATATCTTCCAAAAACTTTATATAATTTACTTCTAACCTCAGTATAGAAAGAACTATAATCTATACCTAAAGTATCACCAAGAAGTGATAAAATAGCAGACAATCCTCTTAATTTACACCTAGGATCCAAAGCAAAAGCAAACACATACAACATAGGTATATTTTTCCAATATTTAAAATATTTTTGTTTCATGTGAAAGACAGTTCATTAGAACATCATCATTTTCATATTCTTTAAATAGAGAAGCAATTTCAAGAATGTTATGCAAAATTATATTAGAAGTTGGATAATAAATTTGTGACAGAGTAAGAGTACAATCATAAAAAGTTTCTAAAAATTGGTTATATTTTTGGACAATTGCCCAAACATGCTCATTCAGTATTGACGACCCGTCATTGTTTCGTGGGCCACCACGTGATTGAACAAAATCCGTAAGTAATTCACTACAAGGTAAAACAACTTTTAACATTAAATATGTTGAATTCCACCGATGCTCAGCATCGGGGCAAACTTACGAGCTCTCTTACCGGCCGCATGACAAAACCTCTTCCACACACCAATCCGTGGGTTCAAGCGCTAACCACGCGATTGCTTGACGAACAAGATCAATATGGTTATGAACCCTTTTCATGCCAGTCTTAACAATCAAATTAATTATATGGCATGCACAACGTTGATGTAGTAGAAACGATTGAGCATAAACACAAAATAAAGGTTGCAATATTTCCATAGCACGAGAATTAGCAGATGCATTATCTAGGGTGACAGCAAATATCTTATCAGTAAGATTAAATTCATTAATTACTTTTCTAATTCTTTCAGCTATGTTTTCTCCGGTATGTGAGCCATCTATTAACCTAAGCCCTAAAACTCTCTTTTGTAATTGCCAATCATCATCAATAAAGTGAACAACAACGCTAAGATAATCCTGCCTAGCTCTACTACTCTATATATCTGAAGTTACACTAACAGAGAAAATACATGTACTAAACAGTTCCTTAAGTGCATTTGAATCCTTCTGATAAACATTCTCTAAATCTCTAGTTGTCGTTTGCCTACTTACAGATTTAAACCTAGGGTTATGAGATTGCTGAATGTATTATTCAAAATCAGGAGTCTCTCCAATGTTCACGGGTAAATCTTGCTTGGCGATTAACCAGACAAAAGATTTCCGAGCAACCATGGGATCGTACTCTCAACTACGTACCGTACCATTAGGGTTTAGCATAAGTTGTTGTTGTCGGAGTTGTATTCCTTGCTTCTTGGCACACGACTCCGCATGGCGCTTGAGATGACCTGTACCAGCAGAACCACGAGCAGATAACATTTGCCTACATATTCTACAACGAGCTTTTAATACCTCCCTTCCGTCCGGGGTTGTTTCCTTTATCTCGTCGAAGTGTTGCCATACACCGGAGGTTCTCGATCTTTTTGGGCCAGTGCGTGTCGAAACACTTCCGCTCACGGATCCGAAAGATAATCCTTCCGAAGCCACCGCAGCCGTCTGAACCGGTACCTCCTTCACAGATGGTGGAGTTGGAGCCGATCCGGAGGCATCTTCAAACCCCGGCATGTAGTTGGGGTCGAAATCACCCAAAGTGAAAGACGACGACTGGTATGGATAGTTCGGATCCATTCTGAAATTTTAAACCAACATAAACAAATTGTAAAATATTTATTGAATTCATAAACACAATACAAATAATACACAAATTTGAATATTACTTACATCTTTCCAACTGCGAGAACTTCAAACTTCTGCGATCAAACTATTGAATACGAAACTAATTTTGATTTTTAACAAAATTTGAGCAAATTTTGTCAAAATCAAAAAAACGGACACTTGAGAGCAAAGAGAGCACTTGAGAGCACTTAAGAGCACAAAATGAGAAGTGAGGGGTGAGGAGAAATGGTTGGGGTTCATGCCCTATTTATAGGGCAAAATTTCTGATTTTTTACAATTTTTTTTAATTTTTTATGATTTTTTTGTCTCCAACTGTTAATTTGAAATTTGAACAGCCATAAAGCCGTTGGTGACACGGGGCGCGCTCCCATTGGACCGTCGAAGAGTCGTTGCGCAGCCTTTCTTCCCATCCTGCCACGTGTCGCGCTCCCATTCGACTGCACGCGCAAACGGGCCGTGCCGTGCTGCGGGCCGTGCCGTGCCGCTGCAGTGCACGTGCCGTGCCGTGCTCGCCCGCGGGCTCGGCAGCCGGCCCAAACACGACATGGATGTACGGAACGTGCCGACACAACCCGTTTGCCTATCGAACCGTGCCAGGCCATGCCAGTACTGTTCACGACGTGTTCGGGCTGATCCACGGGAGCACGGCCCATTTGGTCGTGACTAGGCACGAGTCATTGCGTGCAAACTTGCTACAGTGCACACACACAGACACAGATACCAGCTGCAGCTGCAGCCGCAGCCCGGAGGGTAATTCACACATGCATCACCGGTCATACTCATGCCACGCAAATCAGGTCATGTCACTGTGGCTTTAATTTGCCAGTCCAACCCATCTCCCACACGCATCCATCCATTCCACGTCCCGAGCGGCACTGACGAAACCCTGAACAACCCAATGCAATGCTCGCTCAGCTCAGAGACCAGACCCAGATCCCCACGTGTATGTTGCTGTGAATTCGCCGCTTGGACCGGGCCCAACGTGACGAGCAGCAGTCAAGTGACCGGGACAAAGCTGAAGCTGGCTAGGCTTTGCTTCCTGAATTGTCAAGCTCACGGGCATGCAAAGCTCGAGCAGTGCCCTCACGCTAGGTAGCAGCTGTGTCTAGCTAGCATGAATACGGATGGTGGACGGGCCAACCGACGGCGACTACCATGGACAAAACTGAGCTCCGAAATGGAAATTTCGGTTGGCCGTATGCAGAAACGTTGTGCATCTTTCACATTCTAATCGCTGCAGGCATATATCACTTGTTCGTGCTCTGAACTATGCAGTAGGGTCTGTTCAGATTACTGCTGTTGACAAGCTATACCCAAAAAGGTATTTAAATGATATAGAAGATCGTTGATATCAGGGTATACGCGAGATTGAGATAAAATAGATGAGAGAAGGATTTTTATACAGGTTCGGACCCTTGACTGACATGTAATAGCCAATTCCTGTTGTTCGAAGCCAGTGTTATCTTTTTATATCAGTATCGTATGAATATAATGAATATAATGTTTCAGATAACCTAATATAATTTATGTCGACTTGGTGGTATAGAGCTCTCACACATAGTTGATGGTTCGTGTAGTTTTCTTCCTTAAACATGATCTTGACAAGATTGGAGGTAGCACTATATACCTCATGTCATTCCTTGTGGCTTCAAATTGAATTTGTCTAGGCTTGTCTTGGTGTATGTTGACTTGTCTTGGATTGTCTAGATATGTATTGGCCTCTGTTGGCGTGTCTCCTCTTCTCCTGAGGAATCTTAGTATTTATGTTTTTCGGTGGTCTCTTATCCAAGTAGAACTAGATAGCCAAATATGAATATAATCCCGAGTAGTCTTTATCGTGCTCAAGTAGAACTTTGCTTCTTCTTCCTAATCCAGAACACCTTCCGTATATGACGCATGATTTCGTATAATACTTAATATATGGTGAGTCCCACCGAGCATAACACAAAATTATTATGCATATGCGTTATCTATAATACTGACATAGCCCCCGACCTTAATGTAAATGATTAGACTAGCGTCCTCGACTATGTGGTCTGAAGATCCATCATTGTCAGAATCACCTAGCCGTTCTCGGAATACCGAGTAGGCATGAAATTCCCGACAAGTCATCTTTTCTGGCCATGATAGAGAACGTGACTATTGTTTGAATTTGGATTAAGGTAAAAAATATCATCTCGGTGAGTAAACCATCACTTTGTTCACTCTTTCTTTCTCCTTATGTAGATTCTGGTAAAAAAATATCATATCGGCGAGTAAACCATCGCTTTGTTCCCTCTTTCTTTCTCCTTATGTAGATTCTCAGACTCATACAAGATATGCAACCATGTTATAGCGTTGTCGTTCTGAGTTTCTTATAGTCCTCACAAAGCGCGATCACAAGACAACTCTTCGATTCTGCTCTATCATGGGTCCTCTTCTTATGTATAATGACACTTAAAGTCACTAATCCGACATTCATCTAGTCAGAAATAAATTCCAACTACTGTGTGCCTTGGGACCAGTATATATCTGTCGGTGATATGGGCCTGGGGGTATGTCAGAGGCATGACCTCTGAGGAAAGGGAGGGCACCCTTGCCCGTCAAAAGAGCGTCAAAGTTATGCCTTGAAAGGCTTAGGTGAGTCTCGGCCACGGGCGGCCACGTGGCCGCCCTGAAGGGGCGGCCCGGAGGCTGCCCTGAGGCCACCATACTCCTAAACGGCGGGTCCTGGGATCTCCCGGACTGAGTCGGTAGGAACCGGATCACCCGACCCCATCCTCCATCCCGCACCTCTCTGAGAGAGGGGCGAATCCAACTACCAACCAACCCATTTAATGCTCAAATGGAGGAAAGCTGAGCGCCTGCCTCGCCGCATTCAATGCGATGTGAGGTGCGGCTGTCAGTTGCACCCATCATCACCCCTTTTTGCCTATCATAATGCAAAGAGGGCTAAAAGTCTTTGACTAAGACCGTGGCATGGCCGCGCACCCACTCCGCGTACGCCCCCTCACGCCCTGTCCAGTCACATTTAATGTATTGGGCGGCTGCGTGGGAGAGAGAGTGCGAGCGCAGGAGGCACAGTGCCAGTGCCTACCCGCGAGATGGGTCTCTGACCAGTGGGTCCCGTTGGACCGGGTAGGCAAATCATCATCACGTCAGCGGCATAGCTACCACGACGACTACTCCTTTTCCGCTTTCCATGACGCAGCAAACAGGAAGGAGTAGGAATGGAATGGCTTCTCCGACAAGACAAGACAAAGACCACTCCCTCACGTGGAGTGAAGTAGAGAAAAGGTAGGACCACTGTGGTGTTCCCTTGTTCTATAAAAGGAGACCCAAGTCCGTCATAGAGGAGGTTCTGAAAAAAAGAGGTTCTGAAAAAAAGATAGGTTCTGCTCCAGGTTCAGCCTCCCCAGCTAGCTCGCAGAAATCTCTCATCCACCACTGAGTATAAGGGAGAGGAACATTCCCCCTTGTTCTTGGCAATTTGCTTCATATACTACGTACAGACAGGAGTAGGGTATTACACCACACTGGTAGCCCGAACCTGTATAAACCCTCGTGTCTCCGCAACTCTGATCCCTACCCCGTCACACCTGCGTTACTCCGTCTTCACCGCGAGTTTGAATCAGAATACACCGCTCCCCGTGCCGAACCAAAAATGAGGTCCCCCAGATCCCCGCGTGTCGATCTACGACATCGACAGTATCTTTTAGTCGAGTACAAGAATTGTTGATTTGAGCTTTATTTAGTCAAGACAAGATGTTGACTACTATAAAGCCTCCAACTGATCTCTTTTACAAGGAGGCCAATTGCTGTGATATATGATTTTCTTGAAATCAATTCTCGAACAAATTATTAGACAAAAAGCCCCCAAGCGAACGCTTAGGAGTAGCATGATATAAATTAAAAGTATTGAAAATAAATCATATCGTACCGCGATGAACGAGTACTCTCACCAGAGCTGCCCTCGGCTGAATGGAGTTGTGTACTCTTCCTAGCCCCCAGCTGGTTTTATCGAATTTTTTTCACAAAAACAACTTGAATCTCATAATGAACTCTGCTGAAGTGGCGAATTCCTAGCCCTTAGCCGTGAAGTTGGGAAAACCAATTCTCGATTACATAGCTAGTTAATAAGATATATTGGGTACTCTGACATGACCAATTTTGACATGGTCGTTCAACCCTCTAAAACCTGACTAATCCAATGGAACCAGGCATCCCCGGCCAAGGTCCTGAGACCCGATGAAAATGACTTCGACTAGTAGCGATATTAGAATAGGGGCTCGACGCACAAATATTGCACACTGATATTATAAAAAGCTTACATAAATTAATGCATGGGGATGGTAGGATCGCTACACACACTGGTCGAGCAAATCCAGACGTAGTCATTCCTCGACCACTCGTAGAGGTGATGGGAGAACCACTACCACGCTGGTCGAGGAATATGTGTGTAGTCATACCTCGATAACTCGTAGAGGTGGTGAGATGATTGCTACGATGTTGGTCGAGAGCTGGTTTGTAGTTGTACGTTGACAACTCATAGAAGTGATGGAAGGATGGTACCACACTGGTCGAGGAATAGATGTATAGTTATACCTTGACCACTCGTAGAAGTGGTGAGAGGATCGCTACCACACTGGTCGAGAATCACGTGTGTTGTCATACCTCGACCACTCGTAGATGCGCTTGAGTCGGTTATTACATGTTGTCACATCCTGAGTTTTTCCCTAATTCATTTAAATAATTTACCCTGAAATAATCGGAATTTAAAATTAACACGGAGTCAACCTATAATTTTAAAATGCAATTAATAAATGGAAATGACATGATAGGATTTTTTTGAATTCTTCATGTCAAAATACGCTAACGATTTTTACTTGGAATTTTTAGAGCACTCTAAGTATTTTTAATCAATTAAATAAGAAAACGGGAATTAATTAAGCCCCAAAATCCTTTTTCCCTTTTTCTTTTTCTTTCCGTACGGGCTGCACAAGTACTCCCGCTCTTTCCTTGGGCGCGTCGGCCGGTCCTCTCCCGCGCGCGCCGGTCGTGGGTCGAGGCCCGCACGCCGCCGCCGCACGCAAGTCCGCGGGGCGTCCCTCGCCCGCGAGACGCTGACGGGTGGGCCCCGCCTGTCAGGCTTCCCGTCCCCGCGCCCGGTCGGTCCGGCCGCCGTCCGCCATGCGCGCCGCCTTTCCGCTCCTTCCCGTTTGAATCCGAGCCACGTCGGCCCCGTGCCGGGCTCAATCTCGCGGCGCCGTTTCCATCCCCGCAAACCTCGCGCCCGTTGGAAACCCTATCCACGCAAAATCCGTCGCCGATTGTTTCCCCTCTCTCTCCGAGTCCGTGAACAACGGCGAGGAATCCGCGCCGTTTCCGTGTTTGTTTCGGCCCCGTGGTACCCCTATAAAAATCCTCGTTCGCCGCGCGTTTTCCCTTTGGTTCCCGTGCGCTAGCCCCAAAAACCCGCCGTCGCCATCGTCGTCGTCTCCGTCGCCGGTGAGTGCACCGCCGCCCTCCTCCTTTCGGTTTTTCGGGTCTCCTCCCGAACCGCTCCCGCGCGCACCGTTCCGCCCTTCCCCGTGGTCCCCCGCGCCCGCAGCACCCTTCGCCGCCGTCGCCGGTGCCGCCGGAGTTCCGGCCGGCCGCCGCGCGGCCATGGCCGGCGGGCGAGCTCGAGCCGCCGCCACCCGAACCCTAACCCTAGCGCCGCTTCCCCCTGCACCGTCCGATCCTTCGGATCGGCGGATCCGCACCGCCGATCGCGATCGATCCGTCGTCGTTCGATCCGGTCGCCGCACGCCGGATGGCTGCCGCGTGTCCGCCCGCCGCCGCCCCAAACCCTAACCCTAGCCGCAATCCGCGCCGTTCGATCCTTCGGATCGGGCGGATCCGGACCGTCCTCGCGCGCAAGGCCGCCGCCGTCCGATCGCCGCCACCCTCCCCGATGCGCGCCACGTGCCCGCTCTCCCCGCCGCCGTGGACTCGGTCCACCGTGGACCGCGCCCGCGTCGCTTGCGTCGGCCGCTTGCGCCGCGGCGTCAGCCCTACCGCTTGCGCCATGCTTGCGTCATCCAGGGGGCTTAATTGCGCAATAAATCGTTTAATCTTTTCGTTTAGTTTAAAAATTGCAATTAAACTTCTAAAATTCATATCTTTTGAATCCGAGCTCCGTTTTAGTCCATTCAAATTTCATTAAATCCAGAAAAATGTCAAGAATCCATTAAAAATACTTTTTAGTGCTGTCTCAGTAGACTTTTTAGGGTGTTTGTTGAGTGCTTTGTTTGTCGTGTAGATCCAGAGTTTTCCGGCGAGCCCGTTCTCTTGAAGTAGTCGCCGAGGTTCCTCAGTCTCCAGAGCAAGGCAAGTCATACCTTACATTGACCATATTGTACCTATTTTATGTAAATACCTCTTTTTCATTCTAATACTGCATATGTTTTAGAATGTCATTTCATGGGATGTTTTATACCTATTGTACTCAACCATAGGATTGTTTACCGTATACCATTGCTACCTTGGGATCCAATGTGACTAGATGATAGTTTAAGGTTGCTTAGTCATGCTTAGCGCAACTAGCTCACTTAAGGGGGTCACACTAATCAAGATCAATTCTAAAGTGGATCTCCCGATGATATTAAGATATGACTTTGGTTCTTAATAATACTGAATTATAAGAAAGGTGGGTCGTGAGCACATGGTTGGACTTTGGTTAGCGTGCTCATGACGATTAAGGACCGGTTCACGGGAAACCCTGGAAGAAATGCCGTGCATACCACAAGCCAGCATGGGTAATGGCTGGGCTTGTAGCATAGCTGTCTCTAGTTAACGTATCCCAGAGAGGGTGAGCGTGATGGAGTTGGGTCGGCCCGGTTTTAAGGGTTGATCAGCTTCCGGATTCACCGCGGCACTAGAGGGGCGCCCATTGCCCGATGGGAATGGGGCGAAACCTTGGTGTGGTACGATTGATTAGAGGGAGTTATGTGAAGGGTCCGTCACAATTCCTTTCCGGGCACCGTGGTGGTGTACCGGCGCACGGTAACGTGTTGTGGGATTGTGTCTTGTGGGTACAGCTTGTACACCTCGATCGAGTAAAAACTATTCGAATAGTCGTGCCCACGGTTACGGGCGATCGACCGATTCACCTTGATTAGTCTCATTTACTTTATTCGAATGAAATGTTGGATTATGACTAGTGCAGTGGATGGATGGGCTCGTTGCAACGTGGTTTGAGCGTTGGACAGTGTTTATTTAATACTGCTTAAATGTTACTACTGTTTCTTGTCTTCAAATATCATTACCGTATTCGCAAATGTTGTTTATGCAAATTGAGCCCTTGACCTTTCCTTGTTATTTATCTTGCATCATGTCCCCTTTTCCTAGGTGTGACTTGTTGAGTACGGTGGTTGTACTCGGTCTTGCTTCTTTTCCCCTTCAGCGAGGTTGAGAGCGAGGTCTCCGAGGAGGTGTAGGCTTGTTCTCGTCAAGGTTTAGCTGTGGTGTTGGTGTTCCGCTTCGCTCGTCTCAAGTTTCGCTTAAGTCGGTTTTATTTTTCTTTTCCGCTGCATTTATGTAACTCTTTTATATTGTTTCTAAGACGAGGATTCGTATTATATCAATAACGTCGATTTGTGTACCTCGGCTGATTCCTGGACGAGGATGTAATGCACAAATTAGCTGCAGAAATTCTGGTGTGAATTTCTGGGCGTGACACATGTGCATCTCTAACGCCCTGAAAATCGGAGAATATAAAAACCGGAAATTTCGGAGCTTACGAAAAATTTTTCTTGTTGCCTTTTGCTCGTGTTTATTGCTTATTATTTGCCAGCGTAGTTGCATGAATTTATATGAAGGCAATTCATCTCGGTGTTTGTAAAAAAATCAAACGATTTGGATTTTCGTTGGGGAGGAAAAATCTCGAAGTATAAGGTTAGGAATTTTTAAAATAAAATCGGAAATGGGATGTGGATTCATAAAGATATATGTTTGGGAAATAAAACATTAATTGGTGATTATGGAGTATTAATTGGGAAATAAAACATGCAATAAAATATTTTAAAGGATTTATATAAAGTCTAGAAATTTATTTGGATTTAAAAATGGTGATTTATGGATTCGGGAAAAAGGAATAAAATTAAATATGGGAAATGTATATTTTAAAATAAATAAAGATGGTAAAAAGTTGAAAATATATTTTTAATTAATTTTGAGAATACTATGTTTTTTTTGGAATTTTTAGTGTGAAGGAAAAATTGGAATTTGAAAATGGAATTGAAAATCGGGAAAAATGAAAAAAGCACTGTTCATTGGTCACCACCCGTTCGACGCCGTACGGCCCGGCCGCGCGCCGCGCGCGTCGCCCGCCATACCGCGCCCGCGCCCGCGTGCGCCACGCGCCACGCGCACGCCGCGCGCGCGCCGCCGGCTCGCCCGCACGCCGCCAGCCGCCGCCCCGCGCGCGCCGGCCGCCACGCGCCCGCCCGTCATACGGCCCGCGCCCGCGCCGCCACCCGTCGCCGCCGCATCCGGACCCCGCGCCGCGCTCGCCACCCGCGCCGCTCCCCGGCCCGTTCGCGACCTCGCCACGTGCCGCCGCCCGCGCCCGGTCCCGTGCGCGCCCGCACTCCGCGCGCCGGCCCGGCCACCGCGCGCCACGTGTGCGTTGCCACACCGCCCGCCGCGCGGCCCCCTCTTCCCCTCGTTCCCTTCTCCAACGCCGCGCCTATAAATAGTGCTAAACCCCTCTCTTTTCCCCCAAGATCACCGCCTCTAACTTCCTCTCGCCGGTTTCTTCTCCCCTCCCGAGCGCCGCGCCGCGAGTCGCCGCCGCGAGCCGCGCCGCCGGAGCCCCACCGCACTCCCGAGCGTCGCCATCGCTGGTAAGCCCATGCCGCCGCCCTTCCCTCGCTGCGCCACCGCCACCGCAAGAAATAGAAGAGAGAGAGGGAACCCGGTCGAACACCTAGCGGGCGATGAATAGTGAGGAGAGGAAAAGAAAAAGGAAAAGAAAAGAAAAGAGAAGAAAAGGGAAAATAAAAATAGAAAAAAAGGGAAAAATTTTAGAAAATTAGGAAAAATGTTTTGAAAAGATTTGAGGGAGTATTTGGGCAAAAATATATTGTTTTCTTGTATATTTTTCTCGAGCAAATTCGGAAAGTCAAAATCGGATTTTTCAGGATTTCGTTCGCGTTGTTTTAATCCGAATTTCGTTTAATTCTTTCTCGCCATTTAAATATGTTTCTCTTTTGTGCTCGAACCTTCAAAACCTCGAGTACAAAATCCCTCCGTTGATATTTCTAAATCTATTTTCTCAAATAATTACGATCATCGTTTTGCGAAAACCCTAGGGCATCGACTCGATTTCAAACTCGGATTTTACCCTAACAATCCTCGTCCGACCTCGAGTAGAATTCTAGGTCAAACGTTTTGGATCATTTTATAGTTTTTATGGTTCTTTTCGATCTCTCGGTATTTTATTGAATTCTGATTGAATTCAATTGATCTTTCGCACGTACGGATAGCAACTGAGGAAGTGAGCATCGACTACGTTGAAGACCCCGGTCAACAAGTGTGCAAGCAAGGCAAGTCAACACATCCCTTTGAACATATTGATCCTACTTTGCGAAATGATGTTGTTTTTAATTACAATTTGCATGCTATACACAAATGAGTATCCATACTTGATGTATACCCTGTCTTGATATTGGACACCCTTAGAAATATTCTTGTAACCTTCGATGTGATACAACCGGAGGATATTTTCGGAAAAATGCTTAGTCACGCTTATACTAGATTCTTGCATATGCTTGATTTTACAAATAGCTTTGTGCTTGGGCAACTATCTTTGGGAAGATGGTTGAAACACGGCAAGTGGAGACATGAGCACCACGTTGCCCTGATTATGTTGGAAATAGCTTTGATGAAAAAGAGAAATACAAACCAATGTTTTAGACTGGGGCGGATGGATGGATTTGGGTGGTTTTCTGGGAAAGGATAGTACCGTCCCTGGTCAATTAAGGACCGAGCCATGAGACTACAACTTAGAACGAGCCAGTGCAACCGTACTTCTCAAATGGGTATAGACCTAGCAGAGTAGATAGCCGAGCGGAGGCAGTATCCCTGCATAGTGGTTCAGGTGTAAGTGTTGAGTTAGGGACCTACCAAGGATAAGGTGCCCATGTTTGTGATGAGATGAAAGGCCTTTATGTGAATAGTAACCTGAACCTATCAATGTCTTAAAGATAAAGCGAAGTTTCTCTCTTACCTCGGGAACGCCAGAACTCCTCAAATTGCTAGGAAATGACGGCTAGAGTGCATGAGGACTTAAGTTCATGGAGCGGGTACTGCCAAAGTGAGGTTATCGAAAGGCTTTGCCGTGACCATCCCATATAGAGGGATGTAAGCTCATTCAATGAGTAGTTGCGGAGTACGGGTAAAGTGTACATCCACTGCAGTGTGAGTCAATCAATCTATTCGAATAGCCGTGCTCGCGGTTAATGAGCGACGTGACAAGTTTCTCCCGTGGCTAGACTCATAAATTTTAAAATGATGGGTGGGATTGCATAATGATTTTATGTGCTGGGAAACCAACTTCTCTATCTGAGAGAAGGGGGAAAACACACCCAGAAAACCATGACGAATCGGAGACAGGAAGCTATCCTTGGGATCTGTCACGCCCAGAAATTCACACCAGAATTTCTGCAGCTAATTTGTGCATTACATCCTCGTCCAGGCATCGGCCGAGGTACACAAATCGACGTTATTGATAATACAGAATCCTCGTCTTAGAAACAATATAAAAGAGTTACACAAATGCAGCGGAAAGGAAAATAAAACTGACTTAAGCTAAACTTTGACATGAGCGAAGCGGAACACCAACTCCACAACTAAACCTTGATGAGAACAAGCCTACACCTCCTCGGAGACCTCGATCTCAACCTCTGGCACTGAAGGGGGGAAAAAGAAGCAAGACTGAGTACAACCACCGTACTCAACAAGTCACACCGGAAAAGGGGACATGAATGCAAGATAAATAACACGGAAAGGTCAAGGGCTCAATTTGCATAAACAGCATTTGCAGTATATAATAAAAATATTTGAAGACAGTAAAACAGTAGAAATATTTAAGCAGTATTAAATAAACACTGTCCAACGCTCAAACCACGTTGCAACAGGCCCATCCATCCACCTGCACTAGTCATACTTCAACATTTCATTCGGATAAATAAATGAGACTAATCAAGGTGAATCGGTCGATCGCCCGTAACCGTGGGCACGGCTATTCGAATAGTTTTTACTCGATCGAGGTGTACAATCGTACCCACAAGACACAATCCCACAACACGTTACGTGCGCCGGTGCACCACCACGGTGCCCGGAAAGGAATTGTGACAGGACCCTTCACATAACCCCTCTAATCAATCGTACCACACCAAGGTTTCGCCCCCATTCCCATCGGGCAATGGGCAGCCCCCTCTAGTGCCGTGGTGAATCCGGAAGCTGATCAACCCTTAAAATCGGGGCCGACCCAACTCCATCACGCCCACCCTCTCTGGGATACGTTAACTAGAGACGCTACGCTACGGCCCGCCATTACCCATGCGGCTTGTGGTATGCACGGCATTTCTTCCGGGGTTTCCGAGAACCGGTCCTTAATCGTCATGAGCACGCTAACCAAAGTCCAACCATGTGCTCACGACCCACCTTTTTCATAATTCAATATTATTAAAAACAAGGTCATATCTTAATATCGTCGGAAGGTCCACTTTAGTAATAAACTTGATTAGTGTGATTCCCTTAAGTGAGCTAGTTGTGCTAAGCATAACTAAGCAACCTTAAACTATCATCTAGTCACGTTGGACCCCAAGTTATCAATGGTATAAGGTAAACAATCCTATGGTTGAGTACAATAGGTATAAACATCCCATGAAATGACATTCTAAAACATATGCGTATTTGAACGAAAAGAGGTATTTACATAAAATAGGTACAATATGGTCAATGTAAGGTATGACTTGCCTTGCTCTGGAGACGAGGAACCTCGGCGACTACTTGAAGAGAACGGGCTCGCCGGGAAAACTCGGGATCTACACGACAAACAAAGCACTCAACAAACACCCTAGAAAGTCTACTGAAATAGCACTGAAAAGTATTTTTAATGGATTCTTAACATTTTTCTGGATTTAATGAAATTGGAATGGGCTAAAACGGAGCTCGGATTCAAAAGATATGAATTTTAGAAGTTTAATTGCGATTTTAAAACTAAACAGAAAAGATTAAATTATTTATTACGCAATTAAGTCCCGATGACGTCATCCACGCGCTGCTCGGGGCTGACGTCGGCGGCGCGTCAGCCCTAGGGCCGACGTCAGCCACACGGCCGCGCACGCGGAGCCGGGCGCGCGGCCGGATCGCCGCCACGTGGCGCGATCCGAGCGGCGGATCGCGCGATCGGACGGCGAGGGCGAAGGCTAGGGTTAGGGTTCCACGGGCGGCGGCGGCGGCGGGCGGCGGCGGCGGCGAGGGTTTTGCCCGACGACCTCGGCGGCACGGCGGCGGCGGCACGCGGCGGCGACGAGCCCGGCGGCGGCGGCACGCGAGCGGAAGGAAACGAAAGGAAACGAAGTAAATAAAAAAGGAAACGGGGAACGGCGGCGAGCTCACCGACGGTGAAAACGACGGAGACGGCGGCGATTCGGGGCTAGAACCGACGGCCAACAAAGGGGAAACGCGGCGGAGCTCGAGGGGTTTTAAAGGGGAGAGAAGAGATCGAATCGGGCACGGGATGGCGGAAAACCTTGCCGTTCGTTTCGGACTCGGAGAGAGAGAGAAAATCGGCGGCGTTTCGGGCGGCGGCGGCCTTCGGCGTGCGGGAAGCGAGCACGGGTGCGACGGCGCGGGCGGAGCCGGCGTGGGGCCCACGCGGCGCGAGCGCGCGAAACGGCGTGAAAAAAGGTAGTGCGGCGCGGCCATGGCGGCGCGCGGTTGGGCGGCCGGGTGCGAGGAGGGCTCCGACAGTGGGGCCCACTGTCGGTGGCTGCGGCGCAAGGGAGGGGCCGCAGACTTGCGCGCGCGGCCGGCACGTGGGCCTCGGCCCACGACCGAGGAGAGCGCCGCGGCTGGGAGCGGCTTGGGCGGCAGTGTCGGGCGACGGCCGGCACGGGCGAGGCGGAACCGTACGGGCGGTACGGAAAAAAAAAAAAAAAAAAAAAAAAAAAAGAAAAAAAAAAAAAAAAAAAAAGGAAAAAGGATTTAGGGACTTAATTTAATTTCGATTTCTTATTTAATTGATTAAAAATACTTAGAGTGCTCTAAAAATTCCAAGAAAAATCTGTTAGCGTATTTTGACATGCGAATTCAAGAAAAATCCCACCATGTCATTTCCATTTATTAATTGCATTTTAAAAATTATTGGTTGGCTCCGGTTAATTTTAGAAATTCCGATTATTTCGGGTAAATTATTTAAATGAATTAGGGAAAAACCCGTGGATGTGACAACCTACCCCCTTAAACGGAATCTCGACCCCGAGATTCGAGGTACGCGAAGAGTTGCGGGTGCGCGGCCTTTAGCTCATCTTCTCATTCCCAAGTAGCTTCTTCCTGAGTGATGAGTCCATTGAACCTTGCAAAATCGATAACCTTGTTACGCGTCCTTCTTTCACCGACCTCAAGAATACGTCTTGGTCTCTCTACATAGGTTAAGTCCTCTTGGATTTCAATCTGTCCGGACTCGCCGCTCTTCGGTACCCTTAAACACTTCTTTAAGCTGGGACACATGAAACACGTCGTGAATACCGGTCATGTTGGAGGAAGCTCCATAGGCCACTTCTCCTCGACGTTCCCGAATCCGTATGGTCCCACGAAACGTGGTGCCAACTTACCTTTGGTTTGGAAACGGTGTACTCCCGGAGTGGTGTAACGCGAAGATACACAAAATCCCCGCTTCAAAAGCGAGATCTCTTCGACGATTATCGCATAACTCTTCTGTCGGATGCGCAATCTTCAACCTTTCCCGAATCGCTCGGACCTTTTCTCTCGCTTCACTTATTACTTCGTGCCAAACAACGGCGCTCACCCGTCGATCCCGAATAGGGGTGTGCGGCATTTTCGTCCATACAAGTGCTTCATACGGTGCCATTTGAATGCGCTCGATAACTCTTGTTGTAAGAGAATTCGCATAGGGCAAGCTTTTGTCCCACGCTTTTCCAAAATCGAGTGCGCATGCTCTCGGCATGTCTTCCAAAATCTGATTCACTCTCTCGCTTTGACCGCTCTGTTTGCGGATGATAGCCGTGCTAAAATTCAAACGGTACCGAGTTCTTCTTGCAACTTCTTCCGAATTTGGAAGTAAACCGACTTCCCTATCGGACACGATCTTCTTAGGCACGCCATGCAAACACATGATCCTTGCGAGATAAAGCTCGCCAACTTCTTCCCGAGTAGGTAGTATGTACTGGTATGAAGTGGGCCACCTTGGTGAGTCGGTCCACCACGACCCAAATTGAGTCATATCCGACGTTGTGCGGGGTAAACCCGTGATGAAATCCATTCCAATTTCTTCCCATTTCCACTGAATCAAGTGGTTGCAACGATCCGGCGGGCCGTTGATGTTCGCCTTTCACTCGCCGACAAACATCACAAAGTGCAACAAACTCGGCTATCTCCCTCCTCATGCCGACCCACCAAAACTTTTCTTTAAGATCTTGATACATCTTTGTACTTGCCCGGTGAATTGAGTATTGGGTTTGGTGAACTTCCGTAAGGATCGTCTTTTCAAATCCTTGTCTTCGGCACACACAATCTCTTTCCCATCCAGTTGTGCCATGTTCGTCTTTCGTAAAACCACGAGCTTTTCCGACTCTCATGTTCTTCTTGAGTTCGGCCATCTCGGGATCCGACGCCGAGCAGCCGAATTTGATCAATGAGAGTGGGTTGGGCTTCCAGAGACCACAAAACCAAAATCCACCACTCGTAGATTTAGATTCTCGAATTCGCTGCAATCGGTCACACATTCCTTCGACACCGAGGGTGGTGCGGTAACTCTTTCGGCTTAGTGCATCCGCAACCACATTAGCTTTGTCGGGATGGTAATGTATCCCTAAGTCATAATCTTTGATCGGTTCCAACCATCTTCTCGTCGGAGGTTTAAATCCGGTTGGGTGAAAATGTACTTAAGACTTTTGTGATCGGTATACACTTCACAACGATTACCAATTAGGTAGTGTCGCGGATCTTCGCATGAACCACTGCGGACAACTCCAGATCATGAGTGGGGTAGTTGTTTTCGTGTGGGCGCAATTGACGCGATGCATATGCTACCACTTTGCCTTCTTGCATCAACACACATCCGAACCCTTGGCGAGATGCATCCCAATAAACTTGGAAGTCCTTTGCTGGGTCGGGCAGTATCAACACTGGTGCAGACACCAACTTCCTCTTGAGCTCTTCAAAACTCTTATTGCATTCTGCCGACCACTTAAACTTCTCATCTTTCTTCAACAGTTGAGTCATTGGCTTGGCGATTTTGGAGAAGTTCTCAATGAAGCGGCGGTAGCAACCTGCAAGTCCAAGGAAACTTCGGATCTGTGTAACCGTTTTAGGCGGGGTCCACTTGGTAACTGATTCCACATTTGCTGGATCCACGGCTACTCCTTGGGCATTCACAATGTGGCCGAGGAACTGTACCTCCTTTAACCAGAAAGCACACTTGCTAAACTTGACGTAGAGTTGATGATCTCTCAACTTCTTGAGCACTGTCCGAAGATGTTGCTCATGATCCTCCTCCGACTTAGAGTAGACCAAAATGTCGTCAATGAACACCACCACAAATTTATCCAAGAACTCCATAAACACCTTGTTCATCAGATTCATAAAGAAAGCCGGTGCGTTGGTTTACCCAAAAGACATGACCGTACACTCGTACAGTCCATACCTGGTGGTGAAGGCGGTCTTGGGAATGTCCTCTTCCCGAATCCTCAACTGATGATAGCCCGATCGCAGGTCTATCTTGGAAAATACCTTGGCCCCCTTGAGTTGATCGAATAAATCATCAATCCGTGGTAGGGGATACTTGTTCTTGATAGTAACCTCATTGAGGGCGTGATAATCCACACACATTCTCTTGGTCTTGTCTTTCTTTTCCACGAAAATCACCGGAGCACCCCAAGGCGATGTGCTCGAGCGAATATACCCTTTTTGCAACTGTTCATCCACTTGCTTCTTGACTTCGGCCAACTCGTTGGCTCTCATCCTATATGGCCTCTTGTGTATTGGGGCGGTCCCGGGTACTAGGTCAATCCGGAATTCAATTTCCCTTTTTGGCGGCATCTGAGTTAAATCTTCGGGGAAAACTTCAGGGTATTCTCTGACGATGGGGATATCCTCTAACTTCACAGGGGTCTTGGCCGCCATTTCGGACGATTCCCCGGTGGAAACATGATTCAAATTTGCTACGGGCTTGACTTGCATGGGAGAGCGAAAAACAATTCTTTCTCCTTTCATATTGATTAAAGTAATGGTGCGACTAGCGCAGTCAATTACTCCCTTATGTCTGGACAACCAATCCATCCCAAGAATGACATCTATGCCTTTGACGAAGGAGGATAAGGTTGGCTAGAAACATAGATCCTTGGATTTCTATGGTCACCGAGGGACAATCGAGTGGTCTCCAAGTGGTTTCCGGGGTTTGAACCCGCATAGGTATCTTAAGTCCCACTACGACAACCCATGTGCCCCAACAAATTGCTTTGAGATAAAAGAATGTGTAGCGCCGTAATCAAATAATACTGTGGCGGGAGTATAGTTTACGGAAACATACCCAGTATAACTTCGGGAGCGGTGCAGTGCTTCCTCGGCGGACGCATGGTTGACTCGAGCTGGATGAACCTTGGCCCAGCACGTCTTGGCTTTGGACACTTGTCCGCAAAATGCCCGGATCACCACGGTTGAAACAGACTCCGGCTTTCCTCCGAGTCCTTCCTTGGAGGTGGTGGTGTGATTCTTGGGGATGGCGCCGTTGGAGGGCGCGGGCGGAGTACGCTGTTGCCGACCACGCCACTACCGCCGGTTGGAAATTCCACGGGTGATAAGGTCGATGCTGACGAACAATCATGGTGGTAGGTCCATTCGACTTCCAGGGCATGAAACGCACCTCTGCGATTTCCCTCGTTGAGGAGGTCGTGTCCGGAATACTTTTCTCTTCTTGATCATCTTGTTGCGCCGATCTTCCGTCGAATGGCCTTGTCAACCACTTATCAAAGTTAGCATACTCTCCGGAGATAAGCTTGTCCGTGAGTTCATCATCCAAACCAGCCAAAAACTTTTCCCGCCTTTCGCATCGGTGCGCACATCTTCCGGGGCATAACGGGCAAGACGATTGAACTCGTGCGGATATTCGAATCGATCCGTTACCCGCTCAAGAGAATGGAACTCAAGCTTTTACTCGTGCAACTATTCCCACGGGAATGTGTGCGGTCCCGAAACTAGCGACGAAACTCTTCCGTGTACTTGCTCCGCCGGCGAGTAACCAAATAGTTGTCCCACCAAGCCGAAGCGGGACCAATCGATGAGTGGCAAACGAGACTTTCTCCGATCCGTGCACCGCAGCAGATCTAACTTCTTCTCTATGGCATGAAGCCAATCATTAGCCTCCATGGGATTAGTGGTGCTGGAGAAGGTCGGCGGCCGGACACGAAGGAACTCGGAAGCTTGGTGGGGTGGTGGGGAGGCAAGCGATTGTTCTCAGCTGCTTTGCTTGCATTTGTTGCGGCATCGCCTGTTGCATCCGATGGTGTTGTTGTTGCATTTGCTTGCATCATTGCAGCCATCATCCGTGTCGTGAAGCGAGCACTTGAGCAATGGTGGGATTCTCGGGTGGCGGTGGAGGAGCATTGCCATTGGCGTCGTGAGCCTCGTTGTTGTCGGCACCTGACTGCCCATTGTTGCTGTTCGCCCCGCTGGTCCTGGTGTTCACCATCTGAAGGAGACGACCGACCAAAGAGAGAGAAAAGAAGAAAAATAGACAGACTTAGAACTAATCTTTATTATTTGAACTCAAATGCGTTGTTCTGATCTTGACTAAAAACAAGGAAAAGCACCAAACATCCTTAATTGGTCAGTCATATCACACTTGATATCGACTGCCGGCTATCCCACACACAGCAGCCTAACACACAACAACTACCAAGAAGACAAACTAAGTTAAACGGTAAAACTAAGGAGGGCAACTAGAACGATCCACGAGACGAGGAGTCGAAACTGCTTCCTTCAGAAGATTCCCATTCTTCCGAACGGCTCCTGGAGTCCTCGGGCGTCACCTCAGACTTGGACTCTTCTGAATCGGTTGCCGTAGCCCAACCGATCCTGCCTCTTCTCTCCGAGGAATCTCGAGTCTCTTCGGAGTCCATGTCTTCAGCCGAATTCTCTGAGCTTGAGTCACTGGAGACGGAGATCCAACCATTACTGCCACCTCCGCCTTGATTCGCCGAGGCTGGAGCAAAGGTGAGGGCAGAACCTGCAGCAGGAGGAACTGGAACCGGTGCTGGAACTGGAGCGGGTGGAGCTGGAGAAGGCGGTGGACTCCGAGGTGCCAGCTGGATACGGACAGGCGCGGTTGTGGTCTTCCGAGGCGTAGTGCGGAGTCTAACCCCAACTGGTGGCGGGAGTCCCTTCAACTCAGCTACCTCCTTCTTCAGACGAACCACTTCGTCCTGCAGTCGCGCGATCCTCAGCATCTTCTTGTCGTTCAGCTCTTTGGTCGCCTTGTGTAAGTCAGAGTGCATCTGATCCAGTCCTTTGAGCATGGTGCACATGTGACCGAAGGTAGAGTCATTCTCCTCCGCCGTTGACTTGAATGCACTGACCTCAGAGGAACTACCTCGACGGGGATGGTAGCGGTAGGAGGAGGTGCGAAGGTCAGCATCATGCAGCTCCCTCATCCTGGCTAACATCAGGTAGGCGGCTTCTTGACAAGCGTGATCTGACGTGCCTCCGGAAGCTGTGACCTCCATGTTGGGAAGACACGTTCCCACAAACCCGTGAACCTCCAACCGAACACGGTAGGGCAACTCGCCACTGAGAGGCGCAACTGTTGTATACTCCGGTGCTTCGGGATATCCAACTGTAAGGGCCATACGCGCCACTCGCAACGAAGCTTGTCATCCCTTTTCCACGGTGCGTCGGCGGGAACCTGCCATCTATAGAAACAAAGGAGTGGGAAAATCAAAACATGCTCAAAAACCCACGACCAACATCCCATTTTCGCAATTCCTAAACCCTAGACTGACTCCACTTTTCAAGACACCCCTTTCTTTTTTTCAAAACATATGCACATGAAAAGAATTAGAGGGCTCTTAAGGTTTCCAGTTGGCTTGTCCTACAGTCACAGGAAGGCTCTGATACCAACTTGTCACGCCCAGAAATTCACACCAAAATTTCTGCAGCTAATTTGTGCATTACATCCTCGTCCAGGCATCAGCCGAGGTACACAAATCGACGTTATTGATAATACAGAATCCTCGTCTTAGAAACAATATAAAAGAGTTACACAAATGCAGCGGAAAGGAAAATAAAACTGACTTAAGCTAAACTTTGACACGAGCAAAGCGGAACACCAACTCCACAACTAAACCTTGACGAGAACAAGCCTACACCTCCTCGGAGACCTCAATCTCAACCTCTGGCACTGAAGGGGGGAAAAAGAAGCAAGACTGAGTACAACCACCGTACTCAACAAGTCACACCGGAAAAGGGGACATGAATGCAAGATAAATAACACGGAAAGGTCAAGGGCTCAATTTGCATAAACAAGCATTTGCAATATATATAAAAATATTTGAAGACAAGAAACAGTAGAAATATTTAAGCGGTATTAAATAAACACTTCCAACGCTCAAACCACGTTGCAACAGCCCATCCATCCACCTGCACTAGTCATACTTCAACATTTCATTCGATAAATAAATGAGACTAATCAAGGTGAATCGGTCGATCGCCCGTAACCGTGGGCACGGCTATTCGAATAGTTTTTACTCGATCGAGGTGTACAATCTGTACCCACAAGACACAATCCCACAACACGTTACCGTGCGCCGGTGCACCACCACGGTGCCCCGGAAAGGAATTGTGACAGGACCCTTCACATAACCCCCTCTAATCAATCGTACCACACCAAGGTTTCGCCCCCATTCCCATCGGGCAATGGGCAGCCCCTCTAGTGCCGCGGTGAATCCGGAAGCTGATCAACCCTTAAAATCGGGGCCGACCCAACTCCATCACGCCCACCCTCTCGGGATACGTTAACTAGAGACGGCTACGCTACGAGCCCACCATTACCCATGCGGCTTGTGGTATGCACGGCATTTCTTCCAGGGTTTCCCGAGAACCGGTCCTTAATCGTCATGAGCACGCTAACCAAAGTCCAACCATGTGCTCACGACCCACCTTTTTCATAATTCAATATTATTAAAAACAAGGTCATATCTTAATATCGTCGGAAGGTCCACTTTAGTAATAAACTTGATTAGTGTGATTCCCTTAAGTGAGCTAGTTGTGCTAAGCATAACTAAGCAACCTTAAACTATCATCTAGTCACGTTGGACCCCAAGTTATCAATGGTATAAGGTAAACAATCCTATGGTTGAGTACAATAGGTATAAACATCCCATGAAATGACATTCTAAAACATATGCAGTATTTGAACGAAAAAGAGGTATTTACATAAAATAGGTACAATATGGTCAATGTAAGGTATGACTTGCCTTGCTCTGGAGACTGAGGAACCTCGGCGACTACTTCGAAGAGAACGGGCTCGCCGGAAAACTCGGGATCTACACGACAAACAAAGCACTCAACAAACACCCTAGAAAGTCTACTGAAATAGCACTGAAAAGTATTTTTAATGGATTCTTAACATTTTTCTGGATTTAATGAAATTGGAATGGGCTAAAACGGAGCTCGGATTCAAAAGATATGAATTTTAGAAGTTTAATTGCGATTTTAAAACTAAACAGAAAAGATTAAATTATTTATTGCGCAATTAAGTCCCTGATGACGTCATCCACGCGCGGCTCGGGGCTGATGTCGCATGACGTCGCGGGCCGTCGCGCCCTAGGGCCGACGTCGGCACACCTGGCCGCGCACGCGGAGCCGGGCGCGGCGGCGGATCACGCCACGTGGCGCGATCCGAGTGGCGGATCGGCGGCGATCGGACAGCAGGGGCGAAGGCTAGGGTTAGGGTTCCACGGCGGCGGCGGCGGCGAGGGTTTTGCCCGACGACCTCGGCGGCACGGCGGCGGCGGCGGCACGGCGCGGCGACGAGCCCCGGCGAGCGGCGGCACGCGAGCGGAAGGAAACGAAAGGAAACGAAGTAAATAAAAAAGGGAAACGGAACGGCGGCGAGCTCACCGACGGTGAAAACGACGGAGACGGCGGCGATTCGGGGCTAGAACCGACGGCCAACAAAGGGGAAACGCGGCGGAGCTCGAGGGGTTTTAAAGGGGAGAGAAGAGATCGAATCGGGCACGGGATGGCGGGAAAACCTCGCCGTTCGTTTCGGACTCGGAGAGAGAGAGAAAAATCGGCGGCCGTTTCGGGCGGCGGCGGCGTTCGACGTGCGGGAAAAGCGGGCACGGGTGCGACGGCGCGGGCGGAGCCGGCGTGGGGCCCACACGGCGCGAGGCGCGCGGAAACGGCGCGAAAAAGGTAGTGCGGCGCGGCCATGGCGGCGGCGGCGGTTGGCGGCCGGGTGCGAGGAGGCGGCTCCGACAGTGGGGCCCACTTGTCGGTGGCCCGTGGCGCAAGGGAGGCCGCAGACTTGCGCGGCGCGCCGGCACCGTGGGCCTCGCCCACGACCGAGGAAGGAGCGGCGCGGCGGCTGGGCGGCTGGTGTCGGGCGCCGGGCCGACTGCGCAGGGCGAGGCGAACCGTACGGGCGGTACGGAAAAAAAAAAAAAAGAAAAGAAAAAGAAAAAGAAAAAAAAAGGGGAAAAAGGATTTAGGGACTTAATTTAATTTCTGATTTCTTATTTAATTGATTAAAATTACTTAGAGTGCTCTAAAAATTCCAAGAAAAATCGTTAGCGTATTTTGACATGCGAATTCAAGAAAAATCCCACCATGTCATTTCCATTTATTAATTGCATTTTAAAAATTATTGGTTGGCTCGGTTAATTTCGAAATTCGATTATTTCGGGTAAATTATTTAAATGAATTAGGGAAAAACCCGGATGATGACAGGATCACAATGGATGGTGGATGTAACCGTCGCCGACTTAAATATACTATAGACCTAAAACTTGACCTGGCTAGATGTTAGGTTTGTGAAATGATTTGTGAAAATTGGCTTTGTGCAAATAAACCACAGCCTTCCTTTGAATGGCTCTATCATGTGCATCATTCCGTGATAGCTTGCTAAGTACGTTGGGTACTCACTCTTGCTATACGCACAAACTTCAGATGAAGTAAACGAAGAACTGGAGGACCCCTATGCTTACTACCAGGAGGAATAAAGACAATGAAGCGCACTAGGTCTTAGTCCCCAGTCGTTGCCTGTGGCAATCGACATGCCGCTGCTTTCCGTCTGCCTATCTTATCTAAACTCTGATTTTGGTTGATTTCGGACCAGTAGGTCCTATATGTATCGGATATTGCCTTCGGGCCTATTATTGTAATAAGTCGTTGTAAGACTATTCATGCACTTTGCACCTGGTAATTCAGAAATGTATTCGTGGGTACCAAACTACTCGATCCTGAGATATGGTATTATGAACACGAATGATTCCCATCCTCAAAAACGGGGGTCGACAGCATCTCATGTGGCCAGCATGACTTCACATACTCAACTTACAAGCATATCGGACGTCCGTTCGCAATCGAGCCAGGTGATCAAGCCGACAATGTTCACGAGGAGATTATACGTAGCAACCTTTTCAAAAATAGATCAGGTGTGACTGGTACTAGATGTGAGAGGCCGCCGGTCTTTGTTGGTAGGTTTGGTCCGACAACTCCACATTTGTTCGAGAATGTTCTCAACAATAGGGTGTACTCGACCGCCGCCTACTAGAGTGCTCCATTATTCATGAATTTTTTTTCTAGAAGGCAATATATATAATAGAGAATACCGAGTACATACAAAAAATTACATAAATCTACTAGTATTGTTATGATATACTAATTAGATTTAGATTAAATATCTGGCACTATATTTACCTAATTAATAGATACAATTGTCTTTTTAGGACTCTATCCTTATATGGCAATCCTCATGAAGCACATCATCTTGATCCGACGGTGTCTCCAATGTTGTCATACCGGAATCGGCTACATCGGCTTGCCTTCTCCGATTCTGTATCAGCCAATGAACACCTTAGCCGATTCAGGCTCCAAGGCTTACCAAATTCTGGCGTTAACACATTAAATTTCGAGATGCTTGGTCTTAGCCCATCAATTATTGTGCATCGGCTACCTATAACGCCCGAATATCGGCAGTACAAATAGCCTCCTAGAAGGTTTAAAGCCGATATGTATGATGCGATCAAAGCCGAGATCACTCGGTTATACAATGTTGGGTTTATTCGGCCCTGCCGATATGCAGAGTGGGTCTCCAACATAGTTCCAGTGTTAAATAAAAACGGCAAGTTTAGGGTATGCATTGACTTCAGAGATTTGAATAAGGCTACCCCCAAGGACGAGTACCTAATGCCTATAACCGATCTACTAGTGGATGCCGTCTCTGGCCACAAAGTTATAAGTTTCATGGATGGCAACGAAGGTTACAACCAAATCTTTATGGTGGAGGAAGACATCCACAAGATAGCTTTTCAGATGCCCAGGAGCAATCGACCTATACGAATGGGTCGTCATGACGTTCGGCTTGAAAAATGCTAGGGTTACGTATCAAAGGGCCATGAACTATATTTTCCATGATATGATCGGCTCCCTGGTAGAAATCTACATTGATGACGTCGTTGTTAAATCCTGAGAAATAAAAGACCATATAGCCGATCTAAGGCAGGTTTTGGAGAGAACAAGAAAATATAGCCTGAAGATGAACCCCTTGAAGTGTGTGTTTGGCGGGTCGGCCAAGCAATTTTTAGGATTTCTTGTTCACGAAAGAGGAATTGAAGTCACACCAAGAAACGTTAACACAATGAAGACGATTCAGCCTTCAAGAACAAGAAGGATCTACAGTCTCTGATCGGCAAAATCAATTTCATCAGGCGATTCATAACCAATCTGTCAGAGAAGATGGAGCCGTTCACACCATTGCTTCAGCTGAAGGCCAATCAAGCATTCACCTGGGGGGCAGAGCAACAGAAAGCGCTGGATAATATCAAGGATTATTTAAGCTCACCTCCAGTCTTGATTCCTCCAAAAAAGGGATACCATTCAGGTTATATCTGTCAGCCGATGAAAAGTCCATCGGCTCAGTTTAATTCAAGAGGTCAAAGGGAAAGAAAAGGTTATATTTTACCTCAGCCGACGGCTTTTGGATGCTGAAACAAGGGTATTCGCGTGTGCAGAAATTATGCCTTTGCCTGTACTTTTTATGTACAAAGTTAAGGCATTATCTATTATCCAACGAGTGCACCGTGGTATGCAAAGCTGATGTAGTAAAATATATGCTATTGGCTTCAGCGCTAAAAGGACGGGTTAGGAAGTGGATATTTGCCTTAATAGAATTTGATCTACGCTATCAGGCACCCAAGGCAGTGAAAGGACAAGCTATAGCCGATTTCATAGTGGAACACAGAGATGATTCAATCGGCTCAGTGAAAATTATGCCTTGGACTTTAACTTTCGATGGCTCGGTTTGCACCAATGGATGCGGAATCAGCTTGATAATAATTTCTCCAAGGGGGGCAAGTTTTGAGTTTGTCTTTTCAATCACACCCCACGCCACAAACAACCAAGCCGAGTATGAAGCCGTGCTTAAAGGACTACAACAGCTCAAGGAGGTGGAAGCCAACGTCATCGAGATAATGAGAGATTCGCCGTTGGTCATTAGCCGCTTGTCGGGGAATATGAATGCAAGAACGACGTGCGATGGTCTATTATCGCAAGTGCCGAGAATTGATGGACAACTTTCGGCTAGTGACATTGAAGCATATCCCCCGGGAACAAAACGCAGAAGCCAATGATTTAGCTCAGGGGGCATCAGGCTACAGGCCGATGATAAAAGATGTTGAAGTGGAGATCGCCACCATGACAGCCGACGACTGGAGGTTTGAAGTCCACAACTACCTGCAAAATCCTTCCTAGTCGGCTTCAAGGAAATTACGCTATAAGGCTTTGAGATATGTTCTGCTTGACGAAGAATTATACTACCGGACGATCGATGGTGTGCTGCTCAAATGTCTCAGTGCCGATCAGGCCAAGGTTTCTATCGGAGAAGTGCATGAAAGGATTTGCGGCACGCATCAATCGGCTCACAAGATGAAGTGGCTACTTCGAAGAACATGATACTTTTGGCCGACGATGCTGGAAGACTGTTTCAATTACTACAAGGGATGCCAGGACTGTCAGAAATTTGGGACTATCCAAAGGGCACCAGCATCGGCTATGAACCCTATCTTCAAGCCTTGGCCATTCAGAGGTTGGGGGATCAACATGATCGGCCAAATTAATCCACCCTCAAGCAAAGGACACAAGTTTATATTAGTGACAACCGATTATTTTACCAAGTGGGTGAAAGCAATTCCTTTGAAGAAGGTTAACTCTGGGGATGCCATCAAGTTTGTCAAGGAACACATTATATACCAATTCGGCCTCCCTCAAACTATAACTACGGATCAGAGATCTATTTTTATCTCAGATGAGTTTGTTCAGTTTGCCGACGGCATGGGGATCAAGTTGCTCAATTCTTCACCATATTATGCTCAGGCCAACGGGCAAGCAGAGGCCTCAAATAAGAGTTTAATCAAGCTGATAAAAAGAAAGATCGCTGAATACCCAAAGCAATGACATAGTCGATTAGCGGAATCACTATGGGCCTATCGGATGGCTTGCCACGGATCAATCCAAGTGCCCCCATATAAACTGGTCTACGGACATGAAGCAGTTCTGCTATGGAAAAATATCATCGGCTCAAGAAGGATTCAACTACAGGACCAGCTGACAGCCGATGACTACTATAACTTAATGGTGGATGAATCAGAAGACCTAGTTTTGTCAAGAATGAGTGTCTTGGAAAAAGTGACCAGGGACAAGGAGCGAGTAGCCCATCATTATAATAAGAATGTTGTGCCTAAGTCTTTTGAAGAGGGCGAGCTCGTTTGAAAGTTAATATTGCCGATTGGATCAAGAGATAACAAATTCGACAAGTGGTCACCTAACTGGGAAGGACCTTTGAAGATCCACAAGTGCTTCTCTAAAGGAGCCTACATGCTGAAAGGAGTGGACGAAGAAGTATTTGGAAGGGCTCTCAATGGAAAATATTTGAATTACCCTAGCGTTTGGATCAACTCATGATTCGACTAATGCCTGGCCGATTCGTGTTAGCCGATGTGGTGGGATACACGCATCGCCTTTAGACCATTTTTTTCTAAGTTTTTCCCCTCTGGTTTTCCTAAATCGGCTCGATACAGCCGACACGCCTTGGTTTGTTTGGAATACTAACTTTATCAATGTTGCAGTCATCATCGACAAAACTAGGGGGCATATATATATATACAACATCGGGAATCAGACTTAGCAAGTTTTCGAAATTTTTCAAGGCATTCAAAGCTTAGATCGGCGGAAGGAATAAGATCAAAGTCAACGAGCCGATTACAAAAGATTGTTTAAACAAAGTTAATACAAGTTTCGAGAGCTAAGTCCTAGTACATGCCCAAGAATGCATCTATGGCTGAGATCGCTGAAGTCTTGATGGCGTTCACTTTGTCAACCACAGCCAGATCTTCTGCATCAGAGCCGGGGACCACTTTAGCCGACTTATGCAGCTCCTTCAAATGCTTGATCGTGGCCGTCAATCTGTTCTTTTGGTCTTCGGCGGCTTTGAGCAGATCGGCTAGTAGCTGTTCTTCGGCGGCTTTCGTGAGGAGCGGCTACAATGAAACTCTCATCTATCCAAATCTCCACCAAGTATACTTTAAGCTTTAGCTGTCATCATCGTTGACAACTCGAACCAGGATTAAGGTGGAGTGGCAGTTAGTAGTGAGAGGACCAATGGCAATGATTATATCCATCTGCAGATCTAGAAGCTCACGTGACTCCGTCGTTCTCGTTTGGTCCGTGCGGCCACCGTGCTCGTACGCCTCTCTTATCGGAGAGAAGAGGTCGTGGTGGTGGAGCTCATTGTCGAGAGGGAGGCACGGTGGCACCAATCGTCACTTCCATACATGGGTAGGGTGAGAGGAGGAGGTGAGGGTACTAATTTTATATTAATTTAAGGATTTCTTATATTAGTGTAAATTCATATAAACTAAAAAATGAGTACTGACATAGAAAATATAAGGAGGTAATATTAAAAACTAAAGATATCATGTTGAAGTTACTTATAATATATGAGATATTTTTTAGATAAGTGGCCTTAGTTGTTACTACTAACATACTTGTGCTAACGCTACAGTAATATAATCGATCACTCTTTTTTAAATCTAAGCATTCATACAAGCTAGAAAAAAGGAGCAAATCTCGGATAACCTCTCATAATTAAATCCATGCATGCATGCACACAAATAGAAATAGAAAATAATATGAAACAAAGAAATGGACTCTGATTTTCGTCCGTTGGATTATGAGTGAGTAAGAAAAAGATGTTAGATCTAAACCATTGCTAAGATATATTATAAGTGATAGAGATGACACTTAAAACCGCTCAATAAGAATGGTTTCCATTGTGAATACTGGAAGTAATATATGATGTCTCTAGCCTTCTATTTATTAGCCTATGAGTTGGAGTCAAAATTAAAGTTAACTTTGTAGTTGATTTTCGAGGGTTTTCAATGTAGTTTTTTAGCATGGTTTTTACATCATTAATAACACATATAGATATAAAAAGTTTTATTTAAATATAATTTCTTGTTACTTTGTTCTTTGCTTGTCAACTGTGTCTCGAACCTTAATAGTTACTTATTTCATCTAAAAATATAATAACTTTTAGCACTCAGAATTTGTTTCAAAATACAACAAATTTTCTATCAATATTTTTCTCAACCAATCACAACTCTTCATTATTCATTTTTCTCATCTATCTTTACTTATCAACTAATCACAATCTTTTTCATTTAATTCTACATATTTTTTAATAATTATGTTTAATTTTAAAACTTTTTATATTTTAAGGCGGAGGTAATAGGGTTATTTCGGATACATGCAAGGTTTATGTGCAAGCTAAATGGAGTATCCGATCTGTTACGTTACACCCATCATCAATCCATAGTATACGTACATGCATCAGCTGGATATATCCAC
Organism: Oryza australiensis; assembly: GCA_019925245.2. Lineage (NCBI taxonomy): Eukaryota > Viridiplantae > Streptophyta > Magnoliopsida > Poales > Poaceae > Oryza > Oryza australiensis. Next base: position 7,412,695 of record JAIFGZ020000116.1, on the reverse strand, counting down.
AAGGTACGAGTAGCTTTATTATACATGACTTGTCACGCTACACGTCCAATGGCCCAGTGGGACTCGTCGCTACTTCACTTCACTTCTACTACAACTGCAGTACTACGCTGTGTGCTCGGAAACGACGAGTCGACGAAGTCTCGTCGCCCCGCTCGCCGTCGGCCTGCCAAAGCCTGTGGGTCGGCCTCACCCTTCCGCGATGCTCTGCAGCGCCGGCCTCCATTGCCGACCGACTCGCCGGCCGAACACCACCCCGTGCGGCGGCAGCAGCGCCTCCAGGTCGCAGTCCGGCTCGGCCGCCTCGCCGTTAGCATGGTCATCAATGTTGCTCTCCGGCTTCGGCGCGGCGGACGGGCTTGCCACGGGCTCCGGCTCGTCACGCTGGCGCATGACCTGGACAGATAGAAACTTGAGAATGAGTGGATTTACTGGATCAAAAGTTGTTGCCACGGGCCATGTCAACAGTTTAAGCTAATACTGAAATAGTTTGGAAATAGTAATGGCGATTTCCTCGTGGTTCGTCAGGGCTTCAGAGGCGATCCACCGATGGCGACTGCTTCGATCACAGGGGATTCTGGGAGCCAGCAGTTGGGATATGATATCATGGTACCGTGTAAGTACAAGCAAATGAAATTCCGTAACGGGGAGAGCGCATTGGGCTTGGACGTACTACCTTTGCGAGTGACCGGCTGGAGTACTCGTCCTCGGGCGCGACGCCGCCGCCGCTGCCTCGCCGGCGGCGAGGTTTGGCGGGCTTCGTCTCCTCCTCCACATCATCCTTGGCCTTGATCGTGACACGGCTAAGCTTGACATGCCGCTTCGACGCGAACTCTCTCAGCACCTCTGATCACACACTCACGCACACACAATCATCAGTTCACTTGCAGCAGAAAAGCGACAGGACCGAAATAATGCGGGTGAAAAGTGGTAGACTAATCAGATACGGCTCCAACTTTCAATGGCAAGGCCAGAAATGCAAGAGAGATGATCTTAGACGACACCAAAAAGGTCATGGCTATCCTGCCGTTTTAGTAAAAAAAAAAGGCATTTTTGCGAGCGCGACGCGCACACTCTCATCTTTTATCATCAGTGTGCTGCCAATTTCAGCATGCTTGCGAGCACATCTGAATGACTGAATCTGATCAACTTAGCGTGCGCGCGCCGCGGCACACGCGCAATGCAACCAGAGCAGAGCAGCAGCCGCGCGCGGTGCGGCGTATGTACTACGTGCGTACCTTCGAAGCTGACGAGGCGGTAGACGCGGCCGAGCAGAAGCGTGTCGTCGGGCCGGAGCAGCTTGAGGTGCTTCACGGGAGTGGCGGCGGCGGTGGCCGAGTAGGCGCCGGCGGAGGGCGGCGAGGTGATCACGGCGGCGACGTAGTGGCCCGGGTTGGCCGCCATGACGGCCCCCGCCGACAACGCCCAGTAAGCGCGCTCCGTGCGGACGCCGCCCGGGTGCTGGATGAGCACCGTCGCCACCTCCGCCGCCTGGCAGTTGCCCATCTGCGCCGACGCCGATGTCGCGCAACGCCCGTTTCTCGTTTCTTGATCGCGCTCTCTAGGTTGCGAGAAGCTTGACGAGTGACCGCTGCAGGTGGAATTGGCGAACGTTTTATACTACGTTTTGGTTGGTAGTGGTACTACTCATATGCGAGCACACGTGATACGTGGTAAATAGGGCGCGTTTTCCATTAATCAGTAGAAATGGATTTGTTTTTTAGAGCATCTCCAATAACCTGAAGCACTAAAATAATTATGTTTTGTAATTCAGATTTATGCATTGCGAAGTGAACTCACAAGAAAATATGACTATAACTAATCTTAAGTTTAGAGCTAGCCATTTAAAAATTAAAACCACTTTATATCTTTCCAACATATATGGTGGCTTTGAATCTTAATACTAAAAGGATGAATAGAAACTTTTTTCCTTGATGGGTCTCAACTTAAAATGAAAAAAAGACCTTATACATTATAGTATTGTTATACATGGCGAGAGAGGAAGCTCCACCACGGGCTCCGCCGGGCGCGACGCGGGGGCGGGCGAGCGCAGGCTCGACGTCGCGGGCGGGCGCGGGCGTGACGACGCGGGAGGGCGTGAGAGGGATCTCCACCATGGGCTCCGCCGGCCACGGTGTAGGGCGGGCGGGCGCAGCTCGAGCGTCATGGGTGGGCTCCGCCGGCCACGGTGTGGGTGGGCGCGAGCGGGCATGAGAAGGAGCTCCGCTGTGGGCTCCGCCGGCCGCAGCGCGAGGGCGGGCGGGCGTAGGCTCGACGAGCAGGACTCGACGCCGCGGGCGAGCGCAGACTCGACGCCGCGGGCGCGACACCGGCCGGGGCACGGGTGTGAGCGGCCCACGGCGCACAGGCGGGGAAGAAGGGAATAGAAAAAAAAAGATCGGTGAGACTAAAAAATAATAAAATAATCCATAAAACATTTTGAAAACTAAGATGTAAAATCTTACATTGAGACTGACCTAAAATAAACGCAACAGGTCTACCGAAAGTACACAGCGTTTCCTGAAGCTGGTGGACATTGATCCTCCCAACCGACTTTTCAACCTGTGGGACCTCACCTTATTCCCACCTTCACGCATATAAGCAGTGTGGAATGTATCTCCTACTACAGTGATATGATCTCACACTAATACCCAGCTCGTTAACATACATTGCTGATGTCCTTACATTTTTCATTGTGCAACGTCCTAAAAGACAACCAAGGAATCACCATCCCTTTCATCACTCATCAGTTCTCACTTTTTTCCCAATGTTTTTTGCATAGCAGATTGATTAGTTTCTAAAGACAACAAATCAATCTCGTTCATTTCATTACTTCACTCAATCACGCACGACACACACACTGACCCACATTCTCCGAGGGCCTTTGCAACCCTGTACATAATCCATTCTGCGTATCAGCGAAACAGTTTCACTGCGTGGAGCAACCGAGCAAACCAGACACTCCTCAAACCGGAGCCTGCAGTTAGCAACCAACCCGGATGATCCGATCTCTCCCCCTCTCCTCGCTCCGGCCGCGTCCACGGCAGTGGTTACCTCATTGCTTTCACCCCAAGCAGCCGGTTTGGTCGGATCCCCATATTAAATTCACCACTAGAAACCTGCAGCTTTGCACGCCCCTGAAAACGCTAAACAAGCACGCATCACGCTCTGACGAGAGTCTGAAGAAGCCCCCGAACACGCATCCACAGCGGCCAGCCATAGGTAGGTTGAGACGGGCGTGTCACCGTGGATCTAGCGCTTGTCGCGTTGCAACACGAGCATATATGAGCAGCGGTTATGTAGCAGCAAACGCATGGATTGGTGTTCACAACCTGATCTAGCAAGACGCTATAGAAATGGCGCGAATGCGACACGAGAAAGTGTCCGCCTCTTCACACTTTCTTCTCGCTTAAGGGTAACGGCAAGCAGACGCAGCGACTGGCACAGTGATGAGGTGAAGGCTGCGAGGATGCGCCTGGAGAAAAGAAACTGCGAGCCTAAGCAAAGCAGAGAAGCTCTCTGCTGCCGTTCTTGCAACAACTCCCACTGGCTGGATGTGATAACATGTAATGTATATGGTCCCGGCACTCGGTTAGCGACGGCGAGATCCTGTGCGTTATGGCGGACGTATCCGGTTGTTTTGTTGCCATAGTAAGCGTCGTCGTTGGTGGATTAATGATCAAGTTAAAACCTCTTTTTTTTCTGTTGGGGATCGGCAACGTGGCGCTCGTGTCGCTCTCTGCTCGCCTCGTTTGCTTCAACCCGGGGCGACGTCTGAAAAGCGCCGATGAACTGAAAAAACATCGCGCCGGGGCCTCAGTCGACAGGAGTCGTGTACTGGTACGTTGCAGTTCTTGACTTCTTCAGGAGAAAGCAGGTGTTACAAAGAAGACACGGTTTGGTGTTAGTGGGCCCTTGACAGGGAGAGGGGATGCATTCATGGGCTTGGGATTCATGTGGGTCTGATAGTCCAATCCAAGTAATCTCTTAAGGAATAAGTCCACTTTGAGTCCCTCAACTTTACTAGAGTTTGTTTGACATCTGTTATCTCCAATACCAGAAATCTTCATCCCTAAACTATACAAAACCATGTAACTTGGGTCCCATAACATAGTTACCTAGTTTCACTGATGTGACATCCTAGTAAAAAATAACAAAAATATGTGGGGTCCACATGTAAATGAGAAGAGTGAGGGAAAAATAACAAAAATGGCGTCCTCTTCTTACTTCTCTTTTCTTCCCAAGCTTGAGAGTGAGGAAAAGGCGGCTGGCGAGCCCATCCGAGCTTGCTCGGTCTCCATGCGAGGGAGGCAAAGGCGGGAGAGGAAGGGAGAGGCTGCCGACGAGCACGGTTAAGCTCGAGCTCGCCCGGCCTCTGAGGAGGCAGAGGTGGGAGAGGAAGGGAGATGATGCTGATGAGCCTGGGAGGAAGGGGGAGGTGGCTAGAGGGAGAGGAGGGAGAGGCGGCCGACAAGCCTAGGAGGGAGGAGGCGATCGGCGAGCTGTCCGGCCTACATGCAAGGGGTAGAGGCGGGAGAGGGAGGGGAGGCGGTCGACGAGCACGGTTGAGCTCGAGCTCGCCCATTGATGGTTGATGCGAGCACAACACATCACATTACATTTAGAAGCACCCCCGCAACCGTTCCCAAATCAAAGCAAAAGCAACGCGAAGCGAAAGGGGAATCACCAATTCGAGGCAATGGAGCTCCGGCGCAAGGTGGCAACCAGAGAGGGTCGCCAGCAAATGCAGTCCCCACCCGACGACAGCGGTGGCGACAGGTAGGGCGAGCCTTGGGCATCATCGCATCAGAGATCCCGATGCTGGGCTAGGTCCAGGTCCAGGACTCGAAGCGGGTCGACAGCAGTGGCCGCTACTACTCCGTCGAGCTGCCCCCGCATCGGTCCCCATGATCCATCTCCCTTGTCGCTTCCATTTCCTTCTCCTTTCAACCGCAAGCTGCCCAGGATGCTCCGTCATGCCGTCATAAACCGCCTCTCTCCTCCCGCTCTGCACATCCATGGCCTGCTAGCCGCTACTTCCTCTACCCGTGCTGAGGCCTCCATAACCCTTCGGGTCACTGTGCCCATCGAAGCCTCCAGACAGGCTCACCGACCATCTCCCCCTGCCTCCCAGGCTTAGGAAGAAAAGAGAAGGAAGAAGGGGCACTGACTCACGAGCTCCATATTTTTTCTTCTTACTTACATGTGGGCCCCACATTTATTATTATTATTATTTTACTGATTAGGATATCATGTCAGCGAAACCAAGCATCTATACTGCTATGGGACCTAAATTGGGTAAAGATTTCTGATATGGAAGATAAGAGATGTCAAACAAACTCGATGTAAAGTTAAGGGATGACAAGTGGACTTATTCCAATATCTAATATCAGCCGTTCGGCCTCTGCTACTGTTTCTCATCAAAGTGTCTTGGAGTGGGCCGAGAAAGAGTAACGGACCAGATGAGCCTCCTAATCGCTGACCGGGCTGACATAGAGTAATGGGCCATATGGGCCTTCATAATGGCTCGACACCAATTTTAATTTAGCCGTCAGTTTGGACGGATTTTCCTACTGTCACGCGTCACGACTCGAGAACCCTACGCGAACGACAGATGATTTGCGCACGCGTTTCATTCACGTTTTCCCACCTGAATCTGTTCGCTACTTCGCTGAAGGCCAGCGCTACTACTATTTTCTGCAGCCGCCATTCAGCAGCGTACACACGAGCAAACATCACGGAGCTGCCATCTTTAAGTTCATGCACGTTTTGAAAGGTTCCCGTTCGTGGATCTCGCGGTTTCGTCCGGTGCCTCGGAATTGACTCGACCCACCCAAGGCTAGAACGACAATTCTGACGGCTCCACTGCTGCAGTCGGGTCGAGCCAGTTCGCGGTCGCCGGGCCGGCGAAACCCGCGCCACACGGCTCGGAGCGCACCGCTTGACCTGGTCTGCTGCTCAGTTTAAGTCCGCGCCAAGGACCGCATAGATCTGTCCGCACACCAGACAGCCAGCAAAATCTTGCCAGTGTCGCACACCCAATTATGAAGTGCATGGTGGCTGCACTCAAGTGATTACCGGCCTGCGCGTGTAGCCGTGTAGACTTCCTCGGGTAACAAATATTGGACGTTTAGACTTTAGAACGAGGATGGATTAAATTTTTTAAAACTTTAATTTCGTTGGATCTAATCTATAATTATTCATAAATCTATATCTATATCTATATCTATATCTATACTTCTATATCTATATCTATATCTATATATCTATATATCTATATACTATATATAAAGCAATTAGTGTTTCCACCCAAATTTTGTTTGTCTGGCTATTTTGTAGAAAATCCCTTGATTTTTTTCAAAATTAACCCGCAGTCTGTCTAGCTATTTTAAAAAAACCAATTAAAAAGAAAAAAGGGTTATTTTGCAGAAAACCCCTTGACTGTTTATAAAATTAACCTGCAATCCCAATATTGAAAAGAAAGAGAGGGCTTGGATGAAAAAAAACCTTCTGCGTCCCTCTCTTCTGCCCCCATCCGCGCCGCGCCTGCGCCCCTCCCTCCCGTCGCTGCTCGGAGCTCCCGCGCCGTCGTCTGGACCTTCGTCCTCCGCCTGCTTCTCTTCCCGCATCGTCATTCCGTTGCAACGCACGTGTATTTTGCTAGTTATTTATAAAGTAAGTAATGTTTCTATCCAAAATTTTCGTCCGCCGACTATTTTGCGAAAACCCCTTAAGTGTTTATAAAATTTATAAAAATTAATCCGTAGTCCCAATGCTGAAAAGAAAGGGAGAGTTTGAATGAAAAAAGACCTCTTGCGCCCTCCCACTCGTCCCCATCCGCGCGCGCGCCCGCGCCGTGCTGCGCCCCTCCTCCTCGCTCGGAGCTTCCGCGCGCTGCGCCGCGCCTCCTCCCGTCTCCATCCGCATCGCGCCTCGACTTCACCCGTTGCAACGTACGGACACAGTTGCTAGTAAATTATAATACTACTACATGATAATACCTTTCAAGACAAATCTATGCTATAATTTACTTTAAAAAGTGCATTTGAATATTTTACTATCATGGTATAATTGTCTGCTTGTTGACTTATGAGATTGAATGTTGAAATCTTTGTTTTTTCTATCGTAGTTTGTTTCTAACCTTAGCTTTTTTATCACTAATAACGTAGATATAAAAATGTTTCCCTAAAAATTATTGATTCTAACTTTTTTCTATTGTTTATGAGTCATAGCTCAAACGATTAGAAGTACTTCTTATCAACTTTTATTATGAAATATTTATGACGGGAAGAGTGTAAAGCATTGCATCTTCAAAATTAACCGTTGGAATAATTTTGAATTTTGCAATAATTTGGGATGCAAATTCTACGTAAGTTGGATTTATCTCTTAGAGGAATATTTGACTGTGTATATACGTTTGTGGATATATAAGTCAGATTTATATTCATTATCTAAAATAATTTCTTATAGAATATATTTTACAAGGCACACTATGTTAGAAAAAAACAATTGCTAACAAAATGAGGTAGGTTGTGCAAATTGAGCATAGCTCGGCTGGTAAGGTCGGATCCTATCGACCTATGTTAAAATTGTCAAAAATTTCAGAGTTGACATGATTTCTCATATTTATGGTTAATTATTTTTTCAACGATATGTAAAATGCTTGTCAAGAATAAAGTATAAAGTGCTTACAGGGAATAGGTGTGCATGTGCCTTTATAGCGAGAAGTTTGCACTCGTGTATAAAAAGGGGCATGCATATGTACTGTGTTTTTTAAAAAAGAAAAATGGTAGTTGTCCACAGGAAAACCATAGATTGGTTAACCATCTTTCTTCTGTGTTAACCGGTTCAAATTACATTTGAAGTTCACGATTGGTACATGTATGTTCACTTTGGAAGTGTACAAAACAGTAACAAAAAAAAAGAACAGCAAAAAACAAAATCCGTGCCGAGTCAACAAAGGGTGCATGTAGTCAATTTTGTACGATGCCAGCGCAGCATCCTCGAACGCCTCAGCAAGCTTCCACGTCCCTCCAGCTCAGGTAGACCAGTCCGGCGAGGTAGTGAGCGTAGGCGCCGGCGATGACAAGCACGTGGAACAGCTGGTGGCTGTGGCCGGCGAGGTCAAACTTCCCCGGCATCCACCGCTCCGGCACCCTGGTGGCGTACACCACCACGCCGCCGAGGTAGAACGCCCCCATGACCATCTCGTAGCCCGTGGTGAGCACCGCCTCCGGGCGCGCCCCGAACACGAGCATCTTGTGCACGATGGGCACGAGGCCTGACATGCCCATGCACGCGAACAGACCGGCGCGCGCCCACCGCAGCTCGGGCTTCTCGAACACGGGCATCAGCGAGACGGCCACCGCGGCGGCGCCGAAGAGCGTGATGAAGCCGAGGTAGAGCGTGCGGAAGAACGGGTCGCAGAGGAAGGTGTAGTAGACGAGCGGGTAGAAGGAGGTGACGATGAGGCCGGTGATGCCGGCGTAGTCGAGGCGGAGCAGCACGTAGCTGGCGTGTTCCGAGTGGCAGGCCAGCAGGTGGCACGCGCTGCTCATCAGCAGGCAGAACATGGCGCCGCAGAGGTACGCGTAGAACGGCCAACGCGTGACCTGGTGGTCCGCCGACAACGCCGCCGCCATCGCCGCGAGCTCCGATTCGACGGACACGTTGCGCATAGCCTGCACCGCCACGGCCGCCCCGTTACTGCCGTAGCTCATCATCATCAATACCATTGGGTTGCCGGTGCTGTTGGCCAGGGTCTTGGACATCGCCAAGCTAGCAGACACGGAGGATTCAATGGGAACTATCGCGGCGGCGCACACGGTGAGCGCGAGGAACATGAAGAACCCGATCAGATGCCTGCCAAGATACAGGAAAAAAAACGCTTGTAGTCAATCGAAGCACACAACCTGTGTCGTCTCTAGCTAATACGTGCTCTGATCGATCGAGGGCTTACGTCCAGATGTTGATGGTCTCGTTGTGGACGGCGAAGGCGCTGAGGAGCGCCTGCTTGATGGGCCACTCGCTGCGGTAGTAGTCGATGATGAACTCGTTGTGCTGGAGGAAGGCCGGGAGCGCGTCGTAGCTGACGAGCTCGTACTTGCGATCGCAGCACCGCTTCGCAACGCCACCGTCGCCGCACTTCCTTCCCTCCAGGAGAGAAGACGTCAACGTCGCTGCTCTGTCCACGGCCACGTCGACGGCGGCGACATCGTCGCTACGGATTGTGGTCGTCTTCTCCAATGTCACCGTGGAGGAAGCCATCTGGGCGCTGCCTTAGGACAAAACCAGTACGTGTGTGGTGTGTGTGGCTCGGACAACTAGTGCTGTCAATTGGAGTTGGGAGAGAAATGCACAATCGAGCCTGGTTGCATGGCTTGGTTGAGTCCTGCGTATATATAGGCGTACGTTGTAGCTGCTGTCAAGTGTCGTGACATGTCCGCGATTGCACTAACGTACATAGGCGTCGGAAATTCCGCAACCCTATAGAAACGGTCCGGTTAGTGGAACGGCGGGCTCCAGGATTGCGAGAAAAAAAAACACCGAGGCCCCTGCCTCATCAGTCACTGTTTAGCGCTGGATTTAACAGACCACAAAAATACTGTACTACGACTAATCATTCTCCGGTTTTGTAATTAAAACACCGGCGACTATTATGGCATTTATTATTACTACCACAATACCCATATTTTACTATGGTTAAAAAATATACATATGTCATAGACATGTTTGCTTATAATATTAAACTATTATATAATATCAGAAAAATATGAGGAGTTAATTTGTAAAAAATACGAAAATAGTGGCGGGGATAGAGTCACCATCATCACTAGTGTTTTTTATAGTAGTATAGATTTAAAGCCTTTTTTATATTATTTTAAAAATAAGCTCTATTAAACTTTGTTTCTAAATATGTTAAAAGTAAAGAATTCTAAAATAGAGATGAATGATTCTTGTATTTACTGAGTGTTGGTACATAGATGATTATAAGTATTTATAGAGTAAGAAGGGGTATGAATATAATGTCAACATGTTCTATCATGAAAAGATATCTCTTATGAAGAAGTGTAATAAGCACAATTAACATGTACTAATTGATCGTAATTAATCCTATTCTTAACACTCCCTCTTGATCAATTGGCTTCTTTAATCATCATTTGATTCATCTCATCGGAAAAACTTCTCCAAAAACTATGGGAAAACTTGAGGAGAAACCGTAGTATAGATATTCCAATTAAAGTCCTTTAAAATCCGGTGGAAAATTATAAGGAGAAAATGGTATAGCATATATGTTAATGTCTCGTGAAATCTCTCGAAGAAACCTTGAAGAAGAAAAAACTCATATGATAAATTAAGAAATTAAGAACAGAGATTATGACCATTGGATCATAATTTAAGATAACTTCCCTAAAACAATATAGAAAAAATATGAGAAGTTATTATATATCTTTGATATCCCCTTAAAAACCCCTGTGGAAAAAATAGAGATATGATATTTGTTTAGTTGATATATTGTCTCATTAAAAACCTTTCATGAGAAATTCGATAGGAAAAACTCATAAGAGAAGAAAAGAGTATAATATTGCTTTGAACAAGTATATAGTCTAGGAGATTACTTCTCCTCATACTTACATTGTAAAGTAGTTTTAGGCAATATATTTGGTAAAATTGCTTTTTTGTAATCTGTTTGCATTGAACAACGCAGGCAATATTATCTTTATAGATAATGGTAGGTGATTCAATGGAATCAATACCACATGATGTTATGGGTGACTAATCATTATGTGAATCTATCCATATAATCGTGAAACTTCAAATGATAAGTGGAAGTAACCATTGTGTACTTTTACGACTCTTATGAGGAGACTGACATTTCGGGGATTCGTTAGCCAACATATAGATATCCCACTATGGTCTAATTTCGATGAAAAATCAAGATCTTTTATGCCACAAAGATATCTATGGATATCTTCTTTGATTCTCACCTGATGGTGTTGTTGGAGTTGCGCTACTCTGAGCTATAGCGAGGTATCTGCAAATGCAATATCAGGCCTGTTGCAGTATTGTTGACACAAAATACATTGTAACACACGAAGGGCTTAGAGATCTGCTTAACTCTAGTGTAGGTCCTATCATATCGGGTTCAAGGCATGTCAGGTAGTTTGATCCTAAAACTAACAAGATATACAAATAAAAAGGTTAGATTAAAATGGCCAATCCGTTTATAAACCTATGGGAAATCATATGTCCAGCCGATGCTGATGGATTTTTAGGACAACAGTTATACTAGATAGAAACTGAGTATAAAACAAGTATGCATCGGCTAAAGCTAAACGAAATATAATTGCTAACAAGCTTTTTTTATTAAAGACAATCTTAATAGATCAGACCCAACAAGACAGTATAAGATTGAAGTTAATAAGGACAAATGCAAGCTATTATATGATCTTGAATATTAACCGATGCAACACAATAGTAATACATGCGTGGAATGAAACCAGAGTTAAACTGATATTGGCTATGAATAAATAACATATAATTGTTTATTATCTTTCTCTTTATTAAGAACAATCTTGATAAATAGGACCTAACCAAGACAATATAAGATTGAAAATAATAAGGATCAAATAGATAGGCGATTATATGGACTTAGACATTAGCCGATACAACAACTTAGGTGATAGATGAAAGATAACTTATTGGCTAAGACTCTGATAAAGCCCTATACAAAATCTATCATACTTAAAGTAAATCTAACAAGCAAATTAAAACTTAGCAGATTGGACCTAATCGAGGCAGTGCAAGATTAACGAAAGGCTTAATAGATTTAAATAGTTGATAAACCTTGTATAAGATGATTGATATAATGGATCAAGCAAAGAGAGCAAAGCAATCTAAATAGAAGCCAATATGTCGGATAAGCGACGTGAGTAACAACTTAACTAGTATATCGGACTTAACCGAGAAAGTACTAATTCCGCCGATAGAAGCAAAGTTGACGAAACTTACATTCTCGCCGGAGATCAAAAACCATGCAGCCCAAACTCAAAAACAAGAACTAGTCTAGAATTTAGAACTAGGGTGATGATGCATCGAAAGTTTTATATTGAACTATTGTTTTTCTTTACAAGCAACCATGGGTACACAATTTATACCCTTAGGCTGATATAAGTCCGACTTAGACACAACTCCTATCGGCTAACATAAAAAGAAACTAACCGAGTCTGATTCCTACACGATTCGATCAACCCAGGACTTTATCTATAAAATAGAAAACCAAAACAAACTTTCCTTATTACGGAAGTTTAAACAAACCTATCATAAACTTGATACACTTTCCAACCGAATCAGCTATAATCATGGCATCAATTCTCCTTTAGATTCAATCTGCACTAACAGTGGTTGCCAATTTTTGCCATTAACAAGTATGCAAGACACATGAGCGCTTTGATGGTATTAGAGTTATCATCCCAGGGTCTAGATGGATATTGGTCCATCTTTAGGGATTGAATGACCATAAGTGTTCATGGACATAAATGTTCAATATCATTTGGATCTCGGTAGACAATATCAATTGGATATTGACAAACTGATGTGCGTGCTTAAGTCTAGACTTAAGCATGATTTGGTTTTATCCAAATCTTTCATCTCAGATTCTGTCTTGAAGGTCAATGTCCTCATTCAAGAAACTATCCCTAAGATGATTGCTTTCCAATGATGTGAAAATCATTGATATTTGTTGAGATGATGGACAATCCAATTTGAGATTTCTTGATGAACACACATAGGCAACCATCATGATTAGACTTACCTTTTATGGAAGAAACTCACTAGTAAGCTATACCACAATCAACTTGACTATATCATATCATCAAATGAGTTGAGTTGTACACAATATATATTACAATTTGTATATGATTCAAAATGTGAAGTCCATTTGGAACTTGTTTGTCTCAACCTATCAAATTCTTTTAATCTGCCAATGATTACATATGGGAACATGATTTCCACTTATACCAATGTGTATGTTATGTTAAGGTCTCTGCGAGAAACCATATACTACAAGCTCTCACTATCTCACCTCCTCGCTTCCATAAGGAAGACAATTATGAGAATGATATATTACTATGGTAATACTTTTTATTATTGAGTGAGAGTAATTCTCCTTAATTGCCACCTTTAGTTTGACCCGATTTCAGTGTATTGGACACTCTACCTAGGACTTTGGTCTGGATCCAGTTTAAGGTATAAGACAACTTTTTCAGGAGTATATGTCAACATGTTATAGTTTTTATATAATTGATTCAATGGAACCAATATAGCTTGTGGAAATGCCAACCCTTTGAGACTCCATATTATTTTCCATAACATTAGAGTCAGGGTGTTCCGATGATCCATCCCTTTAAAATTGTGCACATGATGGGCTTTTGGATGGTTTAAATCCATAGATATTGAACAATAAATATCCATATGGTATCTATCAACTTGATCTGCATTTACCGTCTTAGAGGATGTTATTCCTCAATTTCCACACATGCTTACAAGAAGTTGTATCCCATTGTGACTATACTTCCTCCCCTCTTATTTCAATGATGGGAGTTGAGTGGTTTTGTTTGGTGCCTCCATTCTTTCTGGTGCAATATATAGGAATTGGATTTTATGACACCTTTATGACGAGTAAATGCTTTTGGCAGAATATTTGCTTTATATTAATTGCAAATATTAACATGTTCTAAACTATTTGGTTTAGATTCTATGGTACGTGGATATGAGGATGGAATGTAAATGTTTGACATTTTATTTTAATTAATGGCATTCTTTATGTGGTGTGAATCTCCCCCTAATGCCTGAAATTCTCCTCAATATGTGTGTAGCATACGGGCTATGTGTAAATCCCCTTTGGAAGGATCTGATGTATTTATGGTTGACGGATAATGATACCTCTTGTGGATCTCTAATTCTCATTGATGTATGTTATGGTGGTGATATCGGGATGTGCAAAACATCACCGATTCACATATGAGAAATCTTTGGCTAAGGCCATATTTCCACGTACTAACTGCAACGGAGGGAGCCGTTTGATTGCAGTATGGTGAATTTGAGTTCATGAACCAACTAGATGTTGGTAAAGTTTGCGATTAAGAATCTTGCTACGAGCTTGATTCTCTTGAAAAGAAATTCAGATAATCGATTTTATGTATGTACATATGGAACTGAGTGTTGACCTTGAATTCTAAGGGCCATTCAATCGTCATTGAAGGCACATGAGGAGGATTCAACGATGTTTTCCATTCGAATTGATCGAATTCAATGTCTAGGGTGAAGGGTTGATAATTTGAGCAATCAATTTTGTAAATACATGGTTTCGTGTGGATTAAAAACACATATGTGACCATCATGTAGATGCGTAAGTTAGAACCATAAAATACCTAAACAATCCATAAAATGGTTGTTGATGTGACCATGATTACTATTGATACAAATATTGCTCACATCATAGGTCAACCAGAAGACATCAAGATCAAGTTATCCAAATTTTAGAATCCACTTCAGTCACTTGCTATAGTGATGACTTCAAACGGCCGCCAAATATGCATACGAGCTCCGTTTTGGGCCCATGAGTACTTGATGGAAAACTCTTGGAGTCCTCTTTTCAATGGATCCAGCCTCATCTCTGTCGACCATAATCATGAAAAGGTGTTGCATTATCTATAATAGGCCTTTGGGCTTGTAACTTCGTTTAGGACCCCGGCCCAAGTAGGGCCCATGTGGGGTGCGCCCCAACCTGGTGGAGCACGACCCTAGGGACCCCTTGGTCATCCTCCCACCTCCTTAAATAGTTAGGTACCCGTTCAGGGTTTCTCGGGTTTTGTTAGATTAAAGTTTAATCTATTGCTACTTTACCTTGTAGTTACGTGTGTCGGCTAGACCACCTAATTACTCGTCTTCGGAATTCCAACTTATCGTGTGCATTCAATTCCTATTTGAAATATCATATTGCTTTGATCTTGTTCTTGCTTGTTTCTTTGATATTTTTATAGGAATAAGGTTGATCTACACCGGCAAGATCAACAACCCATGGAGAGATGTATTGATCTCTAAGGTGCAACACAACAACGTCTTGTACGGTTTTAGTAGGGTCGTCAACGTTTCTCTCAAATCGTAGTTATCATCAACTCATCGAAAGATTTGGCCAATCATAGTTGTGAGCTTATCAAGTGGAGCTCAGGGTTTATCAGCTGTATGGGGCCACATATATTGTCTTGAATGTGTTTAAGGAGTTTGAGTGGTTCAACTGTAATTTTAAGGTAAGAGGGCCTTTAAAATTAACTTTCCAGTGGCACAAGAAGCGCACATACAATCCAAAGATTGTGGGAATTTATAAAAGCATGACTAACAACATTGCTAATAATTTTTCGTATCATCCCTATGTTGGATGGTCAAGACAATAATGCTAAGTTTGGAATGTCAACATTCTAGAAAATTTACCTTGTACGCAATATGTTGTACACATTGATGTTGTGTAGTAAAATCCAAAGGATACATATGAATTATTTTCTAGTAGTTGTCATATCTGTCGAGGAGATATTCCTCTTTGTTGGATTGATTCCCGTAAAAATCTATATATAGATAGAAGAATTTGACATGAAATTATTGTCAAATATATAGAATTTTATTATTTATATGATATATTGAATATGTTCGATACGATATTATAGCTTACAAATGTAGATAATAACTATTTGTATTACAACACATAATAGGACTTTGTCAACATAGTGTCTATGTAATGGACATAGTATCTATGTTATCTAGGAGACTAATTGAGATCTCCAAATATGTTGTGCTAAGTGAATTCCGCCAATATGTGATAGATTCTATGGATCATCCTTCTGTAGGAGAGATGTGTTGTTGCTAGGTTCCTCTAGGAATTGTTGAGAACAACTTGCTTCCCCATTGTTGTCGGGTTGGAGATTGAAATATGATTCAGATATATTCTCTTTAGCAGGTGTATCATTGCCCATGGATTTTGGGTATAGATCAACCAGATGTCGCGAAGTGTGGCATTTCATAGTGATGTGGTTGTAACAACCACATTTACGGCACATTTCAGATTTGTCATCTTTATTAATGGAAATTCCTTTACCATGAGTGCAAGCCACATAACATGAGAATCCAATTCTGAGAAATGCTTAGTTTTGAGATCTGGATCTATATGACATCTTATAATGTATAAGGCACCATATTTTCTTGATCTAAGAGCGGAGAATTTCCCTCTTGAGGAGGTTCAATTGTCACTTGAAATCCGTAGGACAAAAGATTGATCTTAATGTCCTCTGACCATGTAGGGTAATTGTGGCCATCTAGAGCGAGTGCATCAAACTCTTTAGCAGCTGTTGAATCCTACATAAAGTGTACTATAAATTGATTAATTTACAAGTAGTAAATTAGTTTTGTATGGCAATGTTGTAATATAATGCAAAAATATGAGAAAACAAGATGTATATTATAATGCATGGTAGTGTATACCTCAAATGTGGAATATAACAATATGGACGAGATGACTCGTTGCTAAGCATAGTCTACAAAATTTTATAGTAGATGCCTTAGACTCCATAGTTTTGAGATATATTCATGGATACTAAATAATCACATTATGGTGGAAAACACTAAATTGGTGGACGCGGTAACTCGTTGCTAATGGCATAATCTACAAATTTTGTAGTAGATGCCTTAGTATCCACGTAATGTTTGTGTGATTTTTCAATATAATATGGAGGTTATCACCAGTAAGATTTTTCATATAAATTCCAATAGAATTGAGGACATAGGACTTAATTAAGGGGAAATTAAAATTTGGATTTTCAAAAATCAAAGAAAGTGCAAGATTCAAATATAGATGATAGCAATATTTGTGAAACCTCGTATATGGAGTATAAATAAGCACCAATTATGGTGTAAATCATATGTATGTGGACAAGGTAACTCATTGCTAAGAGATGTCTTAGTCTCCACACTCTATTCGATTATACTCATAAGATATTGAATAAATTCAATAAGTGTACTGAGGTAATCACTTATATGTTTCATATTATCCTTCTTAAATTATGTTCCTAGAGCTTAATTATAAGAATAATATGATAATGAAAATGCAAGCAAATAAATCAATTGCTATGAAGAAAATGTATATGTTATTGGGAATGCACATGTACATTCACGTTGTAGATTTACGTATTTTCCAATACTCATAGGGTATGGAATTTGTAAGAAAAAGAAATAAATCCCAAATTATGTATATATTGTTGATAATGCACATGGACATTCACTTCGAATATTGTCATGATTTCCAATACATATAAGGTCCGGAGTGCTAATTTTCAAGAGTATGTGGTGATAGGTACAATTATAAAGAAACACAGGGACTAAAACTTAAATAATACTGCATGGTATTGTTTATAAGGACTATTTCACAATTTTCTAGAAATCTAGGGCCTTATTTGCAAAGTAGCCAAAACCTGGGCTTTTTCGGCCAGGTTCGGTGCACGCAGGGAGGGGCGATGATGGGCCGACCCATTAGACCGGTGAACAAAATGGCTTGCGGTGAGGAGGCGGTTAGGGTTAGGGTTAGTCCCAACCGCCTCCCCGAGCTGTCGTGTCATCGCTTCGAGGCGATGGAGAGGACTCCTCGGAGGAGGAGGAGATTGTCACACCCCGATTTTCGTTTGGGATTAAAAATCATTTTCTAAAAATTAAATAAAATAAAAAACAAATTAATCAAGTGAAGTTATTAAGAAAATTAACATTTTCTTTCAAAATCATGGCTGAAAATATTTTTGAAATATTCTTCATGCCCTAAAGTATTCAGTAAATTTTTTCGTTGAATTTTGGAGCTCCAGAAATAATTTAAATAATACAAAGAGTATTTTAGTATTTATTTAATAAATTAATTAATCATTAAATGAGTGATGATATTTTATTAAATACTTTGAGTGTCCATCGATTTTCGGGATTTTCTTGGAATTATTTGAGCATTGAAAGTATTTATGAAAATTCAGAGATCATATATGTGATTAATTTAAATGGAAAACCAAATTGAAATCTCCCATGTCCTGGGCCGAAAACGACCCAAGTCCACTTTTGCTCGCTTGCGGCCCAGCCAGGCCGCCGCCGTCGCCCCTCTCTTCTTCTTTGGTTCGGCCTAGCTATGACCCATCTCCTTCCCGCGCCCGCACGAAGTCCGTAACGCCTCCTTCGCCTCTCCCCGAGCCACCGACAGCGGGCCCCACTGTCGGGCTCATCCCCAACCTCCGCCGCCTTTTCCGTCACCGACCTCGCTCCCGTGCCGCCGCTACTCCCGCACCGAACCCGCGTTCTCTCCGCGCACACCCGCACCCTAATCGCCGCCGCCGGTTTTGCCGCCCTGTCCCGCTCGCGCTACGGCCGAAAATGACCGAAACCGCCTTATCCGCCACCCGCGTTTTCCGTCCTCGGCCAAACCGGCCCGCCGCAAAATCTGTTAGTGATATGGCCTAGAGGCAACATGGAGATGTTGAATATCATGGTCAATGTTTATGTATCAATGAATAAAGTGGTATTCAGTTTTATGAAATAGACAACTTATAATGATAAATAAGTATGTGACTTATTTATGAGACTCTTTATGTATGATTTTATTTCTAAATGATCCCTGATCATATATCATATCTATGGAACAAATATAATTCTAAGATCAACATGTTTATTGATTGATGATCATGTCTCATAGATCATGGTATGAAGATACCAAATCAATAAACGTGAACATGTGTTAGAGAACACATTATTGGATAGACCCACTGTGAGACACTACAGGGAATTAATGTGTCATTAGTTGGTCTCAAGTAGTGTTGTTGTAAAGTCCTTTGACCTGAGATCATTATGGATCTCAACATATGTAGTAGCTTACTTAGGGATTACCAAACGCTATTCCGTAAAAGGATAGTCATAAAAGTAGTCTTCGGGTTTGCCATGAAACATGTAGTGGGATGTGAATGATCAAGATGGAATTTACCCTTCCTATGGGAGAGATATCTCTGGGCCCCTCGATGTAATGGATTATGGAAGTGCATGGCCATGCCAAGTTGATTGAGGAGTCAATCAACAGATAACTAATCCAATACGAGATCGAGTGAATGATTAAGCTATTGATAGGATGACACGAGTCTTGCCTATAGCTTAATTGATATCGTGAGACAAAGGAATTTGTGCACACATTACAGGTTCAGTCGATATGATGTTCTTGTATACTTTGGTGTCAATACGTTCTGCTAGGGGCCGCTGTTGACGGGTCGGCCAAATTGTACTTGAGTCGGAACCAAGTATACCTAAACCTACGGGGTCGCACATTTAATGGGATGGAACGTGTATTTGAGTTTGACTCAGATACGGCTCAGTTCGGATAGAGATCCGATTGAATATAGAGTCCCGATGGGCCACAAGGCCCAGTCAGCCAACCCTATATATAGAGGTGCGTGGGGTGGAGATCATGTAATAGACACAACAGATCACGAGCACAATTACAAGTCGCCGGGTTCGGATCTTCCACGGAAACCCAAGTCGCCGATTTCTGAGCAAAACCCTAGCCGTGCGCCGAGTGCTAGCACACAAGGCGTTCGGCGATTCCATCCCTGGATGTGTGGATATCGGTAGAGACATCACTACGTTGCGGTATTATTCGGCGGCATTGAATTTCATCGAGATCCAATTAGCCGAATTCAATTCGGCAGTTGGGTCGGGCGGTCGGAAGGTCTGAGGGCCAGACGAACTGGCTCGACGCCGTCGGCATTAGAAAACCGACACGACGTCATCGGCATCAGCGAACTAGCAAGGAGTTGTATGCATTGGTGAATCCTAGTGCCATCGGGGTCGGGCAAGACGGGCTGAGGTCGGCATCGACGGATCCAAGCGCCATCGGATGACCCAATGGCGCGTGTGGAGCTCAACGGGGTTGAGCGAGACCAACCGGGGTTGGCGGGTCGGGCAATTCGGACCCGAGGTCGGCGAGGTCGGCTGGAACGTTTCCGAGGTCGGCTAGCAATAGTTTAACTATTTCCGTTGCACTCCACGTCAACTGATAACAATCTATAGACCCTTCTTGCAAGCTTTCCTGGATTGCACAGTAGAAATTTTTGTTTTATGCTATCGTAGCCTCCATGTTATCCTTCAAAATCCACCGCCTCTCGGCCAAACCCGTGCCTCCCCGGGTTATAAAATTCCTCCCTAAGCATCCCTGTCTCGTCTCCCCAATTTTCCTCGAGCCGCCGTGCCCCCTAACGCTCTCGCCGCGCTTCCCCTCGCTCTGCCGCTCGCCGCTGTCCTTCGGTCGTGCACCACCGTCGCTCCAAGTGCTGTTGCCGCACGCTGAGCCAACCATCACCTTCGCCGTACCGCCCCGCGCCCCGGCCACCACTTCCCGTCCTCGGGCCGATGCCGGAGCGCTTCCCCGTCGTGCTTCGCGAGCGCCGCTGCCACCACCGTGTCTCCGGCCTCCAATCCTCGCCGCTCGCCGCTCGCCACTCCAATCCGCCACCACCGCCGCGTGCGCCGCCTCTCCTAGACCCCCGACCGCTGCATTTCCTTTTTTTGTTCTGCTGGGATCGTCGTGTCGCCATCGTCTTTCCCATCTCCGAAAACCTTGTTGAGCACCCTCTCTCTCCCCTAGTTTTCCCCTCTCTCCGATGTTCCTGAGCCGCGTCGCACCTCGCATCCACCTCGCGCCCGCACGCACTTATGTGCGCGCTTCCTCCGTCGCTCGCCGGAGGCCTTTTGGCCCCTTGCGCCGCCTAGTGCTGCTGGCCGTCGCGTCGCCTCGCCGTCGGCTTGGCCTTGCCTCCCGGTCGTCGGATCGGTCCTAGATCGATCCGAGCCGTCGGTCCCCGTGGCCGCTCGATACCCTTCGGGTGATCCGGGTTGTCCACGTGGTGGCCGACGTGTCCGCGCCCATGCCGCCACGCGCTGGCGTCCCTCGTGGCCGCCCGCCACGTGGTGGACCCATGGACCGGTCCCCATGGACTGGCTTCACCGTGGACCTGCCGTGAGCCGCTGCCCTCGCTGATGTCAGCCTAACGTCAGCCCTTGCCACTGACATCAATGCTCGGCTGCTGACGTCAGCATTAGCCTTTTGCCATTGAAAATAATTAAAAATTGCAAAATAAATCATTTTAATTTCTAGAATTCATTTAAATGGTCCAAAACTTCTAAATTTATATCTAATCCATACAAACTCCAAATTGGGCCATTCAAATTGTAGAATTCATATCAAATTGAGCTCTACATGTTTGTTTACTTTTCATGTACTGTTTATTTGGTTTTTATTAGTGGTTTTCCTTGTTTTGCGTGCCAGCATGTAGATTCCACCGTTTTTGGAGTTCACGATCGCGAGGAAAAGAGTCCGTAAGATTGTTTGAAGAAGCAAGACAAGTCACACTTCCCTTGAGGCATATTGAACCTATTTTTATAAAAATTTTACGTTTGTAAATAAAGTGCATTATTTTGCTAATTATATGAAAATATGGAATTGCCTATCTGGTTGCTTGTGTCATATTGATATTCATCCTTTGTTTATCTTGGGTGATAATTTGACTTGTTTTAGTCACTGATGTGATTTTTGCTAGAATTATATGCTTAGCCATGCTTAATTACCGCTACTCACTAAATGAGATAATTACATTAATTACTCTAGTCTCTAATGAGCTGCATTCTCAAAACACCAGACCATGTCTTATTGGTCATAATTATCTCAACTAAAATATTACTTAATGGTGGGTTGTGGGTGTATGGTTTTGTTTGTCGCACCCATGGCAATCAAGGACCGGTTTCATGGGAAACCCTGGAAGACTACAATGCTTACCACAAACAAGAATGGGCAACTGCTGGACTCATAGTATATAGTATATAGCTTTCCTCTGGCCGACGTTCCCTGGCAAGGGTGGGCGTGATGGAGTTCGGCTGGCCGGGGCGCTCGGTTGATCGGCTTCCGGATTCACCACGACACTCGGGGGGTTGCCCACTGCCTTTTGAGGGGTGGGGGCGAAACCTTGTTGTAGTACGATTGGTTAGGGGGAGGTTATGCAAAAGGTCTTGTCATGATTTTTCCCTTTGTAGTATCATGGTGGTACTTCGGGGCATGGTAACATGTGTGGAATCGTGTATTATAGGTAAAGTTGCGCACCTCTTATCAGAGTAAAACTATTTAAATAGCCGTGTCTGTGGTTATGGGTGATCAACCAGATTCACCGTGATTAGTCTCATCTTTAATAATTGGACTTAATGGAACTGGTTAATTCAGGTGGAATGGTTGGGTCTGTTCAACGTGGGACAACGTTGTTCAGTGAATATTCAATATTGACTTAAATACTCAACTGTTTTACTGCTTTTAAATGAGAAAGGTTTTCAACCGCTTTTATGCAAAATAGCCGCAAGCCTCCCTTTACTCTTCCCTTGCACGTTTGCTTTCCTTGGGTGTGGCTTGTTGAGTACGGTGGTTATACTCAGCCTTGCTATTTTGCCTCTTTCAGAAGTGTTGTGCTTCTGAGTTGTAGGTGATGTTAGAGGACCAAGGCTCAGACCCCAGTTAAGTTTGCTTGTGGAGTGGAGTTGAAGGCCCGCTAGGATCGTCTTTCTTTTTCGCTGCTGTTTCTTTTGGTTGTGAGGATTAAGTGTCTTTTCTATAAGTATTTTTATTTGACATTTTATTTTACGTTTGGATCTGTATATTAATTTGTCTTTTGTGTACCCTGGTTGATTCCTGGATAGGGATTTAATATGCAAAATAGTCTAGAAAATTTGGATAAATTCCCGGGTGTGACAGAGATGAAGCCGCCAAAGCTGTTTGCTATGTAGGAGCCCGCCAACGGTGTGGAGATAAACCGAAGGAATCCGGGGTGGCGGGACACCGCCTCCACGATCTTGGGCCACGGACGACCCGTCCCTAAGCACGATGACCCTCCTTCCTGTGTCACCGACTCATCATAGGGCACATTTCTAGGCGACAGGTCAAGATGGCGGTTCACCACCATAGTGGAGCGTGATGGAGTTGTCACTGTCGTTGGGCGGTGAAGGTCAGCTTGGCGGTTCACCACCGCATCAGCTTGCACCCGCCGATGATAGGGTGGTCGTGATACATGAGGAGCCACCGTGTTGCGGTGTGGATCGATTGCCAAGTCGGGGACGAGGGAGTGGAAGCTGCCAACAGAAAGCCATTCAGGGAGTAGTTCGGCATGTCGGTGCGGATGATGTGTGCCCTGGTGGTTCTGCATTGGTGTGAACCCTCCTGGACAAAAATTTTGCGTGTTGGGGCACATGCGACTTGTTGCGCCCATCGACGCCGGCGTATCTGTGTCGACCCATGCCCCGTCGCTATGACCATAGCATGGATAGACGGTGGTGGCGCAGCATTGGATCGGCAATGTCGGTGTTCACGGCGTCAGTTGTGGCCACCGCTATTGCAGACTGGACTACTTGTGTCGCACCGTCATCCTTACGGCCATGACGCACGGGCGGATGTGGTCGTAGAACATGGCGAAGGGTGTCACTGAGAGACTTTCTTTTTCCTTCTCCTTTTGCCTCTTCTCTTTTGCCTCTTCTCTTTTCACTGTCTTGCCTTTTCACACAAAAAGCGTGCATTAGAAGTAAAAACTCTGAAATAGAGTTGAATGGTTCTTGTATTCACTTGGTGTTGGTACATGGATGCTTACAAGTATTTATAGAGTAAGAAGGGGTGTGAAGATAGTGTGAACATGTCCTAATAGGACATGTCTCCTAATGAAGAGATGTCTCTTCATGAATAAGCACAATTAACATGTCCTAATTGATCACTAACTAATCCTATTGTTAACAAAATCTAAACTGTTTCATCAAGCCAATATATGTGATGTGACATCTGACATGGATGTCACGTATAAACATTTCGGCCACCATGGCAAGGTCTGGCACATCAGCGCGACTGTGACATGCACCTAGCTTAGGGCTTTCACAGTGCTCCGACATGTAATTCGGCCAACCTTCAACACATCGGAGATTCGTGGCTAGCTAGGGATAGCACTTGACCAAACGAGGTCCGCACAACCTAGTTGAGCAACGCGTTCTTCGTCAGATTGTGTCAAGGCGGGGCAACGAGCGTGTGAGGAACGACTCATGCAGTGCGGAGCTGGGTTGGTCACGGGTACATACCAAGGTAGGGGAGGAAGCCACGCCATTGAGGAAGAAGCCCGTTGATGGAAGCCGACGGGGAAACGGAGGAGCCCGCGGCGGAGATGGCAGGATCCAGGTTCCATGCCTCGTCGCCGCCCCTGCTCGAACCCCACCCCACCCTGAGCTCATCATCGTCCTCTTCTCCGTGCCACCAAGCTTGCCATCCTCCTCTCCACGCTGCCGAGCTCGTCTTTCTCCTCCTCTCCGTGCCGCTGAGCTCGTCGGCCTGTCTCCCAGATCTGCACCGGAGAGAGAGGTTGCGTCAGCGGGAAGAGGGAAGAGGGGAAGGCCGTTGGCGGGGAGAAGGGAAAGACGCCATCGTCCTCCTCCTCTCCGCCGTCGCTCTTCCTTGTCTTCGCTCGATTTAGGCCATTGCCGAGAGAGGAGCGTCGGAAAGGGGAGAGGAAGAGGCTCGGGGTGGAAAGAGTGGGAGGGAGAGGCGGCGGCGGGAGAGGGAGCGTCTGGCGAATGGGCACGACAGAGAGCCGGAGAGTGGGGAAAGGATATGAAGAGATTTTATATTTGTTGTAAATTTTTAGGGTGGTCAATATAAATTTGTAGGGTGCTTAGTGTAAAATATTAGATTACTCTATAAATTGAAATTTGTGAGGACTGAAGTGAAAAATTTCAGAGGCTGACATGAAAAATTAAATCCTTTCCTAGAGTCACTTGCATTGTGGGATAAATCGATTAAAGACCTATTATCTCATCCTACGTGACATCTCGAGCTCCTCATTTGCGAGGCTTGCACTGTGAGTGCCGAGTGGCTGAAGGACGCTGCCACGCCAAGTTGCAAAGCGTGACAAGCTCGATCGATTGGTGCGCGCGACCAGTCTCAAGGCACTTTGTGCAAGGCAGCTAGAAAACGACCGGCCGTGCATGTTGCATTGAGATAGTGATTAAGTGGAGTAGTTGATAATCCATTTGGTCCTTAATTACTTTCTCGATAAGTCCCAAATAAATGTACAGGTGATAAGAAAATGTACAGCCGTCCATTTCGTAAAACATTTTGGAATTCATGAAGTCCAATCTTTAGCTACTACACCCATCCTAAAATATATCTATTTTTAGTTTGAAGGTATAGTAGCTAATATATATATATATATATAAACTTTAAGGTTTGATATAAGAAAATAGTGTGAGTAGATCTGTCAAAAAATACATTCTTTTCTTATGGTTATATTTCAGCTTAATGATTTTTACGGCTATATGTCACTTTAGGATTTTTTTGCCAAAATATAATTTTCAGAAATTTTAAGAATAAGTGTTTAGTCGCTCCGTTTCAAACTATAAAACATTTTGATTTTTTAAATCAAACTTCTATAAGTCTAATAAAATTTATTGAAAAATATTTTAACTCTTATACCATCAAATTATTTTTATTAAATATAACATTGAATATATTTTAATGGTATGTTTGTTTGTTGTGAAAGATATTGTTATATTTTTTTATAAATTTCATCAAACTTAAATAAGTTTGAAGAGAAAAGTCGAATCGTCGAGATGGACTAGTTGATATATACTTTTAAACGAACCCCACCGATGATGTGAGGTTTCATATATTAATATAGTAAAAAATACAAAATCTATATAATCAGGAAAAAAATACCAATATGTCTTGACGACTCCTGAATATCAACTTGAGAAAAGAGACTAACACTAAGCCGACCACCATTATATGTGGGCGGTCACCATTAATTCTACGATGGACAATAGATGCTCCGCCAAACCATAACTCTAAGAAGAAAGCCATCCATAAACTCTCGGTTATCCTTAGAGAATGAGATTGACGAGAGAGAGCGCGAGAAAGAAGATCTCTCGTCTCTTGAACAAACCTGAATACGACTTACAGGAGCATCATTGAAGACCAAACAACTTGAAGATGAGAGGAGGCAGAGACATGAGCCAGACTTGGTTTTCACTCGAAGAGTTATGGAGGAGTTGATATTGACTAGATAAGGAAAACAAGGAAAACAAGTAGACGTAATACTTGAGTAGAGGAGAGTGACAAACTTATATCTTCTGAACGGTACACTTCTAGAAGGTGGGTTGTATTTATTTTGGTCTTACCAAAGAAATTGACTAGTTAGAGCAACAAACGGGGCAGTGGACTATCAATAAATACTAATACTTGATCACAACCCATTGGCTCGTTTTGATTGTCTGTCAACCTATATTTTTTTACGCATTTTAACCTAGAATGGGCTTTCACTTGTCTTTATTTTAAAAAAAGAAAACGAACTAGCCAGCACCAACTTCATTAGAGAGAGAGACTAAAATTACCTGTATATGTAAGAAAAGGAACTTTCTGTAAACGCCTGCGGCTTTGGTGTGGCTGTTTCACCTGGCCACGCGAAGCTTAATATGGTGGCAGTCATTCTGACGTGGCAATGTTTTCTTCAAGTTATAAAAACCGTGATACGTAGCACCTATTGACTATTGTCACGATAATATATAATAAGCATGATAGTATTTAAAAGCTACACCATCTATAATAGCATTGTCAAGAGTTGCAGGTTTGAGAATAAGATTTTGAAGAGTTTATAAAAATGTTTGAATAATAATACAAATCTCTATTATGTACTACTATGGTCTATGCATGTCCCGTGTCCGGCCCGTCCCAGCTGACAGCTCCCATAAGTTGTATAGATAGGACAACAGTGAGAGTGTGAACCGGTAAACCGTCACTAGTGCGAAAAGTTATCCGTGTCGAGCTAAAACCCTCATCGACGAGAGGCTTCATCATAAATTATTGGTCAGTCATGTGAAAAGTCATTTGTGTTGGACACGCAGCCGTTACCAATGACACTTATTTGTGTTGGGTCGGACTAAACTCCCGTCACCGATAACATTTGACCCAACAAAGGAGTCAACCCGTTCATGAACGAGTCATCCGTGACGGTCCCTACTATAAACCAACAAAGATGACCAAATTATCTTTGTTGGTGTACTTTAGAGACTGTCATGGATGACTCATTGATGACAGCCTCTTGTTTAGAACCAACATCTTTGATGCGCACCCGTGATGTTAATTTGTTCGAAACCGACACCGATAAGTAATTTACCAAAAAAAATAAATTTATTTTATTTGCTAGCCTTAGGCCTTTGCTAGCTATGCCCGCTGCAATTTAGCGCCCGTTTGGTAGGGCTCCAGATTCTGTAAGAAACCTTTCAGATTCAGATTTTCCTGAGAAACGTTTCTCTGAAGGATTAGAATCACTTGTAGATCCATTTGGCAAATTTGCTGGATTCTGATTCTGAAAAGTAGGTAAGAAGCTGGAATAGACTAATATGTGCATCGAGTGCTCTTTGGTTTGGGGGGTGGAGTGGAAAAAGTGGAAGTGAATCACTAGAAACTGCCCCAACCCAGTTTCACCTTGGTCCATATAAAACTAGAAACGTTTCTGTTTCGAAACTGATGGCTCAACTCTCGTTTGGCATCGTTTCTTTGGTTTCTTAGAATCTAAAACATTTCAGGCATCCAAACGGGGCCTTCATACAGATATACAGACATTCACATTCCCAGTGACCCTAACATCCCAGAATCCCGTTCATTTCACACATTCATTGACATGCCATACATCCATACATTCACAATAACATATACATGAATTTTACAATCACATCCATTTCACATCCTTAGAAAACTTACACCTAACCTCCATGGAGCATATTTAAGAATTAACCATCACAACCTTTAAACCGAGTTACAGTTTAAAAAATAATGTAATTAGCAATGCATATGTATATAGAAGCATCGGAGATTATAATACATATACTATGTACAAGAATGTCACATAACCATATGTTTTTAAACATATGACAAGTATTTACAAATGTTCTACAATTTTTTGACGGGATACTTTGAAACGAAGCTTCCTTTTGAAGATATGATTTCCGCAAGTATGAAGGCAGCTAATTTCTCTCTAATGTGTTCAAAGTTGTGCGGCGGAATGTTAACGCTTGCCTACAAGTGAGGCGCCAAGTTAGTGTATACACACACACAATTGAACTACTAGCATTTATTTCTATAATTAAGTATACGTGAGCACAAATCTCAAGATCTAGTAATCTCACCTTATTCAGCAAAGTCTTCATGTTATGGCACATGTGGAAACCACAAGTGCCACCAACTTGTTGATGACATGAGAAGTCTTTGTGGTGATAGAGGTGGGGCATTTCTTCCTTATGCTTGACCCCTTTTTTCATGTATTGGGGCAACACATCATTAAATGCACCTTCAAGCGCAGAGAATTCATATTTCTCCCAATATCTCCATGTCTTTATTCTTTCTCCTTGAGTTGGACCTCTCCATGCAGTATCCGTGCAACCCTCGGCAAACAGAAGCCATCTTAGCTAGCTCGTAGTCTCCAACCAAAGGCATGTCTAATTGGAAACTCATTAGTGTTAGGCTCTTAGGAGCAACTAACACCTTATTGCCTACATCTAGTCCCTTGGGAGCCAAGAGTGAGGTGTGTACCTTTCCTTTCCCTTTCCCTTTCCCCCTTCCACGAGCTTTTTTGCTAGATACCACAGGTGGAGAAGAATGTGTCTTACTCTTTTTCAAAGGAGGGGAGATGTTAGCCATATCGTCGGCTTCCACAAAATCTAACCCAAAATCCATATAATCTTGTAATGGGATATCTTCATGTGGTGGGCCTTCGATAGCTGGAGGGGCTGAACGAGTTGGAGTGGAGTTAGACGGCAGACAAATTGGTCCATTTGACCTAGGAACCATCTTTATGACAATTTGGTCCTTGGGGCCATTGGATAAAGGTCCCACGTGTGACTCCTAGCGTCAAAATTTCATCGTTTGGTGGGATCTCTAGAGGCCAGTTGACCCAGTTATCCTTGACCATGTCAACCTGGACTTTAGCATGCCTAGCCACCAAATCCACCCATGCAGTTTAGTATCCGGTGTAGGCTTGTAAGCGGTCCTCTTGACGATGACATACAAAAATGCTTATGTCACCTCAAGGGTGCATGACGTGGGTCCCTACGATAAATTCAACCACGTTGTTGGAATAGGATATAATAGATGTATTAGTTAAGAGAACATGTGTATGGTATCTTGGTCTTACCATTATATGGTCGATTGCAGTCGGGAGTGGTACATTTGCTTCTGTCCCCTCAGTTGATGTGCAACTGCTCTGTCATTGCGTGGGGCTTGCTTGTACTCTAGGAGCAGGTTCCGGATCGATGTTTTGCTGCTAGAACTCTCCCCTGATGCATGCCTCTACCTCATGCAGTTTTTGATCAAATTCCGAGCTAAACTCGGCTCTAATCTTTTCTTTCAGACGCTCCTCTTTTTGTGGCTTAGTCAACATCCGTCTCCTGTATTGCCATGAGTAATCGAGCAACCTAATCTTTCATGGAACGTGAGAGCCAATGCCTCTTGTCCGTCAAGGATGTTCAGGGTTGCTGAGCGCTTGTCAAACTCGCATCTTTGTGAGTGCACTTCCTGCGAAAACCGTTGCTCAGCAGCTAATTCAATCTACAGTACAATGAAGTAAGTTTAGATCATGCCTACTATAAAAGAGACATCCAAAATAAACATTCGATATTGAGAACTCACCAGTTGCTGGTACACTTGGCTATTTGCGGCATTTGGGTGCGTAAGTGTTCCATCACTGTTCTTAACGGCCCATGCCCTTGCCCGTTCCTCTGGGATGTCAGCAAATGGTGGCGAGGTGTTAGATTGTGCTACAGCCTCATCCTCCCTTCGCCATTGTTCTTGCTTCCTGCTATATCCTCCGGTGCCAAGCCAGTGTGGGTGTTTGTTTCTAGCCTGGAGTTACCTGTGGGCATCACATTTTGCCAGGAACTCAGGAGTTCTTTTTGTAGCCACAAACTCGTTCCAAATGATTTCTGTGATCCACAGGAACGAATTATATGGTGTTGGGTGGTTGGGGTTGAGTACGAACTTGTTAACGAGCTTTGTCTTGAAATTTTTCCAAGACAAACCCATCTTTTCGAATGCACGACACTTCATAAGGTCCTCGTCGTTCGGAGGGTACTCGAAGCACTCCTTGAACTTCTCCCAAGCAGTGTCCTTCTAATCATTTGGCACATACTTGATATGGTCGTACAGGATGCTAAAATGTCGTCTCCCTAAGACTCTGCATGTACTTGAGAACCTCTTCACTACTGATGCTAGAGCCATTGGGAATCCTTCATTGTCAACATCTGTTATCGTTAACCTGACAGAAGGTAGCCTATTTCCAGTTAAAGGGTTCCGTCCAGACGTGGTTGCGCTAGTTGTCACTGACGTGGTTGTGTCTTGATTAGACATTTACTACAAATTTAAATATCGCAAAATACCATAGGTACATAAAAATTTACAAAAAAAAACTTAAATGCTTGAAAACCCTATTTGACATAGCTATCAAAATACCCTAAATCACCATACATGCGTAAAAAATCTTAAAATCCCCTAAGTCTCTATGCACTAAATACCCTAAATTCACCAAGTCACTATAGAAATAATTCACCATACATGCATAAAAATTCATAAAATAATCAAGTCGCTGTACATTGGTTATCCTAAATTCATCAAGTCGCTATACAGATAATTCACCATACAGTAGTGAGGTTAATTGCACAAAAAATAATTCACTATGCCCTAAATCATCATACATGCATAAAAATTCTTAAAATAATCTAAATCACTATGCATGCACAAAAATTCACCAAGTCACTAAGTAACTCTATAGTAATTCGCCAAGTCATATACACTAATTCACTAATTCACTAATTCGCTAATTCGCTAATTGAGAGGATGAGGAGGAGGACATCATACTGGAGTTCGATGCGATGGCTGGACTCGGTGGAGAATGCATGGCAGCGAGGGCAGCAGTCGGGCTCGCTGGAGGTCGAAACGACGATGGCCAAGCTTGGTGGAGAGGCATGTGGTGGCCGGGCTCAGTGGAGGACGAGGCGACTGCGGCGATGGTGATGGTTGGCCGAGCTCGGTGAGGATGGCAACGAGTGCGGCAGCGACGAGGGTGGTGGCAGGGCTCGGTGGAGGATTAGATCTTAATAGTGAAGTGAAAAGTGAAATAACCCTAGTCTAGATCGATCTTAATTTGGTCAAACCACATCCATGATGGGCGTCTATTTCCCTCCGTCACGGATGATAGCCATCGGTGATGGGCTTTCATAAATGACCGTTAGCGATGGGACATCCGTGAAAGGCTTTAAGTAATACCTGATTTAGGCAACACCTTAATCAGGTATTACTAAAGGCCCATCACTTATAGCTTTTTAACTTTTTTATAATATAGATATTAATATTTTTGCTTTTTTGTTTGAGGGTAGACCATTGCTGATTTTTTCCTTTTGTAAGGGTAGACCTTTCACATATTAAGTAAGGGTGATGCCGAAGATAATACGACCAAGATGACCTAAAATAGTAAGAGTACTACTGTAGCTTATCGGGCGAGTCTTCCTGTGTCTCCACAAAGAAGCTGACATGTGAGCTTTTCGGGATATTACATGGCAATGATACAAAATAATTCTTACATTGCAATAATGGCAGAAATGGTATGTCTTGGAAGCTGGGATTTCCCTAATAATTAGAAATCCTATGTGCAGAGAGGTGACAAAAGCTAGTAGTGTTAACAGCACTGCTCAAGACACTGCAATGCTGCAAAGATTTGCTAGTACTACTACTCCAGTGCACAGACACACATTGGTCACTTCCCTAATCCCATTTAATGTTTGCACATCGTACTCATTCTTCATCGCAATAATATCAAATCACAATAATAGCAATGATAATTACATGGCAATGATAGCTGCTAATTCTTTCATCGCAATAATGTCAAATCACAATAACAACAAATCAAAATACAAAGGCTTCAATTACAAGGATAGGCCTTCCATGTGATTTGAACGAGCATATGCTACATCCTCTTCGAGATCATTGTCAAGGTCTATATGTGGACTTACATGAAGGTTTTGGTTGTAATTGTCCTCATCAACGATGTTGTCAACCCCAACAATTCTTCTCTCGCCATCTCTAATGACGTGCAACTTCTTGTTTGCCAGGTCATTTATGTAGAAAATATGCACGACCTGTTTCATGAGTACAAATGGTTCATCCATATATCCAACCTTACTTAGATCTATAGTTGTGAAACCTTCCTTGTCGACTTTGACACCCAGTGCGTAAATTGATCCAATGACAACGAAACAATAGGACTTTGAACTTTATGTATTTCAGCTCCCAGATCTGCTATACACGGTCATAGTATGAGTTGGACCCAAATTGATCGTAAAATGCCTCTATACGAACCCCATTGTTTTGTACTGTGCTCTTGTTATCTTGTTTGATGGTGTAAAATGTGTATCCATTAATATTGTATCCATGCTATGTGTCAATATCCCAACATGGTCCCGCTGCCAACAATATTACTGTTTTGTTTGGTCCATCAGGTGACGTTGCAATACAATTCTTAAATCATTCGTTGAACCATCTTTCGTGACTTCTTCAGCCACTTACTGTGTGTATTTTCCATACAACCGAGATAAGCCTTATTTCCTTTCACAGTTTGTCCAAAAAGATTACCAAATGAGGGGTAGTCGTTAATGGTGCAGAACAATAGAGCATGTAGATTGAAGTTCTCCTGACCATATGCATTCCAAGTTTGCACATCTTCTTTCCTGAGTATTTCTAGATCATCGATAACATGCTCCAAGAATATATCAATATCATGGACAGGTTGTTTCAGTCCTTCGATTTACAAGCATAGCATAATGTACTTTCTTTTAAAGCACAACCATGGCGGTAGGTTATAGTTTGCAATAAGAACTGACCAAGTGCTCTGAGAACTATTCATATCTCCAAAATAATTCATGCCATCCGTACACAAACATATCCTCATGTTTCTCGGTTTAGCTACGAATTCTAGGTATTTTCTATCGATATTTCTCCATTAAATCGAATCTGCAGGGTGTCTAAGCATACCATCGGTCCTCTCTGTGGCATGCCAACGTACTAACTCCGATTCTTTGGAATTGACAATGATTCTCTTGAAACGGTCAACGTAGGTAGATACCACAACCTTCACCGAACCACCCCTATTTGACTTTTTTCCTTCGTCAGAACTTCTCTTTCACTTGTATCAAGAAGCCTTGCACGCAGGACAAGCCTTTAAGTCCACGTATTGCTTGTGGTATAATATGCAGTTGTTTGGACAAGCGTGAATTCTACGAACCTCTAACCCCAAGGAACACAAAACCTGCTTTGCTTCATATGTTGTCTTTGGTAATGTGTTCTCATTTGGAAGCAGGCCCTTCAATATACCCAACAGTTCTATGAAACTCTTGTCTGTCCATCCACTACTAACCTTTAGCTTCATTAGGTCTAGGGTAGCTGATAACTTGGTGTTGACGGGTGGTCGATCAGTCCTCCAAGGGGACTACCCGAGGAGGTGAAAAAGTGGTCGGGACGTCCTACCAATGGGCCTGATGGTCTACTTGAGAACTAGATGAGCCAAGATTTTTTAGATAGGTTCGGCCCTCCCAGAGGATAACAAGCCTACTCTTGTGTTCTTTGTTAGAGTGATGTGAGATTAGAGTTTGAGTACAATGGCGTAAGCTGAGAGAGATCTAGGATGTGATATCCTTTTTTTCTTTGCGTGCATGCCCTGCCCTCCCTTTAATAGTCCAAGGGGGCAGTTACAAAGGGCTTGACATGCAAAAAAAAGCTTGGTCATAAAGTAAAAAAGCAAGTACAGACCAGGGCTGAAAAGTACAATAGAATTGCCTCGGGATCCACTCGTCGTGGGCATCTTGTGTGCAGTCCTGTCGGGTGACTTCATCCTCTATCAGCTTGTCCCATCTTTGTTTTATCTGTGAGCCTTGCGAAGAAAGCCTCTCTCCCGAGGACGGCCCGCTCATTTTTCTAATCGGGGCCATGCGTGCAGGTCGAGCCAGGGAGGCGTGGTCGGGTCAAGGGGCAGAGGTTGGGCTGGCCATCCTTGCCCAAGGCCTGGCTTTGGACCCCAGCCCAAGGACTTCTAGTCCGACCCGTCCGACCTCATTCCCTTGGTGTGGGCAACCCCGGGGTGACATCCCCCACGTTTGGTGTATTTTGCCTTGCATCCGACGTATAAGGGTATCTCAGAATCACTGACCAACCTGACGAACTTCATGAAATCTCTTTCGCTATAAGCTGGCTCCTCAACATCACGCAACATTGCTTGCAGAAGATCGTAATCGATATCAACTATTTCATCACCCAACAGAGAAGGAACAAAAATGTGATGTTCATCTTCTTCCTAATTTTGTGAACCACTACTCGCCGCATTTGCAATATTGACTAATTCTTTCTTTTCATGGCTTGTCCAACATATGTAGCCCTTCATGAATCATCGACATATCAGATGAGAGTATACATCTATTCTGCTATCAAACATCTTCTCATTTCGCAATCTGCACATGGACAAGTCATGTAATCGTTGTTCCTTCTTTCCTCTCCTCCTCCGTGACGTTTATAAAATTTGAAACATCACTTCTATACTCTTTGCTATGTCGATTAGTTTCATGTATCCAACTTCGGTCCATCGCTGTAAAAGTGAACAAATATTAGATATATTTTTTTACGATATGTATTACATAATTTCTAGGGATCGTAAAAATTTGTAGTGATGGTTTTTTTATACCTAAATAGACTTTTTTTTGAGTTTGTGTTTTTTAGAAAAGACAAAATTCGTCCCCTTACAACTCTCACCACAAATGTGAACATTACATTTGGTTGGGATAACCATTCCACAAAATGGTTGGGGTATTTATAGTGCACAATATCGGTAATGGTCAATAAATGGTGATCATCAAAAATCATACTCATCGGTGACGGGGTTTAACGTATATCTTTGTCGAGCCTTTAGGCTGGGCCCGTCATTGATTATTTTTATCGGGCGGCAACGCCTAAAGATCTATGGAAATTGCCTGTAGGGGTATTTTCGTGACGGTATTTAATCCGGTCTGTCAAAGGTGACGCGGATATGACGGTTCGTGAGTCTCCGACACGGATAAGTCGTTCATAATGTCGAGTTCTGTACCAGCGCCCGAGCCTTTCCTACCTTGTTTCATTTATTCCCTATCAAAACCAATAATTCATGCAATTTGCTGGTGGGAAACATGATACGATCAGCGAGACTGGTGTCGGAACTCGGAACCTTTCAGTCGGGGAACGATCGACATGCGGGAATAGCTTGTGCGAAACGGCAAAAGTATACTCCGTAGCTACTAGCTAGAGGTCGTCCACTTTTTGTGGCTTCTCTCTCGTAAAAGGACCATCAGGATAAACCCAAACCCATCATCACCAACGAATTGGACGCTAAAGCAATGGGCACTTGGGCAGAAGTGCGCGCGAGTCTGCGAACGCCAGAGAAACGTCCGTACGGCCACTAAAGATCGTATTGGAATGTAGCAGCCCGCCAATTCGGTTTAAGTCTTCTGTTGATCATGTTCTGAACACACAGTTAGCAGGTTTCAAGTCAAGAATTGTAATCAGAATTCTAATATTTGACATTTGAAAGCAGCTATGGCCAAAGTCTCCAACGAGGTGCTGCACTTCTCAATTTTGAATGCCTGCAGGTCAATTTAGTGAAACGCTACAGTTGCATATAGTATGAAAAGATAGAATCAATACGACACCATGAAAGTAAACTTTCCGGTCCTTTTAGACTATCGGGACCAACCATGGTGAAGCCTCGCAACTGTCAAACGTCCACGCGCGTCCACGTCCTTATTAACACACACTGATGAATCACGAACTGACGATGCGTTTTATGCATGCCTGTCCCCTGCGATATCCCAATTATATGTGGACTTACGAACGTGGCAATAACAAGTGGGGGTATGCTATGCCTTGTTGCCTATGGTAGTCCTATGCACTCTCTTGGATCATTTCTTAAACGCCATGCATATGCCGTACGGTACAATGCTCCCGTTGTGTGTAGGAGGAATTGGAGCAGGGGGCAACCTCCAAGCACAATATTGGAGGTTGAATTCCAAGCACAAGCCGAAACGCCGTTTTGTACATCGACCTCTTTCGTCCTATATATGCGGTACGCCGATACGGGTGCAAACTCGTACCACCGTTGTGACTTGTGAGTCTCTGCAGCTTGCTCTTACAACTGCACACGTCTGTACACACGTAGGCAAGTGTCCAACAACGTCATGCCGCATGGGTCGTGTGGCACACTAGCTAGTGTTGAGACAGAGACTTACGGCTCGAGCTTCGCTCTGAACTAGCGCTACGTAACGATCGAGTCGTGGTCCTGATCAGTGAGGACTTCGTCCCGTCACGTCGGCGCGGACTTGATCAGTAGTTGATCTGATCTTGGGTGGGAGGACATCGCGCGTGTTTCCGTGGACAGGCGCTGCCGCGTC
The DNA here is from genome assembly GCA_019925245.2 of Oryza australiensis. Classification (NCBI taxonomy): domain Eukaryota; kingdom Viridiplantae; phylum Streptophyta; class Magnoliopsida; order Poales; family Poaceae; genus Oryza; species Oryza australiensis. Next base: position 7,376,062 of record JAIFGZ020000116.1, on the reverse strand, counting down.
ATCATAGGCCGGTCCGCCCAGAGACCGCGGAACGCGTGGTATGCGCAAGCGGCCGCAAGCATGGGCCGATACGACCATCTGTACTGATGGGCGTTAGATAACGCGGCCTGTTGCCCTGTCGGGGACACTGCTTAGCTTTTTTGTGGGTTTTTAATCTGGACCTCGGCCTGTGGCGGGCTATATACTGGGCCGCGACCTGAGTACCTGATCTGACCGGGATTCGGTGAGTCGAGGCGAGATTCTCGTGTTCTCCTGGACAAACAAGGTGCCGGACGAGGGTGTGTCCTCACTTCGAACGGCTCCGTTCACCGCTTCACCTCGGCTGGCCGACCGGCAGCAACAGAAACTGTAGGGAGCGTCATTCACGCGAGCCCCGAAAGTCCCCCATTCACCGCGAGCCTGCCACTCAGCAAGCCAGCCAGGGCCGGTCCTGATTATTTTGGACATAGGACGAACCTAAAAATTTTGACCTATTATATAAACATCCTACTGATAATATGTATACATATATAAAATATTACTAAGCTAACTGAATGAAAAACAATACTCATATGAAATAATTTATACACATTAAATTACCTTAAAAATTTCTTCTACAGCAACTATCGTCAATGCATCTGGATCTCTTGAAGTGCTTGTATTACTCTTAAAAAATTTATGAAAAGGCCTGATTCTACCAAAGCATCTATTCACTTTTTCTTCATTCTTTTGTCGTGGCCAGAAGGATATTTTCTTGACGACATGGTATTGTTAAAATTTTAGAAACAACTAGTAATTACAGTTTAAGCAGGGATTACATTAAACAATTAGTAACCGTGAGTAGAAGCAGTGCTAGGGATCATAGCAGCAGAAGAAGCAACAGAATCACCTTTTTCTCTCGTCAGTACTTGGGGATCAGAGCAGAAGCAGTGCTGTTGGATTGGAATTTCCTTGACGTCTCCTCCAAGTCACAACAGCAGAGAAGATTGGATGGAACACAACGTCGTCGAGCAGGAAACTGGAAAGGAAATGTAACGTCGCGTCGCCACACGAGCAGGAAAGAAAACGTTATGGTCGCTGCAAGAGATGATCAGATTAGATGCGTACTAGTACTACTACTATATACTAGTGCTAATGTATACATATCTAGAAGGTCCATTTAATTTCTGGGCCTAGGACCTCTGTCCCTTCCGCCCTCCATGGGCCGGGCCTAAAGCCAGCATGTGTAACCGCTGGAGTTCGTACCACCTAGAGGAAGGGTAGCACCAGGTCCATGCCGCCATAACATACACGTACGAATCGATCTGTACACGTCGCCAGCGTGTATCATCGACCGGAGTATTCCCAATCCCAGCTGTATTCCTGCCGCCCCCACCGTGTCGCCGGGGCGCGAGGGCGCGCTAGCTGCTCAGAATTAATCCTCCTCCATCAAATGCACCCGTCCGTCCGTTCTGTTCGTTTCGATCGATCAGGCGGTCCAACCTGAGCATGCTTCGCTAGCTAGTAGTAGTCCAATTCATCGTCGTCTCGCATATATACGACGACGCGCCGACGACCAGTCTCGGAGCAAGGCGACACGGCCCCCATGCAGTACGTTATGCGAGGCACGCAACGGACGGGGAAGTACCTGTTTCAGCTGGGAGATACACATGCGGCGGCCGGCGACCAGACCAGACTGGCCGGCCCTGCATATGCATATGCATATGGCATCTCGATCGATCGCATCACGAAATAAATCTCGGCACATGGAAGCCGTTATAGTGTCGATCGCACGGCACGGCACGGGAGAGAGCGAGCGAGCGATCGAGGCGAGCGATCCATATGCATCCATCCGTCGAAGGGCTGTCACGCACAGCGTGTTTGCATGTGTATGTACGTGGATGGTCCCCGGAATCCGTTACGGCCAGCCAGCTATACTCGCACGCAAAAGCGGCCTTGTGTATCGCGACCCGTATACACTTTACGCGAGTATCTCGTACGTATATTTATATTGTAAGTACCTTTGGCCAGAACCAAAAGAACAAGCAGACCGCCGAAGTTGATCGAAAAAATGCGTGAAAACGATGGTGGTCCGTCTGATCGATGGATAACATTAATTGACTTCGATATATTTCAACGGAACATTACACATGCAAGTCGATCGACATGAACTTTGCTATTTGCTTCGATGTTGATATTAGTCATTAGTGCATCACTAATTATCGATAGATCGATCTACATCAAGTGTTGACCATGCATCCAGTGGCGGGCCTATGAGATGGTCTGGGTGGGCCGCGGCCCACCCAAAAGCAGGTTCACCCGAACCCTCTTCCCTTGCAATTTTCACATGGGCATGAGTTACACGATCTCGACGACGGTTCATCTCCCCGACTCTAACGCTACGACCGCGATTCCTGCCTTGCCTATGTGCGCGACTTCGTCCCTGCCTGTCATGTCGAGTATCGACGATCCCGCGTGCGTCGGCCGGTCCGGTCCTTGTCAATGATCTCGTCGGCGTCGCCGTGTCGGCCGTCCCGCGACGCGCGACGCGATCTCCTTGCTCCTGCTACCTGCCTGCCACTAGTGACTGGTGTGGTGCCCCGACGGCCCATGACGTGATTCAATGTACTGGTGACTGGTGTGTTGCTGTTGGTTGTTGCCTACTAGCCTGCTGTTTATGTTGCCTGCTGTCTGTTGCCCCGTGTAATGTGTTGCTTACTGCTCCTATCTACTACATGATCCACTCTCCGCGTGCGTCCATGGCTACATGTAGGCCAGCAAGACTCACCGGCTGTTGCTTTGCATTTGCAAATTGCATGCTCCTGTGATCTATTGCGACGCCGAGACGTTGCCATCAGTGTAAACTGGGTGTTGACAAGGTAATGAGTTGTTTAAACAGAAGTTTTGATGATTTCCATTAATAAATAATTCCATACGCGAAAATGCCTATTTAGACAGAACCACCCCCACTGACCTTCGGCTTGTCATCGTTATTCTCGGCCCATCCAAATCTAAAATCCTAGGTCGATATGATCAGATCTCTCTTCCTAGTTTCAGTTCAAGCTGTTCTCTTTTAGTTTCAGCCTAAAATCCTTTCAACTTTGATATTAAAAAACAGGTAGTAGTACTTTCAATTGGTAATCAGTTTACAACTCAACAATATCTGGAAAATTCAAGGGTGTGCAGGATCCAGAGATGGCACGCATATGGTGACCTATGGAGGCTCAGGCGGGTTACGGGATTGGGCAGTATCAACCGCCCAAGAATACCAGGGGAAAATCAGCGGTCGGTGCGGCGTATCCGACGGTGCACAACAGCTAGCAATCGCGAGCTAGGAAACTCGGTGTAACCGTAAGACAACGTACGTACGTATTGATGTCTTCATGAATCACGACACGATATTCTATATATCTTCGGTTAAATAAAAGGGTGTCAATTATATGGGTGTGGAATATCCCATCGTTGTCTGTTTCATAAATATGTTAAAATTTAATTTCAGTAAATTGTAAAAAATAAATTAAACTAGACAAATTTAGCTAGAAAACATCTAAAATTTGTATAATTAATAGAGCTTTGCACAACTAATCTAAAAATTCATTGGTATCTTAGTTAATAATGTTTATCCTCTTACAGTGACGTCTTAGTCACCACACGATGGATGTGTTTGCAGGCCTTGAAGGGAAGAACGGAGTTTATTTTTCTTTCTCACCCTCTTCCTTCCAAACCCAAAAATGTGATTGAAGTTTAATGTTTTGGGATGTCGTGGTCATGTTTATTTTTTATAGTGGATGTTTGTGTTGTAGACGTACAACGTGGCTTATTTTTTTTCTTGACGATTGTCTTAAGCTGTCGTCTTATAATTTTCTTTTACTATATTTATATTAATATGACTCTTATGTGCTTGTTTTTTTTTAAAAAAAGCACATTGGTCATGGGAGGGAGGAAACTTCGTAGGGGATCAGGTTGCCAACAATACGACCTCAACGAGCGCTGTCCTCAACAATCAACACGCATCACATATCCTTGCATTCTACCGTACAATACAGTAGCTCACCACTTTATCTACATCCTTTTTATTTTTTTTGGCGAAGTATCTAAATCCATTTAACCACAAGATGCACGCCGGAGGCCGGCACATGCACCATGTATGATGGATTATATATATTTGCCGTTTACGGACCTGATTAGTCCATGATTTTGGACCACCGCCTGATCCTAACCATGCGCCAGCACCCGACAGCCATCGTCTTCTCTTTCTGCTGCTTGCGCGCTCTAGCCACTGTATTTTTCCAGCGGGTGCACATGCAGCGTCTGAATACATTATTATCCATCCTGGGATGACCTAGTCAGTCGATCGATCATTACATATACCAGTTGCGCTCCAAACCTACGTTGCACGAGATATTATTATTGATATTGTAGAGATTAAAACTTCAACCATATAATAAAAACATAATTTCTTTTTTAATTATAACAGATGAGATTAAAAAAGTCTCATATTAGTTACTTGCTACTTCTTCCGTTTCAAAAATATAAACATTTTAAGCATGTATATAAACATTTATATTTATTAATTATAAATTTTGGAGCTATTAAATCTCTCCGGTCAAATATTTGATATTCATGATTAGATTCAGTCAAACTATTAAAATTTTGATCATCAATAATTTTTATTTTTTCACATGTTTAGTATTGGAAAACAATACGTACATATTTGCCTATTAAAATGACATACACTTATTATACTTTATAAACTTATTTTATAAACTTATTTTAGTATATGTTGGAAATCTAGTCATAATTTGTAGGGCATGTCATCCCCATTCACCCATGGAGTGGAGTTAAGAACAGCCAAAATTGGACTGATAGTCCTCGAGAGGAGATCAAATGCCCGACCTCTTCCTGGTGTCAGGAGTCTCGACCTCCCGGGTGTCCCAACTCAGCGTCCTATCTCGACTACGACTCATTACCCCGACCTCCGATCTCCTCGGATTAGAAGGCTTGCATCGTAAGGATCGTGGAAAAGATAATAAGAGGATAACCCGATAGAAGATGACGTCATCCGATAGGACTGCGTAGAAGGTATCTGCGAAGGGTAGATCCCAAGGCAAGAAAGAGCACGAGATACCCACGGAGCGCAAGACCCGGGGAGATCTCTATGTACTTTTCAGATGTTTGTACTTGCTTTTTAGCTTTTAGTTTTAGCTTTCTTAGCTCCCAAGTCTGCTTGTAACCGCCCCCTTAACCTAGGACAGGACCGCAGAGGAGGGGGGATCGATTCTTTGGGAGCTAGGTCTAATCTCTAGAACCCCAAGAACTCTCATCCATTGTACTCTGTTTTATACACCACCCCAACAAAAAACACAGGATGTAGGCTTGTTATCCTTGGGAGGGCCGAACCTGTCTAAAATCTCTCCGGCTCATTTTCTTTCTTGAGTCAACCATCACGCCCTTTCGATAGATGTTCCCGACCACTCTTTCACCTCCTTGGGTAGCCTCCTTGGAGGACTACCGACCCACCTGTTGACATAATTCGACATATTTTAATCCAGAAATATAACACAATAAACATGACATACGCAATAGTGATTGATTCTAGTAAGGTATTAACATCAGAATTTGGTAAGGTTCTTAATGGATTCGATTGAGGAAAGAGGTTGATCAACCAATGAAAGTTTATCCAGAAGAGACCGAGTTCAAGAAAAAATCATGAAGACCATGACATGACAATTTAATTCTATCTATTAATTAGGCAGAATTTAGTAACTTTTCTTTTATGTTTAGGAAATTTGTTTAGTGTCTGATTAGGACTTGTATCTTTCTTTTTGTCTTTAGGAAACCTGTGTCGTGTCCAATCAGGACTTGTATCAACCCGAGGATATAAATATGTATACCCTGGGTCTTTGTAGTCTATCTCTAAGTCAATATACAACTTTCGGTGCATCGCCACCATTTTACTCTTGACGAGTTCTTAGTTTTGAGTTGGGCTGCATCAGTTTCAATCTCCAGCAAGGAAGTAAGTTCCGTCAACTTCCCTTGTATTAGTGGGGCTAGAACTTTTCTTGGTTGGGTCCGGTATTCTATTCCAGTCGACTCAAGTGTTGCTTATCATCTATATTGATTAATATTAGATCGTATCACCATTCATATTTGTATCAGTCGATTCTGATTACTTTCTCGGTTGAGTCCAATATCTTGATTAGATTGATGTTTTAAACAGCTTTATTGTGTTAAATTGATCAATATATCCACCACTCTAAATAGGATTTATCGACTTTTTTAGATCTATCAAGTTTATCTATGACCTAGTATTGTCTCGGTTGAGTTCGATCTACTAGGGTTTAGCCAAATTTTTAGAGCTAACTTGCATAATAATTTATACTAAGAGTTTCATCGGGGTTTCAGCTGATGGATTATCATTACTGTGGGCTTCAGATATTAGATGTATCGGTTAGTTAGCCGATATACATTTTAGTTTACTTACATCAAATCTACAACTGATGTATGGTTTAACCATCAGACTTATATTTCTCATGCTATATTAGTTTTGGTCGATTGGTTCACATAGAATTATCTCATTGTAATCTTTGAGTTGTATCGATTCATACTCAAACTTGTATAATCTTTAGTTAAATCCATCTTTATTAACTTCAATCTTATACTGTATCGGTTCAGTTCAATCTATCAACATTGCCTTTGATAAAGAACAATTTATTGGCGATTGTGCATAGTTTTAGATCTAGCCGATTATTAAATAAATCTTATTGTTCACCTGATTATTTGAATCAACATTGGATCTACAGCCAATTGATCGAAACCCTATCGACATTGGTTGGCTTCGCTACACTATATCGGCTTATTAGTCGATCAGCTTCTTGATCATAAATCTATTTTCATCTTGTTAGTTGCAGGATCAAACTAACTGGCACGTCTTGAACTAGATTGATAGGACCTGCATTGGAGCTAAGCAGATCTCCCAGGCCTTCGTGTGTCATGACAAATTTCACGTCAACACGTTTTTGGCACGCCCGATGGGACCTGTCTTCTGATCATCATGGTGAAGGAAGTTGATCAATAAAATATCATTCCAATAACTATGGATAAACTATCCGATGAGCAGAGAGCAGAAGTGGAGCAGAGGATTCAAGATTTTCGGATGTTGTGCTTGGAGTCTTTCAGCATAACACGCCAGGAGTCTATTTAAAAAACTCAACTCCGAAGACCAGTGCTGGAAGGTGAACCAAGTAATCCTCATAGTCCTCCCAAAATTCTAAGTCCTCATAGCAAATTTTTTCAAGATACAGTGAATGAGGTAGTTTATCATGCTTTGATCGATCATTCTAGAGTTTTGATGAATACATTGTAGAATTTGATCAAGGAGATAGTTGATGAATCAATTGCTCAAGGAGTTCAGCTCGAGGGGTAACCGTATCGCTATCGGTATGAAGAACCACATCAATATCGGCTAGAGGAACTACATAATATAACATGGATAATGCAAGGAATAATGAGTGGGCCAATAGAATTACTGAGATGATGTGGGAATAGTTGGGAATCATTGGTTGGCATGGTGATGCAGAGGAAGAAGACGATGCAGAACCGAGAGTATCTGCGTGTGAAGCGCTCCCCAATAACTTGATCGCCTGCCTACCCGTGCAGATACTCAAGCGAACAGAGTTATGGAGGCCTGCTTGTTTCGAGTACCCATGTGCGCAGGTGCTCGAAACTGGCGAAACAGAAGCACAACACAAGAACAGAGGTGGGAGGAGTGTATCGATGAAGATCAGAGAGTCAAGAGAATCAACAGAAGAAGGAAGAAGTCCACTGTCAATAGAGAGAGATGTTTCAGAAGAAATAAATCCAATGCAATGGTCCGTCCATGACTAAAGTAATGTTGCCCGTCAGTTACGCTTTTGTTCATCAAAACAAATCGTAACGTTGGGAAAGAGAGGAAACCGCCTAGCCCCGGCTAGCCGGCCGACTCGGCTTGGCGTGTGCACATGTGGCAGTCCCACCACCATATCAACCGCTCAACAGGTGCTCTCATCTAGCAGCCTATTTAAGTCGTGGTCCCTCCACGTTGGTTTTCAAGGTGGAATTTAATGGGATTAAATTGGGTCTGGCCCATTTAATTTTAATAATCCCCACCAAATTTCATGGCTCATAGGAAATGTTCTCGGTTCTGCACCTATTTCTTATACTAGTGTTTCGGTGAAGACTGTTATGTTGAACTTCCACCTAGAAAAGAAGCTACACCTAACCACAACAGAACAATGTACTATGCCTTGAATGGTCGGTCTTGCGCAGTTAGGCTTTACTCAATTCCTTAACTGATACTAGGCTGCCGTTAGCACCCTCTCTGTTTGGAGCATATAAGTCATACTCTAGGCCTTTTCATGATATCAATAGCTTACCCAAATCTCACAGACTATGACTAGCAGTTGGACTCATATATGTCACGCCCGATTTTTGTTTGGGATTAAAAATCACTAAATAATCCAATTTCTAGAAATTAAATAAAATTAAAAGCACATTAATCAAGTGAAATTAATAAGGAAATACAAATTTCCTTTAAAAATCATGGCTAAAAATATTTTTAAAATATTCTCCATGCCCTAATGTGCTCTCCAAATTTTCTCGGATTTTTCGAGCTCGGATATTAATTTTAATAATACAAAGAGCATTTCGGTAATTATTTAAATAAATAAATTAATCATTAAATGATCTGGTTATATTTTTAATACTTTGAGTGTCCATCTATTTTTAAGATTTTTCTTGGAATTATTTGAGCACGGGAAGTATTTATGAAAATTCAAAGATCATTTATGTGATTAATTTAAATTGAAAAACAAATTAAAATCCAATCCCCTTCCTCATTTGTTTCACCAAGCCGAAAAGTCCATTTTGCCTCCCCACGTGCGCCCTTTCCTCTATCCTTCGTGTGGGCCGACCCAGTGGCCGCGACCCACTATTCCCTCGTGCGCGCAAAAAGTCTACTTTGTGTCCCCTTTGTTGCGAGCCGATGACAGGTGGGCCCACCATTCAACTTCTTCCTCCGCTCATCCCCTTTCTCCCGGCATGCATGCCACCACCACTCACGCCTTACTGCCTCCGGTTCGCCTCCACCGATCACTATTCTCCCATATTGATTGAGGGAATTAATCCCCACCTCTTCCTCTCCATTTTCCCCTTAATTCCCCACCAAATCCCGCACTCCTCGCGCCTTTAATCGCCATCGTCGCGCCACCACCCACTACCCCCCTTCGCCATTAACGCCGGACAGAAATCCGGCCTAATCCCGACCATTGTCGCCCTCTCGCGCCGCTATAACCCCCCTCCTCGAGCTCCTCCGCTACTTTCCCCCTTTCCACCACTCTACCCCGAGCACCCGAGCTCCCTCCCCGCGCTTCCCCTCTCTCCGCCGCTCGTTGCCGCTCTTTGGTCACGCACCGTCACTGCTCTAGGTGCCATCGCTGTGCGCTAAGGATGTCGCCGCCTTCGCCGTATCCCGCTGAGCCCTGGCCATCCCTCCGCTTTAGCCATTCGCCGTCGGAGCCCGTTGCCCGCGCCGGTCCCGTGCACCGGCCTTTCTCCTTCTCCGCACTCCTCCACCGCTCCTCGTGCATGCCGCCACGCCGATGGCCGCCATCGGCGACCATCGCGTCGTGCGCGCGTCGCCGCGCCGCCCGACCGACTGCCCCCTGTTGCCCTGGGTCGCCCGATCTACCTCGGGGCAGATCGTGGCCGTCCATTTCGACCGCCCGCATGGCTGCCACGTCGACGCCACATGTGCACGCCCGCTCGTGGACTTGGTCCACGGTGGATCGGTCGCTCGCCGCACCGCCTCTGCCATAGCTGACATCAGCCGTCGGCCCGCTAACGTCAGCCCTATCCTTTTTTCTTGTAAAAATAATTAAAAATTATGCAATAAATCAATTTAATTCTCGGAATTCATTTAAATGGTCCAAAAACTTCTAAAATTCATATCTAATTAATACGAACTCCAAATTGGGCCATTCAAATTACAAAATTCATCTAAAATTAAGCTCTATATGTTTGTTTACCTTCCATGTACTGTTTATTTGGTTTTTATTAGGGTTTTTTCTCGTTTTGCGTGCCAGCGTGTAGACTTCATCGTTTCGGAGGTTCGTGCTCACGAGGAAAAGAGTCCGAACATTTGTTTGAGGAAGCAAGGCAAGTCATGTCATTTTGATCATATTGCTGTCCCAACTTATAAAATTATGTTTATTTAAATTATTACATTTTGCTTTATTAAATCCCCGCGCTTATCACTGTTTTATTTAATCTTACCAATTCTCCTTGTTATAGCCCTATTACTTGAATTATTATGATCATTGGTAACCCTAGAAAAAATAAAACTAGTGAGTACTTTATGTATGTGGTACTTACTAGCAAACAATTAGATGTTTTCAAAATAATGGAAATATTGGCTATTTACATTTGGCAGTAAATGTCCCCTTCAAAATTCCCCGAACATATTTTCGGCTGGGCTCGGGGTGCATGGTTTTGTTAGTCGCACCTCGGCCGTCATAAGGTCCGGTCTTCAGGCCTCTGTTGCAAAGCATATTTCGTACTACCACCTATCTAATGGGTAAGGCTTAACACGTCGTCTAGTGCATTCATGAACAAAAAAGACACGAATAGGGGTGAATGAGGTCTTAGCTAGGGCTGACGTCTCTGGCAAGTGAAGGCTCAGAATGAGTTCCAATTGCAGAGGGGCATAGACTGTCTGCTCGACCTAGGGTGCCTGGCGAGGGAAGTCTATGTCGGTCTTCTTTGTTTAGGGCAGTACTAAACGATGAGTTATGTCATGGCTTTCTTCCATATGCCGTGGTGGCATGTGGCACGTCGCAACACATGAGGAAGACATGTTTGGTGGGTAAATATGTACACCTCTGATCAGAGTTTAATCTATTCGAATAGCCACGCCCTCGGTTATGGGCAAGCCGAGCAATGTACCCAAGTTAGAGTTTAATTCTGTTTAAAACTGAAAGAATTGGTGTTAGCACCTGTTAGCTTGAGTTAAGGCAAGATTGCGTTGAAGCACAGCTTGATAATAATTTGACTAGAGATAGGCTCATGTTTTACCTAAATGCTTTAAAATGTTTAAATGCTTGGAAATGCTAGTTTTCTACAAAATAGCCTTATATATGAATTCTTTGTACTCCCTTGCATTATTTCTGTATTTTGCCGTCATGGCCTTTTGAGTACATTGGTTGTACTCAGCCTTGCAATCCTTCCCTCTTTCAGAAGACGGTGTTAGAGGACCAAGGCTCAGACCCTAGTTGAGTTTGCCTGTGGAGTGGAGCTGAAGCCCCGCTAGGATCGTCCTTCTTTTCTGCTGCTCTTTTCTTCGAGTGTGAGGACTAAGTGCCTATTCTGTAAGTATTTATACACTTTAATTTACGTTTGGATATGCGTATTGATTTTTTATTTTGTGTACCCTGGTTGATTCCTGGATAGGGATTTAATACACAAAATAGTCTGAAAATTTGGGATAAATTTTTGGGCATGACATTTTTGGTACTTGGCGGATCGGGCCTCGGCAAACTCCATGCAGCTCTGGAGGTTGGCAACTTGTGCTCGGATGATCCAGAGGCGACCTGCATGGGGATCGGTCAGCACAAAGAAAGACTCAAAAGGACATGAGTATAAACTGGATACCGACACCTACTCTCTGCGTCGGTCTTCGCCTTCTCCATGGCTGCCAGGTTCTCGGATTTTTTTCAAGGCTTCCTTGGACTTCCACAGTTTTTCCTCGGCATCTTGGCACATGGCGTTCGAGGTCTTCAGGAGTTGCTTGGCACCATCCAACTGCTTCTGAAGTTTGTCGACCGCAATGGTGGAGGCCTTGAGGAGCTCCCCAAGCTTCTCGGCCTGCTCCACTACGGTGTCGGCATCTGCATAATGAGCATGGTAAGTAAACAACATTATGAGAAGCTGTAGCAAGCTCGGGAGAGGGCTTACGGCTGGACGCAGTTGCCAATAGCTCCTCCAGCTCAACCACCTTCTCCTCAGCGACCTTCCTCTTCTCCTCCGACGCGCGGAACACCTCGGCAGACTGCAGAGCCGCAAGAGCCTCGCTCTCTTCCTCTCCAATCGACGGACAATCCTCTGCAAGCATGAAGTGTAAGAAATGAAACCACGGGGAAGGAAGCGAAGAGACTTGCACTTACCAGGCAGAGCTTACGGGTACGCTTGAGTACCCGGTCGAGCTCGTCCACCTCCTCCGCCTCAGAGTTGACCTGATCCTTGGCATCCTCGGTGGGCACCACCTTGTCGTCCTTGGCGAGCGGGTTCTCGGCGTCCTCCCCAACCGACTCAGGCCTGGTGGTTCCTCGCCAGCCGAGGCTGGGCTAGTAGCCACGATGGCAGCGGCCGCACGAGAGAAGGGCACCAGGGCCCTGTCTAGCTCCGGCGGCACTTCGTCGACGGTGTCGATCGTCTTTGGGTCCACCTCAGGCTCCACCTCCACCGCCATCTCCACCTCGACGCGACCGATCTCCGACAGCGTGTCTGACATCTTCACATCGGCCGAGGACGGCTTGGTGCCCTCCGCTTCGTCTTGGGCTGGTGGCTTCTTGGCGGCTGGTTGACCCGACCCCTCGAGGGGCTAGCTTGGTTCAGCAGAGTCGCTCTGGGGCTTGGCCACCTTCCTCGGCTCCTCGGCTCGAAGGTCAGTGTCCATGGCTCGCCTGTTCAAAGGATCAGCACTTGTAAGCCGAAACACAACATGGTATGGCAAAGTGTAGCACTTACCTCTTAGAAGCCTGGAACCCGAAGGCAAAGCGCACGGGCTTGTTCGGGGCCCTCGATGTCTCTCCCTCGATGATCTCTTCTGGTGGGTCGACCGCCTTCACTGTCGAGTCGGTTGACGATGAGGCAGGCTGGGAATCCACCTCCTCTGAGTCCTCCATATCGGGAGACGGGACAAACTTGTGTTTCACTCCGAGGATCTTCAGACTCCTCGACGGTGTCGTCTTCACCTCTGGTTTTTTCCGAGGGACCTCGGGCCTCTTCCCCTTGGCAACCTTGGGGTTGGTGTAGTCATTCTTTGCCACCGGGGCCTCAGGGACCGGTGGCAACGAGATGTAGGCGGCCATATCCTATCGGCGTTAACCTGAGCGGCCGATTAACACAGTAGGTGATGCGCCGACCGCTAAAAAAAAGAAAAAAAAGAAGAGAAGGTAGATCAGACTCACCTCTAGCTGCAGGTTCACCAGGCTATAGCTGAGCGAACCCCCCGGGCTAGGCTCTGTCAAGCCCAGGAAGAAGCTGGCCAACCTTGGTCGCGCTCGCTCTATTGGGACCTTGGCATCCCGAGTATGGTCCCGGCTGCCCGAGTACTCGTACGACGGCTTCACCCTTTCCTTGCAGGGCTGAAGGCACTTGATGGAGAAGTTAAGGGCCACCTTCTCATCTGTCAGACCTCGCTCCTTGAGTCTTTCTACCTTGGCAACGGCTCGTTGACTTGGTCTTTTTCAGCCACAAGGCAGAGCATTGACCAGGTGCTCGCCGTGGTCAGCTCTCGGGGGATCTTGGGAGAGATGGACGGCTCGTGGTTGCCGATATAAAACCAGTCGACATGCCATCCTTTGTTCGAGGAGGTCAACTCGACAGGGATGTAATGTCGAGCTATCTTATCCCGAAATTGAATTTTGACCCCGCCAACCACTCCGCCGATAGTCTGTGGAAGACAGAAGTTGTGGCGAAAAAGGTTGAAGTGCGGGTCTACCCCAAAATAGGCCTCGCACAGGTGGATGAAGATAGAAGTTGAAGAATAGAGTTGGGATTGAGGTTGCAGAGAGGAACATCATAATAATGGAGCAGGCCCTAGACAAAGGGGTGGACCGGTACTCCAAAACCACGAAGGAGGAAGGGCACAAATATTACCAGCTCGTGGGAGTCGGGGGTCGGGAACGGTTCCCCCTTGGCTGGGCGCCATTGCACGATCTCCCGCGGCGGGAGGACGCCTGCTTGCTGCAGGTCCACCATCATTTCCCCTTCCGCACGCGAGGGGATGAAGCTCGAGCTCTGCTCGGTCTCCTCGCCACATTTTAATGAGGACTTCTTCCCCGACTTTGTCGACTTCTTCTGGGACATCGGCTTCAGCAAGAAGAGGCGATGGCCCTTGCAACGGCAGACAACACACCAACAATACGCGTGGCAGACTAGCAAGCTGAAGTGGCACGCCAGGGGGTGGAAGCGAGAGCGCGAGCGCAAGGAAGACGAAATCTTTCATGTAAAGGAGGGAGAAGAAGAGGACGGAGGGGCGGATATTTAAAGAGGAAAGTAGTGGGCTTGTCAGCGCCATTATCGGCAAACGTGTGGAACCATTAACAGCGTGCGCAACATGCCTGCTGTTCCCCAGCTAATCCGCCTTCCTGTCTGCCACATCGCCCAAGCGGAGGATCCGGGCTGTTGATTCCACGAGCCGTTGGTAACGGATAAGAAGCCTGACCGTAGAAGGAAGCGACATTATGCTACCCCGAATTCGACGGGGTCGGCACACTGCCTAGTGTGTGAGCACCCCATGTGCGTGGCTCGCACGACCGGGGGGCTGACGTTCGCCAAACGCATTGGCTCCCGAGCTTCTTCCCCCGATGTCGCCATCGCCGACCACCGTCAATCTCCGGGCTATGGTCTCTTCGACTTCGTTGACCACCACCAGCCTCGGGCTATGGTCTCTCCGACTTTGTCGATCATCGTTAGCCTCCGGGCTATGGTCTCTCCGACTTCGCCGACCATCGTCAGCCTCCGGGCTATGGTCTCTCCGACTTCGCCGACCACCATCAGCCTCTGGGCTATGGTTTTGCTGACTCCGCCGATCTCTGTCAGCCTCCAAGCTATGTTTATTTCGGCCCATTGATTAACACAAAATCAACCATATGATTTGACAACCATTGAAGGATGGTGCATGAGGCTTGACCCTAGGCACCGAATGTACCATTCAGCCCCAGGCTCGGGGGTTACACCTGATAGGTGCACCTGACCGGTGCACCTACTGTAATGCTCTGATCGAACCACAAGGGAGCACGCCATCACTCGTTCAAGGCCACGGAGGGGAGGCACCTGAGCAGTGATGATGAGCTCTGGGGCTGCTGTGGGGGATGCTCCCCTGGGGTAGCCCACGCTAAGGGAAATGGGTCAAATAGGTCGGACCGGGAGTCCTTGGGCTAGGGTCAGAAGCCAGACCTCGGGCGAGAACGGCTGGTCTGACCTCTGCCCCTTAGGCCAACTCTACGTGTAGCTCCGACCCGAAAAGGGCAGGCTTTCCCCTTCGGAAAGGAGGCTTCCTTGGCACGGATTGTAGATAAGACAAGGGGGACAATCCGACAGAGGATGACATCACCCGACAAGACTGCACGCAGACCCCTTGGTAGACGTCTCGACCACTCTCTCACCTCATCGGGCACCCTCCTTGGAGGACTGCTCAGTACCCCGTCAACATCGAGAAACCTTGGAAGAATTACCGTGCATACCATAAGCCAGCATGGGCAACGGCTAGACTTGTAGTGTAGCTTTTCCCTGTCCAACGTACCCAGGCAAGGGTGGGTGTGATGGAGTTTGGATGGGCCCTGCGACGGCCTATGTGGCTTCTGGATTCACCTAGGCACAAGGGAGCTGCCTATCTTGGATTTAAAGGTAGGGGCGAAACCTTAAGTGTGATGTGCTTGATCAGGGAGGGTTATGCGAAGGGTCCTGTTAGTTCCTTTCTAGTATGCTGTGGTGGCATGTCGGCGCATGGAAACGTGTCGTGGGGCTGCGTCTTGTGGGTACAATTGTACACCTCTGATCAGAGTAAAACTATTCAAATAGTCATATCCGCGGTAATGGGCGATCAACCAGATTCACCGTGATTAGTCCCATCATTAATAATTTGACTTAATGAAACTGACATAGATCAGGTGGATGGTTCGGCCTATCACAACATGGTGTTGCGTTGGATAGTAATGTTTAATACTACTTAATTAAATTGAGTAGTTTTACTACTTTTAAATGTCTGCCTTATGCAAAAGAACCCTAGCCTCCTTTGAAATTATTTGCATCATAATTTCTCTTGGTATGACCTGCTGAGTACAATGGG
The DNA here is from genome assembly GCA_019925245.2 of Oryza australiensis. Taxonomy (NCBI): domain Eukaryota; kingdom Viridiplantae; phylum Streptophyta; class Magnoliopsida; order Poales; family Poaceae; genus Oryza; species Oryza australiensis. The sequence goes on along the minus strand of JAIFGZ020000116.1, from coordinate 7,359,996 downwards.
TAGTACTCGGTTTTACTCTATCTACCCCACCTCAGAGCCGGAGTACTACTTGGACGAAGGATACACGGAGGAGTAGGCTTTGTCGCTACCGTCGAGGATGCCCGTGGAGTAGAGTTGCCACGCTGCAAGCACCAAGATGTCTAGACTAGCTCGCTTTTATTTTTTTCGCCGCATATGTAAGACTATATGAGGTTTTGTAAGACATGGATCTATATGTCAATTTGTCGTTTGTGTACTGTCATGCCCCGATTTTCGTTCGAGATTAAAAATAATTGAATAATTCATTTTATAGAAATAAATAAAATTTAAAGCAAATAATCAAGTGAAATTAATAAGAAAAATAAATTTTCCTTTAAAAATCATGGCTGAAAATATTTTTGAAATATTATCCATGCCCTAAACTATTCTCTCAAATTTTTCATGAAATATTGGAGCTCGAAAAATAATTTTAATAATACAAAGTTCATTTATACAATGAAATAAATAGAAAAACAAATTAAAATCTCTGTTCCCATTCCTGGGCCGAAAGAGGCCCAGTCCTCCGAAAGTCCATTTTAGCTTCCTCATGGATGGCCCACCAACGCCGTTCCCTCCCTCTCTCCCTCAGCCTGGCCCAGCTCGCCGGCCCATCACCCCGCAACCGCGCAAAAGTCCACTTTGCTTCCCTACGGCTGCCCTTCCCTCTCTCCTCCTTCGGCGGCCCAGCCCGCCCGAGCGTCGACCCATTTGTTTCTCTTTCGCGCGTAAATGTTAGTTTTCCCCTTCCTCCCGAGTCGATGATAGGTGGGGCACACCTGTCATCCCTCACCTCCCGCTCCCCGGCCGTCGGGCTGACACCGCGCCCCGGCTCCCGCACCTCCCCGCCCGGCTCGTGCGCGCATTCACACCTGCGCGTTTCTCCTTTTCCCCCGTGAATCTCGTCACCATTTATTGTCGCCATTTACAGCTGGCGCTCACCACGCCGCCCCACGCCCTCTCCGCCGCACCCCGGCCACCCCGCACCTCGGGGCAGATGGTGGCCGTCCATTCAGCCGCCCGTGTGGTAGCCCACGTGGCCACCCTATCGGTGCCACGTGCGCACCACATGGCGCATCAGCCCGCGCTGCTGTGAACTTAGTCCACGATGGACCGACACGTGGACCGCGCCGCCATCACCTCTGCTCACGTTAGCCTGACATCAGCCCTAGCCTTTTTTTTGAAAAATAATTAATAATTGTGCAATAAATCAATTTAATTTCCAGAATTCATTTAAATGGTCCAAAACTTCTAAAATTCATATCTAATTCATACAAACTCCAAATTGGGTCATTCAAATTACAAAATTCATCTAAAATTGAGCTCTACTTGTTTGTTTCTTTTACATGTACTGTTTATTTTATTTTTGTTAGGGTTTTTCCTTGTTTTGCTTACCAACTTGTAGATTCCGCCGTTTCGAAAGTTCGCGGTCACGAGGAAAAGAGTTCGGAAGATTGTTTGAAGAAGCAACGCTAGTCACACATTCCCTCTTGAGCATGTTGTACCTAATTTACGAAATATTTTACGTTTGCAAATAAAGTACATGTTTTGCTAATTACATGGGAACATGGTTTACCTATCTGTTCGCTTGAGCCATATCTAATTGTTATCATACTTTGTCAACCTGGGTGATTAATTTGACTGGCTTATGTCAATTATGTTAACTTTTGCTAGAATTATATATGCTTAGTCATGTTTAATTACCACTAGCTCACTTAAGGGATAATCACATTAATTATTCTAATATCTGATGAGCTGCGAGCTCGAAATACCTGGCCATACTAAGTGGTCATAATTATCCAACTAAAATGTGATTTAATGGTGGGGTGTAGGTGCATGGTTTGGATTGTCACACCCATGGCAATTAAGGACCGGTTCATGGAAAACCCTAGAAGATTAATGGTGCTTACCACAAGCAAGAATGAGCAACTGCTGGACTTGTAGTGTAGCTCTTCCCTAGCTGATGTTCCTAGGCAAGGGGTGGGCGTGATAGAGTTGGGTCGGCCGGGGTACCCGGTTGATCGGCTGCCGAATTCACCGCGGCACGAGGGGGGCTGCCCACTGCCTTTTGAGGGGTGAGGGCAAAACCCAAGGTGTGGTGTGCTTGGTTAGGTGGAGCTATGCGAAGGATCTTGTCATGATTTCCTCCTTTGCAGTATCGTGGCGATACTTCGGGGCATGATAACATGTGTGGAATCATGTCTTGTGGGTAAAGTTATGCACCTCTGATCAGAGTAAAACTATTCGAATAGCCATGCTCGCGGTCATGGGCGATCGATCAGATTAACCGTGATTAGTCTCACCTTTAATAATTTAATGTAATAAACTGGTTTAGTTCAGGTGGGATGGTTGGGCCTGTTCAACGTGGCTTAGTGTTGTTCGGTGCAGAATTAATATTGCCTTAATTAAACAACTATTTTACTATTTTGTTAAAATATAAATGTTTGCAACCACATTTATGCAAATAGCCCAAGTCTGCCTTTGTCTTCCTTGCATGTCTGCATCATTGGTGTGGCTTGTTAAGTACGGTAGTTGTACTCAATCTTGCTATTTTTCCCTTTTCAGAAGTCTTGTACTTCTGAGCTAAAGATGGTGTTAGAGGACCAAGGCTCAGACCCTAGTTGAGTTTGCCTATGGAGTGGAGCTGAAGCCCCGTTAGGATCTCCTTTTTCCATTGCTGTTGCTTTCTTTTGGGTGTGAGGACTAAGTGTCTCTGTTGTAAGGAAATTATGCTTTATTTTACGTTTGGATCTTTTTATTGATTTGTCATTTTGTGTATCCCGGTTGATTCCTAGACAGGGATTTAATACAAAAAACAGTCTGGAAATTTGGGATAAATTTTTGTGCATGACATATACCCTGGCCAATCCTGGACAAGAATTTAATGCATATTTAGCTTGGGAATTCTGGTCATAAATTTTCGGGCATGACAACTGCCAGCATCGAAGACTCCAAACTTGGCCTCAAATGTATCCCACATATCCTTCCTTGAAGGCATATGCATGTACACATCCACTATGTTGTCATCTAGTACACTAAACAATGCTCCACGAAACAAGCAATCCGTAGATTCGAACTTAGCCTCCTCCTCAACTGAGAGAAGTCGTTCAATCGTCTTGCCCCATGAGACAAAGAAACATTGCATAGTTGTCAACCACAATACTACACGTGTCTTTCATCTCAGAATGCAGTTTTAGTGATGCGGCAAAGCCAACTAGATTGTTAAAAATCTAGTCATAATTTGGCATATTTTAATCCAAAAATATGATGAGGCATTGGTGTTGACGTTGCCTCCGTTGTCGTTCTCTCCTTTGGTGTCGTTGCCGTCGCTGCCTCCTCCGTTGTTGATGCCGGTTGACATGGTGATGCAGAGGAAGAAAACCATGCAGTACCGAGAGCAGTCATGCGAGAAGCGCTCTCCAAAAACTTGATCGCGCGTCTAACCGTGCAGGTATTCAAGCGAACGGAGTTCTGGAGGCCTGCTCGTTCCGAGTAACCGTGCACGCAGGTGCTCAGAATTGGGGAAACAGAAGGCACAGGGCAGGAACAGAGATGGAAGGAGTGTACCAATGAAGATCAGATAGTTAGGAGAATCAACAGAAAACAGAAGACCAGATGTAGGAGATATCCTGTGAGAGAGAGACGTTTTGGGAGAAAAAATATCTTGTACGAGAGAGACGTTTCGGGAGAAATAAATCCAATTCACTCCTCTGTCCATTCCATTACTTCAGTAACATCGCCCATCGGTTACACTTTTGTTCATCAAAATAAATCGTAACATTGGCCCTCGGCCACGGCCTGACTCAACACATACACGCGCATGGCAGTCCCAACATCACCTTAATCGCTCAACAGGTGCTTTCATCTCATAGCCTATTTAAGTCGAGGTCCCTCCACGTTTGTTTTTAAGATGGTATTAATCCCTTAACATTATTGTTAACCCATGAAATTTAATAAGATTAAATTGGACATACCTCATTTAATTCTAACGTATATAATTTATGATCGAAATTTTAAACGTTTGATCCAAATTTATCCTAAAAATCAAATATTTTAGATCAAAGGGAGAATATTTTGGAAAAAAATAAATCTAAAGTGGGTCAGAATTTTAAAAGTTTGATTCAAGTTTATCCTAATCATCAATAATTTTAGACCCAAGGGAGTGCATGTTGTAAAAAAAATAATCTAAGGCCGCATATCTCTGATGGTATGTTTTATTTAAACACAAATTCTCAATATGATTGACAGTTATGATAGTAAGATTTATCCTATCCATCTAATATGAACAGTTAGATTGTTTGTAAAAAGAATAACATGAGATCGATCAATGGAGGAATTTCCCTTCCCTTCTGCCCGCAGTACTCGTGATGTGAAAAAGAAAAACAAGATACCGATTATTTTTTTCGACCGGCCCAAGATACTGATTAACTCGTGCAGGAGATTTCGTCAAGAATCGCAATCGCTGCGGACCTCTTGCTTCTAGGCACAGTACTTAGCTTGCATGACGGCTACATGACCACCTGACTATTATGAGATTCATAATCAAACGATCGGCAAACAAGAGGTTTCGATTCGGCCGGGACTGCAATTTGCGTCGCATAAGCAGAGGACCTCCCGAATGTCTCGCTCGTGTAGCATGCTACAGCCCAACAAATATCTTCGAATGCATGGCTCATGGCTGGCCTGAAAGATCCATCGGTCAGAAATGATCATAAGTACGTACCTAGATATATATATTTTTAGCAGAAAAAAACTAGATATTGGATATTTGAATTTTCAATTAATTGTAGGGGTTTTTAGTTTCGTTGTTTTTGTCACTTTTTGGTATTTACAAATAAAACGGTAAAAGTTTTGCTTAAAATAGCTTTTGTTGTGACGGTCACATGTCTTCCACTCATAAAGTTGCAGCCTAAAAATACCTTCTAAGTAAAGATATAACATACATAATGAAATTTAAGTAAAAACTTCATATAACGTCAATGTCCTCTTTAAATATAAAAAGGAAGCATAGTTGCATGTGTATTGACATACGAAATGCATGACCCGGATTGCCAGAAATATACCCAATAAAGAATGACAAAGACATTGTACAGATGATGAGTACACTCCTTTGTGTTGGTTCGTTTCCAAATATACTTGTCACCAAATGATATCCATATTAATGCTCTTTTCAATGGATATTATTCATCTTCAAACTTTGAATGTTCCTTTTTTTCGCAATTAACTACTCCGCTGAATAGAAAAAAGGAGGGGTTAGTTCATTGCTAAGTGCATCATAGAAAATGTAGACGATACAATCTGATCGATCTTAGGATTCACATCCAACAGTCGGGCCTTGTCGCAAGTTAGATCTCCAAATCAACGTGCCTTCAATATTCCTAAATTCCTATGACGTAATTAATAAATAATCTTCTACTTTCAACTTCTCAAATTATTATTTATCGTTCTAATTTTGTTTTAATTCAAACATTTATCTCTTTGATTTTTTATAGTTTAACATCATAATATTTGTGCTTTTGAAATATATTACAAAACTTACATATTGCATATTAGACCACACACCCACCCACGATCCTAAGTTAGGGTTCAAGATTCTGATTTGAGGTGGAGGGAGAAGAGAAGGTTAAGAGGGAGGGAGGAAATGGTTACGAGAGATAACGGCTCGGAGGCGGGCGGCGGCAGTGCATCATAGCCACAGGTCGATCAGGAATGGATGATGGGCCGGTGTTGGTGTCGGAAGCATAGCGCAATGACTGGATGGGAGGAGGCTGTTCGAAGCGGCCTCGCCGGTGCTTTTGACGTCTCCCGGCCAGCCGTTGAAGCCGGAGGGCGGCGCAAGAGCGGAGTCGCGATCGGCGCTGGTGTAACTCGTAAACCCGCATGCGACGCCAAAAAGTCAGGGTACGGCCGGTCTGGGCTAGCTAGCAATCGAGCCCGTTTTATGTGGTCCGTACGACGTGACACGTGCAAGTTAATGTTCCGTCGTCGGAGCAGCGCGCTTGGTGGCGCCGCACACACTTTGCATCGCATCGCATGGATCCGCACGCGCACGCATGTGGAGTCATTTACGCCCGGTGCCGCGCCGCGTGCGTCACCTAGCTAAGCCAGATCGCCAGCGCGGCAGCGCGTCGTGTATACATGCTTCGTCGTACACGCGCGCCGGAGCGGTGGCCAAACTGTGTCGCGTGTCAGGTGCTCACGCTACTGCTCGCGCTCTTAACGCCGGAATAGTATCGAGCGGCAGGCGGCCGGCCGCGCTGGCGTGGCGTTTGTAACAGCTGGACAACTCAAGTATATAGTCAAGTTTCTGAAGCGCTTGTCGCGGATACGAACAACTGAACAAGCACATGCGAGCAGTGCATGCTTTGCTTCGTCAAGCTCGAGAAAGATATGGCTAATGTTGATCCTTCAACTCCATGTCTGTAGCCACCTGAGGACGAAGCGGAGTATATGCGTCAACAATTAATGTGGTTTAGGATCCAGACCGATCGATCGATCGATGCGAAGCTAGCTAGCATTTGGGGATCATCAAGGGCAATCGATCGAAGCGTGCGTACACAACTATTAATCACGCCCAACTGTTATGGTCCAGCGCTGCGCGCTACAGCCATATAACCTGCATGCATGTGCCTGGTTTTGCACTGTTCGTGCTACCCTATTTCGTCAGCAAGCGCACACATGCATGCACGCACGCACGCTTGCAGCGCGCGCGGTGTAGTCTCTACTGGTATGTCCTTCGCGCTGCGCTGAAAGATACCAGCGGTGTTAATACTGAGGTAAAATAATTTGACGCTTTTCCTTTAATCGTCTAGGCAAGGATTATATTTTTATGGTTGTCTATTGAGATATAGTTGCCGAATATATATATATATATATATATATATATATATATATATATATATATTATAAGAATCGTGCGTCACGCGCAATTGAAGTCGGGTGTAGCGCGGATGGTGAGCAGTGGTGGAGCTACAGGGGTGGTCCGTGTGGGCCACGGACCACCTGCGGCGCGGCGCGCCAAACCCCGGCCCACAGGCAGGATTAATCCTGGATTAGCGCAGCGACGTCGTTTCCTTTCCTTCGTAGACGCGTCGCTTCGGTTTCTGGGTATAGACGAAGACGCCCGCCGCCGCCGATCTAGCGCCGCCCAAGATGCGCGGACGCCGCCGCACGAGGAGCAAAAGCCAACCGAGAACGCCGACGCCGTCGAGCCGCCGACGCCGCCGCGCCGCGCCAAACCAGGGCCGGCGACGCCGCCTGCCACGCCGCGCCAAAGCCAAACCCTAAGCCGCGCAACGGTCCAGGTCGTCCATGGCCGGCGACGGCCGCCGCGCCGTCGCGCCGAGTCCGACGCCGCCGCGCCGTCGCGCCGAGTGCTCGGTACGCAATTTTCAAATTCTATGTTAAGAAATTATACTCATTTATTTTATGAATCTCTATATGTCTTTTTATTTTAGTTGTGTTTTATAATTCATATACTTGTGTACGACATGATAATTTATCACGTCAAAAAAAAAATTTAGACAATGGACCATCATAGTTGTAAATCCTGGCTACGCCACTGATGGTGACGGGAGGAAGGGACGCAATCGCGGCGCGGGAGCTCCGAGCAGCGGTGGGAGGGAGGGGCATAGGAGGTCTTTTTTTATCCATTCTCTTCTTTTCTTTTCAGCATTGGGACTGCGGGTTAATTTTATAAACACTCAAGAGGTTTTCTGCAAAATAGTCCGACGGACAAAAATTTTGGATGAAAACACTACTTGCTTTATAGATAGTTATATATATTCTATACCCCATAGGATAACTATTTTACACCTCCTCTCGCATGGATAAACCCACCTTCCCTTTCTTTTTAGGGCTCAAAACTCACATCTCACCTCGATCAAAGGCCGGTCAAAATGTTTTTCCGTCGGTCAGACCCCGGTCAAACCCACTTAATGCCTTCTCCCTCATTCATCTTTTTTCAATTCTTGTCTGAACGGCATAGTAACAGAATGGTTAATGTGTAGTAACATGGCTGCTTTCTGTAGTAACAACGTTAAAAAATAATCATGATGGATCTAGTTTTGTTAAGCATCTTTTTATGAATATCATGGTGAAAAAGGATTAGAAAAACAAGATATAATGTGAGAGATATTACTCAGATTGAGATTTAAAAGTTTTTAGCTCTACCCAAGCATTACTACTATAGCATCACTGTTACTGTTACATGTTCTGTGTCACTACAATTTTTATTATGATGTTACTGTCAAAAGTGCAGTAACAACCTATAAATTTTGCAGTAGCCTATCATGTTACTGCCCTTGTGTGACAATGTTACTACCAAAGCATAGTGACAAGGTATGATTCCTACAGTTGTTACAGATTTTTTCTCACAAATATTGAATAGAGATACAGAGCAAGCAAACAATGATCTCTAATCACATAGTGTCATAAGGTGAATTGGTTGGTTAGAAGAGCTTGCTATGAACCATTAGATCATGGGTTCAAATCTTGAATTCACCAATTTATGTTTAATTTTTCTAGGTTAAGTCGGTTTTCTTGAGAGAAAAAAACGAAGAAGGGAGGAGTGCTGATACAAGAGAAGAGAAAATTAGGGAGTTAGAGGAGGGCGCTGGTATCGGGAGAAGAGAAAAATAGGGAGTTAGAGGAGGGCGTTGGTATAGGAGATGGAGGAGGGAGAAAAAGAAGAGAGAGAAGATACGGAAGGAGGAGGAAGGGTGGGGGCACACACGAATACGGGACGAGGAATGGTGGGGGTGAGATGAGGAGGAGGGGGAGTGAACCGGGATGAGAAGGGGGTGTAGAATAGTTATTTTATAGGGAGAGTGTGTGTATGTATGTGTGTGTATATATAATGTATATCGGGGTGTAGAATAGTTATTTTATAGGGAGAGTGTGTGTGTATGTATGTGTGTGTATATATAATGTATATCTATAATCTATAACTAACTATCTATAAAGCAAGTAGTGTTTTCACCCAAATTTTGTTTTGCCTAGCTATTTAGCAGAAAACCCCTTGAGTTTTTTCGAAATTAACCTGCAGTTCGTCTGGCTATTTTAAAAAACCCAGTTAAAGAAGAAAATGGATTATTTTGCAGAAAACCCCTTGACTGTTTATAAAATTAACCTGCAGTCCCAATGTTGAAAAGAAAGGGAGGGCTTGGATGAAAAAAAGACCTCATGTGTCCCTCTCTTCTGCCCCCATCCGCGTCGCGCCTGCGCCCCTCCCTCCTGTCGCCGCTCGGAGCTCCCGCGCCGCCGCTTGGACCTTCGTCCTCCGCCTGCTTCCCTCCCTACATCAGTCGTCCCGTTGCAACGCACGTGCATTTTGCTAGTATATAATATACATGGGTGCATTACGGTCTGTACGGATTAGTCCGACCGAGTCTGATTGGAGCGCCTGACCACCGCGTCTGATAGAAACCGTCACTAAATCATCAGATCTCATTAGAACTCTGAAGTTAAGCGTGCTTGGATGAGAGTAGTACTAGGATGGGTAACCTCCTATTGGATGAGATTAGTACTAGGATGAGTGACCTCCTGGGAAGTCCTCGTGTTATGCTGCATCTGACGAAGTTACAACTGGTGTTTAGATTAGGTTGCAACCAACATACCAAGTGTGTTGCAACTGGTTAACTATCAGATCTGCACGCTAGTTGCAACTGGTGCTTTAGATGAAGTTGCAACTGGGCGGGCAGTCGGTGATATTTGTGTGTTGCAACTGGTGGAGTTGCTATTGGTGTGTCACAACTAGTGAAGTTATAACTGGTGTTTACATAAAGTTGCAACTGAAGTTGTAACCAGTTGTAATTGGACGATCGATGATATTGGTGTGTCATAACTGATGTAACAAATTGGTGAAGTTACAACTGGTGTTTAGAATAAAGTGGCAACTAGATTTCTCATAAGGTCACCCACTTCCCATGAGGTCACCCATTCTAATAGTACTCTTGCTCAAGCACGTTTAACTTTAAAGTTTTAATGGGATCCGCTACCTAGTGAGATTTGGTGGCTGTGTGATTAGTCCAAGCGCACGTATGAAGATAAGGTTTGGGCGAGGATATATGTGTCTGTGTCTCGATTTGGACTCGGTCTGTGTCACGCCGCGCCGCGGCATGACTCGGTCACACGCGCGCATGGTTGGTCCGCTCGACCCCTGTGCAACATAGGTGCATTTTAGCTCTACCCATTATATATATACATATATATATACATATGTATATATGTACGTATGTATATATGTATATATAAATATGTATATATGTATATATATATACTTATGTATATATATACATATGTACATATATACATATGTATATATATATACACTAGCAAAATGCTCATGCGTTGCAACGGGACGGCGACGTAAAGAGGGAAGCAGGCGGAGGGCGAAGGTCCAAGCGGCGGCGCAGGAGCTCCGAGCGGTGACGGGAGGAAGGGGCGCAGGCGTGACACGGATAGGGACGGAAGAAAGGGACGCAGGAGATCTTCTTTTCATCTAAACCCTAATTTTATAAACACTCAAGGGGTTTTCTGCAAAATAACATCTTTTTCTTCTTTAACTGGGTTTTTTAAAATAGCCATGTGAACTGCGAGTTAATTTCGAAAAAAACTCAAGGGGTTTTCTACAAAATAGCCAGGCAACACAAAATTTAGATGAAAATAATATTTGCTTTATAAATAGTTATAGATATGTATATATATATATATATATATGTATATATATATATACATATGTAGATAGATAGATAGATAGATAGATAGATAGATAGATAGATAGATAGATATGCTGCGACGCTACCTGAAGCATAGCTTGCCACGAAGTGAGTAGCGCACACCCCTTCGTTCGCTTTCTATTGGCCCTTGTCCCACCAAACATTATGGAGAGAAAAAAGAAATACTTTCCTCTGCATGCATCTACTGAACTCACTAAAATAATTACTGACAGATTAGTGATTAGTGATGTTCAAACAAAACCATCTTTATCTAGCCACACAGGTAATATCTGACCTACGGTAAAAAAGTTATCCATAATTATGTTCTTGTTCACGGTTTTTGGAGTTCCTTCTTTGGTAATAATTTATTTATTACCAGATTTAAGTTAGGTAGTAATATATTTATTTTCATGGATAAAAAATGGTACTAAATATTTCAACCAATGCAAGATGTCGATAGTAATGTTTTTACCCCACACTTTATTACTATCAAAAATCAAAATCTTACAAGATAAAAAAAATTACACATACAAAATATCAACAGATAATTTTTTACTGATGATTGGGATGATTGGTATGAGTACATAAAATTCGACAAGTCTATTAACCATGATGTAGATGATTGGGATGATTGCTATGAGTACATAAAAATCGACAAGTCTATTAACCATGATATTGAATTGCTTCAGAAAAATCAGTGGTAATTTTTTTACTCCGCTGTCATATGTGGATTGTATAGTGAATCATATGTATAAAAAAGTTACACGCGGTAAAAAAGAGTAAATTTTTATCACCACGTATTCGCTTGGTAAAAAAATTACACCACTGCGATGAATCACATATATACGTACGGGAAGAAAGAAGGTGGCGTCTCAGATCGAGAAAGGAGAACCATGCGTAAAAATCGTACATATAGAGTTAGGTCCGAGAAAAAAATTTACTGTGTGAGAGAGAGAGCACATGATCGTCGGTAGGGGCAGAGACGGAGGATGAGAGTAAAATTATCTTGAACAAATTCACTTAAATTTTTAAAATTTTTCAAATTGTAAGTATATACTTCAGTATAAGAATTTGATTCATACCTATACCTATCAATAAAATAACTCAAATTTAACTTTATTTCACAGTCTACCTAAATTAGTTCAAATTTAATAAAAAATCATACTTATTTTAAATGGTATATACTTAAATTGCATCTTATACCCAGGCACCATGATGCCCCCTATATATATAATTATCTATAAAGCTAGTAGTATGTTTCTACCTAAAATTTAAAATTTTTGTCTGCCTGACTATTTTGAAGAAAATCCTTTGAGTGTTTATAAAATTAACCCGCAGAAGGGCTTGGATAAAAAAGACCTCATGCGTCCCTCCCGTCCGTCTCCATCCGCGTCACGCCTCGCGTCGCGCTTCCGCCTCCTCCCATCGCTGCTCGGAGCTCCCGCGCTGCGCGCCGCGCCCGCGCCCTCCCGCCCGTTCCCATCCGCATCACGCCCCACGTCGCGCCTGCTTCCCTTTCTCCCATCGCTGCTCGAAGCTCCCGAGCTGCGCTTGTGTCCCTCCCTCCCGTCTCCATCCGCGCCGCGCCCCGACTTCACCCGTTGCAACGTACGGGCACAGTTGTTAGTATATATATATAATTATCTATAAAGCAAGTAGTATTTTCATCCAAAATTTTCGTCTACCTGGCTATTTTGCATAAAACCTCTTGAGTGTTTATAAAATTAACCCGTAATTCGCGTGGCTATTAACAGAAAACTCCTTGAGTGTTTATAAAAATTAACCCGCAGTTCCAATGGTGAAAAGAAAGTGAGGGCTTGGATGGAAAAAAAGACCTCTTGCGCCCCTCCCTCTGTGCTATAAAGCAAGTAGTGTTTCTAAATATGATAAAATAAAATGACGCCCGTTATAACGCACGGGCATATTTACTAGTATATATATCTATATAAAGCAATTAGTGTTTTCACCCAAAATTTTCGTCCGCCTGGCTATTTTGCTGAAAATCCTTTGAGTGTTTATAGAATTAACCCGGAGTACCAATACTGAAAAGAAAGGGAGGGCTTAGATGAAAAAAGACCTTCTGTGTCCCTCCCTCCCTTCGCCCTCCCTCCCGTCCCCATCCGTGCTGCGCCCCACGCGACGCGTGCGCCCTCCCTCCCGCCGCTGCTCGGAGCTCCCGCGCACGATCTTGCGCCCCTCCCTCCCGTCCCCATCCATGCTACGCCCCGACTTTACCCGTTGAAACGTACGGACACAATTGCTAGTATATATATGTATACATATATATACTAGTAAATATGCCCGTGCGTTGCAACGGGCGTTATTTTATTTTATCATAATTATTCCAAAGTTGAAGTCTCATGTAATTCCAATTTGTATTTTTCTTTATGTCTTCACCTGAATTCTATTTTAATATTGGGACTGTGGGTTAATTTTATAAACACTCAAGGGATTTTCTACAAAATAGCCAGACGGACTGCAGGTTAATTTTATAAACACTCAAGGGGTTTTCTGCAAAATAGCCATGCGGGCTGCGGGTTAGTTTTATAAAAACTCAAGGTGTTTTCTGCGAAATAGCCAGACAAACAAAATTTTGATGGAAACACTACTTGCTTTATAGATAACTAGCAACTGTGCCCATACGTTGCAACGGGGGAAGTCGGGGCGCGGCGCAGATGGGGACGGGAGGGAGGGGCGCAGGCGCAGCGTGGGAGCTTCGAGCAGCGACGGAAGGGAGGGGCACAGACGCGGCGTGGGGCGCGGCACGGATGAGGACCGGAGGGAGGGGCGCAGGAGGTCTTTTTTTCCATCCAAACCCTCCCTTTCTTTTCAGAATTGAAACTGCGGGTTAATTTTATAAACACTCAAGGGGTTTTATGTAAATTTCTTTTCAGCATTGGGACTGTGGGTTAATTTTATAAACACTCAAGGGGTTTTATGTAAAATAGCCGGGCGGACAAAAATTTTGGGTAGAAACACTACTTGCTTTATATATATAATCTATAATATATAACTATATATAAAGCAAGTAGTGTTTATATTCCAAATTTTCGCCGCGGCTATTTTGCAAAAACCCTTGAGTGTTTATAAAATTAATCCACATCCCAATCTTGAAAAGAAAGGGAGGGTTTGGATGAAAAACCCCCGCTTCCCTCCCCCCCCCCCCATCCGCGCCGGAGCTCCCGCGCGCGCTGCGCCTCTCCCTTCCGTCCCCATCCGCATCGCGCCCCGACTTCACCTGTTGCAACGCACGAGCACAGTTGCTAGTGTGTGTGTGTATATATATATATAGTTGGGCTACTGTGTGGCGCGCCACACAGCCCTATCCCGTGTGACATGGCCAAATCTCTAATTTAAAAACTCAAATTGAAAATCCAAACCATTCAAATTGTTCTACATATTAATATCTCTTTGTAGACTAAATTTTACATTTTTTTGAAATTTTTTACTATTTTATCGGATAGGTCAAAGATGTAATAAATAGATACTCCAGAAATTGTTGGATTAATGCATTTTTACCTATCCGGTAAAATAGTAAAACTTTTTTAAAAAAATGTAAAATTTTGTCTACAAGGCGATATTAATATGTAGAACAATTTGAACAGTTCGGATTTTCAATTTGAGTTTTTAAATTAGAGATTTGACTATGCCACACAGGATGGGGCTGTGCGGCGCGTCACACAGTAGCCCAACTCTCTCTCTATATATATATGTATGTATGTATATGTATATATATGTATGTACATGTATATGTATGTATATGTATGTACATGTATATGTATGTATATGTATGTATATGTATATATATATGTGTATATACACATATATACATATATATAGTGCAATTGTGCCCGTGCGTTGCAACGAATGAAGTCGAGGCGCGGCGCAGATGGGGACGGGAGGGAGGAGCGCAGGGAGGGAGGGGCGCAGGAGGTCTTTTTTTCATCCAAGTCCTGCTTTTATTTTCAGCATTGGGACTGCGGGTTAATTTCGGAGAAACTTAAGGGGTTTTCTGCAAAATAGCTAGGCAGAACAAAATTTTGGGTGGAAACACTACTTGCTTTATAGATAGTTATAGACTAGCAAAATGCCCCTGCGTTGCAACGGGACGACGACGCAGGGAGGAAAGCAGGCGGAGGGCAAAGGTCCAGGCGGCGACGCGGGAGCTCTGAGCAGCGACGAGAGGGAGCGGCGCGGATAGGGACGGAAGAGAAGGACACAGGAGGTTTTTTTCATGCAAGCCCTCCCTTTCTTTTCAGCATTGGGACTGCGGGTTAATTTTATAAACACTCAAGGGTTTTTCTGCAAAATAACCGACGGACGAAAATTTTGGATAGAAACACTACTTGCTTTATAGATAGTTATATATATACATATATATATATAACTTTGAAAGTAAAGGTGTCTTTTAACTTTATGTACCACTGGACCTTGATTCAAAAATAGTATCACATAAACATTTAGTCTAAGTTAATTTAATTTCACCAAATTAAATCAAAAATATAATGAAAATATATATTGACTTACTGATACTTTAAACTGATTAGAAATTTGGTAAAAGTTTAAAATATTTACGACTCGTATATTATTAGTTAAAAAAGTATATTGATGAATATGATAAGTTGCATGTTATCATCAACGACATGCGAACCCTTGCATCTCCTTATAATTTACTTATCCTAGTTCACAACGGTCAAACATCACAACCAATGAGCCTGATGTAGCATCTAGGATCTGTCTGTGATTTACCATAAATATGAGACTAAAATATAAAAACGCCAAAAGCTACAGGATGTTGTCTTCCTCCCGTCCTCACGCGGAAGGTGACAACGCTCGGCCATGCCTTCGGCCGCCGGCGATAGGAGGACGTCAGGGAGGCATTCTGCATCACAGGCGCTTCTCTCCCTTGTTCGACGGCGGCGTGCTAGCTCACGCGTGCAGCGTGTGCTCGGCCGCCGCTCAGGGCAATACACGGCGAGACAGGAGGTGCGTGAGTCAGGCTCGCCTGCTGGAGGTGAGGAAAGCGAGACAACAATGGAGCGAGAGGTTATACGGATCGAAAATTCTATAGATTTGGACAAAAAAACAATTTGATGATAGAAAAGTTATATATTTTTTAAGTAGTTAAGATACACTCTATCGTATGTATAACTGTTTTTTAAATAGGCAGGCGGACTGTGGGTTAATTTTGGAAAAAACTCAAGGGGTTTTCTGCAAAATAGCCAGACAGAACAAAATTTTAGGTGAAAACCTGCTATATAGATAGTTATAGATTATAGATATATACATATACACACACTACTTTACGAGCATACATGAAAGTTCTCATTTAAATTAGTATGCGTAGATTGAGTTCGTGTCGAATTTCGTAACCTACAAATTGCCACCGTAAGGGAGGTGACTGAGTATATATAACTACAGTAAGAACAATGAAGTACTAGGGTTTGTACTTTCGAAATACACAAAAATTTTGGGGTACCGAAATTTCAGAAATTTTTAAAAATGGAAATTTTGATCGAACTTTTAAAAATTTAAACACATTTGACTGAATTTGAATAGCTTTTGACCAAGTTCATACATATTTTTCAAAATCTAAAAATTTTGAATGAAATAGTTACGTGCGAGAGGGTGTTCAGAATTTAGAATTTTAAAACCAGAATTTCAAACCCAACTAAAGAAAAGCATCCATTATTAGAGTTGCAAATATTGATCATGGATGAACTTTGTTACAAAATACTCTCTAGTAAAAAAATTTCATGTTTAGAACAATAGCGGTCTAGATTTGGTCAATATTAATTTTTCAATTAAGATTCGAGTGTGCTAAAATATCAAATATTTTTTTACAAGAGTGGCACCTTGATCTGTTCCGATAAGAAGAAAGACGAGTAACCGATCGGAGAGCCGCACCGCCGCCAACCACACCCGCGCCGCGCTGGCGGCCACTCTGGCCCCGGCGGCCACCTCCTTCTATGTCGGCTACCGCTCCGGCTCCGGTGGCCACCGTCGCCTTTGCGCCGACCGCCACTCCAGCCCCGGCGGCAACCAACATGTCGCTCCGCTCCGTCGTCGTCATCCTAGCCCTCGTGTCTCCTGGGGATGTGGGGCGGCCATACAGCCTGGCCTCACGGTTGCCCTCTCCTCGTCGCCTTCCATGTTCCACGACGCCTCTCTCTCTCCCTCCTCCTCCTCCTCCTCTTCCTCCCTTTCTATCTAGACGTCGCACGACAGCCTCCACCGGTGCAGCCGGTCTCCCCGGTGACGAAGCCTTCGGAGCGGCTGGCCTCGTCCTCGGTGGCCCAGGCGCAGGTCTTGTCGCTGCAACGTGCCCTCCCTCCCCCGCCTGCGCGCGACCGGCCTTTCAAAGGCCACGCCCCCGCGCCGTCACGCGCTACCACACCACCGCCCCCATGCCTCATCGGTCGCGCTTGGCTGCCACGCTGCAACTGGCTCAGGTGTTTTCAGCAAGTTGTTTTGTTTGTGATCCTAATATCGTGAAGATTGGGCCACCCTGAGTTCGATCCCTCACCATTTGGTATCAGAGCCTCGGATAACACAGTAAGATCTTGTCATGTCCAGAAATTCAAACCAGAATTTCTGAAGCTATATGTGTATTAAAATCTTTGTCCAGGACCAGCCAGGGTACACATACTACAATGGTTGATATTACAGTTCCACATCTTAGAAACATTACAAAAAGATTACAAAAGAGCAGCGGAAAACGAAAAGGGTCTAAGCCTAAACTTGACGCTTGCAGTGTGGCTTCAACCATTCCATAGGCATCTTCCAGAATGCAGGACAAAGCCTACTCAACTTCTTCTTCTTCAGCTTCTTGCTCCAGTTCTGGTGATGAGGCAAGGATGAGATACTTCCACATACTTAGCAAGTCATACCGGAATAGAGAGGGTATGAATGCAAGGGAAAGACAAGGATTTGGCTCGGGTTTACCTTTAGCACAAACAACTAGGGTTTTTGCAAACAAAAGGAGATTTGAACGCGAAAAAGAAAAGTGGTAAATTAAATAATTAATTCATATTAAATCCAACACTGCCCAACGTTATGTCCACGTTGCGACAGGCCCAAACCATCCAACTATACTAGTCATGGTCCATTAAATCAGGTTTTAGCAGTGTGAGACTAATCACGGTGAAATCGGTTTATCGCCCATAACCGCGGGCACGGCTATTCGAATAGTTTTAACTCTGATCAGAGGTGTACATTTGTACCCACAAGACACAGCCTCACAACACGGTCTCCCGTGCGCTGAAATACCGCCACGGTACCCCGGAAAGGGCCTGTGATAGGACCTCTCGTATAACCCCCGCTAACCAAGCGAACAACACCAAGGTTTCGCCCCCACTCTAGTTCCTGGGCCGTGGGCAGCCCCCCCAAGTGTCAAGGTTAATCCGGCAGCCCAGCAACCGGTAAGTCCCCGGCCGACTGCAACTCCATCACACTCATCCTTGCCAGGGTTCGTCGGCTAGGAAAGGCTACACTACAGGACCCATCGTTGCCCATTCTGGCTTGTGGTTTGTACGGTCATTCTTCCGAGGTTTCCCATGAACCGGTCCTAAAATGCCATAGGCACCACTATAAAAACCACAGCGCCCACAACCCACCATTTGTCATATTTTAGTTATTAGTCCGGTCCACAAAGTCCTCGGATTATATCTTTCATTTCATGTGTCAAAAATAATGTCGTCTAGATGAAATAACCCATTTAGTGTGCTAGTGAGTCTAAGCAGGTCTAAGCATAACCTAGGCCTATAAACTAGTCATGTTGTTTCCCAAGTTTATCAAAGGTTTAGGGTGGCAAGCCTAGGGCTTAAACCTAACCATACGGTGTAATCCCCATAAGATGATATTTCAAAATAAATGCAGTTTAGTAGAATAAACATGGCATTTTATCAAAAGGGAAACAATATGATCAAAAATATAGCATGACTTGTCTTGCTCTTCGAGCTGAGGAAACTCCACGATGACTTCGAAGTACACGGGATCAGAGGAACTACCCGGATCTACACGACAAACAACGCACTTCAACAAACAGGCTAAAAAGCTACTGAAACAGGTAACAAAACCATTTTTAATGGATTCTTGGCATTTTTATGAATTTAGTAAAATTTGAATGGGCTTAAACGGAGCTCGGATTGAAAAGATATGAATTTTAGAATATTAACTATGTTCTTAGTAAAACAGGGAAAATCCTTAATGTTTTATGCGCAAGAAATCCTGGAATTATGTCAGCGGTAGGGCTGACATCAGCGATGGCATCATCGGCCGCGGGAGCTCCAGTCCACGGGCCGAGAGGGCGGTGCACCACGTGGCGCCGACCTGCGGCCACGTGGCGTGCCACGTGGACAGGCGGGGCGAACGTTCCGATCTGCTAAGGCAGATCGAACGGCAGGGAGAGGGGCACGGGCGGCGCGGCCGGCCGGCGATGACGCGCAGCGATTGGAGGTCGGCCGACACCATCCGGGCGGCGGGATGCCGCGGCTCACGCGCGGGCGGAGCCACGCGCACCGGAACGGCGGCGCGTGCTTGGCCAAGAGGGGAAAGGGAGGAGAGGCTCACTGCAAGTGGCCTGAGCCGAGAAGACGACGACACGAACGGAGACGGCGCGTGACGGGATGGGGCAGCCGAGGGAGCTCGGGCGCCGGGGATGGAGATGGAGGCGGCGACGAGGTCCGGGACGGCTCGAGATGGCGTGGAATCGCGGCCGAAGGCTGGCGGAGGACGGTGATGCTTGGGCGCACGGTGCGGGAGCGAGAGAGAGAGAGTGGGGAGCTTTGAATGAGGGCGTGGGGAGCTTGGGAAGCACGGTGGCCGGCTTTTAAAGGGGATGGGGAGGTTGGTGGCGGC
Organism: Oryza australiensis; assembly: GCA_019925245.2. Lineage (NCBI taxonomy): Eukaryota > Viridiplantae > Streptophyta > Magnoliopsida > Poales > Poaceae > Oryza > Oryza australiensis. Next base: position 7,340,404 of record JAIFGZ020000116.1, on the reverse strand, counting down.
GGGATAGGGGATTTACTCGCCGGAGTAAAGAGGGAGGGATTTTGGGGAAAATAATGGCGGCAATTAACTCCGGCCATTTAGGGGGCACAGGAGCGGTGGCGGGTGATTTACTGGTAGCCGGAGAGACGGGGAGTTAGGACGGGGCCTTAAGGGCGTGCGGGAGAGGAGGGCGGCCGAGATCCGCGCGGGGGAGGGGCGGCGCAAAAGGCGGCGGCACGGCGGGAGGTAGGAGACAGGCCTGACAGGTGGGCCCCACTAGCCAGTGTCTCGGGGAGAAGAGAGAGGCAAAGTGGATTTATTTTAGCGGGCACGAGGGGCAAACGGGCCGTGGCCTTCGGCCGGTCCGTGAGGGAGAGAGGGAGAGAGGCGCGGCGCGTGGGAAGGATGGGCCGGTGGCCCAAGGTCGAATGGGCGGGAAAAGGACGGGAGGAGAGAGAAAACATTTCCGAGAATTTATTAATTTCGAATTTGATTTTAATTGGTTAAAAATTATTTCTAGTGCTCGAAAATTCTACTAAAATTCCCGTTAATGTATTTTGACATGTAGAATTTAGGAAAAATCCTACCATGCCATTTCCATTTAGATTTTTTGCTTTTAAAATTATTTATTTGCTCCAGGTTAATTCCCAACTATTTTCTTTGCGATTTTTTTCCTTTAGGATTTTAAAAGGGGAAAACACCTCAGGGTGTGACAAACCTACCCCCTTAAACAGAATCTCGACCCATAGATTCGGAGGTACTGGCAAAAAGATAGGGATGAACGACCTTTAGCTCATCTTCCCTTTCCCAGGTGGCCTCTTCTTCTGAGTGATGAGTCCACTGAACTCGACAGAACCTGGTAACCTTGTTTCGGGTTCTTCGCTCGCTGGTTTCGAGGAAACACGCTGGTTTCTCCATATAAGTCAAATCTTCCTGGATCTGTATCTGATCCAGGCTCGTCTGTTCTTCTGGCACTCTTAGATACTTTTTAAGTTGCAACACGTGGAATACGTCATGGATGCCGGCCATGGAGGGTGGAAGCTCGAGCCGGTAAGCTACTTCTCCTCGACGTTTCCGTATTCGGTACGGTCCCACAAAACATGGTGCCAACTTGCCTTTAGTTTGGAAACGGTGCACTCCTCGAAGTGGGTTGACTCGAAGATACACATAATCACCTGCCTTGAACGCTAGATCCCTTCGACGGTTGTCTGTGTAACTCTTCTGCCGAGACTGCGCTATTCTAAGCCTTTCCCTTACTGTCCTAACCTTTTCTTCCGCCTCACTTAACACTTTGGTCCCAAATAGCTGACGCTAGCCAGTTTGGTCCCAAAAGAGCGGGGTATGACACTTCCGTCCATACAGCGCTTCGAAAGGTGCCATCTGCAAACTGGCCTGGTAACTGTTGTTGTAAGAGAACTCCACATAGGGCAGACTCTTGTCCCATGCCCTCCCGATGTCGAGAGCACATGCTCGCAACATGTATTCCAAAATTTGATTCACGCGCTTGGTCTGACCATCGGTTTGCGGGTGATAGGCCGTACTGAAATTCAACCGAGTGCCAAGTTCCTCCTGTAGCTTCTACCAAAACTTGGAAGTGAACTGACTACCACGATCTGATACTATTTTCTTAGGTACTCCATGAAGACACATGATCCTTGCGAGATACAGTTTTGCCAGTTTCTTTCCTGTGTAGGTGGTGTGCACTGGGATGAAGTGAGCTACTTTAGTGAGTCAGTCAATAATAACCCAGATGGAATCGTGCCCTGACAATGTCCGAGGTAAGCCTGTGATGAAGTCCATTCCGATTTCTTCCCATTTCCACTCCGGGATTTGGAGTGGCTGTGTAACCCTAAAGGTCTTTGGTGTTCTGCCTTCACTCGTTGGCATACGTCGCATAGTGCCACGAACTCTGCTATTTCTCTTTTCATACTGACCCACCAAAACTTGTCCTTCAGGTCTTGGTACATCTTGGTGCTTCCTGGGTGGATTGAGTACTGCCTCTGATGAGCTTCGGTAAGGATCAACTTTTTCAGTTCTTTATCCTCTGGTACGCACATCCTTGTGCCCATCCAGATCGTTCCATGCTTGTCCTCCATGAAGTCGCGAGCTTTTCCAACCCTCATGTTCTTCTTAAGCTCGGCTATGTCAGGATCCGAGGCTTGAGCTATTCGGATTTGGTCTATGAGTGTGGGTTGGGCTTCAAGAGCAACCACAAATCCGGGTTCAACAATTCCTAGATTTAGGCGCTCTAGGTCCCGTTGTAACTGTTCACATCTCCCTTTTGTGTGGATAGAGTTGTCGTAACTCTTCTGGCTCAAAGCATCAGCTACCACGTTAGCTTTGCCAGGATGATAGTGTATACTTAGGTCATAATCCTTGATCAACTCTAACCACCTTCGCTGACGGAGGTTCAAGTCTAGTTGGGTGAAAATGTATTTCAGGCTCTTATGATCCGTATACACTTCACATCGATTGCTGACGAGGAAATGTCGCCATAGTTTCAAAGCATGGACGACTGCCGCTAGTTCCAAGTCATGGATTGGATAGTTAGACTCATGTGGTCTCAACTGGCGGGAAGCATAAGCGACCAATTTTCCTTCTTGCATCAACACACAACCTAACCCTTGGCGAGATGCGTCGCAATAGACTTGGAAATCCTTGGTTTGATCAGGCAAGATCAATACTGGTGCGGACACCAGCTTTCTCTTAAGTTCTTCAAAACTATTGTCGCACTCAGCAGTCCACTTAAACTTTTCATCCTTTTTCAACAACTTGGTCATTGGTTTCACAATTTTAGAGAAATTCTCAATGAACCGACGATAATATCCCGCAAGTCCAAGAAAACTCCTGATTTTGGTGACGGTTTTGGGTGGAGTCCACTTGATTACTGCTTCCACATTGGAAGGATCCACCGCGACTCCTTGGGCATTCACAATATGACCAAGGAATTGCACTTCCTTTAACCAAAAGGCACACTTGCTGAACTTAGCATAGAGCTGATGATCTCTTAACCTTTCGAGTGCCCACCAGAGATGGTGCTCGTGCTCTTCTTCCGTCTTGGAATAGATCAGAATGTCATCGATGAACACTACGATGAACTTGTCCAAGAATTCCATGAACACCTTATTCATCAAGTTCATGAAGAACGCCAGTGCATTGGTAAGTCCGAAAGACATGACCGTGCACTCATACAAACCATATCGAGTGATAAAAGCGGCATTGGGAATGTCTTCCTCTCGAATCCTTAGCTGTTGATAGCCTGATCGTAGGTCTATGTTAGAAAATACCTTTGCTCCCTTCAGTTGATCAAATAGTTCGTCGATCCAAGGTAATAGATCCTTATTCTTAATGGTGACCTCATTGAGTGCGCGATAGTCGACGCACATCCTCTTTGTCTTATCCTTTTTCTCAACAAATATTACTGGAGCACCCCCAAGGTGACGTACTTGGGCGAATGAAACCCTTCTGCAATTGCTCGTCTACTTGCTTCTTCACTTCCGCTAACTCATTGGCCCCCATCCGATAGGGCCTCTTATGGATCAGAGCAGTTCCAGGAATCAGATCAATTCGGAACTCTATGTCTCTTTCAGGTGGCATCATGGTAAGGTCTTCGGGGAAAACATCTGGATACTCGCAAACCACGGGGATTTCCTCTATCTTCTTTGGGTCTTTTCCTTCCCTTTCAAGTTTCTCCTTGACCGAGATCCGATTCAGGCTTGCTACTAACCCTGATGGTTTAGGGGAGTGGAATATCACTTCCTTCCCTTCACTATTGATCAAGGTGATCGTGCGGCTCGTGCAATCGATCAGGCCCTTATAACGGGTCAACTAGTCCATCCCAAGGATGACATCTAGGCCTTTTGATTCCAGAAGGATAAGGTTGGCTAGAAATGGGGACCCTTGGATTTCTATTGCCACCGAAGGGCGTAAATGGGCGGTGTTCAAATGCTTTCCGGGGTTTGAACCCGCATGGGTATCTTAAGTCTTAATACAGACATCCCATGTGTCCCAACGAATGCTTTCGATATAAACGAATGGGTTGCACCCGAATCAAACAAGACTGATGCGGTGAAGGAGTACACATGGAACATACCCAGTATTACTTCTGGTGCGTCTTGGGCTTCCTCTGCCGACTCGTGATACACCCTTGCTTGGACAAATCGAGGTGCACGCTTAGGCTTTGGACACTTGTCTGCAAAATGTCCAGGCTCTCCACAGTTGAAGCAGTTGCCTGGTCTGATTCCAAGGTCCTTCTTTGGCTGTGCTGGCTTAGGCGGTTGTTGCGATGGCGCCGTTGGAGGATGCGAGGCAGGATTCCGTTGTTGTTGCCCGATGCGGCTTCCACTGATTTGGAAATTTCTAGGGTGATAAGGTGGAATTTTTAGTGGAATTTTCAGAGCACTAGAAATAATTTTTAACCAATTAAAATTAAAATCAGAATTAATAAATCCCGGGAAATGTTTTCTCTCTCCTCCCGTACTTTTCCCGCCCATTCGGCCTTGGGCCACCGGCCCAAGCCGTCGGCCCATCCTTCCCACGCGCCGCGCCTCTCTCCCTCTCTCCCTGGCGGACCGGCCGAAGGCCACGGCCCGTTTGCCCCTCGCGCCCGCTAAAATAAGTCCACTTTGCCTTCCCCTTCTCCCCGAGACACTGACAGGTGGGGCCCACCTGTCAGGCCTGTCCCCTGCCTCTAGCCGCGCCGCCGCCATTTGCACCGCCCCTCCCCCGCACGGATCTCGGTCACCCGCCTCTCCTCCACGCCCTTAAGGCCTCGCCCTAACTCCCCCGTCACTCCCGCCGCCCGTAAATCACCCCGACCACCCGTAAATCACTCCCTTAAGGCGTTTTCAAGGAATTCTGTGAAGATTTCGGCATCAAAATCTGCTATGCATCGGTCGCACACCCCAAAAGCAATGGACTGGTTGAGCGCGCCAATGGCATGGTTCTTCAAGGCATCAAGGCCCGAGTGTTTGACCGGCTAAATCCTTATGCCGGCAAATGGGTTCAAGAGCTGCCCTCGATTCTATGGTCTCTACGGACTACGCCCAGTCGGGCCACCGGCCAAACTCCTTTTTTCCTGGTTTACGGGGCAGAAGCCATGTTGCCGAATGAAATGGAGTATAAATCTCTTCGAGTCCGCAGTTTCAACGACGAGCGCTACGATCAAGACCAAGTGGACGACCTGACCCGATTGGAGGAGGCTCGTGAGGCAGCCTTGATCAGTCGGCAAGATATCTTCAAGGACTTAGACGATACCATAGTCGCAATGTTCGGGCGCGAGCCTTCATTGTCGGCGATTTGGTTCTAAGCAAGATTGAGACCACCAAGGACCGTCACAAATTATCTCCAGTATGAGAAGGGCCATATATAATCGCTGAGGTGACTCGGTCAGGAGCATATAGACTAAAGCGCGAAGATGGATCCATGGTGGAGAACTCTTGGAACATCGAACATCTTCGACGATACTATGCTTAAATTGCCTTAAGTTTCATGTTATTCTCGACTACCAACCTCAAGCAAGATGACTTCTTGAGTAGACAGTCGGGGGTTGCACATGTATCAATAAAGTATGGTTTTCTTCGACAACTTGTTTATATTTGGTTTATCATTGTTTAATATTTTGATTCGAGTCCAATAGATAAGGACTGAGAATTTTTTGATGACCTAATCAAGCTTAGGCTTGGTGATAGTCGGACGAAAATTACTTAAGAAATTTGACATAAAGACTCGGATCAAGGCATTAACATAAATAAGCTAAATATTTACAAGTCCACACCAGAAGTTACATACAATGTCGACAGAATAATCAGGACCGAAAGTTGTTAACTACATTAGCAGCTACTTTCTTGGCAGGCTCCTGTGCTTCACTGATCAATTCTAAGGCCTGCTCATCCGAAGTGCTATCAGCGAAGCCCTCCCAACGATTGAGGCAACATCTATCCGAGGATAGAGTGACTTGGCCTGCGCCAGGGCAAAGCTTGCTCCCATGGTGGCTGCCTCTGAGATATTGGATATGTATTGATCTGGAGCCCTCCTGAGCTTGTCGAAGACCTCAACAGCGTCCAATGAACTAGTCCCGAGCCCATGATGGAACAGCGACAAGAGAATCGGTGTCGCCGTGTTAGCAACATCGTCCCTTACGCTTTCGGCCCTTCGGACCCTTTCAACGAAGACATCAAATTGTGCTCGGGTTTTGACCTTATAAGCTGCCAAAGACATATGATTACACAGACACTCAAAGATGAAGCAAAATGAAGAATGCCACCTTAAGAGGATTTACCTTCGAACTCAGACTCCAGCTCTGCTTTGTTGGCGTTAGCTTCTTCCAGCTGGGTCTCGAGCATGTGGACTTCTGATGAGTTCTCTGCAACAAGAAAATTTACTGACGCCAAGATCAAAACAGACTACCAATAAAGGCATAAAGAGACCGAGAGGATTAAACTTACTCTCGACTGAACCCCGAAGGTCAAGGTTTTCCTCCCGGAGCGCGGCTATTTCTTTCCGCAGAGCAGCTTCTCTTGATGCGGCCTCTTCCCGAGTGGTCTTCAACTCCTGCTGAATGTTCTCCAGGGAATTCAGGTGTGGGACCAGCTTCTCGAGTGCATCAGATTTAGCCATCGACCGGCAATATACCCTCTGCACGCGAGTTCAGAGTTAATCGACTAAAAGGAACCATAAGGCTAAAACAGAGAAGAGTGATGCTTACATTTAGCAGCCGGGTTGCTTCATTCAGGCTGTCAACGAGCATGTCTCTTTCTTCATTTTATTTTTGCTTGTTCAAGACAATGCCCTGTTTTAGGCCCTCGGAATCGCACCACTCTATTTTGATCGGAGGGACCCAGGTCTTTGAAGATTGCAGCCTGGGGATCTACTCCACTCTTGCTGATTGATTTAAAGAAGATAAATAAAGACAAAGAAAAGACAGATTAAAGATTAAAGTAAGAAGACCGCTTTAGAGCTTACCAGTTTCGCCGAATCCTCGACTGGTACTTCCCGGTTGCCTTTCTTTTCTTGGTTCACACCCGACTGGTTCTCAGTCGGGATCCCTTGAGTGGCAGCCGGGATCTCTTCTTCAGCCGACTGGTTTCCAGTCGGGGCTTTCTGGCTGGCAGTCGGGGGCTCCTCCGCTCGGACATCTCCACTGGTAGGTGGGGGCTTCTCACTCGGAGCGCTCTCACTCGGGAGAGGGCTCCGGGACTCTTGTTATGCAGGCCTTGACGCTTCAGCCGCTGCAGATGACTTTGGGCCTTCACTCTGCCCAGTAGGGTCTATGTTCTGAGGCCTCCTACAAAGAGAAAGATGGGAGCAATCGGGACAAAGGCAGAAAGGTTTTCAACAAGGACGCGATTTCAGTTATGAGACATAGCTGGTAGATCGGCGAATCTTGGGTGCGGATTTGGGTGATGGCCTCGGAGGGGTCACTTCAGCTTGAGGAGCTGGGATATCATCATCCGAGTCATCAATCATCAGCCTTCTTTTACTCGCCCGCCTGCTAATATCCTCGTCGGCAGCAGCCCTTTTGCCGACTAGATCACTATTGATTTTGACGCCCGCCGGTTTCTTGGCGAGCCGGCGCATCATCGTGATGCACTTTGTATGGCTTTGAGATGATAAAAGCATTTTCCGCAAGGAAGATTTTATATACACCGAGAGGCGCAACATTAAGATTGAAAGACATTAAAGAGGATAAGTCAGCTTACCGGAGGAGGAGGACGGTATAAGCTGAATGGGAGAACAGGCAACAAGAGGCTGCGCTCGACGATGATCCGAAAAGAAAAGATCTTGTATATACGAGTCTTCAGGGTCTCGTAGCTCAGGGAGTCGTGGTCCTCCCGATTGGGATACCTTTCGCCCTCACATTCAAATGCAGGCTTGGATCTTTCCTTAATAGGCGCCAGTCGGTTTTTGATGATGTGCCGAGTGATTTGTTCTCCCCGAAGGCCCTTTTTCTTCATCTCCAGAATACTGGCCAAGAGCTTGTTGGCTTCATCCCAATCTTGGGCTACCAGCACGGTGCTCCTGTTAGGCCTTGGAACCGGAGGAAGGCCGACAAAGTTGGGCAGAATGGGTTCAAGATTTGAGATATAGAACCAGTTCGCATGCCAACCTTTGTTGGAGGATTTCAAGGGAAGAGAGAAATAATCTCTGTGGAGGGATCCTTGTTTGGATGTGGCTTAAGATAGAACATGCGGCGGAAGAGCTGGAAGTGGGGGGGATGCCAAGGAAAGCTTCGCAGACATGGATGAAGAGCGCAATGTGAAGCATGTAGTTGGGGTTCAAATGATAAAGCTGAAGACCGTAATAATCAAGAAGACCCCGAAAGAACTCAGAAGAAGGAAGGCCGAAGCCACAGTAGAAAAAGGAGGTCAAAACGACGATCTCACCGGTGTTCGAAGTGGGGAACTCCTCACCGGCCACCGGACGCCAACCGATGATCTCTTTAGGCGGAAGAACTCCGTTCTTCACCATCTCCCGAAGAGTTGACTCTTTGACATTGTTGACGAGAAATTTCTCTCACGCACGGCCTTGAAGATCCGCTTACCTCCGGTCAGTCCTTCCTTCTGCCGCTGTTCGGTGCGGGGCATGCCGCTTGATTTGACTGTCAATCAACAAGAAAAACAAGGAAGTATGCGTTAAGTGTTAGGTTAGATCCCCACCGGATCGGCTGAGGGAATCCATAGACATATATATATGCTATTCTAAACCATATTTAAGCCAAGTGACTAGAATGGATCGGCTATACCGAGACAGCATCAGCCGCTTAACCCAAATACAGTGAAGAATAACAAATATATGGATCGATAACCTAGCCGATACTGGAAAGCTAACAAGGAATCGGCTAGTACTCCAATGAATCTTATAGAAAGATATCACTCTTGAAACATGCATAGTCCGGAAATCGGCCATCGGCTGTCGATGGTAGGCCGATTCTGGCTAGCAACGTCCGACAAGAATGCGATCTTAACATAAGAGGCAGTCCTAATACAAATCTAATAATGAATATATTAAAAGAAACATATCAGGGCAAATAAGGCCGGCTGAAACCCCGGCACTGTCTCTAAATGATATAAATCCATCCGAACAGATCATCGGCGACTCTAAGAACGACTTAATAGTTCAAACATGATGCAGCATTAAGTATAAAAAGAACAACCCGATCTGTTGCAGCCGATTTATATTTCTCGAGACGGTGGATACCGCATATAAACCAGCCAACCCTTAGATCTAGCCTTATTGGCTGCAAGTTCCTAACAGAACTAGCCAATGGCGGAATAGATCTAAACATTGATCTAATTTATATGCGCTATATGATACATAGCGCAGTACAAACTCATGATTCTAATGTGTCATTACGATGGAAGCACTAGAAATAGTAGATCATACCACTAAGGACAAACATTTACCTAGATCTGGGGATCGAAACGATGCAGCTCGTAGCCAAACAAAGTGCTCATCTGAAGAAAAGGTTGGCGATGCGCCGAAAGATTGATTGTGATTGAACTGAATTGAATTCTTTACAGGGGGTCTCGGGTCCTATTTATACCCAAGATACAATTATCTGTACAAACCTTGGACTCTATCTAAACTATTATTTAAAACACAATATTATCCCAAGCGGGACCCACGTCGTGTTACGACTAACAGCTTAAACAAACCCCTAAATTACAAATACAATTGCCGTTACAGGACTCTATCCATAAGTGGCAATATCGTTTAACGCGCAATTAACAACCGAATCTTCTATTTATCTTCCATCTGCTACATCAGAAACGATTTCATCTCTTCCGGACCCGGAATCGGCTATCGGCTGCCTCTGTCCGATTCATCCTTAGCCGATTGGCCTCACAACCGATCACTCCTTAGCCGATGCGACCCCTGTCTCCAGCCGATCCGACTCTGCTTTGTCTTTGCAGACTTAGAATTACCAAATTTCAGTGTTAACAGACATCTGAAGTCGCCCATTGCTCGAAGGGGATTTCCATCTCTCCCGCCATGGATGCTGTTTGGGGGAAGCAGATTTGGCTTGGGAAATGGGGATTTGAGAAGGGGATCTTGGGAGCTGGATCCGGAGGCTAGCTTGTGGTGAAATGCGAGCTCCTAGATCGATGAATTCAGGCGCGCGCGAGCTTAGGGTTTTCCGCTGAGAGCTGGTGAACAGTACTGCGAAAAGAGGAAATTTTTGGGAAGACGAAGTGGCGGGGATGACCTCGAGGCTTCGTATAAAGACTTGAGGGTTTTGCTAAGTCATCTCGCGATTGGGCCGAGCCCATGAGAGACTTGCGGCCCAACTAAGGTGTGGTTGACGCGTGTCCTTAGGGACTTAAGTGGATGGACTTAAGCAGATTTGCCCTCGCAATATGCGCGTGTCACATAGCCCAATACCTTTAAAATCCTTTCATGTCGCGGTTTGCGCAACTTCATGAGAGGTTGGCACGATGCAATTTGAAAGGTGACAAACAGTTAAGTTTTTCATGGCTATCCTGATGACAGGGACTATTTGGTTTTTAAGAATTTGATTAAATGATTATATCAATGCTATTTTTCCACCTTGGTGAAGATCTTTTTAGATTAAGACTGATATTATGGCAGGAGCTATTTAATATTTTGGTCGTATTTTTCAGATGACTGAAAAATTTGTTTACCCATGAGGATTGATTAAATTATTTGTTTCGAGATGGCTCGGGCAAGTTAACTCGGATAAACATGAGTGATTGAGCTATTTTTTCTGAGATGACTGGGCGAATTCACTCGGATAAGCATGAGCTTGCCGAGTGATGAGATTTTTTATGATTGTTTTAGCTTGAGCTAAGCATTTATATATGAGAATGATTTTTTATAGTTCTTGACTATATGCTTAGTCTGTTTTTGACTAACCACATAGTCGGGGGCTACACCTAATTAGGTGCATCAGGAGATACACCTAGATTTTTTTTGAGAATTTTTGGGATGCTTTCCAGCCCTTCATAGTCTTTTTATCAGATGATAAAGCACTCGGGAGATTCAGGCAGAGATGATGGAACCACTCGGCACTAGAAGCACTCGGTCAAAGAGTGGTTTGGCTGTGTGTTATCTTGGTTCGAGGCAAAGTTATCTCGTCGACTGCGAAGGACTCGGGGGCTACTGTGGAGATTATGGCAATCGGATACCCACATGGCAAGCTTGTCCAACTGGTAATAGGGATAGGTTACGCCTAATGATTGTGTAAACCGGTTATGACTTGGGTCTTACGTTGTCGATCAGATAAGGCAATGGCTCATAGTCATAACTTGGTAAGATATAGGAAAACGACTTAGAGTATGATAAGGTTTCCGACTTGTAAGCCCGCCCCCCAAGACTATATAAGGGGGGTAAGGGGCGTCCCTTGAGGGATATGAGCTTTAGGAGCAAGATATGAGATTTGAGCATCAGATTTATGCAATACACAAGATCGTGAGATCAATAAACACTCGGCAGATCGAATCCCCGAAACAGGAGTAGGGTATTACCTCATGAGAGGGCCTGAACCTGTCTAAATCCTTGTTTTCCACTTAACCCATCGAGCTTGGCGATCTTGACTGCACCCCCAAATTTCTATTGCCGAAACCAAGTTTCGACAATATCCTAACTTAAAGATACAATTGCCGTTGTAGGACCTTATCCGTAGATGGCAATATCTTTAACACACTTCTAGAAATCAAATCCAATAATTTATCTTTAAGCTTTCCTTTCGGGATTGGCACCACCTCCGTCTCCAATCAGAATCGACTATCGGCTATCCTGGTCCGACTCGGACTCAGCCGACTGGCTCCGTCGCCGATTCGGACTTAGCCGATGCGGCCTCTATTTCTGTAGATTGCGCGTTTCCTCCAATTCCGCTCCAATCTCTACTTCAAACACGTTTCAAACTCAGGGGTTTGGTTACCAAATTTGGTCGTTAACAGTTGTGGGCGCTGTGGTTTTGATAGTAGTGCCCATGGCATTTAAGTACTGGTTCACGGGAAACCTCGGAAGAATGACCGTACAAACCACAAGCCAGAATGGGTAACGGTGGGTCCTATAGTGTAGCCTTTCCTAGCCGACGAACCCTGGTAAGGGTGAGCATGATGGAGTTGCAGTCGGTCGGGGGCTTACCGATTGTTGGGCTGCCGGGTTCACCGTGGCACTCGGGGGGATGCCCACGGCCCAGGAACGGGAGTGGGGGCGAAACCTTGGTGTGGCTCGCTTGGTTAGCGAGGGGTTATACGAGAGGCCCTATCACAGTCCCTTTCCGGGGTACCATGGCGGTATTCCAGCGCACGAGAGACCGTGTTGTGGGGCTATGTCTTGTGGGTACAAATGTACACCTCTGGTCAGAGTAAAAATTATTCGAATAGTCGTGCCCGCGGTTATGGGCGATCAACCGATTTCACCATGATTAGTCTCACACTGCTAAAACCTGATTTAATGGACCATGACTAGTATAGTTGGATGGTTTGGGCCTGTCGCAACGTGGGCATAACGTTGGGCACTGTTGGATTTAATATGAATTAATTATTTAATTTGCCACTTTTCTTTTTCATGTTCAAATCTCCTTTTGTTTGCAAAAACCCTAGCTGTTTGTGCTAAAGGCAAACCCAAGCAAAATCCTTGTCTTCCCCTTGCATTCATACCCTCTCTATTCCGGTATGGCTTGCTGAGTACATGGAAGTACTAATCCTTGCCTCATCACCAGAACTTGAGCAAGAAGCTGAAGAAGAAGAAGAAGTTGAGTAGGCTTTGTCCTACACTCTGGAAGATGCATGTGAAATAGTTGAAGCCACGCTGCAAGTGTCAAGTTTAGGCTTAGACCCTTTTCTTTTTCCACTGCTCTTTTGTAATCTTTTTGTAATGTTTCTAAGATGTGAAACTGTAATATCAACCATTGTCGTATGTGTACCCTGGCTGGTCCTGGACATGGATTTTAATACACATATAGCTTCGGAAATTCTGGTTTGAATTTCTGGGCGTGACAAGTTGGTATCAGAGCCAATTCCAGACCATAGGAAAAGCCAAATGGAAAAACCCTAGGAGCCCTCTCGAATTTTTTTCATATGCATAAGTCCTTGCATTTGGAGTTGTTTCGGGAAAATGGGTATCTGTTTCCTCCGGTTTGGGGAGGATCTTGAGCGTTTCTCAAAATAGGAAATTTCGAAAACCAGGTCAGTCTAAGTAATAGGACTTTGAAACTAAATTTGAAAAAAAACCACTTGCAATCTTATTCGACCGTCAGTCGAGATTTTTTTCAAAAGGGAACAAAGTCCTAAGTCAAGATAAGAGGGAATGGCCGCTGAGTTTATACTTATTATAACTAAGCATCTATTTTAAGCATTACCTCATCATCTAGGGGATGTCATTAGAAGCTTTACTTAGCCTCATGAAAATGTTTCATAAAGCCCTTCTTTACTCGTTTACTTCACTTGAGTCCTTTACCGTTTATCTAACTTGGTTTTGAGCATGCATTGATCCCCTACCTTGTCTTCTCTAGATGGCAGGCCGTCCCGTCACCCACCACGGTCAGGGTCTGGAGGGTTTCGTTGCTGAGCTGGCAAGGATGACCTTGGCAGTGGGCTATCCTGGTGCACCCGAGTACACCGTTGTCTCACCTTTCATAGTTGCCCCATCAGGTCCGTTTGGAACTGCACGGTTTCGTCGGCACCTGTTAACAACAGAATTTGGTAAGCCCCGGAACCCGAATCGGCTAAGGTGTCCATCGGCTGATACCGAATCGGATAAGGCAAGCCGATGTAGCCGATTCCGATATGACAACATTGGAGACACCGTCGGATCAAGATGATGTGCTTCATGAGGATTGCCATATAAGGGTAGAGTCCTAAAAAGCAATTGTATCTATTAATTAGGAACAGTTTGTTAGTTTTCTATTTTATCTTTAGGAAAGTGTGTTAGTATCCGGTAAGGATTCGGTTTGTTTTCTTTTATCTTTAGGAAAGTTTGGATTTTGTAATCTGTTAGGATCTCTGTTTCTCTGTTAACCCACGGGTATAAATATGTAAGCCTGGGGGGTGAGCAGGAATCTGAGAGTGATCCAGAAGAATATGCTCCAAAGTATGATGAAGAAAATGTGAGTGATGGAAACGAGATTCGACCTGATGGCTGTGACAATAATTGCTTCATTTCTCGTCGAGCTCTCAATGTGAATGTTGTGAAAGAAGAAAGTGAGCAGCGTCACAACCTTTTTCATACCCGAGGCATGATCAAGGATAAGCTATGCAAAATAATTGTTGATAATGGTAGCTGCAACAATATTGCAAGTCAAGAGTTGGTGGACAAATTAGGATTGAAACCACGACGACATCCTGAACCATACAAGATGCAATGGCTCAATGATTGTGGTGCATTGCGAGTGAGCAACATTGTGACCGTTCCTTTCTCTATTGGAAGGTACAATGATCAAGTGGAGTGTGATGTGGTGCCAACGCAAGCTTGTCAGCTATTGTTGGGAAAACCTTGGTTGTATGATCGTGATGCTCAGGTTCGTGGTCGATCCAACAAGGTTGTTCTTATGTACAAAGAAGAGCAAATCACCTTGCTTCCTTTGACTCCGGGAGAAATCTTGAAGGATGATCTCAAAAGAAAACAGCGAGAGAGTGAGAAACACTTATATGAGGCCCACCAACATAGTGAAAAAGAGAGTCCAGAGCCAAAGAAAACTCCATAGCCAAAAAGAACCGAGACAAAGGGAAAAGAAGGATTAGTCATGATGGCTAGGAAGGGGGATTTAAACGAATTGAGAGATCCCAATACCATGTTCTTTGTACTCCTATACAGGGACAACTTTCTATCTACTAACGACTTACCCTTTATTTTGCAAAGTGTTGTTTTGGATGTGCTGTAGGAATTTGAAGATGTGTTTTCGGAGGAAGTACCACCAGGGCTGCCACCAACGAGAGGAATCAAGGATCAAATTGACCTTGTTTCTGGTGCTCCACTTCCTAATCGTGCTCCTTACCACACCAACCCGGAGGAAACAAAGGAGATTCAACGCCAAGTTCAAGAGCTCATCAATAAACGTTATGTGAAGGAAAGTCTCTCTCCATGTGTTGTTCCTGTTCTTTTAGTTCCAAAGAAAGATGGTTCATGGAGAATATGTGTGGATTGTCACACTATTAACAACATCACCATCAGATATAGACATCCCATAATGAGACTTGATGACATGCTTGATAAACTTAGTGGTGCTATCATTTTTACTAAAATTGACCTAAGAAGTGGCTACCAACAAATTCAAATGAGAGAAGGAGATGAGTGGAAGATAGCCTTCAAAACAAAGTTTGGATTATATGAATCGTTGGTAATGCCTTTTAGATTAACAAATGCACCTAGTACGTTCATGAGATTGATGAATTATGTGCTTAGAGCCTTCATTGGAAAGTTTGTTGTGGTGTACTTTGATGATATTTTAATTTACAGCACATCTCTCAATGAACATTTGATCATCTAAAAAGTGTGTTTACTGTTTTGAGGGAAAAATGTTTGTATGCTAACCTTGACAAGTGCACATTTTGCATCAACAAGGTAGTCTTTCTTGGCTTTGTTGTTTTAGGTCAAGGTGTGGAAGTAGATGAGGAGAAAATCAAGGCCATTCGGGAATGGAAGCCTCCACAAAATATGAGCCAAGTGCACAGTTTTATTGGCCTTGCTGGTTTTTATCGTAGGTTTGTGAAATATTTCAGCACCATTGCTGCACCAATGAATGAGTTGACGAAGAAGGGCACACCTTTCCATTGGGGTGAAGCGCAAGAGAAAGCATTTCAAGAGCTGAATATGAAGTTGACAACAACCCCATTCCTTGCACTTCCAGATTTTGGTAAGACATTTGAAATTGAATGTGATGTAAGTGGTGTAGGGATTGGTGGCGTGCTCATGGAGAAAGGAAGACTTAGTGCATACTTTAGTGAAAAGCTAAGTGGTCCTATTCTAAATTACCCTATTTATGATAAAGAACTATATGCTCTAGTGAGGAGTTTAGAGACTTGGCAGCACTATCTTTTACCTAATGAATTTGTAATCCATTCGGACCATGAATTTCTATAACATGTAAAAGGTCAACTAAAACTGAATAAAAGACATGCAAAGTAGAGTGAATTCATTAAATCTTTTTCTTACGTTGTCAAGTACAAGAAAGGGATGGATAATGTTGTTGCCGATGCTTTGTCTAGACGCTATGCTTTGCTATCACAACTTGATTCAAAAGTTCTTGGACTCTAAAGTATTGAAGATTTGTATGCAGTTGATCCATACTTTGCAGAACCATTTTCTAAATTTAATGATGGCAAGGGCTGGGGAAAATACCATTTGCATGATGGATTCCTATTTCGAGCTAACAAACTTTGTATACCAGATTGTTCTACACGTCTCATGCTTTTGCAGGAAGCTCATGCCGATGGACTTATGGGTCACTTTGGTGCCAAAAAGACGAAGCAAGTCCTGGCCTATCACTTCTATTGGCCTAAAATGAGGAGAGACGTGGAAAGACATGTTCTACATTGTGCAACTTGCCATAAAGCTAAGTTCCACTTGCACCCTCATGGTTTATACACTCCCTTGTCTATTCCTAGAGTCCCATGGGAAGAAATTTCAATGGATTTTGTTCTTGGTTTACCTCGAACTAAGAAGGGAAGGGATTCAATCTTTGTTGTAGTTGATCGATTCAGTAAAATGGCTCATTTTATTCCCTGCCATAAGAGCGATGATGCTTCATATATTGCTGAACTATTTTTCAGGAAAATTGTACGGCTACATGGCGTGCCACGGACTATTGTTTCAGATCATGATGCTAAATTTTTGAGCTACTTTTGAAAGACCTTGTGGGGAAAGCTTGGGACTAGGCTGTTGTTCTCCACAACATGTCATCCACAAACTGATAGACAAACTGAAGTAGTGAATCGTACCCTATCAACACTGCTATGAGCTGTTCTAAAAAAGAACTTGAAGTTATGGGAAGAGAGCTTACCACATATGGAATTTGCTTACAACAGGGCGGTACACTCAACCACAAACTTTTGTCCATTTGAAATTGTATATGGCTTCAAACCTCTTGCTCTCATCGATCTATTGCATTTGCATATGCAGGAAAGTACCAACTTTGATGCAAGCAAACGTACTGAACTTATCAAGAAGCTCCATGATCAAGAAGGATCCAACATAAAGAAGATGACAAGGCTTTATGAAAAACGTGCCAACAAGGGGCACAAGAAAATGTTGTTTGAACCGGGAGACTTGGTTTGGGTTCATTTGTGCAAGGATCGCTTCCCTAAGCAGCGCAAGTGCAAGTTGCAGCCACGAGCGGATGGTCCATTCAAAATGCTTAAGAAGATCAACGACAATGCATATGTGATTGATCTTCCAAGCACCTATGGTGTAAGTGCAACCTTCAACGTCACAGATCTCTCTCCATTTTCTGGGATAGAAGAGTCGAGGACGAATCCTTTCCAAGAGGGGGAGGATGATGACAACATTCCAGCGCATGGTCCAGTAGCTGATCCGATCGACATGCATGACGGACCGATCACGCGCAGTCGTGCAAAGAAGCTACAAGAGCAGGTGAATTCATTCCTTGCTATCTTTGATATATATGTTAATGAGAATTGTTTGCTACCTAATTCTTGTGCTTTGACCTTGCTCAGGTTCACACGTGAAGTTATGGATCATCAAGACCTGGTCGGAGAACGCCAAGACCCCGAACATCGGGTTCGGACATTGGGTTCGGATAGCAGATTGTGAACATCACTGTGGACAAAATATAAAGAATTAGTTGATGTGTGACCTATGGATGGAAAGCTTATCGAGTCTAGCTTCACACCCAACCAACAGATCATGATTTGGACTCTTCAATCAAAAGTTATCATGAATTTACTACAAACTACGTAGAAGCTAGAGAGACGCGCGAGTTCCCAAAATTACCTCATGAATGCTCCACCAGTTGGCCTTCCACCTCCCCAACATGTAGATTTTAGTTCATACTCAACTAGGAGGGTTATTCCTAGTATAAATATCCCCTCTAAAAATCCCAAACATGCACTTTTGATCATTTGATAAACCGATATGGTATATTGCAGCCGAGCTACTTGAGTTTCTACTCACCTTATTCTTGCTAGTTCATCGTGAGCTTGTGAGAAAGATCTCTCTGAGGTCCCCTAATTCATTCTCTATGGTTTCCAGTACGGCTGCACCGTTTTGTGTGGATTAGTCCTGGCTTGTGGTTCTACGGTCGTTTGGAGATCGAGTCGAAGTCTTTGTGGTTTCGGTGCATCTCTCCCCGTCGCTTGGTTGCATCCAACCTTGGCAGGTATAATGCTAGTTACCCCGCTGTTTTCAACAAGTTATTTTGTTCGTGATCCTACTTTCGTAAAGATCGGGCCACCCTGAGATCGATCCCTCACCAAGCAGCAAGAGGATTGTTGCCAAGCTCGCGCTCGCTGGACCAAGCCACATGGTCTCACAAGTGCAACACAACCTGATGCGCAAGCTAGGGTTGGTGCCTGAGGAGGGCTCTGTCTTAGCCGAGGCTTTCACGGACTACAACGCCCTTTTCACCAAGCCTCTCTTGCAGGGCCACGTCATTGCACCATCTTCGTTCTTCTCTAGCTCCCTGCCCCTCCTTGCGCAGGTTGTTGAGGTGTTGTCTGCGAGCGGCTGATCTCCTCTCCCCCTCTCTCTCCCTCCTGGGTGGTTCCTCTCTATGGGATCATGCAATGAGAATGTTTTGGTGCCGAACGTGCGGGGTCTGAACTCGTGCGTTCGACGGGATGCTGTCCGTGATGTAGTCCGTGATAAGCGTGTCTCTCTACTCATTCTACAGGAAACCAAAATGGATGTAATGTCGCCTCGAATAAATCTGGAAATGCTAGGCCTGGACTTTGACTACTTTTTGCCTGCATTTGGTCGTAGTGGGGGTGTGTTGCTTGCTTGGCGAACCACCGTCTGGTCTGTATCGGATGTTCACCTCGTCGATTCCTCTCTCACAGTGTTGGTTCGGCACCACTCTGATGGTACCCCCTGGTGGCTCTCCATGGTCTATGGACCATAGAAGGTGGAGAAACTTTGGTTTATTGATGAGCTCTGGTAGTTGCGCCCTTCTCGCATATGACCGTGGGCTGTTGCGGAGATTTCAACCTAATTCTCGAGGCCCAAGACAAGAATAACCCGAATCTCAGTCAACGCATGATAGGCCACTTCCGTCGTCTGGTTGATAGTTGGAACTTCAGGAACTGCCACTCCACAGTCATTGCTTTACTTGGAGCAACGAGCATGATTCTCCTACACTTGTCAAACTCGATCACATCTTTTTTTCGTGGATTAGGAGGAGCTCTTCCGTTCTTGTCTCCTCCAAGTGGCCTCCTCTATTGCCTCTGAGAACTGTGCTCTTCTTCTTTACTTGTGCGTCTCCTCGCAATGTGGCCTATGTTCGACAGCTTCCTCCACGTCGTGCAAGACGCGTGGCAGCCTCCGGCCGATCTCCCCCTCGGGTCGCACTTGCCTGGTGTTTCTCTAACATGGCTAAGCGCTTGCAAAGTTGGAGCGATCGACATGTTGGCAGTGTTCGCCTCCAGTTGCAGATGGCGAAAGAGCTCATCTTCCGGCTCGAGGTTGTTGCAGGAGTCTCGTCCTCTCTCTCTCTCC
The DNA here is from genome assembly GCA_019925245.2 of Oryza australiensis. Taxonomy (NCBI): domain Eukaryota; kingdom Viridiplantae; phylum Streptophyta; class Magnoliopsida; order Poales; family Poaceae; genus Oryza; species Oryza australiensis. Next base: position 7,320,787 of record JAIFGZ020000116.1, on the reverse strand, counting down.
CTTGGAGTGTTGGTTGCGGCATGATCTTAAGCTGGAGTGCCTCGGGCTGGCTTCGCTTGAGCATACCATTGCACGCCAGCATTCGCACCTGGTCGGGCTCAAAGAGGGTGACGCGAACACCAAATTCTTCCATTTGCATGCTAGGGCTTGTCGACGAATGAACTGCATCACGCGCCTTCGTGATGGACACTGACCGGCCGTCTCTCATGATGAGGACCAAGAGCTTGCCTTCTCTCACTTTAGCGAAGTCATGGGGACGAGCATTGTAACACCCTGAGGTGTTTTCCCCTTTTAAAAAATCAAAATAAAATCGTAAAAGAAAATTGTTGGAATTAACTGGAGAGAACAAATAATTTTAAAAAACCAAATGCTGAATGGAAATGGCATGGTAGGATTTTTCCTAAATTCTACATGTCAAAATACACTAACAGGATTTTTAGTGGAATTTTCAGAGCACAAGAAATAGTTTTTAACCTATTAAAACCAAAATTGGAATTTATAAATCCCGGGTTTTTCTTTTCTCTCTCCTCCCGTACGTTTCCCGCCCTTTTCGGCCGTGGGCCGCCGGCCCGAGCCGACGGCCCATCCTCTCCCGCGCGCACCCAGCCGACCGGGTCGTTCCCCCCAGCCGACGCGCGCCCCTCCTCTCCCTATCTCTCGCGGGCCGGCCGAAGGCCACGGCCCGCCAAACCCTCGCGCCTGCGAATAAGTCCAGTTTGCCTCCCCTCTACCCCGAGACGCCGACAGGTTGGGCCCACCTGTCAGCCTCGTCCCCTACCTCCGGCTGTCCCGCCGCCATTGGCGCCGCCTCTGCCCCGCGCGGATCTTGGCCACCCGTCTCTCCCACGCGCCCTAAAGGCACCGCCTTAATTTCCCTGTCTCTCCCGCCGCCTTCAATCGCCCTGGCCGCCACTCCCGTGCCTCTTAATGGCCGGATTTAACCGCCGGCCATTATTTCCCCAAAATTGCGCTGGCGAGCAATTGCGCCTTATCCGGTCACCGCCGACCTCCCCATCCCCTATTTAAGCACCCTCGCCCTCCCCGAGCTCCCCACACCTCCACTCAAGCCTCCCTCTCTCTCTGTCGTTCCCGCACCGTGCGCCCCTGCTTCGACTTCGTCGCCGAGGTTCGGCCGTGTTTTCCCGCTGCTCCGAGGCGTCCCGAGCTCCGCCGACTCCTTCCTCCTCGTCGCCGGTGCCAGCGCCGTTTCGGCCACCCCTTCCCGAGTGCCTGCTGTCTCCCTCGCCGTCGTCGCTGTCGTCTTCCTCAACTCCGGTCGCACCACGGTGAGCGTCCCTTCCTTTCCCCTCCGGCCGAACGAACGCCGCCACCCCGAGTGCGCACGGCTCCGCCTACGCGTGAGCCGCGGCCTTCCGCCGCCCCCGCCGCCTCACGAATGGCGCCGGTCAGTCTCCGACCGCCATGCGTCATCGCCGGCCGATCGCGTCGGCCGTGCCCCTCTCCCAGTCGTTCGATCTGCCTCGCAGATCGGGGCCGTCCATCCCCGCTGGCCCGCGTGGCACACCGCGTGGCCGCCGCGTCAGCTCCACGTGTGCGCCACGTGGTGCACCGCTCTCTCTCGGCCCGTCGACCCAGTCCACCGTGGACCGGTGCTCCCGCGGCCGATGATGCCATCGCTGACGTCAGCCCTAGCGCTGACGTAATTCCGGGATTTATTGCGCAATAAATTATTAAGGATTTTCCTGTTTTAGTAAAAACACAGATAATCTTCTAAAAATCATATCTTTTCAATACGACCTCCGTTTTGGCCCATTCAAATTTCATTAAATTCATAAAAATGCCAAGAATCCATTAAAATGGTTTTGTTTCCTTTTTTAGTAGCTTTTTAGCCTGTTTTGTTGAAGTGCTTGTTTGCCGTGTAGATCCCGGTAGTCCCTCCGTCTCGGTTTACTTTGAAGTCGTCGCGGAAGTCCCCCAAGCCGAAGAGCAAGGCAAGTCATACCATATTATATATCATATTGCTCCACATTTTGCTAAAATACATGTTTTACTCTATGAAATTGCATGTATTTTATATTGTCATTTCATGGGAAATAATACACCTTATGCTTAGTTTATGCCTTAGGTTTGACACCCCAAACCCTTTGATAAAACTTGGGAAAATAATGTGATTAGATTCAGGACTAGGTTATGCTTAGCCTGGCTTAGTTTCACTAGCTCACTAAAATGTGTCATTTTCTCACTTAATGTATCTCTCCTGGACTTCTGTTCGGAGGATTAATAATTAGTTTTAGGTGAACCGGACTAATAACTAAAATATAGCAAATGGTGGGCTGTGGGCGCCATGGTTTTGGTTAGCTGCGCCCATGGCAATTAAGGACCGGTTCACGGGACCCCTCGGGAGAATGACCGTGCAAACCACAAGCCGAAATGGGTAAGGTAGGTCCCGTAGTGTAGCCTCTCCTAGCTGACGAACCCATCGGCAAGGGTGAGCGGGATGGAGTTTCAGTCGGCCCCGGTATAAGGGTTGCTGGGCTGCCGGATTCACCGAGGCACTCAGGGGGGCTGCCCACTCCCAGGGTCCAGGAGTGGGGGCGAAACCTTGGTGGGGTTCGCTTGGTTAGAGGGGGGGTTATACGAAAGGTCCTATCACAGTTCCCTTTCCGGGGTACCGCGGTGGTATTCCGGCGCACGTGAAACCGTGTTGTGGGGCTGTGTCTTGTGGGTACAGTTGTACACCTCTGATCAGAGTAAACCTATTCGAATAGTCGTGCCCACGGTTATGGGGCGATCGACCGAGCTCTCCGTGATTAGTCCCACACTTTTACACCCTAAGTTTTGGAACATGACTAGTATAGGCGGATGGTTTGGACCTGTCCCAACATGGGAATAACGTTGGACAGTGTTGGTTTTAAAATGCTTTATTTACAAGAATTACTATTGTTTTGACTGTGTTCGAAATTTGTATTGTTTGGAAAAACCCCTGCCGTTTGCGCAAAAGCAAACCTTAGTCAGACCCTTGTCTCTCCTGCATTCATTCTTCTCCTCTTCCGGCGTGACTTGTTGAGTACGTGGGAGTACTCATCCTTGCTTCTTCACCAGAACCTGAGCCAGAGGTTGAAGACGAAGACGAAGTGGAGTAGGCTTTGTCCTACACTCTGGAAGCTGCCTGTGGAGTGGCCGAAGCCCGTGGCCAGCATCAAGCTTAGGCTTAGGCCCATTTTCTTTTTTTGTTGCTCTTTTGAAATCTTTTTGTATTGTTTCTAAGACGTGGAATTGTAATATCAACAATTGTCGTATGTGTACCCTGGCTGGTCCTGGATAGGGATTTTAATACACATATAGCTTCGGAAATTCGGGTCTGAATTTCTGGGCGTGACAAGTTGGTATCAGAGCCAATTTTCAGACCATAGGAAAAGCCAAACGGAAAAACCCTAGGAGCCCTCTGAATCTTTTCATATGTATAAGCCCTGGCTTTTGAAAATGGTTTCGGGAAAATGGGTCTTGGGAAAAATTTTAAGTTTCTCTCAAAGCATTTTGAAAACTCGGTCAAGTCTAAGTGATAGGATTCTAGAGTTAAAATTTGGAAAAATCATTTGCATCTCTTGTTCAGCCACCAAGTTGGGATTTTCTAAGGGATCAAAGTCCTAAGTCAAGATAGGAGGGAATGGTCGCCAATTTTATATTATAACTAAGCATCTATTTTTCAGCATCATCTAGGGGATGTCCTTAGGAGGTTTTAATTAGCCTCATAAAAATGTTTCTCAAAAACCCTCTTTTTCCGTTTACTTTACTTGAGTCCTTTATCGTTTGTCTAACTTGGGTTTGAGCATGCATTGATCCCCTACCTTGTCTTCTCTAGATGGCAGGCCGTCCAGTCATCCACAACGGTCAGGGTCTGAAGGGTTTCGTCGCGGAGCTGGCAAGAATGGCCTTGACAGTAGGCTATCCGGATGCACCTGAGTACACTGTCGTCTCACCGTTCGGCAGTGAGTTGCCTCACCAAGTCCGCATGGAGGTGCACGGGTTCGTCGGCACCAATATCCCAAACATGGTGGTCACGGCGTCAGGAGGAACAGATGAGCATGCCTGCCAAGAGGCGGCTTATCTAATGCTGGCTCGGATGAGGGAAATGCATGACTACCATCTCCGCCACTCTGCCTACCGGTACCATCCTCGGCGTGGAACTTTGTCAGCAATCAACACCTTCCAATCTGCTGAAGGGGAGAACGACACCACCTTCTCCCACATGAGGGCTAGATAGGATGCATGTAGATCTCCACCTAGCGGCAAAGGCTCTAAATGACCAGAAGATCTTAAGGATCAAGAGTTTGAAGGATGAGCTGGATCGTCTCAAGAGAGAGATCGCCAGTCTGAAGGGACTTCCACCTCCCAACATCCTTCGGATAAGGATCACGCAATGGAAGAACACCAAGGCTCCGGTGTGGATGCAGCTGGCGCCCAGGGTTCCACCTCCTGCACCACCGCCTTCCCCAGTCCCCGTCCCAGTACCAGATCCTATGCTTGCGCTGGTCCCTGCCCCAGACGGAGGAGGAGGATGGATCTCGGTGTCCAGTAGCAGCAGCAGCTCCAAGAGCCCCAGACAGAAAGACGAGTTAGCCAGCTCTCGAAGCCGCTCGAAGGAAAAGGAAGACGGGAACTCCCTTGGAAGTGGTTTCGACTCCTCTGACCGTGGAAGCCGTTCCGACCTTTAGAGCGTCGCCACCCTTAGTTTACTGTTTTCCTAGTTTCTCTGTTTGTTTAGTTGCTCTGTGTTAGGAGTGATGTGTGTGGGTAGTGGTCAACCTGTATCAAGTGTGGATATCGGTTGTCCAATTAAGGATGTTGGGTGTGTTTTAAGTGTTTTAAGTCAAGAACATATCAAAACAAGTAATAAAGATCAACTTCTCTGTTCAATTTGTTTTACTCCTTCTCCCCGCCTTGTTTGTCCCGCTTCTTCAGATGGTGAACACTAGGAATGGCAGCAACAGCACTGAGTCAGCTGAGAACAACACCCGTGCTAATGCCAACAACCCACCTCCTCCCCCTGAGAACATCACTTTGGCACAAGTCCTAGCCAACCAGACCCAGATGATGGCTGCAATGATGCAGCAAATACAATAGCAGCATCAGCAGATGCAGTTGCAAATGATGCAACAGTTTCAACAGCAGAACCAGCATCAGCACGACCATTTCGCACCACCACCTCTCCCACAGAACAAACTGTCAGAATTTGTTCGAGTCCGACCCCCTACTTTCTCCAGCACCACCAACCAAATGGAGGCTAATGACCGGATCATAGCCATAGAAAAGAAGTTGGACCTTCTCCAGTGCACAGACCAGGAGAGGGTGTCTTTCGCCACCCACCAACTCCAAGGTCCCGCCTCAGCCTGGTGGGACAATTTCTTGGTCACCCGTCGGGCGGACGCACCCGCAGTTACTTGGGCCGAGTTTTGCCACCAATTCCGAAAGGCCCACATCCCCGGAGGGATAGTAGCCCAGAAAAAGAGGGAGTTCAGATCCTTGGAGCAAGGCACACGAACCGTCACCGAGTATCTGCACGAGTTTAATCGCTTAGCTCGATATGCTCTCGAGGACGTGCGTACTGACGTCGAGCGTCAAGAAAAGTTCTTGGCCGGGTTGGACGATGAGTTAACAGACAAACTCATCTCCGATGAATACCCTGACTTCGAGAAGTTGGTCGACAAAGCCATCCGTCAAGAAGACCAACGCAATAAAATGCTCAGAAAACGGAAGGCTACCCAGTTTAGGCCACAACCTCAGCAAGGGAATCCCCAGCGGCCGCGTTTCACTCCGGGTGGTCAGAATGGACCTACCACTATGATCGTTCGTCAGCATCGCCCGTACCATCCCGGGAATTTCCAACCCAGCGGAAGCCGTCCCGGACAGCCGCAGCGGAATCCGGCCCCACGTCCGCCAACAGCGCAGCTGCCACCGCAGTCCAAGCCAATGCCACCAAAGAAGGACTCGGGATTCAAACCGGGTAACTGTTTCAACTGTGGAGAACCTGGACATTTCACAGACAAGTGTCCAAGACCAAAACGCGCGCCCAGGTTTATCCAAGCAAGAGTGAATCATGCTTCAGCAGAGGAGGCACAGGACGCACCGGATGTCATACTGGGTATGTTCCCTGTGAACTCCTTTAATGCATCAGTCCTGTTTGATTCGGGTGCAACCCATTCTTTCATATCAAAAGCATTTGTGGGAAAACATGGGTTGTCGGTGTTAAAACTTAAGATACCCATGCGGGTCCAAACACCCGGGAACCATTTGAACACCGCCCACTTTTGCCCTTTTGGTGGCAATAAAAATCCAAGGATTCCCCTTTCTAGCCAATCTTATCCTTCTAGAATCAAAAGGCCTGGATGTCATCCTTGGGATGGACTGGTTAACCCGTCATAAAGGTCTGATCGATTGCGCAAGCCGCACGATCTCTTAAACCAATGACGAGGGGAAGAAAGTAATTTACCGCTCCCCTAAACCACTGAGGATAGTGGCAAGTCTGAATCGGATCTCGGCTAAGGAGAAGCCCGAAGAGAAAGGAAAGGATCAGGCGAAGTTAGAAGATATTCCTGTGGTGTGTGAGTACCCGGAAGTCTTCCCGGAAGACCTAACCACAATGCCACCTGAAAGAGAAATAGAGTTTCGGATTGACCTAGTCCCTGGCACTGCTCCGACCCACAAGAGACCCTATAGAATGGGAACCAATGAGTTGGCAGAGGTCAAGAAGCAAGTAGATGAACAATTGCAGAAGGGTTATATCCGCCCGAGCACATCACCCTGGGGTGTGCCAGTCATTTTTGTGGAGAAAAAGGATAAGATCAAAAGGATGTGCGTCGACTATCGCGCACTCAACGAGGTCACTATTAAGAATAAATACCCTCTCCCTAGGGTTGACGACCTGTTCGATCAATTAAAGGGAGCAAAGGTGTTCTCAAAGATAGACCTGCGATCAGGCTATCATTAGCTAAGAATCCGAGAAGAAGATATTCCCAAGACTGCCTTCTTCACTCGGTATGGTCTGTACGAGTGCACGGTCATGTCCTTCGGACTTACAAATGCCCCAGCCTTTTTCATGAATTTGATGAACAAAGTGTTCTGGAATTCCTAGACAAGTTCGTCGTGGTGTTCATCGACGACATCTTGATCTATTCGTAGTCGGAAGAGGAACATGAGCACCATCTCCGGTTGGTACTTGCAAAGTTAAGAAACCACCAGCTCTATGCTAAGTTTAGCAAATGTGCTTTCTGGTTGTAGGAAGTGCAATTCCTCGGCCATATCATGAATGCCCAAGGAGTCATAGTGGACCCTTCCAATGTGGAGGCAGTAACCAAATGGACTCCACCTAAAACTGTCACCCAAGTCAGAAGTTTTCTAGGACTTGCGGATTATTAATGTCGGTTCATCGAAAACTTCTCAAGGATTGCCAAGCCTTTGATGTAGTTGTTAAAGAAGGATGAAAAGTTTATATGGACTGTCGAGCGCAATCAGAGTTTTGAAACACTCAAGAGAAAACTGGTGTCCACACCCGTATTGATCTTGCCAGATCAAACCAAGGATTTCCAAGTCTATTGCGACACATCTCACCAAGGTTAGGCTGTGTGTTGATGCAAGATGGAAAAGTGGTCGCGTATACTTCCCACCAATTGAAACCTCATGAGTCTAATTACCCAACACATGATTTGGAACTAGCAGCAGTAGTTCATGCTCTGTAAGTATGGCGGCATTACCTCGTCGGTAATCGCTGTGAAATATATACGGATCATAAGAGCCTGAAATACATTTTCACCCAACCGGATTTGAACCTCCGTCAGCGACGATGGTTGGAGTTGATCAAGGATTATGATCTCAGTATACACTACCATCCCGGCAAAGCCAACGTGGTAGCTGATGCGCTGAGCCGAAAGAGTTATTGCAACTCTATTCACATAGAAGGGAGATGTGAACAGTTACTACAAGATCTAGAGCGCCTAAACCTGGAAATCGTTGAACTCGGATTTGTGGCCGCTCTTGAGGCCCAACCCACACTCTTAGATCAAATTCGCATAGCTCAAGCCTCGGATCCAGACATAGCTGAGCTTAAGAAGAATATGAGAGTAGGAAAAGCTCGTGACTTCACGGAAGACGAACATGGGACCATATGGATGGGCAACAGGATATGTGTGCCAGAAGACAAGGAAGTGAGAAAGTTAATCCTTACTGAAGCACATCAGAGTCAGTACTCTATCCATCCGGGAAGTACCAAAATGTACCAGGATCTCAAGGAGAAGTTCTGGTGGATTAGCTTGAAAAGAGAAATAGCAGAGTTCGTGGCACTATGCGACGTATGCCAGCGAGTAAAGGCAGAACACCAGAGGCCTGCTGGATTATTACAGCCACTTCAAATTCCAGAATGGAAGTGGGAGGAAATCGGGATGGATTTCATCACCGGTTTACCCCGGACATCATCAGGACACGATCCTATCTGGGTTATAATCAACCGCCTCACTAAAGTGGCTCATTTTATCGCAGTGCTTACCACCTACATGGGCAGAAGGTTAGCAGAATTGTACCTTGCAAGGATTGTGTGTCTTCATGGTGTACCTAAGAAGATAGTTATGCAGACAACCGCCGCAGAGAGCTAGTTTTTAAAGTCGGAGACTATGTATATCTTCGTGTCACCCCACTTTGGGGAGTGCACCGATTCCAAACCAAAGGCAAGTTGGCACCACGCTATGTGGGACCACATCGGATTCAAGAGCGACGAGGTGAAGTGGCATACCAACTCGAACTGCCATCCACCATGGCGGGAATCCACGATGTTTTCCATGTCTCCCAACTCAAGAAGTGTCTGAGAGTTCCTGAAGAACAAGCCAGTCCAGATCAGATTGAAATCCATGAAGATCTGACTTATGTGGAGAAACCAGCACGGATACTCGAAACCAGTGAACGAAGGACCCGGAACAAGGTCATCAGGTTCTGCCGAGTTCAATGGACTCACCACTCCGAAGAAGAAGCAACCTGGGAGAGGGAAGATGAGCTAAAGGCCGCTCATCCCTATCTGTATGCCAGTACCTCCGAATCTCGGGGTCGAGATTCCGTTTAAGGGGGATAGGTTTGTAACACCCTGAGGTGTTTTCCCCTTTTAAAAATCCAAAATAAAATCGTAAAAGAAAATTGTTGGAATTAACTAGAGAGAACAAATAATTTTAAAAAACCAAATGCTGAATGGAAATGGCATGGTAGGATTTTTCCTAAATTCTACATGTCAAAATACACTAACAGGATTTTTAGTGGAATTTTCATAGCACAAGAAATAAATGTTAACCAATTAAAATCAAAATCAGAATTAATAAATCCCGGGTTTTTCTTTTCTCTCTCTCTCCCATACGTTTCCCGCCCTTTTCGGCCGTGGGCCACGCCCGAGCCGATGGCCCATCCTCTCCCACGCGTGCCCACCCGATCGGCCCAGCCGACCGGGCCGTTCCCTCAGCCGACGCGCGCCCCTCCTCTCCCTCTCTCTCGCGGGTCGGCCGAAGGCCATGGCCCGCCAAACCCTCGCGCCTGCGAATAAGTCCAGCTTGCCTCCCTCTGCCCGAGACGCCGACAGGTGGGGCCCACCGTCGCCCCGTCCCCCTACCTCCGGCTGCCCCACCACCATTGGCGCCGCCTCGCCCCGCGCGATCTCGGCCGCCCGTCTCTCCCACGCGCCCTAAAGGCACCGCCTTAATTTCCTCGTCTCTCCCGCCGCCTTCAATCGCCCGTCGCCGCTCTCCGCGCCTCTTAATGGCCGGATTTAACCGTCGGCCATTATTTCCCAAAATTGCGCCAACGAGCAATTGCGCCTTATCCGTCGCCGCCGACCTCCCCATCCCCTATTTAAGCACCCCTCGCCCTCCCAAGCTCCCCACACCTCCACTCAAGCCTTCCTCTCTCTCCGTCATTTCCGCACCGTGCGTCCCTACTTCGGACTTCGTCGCCAAGGTTCGGCCGTGTTTTCCCGCTGCTCCGAGGCGTCCCGAGCTCCGCCAACTCCTTCCTCCTCGTCGCCGGTGCAAGCGCCGTTTCGGCCACCCTTTCCCGAGTGCTTCGTTGTCTCCTCGCCGCCGCCGCTGTCGTCTCCCTCAACTCCGGTCGCACCATGGTGAGCGTCCCTCCCTTTCCCCACCCCCTCGGCCGAACGTGCACCGCCACCCGAGTACGCACGGCTCCGCCTACGCGTGAGCCGCGGCCTTCCGCCGCCCCCGCCGCCGCCCGAATGGCGCCGGTCGGTCTCCGGCTGCCGTGCGTCATCGCCGTCCGATCGCGCCGCCCGTGCCCCTCTCCCGGCCGTCCGATCTACCTCGGCAGATCGGGGCCGTCCGTCCGGCCCGCCCGCGTGGCCGCCGCGTCGGCTCACGTGTGCACCACGTGGTGCCGCTCTCTCTCGGCTTTGTGGACCCGGTCCACCGTGGACCGGTGCTCCCGCGGCCGATGACGCCATCGCTGACGTCAGCCCTAGCGCTAACGTAATTCCAGGATTTATTGCGCAATAAATTATTAAGGATTTTCCTGTTTTAGTAAAAACACGATAATCTTCTAAAAATCATATCTTTTCAATCCGACCTTCGTTTTGGCCCATTCAAATTTAATTAAATTCATAAAAATGCCAAGAATCCATTAAAAATAGTTTTGTTTCATGTTTTAGTAGCTTTTTAGCCTGTTTTGTTGAAGTGCTTGTTTGCCGTGTAGATCCCGGTAGTCCCTCCGTCCCGGTTTACTTTGAAGTCGTCGCGGAAGTCCCCCAAACCGAAGAGCAAGGCAAGTCATACCATATTATATATCATATTTCTCCACATTTTGCTAAAACACCTGTTTTACTCTATGAAATTGCATGTATTTTATATTGTCATTTCATGGGAAATAATACACTTTATGCTTAGTTTATGCCTTAGGTTTGACACCCCAAACCCTTTGATAAAACTTGGGAAAATAATGTGATTAGATTCAGGACTAGGTTATGCTTAGCCTGGCTTAGTTTCACTAGCTCACTAAAATGTGTCATTTTCTCACTTAATGTATCTCTCCTGGACTTCTGTTCGGAGGATTAATAATTAGTTTTAGGTGAACCGGACTAATAACTAAAATATGGAAAATGGTGGGCTGTGGGCGTCATGGTTTTGGTTAGCGGCGCCCATGGCAATTAAGGACCGGTTCACGGGACCCCTCGGGAGAATGACCGTGCAAACCACAAGCCGAAATGGGTAAGGTAGGTCCCGTAGTGTAGCCTCTCCTAGCTGACGAACCCATCGGCAAGGGTGAGCGGGATGGAGTTTCAGTCGGCCCCGGTATAAGGGTTGCTGGGCTGCCGGATTCACCGAGGCACTCAGGGGGGCTGCCCACTCCCAGGGTCCGAGAGTGGGGGCGAAACCTTGGTGGGGTTTGCTTGGTTAGAGGGGCGTTATACGAACGGTCCTATCACAGTTCCCTTTTCGGGGTACCGCGGTGGTATTCCAGCGCACGGGAAACCGTGTTGTGGGGCCGTGTCCCTTGGGTATAGTTGTACACCTCTGATCCGAGTAAACCTATTCGAATCGTCGTGCCCACGGTTATGGGGCGATCGACCGAGCTCTCCGTGATTAGTCCCACACTTTTACACCCTAAGTTTTGGAACATGACTAGTATAGGCGGATGGTTTGGACCTGTCCCAACGTGGAAATAACGTTGGACAGTGTTGGTTTTAAAATGCTTTATTTACAAGAATTACTGTTGTTTTGACTGTGTTCGAAATTTGTATTGTTTGGAAAAACCCCTGTTGTTTGCGCAAAAGCAAACCTTAGCCAGACCCTTGTCTCCCCTGCATTCATTCTTCTCCTCTTCCGGCGTGACTTGTTGAGTACGTGGGAGTACTCATCCTTGCTTCTTCACCAGAACCTGAGCCAGAGGTTGAAGACGAAGACGAAGTGGAGTAGGCTTTGTCCTACACTCTGGAAGCTGCCTGTGGAGTGGCCGAAGCCCGTGGCCAGCGTCAAGCTTAGGCTTAGGCCCTTTTTCTTTTTCCACTGCTCCTTTGTAATCTTTTTGTATTGTTTCTAAGACGTGAAACTGTAATATCAACAATTGTCGTATGTGTACCCTGGCTGGTCCTGGACAGGGATTTTAATACACATATAGCTTCGGAAATTCGGGTCTGAATTTCTGGGCGTGACAAGCATCCAACGAGATCTTTGTCTCTATTTCCACTCCTTTAGCCTCCGCCCAGCATAGCATGGTTGCCTAGATAGCTTCTTATATGAGGACAAAGCGTGGATGGTGATCAAACTGGTACCATCAGATAAGGCGCATGCCCTGATGGTTTCACGGGTTGCTTCTACAAATCTTGTTGGCCGATGATCAAGGCGAAAATCCTGGCTGCTCTCAATACCCTCTTTCTGGCAAACGGCCATGGTTTCGCCTCCCCCCCAATGATGCCCTCGTCTCCCTCTTCCCGAAGAAGGATGAGGCCATGGAAGTCAAGGACTTTCGCCCGATAAGCCTCATTCACAGTTTTGGCAAGCTTTCTCTAAGATTCTGGCTTCCCGTCTCTCGCCTCATCTCGATGAGCCGTTGTGGTCAATTAAAGTGCTTTTGTTAAAGGTTGTTTTCTCCATGACAACTTTCGCTATGTTCAGCTTGCAGCCAGGGTACTTCATGCCAGACGCACGCCTCGTCTACTCCTCATAGTAGACATCGCGAAGGCCTTTGACACGGTCAGTTGGTCGTTCCTGCTCAAAGTGCTTGCCCACCTTGGGTTCAGCCGTCGCTAGCATGATTGAATTGTCCTAGTCCTCTGTCGCTCCTCCTCCTGAGTGCTAGTCAATGGGGTATCGGGCACCCCCTTGCCCCACCAAAGGGGGCTCCAACAGGGTGATCCCCTTTTCCCCCATGCTCTTCCTCCTCGTCATGGATCCACAAGGCCTCTGACTTAGGCGGGTTTCTTCTCCTCAATGACTGTGCTTTACGACATCGTGCTTCTCTCTATGTCGATGATCTTGTCCTATTTCTCTCCCCCGTCCAGTAGGATCTTGAGTTCATTCAGGACGTCCTCTTTATCTTCGGTTTGGCCTCCGGGTTGCGCACCAAATTTGCCAAATGCTTGATTACTCTGATTCATTGTTCAGCCAAGGACCTGGAGCTGGCGCAGAGCTCCTTCTCTCGCTCTATCTCTAAATTTCCCTGTACCTACCTTGGCATTCCGCTGTCGGTCCACAAACTTCCAAAAGCAGCCCTACAGCCTCTTGTTGACAATGTCTTCCACTGACTTCCTCCTTGAAAGGGTTAGCTCACCACCTTGGTTGGTCACTCTGTGCTGGTACAGTCTGTGCTCTCTTCTATTCCGATACATATGTCTTTGGCGATCGGGCTACCGGGCTGGGTCATCAAGGCCACAGACAAGAAATGCCACAGCACCTTCCTGTGGACGGGTTCAGACTCGGTATAGGAGGGAAGGTGCCTTGTGTCTTGGACGAATGTTTGCCACCCCAGATCTATTGGCGGGTTAGGCATCGCTGACCTGAAGATTGCAGGCTTTGCTCTACACCTTCATTGGCTCTAGCTACAATGCTCAGGCCACCTTTACTTGGCTGACATGAAGGCCCTCCTCGAGCAAAGCATCTCCGACATATTTGCAGCATCCACCTTCTTCGTGCCTGGTGACAGCAATGCGATCCTTTTATGGATAGACCAATGGATTGGGGGTCGCTCGGTGGCTTCCTTGGTGCTGGACCTTATCCTTGTTGTGTCGCCGTGTCTTCGGGCCTTGTGTACGGTCGCATCTGCCCTCACTGAAAACTCTTAGGTGAGGGACATCCATGGCGCTCTCAAAGTCCCTATCATCGCCCAATTCCTGGTGGTTTGGGATGTGGTGCTTCTTGTCCAGCTCTCTCTAGACACAGGGAACCGTCTTGTCTAGCGTTGGACAAGTGACCAACATTACTCCACTCGATCGGCCTATCAGGCTTTCTTCCTTGGCCAACAATCCTTTGCTTGCGACCGATCTACTTTGGTAGGCTAAAGGCCCTGCTAAATGCAAGCTTTTCCTCTGGTTGGCGTTTCATCAGTGTTGCTGGATGACAATTCTTCTGCAAAAGAGTGGGATAGACACCCACTCGGCTTGTCCTTTTTGTGCACAAGAACGTGAAATGGCGAACCACATCCTCCTCGACTGTGTGTTATCTCACTAGGTCTAGCACCATGTTCTCTCTCCCCTTGGCTGGCATGGCCTCATTCCTTCCTGTTGAGACTCACTTCAAGTTTGGTGCCCGACCTCTAGGGCATGCCTGCCTGTATGTCACCCCCCAAAATTCTCCTATCTAGCCTTGAAATTATTTAATAAATTGCGCGAATAAATTGTCGAGAAATAACCTAGAGTGAAACCCCAATAAATAAATCCATTTAATAAGTCAAAATGGCTTCGTGGGATTTTTCATAAATTCCCTACGTCAAAATACACCAACACGATTTTTGGTGGAATTTTCGGAGCAGAGAAAATAATTTAAAAAAATTAAAATAGGATTATTGGAATTAAATTAAATCTAGAAATCCTTTTTCTTTTTTTCTTATTCCTCCTTTTCCGGTCGTGGGCCAAATTTTGGCCCGTCCTATTTGGCCCACGTGCCCGCGTGCTCATGGCCCTTCTTCCTCGGTCATGCACGTGCCCGTGGCCATGGACGTGCCCGTGCCCATGGCCGCGTCCGAGCCGAGCGCAAAGTCCTTCGCTCCTCCCTCTCTCTCTCTCTCTCTCTCTCTCTCTCGGGACACCAATAGGTGGGCCTCACCTATCGGGGTCGTCCCCTACCTCCGATGGAGAGGGCGGGCTGACATCAGCCCACGCCGCCACCTCCCCTCGCCTCTTCCGCGCCCACGCCACAACACCCGGAGATCTCGTGCCCCCTCTTCCCCACTCCCCCGTGCAAGTAGTGCCACGAGACGGTCGGGATTCGAGATCCTGCACTGTCCGCCTCACTCTCTTCCATTCCACGTCGTCGCCATTTCACAACCAAGCCCCGGATGGCTATAAAATGCACCCTCGACCTCCACTCCATCTTTTCCCCAAGTCGCCAGCCACTCTCGTGCCCCCCGGTCTCTCCAGCATCGCAAGAACCCTAGCGCCACTGATCTACCTTCGCGCCGGGCGCCGGTAGCCACGGAACTATTTGTCCCCTAGCCTCTCTGTCGCCACCATCAGCTCCGCGAGGACGCAAGGGACCTTGGCCACTACCTGAGCGCTGCTCTCCATCACCCGAACGCCTTCTCCTCATGCGCCAGTGAGCCCTTTGTCTTTTTCTCTCTTTGGCCGACGTTTCTCGCCGCCGTGCGCCCTCTCCTTCTCTCATTTCCTCTTTCTCATCTTCACCGGGCAACGCAGGACCTCAGCCGCCCTTCAATTTGCTGTGTCGTCGCTGTTTTTGCCAATCCCGCTGTCCTCTCCCTCAGCGCCGACCATCTTTGCCGTAGTGAGCCGCCTCCTCCTTTTCTCCCCCTCTTCCCCTCCCAGCCGCCATGTCTTCCAAGCGCATCGCCGCTTCACCCGAGTGCGTCACCTCTCCCACATCGTTCCTGCGCACCACCGGTGACCATAGGGTCCCGCGCGCCGCCGCTACCCGCCGGCCGGCGGAGCCATCGCCACCCCTCTCGCGCCATCGGATCCACCATCGGATGAATCCGGGCTGTCCACGCGTCGCCCCGATGCCGTACCACGTTGGAGCCGCGTCAGCGCCACCCCACCCGCATGTCCGTCGTGTGGCTACCACGTCACCGCCACGTGTACGCCATGTGGTGCGCTCACCCCTTCAGCCCATGGACTTGGTCCACCATGCGCCATCCTCTCACGTGTCACTGTTAAGTAGGACCCACCTACCGGCTTCGGTCGTTCCCCTTGCTGACATCAGCCTAGGGCTGATTGCACAATAAATCGATTATTTTTCTTTTTATAGTAAAAATTCAATAAAACTTCTAAAATTCATAGAAAATTTATCCAAACTTTGTTTGAGTTCATTCAAGTTGTAGGAAACTCACAAAAATGCCTAGAATCCATTAAAATTGTTTGGACGTCTGTCTCGGTAGACTTATAACCTGTTTGCTCGTGTGTTTTGTTTGTCGCCTAGATTCCGCCAGTTTCGACGCTCCTGTTTATTTTGAAGTAGTCGCAGAAGTCCCCTCATAGCAAGAGCAAGGCAAGTCATGCAGTTCATATTGATCATATTGTACCTATTTGTAAAGTATCTCACTTTCCTATTAAATTTCATTATTTTATAATATCTCGTGGGATGGGACCTATAGCACTCAGCCTATTTTGATTTCCCTATGCCATTGAGAACTTGGGATCAATATGATGTTCGGTCAGGAAATGCCTAGGCATGCCTGGATCAACTAGTTCACTATGGGAACTAGTGGTGACTAATGGTGGGCTGTGGGTGTATGGTTTTGATAGACGCACCCATGGTATTTAAGGACCGATTCACGGGAAACCTTGAAAGAATTATCATGCGTTCCACAAGTCAGCGTGGGCTACGACTAGGCTTGTAGTGTATCTTTACCCTGTCCGACGTACCCATGCAAAGGTGAGCGTGATGGAGTTTGGATGGGTCAGACAAGGCTTCTGCGGCTTCCAGATTCACCTAGGCACAAGGGGGACTGCCTACCTTGGATTTAAAGTTAGGGGCAAAATCTGAAGTGTGGTATCGCTTGGTTAGGGAGGATTACGCGAAGGGTCCTGTCACAGTTCCCTTTCCGGTATGCTGTGGCGGCATGTCGGTGCACGGAAATGTGTCGTGGGGCTGTGTCTTATGGGTACAAATGTATGCCTTTGATTAGAGTAGAACTATTCGAATAGCCATGCCCGCGGTTATGGGTGATCGACCAGATTCACCGTGATTAGTCCCATCTTTAATAATTTGACTCAATGGAACTGGCATAGACTAGGTGGATGGGCTCGACCTGTCTCAACGTGGTATAGCGCTAGGCGGTGATGCTTAATACTGCTTAATTAAATTTAACAGTTTTATTGCTTTCAACTACTGTCTTTAAAATGCATGCTTTATACAAATAACCCTTAGCCTTCCTTTGGAAATACTTGCATCATACCTCCTTTTGGTATGACTTGCTGAGTACAGTGGGTAGTACTCAGTCTTGCTCCCTTTTCCCCACCTCAGAGCTAGATTATGGATCAGCTGATGGATACGCGGAGGAGTAGGCTTGTCTGTACCGTCGAGGATGCCCATGGAGTAGAGTCGCCATGCTGCGAGCGCCAAGATATAGATTAGCTCGTCTTATTGTTTTCGTTGCATTATGTAAGACTTTTATGATGTTTTATAAGACGTGGATCTATGTATCAATTTATCGCTTGTGTACCCTGGCTGGTCCTAGACAAGGATGTAATACACATTCAGCCTGGGAAATTCCGAGCAGGAATTTCTGGGCGTGACACTGTACATCTTCGCAAGGGCTTCGACTCTCTAGTCCTCCTGGTCTTGTGGCAGCTGTGGAAGGAGTGAAACTCCAATGTTTTTGATTACTCTCTCTCGTCGGTTATGGTGGTCCTGGAATCCATTATTCAGGAAGACCGGCTATGGTTAGCTACTGAGCCACGGTTTTTGGGGGTCTTTTGGAAGTTTAGTGGGGTTCTCCCACCATCCTCCCTTAGTATAGGAGCAACGTTTTAGCTTTCCTTAACAGTCTTTTTTTATTCTCCTTTGTCCCCCGAGAATGGCCTTCTGGCCAGTTGCGTTGTGTAGCTAAAACTCTGCTTTCTTCTAATATATTGACGTGTAATCCTTTTACGCGTTCGCAAAAAAAACTAGAAGGGCACCTTTATTGTGTTGTCATCATGCATATTATGGTAGACTAATGGTTGCTATTGGTATTTCTTACGTTTACAGATAAATCCACAAGCGTATGGATATACCGTTGTAGCATTTCACCCTGGAGTATTTTGGAGTATCGTATTTATTTTATCCCAAAGGAAGACAGCGGTCAAGAAGAGAATATTAAGTTACTATGAATATTCATATGTTATAGTTGAATTGCCAAAGTCTAAGGAGGGGTAAGATATATGGATAATTTGATAGTGTGACACACATAGAAAAGTCCTAACAAATAGTAAACTAACGCTAAGTGGAGATTATAGTGTTAGAGCTAGGTTCCTAATGTACTTCTAGTATAGTTGTATAGGTTATACAAACAATAATGTTCATGGTTAGTTACCCAGTTCTATGCTCCCAGGACCACGGGGGTATTGCCTCCAGTGGCCCGACCTGCCACCAAAGGCGATTTCTCACCGTCCGTCCTACGCCATATCCGAACATGGAGGATTACAAAGGACGGACAGGGTTGTCACCACCTTCCGCCTACCTCTACAACATGTGGGATATAACCATAACGAATGTCTATGGAACAATCTAAGCACCGCACTTACATTGCCACAGATACTACCCTTGCCTCCCAAGACGTCAATTACTAAGGCAAGGGCACACTTACATCCTAAATGAACATTGGACCGTGACCGTGGCAATAGAGTTATTCATCTAACCATGTTATAATTATCATATAAACTATAGATGGGACATATATCTAAGCAAGTAAAACATGAACCATACTCAAGTATACGAGAAGATAAATATATTATATTGATCAAAGTTATACAAAGGAAGAAAGATACAAAAGACATACCCGACTTCCCGAAGACGACTTGGAACCGAGTAAAAGCTCTAAACTAACCCCTAACTCCACTAGCCTAGAGATTAAGTATGAAATGTAGAAACTACTTCTTGTGGTGTGTGTTGGATGAAGTGAAGTCCCCTCCTTATATAGCCTTCATATGGTGGTTTAGAGTCGGTTTCTAACAGCCATACTTGCATAACCGCCATTGTGGATGGCTGAGGAGATGCCACGTGGTCGGTGGAGAAGAGGGGAGCCAGGATGGGTTCGGCCAAACCAGGGTTCGGCCGAACCTTGGCCACCGTCTCTCTCCACCGTCTTTCATCAGTGACTTCCATGTGGGCCCCTAAGGCGGTTGAGGATAGTTTGGTCACACTTTAAGTCGGTTTAAGCTAACTTGTGGGCCCCTCAATCCATAGGATGCTGACGTGGAGATCGTTGATTGGTCGGAGTTGTGTTTCGTCGCCACAAAAGCGTGTTTTCACTTCATTTATTCATATATGTTTCTGCATTTAAATAATCTCCAAAGACATGTGAAACTTTATTAATTCTAAACCTATATGTGTGTAAGAATAGCTAATTCCCTTTTAGTCTCAAGGTCTGTGACGGTTAGAATTGATACTTAACGACTGTCAACAGGTGCAGAACTCAATGAAGTTAGTCATGTACTAATGTTTTGAGTTTTATTCTCTTGGCATTGCCTGATATTGTTTCGTTTATTTATCATGTGAATGATTTGTTACAATCCATCTATCAAATTGACGGTTAGCTATTGGATTTAGATTTAACCGCCTATGCATACCACACGCCCTATTGCATATAGAAACAACCCCATATATTACTCATAACCCTAATCCCCTCTTCTTCCAGCATTTGCCTCGCTTCTCAACAGAGTCACCCTAGTCCACCACCGCCAAAATGACACCTTGCAAGTATCAATCAAAATGCGTCCACTACCACCTATATATCATCCTCTCCTCTACCCTTCATGTTGATAGCCTATCCAATAAATTGTCATCGTGCTCATCTTTATCTTCAACGAGTCATCTCTGCCCAACTTATATACATGCCTCTCTTACCTCCAAAATGCAGATCTCTATTGGCCTTTTTCTTCTTACTTCTATTGCCAAACGTCTTCTTTGGTAGTCATAACGGTGTCACCCATTGAATTAATGCTAAGTTAGTCGTCATTGTGTCCTCCCCCCTTAATAACATGCTGCTATCATGAGCCCTCTAGCTAATGCCTCTCTCACGGAATTGATCATTACATGTTACAGATTTTCTCGACAACTGACCCTGGTAGATTCTGATGACAGACTATATGTAAATAAAAGTCATCCACAACAAATAGTGAGATTGATATATAAGTTGTTTATACCGACACATCAAGATCTTTTATATCTATGCGGTGGACTTGTTGTGTAGTGAAGGCGAGTCTTCACACAATTGTGATCTAAGATCTAATAAGGCACATGAGAAACAAATTATATATGTGTAATACTAATTACTGTGCAATGCCATCCATCACTTCCTTTTTAAGTCCCATATGTACATGGGGCACATGAGTACTTTTTATCTTTTTCAAGGCAAACATTGGGCAAGAACCCACATGAAATTGATCTTACGAATGATCGATCCATAAGCATATGAGGCAGCCGATCTGGCATTTAGTTGATGTATGAGATAACATGTTTACTGGTTCTTGTAAGTACGAACCAGCTGAACTTCCCTTGACCTATATGGCTAGATATAATCTAGTTTGTATTTTAAAATAAAGCTGTGAGAATACTACCAGTGTACTTATTGCTGAAAATACAATTATATTTTGAGTTATTTATAGTGTAATATGTACTACTCGTTGTATGAAAATATTTTGAGTATCTTCTGGTATCTGTAATGCAAACGTGTAAAAGGATTGCACGTCAGATATATTAGAGGCAAAAGAGTTTTGAAACAAAGACGTCATCCGCCAGACGGGCGGACGGCAAGATGGAAAGGGGAGAGAACAAACGCAGAACGCAGGAAACTAAAACTAGAGGGGACTCCAAGAAAGGACGGGAAGGTCCAACTCCTGCCCCAGCCTACTCACCCAAGAAAACTCCAAAAGAAGCAACCCTCGCTAGGGACCATAGCTGGCCCTCAGTCCGGATAGTAGCAGCAACCACCGGGACTGAGGAAAGGACAGACTCAAAAACCCTAGCGTTGCGCTCCTTCCACAACACCCAAGAGACTAAGAGGACCAGGGAGTCAAAACAAGCACGGAGATGAGCCGGCAACCTAGACCTGCAAGCCGACCACCAATCCTGAAGGCAGGAGCCAAGCGACGGAGAAAGGCTAGCTCAACCAAAAGGAGAAAGCACCCGTAACCAGACTTGACGGGCAAAGACACAGTCAAGGAGGATGTGGTTCGCCGACTCAAGCTCCTGCGTACAAAAGGGACATACGAGTGACTGTCGATACCACGCGTGAGCAGGAGAGCCGCTGTCTAGCAGCGTTGCTGAAGAGCAAACCAGAGGATTACACTATCTTCTGGTATCTCAGGTATTAAAAAGTAGCACCAAAAATTACACTATTTTTTTCATATATATGAATTTAGTGTCGTTGTATTAACCAATTAACTTTGCTACCAAGTCACGTGCATCATAAGTAGAAGTCAGTAGAGTTCTATGAATGAAGATTTCTGAAGGTTTTTGGTAAAAATGTTTGCTCTAGAGAGTTCCACTCCTCTACTGCACCTTCTTAACTCCTCTTTACATTTACATTTCAGTCCCTCCTATATTTTGTATAGCACACACACACCAACACTCCCCCTCAAAATGGCAGCATATATCTGTCATGCTCATCTTGTCACAAGAAGACATACACTCTTTAACGCTCAACCCTTTCGTTAGACAGTCAGCGATTTGTTCCTCGGAAGTCACAAATTCTAGATTCAGAGTTCCATCATCAATTCTTTCTCTAACGAAGAAGCGATCAATCTCCACAAGCTTGGTCCGGTCATGTTGGACTGGATTGTTTGCAATATTGATAGCTGATTTGTTGTCACACCAAAGCTTCATAGGACCATTATCTGAAATTTCAACTCAGTTAGGAGATTTCTTACCCACAACAACTCACTTAGACTTTGAGACATGGCCCTATATTCTGCTTCTGCCGTAGAGCGAGATACCACTGGTTGTTTCTTACTTTTCCAAGCTACCAAATTTCTGCCAACAAATACACAATAGCCTGATGTGGACCTTCGATCATCAGGACGGCTTGCCTAGTCTGCATCACAATATCCTTCCACACTCAGATGTCCATTTTTCTTAAACAGTAATCCTTTGCCTGGATTTTTCCTCAAATATCTCAGTATTCTGTAAACTGCATTCATGTGATCACTTCTTGGATCATGCATATACTGGCTCACCACACTCACAACATAAGATATATCAAGTCTTGTGTGGCATAAGTAGATGAGTCGCCCCACAAGTCTTGATATCTCTCTCTATCCACAGGATCTCCAGATTCAGCCCCAAATTTGTGATTTTGTTCTATTGGTATAGAAGCAGGGCAACACTCAAGCATACCTATTTCACTTAGTAGATCCAATACATACTTACGCTGTGAGAGAATAATCCCTCTAGGAGATCTTGCTATCTCAATACCTAGAAAGTATCTGAGCTGTCCCAAATCCTTAATTTCAAACTCCCTCCTTAAATTCTCCTTCAATCGGATCACCTCCGAGGTGTCATCTCCAGTGATAATGATGTCATCAATATAAACTGCCAAAATAGTGATGTGTCCCTTAGAATGTAGATGAAACAAGGTATGATCTCCATTGCACTGCTTGTATCCCATAGCGTGCATTGCACATCTAAACCTATCAAACCATGCTCTTGGTGATTGCTTCAACCCATATAGAGATTTCTTCAGTCTTAGAACCTTTCCTTAGTTTCAGCAGTAGCAAATCTAGGTGGGATCTCCATATAAACTTCCTCCTTGAGATCACCATGTAGGAATGCATTCTTAACATCCAGTTGATATAAAGGCCAATCAAGGTTAGCAGCACAAGAGATTAAGATCCTCACTGTGCTCATCTTTGCAACCGGTGCAAACGTTTCATCATAATCAATCCCATATGTCTGACTGTATCCTTTTGCCACCAACCTCGCCTTATATCTTTCCACCTTTCCTTCAGGATTTTGTTTCACAGTATACACTCATTTACAATCAACCACCTTCTTTCTAGGAGGAGAAGATACAGGCTCCCATGTGTCGTTCTTCTCAAGTGCTGTCAACTCTTCAACCATTGCCTCTTTCCACCTTGGGTCTTGTTTTGCTTCTCTCCAGTTTTTTGGAATTTGAACCGCTTGCAAAGTTGTCATAAATGTCCGATGCTCAAATGGTAAGGACCTATACAACACATAATTACTCACCTCATTGCTATGTTCACCTTCACAATCATCCTCAAAACCATATCTCACTGGAGGTTTACCTGCGGTACTTCTTTCTTCTCTTCGTAAAGCAATAGGTAAGTCATTTGAATAATCTATTGTCTCTCTCCCTGACTCAGATAACTGTCCATTCTAATCATCACCTAAGTGAGCCTGATCTCCTTGGCCATTTTCGGCTCCATCAATAATGGTGATGGGTTGTATGGGATTTTCTCTCCTTCTCCTTGTATATACTTGTAGGTTTCTCTCTGGAGAAGTTTCTTGTACTATCCTTTCCTGTACAGTATCATTCACCATTACTGAGTTTGGAACTAAACCATCCACAACCCGCTTCTCATTCAGTTGAGGTTCACCTCTAGGTTCCTCCTCATCATCATATCCTAATGTGACTTGAGAATCTAGATCCTCAAATAGAAGGCTCAAATCTGTCTTTTCACCATAGAAGGGGACTGATTTTCTAAATGTCGCATCCATACTCATGAACATACGACGTTCTGATGGACTCCAACACTTGTATCCTTTCTGTCTAGATGAGTACCCCACAAAAATACATTTGATAGCCTGAGAATCCAGTTTTCCAACCACTGGTCTATGATCTCTAACAAAACATGTGCATCCAAAAACCTTGGGTGGGACTAAAATTCATTTTTCCCAAATAACATCTCACAAGGAGATTTCATATCAAGTATTCTTGATGGCATACGATTTATCAAATGAATTGCAGTCAAAACTGACTCACTCCAAAGAAACTTAGGCACATTCATTGTATACATAAGTGAGCGGGTTACCTCCAGAAGATGTCTATTCTTTATCTCAGCCACTCCATTTTGTGGTGGGGTATCTGGGCATGAAGTCTGGTGTAAAATTCCTTCTCCTGAAAGAAAACCTTGAAACTCCTTATTCACATATTTAGTTTCATTATCACTCCGGATAATTTGAATAGAAATGTCAAACTGATTCTTCACATAAGCATAGAAAGCCTTAAAGCATTCAAATACCTCATTTTTGTGCTTCATAAAATATACCCATGTCATACGAGAATAATAGTCAATAAAGGTAACAAAATACTTTGTACCACTTATAGCAGTGAGTGGGGAAGTCCACACATCTGAGTGAATTAATATAAAGGGTGACAAGCTTCTCAAACCCCTGGTCACATATGAGCTTCTAGTGTGCTGTCTATACTCACAAGCATCACACATTAAATTACTTTTGTTCACCTTAGACATTTTATTAGGAAACATTTTGCCCATAATATTAAAAGATATATGTCCTAGACGACAATGCAACAACATCACCTTAGCTTCATTCTCACTAGCTGCTAGAGCAAAATAAACTTCTCCTCTTGTCTTGCTTCTATCAAGATACCAGAGTCCATCATGTCAAGTTTCAACCCCAAGATTTCTTCCCGTCTTCCTTTCTTGAATAAAACAATTCTCACGATCAAGAAGCACCCGACAATCCATTTGATCAATCAGAGAGCTTATTGAAATAAGATTGACAAGAAAGGATGGAACATGTAATACTGATGATAAGGTAATGGATGGTGTGCATTGAACTATCCCAACACCTCTAATAGGACGACAAGTCCCATCTGCAGTTTTAATTGTCCCCTTATAAAAATACGAGTATGGTGTATAAGATGTAAATTCCCTTACTTTGCCCGTGACATGTCTTGATGCACCTGAATCTAGTATCCAGTTAGACATATGGGGTTGATTGGATATACCTGAGTCTGAGTGAACTGTATCAGCAACACTGTCACTAGAGGATATGGCTGCTAGAGTGTTCAATTGAGAACTCTTGCCAGCTTCCTTCCATTTTCTAAACTCATCTAACTCATTTTGTGAAATTGCAACTGACTCTGTAGCACACCCATCCACTACTGCATGATTAGCTCTCAAGCTTACTCTTCCACCACGACCAGTACCTCCTCGACTAACACCACCTCTTGGCACACCTCTGCCTCGACCCCTACCACGATTTGATCTGAGTAGCTGACTGCAATCACAGATCAAATGCCCCCTTTCACCACAATTGTAACAAAATTTGGTCTCTTGGGACCCTGCTACCACATAGGCCTAACTTGGTGAATTTAAGGTATTACCCTTTATCACCTTGAGTCTTGTCTCCTCCTGTGCCATAGCTGCAATGGCTTCCTCAAGACTAGGAAACTTAGCTAAATGAAATATGGCAGCACGTCTTCCTTCAAATTCTAGATTTAATCCTCTCAGAAATTGAAGGACCCTCTTCTTCTCCACCCATTTCTTCACCCAGGCAACACACTCAAGGTGAGGTAGCTCAATGGGATCATAGTGATCCAAATCAGCCCACAACCGCTTCAACTCTACAACATAATCCATCAGAGTCTGCTCTCCCTGCCTCAGGTAATGTATTCTATCATCTGTATCTACTAGCAACATCACATTCCCAACACCTGCATACATCTTTGCAAGAGTTTTCCATATGTCTGAAGCAGAGGTAACAGTATCAACAGAACTAGCAATGGTCGGGGTCATAGACTGGAATAACCAAGTCACCACCAATGCATTAGTTGCATTTCAATTCTTCCACTCACTACTCAGCTTATTTTTGGGTTCAGATATCTCCCCATTGATGAAGCCTTCTAGTTTCTTTGATTTCAACTGTAGCAATGCTCTCCTCGACCAAGTCAAATAATTTTTCATGCCTTCTAACTTGATATCAACAGACATCAACTCCAATTTCTGGACTACATCAACTTTTTTACTCGAGGATGGAACCTCATCTTTCTTTGCAGTGAGCAAGTCGACCAACTTACCCAAAATTTGCTCAATCCCTAGATTCTCGGCCATTTGCTCAATCCTGGATTCTCGGCCATCGTAGAACAATCTAAATCCACAAATCCCAAATCTCAGCACCAAGCAGGCAGCAAAATCCCAAATCAGCACTGCCAAAAAATCCTTCTCAAACCAGTTAAAAAATCCTTCCCAATCTTTCTTTCCCTTCTCTTCTTCCTTACTCCCTGCCTTCTTTTCTTCCTCACCTTCCCAATCAGCACTACCGCACCCTTTCCTTCTCTCCCTTCTTCTCCCTACTTCGGCGCCAGGCATAGGTCCTCGCCAGACCACTCCTCCTCCCTCCGCCGCCGTTCTCAACCATCGCGAGTCGCCACCTCTCCTCAAACGCCGACGCCACCACCGCCGACACCTCAGCCGGATGCCGAAGCCACCTCCGCCGAGAACGCCGCCGCCGCAAGCCACCGACACCGACCGCCGACGCTCGCCGGGCCCACCATGGGGTCGCGAGACCCGGGTCTGCCTACCGCCGTCGGCCTCCACACAATGCGCGCCCTCGGATCTACGCGCCGCCCGTCTCCGCTCGCCGGCCAACCTCACCGCATCGATGCCGAATGGCCCTCTCCATCGCCACCAAGATCGCGCTCTGATACCATGAAGATTTCTGAAGGTTTTTGGTAAAAATGTTTGCTCTAAAGGGTTTCACTCCTCTACTTCACCTTCTTAACTCCTCTTTACATTTACATTTCAGTCTCTCCTATATTTCTATATCACACACACTCCAACAATGAACAAATGTAAGGTTGGGTCTACTTCTGTAAAAAGCGGTGGAAGGATTGGAGCACTATGTGTTAGTTGAGCTGTGCAGAGTTTGTCTCCGACGCCCGTCGTGATCCTAAGCACTGCAGCGCACAAAGAGGTCCATTAATTGCATTTTCTGTTTATATTTCTCAAATCGTGAAATAGTTTTGCAACGTGCGTGCTCCAACAGCGACTCAAATTGACGCCCCTCATGCCAAAACACTAACAATCAGCAATTCAGCCCGTAGTACTTTTTTTTGCACGGTGAGACCCCAGCATGAAACTGTTGAACTGTAGGATCACAGCACTGATTCCCTGGAACATGTACAGTGCATGGCGACCGTGCATCAAGCGGCCGGATCCGACGATCGAGCGCGCGCGAGATCACCTGATTGCTCTTGACGTCTTGCAATGATGGCGCGCTAGCAGATGATCCTTCACCACGTACGCCAAGTAGCGGACAAATCCACTCGGCGCCTGCACGCACGCACGCACGCATCCAGAGCCTCAGATGGCCAGCGACCAGTTGCAACGACACGGGCGGGAGGACGCGCGTCGCAGAGGCTCGCAGGACAATCCGCGCGCGCACCAACCCCCGCGCGCCCCTTGCCCCCGCGGCCCGAGACGGCCTCGCCTCCGGACCCCGACCTCGCTGCCTTGGCTGGCTGGCAGCTGCTGCTGCTTCGCCTGCATGCACCGTACCGTACGTGCCGGGCCTGGAGCGAGAGAAACCGGAGGAGGAGGAGGAGGAGACAGACGAGGCGGCGAGGCCCGGCCGGCACGGAAGGGGCTCGCGCGTGTTTGGTTTGCTGCTCCCCGAACACAACGGGATCGCGTCAGCGACCACGTAACAGCTAACGGGGTCTGTCCACGTACAGGTACAGGTACAGGTACACCACCCCCCTTGCCTCGCTGTAGCACACGTGATTTCTCATCGCTCGACGCTCGTCCACTCCCCTCCCTGATCCCCGGGCCCCGCGAAACATCTCCCCACTTGTCAGTATCCGTGCCCTGGATCCCGTCACGGCCCGCGGCCCGTGGGGTCCTCCCGTCTCCGCATCCACCTCCTCGGCCTCCGACTACTTAGCTGGGGCAGTACTGCACAGCTGGTAACCGTCTCGTCTCGTTCTCGTCTACTACTACCACCAGTCCACCTCTGCTTGGTCGCCACCAATTCGTCGGCGGTAGTGGTGGTAGCACACAGAGGGTGTGTTGTTGCTGAGAGGAGGGGTGGAGAGACCGGCCGCGAGATGTTGGTGGGAATGGAGGAGGGGGAGGAGATGGCGGCGGCGAGCTCGGGTTGCAGCAGCGGCTGCCAGTCCGGCTGGACCACCTACCTGGACGATCGCTCGTCCTACTCCTGCGGGACCGCGCGGTTCCACGGCAAGGCGCAGCAGCCGTACTACCACTGTGACAACTCGGAGTACGCGGAGGAGGACGACCTGTCCATGATCTCCGACGCCTCCTCCGGCCCACGCCAGCAGTGCTCCACCGGCAACGACGCCGCCGCCGCCGCCGCCGCACATGCCAATGCGGCCGGGAGGAGAGGCAGGCGCATGGAGCCCGCCGCCAGGCGGCAGAGCAAGACGGCCGCTGGCGCGTCTCTTCTCGAGGACACAGCAAGCTCGCCGGCGTTCTTCAAGTACACCAATGTAACGTGACGTTTTGTGCAGCACATCAGCTCACTTCTTTTTCCCTTTTCTTGGTTGCTGATGAGCGTTTACCATCAGCAGGCCTCCGCTGAGGGCAATGGCTATGTCTATGGCGGCGTGGCCTCTCCGGTGATGGAGATGGGCAATGCGGCGGACTTCTCCTACGCCTTCTCCGCCACGACGGGCTTCGAGGTGAGTTGCTGTTCGTGCGTGCCAACATGAACCTGCATTTGGCAAACGCTCGACGTTGTTCGCTCGTGTGATTATGGCAGCTAATCGCTTATGCATTTTTTTAAAAAATCTCCTTACAGAGTCCCTTAAACGGGATTCCCCTGAGCGGCTACCTGCAAATGCAGTACTCAACTACACATGTCAAGGCGATTCCCGCAAGACAGGTGAGCATTCTCTAGTCTCCACACTTGATCCGTTGATCGAAGAGAGAAATGGTAGCCTTGTAGTCTTACCAAGAAACGTGTGGCGTTTCTGCAGGCGCGCAGAGGTGGGATTGAGAAGAAGAGGCGGTGACTCGAAAGGAGCTGTTGCTGTTGATGGCCTCGTAGGGTGGTGTTCCTGGCCTGTGCAGTGTGCACGCACTGCTCTGCTCTTCTCTGTTCCGTTCTGTTCTTGGGAGAAAGAGGCCGATATGGGCAGCTCGGTAGAATGTGTTGCAAACCTTCAGATCCCCAAGAGACGATTACTACATTGATCCACCATCTGTCTGTCTCCCTCTCTGTTCTGTTCTGTCTGTCACTCTCTCTTCGCTCTGTTTCACTATGGCCGTCCCTGTTACTCCCCCAGCTGCAGTTAGTATTCCACTTTTTAGCTGTCAAAGCAGTGGGAAACAACCACCTGAGGCAAAACAAGGCAACGTGAAATCCAATCCTTTTTGCACCGCGTTTGCTGTTTTTGTCATTGTGATCCCCTGTCTTCTTTGTGTGTTTGCAAACGTTGACGTCAACCGCTCTATCCAACGACTCCAACAAGACCACGGTCGTGAGCCGATAGAACCATCCATTGCTCGCTTCTAGATATTTGCAGCAGAAGAAGATTCAGAAGAAAAAAAACAGCTATCGTAGTTAATGCCTACCAACTAACTGGCGAGAGAGTATCACCATCCTATACAAAAATAAAAAAGAGTAAGCACTAGTAATCTTAGGACCAGCCTGGCTCACACGTAACGACGTTGTACGTACTAGTACCACAATCAGAG
Organism: Oryza australiensis; assembly: GCA_019925245.2. Classification (NCBI taxonomy): domain Eukaryota; kingdom Viridiplantae; phylum Streptophyta; class Magnoliopsida; order Poales; family Poaceae; genus Oryza; species Oryza australiensis. The sequence goes on along the minus strand of JAIFGZ020000116.1, from coordinate 7,291,275 downwards.
TAAACAACAAAGATCTCACATGACATTCGTGCAAAACCTTCTTTTTCGTCTAGTATAATATAATCCTTCCAGATTTTTTCCTTCTAATTTTCTGGCAACTGGCTGGCCTTGTCTTTGTCTCGATTGATCCTATCAAAAGGAAGTGGCACGATACGATGTATTCAAGTGCGGGCTAGGACCCATATGCCATTGGGAGGAACAGAGAGAGGGAGGAAGAAAACAAAGGCATGCTGATCTAGTGGAGAGTAGCTAGCTGAGTCAGTCAGGCACGTACTGCTCCCGGCCCCCTCGAGCACAAGATCTCTCTGATGAATTCTTTAAAGCGGCGAAAAACGGCATGTGCGCGGCGAGTACTTGTGTCTGCGCCCGGTCCCTCGTGTTAGTGCACGGTTCCAGCAAGAGAACAAAATGGCGCAAGGGCACCGTCGCTAATGCTAATCGCTCGTGGCGCAACTCTGCCGCCTTGCGCGCCCATTGGCCGCCCACTGCCACTGTGTGGGGGGTGGCGGTACGTGCTACTACTACCGGACATCGCGGTCAAGCCCCAAACCGCCGCGTTGCCACTTGCCGCTCGCCGCGCCCCCACCCCACGGCGCCGAGACAAATCGTTGATCGATAGATCAATGGAGCAGCGTACAGCGACCTTCCTAGGTCGTAATTATCGGCGGTCATCATCGCGAGACCAGCAGCTAGCGTGTGCGTCACTTGTTTCTGCAGCAAGTGGCAACTGGCATATTTTCGCTTGCTATGTATTCACACCACTAGTGGGTGGCTAGCCATACTGTTACACCTGGTATATACATACGTCGATCCTACTGGTAGTCATCTTACCGAGGGAATATGTAAGTGTATGTGTATATTGGGATGTGGTGACGTGAAAAGAGCATAGGGAAGTGCAGACACAGACGAGAGGGACTAGCAAAGGAAGAGGAAATAAAGGGCTCTCCCATTGACGGTCACTCTCGGAGCCAGGCTGGCACGAGGCAGAGAGACGAGATAAGGTGAGATTGGGTGATGCGGGCGCCAGCGTGGGCCGCGTCGCGAGTGCAGTGTATTAGCGGCGTCGTCACGGGCGGTATCGATCGGGGCAAAGGGAACTAACCGGAGGCGATCGAGGGGATCGGGAAGGGATCCATCGACATCGATGATCGATCACCGGTGGCGCCGTGGCTGTTTTCTAGAATTGGGGATGCCAACACCGGCGGGTCCGAAAGGATGGGGCGGCATGGTTCGCATCGCCCGTATGATACACCCGCAACAGCTAAGCCGGCTGTACTAGCGCTCATGTTCACGCTGGCGATGATGATGTGCCAGCAGTCATGGCCTGCCGCGCCAGCCACCGGGATCTGTGCCTCTCAGATTCTTCTCCATCGTGCCTAGTAGTAGCTACCTACCTGCCTCTACTTGTTATTACTACAGTATATAGACTATAGTACACGTTTTGAAATTTACCATTGATATCGCTCGATGGGAGGAAACAAATCAAGACAATGCATGGCAGTATGGCACTAGCTACTGGATGGTTTGGTTTTAACCTGTGTTGATCAATTGTTCTCGATGGTTAACTGCCGCAAAGCGGCCCATGCAGTTCCTTTGCATCGATCGAGATATGATGTCGCTTTACCACTAGTACACTAGCTAGCCAGCTAGCCAGACGGTGACTGGCTACATATATGCGGTCTTATCTCGCACAGTTCAGATGGCGCCGGAGGCAGCGCTGTCTGTGAATCCGGGGACACGGTTAATAGTCGCTCCATTTACGCCGGCGACTCGGGGCGCGCTGGGCTCGATCTTAGCTGGTGCCCGCGCTGGAGAGGCAGGGCGAAATCGAGCAAAATCCGTAACTATGCATGCGTACGCATGTACTGATACGGCAAGCTCTCTTTACATCTACTGGTACAGTGCTAGCTACTCCTCCTTAGCTAGCTAGCATTGTGTCCATGAGCCACATATATGCTACGTGCTGCATGTACATATGGTGGCAGGAGTGGAGTATTTACTGTATGCTACATATTGAGAATTACTGTTGGGCGTTGAATTGCCTCATTTATATGTGAGGCAGGGGGCGGCGTACGTATACTGAAGCGACGCCGTGCCTCGGCACATGCTGCAGTTGATATGATGTCGCTGATCCCAGCAGGAACCAATAGAGTCTTATACTTATGGAAGGTTAATGCTGGCTTCAGCTAGCGGCGCGTTGTTGGCTAGCTGGATAGTTACACGTACCATCCAACCCCGGACGCTTGTGCATGGCCTGATTGATGCATGCGCGGACAAAAGTTGTTGCGGCTCCTAGTCTGACATGTAGCTTTCATTCAGCCACTCGTGCAAAAGTTCAGTTTTCCCTGGGGAGCTGCATGCAAGTTCATGAAACATAGATTAGTTAGAGCCAGAGGGCTGATTTTACGGTTCAGTGTCTATGATTAACTGAACTGAAACTGCCTGATTCCGATTTCAGAAGTCGGCCAAACGGCCCGCCCGACACGACTCGGTCCGGGCCCAGATAAGACATGGCCCAATATTGGTCAGGTCGACATGGCCCGATAGTCACACCGTGCTGGGTCGAGCCTGCCCACGGGCTGCATGAATGGCCCAGGCATAGCCCAACAATAGTAGGGTCGTGTCGTGTTGGCCCGAAGGCACAACAAGCTATGGGCCCCGTGCTAGCTAAGCCCCAATCCTACTGAAGGGCACAAAATGAACTTAAAAATAATATTTCACAACAGAAATAAAACTTAGCCACATATAGACAATCTATATGCATCATCAAGTTCAAGTTCAACTCATAGCTTAGCATCACATATACACATAGCTCAAGTTCATTCATATTATACATATTCATTCATATTATTCAAAATTTACAACTAGAATGAAACTTTCAAACTTCCATTCATATTATACATACACATACAACATACACATAGCTTAGCATCACATATAGACAACATCAAGTTCAACTCATAGCTTAGCATCACATATACACATAGCTCAAGTTTAACTCATGAGCACAATATGGACAAGTCCAAATAATAAAATTAGTTGTATTTTGTGCAATGGCTGCCTCATTAAAAAACTTTCTAGGTAAAAACTCACACCTCGTGAGAAAACCCAAGAAGGAAAAAGAGTGTAGCCCACAACATATATAATGTTCACCATACAATCCAATTACATTCATCAAGTGTTTACATCATCATTATCAAGATACAAATTCTCATATGAGCTTTGAAGCTTCAAATTATCCATGGAATGTTGAGCCTTTGCATCTGCTTGCTCTTAATCCTTGAGCAATGCTAGCAGCTCCACCATTTCAGGACTTAGACGTCGTCGGCGATCCTCGATGATCCTACCAGTTAGGCTAAAAGCAGATTCTAAAGATATAGTAGAGACAGGAACAGTCAAAATATCTCTAGCTAAGATGGAAAGAATAGGATAGGTGAGTTTGTGCTCATGCCACAAATTAAGGATATTGAAGTCATCATCGTATTGGTTTACGGTGTCACTGTCAAGATAGGCAGAAAGCTCAGAAGCATTCATATTAGCAGTTGAAGAAGCTGCCTGAAGCAAAGCACTAGCAGATGTTCTCCTAGACAATGTACGGCACCACCAAGCCCAAGACTGACCGGCACCGCACTAAGCCCAAGAATCGGATCGGCACCGCAGACAAGTCCAAGCACCAAGGTTGGTACCAGAAGCAGTAGCACCAAAGATTTCCCCCAAGCAGTTTTTTTACCAACCGAAGAGCCTGGGATTGTTACCTTTTGCAATCTAACAGCACCAAATTTACTTTCATACTTAGCAAAAATATCAGACAATGCAGCCCTAACCTTAGTTAAATAAGCTGAGTAATCACCACTAAGAAGCTGAGACATAATTTGGAGAACATTGCATAAACCCCTAATCTTGGCCCTAGGATCCAAGATAAAAGCAAGTGAATAAAGAAATGGAATTTCAGACCAGTATGTAAGGAACTTATTTTTCATGGGCACAACAACATTTCTAAGGTTGAAATCATTCTTATAAGTATTTAAATGTCCAGCAATCTCAAGAATGTGATGCATAATTAGTGGAGATGTTGGGTAATAAACACCAGACAGAATAACAGTGGAGTCATAAAATTGTTCAAGGAATAACAAAACTGATTCAGCACATATCCAGTGTGTATCTGTAAGTAAAGGCTGACCATTAACCAATGGATAGTTTGTAGCAATAAACACAGAAAAGGGCTCTCTATGTGGCATGAGATGCTTAAGCATTAGATAAGTTGTATTCCATCTAACATCCATGTCCAAGCCAAACTTGCGAGGACGAATATTTTTAGCAATGCAAAAGTTTTTGTATGCAGCAATACGCTGATTAGATGCATTCAAGAATGAAATAGAAGTTCTAAAAGCATGAAGCATGGGTTTGAATATTTCAAGACCACCCTTAACAATTAAATTGATGATATAACATGCACAATGCTGATGCAAATATAAATCACCAATATAAGCAGACAGAGCAATACGTAGAGTCTCTATAGCTCTAGTGTTTGCAGAGGCATTGTCTAAGGTAATGGAGAAAACCTTATTAGTTAAACCATATTCTTCAACAACAACAAGTAGACGTTTAGAAATATTTTTAGCATTGTGTGACACATCAATGAGCCTAAGACCCAGAATTCTATTCTCTAATTGCCAATCAAAATTAACAAAATGAGCAACAATACTTAAATAGTCTTCCTTAGCATTACCAGACCATATATCAGATGTCAAAGCAACATAACTAACAGACTTTAAAGTCTCAACAAGCATAGCACGACGATCCTTAAAATATTTATGAAGATCTCTAGTGGTAGTTTGCCTAGCGACAACAGTATACCTAGGGTTATGGGCTAACTCAATAAACTCCTCAAAAGCAGCAGATTCACCAAAACAAATAGGCAAATCTTCTCTAGCAATCAGCCTACACAATTGTACTCTTGCTACCTCAGGACTATATTCCCATTGAGAAACAGAACCATCATTAAACCTCAACATGGACTGAGACAATGCATTAGACCCAAGCTTTCTAGGTTTGCAAGACCTAATATGTCTAAGCAAATGACCAGTACCACCAGATGAATGTGTAGATAAAGTTTTATGGCAATAATTGCACTTAGCAGAAACTCTAACCTAAGAGCCATTTTGCTCTTCAAAAAGCTCCTCAAAATTTGCCCATACCTCAGATTTGGCCTTCTTGTTGCTGTTGCTGACGCTAGAGACAGAAGGTGCACTGCCACCGGCACCGAGGCTAGGAGCACCATCGGTGGGCAACACGGGCTCCTCCTGCGACTGTGGGGCATCAGCATCATTGCCTTCGATATCGACCGGAGTCGAATCAATGTTGCCGAAGACCTCCACACACGCTTCCTCCACATCATCTTCGTCATCACCTCACCATACCCATCGTCCTCAACTTGAAGTTGCGGGACGTAGGATCATCGTCCATCGTCCTCAACTCCGGTTCCTCAACGGCGGTGCCCGCTCGGCAAGTTGCCTGCGACCTGCAAAAAAACAACAAACAGAAGAACAAGAAAGGGTTGTTAGGGTCTTAGGGATTGGAAATTGGAAGGAGAAAAAAGAGGGCCTAGGGTTAGGGACTTTACTTGCGCTGCCGAAGCACCGGAGTTGCGGATCACTGGCGAGGGTAGATGAAGAGCACGCGACGGATCCGGCGAGGGGAGGCGAGGAGCTCGTGGATCTAGCGAGGGGAGGCGAAGAGCACGTGGATCCGGCGAGGGTAGACGAAGAGCACGTGGCGGATCCGGCCAGCACAGAGGCAAAGAGCTCGTAGATCCGGCGAGAGGAGGCGAGGAGCTCGCGGATCCGACGAGGGAAGGCGAGGAGCTCGCGGATCCGGTGAGGGGACGCGAGGAGCTCGCGGATCCGACGAGGGTAGACGAAGAGCACGTGACGGATCCGGCCAGGACAGAGGCGAAGAGCTTGCGGATCCGACGAGGGGAGACGAGGAGCTCGCGGATCCGGCGAGGGGAGGCGAAGAGCACGCGGATCCGGCAAGGGTAGACGAAGAGCACGTGACGGATCCGACCAGGACAGAGGCGAAGAGCTCGCGGATCCGGCGAGGGAAGCAGAAGAGCTCGTAGATCCTGCAAAGACAGAGACGAAGAGCTGCGCCTGCGGCTCTGGCGAGGGAGATGACACAGAGCGTGATTAGGGTTCAATGGAGAGGAGACGACTCAGACGAGAGGCGGACTGGCAGTGGCGATGGAGAGGACAAGGAGAGGGGGTGGCCGCTGTTAGGGTTAGAGTTCACTGAGAGGAGACGGGATATATATATATATATATATATATATATATATATATATATATATATATATATATATGGGGGCGGCGAGGGGGGAATGGCCGTGCCGTGCTGGGCCGGCCCAACGGCCCGGCCGACCCATTGTGCTGGCCCGACAGCCCCGCCGGCTCATCGTGCCAATCGTTACTTCGTGCCATGCTGGGCCGGCCCATCGTGTCGAGGTCACAGCCTATGCACGGCCCAACGGTCGGGCCAGGCCGGCACGGGCCTGAGCAGCTCCGTGTCGTGTCGTGTCTGGGCCAGACCAAACCACCGTGCTATGGGCCGGGCCATCAGGCTTCGGGCCTTATGGCCAACTGTACATACATCTAGAAGCTGCACTGCATCTGCATGCAGCTGGGGAAATAAACATTATAAATTGTTGCGCATGATGCATGTTTTGGAGCCTGAGGATGATGGATGGATCAAGACATCCCGTGCACAGTACAACAAGAATCCAGCTACATTCCCGCCAATGCTTCCAATTCAGAATGCATCGTTGTACATCCAACGCTGTCCCCCTTGGATGCATCCTAGGACAACCTTGCATTCATAGCAGGGCACTAAAATATGACGCCCAAAGTCAATCCCTGTCCCCCTAGAACGGCAAAATTAAAAACAATTTCTATCACAGATATGGACACGCTTAATTAGATAAGCACAAACACGCTTGCTGTAGTATCGAGTAGCAAGTTAACTACTGGCATCATCAATGTTCGATGAAGATGGAGAACACCTAGCGACTGTTCTAGCACCAGAGCTCTGATCTGCTATTATCAACCATGTCTCATGGGAATGCCACTGAGTACTGACTGATCAGTGATCAGAGAACAGTACTACACTTGATGAGCTTTGGAGGAGTGACAATAGAGCTTCAGGGACAATGTGGTTTACTAGTACTCCCATCTTGCAGTTGCTAGTATATATAGCTTTTGTGTAGTGTCAAATCGCGAGGCTATCCGAATCATGGACAGGATCCTGTCACGCGCACTCAAAGAGAAGCAGGCACACACATGGAGATGGATGGAGATGACCACTACCGAAGAGCATCGAGAGAGTATGGGGGCAGATGCAATACCTGCCTAACTGCCTACCCTTACTCTTCCAGCCCATCATGCCGGCCGGGTGGCGACTTTATCTCATCTGATCGAGGTGTGGATGGGGAATAAAAACCTCCCCGGCCCGTCTGCTTCCAATCCCATTATCCGATTCTGATGCCCGCATGTGCGTATCACAGAAAGATCACTCGCTATATTTGTTCAGAGCCATCAGCACTGTGCGATGCTCCACTTTAATACCTGAAAAGGTCGGTCGGCTGGCCTATTGTTTCTTTCCCCATTGATGTTATCTTGCATAAAAGAAGGGCTTTTTTGCACTGTGTTTTTTGACCTGTTTTCTACACACCACGTTGGATTTATAGCTTCTTGCCTCGATGCTCTTCTGTGAAACGGCACGGCAGTATGGTGGTAAGTTCAATGGACGTGCAGATAGAACGATCGATTCTTGATCTGGCAGCAGCACTGTTCACCGGTCTCGTTTGAGCTCAGCCGATGATATATACTACTACTACTTTGTTGATAACTTTGGACTCCCAGAGTAAAGGTGCGGCAGTGTGTCATAATTCTCGATCTGACCATATCATCACTTGCACGCAGCGCTTCCACAGTGTATCACCGATGCAATGCCGTCTCTTCTTACCCTTATGCATATATGTACTATATGCCATGCACGGTAGTAACGATACTGGAGTTATTGGTATGTATCAGGACACACGCCATGGCAGCGTTAGTTGGATCACGATGCAGGTGCAGCGAATGGCTGCAGTGCCTAATTCAATCCGGCATTCAGTATACTGAGAACCCATTCATTCATCATCCATGGGGTTCAGGCTTCAGAGATACGCTTCATTAATTTTCCGTTCCTGGTCAGGCCGCGTGCAAGAGATTAAAACTGGCTCGCTAGGGTTGGGACGAACTTGACCTCAGTCTATGCCACCACCGCCGCGTCGTCGGTGCTGAAATGGCAAAATTTAACAGGGACCTGAGTCTATGCCACCACCGCCGCCGCCACGTGGACACAACACAAGCTAAAGGTCAGTTGGGGTAGGACACCACTCATTTGGCCACATGGCCCATGTATCTCGGGGGGCAAGTGGATGCCACTGTCGCGAATTCCCGCACCCACCATCCACATGCGTGTGCGCACGCGCACGGAGAGCATGCTACTGTACGTACCTTGGAACGGGCGAAGCTATCGCGTGCGGCCCCCCTACGCCGCGCGCTGCTGTTGTGTTTGTGTTGTGTTGTGCCTCGGAGGTCGTGGGATTGCCGGACTCCGCGCACGCACCAACCAGTTGTCCAAAGCACAGGGGGGTTTGTGTGAGCTGGTCTCTGACACGGGCCTTGTGCGATCCGGCTAGGGGGTTCGAGCCGCGTCACGTTGGTTTTGGGGGTAGGGTAGGATTGGAACGTGCAGCTTGTGGTCCGAGGTGGAAGCCTACTGTTTGCTACTCCATCCGTTTCATAATAAACAAATTTAAATATTTTGTTTATATTCGTAATGTTAAAATGTGAAACGTCTAGTATTAGATTTAATTGTTTTAGAATGAAGGAAATATGCGTGTACCATGTTGGCCTCCTTTACAATAGCAGTACTGGTACAGCTCGGAGCTGAGCTACGATGCTTTTAAGAACAACGCGACGGAGAGGTACGACTTGGCAGGGTGTAACGTACGCCAGCGACTCGCAACGCGGCAACTGCCCCCAGCGGCGCACGGGCGCACCGCGTCAGCTAAGCGTCGAGAACTTGGCTCCGCCACCCCACCTCGCGGCACCGGCCCAGCTTAGCTACCGCACCCAGAAGTGGAAGCTGAAGCCCACATGCACCTTTTGCCGGGCTGGCGTGATGCGCGCGTTGACGAATAAGTCCATTTTAACTCCCTTAAATCTATCTTCAATCTAATTCATATCCTGAACCATAATATCGATATCGAATCCCCCAGCTAATAAAACAGGTGTAATTTAAATCCTTAATTTTAGAGAACAGTTTCGTTGACGTGGAGTTTTGACCTAGTCTATTCCGCTGGGTCATCCTGCAGAGCCCACATGTCATTCTCTCCCTCCTTTCCTTCTTCCTCTCTCTCTCTCCTTCCTTTTCCCCATTCTGCTTCTCCAGACCACAATGGCCGACGATTCCGCCGCCCGTGAGAAGGGGCTCGAGGAGAGGCCGGCGGGGGACGCCTCATCTCCTTCGCGAGGCCGGCGCTGCGTTCTCTCCCCCACCGTTGCACCGGCGCCATGGAGGAGCACGGCGCAGATTCGGCCACGGCGGAATAAGCCGCTCCGCCGCCCGCGAGGAGAGGGAGCTCGACGAGCTCGCCACCTTCCCGGCGGGGGCTGAGACGCGCATGATGTAGTAGCAGTTGCCGTAGAACCCGACGCCGTCGCGCGGGAGGAGGCATGGAGGAGCACGCACGGCGCCTCGCACGAACGCACTTTTGACGGGCTTGGAGCGCGGGCGCACAGGCCGGGCAGAACCAGGGGACCCTGGCGGCGATGGAGCGGAGGCAGAAGATGTGGCGGCCGCGGTCGCAGCCGTCGCACAGAGGCAGCTCCTCATCCCGCTCCCGGACCCGCACACGTCGCACCGCATGCTCTCGTAGGCCTCCTGGCCGCCGCCGCCGCCGGTGCGTGCGACGGGGGGCGCCGCGTCGACGGGCAGCGAGCGGCGCATGACGTCGGAGATCGAGCAGTACCGCCGCGGCGACGGCGACAGAAGCGGCGCGGCCGTGCGCTCGCGGTGGCGATCGATCCCCTCATCGATTAGGATAACGAGAAGCTAATACACAGAGCCATTTCGATTTCCCAGCTTGGTTCTTGGCTCCGATCGATTTGGTTGGTCGCCTTGTTGATCAAGCGGAGAAGGAGGTGAAGGTCGCCGGCGTATCGCTCTCTCCTATTCTCTCGAGTCGATGGCATCGTGGCCCTACACAGGCTCGACGGCGACGCCGTCGCCGCGGGCGAGCTCGCCGACGGCGGTCATGAACTGCGCCGCGCGGGGCTGTCCCCCGCCGGCGTCGGCCTCTCCTCCTCCCCGCCCCCTCCCGCTGGCCTCTCCTCGAGCCCACTCTCCTCACGGGCGGCGAGTCGTCGTACCGCAGCCACTGAGATCTGTGGAGAAGCCGAATAGAGAAGAGGAAGGAGAGAGAGGGGAAGAGGAAGAAGTAAAGGAGTGAGAGAATGACTCGTGGGCTAAGGTCAGTCTCAATGCAAATGCAATGTTTTATCTTTCAGTTTTCAAGACGTAAAATATTTTAAATGAAATAGGTCACTCTCTCAATGTAATTTCTCAATGTAATTTCATGGTATAATTTTATACATTATTTTATTATTTTCATTCTTCTTCTCACTGCAGTGTCGTCATGCGGCCGCACCACGCCGCCCGTCCGCGCCCTTCCCCGTGCGCCCGCGCCCCACCGCGCGGCCGCCCGCGGCCACGACCGCTGAGCCCCGGCCGCACGCGGCGCCGCGGCCGCCCGAGCCCCGCCGCACGCAGCAGCCAAGCTGTGCTCGCGCCCGTCCGCGCGCTGCCGCGCCCGCGCTGCCCACGCCCCTCCCCGTGCGCCCGTGCCTCCCTCTGCCGCCGCCGCATCGCGGCCGCCCGCGCCCGCAGCAGCCTTGCGCCCGTCCGCACCCCCGCTGGAGGTGGCCCGCGGCATCGAGCCCACGCCTAGCCGCCGCGGTGAGCTCGCGCTCGCGCCCACACCCCTTCGCTTTGTTGCGACCGCCGCACCGTCCCGTGGCGCCTTGCGCCCGTCCGTGCCCTAGCCGCCCGCCGCAGCTCGCGCCGCGCCCCGTGCTCCCGCGCCCTCGCCGGCGGCCACCCGTGGCGTCCGTGCCTGGCCACCCGTGGCAGCCTGCGCGCAGCACCCTCCACGCCGTCCGCGCCCTCGCCGTCTGCGCCTCAGCCACCCGAGTCCCTCCCCTGTGCACCCGTGAAACACATCTACATCTCTCAGTGAAAGTTTCACGTGAATACCAACATTTTAGAAACCGAGCCGATAAGTTTCGTGGGGATGAAACGATATTCCTCTCTCTCTCCTTCCAGCTTCATGCAAAACGCCGATGTGTCACCCTATTAAATACGCATGAAGCCCTAGATGACACCCCATTGAGACTGGCCTAAAACTCATGGGCTTTCCGGTGCCGGGCTGGAATAAACCTTTTACCGAAAAATTCATGGGCTTTACCACAGCGAACTAGTATCTGCGGCCCACATTGGCACGGAGAACACGCATGCACGAGGAATTCTCTTCAGAGAATAAATATGCCGGGTCCGGAAGGGACACAGGTAACTCGGTGACTCATCCATATTTCCAACTTCCAAGTGGCAAAATGGCTGAAGGTAGGGGTGGGGTAATCGGTTTAAACCGTAACTTCGGTTCGCTTTTTTTATTTAAAATTCAGTTTGGCATGGATGAGCAACCGATCGGTTTTCGTAAATACTAGAAACCACATAATTCGGGTTTGGTTTTTCGGTTCGATTTTTGGATTTTACCCAAAAAACCGATCCCAAGGAGAGCTACCGTCGTCGGCCCCCATCCGCTCCAGGTCGACCGAGCACCGCCACTCCCCCCCGCGTTGCGCAGAGAATAGCGTCGGTTCAGTTTTTTTGGAGAGGAGAAGAGAGAAGAGCAAGTTTTTCTAGGTTGGTTCAGTTTTTGGGGGGTTTCGGTTTTCAGACATCAAAAACCGAAACCGAACCAAATTATTCGGTTTGTGCAACACCACGAAACCAAAACCAAAACCAAAAACCGAAGAACCGCAAACTTTGGTCCGGTTTGTTTTTTTGTTTTCGGTTAAAATTTGCCTACCCCTAGCTGAAGGAACTAATAATCACTAAGAAAATTGATGATTTTCTGGCAAAATGGTGCACGCACCAACCTTTATACATGGCCAGATGGGTCGGGCCAAGGCGTGCCGGTCTAGGCACGGTGAAACTGTTCATCGGCCCGGCCCGGCACGACACGTTTGGCAATAGGCCATGTCGGCATGGCCTGTTGGGGCGTGTCGTGTCTGGGCCGTCGGCTGAGCACGTGGGCCGACACGACACGACACGGTTCTTGTATCGTGCTGGCACGCGGCGCAGGGCGAATGACGGCGTGACGCATGGCATGGGGGAGGCGGTGGGCGATGACGCGTGCAACGGCTAACGCTCGAGCCAATCAGGAGCCGACACGTGGAGGCTAACGGCTAGAATTTCAAATTAGCCGTTAGAGGTCTAAAAAATTCAAAAAAATTTGAAAAAATTCCAAAATTATGAAATTTCATCCTATAAATAGGACATTCACCCCAGTCATTTCTCCTCACCCCAGTCATCTCAACTTGTGCTCTCAAGTACTCTTAGTTTAAATTTTTTATTTTGACAAAATTTTCTTAAATTTTGTCAAAAACAAAATTAGTTTCAAGTTAAATAGTGAAATCGGAGAGGTGTGAAGAGCTCGCGGTTGGAAAGATGTAAGTGATATTCATATTTATGTATTATTTATATTTTTTAGTTTGAATAAATATTTTGAAATTTGTTTATTTCATATCAAAATTTCATAATGGATCCAAACTATCCTATCAGTCACCGTCGTTCACTTTGGGTGACTTTGACCCGAATTACATGTCGGGGTCATTCTCAACTGGTGATGACGATGCCATCGGATTGGCTCTAACTCCACCAGGTGTGGAGGAGGTACCAGTTCAGGCGACGGCAACGGTTTCAGAAGGATATTCCAGCACTGTGAATGGTAGTGCTTCGACAAACACCTGCTCAAAAAGATCGAGAACTTTCGGTGTTTGGAAGCATTTCGATGAGGTGGTCAGGACCAAACCCGATGGAAGACAGGTAAGGGTAGCTACATGTAGAATATGTAGGAATAATTTATCTACAAAATGTTCTGATGGTATAGGACACTTGAAGCGCCATGCAGAGACTTGTGCGAAGAAGCAAGGAATACATGTGACACCCCAAGACACAAAATCTGGGGATATCACTAAAATCCACTATGCGACCAGCTATTGTGCTAACCAGTAGAATAAAATTTCAGCAGCACCTTCTCTGTAATTTCAAAAATGCGGAAGCAAAATAATACTTGATATCATATAACGCAATCCAAAACCATAAAGAGCATCCTAACATGCATGAAAGGTAAAGTTCTAGTTTCCATCATCCTTTCTAGACATCCACCACCAAGACTCAACAACAAGCCTTAAAGGCATAACATGGTTTTTACGATTAGTAAAAGAGATAATTAGAGAATGATGGTGTGTGCATGTGTGCAGCTACACCCCTACCAAAAGATCTACCTTCGGTACCTGGATGGGAAAAACAAGGGTGAGAATCGAACATCTCAGCAATAGAACTTGTTTTGACAAGCTATTTAAATCACAAGATCCTTAAGCAACGATTTAACATAATCATTCAGTATATCGGAAGAAAAATATAACTTCTAGAATTTTAAAAGCGCAACTCTACATAGATAAGGTAAACGTGATACTTCCTCACATCCGTATAAGCATAAAAATATTATTCATCTTCAGAATATGCAATGAGTATGCATATGAAGGCAATGCCATGTCTCCTGCCTGCATACCCAACAAGGTATAGAGCTGCATCCATCGATGTTGTACCAGTACGGTCATGACCATAGGTCGATGACATGACGTCAAATGCATATGAATGATGCAAGATGCATTCATGACATGATTCAATATTCTTACAATATAAACATACAACTATAACTTCCTTCAACAATGTGGATTAACCACATATATCTTGACGAAAACAATAATAGCTTCATATAAAGAAAATGATTCTCCAATTCCACATGATGAATAAATTAAATAGAAAGATTCAGTTGTAGAAAATAAACAATGGTTCTTTGCATCAAAGTGTAGATGATAAAGATAACAAGCCAAAACGGTAGCAAACCACCGCTACATTCACTTGCCTGCAACTTGATAGAGATGAGCGCTCTAGACACGATATGGAGCAACACCACCTGTTAAATATCTCATATTCTCAACATACAACAAGGAAAAACATATACAATCAATAGCCAACTCGCACCTACGTCCAACACCCCAAATAGGCAAACAAAGACAAAAGCACACATCCTGAAATATTCAACTAGAGTAGCAGATCTTATATTTTTCATATCTCCTGATTCTGATGGATATAAATTCTCGAATTTTGTTGTGAGTAACATAACTTTATAAGCTACCATTATTTAGTAGTAATTGTCCTCAACAAAAATCATTTAGGTCATCAAACATTTAGTTTAAGTTCAGTCTGTAAGTCTGTCAGAAATTGCAAAGCACTCACAGTCATAACTTTTGCTACAAGATTCCAATGAACATGTTCTTTACAGATCTGGAAAGCTTATAAAATTATATACAACTTATACAACTTCTACAAAGTCTGAATCGGCCTCTAAATAGGATTAATCTGCAGTTGAACAGATACTGTCTAAAATCACAGGAATGAAAAATAGTCAGAAAGAAACATTCATAACTCACTAACCACAAATCCGATTGAGGTGTTCTTTACGGCCATGGAAAGATCTTTAAATCCCCTACAACTTTTAGAAAGGCTTATTATTTTTTTGGAGCCACTAAGATGCCCAAACCAGCTGATTTCTGAGACTGCACAGATTGACGAGTTTCAGATCAAGGATGAAGCTGCATTTCGGGAGTCTCTCCTCTAATCCCATCCCCTAACCACGGATCTAACCCACAAAATATCATCCAATCAGAGGGGTTAGGGTTTCTCACCTTGCCTTGAGTTGGAGCAGCAAGAACCCTAGGTTCCCCACCTCCTCTTCTCCCCCATCCTCTTTTTCCTTCTTCTCCTCCCTTCCTCTTCTTCCTTTCCTCTCTCCTTTCTCTACTTTGGGAGCAAGAGCAGCAGCCAGCAAGGAGGGGAAAAGGTGGCTAGGGTTAGAATAAGTTAGGGTTGGCTGCCCTTTTATACTAGAGTTCTCTACACACACATCCAACGGTCCATAATTACTCGGGTCATCGAAGGGGCAATACTTAGCCGAATTGGGCGAGTGAGTACTAACAGACTCGTCTCGACGAGCTCTACGCAACCACGGTCTCCGATCGTCCATCCGAGCAACGGATTTAAAAGTCAACTTTTACCCCTCTCGGAATTTATCAGTCAACTCTCTTTATTTTGTTCCTATTATTTTTCATTACCGGTATTACAATACAACTCCGGCAGCAGCAACTTATGCTAAATCACGACAATATGGTACATAGTTGGGAGTACGATCCCATGATAGCTCAGGAATCTCTTGTCTGGTTAATCGCCAGACAAAATTTACCGTTGAACTTTGGTAAGTCTCCTACTTTCGAAGAGTACATTCAGCAATCGTATAATCCTAGGTTTAAAGCCGTTAGTAGATAAATAACAACCCAAAATTTACAAAATGTTTAAGGAATTATTTAGTACATGCACATTTTTGTTAGTGTTACTTTCGACATATGGAATGGTAGATCTAGGAAGGATTATCTTAGTGTAGTTGTTTATTATATTGATGATGATTGACAAATGCAAAAAAGAGTTCTACGTCTAAGGTTAATAGATGTTTCATACACAGGTGAAATATAACTGAAATAATTAGGAAGGTTATTAATAAATTTAATCTTGTTGATAAAATATTTGTTGTCACCCTAGATAATGCATCTGCTAATTCTAGGGCAATGAAAATATTGCAGCCTTTATTTTCTGTTTATGCTCAGTCTTTTATACTGTATCAGCACTATGCATATCATATAATAAATTTGATTGTTAAGTTTGGGATGAAGAGAGTGAGTGCTCACATCGACGTCGTTAGTCAAGCAATCGCATGGTTAAATGCTTCTAACCCATGGATTGCTGCATGAAAGAAGTTTTACCATGCATCTGGTAAGAAAGCCACGTAAGTTTGCCCCGCATCGGTGGAATGCAACTTATTCAATATTAAAAGTTGTTATACCTTATAGTGATTTACTAACTGATTTTGTTCAGTCACCTAATGACCCAAGAAATAGTGACGGTGGGTCAATACTGACTGAGCATACCTAGAAAATTGTTCAAAAGTTTTACCAATTTCTTGAAACTTTTTATTACTGCACCTTACTTTGTCGCAAATTTATTATCCAACTACAAATTTAATTTTGCATAATATTCTTGAAATTGCCACTTTATTAAAAGAATATGAAACTGATGATATTCTTGTGGAAGTTGTTTTAACATGAAACAAAAATATTTAAAATATTAGAAAAATATACCTATGTTGTATGCTTTTGCTTTCATACTAGATCCTAGGAAAAAATTAAGGGGATTCTCCATTATTATATCACTCATTGGAGGTATTATAGGGGTAGATTACAGTCCCTTTTATAGTGAGGTTAAATCTAAATTATATGAAGTTTTTGGAAAGTATCAACTAAAGTTTCAGGGAGTTTACCAACATAGACCCCTCCTGCCCTTACAACAGGTAAGAAAAAGATACAGTGGGGCATAATTTAGGGTGGCTCATCTTCAAGCCATGGTGCTGACAGTTCGTCGGTGGCAAGTGGAGACGCCTCTTTGCATGGTGTTGTCGAAGAGTTGTCCAGTTATTTGGACAGCGACATCATTCACCATGAAGCACAAGACTTCAACATTCTCGGGTGGTGAAACAATCACGAGATGACATATCCCGTGCTTTCAAAACTAGCACGGGATGTGTTGACGGTGCCTATGTCAACGGTGTCCTCCGAATCGGTCTTCAATCTATGCGGAAGAATCATCGAAGACAGGAGAATAAATCTGAGCAACGACCACGTCGAAATGCTACTAAACATTGAAGACTCGGGAGCTAGCTAGACAACATGCCCAATACACTGCCGACAACCAAGAATTGACCGCCGCCGAGAATCTCTACTTAGATCCGGACTACCCCAATAGCTTCAAACTTTGTTATAAATAGTAGTGACCTGTGAGTTATACTCTTTTCTTTGTCATGGTTTTCTCAGATTTCTCTATGAGTTTTTACATGACAAAAATTTTAACGAGACAACAGGTATCAGTGCATCATATAATG
The DNA here is from genome assembly GCA_019925245.2 of Oryza australiensis. NCBI lineage: Eukaryota > Viridiplantae > Streptophyta > Magnoliopsida > Poales > Poaceae > Oryza > Oryza australiensis. The sequence continues at coordinate 7,273,835 of JAIFGZ020000116.1, read as the reverse complement.
ATATAAACATCAATAAAGGTTATTACAATTTTAACATATTCTTTTGTAATATTTTACTAAGTGTGACTATATTCTTCCAATAATTTCAACATGACGATTAGATCTTTTTTAAGATGACGAACATATCATTTTTTTCATATTATCAAGATGAGAAATAGATTATTTTAAACTTTTATTTTTATTTTAATTTTTTTTGAAACAAGGAATAGTGCGAGGTTTTTTTGTCTTCATAGGAGTGGTCGTGCCTGCGAGGCCCGTGGGCTCGACAACGGCACATGGGCCGATAGCGTGCCATGTCGGCACGGGCCCAGCCCGGCCAGCCGTGGGTCGTGCTTAGGCCGAGGGCTCGACACGTGGGCCGACACGGCATGGCCCATCACAGTACGCGTCGTACCCGTGCCTGGGCCAGGTCGTGCCGTGCGGCTCATTTGGCCATGTATACCAACCTTTTTTGGGAGGGCCAGTTGAGACAATATTTTTCAGAGTTGAAAATAACAGGTACAATCAGGGGCGGGTCCAGGATTTTAAGATTGGGTATTCGAAATGGGAAGGGATAAAAATAAATCTTTTTTACAACACAAGCACAATATTTGGTACGTATGATCAACAATATGATATTTTAGTACTACTTATGGAATTAGAACTTGCGACATATTTTTTAGCAATTTCCTTGGATTATTGTGATCTTTTGTGAAAAAACATATACAGTATAATCTACCAAGAATATGTCGATTAGTATCATGCCTGCCATCACAAAATTAGGGAGCCATGCACTAGAATAAACACTGCTGAAGTTTAAATTTTGTCACTTATATCTAGTCTACAGAATTAGATAACAAATTGGGTTCAAATTCGACATCTCCTTTGTCTTGGCTAGACTACTTGAGTTGAGTAGGCAATAACAAAAACAAATTGGATACACATATTCACATTCAACACATTCGGGAATGGAGATTGGAGATTGAACGGGTTACCTGTTGAATCGAATTGGGACTGTTCGGCGAGGCGGTCTGGTAGGGGAGGTTAGGCGTGCGCAGCGCGTTTTGTGGGAGCGGCCACGGCAGCGCGATTAGCGATGCCGGTGGTGTGGGGCGGGGGAGATGACGAGAGAAAGGGCTGACTGAGCAAGGGAAGGGCGTCCGTGACTGGTTGAGGGCGAGGCCTCGATGGGCATCCGCTCGCTGCAGGCTACTTCGCATCTGCGCGTGCCCGCGATGGCGGCACAGTGCCACGTCATTGAGCAAGACGAAGGGACGTGTTGCGACTTGCAACCACTAACAATGACCAGAAGTGGTCTAGGGTTAATTTTGAACCTTTTTTTTTGTTATTGGACCTGCATAGTAAGAAGATGAGAGAGGTGGAAGGAGAGAGCCAGCCTGCCACTACAAAGCTTTCTTGTTAGGCTTCTTTTGATCAATAGGGTTTATTTTCTATATTTCCATGTATACATACAAAATATATATCTCATATATGTTTTTTTTCAAAAATCTTGGGTATGCAACTGAATATCTTGAATTGAGCTGGGCCCGCCCCTGGGTACAATATTATACGAGCACTTGAGCACAGCAAATTGGCTTAGTGATTGAAACTTTGAAAGATATACCCCAGAGGAGATTAAACGAAAAACAGAACGCCAGCCACACTGATAAACTACGGAGATCAGGACAGGTGATAAATAAAGTCAGTAATAGTGATGGCTCACAGAAGTCTGACAGCAGTATTTGTTGCTTTAGGCCACTGATCACATCGTTTGCTTGCTTGTCTAGGTTACAGACCCTTTCAAGTGTATCGCCATCACCAAATTCCTGCAAAAACAGTGGGAAACATGGTGAGAATTCAGTGTTTTCTTTATCAAACTGCACTTCATCGCAAGCTAACTTTGTCTTGTAGGATGAAGTTCCATAATTCCATTGGGATTTTAAAAACAAAGAGGGATTCCATGGGATTTATAAAACTTGTGCAGCTTCGAATCATCAATTCTGAATGATGAGATCAAATTAACAACTGATTCCCTACTATCACAAGAGGTCTTTAATACTCTTTTCTAGTATACTAGATCAGCTTAAATGTGATTTCTGAACGAACTGCTACAACAGTTCTTAAGAATAAAAATCGTTCCAGAGTATAACTTTGCAGAAGCTCAACACCTAAACGTCATCATTCATGAAATAATTAGCATTTTACATCCAGGGTTTGCGTTATCGTCGATTACCGTGATTGCTGGACTTACTGCCGAGGTGCGGTAACGGAAACGTCCGGTATATTGACCACGTTAAAAAAAACATAAATTTGTTTCTTTGATAAAATTTGTCTGTTTTCATCGGTTTTGCTTGGAAACCAGCTGGTAACACAAACCCTGCTTACAACCACTTTAATGTGCTAAGTTGCTTGCTCCATATTTCATCCAGATGTATTATTCAAAATAGAAGCACCCAAAAATAAAGATATTCTATCTCTGAGGAAAAATGCATATATCCTTGGTCTCTAAGACTGAGCAATGTCTCATGTTTTATGAAAAGAACGATATAATAACCTAAGTACTCCTACTAAAGAAACAAGTGAACTTATAACTCTCAGGGACTAGAACATCCAAAAGACAAATTTAACGGTGATCAGCATGACAGAATATCATTTGGTAGCGAGTATGATATTATATGAGCATTCTACCTATTGTTTTGCATAGAGTATGATATTATATCAGCATTCTACCTATTGTTTTGCATAGAAGCAAAACTTTGGTACATCACTGAGCGATGATATCTTACAAACCAGATCTTCTAAATAAAATTTTTCCTTCACTTGGAAGTTAGAATTATAGATGACTTCAGGAAACAAGCCAATACTTACACGTCTAAAATGCGATAAAAACCATGAAGACTAGACAATGACTTTTTTTTTACTCTGAGAACAAACTTGGACCTTAGAACACTTCCGGGTAAGTGCTAAATATATATGATCTGACTTAGTGTGATATTGTGATGTTTATGACAATGGCTGATAGATTGCGACTGCCACTAGCAAATACTACTAGTTTGGGATCTATTTAGACATAGCTAGAATTGATAAAAACAAAATTGTAGAAGAAAACAATCAGATATCATAAAAACGAATAAAATGAAGCAGATAATAATTCATATCAAATGACTCATTCACACTTTCTACATGGGGTGTTTTTATGTACATTGCATTACAATATCATCAAAGAGAACATGATTTGTAGCTACATCCATACCTTGCATCCTTCCTCTCTTTTTCCTTTTTTCAGCTAGGATGCCGGATGATTCTCTGTAGCACAACGGTCCTTGCCCGACGAATATCCCGGCTACACCGATCTGCCTGCTCTCCTAGATCCTCTACACTCTTCATGAAGACCTCCAGCTTCTTCTTGATCTCCTCAACCCCAAACTTGACCGCTTCCTCATCTCGCTCCGCGAACTCTACACAGCCGATCATCGAGCTGATCTCCAGCTCCACCCGGTTAATGAGCACCCTGATACTGTCCAAATCCTTGATGGCAATGAATGTCCCGACCTGCATTGCGCTCACCACTTCCTTCTGTCCACGGAGAGCGTCCTGATACCCTTTCAGTAGCGAATCGATCCACTTCCCCATAGATCCCACCGGAATGGAAGCAGCTGCGGCCAATGCCGCAGCGACTGGTGGGGCAGCGATGGCCGCGGCAACCACCGAGCAGATGAGCACGGCCGCGAAGGTGGTGGCGAAGATGATGCTGGACACCCGGCGCCACGCCTTGATCGCCCTGACCTTCTTGTCGAGCCGGTGCTTGCGCTGCTGCAGCTTCTCCAGCATGGTCAGCTGCTGCCGGTACACGGCCTGGAAGGCGCTGAAGAACTCTTCGGTGAAGGGGTCCCCAGCCGCCTTGAACTGGCGCAGCTCGTGCAGCGTGCGCGCGTACCGGGCGGAGGGGGCGGCGTCCTCCTGGACGCCGTCGCCGCCGGCGTCGCTGTCCTCCTCGTCGTCGAACCGCTGGAGCGCGACGTGCAGGAGGAGCTGGGAGTCGCGGGCGCGCTTGAGGCACTTGTCGAGGGCGGTGCAGAAGTCGAGGGTGTGGAGGCTGCTCTCGAAGTAGTCCTCGACGAGGTCGAACAGCTCGGGGCTCTTCCAGATGTCCTTCTTGCAGTCGAGGATGACGCGCACCACCTCCTGGTTCATGTCGAGGAGGCAGCCGGTGACCTCCCTGAGGGATTCGAGGGACAGCGAACGCACCTCCACGCCCACCGCCAGCGTCGAGATGGCGCGGCTCGTGCGCCGCTGCAGCGTCGTGTCGAACGTGCGCAGCTCCGGGTCAGATCGGCACGCCGCCTCGTACGAGCTCAGCCCCTCCGCCGCCGCCGCCGCAGGCGGCAGCGCCGACTCCGAGCTCGGCGGCCGGGGAGGCCGGTGGCTGCCGCTGCTGCTGTTGTTCCCCATTGCCGGAAGGAAAGCGGGCAGCCGGCGCTCACAGATCAGACCTCAAAAAGGAACAAATTTTTATTGGATTTTTGGGGGAAGTAACACCAGATCAAGAAACGCTCAGCAACTAGGATGGATCAAACAACTACAAGCGAGCATTGATTGGCACGAGCCACCCGCAATCTCCACCGGCTTTCCAAGAACCAAGAACAGAACCGGAAGAGACAATGAAGAACTGGATTGAGCGGAAAGCCGCGAGCTTTATCCTATTCAAGGAAACGGAGGAGGCGCCCCCGTTGCGTCGCGAGCGACGCGGCCAAGAAAGCTCGAGGTTACGGAGAAGCAAGGAGAAGAATGCAGGAGACGGGTAGGCACTACGGGACGGAGGGATTTGGGGGTGGTTTTGTGGAGCGTCCCTGCTGCGGCTGCTGCTGTTGTCAGGCGAGATGGTGGTGATGTGGGGATGGCTTGTACGCATGACGAAAGGAAGTGATGGGTGGGGGGCGGCGCGCGGAGGGAGGGAGGCGGCAATGGCCGTCGCCGGAAGCAACCTGATGCGTCTCACTCCATCGATAGCTCGGCGCGTGTGTGGATGTGGTGCGCTGCAGCAACGCAGCGCGAACACGAGAAGGAGTAGCACAGCGATTTGCGCGTGTTTTCCCCCGGATTGATGATGAGTTTGTCTGGGTGAAGCGAGCAAGCAACGCGAGAGAGAGAGAGAAAGAAAAAGAGGGAGAGTGGGAGTGTTTGGCACTTTGGCGTGGCGCGTGGTCGGGTCTCCACAGCAAAAAAGCAAAAAGTAGGAAAATGCAGATGCAAAAGGGGAGAGTTTGCGAACGAATTTCTGTTGCGAAATTGTTTGCTTTCTGCCAAAATGTTCGTTGAGTTCATTGCATCATCTCATGGATTGAGTTTGTTGTTTCAGATTGAAATTTTTTTGTATGTCTTCTTATCTACATCTGACGTATGGTGTTCTCTGAACTCTGAAATTTGTGAGAATTCACGCTCACCACTTCCCACTGCCTACAAGAAAAGATCAGCACAAATACCACTAGTAGCAATGCACATTACTGCGTTGTCCACATACATACTGGGGAAATCCAAGAACAAAGCTACCAGAGCATTAATCCCATCGAAACGGATACCAGAGTACAGAATCCCAGGTTTTATGGGTGTATCCGCCAAATTTTGTCCTTTTTTCTTTTCTTTGTGTGAGAGCTAAGCTTCAATAACTTTTTATCCATTACTATGTCTTTCCTGAATTTGTGCACCCCTTTATAAGCACGATGATGATGTCCTCAAAGCAAGGTGACCCACTGTTCCCAAGTTCACTGTTCACTCCAGTTAATTAAGGCCACTCCCAGTAATAAAAAATATAGCATAAAATATTATATATAGTGTAAGAATTTATATAGCATAGGATATCTAATGAAACTATAATATTTGATCGTTTAATATGGTTATAATAGTTTTTTTCCATTAATAACCCTCAAGAGTTGGTTTCTTAGATTTTTTTCATTAAATAACTTGTCACATCAACAAATTACCTATGTAACGATGCAATTAATATATATAGAAACTATCATAATTTTTACATTGAGAATGCTTTAAAAAGAAAATGTTAGTAGTGTAAATAGGACAAAAGTGTGAGGGATTCGCCGTTTATAAAAAACTGATTATAAACCGTAACAGCTTATAACGATAAAAATAATTTATGTGTAAAATTTTTTACATGTGTTGTGTTCTTAGAGACCTAAAAGTTAATGTGAAAAATACCACGTAGAAAATATTTTAATATCACTTTAAAATTAAGTTTTTAAATTTAAATTTAGATTTGACTTTTACAGCCAATGAGGCTCCCGGGTGTGAACCGCTGATGACGGCAACAGCAGAGTAGTAATAGAAAGTCGGCACCGCCGGCCAGCCGTCCTGCCCAAATGTGTCTGGGGTTGGTCTTTGCCGGAATCTTCAGGGAAAAGAAAAGGACGTTTCCGGACACCGGCCTGTGGTCCCACGTCCTTCGTGGTCTCGCGCCATAGTTGACCTCGGTTAAAGTTAGAGGTCTTATAGTTGATCTTACAACTAACGTCAATTTAATAAGGTGACGCGGGAGCTTCCAACAATGATGGAAGGGAGGGGCGCGACGCGAATTAATTTTATATGTCCGTGCGTTACAACGAGCGTCATTTTATTTTATTATAATTATTTTAAAGTTGAAGTCTCATTTAATTTCAATTTATATTTTATTTTCTTTATGTTTTCATCTGAGATTTATTTCAGCATTGGGACTATGTGTTAATTTTATAAACACTTAAGAGGTTTTCTGCAAAATAACCAGACAGACTGCGGATTAATTTTATAAACACTCAAGGTTTTTTGCAAAATAGCCAGGCAAAATAAAATTTGGGTGAAAACACTACTTACTTTATAGATAACTAGCAAAATGCTCGTGCGTTGCAACAGGACGACAACGCAGGAGGGAAGCAGACGGAGGGTGAAGGTCCAAATGGCGGCACATATTAATTTTATAAACACTCAAAAAGTTTTCTATAAAATAGTCAGGCAGACGAAAATTTTAGGTAGAAACACTACTTTCTTATATATAGTTATAAATATAGATATAGATATAGATATATATGCATAAGTACCTATATAAAGTGTATACATATAGGTTGAATAGTATGCCTACTAAAAACCCGATTTGTTGTGTGTGAACGAATTACGCCGGCCTGCTAAATAATGAAGCTCATAAAAAATTACAAAAGAGAAAGTCTGAAAACGTGCAGCCAAATTTGGTAACGGGTCGAATTGATCGCACAGGCTGGGCCAAAAAACAAAATTCCCAAAACAATCAATGACCCAAAAATGAAAGTGGTCGCACGCATAGTGGGCTGTGCGCCTGGTCGTCCATTAGGGATTTCGGGTCTGGTTCGTGTTGGGCGCGAGATGGCCTTGGAATTAGATCAAATCCGAGGTGGATCGCTCTTTGGGCCGCGGCCCTCATAAACTTAAGGAGTTTTCTGTAAAATAGTCAGGCATAACAAAATTTTGGGTGAAAACACTATTTGCTTTATAGATAGTTATAAATTATAGATATAGATTTATAAATCAAAATTTAATTTTAAATTTGTTTTTTCATTGTAGTTTTTTATCGTATTTGTTTTTAGTTGTTAATAGTTGTTAAGAAAATACATATAAATTTTTTATTTACTAATAAATTATTAAATAGATATATGAATAAGTGAAATAATGTGTTGTTTGACACTCTCGTGATGTGTCTGACTCGCCCGGTGGTAATGGCACCGGCTCGCGCACGTACACCTCTCCCCGAGTTGGCAGAGATGCGGCGCACGTATCGTGACCAGAGTTTACCTTTTTTTTTGGCGTGTGTCGTGTCGTCCCTCCGTGATAGCACGGTTTTCGGTGAAAACCATAAAAACCGCAAAAACCGACCGACGATGAATAATAATACATTTGAATTTAAACGATTTTGTGCGTACCGCAAAACCACGTGAAAACCACGAAAACCGTAATTTAAATTTGAACCAAAACCAAATCTATGTCGTGTCGTGGTTTTCGTTCAAACCACGCGAAAACCGTGCCACATGCCGCCGTTTTCGCGGTCCACGCGAAATTTATTTTTGTGATAAAATATATATATATTTTTGTGATAAAATAAAATTTTTCAAATTTTTGAATTCGCACGAAATTATTGAAACGAATCCGCGGGGATGCCGTACCGCACCCCCGTGGAATGCGCGAATACCGCGAAACCGTGGCGGCCACGGTTTCGCGGAATCACAAACCCCGATCGTGATGCTAGTGAAGCAATCGGTGCGAGATACAGGTCCTCCCTAGTATTAGAGCATGTCCAACAGTGTCTCTAAATGAATCTCTAATTTTGTTTTGGAGAATTATTTTAAAAAAAACTGGCTCCAACAGAGACTCCATATGAATCTCAAAAATTATAAGTTCTTTAAAATCAGGATCTCGTGCTCAAAAATGTGAAAGAGTCTTCGTTCTTGAAAATAGCTCCCGCCACCGTTAGGATTATTTTACCGCGAGGCGTACACGAAAAAAACAGATTTGTGCCGCCTGCCGCCTGCGTCGCCTGTCGCCATCCTGCATCTCGCCAAAAAAACTTGCCGCTGCATCTTGGCGCATGCCACCGCCTACATCAGTCAGACCTACATCCTGCGCCGCTTGCATTAATTGGACATGTATCTTGCGCCACATGCACCAGCACACGCATCTGCTGCCACGCCTCGAAAAGAAATACCCTAGTGATTGATGGGTCCCGGTTAGTTAAAAAATAGAGAATCATTTTTTAGAATCTGTCGTATCAATTTTTGATTTCATTGTCTGACCTTTTAAAGAATTCTCTAAATAAGCTTTTTTAGTGACCTTTTAAAGAATTCTCTAAATAAGCTTTTTTAGAATCCGTTGATCATGCTCTTACATCTGCAGGCAGTAACTATAACTAACAGATAAACTTGGGAATTGCTAGAACGCCTGATTGCGCGAATAAAAATCGGACCGTACACTTTCGCCACATGTCCACAAGTATATTACAAGCTAGTTTTTCTTCTTTCCTCTTTAAATATTTTTTTCTTCCTTAAATATTTTTTCTTACCTTGATATCATTGTATTTGTTTGTAATTAAATATATTATATGATTATATTCAAATAGGATCATGTCATTGTATTTGTTATAATTAAATCTTTACAATAATATTATATTCTATTCAAATAAAAAAAATTAACTCAATGTTTCATACGGTAGTAGTGATATGTTTTAATGTGTACTTTTAGTGTATTTCACAAAATTCACTGAACTATTGCCGCTACTCTTTCTACTCCATCCATCCATTCATGTATTTTAGCGATCTTTAAAATAAATTTTCTCCTAAAATATTTATTAAATTTATAATCCGATCACACTGTTGTATTCGTTGTAATTAAATCTTTACAATGAAATATTCATAATTATATTTTGATGAAAGAAAAATGTATGTTTCAATTCATTAACACTCGTTGTTTCATCCGTGATAACGACATGTTTCAACGTGTCATCATATTTCATAAAATTTTTAAATATTTCAGTTGCTGATTTTTTCACTATATATAACTTAATGTTTTATTTGTTGGTCAACTGTAATATTTGGTCTTTTGTTTTTTTAAAAAAAAATCGGACGACTGATCTGCATTTTTTCCCGATGAACTCGATCTCACCTGTCAGCAGCAGCTACAGAAGATGCTACATAATCCTCGCTGACCGGCGTCAGGGCCTGCCGCGCTGCGAGGCGTGTGCGTGTCGGCCGTTCACACCGACGGCACGCGGTCGCTCGATCGATGGTCGCGCGCGGGAGGCGCGACGAGACGGAGGGGGAGAGGGGCTCGTGAGCGTTGTTTGATTCCGGTGTGCTCGTTTCGGCAAACATGCTCGCTTAACGGTTTCCCGTTGCTTGCCTTGCCACTCCTTCGCTTTCGCGTCCTCCCTTGGATCATGGGAGGGGAGGTTGCTTTGCCTTGCATCCCGGTGCACTGATGATCCACAGACGCATTTTTTGTAGTAAGTAGCTTGTAGCACAAACGAGGAGGATTAATTGCATGATCGGTTTCATGTCAAAGTGCATGCCCCCTTTTTTGTGTATATAAATTAATAACAATCATGGGGGTGCAAGGACATATTGCTTTTGCAAACTTTAAAACGGGCGTGCATGTTTTGCGTCGTGTGTGATGGCCTGGCCCGCACCAATCATGAGCGTGATGGATTGTCTGTTGATTTTGTGCCGTCAAATCGGCCGGGGGTGTACATCGTCTTTTGCAACAACGCCGTCAACTCGTCAAGCTTCCTGGGTTTGGTTGGTTGCAGACTTCGCAACGTGTTCGCTTGCTCAAAAAAGGAGTAAACATTTTTCTGGAGTATACAATAATGGTATAACGGCTAGATAATCAAGTGTCAGATTGCGTTTGCGATTGAGGTGCAGATAGGCTTTCCTACTGAGCTGGTGCTGATCTTTGGCTTTCTCTGACAAGCAACTAATCAGATCGATATAACACATCGTGTATCGACGTACTTCAGTTGTCTCTAAATAAATAAATAAATATAACGGTATAGTTCATAGATATATTTATTCTAATAGAGAAAATATGATGCAACGCGCCGAGAAGTATTTTACGCTTCGCATGAGGCTCATGACCGAGTATTTGACAGCAATCACCAAAGATGGTGCATTTTCCTCGTGACTGAACTGTCCAGTGCAGTCCAAGATAATCAAGATAAATATCCAATCATTCGGATCAGCAATATGAATATTTCCGTAATCGTGAAGAGGTTTCTTGCGCAAACTCTCGGGCTTTCCTGCCAAGGAAAAAGCATGCGTTGTGTGTGTCTTTTGGCATGTTAATTTGGCATGTTGCAGTGTTTCTGTAGCTACTGTTCCTTTCAACGTAACGGCGACGCCTGCTGTTCCGATTTTTTTTTCGTCGCGTCGCTTGAAAATATTCAGGTGATGATGGGGAGAGAACCAAAGTACGACACACTTGGACAACGGGTGAAGCAACTAGCTCCGTCTTTTCAACGTTCTATGAACTTGATTCAAGAAGTTTACTTGGCCTTCGATTTTGATGCAAAAATATACGGAGTAGTAAGCCAAACCTTTCTGTTTGCGTCTGCTGACGATATGCTCTCGGCGAATCATTAACCAACCGTTTTCGTTGGCGGCTAACTAGCTTGGCGATCGACGTGCACAAGTAGAGGCAATCCGGCGAGGAAATATAATAACACGTGGCTTTCATTCATGTTTAAAATTTCATAATATGTGGCATATAATTAACCATTGCCGATAACGACAATTACTGAGAAATGAGCACATATAAATGTTAGAACAGACATCTTCTTATCTTAGGGTAAAACTTGATAACAGAAGCAGTTTTGCAAACTACGAGTATCATGAAAACCAACTTTGCCTGTTATAGGAAAACTCAAAATATAAACAGGGAGATAGGTAAAACCAGTATAGGGAATGCCTAATACCCATATAAAAACCATGACATTTGAGCTAAATCCTATCCTAACTGAAAAATTAAAATTCGTTACTTACCTGAAAGCATATGTGAGCAAAATATACGAAGGCTGAAAGTACCTGTGGCACAAAACAAAAAACAATCCTTGGTACTCGAAACCAGTGGCGGACACAGTATTATGACGAGCCATGGCGACTGCCATAGCTCCACCGCCCACCCCCCCCCTCCCCGCGTGTGTAGGCGTCGAGGCCGGTGTGCGGCAGCGCGTGCGTCACGATAGCTGCTTCCTAGTGGCGCGCGACGCGAACGAGTCGTCGTCGTAAGTGTTGTTGCGCCGGCAACGGCAAGGCAACGCACACAAGTGACACAAGTGCTCTGCTCACCCGGCTGACCGGCTCATCCTCCATCGTGAAGGGGCTATGGAACAAGGCAGCACGCCGAAGAGCTCTAGGGCGCAACGGGAACCCGACGACCCTCCTCCACAGAGCGATGGCAGTGGCAACCAACAAAAGGGGAAAAAAAGAAAGGGTAATGAAAGTTGTGTTCTTGTATGTTCAACTTCAATAATAAATTTCATCCTATTTGTATTAATTCTTGATTTTTTTGGATTGGTAGTTGTTAATTTCAAGAGATACTTTAGCACAATTTCTCATTCAAGTGATATTTCCACTGGTGCTGCATCCATTCAACCGGTTCAACAAACAAATAATAATGACGATGTTGCGGTTGCACGAGATAAAGATGATACTCGAGAACCAAAATCATCGACTTAAGAACAATCACATAGAGGTGAAAAAATATGTATTACAGTGCTCAACCCTGATCAACATATTATTGTAGATCCCGATCGTCGTATTTCAATTGAGAATTTTCATCCAAACATAAGAGATGAGGTAAAAAGAGCCTATTTATTAAAAGACCCAATACAACCGGTTGGTTATCTTTTTTCTTGCACGCCTTGTAGCAGAGACCCAATAAATCATGGTATAAAAAGTATGATTGGTTAAAATATGATACATTCTATCATTAATGTTTGACATATTTTAAAATATCAATTATGAATTATAATATAGCTTTGATCGTTTAATATATTGCTTAATTAGGACATGTTATGTCTATGTTATACTCCACCGTACAAAATTTTCGTCGTGGATTTTGATCTGGATACGCCACTGCTCGAAGCTAGGCCCTTTCTGGTTGAAAAGTCTGCGGAATTGCAGTAGCGCGGCGCGGTGCAGCGCTCTTCAGAAGTTATGTACAATTATTGCTGCTGGTTGTCAATGAAACGGAATTATAAAATGTGTATCAACAAGGAGCATCAAAAGCTTCCTCTCATCCTTGTATTTGACTTGGTATAGATTAGTCTATCTTCGTTCGACTGGCTGATTTTTGAGGAAGATTGTATAGGAGTAACCCAAGCACTAAGATAGCAGCACCGACCAAAAATGATGTGCTTAAATTTGTCCCATCAGGAATGTATGGCAGAGGTAGTGACAACACATAGATGGAAAGAGGTACTGCAGGGCAAGTAGAAATGTAAAAGTTAAAAATGAACCAGACCGACCAAACCGAATCATATCTACTCGCGAGAAGTTCCCTAGCAATGTGTTTGCACGCATGTAAATCATATCTGCATTAGCATAACTGCACAAACCTACAAAATGATATGCACGGGCAATACATGTTTCAATTTCCAAAAACATATAGTTGAAGCCAATACCTTTAACATTCATTTCCCAATAAAAAAGAACGGCAGACTGTTACTATACCTGCTAAAGTTGCTGTTAGCGAAGCAACCAGTGCGGAAGACATCTTCACCAGATTTAAAATAGAAATATTGAAGGCCATGTTCATAGCTATGAAGAGCAGCGGCAGCAAAGGAGCTCCATGGCAATCTGAAAACTTAAACCATCAGTACATGATTTCAACATCTTTACAGAAAGGCTGTGCATGTGTTTCATCACGGAGTCTTTTATTGTGTTCGTCTACAAGTATTAATTTTTCTCAACTTCTTACCATCTCCGATAAAATATTTTAGATGGGTCTTTTACCATAATGCGATAGAAAAATGATAAAGACAGCATATTGTGGAAGTACTTTGCAAGACAAACCCAACGGTATCTATACCCTACCTTCTATAAAGTTACAACCCACTAAACAGCATAGTATATTTATTGGTACTCCTAAAACCTAACATGCAAGTATGCCACATTAACCCATTTAACACCCCAAAGCTCAACATACAAGCATAGTAATTACATTAACAATTTATTTATTCTAAAACTCAACATACACATGCTAAATCATCATTCTCAAATCATTTCATAACACTTAAATCCAAACTATGCCATCATTTCTATAAAATTTAACATGTATCCTGTAGCAAAGTGTGGGGCGTAATCTAGTTGTTTTTGTGCAGTTAACCTCTTTCACATGCAGCAAAAGGTTTCCAAGGTGCCCTTCTTTAAAGACGGACAGGGTACTAATCAGCAGTCAAGGTGACAGAGATTGGGATCCTGAACATTCCAAATTTCAATAACTGGAAGTGTTTTTACAAACCTGGGATCAATGCATAACTGACCAATTTCGCCATCCAGGGGAATATTTCTTCATAAAAGTGCAGATTTAGACGTGACAATGCTTAACTTATCTAGCATCTGAAGATACTACATGCAGAAATACTCACCCTTCAGATTGCCTCCAATATTCAGAAAGCATACTGCACCACGGTTTATGTATGCAGGAAGCTCAGCCAACGGGATGCCTTTTAAGTTAGACAGAAATGGAAGGAGTAGGAAAACAAACAAGGCCTGTGTAGTCCAAGATATCAGATTTGAAATCATGGGAGAAAAAAATATGGATTGATAAGTGAAGAATGATACAATACAACAGCGATCATTAAGCTCCATAGCATTGTAAGGTGAGTGCCTCTCCTGGTTTCATTACTGACTACTAAACCCACAGTGAACAAAAAGAAGACAAGCATTTGTTTTACCTGAAAACCTGATCCAAAGGAGTTGACCACAAATATGTCAGGCCTCTTTCCCTGTATAAAAAGCAAAGAACCAACTGCTTGAAATAAGACAAAGAAAATAGGTGTTTATAATTAAATGATATTTTCACATGCATTCCCATGCCATTATTTTTATCACTTGGTAGTGCTCTCTGCTTTTTATTCCAACAAAATAAAACCAAAGCAGCAACTGCTGTGCTGCCTACCTGCTAATAGAGTTATTACTAACCTTAAGGCGTTTTGCACCATCAATAAAAACAAATTCCTGCCATAGAATAAAATAAATAAGAGTTAAGATAACTGATAGTTTCATCACTAGTACACAGATTAGTATATTTCACCTTGATTATGGATGCACCAGCATGACTTGCAGACGAAGCCATCAGTACTGCTGGCCAGAACAACTTGACATCAGATAGAAATGGACCACTGTTTGCTCCACTGTTTTCATAAACAAAGAAATACGGCCAAGAAATACTCAAAAGGAAATCAACGTGTAAATACAAATGTCCAACATACTCTCAAACGGCCACTGTGTACAAGTTCATATTACAAGCAAAATTTACCCCTCTCAATGTCCTGTCATTAACTACACAGTTATGAAGTACAGAAAAATATAGAAAAAACTAGCATGCTAACTGATCCAGTACACACCTTGCCACAGCTAGAATTACCCCCACTGTGACGAGCAAGCATCCAAATATTTGATTGGCTCTGTATTTCCTTCCCAAAATGAGGACAGATAAGATAAGCTGCCAAACTAAAAAGGACTGCAAAAGGATGACAAGCATGTTAGAGTATTTGCGAAAAGATCACACGGGAAGTAGCAATGGAAGTGGTATCCAAAGAGCTTATACAAGATAACTGCAGGAAAAAAACACTAATGCAAATTAGACAATTTCTTCATACTGTTGATTACTTAATATGCATCAAATCACCAAGTATAAAGTTGTAACTGGCATGCACAGAGGGTAAATCCATCAATGCAGCTAGCCTAACTATTCAAATGTTGCTCTAGGGAAAAATCTGAAATCTGACACTGCAACAAAAGAACAGACTTAAGGGAAATGGTAGGAGTGCATGAGAACTTCATACTTTGGATAGTAAAATTTTCATAAAACAAAATACAGGCAAGTGGCCCAATTGATATTTTTAGACCTGTGAAGCAAAACCAACACATAGTACCTGAGACAACACTGGAATTGAAGGCCCAGGCAACATAGCTGCGAGTACAGGCAAAAATAGACTGATATAAGACTCCATTTAGTTATGACATGAGGAAACCATACTTCAAACATTGTAATCCCTCTGGTCATAAATATTTGATGTTTAGGAGAATATTTAGTCAAACTTTTTAAACTTTGACCATCAAATTCATATTATAATAAGTTTATAAAATCTAAAAAGTTTATGACAGTACTTTTCAAGACAAATGTACAAATATTCTTTTTTCTTACTTTTAATCTAAGCATGTAAGAAATTATTGATAGTCAAACTTTTAAAAGTATGACCAAATCTTGTCCTAAATGTCAAACATTTATGACCAGGGAGAGTGCCAGTGAAAAAAATAAACTTTAAACATAGCATTGCAGAATCACCTGCAGCAGCCATGCCTGAAGCAACCCCTAATGCTTCTAGTAAGCCAATCAACATGAAGCGTGATTTTGGAAGTGCTAGCATTTCTTTAGTGACAATACCAGCATGATATCTTATAAAAAGAACAGAGAAATATACTATAACATACCTGCAAAAACAAATAAGCATATGAGTACTTCATTTCTAGTAGAATTGGCCCGCACAACTATTGTGAAGAAATCATCTATTTATTATATTAACATAGTAGTAAACAATAAGCCTCTGTGTTTTCTCTTAACGTTTCCGAAGTACAACTTAGTCAAGTTAAAAGAACAAAAATATCTTACACCAGGAATCAAGGTAGGTTTAGATTGTAATGATATAGATTTGATCAAATATATCTCAATCTTAGAACTTACAATGACATAATGCATGAGGTCAGCTGCAGAGACAGGGTCGAGGGACAAGGGGGAGGGGTGAGAGAGCGTGCGCCGACGGCCACTCCAGCCTCGGTGGCCACTTCCGGCGGTAGGGCCGGCGACCTCGCCGTGCTCCCGTTTCCTCGATGTTGCGTCTAGCCAATCAGTCGTGGAGCGAAGTAGTCTCCTACCAGGCGGCGGCTACGCCTGATGACGGGGGCAGCCGGTGGACCGAAGTAACTCGGAAGAAACGACATTCATGGCGGAAGACAGAGACCTCAACCACCCGTGCTCAGAGAGTGGTTGGCGGGCTGCGTTCAATTCCAAGATGGCTCCAAGGTAGGTGCTTTAAGTGTCTGGGAATAGGGCACCAGAAGAGCACCTGTTCCCGTCCGGTTCGCTGCTACGCGTGTTGGTTAACCGGCCATTTGGCGCATTCTTGTCCAACCAAGCTCAGGGTCGACGAAGGGAAGCGCAAGGAAGGAAAGCTGCAAGCCCGGGCGCAAGAGCCAGTGCGAGCTCCTCGTCGGCCACCACCAAAGGAGAGTGACGGCGAGAAGGAGCCCAGGGGGCAAGCAGCGGCAGGATCAGAGAAAGAAGACACCCAAGGCGCAATGGCGGGCTATCAAATTTGCTCCCAACAGCCGGCCAACGTCGACGAAGAGTGGAAGACAGGGAACCGGAGCGGAGGCCGACCCGAGGAAGATGCCTCATGTCCTGGACCCCGAAGATGGTGGAAGGCGAGTCCCTTCTCCAGCAAAAGGCTCTCCTCGCTACTATCCTTGGGCGGCAACCCCCGGTTTCGCCGCGAGAGATGGTCGACGTCATTGTCGGCCGTGGCATTCTCCCCTCAAGATTCCGGGTCGAGGTGACGACCCCCGAAGACTACCTCATCGTCTTTCGCTCGGCTGCTGATCGTGACTGGGTCCTCCAGCGATCCAGGCAGGTCCATTGCAAGGACGTGCCGGTCGACTTCAAGGCCTGGAAGAGGCGCCTCCAAGCAGAAAGTACTCAGCTCCAGTTCTTCACGAAGCTCTCTTTTGAGGGAATCCCCCAGCATGCTTGGGAAGAGCAAGTAATGGCACAAATTATCAGGGGTTTGGGAGGGGAGTTGGTGGAGTTGTTTTCCTCGGCGGACGCCAGGGTCCTCACCGCCTTTGCCTGGCTAAGAAATCCAAATGGCGTGCCCAAAGTTCTCGACCTGGAAATCCCGGAGCGTGCCGGAGGCGGGCCGCCGAGGTGGGTGCGTCTGCCAGGATCACAGTTGGTTCCAAAGGCGCCCTTGCATAAGCAATCTCTGACCTACGAGGTGTTGATCCACATTGAAGAGCTCATCGACCCTTCCTCGATTCATATTCCAAGCGTTTGGGGGACGGATTACGAGGACTACTTCGACGACGACATTCCTCGCCGGGTCACCTTCTCGTGCCGGGCCGGCGAGTCGACGGCTCCGGTCCCCGGAATTCTACAATGGGTGAGGGCATGTCTACGGTGGGCTGATGGGTCCGCGGGAGGACTCCGGGAGGAATCGCCGCTTCTCGCTCGCTCCCGAGCACGGCGGAGGCGGAATCGGCGTCGAGGCGGAGTTGATGGTGCGGGATGCACGAGAGGAGCAGAGCCCTCCTCACCCCTCCCACGTTGGGACGATATTGCGCCGCTAATCCAAGATTCACGAATGGGGGATAGCGGTGAAGGAGAAGGGGCGGAGAAGGAGATCACCTCGGGTGGCATGAAGACGGGGATGCGATCGGAGGATGCCAAAGAAGCGTGATGATGGTCGGTCGTCGAGTTCGCGGCGGCGGAAGGAGCCAAATCTTGGAAAAAGAGCGCGAGCTTCGGGAGGGTGACGTGGTCCACGCTACACCGGCTCACACCCCACACCTTGTTGCCGGTCTAGGATGATCGACACTGAGGAGCACGCGGAAGCCACATGTGCACCATGAACCAGCCAGGAACCATCTCCAGGGAACAGATTCTGAAGTCCACGAGCATTCAAGACGGGGTTGCAACACTGTCCTCTCCAGCTTTGCATTTAAGATTGTGTGCCGCGCCACGCTTACCGAAGATCTCCTCCCGATTTGCTCGCCAAGCGCGGGTTTGGCATCCCCCTCAGGGTTTCAGTCTTGGCGGGATTTTGGCACTGAGTCTCCCCTTCTGTCCGAGTTGGGCGGGCTCCGGTCTAGCCCAAAGGGGGCTGAAGAAGAACCTGGGCCTGTTCGAGCCCACCTCGACCTTGCAGAACAGACTGAAGATTTCAACCCAATCAAGCAATTCCCGCTCACTTACTCTCGAAGGCGAGTGCTGCCAAGCCCACAGACGCAGCCCGATATTGATGGTGACGGCATACAGTGCAACGATGATCAGCATCCAGTGCCCTGTGCTGAGAACGACAATGGCTTCGGCGACAACCAGTTCAGTGAGATACAACATCCAGTTGACTGTTCTGAAATCAACAACGACATTGGCCGAGATGGCATACAACAGAAGGATCTTAACTCAATGGACGATGCTGCTGCTGGCAACGACAGTGAAGAATTCCTACTTCCACCATTGGGGGAGATGGAGGCTGCCATTGACATCCCTGCAGATGGGAACTTGCGCCTTGCCAGCCAAGGGGGTCAGCAGCTTACAAACCTTCAACAGGTTTCACAGCAGGGGGCATCATGAGGAATAGATGAGGAGGTAGGGAGGAAAATTGATCACTTCATCAAGTCTCTTGAGCAACAACAAGCACCCTCGGTCTTGGGAGCCAGGCCGCAATCTTTGTTGGTGTCTGCGAAGCCCAGGCGCAGGAATGTGATCCCAGCTGATTTTATTCCTTAGAGGAGTCCGCGTCTGCAGCAGCAAAACTCGGGTGTTCGTTGCCATGCGATGACTAAGGCACAGACGGTTGTGATGAAAGAATTTGGTGTTATCCAGGAGAGTGAACAGCCATCAATCACCTCGGTGAAGGAATATGCAGCAATCTTTGAGAAGCCACTTGCCCCTCATCACCTGGAAGCCTTAGCTGAGCTGCTTAACTTGGAAATGGGTGAAAATCCATCTCCTTCACCTCTGCTGCTGGAGGAGTCACGGGTGGTTAGCCCGGTCTGAACCCTGTTCTTCTAGCTCAGGGCCTCCTTCTCCCTTGGGGAAGGTGGGGATGTGTAGGTGGGAGTGTTGTTTAAATGTTTAAGCTTTTAGATTGGAATGTCAGGGGGCTTAATAACCCTGACAAGCAACTGGTTGTGAGGGATCTAGTTTGTTCTTCTGGTGTTTCCATTGTATGTCTCCAAGAAACAAAGTTGAATGTGCTAAGTAGTTCTCTTTTAAATGCCATTGTTGGTTCAAATTTTGGTGGGTTTGCTTTAATTCCGGCCGAAGAGACTCGAGGAGGGGTACTCATAGCTTGGAAAGATGATCTGTTCACAGGGAACATTGTTCACATGGGAAACTGGTCGCTAACGGTGCATCTGACATGGATCCCTGCCAGTACAGAATGGTTTTTAACAGTGGTCTACGGGCCACAGATGGAGGCAGATAAATTCCTCTTTTTGGAAGAATTACTCCTTGTCAAGTCCCTTTGTCTGGGGAGTTGGATGTTGGCAGGAGACTTTAATCTAATTGCCTCAGCCGAAGATAAGAGCAATTCGAGAATTAACAGAAGATTACTCAATGCTTTCAAAAATGCTTTAAATGAACTTGAAGTTCGGGATCTCTATCTCTTTGGTCGAAGGTACACGTGGAGTAATGAACGGCAGTCCCCTACTATGGTTAAGCTTGATAGAATCTTGGTCTCGGTTCAATGGGAGAGTTCTTTCCCTGAATCGTCTCTGCAGGCACTGAGCTCCTCCATATCAGATCATTGCCCTCTACTGCTGGTGTGTGGGAACAATCTGACTTTCCACAGAAGATTCAGATTTGAGAATTTTTGGGTGAAATTGGATGGTTTCCAACAGGTGGTAAAAGAGTGTTGGGATAAGGAAGTCCTCTCAGATGACCCATACTCGGTTATATATGTTAAGATGGCTAGATTATCAAAGGTTCTCAAAACCTGGGGGCAGAAAAAGATCAGCTCGATCAGGCTCCAAATTCAGATCGCAAATGAAATTATTTTCAGACTTGAGGTTGCACAAGAGTCAAGAACCCTGTCAGAACAAGAGAGATGGCTAAAAACAGCTGCTAAAGGGAAGACTCTGGCTCTGGCGTCCTTGGAGAGATCAAGATTGAGGCAAAGAGCTAGAGTACGTTACTTGACTCAGGAACAGGCTAGCTCGGCCTTCTTCCACTTAAGGCTGAGAGCGAGGAGAAGAAAGCTATACATTCCGAGGTTTGAACTAGAGGGGAATATTGCATCCACCAAAGATGAGATGCTTGAGACAGCCTTTAACTTCTTTGGGGGGTTACTAAGTGAGGACAATGCCTCTAGACCGGTGGTAAACCTTAAGAACATTCATCTGAACAGAGCTGATCTATCCTCCCTTGAAGTAAGCTTCTCAGAAGAAATCTTCCAAGTAATAAAGGAGCTCCCAAATGAAAAATCGCCGGGCCGACGGTTTCACGCGATCTTCTTGCACTTTTAAAAATTTGAGTTGGGCAACTCTCAGAACCTTCACCTCCTCAACTCAGCCATGATTGTCCTCATTCCCAAGACAGAAGGAGCTTCTAACCTAAAAGATTTCAGGCCCATCAGTTTAATCCATAGTTTTGCAAAACTTGTGGCCAAAGCAATGGCTAGGAGATTGGCTCCACAGATGCAGCAGCTGGTAAATCCCACACAAACAACATTCATCAAAGGAAGAAATATACATGGAATTTTCTCCTGGCCAAAACAGTCGTTCACTCCCTGCACAAACAAAAGAAAAAGAAGGTTCTTCTGAAGTTGGATATAACAAAGGCGTTCGACTCTGTCTCATGGACTTTGCTCTTGCAAATGCTTGCTTATAGAGGTTTTGGCTCAAGGTGGAGGAGACAACTTTCGGCTTTACTCCTAACAGCTCATACCTCAGTGTTGGTTAATGGGGCAGCAACGGAAAACTTTAAACCTTCTAGGGGGTTAAGGCAGGGGGATCCCCTGTCCCCCCTTCTTTTCGTGCTAGTGATGGATATTCTCCAGGCGTTGGTGGCTAAAGCAAACAATCAGGGGCTTATTGCCCCCTTGAGGCTGAAGAGCAGAAGGGGGCAAAATCTTCCTAACACCTCCCTTTACACTGACGACGCGATTATCTTCTTCAACCCCTCCTTACTCGAGACCTCGGCAGTTAAGGAAATCCTTTCCTTTTTCGGCCGAGCTACAGGGCTTTCTACAAACTGGTTGAAGAGCAGCATTACAACAATTCATTGCTCGCAGGAAGACCAGCAGGCCATTCAAAACATTCTGTGCTGCAAGGTTCAACTTTTTCCAATCACCTACCTCGGGCTTCCTCTATCCACAAGAAACCTAACAAAGAGTGACCTTCAAATCTTAATGGATAAACTCTCAAAGAAGGTGGTAGGATGGAAGCCGAAGCTGTTACTCATAGATGGAAGACTCTGCCTGGTAAACTCTGTCCTAATGGGCTTGGCAATGCATTACATCTCTGTGCTTCAGCTCCCGAAGTGCGCGATCAAAGAATTTGAAAGAAAGTGCCGGGCTTTTTTGTGGCGGGGACAAGAACAGGTCAATAGTGGGCACTGTCTCATGGCATGGAAGAAAGTTTGTGTACCAAAGAACAAAAGGGGTTTGGGCATAAAGTGTATTGAATTCTTCGGCACCGCCTTGCGTTTGAGATGGCCAGCTCTTCAGCTCTCTCAGAGGGATAGGCCTTGGGCAATGGCAGAACCGGCCTTTGACAAAGAAGTGCTAGAGATCTATCAGGCTTCAGAACTGACACACCTGGGAGATGATACCTGCACCATGTTTTGGTCGGCGAACTGGTCGGGCAAAGGAAACATTCACTGGCGATGGCCTTGTCTATTTTCTTTTGTTCGCAGGTCAACAATCATAGTAGCGGATGCTCTCATCAATCATCGTTGGGTACGTGATATCCAAGGTTCCCTCTCCTCTCAAGCACTTGCTGATTTTCTGGAGCTTTGGGTTGAGGTTGCCCGGATAAATCTCAATGAGGGGAAGGACCATCAAGTCTGGAAATGGGAGGCAAATGGCCATTACTCGGCAGGATCAACTTATTCCCTTTTCTTTGCAACACATGAAGATTATCTCCCTGCTACTTTTCTTTGGCGCTCCCGAGCCCCTGCACGAGTGAAGTTCTTCCTATGGCTGGCATTGCAAGGAAAGTGTTCCACAGCAGACAATCTTGCTAAGAAGGGTTGGCCTCATGAACCATTTTGCTTGCTGTGTAGAGGTCAACCAGAAACTATGCAACACTTACTAACCAACTGCCCCTTTTCCAAGAGAGTCTGGACTTTGGCAAGGGGATGGATGGGGGTCACCTTCCCAACACCCAATGACAGCAATCCCACATTCCCTGATTGGTGGCAACGCGCGAGATTGTGCTTTCAGACCGGCTACAGGAGATCGTTTGACACCGTCGTCTCCCTAATCAGTTGGCGACTGTGGAAGGAGATAAATGCCAAAATCTTTGAAAAAATTGACAGTTCACCAGAGGAGGTGTTAGCCCTGATCAAGCAGGATGCCGCTCTCTGGCGGGAAGCCGGGATTTTCCCGGACTGTGGGGAGTAATCAGCTAACCATCCTCAGGGTGGCCAACACCCTGTTTTCTCCCCCCTGCCGGCTTTCTCTCTTCTCTTTGAATTTGATTCCCTAACTCTGCACTAATGTGCAGTTTTTAGGATCGGCAACTTCTTGCCGTTTGTAATCAATAATTTCCTTCCTTGCATTCTTAATGAAAATTGGTTGCCTTGGGTCAACCCCAAAAAAAAAATTAAAATTATGCCTTTTGAAATAAGCGAAATAGTTGTACAATAAACACGACTCTATTTCCACTATAAAAATAGTTGTATAAGCATCCTGTAGTTGTATTGTACGGAAAAGCAAACAAGATGGTGTGCATAATAACAAACTTGAATTAGTTGACATGTAATTCTGAATAATTGTTGCACTTCGGAGGTGGAACCAAACGAACAAACTTAAAGTATCATTCCAAAAAAAAAATTAAGAGTCAAAGCGTTAAAACAAGCATCACAAAATCGTAACAATGAGCCGTGGTATATCGTAACTGTGCGAAGCATCAAAATTACCCAAATGTGGTGGCTTGGGCGAGGAAGAACGGGTAATTCCTCATGGGCACGAGCGCCAGCTTGTACAGCACGCGGTTCATCACCGCGAGCACCACCGTGGCAGCCGCCGCCGCGGCGATCCCCGTCCCACCCCACCCTCACCCTCACCATCGCCCCCTTCCCCGAAACCCCAGCCCTCGCGGCCGCCCGCGCGCGCGTCGTCATCTCGACGCGCCACCTCCCGACACCATCCCAACGGGCGGCCGCGAGGCCCACGCGGCGGGGATACGGGAGGGAGGCTCGGAGGGACGCCGCGCTCCATTGAGTCCCGCGGCGGAGGGAAGGCGGCGGCGGCGGCGGCGGCGAGGGAAGGACGAGAAGAGGAGCAGCGAAATGGGCATGGCGTTGGTGGGTTTGAAGATTTCGCGGGGGTCAGTTGGTTTGCTTCGGCTTCGCTTCTGTGGACGGAGGCCACTCGTCACTGACCGGTGGGGCCCACAGGATTGCCCAACCCTCCTGTCCCTTGCGTAGCCCACAGCCCGAAACCCCGACTCCCCAGACCCTCCGCCGAAACCGCCGCCGCCGCCGCCGCCAGTGATGGGGATCTCCGAGTCCGACGAGCTCCGGTCATTCGAGGCCACCGGAATCTACCACCTCGCTGGCTCGGGCGCTGCTTTCCTCGACCCTGTCCGCATCCTCAACGCGTCCTACCGGCGCTTTCGCCTCGTCGCTTCTGCGTACTACTCCCGAAGCTTCGGCCCGTCGCGTCAGGGAGGCGAAGCGGAAACCGAGCGAACGGAGGAGGCGTCTCCCGAACGGAAGAAGCGCAAGCGGAAGCGGCAGCCGAAGCCCAGGAAACCCAACGAAGTGGAGCGGATCGCAGAAGCTAGGCACCAGGTGAGGCAAATGCGATGAACTGTTTAGATTATTTTGGTGCTTTTTTCGTCTTGTTACCCTAAGAATTTGTACGGGGAGCAGAAAAAGGCTTTGTTTTGTGCATTAATGGCAAGATCTTTGTTGACACAGAACAGTATTGTTAAATTGAAGTCTGTGTGCGTGGCAACAGCTAATTTTATCAACAGCAAGCTAGAAATCTGGAGCTGCTACTGTGTTTATGTTAGAAGTCTGTTGCGTCTAAATGTAGTGAACATTTATTGGTTTGTTTAGTTGCCGGAAAGATGAATATAGTTCTGGAAAGGAGATAAAACAGTGCTTTGCAGGTATTATGATGTAATGCATGGATTTCATGTGTGTTCTATTTGCTAGGAAGCTAGGCCTTTTCTATTGACCGCACATAAATCACTGCTTAAGGCTAAATATCTACTGGAGTTCCTTCCGAGGATGATCAAGGAAGATGTGCGCATGCTTGATGTGGAAAGTAATTTGGAGAAGAATTTTGCTGAACTTGGGAGCTCGTGGCGATCACCTTTCTGTGAGATGACTCTTTGCTTTCAGAAGTCCTCTGGTGAGGATAGTGAGGAAGGTAAAATAAGCATACCAAAGATGTCCTTTCTGATGACCGTATTTTTAACTTCATAGTGTAGTATGAAAGTAGCGGTTCCTTCTCTTTGTTTTAAGGTATCTGCCGTAAGACATCCACTCCACTGTTTAATAGTACAATCAGTGTCGAAGAAAATGATGATGCAGAAGGAGAATTTCAGGATAGACTTTATATTTTACCAAGACGATGTTGTTTCTTGATGGTTAGTAAATATTATTCTTCTGCAGTACAACTTCCCATAGAAGTATAATATTTGTCCTTGATCTTGGAATGTTTGTGCATGATCTTGATGATACATTAAAGGCCGACCTCAAACATGTCCATGGCCTAATTCCTGGTATGCAGTCACATATCACAAAAAACATCCTAGTACTACTTTTATTAGCCATTGTACTTGGTTCCTTAATTTTTATGATGGTGCTCATTTTCTCCAGATAATTGTAATCAAGGTTACAACCTTATAGTTGTTGATCCACCTTGGGAGAATGGATGTGTTCGTCAGAAAGTAGCGTAAGTTCACTACTTTGTGGGTTTGATTTGTTTGTGTAGTGGGGCATTTTCTTAGAGAAAATCTCTTTTCTCCTCCAAGCAAGCAAAGCTTGTGTCTAAATGGGGCTGAACACTTAAGCTTTGGCTCACATTGTGATGGATGACATTATAGTCTTTACATGGTAGTCTCAGATATCACTTTTTAACTTTTTATATATGACATGTTTGAAATTGAACACAAGTCCAGTTTATGTTTGTTATAATGTTTAACCAATAAAACTGTAGGTGCACTTGTTCCCTTTAGCTGATCTTCAGCCATGCATAAATCATGATAATGTTAGCATAGGTGGTATCTAGGATGTGCCGTCCTTTTTAATATGGCTCCAAAATGTTTCGTTTGCAATCCCTAAAGTATATCATGTCTTAGTTCTCGAAGATTTTTCATAGGGATGTCTTACGGATTACATGGATACCATGATTCACTGACCACAAGACATATTATGCTGAAATTATGTCCTCCCATAGTAAACTCTGAGCCAAGTATATATTTCTGTGAGTAATCTCATGAAAATTAAATATTTGTATATTAACAAATACTCATTTTCTACTTTATTGTTTCATCCCTTCAGTTTGAAGTCACTTTAAATATATTGTCATCCAGGCATCTCATTCACCCAACAATTCATGCGCTAGGTACCCTACGCTTCCCAACAGACATTTCTTGTACCTTCCAGTACAAGAACTTGCCCATTCAGCTGGAGCTCTTCTAGTTTTGTGGATTACAAATCGGGAGAAACTGTGGAAGTTTGTCAAGGAGGAATTATTTCCTTCTTGGGGAGTGAAAGATCATACTGTGTTCTATTGGCTGAAGGTTTGCACCTAATACTCACCTGCCACATTCTATCATTCGACTGTAATTTTACTGATGCAATTGGTAAGTTTTTAATGGCATCCTTAGTTTTGTTCAATTTGGTTCTGAAAGTCTCAGTAAATCATAGGTGAAACCAGATGGTTCACTGATTGGTGATCTAGACTTGCTCCATCACAGGCCTTACGAGTGCCTCCTTGTTGGCTACATAAATCTTGTGAGTTTTCTTCTAGATTATAGCCTTCTCCTGAAATGCACCTTCAATCTGCAAGCTGTGTTCTGAAACTGATGCATTTTGTTCTCCTGGTTCCTTCTTGTAGAACAAAGAGGCTGTACGAGGTTCAAAATTAAGGTTTTTGGAAGAAAGGCGGGTAATTATGAGTGTACCGGGTGCTCACTCAAGGAAACCTCCCCTCCAGAGTATCCTTGGCTGTAGTTTGTCTGTGTCCAGGCTGTTTAATTTATACCTGTCGCAATGAAATTCTATTATGTTACTATGTAATATGGCTTTCTTTATAGTTGGAAATATCATATATGATCAACCCTTAACTTGTAAAAGAATTACTTTCAGAATATATACCAGGTCCTAAACCTGCAAGGTGCATTGAGCTCTTTGCCAGAGAGTTGGTTTCTGGTTGGACCTCTTGGGGAAATGAGCCACTCCGTTTTCAGGATGCAATGTACTTTTCTAAAAAGCAAGAGTATGATGTGCACAGCTGAGTGATTGCTGCAAGCCTGCGAGGCCGTGACTACAATGTACACTTTGCCTCCTCTCTGGAAGTACTTCTAGTCAACCCACCCTTTTCTTTCTTGGAGTATTTTCCAGAATCACACTCAATATTCACATTGCTGTTTTAGGTTCTGAACTGTCAACAATTAACTGATATCATCATGGTTTTCTTTTTTCAGGTGATCTTTTTCTCCAAGTTCACCCATGGTGGAGGTGGAGAGGGTGAATAGATGAAGGGGTGAAGAGAACTAAAATCATCAACTTGTCACATGAAGGAGGTATAAAGAGATGGAGAAAATGTACTTCCAGACAGAGATCACTTGCAGGTCTCAGTACATGACGGTGGGATCATCGGTTTTCAGTTTATGGCGAACACCTCAAGCTGAACTCGTGTAATACCGTTGCAGTTTGACCTCTCAGATTTGTGCTACTAGCACAGGCAGTCAGAGTCTCAGAGATAGTAGCATTTACAGAGCGGTAATGGCCAAAATTCCATCCACCGTTCCGTTTCAGCTCAAGATCTCCCCACTAGTTCTTGAGCCCCTCCCTGTTCTGGATTTGGGTCCATCCCTGTAGCAAACATTCCTGTGTCGGTGTTGGTACAAATCGTGATAGAATACAATGTTTTCCTGGAGTTTCTGCTGAAAGACCTGATTAACTGGAAAGATGTAATGGAGCCGCATGCGCATGCGACTGCTTCCAAGAAAATGACAGATCGGAGATAACTCGTGTCTATGGCCAACGCTATTTCTCGTGTCACTCTCTTCTGTGTGCAGCCTTGCCATTCTCCCTGAAGGGAGAAGTGCATCTGCAGAGTTTGCGTGTCGAGCAGCAGAATGGAGAAGACGTAACGGCTCGGCGCTACGTGTGGCAACGCTTGTGCGTAACGGCACGAGGCGTTGGAGCGAAGGGACCAATCCCTTTATCCCTCGTCGTGGCGAGGCCGTTGCACCAGCCGCCGACCGCGACGTCCCGCCCGACGCGGCCGACTTGGTTGACGCCACCGTAAATCAAATGACGCATCTGCCCCTGCCAGAGTGTTCGGGACGTCAGAGCATCCCAACAAATTCTCAAAAACAATTCTCAAAAAGCTCCTTTAGAGAATTTCTAAAAGTTTAGAGAATGAAATCAAAATCGATACGCAGCAGATTCTCAAAATCGATTCTTTATTTTCCCTTTTCCAATCATAAAACTTGTGTTTGCATCAGAATTGTACATCTATAGCAGCTGAAAAATGAATAGGATTGGAGATTTCACTACGCTCGAGTAGTAGCAAGACCGATTTTTTACATACACGGGTGACTAAACCGAGTAGCCAACTGATGCAGCGGTGGCATGCGCCAAGATGCAACGGCAAACTTTTTCGACGAGATGTAGGATGGCAGCAGGCGGCGCAGGCACCAGACGACGCAAATATGTTTTTTTCGTGTAGGCCTCGCAAGAAAATAATTCTTACTGTGACATGAGCTATTTTAGAGAACCAAGACTCTATTCTCGCTTTGAGCATGAGATTTTGATTTTAAAGAACTTATAATTTTTTAGATCTATATTGAGTCTGTTGGAGTTTTTTAAAGAAAATTCTATAAAACGGAATTAGAGATTCATTTAGAAACACTCTTGGAGATGCTCTCAGGCCACTCAGGCGCTTGCAGGAAGGGGCAGTTCCGTCCTTTCATAGACGTTTCAAAATCCTTATTACGAGCCCATCATCCTCGCGCCTGCTCCTAATCACTGAAATTGCAGAGCTCAAAGGCTTGCTTCTGAGATGCCAGGCCTAAGGCCCGAGTCGCCGGCGATCCCATCGCCGGAGCTCCGCCGTGTCCGGACGTCCTTCACCAGAGTTTCTTCCAGGGTAGCCACGACCGCCATGGGTAAGGTGGTACGAGCCAAAGAGCCGGCCGAGCCGAAGGCGAAGGTAGAGGAGGTGGAGAAGCAGAGGAGGAGGGGTAAGGGAGGTTGCGATGGGACCATCTGGTCGGCGAGGCGTAGGAGTCCACCGCCGTCTCCTGTCAGCCCGGAGCTGGGGAAGACGAGGTGTTCATGGATCACCGCCAACCCTGGTGAGTTCTTTTTGTTACTCTGCACTCTCATCAATTTCCACCCACCAAGAAGGAATTGTGCCTCGTACAACTTGAACAAGATTTTTTTTAAAAAAAACATTTCAATGTTTTATTTTTCTTTTCAAGAAAATGTGTTGACAGATATGTCTTAAGCATTTTGCTCTGGAATAGTATACCGATAACTGAAGGCGATTTTGATTGATTTGTGGTCAATGTCACAACAAAAGATCGGTAATAGAAGACTTTTGAATTGACGATCTGTGATTTAGTACTAGATTTGTTACCCATGAACTACCCAAATTCCACACATCTCCAGATAAAAAAGCATGAACGTTCAATGTTGTGCTAGTACTTTCCATTCAAAAAAAATTGTGCTAGTACTATATAGCTGCAGAACTAAAGCATGCTTTTCTTTAGAACCCCTTTATGTTGCTTTCCATGATGAAGAGTGGGGAGTTCCAGTTCGTGATGACCAGAAGCTGTTCGAGCTGCTTACCTTATCACAAGCCTTAGCTGAACTCGCCTGGCCTACCATTTTGAACAAGAGGGAGGAATTCAGGTCTGCTTTTCAGAGTAGATGACACGTCTAAAAGAGTGCTGAAATGTGAAATATCTACTGAAACTTATTTCTTTTTCATCAGGGAGATGTTTGATGGTTTCAACTATGCATCTATGTCTGAATTCACAGACAAGAAGATAAAATTGCTGTCGAAATCAAATGGAAACATGCTGCTTTCAGAGCAAAAGATACGTGCTGTTGTAACAAATGCCAAGCAAATGCATAAGGTATGCTATTATTTCAGCCGTCTGCATGCAATAAATCAAAATATTTTGTTCAAATCGTTCTCCAAAAGAATAGTTTGTTCGGCTTTTATCTGAAGATACAGTAATAAATATTTCCTGCTTGCGGTTCCCATCTGTTCTCTCACTCCATTTATTCATACTTGATAATGAATGAGTGATTTTCTGAGGGTGTTTCAAATAGTGTCGAAACATAGCTTGTTTCTCTCAGTTGCTACTCAATACTCATCAAGCAGCACAATGTTACAGCACTCAGACTATTGTAGTATTATGTTTCCTTTGTAACAAAACTGTCCTAAACTGACGCATAATTGCACGCCACGCCACATGATATGTAGGTAATCAAGGATTTTGGATCATTCAGCAACTACTGTTGGAGCTTTGTGAAACACAGGCCCGTTAAAAGTAGCTTCCGCTATGCTCGCCAAGTACCTACCAAGACTCCCAAATCTGAGGCCATAAGCAAGGACCTGATGCGACGAGGCTTCCAATGCGTTGGCCCTACGATGATCTACTCCTTCATGCAGGTTTCTGGCATCGTCAACGACCATCTGTCATGCTGCTTCAGGTCTCAGGATTGCAGAGATAGCAAAGAGAACGTGAGAGATGAGCCAGGATTGATAGATAGAAGGTTGAGCTCACCACCTTCTTCAGAGGACTCCGAAACTAGCAGGGAGGCGTGACTACTGCTCAGTGATGAACTTATTAACCTGAATTACATCGGTATTCAGGAACCATATGATTCTTTGTCGGTTTGTCCTCCATGTGTGATTATTTTGTGTTGTATGTTGTAGCCATGACAGTTTAAGCTATGCACTTTGTGGTGTCACTCCTTGAGCAATGTATATTGTATAGGTTGTTGTACAGATCGTTTGACGAAACAGTGCGGTAGTTTGTTTGGGGACTTGACTTGTAACATACCTGTATATTGTAGAAACTAGCATTGGTTGGTTTTGATGTATCACTGAGTGGTTTTCTACTATGTATCATATTTGTGTGGTTTTCTGAATATATAGTGTGGCTATCTTTGTTCAGGCAATGCTAATGCAGTGTTCCGTTTTGAAGGTTGTGTTCTTTTGCTGTCCAACCAAAGAGAGCCCCATTCATGACTCATTGAAGTCATGAGCAGCGGAAATATGTTAGAAGCTGACGCATTCATGAATACATCTAATTTTTGCCAGGGTCACAGTAAACATAAGCCTGAACTCTAACTGTCTGATAGTCTTACAAAGTGATTTTTAATAAAATAATATTATAATTTTGCAAACAAATTATTATGGTAATTTCTAAGTTCTTCTATCCGTTAATGAAAAGATAATAGCCTTAATTTGGAGGAGCTATACTGTCACGCTCTAAAAATCACTTACTTTTATAAATTGTTGTTTAATGCATTATTAGAAAATGAATTAAAATTCTATAGTAGAGTAATTAACAATTCCTTAACAAATCTCAATATAAAAAATATGCAAGATATAATTTTGTTAAATACTTTACCTTGTTAAGTATTTTTTGGATTTTCTGGGAATTATTTGAGCTAGATAAGTATTTTTAATAATTGAAATATCAGTTCACTGCTTTTTTAAAAAAGAAAAAGGTTTAAAAAGTCTGCTTCTGCTCCTCGGGCCGAAACCCAGGCAAGCCGGCCCGTTCCTGTGCAGCCCAGCCGAGCGCGCCTCTCTCTCGTTCGGTCGTTGACAGGTGGGACCCGCATGTCAGGCCCGTCATCTACCTCCAGTCGTCCCTCTTTCCTTCGTCAGCGCCATCCCCTTTCCAATTCCAATGTTTCTTTCCTTCCTACCGAATCAACATAGGGGAAATGTTCCTTTGATCTCCTCTCGCATTTTCTCTTTTGGAAGTTCTTCGGATTTCGTTTGGAAAGATGAAGAACGCAAGATTGATTCGGACCCCGAAACCCTAGAACCTCCCTTCCCGATTTCGTCCGATTTGGGCTCGGTCTTGCCTAATCCGCCGCTATAAATAGTGTTCCCAGCCGCCCTCTTTCCATCCTGAACCAAACCCTAGATCGTAGTGCCTTGTAACGCCGCTACCACGCTTAGATTCGAGCTCCGCCGTCGCCGAGGTCTTCGGTCATGTCGCCAGCCGCCGTCGGTCATCGCCGAAGGTTGCTGCTGCTCTCGTTGGGTTCGCGTGAAGGAGGAGCATCTCGTCCGCTGCTTGGTTGCCGCCGAAAAGCGCCGGAACACCGTCATCGTCGTCAACCCAAGCGTGTTCGCCGCTTCAAGCTTGCTGCCATCACCGTGAGTCACCGTTCGTCGTTGCGAAGCCCACAGGTAAGATCCCCGCGCTAAGCTGAACCCATTGGTGCCCTTATTTGTTGCCGCCGAGCCCTGGAACGCCGGTGACCATAAGAACTGGAGCCGCTCGCTGCCGTGAGCCACGTCGAAACCACATCAGCATTAGCTCATCCGTCAGTGCTTGCGTGTCGTCAACGTTTTTGGGCATTAAGTAGTCTCCCTGTTGAGTAATTGGCCATTTCTTGTCGGAGATAGATGCTTGGTGGATGTCATTCTATTGGATGAGTTATGCGAAGGGTTTTGTCACAATTTATTTCCGAGGTACCATGGAGGTATTGAGGCGCATGGCAACATGTTGTGAGATTGTGTTTTGTGGGTAAATTTGTACACCTCTGATCAGAGTTAAAACTATTCGAATAGCTGTACCCGCGGTTATGGGTGAGCCTAACAATGTTTTTTGTGATTAGTCTCATTGTTTAACTATAATTAAGATAATTTGATAATGATTATAGATTTAGAATGATATAACCAGAGTTGGTTATTTTGGAGAGGATTTGGGCCTGATCAGCATAGGTTGTTGTTCAGTGTTGTTTACAATATTGATTAATTACTTTATTGTTTTATCAAATTCTTAAATTTTGCTAAATGTTGCTTTTGCAAATTGAACCATATTATTATCATTGTTTGTATCCCTATGCACTTACATATTTGTTGTGTGGCTTGTTAAGTATTCCATATACTCATCCTTGCAATAACCATCAACAGAGGAGGAGGTCTACAGTGAAGATGGAGATCTGGAGGACTAAACTTAGCTCTGGTCAAGTGCTTGTGGAGTTGGAGTCGCTTTCGCTAGTTTTCTTTCCACTATCGTAGAGTTTTATTGATTGAGAGAAACTATCTACCCCTATAATAAATTTATTAATTCGATAAGTGATGTATACTCAATTATCAATTTTGTTATTGTGTGCCTTGGTTGATTCTTGGACGAGGGTTTACACATATGTAAGCGTTTGAAATTTTGAATAGAAATTTCGGGCGTAACATATACCACATTATCTATTACTTATTAAAGTAGTAATAAAAAATAACCCTTTAGGTTCACGCTCACAGCCGAACCTCTCACGGCCTAGAAATTCTCATATTAATCAGAGAAAAAGAAAAAAATATAGTCCATATAAAAATATAATTTAAAATATCTAAAATTCGGAATTTAAAAATAAGAAATATTGGAAGAGTCCATAAGAGTCCAAATGGTATACAATTTAGAATTAATTAAAATTCAAAATTTAAAAATAATAAAATTAAAAGTAGAGGTTAGAGTACATATAGAAATACAATTTATAACTGAAATTTGGAATTTAATATTGAAAGAAAAGTTTAAAGTCCATATAGAAATACAATTTAAAAATAATGAAAATTCGAAATTAAAAAAATAAAGAATATTGAAAGACGAGTCTTACAGTCCATATTAGAATTTAGAACTAATTTAAATTCAGAATAAAAAATAATAAAATTTAAAGTAAAGCTTAGAGTCTATATAAAAATATAATTTAGAAATAACTAAAATTCAGAATTAAAAAATAAAAAATATTAAAATATGAGTTTAGAATCCATATAGAAATATAATTCAGAAATAATTGAAACTGGAAACTACAAAATAAAAAATATTGAAAGATTAGTTTGGAGTCCATATATAAATACAATTAACAATAACAAAAATTCAAAATTAAGAAATAAGAAATATTGGAAGAAGAGTCCATATAGAAATTTTGAAGTAATTAAAAGTCTTTATTATTAAAAGTCGATATTAAAAATAAGAAAAATAAAAGTAGAGTTTAGAGTCCATATAGAAATATAATTTAGAAATAATTAAAATTTGAAATTTTAAAAAGTAAGAAAGATTGGGTGAAGAGTTTAAAGTCCATATAGGAAGAAAATTTAGAAATAACTAAATTCGAAATTAAAAATAAAAAATATTAGAAGAATAGTTTAGAGATCATATAAGAATACAATTTATAATAATTGAAAGTTGCAATTAAGAAATAAGGTATATTGAAAGAAGACTTTATAGTCCATATTGAAATATAATTTACAAATAGTGAAAATTCAGAAATTAAAAATAAGGAATATTGGAAAAGAAGCCCATTTTGCATATAGAATACAATTTATAAATAACTGAAATTCAAAATTTAAAAATAACATTGAAAGTAGGGTTTAGAGTACGTAAAGGAATAAAATTTAAAAATAACAGAAATTTGGAATTAGAAAAGAAATTTTGGAAAAGAAGTCTACGATCCATAATAATATAATTTAGAAATAAATAAAATGCAAAATTTAAAAATAATTAATAACTATCATGTATATACGATACAATATGAATATGAATAGTACACATTGATTTGTTTGGTTAAATTAGTACAGAATTTAAAATTATATTTCTATTTTAATATATTTTAATAATAAAATGTGAATATATTTTCTATTATTTCTCTACTAATATCAAAATCGATGTTTTCGCGGAATTTTGGTACATCATCCGGAATTTTGGTACATCATCCGTGTTTGAGTTGGTTATATGTCGTCCATATCAAATTAGTCTAAAATAACTATTATGCACTCCTATTCCAGCCCAACCCCTCTCCATCTCAGCCCAATCCAACTGGCCCACACCATCTCGCCGCCTCATCCTGTGCGTCTTCACTCGGTGTCGTGGGCGTCCCTGTCCTGATCGACATATTTTTTTTTTCTTTCCTTTCTTTTTGTTTTTCTTTCTTTTCTTCTCCTTTTCTCTTTTGTCTTCCTTTTTCTCTTCTCATAAATATTTTTCTTTTAAATTTATCATTGTTTAAGGTGTGTACGATAAGTTTGTTACTTTGCAAATGCTTTCCATCTACAGTAAAATAAATTTTATTAATTGAATAATTAAAGTTTCAATCTTTGGTCTATAAGGTATAACAAAATGCACATGTATCAACTTATGGAATAACAACTTGATCAATTTATAAGGCTATGAAAAGGTGTATATAACGGATTCTTTATGTGATGACGCATAAAGTGAGCGCAATTGAGTTCAATGCTATATATGATTTTTTTCCTTGTTTTGCTATTGTTTTGTTGGTCTTGTTTCAGTTTGTTGTTTAGATTGACAGTTTTTATCAATCCTAAAAATTGTCTTCACCTATTGCAACACAATGCATTTTTGCTAGCGTGAGAAAAAAATATAAGGATGCTAACCGTGCAATCTGCACTAGTTAATATGAACGGGTGTATTCGATACGCGATCGTTCGCCCCTTAGGAAGGAGTTCTGACTGCATGGTTTGATGAGGACATCACTCCTTTGGATACACACAACATTTCTCTGCTGGACATGCAAGGTCCAATCACTAGAGATCGTGCATGACAGTTGAATTTAGAGGTAAGCTCGTTCCTAAGCACTTCTTTATATGATCTTGAGAATCGATTATTACCTAATAATTATATTATGATTAGGAACTGTGGAGAGGATCAAGAGATGCATGGAGAAGGACTAGGAGGCATCAAGGACAAGAAAGGGAGCGCAAGCCAAGTTGAAGGCCTAATACAAATCGAGTTCAAGTCGGTTTTGGAGTCCAGGAGCAGTCCGCATTAAAACAAACGCCCAGGACTCATACGGGCTCCGTATTAGACGTTCTATATATGTATTGAAAGCTAAGAAGACTACATTTCCAATGGCACCAGTCGCATGTCAAAATTCCTCCGAAATCAACGAGAATCATCGAAACAAGTAGATGTTTAGAATCTGTCTCGGTATTGCATCACCGTATTTGGTCCAACGGGTCGTGTATCGTCTTGA
The DNA here is from genome assembly GCA_019925245.2 of Oryza australiensis. Taxonomy (NCBI): domain Eukaryota; kingdom Viridiplantae; phylum Streptophyta; class Magnoliopsida; order Poales; family Poaceae; genus Oryza; species Oryza australiensis. The sequence goes on along the minus strand of JAIFGZ020000116.1, from coordinate 7,237,691 downwards.
GCCCATTAGGGGGGCGTGTCCAGGGTAGGCAACGACCCTAAGACCTATATAATCATGCGCAACAACCATCATTAGGGTTAGATTTTGCTTAGATTAATCTGTTAAAAATAGTTTTGTCATTCATCGGTCTGTGAGACCCTAACTTTATGAGATTAATCATCCATCTGCAAATTGGTTATTTCCTTTCTTGTTCTTGCTTATATTCTTCATTGCACAAGCAGGGATTAGCCTTCTTGGCGAGATCGATCGGTACTGTGTCTCGGTTGATAAACAAAGAAGTTGTGCTGCTAAGATTGTAGGGTTGGATCTTTTGATCTGAAACCGGATCGGTGTAGCACTCTCCGCCACAGCGATAGTTACCTCTACCTGACGGAAGATCGAGAACCCCCGTTCACATCAGTGTTTCTCTAAGCCGACGTATTTCAAGTGCGTTAGTATATATTCAGCCTCATGCTTGTGCTTCATATCAATATTGCTTTCATGTGATTAGTCAAAGTGATTATTTATAGTAATTAGCATGTGGTTAGTGCTCCCTTAAACATATTAGGTATGTGCTCCTTGGTTGTATTGAGTTAAGTTGATTTTCTAAATAAAACATTTTTTAAGATAAGTTCAGTTTAAATTTTAGACTTTATACAATAAAATAATAAACTTTTACATGTGAACTTTATACATATAAACTCTACTTAAGATAAAAAAGACTTTATACCTAAATTATATTTTAAAACAGATAAAAATGTGTTAGAATTGTACAGTTAAATAGATTACAAAATTAAAAGATATATATGTATATCAAAGAAAATACAAAAGTATATACAATAGTGATACAAAGTTGTAAGAGTACTTTGCTAGCTATAGTGTAACTTTGGTAATAATTAACAATCCAAATCAACATACGACAAAAATACCGTATAGCTCCAAGCCTCCAACTCTTCTCTCCACATGGGCTGGTCGAGCCCATAGGATGGACCCCCAAGCACGTCGACCCATCACGCGACAAAAAAAAGGTTCGACGTCTGCTCCGACGTAGAGATGGCGATGGGTATTCAAAAGCTGTGTATTCGGTGGGTTTTACCTGATAAAAAAATGGGTATAAGAGGAATTTTTTACTCGCGGGTATGTTTTTAAATGAAAACACATACCCATCGGTTATGTCGGATATGGGTATGAGTAGTACACATCCATACCTGTATAAAAAGTCTAGCTGTCCTCTCTCAGTTCATTTAGCCTATAAATATGTTATGAATCTTACTACCTTGTTATGAATTTAGAGGTTGAAATTAAAGAATTTTATGTGTCTTTCTACCTTGCTGTGAATTTTGAGGTTAAAACGGAAGAATTTTGTATGTGAGATGACCTACATGTACATACTCTGTCGGGTGCGCTGACGGGTACGGGCAATCCGTCGGGTAGAATTACCCGTGCGGGTACAGGTATGGAAGTACTTTCTTACCCGCGTACGGGTACGGGTAACCCAACGGATAAAATTTACCCTGGCAAGTATGGATATGGATAAACACTTACATGAATATATACCCGTTGTCATCTTTACTCCGACGGTATTTATGTGTGCGATCGCCCGCTCATTAGCAGTTTAGAATATGAACGGGCCAGCACTAACTAGAACGGCCTGGGAGTTAGCCCAACAAAAATGAGCCTCACAAAAGTCACAGCCCAAGCTCCGACCTAACACACATGGGCCGCACGTAAGCCACAGTCCCATTCCGGCCTAACATGGGCCTCATATCTGTTTGGATGGGCTGTAATCCTTTAGGCCCATCAAGACAAGGTCTCAACTAAGGTTGCTCCTTTGTTCGGCAACCAAACAATCTTTTCATTATATTGCCTGTCAGAACCTCCTTTATATCGAGAATAATTCTCAGATGTCAATTAAAGCCGCAATGCCTGATATGATGTTGGTATGGAATACCCTTATACCCACCGAATATGTTGCTAGTAACTATCAGGAGTACTTAAATTACTAATATTCGTTTCTTTATGTAGAAATCTGATATGATGATCAGATGAAACATTCGCATCTTCTTAATTTCTAAATTTAATCCTGGATGTTAACCCTTGTGTTTCACTGAATATATCTGCGTAAGTATTGAAACACCGCAACAAAAGTGTAGCGCATTAGTTTAGCTATCTTTGTAGATTCATAGACATATATAAGTATTTTTTGGAAGAACAAAAATAATACTAGCATGAGAGTGTTGTGTTGACATGGGTATGATGATGCGTCAGTGCATAGGTCACGCACTTGCCTTGTATAGCAGATCACAAGATAATGCATTCTCCTCGAGAGGAGAGCCCCCTAAAAAGCAAGTTAATCACAAGAAAGTTCCACCACCTTTCAGACTTTCTACAGGGTTAATTGGACAGCTAGTTAATTAAAATGTCCCCACACGTAAACTAATCTTAACACACGGCCACGTTTCGCCATGGACGTGATCTCTCCTTAAAGGCTTAAAACACTTCGCATACCATAACCCCTAGTTTAGCCCTCACAACAGGTCATTTTTAAGCTTGGAATCCCATCATTTCCCCACTAATAAACAACTGATCACCCTCGCCGAGGACGCCTCGGTATCCGTGCATCGCGCCATTGCAGCGCCGACGCTGCTGCGAGAACCCGCCATGCGCGTGTCGCGTGTCCGGAGCAGCCAGGTCAGCAAAACATGTGTCCATGTCAAGGTAGAGGAGCACCTGTGTGAGCATTGCAGTGTGGACGAAGCTGATGCCCCGATAGCTTTAAAAAACGTTAAAGAGTTGTTTAGTGGTTATTAACGTTAGCCCTTCGCCTTTGTCTGAATGTTCCAAGGTCCCCTACGTATCCCGGCCCCTATCTTAGCTTAGCTTAGCTACCTAGCCAGCCTATTAAGGCCATCATGTCCTTAATTTCCTTAATTGAATTCTATGGTTGGAGCTTAAGCTTTTCGCATGCAATTGGGATTAGTTTAATGAGGTGCCGATGTGGTGAAGGTGTTAAGATAATGTGGAAAAACGATCAGTGTTAACAAACTATGCAACAAGTATCATGGTCTGAAACATGCCAAGTGTGTTTCCTTGGAGTTGAAGCGTGTTAATGTGGCTAATTGACATCCAGTCCCTTCTCCTTGAAAGGTGGCACGAAACTTGGCGACTTTCAGGGGAAAGCAAGGCCTTGATTCCCAGTATAAACTTGGCATTGGTGCCTGCTACTGCAGTTAAAAACAAAGCTCAGAGTTTACACCTGTTGCACAATGCGATACGCTCCTAATAGGAAGATTGCACGCGTGTCGCGCTGCGACTGGATATGATCAGCTGCCATGTCTGAAGAACCGGATATGATCATGCAGTGGTCACCCTGTTGCGACAGGTTTTGGATTCATCAACCAACCTGGTTGTTTTATAACCAAGTTGGTTACAGAACATGCTCGATCGATCATAGACTGCTCTTCTTAATTAACTAATTAACTTGTTGCAAATATCAAATGGATCATGTATGTTGGTAATTTCAATCGCCTCGAAGAACTTGCTGGTACGATCGTTGCCTGACGACAAACTGAAAGAAGAAGAAAATGCCTTGACTCGTCGATCAAAGTCAGTCATGGCGGGCGCAAAATTAGCTTACGAGCGCAAGTAACGACGATGTAGTATCACTATAGCTTAGCTAGCTACTAGTACACTATACCATCGATAAGCTGCGATTAGTAGCCCGATCACGCAAAGGCGACGGAGGAGATCGATCAAATCTGTATACTATATATATATGCTTCACATGCTCTTCTCGAGAAGTATATATAGGATCAAATTTATTAATCTGTGTACGTGATTAGTCGCTTAATTTGTTCATGTTTAGCTAGTGCTCGAAGAGCATGAACACGTACGACAGGAGAAGCTGCTAGCTGCCCAATCCGGGCGCGGCCGGCGGAGATATCTCAGGTCTGATCTACCCGAATACGCAAAAACGGATTCGATTTGTCAAAGTATAGTACTCTAGCTGGCTTTATGACTCCTAGAGCCTTACAACAACTTAATCAAAAGCACAGTAAACTAGCTAGCCCGTGTCCCGAGGAGATTAGGTTTGGTGGCCACTATAGTTGATTAGTACTAGTGTCACTCGTAATCTAATTGATTAACTAATCTCATTGGGATTCCACAAGTTGGAGATGGGGAAACAGGAAGGGGAGGTGTCTGTGATAAGGATAGCAAATGCCATACCACTCCCTAGTTTAAGGACAAAGCAAAAGCCAGCTACTTGCTATTATTATACCAATAATTGATTTATTAACTGTCAAATGGTGTGGCTTTGTGTGGCGTATGTGATGCCAAGGGGGAGCATACAGGAGGGGTTAATTAGCTAGGCATGTGACAGGGAATCACCAAGGGTAATCTGCTATAATTACATTGAGCATCTCATTCCATTCTCCAAAGATTTTCTGTTTATACCCCCTAAGAATATTCAATTTTCGCATCGCACGAACGATTTGGTTCTCCATATATCGATGTTAGATATATTAACACATATGTAGCCGATCGAACATACGACGACGAGATACTACAATGCGTATGCATGTTTTCTTACATTAGAAACTAGATTTCCATTTATCACTCAACTCTACCTTTTTTTTAAAAAAATACAAGTCTAGTGTTTTCATGTGCTTTTGTACGTGGTGCTATGAAAAAGGCATCAACATCATGGATTAATTCTCAATAAAATGAATCAGAAGGGACAAAGGAGTATACCGGAGCCAAGAGTCAAAAAGCTGGTTTTGCATGCTTCCTCGAGTGAAAGTATAAAACTCTCTCTGAAGTTTGAAAAAGTTAGTTGCTGAGGAACTAACCCATGCAATTTACCGTGCCCTAAACAATGCTTTTCAATGTTGACGATCCTTATCTGATCTCTGAAGCGAGGGGGGGGGGGGTGTTCCATTGTCAGGTTGATTGGGTGATTTTGAGGTTTTGGTTGGCATTTGGTAAGAACAGGGATTGGTTAAGCAAGCGGCCGGCACGTGAAAAGTCCGACGAGCCGTACCATCGTCAGGGCCAGGCCGGCGCGCAGGCCAGATAGGTCCAAAGCTAGCCAGTACCACGTTGTAATTTGGTTTTCTCAAAAGGCAAAGGACCAAAGTGCACATGCATGTGCATGCCACGGCCTGGTGATTAATCTAATCTAATCGGATTTGAAAGTAACCGCACTCTAGATTTGGACTATGGCATGCATCTCTCTCTCTCTCTCATATGAGTATATGACGATTTGATTATAAAGTTCAATCTAGCTGATCTGGTGATGCTATACTGTGACATGATCTGTTTTAATTTACATCTCAGATACTGATCTTTTTTTGCCGCATGCCTCCTTTTGGTGACATTGCAAACACTAACTGTTTCTTGCAAGCTAACTAAGCTATACCACACTACATATATGATATATGAAATAGAAAGCGGCATGTAGGTTTACGTAGCTAGATTATTATTCATGATACGTGAAGATCTCGATTGTCTGCTGCTAATTAATCACCTATACAGCTATCAACAACTACTATCCCAGTACGCATGCGCGTAGTACCAGACACCAGTAGCAGTAGTACAACATATTGCATTCGGAATGGAAGATGCATGCTGAGCCGGTCGATCCATCGAAGCCGTTGGGCCGCCCTGACAGATGCATGAATGTACACACCTTACCCAATCTTATCGGAGAGGGTACGTACGTATGCCCCCACAACAACTGTAGCACGCATGAATTTCTCACGCGCACGCCACGTACGTACACATACATTTGATCCACTCCTTTTGTATCGGACACGTAGTACAACGCCACGTGGTAGCTGCTCCCTTTTATTTACCGCCATGTACGTAGTAAGTACTAGCACAGATGAAGAGTCAGTATAGGACACAAACTCGTACTACCTGTTTATGCAGGCGCGATAAGCTAATCCGAACCACAGACCGGAGTACTCACGCACGTTCATAGCTTATCCTTTGACCTGAGCCGGAACAACGAGGAGTTCCAGACGTGTACGTGGTTTCCATAATAAGCACCGAACTATCCGCAGGACATGCATGGGAGAGGGGATAAACTGACCAGAAATGAAATAACGCACCTGTTGAATTTGGCTGGTCTTTACATGCCCCAAAAGTCAAGGCAATCAAACCGCTCCTTTAGTACGACGACCATGAGCTGATGAGAGGAGATGACAAGTCAGTGTGTGCGCCCACTCGGTGACGATGAAATAACACGTATGTGGTCGATCGATATCGATGATAATGATATGATACGCGGCCGCCGCGCAACTGGTCGGCAACCGGTCGTACTTGAGCAGCTGAGCTTGCTCAGCTCGGCGCCCCATCCTAACCTAGCTAGCTAGACCCACGCCACTCACGCATACGCACCCGGTCCCTAGCTATAGCGGCGTGTGCAAGCGCCCAGCTGCTAGCTAGCTAGCTCCACGGCGGCTGGCTTGCCCGCTTGTTCTTTCCGAGAAATAGAAAGCCCAGGCGGCCACGACAACGGCAAATATGCATATGAGCAAGTGCGCATGCATGCACGCGTCGGGATTGCTAGTGCAATTCACCCATGTGTACGTAGGGGTAGTACGTAGCGTACGCGCCTTACTCCTGTTCCGGCCGGCGCGGGATAGCAGCTAATTTAGCGGATGCGGTTGCATCTCCTGTAGTCTTTTCCATGGAGAGAACGAACCAGCGGCAGCAGGCAGGCGGTACGCCGGAGCAGGACGCCCCGAGAGTGGCAGCCCGAGAGTGCGAGAAGAGGTGGGTCTCGCGGGGGGCCCCCGGTCTTGCTAGGGAGGCAGCAGCAAACACTGCCATTTGGTCCGAGCGCTAACTAGGAGGCTCGAATCCCATCGGGACGCTCGCGCGCCCTAGTGCAATGTATGTAGGCTCGCGCGCGGGTGGGGTGGGGTTGGCTTTTGGCACCTATCTGCTGCGTTGCATCATGGCGTGCCAGCCCCGGCTTGGCTAGCCGCCCGCGCGCCGGGCGGTCGCTTTCGCTGTAAAGCGAGCTGGGCTACCTGCTACTCTTGGTGGGCGCCGCGCGCAGGCAGGCGGGTATCGTTTTACTACGAGACATGCATGCATACAACAAAGCAAGACAGAGCAGCAGATCAGATCTCTCATCGCTACATACAGTATGAACTACTGTAACATGCATGCAATTAGAGTGAACTAGACCATATAGATCCGTTTTGATCGCTACCGTGTGCGCTATGCGGAGTAATCGGTTATAGAGATGCATGCTGATTGACTGATAGTAGGTTGATTGACTGACAGTACACGCTCCTAACACACCTTTTGGTTCTTCTTTTGGGGCTGGGAGGTAGGTACTGTGCTGTACGTGTACTCCACCTGTGGGTCGCACGCCCACAAACCGCCCCGGTCTTGAGATGACGAGAGGGATAGGCCCTGGGAGCACCGAGCACGGTGCCTTTTTGCCCCCGCGCGCCAGCGCCCAACACGTGGCGGCACGGTGTGAACCAGGCCCCGGGCTCCGGGTCTGCGCGCCGCCGTGACACGTGCTATCCGTACCACCGTGGGCTCCATCCTCCCCATGTGCGAGAGAGAGAGAGAGAGAGAGAGAGAGAGAGAGAGAGAGAAACCACAAACCACAGGTCGTCGATCCGCTGGTCGATGCAGGGGAGAGCCAATGGTGGCGCCGAGACCACCCCCACTCTTTGGCTGCGCTCCCCTGCCAGCACCACTGCCCTCTCCTGGCTCCTTTTGCTCCTCTCCTTTCTATCTCTACCCCCACATACCACGATCTGGCAAGAGCATCGGTAACAGTACATGCGCTATGTTGTGTATATGCGCTTGTGCGTGCATGCTCGATCAGCCGCTGTCCATGCATCGCATCAGCGGTTGCTAGTAGGCCCAGCCGTTCTATCTGGTCACACACACACACACACACGCGCTTGAATTGGCCCTCCGGTAGGGTAGTTTCGTCTGCTTGGCCAGCGCGGTACACTGAACCACAATGCTTTTCGTGCCTTGATGCAGAGACCTTTCAGGACGTCAAATCCCGCTGTTGCCACAACGCTGAGCAATTTGTGCGCATGCATGGCTGCCTGCATGACGACGACTTAAGCGATATCTAATCCAGCATACGTCGTGAACATATTCCAGTCTTGTTTTAGCTAGGAGTTGATGGTCAAGTTGCGACATGCATGCATAATGTTTCTTGATAGAAATCCTATCTTGTCCATATGCCAGTGCACTACTCCTACTCTACAAGCGTGTTGATGAATAACAAACCCACCATGCCGCTAGGGCTTTCAGAGAAGGAAAAAAACACAGTCCTGTCGCGTAGAGAACCGCGGCCATATCACATGTCTTTCTTCTGGTCGTCGTGTCGTTGTCGCCGGCCACCACCATCTGCTCACGACGCGGATGCATGTCTCCGGCCCGCCAAGTCCAAATTAACCGGTCACTCGGCCAAAAGGTGGAGCTGTATACTACAGTTAAGAAAAAGTTGGCTCATCAGTTGAGCACTCAGAATTTCTAAAGAGAACTTGAAATCACCTATGCGGCGTTAAGCTAGCTTTATCTGGATAGTTGCAGACTTACAACATTCAATAAAAAGACAAAAAAACATTTTAACAAGAGAAATGTTGTATATGTGAACTTCACTGATTAGTTGTTGTATCCTGTCTAAATTGCTTCACTCCCTATAATTTCAAATACATGTTGTTTTAACCTAATTATCGACTCTTTCGTACTCCCCAAGTCCCAAAATATAAAATTCTTGCATTTCTCAAGTAGTGCTGGCTAGATGGGCTGGGCCTTCCCGTGCCGGCTCAGGCACGCTCGCACTGTAGCGCGATGCGACACGGTAAGGCATGGGCCATGCCGGCACGGCCCGTTCGGACGTGCCGTGCCTGGGCCGTCGTCATAACCCGTGAGCTGACATGGCACGCCACGGCTCCTGTAGTGTGTCGGCCCGGACATGGAACGACACGCGCGCGCAGGGGGGGTTGGGTTCGGCCGAGCGGTGCCGTTAACGGCTAGCGCGAGCACGAATCTGAGGCTGCCATGTGTCGCATAACAGTTAGTTTTTGAATTTAGTCGTTGCAATTAAAAAAATCAAAAAAATCGAAATTTTTTCAAAAATATGAAATTTCATCCTATAAATAGGGCACCCACCCTAGCATTCCTTCTCACCCTAAACATCTCATCTTGTGCTCTCAAGTGCTTTCTTGTGCTCTCTAATAGCTCGATTTTTTATTTAGACAAAATTTGCTCAAATTTTGTCAAAAACAAAAATAGTCTATGAGTTGAAAATAGTGCAAAGCAGAGGTGTGAAGACAAGGTGGTAAGAAAGTATGTACGTGATATATTCATATGTATGCATTATTTGTATATTTATGTTACGTGAATAAATAATCTGAAATTTGTTTATATTGTTTCAACATTTCAGAATGGATACGGACTATCCATCGTCGTCGTTCACGTTGGATGATTTCGACCCTAATTACCTGTCAGGGTCATTCCCAACTGGTGATTACGATGCCACCGGATCGACTCCAACACCACCAGTTGTTGAGGAGGTACCGATTCAGGCGACAGCGGGTTCAGAAGGATCCAACACTATGAGCGGGAGTGCATCGACGAACACCTGCTCTAAGAGATCGAGAACTTCCAATGTTTGGCAAAATTTTGATGAGGTAGTTGTGACAGGCCCTAACGGAAGGCAGGTAATAGTAGCACGATGTAGAATATGTAGGAATAAATTATCTGTAAAATCATCTGATGGAACAAGACACTTGAAGCAACATGCTGAGGCTTGTGCGAGGAAGCAAGGAATCCAACTACGCCAGCAACAACTTCTACAAAATCTTGATGGTATGATACGTACATGGGAGTACGATCCCATGGTAGCTCGAGAATATCTTGTCCATTTAATTGCTATACAAGATTTACCTTTGAACTTTGGTGAGAGTCGTGCTTTTGAAAATTACATCCAAACTTCTCATAAATCCCAGGTTTTAAGTTGTTAGTAGACAAACCATAACCCGTTATTTAAACAATGTTTATGACAACGGTTGTGAATCACTTAAGGAATTATTTAGTACATGCACCTTTTATGTTAGTGTCACCTCAGACATATGGATTAGTAGGGCTAAGGAGGATTACCTTAGTATAGTTGTTCATTTCATTGATGATGACAAGCAAATGCAAAAAAGAGTTTTTGTCCTAAGGTTAATTGATGTTTCACACACTGGTGAAAATATAGCGGAGAGAATTAGAGAGGTTATTAATGAGTATAACCTTGTTGATAAAATCTTTGCTATCACCTTAGATAATGCATCTGCTAATTCTTGGGCCAATGAAAAATTTTGCAGCCATTATTTTGTGTTTATGCTAAATCTTTTTGTGGGGGCTATCACCCCGGGGTAGCCCACGGAGCGGAGTTAACATTAGCTTAAGTCAGACTGGTAGTCCTCAGGAGGGGGTCAGAAGCTCGACCTCTCCTTGGGTCGGGCCCCGACCACCCGTCTGTCCCGACTCCAATGTTCTATCCTGACTACGACTCATCAGCCTGACCTCCGATCTCCTCGGGATAGAAGACTTGTATCGCAAGGATCACGAAAAAAAGACAAGGAGGGGACAACACGACAGAAGATGATGTCACCCGACAAGACTGTGGAGAAGGTACCTACGGAGGACGGATCCCAAGACAAGATGGAGCGCGAGATACCCACAGAGCGCAGAACTCGAGGGATCTCTATGTACTTTTCAGATGTTGTTTGTACTTATTTTTTAGCTTTTAATCTTAGCTTTCTTGGCCCCTAAGTCCTCTTGTAACTACTCCCTTGATCTATAAAAGGGATGACAGGTCTGCGGGGAAAGGGGATCGTTTCTTTGGAAACTAGATCTAATCTCTAGAGCCCCAAGAACTTAGATCCTTGTACTCTTTTTCATACACCACCTCAACAAATAACACATGACATAGGTTTGTTATCCTCTCGAAAGGTTGAACCTGTCTAAAATCTCTCTGGCTCACTTTCTCTCTTGAGTTGACCATCGCACCCTTTCCATAGACGTTCTCGACCACTCTTTCACCTCCTCGGGTAGCCCCCTTGGAGGACTGATTGACCATCCGTCGATACTTTTCTTCTGCATCAGTGTTGTGCATGTCATATCATTAATTTAATTGTTAAGTCTGGGTTGAAAAGAGTGAATGAACACATCGACGCTGTTCGTCAAGCAATCACGTGGTAACTACTTCAAACCCACGGATTGCACAATGGAAGAGGTATTCACACATCGGGTAAGAAAGCACGTAAGTTTTTAACCGATGCGGAACATCGGTGGAATGCAACTTACTTGATGCTGAAGGTTGTATTACCTTATCAGGAATTACTAATTGCTTTCCTTCAGTCACGTAATGGCCCAAGAAATAGTGACAGTGGGCCAATACTGACTGAACATACCTGGCACATTGTTGAAAGGTTTTATAAATTTCTTGAAACCTTTCATGAATGCACTCTTCTTTTATCTCATGTTTATTATCCAACTGCTAATTTAATTTTGCATAATATTCTTGAAATTGCCACTTTGTTAAAAGAATATGAAAATGATGAAATTTTAATGCATGTTGTCTTTAGCATGAAAAAGAATATCTTAAATATTGGAAAAGTATCCCCATGTTGTATGCTTTTGCATTTATACTTGATCCTAGAGGAAAATTACGGGGATTCCTCGATATTCTATCTCTCATTGGAGATACTATAGGGGTTGATTATACTACCTATTATGCTGATGTTAAAACTAAATTATATGAGTTATTTGCAAAGTATGAACTAAAGTTTCAGGGAGTTCGCTTGCAAAGACCCCCACCTGCCACTACAACAGGTAACAAAAAGCTATAGTGGGGCAGAATTTGGGGTGACTCATCTTCTAGCCATGGTGGTAGCAGTTCGTCAGCGGCAAGTGGAGACGCTCGATCGCATGGTCCTGCTGAAGAGTTGTCCAACTATTTGGACAGCGATGCCATTAGGCATGAATCATCAGACTTCAATGTCCTCGGGTGGTGGAATGATCACCAAGATGTCATATCCTGTGCTTTCAGAACTAGCATGGATGTGTTAACGGTGCCCGTATCTACAGTGTCCTCTGAATTGGCCTTGAGTCCATACGAAAGAATCATTGAAGACAGGAGAACAAGTCTGAGCAGCGACCACGTCGAAATGCTACTAAGCGTTAAAGACTGGGAAATAGTAGCAGAACATGCCCAATACACTACTGACAACCATGAATTGGTCGTCCAGTTCGATAACCTTTACATAGATGAAGACCAAACCGAATAGCTTTAGTCTATTTTATAAATAGCAGTGACCTATAGGCTGTACTCTTTTCTTTGTCATGGTTTTCTCAAATTTCCATATGAGTTTTCACATTACAAAGTTTCTAACGAGGCAGCATGTATCATAGAAACATCAATATGATTGTTCTTTTATTCGGACGAGGAATAGTTTATTTTTTGAATTTTTCGACGAGGAGTAGTTCATTTTTTGAATTTGGATGAGGAATAGTTTTTTTTGAATATTTGGACGAGGAATAGGTTTTTTTCAATTTTTGGATGACAAATAGCTTTTTTTTTCCGGACAGGGAACACTGGCGGCCGGGCCGACCTTGGTTCGTGGGTCGAAATGGCACATGGGCCATAGCCAGGCCCGGCATGGCACGGCCACCCCGTGGGCCATGCTTGGGCAGGGGGTCGGCACGTGGGCCGGCACGACATGACCTGCTACAGGAGCCGTGCCTAACGGGTCGTGTCGTGGAGGGCCGTGTGTCAACGACCAAATTTGGTTAATCATGCATCGGATTTGGAGTTAAGGCCGAAGCCGATTTGGAGGAATTGTGATTCCCGAAAACAGAGTATGCACCAGTTGCAAGCTGAATCGACTGAGGTGTTCATCGGCTGATACCGAGTCGGACAAGGTAAGCCGATGTAGCTGATTCCGGTAAGATGACATTCGAATCATCATCGGATCATGTTAATGTGCTTCATGAGGATTGCCATATATGGATAGAGTCCGAAAAAGGCAATTGTATCTATTAATTTGGTTATTTTAAGTAATTTCCTTATAGATTGTGCTGGTAAGAGTCCGTCTAAAGGACTTGTTTGTATTTTGAGTTGTAATAGAGATAAGAGTCATGTCCATATTATGTATTTGGGTACAAATATAGCCCAAGACTGTGTAATCAAACAACAATCAGTTCAATAACACCTTCGGTGCATCGCCACCTTTTCTACTTTCATTTGTTTCGACGAGTTCTTGCTTTCGAGTTAGGCTGCATTGGGTTCGATCTCTGACAAGAGGTAAACTTGTTATGGCGGCTTGCGTTCTCGGGATTATGTTAACGACCAAATTTGGTAAGCAAATTCCCAAGTTTGAAGCAAGGATTGAAGCAGAATTGGAGGAAACACGCGATTTACGGAAACAGAGGCCGTGTCGGCTGAGTTCGAATCGGCTACGGAGCCAATTGGCTGAGTCCGAGTAAAACCAGGATGGCCGATAGCCGATTCCGATTGGAAACCGAAGATGGAGCCAATCCCAGAGAGGAAGCTTAAAGATAATTATTGGATTCGGTTTCCAAAGGACGTTAAAGATATTGCCATCTACGGATGAGGTCCTAAAATGACAATTCTATCTTTAAGTTAGGATATTTTGTATAGTTTGTTTATAGATAATGTCGGTTTGATTAGAGATATTTGAGATTTAATCTGTAATAGGAGTCGTGTCCGTTACGGACTCATTGTATATCTGGGTATAAATATGATCCGAGACCAACACACCTCAATACAACTTCGACGCATCGCCAACCTTTGTGTTTATTTTTTTCTTGACGAGTTCTTGCTTTGATCTCGGGCTGCATCAGTTTCGATCTCTGAACGAGGTAATTTCTTGTTGCGAGCGGCTTGTATCGTCGGGGTTAGTGCTTTCATCATCATGATACTCTAATTCTGATGTTATAAACTGCTTAATTTATCATATGCGGCATATAATCTAGATCAATGTCTAGATCTATCTCGCGATCGGCTAATATCTCTTTGAAGATAGCAGCTGACAGAGCTAGATCCAGAGGTTGATTTAGGTTATATGACGTATCTACCATCTCAAGTTCTCATTAGCCTAAATAGATCTCATACCTCTTTTTGTACTTAATGCTGCATCAAGTTGATCTATTAAGTCGCTCTTAGAGCTATACAGATGTATTCGGTTTAATGTTTACTATTAGAGATAGTACATGGGTTTCTTTTATGTATTATTACTGTTAGATATATTAGAACTGCCTTTTATATTTAAGATCTTAATCTACTTAAATGTGCTAAGCTCGGTACCAATCTGTTAGGTTATGCTAACAGTCGATTGATCTTAGTTTAGTGGATTTAGTTCAGATTAATATCTTTTTATAAAACATATCGAAGTACTAGCCGATTTACATTAGATCTGCAACATCGGCTAGGTTATGAATGTGTATAATTATTATTCTAATGTGCTTTTGGATACAAGTAGTTTATACTGTCTCGGTATACTATCCCAATCACTTGGTCTAAATATGCTTTGGGATAACAATTATATATTTATTGATATCTATAGCCGATCGAGTAGAATTTAATCTTAACCAAATGTCTATCTTTTTGTTTCTTGTTGGTTGCAGGATCAAATCAACTGGAACGTCTATTCAATCACCAAAGGCGACCAATTTTTGACCTGCACTGGAGTTAAGCAGATCTCCCAGGCCAGCGCGTGGGAAAATTCTCATCAACAGATTAGTGCTTACATCTTTATGGCACTCTAATCTTGTTTACGTAAATCGCCGAGTTATCATATATGCTATATAATCTAAATCAATATTGTTATCTAACCCTAATCGGCTAGCATCTGTTACTAGACAACAGACGATAGGGTTAGATATCAACGTTGACCTAGGTTATATAGTGTATCCACCATCTCGAAAGGTTTTCATTGACTTGTTTAGATCTTATGCTTCTCTTTATACTTAGTGCTCCATTGGTTAAGTCCGACCTATTAAGTATTATCTAGAATCATAATGTCTATCTTGTCCTATGATTGCTTTTAGAAATAGTATCGGGGTTTCAGCCGATCTTACCTCGTTTAGTTATCTTGTTTCCTACATGTTTACTTGATATGCTAAATTTGCCCTTTATATTAAGATCTCATTATGGTAAAATATATTAAGTCTGTTATTAATCTGTTAGGTTATCTTAACATTTGATTGATTCTTGTTTAATATATTTAATCTATATTGATATCTCAGTATAAAGTGGTATCGGAGTATTGGCCGACACGTGTTAGATTTATTACATCGGCTACGCTATAAATACATATAATCTCTGTTTTAAAGTACCTTTAGACACAAGTGATTTATCTGTCTCAGCACACTGTTCGATCTATCCCAATCACTTGGTTTAAAACATATCTTGAAACATAGATTATTTGTTATCGATATCTACAGCCGATCTAGTAGATCTAATTTTCCTTTGCTTTGTCCTTTATTGTCGATCCCATGCATGTTGCATCGGCTCAATATTGAACGATACGTCATCGGCCATTAGCCGATCGGCTATCGTTTATGGATTTAACTTCGTTTTCTTTCTTTGTTTCTTGTTAGTTGCAGGATTAAATCAACTGACACGCCTTTGAAACCCAAAAGCAAGACTTAGGTCCTGCACTAGAGTTAAGCAGATCTCTCAGGCCAGTGTATGCTTTTGCATCGACACTGTGCCACGGGCCATGCCATGCCAGGCGGCCCCCATTTGGCCACGTATAATCTCAAGAAGAATTTAGTGATGAGGAAAAAAACAAAGTGTCCCTCTTTAATAGAGAGGACCCTGCTAGATTGGTTGGTGGGTAGGTAAAGAATATTGAAGGGATGAATATTTTTATTGACTAAATTAGGAAGTAAGACCGTAAAACGCTAGAAATTAACTTATTTTAGAGCAAATTTTTAATTGTGTAAATCAACTTACTTTGGAATGGAGGAAGTAGTTGTTAGTAAATTTTTATCATTTGCTCCTGCTAAATAAATAAATGCTATTCTTCTCATAGATAAATGACTTGTATTTTATAATGTATTGCCTATGTCCCAAATTATAAGACCTATAATTTTTTACATGGTCTTCAATGGCATATTTTGATCATTAATTTAGTTAATTTTATTGGTATCGACAGATATAAAATTAGCATCACGTGAAACTACTTTAAAACATGAATATAGTGATATAACGTGCATAATACTTCTCATATGTATTGTTAGTATGATTTTTAGTCAAAAGTTACCAAGTTTGATTTTCCTAAAAATTAAGAGCGTCATATAATTTGGGACGAAGGGAGTAGTATCATTGAGTTAACAAAATCTTGACTTATTTTTTTCACTCCCGTGCAAACATTTAAAATAATTTATATTTGGAATTAAAATATAATAAAAAATAGAAAATTAATTTGCAAATGTTTAGCTTGAGGTCTATTTTTCAAATTAATGTTTAAAACATAGAAAAATCTATAGAACTTTTGTTCTCAAATACTCCCTCTGTATCAAAATAAACCAACCTCGGATGTGATGTGACATTTTCTAGTATTTATTCTCGTAGAAAATGTCACATCCCATCATAGATTCGTTTATTTTGGGACATAGGAGTAAATGGAATCCTAAAACATGTGCAATAAAGTCTTTGATCATAAGTCAATAATAGATAAGATATACTAATAGCATTCTCATGAAAATACATTGTTATATATGATATATATTTTAAAATAATTTGTATAAATATAATTTTAAATAATTTGTGTCAATAAACAAAGCATCAAGTAAAAACGTGTCCTCAAAAAGGTAAAAAATGGAGTAGTACTATTCAAATTAAATACAGATAATAAAAAAATCTAAGAATAAAATTAATTGTATAATAAAGCCTCAAGTCGATATTATGTGAAAATTAAATTATACTATCTTCATTTTTTTATTAAATTTCGCTGTACCAAAACTTTCTTCATCAAATTATAATTTGGATAGTAAGATTTTAATTAAAAATGGAACACAATATTTTGTAATTTAAATATAAATTACAACACTATTAGAGAATACCAAATGGGTATCGTGTAACGTACCCAGAATTTAGAAGTGAAAAAAGGAATAAAGGTTTAACAAAATTTGATCTTGTCTTTGTCTTCTGAATTTATTTTTGGAGTTCTTGGATTTTTCATGCATCTCATACCGCATTTGCATGCATTAAGTATAAACAGGAAAAAAATAAAGTATTAAATCTAATTAGAACAAAACTATGGAAAAATTCAAATAACTAGGAGACACTTGAAATAACCTTCCATAAATCCCACAAGTTTTGCATATCAATTAAAATAAAAAGGAGAAAACATTTAAAATTTATTCAAATTGAAATAAAAACAGTGAACTTGTTTGAATTTTCAAAAAATAAACTGCACATGATAAAAATTGCCAAAATTCACCAAATGGGTTCTTGACCACACTAATTTCCAGTAATTTTTGTAGTAGTTTCTAAGCACTGTGGCATATCCGAAAAATTGTCCAAAACCGTCAGCCACTCTCCAAAATTATAAGAAAAACCCCTCTCTCCTTTTTATTTCGTCCTCTCTCTGTCCAGTGGGCCCAAGGATCTTTGTCCCCGCCTGCCAGCCACCTACCAGCCATGACAGTGCCCCATCTATCTCTCTCTCCTTCTCTTTCCTCTCTCTCCTTGCAGGCATTTCATCGAACACCTAGCACACGAGACAAAGGACAAAGTCATCGATGCCACGCGCACATCGAGCCGCCCTTCCCTTCTCTGCGCATGTTTCTCGCGGCAAGGCTGCTGCAAGCCTGAGCAAACGCCGACGCAACCCTTGCCCGATGCCCTGCATGCGCGTAGCCAACCGACTCCGTCCCTCTACCCAAATCACGATGTGACGCGATGACCCCGATGTCCTCTGCCTCTCATCTACAAATCCACTATTGCACCAGCCTTCCCGTTTCCCCGCCGACGCCGTGTTCCCCGTTGTGTGCATGCCTGCAAAGCTGCGGCAAAGCCGGCCTTGCCCCGCACATACGATATCAAAATTAGGCGTTTATTCCTCCTAAATTTATATTAAATCACCCTCTATACATTGGACATGTTCATGCATCATATTTTATCTTGGAGTTTTATTACATGTTCATTTCAATGCACATTTAAATTTAAATAAAGGATGAAATCGGTTGTTGTTGTTGACGAGAGTGTGCAGGACCAAGAGATATTTGAGAAACCGCCTAAGAAAGGCAAGTCCTATTCAATTCCTCCTTTGATCATATTGAATCCTATATTTTCACAAATGCTTTACTATTTATAAATTGCATACGATGTTTTATAAAAATAGGGTATCGGTAGAAATGACCTATTTGTTGCATTTTCTACCTTGATATATTGATTATCCGTAGTGTTCAAGCACTAGAATGGGTATATATATGTGCTATTCAAGCACCATGTGGGTATATACGAGCTATCTGCTTAGCCATGCTTAGAAAATTTTTGATGATTGCATATGACATGATATTCACTCTTTACAAATGGGATATTTGAAAATGTTGTGCAAAAGGGTTGCCTCTGTTATTTTGTGAAAATTGAAAAAGTGAAAATAATGATTTCAGACTTGGGTGGTAAGTGGTGTGCATATAGTGGTAGTTGCATAGTGATAGAGGGAGTGTTCGCCCGAGTCTATTAAAGACCCAACTTTGTGTCACCAACTAAATATACAGTGCAACCACATGTGTCGATTATGGGGCAATCTTGGCTTATTAAGTTATTTACAGTTTAGCCTTGCATTGGGAGACTGTTGTAGTAGGGACTAGTTAGAGTGATGGTTCATAGGAGCTACCCATGTGACCTCTGTGGAACGGTTGTGTTCGCCATATGGCATAGACGTCTGAGCATATCCAATGCAACGGATAGTGCCTCGTTGAGGGAACGGATGTGTTCGCCTCACGGCGTTTGGATCAGGATGGGGCATGCCTTTCCTAGCGGCATTGGTTTATGGTCAATGTAGAGAAATACTCTTTGTACTCATGCAATGCTAGATTTTAAGCAATTTAACGGCTTTGTTGTGATCTCTAGTCCACATTCAACGTGTAGAGTGTGGGGGTACCAACGGATACTGAAACAACTAGTGTAGTCTTTTGGCTTCTATCACATCATATGGGTAAAGATGTACAAACTCTGCAAAGTCTAAACTAATTGATTAGTCGTGTTCACGGTCATTAGCAACTTGGTGAAATGATACAAGTATAGTGTTGGTGATTTATTAAATAATTTGCGAAATGGGTATGGTGAACATTGAGGATGATTTTGCCCGGTGTGGACTAAAATTGTTACTTGTTGCCATGGAGGACACAAGGATGATACTATGATGATATTTATGTTACTACTACTGTTTACTCTTTGAGTTACAAATTTTGTTACAATATATTATTATTTGTTATTGTGAAATAAAATTTGCTTTATGCTGAAAATGAGCTACAAAAAAGGTCATCTTTGATCTCAGCTTCGCAATAGTCCTAGGTTTCCCAAGGCTTAGGTATGACTTGCCAATACCTCGTGTATTGACCCACCTCTCGTTGTTGTTTTTAGTAATGTTTGCATAAAGCGGGTGCTTGTGTCGGTGTTAACGACCAAATTTGGTAATCAAATCTTCGGGTTCGATGCTGAGACTGAAGCGGAATTGAGGGAGTGCGCGATCTGCGATAAGACAGAGGCCACATCGGCTGAGTCGGCTAAGTCCGAATCGGACCAGGACAACCGATAGCCGATTCTGATTGAAGATAGAAGTGAAGCCAGTCCCGAAAGGAAAGCTTAAAGATAAAGTATTGGATTTGGTTTCCAAAGTGCGTTAAAGATATTGCCATCTATGGATAAGGTCTTGCAACGACAATTGTATTTTTAAGTTAGGATATCTTGTATAGTTTCCTTTTGTGATAATGTCGGTTTGTTTAGAGATTTAATTTGTAATAGGAATTGTGTCCGTTATGGACTCATTGTATATTTGGGTATAAATATGACCCGAGACCTTGTAAAACATATCAACACACATCAATACAATCTCGACGCATCGCCAACCCTTTTGTTTTACGTTTTTCTCGACGAGTTCTTGCTATGTTCTTGGGCTGCATTGATTTCGATCTCCAGGAAAGGTAATTTCTTGTTACAAGCGGCTTGTGGTATCGGGGCCAGTTCTTACATCAGTATGATACTCTAATTCTGATGTTGCAAACTGCTTAATTTATTATATGCGGCATATAATCTAGATCAATGTCTAGATCTATCTCGCGATCAGTTAATATCTCTTTGAAGATAGCAGCTGATAGAGCTTGATCCAAAGGTTGATTTAGGTTATATGGCGTGTCTACCATCTCGAAGAGCTCTTATTAGCCTTCATAGATCTCATAATTCTTTTGGTACTTAATGCTGCATCATCGACCTATTAAGTCGCCTTTAGAATTATATAGATTTATTTGGTTCAATATTTGCTACTAGAGATAGAACCGGGGTTTCAGCCGGTCTTACCTATTCTGATCATCTTTATGTGTTATTACTATTAGATGTATTAGAAATAGAATTGCCTTTTATATTAAGATATCAATCTACTTAAATGTATTAAGCCCGGAATCAATCTGTTAGTTTACACAAATAGCCGATTGATCTTGGTTTAATGTATTTAATTTAGATTAATATCTTTCTATAAAATATATCAGAGTACTAGCCGATTTACTTTAGATATACGACATCGGCTAGGTTATCAATATATATAATTGTGTTCCTAAATGTACTTTTGGATCTAAGTGATTTATACTGTCTCGGTATGCTACTGATCTATCTCAATCACTTAATCTAAATGTGCTTTGGAATAGAAATTGTATATTTATTAATTTCTATAGCCAATCGAGTAAGATCTAATCTTAACCAAACGCCTATCTATTTGTCTGTTTGTTTCTTGTTGGTTTTAGGATCAAACCAACTGGCACGCCCGCTCGATCACCAGAGACGACCAATTTTGGACCTGCACTGGAGTTATGCAGATCTCCCAGGCCAGTGCGTGTAGAAAATTCACACCAACATGCTTTTGGCACGCCCGGTGGGACCTCATCTTCTGGATCCAACGTAATGGTGAACGTCTCATCGGCTGATTTCGAACAGGAAAACATCATCCCGGTGACTATGGACACGTTGTTGGCTGAACAAAAGGTTGAATATCAGCAGATGGTTGAGAGGCTGCAAGCACATTATCTATAATCTTTCGTCTAGACCAGATCTGTCGCAATCCTCCAGAAATTCAAGTTCAACATTGAAGGCCTTTATGCTTCCTCCGGCGAAGACAAGGAAGGGAAGAAAAAGATGGAGGAAGTCAAGCAGGAACAGGACGATTCAGAACTCCACACGCTGCAAGATCGGATCGACTCGGCTGTCCACCACGCACTTGTCAACCAGTCAGGGAAATTGGTGAACACATTAAACAACATGATAAGCACCATGGTTGATTCAAAGATAGCCGAGCAGCTGCCGAGAGAGCCGACATATTTCCCTGACGGCCAGTTCTCACAGTACACGACGCTGTCAACCAATGGGCTATCAGTCCCGCCACTTGGTCAGCTGATTCCTCCAGGGGGAGCCCCGATCCAGCCGAATGTGTAATCATCGGCTGCGCGCCCGCATCCTAAGGTCCTGGTTCGGCCACAACCTCAACACCAGGGCCTTGGCATCCCAGTGACGACTCAGGAGCAGGCGGAAGACATGTGTAACACCAATCGACAACTCGTTATACATAACGTACTGATTGGTAACTATCTGCCGGATCCACCTCACAACTCCGGCGGCAATCGGCCTCTCCCTAAGCAGACGCCACCACTTGTTTCTCGTCAGCCTCCTCCTATGAACCAATTTCAGCATCAGTTCCCAAGGGGCGGCTACGAATGACATTATCGGCCTCAGACGCCACCAATGCAGTATCGGCAAGGGCCTGCCCACCACGAGCAATACGAGCCGATACCACCATTGCAAGAAAACAGACCGTGGGCCGATTTGATCGCAGATGTGATGCGTGATCAGTTCGGCCTCAAGCCAAAAGACTCTGGCAACATGTATCGGTACCCATATCCAGAATATTTTGAAAGGGTGCCCCTGCCAAACCGGTACAAGGTGCCGGACTTTTCAAAGTTCTCTGGGCAAGACAATGTATCAACCTACGAACACGTCAGCCGATTTCTGGCTCAATGCGGAGAAGCATCGGCTACTAACACGCTCAGAGTGCATTTATTCCCACTATCACTCTCGGGATCAGCCTTCACATGGTTTTCATCTCTAACTTACAACTCGGTCCAGAGCTGGGCCGATCTCGAGAAACAATTCCATAGCTACTTCTATTCCGGCACGCATGAAATGAAGTTGTCGGACCTGACCAGTATCAGGCAAAGGCACGAGGAGCCAGTCCAAGATTATATCCAACGATTCAGAGACATGAGGAATCGTTGTTACATCCTGGTACTGTCGGACTCTCAGCTAGCCGACTTAGCCTTTCATGGCCTTCTGGCCCCCATCCGTGAGAGGTTTTCGGCACAAGATTTTGAGAGCTTGGTCCACCTGGCTCAGAAGGTGATGGCTTATGAGCAGCGCTTTCAAGAAGCAAAGAAAGCCTTCAAGAAGATCACCCACGTCGCCTACGCAACAGACTCGGACTCAAGTGACAGCGACGCAGAGGTGGCAGCAGCCGAGTGGACCAGGAACAAGAAGGCTATCACGTGCCAATGGCTGAAGAAATTGGCTAAGGAAAAGAAATACGATTTTGACATAACCAAAGCCAATAGGATCTTTGATCTATTGCTGAGGGAGAAACAAATACAGGTCCCGGCCAACCACGTCATACCATCGGCCGAGGAGCTCAAAAAGAAGAGATACTGCAAGTGGCACAACACCACCTCCCACAGCACCAATGATTGCAAGGTCTTCCGCCAACAAATACAGTTGGCCATCGAGGTAGGGAAGATTAAGTTCGAGGAATCGGCTAAGCCAATGAAGGTCGACGGCAATCCCTTCCCTGTCAACACTGTCCAAGCCAGTCCTGCGTGAGCTGATCGATAGAACAGAATGGCGTACAGCTCAACCGAAGACCAACAAGGACCGACTGCAATGAGAGTTGCACCAATCAACATGGTCTACACTAACGGCTGATCGACCGATCATCGGCCCAGACAAGCGAATAGTCGGCTACGATTCCAGCGCAGGGTTCAAGAAGAAGAAGAAGCCCAGCGCGGTAAACCATACCAGAGGACACCCGATCGACTGGGTGTAGCATATTACCGCCGCCACGATGGCTGTGATCCGCATTGGCGCTGCGAGTTTTTCAGGTTCTGCTGGGAGCAAGGAATGAGGCTGCCCACTCTCGAAAGTTGCCAGGCATGCAACGAATACAGGGAGGACAAAAATGGGGATCCACCAATGGAAAGTTCTAGCCGATTCATCCCACGGCCGTTCAACTTAACCAGCGAAAACCTTCTATCCACGATCGGCTCGGCCCAATCCACCAGGACTTCTTCCGAGAAGAGGACAAAGAGGAGGCTGATGAAGAACAATCGACCAATGCCCAATGGTGCCCTTCGGACCTGTTCACCAAAACGCAGAAAAGGAAAATTCAGAGGCTTAAGAGCGAAGGACAGGAAGAAGAAGTCCAATGGATGATTCAACAGCAACAACATCGGCAGGGCACAAAGCAATGGCGTGTCAAGAAAAAGGCAACCCCAGCCGAGGAGAGCCCAGCCGACAAGGCCAAAAGGGCGGCAACAGGCAAAGGAGTGGCCGCTGCATCGGTCAATATGGTGTTCATATTGCCGGCAGAATTTGAGGTTGTCGAGGCCGATGCAGACACAGTTGAGGATACATTGGCCAAACTAGTATTGTCCCCAAAACAGGCCGTCTTTGAGAAACCCGAAGGGACAGAGAATCGGCATTTGAAGCCCATGTACGTCAAAGGATTCATCAATGGCAAGCCGATGTCAAAAATGCTAGTCGATGGAGACGCCGCTGTCAATCTCATGCCCTATGCAACCTTCAGAAAGGTAAGGCAAGGGAGCCGACGACTTGATCAAGACCAATATGGTACTCAAGGACTTCGGCGGCAACCCATCAGAGACCAAGGGAGTTTTAAACGTCGAGCTTACCGTCGGCAACAAAACCATGCCCATGACTTTTTCGTCATCGACGGAAAGGGGTCGTACAGCCTGCTACTGGAAGGGATTGGATCCACGCCAACTGCTGCATCCCTTCCACAATGCATCAAAGATTGATCCAATGGCAAGGCGACAAAATAGAAATCGTGCCAGCCGACAGGTCAGTCAACGTCGCTAACACCGACTTAACTTTATGGGAAGTCGACGGCATTGATTGCCTGTCCGGCAAAGTTTGGCAGGCCAATTTTCTCAAGGTGTCCGATTCTGACATGCAGCCAATTAGAGACGAAAAGCCTCAACTATTACTTTGAGGGCGTCATGAAGGGCTCGAGCGTCTACGACAAGGACACCGTGGACGACACCGACGAAAAACTAGGGCAAGGTTTTATGTCGGCCGACGATTTGGAAGAAATAGATATAGGTATAGGAGATAGGCCTAGGCCGACATACATTAGCAAAAATTTGTCTTCTCATTTTAGAACCAAGCTTATTGATTTGTTAAAGAAATATAAAGATTGTTTCGCTTGGGAATACTTTGAGATGCCTGGCCTTAGCCGATCAATTGTTGAACATCGGCTTCCTATTAAGCGTGGATATCGGCAGTACAAACAGAGTCCTAGGAGGTTTAAATCCGATATGTATGAGGCGATTAAGTCCAAAATCAGTCAGCTATATGATGCTGGTTTTTTTCGGCCCTGTCGATATGCCGAGTGGGTTTCAAACATAGTTCCAGTAATGAAAAAAGGGCAAACTTAGGGTATGCATCGACTTTAGAGATTTGAACAAGGCCACCCCTAAAGATGAGTACCATATGCCCATAGCCGATTTGCTGGTAGATGCCGCCTCTGCCACAAAATCATAAGCTTTATGGATGGCAACGCAGGTTACAATCAAATTTTTATGGCCGAAGAAGACATTCATAAGACAGCTTTCAGGTGCCCGGGGGCAATCGACTTATATGAGTGGGTCGTAATGACTTTCGGCTTTAAGAACGCTGGAGCTACGTGTCAGCGGGCCATGAATTACATCTTTCATGACTTCATCGGCTTCCTAGTAGAAATCTACATCGATGATATCGTCGTTAAATCCAAGGAAGTGGAAGACCACATAGCTGATTTAAGAAAGGTTTTGGAGAGAACAAGGAAATATTTCCTAAAGATGAACCCTACGAAGTACGCATTTGGCATATCGGCCGGCCAGTTCCTGGGATTTCTTGTTCATGAGAGGGGGATCGAGGTCACCCAGAGAAGCAGTAATGCTATCAAGACTATTCAACCTCCGAAGGACAAGAAGGAATTGCAGTCTTTGATTGGCATAATCAACTTCATCAGGCGTTTTATAGCCAATCTGTCAGAGAAGATAGAGCCGTTCACATCTCTGCTTCGGCTAACAGCCGATCAAGTATTCACTTGGGGGGCAGAGCACCAGAAAGCTTTGGACAACATCAAAGATTATCTAAGTTCCCCTCTAGTATTGATTCCTCCACAAAAGAGAGTGACATTCAAGCTATACCTATCAGCCGACGAGAAGTCTATCGGCTCGGTTCTGATTCAGGAGATCGAAGGGAAGGAGAAAGCAATCTTCTATCTTAACCGAAGGCTTCTGGATGTAGATACAAGGTATTCTCCCGTGGATAAATTATGGTTGTGCCTATATTTTTCATGCACGAAGTTACGGCATTATTTGTTGTCCAACGAATGCACTATAGTTTGCAAAGCCAATGTAGTGAAATATATGCTATCGACTCTAGTTCTGAAGGGGCGAGTTGGGAAATGGATATTTGCTTTGACAGAGTTTGATTTAAGGTATCAAGCACCCAAGACAGTAAAAGAACAAGCTATAGCCGATTTCATAGTGGAGCACAGAGATGATTCAATCGGCTCAGTGGATATCGTGCCTTGGACTTTGACTTTTGATGGCTCAGTCTGCACCAACGGATGCGGCATCGGCTTGGTGATAATCTGTCCCAGGGAGCAAGCTTTGAGTTTTCTTTTTCCATCACGCCACACGCCACAAACAACCAAGTCGAATATGAAGTCATTCTTAAAGGATTACAACTGCTCAAAGAAGTTGAAGCCGACGCCATCGAAATAATGGGCGATTTACTGTTGGTCATCAACCAGTTTTCAGGGGAATACGAATGCAAAAATGACACGCTGATGGTCTACCATCAGAAATGCCGTGATTTGATGGACAACTTTCGGCTGGTAGCCTTGAAACACATCCCCAGAGAGCAGAACTCAGAAGCAAATGATTTGGCTCCGGGGGCATCGGGCTACAAGCCGATGACAAAAAAAATTAAAGTGGAGATTGCAACCATCTTAGCCGACGACTGGAGGTTTGATGTCTACAATTATCTACAAAACCCTTCTCAGTCGGCCTCAAGAAAATTACATTACAAGGCTTTACAATATGTCTTACTCGATGAAGATCTATATTATCGGACGATTGATGGCGTGCTTCTCAAGTGCCTAGGTGCCGATCAAGCAAAGGTTGCTATAGGAGAGATGCATGAAGGGATCTGTGGCACTCATCAATCGGCTCATAAGATGAAGTGGTTACTTCGAAGAGCAGGATATTTTTGTCCGACTATGCTGGAGGATTGTTTCAAGTACTATAGGGCTGCCAAGATTGTCAGAAATTTGGGGCTATACAAAGGGCACCAGCATCGGCCATGAACCTTATCATTAAGCCTTGGCTGTTCAGAGGTTGGGGAATCGACATGATCGGCCAAATCAATCCACCCTCTTGCAAAGGGCACAAGTTTATATTGGTGGCAACTGATTATTTTACCAAGTGAGTGGAAACAATTTCTTTAAAAAAGGTTGACTCCGGGGATGCGATCGAGTTTGTTAAGGAGCATATCATATACAAATTCAGCGTTCCTCAGACTATAACTACAAATCAAGGATCTATCTTTGTCTCCAACGAGTTTGTTCAGTTCGCTGATGGCATGGGGATTAAATTGTTGAATTCATCACCATACTATGCTCAGGCTAACGGGCAAGCCAAGGCTTCCAATAAAAGTTTGATCAAGTTGACAAAGAGGAAGATCGCTGAGTACTCAAAGCAATGGCACAACCGATTGGTCGAATCACTGTGGGCTTATCAGATGGCTTGCCACGGATCAACCCAAGTGCCTCCATACAAGTTGGTCTACGGACATGAAGCAGTTTTGCCGTGGGAGAACATCATCGGCTCAAGAAGGATTCAGTTGCAGGATGAGTTGACAGCTGATGATAACTATAACTTGATGGTGGATGAGTCCGAAGACCTAGTTCTGTCTAGGATGCGTGCATTGGAAAAAGTGACCAGGGACAAGGAACGGGTGGCTCATCATTACAATAAGAAAGTTGTGCCCAAGTCTTTTGAAGAAGGCGAGCTTGTTTGGAAACTAATACTGTCGATCGGCTCAAGAGATAGCAAATTCGGCAAGTGGTCACCTAATTGGGAAGGGCCTTTCAAGATCCACAGATGCGTCTCTAAAGGAGCCTACTGTTAACGCCAAAAATTGGTAAGCCCCAGAGTCTCCATCGGCTAAGTGTTCGTATCGGCTCGAAGCAGAATCGGCTGAGAGTTTTGCATCAGCCGATGGAGGGTCACTATCTCCAGCAGTCGGATTCTTGTTAGATTCGGTTTGAGAAGATCTTATCCAGAAGAAACCGAGTCCAGGGAGGATACGGCTTGTATCTATTAATTAGGAAGAGGTTGTTAATTTCCTATTTTTATCTTTAGGAAAGTTTGTTTTGTAATCTGTTAGGATCTTTGTTATCCCACGGGTATAAATATGTAAGCCCGGGGTTCATGTAAATTATCTCTCTCGATCAATACAATTCGACGCATCGCCACCTTTTATTCTTCATCTTCGTTCAACATCCGGCGAGACTTGGCGCCAGACGCGGGGCTGCATCGGCTTTGATCTCTGGTGAAGGGGTAAGTCCAAGGTCCCGCCGGATCAGGCGATCATACTGACTACGTCGACGTAGTCCAAGGCTGCATCAGTACATTCGACCTCTTGGGTTGCTTTGGTTCGTTGATATGTTCGTCTGAATATTTATCATATGTCTCTGTTGAATCTAATTTTAGTATCTCGATTTGGCTCTATCGGCCGTCTCTCATTTTAGGGTTTCTGCCGATACTGGCTAAATCATTATATTAGATTAGATTAGCTTATGCATCTACCACCCTGAAAATCAGCCTAGGGCTTGATTGTCTAGATATTGCGTTTCTTTTCATACTTAGTGCTGCATCAGTTTGAATCTACTAAGTCGTGATTAGAACCGTAATCTCTAGCCTGCCTGTTGACTGCCACTAAGGGTTTCATCGGGGTTTCAGCCGGTGAGTTATCTGGGTATTGCATCGGCCTGCAAGGATTATATACAAGTTGGATCTAGCCGATTGCGGCGAAGGCGTCATCGAATATTCGATCATTTGGATTTTATGATATCGGACTTCCAGCCGACATGTGCTTTAATCTTTAAATCAATATCTATTTCATCATGTGATTGGTTCATGCAATGTTATATATATTACGTTCTTGTTAGCCGATCGCCTTTATATAAATATTTGCTCAGCACACGGCCGATGGATTCAAACCCTAACACCATCGGTTGGTATCGGCGTCGGCTGTGATTGCACCATCGGCTTATCAGTCGATCAGTTAGTTTTTTGGGTATCAGTCTATCGGCCGATATGATTTATATTATGCTATTTTGCATAACTTGTCAGTGGCAGAATCAAACTGACTGGCACGCCCGCGCTTCATCTATTCTAGGACCTGCACTGGAGCTAAGCAGATCTCCCAGGCCGGCGTGTTGATTTTTCCCGTCAACACCTACATGCTAGAAGGATTAGACGGAGAGGTATTTGGAAGGACTCTTAATGGCAAAAGCTTGAAGAAATATTACCCAAATGTTTGGATCAACTCATGATTCGGCTAAGCCCTTGCCGATCCATGATAGCCGATGTGTAATGCACATCGCCTTTAGGATATCTTTGCTCTAAGTTTTTCCCTCCTAAGATTTTCTAATCGGCTAGAAAAAGCCGACAGGTGATACAAAGCTTCGTCTGATAATTTTATCAATGCCGAGGACTAGATTGAAAAAATTAGGGGGCATATACTATACAAAGTCAGAAATTAGGGACCAAGGACTCAAAAAATTTCAAAGCATTCGGGACATAGAGACAAGTGAATCGACAGAAGGCGCATGATTGGAATTAAAGACGTAACGAGCCGATTACACAGTTATATATACATGAGCAAAACAAAAGTTACAAGTTACAAGCGTTAAGAGTCTTTGAAAGCTGCGTCCTATTACGCCCCCAAGAAGTTGTCTATGGCTGATATCGCTGCACCCTTGATGACATTTACTTTGTCAACTACAGCCATATCATCTTTCTCAGTGCCAGGAACCGCTTTGGCCGATTTATTCAGCTCCTCCAAGTGCTTCATAGTGGCAGTCAACTTGCCCTTTTGGTCGTCTATAGTCTTGGGGAGATCGACCAGCAATTGTTTCTTGGCGATAATCTTGGCCCTGCATTGCTCCAACTGCAATAGCAGGCCGGCTTCTTCTAGCTCGAGTTCATTGATCTCGGCTTGTGTAGCCGACGGCTCGGCCAGGAGCTCGTCTAATTTGGCTTTCTCGGCCTCCACATTCTTCAGCGTGGCGTCGATCCTGGCCGCTGGATCGGTTTGAGCCTACCGCTCAAGCATCCTGTACATGGCACGCTCTAGCCTAGACCGATGCTGGTCAATGTAGACGGCCTTCGAGATCTTCTTGGCCAAGTCATCAGGAAGCTTGTCTTCGATTTCGTAAAAACGTGACCGGGCCGATCCACATTCTACAACCAGCTGGTCTACATCGATGTCTAGCCGATGACGGATATCTTGAAGCGTGTCTTTAACTTCGTCGGCTATGGTGGCCATGTCCGGACTGGTGACTTTCGCTTTTTCCTCACCAATGAACTCTTTGACGTCGAAAGGCAGTAAATCGGCTAGAGTCTGCAAAAGAGATCAGAGCGATTAAGGAGGGAATAAGACGGCCGATTCTTAAGCTTTTGAGAAAAAAGAAAAGTGAGGCTTACCCGTACGACAGGAGTTGGGCGGCTACTTCTTCGGCACCTGGGCTGGCTGGAGCAGCAACTTCTTCGGCATCGTGGCTAGCCGAAGCAGCCACTTCTTCAGTATGTTGGCTGGTTGGAGCAGAAACTTCCTCGGCGTCATGGCTGCCCGTAGCCGACTGAGTTCGTTCACTTGAAGTATGGGGGACAACCGATGGAGACCGAGGAGGCTGAATAGAAGACAAGTGTTAGTGATAATCGGCTAAGTATAAAGGAATAAGCAAAGAAGGGGATGTGTTCGGAAAGCTACCGGTGAGACTGGACGGGGAGTGCGACCGGCTAATTTCTTTAACTACAAGGAAAATTTGGTTAAAGCTTAAGTGATCAGGGTTTAAAAGCCAGATTCGAGAGGACAAAATGCTTACCGGCCGTTTCTGAACAGGAGGACTTCAAGGGGTTGGATCATCGGCTGGCGGGTTGACCGAATTGCGGCTTGAACTGCTTGATTTAGCCGTCTCCGCGATGGCTTGAGATATCTCTTCATCCATGACTTCTTTATTAAGAAGCTCGTCAACACTTGGGTCAATGGACGGAAGACTGTCGGCTGGTGCAGTCGGCTTTACTTTCTTTTGTCTCTTCGCAGGAGCAGCTGATGGTTTTACAGCCGACGGAGCAGCCCTCTTTTTCCTTGCTACAGGTTGACGAGTTTGCCCATACAACAGTGTTTTCAGCTTCAGTGCATCCCAGCCGATTGCCAATGGAGCGTACCCACAGCCGCCTGGAAGGGCACCCAGACGATACTCGATGGCGACACCAGAATTGCTAACCGTCGGTGGGTCCGTTTCTGTCATCTGCAAGGGGAAAAAGTTTTAAGTATTAGCGAATAATGATAGCCGATCGTTCAAAAGGAAAAGTACTCAAGGGTGAAGTGCTTACCGAGGGGATTTCATCTGGCAGTAGGGTGGTGATGTACATGGAAGATCGATGATGGAAGATATGCCTTTTATTGCTCCATGATTTCGATGCTGCCGAGGGGTGGGCCCTCTATATCCATCAGCCTGTTCATTACTAATTTGGAGTCCACCATCCCTCGGGTTTCGATCTTATCGGCGTAATAACAGCCGATGGGCAATTGCCTAAGTCCAAACTGTCTGCCAACCAATATTGGGTAATAGAATTCATATGTCTTCACAACGTTTCGGCCTTGGTGGATCCCAGTCGGCAGGATGCATGGAGAGAGCGCTGTGGTGAATATTTCTCTGCATTTGGGGT
The DNA here is from genome assembly GCA_019925245.2 of Oryza australiensis. Classification (NCBI taxonomy): domain Eukaryota; kingdom Viridiplantae; phylum Streptophyta; class Magnoliopsida; order Poales; family Poaceae; genus Oryza; species Oryza australiensis. The sequence continues at coordinate 7,206,128 of JAIFGZ020000116.1, read as the reverse complement.
GATCAACCGAGTTGATCTCATCAAAGACTAGCTCAATCGACAACTCAAAGGATGTCCTGTCCTCGTAGAAAAACCAGCACCGATTGTCTCTGGCAAATCCATCGTAGAGGGAAAGGAACCATTCGGCCAATAGATCGGTTGACTCCTTTGATCCGGTGTGTGTGGCTGTCGCTTCTCCAAAAGATTGACACCTCCTGGTGGTCTCCTCGTTTCCGTCATCATCTTCTATCGGCTCTAGGAGGGGGAAGCGCGCTTTAGGCAACTTTGGTCGACCGGATATTTTCTGGGTCATCAATACAAGCCAAAGCTGAAGAAACCACCAGGGGCCTCCAGTGTTGATGTTGGCATTGGTTGCGATCTTTGACACGGCCTGATTCAAGGTTTGGTAGAGGTAGCCGATGAGGAATTTGCCTAGGGGAAGTTTTTTCTTATCAACCAAGGTCTCGGCTACTGTTTGCCAGTTGGCTGTCGACCCACAGCTCGATCCACAGAAGAAGAATTTCTCAAGCCACATCATGAGAAATGCGGCATGTTTCCTGGGATTAATCGGCCCGTCTCCCATGTTCATCACCACATAGCCGTTCCAACCCCCTATCGCTTTGGTCTTAAACGAAAACTAGCCTTTGCCCTCCAGTCTGTTCGGGTTAGCCGATGATAAGACATCAAGTCCAGTAATCATAACTACATCGGCTAAAGTGACAGTAATGGGGCCTTGCTGAAAAATTAAGGCGTTCAGAGTGTTGTTCCAAAAGTATGTGGCGGCCGACATTAATGGTTCGTCCTTAGGCATATCGGCCACCGAGAGTGCAAGACATTGAGCTATTCCCATTTCTTTCCAATGGCTCTGCTTGGCCGGCTACATCCTCTTATACCATGCCCGGCCAAGATTTATCCATGGAGGGCCAAGATTTAAAAGTGCCAGCCCAGTGGTGCAGGCTTGGGTTCCTTATTCTATAAGGCATTCTGTTGGTTTCGTCTATGATGAAGTCAGTTGGGTCCTTGTTGCCAATCGACCCTAAGAAGTATCTTTCATTGTTGAGCAAACTTGGGATCACTACTTGGTGGGCGAGATGCTACAATCGGAAAGGAAGAAAATTTTAGAATCATAAACCCTAAACATTCGGATCTATGGCTAAGAGCAAATAAGAAGGGAGTTTTAGCCGATTGGAGTGTACCTCAGGAAACTCGGCGGGGGAGGAAGCCGATGGAGCGGTGGAGGTAGCCATTGGGGCGCTTGAGGTCCCCGAAAAAAGGAATCGCCGCTGCAAGTTTGAAGAGGCTAAAGACGTCGCCGGAGAGCTCGAGGGTGTTTGTGGTTGTTGTGGATTGTGTTTGATGGCGTGAGTTGCTCGGCGTGGGTGAAGCGTTATTTAAAGGGTTTTGTGACGGCCGAAATAGACTCGACCTAGGGTTGCGCCGGGAATTCGAATTGCACAAAATCCGCAGCACTATCATATCGCGGACTTGGGGGCATGTGTTAATGATCAAATTTGGTAATCAAATCCCCGGGTTCGATGCTAAGATTGAAGCGGAATTGAGGGAGTGCGCGATCTGCGATAAGATAGAGGCCGCATCGGCTGAGTCCGAGTCAGCTACGGAGCCCGTCGGCTAAGTCCGAATCGGACCAGGACAGCCGATAGCCGATTCTGATTGAAGATAGAAGTGAAGCCAGTCCCGAAAGAAAAGCTTAAAGATAAAGTATTGGGTTCGGTTTCCAAAGTGCGTTAAAGATATTGTCATCACGGATAAGGTTTTGCAATGGTAATTGTATCATTTAAGTTAGGATATATTGTATAGTTTCCTTTTGTGATAATGTCGGTTTGTTTAGAGATTTGATTTGTAATAGGAATTGTGTCCGTTACAGACTCATTGTATATTTAGGTATAAATATGACCCGAGATCTTGTAAAACATATCAACACACATCAATACAATCTCGACGCGTCGCCAACCCTGATGTCCCCGATGTCCCCGATGACACGTTGACCCCGATGTCCTCTGCCTCTCATCTACAAATCCACTATTGCGCTAGCCTTCCCGTTTCCCCGCCGACGCCGTGTTCCCCGTTGTGTGCATGCCTGCAAAGCTGCGGCAAAGCCGGCCTTGCCCCGCACATACGATATCAAAATTAGGCGTTTATTCCTCCTAAATTTATATTAAATCACCCTCTATACATTGGACATGTTGATGCATCATATTTTATCTTGGAGTTTTATTACATGTTCATTTCAATGCACATTTAAATTTAAATAAAGGATGAAATCGGTTGTTGTTGTTGATGAGAGTGTGCGGGACCAAGAGATATTTGAGAAACCGCCTAAGAAAGGCAAGTCCTATTCAATTCCTCCTTCGATCATATTGAATCCTATATTTTCGCAAATGCTTTACTATTTATAAATTGCATACGATGTTTTATAAAAATAGGGTATCGGTAGAAATGACCTATTTGTTGCATTTTCTACCTTGATATATTGATTATCCATAGTGTTCAAGCACTAGAATGGGTATATATATGTGCTATTCAAGCACCATGTGGGTATATACGAGCTATCTGCTTAGCCATGCTTAGAAAATTTTTGATGATTGCATATGACATGATATTCACTCTTTACAAATGGGATATTTGAAAATGTTGTGCAAAAGGGTTGCCTCTGTTATTTTGTGAAAATTGAAAATTGAAAATAATGATTTCAGACTTGGGTGGTAAGTGGTGTGCATATAGTGGTAGTTGCATAGTGATAGAGGGAGTGTTCGCCCGAGTCTATTAAAGACCCAACTTTGTGTTACCAACTAAATATACAGTGCAACCACATGTGTCGATTATGGGGTAATCATGGCTTATTGAGTTATTGTAACATCCTGAAAATCGAAGAAACTGAAATCGGAAACATAAAAATCGGAACTTTCAAAAACCTTCGCTTATTGTTTCTTCCTCGGGTTTGTTGCTTCTTATTTGCCAGCTCAGTGGCATAAATATAGTTGTGATCAATTCTCTTTTGGTGTTTGTGGATGATTTGGAGTTTGTCGGAGAGAAAAATTCGAAATTCAGAATTAGGAATTTTTTTTAAAAAAAAGAAATCGGAGATAAGATGCAGATTTATGAAAATGCGAATTTATGAAATAGAGTATTAATTGTGGAGGGTGAAAGATAAATTAGGACACAAAATAAATAATAAAATATTTGGGAGTCGTACTCGGAATCAGGGAATTTTTGGAAAATAAATAGGTAAAGTATGAAAATTAGGAAAAAGGGATTTAAATAAATAAATATGAAAAATAATGTGGTAAAATAAAAGTGGAGAGAAAGTTGAAAACATAATATTAAAAATTGTTTTTGGGATATAGGAATTTAATTTGGAATTTTTAGAGGGAGGAAAATTGAAATTGGAATTAAAAATCAAAAATCGGGAAAATTGATAAATGACACTATTCATATTGCGCCATGTGTTCGACACCGTACCGCGCCGCGCCACGCGCCGCGCGCACGCACGCCCGCGCCTTGGCCCCCGCCGCGCGCGCCCGCGCCAGCCACGCGCCCGTGCCCGCGCCCGCCCCGCCGCGCCGCACGCCCTCGCCGCGCCCGGCCCCCCGCCGCGCGCATCGTGCCGGACCCCGCCCGCGCGCTCGCCGCCGCGCGCGCCTGCCCCCGCCCGTCCCGCGCCTCGCCGCGTGTTGTCACCGTGCGCGCCACGCCGGCCCTCTCTTCTCCACGCCCCTCCCGGCCGCGCCTATAAAATGACGGCGCCCGCCCCTTTCCCCACCGCCGCCGCCCTCCCTTCTCCTTTTCCCGAGCGCCGCGCCGTCGCCGCCGTGCGCCAACGTCCCCGTGCCCCACCGCACCTCCCGAGGTCCGCCGTCGCCGTAAGCCCCGTCGCCGCCCTCTTTTCCCCCATGCGCTCGTGCCACCGCCACCTCTGTTTCGGCCGAACCTCGGTCGAACACGTTAGGCGATGAACAGTGGCGCGAGAGAAAATAAAGAAAAAAAGAAAAAAGGGAAAATTTTGGAAAAATTTTAGGAAATTAGGAAAAATATTTTGGGAAGATTTGAGTAAAATTTTGGGCAAAATTAAAGTATATTTTTGTATGTTTTCTCGGTACGAAAATTTGAAAATCAAATCTGGACTTTCCCGAAATTCCGTTTTGCGTCGTTTTTGAATCCGAATTTTGTTTAGATCTTTCTCGCCACTTAAAAATGTTTCTCTGTTGTGCTCAGACCTTCAAAACCTCAAGCACCAATCCCTCCGCGGATATTTTCAAATCCATTTTCTCGAGCAAATCGCGATCGTCATTTTGCGAAAACCCTAAATCGTCGACCCGATGTCAAAACTTGGAGTTTTCCCGGGCGATCTTAGTACAAACTTAAGTAGGAATTTGGGCTTAGCGCTTGGAATCGTTTCTGAGACTTTTTCGGATCTTTTCGACCTTTTGGTGTTATATGGGATTCTAATCGGAATCGATTGATTTTTCGCACGTACGGGTAGCACCTGAAGAGACCGGCATCGACCCCGTTGAAGACACCACTCTACCAGCGTGCGAGCAAGGCAAGTCATCACACTCTTTGAACATATTGATTCTACTTTGCGAAGTGATGTTGATTTAAATTACAAATTGCATGCTATACACAAATGAGTACCTATGCTTGGTATACCCTGCTTTGATATCGATTACCTTTAGAATTATTCTTTATAACCTTCGATGTGATATGAGTGGAGGCTAACTTCGGTAAAAATGCTTAGCCCTGCTTATACTAGATCCCTGCATTCTCATGATTTTACAAAGAAGCTTTGTACTTGGGCAACTACCTTAGAGAAGGTAGTTGAAATGCGGCCTGTGGAGACATGAGCGCCACATGGCCATGAGAATGATGAACTAAGTTTGATGAAAATTGAAAATGCTATACAAATGTTTTAGACTGGGGCGGCCGGATGATTTGGGTAGAATCCGGAAAAGGCAAGTGCCGACCCTGGTCAATTAAGGACCGAGCCATGAGATAGCCGGGAAACGAGCCAGTACAACCGTACTTCTCGAATGGGTATAGACCTAGCTGACTAGATAACCGAGCGGAGGCAGTATCCTTGCATAGATGGTTCTTTATGATGTGGTTTATGTGATGAGGATGAGGCTGCGGCCTATGTTGTGGATGGTGGAATTAAATTGATATTAATTGAACTTAAAGATTGAGGAAGTTTTCGATTACCCCGGGTGCGCCAGAACTCCTCTCACTGCTAGAAAATGACGGCTAGAGTGCATGAGGGCTTAAGTTCATGGAGCGGGTACTGCCAAAGTGAGGTTATCGAAAGGCTTTGCCGTGACCGTCTCATGTGTTGGGACGTAGGCTCATTCGTTGGCATCACGGAGTACGGGCAAAGTGTACATCCACCGCAGTGTGAATGAATCAATCTATTCGAATAGCCGTGCTCGCGGATATCGAGCATCGTGACAAGACTTTCGCTTGGCTAGACTTTAAACTTAAAGCTGCTGGGATGGGTTTGCATGATGATTTCATTCTTGGTGGATCAACTTCTCGAGATGCGAGAAGGGGTGGATTCCCCATAAAACCATGACGTAACGGAGGCGGGAAGCCATCCTTGGAATCACGATGGATGGTAGACAGAACCGTCGTCGAATTAATGAACTATGGAACTAAAACTTGACTTGGCTAGTTGTTAGGCTTGTGAAAAGAATTGTGAAAATTGGCTTTATGCAAAAGAGCTCCAGCCATTCCTTGGATAACCCTATCATATGCATCACTTCCGTGTTGACTTGCTGAGTACGGTTGGTACTCACCCTTGCTATACGCACAAACCTTCAGATGGTGGGAATGAAGAATTGGAGGATCCTTACGCTTACTACCAGGAGGGTGAAGGAATTGATGGCGCTTACTAGGTCTTAGCCCCGGTTGTTGCCTGTGGCAACTGACATGCCGCTGCCTCTATTCCGCTGCAGTATCTAATTTCTGCTTTTGTGTTGTATCCGGACCATGAGGTCCTGTGTGTTGAACATTGCCTTCGGGCCTATGGTTGTAATAATTTCGTTGTAAGACTATTCGTGCATGTGCACCTGATTATTCAGTACTGTATTCGTGGGTACCAACTACTCGATCCAGGGAAATGGTACTAAGAACACGAAAGATTCCCGTTCCAAAAACGGGGGTCCACAATTATTTACAGTTTAGCCTTGCATTGGGAGACTGTTGTAGTAGGGACTAGTTAGAGTGATGGTTCATAGGAGCTACCCATGTGACCTCTGTGGAACGGTTGTGTTCGCCATATGGCATAGACGTCTGAGCATATCCAATGCAACAGATAGTGCCTCGTTGAGGGAACGGATGTGTTCGCCTCACGACATTTGGATTAGGATGGGGCCTGCCTTTCCTAGCGACATTGGTTTATGGTCAATGTAGAGAAATACTCTTTTTACTCATTCAATGCTAGACTTTAAGAAATTTAACGGCTTTGTTGTGATCTCTAGTCCACATTCAACGTGTAGAGTGTGGGGGTACCAACGGATACTGAAACAACTAGAGTGTAGTCTTTTGGCTTCTGTCACATCATATGGGTAAAGATGTACAAACTCTGCAGAGTCTAAACTAATTGATTAGTCATGTTCACGGTCATGAGCAACTTGGTGAAATGACACAAGTATAGTGTTGGTGATTTATTAAATAATTTGCGAAATGGGTATGGTGAACATTGAGGATGATTTTGCCCGGTGTGGACTAAAATTGTTACTTGTTGCCATGGAGGACACAAGGATGATACTATGATGATATTTATGTTACTACTACCGTTTACTCTTTGATTTACAAATTTCGTTACAATATATTATTATTTATTATTGTGAAATAAAATTTGCTTTATGCTGAAAATGAGCTAAAAAAAGTCATCTTTGATCTCAGCTTCGCAATAGTCCTAGGTTTCCCAAGGCTTAGGTATGACTTGCCAATACCTCGTGTATTGACCCACCTCTCGTTGTTGTTTTTAGTAATGTTTGCATAAAGCGGGTGCTTGTGCCGGTGTTAACGACCAAATTTGGTAATCAAATCTTCGGGTTCGATGCTGAGATTGAAGCGGAATTGAGGGAGTGCGCGATCTGCGATAAGACAGAGGCCGCATCGGCTGAGTCGGCTAAGTCCGAATCGGACCATGACAACCGATAGCCGATTCTGATTGAAGATAGAAGTGAAGCCAGTCCCGAAAGGAAAGCTTAAAGATAAAGTATTGGATTTGGTTTCCAAAGTGCGTTAAAGATATTGCCATCTACGGATAAGGTCTTGCAACGACAATTGTATCTTTTAAGTTAGGATATCTTGTATAGTTTCCTTTTGTGATAATGTCGATTTGTTTAGAGATTTAATTTGTAATAGGAATTGTGTCCGTTATGGACTCATTGTATATTTGGGTATAAATATGACCCGAGACCTTGTAAAACATATCAACACACATCAATACAATCTCGGCGCATCGTCAACCCTTTTGTTTTACGTTTTTCTCGACGAGTTCTTGCTATGTTCTTGGGCTGCATCGATTTCGATCTGCAGGAAAGGTAATTTCTTGTTACAAGCGGCTTGTGATATCGGGGCCAGTGCTTCCATCAGTATGATACTCTAATTCTGATGTTGCAAACTGCTTAATTTATCATATGCGGCATATAATCTAGATCAATGTCTAGATCTATCTCGCGATCGGCTAATATCTCTTTGAAGATAGCAGCCGACAGAGCTAGATCCAGCGGTTGATTTAGGTTATATGGCGTGTCTACCATCTCGAAGAGCTCTTATTAGCCTTCATAGATCTCATAATTCTTTTGGTACTTAATGCTGCATCTAATCAACCTATTAAGTCGCCTTTAGAATTATATAGATTTATTTGGTTCAATATTTGCTACTAGAGATAGAACCGGGATTTCAGCCGGTCTTACCTATTCTGATCATCTTTATGTATTATTACTATTAGATATATTAGAATTGTCTTTTATATTAAGATCTCAATCTACTTAAATGTATTAAGCCCGGAATCAATCTGTTAGTTTACACCAATAGCCGATTGATCTTGGTTTAATGTATTTAATTTAGATTAATATCTTTCTATAAAATATATCGGAGTACTAGCCGATTTACTTTAGATATGCGACATCTGCTAGGTTATCAATATATATAATTGTGTTCCTAAACGTACTTTTGGATATTATACTGTCTCGGTATGCTACCGATCTATCTCAATCACTTAATCTAAATGTGCTTTGAGATAGAAATTGTATATTTATTAATATCTATAGTCAGCCGAGTAAGATCTAACCTTAACCAAATGTCTATCTCTTTGTTTTTTGTTGGTTGCAAGATGAAACCAACTGGCACGCCCACTCGATCACCAGAGGCGACCAATTTCGGACCTGTACTGGAGTCAAGCAGATATCCTAGACCAGTGCGTGTAGAAAATTCACACCAACAGTCGGTTACCAGAGTTTCTTAGGATGGTTCTTTCTAGGGTAATTCCTAGTCAATTGCCTCTTTGGTTTGATAGATGTGTACACCAAAGAACTTATGTATTTTTTGCTGTGTTTTAAATTTTTTTGTTTGATCGGTCGGTTACACCGCTAAGCTATAAGAGTCACTTTATCTACTTATGTGCAATGTTTGTGTGAATGTGATAATAATGTTATGGAAGCGTATTGTAGCCACTGATCATAAGACTACGGAGTACGTTCTAGATATTTAGGAATTCCATCCCCAGATGCTGACATGCTGATTAGGAACCCGCATAGGTGTCATATTTCTTATTTGATATCTCACTAAAGATGTCGATTTAAAAGAAATGAAAAAAATAAACACTAACTCGATGCATCATTAATCGTAAAAAATAAACACAACTCGATGTGGTAGAATCAGTAATTAAATGGCATTAATGGTCAGGAAGCAGCACCCGCGGGAGACGTCCTCCGTCAGATGAGTCGGACGGTGGATGGCCGAAAACCGGACCGTGACTTTACCAGAGGATCCGCGTCGCTCATCGTGTTCAAATTAACCTTGTACTTGAGATAGAATAGCCGTTACTAAAAGACCATGTTGTGAGTTTGTGACTCGTGACTTTTCTCACCCTGGAACCTCCTCACTAATTAAATAAAATATAAGGCTAGAGTAAGAAATTTCATCTTACGGTTTCCAACTACATAACAATAAAAAATATTTGAGTAGATAAAAGAAACATTCTCTTCCAATGCAAAGTTTCATTTCACAGTTTTATAGGCTGGACATATCATTTAATTGCAAGACATATGATTGGACGTGATGAGATAAGATGAAACTCTGTAGTCCCCAGTGCTAGTTTCATCAGGTTTCATAATCTTAGAAACAGTGTATACAGAGTTTCATCATCATATGAGCTGATGTGTCAGTGTATTTAATGTGCATGAAACTACTATAAAACTACCACTGAGAATAGGCCTAATACTCTCTCCGTTTCGATTTTGCATGTTTCCCAAAATATATATGGACAAATGTATGTTTAGATACATTTTTCCTAACTTTCACTCCCTTGATTTCCGTACACATGTTTTCCAAACTATTAAACGGTGTATTTTAAAAATTAATGAAAAAAATTGTATTAATCCATTTTTAAACTTTTTTAATAATATTTAATTAATGACGTGTTAATAAGCAACCTTATTTTCTCCCAACCTCTTCTCTCATACAATGTTTAAAAACACACAAACATGGTTATATTTTGAAACGAATACTGCATGCACGCATGTATGTACGCGCGCGAATGTGTATGTATACATATAGAGAGATGGATGGATGCACGTACGTGCCTAACATGGTGGCCATTCATTAATTTCACAGAACACCATTTCTGATTTGTGACAGCTCTTTAATTAAGTCATGGTAATTGAAGCCGATCGACTGACCAATGACTTGCCATCTATACTTAGCAGAGTTGTTGTAAAGTTTGCATGAACTTTCTTTTTTGTTTTGAACAAATTAAACGTATGTACGTGCTGGCTCATAATCTAAAACAATTACGCCTAATCCACTTGTTGATGGGAACCGAACACTGAGGAAACACTTTATAGCCTCGATTTACAATTTTTTTAGTTTCGGATTGTAAACCGGGACCATAAAAACGAGATTAAGGGCTCGTTTGGTATGTTTCTGCATTCTCGGAGAAACGGACAAAAACATTTAATTTATAGGTTATTTTCGGACAAATGTTTCTTTCAGAAACCGACGAAACTACCTAAAAGGGTTTCTCATTTCTAGTTAAAAGACGAGAAATGTTTTTGCTGATTCTCCAAGAAACATTTCTAATTTTTAACCGTTTGGTACAGATTCTCGAAGAAACACACTGAATCGGAACCGATTCTCGCAGCCAAACGGGCTCTAAATATACCAATATTTAGTCCCGGTTAAGATAACTGAAACTAAAAATACTGCTTGTTGATAAATCCCATCAGTTTTTCTTGAACAATCTTTATAAAATCATCGTGGGAGAGTCTGTCTCTCATGTAAATAATCTATCATTTGAAAAAAATGAGATATAAATATATGAAATCAATAATAAATCAAGACATAATGTATGAATAATTTTTACGTATATCCAGATCCTTGTCTGTTTTGATTTGGTGTACTAGGTGGTGAGTATACTCGCACATGTAGTAGCCGCACAAGTTTGTTCCCTGCTCCTGTTTTAAACACTAAAAGAGAAACGATGAGAGATTTAATATATATTTCTATTGTAGAACAAATTAACGATTCAATATAATTTTGGAGCACGTACTCGCTGAAAATTTCGTCATAACAACAAGTTTTTCTTTCCAAGTCCCATGGACCAATTTACGGAACCGTGCCCATGCTCTATGTACAATTGCAAGCTATGAGCAATTATCCGAGATCTGCATAGTATCAATAGCAACATTCATAATGACAATGAAATAAACGACATTACCTGTCTACCACTTCAAAAATCTTTGCGAAAGTAGACTCCGGTTTATCCGTTGAGTCATAGACATGGATTTTGCATGAGGAAAGGTCGAAAAGAAAAATGACCCAGTGGAATCTGTAAATTGCCTGAGAATTATATATATGAAACTGTATATGTACGAGAACAAATTGGTATGAAAATCAGTAAAAACTCATGCTATATTGTACGGCAATAGTATGAATGTCTTGAAATGCTGCTACACCAGGAAATGGACAATATTGTCCTTTGCAGCTTGCTCAAAGTCTCGTATCATGTTCGTGTTAACTTTCCGGGGGTCCATGAATCCAATATTGAAACACCCCTGCTTATGGCATAGTTGAATCTCCATTCTACAACGGGTAAAAATAATTTTCATTAGCTATAAACAAGGAGCTAAGGAACGAAATAAATTTAGCTAAACGATACTTACAAAACCTAGCAACTGAGAAGAGAGACGTTGAGGGTGTCTAGCTAGTATAAGTCAAAGAAATCCTCGTAGTGGATCCACATAATATCTTCTCCTTGGAAGTAATCTACGTTTTTTATCCTCATTCCGAACATCTCTCTACCTTTGGCTGATTTTTCCATGTACCATTGGTGGAATCGGTACATCTGTGTAGAGAGGGTGTTCACCTGATCAGGCTTGACAAGTGGTTCATCGAGGGTAAATTTGTATTTCAAATCCTCTTTTGTCGCCTTTTGGATTGGTGCGCCTCCAATCAATTGCTCCTTTAGTCCTGTCTCTGCCATAAATAGTCTTATCTCCTTTTCACCAGGTGGCAGCAGCGGCTCAACCGCTTGTTCTGGTTGCTTTTCAAGCCGTGGGACATCTTTGGACTTTCCTTTTGCATTCTAAAAAGACTTTGTTATTGATCGGTCATAGTCCAATAGTAAGGTCAGTTTAACCGGTGCGATCAACTTCTTAAAGAACTTCTTAGCTGTCGGGTCTATAGGAATCTTCTTTTCTGGACTCTGTGGCTTGCGTTGGGCCTTCACTTCCGCTGCTACGATCTCATCAACCTCCTCGTCAATGCAGTCGTACACCCTTTTCTTGAGAGCGGGGAGCCTTGGCTCATCAAGTCTTGGCTTCTTCGTTTGTTTTGTTGACCTCAACGGCGAAGGACAAGTTGGGCAAGACTTGGCAGCTGGTGCATGCGGAGGAGTCGGTGCTCGTGGAGGAGTCGAGCGGAGGAGTCGATGCCCGCGTAGGAGTCGATGCTCGCGGAGTTGGGTAGGTGGAGGAGATGGAGGAACGGACGCCGCTTCTCGCCCGGGAAACACGATGAAGCGCTTGCACCATAGTATAATGGTGTGGGTTGTGTCTCCTAGTTTCGTCTCCCCATCTCCTCCGGGGATGTCCAGTTCGAGATCGTGAAAGTCTCGTTTCACCAACTCAATTTCGACCTTTGAGTACCGAGGTGGAATCAGCCTACAATGGTATGTCCTGTCTTGTTCCACTAGTATGGTCATGCCCAACGCTACCATCACAAGAATCAAGGTTATTAATTAGTAATCAACCTATGCAACAACTTTCTCAATGTACAAGTCATATATCATAAAACTACGAGCATACCTTGAATAACAAGTTCTTGAAGGGAATATGCAGCTCACATGGTGTCCACCGCATGATTTCATCTACGGGGCACGGGGGTTCGTCCGCAGCTTCCATGCCCTGTTCTCCTACTTGCCCTATAGAAGCGCAGCTACTGCGATTGCCTGAGGGACTCACCATGACAGATGGAATAGACGGTTGGGTCTGCTGGCTCCACTGTTGGGCCAGACATTGGTCCACCTGTCTTGACACCTCCTCTTGCATCCTTTGCTTGTGGGTCGCGAGCCTATACTCAAGATCTGTTAGCTTCGACTCCGTATCTCGCTTGCTCCTCATGTGACTCCTATACGTGTGGATGTCCTCTTGAAATCCATATTTTCATGGAACAACGCCTTTTCCTCGCGTTCGTCCTAGATGATCGACATTCTGCAGTGCGACGTAATCTCGTCCTTCTCTTTGTCTGGCTTGAATGTGCCCTGAGCAGAGGCCTCTACTGCTTCCTTAAGTCGGTTGGCTGCTTCGTGAATCTCATCGCTGAAAATTAGGGAGTCATCAACGGGATTGAGCGCTCCACCATGAGTATAGTACCAATGTTTTGATCGTTCCGGTCAATCAGCTGTGGCTGGAATGTTCCATCTTTCTATCAAGCCGGCTTCCATTCGCTCCCACTTCGGCACTGCATTGCTATAGCCGCCTGACCCTAGCTAGTGATGATATTTCTTCTTAGTGTCATTGGATTTATTCTTTTTTATCTGCGCTTGCCCTTGCTCTCCTGTCTTGTATGCGACATCCCAATGAATTTGTCAAAGTCAGGTGTCTGGCCCTTCAGGATATATTTCTTGTACAAATCCTTCTTGTAATTCCAGAACTATTCGGTCATCTTCTGTAGAGTCCATTACTTCACTTTGACCTGTTCTGCCTCAGGGATCATGAAGGTCTCTAGCATGATGGTCCACAACATGTCTTTCTCCGTATTTGGGAGATAACTTTGGTTATCCCCCTGCTGATGGGCACGTGATCCCTCACGACCCAACCGTTGTATGTCACAAACTTCCTTGCTGCACAGGCAGGGGCACATGGTCGACCGTTCTGTGCCACTTCAGTAATAATGTGTCGACTCTCAATCTTCCTCGTGATACCTCGTTGTCCGCGTGCCCTCTTCTATCCAACGATCGATGCGCTATCATTATCCTGCTCATTCCCCTCCTCGTTCCCTTCCTCGTTTATGTACTGGTTGGGATACTCGTTCCCCACCTCATCCACCCAATATTGGCTGCTGCCCTCTGCGATCTGGTCCAAGAGGATCTGTTTGTTAGCGCAACCTGTCATCTGTTCGTAACACTAAGTAGTACACATCAACTACGCGTATATTGTTATATATATATATATATATCTTGACATTGTTGAGAACTACGATGATCAGGTAATTTCCACCTACCTAAGAAAAAAATGCAACCTACATGTTTATTGTTATATATATATATATCTTGACATTGTTGAGAACTACGATGATCAGGTAATTTCCACCTACCTAAGAAAAAAAATGCAACCTACATGTTTATTGTTATATAAAAGAACAACTAATTAAATTTTACCTAGCTAGTTAAGAAATATGAAACCTACATGTGCATTTTAAATTCAGGTAATTCATGTAACTTGCCTTAGTTTTGATTGGAGGCCTTGGGACCACTTAGGCTTGAGCGACGGTGGCGGTCAGCAGCTGGACCACCTAACTGTGACAAGGGAAAAAATATTTAGTTAAAACATGTACAATTGTCCTAAGTCTAAATTCCGAATGCATATATACATCATTATGTGAGAGACAAATTTTGTCTTGATTCCCATTTGGAAATTTGTTTTCCGCCAATATCTTGAACCACTACCTCCTTGTAACGAGCGAACGAACGACCGAACGAATAAACTCGTTCGGTCATTCTATCGTTCACGTTCGTTCGATCGTGAAAGTCATTCGGTCGTTCTATCGTTTGTTCATATTCGTTCTATTGTTCCATCATTCTTGTTTGTTCGTTCATGTTCGTTCTATATATTGTTAAGGTTCGTTCATGGCAGCGTCGGCCATGACGGGGGCGTTGGCAGTGGCGGCTTGTGGCAGCGTCGACCATGAAGTGTGCGTCAGTAGTGGCGGCATGCAGCGGTGGTGGCGCGCAGTGGAGACAGTCAACGTCGGCCATGGCGGTGGCATGACAGCGGCGTCAGCGGTGGCGGCATGCGGCGACGACGACAACGGTGGCGAGATGACGTATGGCAGTGACAGAGAGATTGAATCGGACGGATGGGGGCTTACCTTCAAGAATGCGGCGTGCAGTGAGGGTAGCGGCGACGACGACGGTGGCGGCGGTGTCTTCGACGGCAAGACCTAGAACGACGGCGCGCGGCGAGAAAATGACTAAGTGTTGGATCAGTGCAGAAGACGATATGCACCAGTTTATATATCTTTAGTCCTGATTGTAGCCACCAACCGAGCCTAAAATATATCTTTAGTCCCGGTTGTTGCCACCAACCGGGACTAAAAATAATTTACCGCTATTTCGATTTTTTTCCCACCTAGGGTTAACAAGCGGGACTAAAAATTAAATAATGCATTAAACCAAAACAAATTAATTTTATTAAATGTAGGTTTGAAACAATAATAAGTAATGCATTAAAATAAAATAAATTCACAAAATTAATGGGAAAATATTTAAAATATTTTAAAAATGTTATTAAAATGTAATAATCATAAATAATTAACATATGCCCAATTGAAAATTATTTTAAATTGTAATAGTCATATATAAATAACATATGACCAATTTAAAATTGTTTAAAAATGTAATAATCATATATAACTAACATATACCCAATTTAAAATTATTATTAAATGGTAATAATCATATATAATTAACATATCCAAGATTGAAAATTATTTTAAATTGTAATAATCATATATAATTAACCTATGCCTGACTTAAATAGTTTAAAATTGTAATAATCACATATAATTAACAGATGGATATTCAATACATTCAAAATAATTTACATCATCCATAAAACAACCTAGGTGAGTACATTAAACATAATTTACAGTGTGATTGTTGACCTCACGTGTTTTCTCCTCACTAATTTTCCTTCGCTATGATCGTTGTGTGAGTAAGGGGTATCCTCATTTGATAGGAGGATGCTCGGGTCAACCATCACCGCGAACGGAGGTTGCCTGTCAAATTGATCGTAGTCTTCGTCAGTCTTATCCTCGACTCTGACGATTTTTCTTTTGTCTGGGAGAACCACGTCACGCTTTGGCTCGTTGGGCCCTTTCCACTTCTTTGCTTTGCTAGACTTGTCCTTCACATAGAAAACTTGCGTTACATCATTGACTCGGATGAATGGTTTGTCTGAGTATCCAATCTTGTTAAGATCAACAATTGTCATCCTACTGTCATCAATCGTTACGCATCCACCAGTCAGCCTAACCCATTGACATCGAAACAGAGGGACCTTCAGAGGTCCATAGTCAAGTTCCCATATATTGTCGATGCTACCGTAATACGTGCTAGTTGTACCATCATATCTCATGACATCGATACGAACAACATTGTTTTGGTTCATGCTTTTTTTTGTCTTGGGCTCTTGTGTAAAATGTATATCCACTGATTTGATATCCTTGAAATGTCTTGATCGAGCAAAATGGTCCCCTCGCCAAGAAGGCTAGTTGTTGGTCAATCGTCTCGTTACCCATGAGATTTTGTCGTAGCCAAGCGAGGAAAGTATCAATGTGATGGCGTGTAATCCAAGCATCAGACCTACCGATATTTTTGGAGCGAACAATCGCCAATTGCTCCTTGATGTAAGGAGCCACTAACGAAGATTGTTGTAAAACAGTGAAATGTGCTTTACGGAATAAATCATTGTCTACAGTCGTTATTGCTTTCCTTTCAAGAGTCCCCTTTCTCCGTAGTCTTCCTTCACGGTTACAAACGTACTTCTTTAGAATGCCCATGTACTTCTTGAAAGGGAACATGTTGTGTAGGTATACAGGACCGATAATTCGGATCTCTTTGACAATGTGACATAGAAGATACGTCATTATATTGAAGAAGGAAGGTGAAAAGATCATCTCAAAGCTGACAAGACATTGCACCATATCATTTTGAAGGGCTTCTAATTTGTCTGGATCGATGATCTCTTGCGAAATTTGCGTTCATGAAAGCACATAGTTTTGTTATTATTGCCCGGACATTACTAGGAAGGATACCCCGAATTATAACAGGAAACAGCTGTGTCATCAGCACGTGACAGTCATGAGACTTTTAGGTTTGTGAACTTCTTCTCCTTCGTGCTTATTATTTCCTTTATATTCGAGGTGTATTTAGATGGTATCTTGATGCTCTCCAAGCATTCAAACATACTTCCTTCTCTTCCTTGCTCAGAGTGTAGCTGGTTGGACTAAAGTAATGGCTTCATTTCTCCTTGGTTCTGGTGAAGGCCGTCAAGTTGTTCCATATGCTTGAGATCATTACGTGCTTGAAGTGTATATTTCGACTTCCCATATACACCTAGGAAGCCCAGCAGGTTGACGCAAAGGTTTTTAGTGAGGTGCATCACGTTGATTGCATGGCGGACGTTCAAGACTTCCCAATAGGGTAAGTCGCAAAAATTAGAGTTATTCTTCTACATCGTCGCCTGACCATCTTCACCTGCTATAGGTTGGCTGCCATGTCCCTTTTCAAATAATATTTTCAGATCTTTCACCATAGCAAACATGATTTTTCTGTTACGATGTTTTGGCTTAGTATGGTGGTTTGCCTTTTGTTCAAAATGTTTGCCTTTCTTCCGGACAGGGTGGCATGCAATAAGAAGTCGATGATGACCCATGTACATAACCTTCTTACGACGTTTTAGGTATGTACTTTTCAGTTTCATCCATACAATTGGTGCAAGCCTTGTACCCCTTGTTTGACTGTCCGGATAGGTTGCTAAATGTAGATCAATCGTTGATGGTTATGAATAGCAATGCTCATAGGTTAAATTGCTCATGCTTGTCCTCATTCTACACAGGGACACCTTCTTTCTTCCACAACATTTTCAAATATTCGACCAATGGTCTTAGGTACACATCAATGTCATTAATAGGTTGCTTTGGGCCTTAAATAATCAGCATCATAAAGTACTTTCATTTCATGCATAACTAAGGGGAGAGGTTGTAGATACACATCGTGTGGGGGTACCACCCCGGGTAGCCCAAACTAAAGAAAGAAGGCCGAGCAGATTGGATCGGAAGTCTTCGAACTAGGATCGGGAGCCAGACCCTAGGCGTGGTCGGCGAGCCCGACCACGGCCCCCTGGCTCGGCCTCGGCTCCTTAGTCCAACCTCTATGCATGGCCTCAACCAGGACGGAGGTCGGCCGCCCCTCCTCAGAAAGCAGGTTTCCTCCATAAGCCTCGTAAACAGGACAAATGGGGGACATGCCAATAGAAGATGATATCACCCGACAAGATTGCGCACAAGGTACCTACCGCGACGGATCCCGAGGCAGGACTGTGCACAAGACGCCCACGACGAATGGATCCCAAGATGATTTTTGTTTTGCTTTTTCAGCTTTAGCTTGTACTTGCTTTTTACTTTAGGACCAAGCTTTCTTGCGTGCCAAGTCCATTGTAACTGCCCCCCTTAGACTATAAAAGGGAGGGCATGAGGGCATGCAAGGGGGCTGGAGACTCTCCAAAAAACCCTAGACTCCCACTTTCTCTGGCACTATCCATTATACTCAAACTCTGTTCATACACAACCCCAACAAAGAGCACATGACGTAGGCTTATTATCCTCCGAGAGGACCAAACCTGTCTAAAAGTCTTGGCTCACATTGTTCTTGAGTCGACCATTAGATCCGTTGGTGAGACGTTCCGACCACTCTTTCACCTCCTCGGGTAGCCCCCTTGGAGGACTGCCGACCCACATGTCGACACATCGTAACAGGCTAAGTGCTATGGTTGTTGCTCATCTCTTCAAATGGATTCATGCCATCTGTACTTAAAGCGAACCTTATGTTTCGTGCATCCTCTTCGAAGTCTTTAAATGTTTCTGTTGATGTTTCGCCACTGTGATCCATCGGTAGGGTATCTCAGCATCCCGTCTTGTTAATGTTCTTCTGCGTGCCAGCGCATCATTCTAGCATGCTTTTTTTCCTGAACAAACGCCTGAGCCCTGGTATTATAGGAAAATACCACATCACCTTAGCAGGAACTCTCTTCTTCGAAGGTTTTCTGTCAACATTACCTGGATCGTCTCGTCTAATCTTGTATCGTAGTGCTTTACAAACCAGACATACTTCTAGGTTCTCATGCTCCTCGCCGCGATAGAGGATACAATCGTTCGGACATCCGTGTATCTTCTGTACTTTCAGTCCTACAGGGCAAACTACCTTCTTAGCTTCGTACGTTGTTTTAGGAAATTCGTTTCCCTCCGGAAGAATGTTCTTTACGAGTTTCAATAACTCACCAAATGCCTTGTCACTCAAACAATTTTGGCCTTCCATTGCAAGAATTCCAGCGTGATACCTAACTTTTTGTGCCCCTGTTCGCAACCTGGGTACAAGAACGTTTTGTGGTCCGCTAACATATGCTCTAATTTCTGGATGTCCTTTTTACCTTTGTAGTCCTCCTTTACGCCGTGCAACATCTGACCCATATCATCTGCACCATCGTTATCTTCAACAGTCACGTCTGCCTCGCCTGGTGTATTTTTTTCAAATCCACCGTATTGACCCTAGTCCGGAATGTTGTCGTATTCTTCTTCATTTTCTTCCATTCCAACCCCTACCTCTCCGTGCGATGTTGCGATGTTCAGCAATTATAGTTAGGCATAAACTCTGACTCAAACAAGTGGGCATGAATAGTTCATGATGTAGAATACTCCTTCTGGTTTTGCACTTTTTGCATGGACAACATATAAAGCTCTTATACTTGTTAGCATTGGCCACACTAATGATGCACGCCTTGAATAAACTCTATCGACCTTCATCCGCGGTGTACATCCATCGCCGATCCATCTACTCGAAATGCACAAAAATCATAAAAAAATCCCAGAAAGTCAAACTAATTAAATAATAATATAATAATTATAATATAAATAATAATACAATAATTATATATAAATAATTACATAATAATTATATAATAATCTCACATACTTAATGTATTGTTCTTAAAAAAGTTTAGAATTATTTTTAAAAGTTTTTAAAGTTCTAAACATATTTTTAATGTATCCTGCTTATTTCTAGCTATTTTGACGATTTTAAATCAACTTAGTTTTCTATTTTTTATCTTAATTTTCTATATTTTTCTGTGTCTTCTTCTTTTATAATATTTTTATGCACAAGTTTCTAATTCAAAAAGTAACATAATTTTTCCTAAATAAATTTTCTCTCTTATTATTTTCCACAAACCTGTTTAAAGATAAAAATATACCTACAAATATAATATGCTAAGCATAGATCATTAGAGGATGAAATTGCTAACCTTTTTAGATCCCTCCAATTTGTATATTATCACCAAAATAATTTCAAAAAATTGGCAAACCTCTCTTCCTCCCCGAACCTTTATAGCAATGGTTCGAGCTAAAGAAGGAAGAAGAAGTATAAAAAAAATCTTCACTTTAGTCTTGGTTGGTAACACCAACTGTGATAGTTAGTATTACTAAAGATAAGATCTTTAATCTCGGTTCAACACCAACCGGGACTAAAGATCCCTAGCGGCCTGACGACGTCTGACAAAAAATAAACTGAGACAAAAAATTATCACCAACCGAGACTAAAGATCATAAAGTTCCAGTTACACTTTTAATCGGGACTAAATATATTTTTTTAGTTTATTGGAATTAGGATTATTATAAATTTTGGTAAATCGGGTAAAGATTATTTCTCTGGTAATGAAACCTAAATGTCCACATATATAGTAGTATTAGAGCAATAAGCTTGCGTGTGGATAAGGAATTATAGCGCACGTTTTCAATTTGCTTATGTAACACGAGGACTTACCGTTCTTGGAAGAGAACAGAATACCTGCGCAGCAAAGCAGCGATCGCCACGACACTATTCACCTACTTATTCAATACGGGCAGTCCTGCATGACCAGTGACCACATATACGTAGGCACGTATTTCTAGGGCGCAGAAGCGGTAGATCGCCGATTGGTGTCGTCGCAGAAAAAAAATGACGCACACTGTTCAGACAAGCTTTACGACGTCGTTCACACAAGCTAATAATACTACTAGCCTAGCTGCAGCCTGCGGGAAGCAACAAGCTACAGTAGTTGAACGTGCCAAAGACTACAGTAGTTGAACGTGCCAAAGAGAGAAGAGATCGCAAGTAACCTCCTCACTATGGAGCATGCGGCGCCAGCCGGCCGGTAAAAATAACCGGATGCTCGCTAGATAGCTTATATCTTTCCTCATCATCCAAAACGACGTACAAGTCAAATATACTCCACTAGTTTAGATTGCTCTTGCAAATACTAATAAATAAGCTAGCTTAATTAGTAGTACTGCATTTGGGTGACATCGATCTGTGTTTCGCTAAAAAAAGTACATTTGGGAAAGGTACAGTTCAAACATGCGCTGACGTGCAACCGCGCTTGGAGTTGTTAGGCGTGCTCGTTGCATTGTCTCCCGGGCCCCGGAACCCGACAACGTCGTGCGTTTCCTCCTCCTATTTATCCATCCCAACCTTCAGATTAACAGTAGTACTATCGCATGCGATATATCGTGTCGCGCACCACGTGGTCGCAAAATTATCTGCGACTATACCACCGGCCGGCTAAATAGTAAATCGTACACGTACTAGCAGCGCTATCCGCATCCCCGCAGAAAGAAAAAAGAGCGAGGCGTGCAGGAAGGAAATTTCACAGTTTGTTGTTGTTGTTCCGGCTAGTGCGATCGACCTGCGCTCACGCGGCGTACGTCGTTATCGGCTAAAAGAACGGCGTACGTCGCGCGCGGTGGTGTACCTGACGAGAAAAATCATTGTGGTTCGCAATGGTAATATGCCGCGCCGTGCCAGTGTGAGTGTGCGACACAGTCAGTGACAGAGGTATACGTACGTACCCGCGCGCCGTGCATGCTGTGGCTGTGGCTGTGGTTCGATCGCTTTCTTGCTGCAGCTAGCTAGCCGCACACTCAGAAAATTATCAACTGCCAACTCCTAGTAGTACTACTGCTGCTTGTACAGTAGTTATACCACTGTTTGAGCCAGTACACCACAGGACTGGCTCACCCTCCCAGTCTCCCACTATAAATCCCCCCGGCCGCGCTCCGAGCTCACAGACTAGGACACTACCGGTCACTTGAATTGTCAAGCTAGCTAGCCTTCTCAGCAGCTGGCTTTCAGTCTCAAAGAAAGCCCAAAGGTAGCTCGCATCGATCGAAGCTGACCTGATAGAGAATTTGGGATTGTATAGCTCTCAGTCTTTAGTGCATACACACAACTGCTCTTCGGTTTTTTGCCCTTTTGGCTTTCACTCGGAAGATGAGCCGTGAGGAGGAGGAGAAGCTGCTGTTCCCGTCGTTCGCCTTCCCCGACTGCTTCCCGGAGGCCGCCACCTCCGGTACGCGCGTTTTATTCGTCTCTTATCTCGGCCAAGTGTGCTGCTTCCCAAGCTGGAGCTAGGTCAGCTGATGGCAATGTGTTTTTCTCTCTTTTGTTTGGTTGGTGGTTGTGTTGCAGGTGGCGAGCAGAAGAAGGCTCGGCAGCGGCGGAGGAGGAAGGTGAAGCCGGAGGCGGCGGCGGCGTTGGCGGGAGAGAGCGGAGGGGATGAGCAGGCGAAGAAGAGGCGGCTGAGCGATGAGCAGGCGCGGTTCCTGGAGATGAGTTTCAAGAAGGAGCGGAAGCTGGAGACGCCGCGCAAGGTGCAGCTCGCCGCGGAGCTGGGCCTCGACGCCAAGCAGGTCGCCGTCTGGTTCCAGAACCGCCGCGCCCGCCACAAGAGCAAGCTCATGGAGGAGGAGTTCGCCAAGCTCCGTTCCGCCCACGACGCCGTCGTCCTCCAGAACTGCCACCTCGAGACCGAGGTAACTAACTCGATCGAACACCACATGTACATCGCGCGCTCGTTCGTTCGTCGTTGCTGATGAACTGCGGCTTAATTTTGATTAACGCGCAGTTGCTGAAGCTGAAGGAGAGGCTGGCGGATGTAGAGGAGGAGAAGACGAAGCTAGCAGCTGCCGCCACGGCGACGACCGGCGGTAGTGGAGGCGGCGGCGGCGGCAGCAGCAGCCCGAGCTCGTCGTCGTTCTCCACGGTGACGTACCACCCGGCGCTGGCGGGGCAGTTCGGCGTGGAGGTGGCGGCCGAGGAGGCCGACCTCACCTACATGAGTGAGTACGCGTACAATAACTACATGCTGGAGTTGGCGGCGGCCGGCTACTGTGGCGGAGTCTACGACCAATTCAGCTGAGCGCCGCCGACCGCCGGCGCCGACGCCGACGGAGGATTAACTAGCTAGCTGTTAATTAATGGATCGATCAATTGCAGGGTAGTAATTGTAGTAATTCAGTAGTGGTGGTGTTATTAGTAGTATCAATCGATCGATATATCATCAGTCGTGTTGCCCTAACGAAAAATCTTTAGCGGTGACTTTGCTAAGTTATGTAGATTATTAATTGGATGTATTTGTAAGTATATGTTTTAGATTATCATGCAAGTGGTTGCCATGGACTGATTAATTATGCCATGATGTAATATTTGGGGGGCACTACGACTCACGATCAGAGCACAGAAGATGCATGCACATGTTTTGGCGTCTTCTGCCTTTTATGCCACCTTTTGCTTCGTTCAATTGTTTCTGATGTGGATGGAGTTCGGCCTTGGCCCAATTGATTGGGCATTTGGGCTTCTTCACACTCTGGGCTTCAAAAACCACATAACAATGATCTTCTTTTTCCTTTTTTTTGCAGAATTACTGGATGTCATGTGCATGCACAGTATACTTGCTTAGTGCTAGCATTAATTTTGAGGTGAGCAGACATTGCAGACAGGAATAAATAACTGTTGAGCTAGCACAACTCTCTCTGAATCTGATCGAGAGATAATTGCGATGTGCCGCCTGTGACAAACCATGAGCGATAATCCGCATCAAATGATTGCAGCAGATGAAGCCATCCACCCGCAAAGCCTCCATCTCTGCCTTTCTTTTTCTGCCTTCCCATGGTGATGAGGAGGAGGCGGAGATAAGCCTGCAAAGTAAGATGACCTGATCAAAAGCGAAGCCACCTGTGCGCGTCCTTGCATCTGCACCACCGGCCGCCACAGTACGCGAAGCAAACCACCACCCAACCAACCTAATCAAACCACCCGAGACGACAGGGACGCTGGTCGCCGCGCGCAGGGAAGAGGAGGCGGGACTTATTACGTAATCACCGTGTTTTCGCACGTACGTCTCTCTCGCGGGACGCCGCTGTCGTCGCGCACGCGAGAACCCCGAACACCACGAGACCCGAACACTACCGATACCCGTCGCGATCGGGGCGCTTTATGTGCACACGTACTACGCTACGGCAGCCGGCCGCTGCATGGCCTGGTGCAGTGGCTCGTCGAAGGGCAGACCTAGCTACTGCCTTTGCTTACTCCTGGAGGCATAGGGGATATGGGCGTTCTTATCCAGAATTCCTTCCTCCTCCAATAGATGGATGGATGGGGTCGTGGGGGAGGTTGTAGTTGTACCACGATGCAGACGGAGTCGATGAGGATGGAACAGAACAGGGGTCCGGAAGAGAATTTTCAGCGCCACTGTCCACTCTCCACGATGGTGGGCCCGGTCCAAGCGAGAAGGAATGATCGATCATCTGGCGAATGATTGAGCCACACATCCAGACCAGAACGCCTGGTTGGTTAAACTGATAGCTGTACTTCTGTCTGATCCTGTAGAAATCGTATGCAACAGCCAACAGCAGCATGGACAGAAATACTGGTAGCTGTAGTCTTCTACTATTAAAAAAGTAGTGATGATGACCGTCATCACTGCTCTAAACCAAACCTTACACACAAAAAAATATAATAATTAAAAATTTTATTATAGAATTTTTCATCGCTAACAATAGAAATAACTTCTTCTAAAGGCTTTAAAAATATATACAATAAACTATTTTTATGAAAAACCCGTTGCAACAACAGAAATAACTTCTTCTAAAGGCTTTAAAAATATATACAATAAACTATTTTTATGAAAAAACCGTTGCAACGCCCATGCATTTACTAGTACGAGGAAAAACAAATACTAGGAGGTCAGGCAGCTACAACAGCTGAAAGAATAGTGGATTAATAATATACAAAATACATCCTGGTTCGTGTCTCATGATCAGTACAGTGGGTGGGTAGAATTGAGAGGCATTCACTCTCACCCACACGAGACAACTCTCCAGGTGATTCACTCGCATTAGTTCCACTTACATGATACAACAATACCACCACCAAGCATTTGACTGATACCGAGCAAAAAGAATTAGCTGACAGTTGCCCTCCAGATGTTACAACTGCCCAAATTAGCCTAACTTGGTATCAAAAGTTACACAAGGGGAGCCAGCCAGGCTACCTATTCCTCAGTGATGGACCGCTGGATTTCCTTGATGAACTGTACGCAAGAGGCTCTTTCACAGGTGATGTCGGGAACGGGGAAGACGGGGGCAGCTGCTTCTGGCTCGAGATCGAAGAGAAGCAGCTCAACGGGTTCCTCAGCCGCCTTTTCTCACAATCTTCAGGCCGACTGTTTGGATCATGGCCAACTGGGGAAATCTTGAGTGATTCTGGCAGAAGGCAGTTGCAAATGGCACCTACAGAAACACAAGACACAGATTTCCCGCTTGATAACAAGGATCTCAAATACCGACGAAGCTCCAAAACATTACGACAAGAAACCAATGTCTAATGGAAAATCTTATCTCCTATAGGACTTTATGCATTGTCTCAAATTAATGGATAAAGCTGCTGGATTGGGCCTGCTGCTTACCGCAAAAACCGGCTTCATTTTTATTGATTGCTTGTGTTAAAAACCGGATAAACCTGCTTGTGTTAAAAAAAAGACTTCCCAAATCTTTTAGAAGATGATTCACCTGCCATCACACAAAGTGCTGCTGGGTGCATCTATACAAGTCATCATTTTCCTTTCAGTTTTATTTTGAAAATTTTATTACTTCTCAGAAAGAATCCTAAGTCAAATTACTGTAAAGAGTTGCACTAGCAGAGATCATGTGATTGCTAAAGTAGTTTTGCTTTACACAATGATCAATGAAGATAATCAGAAACTTCAGTAAACATATTTCTGGAAAGTTAAGTGGAGGTGATAATTTGTGCGCAAAATATGATGGCGGTAACTGTCAGACTGTTCAATGCATTGATTGCATTCTGACTAAGCACATTCAGATGCAGTCATTGGTTTCATAATCTCCATAACTTTGTAGAAGACCTTGAACAGCTAATATAAGCATCAGTGGTTGAATAAAGGTATGGTACCTATTCTGGCGAGGCGATTTACCCATTTTGGAATTTTGTTACCAGTCAATTTGTAACACATGTCCTTGCAAAAGTGGTTGCAGTTCTTCGTGATAAGATGGTAAGTATCTCCATTGTAGTTCACTGACTGTAGCTCCATGAATTGCCTAACTTGAATGGGATCTAAGCATGTTGTACCGAGAAATATCGATTTCCTGAATCTGAAACCAGGACATTGACGAGGCTCTACTTCAAATACTCCACTTGAGGGGTAGTCATGTGCTCCAAATGCATATTCAACACCATGAACTGCAGATGAGACAAATCAGGATAATATGTTATTCAATAGATCAGAGCTGAAATTTTCTTTTAAAAGAAAACCTTTCAATAATATTTGCATGAGTGATGTGTAACAAAAGATCAAGCCACATTTTCTCTTTTCTTTGTAACCAGTTACTAGCCTTATTTGTTGTCTTCCATATTTTTGCAGGCAGCATAGCATATCTTTAGTTGTCTGCAACAAAATAGAAAGCACACTGTTGTATTGTTTTTTCTTTACAAACCACCCAAACTTGCACAGTTAATTATCCAATATTCACATCCTCCTTTAAAAATGAATGACAATGGAATACATCAGAGTAACAATAATCTGCCACCACTAGATAAAAAATGATCTAGTTGGAGTTCCCAAAACTTGTGAGTTTGTGACCATGGACTAGCAACATCAAACAAGACTTGGTCAAATTATGGCCCTTGCAATATCTTAAACTCCCCAAACCCTTGTGCGCCCTAAATACTAGCACTATCCTAACTCCAACATGTAGCCAGCACTGTCAAAGTTCTCATCCTCCTCCCCTTCCTACACAAAGCAAGCACAACCAAAATTTACACAATTCACCAAATTGGTGCTCCTCCCTACTCTCACATCTTTCCCTGGTTCTCATTTCCTATGAAATGTGCTAGCACTGAGAGCTATTTGGCTACTGGTGGTGATGTGGGAGACCCTACAGTTATGTTA
Organism: Oryza australiensis; assembly: GCA_019925245.2. Taxonomy (NCBI): domain Eukaryota; kingdom Viridiplantae; phylum Streptophyta; class Magnoliopsida; order Poales; family Poaceae; genus Oryza; species Oryza australiensis. The sequence goes on along the minus strand of JAIFGZ020000116.1, from coordinate 7,179,126 downwards.
CTACTGGCAGAAATCCTTATGGAAGAAAAACAAATTATCACCAAGACACAAGCACTACAAGGACATCGGTCATTCATGGAAAGACTTGCTTTCTCAATGCATGCTTGAGCAACAACTTGATAGGAGAAAGAAAGTAATGTTGATTACTAGCTACTCTTTATAAAACATCAAGCATAAGTGAAGAACGCAGAGAAAATAATCCATCACACAAATTGCGCTTCAACTGGAAAAAGGTGAGTATGGCAGAGAGAAGAACCTTCAATTCCAGAGTGAAATATACCAAGGCCTGCCCAATATACATAGCCATTCATGGGTGTCAAATCATACACATTAAGATAAACTGGTGTGTCATCCGGAGATTGACCAGACGCCTGAACCTTGGGAAACAAAAAGAAACGCAGTGCAGATTTCCTGCTCAACTGCAGAGGCATAAGTGACTTCCATCCAGGCCTTTTTGTCCTTAACTTCATATTCCTACAAATAAACAAGTGGGATATTGAGATATTAAGGATCAATTTCAAGTGCTATCATTTGATAGCGTTTCTATCTTGTTCTGAATAGATTAAAGCTTTCAATATGCTTGAATAACAGCAGGGAATAACAAAACTTAGATACGACAAAAAAAGGGAAGGATTATGTTGAATGATGAAAAGGTTAGCTCAAAGGTTTTATAGAAGAAATGTAAAACATTAAAAAATGTTATCCATGTATATGAACATTCTTAAATCAGCTAATTCCCAAGAAGAAAATAAGGCACATTAGTTCATTGCTCTCTCTCCTTGTCTTACTAAGTTTGCTAACCATAGGATCTGCATTAGTTACATGATATGAAAATAAAAGCTCTGGAATACTAGGAAAGGCTAAGAATTCTTCCTGTAACTCTTGCAATGAAGACTGTTCAATAATTCAGTCATTGACCCTTGCACATTACACATTAGCCAGCACTAATATGGAAGTTAGGCATTTCCAATGTCAAACACTACAGTTTAGTCTTACTGCTACGAGAATTGCAAGTGTTGCTTTCGGTTGGACTTCCTCTTCTACTTCTACTAGAAGTAACTTGATTCAAAGTACACGTACATTTACAGAGCTCTCATTTGAAGCTGTAGTCCCGCAGACAACAAGCGAGAACCAACAGATCGAATCTGCTGTTCATTTTCCCACTAAAGGATATTCTAAAGATTTCTCCTTTTACATGGTCTTCAGCCAGCACTCAAAACAGTACCAAAAGGCACTCTTTTTTCAACAATGCAACAAACAAGGTACGTACCAGTTTGTGTTTCCATTACTAAAACCAGTCATTAAGGAAGCAGTGTCATATACATCACCTTTAACTCCAACAACATGTTCTGGTAAAACTAAACAAGCTGCGCTATTGCTAGGAAAGCAACGTCTGGTACAGCTACCAAACTGAACTGAAACCTCCCGAAATAACCCCACGGTGACTCGCGCAAAAAACGATTTTTGACATGAACGAACGACCACCCGTAATTCCCACGTCAGGCCCTCCTCCTACCGAATCAAGAACCAGACAAAACCAAGAAGGCCAAGAGAGCTCGGATTGGCAGATCCAGGCCAAGATCTTGCCACACCTGGGACAGCCAAGAAAGGCAAGCAGGCAGCTTACCGTCGAGCAGAGACGAGGGAGGAGACCAATGGCGTTGCGGAAGCGAGGACGCCGGTGCCGGTGGGGGAGCCCTCCGCCGGATAGGTGGAAGGAATCCGAAGAGGAGGAATTCTTGGAAGCGCACCAGCTGGGGGTGGTGGTGGTGGTGGTGGAGTGGCTGTGGCGTTTGGTTGTTTTGGGGAGGTCTCGTGATGGCTGGGGAAAAGCACCGCGGAACAGGGGCCCCTATGGGAGGGTCGTTTTTGTAATTTATCGCCTTGTCTTTTTATTTTTATTTATTTATTTATCCCTTTCACTCCCTTTCTTTTTTGAAAGCTCTGCCTTTTATATATTCGTACAGTACATTTAATTGGAGCTTGTAGTGACTAGTGAGAGAAACGACAGACAGACAGCCTCTATGGAGAGCTGTGCTAATGGCGGGTTTCAGGGGAGGAGAAAGTGCCGGAATCTCTTTTGATTTTGATTTTGTGGTACTTTTGATTTGAAATGAAGATTTACTCACTTTTAAAAAACCCGAAGATTTGGAACTCGTGGGGGATGGCCGTACTCATTCTGTCTAGGATGAAATTTTGAAAAGTAAAATATAACCAAGGCATTTGGTGCACTTTAATTTCTTTAGAACGAACTGACTGCCAGACCTGCCCCACTATTCATATTTTAAGCATATTTTTAAATAACAATTTGAACGGAACAACAAAATTTGTTACTGTCTCTAAAGGATGAGCCGGGTGCAACCTTAATAAAAAGAAATCAATTCATTTAAAATGAAAGGACAATCCACGGAGCCATGAAGGTTAGAAGATCTCAAGACTACGGTGCCAAGTTGTCACTTGTTTCTTTATGCTTCATCTCATCGCTAATGGTCCCAAATGCAGGAGTATATTTTTGTTGCCATTTGGGACTTTTTGTGGCCGGGTCCTATTTCTTCTTTACAGACATATTGCATGAAAACTGTCTGGAATCTTTGGGTTGATTAGTGGCATGTTAAACTCAATAATACTCTGCTCGAATCTCGGGACTGATACAACTTTTTAGCTGGACTAAAACTGATTCTGTTAAATAAAAACAACATTTGCTCAATTGCTCTGCTCTGTTTGAATATTATCTGTACTCTTGTGGTTGACCTGAGTACCTGACTGTAGAATTCGTTCTACTGGTCGTTAGTTCGAATATGATTAGGAGTACTCTTTCAAATGGGTGACTTGACAGTCAAGGGTACTAGCTATAATTTCCAATGGAAGTGCAATTGTGCAAGTGCTTATGGTACAGGAACACAATCATTAACGTTGGGGCTGATTATTAACGTACCGTGTTTCCCCCCAATCATTCACAGCAACTAGCCAATTCTCATGTTATTATTATGCACAAACACATGTTATCCAAAATTTGGAAGGCATATTCTTTCCATGAAAAAATATAGTTTACAAATGACAATTTAACATTATTGAATTAGTGAACGTGGCAAGCACACCGGTCTCAAACCTCTGCTGAAAACTAAGTTCGGATACCTTTTATTTTCTGTCTGACAATTACCCGTTTTTATTTTCAAAGAAAATACTACTAATATATAACCAAGCATTGTTGTTTGACATGATTGCCGGATTACGTTTTTGTGTCATTTGGAGCTCCGACCTGCCATGTACTATGTACTAACCGTGCTCACCAAAATGCATTAGTATCGGTGTAGTACTAAGGGCACCCCAATGATAATAAATGAGTGGTTTCTATACCCCTCAACAAAATTGCTGACATGACAATAAAATTAATGTGCAAAGAAAGTAAAAAGGAAAAAAATGTTTCTAGAGGAAGGAACGGCGTTCTCACGCAAATCAAGACATGAAGAAACCAGGGAAACAGCATTGTAGAGACTCTACTCGTTTCCATCGTCGCCACGCCACGCCGCCGACCATGCGCTCCCGCCGTCGGCCGCTCCGCCTGCCACTCCGTATGCGCCGGCTCTGCTCCGCCGCTCCGCCGCGCTCGCGCCGGCTCCGCGCCGCGGGCTCCCGCCGGTGTGCACGTGCACTCCTCCCGCGGCGGCCCGTGCGGTCGCTCCCGCCGCCGGCGCTCCGCCCGACGCTCCGCTCGCCGCTCCACCGCCACGGGCTCCGCCGACGTGCGCGTGCACTCCCTCTCACGGTCGGCCCGCGCGGTCACTCCTGCCGCCGGCCGCTCCGCCCGCTCTGGCTCTCGCGTCGGTTAGGGAAGAGGAACGAGATGAAGAAACTAGCATTCTCTCTCTCTCTTGTGATGTCTATTTATTAGATGAAGAAACCAGCATTGAGTGAGGTAGTTTCTATACATGATTTCTTGCTGACATGGCTACTATGGATATCGTGCGTGATTTCAAGCATTGGGATTGCCCTAATTAGCTCGATGGAGGCGTAAATACTCCAATTTACGTCTTTCTCGGTCCCCCGCCCAAATCACAATCGGCTAAATCATAAATTTTGCTTCTCTCTTACCCTGGCCTCTAGGGAGGCTAGCTGACCGACTTTTTGCTTTTTAATCTTTTTTGGAAAAGTTTCTCACAAATACGTCCCTGCCAGTATCGATTCAAAAAATGGATCTTAAGCTTGGCATCGTCGCTATTAGCACCGTGCTAACACGTCTCAGCGCCAGCGTAATTGGCGTCGAGGTCTCGGATCCACGTTGGCATCAAAGGAGACGTAACGATGACATGGCAGAGCTTGATGTCATGGATCTTGGTGCCAAACTCGGCACAACAGATCTTGGCGTCGAGCTCGGCGTCACAGTCTTGGCAGAGCTTGGCGCCATTGACCTTGGCACGGAGCTCGGTGCCATAGATCATGGCGTCGAACTGATGGCTGTTATAACCCCTGAGATTATTTCTTTTTCTTCTCCTCTCTTCCTTGTTTTTTCTCTTCACACTTCGTCCTACCTCACGAATCAGCATATTGGACCGTGGAAACTTGAATTTGATCTAGAGATCTTCGAGAGCAAGGTATTCTCTCCTTCCTCCTAGTTTTTTCGCATCAATTCAGTATATATTAGTCATTTTTTGACCGTAAAAATCAGCATTACTTAGGGTTTCATGCACTATTTAATAGTTGTATGTTTTAAGTCAAATCAATCAATTCTAAGTCAAATGATGCCCTGAAATGACATGATAAAAAAGATGCTAGAATGGTACAGAAAGGAGATCTCTCAGTTGTCACGCCCGAAAATTTATTCCAAATTTCCAGACTTTTTTGTGTATTAAATCCCTGTCCAAGAATTAACCAAGGTACACAAAATGACAAACTAATACACAGATCCAAACGTAAAAATAGCGTAAAATAAAAATACTTACAGAAAAGACATTTAGTCCTCACACTCAAAAGAAACAGCAGCGGAAAAGAAATACAATCCTAGCGAGGTTTCAACTCCACTCCACAGGCAAACTCAACTGGGGTCTGAGCCTTAATCCTCTAACACCATCTTTAACTCAGAAGCACTACACTTCCAAAAGAGAAAAATAGCAAGGCCGAGTACAACCACCGTACTCAACAAGCCACACCAAGGATGCAGACGTGCAAGGGAAGATAAAGAGTGGCTTGCGGCTATTTTGCAAAAAAGCAGCCGTAAACCTTTGTAGTTTAAAAACCACTGAACAATGTTGTCTCACATTGAACAGGCCCAACCATTCCATATGAACTAAACCAGTTTCCATTAAGTCAAATTATTAAAGATGAGACTAATCACGGTGAATCTAGTTGATCGCCCATAACCGCGAACACAACTATTCAAATAGTTTTTAACTCTGATCAGAGGTGCGTAACTTTACCGACAAGACACGATTCCACACATGTTATCATGCCTCGAAGTATCATGGCACATGTTATCATGCCTCGAAGTACCACCATGATACTGCAAAGGGAAAAATCATGACAAAACCTTTCACATAACTCCCCCTAACCAATCGTATCACACCAAGGTTTCGTCCCCACCCCTCGAAAGGCAGTGGGCAGCCCCACCGAGTGTCGCGGTGAATCCGGCAGCCGATCAACCGAGCGGCCCCGCCAGCCGAACTCCATCACGCCCACCCTCACTAGGAAACGTCGGCCGGAGGAAAGCTATACTACGAGTCCAGCAGTTACCCATTCTTGCTTGTGATAAGCATTGTAAGTCTTCCAGGGTTTTCCATGAACCGATCCTTAATAGCCATGGGTGCGACCATCAAAACCATGCACCCGAAGCCCACCATTAAGTCAAATTTTAGTTCAGATAATTATGACCAATAAGTAGGAGTGGGCATAAAACCCGAGCCTAAAGCCCGAACCCAAAAAAAACCGAACCCAAACCGAACTACCCGAAACCCGAAATCCAAAAACTGATATTGGGTAGGTAACTTGAAAATCTGATATTATTTCGGGTTAATTGGGTAGTGAATCGCGGTACCCGAATAACCCGAATCCCCTAGCGTCCGACCTCGACCGTCCGCACCGCACGCGCGCGACGTGCTTCTCGCGTCGCCCTAATCCTAACCGAGACGGGGCTGAGGCGCCGATCCCCCGTGACCCCCGTCCCTCCCGAGCCTCCGCCGCCTTGGCCCTCTGTCTTCGTGTCGTTGTCGCTCGCCGCTCGAGGTGTCATCGCTCGTGCAGTTGCCCCTCACGCCCATCCGTGGTCCGTTGCCACTCGCCTTGCACCCGCCTCGCCGGCCGCCGGGCTCCCCTTGCGCCCGTCCGTCGTCGCTCGCCCCTTGCGCCCGTCCTCGCCCGCAACTCGCGCCGTTGGTGGTCGTCCTCCGCGCCATCGCCGCTCACTGGCTCGTAGAGAGCCTCGCGCCATCGCCGCTCGTGCCGTTGCTGCTCCGCCTGGCGCCCTCGCATCGTGCCATCGCCACGCCCTCACCGCTCCCGCCATCGCCGCTCACCGCTCGTGCCATCGCCGGCCTCACTCGCTCCCGCCCGCAGCGTCTCCGGCCTCACTCGCTCCCGTCATCATCGCTCGCGCCTTTGCTGCTCGAGTAATTCGGGTTACCCAAAACCCGAAGCAAAAATTTTGGCTACCCAAAATTTTGGGTAATAAGGTGATCAGGTAATATTTCGGGTATCTTTTTTGAAAACCCGAAATTCTAAAAACCTGAACTACCAGACCCGAATTTTTGGGTAAACCCGAATGCCTAGTGCTACCAATAAGACATGGTCAGGTGTTACGAGCTTGCATCTCATTAGATACTAGAGTTATTAATGATGATTATCCTATTTAGTGAGCTAGTGGTAATTAAGCATGGCTAAGCATATAATTCTAGCTAAAATCAATATCGTGACTAAAGCTAGTCAAATTATCACCCAAGGTTAACAAAGGACGAATATCAAATAAATATGGCACAAGCAAACATGTAGGTAATTCCATCATTTCATGTAATTAGCAAAACATGCAATTTATTTTCAAATTAAAACATTTATAAAAATATGATCAATATGCTTCAAAGAAAGTGTGACTTGCCTTGCTTCTTCAAACAGCCTTCTGACTCTTTTCCTCGCGAGCACGAACTCCGGAAATGGCGGAATCTACACGCTGACACGCAAAATAAGAAAAATACTAATAAAAACCAAATAAACAAGACATGAAAAGTAAACAACACATGTAAATCTTAGTTTTAGATAAATTTTGCAATTTGAATGACCCAATTTGGAGTTCGTATGGATTAGATATGAATTTTAGAAGTTTTGGACCATTTAAATAAATTCTAAAAATCAAAATAATTTATTGCACATTTTTTTATTAATTTTTGATGGAAAAAGGCTAAAGCTGACGTCAGCAGTCGAGGGTTGACATCAGGCTGACATCAACGAGGGCAACGGTGCATGGCCGGTCCACGATGAACCCGGTCCACGGGGACCGGTCCACGGCTGGCGCACCACGTGGTTGCCAAGTGGGCGGCCACAGGGAACGTCCAACCGACGTGGCGCCAATGTGGCGGCACCGCTAGCAGCCACGTCGGCCGCCACATGGACGACCGGATCACCCCGAAGGGGATCGGGCGCCCACGGGGACCGGTGGCTCGGATCGGTCCGGGATCGATCCGACGGATGGGAGCAAGGCCAGGCCAATGGCGAGGTGGCACGACGGCCAGCAACAGTGCTGGGCGGCCAAGGGGCCAAAAGGCCTCCGGCGAGTGGCAGAGGAAGTGCGTGTGCAAGCGCGTGTGGGCGCGAGGTGGTGGTGAGGCGCGGTACGGCTCAGGAACGGTTGGAGAGAGGAAAACAAGGGGGAGAGAGAGGGTGCTCACCGAGGCTACCGGAGTTGGAGGGGACGACGGCGAGGAACGAATCGGCGGCGATCCGAGCACGGAAAGCGATGGCCGGGGTGCGACAGGATGCGGTGAAGGTGGCGACGGCCCTAGCGCGCGGCGGCGGCGATTGCCAGCCGGAGACGGCTAACGGTGGTGGAGGTTCGGGATTGCAGCGGTGGGGGTGTTTTGGCGATGGCCTGTTGACGCCAAATTCGTACCGCCGCTGGTGTGCCAAAAGATGTGTTAGCGTCGAATTACATGCTGGCCTGGGAGATCTACTTAGCTCCAGTGCAGGTCCTAAAATCATTGAAACGTAGGTGTGCCAGTCAGTTTGATCCTACCGCTGACAAAATATACAAAATAGCAAAACATAAATCATATCGGTCGATAGGCCGATAATCAAAACATCCGATCTGTTGATAGCCGATCGGCTGATAAGCCGATAACATGATTGCAGCCGATGCCGATATCAGCCGATGCAGTTCGGGTTTTAGTCCATCGGTAATGTGCTGGGCAAACATCTATATAAAGCAATCGGATCGGCTGGAGGTCAGATGGCATAAGATAATCAATGATCAATGAATTCTCTGTTGTCATCGGCTAAAAACCAACTCGTAGGCAATCCTTGCAAGCCGATGCAATGTCCATGGAAATTAGGTTTACTCGATCGACTGTATATATCAATAACATATAATCTAGGTCCCAAAATATGTTTAAACCAAGTGACTTGATAGATCGGTAGCGTACCGAGATAGTATAAATCACTTATGTCTAAACGTATCTCAAGATAGAGATTATACGTATTCATAGCATAGCCGATGTGATGTCCAGATAACTCATCGGCTGAAACCCCGATGAAACCTTTATTGGAAGCCAACAAACAGGCTAGAGATCATGGTTCTAATCACAACTTAGTAGATCAAACTGAACTGATGCAGCACTAAGTATGAAAAAAGCAATATCTAGACAATCAAGCCTTTGACTGATTTTCAGGGTGGTGGATGCCTAAGCTAATCTAATCTAATATAACGATTTAATCGGTATCGGTAGAAACCCTAAAAGGAGAGACATCTGATAGAGCCAAATCGAGATACGAAGATTAGATTCAAGAGAGACATATGATAAATAATCGGCAAAGATGTTAACCGAATCGAAGCAATCCAAGAGGTCGAATGTACCGATGCGCTTTGAACGACGTCGACGTAGCCAACACGATTGCCTGAGCCGGCGGGACCTTGGACTTACCCCTTCGCCGAAGATCAAAGCCGATGCAGCCCTGTGTCAGGTGCCAAGTTCTGCCAGATGATAAAGTAGAAAAAAAAAGGGTGGCAATGCGCTGAAGTGTATTGATCGAGAGATTGATTTACATGAACCTCGGGCTTACGTATTTATACCCTAGGTTAACAAAGATCCTAACAGACTACGACTCAAACTTTCCTAAAGATAAAAGGAAACATATAGAGTCCTTATCGGACACTAAGCACACTTTTCTAAAGATAAAACAGAAAGCTAACAAATTCTTTCTAATTAATAGATACAAGCCGCATCCTCCTCAAACTTGGTCTCTTCTGGATAAGATCTTCCCAACCTGAATCTCATAAGAAACCGACTGCTGGAGATACTGATAAGGAAAAATCCCCATTGACTGACCAAAACTCTAAACCGATACTGGCTCTGAGCCGATTTGAACCTTGAGCCGATGAGGGCTTCAGGGCTTACCAAATTTTGGCGTTAACACATGCCCCCCAGTTTTGGAGTATGAGAAGTCATGCTTTAAAATTATGCTTGCCTTGATCGCCCCAAAATTGATTCTTCTTTTCTTCTTGACATCGGCTCTCGTAAGCCGATACATTATGTAGTAGATGAGACAGGCTGCCTAACTCATGAAAGAAAAATCTATCTTTGATAACTGCCGATAACCCTTGGAATGCAAGATCTGCTAGCTGCTCATCACTTAGACTCAAACTATAACATTGGCTGCGAACATTACGAAACCTTTGAATGTATTCCCTAGCCGATTCTTCTTTTTGCTGTTTAACTGATATCAAATCTGCAAGTGCCAACTCATTAACCCCAACAAAGAAATATAAGTGAAATTGCTTATCAAGATCGGCCTAACCTCCGATAGAATTTGGTGGCAATGACGAAAACCATGTGAAAGCCGATCCAGTTAAAGATAACGGAAAAAGTCTAACTTTCAGAGCTCTTCTGCCGATGCCTCCCCACGTTGAGCTAAGAATCGGCAAATATGTTCCATTGTAGAGACATCATCCTGCCCTGAAAACATAGAGAAATCTGGAACCCTGTACCAGCTTGGAAGTGGAACTCTATCAAACCACTAAGGATATGGTAGCCGATACACAGAAATTTGATCCTTACGTTTAATTTCAAACTGCTCCTCCATTACCTTTGCAATTATATTAGCCCAATCCTGTTTGGATAGATACCTTTGAGTTTCCTCTGGCCGATATTGCTGATGTAGCTCTTCATACTGATATTGATCAACTTGCCCTCGAGCCAATTTTGTTGTTGCCGAGAGTGTCGAGATTGCTCACCAATGTGCTCCCAGTGAACATTCTAATCAACTAGTTTAGGAACAATCTCTTCAATCAAACCATGCAACGTACTCACCATACCTCCAGATTGATCAAACATAGCACGATGAACAATTTTAACAACCATCCCTTGAAGCTTCTTGTCGTCCATCGGCTCAATTGACTGTTCCTCCTCGGCTCTGACTTCTTTATCAGACATTTTGTTGCAATTATGGGTCCATCGAGCCGTGTAAAAAGATATGTTGTCCAAAACACGGTACCACCGGGCGTGCCAAAAAATGTGTTGGCGCCAAATTTGTACCGCCACTGGTGTGCCAAAAGATATGTTGGCGTCGAATCACACACTGGCCTGGTATATCTGCTTAGCTCCAGTGCAGATCCTAAAATTATTGAAGCGCGGGTGTGCCAGTCAGTTTGATCCTACCGCTGACAAGATATACAAAACATCAAAATATAAATCATATCGGTCGATAGACCGATAATCAAAACAACTGATCTGTTGATAGTCGATCGGCTAATAAGCCGATAACATGATTCCAGCCAATGCCGATATCAACCGATGCAGTTAGGGTATTAATCCATCGGCAATGTGCTGGGCAAACATCTATATAAAGCGATCGGATCGGCTGGAGGTCAGATGGCATAAGATAATCAATGATCAATGAATTCTCTGTTGTCATCGGCTAAAAACCAACTCGTAGGCAATCCTTACAAGCCGACAAACAGGCTAGAGATCATGGTTCTAATCATGACTTGGTAGATCAAACTGAACTGATTCAACACTAAGTATGAAAAAAACGTAATATCTATACAATCATGCCCTTGACTGATTTTCAGGGTGGTGGATGCCTAAGCTAATCTAATATAATATAACGATTTATCCAGTATCGGTAGAAACGCTAAAACGAGAGACAGTCGATAGAGCCAAATCGAGGTACTAAGATTAGATTCAACAGAGACATATGATAAATAATCAGGCAAAGATGTTAACCGAATCGAAGCAATCCAAGAGGTCGAATGTACTGATGCAGCCTTGAACGATGCCGACGTAGCCAACACGATTGTCTGAGCCGGCGGGACCTTGGACTTACCCCTTCGCTAAAGATCAAAGCCGATGCAGCCCCGTGTCAGGTGCCAAGTTCCACCGGATGATAAAGTAGAATAAAAAAAGGGTGGCGATGCGCCGAAGTGTATTGATCGAGAGATTGATTTATATGAACCTCGGGCTTACATATTTATACCCGTAGGTTAACAAAGATCCTAACAGACTACGACTCAAACTTTTCTAAAGATAAAAGGAAACATATAGAGTCCTTATCAGACACTAAGCACACTTTCCTAAAGATAAAACAGAAAGCTAACAAATTCTTCCTAATTAATATATACAAGTCGCATCCTCCTCGAACTTGGTCTCTTCTGGATAAGAATTTCCCAACCTGAATCTGATAAGAAACTGACTGCTGTAGATTCTGATGAGGGAAAATCCCCATCGGCTGATCAAAACTCTAAACTGATACTAGCTCTGAGCCAATTTGAACCTTGAGTCGATGAGGGCTTCAGGTCTTTTACCAAATTTTGGCGTTAACATGGCCCAAGGACGGCGAGTGGCGGCTGGGGCGCGGGGCGGTGCGGCGAAGGCGATGGTGGGCTCGGAGTGCGCCGGCGATGCTTGGAGCGACGGCGTCGCGTGGCCGAACAATGGCGCACAGTGGTGGAGCACGAGCGGCCAATGTTTGGGGCACGAGAGGACACGAGGAGAGGGAAAAAATATAGAGGAGTCCGGCTAGCTTTATAGGGGGATGGGAGACCGGATTGCACACGGGATAGCTTTGAATCTCTCTCCGTTTGTTGCGGGGAAGAGGTTTACGGCGGCGGGATTTGGAAACTGAATCCCGCTAGGTTCAGCCGAGCGCGTGCGGAGATACGGCGGCGCGGGGTGCGGGAAAGCGGGCGCCAGTTGTGGCAACGCGGGCACGCACGGGGAAGGGCGTGGAACGGCACGGGAAAAGCTTAAACTTAAACTTGTATAATCTTTAGATAAATCTATATTTATCAACTTTAATCTTATATTGTCTTAGTTTGGTCCGATCTATCGAGATTGTCTTTGATAAAAGAACGCTTTATTGATAATTATGCATAGTTTAGTTCTAGCCGATGATAGTATAAATCTCATTGTTCATCTGATTATGTGAATCTACATTGTATCTATAGTCGATTGTTCAAAACCCTATTGACATTGGTTGGCCTTGCTACATCACATCGGCTTATTGGCCGATCGGCTTATTGATCGTCGATCTATGTCCATCTCGTTAGTTGCAGGATCAAACTAACTGGTACACCTTGAACCTGATTGATAGGACCTGCACTGAAGATAAGCAGAACTTCCAGGCCTTCATGTGTCGCGATGAAATTCTCGTCAACAGCACTAAGGCCGGATAAATTTATTGGTGTGCACTTCAAGAGATGGCAGATCAGGGTCACTCTGTGGCTGACGGCTACAAAATGCTTCTGGGTTAGTAATGTCAAACCTGAAGGAGTTCTTAAGGCCGATAAGCAGAAAGAATTTGAGGAGGGGACTACTCTCTTTGTGGATGCATCCTTAGCGTTCTTGGTGATCGTCTGGTCGAGGTGTATATGCACATGACCGATGCTAAGGAGTTGTGGGATGCACTGAATACTAAATTCGTTGCAACTGATGCTAGTAATGATCTGTACGTCATGAAGTAGTTTCATGACTTCAGGATGACTGACAACCGTTCTGTAGTTAAATAGGCTCATTGAATACAAAACATTGCTAAGGAACTCAAATTCCTTAAGTGTGTCTTACCCGACAAATTTGTGGCTACGTGCATTATTGCGAGGCTACCTTCTTCATGGAGAAGTTTCGATACTGCACTCGAACACAAGAGACAGGAATACCCCGTTGAGTGGTTGATAGCGTCTCTTAATGTTGAGGAGAAAGCTTGAGCAAAAGACGCTGCGTCTAAGGGCGATGGTGGGCAGTCTAGTGCCAATGTAGTGCACAATGCTCCAAACAAGAACCATATGTCAAAGCCCAGCAGACCACCAACTTCAAGAAGCAGAACAAGAAGAAGAACAAGAACAAAAATCCGAACCAGGATGACAAAAATTGTTTTGTGTGTAGCGAGACTGGTCAACTGGCCAAGAAGTGTCCATAACACAAGGGGATGAAGGCACCTGCAGGGCAGACTTCTAAGTCTGCCAATGTGACCATTGGCAATACAAGAGAAGGAAGCGGGTATGGTAATTTACCTACTGTTTTTTCAGTTAATTTGTCTACTAACTGGTAGGTTGATACAGGGGCAATGTACATGTTTGTGCTGACATTTTATTGTTTTCTTCTTATCAGGTCGCACATGATTCCTCCATCCTAATGGGGAATGGGTCGTATGTTTCTGTTCATGGTGTTGGTACGGTAGATAAGTTTACTTTGAGAAAGATTATGCAGCTGAAGAACATGCAGCATGTCCCTACTATCGACAAGAATCTCGTTAGCGGCTCCGATCTATGTAGAGATGGATTTAGGTTGGTGTTTGAGTCTAATAAAGTAGTCGTTTCTAAACATGGATATTTTATTGGTAAAGACTATGAGTGCGAACGCTTGTTCCGCTTTTCTCTTTCTGATTGTGCAATAAGTCTGTGAACCATATTTGTGATAGTGTGGATGATGAGGCTAATGTTTGGCACTCACGTTTATGTCATATTAATTTTGGCTTGATGTCTCAGCTTCATTATGTGTTTAATTCCTAAGTTTGTGTTGACGTGAAATTCGTCGTTGACACACGAAGGCCTAGGAGATTTGCTTGGCTCCAGTGCAGGTCCTATCAAATGGGTTCAGGGCATACCAGTTAGTTTGATCCTGCAACTAACAAGATAGACAAATCGTATAATATCAAGGAGCCGATCAGCTAATAAGCCGATGTGGTGTAGCGAAGCCAGCCGATGTCGATAGGGTTTTGAACAGTTGGCTATAAACAATCAAGTAACACTCTTACAAAGATAATAGAAATAATTTGGGCAATAAACCAATAGGACGATACTGATATAGTATAATAGTTGCACAGGTCCGAAGTTTACAGCGTACATCGGCTAAAAGTCCGATGTAGATCTCATGTAGCCGATATCTATCAAAGCTCTTGTATATAGGCTAGAAAACCGATGTTTGCATGATACATACAAATAAAGATAAATAATGAATTGGCTCTATCCAACTTTCCGAAGAGACGAAACCTACTAGCTATCAACTTTCATTCTGTTAATACCAACCTTGATAGATCGGACCAAATTGAAACAGTATAAGATTAAAGTTAACAAAATTAGGCCGATAAAAAATAGATTAATCACACTATAGTTGTAGATCGACTGGATGTAATGTAAAGACAACTTATCGGCTAGCACTCTGATAAAACGTAGCATAAAACCTATTGGTTTAGCAAGACTTAGATTATTAGCAACAATCTAGAAGATCGAACCTAACTGAGATAGTGCGTGATTGCATTTGATAAAATAAACTAGATAAACCGATAGATTTATACAGATATGATGGATACATCTTGATTGGACTAAGAGGTTGAACCTAACTGATGCAGCTTTAGACAGAATAAAATATATCAGATAAGCCGACAACCTATCGACTAGAATATCGGACTAAATCGAGAACGTCCTAGCCAATACAAATGCCGGGTTGATAAGACTTACCCTCCCACTGGAGTTCAAACATAACCGATGCAACCCCTCGTGAGAAGCAAGACCTCGTCAAATTGAGGGTGACGATATGTCGAAATTGATTATATTGATCTGTGGAGATAGATTACAAAGAACCATGGTATACATATTTATACACTCGGGTTATACAAGTCCTGATCGGACACAACATAGGTTTCCTAAATATAAAAGAAAAAATACAAGTCCTGATCGAACACAAAATACAACTTAATTAAGATAAAAGGAAAGTTACTATATCATGTCTAATTAATAGATGAAATTGAACTGTCATGTCGTGGTCTTCACGATTTCTTCTTTAACATGTTCTCTTCGAGATAAACTTTCATCGGTAGTGGCATAGTTATGTGCAATCAAAGCAACCTCGCAAACCTCACAAGGTTAGTGAAGAGAGAAACTTGGCTCCTTTAGAACTCATACATTCAGATCTTTGTGAAATGAATGGGATGTTGACGAAGGGTGAAAAACAATATTTCATGACGTTGATTGATGATGCTACTAGATTTTGCTATGTGTATTTGTTCAAAATGAAAGATGAGGCTCTAGACTATTTTAAAATTTATAAGATAGAAGTTGAAAACCAACTTGATAGAAAGATAAAAAGACTTAGGTCTGATCATGGTGGAGAGTTTTTCTCAAATGAATTTGACTTATTATTTGAGGAACATGGCATCATACATGAGAGGACGTCTTCCTATTCTCCCGAGTCTAATGGGATTACCGAAAGGAAGAACTGCACGCTAACTGACTTGGTGAATGTATGTTAGGACTACCTAAGGCATGGTGGGGGAGACATTATTAATCTCTAATCATGTGTTGAATAGAGTCCCTAACATAAATAAGGACAAAACACCATACGAGGTATGGATTGGAAGAAAACCATCAATTTCTTACTTGTGCGGTGCTTGGCAAAAGTCAATGTACCAATAATGAAGAAGCACAAGCTTGGACCTAAGATTGTGGACTGTGTCTTTTGGGATATGCTCACTACAACATTGCCTATAGATTTTTAATAGTCAAATCTAAGGTTCCTAACATGCATGTTGGTACAATTATAGAGTCTCGTGATGCTACTTTCTTTGAGAGCTTTTTCCAATGAAGGATACACATAGTACTTCTAGTCAACCTTCTGAAATAATTCCCAGCTCAATTATACCACCAGAACAAACTCAACATACACATGAACCTCTCACTGAGGAGGATGATAGTGAAGCTCCTAGGAGGAGCAAGAGACAAAGGATGGCTAAGTCTTTTGATGATGATTTCCCTATGCACCTCATGGATGACGGTCAATTTTAGATGCATATGCATCTCTGTTAACACCTAGATTTGGTAATTGAATCCCTAAGTCCTGGCAAAGGTGAAACAGAATCAGATCGGCTGATTTGATGGAAAAACAGAGGTTGTATCGGTTGAGAAGCGATCGGCTGTGAGGCCAATCGGCTAAGGTTGAATCGGACAAGAACGACCGATAGCCGATTCTAGGTTCAGAGAAGATAAGACCATTTCTGGTGCAGATGCTTGAAGATAAATAGAAGATTTGGTTATCAGTTTGTGCGTTAAAAGATATTGCCATCTATGGATAGAGTCCTGTAACGACAATTGTATATGTAAATTAGAAGTTTGTTTAAACTGTTCATTGTAATGCGGCGTGGGTCCTTTCTAGGATATCGTCGTATTTTAAATAGTAGTTTAGATAGAGTCCAGGGTTTGTACAGATAATGTTATCTTGGGTATAAATGGGACCCGAGACCCCCTGTAAAAAGAATTCAATCACAATCAATCAAACAACCTTCGGCGCATCGCCAACCTTTTTCTTCAGACGAGCAATTGATTTGGCTACGGGCTGCATCGTTTCGATCCCTAAATCCAGGTAAATGCTTGTCATTAGTGGTATGTTCTACTGATTCTAGTGCTTCCATCGTAATGACACATTAGATTCAGGGGTTTATACTGCATTATTTATCATATATCACATATAAATTGGAGCAATGTTTACATCTATCCTGCCATTGGCCAGTTCTATCAAGAACCCACAGCCAATAAGGCTAGATCTAAAGGTTGGCTGGTTTATGTGCGGTATCCACCGTCTCGAAAGGGATAAATCAGCTACAACAGATCAGGTTATTCTTTTTATACTTAATGTTGCATCAACGTTGAACTATTAAGTCATTTTTAGAACTCCCAATGATCTGTTTTGTTAGATTTATATGTTCAAGAGACAGTGCTGGGGTTTCAGCCGGTCTTATCTGCCCTAATATGTTTCTTTTAATATATTTATTATTAGATTTATGTTAGGACTGTCTCTTATGTTAAGATCCCATTCTTGTCGGATGTCATAAGCCGAAATGGATTCTATTCTCTCTAACGAGACATAGGAGGTGATAGAGCGACCTTAAGGTTGCAAACCTGTGGATTGCAAGTGGGTGTTCAAGAAGAAGCTTAGACCTGATGACACTATTGAAAAGTACAAAGTTCGGCTTGTTTCAAAGGACTACACTCAGAAAGATGGTGAAGACTTCTTTGACACTTACCCGTTGCTAAACTGACCACAATTCGCGTGCTACTTTCCCTGGCTGCCTCACATGGTCTTCTCGTTAATCAAATGAACGTTAAGACATCTTTTCTTAATGGAGAGCTAGATGAGGAAATCTATATGGATCAGCCTAATGGGTTTGTAGTAGAAGGTCAAGAAGGCAAGTTATGCAAATTGTTGAAGTCTTTGTATGGTCTGAAACAAGCTCCTAAGTAGTGCCATGACAAATTTGATAGAACATTAATATTTGCAGGCTTCGCGGCCAATGAGGCAGATAAATGTGTATACTATCACCATGATGGGGGTGAGGGAGTTATTATGTGCCTGTATGTTGATAATATACTCATCTTTGGGACAAATCTTGAGGTGATTAATGAGGTTAAATCATTTTTGTCTCAAAATTTTGATACGGAAGATTTGGGAGTAGCTGATGTTATCTTAGAGGTGAAGATGAGATTATACTCTTGCAATCCCATCATGTGGAGAAGATCTTGAGTCGCTTTGGATACATTGATGGCAAGCCTTCTCCCACACCTTAAGGTACTATGAACTTGGGGCTTCACTATATTGGGTATCCTGCGGTATTGAAGGGATATAGTTATTCTAATTGGATCTCTCACGTTGATGAGATCAAAACCACTACTGAATATGTCTTCATACTAGGTATTGTTGTTGTTTTATGGAGGTCTTGCAAACATACTATTTTGAAGAGGTCAACCATGAAAGCAGAGCTTACGGCACTAGATGCTACAACTATTGAGGCAGAATGGTTGTGTGATCTACTGATGGATCCGCCTGTGGTTGAAAAACCGGTGCCGGCTATTCTTATGAATTGTGACAATCAAACGGTAATTGTTAAGGTGAACAATTCTAAGGATAACATGAAATCGTCTAGACATGTGAAAAGACGATTGCAGTCTGTCAGAAAATTGAGAAACTCTAGGGTTATAACATTGGATTACATCCAAACATCTAGAAACATGACAGATCCATTCACGAAAGGACTATCATGGAATGTAATAGACAATGCATCGAAGAAGGTGGGTATGAGGTTCATGTGAGTTATACTATGGTGGTAACCCAACCTATGTGATCGGAGATCCCGTTGTTAGCGCTATAATCTGATAAGATTCTTTGACGGATTCAGTTAAGGGAGGAGATCAACCATCCGATAGAAATTTATCCAGAAAAGACTGAATTCAAGAAGAAAACGTGAAGACCATGTCATGATAGCTTAATTTATCTATTAATTAGGCATGGTTTAGTAATTTTTATTTTTATCTTTAGAAAAGTGTGTTTAGTGTCCGATGAGGACTTTAAATTTTTTCTTTTATCTTTAGAAAAGTTTGTGTCGTGTCCAATTATGACTCATATCGGTCTGTGGGTATAAATATGTACACCTAGGGTCCTTGTAAATAATCTGTACAGATCAATACAATTACTTTTGGTGCATCTCTACCCTAGTCTTCTAGGTTTTATTCCGATGAGTTCTTGTTTTCAAACATGAGCTGCATCGATTAAGTTTGACCTCTGGCAAGAAGTGAGTTCTGTCCTCTTCGCTTGCGCTGGCGTGGCTAGGACTTCCTCGGTTGAGTCCGATATTCTAATCGGGCCGATGCAAGCGTTGGCTATCTGGTATATCATCGCTGTCTTTAGTTTCATTACTGTTTATAGTCACATCGGCTAGTTCCATTACTATTTATAGTCACATCGGCTTAGTTAGGACTTTCTCGGTTAGGTCCAATATTTTGATCAAGTTGATGTCTCTTTAAACATAATATCGCTTTAGATAGATTTGTTATATCCATCATATTAGACAGATTTATCGGCTTATTGAGTATTAGATTATCATATACAATCTCATGATGTATCGGTTAGGTCCGACCTACTAAATTGCTATTGATAATCTAAGTCTTGTTAAGCCAATAGGTTTATGCTAATGTTTCGTTGGAGGGTTAGCTGATCTTATCTGATGTGTTAAATTTATCTTTGATGGTTTTACTGTCTTGGTTAAATTTAATACATAACCACTTTGATCGGTATCATATCGGCTTGTTTAAATCTATCAGGTAATTATCAACCTTATGTTGCATCGGTTAGGTCCGACTTATGGGGTTGTGGTTGTAAGTTAAATTTATTTAAGTTAGTAGGCATCATCATTGTTTCATTGGGGGTTTTAGCCGATGAGTTTTCTAGACGTTGCATCGGCTTATATACAGTTGATTTTAGCCGATTGCACCAAAGATTTCATTGATTACTTAATCATTTGGATTTAATGGCATTCAGATCAACATTTATTGTATCATATTAATATCGGTCGATTGGTTCATTATATTATTATATTATTATATTATTATCATCAGCTGATTGTTTTTATATTATTATTTATTCAAGTGTCAGAATCTACATCAGACTTATAGCGATTGCCCAAAACCCTATCAACATCGGCTAGTATCGTTACATCAAATATCGACTGATATCATCAAATATTGGATATCGGCTATCACGTTATCGATCGATTCTACATCAAGCTATCGGCTATCGGTTGACACCTATATTTTGGATCGCTCACCAGGATCCAAGCTTCGTTTCATCAACATCGGCATGTTGGCCGATCAGCTTTACATCTTGTCAGTTACAGGATCTAACTGACTGGCACACCCGCATCTCATCAATATTTTAGGACCTGCACTGAATCTAAGAAGACCTCCCAGGCCATTGTATGTATAGACACAGTTCACGTCAACACAAACTTGACACCATCGGCTAGGCGCGAATTTTTCGTCAACACCCATGAATTAGAACCTGGGAAGAACAATCCATTAGTTAACTAAAGGAGAGTACATTTCTAAAACCCTCTCTAAGTGAAGATGTATGTACTCTCATGAGCTGCATGGTAAGTTGGCTATACCTTAATGTGTTATGTTGACTTTAATTAGTAAAGATGCTATTCTGCAGTGCATTCTTGAAAGCGCCTATGTGATCTTCACTGTTGGTCGCAGTCTATGGAGATTTTAGGTGAATCTTCTAGGAAGCTTACTAAGAGACCTAGGAGTATGACTTATATGCTTCACCCAAGGGGTAGTCTACTGACGCCCTAGTACCAGATAAGACTCTGAGTGAAACTTGCTTGCATAAAACTTGCAATTCAAGGCACAGTACATTGTTCAAGTTGTGAGTAAGTGTAGCTTAGAGTTCTAGGTGGATGTTAAACCTTAACTGGTCTCCATCGAACCACTGGCATATAAACAATATATTGAGAAAGGCAAATCTCTGTGGGATTTTAAGATTTGGTAGGGGATTGTTGGAATTAATATGTGGGCTAAGGCCCATATGGAGATTAATTCTTTGAAAAATGACAAAAGCTCACCTCATAGGAGACATGCATGTGAACCTTTAATACCACTTTGTCTATTCTAGAAGAGTGAGACCCTCCCTGAAAAGGGAGATTCCTCTCCTAGCCACTTGAGACATGTGTAGTGGAGAGAGCTAGAGGAGCACGTGCACGTTCTCGCTCATGTGGCCTAGCCGGCCAGACGGCGTGCGTACGTGACATGCGCATGAATGGTCCACCAAAATAGGATCCTCATGGGCCATGCCAGGTGAGCGAGCGCGCGTACGTGACATGCAAGTGAATGATCCATAAAAATGAGCTCCTCATACTTGCACAGAGGCGGCTTCCTTTTGCGGTTTTGTTTTGCTGCAAAATTCAGTTTTGTTTTTGAAAATCTAGTTTTTGGAAACACACCGAATAATTTGGTCCGTGAAGCGGCGTGGAATGATGATAAGTTACGCGTGACTTACCCGATTCGGTTACGTGGAGTGAAGATCGTGCAGGCGTCCTGATCACGCGTCATGTTATCTCTATAAAACCGAGCCGCTGCCTCCACGAAACACACACAAAATCAATCTAGGGTTTTTCTTTTTCTCTGTACCGCGTCGTCGCTCATGGTCTACTACATCCCGCTCCTCGGCGTGCACCAGCGATCAAGAGAGCAGATCTCCAGAACCAGGTCTCTAGAACCTTCTACTTCGATGTCTTGCACCTGAAGAAGACGACAATAAAGTTTTTGAGAAATGCTTTACGCGACTGCTTGTCGTTCGTCCACCACGGTTTGTCTTCCTCTTCGTTCGGGTGCTGCGCGTCGTCGTCAACACCCGGTACCATGAGTACCATGAGTTGTTCCTCCTGTGCAGCCGAATTTCCAAAACCCTCAATATGTATTTATAATATTTTGCATATTCGATCTATTCATGATCTATTATCTAATTTACATATGTAGATCGTATAATGTGACTGTGCGTATATATGTTCAATGTTGTGATTTATTTATGGAAATTAAATCTACGTATACTTATATTTCCATCAGTATCTACTGTCACGATGATTTGGAAGTCCCTTGAAACAGCATAGGAAAGTCAATATTCCCACACAGCAAGTCATATTCCTTCGCAGCCACATAGTATAGAATTGTATCTTGTCAGTAATGAGTTACTAAAATTTGGGCTACAGTCACATTGAGCCACTAGTGTTTCAGTGAAAACCTGAACAGCTTAAGGGAACATCACTCAACAATCGGCACTAACCTGACCTATGCACTAGTTTGGCCCACCCATGACCATGAGGCTACAGAGACTCATCAATCCGCGTCTATCCGTTCCATGATTCCCTGCAATTAACACCACGTTTCGCTGCAATTAACAGCACCAACACAAGATGCTAAATCACAGAACCACTCCTAGAAAACAATCCTCCGGGAGCAGGCGGTGACATTACAGCAGTACCCACCATGAATTCAGCTCGCCGCTGGCATTGATTGACAGCACAGGCGCCTCTCCGATGGATGTGGTGACATAACAAAAGAAATCACAGCTTGGTGACAACGCTATAAAAAGTTAGGGCGGAGGGGGACAAATACTGTAAACAGGTGACGCTAGAAAAATAAATGAAGCAATTTTTTTGTCTATATTATTAACCAAGGCTAAGAAATAGGCTACGCTGAAAAAGAGCACCAGAATCAACTACAAAATTAAGTTTAAAAATTTAAATTTTAGCTTTTGCTAATAAGCCAACAAGCAGACGAGAATAGGACTTTATTGGCCATAACAAGCCGATAAGAAGAAATATTCAGACAAGTAGGGATAATGTTACTGTATGCCACAAATTAGTATAGGCACCAAAGGCCATGAAAATGAATACATCTCTTACGGTAAATAAAGCGCAGATCAAAGATTGCCAAACATTCTATGGAACATAATTGTGCAAGTACATGGTCAGACAGTGTGCTAATCCAGACACCAAAATGAGAGCCAAAACTGTAACATCATGATCATTGCTACAAGTTCCAAACAACACGCATTTTTCATAAGTATGAATAATATCCAGAAGTGTCTGAAAGCAAGAAATCTTTGTTGATCCCTCATCTAGCTCAGATAGCATTTCGCTGTCAAGAGAAGACCCAAACAAAAAAGATAATCAGATTATAGTTTTGCACGTGTTAGAGAAAGGGGATTGTTAGAGGTAGAGACAGAACCTTTGACTTTGGCTTATTTGATTTGGAGTCGAGCAACTTGTTTGCTATCCAGCTTGAAAGGAAGGAAATCGATTCCACCCATGTAAGGCTGCAATGCTTTTGGAACTTCAACACCATTCTGCTTCTGGAAGTTCTCCAAAATACAGCAAAGGGTCCTTTCAGTGGCAGTCAATGTTGAGTTCAACATATGAACAAATTGCTTGGATTGCTCGTCATTCTGCAATTTGAACATTAAATCAGTGGCAATAACAGATGACTTTTAAGATAATTGATCTACCAGCATCCAAGTGAAATGATACCTTTTTCTGGCCATAACCTATACCAAGTCTCCTTGCTTGAAAATCTGTGCAATTTGAGCAGGACACTAATTCCCTGTAGGTTTTTGATGCAGGGAACCATGCTTCTAAATCATACTTCTTAGCTGCGGCATCATTAAGAGCACCAGACACGATGGAGACAAGTTGATACGGTAGGCCAATCTGTATAATGGACGATGAAGAAATGATTAGACAGATGTAACAAGGTGCTTAAGATGTGTGAAGCTTCCGATGTCTACCTCCTTATAGAAATCTTCTGAATTTTTAATCATTTCTTCATGCATCTCCCAGGATTCATTGTCATTTGGACTTGTAACACAGAATTGCTCGATCTTTTCGAATTGGTGGACTCTGAAGATACCAGCAGTGTCCCTTCCATGTGAACCAGCTTCTTTCCGGAAACAGGTGGAATATCCAGCATATCTAAATTGGTAAACTATCATCAAACTACTAGCGCACATCAACCAAACCAAACTACCTAAAGTTAGACATTACCCACCTAATTGGCAATTCAGCAGGATAAATTCGATCACCTAGATGATACGCACACAGTGGTTGCTCGGATGTAGCTATGAGATACTTTTCCTCTCCATCGCCTGTTAGCTGTAAAATCCAACTACTTGTTATGAACTTGTTACATTAAAGAAAAACTGACCTCATACCACTGAAATTACACTTGATCACACTGAATGTATCATTTCCGTGCTGCTTAACTATAATTGCAAATTCGTGAACACAGAACAGCAAAAGAATATATTGATGATTACCAAACATAATTGAATTCATGAAAACATTAGAAACCACAACCATGATTCTCAATACCAATGTAATATGTATAAAAACAGAGTTTCATTTGTCTTGCCTTGTAAAGCTCTTCGTCAAATTGGGCCAACTGGGCACATTTTCCCATGGTTTCCTTTCTCATGAAAAAAGGAGTTTGCATTGGCTTGAAGCCTCGCTTTCTCAGAAAAGAGAGTCCAAAATTTATCAATGCCAAGTTCAGTAGGACACCTTCATCCTTTAAATAGTAACCCCTTCCACCTGCTACATCAGCGCCTGCAAAAATTGGATCAGCAGTAAGTAACCTATAAATGAGAGAGAACAGAAAAAAATGGCAACAGTGGGATTCTGTGAATAGATCAAAGAGCCTTTTTCTAATTTTACTCAAAGAATAATTATTCAGTCTTGAATAACAATTCATTCTAAGATGTTGGGTTTTTATACTCAAACAGAAAAGGTGATTCCTTGCTAGATAGTCCAATGGTTCAGAGGAACAAGATGGAAATTATCTTAAGAGAAATGCAAAGACAAGCAATTGACAAGCAACTATAATGGAATCTCTATACTATGTTAGTTGGAAATGATAATAACAAAACAAAAACAAAACCACAAGCAACTATAATGGAATCAAACAAGTTATTCCGATAACTATCAGCGAGAAAAGAATTATGGGTTGAACTTTGAATAAACTAAAACCAAGCAACCATTTTATAATGGAAGTAACTCAAATGAGAGATTCTTTTAGCATATACCTTTCTCCAAAGCTACAATGTCAAGCATCTTGCAAAGATCCACGTGATTCTTCAAATTCCCTTCCACCCTCTTCTCTCCCCATGCTCGTACAATTAAATTGTTTGCCTGCAAATAAGGAATCAATCTCTACATCTACGTAGATAATTTCAGAGGAATTCAGAGCGACTGTTTCACATTTGTACAATTGGATCCAGAATTGCCATGATAGGATGTACCCAACCTATCCCAAATCAATCCAATGTTGCTCATGAATTACTAAGCCATCCTAAGATGCAATAGCAAAAAAATCTTAATCCACACCACTAAAGAGTTGTACCGAACAAGCTGTTCTATTGTCTGCATTACAAACGTACGACAAGTCGATAAGTGCTTCAAAACCTGCATACCTAACAAACTAAACAGCCAAAACTGTGCTAATTAACCCTAGAACCACGAAATCTAAGCATTCCACTTTGAACGCACCTCATCGTCGCTGACAGGGACGGATTCGTGCACAATGTTTCCGATCGTCACGAGCTTGGCATCGAGTGTGCCCTTGGCCTCCTGCACCTCCGTCTCCTTGGCAACCAACCTCTTCTTAATTTCTTCCGTGCTCTGAATCAGAGCCGACGCATCCTCCTTTTTCTGTACAGCGGCATGCTCACCGTGACGCGCAAATCAAAAACCCCAATATGCGGCCACAAAAAAAAGATCAAATAGAGAAGAACGTACAGCCTTGAGCTTGCCGATTTCCTTGCTGGTTTTGTTGAGCTCCTGCCGGATTTTGTCGAGCTCGAACTGCCCTGCGGCGAACAAGTATAACTATGGTCAGGGACCGCGGATCTGCAAGGGTTCGATCCGTCCGGGTGAGGAAAACCCCTCTTACTCTGGCGCCACTGGTCGTCGAGGGCGATGACCTCGTCGACGAGCTCGACGGAAGCGGAGCGGTTGCGCTGCGACTTGCGGATAAGCTCCGGGTCACCGCCCTTCTCCGTGCGGAAGAGGTTGATGTCCAGCATCTTCTCGCGCCGACTGTGGGAGAAGGCGTGCGAACGGCGGCGGCGGCGGCGGAGGTGAGGATTAGAGAGGAAAGGCTAGACGAGGAGGGTTTTGCAGCTTGTGTGGCTTTCTAGGGCTGCACAAGGTTTTGACTTCTATGGGCTCGCCATACTGAAATAGCCCAACCCAATGTCCCAAACCGCTAGGATGGACCCAAGTTGGGCTACCAAACATCTATATCTATATCTATAATCTATAACTATATATAAAGCAAAGTAGTGTTTTTATTCAAATTTTGTTTTGACTGACTATTTTATAAAAAATCTTTTGGTTTTTACGAAATTAACCCACAGTCCACCTGTCTATTTAAAAAACTCAGTTAAAGAAGAAAAAGGAGTTATTTTGTAGAAAACCCTTAAGTGTTTATAAAATTAACCCATAGTTCAATGCTGAAAAGAAAGAAAGGGCTTGAATAAAAAGAAAGACTTCATGTGTCCCTCTCTTTCGTCCCCATCCGCGCCTGCGCCCCTCCTTCCCGTTGCCGCTCGGAGCTCCCGTGTCGCCACCTGGACCTTTGCCCTCCGTCTACTTCCCTTCTTGCGTCGTCGTCCCGTTGCAACGCATGAGCATTTTGCTAGTATATAGTAACATGAATAAAGTAACTGTGTTTTCTTTCTTTTAACATAATGAAGATGCGTATATCACTATCATGCATGAACCAAGTGGATCTAATTCAATAGGAACCGAAAACACAGTAAACCACTTGGTAGGACAATTTCTTAGGCCTTGGTTGTTTTTGATCTTGAGTATGGATTCTGCACCCAGAATCAGAAGCAAAGCAACTTGAGTTTTGAAGCGGGTTTTCATAATCAAAATCTATTTTTCTACTAAATCCAAAAACCGGCATGTGGCTGCTTTTGTGGATTGTGAGTGATGATGTTCTAAACCTATCACTTATATAAAACTAGCAAAATGCCCGTGCGTTGCAACGGAACGACGATGCAGGGAGGAAAGCAGGTGGAGGGCGAAGGTCCAGGCGACGACGCGGGAGCTCCGAGCGACGACCGGGGGAGGGGCGCAGGCGCGACGCGGATGGGGACAGAAGAGAGGGACGTAGGAGGTCTTTTTTCATCCAAGTCCTCCCTTTCTTTTCAGCATTGAGATTACGGGTTAATTTTATAAACACTCAAGGGGTTTTCTGCAAAATAACCAGAGACAAACAAAAATTTTGGATAGAAACACTACTTGCTTTATAGATAGTTATATATATACATATATATAACTTTGAAAGCAGGGTATCTTCAACTTTATGTACCATCGGACCTTGATTAAGAAATAGTATCAGATAGACATTTAATATAAGTTAATTTAATTTCACCAAATTAAGTTAAAAATATAATAAAAATAGATATTGACTTACCGATACTTTAAACTGATTAGAAATTTGGTAAAAGTTTAAAATATTTATGACTCGGATATTATTAGTTAGAAAAGTATATTGATGAATAGGAAAAGTTGTATGTATATCGACGGCGGCGCGCTAGCTCACGCGTGCAGCGTGTGCTCGGTTGACGCTCAGGGCAATGCACAGCGACGCAAGAGGCGTGTAAGTTGGGCTCGCCTGCTGAAGGCGAGGAAAGTGAGGCAACAATGAAGCGAGAGGTTATACGGATCGAAAATGTTATAGATTTGGACGAAAAAACAATTTGATGATCAAAAAGTTATAGATTTTTTAAGTAGATAAGATAAGTTCTATCGTATGTATAACTGAGTTTTTTTTAAAAATAGTCAGGTGGATTGCACGTTAATTTCGAAAAGACTCAAAGGGTTAAGGGTTTCCTGCCAAATAGCTAGGAAAAACAAAATTTGGGTGAAAACACTATTTGGTTTATAGATTATAGATTACATAATACTATAATACTATCGTATCAAAAGCCAAATCAACAATCAGCTTTTGAGAATCCAGCTTCTGAAAATCACGATCTAAAAGCGGGTCTGTCGAATAAGAAGCAAAAACAGAAGGGGCGCAGGTCGTTGGACCTGAACCTGCAGGTCCTCGTGGAAAAATTCAAATTTCAATCGTCTAGATACACTAATTTATTTGTCACACCCGGAAATTGTGTACAAAGGCATACTTATCTGAACTGATGTTTTCTAAGTACTTACATTTCGGACAAAAGCAAATTCAAAAATGTGCGATCCACCAGACTGCTAGAGGACTACAATGCCTCAGAAAAGAAAAAAAAATCTTTGCATACCACAGGCTGTTTCTGTACACTGAAGCGGACAACAACAAGAAGCACCATATCTGAATGGTAGAGACGAAGCAACGATGGGATCTAAGGAATACTATCCAAAAGTAACTGTATTGAATTCTTTCCACGCCTCCTGCAAAAAAATAGGAAGAAAATGTGCAAATTATTTTTACAAAAATCCTGATATTCTTTTCACTGTCTCACCACTCAATGCAAGTCGCAAGAATCACACGAGATATTTACATTGTAGAAAATCAACACAAAAAGGAAAATAACACCTTTAATCTGTTTAATATTCAAATAGGTATAAGCTTAAAGTTGGCCGTTTGTGACTTTCAATGGATAGCATTTGAGATAATTCTGAGGACCATTTTTACATTAGCATAATCCCATAAGGGAAAAGACACAAAACGAAACCTCAGTAAAACAACATGATATCAGGTATGGTATAAAATTATACCATAAACTTAACCAATTACTCGCTGTGAACTTATTGTCAATCAGAAAAAAAAATATTTGGGATAAATCCAAAGTACCTGTAGAATGTCAAAAACCTTTTCTGCTACATACTTCTGATGCATAGCAGCTCCTCGTTGTTGCAACTTATCTGGATGAAGGCATAACAGTGCCTTCTGATAGGCCTTCTTAACAGCTGCTCCTTCAATTATATCAACAAGGGGAATTGGTTTCCATCCACTCTCAGGCCATAGAACCTAAAGAAGCACGAGAAGTTAACAAAAAAAAGCACAGTTGTCATGATATCGTACTCCAAAGTGATTAACAAAATAGGAAAAAGAGAATAATTATGAAAAAAACTAGAAAGAAAAAGATATAAAAAATGCATGGATGTTGCAATATTGCTATTAGAAACTGAGAGTTAGTATATACTATGATGTAACATGCAAAAGATGTTCTTGCACTCACATATTGCAGTGTAGAAAGCAATGACCTAATGTTTCCTTCTTTTCCCTTTGACCATTCCCGGATTTTGGATTCAAATATCTGCATTGAAGCGGGCAAGAAAGTTGAGAATTGGAAAAGAAAGGTAACGGGAAAGGAGTGACAAGTTGCCACTCCAATTCATGTTGTGTACACTACCTTCATTTGCTCTTTTTCCTCATTATTATGAAGAACAAAATCTTCACAGACATCCTCAACCTAGTTTATAAGACAAAAACAGATGGTGAAGTATGCATTATAAGGTTAGGCAGATAATATGTACTAATCTAACAAGCAATATTGCAATGTAACAAGAAACAAGGGCCAAATGACAATTAATGGAAGCTGCTTTCAGCTTTGGTTGACAAATTAACTGGGTTACAATTATTTGCTTAAAGTGCAGACCAATTTTCAGATTTGCTTAGACCTAGTATAGCATATAAAGACTTCACAAGTATGACGTACCACACATTCTTCAAGATCTTCGACTGGACCTTCCGCAAGATCTGTTGTCTCACCCACCTTATATTTAGTTTGCACATTGCTTGACTCTAGCAAAGCAGAACAAGAAGAAATATTGTCTCTGTTATTCTTGAATACTACACAAGCAACACTAGTTTTCGAAAACAAATGATAACACCAAGCATACAAAAACATGCTCTCAAAAAGGAACTTCCATAGAAGGAAACTAACAGAGCAAACATGAAGAAACAATTCAACCGTAATCCTGTTACTACAATCTGACTCTTGCAAATATAACTAGCATAAAGTCACTGAGTGATTAACACAAGCATCAAGAGGTTAAGAACGACTTGCATGAGGTTTTAAGACTAACAAAACATGGCAATGGTTTTACTGTTACAGTTCTTTCAGAAAATATCTTAATTCATTCACAGGTAAGCTTAGCTTACCATCAAAAGAGGGAGGTGCAACTTCTTTTCTTCCAAAATCTGCCCTTGTTTGCATTTCATTATCCACTGCAAAAACTGGTATCTCCGTCTTGTCTTGCACTTCGCTGATCTGGAAAAACTCAAAGATTAATCCAACAGGTGTAATTTTCTTTCTAATATCAAACCACCTATCTTGTTGAAGATAGCACTCACAAAAAAATAATAGACTTATAAGAAATTGATGAATATTCAGAGAATTATCCTGGTCTAAGATCATCCAGAATCAACTTACTGGAGAGGGTGTAGGAGGGAACACGTTCTGCTTGTTCGTATTGGTTGCTCTGACATCCTCATCGACCTCTAAATTGGATATGCTAAATCTATCTTCAGGTTCACCTTTGCTTCCGTTTTTCCCACTGGATGACCGATCTCGTTTGCTCTTCGGTGAACTCTCAGGACTAAATATTTTCATGAAGTCCTTTACTTTTCCTTTCACTCTGCTGCCACGACTTTTCTCTCCTAAAGGTGACCGAGAACTTTTTGAGCTGGGGCTAGCTCCTAATACGTTGTTCTTTGCATTATCGGTGCTACGTTTTGTTCCTGCAAACAAATCACATCAGCTTCAATACATTTATTTACAGATATGCATTACAAAATCCAAATAATAGTTCATAATATTAATGCTGAAAGCCATCCTCTTCTCTATATGATAGTTAAATAATCTGACTGAAAAACAAAGAGACCCATCTACTTTTATTTTTGTAACTACTTCAAATGACCCAAAAATATGTTTACAACAGATAGGTTTGATGTTAAAGCTACCAACAATATGCTTCGGTAATGACTTGTGGATGTGCACAGAACTCTAAACAAAAGGACACCTGCTCCTTCAGATTTATCGCCTTGCATGTAGTCATCAAAAGCTAAAGGGCGGGCTCCATCCTTGGTTTTTAAGAATGCACTTAACGAGACATCTTTCCCAGACTTGTAGTCTTCGTAATCAGTCTGACTCTTTGATGCTCCAGTGGCAGTTGACGTGCTGTCTTCTTCATCAGTTAGGTCGATGCCTTGCACAATCACTTGAGGGAAACTCCTCACTCCAGCAATATCTCCAGCATTTTCCTGTGCAGTAGTTGGCAGTACCAAAACAGCACCTTTCCCTCCCCACTTATAGAACGAAAAATGGAACTTGTTATTGGCAATGCTACTCTCCAAGCTAACAGGAGTCCCTTCACACTCACTGTCCATAGAGCTGACATAATGGGAGGTGTCCTTATCTCCACTGTTAGCGCGAAACCGGGATAAGAAGGAATAGCGATGCCATGAAAAAGGATTCTTTGAGAAATCTGGTTGGGGTGCCCCTTGGGCTAGAAAGCTGTTCATGGATGAATTGGGTGAAGTTGGAACGCTGTAAGCATAGGATACCCCATCGTCGTTTTTGTTGGATGTATGCCGAGATGGAGAAGTAGGAACTGAACTGTCCAGGCCTCCGTTGAACTTCATTGAGAAGCTGAAACAAGTAGAAATGAGTAAAATCAAAACAAAAGTGGACGTAAAAGGCCACATACAAAAAGGCAAAAACGTTGTGTTATCACTAATCAGCAGTTGTGTGCATGTCCAAGTGAAACTGAAGTTCAGAACACTTGATCAGATAATAAGTAATAAATGTATCAATATCATTTCCTTTTTCTGAAACCAATCAATATCATTTCTAGATGATCAGATAATAAGTAATAAATGTATCAATATCATTTCTTTTTTTTCTGAAACCAATCAATATCATTTCTTTGGATTTAAGTTTTATGATCGTCAAATAAATAAATCGTCGTTCATGAGTTACATTGAGGGTAGGCACACATTAGTTAAACCAAATTTGTCATAACAAATCATTGCAATTGTTCACATAGTACAAAAGCCAGTACCTCGAACGCAGGCGGCTGGTGGAACCGGGTGAGGCCTGCGCACCAAACACGTCCAGATCCCCGGCCGCGCCGCCCCGCCTCGGTGATATCGACTCGCTTCCGGCGAATATGTCCTTGTAGAATTCCTGCCCGAGCTGCCTCCTCCGGTCGGAGCTCGTGCGCTCCCCAAACACGGGTCTCTCCTCGGCCCCGCTCCTCGCCCTCGTCGCTGAGCCGACCGACGAGTCCATCGACGAGCGCCTCAGGCTGTCGTGCCCCGACGAGCGGCGGGGCGGGCCGCCGAAGACGTCGGCGAAGTCGACGTCGGACCTGCGCGGGCGCTCCGCCGCCGCCATGCCGCCCTGCCCTCGAAGCGCCGCAGCGGAGATTGTTTCGAGCGGGCGGTGGTCGAGGAGGCGCGGACTTGTGGCGGGGAGCGGCGCTGGGAATTTCGGGTGGCTGCCGTTTTTGCGGCGGCGCCAGCGCGGCTGGCCCCCATCGGCGGCCCGGATTTGCTTGTCCGTTGCGGCGGCGTTCTCCGCCTCACACAAGTCATTTTCGCGGCAGGCGGCCGCGAGCCCGCGACCTCCTCGGAGAAAAGAAAAAAAAAAGCCTAATTTCGCAACAGGCCCAATCTAACCGCCGGCCTACTCCGTCACTCCTATTTGGGCCCAAAGCCCATCTCGAGAAGAAACCCTAATTCCCCTTCGTCTATATACAATCCCCACCTCCAACGACAGCTCGGCCGCCTTCCTCTCCTAATCGTCGTCCTCGAGACCGCGGCGGCAGCCGCCGGTTGTGTTGCTCCGCGCTATGTTTGATTTAGTTCGTCTTTCTAGATGTTATTATTGTTATTATTGTTGCTCATGTAGGTAGTATTATTTGTCGTTTGTTTCAACTTTCAATGGCTGTGTGGTGTTTGCTCTTTCTCGATGAAGAGAGTACAAGCAGACGGGCGGTCTGAACTGATGCCGTGTT
This sequence comes from Oryza australiensis, assembly GCA_019925245.2. Lineage (NCBI taxonomy): Eukaryota > Viridiplantae > Streptophyta > Magnoliopsida > Poales > Poaceae > Oryza > Oryza australiensis. The sequence continues at coordinate 7,146,096 of JAIFGZ020000116.1, read as the reverse complement.
GATATGTCTGCAGTTTCCATGCCTTCTGTCTGGATTGGCATCCGAGGGAAACCAACACCTCTATTCGATCTTCTTATTTCTTCTTCCTTTTATTCCGCAAATTCTTTGAGAATCGGATCTCCTTATTTCTTCTTGCTTTTATTCCGCAAATCGCTTTCCCTCTTGAGAATCGGTGCTAAGATGAGGATGCTTTATTATTTCTATGTCTGGACATCTGAGATCAATGTCTATGATTGTATTACGCATCATTCTGAGCTCTTAACAACTCGTTTTTTTTGTTCTATTTTTCTCTCCATGTCATACTGGCGCTTAGCTTACCTTCTCTTCAGATTGGACCCAAATCACTGGAGAGAAAGCGGGTGCCCATATCTACACGGTTAACTTACCAACCCTTTGCAGTAGTTTGCATTGCTCTGGTGTCAAATGGTTTAATCGAAATTTTTTTCCTTAGATGTTTATTGAAGCTTTTTTTCTATTATGAGTAGCTGAATCGTGTTTTCTTCCGGCAAGTGATGCGAACATTTATATGCTACCACTCAATGGAAATTTCCATGTGTGGACCAATAATCTCCGCTTATTATCTGATGCCTTCATGTAGTCACAAACTGTTGCCTCTTTTTTTAAGAATTGTTCGTCGCCTCTTTTCTTAAGAATGGTTCGTCGACTCTTTTGTTGCAATTTTTTGCGATTATGAATATCGTACAAGTCCAATGGTGGCAAGTGATGCGTAAACAATCTTATCCTACACACCGAATCTTTGAAGTGTGGACCAACATCTCCGCTTATTATCTGATGCCACTCGTCATGCATTTTGTTTCCTCATCAGCTTCGAATTGTGCGTTCTATTTTCTTGAATTTATCATTCTGTTTCATCAGCTTCGATGTTCGAACTGTGCGTTCCGTTTTCTTCAATCTATCTGCTTTTTATTTGGGAGAAAGGTGTTTAGACACTTAATCCCTGTTTTTATTTCTCCAAGTATCCCAATTTATCAATTGGCTTAATTTTATATTATCAAAACTTTAATTCAACTGTTATTAGAATATGTGCTATGTGAAATTGTATGATACCGTGACAATGGATTGGTAAAGTTTGGGCTGGCATTTAAGCTAGTATTGTTTCTGAAATGGGGACTGATACTAGTACTCAAACTGGAGTAATCACAATCACCTATACACAGTGGCTCAGTGCACAACAAACTGAAGATCTAGTAATCTGTCTGTGGCTGTGGGTGGACCTGCCAGAGCCAGTCAGCTACAGCTAGGCCTCCAACTATCTGTCGATCATCGGCTGGAGAGATGGGCCTGCACTTTTCTGGCCCAGTTATTCCGTTGATACAAGCGTCAATTTTGTGGCCCAGTTATTCCACTTATGAAAGTGGCCGAAGGCGTAGGTGGGCTGAAAAAGAGTGCAATATGTGCCGGGTGCATCTCGTGAACTTCGTATAGGGAAAAAACACCACAGTTATAAACGTAAACCCTGTTGATTGCTTCTTGCATGGAAGATGTACTAGAAGGAGCACTGATTCGCACAGGACCGATCCTATGTGACACGACAGCTAACCTGGAAACTCCAACATTGACAGACACTTCAATAAATAAATAATGAACAGCGAATTGCTGGAAATCAGGTAAAGGCGTGCTCAGGGTTCCCGATTTCGCGGTTTTCGGCACGAAAGCCGCGAAATTCGTGGTGTTCGCGGGGTGTGACACGGCATCCCGCGGTTTCGTTCAAATAATTTCGTGAAAATTCAAAAATTTTAAAAAATTCATTTTAACACAAAAATATATATTTTTATAAAAAAATATAAATTTCGCCGCGAAAACCGCGGTATACGGCGTGGTTTTCGCGCGGTTTTCGCGAAATCCGCGGCACGACACGGATTTCGATTTAGTTCAAATTTAAACTACGGTTTTCGCGGTTTTTCGCGGCTTTTGCGGATTTCGCGCGGTTTGCGCGGTTTTCGCGTGGTTTTCACGGTTTTTCGCGCGGTTTCGCGGTACGCACGAAATCGTTCAAATTCAAATTTTTACTGTTCATTGCCGCCGGCTTTCGCGAATTTCGGCGAAATTCGCCGTGCCGCCGAGGGCGGCACGGCATAAGCCGCCGACATCGCAAACCCTGGGCGTGCTAGCCTATAAAGGCTGATGCAAATGCACGGTGGTTCTCATGCCGCAGCCTGGAATCCAGTAATGACCCCGCCTCTCTCTGGTGGAGAGTGGAGACCCGGAAGACCTTCCCTCTCCGACTCTATAGCACCCAGCTCTATATCCACTTGGAGAACCGCTACGAACGCGACAAGCATGCCCGAACAAACACGGGCAGGTCGAGACGGACAGGACAGGGGCCGCATCCGCACGCACACACGTACGCGCGCCACCTGCTCCGATCAAATCCACCGCAAGGCGCAGCGTGTTGCAGGCTGCAGTCCGGCCCCGGGCCGCGTCTGACCACAGCTAGGCACGCACCTTGCGCTTGCGCACGCTCGCTCGCTTCCGCGGGGTTCGGGGCCGAGCCGAACGAAGCCGGTCCTCTCCGCGCAGCGGCGCACGGCGCCATGCCGCCATGTGGTTTTGTGCTGTGGCGTGGTCACGCACGCGCCGCACGGCGAAACGACACTGCGCAGGACGCCACGCCGTCCCGTGCGGGTGCACGAACTGACCGATCTCTGCCCGCTGCTTTGGTTCGGCGAGGCTTGCGCGCGCAGCGTGGCCGTCGTCGTCGCTCCCCTTTTTCTGTCCACAGCAGCGTTTGGCGATGGCTCATCATCCGTACACTCATGTGGAGAAGATCTACTAGTATGACGAGATCTTAGGACATGCGTAACGGAAGCTTTAAATTTCGAAATCTCCCGCACAGCTGATGCTGCCTGCCGGCGAGACGGAGCGGTCCGGACTACCGATCGCCGTGCGCCCGTGCGTTTTGCGTTAAGCGAGCCGTGGATGGTAAGCGGTGCGGGCCTGAAGAACCGAAGAGGTTGGCACGATGCCACGCACACTGACACAAAGTAATAACAGTAACAGTGGACGACCAGGGAGAGGACGTTGAATAGCGCACACACGCTTCTCTGTGTCGCTGGGTGTAGGCGCAGACGCCGCAGGGCGATCGGAGAGTACAGCAGCTGGTGACAGTAGAAAAACAATTTTCCGAATACTGTCAAGCAGACTCTGGCCCAATTTTGTGTGTCGTGCACGAATCCAGGTACAAGATGCATGGAAGTATGGAAACATCAGTTGCGTGGGATTCTCTGCACCACCACTCGACTGATGCAGTACTAGTGCAGATGATACGAGGTGGTACAGCCTCGTATAGTAGAGCAGCAACAGCACAACTCACTGGCCTAATGTACTCCTCCAGCCGCGAATATGAACATAGTTAAGAGTTTCTTAAGGCAGGGATTCTGGTTAGAAGAAAAACACTACGATGTTCATCATTAAATAAGAGGTTGTTACGAGTAGGAGAGTAGCTGGGGTTTCACTGTTAATAGTACTACTATTGTTTCAAATCTAAACCGTTGAAGGCGGAGATTGTGGGTCTCATTAAGTGCTAAACAGTATTAAATTTTAGGAAAAAACTTTTCACTCATAAAATTTTGGACGAAAACTTTTCAGGTATTTAGTTATATGTAAAAACTTTTTAAGTTATAATAAATACATAATGCATGCAACTCTCATTCACATCTCTCAAGAAAAAGCCAAATTCTTCTAAAACCAAAAATTTTTTCATCCTAACTTTTCATCCACATGTTTAGTTAAAAAAAAGTGATCAAAATCTAAAAAAGATTCACATTTCACATGCAACTAAACAGACCCTAAGTTGCAATCATGTTTATGACCTTTTGTTAACGACCAAATTTAGTAACCAAATCCTCGAATTCAGAGTCAAGATTGAAGCGAAATCAGATCAGGAGCGCAATCTGTAAAGAAGTAAAGGCCGCATCGGCTAAGACCAAATCGGCTGTGAGACCAATCGGATGAAGCAAAATCGAACAAGGATGGCCGATAGAAGATTTTGATTAGGAGATGGAGATTGAACTGATCCCAAAAAAGGAGTATAAAGATAAGTGTTGGGTTTGGTTCTCAAATGATTGTTAAAGATATTATCATCTATGGATAGAGTACTATAACGATAATTGTATCTGTAAATTAGGAAGTTATTAGATTTTCCTTTTGTAATGCGGCATGGGACTGCGTCCCGGGATATTGTCGTACCTTAAATAGTAGATAAGGTAGAAACCGTGTCCTACACGGATATTGTTATGCCTGGGTATAAATAAAACCCAATAGCTCTTTGTAAAGATATGAACAAACACACAATTAATCAATTTCGGTGCATCGCCACCCTTTTTCTTTTAGACGAGTTCTTGCTCTTGCTCAGGCTACATCGGTTCTAATCTCCGAACAAGGTAATTATTTGTCATTAGTGGTTTGTATCATAGGGACTAGTGCTTCTATCGTCATGATACTCTAGTTTCGATGTTATGAACTACACAATTTATCATACGCGGCCTATAATCTAGAGCAATATCTAGATCTGTCCTACAATCGGTTGGTTTCTCTCTGAAGATCGCAGCCGATAAGGATAGATCTAGGGGTTGAATTAGATTATATGTCGTGTCTACCGTCTCGAGGGGTTCACATTGACTCATACAGATCTGATATTTCTTTTTTTACTTAATGCTGCATCTAACCGACGTATTAAGTCGCTCTTAGAACTATTAAGATCTGTTTAGTTTAATGTTTACCATTAGAAACAACGCTCGAGTTTCAGCCAGTCTTATCTGTTTTACTTATCTTTAGTTTTAATTGCTATTAGATTGTTAACGACCAAATTTGATAACCAAATCCCTAAGTTCAAGGTCGAATTTGAAATGGATCGGATCAGAAAAGTGATCTGTGGAGAAACAGAGGCCACAACAGCTACGATCAAATCGGCTGGGAAACTAGTCGGCTGAGGTCGAATCGGATGAGGACAGTCTATAGCCGATAGCCGATTCTGATTCAGAGAAGGAGTTAGAACCGTTTCTGATAAAGAAGCTTGAAGATAAAAGGAAGGTTCAGTTCCCAAATGTTCGTTAAGATATTGCCATCTATGGATAGAGTCTTGTAACGGTAATTGTATCTGTCAAATAGGGATTTGTATAGTTTTTTCTATTGTAATGCAGCATGGGACCATATCCCGGGATGTTGTCGTATTTTAATAGTAGATTAGATAGAAACCAGGGTTCGTACGGATAACGTTACTCTTGGGTATAAATAGGACCCGAGATCCCTGTAAATCATTATTAACACACACAATCAATACAACTTTCGGCGCATCGCCTCATATTTTCTTTAGATGAACACTTGATCCGGCTTCGGGCTGCATCGTTTCGATCCCCGATTAAGGTAAATGTTTGTCATTAGTGGTGTATCTCGTCGAATTTAGTGCTTACATCGCTATGATACTCTAAATTCAATGATTTATGCTGCGCTAGTTATCATATATCACATATAATCTAGAACGATGTTTAGATCTGTCTTGACATCAGCCTGTTTCTATCAGAAATCAGTAGACGATGGAGCTAGATCTAAGGGTTGGCCTAGATTATATGTGATATCCACCGTCTCGAGGGTTTTACATCAGCTATAGTAGATCTGATTGTTCTTTTTATACTTAATGTTGCATCAATATGACCTATTAAGTCGTTTTTAGAGCTTTTATGATCTATTCGGCTAGATGTATATGTTTAGGGACAATGCCGGGGTTTCAACCGACCTTATATGTTTTAATATTCTTTTGGTATATTTATTATGAGGTTTATTAAAGCCGCCTCTTATATTAAGATCTTGCTCTAGTTAAATGCCCTAAGCCAGAATTAGCTTGTCAGCCACAGCCGACAGCCGACTGATCTAGATTTAGCGCATTTAGCTTAGATCAATATCTTTTCATAAGATGAGTCGGAGTACTAGCCGATTCACAATTAGACTTACGGTATCGGCTATGCTGTTAAGGCATATATTTATCATCCCATTGTATATTTGGATTAAGTGGTTAATACTGTCTCGACGTAGCGATCTATTCTAGTCACTTAGTTTAAATGTACTTCGGGATAGCATATATATGTAAGTTGACTCTCACAGCCGATCCAATAGGATCTAACTTAACCCTTAACGCATATGTCTATTTTTTCTTGTTGGTTAACAGATCAAACCAACTGGCACGCCCTGTACCACACAGGCAGCCGAGAAGGACCTGCACTGGAGCTAAGCAGATCTCCTAGGCCAGCGCGTGAGAGAAATTTCTCATCAACACGCTTCTTGGCACGCCCAGTGGGACCTATCTCTGTCAACTCGGCTAGGACGCATCGACGCAGCTGACAAGATGGTCGACATCAAGAGCCCCAGCGTCTCTCAGGACAACATCGTGCCTGTGAAGATGGAACAACTGTCGGCTGAACAACAAGCCGACTACAAAAGAATAGTAGAAGAGCTCCAAGCCAAATACCTACAATCATTCACCCAGACAAGGTCTGGTGCTGTGCACCAAAAGTACAAATTCAGCATGGACGAACTCAAGGCGTCCTCCTCCAGTGGACCAAAGAACAAACAGAAGGCGGAGAAGCCGACTCAAGAGCAAGATGACTCGGGTTTGCATACTTTGCAAGACCGAATTGATTCGGCCGTGCACCATACGCTGGTCAACCAGAGTGGCATTCTTGTCAACACCCTTAATAATATGATTGTCACTATGGTCGACGCCAAGAAAGCCGACCAACTGCAGCGCCGACTTACTTCACAGACGGCCAGTTTCCAGGTTACAGGACATTGGCCACCCAGAATCAGCCGATTCCATCACCAGCACAACCAGGGCCGCCAGGAGGGGTCCTCAACCAGCCGAATCCGTCCGGATCGGCTGCGAGACCGGTGGTCACCATGCTGAACAGACAACAACCACTTCCCCAGGACCAGATCGCCAACATGTTCAACAACAATCGGCAATTAGAGCCGGTTGCCCAGATTGGCCTGGAAGGACAGTACAACGCCGGTGGCCGACAGCTGTTCCCGGGTCCGCCGACGCCGCCACCGACAAATCGGCCGCCTCCCGCTGATCATCTGTTCCAGTATCAGTATCAAGGAGGCCACCAAGATCATCACTATAGGCCCCAGACACCATCACCACTGTATCGGCAAGCACCCGCACCGTATGATCAATATGAGCTGATACAACAGGACAACCGGACATGGGCCGATTTGATTGCAGACGTCATGCGCGATCAATTCGGCCTCAAGCCAAAGGACTCGGGAAACATGTATCAGTACCCTTATCCGAAGCATTTTGAGCGGATTCTGTTGCCCAACGATACAAAGTTCCAGACTTTTCGAAATTCTCAGGGCAGGACAACGTGTCAGCCTACGAGCATATCAGCCGATTCTTGGCGCATTGCGGCGAAGCATCGGCTATGGATGCCTTGAGAGTTCGATTGTTCCCCTTGTCTCTTTCGGGATCGGCTTTCACTTGGTTCTCTTCATTGCCTTACAACTTCATTCAGAGCTGGGCCGATCTCGAAAAACAATTCCATAGCTACTTCTACACCGGCAACCATGAGATGAAGTTGTCGGACCTCACTAGTATTAGGCAGAAGCACAACGAGTTGGTTCAAGATTACATTCAACCGCTTCAGAGAGAGATGCTATAGCCTGGTGCTGTCAGACGCTCAGCTAGCCGATTTGGCCGATCCGCGAGCGCTTCTCCGCGCAAGACTTCGATAGCTTGGCGCATCTTGCGCAGAAGGTGACGACCCATGAGCAGAGGTTTCAAGACACCAGGAAGGCCGTCAAGAACATAACTCAAGTCATCGTTGAATCAGACTCCGATCCCAACGACGATGACACGGAGGTGGCGGCAGCCGAATGGGCCAAGAATAAAAAGGACATTGTCTGTCAATGGCTGCTGAAGACATCCAAAGAGGAGAAATATGATTTCGATATCACCAAGGCCGATAGGATCTTCGATTTATTACTCAAGGAGAAGCAGATCCAGCTTTCCGAGAACCATGTGATCCCATCGGTTGATGAATTAAAGAAGAAAAAGTACTGCAAGTGGCACAACTCCACATCCCATGTCACTAACGATTGTAAAGTCTTCAGGCAGTAGATCCAGTCGGCAATAGAGGCCGGGAAACTCAAGTTTGCCGATTCTACTTGGCCGATGAAGGTAGACGACAACCACTTCCCGGTCAATATGGTTCAAGCCGGCCCCAGGCAAGCTGATCGGCAGCACAGAATGATGTACAGCTTAGCCGAGACATTAAAAAGGGTCAAGGCAGAGGACAAGCCGACTGGAAGTCAAGCTGCGCCAATCAACATGGTGCGCCCCGTTGCCCGATCGGCTGATCGACGGCCGATCAACACGAACAGCCGATGTCGCTCCCAACAGCAATCTTGGCGGGAAGAGGCTCGGTTTGATAGGTTTCATCGGCAAGAGCCAGAGACGCAAGGCCGCCGGTACGACGGGAATCACAGCGGTGCCGACCCTCATTGGCATTGTGAATTTTTCAGGCACTGCTGGAAAACTAGGATGAGGCTGCCAACGCTAGATAATTGCTCGGCCTGCAGCGATTACCGCGAGGACGAACATGCAAGCCAACCAATCACCAACCCAACTCAGTTCGTCCCAAGGGCCATAAAGCTCAACCGGCACCGGCAGTCCGTTCATGATCGGCTAGGGCCGATCCATCAAGACTTCTTCGATGAAGAGGATGAGAACGATGACTACTACGATGAAGGAGAAGCCGATGATGAAGAATCAGCCAACCCCCAATGGTGCCCCTCTGACCTCTTCACCAAAACGTAGAAACGAAGAATTCAAAGGCTAAAGCGTGAAGGAAGGGAAGAAGAAGTTCGGCAGATGATCAAAGAACAACACCGTCGGCTGGGTAAAATCAAAAGGCGATGGATCCCCAAAAATAAAACCGCCACGACCGACGAGGAACAGACCAAAGAGAGTTCAGCCGATCGAGCCAGAAGGGCGGCCAAAGGGAAAGGCGAAGTCTCTGCATCGGTCAATATGGTATTCATATTGCCAGCCGAATTCGGTGCTCCTGAGGCCGATGCAGACAATATCGAGGAGGCCTTGGTCAAACTAGCAATGTCCCCGGATCAAGCAATTTTCGACAAGCCAGAGGGGACCGAAAATCAGCATCTCAAGCCGCTGTATGTAAAAGGTTTCATCAACGGCAAGTCGATGTCAAAGATGCTAGTGGATGGGGGAGCTGCAGTAAACCTTATTCCCTATGCAACATTCAGGAAATTGGGAAAGGGAGCCGAAGACCTGATCAAGACTAACATGGTACTAAAGGACTTCAGCGGCAACCCATCAGAGACCAAGGGCGTGTTGAATATCGAGCTGACAGTCGGCAATAAGACCGTGCCCACAACCTTTTTTGTCATCGACGGGAAGGGGTCTTACAGCCTGCTGCTCGGGAGAGACTGGATACATGCCAATTGTTGTGTCCCTTCCACCATGCACCAGTGTCTGCACCAGCCGACAGGTCAGTAAGCGTCGCCAATGCCGATTTGCCACTCTGGGAAATCGATGACATTGATTGTTTGTCCGGGAAAATCTGGCAAGCCGATTTCCTAAAAGTGTCTGATTCTGCCATACAGCCGATTGGAGATGACGAGTTGCAGCTGCTGCTTTGAGCAAGAGGTCGTGGAGGGCTCGAACGTCTACGGCATGGACACCGCAGATGAAGACGATGGCAAGCTTGGACAAGGTTTTACGTCGGCCGACGAATTAGAAGAAATAGACATAGGCTCTGGAGACAGGCCTAGGCCGACGTATATCAGCAAAAAGTTGTCCTCTCATTGTAGATCCAAGCTTATTAATTTGTTAAAAGAATATCAAGATTGTTTTGCTTGGGAGTACTTCAAGATGCCTAGTCTTAGCCAATCTATCGTTGTTCATCAACTGCCAATCAAGGCAGGCTATCGGCGGTTCAAACAACCTCCCAGGAGGTTCAAAGCCGATATGTATGATGCGATCAAAGCCGAAATAACTCAGCTATATGATGCTGGATTCATTCGGCTTGCCGATACGCCGAGTGAGTCTCAAACATCGTCCTAGTATTGAAAAAGAATGGCAAACTTAGAGGGCGCATCGATTTCAGAGACTTAAATAAGGCTACCTCCAAAGATGAATACCCAATGCCTATAGCTGATTTGCTCGTAGACGCTGCATCAGGCCACAAAATCATCAGTTTTATGGATGGCAATGCAGGTTACAATCAAATCTTCATGGCCGAAGACGACATTCACAAAACTGCTTTTCGATGTCCTGGGGCAATCGGCTTATATAAATGGGTCATTATGACGTTTGGGCTGAAAAATGCTGGGGCAACATATCAACGGGCCATGAATTATATCTTCCACGACATGATCAGTTCCCTGGTAGAGATCTATATTGACGATGTGGTTGTCAAGTCCAGGGAGATGGAGAACCACATAGCTGATCTGAAGCAGGTCTTGGAGCGGACACGAAAATATGGCCTAAAAATGAATTCGTTGAAGTGCGTGTTCGGCGTATCGGCCAGGCAATTTTTGGGGTTTCTTGTTCATGAAAGAGAAATTGAGGTCACACCAAGGAGCATCAACGCTATCAAGACAATACAGCCTCCAAAGGACAAGAAGCAGCTTCAATCATTGATCGGCAAAATCAACTTGATCAGGCGGTTCATAGCCAATCTTTCAGAGAAGATGGAGCCGTTCACACCACTGCTTTGGCTTTAAGCCAATCAAGCATTCACATGGGGGGGGGGCAGAGCAGCAGAAGGCCTGGGACAATATCAAGAATTATTTAAGCTCGCCTCCAGTTTTAATGTCTCCACGAAAAGGAATACCGTTCAAGTTGTACCTGTCAGCCGACAACAAGTCAATCGGCTCAGTCCTAATCCAAGAGATTAAGGGCAAAGAAAAAGCTATCTTCTATCTCAGCTGATGGCTGTTGGACGCAAAAACGAGATATTTACCAGTGGAGAAGCTATGTCTGTGCCTATATTTTTCATGTACAAAGTTAAGGCATTATCTGCTATCCAATGAGTGCACAATAATATGTAAAGCCGATGTCGTCAAATACATGCTATCGGCTCCGGTTTTAAAAGGGCGGGTTGGAAAGTGGATTTTTGCCTTGATAGAATTTGATCTGAGGTATCAAGCACCCAGGGGAGTTAAAGGACAAGCTATAGCCGATTTTATCATGGAGCACAGAGATGACACAATCGGCTCAATCGAAATTATGCCTTGGACATTGACATTTGATGGCTCGGTGTGCGCCAACGGCTGCGGTATCGGATTGGTCATTATTTCGCCTAGGGGCAAGCTTTGAATTTTCTTTTTCTATCGACCCCCATGCTACAAACAATCAAGCTGAATATGAAGCAGTGCTCAAGGGATTGTGTCTTCTCAAACAAGTCGAGGCCGATGCCATAGAGATAATGGGGGATTCACTATTGGTCATCAGTCAGTTGTCAAGGGAGTATGAATGCAGGAATGACGCGCTGATGGTCTACTATCAACAATGCCGAGAATTGATGGATAGCTTTCGGCTAGTACACTAAAACACATCCCTAGAGAGCATAATACAGAAGCCAATGATTTAGCTCAAGGGGCATCAGGCTACAGGCCGATGATAAAAGAGCTTGAGATAGAAGTCGCTGCCATGACAACCGATGATTGGAGGTTTGAGGTCTACAGTTATTTACAGAACCCCTCTCAATCGGCTTCAAGGAAATTGCTATACAAGGCTTTAAGATATGTATTGCTCGACGAAGATCTCTACTATCGGACGATTGATGGTGTGTTGCTCAAGTGTCTTAGTGCCGATCAAGCCAAGGTGGCTATCGGAGAAGTACATGAAGGGATATACGGCACGCATCAATCGGCTCACAAGATAAAGTGGTTGCTTCGGAGAGAAGGGTATTTTTGGCCGACGATGCTGGAGGACTGTTTCAAATATTACAAAGGTTGCCAGGATTGTCAGAAATTCGGAGCCATACAAAGAGCACCTGCATCGGCTATGAACCCAATCATAAAGCCTTGGTCGTTCCGTGGATGGGCATCGACATTATCGGCTAGATTAATCCACCCTCAAGCAAAGGACATAAATTCATTCTGTTGGCAACAGATTATTTTACAAAATGGGTGGAGGCAATTCCTTTTAAAAAGGTTGATTCTAAGGACACAATCGAGTTTGTTAAAGAGCATATCATCTACCGATTTGGCGTCCCACAAACAATAACAACAGACCAGAGATCTATCTTCATATCGGACAAGTTTGTTCAGTTTGCTGACGGCATAGGGATCAAATTACTTAATTCTTCACCGTACTATGCACAGGCCAACGGGCAAGCAGAGGCTTCGAATAAAAGTTTGATTAAACTAATAAAGAGGAAGATTTCTGAGTACCTCAAGCAATGGCACAGCTGATTAGCCGAATCGCTGTGGGCCTATCAGATGGCATGCCATGGATCTATCCAAGTCCCTCCATACAAATTGGTCTATGGGCACGAAGCAGTCCTGCCATGGGAAAACATCATCGGCTCAAGACGGATTCAATTACAAGACCAGCTCACAGCCGATGACTATTACAACTTGATGATAGATGAATCAGAAGACCTAGTTTTGTCAAGGATGAGGGCCTTGGAAAAGTAACAAGGGATAAGGAACGAGTAGCCCGTCATTATAGCAAGAAAGTTGTGCCTAAGTCTTTTGAAGAGGGCGAAGTCGTTTGGAAATTGATATTGCCGATTGGATCAAGAGATAATAAATTCGGCAAATGGTCACCTAATTGGGAAGGGCCTTTCAAGATTCACAAATGCGTCTCTAAAGGGGCCTACATGTTAGAAGGGTTGGATGGAGAAGTATTTGGAAAGGCTCTAAACGGAAAATACTTGAAAAAATACTACCCAAGCGTTTGGATCAACTCATGATTCGGCTCTGTTCAATCAGCCGATTCGTGTTAGCCGATGTTCTGTATTGAGCGAGCATCGCCTTTAGGCCATTTTTACGCAAAGTTTTTCCTAGTTTTCTGCAATCGGCTAGCGTTGACCGGCCGTGACAGTAACAATGCGTGATTTTGTTAAGTTCACAATTTTTTCAACATCAAAGACTTCAACAAAATTAGGGGGCCATATACATACACAAAGCCTAAGCCGATTACAGAAAGGTGGCATGGAAAGGACGTCAATTTTTTTCAAAATCATAACATCGGATAAGATTTTCAAGTTTCAGAATCGGCAATCATGATGTTGGATGCGAGTATAAGCCGATCACGGGATGGTTACTTACAAAGGGCCAAAGCTGATTACAAAAGTTTGAATCTCTAAGCTATTACAATCGGCTCATTGCTTTAAAAAGTCGCTATGGCTGATAACGCCTTGCGCCTGATTTGATCTACTTCCTCAATGGCCTTAGCATCGTCGGCATCGGACCCAGCCACCGGCCTCACCGCCTTGGTTAGATCCTTCAGGTTAGACACGGCCGCCTTGATGCTTGATCGCTTGTCTTCGATCTCTTTAGGCAGGGCGGCCATGTATTCTTCTTGCACTTGGATCTCCGTAGTGATTTGGACGAAGTCGGCTATTATTTGATCCCTTCGCGTCCAAAGCTGTTCAAGTCTAGCGGCCGGCTCCATTTTCAAGATGTCAAAGTCGGCTTTCATGGCCTCGATATCTTCTTGACTTGATTTGATTGCCGCCATCAGTGACTGGTTCTCTCGATGATCGGCAAGGCATTGCTGGGCTCGCCCATACTTTACTTTGTGTGCCTCTAGAAAGGTGGTCGGGATGATTGCATCAACCACGACGTCCGGTAGTTGGCTTTGGATTTCCTTGAACCGAGTGCGGATTGGGCCGCAGTCGGCTACCAGCGCGTCTAGAGGGATTTCTAGCCGATTGCCGATATCGGCTAGAGCCGCTTTAAGGTCTGCGTTGAGCGGCACCAGTGCCCTCTCGCCTCCTTCGTCAGGATCTTCAAACTCCGACAAGTCAAAGCCCAAGAGATCGGCTATATTCTGCAAAAAGAAAGCGACAGTTTAGAGAAGTAACAAACTTATCAAGTCGGCTGATGAGGTTGAGCGAGGCTTACTATGGGCATCGGAGCTGGAGTGGGTTCCGTGTCGGCTTGGTCACCACCTGCAGCCGAAGTAACTTCTTCGTCAACCTGGCCTCTGCCTCCAGCCGACTGGGTACGCTCACTTGATTCCTGGAGGACAGGCGTTGGCGCACGTGGTGGCTGTAGAGGAATTAGTTGGGAATCGGCTAAAACAATACATTAAGCGTGAAAATGGGACTTACTGATCGCAGGGGAGCCGATTTCTTCATGGTCACGCATTTAGTTCTCTGCCGATTCAAAGATGCAGAAAGGCGGGAGTAAATACAGATGAGTGGTTTAAAGAGGGGAAAGAAGTGCGAAGTCACTTACCGTTATCGGCCGAGCAGGACGCCTCGGAGGGCTTGGAGTTTTCAGGACGCTGCTCTCATTAGCTGATGGAGTTGCGATTTATTTTTTCGAGCTGGAATCGACTGCGGCTTCATCAATGGCATCTGCAACTTCTTCTTCCTCCACTTCCTAAGCCAAGAAGGCATCCACGACCGGATCGACTGGGGACAAGTCGTCATCGGCTATGGCTCGCTTCACCTTCTTGGCCGCCCTTTTTCTTGCTTCGGCAGCCGAAGTAGCCGCAGCTGATGGCTTGGCCCTCTTTGTCCGACGGAGCGGCTAGAGGGTCTGACCGTGAAGTAGCATACCCACCTTCGGCGCGTTGAAGCCGATTGGGGATGGCGCCAGCCCACACCCGTTCGGCAGGATGTCGGGCACGTATTTGATCACCATCCCTGTTCGACTAACTGGGGGAGGGGAATCATCGATTGTCTATAGCAGAAGAAAATTATGGTTAGCCGATGATATGAGTAATGACCGGTGAATAAACAAGAGTTGGGAGATGTGCTTACCGATGGAACTTTGTCGGGGTCGATGATGGTCAGAAACATCGTGGCCGATTGGTGGAACAAATGTTGTTTCCACTCGCCCCACCATTGGTTGAAGATCGGCGATCTGGTTATCGCCAGGTTGATTCTGTTCATGCTGCCGAGAGTGGGAGTTGGGAGTTGAAGTAGCCGAAGCATCATTATATTGCCTTCGATTCTACCCCTCGGCTGGATATTATCGGCAAACCATAAGCCGATGGGCAGCTGGCCCATTCCAAATTGTCTCGCCGCCACCATGGGGTGATAAAACTCGTAAGTTTTGGTGACATTGCGGCCTTGATGGATGCCGACGGGGAGGATGCAAGGGGTGATAGAAGTGACAAAGATTTCCCTCGGCGCCGTGTATTCTTCTGAATCAAGCTCATCTAGCCGAAGATTATCTGGCTATTAAAGTTCGATGAAGTCTTCATATGCAAACCAGATTTTGGAGGCGTTTGGAAAGCCGCTGTACAGCCGATCAAACCATTATGTGAAGTCTTCGGCTATCAGTTTTGAGTCCGGGTAGGTTGAAGCAGCCTCACCATAGGATGTCGGCCGCCGAGTGGTTTTTTCTTCATCATCCACAATCCTCGACTCTATCAATGGGAACTCAGTTTGAAGGGGAGCAGGCAGTTCGGCTATCTTGTACAAATGTAAGTTGAGCCAGAGCTGTAACAGCCACCATGGACCCCCAGTGCCGACAGATTGCTTGGTGGCCAGCCGAGCTGAAGCCGAGCCCAAGACTTGGTATAGATAACCTAATAGGTACTTGCCTAAGGGGATGTTCTTTTTCTCTACAAGGGCTTCGGCTATGTGTTGCCAGTTGCTAGTTGGGCCGCAGCTATATCCACAGAATACAAATTTTTCTAACCACATAAGGAGAAAGGCGGTGTGTTCCCTGTCTGAGATCGGCCCATCCTTCATGTTCATAGAAATAAAGCCGCTCCAGCCGCCGATGCTTTTGGTTTTGAAGTTATGTTGACACTTGCGCTGAAGATCACTTGGGCTAACTATGGAAGTGATGTCCAAGCCGGTTATCATCACCACGTCCATCAGGGTGGTGATCATCGGCCCTTGTCTAAATAGGAAAGCATTGAGTGTGTCGGACCAAAAATAGTAAGCAGTCGATAGAAGGGATTCATTCTTGGGCATGTCGGCTATTGTTAGTTCTAAGCACTGAGCTATTCCAAGCTTGGTCCAGTGCGTCCTTTTTCTAGCCGACATCCTCAAAAACTAAGTTGTCCAAGATTTGTCAGTTGATGGCCATGATTTGAAGGCGCTAGTCCAATATGACAGGTTGGGGGTTGAAAACCTAAAAGAGATCCGATCGGTGTCTGCGTTTATTATTTCACTCAGGTCCAAATTGTCGATCGGCCCTAGGAAGTATTGGTTCTGATGAGCTAGGTTGGGCATTGCGATTTGGTGGGTTAAGTGCTATATAATGAGGAAATAAACACGAAGTCATGAAGAGGCAGGAACTAAATCGCAGAAAGAAAAGGGGATGAAGCCGATGAACTCACCTCGGGGTACGACGGTTGCTGTGACGTGGTGGATGGAGCGCTCGAAGAAGCCATTGTTGGGAGTTGTCGCCTCTTAGGGTTCGCCGGAGAGGATGAGGGCTTCGAGGTCGCGGGGAGGTTGCCGGAGAGCTCGAGGGTTGCTGAGGTGGCTGTTGGTTTGTGGTAATGTGACACGTGCGGTGGCCGCGAGGGCGGTATTTAAAGAATATTTTTTGGTAGCCGAAACGGTTTAGGTTGAAAAGAGCGGGAATTTTGAAAAGCAGCAAATCCGCGATATTATTTTATCACGGACTTGGGGGCATGTGTTAACGACCAAATTTGGTAACCAAATCCCTACGTTCATGGTCGAATTTGAAGCGGATCGGATGGGGAAAGTGATCTGTGGAGAAACAGAGGCCGCATCGGCTATGATCAAATCGGCTGGGAAACCAGTCGGCTGAGGTCGAATCGGATGAGGACAGTCTATAGCCGATAGTCGATTCCGATTCAGAGAAGGAGTTGGAACCGTTTCCGATAAAGAAGCTTGAAGATAAAAGGAAGGTTCGGTTCCCAAATGTTCGTTAAGATATTGTCATCTATAGATAGAGTCCTGTAACGGCAATTGTATCTGTAAAATAGGGATTTCTATAGTTTTTTCTATTGTAATGCGGCATGGGACCATATCCCGGGATGTTGTCGTATTTTAAATAGTAGATTAGATAGAAACTAGGGTTCGTACGATTAATGTTACTCTTGGGTATAAATAGGACCCGAGATCCCTGTAAATCATTATTAACACACACAATCAATACAACTTTCGGCGCATCGCCTCCTATTTTCTTCAGACGAACACTTGATCCGGCTTCGGGCTGCATCGTTTCAATCCCCGATTAAGGTAAATGTTTGTCATTAGTGGTGTATCTCGTCGAATTTAGTGATTCCATCGCTATGATACTCTAAATTCAATGATTTATGTTGCGCTAGTTATCATATATCACATATAATCTAGAATGACGTTTAGATCTGATCTTGACATCAGCCTGTTTCTATCAGGAATCAGTAGCCGATGGAGCTAGATCTAAGGGTTGGCCTAGATTATATGCGATATCCACCGTCTCGAGGGGTTTTACATCAGCTATAGTAGATCTGATTGTTCTTTTTATACTTAATGCTACATCAATCTGACCTATTAAGTCGTTTTTAGAGCTTTTATGATCTATTCGGCTAAATGTATATGTTTAGAGACAGTGTCGGGGTTTCAGCCGGCCTTATCTGTTTTAATATTCTTTTGGTATATTTATTATCAGGTTTATTAAAGCCGCCTCTAAAATTAAGATCTTGCTCTAGTTAAATGCCCTAAGCCAGAATCAGCTTGTCAGCCACAACCGACAGTCGACTGATCTAGGTTTAGCGCATTTAGCATAGATCAATATCTTTTCATAAGATGAGTCGGAGTACTAGCCAATTCACAGTTAGACTTACGGTATCGGCTAGGTTGTTAAGGCATATATTTATTATCCCATTGTATATTTGGATTAAGTGGTTAATACTGTCTCGGCGTAGCCGATCTATTCTAGTCACTTAGTTTAAATGCATTTCGGGATAGCATATATATGTAAACTGACTCTCACAGCCGATCCAGAAGGATCTAACTTAACCCTTAACACATATGTCTATTTTTTCTTGTTGGTTAACAGATCAAACCAACGGCACGCCCGTACCGCACAAAATGAGAAGGACCAAGACGGAGCTAAGCGATCTCCTGGCCGCGCGTAAGAGAAATTTCTCATCAACATAGATCTATCAAAACCGCCTTTTATATTAAGATCTTAATCTATCTAAATGCCCTAAGCCCAATATCAATCTGTCATGCTATGCTGACAGCCGATTGATCTAGGTTTAGCATATTTAGATTAGATTAATAGCTTTTTATAAAATGTATCGGAGTATTAGCTGATTCACATTAGATCTGCAGTATCAGCTAAGTTATCAATTTAGATAATTATTATCCTAATGCGCTTTTAGCCTAAGTGATTTATACTGTCTCGGCATAGCCGATCTATCCCAACTTGGTTTAAATGTGCTTTGGGATAGCAATTATGTGTAAATTGATGTCTTCAGCCGATCCGATAGGATCTAATTTTAACTTAATGCCTATTTCTTGTTTCTTGTTGGTTATAGGATCAATCCAACTGGCACGCCCTCAATTCACCAGAGGCGACCAATTTGGACCTGCACTAGAGTAAAGAAAATCTCTCAGGCCAGTGCGTGGGAATCGAATTTCTCATCAACACGCTTTTGGCATGCCTGGTGGGACCAAGTGCAGACTTCCGAGTTCAACACAATGTCCAGTGACAAGAACCCAGAAATCAACGAGGAAAACGTCATCACGGTGAGGATTGAACAACTGTCGGCTGAGCAACTAGCCGACTACAAACAGATGGTCGAGCAACTACAGCTAATTACTTGCGTTTACCTGCACTGATCCGGGTTGTCCTCCAGTTCAAATTCAAGCTCGAGTACCTCAACACGTTCTCCGAGGAGGATAGGAAAGGGAAGAAAAAGATGGAGGACATTAAACAACAAGACGGTTCGGAACTACACACCCTGCAAGATCGAATCGATTCGGCTGTACATCACGCCCTTATCAACCAAAGTGGCATACTGGTCAACACTCTCAATAGTATGATAGCCACCGTGGTTGATTTAAAGATAGCCGATCAGCTGCAAAGAGGGCCAACCTACTTCACTGACAGCCAATTCCCGGGCTACAGGGTGTTGGCGACCCAAAATCGGCCGACACCGCCGCCAGCGCAGCCAAATCCACCAGGAGGGGGCCCGATCCAGCCTAACGTGCACGGATCGGCTTCAAGGCCACAACCCTTCATCCTGAACCGACAACAGCCTCCTTCCCAAGAGCAATTGGTGAGCATGTTTGACCTCAATCGGTGACCCGAGCCGGTTGGCAGCCTCGTTCCAGGGCCACACCACAACTCCGGCGGCCATTGGCTCCTTCCTGAGCAGTCATCACCACTGGCGAATCGGCTGCCTCCCGCTGTTAACCAAGTCCAATACCAATATCCGGGGGGCCAACACGACCACCAGTATCGGCCGCAGACACCGCCACCTCAGTATTAGCAAGGACCCATACTGTATGAACAATACGAGCCGATACCCCAAGCTCAAGACAACAGGACTTGGGCCGATCTGATTGCCAATGTAATGCACGATCAATTCGGCCTCAAACCAAAGAACTCCGGCCATATGTACCGGTACCCGTATCCAGAGCACTTCGAGAGGGTGCCATTGCCAAACTGGTACAAAGTGCCAGACTTCTCCAAGTTCTCTGGACAAGACAATGTGTCTACCTACGAACATGTCAGCCGATTCCTGGCTCAATGCGGGGAAGCATTGGGTACAGACGCACTCAGGGTTCGCTTGTTCCCGTTGTCGTTATCAGGATCGGCCTTCACCTGGTTCTCGTCGCTACCATAGAACTTGATACAGAGCTGGGCCAATCTTCAGAAACAATTCCACAGCTATTTCTACTCTGGCAACCATGAGATGAAACTGTCGGACTTAACCAGCATCAGACAGAAGCATGAAGAATCGGTCCAAGATTATATTCAACGTTTTAGAGAAATGAGGAACCGATGCTACAGTCTGATACTATAAGTGGCACAACACCACCTCCCACAGCACGAACGATTGCAAGGTATTCAGGCAGCAAATCCAATTTGCTATTGAAGCCGGGAAGATAAAGTTCGAAGAATCGGCTAAGCCAATGAAGGTTGATGGCAACCCCTTCCCGGTCAACATGGTCCAAACCGACCACGGGCGAGCTGATCGGTAGCACCGAATGACGTACAGCTTAGTCGAAACAGTTAGCACCGACTCAGGGTCACCCCACAGAGAGCCGACTGGAGATATGACTGCGTCAATCAATATGGTGCACACCAGTGCACGATCGGCCGATCGTCGGCCCAGGCAGGACAGCCTGCTGTGATTCCAACGAAGGATCCAGGAGGAAGAAGAGAGCCAACGCGGCAGGCCGTATCAAAGGGCGCCTGATCGACTGGGTGTGGCATACTACCGCCGCCACGACGGTTGTGATCCGCATTGGCATTATGAGTTCTTCAGGTTCTGCTGGGAGCAAGGAATGAGGTTGCCAGCCCTCAAAAATTGCCCAGCGTGCAGTGATTACAGAGAGGACGAATACAAGGAACCACAACTGGAGAGTTCTAATCGATTCGTCCCCCGAGCCGTTCGGCTTAACCAACGTAAACCTTCTGTTCATGATCGGCTCGGTCCCATCCACCAAGACTTCTTCCAGGAAGAAGATCAAGAAGAGGCCGACGACAAGCAATTAGCCAACCCCTAATGGTGCCCTTCGAACCTCTTTACCAAAACACAAAAGAGAAACATCCAACGGCTCAAGAGCGAGGGGCATGAGGAAGAAGTACGACGGATGATCCGACAGCAACAACG
Organism: Oryza australiensis; assembly: GCA_019925245.2. Taxonomy (NCBI): domain Eukaryota; kingdom Viridiplantae; phylum Streptophyta; class Magnoliopsida; order Poales; family Poaceae; genus Oryza; species Oryza australiensis. The sequence goes on along the minus strand of JAIFGZ020000116.1, from coordinate 7,125,107 downwards.
TCGATAGGGCACAAAGCGATGGCGCGCCTAGAAACAAGCGGCCCCAGCCGACGAAAGCCCAGCCGACAAAGCCAGAAGGGCGGCAAAAGGCAAAGCAAGAGTCTCGGCATCGGTCCAACATGGTTTTCATTCTACCGTCGAGTTTGAGGCCGCCGAGGCCGACATAGACACAGTGAAAGAGACCATGGCTAGACTAGTTTTGTCCCTAGAACAAGCTATTTTTGAAAAACCTAAGGGGATTGAGAATCGGCACCTAAAGCCACTATATGTGAAGGGATTCGTCAATGGCAAGCCGATGTCTAAAATGCTAGTCGACGGAGGGGTTGCTGTCAACCTAATGCCCTATGCAACTTTTAGGAAGCTGGGAAAAGGAGCCGAAGACCTGATCAAGACAAACATGATTCTCAAAGACTTCGGCGGCAACCCTTCAGAGGCCAAGGGAGTTTTAAACGTTGAGCTGACAGTCAGCAACAAGACCATGCCCACTACGTTTTTCGTCATCGATAGGAAAAGGTCATATAGCCTGCTACTAGGAAGGGATTGGATTCATGCCAACTGTTGTATCCCTTCTATAATGCACCAAAGTCTGATCCAGAGACAAGGCAACAAGATAGAGATCGTGCCAGCCGACAGGTCAGTCAACGTTGCTAATGCCGATTTGCCACTCTGAGAAATCGATGGTATTGATTGCCTATCCGGCAAAATCTGGCAAGCCGATTTTCTAAAGGTGTCCGATTTCGATATACAGCCCATTAGAGACGACGAGCCTCAATTACTACTTTGAAGGCATCGTGGAGGGTCCGAGCGTCTACAGTGAGGACACCGTGGACGACAACGACGGCAAACTTGGGCAAGGTTTTATGTCAGCCGACGAGCTAGAAGAAGTTGACATAGGAACAGGAGATCGGCCCAGGCCGACATACATTAGCAAAAACTTGTCTTCTCATTGTAAGGCCAAGCTAATCAATTTATTTAAAAGAATACAAAGACTGCTTTGCTTGGGATTATTGTGAGATGCCTGGTCTTAGCCCATCCATTGTTGTGCATCGGCTGCCTATAAAGCCTGGATATCGGCAGTACAAACAGCCTCCCAGGAGGTTTAAAGCCAATATGTATGATGCGATTAAGACCGAAATCACTCGGCTGTATGATGCTGGATTTATTCGACCGTGCCGATATGCAGAATGGGTTTCGAATATAGTTCCAGTAATAAAGAAAAACGACAAACTTAGGCTGTGTATCGACTTTAGAGATCTAAACAAGGCCACCCCTATGGATGAATACCCGATGTCTATGCCGATTTGCTGGTGGATGCCGCCTCAGGCCATAAAATCATAAGCTTCATGGAATGTAGGTTACAACCAGATATTCATGGCTGAAGAAGACATTCACAAGACAGCTTTCAGATGCCCAGGGGCAATCGGCCTATATGAATGGGTCATCATGACGTTCGGCTTGAAAAACGCTGGAGCTACATATCAAAGGGCCATGAACTATATTTTCCATGATATGATCGGCTCCCTGGTCAAAATTTACATTGATGATGTCGTCATTAAATCCAGGGAAGTAGAAGACCACTTAGCCGATCTAAGGCAGGTTCTGGAGAGAACAAGAAAGTACGGCCTGAAAATGAACCCTTTGAAGTGTGCGTTCGACGTATCGGCCGGGCAATTTTTAGGATTTCTTGTTCACGAAAGAGGAATTGAAGTTACACCAAGGAGCGTTAACGTGATCAAGACCATTTAGCCTCCAAAGAACAAGAAGGACCTATAGTCTCTGATCGGCAAAATCAATTTCATCAGACGGTTCATAGCTAATCTGTCAGAAAAGATGGAGCCGTTCACACCACTGCTTCGGCTGAAGACCGATCAAGCATTCACCTGGGTGGCAGAGCAGCAGAAAGTGCTGGACAATATCAAGGACTATCTAAGCTCACCCCCAGTCTTAATTTCTCCACAAAAAGGGATACCATTCAGGTTATATCTATCAGCCGATGAAAAATCCATCGGCTCAGTGTTGATTTAGGAGGTCGAAGGGAAAGAGAAGGCCATCTTTTATCTCAGCCGACGGCTTCTCGATGACAAAACAAGGTATTCACCAGTGAAAAAATTATGTCTCTGCCTGTATTTTTCATGCACAAAGTTAAGGCATTATTTATTATCCAACGAGTGCACTGTGGTATGCAAAGCCGACGTAGTAAAGTATATGCTATCGGCTCCAGTGCTAAAAGGACGGGTTGGGAAGTGGATATTTTCCTTAACAGAATTTGATCTACGCTATCAGGCACCCAAGGCAGTGAAAGGACAAGCTATAGCCGATTTCATAGTAGAACACAGGGATGATTCAATCAGCTCAGTAGAAATTATGCCTTGGACTCTAACTTTCGATGGCTCGGTTTGCACCAATGGTTGCGAAATCGGCTTGGTAATAACTTCTCCCAGGGGGCAAGCTTTGAGTTTGTTTTTTCAATCACGCCCCATTCCACAAACAACCAAGCCGAGTATGACGTCATGCTCAAAGGACTACAACTACTCAAGGAGGTTGAAGCCGACGCCATCGAAATAATAGAGATTCACTGTTGGTCATCAGCCAGTTGTCAGGAGAATTTGAATGCAAGAACGACGCACTGATGGTCTACTATCAAAATGCCGAGAATTGATGGACAACTTTCGGCTAGTGACTTCGAAGCATATCCCTCGGGAACAAAACACAGAAGCCAACGATCTGGCCCAGGGAGTATCGGGCTACAGGTCGATGACGAAGGATGTTGAAGTGGAGATCGCCACCATGACAGCCGACGATTGGAGGTTTGAAGTCTACAACTACCTGCAAAATCCTTCCCAGTCGGCTTCAAGGAAATTGCGCTACAAGGCTTTAAGATACGTTTTGCTCGACGAAGAGCTGTACTATCGGACGATCAATGGCGTGCTACTCAAATGTCTCAATGCCGATCAAGCCAAGGTGGCTATCGGAGAAGTGCACAAAGGGATTTGCAGTACGCATCAATCGGCTCATAAGATGAAATGGCTACTTCGAAGAGCAGGATATTTTTGGCCGACCATGCTGGAAGATTGTTTCAAGTATTACAAAGGATGCCAAGATCGTCAAAAGTTTGGAGCTATCCAAAGAGCACCAGCATCGGCTATGAACCCAATTATCAAGCCTTGGCCGTTCAGAGGCTAGGGAATCGACATAATCAGCCAGATCAATCCACCCTTGAGCAAAGGACACAAGTTTATATTGGTGGCAACCGATTATTTTACCAAATGGGTGAAAGCAATTCCTTTGAAGGAAGTTGACTCTGGGGATGCCATCGAGTTTGTTAAGGAACACATTATATATCGATTCGGTCTCCCTCAAACTATAACAACAGATCTGGGATATATCTTTGTCTCAGATGAGTTTGTTCAGTTTGCCGACGGCATGGGGATCAAGTTACCTAATTCTTCGCCGTATTATGCTCAGGCTAACGGGCAAGCAGAGGCCTCAAATAAAAGTCTAATTAAACTGATAAAAAGAAAGATCACTGAGCATCCGACGCAATGGCACAACCGATTGGCTGAATCACTTTGCCTATCGGATGGCTTGCCACGGATCAATCCAGGTGCCTCCATATAAACTGGTCTACGGACATGAAGCAGTTCTACCATGAAAAAATATCATCGGCTCAAGGAGGGTTCAGTTACAAGATCAGCTCACAGCCGATGATTATTATAACTTAATGGTGGATGAATCAAAAGACCTAGTTTTATCAAGGATGCGTGCCTTGGAAAAAGTGACCAAGGACAAGGAGTGAGTAGCCTGTCATTATAATAAAAAAGTTGTGCCTAAGTCTTTTGAAGAGGGCGAGCTCGTTTGGAAGTTAATATGCCGATCGGATCAAGGGACAACAAATTCAGCAAGTGGTCACCTAACTGGGAAGGGCCTTTCAAGATCCATAGATGCGTCTCTAAAGGAGCCTACATGCTGGAAGGGTTGGACGGAGAGGTGTTTGGTCGGGCCCTAAATGGCAAATATCTGAAAAAATATTACCCCAGTGTTTGGATCAACTCATGATTCGGCTAATGTCTTGCCGATTTATACTAGCCAATGCGTTGAATATGCATCGCCTTTAGGTCGTTTTTGCGCTAAGTTTTTCTCCTTATTTTTCTACATCAGCCCAGCTTAGCCGACAGCGGCACGATGTTCAGTTTGATAATTTTATTAATGCTGAACACATCAGCAACAAAATTAAGGGGGTATACATGTATACTATCAAAAATCGGACTTAGCAAATTTTCGAAGTTCAAAGTTTTCGAAGCATTCAAGACGTGGTCGGCAAGCATGCACATGAGTGGCATTGAACAAACCGAGTACAAAGGAGTTTGAGCCGATTACAAGATGAACTGCGAGTTTGAGTTACAAGAATTTCCTAGCCAACTATTACAAATAGTTCAGCGGGAGAGGAAGTTGGTGATAGCCGATATCGCCTTACGGCGAATTCCGTCTATCTCTTTGATGACCTTGGCATCGGCTGCATCACTCCCTGGAATCTGCTTCATCGCCTTGGCCATATCAGATAAATGTGACACGACCGCCTTGATCTTCGCTCGTTGGTCCTCAATTTCTTTCGGCAGGCCGGCCACACACTGTTTCTTGGCCAGGATGTCGGCTTCAACGTTAGCAAGTTCGGCTATTAGTTCCTCCCGACGCTTGCGAAGCCGATCAAGCTCGGCAATCGGCTTGGTCTTCAAGGCATCGAACTTGGCCTTCTCGGCGGTGATTTCTTGTTGGCTGGCTCTGATGGTGGCCTCCAGCGCTTGGTTCTCTCGGCGATTGGCTATTCTCTGCTTGATTCGTTGGAACTTGTGCCGATGCGCTTCCATGAAGGTAGTCGGTGCGATGATATCGGTCACCTGATCTGGCAGCCGATCCTGGACGTCTTCAAACCGACTACGGATGGAGCCACAGTCGATGACCAAGAAGTCGAGGGAGCACTCTAGCCGTTTGGCTATGTCCGACAGGGTAGCTCGTAGGTCCTCGTCCGACAGCACCATGGCCTTCTTGCCATCTTCATCAAGGTCCAGGAACTCTGAGAGGTCGAAGTCCAAAAGATCGGCTACGGTCTGCAAGACAGGAGGCAGTTAGAAGAATTGATAAATCTAGTAAGCCGATTTATGAAGTTGAACAGAACTTACTTGGACAACTGGGACTGAGGTAGCCACGTCTTCGGCATCACCACCACCTGCAGCCGCTGGCGTGTTCTCGCTCGATACGTGGGGGGTAGGTGTCGGAGCACGAGGAGGCTGAAAAAGATACAAGTCAGAAATCGGTTGTGTTGATAAGAGAAAAATGAAGGATGGCAGAATTTACCGAGGGAGGAGGAGTCGTCTTCTTCTTGGCAGCCAGTTTCTTTGCCTACAGACACAGAAAGCCGATGAAACATAAACTTGGAAAAAGGTAATGAGATCAAGTGATGAAAGGTGTTTACTGGTTGGGAGCGAGGAGCGCGCTTTGGAGGGCTCAGAGTCTTTTCGATGGTTTGTTCAGCCGATGGAGTCCGGGCATATTTGTTTGAAGAGCTCGTTTCGACTGCGGCAGCATCGATAGCTTTGTCCATCTCCTCATCTCTAACTTCTTCTTCGAGGATTGCATCCACCTCTGGATCGACTGGAGGCAAGTCATCGGCTGGAGTTGGTTTCGGCTTCTTCGAAGCCCGTTTCTTTTTCTCTGCAGCCGGGGTAGCAGCAGCCGACGGCTTCGCCCTCTTCTACCGATGCAACGGCTCACGGGTTTGGCCATGAAGGAGTGTGTCTACCTTCGGCGCTTGGAAGCCGATAATCGACGGGGCTAGCCCGCAGTTGCCAGATAGTACGCCAGGAGCATAGAGGATTGCTACTCCCATATTTCTTGCATGCGGAGGGGAGGCATCAGTTGTCTACAAAAGAATGAAGCATGGTTAGTCAAATATACGAGTAATGGCCGAAGGGAACTAAAAAGAGAAGACACTTATCGATGGGATCATCTCCGGATCGACGATGGTCAAGTACATGAGGCCGATTGATGGAACAAGTGTCGCTTCCACTCATTCCACCATCGGCTGAAGACAGTTGTCCTCGTCACCGCCAAGTCGATGTTGTCGATACTGCCCAGAGGGGGACCGGGGATGTTGAGCAGCCGATGCATCATGATGTCTCCTTCGATTTTGCCCCTGGCCTGGATCTTGTCTAAATAACAGAGGTCGATCGGCAGTTGGCCCATGCCAAGTTGTCTCGCAGCCACCATCGGATGATAAAATTCGTAGGACTTCTGGATGTTGCGCCCTTGGTGGATGCCGACGGGGAGGATGCAAGGCGTTATGGCCGATATGTAAATCTCCCTCGGCTTTTCATATTCTTCAGATTTAAGCTTGTCTAGCCAAAGATCATCTGGGAGTTCAGATTTGTCAAAATCTTCATAGGCAAACCATATCCTTGACCTACTTGGGAAGCCGCTGTACAGATTGCGGAACCAACTTTTGAAATGATCGGCTGTCAGCTTGGATCCAGGATAAGTTGCCGCTGCTTCCCCATACGACAGGCATCGGCGGGTGGTCACTTCTTCGTCATCTTCGAACTGTGGCTCGATCAGGGGGGAAATCGACTTCTAATGGAGCTGGCCTTTCTGCGACTTGATAAGTGTGAAGATTCAACCACAGTTGCAGTAACCACCAGGGTCCTCCTGTGTTGACGGCCTGCTTGGAAGCCAGTCTAGCCGATGTGTTGCTTAGCATGCGATACAAATAGCCGAGCAGGTATTTTTCTAAGGGGACTTTCTTTTTGCTCACCAGAGCTTCGGCTACGTGCTGCCAGTTGCTAGTCGGCCCACAGCTTGATCCATGGAATACAATTTTTTCTAGCCACATCAGGAGGAAAGTTGCATGTTCTCTCTCGGGGATCGGGACGTCTTTCATGTTCATCGATATGAAGCCGCTCCAGCCTCCTATGCTCTTGGTCTTAAAATTATGAGTGTATTTGATGTTGAGGCCGGCTGGGTCGACTGTGGAGGTTATATCCAGTCCCGTGATCATTGCCATCCAGTCCCGTGATCATTGCCACATCCAAGAGAGTTGGCATCATCGGCCCTTGTCTAAACAAAAATGCGTTCAGTGTATCTGACCAGAAGTAGGTGGCAGCCAATAGAACGGGCTCATCCTTTTGGACATGTCGGCTATTGTTAAAGCTAGGCACTGGCTTATACCTACCTCAGTCCAATGGGTTTGCTGCCTAGCCGACATTCTTAAGTACAAAGCCGGCCAGGATTTGTCTGTTGAAGGCCAGGACTTGAAGGCACCAGACCAATAGGCCAGGTCAGGAGAGGAAAACCTAAAGGGGATCCGGTTTGTTTCGGCATTGATGAACTCACTAGGGTCTAGGTTGCCGATCGGCCCTAACAAAACTGATTGGGACTAACTAGGTCTGGGATGACGATTTGGTGAGCAAGGTGCTACAAATGAAAGGATAGAAGAACAAGATTACAGAAGGCAAAAAGCCAAATTGCAAGGAATAAGAGGCTATAGCCAATGGAACTTACCTCAAGGTATTCTGCCTGAGCTGTGTCGGAGCGTGTGCTTGAAGACGCCATTAATGGAGGGGATCGCTGCCGCTGAGGGGTTAGCAGGTGAGGTCACGCTTCGTGTTCCGACGGGGTCGCCAAGGAGACGGAAAGGTATTTTCTGGCTAGGGCTTGAGGATGCAAAAGTGACAGCGTGGCTTGGTTCGGCGCAAGGCGGGTGTTATTTAAAGAAATTTTGTGACAGCCGAAATGGATTAGGGCAAAGTTTTTGCGGGAAGGTTAAACAGCGTCAAATCCACAATACTATCATATCACGGACTTGGGGGGCATGTGTTAACGACCAAATTTGGTAACCAAATCCCCGAATTCAGAGCCAAAATTGAAGCGGAATCGGATCAGGAGCGCAGTCTGCGGAGAAGCAGAGGCCGCATCAGCTAAGACCAAATCGGCTGGAAGACCAGTCGGCTGAAGCCGAATCGGACAAGGATGGTCGATAGACAATTCCGATTAGGAGATGGAGATTGAACTGATCCCAAAAAAGGAGCATAAAGATAAGTGTTGGGTTCGGTTCTCAAATGATCGTTAAAGATATTGCCATCTATGGATAGAGTCTTATAACGACAATTGTATCTGTAAATTAGGAAGTTATTAGATTTTCCTTTTGTAATGCGTCATGGGACTGCGTCCCGTGATATTGTCGTACTTTAAATAGTAGATAAGGTAGAAACTGTATCCTACATGGATATTGTTATGCCTGGGTATAAATAAGCCCCGATGGCTCTTTGTAAAGATATGAACAAACACACAATTAATCAATTTCGGCGCATCGCCACCCTTTTCATTTTAGACGAGTTCTTGCTCTTGCTCGGGCTGCATTGGTTCTGATCTCCGAACAAGGTAATTATTTGTCATTAGTGGTTTGTATCATAGGGACTAGTGCTTCCATCATCATGATACTCTAGTTTCGATGTTATGAATTGCGTAATTTATCATATGTGGCCTATAATCTAGAGCAATCTCTAGATCTGTCCTACAATCGGCTGGTTTCTCTCTGAAGATCGTAGCCGATAAGGATAGATCTAGGGGTTGAATTAGATTATATGTCGTGTCTACCGTCTCGAGGGGTTCACATTGACTCATACGGATCTGATATTTCTTTTTTGCTTAATGCTGCATCTAACCAACCTATTAAGTCGCTCTTATAACTATTAAGATCTGTTTAGTTTAATGTTTACCATTAGAGACAGCACTGGAGTTTCAGCCAGCCTTATCTGTTTTAGTTATCTTTAGTTTTAATTGCTATTAGATATATCGAAACCGCTTTTTATATTAAGATCTTAATCTATCTAAGTGCCCTAAGTCAATATCAATCTGTCATGATATGCTGACAGCCGATTGATCTAGGTTTAGCATATTTAGATTAGATTAATATCTTTTTATAAAATGTATCGGAGTATTAGTCGATTCACATTAGATCTGCAGTATCGGCTAAGTTATCAATGTAGATAATTATTATCCTAATGCGCTTTTAGGCTAAGTGATTTATACTGTCTCGGCATAGCCGATCTATCCCAATCACTTGGTTTAAATGTGCTTTGGGATAGCAATTATGTGTAAATTGATGTCTTTCGTCGATCTGGTAGGATCTAATTTCAACTTAATGCCTATTTCTTGTTTCTTGTTGGTTACAGGATCAAACCAACTGTCACGCCCTCAATTCAACAGAGGCGACTAATTTAGACTTGCACTAGAGTAAAACTAATCTCTCAGGCCAATACGTGGGAATCGAATTTCTCATCAACACCTTCGTTGATCTAAATTACCACATTTGTGACAGCATTTGATCGAAATTGCTCCGTATTATTATCTCACGAAATATTCTAGCTTATGTTTTTTACAAGATCATCGGTGAATTTCTTTAAAAATACGTTGAAAAATATTGTGCCCATGGTGCATCTATATATGAGCGTGTGTGTCATGTCAAGGCTGGGCTGGTTAGGGGTGGATATCGATCAACTCATTTGATTTCGTTATCTTAACGAGACTACTCGGGTCAACTTGTTAACCTTAACGAGTTAAAAAACTAGCTAAGTTTGGCTCACAAGTTAGCTTGTTAGGCTTGTTAACACATTTATATCATCTTTATAATTTTAAATTCATCATTTCATCACTTATAAAATAACTAGCTAATTTACCTGTGCGTTGTCCCGGAATCAAATGACAGATTAGGAATTGAGAATCGGGAGCATTTGAATCAGGAAGCACAAAAGTTTCATCGATGTTGGGGGCTCACGTATCACTGATAGAGGATAATGGTGGCATTTAAAGTAGTATGAATAATAAACGTCAATTAATAAATAATTTACTAAATAAACATTTCTAAAGTTTTTAAGGCAGGGATTAAGGTTAGAAGAAAAATACTACGATATCCAACATTAAATAAGAGTTTGTTGCGAGTAGGAGAGTGTCCAGGATAAAATAAGAGATAACACCGTTAATAACATTTCTACTGTTTCAAATCTAAACCAGAAGTTTCAAATCTAACCCATTGATCATCAAAATGGAAGACGGAGATCGTGTGAGTCATCAAGTTGTAATCACGTTTGTGACCTTCGTTGATCTAAATCATCACATTTATGACAATAGTTGATCTAAATTGTTCCATATTGCTATTGTACGAAATATTTCAGCTTTTTTTAAAGATCATAAGGGAAATCTTAAAAAACATATCAGGAAAAAAGTTGTATCTGTATTCTTTTTATTGTGTAAATGAAATATGATTAATTAAATTTTAATTATTATAAACTTAAAAATATAAATTTATATGATATTTTAGAGCAATTTTTATATAAATTTTTTTCACATAACATATCAGTTTAAAAACCGTGCCACAAACACGAAAAAATCATTCAATCCGATTAGCAGAAACGATCGGGACATAGGTCGTTGAGTTGGCCCGGTCGATTTAGTTTCAGGATGGTTACAAAACTCGAAAAATCAGTTCCCAGTTGACCATTTCCCACCCAATGACCCAGTTCTACCCCAAGCCGGACCACCATTGCCGCGGTTCCCGACTTCCCGTCCAGCCCAACCTTCGTCCTCACACGTTTCCCGATATATACACAGACACGGCGAGCCAATATCCGCCAACGCCACTTCCCCCGGCCTCATTTACGCCTCACCTTACCGTCCACGCTACCGTCCCGGACTTCCCGGCTCCGCGCACCAGCGTGCCACTTCCATGGCCAAGCGTCTCTTCCACTCGTGCCGCTCCCCCTCCGCGGCGGACGCCGTGGTCACCTCCACCACTACCCTCCTCGCCAGCGGCCACCCACCTGTCGTCCCGGGCAGCGCCGGCCAGTGCTGCCCGCACCGTCTTCCCCGCCGCCGACCCCAGCCTCCGGGTGCATGCGGCGCCGGAGGATGTGACTACGCGGCCGACGACCTCACACCAGCCCGCGGGACGCCTGCCTACCGCTGGCTCAAGAGCTCACAGTGGCACGTCATCGAGGCCTCCGGGGTCACCGACGACGACCACACGCCGCGCCTCAAGATCGACGCGCGGCGCCGGCTGCGGCGCTCTCGCCGCCGCCTGCACCGTCGGGCGGACCCCGTGAGCGGGTCGTCGGGAGACAGCGGGTGGTTCACCAGCGACGAGGACTCGTACGCGAACAGCTGCGGTGTCGGCGGCGGCGAGGCCGAGACGCTGGTGACGTCGACCACGACGGAGTCTTCGTCCGGCGCGAGCGGGAACTGCTGCGGCGGCGAGGCGGACAGGGCAGTGGTGGCCGGGAGCTTCGCGGTGGTGAAGCGCTCCGACGACCCCCGCGCCGACTTCCGCCGGTCCATGGCCGAGATGGTGGTGGGGCGCGCCATCTACGACGCCGACGGCCTCGAGCGCCTCCTGCGGTGCTTCCTGGCGCTCAACCACCAGCGCCACCGCCGCGACATCGTCGCGGCCTTCGGCGATGTGTGGGAGGCCGTCTTCTCCAACCCGATGACGTCGCTGCGCGGCATTGTTACATCCGAACCTGCGATCTGTAAGGCTGCTGCAACCGTGTCAAATGGTCGGTAGAAACATGCATGTGACGCGTATAGTAACGTAGGCTTATTATTGTACTCGTAGATGTATCTAAGATGTGATTATGGAGGAGTAGTAATGTAGTATGATCTACGTGTAGACGATACATTACTACTGTACGAGCAAATTTCTTTTTTTGGGTTCGTTCGTGTCTACGGTGCCTTTCATTTCTTCCCATGCCACTTCTTTGCGGTAGGGCAATGGACGTGACTCCGATGTGATGGGACGTGAAGTGGAATGCATTGGCACTGTTTCTAGATGTCAATCCATTTCACCCCTCGGAAATCTAGGCTTTGTTCTATGAAGGGGCACTGTCGCCATCTATAGCAAACAAGTGTCATGAAAACAGCGGGGCCCCATTAAGCACGCATGAATTTGAGGATTTCGATCGAATCCTCCAAGTTTTTTCTTTAAACTTCTTCTATTTCATAGGAGCCCTAAAAACTTCCATAATATTGAATATAATGAAATACAATTTTATTGGTAACCCATTTCTTGATTTACTTGGTTGCATTTCTCAGTGAGGTTAGGTCAAGAGTAACTAATTAATTAAGCTGTTGGCAGTTGATACTCCCTCCTTCCAAGATATAACCACTTTTGGAGTTTTTAACAGGAATAAAAGATAAATAAGAGTAAATAAAACATAATTAATTGTAATTGGTCCAGATTAAGGGGTGGTGGAGAAATTAAATGGGTGAATCACTACCGGAATCTTGGAGTTTGCCTAGTATCCAGGACACTAGGCAAAGACAGTATTACACTCGGCAAAGGGTTTGTCGAGTGTAACACTCGGCAAAGAGGCGGTCGGCAGTGTAACACTCGGCGAAGAGGGGGTCGGCAAAAGGCTATTTGCCGAGTGTCAGGCCACGGGCACTCGGCAAAGTAGTAAGGTCAAGCATGAAAAACTTTCCGGTCGGTCACTCATCCTCGAATTGCCTAGGCTAATCGTGCACTCATGCATTTTCTACGCATTTTGTGCTCACTCATGAGCAACACTCATGCATTTTCTACGCATTTTGTGCTCACTCATGAGCAACCAGGAAAAAAGGCTAATCGTGCACTCATGCATTTTCAGGAAAAAAGGCTAATCGTGCACTCATGCATTTTCTACGCATTTTGTGCTCACTCATGAGCAACAAGCAAAAACTTCCCGGTCGATCACCCATCCTCAAATTGTCCCAGGCCAAACACGCTTAACCTCAAAGTTCTTCGGAGATGAGCTTCCAGAAATAAAGTTACAACTTGCTGATATGAGTATTCTATTAATCCTATTAAGCCTTGGGCTAGGATGTTACATCCACACCCCCTTAGAAGATCGACGTCCTTGTCGGTCAACCCCAGGCCAGGAACCTCCCCTCTTGGCCACGTCCGTCGTCCAGTGCCGACGCATGTGCCATGTCGTGTCCCCTTAGGGCCCACGCGCTATGCGCACCATGACAGCGCAACTGACTCGCCATGCGCCCGTAAAACCGAGAGGGTCGGCTCTGATACCACTCTGTCACGTCCCACCCTTCCCGAGAAAGCCGGCCGGGGGCGGTGGCGAGGGCGTCGGCCGGGAGGGCGGCGGCACGCGCGCGTGCGTGTGCAATGTGTTAGTGTGTGAGCTAGCTAGCCGGGCGGGTGAATTTTTTTGGGATCGTATCAAAGTTTTGGGATTTTTGCATCAATTTAAAATTTTTTTATTTTTTTGTATTTAGTAGAGAATTATTTGGCCTAGTGCCGAGCACGCGGCAAACTTTTTGTCGAGTGTTGCACTAGGCAAAGTAATTCCCTACTAAATGCAAAAATAATTAAAAATTTTAAATTGATGCAAAAATCCCAAAACTTGGAATGGTGTCTTGTATGTTATATATTACGTCCACAAAAAGTTTTGGAGCCAAATTATAAATTCAACCATCATTATGGCTCTAAATTTGTGATATTAGTATAAACTCTAATATTCGTATTCGGAGATAGTTCCGTTTTTTTAGTGTCGTACGTGACAAAATGTTCAAAACCTTTTAAATTTTTTTACCATAACCTCAATGTTTGATTTCATGATGCTCGACAAATCTCGTTATTTTCGGACTTTATTTGTTTTTGTAATAATTTAAAAATCGAGGACTTTATTTGACTCACGGTCTTTCGAATAAGATCTTTGAAATTACTTTTCATTTCATAGATATGACCTCAAAATGGACTCAATAACATGAATATTATTTTTTAACATATTTATTCAATTATTTGAATTCAAATATGGCACTAGTAAAGAAATTCATATAAATACAAAAAAATATTTAAATATAGCAAACAATTAAAAAATACACCAAATTTTAACATGTAGTAATTCATGTTGAATATGGGAGGGAAAAAGTTTGGAGGGTGTTATGAAACAAAATCTTAAAATTTTTCCGAGTGTCTCGGCGAAGCACTAGGCAAACCCTAACCTTTGCCGAGTGCCTTGAGGAGGCACTTGGCAAACTTTAATTTTTGCCGAGTGTCTTGGGGAGGCACTTGCAAACTTCAATTTTTGTCGAGTGTCTAGATTTGCCTAGGGCAACACTAGACAAAATTAAAAGTTTGTCTAGTGCCTCACTTTTGTCGAGTGTCACATTAGGCAAACAAGAAAGTTTGCCTAGTGCCTAACTTTGCCGAGTGGCACTCAGCAAACCCTTGTTTTCCTAATGCCCAAGGTTATGCACTCGGCAAACTCCTCGACACTAGGCAAACAATAAGTTTCCAGTAGTGATTGGTTGAGATGAGAGATAAGACGGATAAGTAGCTGTTTTGTCAAAAATCTGCATAATAGAAGTTAACTGTCTATACTCTATAAATCACAAAATGACAATAGCGGTGTGGTTCTATCACCAGCCCATCACCACTAATTTTTTTATAAATTAGTTCCTAATATTATAAGATGCTCTAATACTCATTTTGTTTTAAAATATAGTAACTTTTAGCACTCAGAATCTGTTCCAAAATATAACAATCTTTAGCACTCTATAACAACTTCTTCACCAACATTCTACTTCCAACCAATCATAATACTCTACCATTCGCTCCTCAACCAATCACGTCTTTCCATTTAATTCTATCTACTTTCTTAATAAGCGTGTCAAACTAAACTTCTTATATTTTGGGACGGAGGTAATATTTCTTTGAATCAAGTGAATAACGTATACTTAAAAGCATGGGCATTTTGCTAGTATTTTATGATGAAAGGAATAATTTAATTGAAACCCTGGTTTTTAAATCTACAAGTCAATTTACGTCCACTGTCTCTCTCCTTAGAAAAAGTCTGGTTCCATTTTTTTCCTTAATCGTGCCAAAGTTGCCCTACTCTCGTTGTCTTGCGGTTTGCTGGTTGTTTTGCAAACCTCCGTCAAGTTCCCCCTTTATTATTTTGGCGGTTTTTACGATCCATCAAGCTATTTGGCTTGTGTAGCCAACACATAAAATTTGATCAATTACCTCCCTTTTATTTCTTTGGGCCAGCAAAAGCAAGACGACCAAAATTTATTAAGATGGCAGAAGGTTAACGTAGAGGAAGTCTTAACCTCCTAGAGGGGGCTAAAAGATGAAGGACATCGGCATGCTCGAACAAGAGCTAGCTGGGTCCTACTGACCACAACTAGGCTGACAACAAATAAGGAGAAGCAACTATACAACTATATAGACATTTATGTCATCTCCATCCTTCACTACAAGAATGGTGTTGATAAGTGACGGATCCATTCCGTCACAAAAGGCCCTAAATCCGTCACGGATTGCCATCCATGACAGTTTTTTTCCTGTCATATATCGAGCGTCATGAATTGGCTGCTAGCTATCCGTGATGGATTTCGGTCGAGTTTGACCGTCACGGATGGTATGGAAGCCCACTCAGGGCCGAGCCGAGCCCAGTGATTTTGTGATTTTTTTCCGTCATTGATGACTGCCATGTAGGATGCACGTAGTAATTTTTCCCGTCACGTATTTGAGTCGCCAAGTATGTGCTAGGAGCTTTCGGCCCAATTTGACGCCCCTTTTTTGGGCCGATATAATTTGTAATGGCCTTTTTTTGCCCTTTAGTTTTTTTAGTGGTGTTTTTTCGGCCTTTTAGTGGTCATGCAACCCAGTTCAAATTGGGCTGATTCCATATTTCAGCCAGCTCAAATTGGGCTACTTCGAGATTTCTACCCAACTCAAATTGGGCTAGATTAAGCAAAATAGTAATAATTCATCCATAATTTCAGCAATACAAATTACCAATAATCATCACTAATTAACACTGGTTCTCATCATCATTACTAATTAACACATGTACTCATCACAAATATTATAGGTCACCAAATTACAAATGTTCACATCTCATACAGCATAATTGAGACTTGTCCACATGCACATGACAGTAATTAACAGCCAATCCAGCACATGTCCAAGTCAATGGCCACTCCAGCATCAAATTTTTCATCACAGCAAAAGGAGCTAATAACTATCTCATCAGTAGAAACAGAACCATAGCCAAGCATCAACAGCAGCTTAAATGATGCAACCAAAAAGCAATAATGTTGCCAAGAGAACCACACCATATATCTTACCCAGTTGGCTAGGTGTGCCCATCTAACTTAACAGAAGGTCAAGTTTTGCATTAGTCTCAGCTTGCTTCCTTGCCATCTCCTGCTGTTCCGCCACCCTTGCTTGCTCAGATGCTTGTAGCTTTTTCGACAACTCTTTCGTTTGCGATTTGAGCTCATTCTTTGCCAACCTCTCTGCAGCTAGTTGCTCTTTAAGTGTGCCTTTTTTCTGCACTGAATCCCCACACTCTGTAGAAATGTGCTTTTCTTGGTGTTCTTAGCAAGCACAGCACCAACTACCTCAGTCACGGAAGGGGCCTCTTCATCTTCTGCATGTCCAGACAACTTATTTTCCATTTCATCCTAGTAGTGCACGTAAAAACACATGGTTCATGATATACAACAACAAATATTAAGGTTGAGCTTTTAAAAAAATAACTTGCAATAGCTAGCTGGACATCTGGTGTGTAGCCTTTCTTTTTACTGTAGTGGAACTCCTTGAACATATCCACTGCATTGGGTTCCTGTTCTTTTGTTAACATCAGAATTTGGTAAGCCCCGGAGCCCGAATCAGCTAAGGTGTCCATTGGCTGATACCGAATCGGACAAGGCAAGCCGACGTAGGCAATTCCGATACGACAACATTGGAGACACCGTCGGATCAAGATGATGTGCTTCATGAGGATTGCCATATAAGGATAGAGTCCTAAAAAGGCAATTGTATTATTAATTAGGAAGAGTTTGTTAGTTCTCTATTTTATTTTTAGGAAAGTGTGTTAGTATCCGGTAAGGATTCAGTTTGTTTCCTTTTATCTTTAGGAAAGTTTGGATTTGTAATCTGTTAGGATCTCTGTTAGCCCATGGGTATAAATATGTAAGCCCGAGTTCATGTAACTCATCTCTCAATCAATACAATTCGGCACATCGCCACCCTTTACCTTTTCTACTTTATTCATCACCCGGCGGGATTTGGCACCCGACGCAAGGCTACATCGGCCTCGATCTCCAGCGAAGGGGTAAGTCCAATGTTCCGCCGGCCCAGGCAATTGTATTGGCTACGTCGGCGTTGTCCAAGGCTGCATCAGTACATTCGACCTCTTGGATTATTCCGGTTTGGTTAATATGTTTGTTTGCCTATTTATCACATGCATCTGTTAATCTAGTCCTGGTATTTCAATTTAGTTCTATCGGTTGTCTCTCACTTTAGGGTTTCTATTGATACCGGCTAAATTATTTACTATATTAGATTAGCTTAGGTATCTACCACCCTGAAAATTAGTCAAAGGCTTGATTGTCTAGATATTATGTTTCTTTTTATACTTAGTGCTGCATCAATTCAGTTTGACCTACTAAGTTGTGATTAGAACCATAATCTCTAGCCTGCCTGTTGGTTACCACTAAGGGTTTCATCGGGGTTTCAGCTGATAAGTTATTTGGGTATCACATCGGCTTGCAAGGAATGTACACAAGTTGGATCTAGCTGATTGCAACAGAGGCTTCATTGGATATTTAATCATTTGGATTTAATGACATCGGACCTCCAGCCAATGTGTGTTTTAATCTTTAAATCAATATCTATTTTATCATATGATTACTTTGTGCCATATTATATTGCTATATCATCATGCTATCGTCGGTCAGTCACCTTTACATAGATGTTTGCTCAGCGTACAGCCGATGGATTGAAACCCTAGCTGCATCGGCTGACGTCAGTATTTGCTGGATCGCGTCATCGGCTGATTGGCCGATCGGCTATATTGGTTATTGACCTATTGGCTGATATGCTTTACTCCTGGTTGCTTTGTATATCTTGTCAGTGGCAGGATCAAACTAACTGGCACGTCCGCGCTTCATCGATTCTAGGACCTGCACTGGAGCTAAGCAGATCTCCCAGGCCGGCGTGTTGATTTTTCTCGTCAACATCTTTGTACTTGTCTTCCTGTAGAATTGTCACTATTAACTAACATGTATGCAAAATGTGAAAAAACAAGCAACTTGCATGAACATGTGATCATCAATAAATGTATATAGAAGCAAAGTGCCATCATATGTGATTATCAATAACATGTAATATAGAAAAGATCATATAGAAGCAAAGTGCCATCACATTAACTAGCCATAATTACACATCCCATTAGTCCCAATTTGTATGCTACATTTTTTCCTCTCGGTTGCAACTTACATGTGCAAGATTCTCAAACATATGAGCAAGTTGTAGTAACTTACCAAATTTTTCAAATGCACCATGTAGCTGCGTGAGCCAGTTGTATGATGGTACTTGACCTTGGTTTGGTTAGTTTTGTTCAGTTCAAAGTTCTCCTACACCATGAACAACATATCCATGTTATAAAAAGGCATCTAAGTTTAGCATGGAGGAGGCAAACTTTTAGCACAAAACATACCATTTTTTTTGTAGTTGCCCATGAATTGACAAGTTCATTCCACTATGTATCAGTCATTGTCGAAACTTGGTTTCGGCAATATGTTTTCTGGGGTCGCAGTCGAGATCGCCAAGCACGATGGGTTAGAAGAAGAAGAAGATTTAGACAGGTTCAGGCCCTCTCGTGAGGTAATACCCTACTCCTGTTTCGGTGGATTCGATCCGCCGAGTGTCTTTATTGATCTCGTGATCTAAAGCTCTCGCTTATGAAGTCGTATCTCAGATCTAATCTCTGATCTCCTATCGGAATATCCCTCAAGGGACGCCCCTTACCCCCCTTATATAGTCTTGGGAGGAAGGGTTTACAAGTCGGAAACTCTATCTTACTCTAAGACGATTTCCTCAATCTTACCAAACCGTGACTATAGGCCGATTGCCTTATCTCTATCGGCAACCGTAACACCTAAGTCAAGTTCGGCTTACAGATATAGCGGGCGCAATCTATCCCTACCTCCGTCGGATAAGCTTGCCATGTGGATACCCGATTGCCACAATCTCCACAAGAGCCCCCGAGTCCTTTTCGCCGACGAGACAACTCGGCTTGAGACCAAAGCAAGCACTCAACCAAAAATCTCTTTGACCGAGTGCTTTTGGCGCCGAGTGATTCCATCATCTCTGCCTGATTCTTTCCGAGTGGCTCCAAAGACTGTGAAGGGCTGGAAAAAATATACATAAAAATTCTCAAAAATAAATATCTAGGTGCATCTCCTGATGCACCTAATTATAGGTGTAGCCCCCGACTATGTGGTTAGTCAAAAAATAGACTAAGCATATAGTCAAGAACTATAAAAAATTATTCTTATGTAGATGCCTAGCTCATGCTAAAGCAATCATAGAAATCTCATTACTCAGCAAGTTCATACTCAACCGAGTGAATTTGCCCGAGTCATCTCAGAACAAATAATTCAATCATCCCTCATGGGTAAAAAGCACTCGGTAAGCTCATGCTTATCCGAGTAGATCTGCCCGAGTCATCCCGGAACAAATATTTTAATCATCCCTCATGGGAAAATAAGTTCTTTCAATCATTTGAAAAAATATGACCAAGTTATTAAACAGCTTTTGCCATAATACTGGTCTCGATCTTATAAAGATCTTCACCAAGGTGGAAAATAAACAGCATCGGTAAGATTACCCGACCAAATGCCAAAAAACCAAACAGCCCTTGTTCACCAAGGCAGCTATAAAAACTCATGTTGGTCACCTTCCAAATTGCATCGTGCCGCCTTCTCATGAAGTCGCAAACCGCGGTATGGAAGGATCTTTAAAGGTATTGGGCACTCGGACACGCGCATATTGCCGTGGCAAATCGCTTAAGCTCATCCGCTTAAGTCCCTAAGGACACGTATCGGACCACACCTTAGCCGGGCCGTAGATTTTCTTATGGGCTCGGCCCACTCATCGAAAACCTAGCGCAACCCTCAAATCTTTCTTTATAAAGACACGAGGTCGTCCCCGCCTCTTCATCTTCCAAAAATTCCCCTTCTCGCAATACTGCTCATCAGTTCATTGCGGAGAACCCTAGGCTTGTGCGCTTCTCAGTTCATCCGCCAAGAAGCTTGCTTGCCACGACAACTAGCTTCTGCAGCCAAAACTCCCACATCCATCGCCCAAGATCTAACCTTTCTCAGCCAGATCCGCTCCCCAACAACCTCGCTCTCATGGCGGAAGAGAAGAGGATTCCGTTCGACCAATGGGCCACCTCGGACGTGAGGGAATACACCCTCAAGGAGATGGTGAAGCACGGCGTGCTTCCGCCCAAGGAACTTGTGGGATGGCGCCCGCGGCGGGGAGGACTTCCCGACCCCAAACACCGGTGAGCTCGTTGTCTTTACCTCCTTTTTCTATTGCGGATTCAGTCTTCCCACCTCCGAATTCTTTCGGGGGCTCTTGGATTACTATGGCCTTCACATCTACCATCTGAACCCCAACTCGATGCTTCACATTGCACTCTTTATTCATGTGTGTGAAGCCTTCCTTGGCATTCTTCCTCATTTCAATCTGTTCCGTCGTATGTTCTACCTGAAACCCCATCCGAACAAGGATCAACCTTGCGTCGTTGGTGGGGCAGGCTTTCAGCTTCGCGGATCTCTCCGCAAAGACTACTTCTCTCTCCCCTTGAAATCCTCGAATAAAGGCTGGCACGCGAACTGGTTCTACATCAGCAATCTTGAACCCAGCCTTCCTGCCTTTGTCGGTCTTCCTCCTATCCCCAAGCCGTCTTGGAGCACCGTCCCGGTAGCCCAAGAATGGGATGAAGCCAACGATCTGCTTGCGAAGATCCTGGCAATGAAGAAGAGGAACCTTCGCGGGGAACAAATCACTCGACACTTCATTAGGTGCCGACTGGCGCCGATCAAGGAGCGGTCGAAGCCGGCCTTCGAGTACGAAGGTGGAACGGACCCCAATCGGGAGGACCCAGATCCGCTCACATACGAGATCCTGAAGATCCGGATGTACAAGCTCTTCTCATCCGGATCTCAGTCGAGCGGGCCCTCATACTACCAGTCCTCCCATTCAGCATCCATCGTCCTCCTCCTCCGGTAAGCCGATTGGATGCTTCATAGTATCTTTCGATCTTGACGTCTTGTCGTTTAATGTTGCACTTTCCCTTCTTTGCAGGAAAACGCCTCTATCATCTCCAAGCCATATAAGGTGGCTCATGATGACGCGCCACGTCGTCCCTCCAAGAAGCCGACTGGCGGGATCAAAATCCAAGCTGATCCAGTCGGGAAGCGGGCTGCGCCGAGTGAGGACTCGAACAAACGCGCAAGCAAAAGGCGGCTGATCATCGAGGACTCGGATGACGATGTCCCGGCTCCTCCGGTCGAGACCCCGCCTCTAAGGCGATCGCCGCGGACTGCACCAAAGATCCGCCGATCATCCAGGTAAGCTCCGAAACCAAAGTCCTGAGCTCTTTCGCAGAAAACTTTTCTTTATCTTCGCTGTGTTCACTTGTGCAGGAGGCCCCAGGACATAGATCCTGCCGGAGGGGGTGAAGGGCCGAACCCGGCCGCCGCTCCCGAAGTGCCAAGGCCATCAGAGCCAAAACCCCGGAGCCCGCAACCCAGTGCGAGTATTCCGGAGAAGCATCCTTCTCCTCGAAGGAGAGCGCCTAGGAGGAGCCCCGAGTGCCGCCCAAGATGTCCCGACCGGAAACCGCCGGCCGGGAAGCCCACGGCTGCGGCCCGAGCGCCCCCGACTGAGGGTCACTCGGCGCAGAGCCCGAAGAAGAAGAAGAGCCCGGCTGCCCCTCCTAGGCAGGCAGCCACCGAAACCGGTGAGACTTGCTTCGAAACTTCCCTTTGTTCTTTCAATTTTGAGTCCTTCATGTCTTCATTGATCTTCCTTGTTTGCCAGCCACGGTAGAAGAGATCCCCAGGCTACAGTCTGCTGAGACCTGGGTTCCTCCAATCAGAATCGAGTGGCGGGACTCGGAAGGCGAGAGACAGGGCATCATCCTCGACCGGCAAGCTGAGAGGGATGAAAGGGATGCCCTCGTCGAGAGCCTGAATGAGGCGACCCGACTGCTCAACGTAAGCCTTCGTCTTTCTTTTTGATTATTTCTTCATTATCCTTCAGTCAATCATTCTTCTGCTTTTGCACGCAGAAAGAATATTGCCGCTCAATGGCAAAATCTGAGGTGCTGGAAAAGCTGGTGTCTCACTTAAACTCCTTGGAGGACGTTCAGCGACAGCTGAAGGTCACTCGGGAGGAGGCCGCTTCACGGGAGGCCGCTTTAAGGAGGGAGATCTCGGAGCTTCGGGAAGCGAACCTCGACCTCCGCGGATCAATCGGAAGTAAGCCTGCCTCTCCCAGCTTCACCATGATTCTTTTGTTGATCTTGTCAATTGATAATCCTCTTTCGTCGTAGAAAATTCTTCGGAGGTCCACTCGCTTCAAGTCCAACTGGAAGCGGTCAGCCTCGACAAGGCCGAGATGGAGGCCGAATTTGAAGGTAACCTTCTTTGAAGTTGAATTTCATGTGCTGCTTCATTCCCGAGTGCCTTGACTGATCTAGGACTCCTTGCAGCTTTTAAGATAAAGACCCGAGCCCAATACGACGTCTTGCTTGGGCAGATTAAGTCCAGCGACGAGATACGGGAGGAAGTCGCTAACGCCGCCACGCCGATCTTGACCTCCTTGTTTGATCAAGGAGTTGGGGCCAGCTCGCTGGAGCCAATCGAGATCTTTGACAAGCTCCGGATGGCTCCCGAGCAGTATCTGAAGAACATCACCGAAGCAGCCAACATGGGGGCTGGTCTGGCTCTTGCACAGACCAAGTCCCTCTACCCCCGAGTGGATATTCATTCGATCGGGGAGGGCTTCGCTGAGGGGACAACAGACGAGGCGCCTTAGATATGCTCGCGAGGCGCAAGAGGCGGCGAAGAAGATCTCTTTAGATGTAGTAAACAATTTTAAACTCGAACCGTATTTTGACTTTGCTTTATGAATGTCATGTAATCGTAACACTCTTGACATGAAATCTTTGTGACTATTTTTAGTTTATTTATGTCAATGCCTTGATTCGAGCCTTTGCGTGAAATTTCTTAAGTAGTTTTCGTCGTCGTCATCAAGCCTAGGCTCGATTAGGTCATCGGAAAACTCTCGTCCTTAGACACCGAGCTCGAGTCGAAGGACATTAAACAATGATAAACCAAATTATGCACAAAAATTTGACGAGAAAAATTCGAGCTTTATTGATATGTGTATCGCCCGACGCTAGCTCAAGAAGTCATCTTGCTTGAGGTTGGCATCAAGGAAAACATGAGGCCTTAGCCAAATTAGGCGTAAAACCGCCGAAGATGTTCGATGTTCCAGAGTTCTCCACCATAGACCCGTCTTCACGCTTTAGCCGGTAGGCACCGGGCCGAGTCACTTCGGCGATTATATAGGGTCCTTCCCATAAGGGAGATAATTTGTGTCGGTCTTTGGTGGTCTGGATCTTGCGTAGGACCAGGTCGCCAACAATGAAAGCTCGTGCTCGCACGTTGCGACTGTGGTATCTTCGAGTCCTTGAAGGTATTTGGCCGATCCGGATGAGGGCTGCCTCGCGGGCCTCTTCCAATCGGGTGAGGTCATCCACTCGGTCGGGTCGTAGCGTTCATCGTTGAAGCTGCGGACCGGAGGGATTCATACTCCATCTCGTTTGGCAACATGGCTTCGCGCCATAGACCAAAAAGAAAGGAGTTTGGCCGGTGGTCCGACTGGGTGTGGTTCGCAGCGACCATAGGACCGAGGGAAGTTCTTGGACCCACTTGCCGGCGTAAGGGCTTAGTCGGTCGAAAACGCGAGCCTTGATGCCTTGAAGGACCATGCCGTTTGCTCGCTCGACTTGCCCATTGCTTTTAGGGTGAGCTACTGATGCGTAGCAGATCTTGATTCCGAAGTCTTCGCAGAATTCCTTGAAGATGCCTCCCGTGAATTGAGTCCCATTATCGGTTATGATTCGTTTGGGACGCCGAAGCGGTGCACGATGTTGAGGAAAAATCCCGTGCTTTGTCAGCAGTGATTGTGGCAACCGGCTTGGCTTCAATCCACTTGGAGAACTTGTCGATTGCGACGAAGAGGTGCGTGAAACCTCCTGGAGCTTTCTTGAAGGGGCCAACCATGTCCAGCCCCCATACCGCGAACGGCCAGGAAAGTGGGATTGTTTGAAGCTCCTGGGCCGGGACATGGCTTTGTCGGGCAAAGAACTGGCAGCCTTCGCAGGTTCTTACGACTTTATCCGCGTCGGAGACCGCGGTAAGCGAAAAAATCCTTGTCCGTAAGCTTTGCCGACTAGAGTGCGTGCCGCCGCGTGGCTTCCGCATATGCCCGAGTGGATATCTTGGAGTAATTGTTTCCCTTCTTCGGGTGTGATGCACCTCATTAGAATTCCGGAGGGCTTCTCTTGTATAAATCGGAGTCGACCATGACGTACGCTTGGCAACGACGCCGGACGCGTTCGCTTCATCCCGGTCATCCGGCAGCTCTTGCTGAGTTAAGAATTTGATGAGCGGCGTCCTCCAGTCGGTATCGATCATGGTGACTTCGGTCGTGGTTTGCTCGTTGGGAGCTGTCTTTGCCGTGACGGTTGGCTCGTAGAGATGTTCGACAAAGACATCCGTCGGAGCGGCTTCGCGCTTAGATCCGAACCGTGCTAGCTCATCGGCGGCTTCGTTGTTATGTCTCGGGACATGTGAGAGTTCTAGCCCATCAAACTTGTCCTCAAGCTTGCGGACCTCTTGTCGGTAGGCCTCCATAGTGTCATTTAAGCGGACCGCTCTTTCATCACTTGATTGACGACCAGGGGGAGTCGCCTTTCACAATAAGTCGACGAATCCCGAGTGAGACCGCAAGGCGCAGTCCATGTAAGAGAGCTTCGTATTCGGCGACGTTGTGTGAGGCGAAGAAGTGGAGGTGAAGGGCATATCTTAGCCTTTCCCGGTCGGAGATCGCACAACTCCCGCTCCCAAGCCGGTGATCCTCTTGGATCCGTCGAAGTGCATGGTCCAGATGTTGGAGGTCTTCCCGAGGTACGTGCTCTTGCTCGTTCGATCCACTCGGCCAGAAGTCCGCTAAGGCTTGTGACTTAATGGACGTCCCGGGCTTAAAAGTTAAGTCCAGCGGCATCGGTTCCAGGGCCCACTTGGCGATGCGCCCGGTTGCCTCGCGGTTGTGGATGACGTCGCCGAGTGGAAAAGAGGTGATGACGGTGACCGAGTGACCCGAAAGTAGTGTGCCAATTTCCTCGCGGTTATTAGAACACCATAAAGCAATTTTTGTACTGGGGTATCGGATTTTGGCTCCGCCAAAACTTCGCCGACAAAGTAAATTGGTCTTTGAATCTTCGGGCCCGTCCTTCTTCTTCTCGTTCAACCACAAGGACCGTGCCGACCACTTGGTGAGTGGCCGAGACGTACAGCAAGAGGGGTTCCTGGGGCGAGGTGAAGCCGGGACGGGTGGCGTGGTAAGGAACTCTTTGAAATCTTCAAAGGCCTTGTCGCTCTCGTGGTCCACTTGAAGTCGTCTGTCTTCTTCGCCAGCTCGAAGAAGGGCATGCCTCGCTCGCCGAGTCGGGATATAAAACGGCTCTGCCGCCATGCAGCAGTGAGCTTTTGGACGTCTTTCGATTACTCGGGGCTTCATGTTTAAGATAGCGTTGATCTTCTCTCGGGTTTGCTTCAATGCCGCGATGTGATACCATGAAGCCGAGCATTGCCCGATGGGACGCCGAAGGTGCACTTCTCCGGTTCAACTTCATTCGAAGGCCCGGATGTTTGCAAAGGTTTCTTCTAAGTCGGCGATCGGTCTTCTTTCTCGCTTGGTCTTGATGACAACATCGTCGACATAAGCTTCAACGTTTTTGTCGATCCGCGTCCGGAAGCATCTTTGGATCATGCGTTGGTATGTAGCTCCGGCGTTCTTCAGCCGAAAGGCATGGTGATGTAGCAGAGGCCCCGAACGGCGTGATGAAAGATGTCTTCAAGCGTCGGATTCTTTCAGATCGATCCGGTGGTAGCCCGAGTAACAATCCAAAAACTCGGGAGTTCGCAGCTCTTTGAGTCGACGACTTGATCGATGCGAGGCACTGAACGGATCTTTGGGGCAGCTTTGTTGAGGTCGGTGTAATCGACACACATGCGCCATTGCCCCGTCTTTTTGCGGACCAGACTGGATTGGCTAACCAGGGATGAAGGACTTCTTTAATGAAGCCGCAGCCAAGAGCTTTGCCGTTCTTCTTTGATCGCGTCTTTTCGATCCCGTGCGAACTGCGTAATCGTTGTTTTATTGGTTTGGCGTCATCTTTGACGTTCAAAGAGTGCTCGATCACCTCCCTAGGAATTCCGGGCATATCGATGGTTTCCAAGCAAAAACATCTTTATTATTTTGGAGGAAGGTGACGAGCGCGCTTTCCTATTTTGGATCTAGGTCGGCGCCGATTACGCCAGCTTTGGAGGGATCGACGAATCAAGGGAGATCTTTTTGGTCTTGGCGTCGCCGGATCCCGATTTGGCTATCTTCTTCGCGGGGACTTCGCCCTCTGCCGAAGTTGATGCAGCCAATCGGACTTCTTGTTGGCCACGTAATCTCTCGCGAGATTGGGCCATGTCGCAGCTCTCCTTGTCGCAGTGAAGGCTTGCTTCACGTCGCGCGAAGAGTGATGACGCCGTTGGGACCCGCATCTTCATGCAAAGATAAGTGTAGTGAGGGATCGCCATGAACTTGGCAAGCGCAGCCTTCCGATGATGGCATGATATGCCGTTTAAGTCGGCCACCTCGAAGGTGACGTTCTCCGTTCGGAAATTCTCTCGGGCTCCGAAGGTGACTGGAGAGAGATATGCCCGAGTGGTGTTGAAGATAGCCCCGGATAACTCCGTGGAAGGGGCTGAGCTTGCTTTGAGTTCGGCCCTCGGGATTCGCATTTCATCCATAGTCTTGGCAAACAGATGTTGAGGGCGCCGCCCCGTCGATGAGGACGCGCTTAAGCCCGATGTTGCGGACTACGGGGTCCGGGACGAGTGGATAGCGTCCCGGGTGGACCACTCGGTCGGGATGATCCGAGCGGTCAAAGGTGATGGCCACCTCCGACCATCGCAGATATTGAGGGACTTCGGTTGAGCCGCGTTGACCTCTCGGTCGCTTAGCTTTTGTTTCCTCTTGGATTCATAAGCTAACGGGCCCCGAAGATGTGGTTGAGCTCTCCCACTGGATCTTGAAAGGGTTCGGCATTCTCACCGCGTTGTTCTTCTTGGCGCCGGACGGCCAGCCTCGTCATTCGGCTTCTTGTTGAGCGCGCCGCATCTTGCTCAGAACCGCTTGTAGATAAAGCGATCCTTTGCCGCGTGCTTGTGATTCGGATGGTGGGTGCACCGGGCGTTCATGATGGCGTCGTAGGCGGCGACTCGGGACGGCGTTGAGTATGGAGGTTGCGGCCACTGTGTCTTCGGATCGGCGCTTGCGATCTTTCGGGCCCGGTTGCGTTGTTGCCGCCATCCTTCTTAGGATTTCGGCTTCCTCCCGCTTGCTTGTCCTCTCTTCCGTCGGGCCGATCTTGACAGCGGCCTTGATGGCGTCGTTTGATTTGGCGTATGAATTCGCCGTCTCAAACATCCGCTTCACCGTCTTCGGTGGCTTGCGTCCGAACTTGCCGATGCGCTCATCACGGACTCCCTTCGGAAGGCGGCGATGATGATGTCATCGGTGATGTTCGGGATCTTGTTGCGCTTCTGAGAAGCGACGAATGTAATCCTTCGGAGGCTCGTCCGGCTTCGAATGACATTGTAGAGGTCGAAGTGCGTGCCGGGCCTCTCGAAGGTGCCTTGGAAGTTGGCGATGAAGTGGTCCCTCGCTCGCTCCACGAGCCAATTGAGCCTCTTGGCAGGTGGTGAGCCAATTTCGGCGAGTTTGCGAGGGCCACGGGCGGTAGTTGGCCATGGCTTTGTTGTCGCCACCTGCGCTCGGATGGCAAGGGTATATACGCTTAACCAAGATTCGGGGTCGGTTTTGCCATCGTACCTTTCTATCCCGTGGGCTTAAAGCCACTCGGCCAATGCACTCGGCGGAGCTCCCGAGTGAAGGCCGGTACTCCATCGTCGCCGCTATCGGTGATCCCCTCCGATCTTCCCGAGTGCGACGGTTGCGCTCTTGGTAGCGGCGGTCGAGGACTTCCGCAGATCACTCGGCGGGGTCTTCTCGTTGGCTGGTTGGGTAGCCGGAACGTTGCGGCGGACTCGGTGGTGGACGGGTGGACGTCCATGTCGTTTGCGGCGGAGTCGACCGTCGCTCTTGGTGCCTCGCGTGGACTCGGGAGGCGGGCCTCTTGGCCTAGTTGACGACCGAGCCGGCTCGGGCCTCCCGTAGTCTCCCGACCTTAGGGGTGGGAGCCGGCTCTTGTCGCGTTTCGGCCACGGATTCGCCGGCCTTCTTGCCGAAGTGGTGAGAGGGCCGTTAGCCGTGGCAAGAACGATGGTCTTGATCTTATTCGGTATAGGAGTCACGTTGGCGAGCCGTCTCCATGACGGTATCCAAGAGCGTGAGTGCGGCGACGCGTTTCGCTGTGGCGTCCGGAAGACATTGGTGTTGCGAACCCGTGTTTGGAGGATGGCCTCCGGCGATCGTCCAGCCGCACGCAGATCCTCGCTTCCTTTTATCGCCCTCGTCTTTGCGTTGTTTGTCTTCTTGGTGTCTTGCGTTCAAGCTCCACTCGCTCGCTCCTCTTCGGCAAGCCTTCCGCCATGGCTGAGTCGACTCATCCGGCTCGGCCATGAGGACGTCGAAGCACTTCGGCTCGCATCCATATGGCGCGGAGTTGTCGGCTTCGTCGAGGGGATGCCGTAGAGATTGTCGGCCGGCGGAGCCGAGGTATCCGTTGAGCTCAAGATGAACAGGAGCCAAAGGACGGGAGGATGACAGCGACCTCCCTTGATCCCGGGTAACCCGGATCTCGGATCGTTCCACCCGAGCCTGAGCTTGGGGGATCGCTCTTCCGAGTGGATCCTCGCCAACTCGGGAGAGCAGCTTGACTATAGATCTTGGCGACGTTTGGTAACCCAAACGGCACCGAGAGGTCTTCAGCCGAGTAGATTGCTTCCGTCGGGAGGTAAGAAGATTGGCGCAGATCTCGGCGGCATTCGGTAATCCGAATGGCGCCGAGTGAAGTCCGTCGTCGGAGAAGGTGGATCGCATCTTGGTCTTCAAGATGTTATCGAAGATCTCGGCGCTGTTGGAGAGCCCGAACGGCGCCGAGTAGGTTTTTCCCTCCGACTGGTTCGAATCCGAGTCGAGGGAGGAGTCACCGGCGAAGTTGGCGGCGAAGTCGCCGAGTCTTGAAGGAGATCCCATCACGCTTGTCGGCGAGATTGTTGAAGAAGTCTCGACGCGCGGCCCCCTACCTGGCGCGCCAACTGTCGAAACTTGGTTTCGGCAATATGTTTTCTCGGGTCGCAGTCGAGATCGCCAAGCACGATGGGTTAGAAGAAGAAGAAGATTTAGATAGGTTCAGGCCCTCTCGTGAGGTAATACCCTACTCCTGTTTCGGTGGATTCGATCCGCCGAGTGTCTTTATTGATCTCGTGATCTAAAGCTCTCGCTTATGAAGTCGTATCTCAGATCTAATCTCTGATCTCCTATCGGAATATCCCTCAAGGGACGCCCCTTACCCCCCTTATATAGTCTTGGGAGGAAGGGTTTACAAGTCGGAAACTCTATCTTACTCTAAGACGATTTCCTCAATCTTACCAAACCGTGACTATAGGCCGATTGCCTTATCTCTATCGGCAACCGTAACACCTAAGTCAAGTTCGGCTTACAGATATAGCAGGCGCAATCTATCCCTACCTCCAGTCGGATAAGCTTGCCATGTGGATACCCGATTGCCACAATCTCCACAGTCATACTTTTGAGAGGGGAAGTCTTTCTCACCAAATGAAGCGGGAAAGGATTAAAGTACATCTTCTTCAGATGATAGCGATGTTGCGAACTGCTTTCTTCATCATTTGGGCACAAGCAAATTTAACCTGAGCAGAATTTATGTCGATATCAAACTTTGCCTATACAAATGAAAGAACACAAGAGTATTAGCAAGGGAGCAGCTCTAGCCTATTCAAATTATAGAATGATTAACAACTTAGTAGGCATTAAACAATAAACAATGATTACTATAACAATGAATCTGAATGTCTATAATTAACAGATCAGTAGGCATTAAAGCTGCATGGCATTGGATAGGGACTTACAGCTAATTTCTCCCTAAACATTTTGTGGATCATGGTCTACTTGTTGTAGTCCTTCCATTTGGGAAACATAGGCACATGGTTCCTCACTATAATGTTGCATTCAGTTGCAAACTTAGCTGCAACAACAGGTTGTACTGACCTTATGTCCCCTTCTCTGATGATGTTAACAACAAAATTTGGTAAGCCCCGGAGTCCTCATCGTCTTAAGTTTCAAATCGGCACAGAGCCAGTATCGGTTTAGAGTTTTAGTCAACTGATGGGGATTTTCTCTTATCAGTATCTCCAGCAGTCGAATTTTTATCAGATTCGGTTTGGGAAGATCTTATCCAGAAGAGACTGAGTTCGAGGAGGATGCGGCTTGTATCTATTAATTAGGAAGAGTTTGTTTGCTTTCTATTTTATCTTTAGGAAAGTGTGTTAGTGTCCAATAAGTACTCGGTTTGTTTCCTTTTATCTTTAGGAAAGTTTGAATTGTAATTTGTTAGGATCTTTGTCAGCCTGCGGGTATAAATATGTAAGCCCCAGGTTCATGTAATATATCCTCACGATCAATACAACTCGGCGTATCGCCACCTTTTTACTTTTGACTACTTTGTTCATCATCCGGCGGAACTTGGCACCCAACGCAAGGCTGCATCGGCTTCGATCTCCGACGAAGGGGTAAGTCCAAGGTCCCGCCGGCCCAGGTATATCGTATCTATCTTTAGTTTCATTACCGTTCATAGATACATTGGCTTAGTTAGGACTTTCTCGGTTAGGTTCGATATTCTGATCAAGTTGATGTTTCTATAAACGTAATGTCACTTTAGATTTGTTATATCCATCACATTAGACAGATCTATCAGCTCATCGAGTATTAGATTATCATATATAATCTTGTGCTGCATCGGTTAGGTCCGACCTACTAGATTGTTATCGATAATCTAAGTCTTGTTAAGCCAATAGATTCATGCTAATGTTTCACCGAAGGGTTAGTCGGTCTTATCATATGTCTTTGTTAATCTAGTCCTAGTATCTCAATTTAGCTCTATCGGTTGTCTCTCGCTTTATGGTCTTTGTCGATACCGGCTAAACTATTTACTAGATTATATTAGTTTAGACATCTACCACTCTGAAAATTAGTCAAGGGCTTGATTGTCTAGATATTGCGCTTCTTTTCATACTTAGTGCTACATCAATTCAGTTTGACCTACTAAGTGATGATTAGAATCGTAGTCTCTAGCCTGCCTGATGGCTACCAATAAGGGTTTCGTCGGGGTTTCAGCCGGCGAGTTATCTAGACATTGGCATCGGTTGGAATCACACAATCGGCTATCAACAGATCGGTTGTTTTGATTATCGACCTATCAGCCGATATGATTTATGCTCTGTTGTTTTGCATATCTTGTCAGTGGCAGGATCAAACTGACTCGCACACCCGCACTTCATCAATTTTAGGATCTACACTGGAGCTAAGCAGATCTCCCAAGTCAGCGTGTGTTTTTCGCGTCAACACATTTTTGGCACGCCGGTTGGACCTGACGATTGTTTACACAGCTTTTGAAACTCATAATGTCTCATAAAGAAGTCAAGGCCGAGGAAGAGCAATCTCTCAAGCCGATGAATGAAGATAAGAGACAGTCTACTGAGCCGATGGATGACAAGACACATCAAGAGATGGTTGATGAAATTGTTCATCACGCTGTTACCAAAGTTGAATAACTCATCAAGATCTACAACTTTTATTTAGGTCATTTCTTCATTCAAGAAAGTGGTAGTATACATTGTTCACGAATCCTAGCACCACTCACATAGTGTTTAAGAAACTATAAGAGAGACTTGTCAAATTGTTACCGCATATTGTTATCACTTTGTTGGATGAGGAAATTACCTAAATAAAAGTTGTAGATCTTGATGAGTTATTCAACTTTGGTATTCATGACTTTTTCAGCTGAAATCATTTAGTGTTACAAATTCTTGCTTGAATTGTTCATTTCTCTAAATTCTAAATTTGAACTCTTCAAACTCTGTCACATGGAGTAATGATCAAAACATAAGTTGTATATATTGATGAGTTCTACAACTTTGTTGTTCATGAACTTTTCATTTAAAATCGTTTGTTGTCCCTAAACTAATTTTGAAAGTTTTAATTTTGTGAAATTCAAATTTAGATTCATCAACCGAACTCCTATGGAGAAAGGATCAATACAAAAGTTCTAGATCTCAATGAGTGATACAGCTTTTGTGTTGAGAACTTTTTCATAAACTACATACTTATTGATATTTATATTTTCTAATGAAATGTATTTATAATAGTAAATGGAAAAAAAAGAAAACATATATCCTTAAGTAGGCCTAAAACTTAGGCCAGCCCAGTTCCAATTCGCGCATGGTGGCGCCTCCTACAGGCACTTGCGGCGTAAAAAGACTCTTATACCCTCACTTGCGGACCCAAACATTGTACCACAGAGGGACATCCTAAGGGGTATATAGTAATTTCGCATGCAGGACCCTCCAATCAATCCAAACCCGGTTCACATCCATCCAGTTCCGGTCCCCAATCCACCATCATCCACCTCTAGCTGCCCTCCCCTCCAGGCGCCGCATCCATCTCTGCTACCGCGACCCAGTTCGTGGACGCCGGTGACACCCAGTTCTTTCCCTTTCCCATTCTCCTCAAACCCTAAGCGGTGCGCATGGCCATCTACGGTCCGCACGACCATCTCGGCAATGCACCCTCATCCCTTTACACGACCACACCGTCATCCCTTTCGGCGGCGACCTCATCCTTATAGAAAGTAAGATGAAGGACGTTGCGATGGCGACGAGCTCGACGGCGAGCGCCAACAAAATAAAGGAGCAGTCGGACCTCCTAGATTGCCCACAATGCTTGGTCCCTTTGGTTCGGATCAAGAGCAAGCAACCAAAAACCAAGGATCGATACTTCATCAAGTGCCCCTATAGTGTCAAGGTAACAAATGCTCTTTGTGTTTTACTACCATATATATTTGCATGCACAGAGAACACACACTAAGCAATTACTACCATCACTTCCAAATGAGGGCACAAAAGACACCAATCAAAAGACCTACAACCAATGTCGCTAGAACAGAAAAATCCACTACAATCTGCCACTTCCTATTCTCTATTTCCTTCCTACTCTCTATTTCCTACATTGGCAGCCCTCTACAGATCTTCATGTTATAAACTTCAACTCCAAGATTGTCAACCTTTTGCTTCAGTGTGTTGACTTCATGCCATAAATCAGCATCTTCTTCACCAGACATTTGCATTAGCTTGGGGGGAGTGACATTGCCCACCACCAATAATTCCTGGCGTCGCTTCGCTGCCCAGACTTCATAGTGCTCCTCAGACCGGATGAATCGACAAGTAGTAACATCATCCTGCATTGAATCAAAGCAATTTCAAACACAAGGCAAGCCTCCATGATCTAAGTAGCATTAATCGGGATTAGCTATATTTTTGGTGCCACATTATTCAATAAAATATTTAAAATGTATAATATGAATTCCATATAATTATACTGTAATTTTTAAATCTTAGAAACATAAATTTTCAATGCTCGTCATGTAGGAACTATGAAGCAAGAATTATCTACTTGATTAAAAATATTAGTTTAAAATAACATATAAGTAAAAAGGAAAAATAATAAAAATATTAGAAAAGGTATCAATATTTAATATTCCTAGGTGGCCAAGTATCCATGCATAATTGTGCCTAAGAAAGAAAAGAAAATCATCGTGCGGGGTGCCTTGAGGATATTTCCTTATCCGCTCGAGGTCGACTCCGACTCCTTATGGGGTGAATCCCATAGAGTTGATGCTAAAACTACTCGATGTAGGTGCAAAAATGTCAATCATTCCTCTATTTCTATCAGCTGAGATTAATTTCTCATAATTAACCCTCTTGATCGGTATTGATTTAGTAAGGAAATATTTTTCTTTTCAACGATGAGATAAGTAACACAAACGTGTATATCCCTGTGAGATCGGTTTATCCTCATTGTGCATACTCAAACAACACTACCTAAAATTGATGTAATAAGAAAATATATATGTTTTCTAGATTATATTATGCTTGCATGTTATTTGGGTAAAATATTGAGTTCTTCTTTTAGAATTGGCTAGAGCATAATCATTGTTATGGAAGGCAACATCTTAAAAAAGTAGTTTCCCTTTAATTCTACACTAATCAAGTTAATTAGGTGCGACGAGGTGTCTTAATTGATCTCATTCGTACAAACAGAAGAATGGCTATGAATTTGTTGAATCCTCCTATAGATTGTCAAATGGGCCAGGTCTTTCCGTGACAGCCTAGGTTTATATGTACAGTTCACGACCCATGAATGACACGACCCGTTTGGCTACGGGTTATGCTGGCACAACCCATCTAGCCATGTCGTGCTTGGGCCACCACCGCATCCCCACGTGCCACATGACAAGTGCATGTAGCAAGTCAGCACGACATGGCCCAGGAATGGCACGGCACACCCTGGCTCGTGTGGCACGGTGGCGACCGGCGACCGACACTAGCCAACAACCGCTAGTCAAACAACTACCATCTGAGAAGGAGCTAGGAGGAAAGAAGAAGGGAAGAATTGAGGAAGTCAGGGGCTCGGAGCAAAGGAAGCGATGATGGACGCTCATCAATGTAGGCCTACACGACGACTTACTGATTTTAAGTTAATGTGACATTGCGTACTATTGCAAATATATGTGGTTTGGGACATATATGTGTTGAAATACATAGCTTTCACAGATTATATAGTTCACAAACTGGACTACACATTACCTGCCACAAGATCACAGTTCTGCATATTGTTTGAATGTAAGTAGGGCAACACATGAAAAACAAGGAAAAAACAACTATTCATCATCGCTGTCGACTTCAACTAGAGCATCTCCATCTTCCTCGCTGCAGTACTCTTCTAATGTGTCATCGAAAACTTCGTCTTCATATTCACTATCACTTGGACATACAAGGGTTGGCCTTGCTTTCCTCAAACTTGAAATCTCAGAAGCTTCAAACATTTGTTCTGGTTCATCATCTCTATTTAAAGGGATGTTAGTTGGTGGCTCATGAACTATTGTTCGCCTAATACCCTCCTCTTCATCATCACAACAATTTTTCTCTTGATATGCAAGACCAGTGAATGGTACAGAAGTTTCAGTGACATTCTATAAATGTCTATGGTCAAATGTTTGGACAACTTGCCAATTGTTGCCAAATCTTGTATCTGGCAAATAGAACACCTTTCTTGCCTGAGTTTCTAGAATTAAAGAATCATCTTTGTACCATCGACTTGCAACATTGATGCTTTTAAAGAAACCATCATCTTTTAGAGCATTCTTCTCATCCAGTTTATACCAATCACATTTGAAAAAGACAACTGACCTATCATCACCATTATAATCTAACTGGATGATCTCTTTTATGTTTCCATAAAACTCAATGAGCTCAGACTTATGTGTGCCTAGTGACATTACTCCACTATTCTGAGACTTCTTATTAGTATCACGGTCAATAGTGTTAAACCGCACCCATTAACAATAGATGATTTGTATTTCTTGATTCTTAAATCTGGACCACATGCCAAGGAAAAAATGTCATCATCTACCAATTCTTCATCTGTATTCTTTCTCACCATCTAGCATACCACATAGAACCATAATCATTATTAGAGTGCATAGTACAATGTTGATAATAATTTGTAAAAGATGTTGAATGAAATCTAACCATGTTCCTGGACCATGTCTGGAATCCTTGTCTAAGTGTTTTTTCAATGTTACACACCCCTTCCCTCTCTAATTCATCCTTGAACATTCTGTATAAACAAAAAAACTGTCAGAAAATGGGCCATATGAACTAGAGGAAGGGAGCATATAGCACAATACATAAGTGATAACATACTTGATATATTCCTCAACTTGACTACAGTTGTTCAGCACATACCACACCATTTTATCTAATCCACCATCATCAAATAATAATTCTGCAGTTGAAGTAAATCTCACTCCATGCCCAAACACATCTGCACCATAGGCTTCTTCATCAGAAAAACCAACATTTCTTGGTTCTCTATTAAATCTTGTTTCAACATCGTCGATGTACTTGGAGCAAAATATTAGGCATTCATCTGCAATATATGCCTCTGCAATGGAACCTTCTGGTCTTGCCCTATTCCTCACATAGCGCTTTAAAGTGTACAACCGCCTTTCAACTGGGTACATCCACCCATACTGCAGCCCTCGCAGCAGCGCCTCCTCAGGCAAATGTAAAGGAAGGTGCATCATCACATCAAAAAAAGCAGGGGGAAAAATTTTCTCAAGCTTGCACAATAATACAGGGATTTCTTCATTCATTTGAGCTAACACATCCTTGTTCAGAATTTTGCTACACAATTGCTTAAAAAACTTTCCCAACTCAGCTACTGCTTGATATGTATCCTTGTCAACAAAGCATCTTAAAGCAGCAGGTAAGATTCTTTGCAAAAGAATATGACAATCATGTGTTTTTAGGCCTTGTACCTTGATTCCATCAGCATTAACACATCTTGATATGTTCGAAGCGTAGCCATCTGGAAACTTGACCTCCCGTAAAAAATTACAAAAGGCAACCTTTTGTTCTTTAGTCAAAGTGTATCTAGCTTTAGGCATTTCAGAAGTTTCTCCTTCATATCTGAACTGCAAATTTTCTTTAATTCCTAAATCACTTAGGTCAAGCCTAGCATTCACTGTATCCTTTGTCTTCCCATGTATATCGAGAATTGTGTCAACCAAGCTCTCACATATGTTCTTCTCAATGTGCATGACATCAAGGTTATGCCTAACCTTTAAATTTTTCGAATACTCCAAATCCCACAAACAAACTCTCCTGCTCCAAATTTTCACATTAGCAGTTTTGTCACTATCCAAGGCAGAATGCTTCCTTTTCCTGCTCTCCTTTTGCTTGATCCCAGGTTTGACTTGTCTAACCTTCTCAAATACTGCTAGTAGCTCTTCTTTGTTAAATTTACCTGGCGGATCATTGGTTCCATGAAGCCCACTGTATTTATTGTTCATCCTCAAATGATGTCCCCTCGGCAGGAAATGGTAGTGTCCAATATATGCAATTTTGTTTCTCAGTGCATAAGAGAGAGGATTCTTGTCACAGTGAATACAAGCAAAATAGCCTTTCGTGGTACGCCCGGACAAAGTAGCCAGAGCTAGGTAATCATGAATGCACCATAACACTGCTGCACGAAGTTTGAACTCTTTGTCAATAATGGCATCATAAGTAGGCACACCCTTCCAAAGCTCAAGCAATTCTTCAACAAGAGGTTATAGAAATAAATCAAAGTCTTTCCCAGGGGAACATGGACCTGGAATCAACAGATCCATCATTAGATTGGACTGATCCATGCATGCCCAAGTTGGAAGGTTGTATGGCACAACAAATACAGGCCACATGTTGTACTTTGTGTTAAAATTCCCAAAGGGATTGAATCCATCAGTTGCTACCCCAAGTCTCAGGTTTCTAGCTTCTTCAGCAAAATCTAGATATTCCCTATCAAAATCTTGCCAAGCCTCACCATCAACTGGATGACTCATTTCCTTCTCACTAGGCTGTCTCTTTAACTTGTGTCATTGTGTTTGTTCTGAACCCTCCTTGGTTACAAATAGCCTCTGTAGCCTAGGCACCAATGGAAAATGTCTCAACACTTTCTATGGAATCTTCTTCCTCTTTGGGTCTTTCCATCTTGACAAACCACAAATTGGGCAATTGTCATGATTAGAATAATCCTTGCGAAACAGAATGCAGTTGTTGTAGCAAACATGGATCGATTCATATCCAAGACCTAATTCCTTTATAATGTTCTTTGCTTCATGGTATGATGTTGGTAGGGTATTAAACTCTGGGAGTGCATCAGCTAGTAGTTTCAAGAATGCAGAAAATGCAGTGTTGGTAATCCTATAAAATGACTTCATATGAAGTAGCTTAACCACAAAGGAGAACTTTGAAAATTTGGCACAACCGGGATAAAGCTGACGCTTAGCCTCCTTTACCAGAAGTTTAAGAAAAGAATCATGCATGTTTCCATCATTGTTTCCATTTTCAGATTCAGTGTCATGACTACCATGTCCTCTTGAAGTTTGAAGATAGCTAAGCAAACTATCTAACCGATCACCACCATTGTCGTCATTGTCAGCCACACCAATGGAACCCTCATCATTGTCAAAAACAGGAACAGAAGCAGGGACTTCATTAACATGTACACTAATGTCCTCTCCGTGATGTACCCACTGAGTATATGTACAGTCCATGCCATTCATCAAAATGTGATTCTTGACATTGGGCTGATGCAGGTACTTCTGATTAAGGCATCTAGTACATGGGCAGAGAATCTCATCATCCTCATCTTATTTTCCTTTAATGAAATCCATAAATTTTGACACCATTAACATATTGAGTAGCAAATAGTGTGATGTGCACCCAACTTCTATCCATCTGATGCATGCATTGCGGAAACACACAATCTAATTAATCAATGTGCACAGTATAAGGAATTCAGAGAGATTATGAAGGAAGGCAGCCGGTGGCGGGAAGGGAAGTCACCTTGCAGCAAGGCAGCAAGCGGCAGGAGGGACGGCAAAGAGCTATTGCTACAGCTGCCTTCCTCGTCAGTGGCCCGCCACACGTGACCCGTCGTCGTTGGGCGGGGGATGTCCACGCTCCTGGCCACGACGCGATTCGCCGTCTCTGGTCTCTGGTCCTCGCCATGGAGTAGGGTCTGTTGTCGGATTGGGGCGGCGACGTGGTGGATTTGGGCCGTGGCGCGGCGAGGTGTGTACGAGAGGCACGGTAAGGACGAAAGTCAACGATATGGGGATTATTGGATCTAAGATATATGATATAAGATATAAATTCTAGTTTCTAGCACACCACAGCGTAGTAGTACAGTGGTAAGGTGCACAGCTTGGGACCCGAA
Organism: Oryza australiensis; assembly: GCA_019925245.2. NCBI lineage: Eukaryota > Viridiplantae > Streptophyta > Magnoliopsida > Poales > Poaceae > Oryza > Oryza australiensis. Next base: position 7,085,830 of record JAIFGZ020000116.1, on the reverse strand, counting down.
GGTCTCAGGTTCGATACTGAAGCACCGCACTATTTTTTTGAATGATAAATCATGACAAAAATAAAAATGTCACGGATTTGGTTCAGCTGCTAAACTGTGAAGATTTCTTGAATAATCCGTGACAAAAATAAACTGTCACAAAAAAACTGTCACGGATCAACACCATTCTTGTAGTGCTTGCACCTAGACCGGTTACTCTCCATGAACACCATTCCTTATTTCCTCATTCATAACATATCCACCAATCTTGTAGTGCTTGCACCTAGACCGACTACTCTCCATTAACACCATTCCTTATTTCCTCATTCATAACATATCCACCAACTCCGATGCTGTCCGGCTTACTCCTTCAAAACCCTCCCATTTCTTTCTTTCCAGATAATCCAGCAAAAAAGAGAGAACCCCACGTCAAACACCCATCCCCCTGTGTTTTCTTAAAGGGCACACTCTTCCAGCCACTAGGAGACCATGTCAGGAGCCTCGGGTGTTTGTGGATGAAGTCGAAGTCATCATCGCACTGGGTCCATGTCACGCCCCGATTTTCGTTCGGGGTTAAAAATTGGTAAATAATTTATTTTCTAGAAATCAAAAGGAGTAAAAGTAAATTAATCAAGTGAAATTAAGAAGAAAATTAAAATTTCCTTTAAAAATCATGGCTAGAAATATTTTTATAATATTCTCCATGTGTTAACGACCAAATTTGGTAAGCCAAATCCCCAGGTTTGAAGCTACAATCAAAGCGGAATTGGAGTGCATGATTCTTGGAAACAGAGTGCGCGTCGGCTAAGTATGAATCGGTAAGGAGTCAATCAGCTGAGACCGAGTCAGATGAGGATATCCGGCATAGCCGATTCTGAGTGGGATAACAAATGTGACCAATTCCGGTGCAAAAGCGTGGAGATCATCATTAGATTCGGTTTCCAAGTGCTTCAAAGATATTGTCATCCACGGATAAAGTTCTGAAAAGGCAATTGTGTCTTTAATTTAGAATATTTTGTATAGTTTCCTTGAGAGTCACGACAGGGGGTTCTGTCCCAGATATTTGTCGTATTTTAAATAGTAGTTAGAGATAAGGGTGGTATCCTACAAGGACTTTGTTTATAATTGGGTATAAACATGACCCGAGACTATGTAATTTAGGATCAATCAATACACAATCAATACAATCTCAGCGCATTGCCACCTTTTTCCATTAATAGTTTTGACTAGTTCTTGCTTCTAGTTGGGCTGCATCATTCTATCTCCAGCAAAAAGGTAATTCTTGTCACAGCGGCTTGCGTTATCGGGGTTAGTATTTTCATCATCATGATACTCTAATTTTGTCTTCGTAATCTACATAGTTATCATATATGCTATATAATTTAGATCAACATTGTGGTCTAAACCCTATCGACTAGCATTAATTGCTAGATGATAGCCAGTAAGTTTAGATTTCAATGTTAATCTGGATTATATATTATATCTACCATCTTGAAAGATGTTCATAGACTCGTATAGATTCTATGCTTCTTTTGGTATTTAATGCTGCATCGGTTAGGTTCGATCTATTAAGTCGCCTTTAGAATCATAACAGATCTATCTTGTTTTATGATCATTACTAGAGATAGCAATCGGAGTTTCAGTCGATCTTATTTGTTTTAACTGTCTTATATGTCTTATATTTACTTGATATGTTGAAGCTGCCCTTTATATTAAGATCTCTTTATAATTAAATATATTAAGCTTATAATTGATTTGTTAAGTCATCTTAGCATATGATTGGTCCCTGTTTAATATATTTGGTTAGTAATGATATCTTAGTATAAAGCAGTATCGGAGTACTAGCCGACACATGTTAGATTAATCTCTTCGGCTATGTTGTGAACAAGTATAATCCTTGTCTTATGGTATTTTTAGATCTAAGTAATTTATATTGTCTCGGTATACTACCAATCTATCCAAGTCACTTGGTTTAAATATGCTTTAAGACTTGGATTGTATTCTGTTAACATCTGTAGCCGATCGCACAAGTCTAATGGCCGTCGATTCAGTATGCATTGCATTAGCCTAACCCTAGATGATATGTCATCGGTCACCAGCCGATCGGCTATCGTTTGCAAGCTAATTCTTTCTATTGTTTCCTGTTGATTGCAGGATCAAATCAACTGGCACGTCTATGAACCTTGAAGCAATAATTTGGACCTGCACTAGAGTTAAGCAGATCTCTCACGCCAGTGCGTGGGAAATTCTCATCAACACCATGCTTTAAAGTATTCTCTCGAAATTTTTTGTGAAATTTTAGAGCTCCGAAATAATTTTAACAATACAAAATTCATATATGCAGTTAAATAAAAGAAAAACAAATTAAAGAGTACTTACCACAAGCAAGAATGGGCAACTGCTGGACTTGTAGTATATCTCTTCCCTAGCTGACGTTCCCAGGCGAGGGTGGGCATGATGGAGTTGGGTCGGCCGAGGCATCCGGTTGATCGGCTTCCGGATTCACCGTGACACGAGGGGGGCTGCCCACTACCTTTTGAGTGGTGGGGGCAAACCCCGAGGTGTGGTGCGCTTGGTTAGGAGGAGTTGTGCGAAGGGTCTTGTCACAATTTTCCCCTTTGTAGTATTGTGGCGATACTTCGAGGCTTGGAAACATGTGTGGAATCACGTCTTGTGGTACAGTTGCGCATCTTTGATCAGAGTAAAACTATTCGACTAGTCGTGACCGTGGTTATGGACGATCAACTAGATTCACCATGATTAGTCTCACCCTAAATAATTTGACTTAATAAACTGGTTTAGTTCAGGTGAAATGATTAGACTTGTTCAGCGTGGTTGTAGTGTTGTTCAGTGGAGGATTAATTTTACCTTAATTAAACAATTGTCTTATTTTTTTTAAAATATAATTATTTGCAACCATTTTTTGCAAATAGCCACAAGCTCGTCTTTCTCTTCCTTTGCATGTCTTCATTATTTGTGTGGCTTGTAAAGAACGGTGGTTGTACTCAATTTTGTTATCCACTACAGGAAAGCCCATGTTTGCCGAGTGTAAAATTTTTTGCCGAGAGCTTTATGTCGGGCACTCGGCGAACAATACATTTGCCGAGCGGGCTCTCGGCAAAAAAAAATTCTCGGCAAAAAGGACACTTTGCCGAGTGTTTGCCCTCGACGAACAAAAACACTCAGCAAAAAATACTTTTTGCCGAGTGCCTCCACACGGCTCTCGATGAAAGTACAATTTTGCCGAGTACCAATAAAGGACACTCGGCAAAACAGTAACCGCCGTCAACGAGTACCGTTTGGTACCATCTTTGCCGAGTGCCGGGGCAAGGCACTCGGCAAAATACCACCTTTGTCGAGTGCCGGGCTAGGCTCTCGGCAAAATACCAACTTTGCCGAGTGCTATGGGTAGGAACTCGGCAAAATACCACCTTTGCCGAGTGTCTTTCCCTGGCTCTCGGCAAACATGTCAAAATTTTTCCTCATCCATCCTCCAAACTTTTTCTATTATATAAATACAACATGTAATCCCTAATTATCAAATTTGGTAATTTTTCAATTGGTTTTGCTATATTTCTTTGATTTATTGTATTTTCATGAATTTTTTTTGCAAGTCTCAAATTAGAACTACAAGTGGTTAAAAAAATAAAAAAAAAGTAGTGCAAAAATTATATTCATGTTATTTAGACCCTTTTGAGTCAATATGTGGTAAATGAAAAGAAATTGAGATGTTTTTCTTCATGCAACATGGTTAGGAACGTGTTGACCGAATGATTCCAAAATTATAAAAATAGCAAACGAAGTCAGAAAATCATAAAATTTGTTAGGATGTCATGATATCATACGTCGAGGCTGGGGTAAAAAATCGAGAAGGTTTTGAATATTTTATCAGGTACGACGCTCACAAAACCAAAGATTCTTCGGAGTAGATTATAAGTGTTGAGAAGGATTGGTTAGATTTGGAGAGAAAGTGATGGTCGAATTGTCGTTTGATTTCAAATATTTTTCCCTAGGCAATAAATAGTATATATGGGTTTATGCAAAAATTTTGTAAATTTTTTAGTCCGTTTGATAATTTCTAAATTATTAGAAGCAAAAAACTAATAAAATTGTTTGCCGAGCGTAGCTCTCGGCACAAATGTCACACGGCAAAATGGTTCAAAAAAGATGCTCATCGCATGCTTTGCCAAGAGCTATCCCTAGGCACTCGGCGAAATACGCCTTTGCGAGTGCCACCGATCTGGCTCTCGGCAAAGCTCGATTTTGCCAAGTGCCCAGATCGGTGGCACTCGGCAAAGTTCGGCACTCGGCAAATATTGCTAATATGGTCGCCTCCTCTCGGCGCCATTCATTTTGTGACTTAGCGAAATTACTCGCCGCCGTCGCATCCCTGCGCCCCATCCGCCGCCGCCCGGCCGCCGCCTCCCGGCCGAGCCGCCCGGCCGAGCCCCGCCCCGGCCGACGCCTCCTCGGCCGGGCTGCCCGGCCGACGCCCGCCCCCCGGCCCCGGCCGACGCCGCCACGCCTGACGCGCTGCCCGGCCGCCGCCTCCCCGGCCGAGCCGCCGGCCGACGGCCCGCCCCGGCGACGCCACCTCGGCCCCGCCCCGCCGACGCCTCCCCGGCCCCCGCCGACGCCGCCCCGTCCGACGCCGCCACGCCTCCCGCCGCCAACCACTCCTCCGGCCGGCGGCCTGCGGCGCCCTCCTCGATTGACGGCTCCCCACTCCGGCCTAGGTAATTTTTTATCATATTTTACATACATTAGAATTTTTTGTGAGATTTTGTTAATAGATTTGAAATTGTTTGCATTAGAAACATTAATCGATATAATACCATGTGCAACGTTAGAAACAAATTGATGGCAAAAAGAAACAAATTTAGGTATTTATTATAAACAAATCAATGGTAAAAGGAATGATATTTATTGTATGCACGTATATATTTTGAAGATTATTGTATATATACCCGTATGAATGGAGTCGCATCATGCAGCCATGTCGTCGCTTGTGTGTCGGCCATCGAGCCGTGCTTCCCTATTTTGCAGGTGCCGCTGTCTTTACCGTAGTTTGTCTGTGTATAACGTAACCTTAGGCGTCTTCCGTTCGAAAGAGATACGGATGAAAATATGCGTCTTCTTGCATATCTTTAACCGTATCTTTTTCAAATTGTCCATGTTTTTTGGACAGCCCAAGAATGTGTAGATGAGTACACTTTCCTGGCCTTGTTCAGTACGCCGAAAGGTCAGAGCCTGCCTACACGTTTGACCACTACGTCGCCGTCCCCGATTTTCCTGATCGAGATGGAAGGATCTTCCACAACAGGGCGGAGCGGGTGAAGGCCGAGTTGTGGGTAAGTCTTCCGTCAAACCACGTCCCTCAATACATCACATTCATTGCACATTATTGAAACAATGGCTCAATACATCATGTGTTTATGCAGGATTTTTTGAGATGCCAGACAGGATACGAGGCAAGAGCAGCTGTGGTGGCTGACAAATCCTGTCGCAAACTCGTGACTGACATACATTATAAGGCGCGCATCCAGGCCATCATTGCATACAACGCTGCATACAACAACCTGAAGGTCACCAAAACCGAAGCAAGAACCATGACTCTGACAAAGGAACAATACATGCTGGTAAATATAACAGCGGATTTTTGAACGATTCAATACATTTGATTTGATCTAGGTATATCTCTTATACTTGATAACGTGTAGGTGCCTGTTTGGTGGTGCGGCCAGCTTATCGATTGCTGGGAGCGCATGGTGGATAGGTGGTGCGCTGCCGAGTGGCAGGAGACGCACTCCGCTTGCCGGGAGCGGCGTTTGATGATGCCAGGTGCACCACACCACCAAGGCAGCCTTAGCCTCAACCAGTATGCAGCTAGATGGGTACGTGAATTCTATTTTTCATTTCAACAACCAATGCTCAATAGTTCTTAACCATACTATTGTTTTATTCGCAGTTGGCGTCGCATGATGGGCAACCTATCTCTCGCTTCAAGGCATGGGCTTTGGTCCACAAGGGCAAGGCGACGTCCGACGTCGACTATAATCCGAGAGGACGGGCCCTCGGCGTACACCAATGCGACCGTCCACAGCTGCCTCAGTCAGTACACCATGATGGCAAGGGAGCTCCATGGGGAGGATTTCGATCCTACTACCCAGGATATTGATGGAGAAGTCGTCATGAGGGTGGGAGGAGGCAAGAAGCATGGGCGATACTGGATTGGCGACAACCTCCTCGACACAGCCAGTACACCCACTCTGTCCCAGCTTCGAGCAAGGAGCACGAGCGAAAGCCCGGCCATACGCACACGGCCGACCACGCACGAGCACAAGTGCAGCACCTTCGGTTAGAAAATTCTTTTTTCTCAATTTATTAATATTTATTGATTGTTTGCTTCACTTTGTAAAATTGAAATGGAATATTGTAGGACGAGTTGGAAGAGGAGAAAAGGAAACAATGGGTGATCGAGATGAGGATGACGAGATGTACGGCTACGTGCAATCAATCAGTCAAAACATGGGTCTTCCTGTCGTACCGCCACCACAGCCTGTGGTATTTACTCCTCCACATCCTTTTGTAGGCACTCCGGTGAGTCACTTAACCTCGCATTTAATTTTCTTATTTGTGAATGTTACTATCTTGACAACCTATACTATTCTATTTTCCTTTTGTGCGAGTCTCGGGCGGCATCAAATAACCCCAATAATGACCACGACGGTTGGGCGCCGTGGCCATCTCGGTAAATTTCTTTTGAACAATTGTAATTCGGACTATCTACGTGAACTACTATATTTTCTTCGAATTTCGTTTGCGAATTGTGGACTACATACTGTGAACTACTATGTTTATGTTTTGTGGATTGTGACTGTGACTACGATTGTGAATTATATGTCTTGTGGATTGTGAATTATGGCTAAGCTGTTGTGATTGTGGTTGTCGATGTGGTTATACTGATTGGGGATGTGGAATGATGCTTATGGGGTTGTGGAATGATTGGGGTTGTGAATGTGATGTATATTTTGAAAATTTGTGAAATATGCGACGAACAAAAGAAGAGGGTTAAAATTATCACTTTGTCGAGTGCAACACTCGGCAAAGAGGGTCTTCGCCGAGTGCAATGGCCAAAACACTCAGCAAAGAGGGCAACCTGGGATTCGGCAACCCTCTTTGCCGAGTGCCCAAACTTCGCCGAGAGCTTGTGACAAAAACACTCGGCGAAATTACCACTTTCGCCGAATGCTTTTGCCAAAGCACTCGGCGAAGTTTTCAATTCGCCGAGAGCTTTTGCGAAAACACTCGGCGAAGTATGGGTATTCGCCGAGTGTTTTCTTCCTAGGCTCTCGGCAAAATTGAAAACTTCGCGAGTGTTTTTCCGGCTCTCGGCAAACTTTTCCGTCATCGTATACCCAACCTAACGTGTACTTTTTTGCCGAGTGTCGAAGTGACACTTGGCGAAGATTTCGCCGAGTGCCCGATGGAAAACTCTCGGCAAAGAGCTCTTTGCCGATCCAAAGTTCACCGTGTGACCTATGCCGAGTGCAACTCTCGGCGAAATTTTCGCCGAGTGTTAAACAGCTTCGCCGAGTGTCCCGGGCGTCGGCAAAAGGGAATTTTCCGTATTGATCTTACCATGTTTCCAAAAGTGTTATGTTTTTAGTCGAAGACGGAGTTAGAAGACCAAGCCTCGGATCCCGCTTGAGTTTTGCTCGTGGAGTGGAGTGAAGCACCGTAGGATAAACTTTTTCGTTGTTGTTGCTGTTTTTTTTGAAGGACTAAGTGTCTCTCATTGTAAGTATTTACGCTTTAATTTATATTTAGATATGTTTATTGATTTGTTATTTTGTGTATTCTGACTGATTTTTGAACAAAGATTTAATATACAAAATAGTCTTAAAAATTTAGTATAAAGGCGTTACAGTCCACAAATACATGGAGAAAGGACAAGTGGCGAACAAATGATTTCCAGTCTCGGGCTGAGAGGTACAAAGCGGGCAAGACGGTTGGCTTACCACCCACCCTCGTCTAGATTGTCAAACATCAAACTGTTACCCTAGCCGTGATGTACATGAACATCTTGCATCGTGCCCCTCAGCCGTGATGGCATGAACCCTGGTATAGCTAGACGCCTGAGGCAAAAATCCAATGAACTAGTCCACCCCTAATTAACCATGAGTTTCGCCATTTTTAGTTGTGTCGAGCCCAAAATCCCGGATATTAGCTTATTAGGAGTTTAGGACCAATCCGCATCCCTTTTGTGGCCATAGTGCAAAACCCTCAGAAATCTGGTAGAAAATTCAACGGTGAATAATTCACAGTACAAAAATCTTAAAATAGTGAAGTAGTATTGTTTAGCAATCATCGCACACACACCTTTGGGTTAAGTGAATAGAATCGGTGACTTGAGGGAGGCTTTGTCCTCCAGTTGATAAAATTGGGCCCGGTCAGTGGAGATGACAGGATCGATTGTTGACGTGTTTTATTCCAAAAAAAATTGTATCGGCATATTTTAACCACATGTTATAAGCTCTTTGTTAGATTTATGATGCTATATAATATTTAATCCATCCCCATAAACAGGTAGATCATCCATTACCATTCATCTGCATTTCATCTAATTCAAACAGGCTTACACATTTAATTTCCAAACAGGTACTTTTGTTTAAGACTAAATAGCTACTGCTGTTTCAGTTTTGGGTTATAATGGCGAGTAGTTATAAATATTGGTGTTTCTTTTTTTAGGAATGATTTTAGTTAAAATTTTACTTACTTTCTTAGTGATTATGAAAACCTGGCAGCCAGTAAAAGAAAACCTTAAAGTTAATCTAAAAAGTGTAAAATTTAAAATCAGCTTAGCCAAGCCGAGAGTTTGCAATCTCGTGTTGGGTTGAAATTACGAAATTCCGTTCGAAATTCGACGCAAAATATGCGAGCGGCACGCATCCTACAGGAATCATTTAGAAATCGACCTAGAAAGGCCTGTGTACAAAGAAAGGGATGCAGTTGATGTGAAATGATTTGATGCGACATGCATAGTCTATAGAGATGCAAGCTCCCTTGGGTATTTGCAAGCGTCTGAAGATCTCAAAGCGTCTTTATTCACGCGCGGCCTTGACCTGCTTCTGTGCAGATTCCCTGTTTCTCGCTCAATTTTCCTGTATTGCTCGTTCTTGCTTGTCGGAGAGCGCATCATCATACATCATGGATGGTAGTAGTACTCTACAAGTGCAAATGGTCCCGTTCGAATCTGTTTTGAATTTAGATTAACTGTGGACATGTAAAACGAGAAAAATATTCACGTATGATTATTAAATCTTAATTTAAAAATAGATTTATATGATATTTAGAGTAACTTTTATATAAAATTTTATGAAATATATCGTTAAACAATTTAAAAAACGTGCTAATAAATATCGAGATAAAATTTCTATCTTAATGAGAAAAAAGACCTATGGCAAGCAGCGCCGGCAATGCCCTTCTCGGCGCGCAGGTGAGGTTTGAGCATTCGCGAGCATTTGGTAACGGACAATGGAATAATTTCGCTCATAGGAAGGGGAATTGGCGATCGCAGATCGAACGTGTTTAAACGAAAGTCATCACCGTACGATAATATTCAGGGTAAGTACTAGTACCATTTATACGATCAAATCTAGACGTGTGTACATCGTATATTCGTATCATTCTACTCGATTCGATCCGTTTTAAAACCCTTGTCAGCAGATCATATCATTCTACTCGTCGCTGTACTGAAATGCTACAGTTTAAGCCCGGCGAAAAAAGTTAAGTGCTACAGTTTAAGCATTTAGCTAGTCTGTCCGCACCGAATAAGATACTCTATGTACTATTATGTAATGGTCGCTCTCGCTATTACTGCATCTGGATCACCTGACGCTGATGGCGTATCGGTGCTCATCGTCTGATGGAGTAGTTCGTTATGGTCCCACGCAGATTCGAGTTCTGGACTGTGGTGGATTATGGTTTCATCTCCTGTTGATTTTTAGTTGTTCCATACTGTGATTATCCGTATGAATACCTGATATTGTCCACCGAATTCACTAATGGTTCACTCGAAATCTTAAATGTTGATACTGAATCAACCCATAATATAAAGTGATGTGCTCAAACATAGGACATGTTTTGTACTAGCAATACATTCGTACAGTGCCATTTCTAATATGGACATACTTTCCCATCAAGTGTTCCATCTGTCCAATTGGAGCATCGGACGGAGCCGCAGCCGGCCGGCCGGCCGGCCAGCCTTTACGTCGTCGAGACCCAGAATCCTAAAGATGATGTGCATTGCCGCACTGATAGCAATGAGGAAAGCGGCGACCTGAAGGCATTGCAAGGGACCCATATACTTCAACGAAACAGTAGACCTACCCAGCATAGTATATGCTTCAACGAAACAGTAGACCTACCCCAGCATACTAGACCACACCACATGGTCGCCTACTCGCCTGATATAGAGAGTTGTTGAAGATGCAATTGTCCCCCTGAATTTCAGGAGTTCTGTCCTCAAAGAGGGAAAATCATCATGTGATACAGCTCATTTGTAAGCATGATCGATATGGATGCAGACCATACACGGGTATGGTTGCCCAATTTCCACCTCCGCCATCCTTAAAAGAGAAAACTAACCCTAACTATAGATCTGTACATAGTCAGGATGTAGTGTGTATTCCTGGTACAGTCTAAGGGTTCTTTTTTAAGAATGGAGGGTGTATTGCTGGTACAGTCTAACACGGGGGCAGATCGTGCTTTTCTGCTGGAAAGGGGCATGCTTTTTCTTTACCTCTTGTAAGACTATTTGTCTGAACTTAAGAACGTCCAGGATCTTATTAACCTGGCATTTATCAGTACACCCTGCACTCTGAAAACTTCCTTGAAAAAGAACAAGAACGGCGAGGGGAAAAAAAGGAAGAGTGATGAGTTGCGTCAGTCCCTGCACAAAATTGCGTGGCGACCGCATAGTATCAGACTCGACAGACACCGATGGATAGTACTCACCAGACTCATCAGGGAATCCACAATGTTTATTGCCCGTATAGCAATAAGGTAGGTCCCACATGCATATATCATTTTGTTCTTCTTCATCTTAAGATGGGTCCCACCAAACAAAATGAACCAATAGTCATGCAACAAAAGCATGGGATAAATTTTTTTATTCCTTATGGCATAGCCTTAAGCTTAAGGTGAGCCATAGCATTATGCAACTCTTGTTTTCAATTCCAATGCATAAAGTGAGAAAAGAAATAACAGTTTATTGCTTAAGGTGACCTTGAGATGCACATTGTGGATGCCCTCAGTGCACCGAGAGGCGTTGCTTAACATGGGGAGGAACACGCGGACGAAGGCGTAGCCAGGAGCCTCCACACGTTGTTGCCTCCTTCGTCATACGCTGCGGCCTCCTCCTCTCCCGTCGGTAGCACCAGGCGCAGCGGCGCAGGCCACGAAGGTCCGTCTCAACGTAGCGCTGACGACGGTGGATAGCGCGGTGTAGACGGCTCCGCTGCCACGGGAACCGTCCTACGACCATGTTCGCTCGCCGCGGCGAACCTTCTTGTTGTGCCCATGCACGAGGGTGGTGGGCTGAAGGTACGTTTTGGGTGACGTCGTGGCGGTTTAAGAGCCCGCGGAAAGTGGGGCGTCTTTCGTCGATAAATCGTCTTCGATTGGCAGACGGCGGTCGCCTATTGCTCTCTTGTGTTCAATCGGCACCTGTTTGCGGACTAAAAGCACAAGAAAGGACTAGGGATGGGCAAATATAATCGAAACCAAAGAATCGAACCTAATTGATCGAGATCGAAATCAAAAAACTAAATTAAATTTTAGTCTCAAAAGTGCAATAACCGAAATAACCGAATAAACTTTGGCCTTGGGCCTCAGTTACCCGAACTAACCGAAGTAAACAAGTCAGCCCAATTGTCTTCACTCTTTATCGCGCAAACAACTCAGTTGTCTTAATTATTGTCACTTGTAAGTTGTATGTTTGTTTGAACTTGTTTAATTATTGTTTGTAACCATTTTTATGTTGAAAAATGGCATTATGTTGTTTAGTAAAGTAGCTAATTTTCTTGAAATGTGATATGTCCTGAAAATTTTGGTTCTGATCAAAGACCGAACTAAACTAACCGAAGACCGAAGTGTTCGGTCTTAACTTTTAAAGACCGAATTTAGTTCCTGACTTTTAAAAACCAAAGTTTTAAAAAAACCAACCCAATCGGTTCGATCAAACGAAATGTTGCTCCCAGAAAGGACCGAACGTACACCCTAGAAAGGACTATCTCTGGCCAGATTTGACAAGGGACAATTAAAAAAATCATGGGCCAAAGGCCGACAAGTAAGACTACAACTAAACATGGGCCAGATTTGATGAGGGGTTAAAAAAGGGATAAGTCCATTTCACGCGCCTCAACTCTTTACGTTGTAAACACACCTTAAAACTCCAAAATCGAATAACCAATCCTCTCTATCTTTTAAAACCGTGTAAAATATCTCCTCGCTTAAACTTAAGTAGTTTTCATCTACATGGTAACTGATGTGGCAGTATCAATCCAAAAAATAAATAAAAACAGTGGGTCCCATTGAGCGATGCTATGACGAGCGATGGAACGACGCAGTGGCAACTTGGGTGGACGCTGGTCGCGCTGAGGCCGAGCTCTGCATCCTTCCGCCACGACAGGTCGTGTCATCATCGGCTCTACATCCGTCCGGCTCTACATCCGTCCGTCATTCCTTGGTCGAAAGTCACATTGCGCCGCCTCGGACGAGTCTGGGTGCGCATGAAGCGACTTAGGGAGACGGCGAGGAGGCAGAGCTCGACCTCGACCTCGCCGAAGCTCGACGTGCTCAAGGACCGGTGGGAGTGTACCGGAGCTTGAGCTCGCCGGTGCATGGAGGAAACGTTTCGGGATGCGACGGGCCGGGAGCCGGGAGTCTAAACTCGTCAACGCATCAGGGAGGAGGCTCTCGGGGAGGCTTCTAGAAGTCTCACCAACGCATAGAGGTGGAGGCATTGAATTTTTTATTTTTTATTTTATTTATTAAAATATTTAAAAATAATTTTTATTCGAAAAAATATAAAACTAGTCGCTCATCGTCTTATGAGATAACGATTTTTAAAAATCGCTCTATTAAGAGAGTATAAGAGGGCGATTTTTAAAAATCGTTTTATTAGAGGACGATTTATTCGACGTGGCAAATAACCGTTGACCCTCACCTAACGGCCGACCACCGAGGTGTTGACGAGAAATATTTTTCACGCCCTGGTCTGGAAGATCTGCTTAACTCCAGTGCAGGTCCGTTCTTAGCTATCTTTGGTGATTAAGACGTGCCAGTTGGTTTGATCCTATAACCAACAAGAAACAAGAAATATGCATTAAGTTAAAATTAGATCCTACAAAATCGGCTGAAGACATCAATTTATACATAATTACTATCCCAAAACACACTTAAACTAAGTGATTGGGATAGATCGGCTATGCCGAGACAGTATAAATCACTTAGGCTAAAAGCGTGTTAGGGTAGTAATTATCTGCATTGATAACTTAGCCGATACAACAGATCTAATGTGAATCGGCTGATACTTCGACACATTTTATAAAAAAGATATTAATCTAATCTAAATATGCTAAATCTAAATATGCTAAACCTAGATCAATCGGCTGTCAGCATAGCATAACAGATTGATATCGGCTTAAGGCACTTAGATACATTAAGATCTTAATATAAAAGATAGTTTTAATATATCTAATAGTGAATATAACCATAAAGATAATTAAAACAGATAAAACCGGCTGAAACCCCGGCACTATCTCTAAAAATAAACATATAGCCAAATAGATATTAATAATTCTAAAAGCGACTTAATATATTAATATGATGCAGCATTAAGTACAAAAAGAAGTATCAGATCTATAAAAACCGATGTAAACCCCTCGAGACAATGGATACAACATATAACATGGTTCAACATCTAAATCTAGCTCTATCGGCTACTGTCTCCCGAGAGAAACCAGCCGACGGTGAGATAGATCTAGATATTGCTAGAAATTATATGTCATATATGATAATTTGCGCAGTTCATAACATCAAAACTAGAATATCATGACGATGTAAGCACTAATTTCGACGATACAAACCACTAATGATAAGTAATTACCTTGCTTGAAGGTCAAGATCGATGCAGCCCGAAGCGAGATCAAGGACTCGTCTAAAATAAAAAGGGTTGGCGATGCGCCAAGTTTGTATTGATGTGTGTGTTTTTACAAAGAGTCATCGGGTCTTATTTATACCCAGGCATAACAAAGTCCGTGTAGAACATGGTTTCTACCTTATCTACTATTTACAGTACGACAATATCTCGAGACACAGCCCCATGTCACATTGCAAAAGGAATATATAAACAAATCCCTACTTTACAGATACAATTATCGTTACAGGACTCTATCCATAGATGACAATATTTTTAACGTATATTTGGGAACCGAATCTTAACATGTATCTTCAAACTTCCTTATCGAAGACGGTTCCGTCTTCTTCTCTGAATCGGGATTAGCTATCGGCTGTTCTTGTCCGATTCGGCCTCAGCCGACTAATTTCCCAGCCGATTTGGTCCTAGCCGACGTGGTCTCTGTTTTTCCACAGATCACATTTCCGATCCAACTCCGCTTCAATCTTGGCCTTGAATTTAGGTATTTGGTTACCAAATTTGGTCGTTAACACGAGGGAGGCGAAAAATGGCAAGCGGCTCCTTACAGCAAAAAATTGTTCTCTTAGAGGGCAATTTTGGCTATTACTTTGCCTGTAAAAGACTAGAAGAATGGTTTTTAAAAAGAATGAAAATAGCCCTTTCGTAGGGCTATTTTTGGTTGCCTTTTGCGGATAGCTCCGCACAATAAAAAAACGCTCTTTTACAGGGTAATTTTTTGCTATGGAGGGGCTACATATAAAATGACACTTTTTGGTCGCCGGCCGTTAGGCGATGGCCAATGGTCGTTTGCCACGTCGAGATAAATCGCCCTATGAAATGACGATTTTTAAAAATCACCCTCTTAGAA
Source organism: Oryza australiensis (assembly GCA_019925245.2). Taxonomy (NCBI): domain Eukaryota; kingdom Viridiplantae; phylum Streptophyta; class Magnoliopsida; order Poales; family Poaceae; genus Oryza; species Oryza australiensis. The sequence goes on along the minus strand of JAIFGZ020000116.1, from coordinate 7,070,780 downwards.
AACGATGAGCGACTAGTTTTGTAAATTTTTCAAATCAAAAATTATTTTTAAATATTTTAATAAATAAAAATAAAAATAAAAAAATTCTGAAGTCATTGGGGGAGGCGGAGTTCAACTTCGGTGCCCGAGAAGAAAGACTACAACTAAACACGGTCCAGATTTGATGAGGGGTTAAAAAAACATGGGCCAAAAGCCCAAGAATAAGGACTACAGCTAAACATGGGAACATGACATGGGCCAGATTTCGCGATTTTAAATAGTAGGAATAAGTCTATTTTGCGTCCTCACTTAGGCCACAGGTTAAATCGCATTTCTCAACCATAAAACCGGATGTAAAACCGGTTATAAAGCCTCCACAAATTTAAAAACCAGTGCAAATAGAGTCCCTCGATAGTTTTAATAGCGGTTCAATCCCATGTGACACTTACGTGACGGGTTGACTTGGTCTTCATCCCATGTGGCATCGACGTGACGCTTGCGTGACACTAAAATATAAACAAACCTAAATGCAATGTGAGAGAAGAGAAAGAGATGGGAGAGAGAGAAGAGGTGAGGGAGAAGATTGGATGAGCTAGATGTCGCTGACAAGTATGTCCTACCACCGCCTGGAGTGTCGATTTGTATCAGTTTTTAGAGTTTGGGATGGGTTATATCGGGTTTTGTGATTAAGTGATAAGAAACCGTATGGAGTGTTGATTTATAACAGTTTCTAAAGTTTATTATATCCGGTTTTACAGTTAATTCAACCTGAGGAATAAGTTAAAGGAGGCAAAATAGACTTTATCCTAAAACATATCATGCGGTGAGCGTGGATCGAACACGCGACCTTCAGATCTTCAGTCTGACGCTCTCCCAACTGAGCTATCCCCGCTGTCAACTCACTTCTATTCCAATGTTCTTGTACCAAAAAGAAGTTGATCTAATGAGGAATCAGTATTTACACCGTGATTGCACTTGGGAGGTGTTAGATGGACGTGCTCCAGCTCCAAGTCTCAACTCTTATCGATAAGGTTGTTCTTCCAACACAAAGTTATCTCATTTGCAAGAAGCCAATAACGACCCCGATGAGTTCCTGCACAAAATTCGATTGCATGGCTAGGCTAGGCCTCATAAAGAACGTCATCTCCGGAACTCCCTGCACAGATCGGACTGATCGGTGCCGACGTATATGCGTCATGGCGTGCTTTGCTTTCCCCGAAAAGAACGGCGGTCTGGCCGGCTACAGTTCTGGCGGCTTTCAGTGCAGCCCCCAACGGGGCACCTATAGATGCGTCGTATCTGAAAAGAAACGGCTCACTTCGCCTCCGGTTTTGCGATATCCTGTATTGTTGCGCCGTCTAATCCATTTAATGCTACTAGCATGCACGAATGATGGTGTACACCATGTACACCGATGCATCGCGCATGCAATTCGCCAAGTCGTGGACATAGACGTACTAATCACTTATTCGCTCATATGTAGCTGAGGTTGAATGGCACTGTTACATCAACAGATGCATCTGAACCTGGCTATCTCAGACGGCACGATGAGTAACCTGCACGAACACTGAAGGGAAAGCTACTACGTACTAGTAGCGATCACTGTATTAAATACAGACATGAAAGTTAGGAGAACAGTCCTATCCTATCGACGGTAGTAATGAATGATCATACCGCATATGATATGGCCGCTGTAGATAAGCTCAGCTTGATCTGTTCAGACTATCCAGCACGCATGATCCATCAATATCGGACAGCGAGGGGTAGCAGCTCGATTCCGTGCACGATTTCCACGAGCACTTTGCCGATAACACTGCTCACAATTAACAACAGTTCGCCGCATAGACCGACCGACAAGACCGATCATTCGTGCACGGACGACCGATGTACGTAGGTAGCCGAGCAATCCGTACCTGCATGCATCTAGATGTCACTACTATGAAAACCCTCATAAAAACAGGTTTATAGGTGTCGATTTATAAAACAAACATCTATTAATATAGTAGGTATCGATTTTAAAAAAAATTTGACACATACTATTAGTATATCTTTAAAAAAATCAATACCTATAATATATTATAAGTGTCGGTTTTTTAAAAAACCATAATATTATATGTATCGGTTTTAAAAAACCGTACTAATATTATATGTGTCGGTTTTTCTTCAGAACTGGCATTTATAATATATTATAGGTGTTAGTTTTCTTAAAAAACCGACACCTAAACAGCCGAGCCGAGCCGATCAAGCCGGCCGAGTGGGATTTATAGAGTCGAAGTCTCGAGAATCTCCTTGTGCCTTATCTTTTTTCTCCCATATCTTCTTCTCTCCCTTCTTGTGCATCCGGATTTTTTTCTCCCTTATCTTCTTGTCTCCCTTCTCGTTGGGATGGGGACAGAGGTGCGGCGCGAGGATGGGGACGGGGACGCGGCGGCCGGCATCGACGGGGATGGGGACATGCATTGGCATCGGCGGATCTGGCAGCGGGGCTCGTGGATCTGGCGGCGGCGGTGTCGCCGGGGCGGCGACAGGCACGGGCTCATCGAGGAAAGGCGACGACGGTAGGTGGAGGAGCCCTCCTCTCCGCCAGATATGACGGGAGGGGAGGCGGCGGTGGAAGGTGGAGGAGCCCTCCTCTTCGTCAGATCCGGCGGAAGGGGAGGCGACGGCGGGGGCGGCGAGGTTTGCCGAGGAAGGCGGCAGCAAGGACAGCGGGATTTGCCGAGGGGAGACGGCGGCGGGGTTCGCGGATGGAGGCGGCGGCGGTCTCGTCAGGGATAGGCGGCGACAGGCGGTGGCCTTGCCGAGGGGAGAAGACGACTACGACGGCGGCTACGCGACCATATGATGATGGCGATGGTATGTGTTCTTTTTTTATCTAGATGTGGATTTTTTTGTATCAATTTCTGTTGTGGATGGATTAATATATGGATGAAGAATTGTTCTTGTCAAGATTTGATCCGTGGATGAATGTGGAATTTTTGTTATGTTGTTATGTTTTTATCTGTGGATGATATATTCTTCTCAAGCCAAGACATTGATTCATCGGCTTGATCTGTAGATGGATTCATCAGCTCGGCTTGCATCGAGCCAAATTTTTTAATCCTTAAAACCTAATAGATGTCGGTTCTTAAATCGACACCTATTTCTCTATGTCAATTGAAAAAACCGATTTCTCAATCGGTACTTAATCACTTTTTCTTTAGCAATGCGTTTACAAACCACGTGTTACAGCAGGAGTAATAGCCTGCAGTTCCATGTGTTTCGTACATGTCGTGTTATGGGCGGGCACGTATGGATCACAACTCGGAAACGGAGCCTATCATATGGAGTATCCGGCAACGAGTGAACACAGAAGTAAAGACCGGGACGACGCAGCTCTACGGTCCCGTACTCCCGTCTCGATCGGCAACTCGGCAAGGCCGACGCAACGCCAGAGGTGAAGCCACGTTCACTTACCTTGGTGCACGGGACATCAGGTGTTAATCAATTTCCAGGAGCATTGTTGCATGCGTTAAGTAGGGGACATCCTATGAGCCAAACATTCACGGCTAAAGAATCAGTTTATAACCCTTTTAATCTTAAATTACAAACCAAATTTAAGAAAACGAGACTAAAAATAGATCCCAAATAAAATAATCAGGACTAAAAATTCATTTTTAATCCCAATTTGTAATAATAAATAAGACTAAAAATAAAAATATCACGTGGTATCTTTAGTCTCGAGAATATAGTTTTTTCATTGTTTTTTTCTTGCATATTATTTTTTTTCAATCACCACAGATCAAATACATCGACAAAATCACAAATCAAATACAACATCACATATCAAAATCACGGATCAAATACAATATCACGGATCAAATACAACATCACGAGATCAAAATCATAGATAATCAAATACATAAAAATATAACAAATACATCAAAAAAATCACAGATCCGTTCACTTCCTGTCGTCGCCTTGTGCGCCGACGGAGAGGGAAGGAGGAGGCGCCGCCTCGGCCTACCGCGGCCACCGCAGCCCGCCCGTCCCGACCCGCCCGTCGCCACCCGCCCACGGTGCGCCGCCCGCCCGCCCGCCGCGCCGCCCGCCACCCGCCGCGCCGTGGCCGCGTGAGAGAGATCGAGCGAGGGGAAAAGGGAGAGATCTAAGGCGAGAGAGGAAGGGAGAGGCGAGGGGAGAGGGAGAGATCGAGGAGATTTTTGAGCGCGCGTTTGACGAGAAGATAAGACCGAGCGTTTTTTCTCGATTAAATAAAAAACGAAACAAATGTTGATCTTTAGTCTCGGTTGGTAACAAGACTAAAATTAATGGGGTTTTGACATGAGATGCGAGATTCTTTTTGAACCGGGCTAAAAATAAACTTTTGTCCTGATTGATGTTACCAATCGGGATTAAAGATTTAATCAGGACTAAAAATATTTAACCAGGACAAAATATGAATTTTAGCAGATGGATCAAAGATTATTTCGTAGTAGTGATTGGGACACCCGTCACCGTCACTTTGTCGATAGCACACCCTTGCAATGTACAATTAATAAGAGGGTGTTTGGATTCAGTCACTAAACTTTAGTCTGTGTCCATCAAATGTTTAGACATAGATTCGAAGGAATAAACGTGAACTAATTTATAAAAATAAGCCTAATTAATCTATAATTAGTAAATGTTTATTGTAGCATCATATCGTTAAATCATGATGTAATTAGGCTCATTAAATTTGTTTCACGAATAATCCTTTGATTATGAATAAGTTTTATAAATAGTTTATATTTAATATTTAAAAATACATGCCAATACAGCTATCACTGTTTAGGAAGAGTACGTGCTTATGCAAGAATCACCAACTCCCTGCGTAGTTATGACCTGTGCATAGATGCTTGTCACCTTTAGTGTATTTTGCTTTCAATGAAAATTCGAAGCCCATCAGATGCTATCTATTTTACATTCCTGATTTCTTTGCATTAGCCTAAGTAAAATTATGTATCCTATGGAACCAATATGATAAACTGTAAATATATATGTATCATATTATTAAAACAAGGATTGAAATGAGCTATATCACTTTGAAAGCCTATAAAATGATCACATTAATCAAAAAAGCAAACCTATACTGCATGGATATCTGCTCCATGCTTCTAAAAATAAATTTATCTATAATTCTTTTCTACCGTACTGTTTAGACCTCATGTTCTAAGTTATATGTAAAGTTTATTTCTTAAAATATTATTTAGCACATTAATCAAATTTAAAAATTTGCCTAAACAATATTAACCTATAAAGTTATGAAAAACACATTGTTGACGGGCTTAGGAAGTATGTTGCATATTAGCCACAATCCATAGGCTGAAAGTAGTACGCATTTAGTGATATATATGGGACACCCGGTCATTTTCATACTGGATTTGCCCTGTGCATCGCCATCATCCATCGTCGCATGCGTCTATTCCAGGAGAATTTTGTTTGGTCCTTTGTGAAAACTTATTTTACAAACATACTCCTAAAAAGACTTAAGATGTCGTGGTCTAACATAATGACGCCATGTTGAACCAAAATCATATCAGAACTAACTTGAAAAACCACTCACTGGTCTGAGATTTACTTTACTATAGTGCAGGTCCAAAGTATTGCTTCTTAGGTTTGTAGACGTGCCACTTGATTTGATCATGCAATCAACAAGAAACAAAGAAACAAATATTAGTCTGTAAACGATAGTCGATCGGCTGGTGGCCGATGACATATCGTTTAAGTTAAGTCGATGCGATATGTAGTGAATCGGCTAGGATAATTAAATCTAATAGATCGGCTGAAGATATTGATAATATATAATTTGAATATCAATATACGTTTAAACTAAGTGACTGGGATAGATCGGTAGCGTACCGAGACAGTATGAACCACTTAAGTTCAAAAGTATTTTAATATACATATTATATATATTTATAGCATAGCCGATGTTATAGATTTAATTTGTATCGGCTAGTACTCCGATACTACTTTATACTAGAGTATCATTACAGACTAAATATATTAAACATGAACTGATCGGATATTAAAATGACTTAACAGATCGATAACAAGCTTAATATATTTAATTATAGTAAGATCTTGATATAAAGGGCAACTTTTAACATATCAAATAAATATAAAATATACAAGACAGTTAAAATAGATAAGATCGGCTGAAACTCCGATGCTATCTCTAATAGTAATCGTGAGATAAGATAGATCTTTTATGATTCTAAGAACGACTTAATAGTTCGGACTTAACCGATGTAACATTAAGTATAAAAAGAAGCATAAGATGTAAACTAATTTATGAAAACCTTTTGAGATGGTAGATATATCATATAATCTAAATCAACGATGAAATCTAACCCTAGCCTATCAGCTGTTATCTATTAATAGACTAGCCGATTAGGGTTATATCACGTTATTGATCTAAGTTATATGGCATATATGGTAACTCGATGATTTACGTAATCATGATTAAAGTATCATAATGATGAAAGCACTAATCCCGAGAACACAAGCCGCCATGACAAGATTTATCTTTTTGCTAAAGATCGAACGATGCAGCCCAACTAGAAATAAGAACTCGTCGAAACTATTAAAAGAGAAATGTGGCGATATGCCGAAAATTGTATTGAACTTGATTATTAATTGTTTACACGGTCTTGGGTCGTATTTATACCCAAATATAAGATAAGTTTGTGGCGGACACGATTCCTATCTCTATTACAAATTAAATTACAGATATGTCTAAAACAAACTTCCACCGACATTATCTATAAGAAAACCATTTAAATATCCTAATTAACTGATACAATTGCCTTTTTTGACTCTATCCATGTATGTCAATCCTCATGAAACACTTTAACCGAATCAGCAGATAACTCCAACGTCTTTTCCTCGGAATTGGTTCCACCAGCTATCCTTATCGGAATAGGCTGCCGTAGCTATCCTTGTCCGATTTGGTATCAGCTGACAGTCACCTTAGCCGATTCGATCACCAGTCGACGAACTCCTTAGCCGACTTGGTCAGTACTTGGCGCGCACTCTATCTTCGGAAGAACCCTATTATCTTCGAATAGGCTTCGGCCTCAGATCCAAACCTGATAATTTGCTTATCAAATTTGGTCGTTAACACGCCCCTAGCCACCCCGAAGAAGCTAAGTCACTTATATGAGGACGACATCAATGCCATTAACATCGAGGACATATCTATAAAAAAATAAAGAAGAATATATTCATAATAAAAATGACTTATTTATAATAAAAAATATTAACAAATAGATTCTCGACGTGAATAACACTGGCATCGAGAACCTATTTGTAAATATATATTTTTACAAATAAGTCTTTTTTCAAAAAAAATTATAAATAGGTCCTCGACGTAAATGCTATTTGCGTCGTTCCCTGTACAAGTGACTTTGTTCCTTCGAAAAGGCTAGAGGAACGGCATCAATATCATTGATGTTATCATGTTATGACATGATATCAATTTGGCATCGGTAAAAAAGATCATTTCAGAATTTTTTTTAAAAGTCTGTTTATACAATAAGATTTCACAAAGAAAAAAAACCAAAAAAATCCAGTCTATTCTAGTATGAGCTGGTAGGTATACGCGAGGGAGTTGCGTATAGCCGTGGACACACCGGGTTGATGCGGACAGGGCATTGAAACGCGGCAGATGGGGGGAAGAGGGTACGTGCCTACGTTGGGCTGCACCGCACGGCATCGGCATTTACTGCCAGCTCCTACGTACGCCTACTCCTCGGCCAGGCGGAGGAGACGGCATTCACTTCACTCAGCACCCCGAGCTGACGCGTTTGACCAACCGGCGCCGGGCTGGCCGGCTGGGGCACAAGGCTGCATGTGAAGGCCGCAACAACCGCAACCGCACGCGTGGGGATATGCCGAGAAGAGAACGGCGCCGTGGGCTAATTCCCGGGCCTCGGGCGCGCACGGCCGCGTGGAAGACGCCCACCACCGTACAGTTCCGACCGCCTACGTGGGCACGCGGAAGAGAAGATGCCTCTGCTACGTGAGCTCCGCGGAAAACCAGGAGGCTGGGGAGCTGGGCGGGACGTGTCGTTGATGAGCCAAGCTCGGTGAGTTTCACCCCTGAGGCGTAGATTCTATGGCACACGGCAGAGGTCCTGGGCGGAATGCAAGACGGGCTCTGGGAGTCTGGGGTTAAGCTGGCGACGTGAAACGGACGTACGGACCATGGACGGTTGGACACCACCAGCTGATCGTCCGCCGTGGCGAGGACCAAATTTTTCGGTCATATATAGCCAGAAAACCTGACTGCTGACTGGTCGAGTAGTAGCAATAAATACCAACAGTGAAAGCGTGCACATGTCTGGGACGCTGTTAAGGACTAATGAGTGGTGGAATGGAGACTGCTGCTGCGTGACCCACATCCACATGGACTTTTACCTCTCCATGTGCACGGCCTGATGATGAACCATGCGCATGCATGTCCACGTTCCAAAACTCGATGCCAAGTCTTGTGTCTGAACAAACAATCGCTCGCCTTCTGCCGTGGCTGCGCCGCACGACTTTGCCCTGCCTCCGTACCATCATCGGCTGTAGAGAGGGGCCAGAAGCACGGGGGTAGAAATGTTACAGAAGGCTGTTCCGGCACGCGAGTTGCAGCGAAAAACCGGCACCCTCTGAAAAAGAAGAGAAAATAAATACACCACAAACTGTGCCTGTACTAGTGCTTTACAATATGCTAACCAGTTCGACGATCGCCAAAATTCAGATAGTATCATTTTTTTATCGAAAGAAAAATCTACGTGACTGCGCAGGTATACCCACAGTTCTGTACATGCAGCCACTGAAGAAGAGGAGCAGCGAAACAAAACGAGCCAAACAAGTGCACAGGAGTGGACACCATATCTGATTCACCGATGAGATTAAAAAATATTAAATTACTCTAAAACACAGAGTATTTATAAAATCCTAGTTAATGCATGAGCCGAATCTAATAAATCGATGTGATATTGTAGTAAACATTTGTTAATAGGTTTAATAAATTCGTCTTACAAATTAAACATTGATTTTATAATTAATTTATATTTATGTCTTTCAAAACACCCTTACTTCGCCTCCTCCGGTCACCCTGCAAGCTGCAGCCATGCAGGATTCAAAAGAAGCCAGTCACAAGTCACGAACCCAGTAGTACAAAAAGCGACCTGCCGATTGCACCAGCGGCACATGCCGGGCACTTGATCACAAACGAAAAGTCTACGTCAGGCTCCCAGAGAGGTTGAAAGCTCACCTCACAGAATCCAACAAGTACTCACTGAGATTGCAGCAGGAAAGAAATAACTGCTATCCAAAAGGTGGCCGAGTGCAAACTTTACAAACGGGACGTCTTCGGATTACCGATGATAATCATCCTCGATAATCATTTCATATACTATTATCAGCATATACAACCCAAAGACCAGAAATCGTTGTAAGTTATGATATAGATAATTAAAAATTAGACCATATAATTCATAAACAAAGATTCGTCTGTAAGATGTTTTAATGCTATACATGTACGTAAGATCAATTGTAAATAAAATTATGCTTAATGTAAGATCAGCTATTTGATATAACATATATCAAACATATGAATATGATTACAATATTTTTTATAAAACGTCAACCATGTCATAAGCCATGGAACTCAATATAAATTGTGTTTCTGTATTGAACATAATATAAAGGAATATAATTATAATATTTTTTCTATATCAACCCATGTCATAAGCCATGAAACATAATATAAATTTAAATTTAAATTAAGTCATTCTATTAGTTATTTACATTCATGTAGTTGAGAACACCACATTGACCAGCCAGCATACAACACACATACAACATACTTAGTTTAAAGCCGATATATTGACAGAATTATAAAATAGCGGAACTACAAAATATATAAAATATAAAGCTTGAAAATTATCAAAATATTAGGAAAATCTGTTGGTACTTCTAAATAAGCTACTTCTGAATGCACCAAAATGTTATAGACCAGTGCATCAAGAATTGATCTGCAATAGACGAATTTCATGAGCACAAAGGGTAAAATTGTGAGCCATACTTCCACGTCGAGTGGCATTCAAAGAAAAATAATAAAGTATTGATATAATTGAATTGCCATAAAATGATGAAAAAATAAGTTGTTTTAGTTAATCATGTACTGGACCGTAAGAACTATGTCCCGTGCAATGCATCAACCTCATGGCGGCATATCTGAATAATAAAGCCATGTACATATCCACCATGTCAATGGCTCAATCCAGGGTTTAAGAGGTCAATATTCCTGAGTTAAACTAAGCTATGTATGCAACATTCCATCACCATACCACAACATTGCTAAATTAGGAGTGCAATTCCAAAGATTGCAGCATAATTCGACAAATACGGAAGTTTTACTCTTATAGAGGCTACAAAAAGAAGCCAAGCCAATCCAATACCATACACAACTCAGGAGCTCTCAGCATTGATCCCTTTGCCTAATGGAGGAACCCTACATTGTCGAGGACGGTGGCTTGTATGGTCCAAGCAGTCCCACATCGCCGCTTATTCCACCACCAATCTTCGCCGGAGATGGCACCACCACTGCTCCAGCAACTGCTGGACTCTGAGGAGCCACAAGTAATGGCTTCATTGCAGGCGCAGCCACCGGACTGCTGGACTGCGGAGAACAACAGTGGGTCTCTATAACTACGGGCAACAACAGTCTGTGCCGGGTTCTGCGCGTACATTGCAAGGTCCCTGACGCCGGACGCCACGACGGCATCAAGAACCGGCTGCAGCGCCGGCAGCGGTGACGCCACGGCCGGTAGTGGCGGCGGCGTGCGTGCGTCACTATTAGAAAAACGATTTTTCTGTACGAGACCCTCAATAGGTTTTAGGCGGATCATAAGAGGCCGCGCCTGGAGAAACCGGTCCCGGGGGCCGGCTATTGGACCGTATGGGATAATGCATTATCTCGTGCGGTCCACTTAAGTGACCGCACGGGCTATTATCCCATGTGATCGCTTAAGTGGACCGCACGAGATAATGCGATTATCCCGTGCGGTCCACATAACCGCCCGCACGGGATAATGATGCATTATCTCGTGCGGCCCACTTAAGTACCCGCACGGGATAATGTATTTTTCGTGCGGGCCATTAAGTGGACCGCATGCGATGATGTCGTCATAAATTTTCTGCTCGATCCGACAGTTGCGCATTATACCATGGTGTTTCTCTCTAAAAAAGCAATTATAGGGAGAAAGGTTTTCAACTTGAATTTTTCAATTGGAATCAATACAAAAGGTACCATACGATCTCCTTTTCCATTTGCTTTTATTTTTAAAAATTTTTATTGATTAAATACGAAGATATTTGAACTTTTTTAACTCGGTTTCTCTCTTTAATAATAGGCATTTTATTTTTATGGGAGGCTTTAGAATTTAAATCTTCAATTGAAATCAATATAAAAGGTAACGTGCTTGATCATCTCCTTCATTTGCTTTCGTTTTATAAAATTTTATCGGTTGAATGCAAAAATATTTAAACTTATTTCAATTGTTATATATTTTAAGCTATTTTTGTTTTTTATTGCAAGAATCATAACAAATATTATTATTATTTGTTGTGCATGAGGTTTTAGTTATAAAGTAGAATTTAAGTTTAATTTGTTTATTTAGAAAACACCGGCAATATAATATTAATTTATACTGTCACTTTTTTTAGATGGATCCGATATGGATGTATGAGACACGGAGAACTCATTCGGTGTTCATGAGAGAAGCATCAACATTTATTGATAAAGCTAAGGCACACACTTTGAGGGAGAATAGGAAGGATATTTTTTGTCCTTGTGTGGATTGCAAGAATCAGAAGATGTTGAAAGATCCGAATGTAATTCTCGGACACATAATTCAGCGTGGATTTGTGGAGAAATACACAGTTTGGACTTATCACGGGGAAGTCGCCCCTCCGGAAGAGAATCTTGATATTTGGTTCGATGAGGCAGAGAATTTTATAATTGAGGACATGTCCCGTGAAAATGACTGGTGATTTTGGCGGTTCTGGTTTTGACGAGGCATACGTTGATATTGATCTTGATCTTGAGAATATGTTGCGGCACACTGAACCAGAGGTCCTAACAGAGAAAACAAGAGATTTAAACAATTGGGAGGCGTTGCAGAAAACAGCGAAAAATCTTTTCTACGATCAAGTAAAGGGATGTGATATGGATTATACAATGTTGCGGTCGGTGCTAGAACTTCTTAGATTGAAGGCCAGGCACGGATGGTCTGATACTAGTTTCAACGACTTGATGAGTCTCCTGAGAGCTATGCTTCCTAAGCCTAACTTGTTGCCAGCTAACACCTGTCAAGCCAAGAAACTGATATGTCCATTATCACTTGGTATGAAAAAGATCCATGCATGTATTAATCATTGTGTACTTTATCGTAAGGAATACGCTAACTTGGACAAGTGTCCATCTTGTGGGACGAGTAGGTACAAAAAGGATAACAGTGCCGTCGATAGTGACGTTGCCGAACCAAATGCATTGGTCGAGCCAGGGAAAAAGATTCCGGCCATGCTGATGTGGTACTTGCCAGTGAAAGATCGAATGAAGCGATTGTTCTCGAACCCCACGGACGCTGAGTTGATGAGATAGCATCAAGAGGGTCGAAAGACGGATGGTATGATTCGACATCCCGCCGATGTTCGACAATGGAAAAACTTTGATTCGAAACACCCATAATTTGCAAATGATCCGAGAAATGTCAGGTCTGCGTTGAGCACGGATGGAATGAATCTGTTCGGTGATCTAAGCAGCTCGCACAACACTTGGACAGTTCTGCTCACCATGTATAACCTTCCGACATGGTTATGTCAGAAGCGAAAGTACATTTTGTTGACTCTTCTTATACAAGGGCCAAAACAGTCTGGCATCGACCTAGATGTGTTTCTTGAACCTTTGATGGAGGATATGCAAGAAATGTGGGAAGAGGGTCTACGATTATTTGATGCATACCGCCAGGAGTATTTACTCTGTGTGCTATCATATTCGTTACTATAAACGACCTACCAACCAATTTTTCCCTATTCGGACAGATTAAAGGAAAGACCAGATGTCTGATATGTCTGGACAACACATCGTACATATACTTGACCTTGTCAAAAAAGTTAGTTTACATGCGTCATCGTCGTTTCTTACCACAGAAGCATAGGTATCGTGCGATGGCTACCTTTTTTGACAAAACTGTCGAGGAAGGTACTGCCCCCGAAGCAAAGGATGGTTCCACGGTGTTCAAGCTGACAAAGAACATAAAGGTCGTGTTCGACAAGGGAAAGAGAGCTCAAGCAAGAGGAAGAAAGAAGTGGTAGAAACACAATTCCCTTCAAAAAAACATTTAATCTTTTTCAAGTACCTGACGTACTGGAAAGACCTGGAGATTCGTCATGCCATCGCTGTCATGCACCTCGAGAAAAACGTGTTTGACAGCACCATCGGGACTTTACTTGACATCCCTAGTAAAACAAAGGATGGGTTGAAGTCATGTAACGACCTGGTCAATTTGGGCATAAGGAAAGATCTCCACCCGATAGAGCTAACGAATGGTAAGATTGAGATTCCACCGGCATGCTACTCAATGACACTAGAAGAGAAAAAAGCTTTCTGTAAATGTCTTCGTGGATTGAAAGTGCCGACTGGATTCTCATTGAATATCCGTAAACTAGTATCAATGAAAGATTTGTCGATTTCTGGATACAACGCTCATGACTGTCATAAGATGCTTACGGTATTTCTCCCTATCGCTATAAGGGCGGTGAAACCAGTGCACACCAAGGTAGTGATAACAAAGCTGTGCTATTTTTTTAATCGAGTATCACAAAAAGTTTTTGATCCAGAAGAATTAGGACCCCTTCAGAAATTCGCAGTCGAGACAGCTTGCCAGCTAGAGATGTTTTTTCCTCCATCGTACTTTGACATGATGGAACATCTCATTGTTCACATTGTCCCTCAAATTATTGAACTTGGTCCTCCATACCTACATCAAATGTGGGCGTACGAGCGATACATGGTTGTTCTGAAAGGGTATGTCCGTAATCGTGCTCATCTGGAGGGCTCGATGATAGAGGGTTACACAACTGAGAAGGTTGTCGAGTGTTGTCTAGATTATATGAAAGATGCCAACCCCATTGGGATATCAATGCCTCGACATGATGGAAGATTATGTGGGAAGGGTACTGTGGGAAGAAAATGCTTCTACGACAACGATTACAAAGCGGTATCAGATGCACACAGCAGTGTTCTTCAACAACTCGCCATCGTTGCGCCCTACATTGAGCAACACACTTCCGAGATCAGAGCATGCAATCTTGGGCGATTCGATGATTGGGTTTCGAAAGAACAGAAACACACTTTCCCCCAATGGCTTAAGGATCAAAATCTACCGTCTGGTGAATCACTCGAGGAAAAAACGGTAGAAATACTTGCAGCTGGCCCAACAAGCCTTGTGACCTCACGGCATGGGTATGACATCGACGGATACTCTTTTTACACCAACAACAAAGACAAGAAAAGCTCAGCACAGACACAGTGGTGTTCGTGTTAAAGCGTTGGACGCAGCAGGGCAGAAGAAATCATACTATGGGATCATACAAGAAATATGGGAACTTGACTACGGTTTAAACATTCAGATTCCTGTTCTCAGATGCCAATGAGTGAAAGACAACATGGTAGATAAATTTGGATTTACGTGTGCTGAACGGAGTAAAATTGGACACAAGGATGATCCATGGGTCCTTGCCGAGCGTGTTGCACAAATTTTCTATGTGAAGGATCCTTCCGATGAAAAGATTGACATTATTGTATCGGGCAAGCAACACATCATTGGTATTGACAACATTGAAACGCATCCGACTATAATCAATACAACGCCATTTCGTTATTCACAGATCTTCCTACGCGGATGAAACGCATTGAGAGTGTCCTCGACGAATCAAAGTTTGCATCGGTGGGAAGGATGTTAATCCAAAAATTGTAAAACGCTAGTTTGTTTTTTGCGTATAGTATGTTTTGCGAGCGAATGTTTCAACTTATGGTGTTACAAGTGAATGTGCGGTTTTATGTGATGAATTGATATTTCTATGTGATGAATTGATATTTCTATATGTGATGAATTAATATTTGATGAATTTACGATACTTTTCGGCCCTGCACTCGGCAAAATTTTGAAAAATTTCTCGATGTAACTCCTAATTATAAATTTTGGTAATTTTTTGATTGGTTTTGCTATATTTCTTCGATTTATTTTACTTTCATGAATTTTTTCTAAGTCTCATATTTGAACTGCAAGTGATTAAAAAAATGGAATAAAATTAGTGGAAAAATTATATTCATGTTATTTAGACCCGCTTGAGTCATTATCTTGTAAATGAGAATAAATTTTAAAATTTTCTTCACGAAACATGATTAGGAACCTATTGATCGAATGATTTTAAAATTGTATAAATAGCAAACGAAGTCAGAAAATCATGAAAATTGTTTGGATGTCATGATATTATACGTAGAGGCTATGGTAAAAAATTGAGAAGGTTTCAAATATTTTATCAGATACGACGCTCACAAAACCGAAGATTCTTCACAAAAGATTAGAAGTGTTGAAAAGGATTGGTTAGATTTGAAGATAAAGTGACGGCCGAATTGTCGTTTGAATTCAAAATTATTTCCGTAGGCAATAATTAGCATAGATTAATTTATGGAAAAATTTGGTAATTTTTTGAATCAGTTTGATAATTGTTTCATTAATATCCAATTTGATACAAATTATTGAAGGGGGGGTCGATGATCGCGTGCGGGCGGCTTAACGGCCCGCACGGGAAAATCATCATCCCGTGCGGGCCGCTTAAACGCCCGCACGGAAAACATTTTCCCGTGCGGGTGGTTTAAGCGGCTCGCACGGGATGATGATTTTCCCGTGCGGGCGTTAAGCCACCCGCATGGAAAGATGGTGGCTTATATATACTGCGCGCGGCTCCCAAAATTTTCTAGGTCCCCAGCGAAATCCAAACAACCACCACGCCGTCGGCTGCCAAAATCTAGCGCGCCGCGGATCCCCGCCCGTTCGTCGCCCCGCACCGCCAGATCCAGCGCCGCCGCCACCGCTCAACCCTAACCCTCGCCTCACCGTCCCATCCTCTCTCTCTCTCCGTCGCTGCTGTCGGCCTCAAGACTGCCGCGCCGCCGTCCATGCCCCTTCACCGACCTCACCGGCCATCGTCCGCCCCTTCATCGTCCCCTCTCTCTCTCTCCGTCGCCGTCGTCGGCCTCAAGACCGCCGGCCCCACCTCCGTCGGCCCGACTGCACGGCCACCTTCACCGAGACCGCCGCCCCTCCACCACTCCACCGCCTCCTGCCTGCCCCACCGCCGGCCGACGCCTCCACGTTGGCCAACACCGCCGCCCGACGCCTTCACGCCGGCCTCACCGACGCCTCACGCCGAACCGCACCGGTAAGAATGGATGATGAATGGATGTTAGATGAATGGAATGAATGGATGGATTTTTCATTTTTAAATAGACTCACGAATGGATTCATATATTTGTGTTCAAATTCATGTAGATGTTAGTGAATTAAGAAAAGGTATAAAAAGATCAAAACATCTTAATTATTATGTGGAAAAAATAAAGTACTAATCAAAATATATCAATACGTAAACTATGTATAATACATACTGTGGTTTGTATTGTGTGTTATTTGCCAATGTTCTCCATCTACTCGTATAAAGTGATGTTTCGGACACGAACTGTTGCTAATTAATTAATACCTCCTGGCTTGCAATATATATGGCCAAAATCTGCCGTGCAATATCGTTTATTTTGTACCATGAGATTGAAATGTATAATATTTATTTCAAAACATTTCAGAGATAGCTCAGAGATTGCTGAAATAGGTTGTTTTAACACTGATGTCTATGCTGAATATATCTAATTTTTTAACTCCCGTCTAGTTAGATCAAATAGTTGAGATGTGTTTCATGAGAATTTTTTAAGTACGTCTTCTCAATAGGTCATGTATGGACACAAATACATGCATGCTTTTTTCCTTGAAATCTACAAAATGCCTCGCATGCCTAAAAGGTGTGCTATTCGTTGAGTAGACTTGACATTCATCGACCTTAAATATTTTGGATGATGTAAATATGGCCTGTTTATTTTAGGATTTTAAATGTTATTATTGTAAATGGATTGTAAAATGGACTGTTATTTTTTCATCATGAATTGTTTTGATGTGAACTAATTGATGTGGAATAGTTCATGTGAATATTTTTGATGAATTTTAGATTTTAGGTTAGATTTTAAATTTAGACCCAGCCCTACCGAACGACCTACAAATCTAATCCCCCTCTCTCATCTCCCTCTCCTCGGTCTCTCATCTCTCATCTCTTACCCTAACCCTATCTCACCTCATCTCATCATGGACAAAATAGCTTTATTGTTTCACCAGTTAGCTTTATTGTTCCACGAACGAACGGACGTGGACGAACGGACGGACGTGGACGGACGGACGAACGAACGAACGAACGAACGAACGAGTGTTCGTTCGTTTGTTCGTGGACGTACGGACGTGAACGAACGGACGGACGAACTAATTTTAGATTTTAGGTCAGATTTTAAATTTGCAAACACATATACCCACCGTCTCCTCGGTATATTCTAATCTCCCTCTCTCCTCTCCCTCTCCTCGGTCCCTCATCTCTCATCTCTTTCCCTCCCCCAATCTCACCTCTTCTCACGGATAAAATAGGCAAACATATGTATTTTTATCTCTTATCTCTAATAAAGAGAAGAAGAAGGAAATAAAATATTTTTTAATCTTCTTATCTTTAGTTTTTTTCTATATTTTTTATGCATGTCCTTAATATTAGATAATATAACAAGTTGTGCGTTTACAAATTTCACATGTTGTGCGTTATGAACAACCGTAGATCAAATGTCGAACGAGAAAGCTCCCTCCGAGGCACGCAACGTTGAATCAACGGAGAAGTCTTCGAGCGAAGGCACATGGCATGAACCAAGCGATCCGTTCATCGAAGTTATGCAAGCACCAGCACCACCAGTTGAAGAAGACGTCGACTACATCCCTATCGAGGCGCCGCTCAAAAACAAAGGCCGCCAAGTTTGTCGTCCGGTCTGCCGAAGTCGAGACGGACACAACAACGTCAGGTCCGGTAGAAACCAACACGTCCACGAGCGCTGGAGGACGTCAAAAAACAAGATGTGGTCAGAGAAGTAAGAACCAACCCCCCAAGGAGACATATTATATCACCTCTCTGAACCAGGATGGGAAGCCATTAGAGCCCAAGGTAGCAATGACAAAGTTCAGCAGCGCTTGCGGGGTACTGGCCAGACCCCACAGCCCTTTAAATGTAGATTCCTGGGAGTAGGTGGATGACAACTTGAAGAACTTCATATGGAACGAGCTGCAGAAGTGGCTTGTATATCCGCCTGGTTCAGAGGCTCTGGAAAAAGAATTTGCATTAAAAACGATTGGGGGGAGGTGGAGGCAGTGGAAATCGGACTTGAACACTCACTACGTGCAAAAGAACAAGTCCCCATTCGAAGACTACGGTGGTATTACGCCCGCCGAATGGGATAGGTTCGTGGCAAAGATGACAAGCCCTGAAGCCTTAGCACGGAGGAAGAGATGTCCGACCTCGCGAAAAGGAACACTTACCCGCACTAGTTGGGCTCTAGCGGCTACGATGGCCACGTAGAGAAGTGGCAAGCAACCGAAGAACAGTTTGCCGCCCAAGGAAAGCCCCTGCTTGTGGATGCACTAAAAGAAAGAAGCAAAAACTGGGTGTGGGCATGCAGCACTTGATAGGTCACCGGCGAGGGAGAGATCCTTTTCGAGGATCCGAATATAGAGCGTGTGACCACAAGTCTAAAAGACATTGCTGAAAAGGAGAAGACTGAAGAATTTATTGGTAAATGGGAACATGATTAGTTGACAGCTGCATTAGGCAACCCCAAACATTCTGGACGAGTAAGGGTGTATCGTCAAAGACAAGTTGGAAAGAAGGGTTTCCTGGGAAGCTGCAAGTTACAAGAAAAGGGATAGGTACAAACATAAAGTTGAAGAAAAGATAGCAAA
Source organism: Oryza australiensis (assembly GCA_019925245.2). NCBI lineage: Eukaryota > Viridiplantae > Streptophyta > Magnoliopsida > Poales > Poaceae > Oryza > Oryza australiensis. The sequence continues at coordinate 7,051,629 of JAIFGZ020000116.1, read as the reverse complement.
ACAAGTTGAAGAGCATTTCTACTCTCTTGTTGCACAGAATCGCCAAGCCTTCCCTACCTTTTTTCAGCAATCCGAAGAACCCACAGTACAAATGCCCAGCAGCATCAGGTTAGTTGACACCGCACCCTATCCAGTAGAAACCATAACTGGCCCAATGCCGTGCAGCCTCCTCGTGCCGATAGGAAGGGCCGGGAAGAGAAAGGAGGTGGGTATAGGACTTGCTATACGAGGGTGACAATTTCACAACACTCCAATCCCTGAGGATTATGCAAGGGTGCAGGTGGCCAAGGTGCATGCAGAGCATAACAGCTTAGAGCTAGACATTCCAGCACCTGAAGGAATAGAATTGCTTGGAGATGCGGTGAATCAGTTCATTCTATGGCATCGACGAGATATCCTTCTGGTCGGTACACCGTCAGCATCCCCAGTACAGCCGATTCCTCAGATTGCTGCTGCGCCTGAACCGCCTTCTCCACCAGGGCCTGCTTCCCCACCTTGCTCCCCACCTCGGCCTGCTTCCCCACCTCGCTCCCCACCTCGGCCTGCTTCCCCATCTCGCTCCCCTCCTAAGGATAAAGGTCCTGATTCGACAATGCTGTCAGCCCCTGAAGTCATCGCAGAACATATTCACTAATCTCCTCTGACACCACAGTTAGCATTGGCGGTACCTCAAAGGCCCCTACTGAAAACAACAAGCCTTCCAAGTCTAAGCAAGCTTCAATCTTGTCAGATTATCCCAAAGATGATTCGATCAAGCTATGACAAGGAATTAATGGCCAAAGACGAGAGAAACTTAGTGTTCCTGGCTTTCAGGGGGAGGGGGCCGACTGACAAGCCGCATGATCAACCGTCAAAGTTGTCAGAGTCAGAACAATCGGTGAAGAACCAAGCGGAGGACCTGCAAAATTGGACTTCGGACGAAGTGCCAACAAAGTACGAGTACGGCAAGCCGTTCCTGCCCTGGCACGTCATGGAAGACATGCTCTGGAAAATCAGGCTAATGCACGACTAGTACCTAAAGGCGTCTAGATTGGGGCTCAGCACGCTTACCGTGAAGGTCCCGGATAATGCTTTCACCAGTGACCCAAATGGGATACTGGTCATCGATTTCAACGACCTTCACGCATTATTCAAGATGAAAAAATGTATATAAATCTCGTTGTTGCGTTTTGCCTGTAAGTATCAGCCTAACTTAATGTCATTAATAAATTCATTTGCAAACTAACTTGTGAATAATTAATTACTCACTGCATTACTTAGGATGCAATACGCAGACGCGAAAAGGACCAATTATCCAGTTGCATACATTAACCCAACAAGGATATGCTGGACAGAACACGAGGTTCATGTTCGTGAAGATTTTGATGAGCTCAAAGGAAAAACAAAGAAACAAAAAGCCGCGATCATCAAACAAATGCACAAGGACAAGATGATCGCGGTATCATTCTACTTGGGCAAGGCTATGTTGGAGCACAGAGACAAAAATGTCCTCATGGTCCCTTATGCGTTGCGGTACGTAATATTCGTCCGTAAAACCGATATTTTACTATGATATCACCTATAATTAACATATCTCTTCTTTTGCAGCGATCACTACATACTCTTTCTGGTATATCCCGGGACCACATGGTCGTAGTGCTTGATCCGGCACACTATAGCCAGGAAACATTCAAAGAGTTCCTTGTCATTTTAAATTTGTAAGTACTATCATGCACCATTTAATATGTTTTGTCTGTTTTTACTATCGAATAAACAATTGATCAGTGAAACATGCAATTATTTTGTCTATAGAGCACACCATCATTATGTAAGAAACGGTGGACCGGTGAATAATCCACAAAAGAAGAAGCTTCTTGTGAGGACAAATTTTTCGGTAATTATATGCTCGCTATATGCCGACATTTTATACTGTGTTTAATTTCAAATTACTGACGCACATAATAAATTTTATTCAACACAGTGTTATAAGCAACCACCAGGCACTAACCTTTGCGGCTACTACGTGTGCGAGATGCTCAGAATCTACGGAAGATACTCTACTAAGTTAGAACAAGTAAGTTCAGAGAAAATATATATTTCTACATGTTATCGATCTTGATAATTTTTCTAATCGTATGTATGTGTACTATTCTTCCTTAAACAAATCACGGAAGTTCCAGTTGTAGCGAACCGGTTCGACAATCGAACCATGCTTAACTTGGTTGCAGATCTTTGCCGCTTCATCCGTCGCGATGTCTGCAACCATTTGGGTGATTTCTACGATCCGGAGAGTGAGATGGCGACGTACGATAAATTCAAACGACTTAGGGAGTGGGAAAAAGAGCACCGCCATTAATGAATGATTTGTAAATTGTTGCTAGACTTCTGTAATTTGTGCGAGACAAAACTTGATATGTATATAAACATGCATGCATGATCTGTATACGTACATTTATATTTTTTATGAGAAAATAATATAATTAAATGTTTTTTTCTCGTGCGAAAAAATATATATATACATGCATCTTATCGATCGACCCATGCATTTAATATTACTGAGAGAGAGGAGAGGAAAGAGAGAGGACAGAGAGGAGAGGAGAGGATGAGAGAGAGAGAGGATAGGAGAGGAGAGAGAGAGAGACCATCTTCCCATGCGGTCGACTTAACGGACCGCACGGGAAGATCCATTATCCCGTGCGGTCGTTTAAAGTGGCCCGCACGGATAATCGATCTTCCCGTGCGGGCCGCTAAGCCGACCACGGGGATAATAGATCTTCCGTGCGGTTGGGCCGCCCGCACGAGAAAATGGTCTTTTCCTAGACCTTTTCGTGCATGCGGGCAGACCTTCCGCATGGGAAGATGTCTTTCGGCCCGCATGAAAAAAATGGTTTCTCCAGTAGTGCGTGGCTTGCTCTTTCGGGTAGGGTCGGTGGCGAGTTGGCAATGCAGCGTGCGGCCCTCGAAGACACGGTACGGCTGTTGACGTCAAATCCATACCACCGTCATGGTGAAAAAGATGTGTTGACGTTAGATCGCATGTTGGCCTGGGAGATTTGCTTAGCTATAGTGCAGGTCCTAAAATCATTGAAGCGCGAGCGTGCGAGTCAGTTTAATCTTGCCACTGACAAGATGTATAAAGTAGCAAAACATAAAGCATATCGGCCGATAGGCTGATAGCCAAAACAACTGATCAGCCGATAGGCTGATGGCGCAATTCCAACCGATACCGATACCAACCGATGCAGTTAGGGTTTTAATCCATCGACTGTGTGCTGAGCAAACATCTATCTAAAGGCAATCGGTTGACGATAACATGATGATATAACAATATAGTATAGCATAAATCAATCACATGATGAAATAGACATTGATTTGAAGATTGAATCATACATCGGTTGGGGTCCGATGGCATTAGATCCAATGTGATTAGAAACCTTTGCTGCAATCGGCTAAAACCAACTTTATGTATAATCCTTGTAAGCCGATTGCAACGTCTAGATAACTCATCGGTTGAAACTCCGATGAAACAATGATTGATACCTACTGACTTACATAAATATAACTTACAACCGCAACCTCATAGGTCGGACCTAACTGATGCAGCATAAGGTTGATAATTGCCTGATAAATTTAAATGAGCCAATATGACACCGATCAAAGTGGTCATGTGTTACATTTAACCAAGACGGCAAAATCATCAAGAGGAAATTTAACACATCAGATAAGATCGGCTAACCCTCCGATGAAACATTAGCATCAACCTATCGGCTGATCAGGACTTAGATTATCAATAACAATCTAGTAGGTCAGACCTAACCGATGCTGCAGAGATTGCATACGATAATATAATACTCAGTGAGTCGATAGATCTGTCTAATACGATGGATATAACAAATCTATCTAAAGTGACATTATGTTTAAAAAACATCAACTTGATCAGAATATCGGACCTAACCGAGAAATTCTTAATTAAGTCGACGCAACAAATAGTAATGAAACTAAAGATAGAGACGATATATCAGATAGGCAACACTTGGACTTACCCCTTCGTCGGAGATCGAACCTAACCGATACAGCCTCGCGTCAGGTGCCAAGTCTTACCGGATGATGAACAAAGTGGAAAAGATAAAAGGTGGCGAGGCGCCGAATTATATTGATTGTGAGTATAGATTACATAAACCCTAGGCTTACATATTTATACCCACGGGCTAACAAAGATTCTAACATATTACGACTTAATCTTTCCTAACGATAAAAGAAAACAAACCGAGTCCTTATTGGACACTAACAAACTTTCCTAAAGATAAAATAGAGAGCTAAACAAATTCTTCCTAATTAATAGATACAAGCCGTATCCTTCTTGAACTCGGTGTGTTCTGGATAAGATCTTCCCAAACCGAGTCTAACAAGAATCCGACTACTGGAAATATTGATAACAGAAAAATCTCCAATCGGCTAAGCAGAACTTCAAGCCGATACTAGCTTTGAGCCGATATGACCCAGCCAACTGGGACTCCAGGGCTTACCAAATTCTGGCGTTAACAACGGTCCTCTGAGAAGGCGGTGCAGGGAGGTCGAGGAGGACGGCGGCGAGCAGTCGGAGTCGGGGCCGGAGTCTGGGGAGGGGTCTTGGCGAGGTTTATGGCATTTGTGGTTGGGTTTCTCTTTCTTTTTCTCCATGGCCGGTGGCCGTGGCGACGGCGGGCGGGGGATTGGGGATTCGTCGTATCCGGGCGGTGGAACGGAATGGATGCGGCGGGAGGTTTCGTGGACTGCGACGGGGTGAGAGGCGGCGCGTGAGGAGAAACTGGCAGCAGCGCGCGAGGAGGAGGATGGATTCAGCACTGGGGATGCAGAACGCGGAGAAATCCCTTCTTGCGCGCGAGGATGCAGAACACGGCAATAAATCCCTTCCTTCCTTCCTTGCGCGCGAGGGTGCAAACGACGCATACAATAGGTCGCCGCGCGTCTACACAATCTCGGAGCACGGGACGAAGGTCGTCTGTTGCTTAAGAGACGGCGCGGCTGTCTATAGCGTGGGGAAGTTTTTTTTTTTGCAAAAAATGCGGTTTATAGACGCCTTATACAGACCCACTGTACATGCCCTAAGGGCTTTTAAAGCATCCTCTCTTATTGTTTTCCGTTACCATATTTGAAAAATTTCTATATAAAAGCTACTTTTAAAAATCTAATAAATTTATTTATCAATTTTTATACATTAATATTCAATTATTCATATACTAATTACGTTTCTCGTTTTATGTGCGACTAATTAGTCGTTTCCATCCGCTGCTACAAACCTAAGAGCGAACAGATAAGCATGGTGTACAAGTTGGGACATCACATTTATACTTATGTGGAGAAGAAAGAAGAAGAAAGAAGATGAGAAAAAAATGAGTTACACAGATTTATCGATAGCTACAACACGAGTTTCAAGATATTAATGATGTAATATATATCTATAACTAACTATTGTATGAGTATGCTACTAACTTGGCTATAAATGATGTTTTTAAGAGCAGATTAAATATGTTTACGTCAGCGGGCTATAAGAATGAACAGATCAGATTTTGGCTGAGCTCAGCAAAGAGATCGGAAGGAGAGAAAGGCTGGCGCTTAATTAGAGCAAGTTTTATATAGTAGAGATGGATACTATTTTAAATTTTAATTTTATGTATATCATGTGCTCATAAATTAAAAGATATCGTCTCCGTCCTAATTTATAACAACCTAGAATCAAATTTGACATATATTATGAATCTAGACAGTGTATAATAGGTTGTCTCTAACCCATAACCCTAAATCACTGCTGGAGAAACTCACTATTGTCTCGGTTCTCGAATCGGGACTACCAAAATGGGTCTAAAGATCAACATTCTTAGTCCCGATTGTCCCGGTTGGTGTTACCAACCGGGACTAAAGTTTTTTTATTTTTTTTAAATTTTTTCCTGTTAGCTGCTAGCTTGTTAATTATATATTATGCATACATATTTTACACACATCTATAACTATTTATAAAGCAAGTAGTGTTTCCACCCAAATTTTGTTTTGCCTGGCTATTTTATAGAAAACCCCTTGAGTTTTTCGAAATTAACCCGATCTGCTGGCTATTTAAAAAACCAGTTAAAGAAGATAAATATGTTATTTTACGAAAACCCCTAGAGTGTTTATAAAATTAACCCGCAGTCCCAATGCTTAAAAGAAAAGGAGGGCTTGGTTGAAAAAAGACCTCCTGCGTCCCTCTCTTTCGTCCCCATCCTCGTCGCGCCTACGCCCCTCCCTCCCGTCACCGCTCGGAGCTCCCGCACCGTCGCCTGGACCTTCGTCCTCCACCTGCCTCTCTCCCTGTGTCGTCGTCCCGTTGCAATGCACGGGTATTTTGCTAGTATATATTTATACATATATATGCAACATGCATATATATATGTATAAATATATATTTTACACACATATAAATGAACTTAATAAAGGAAATATATACATATATTACCAAAATATATACACACATATAATATCCACATATATTTCGTATGTTACAAAAAAATTATCTACTTTGTGGATCCAGTGGTGAAGTTGCTGAAACTAAAGTAGAACTCTCCCGCGGGATCAATGATCTGCTCGTTTATAAATCCCATTAATTCTTCTTAAGCAGCTTGTATGAAAGTCGCATTGGGAAGGTTGTCTCTTGCTTCTGTCATTAATTCGAATAAACGAGAAATAAATATATGAAATGAATAAGAAATCGAGACGTAATGTATGAATGGCTGTTATACGTACATCTATATCGTCGAGACTTGTCACTTCGGTAATAAAGCGGTGAATGTATTCGCAGACGTAGTAGCCGCATAAGTTGGTCCCCATGCGCCTGTTTTGCACACTAAAGAAGAAACGAGGACAGATTGAATGCACATTTCATATTTTAGAATAAATTAATAATTCAATATAACTTTGGAGCATGTTACTCACTGGAAAGTTCATCCTCACAGAGAGCTTATCTTTTCAATTCCCGCGAACATTCACCCGCAGCCGTGCCCATGCCCTACGTGCAGTTGAAAGATAGCTAATAATTATCCGAGAACCGTATATATGCAATAACAAGTAAGATGGCATTAACTGTTTAGCAGTTTAAATATCTTTGCGTACGTGGACTCTGGTTTATCCATTGAGTCAAAGACATGGATCCGCGAATGATCCATGTCAATTACGAACAGAGCCCAGCGGAATCTGCAAATTGGTTGAGATGACACATATGAAACTTTATGTATGCAAGGGATTGAAATTGGTACAAAAGGTAGAAAAACTTACGCTGTGTTGTAGGGCAGAAGGATAAACGTCTTGTAGTGGTGTTGCACTAGCACATTATATATGTTATCCTCTGTTTGCTCCGGATATTGATCAACCATCGTGATGTCAATTTTTTGTGGGTCCATGAATCCATGTTTGGGAGATTCTTGCTTGTTGCAATGTTGGATCGCCATTCTACAACGGTTAAAAGAATTTAAGTCAGCTAAATACAAGAAGCTAAGGAATGAAATAAATATAACTGAACAATACTTACAAGACCCACGTGGCTAGAAGAGAGACGTCGAGGGTATCAAGCTGGTACAGGTCGAATATGTCTTCGAATCGGATAAAGAAGTTGTCACCTCCATTGAAAAAATAGTCGAGTGAGTATTTGCCCGTGGCCATCTCTGTACCTCTGTTGGATTCTTGCATGTACCACTTATGAAAGCGGTATATCTGTGTAGGTAGCTGTTTAACTTGATCCGGCTTTACAAGAGGTTTTTCAAGTTTGAACTTGTACTTCAGCGAAGCCTTCGTGAGGGGAGCACGCTCGGATAATTGATCCATTGTTATTCCAGCAGATTCCATAAATTGTCTTAACTCCGTTCGAACATTTGGAACCGTGCTGAACTCCACGGGTTTTTGAGGCTGCATGCCGAGCTGCCGTACATCTCTGCCCGTTCTTTGCGCCTTGCCAGCAGCCTTCCGGATAGTCCTGTCATATTCGGACTACGGTTGAGGTTGCGGTTTAGGCTGTGGAGTTAGGTACGTCTTCTTAAAAAAGTCCTTGGTCTCCTAGGGGATTTCAGGGCGTTTCTCATGAGACTTCTTCTTGAAGTGTGCCTCGAGCTCGGCTCGGACTGTCTCGTCCAACTCCTCTTGAGTCTTGTCGTATGCCAGCTTCTTTGCGGGTGGCGGGAGCGGGTCAAGTTTAGGCCTCTTGCTTCTTGGTCTACTGGTTGACATTGACCGCATGGCTCGATATCTTTGCTTAGGAGGCGACGGAGGAGGCTAAGTAGGATGAGTTGCTGACCGTTTAGGAGTCGGTGCTCGTTGTGGCGACGCAGGAGGCTGAGCAGGCGGTGGAGTGGGAGACGGCCGTTTGGGAGTCGGTGCTTGTGGAGGCAACACAGGAGGCGGAGGAGGCGAAGGAGGCTGAGGAGACGGTCCACGTGAAGGCGATGGCGGAGGAACGAAAGGAGAAATTGTTCGTCCTGGGAATATGATGAAGGGCTTCCTCCAAAGAAATATCCCATGAATTGTTTCTCCTAGCGTCGTCTCCCCGTCTGCTCCGGGGATATCCAGCTCGAGATCTTTGTATCCGCATTCCACTTGTTCAACTTCCACTTTTGAGTATGCAAGCGGAACGGGCCTGCAGTGGTAGGTGTCGTCTCGTTTTACTGGAATCGCCATGCCTGATGCGACCTATTTCAGAATGGCGCTTATTAGTTAGTAATGAACCTTGATTGTCAAGTTATTCAAAAAAATATACAACATAAAACGACGAACATATCTTTATTGTTATGTTCTTGAGTGGAATGTGCAGCTCACGCGGTCCGCTGCGTGATATCATCCACGGGGCATGGCGGACAGGCTTGAGCTTGTGGGGCCAACTCACCTTCATTTCCTGTTGAAGCGCAGCTGCTGCGTTGCTGCTGTAGTTGAGCTGTTGTTGATAGATCTGGCTGTTGGCTAACCCAGTGCCTCCGCTCCTCTGCCAACCTTTGGGTCAACCTTTGGTCCACTATTTGATCAATCTGCGAGTGCCGCATCTCCATTTTTGCGAATCTCGCATCCATCTCTCACTTCGACCTCATGTGGCTCCTATATGTGTCTACGTCCGCTTGAAACCCGTATTTTCAAGGAACGACGCCTTATCCTCGCATTCGTTCCGGATGCTCTGGGTTCTGAAGTGCGAGCGTTAGCTCGTCCTTCTCTCTGTCGGGCTTGAACGAACCCGAGGCAGAGGCCTCCAGCGCTTCCTCTAATCTTCGTCCGACTTCTTGGATTTTAGCGCCAAAGATAACTGATCCATCTCCGGGATTAAGCGATCTGTCGTGAGCATAGAACCAATGTTTTGATCGTTCCGGCCAGTTGGTTGTGCCCAGAATGATACCTCATGCTTCCAGGTCGGCTTTCGTCTTCTCCCTTTTCTGCATTGCCTTTTGATAGCCGCCCGACCCAAGCTTGTGATGGTATTTCTTCTTGGCTGCGTTGGCCTTGTTCTTTTCAATGAGGGCTTGCGCTTCTTCCTTGGTCTTATGTTCCACAAAGGCCTCCTAGTGATCTCTAAGCTTTGGGAACTTGTCAAAGTCTGGGTTCTGGCCCTTCAGGACATATTTCTTGTATAACTCCTTCTTATAGTTCCTAAAAAGCTCAGCCATCTTCTTTAACGTCCAATCCTTGACCTTTGCATGTTCGGAGTCTGGGATGATGAATGTTTGCAGCATTGTCGTCCAGAGCATCTCTTTCTCTGTGTCCGAGAAATAGCTTTTCTCATCTCCTCATGTACTTGATCGCCTCTAGTTAACAACGCTAATGGGCACGTGATCCCTCACCACCCATCCGTTGTGTGCCACAAACTTCCTTGCGGCGTCCACTAGGGCACTTGGTCGACCGTCCGGTGCAACTTTTGTTATGACATGTCGACCCTCAATGCGCTTGCTGACAGCGCGTTGCCCGCGTGCCCTATTCTGCCCAGTGGATGAGGAGCCCTCATTCCCTCCTCGTTTCCCTCTTCGTTCCCCTCCTCGTTCCCCCTCGTTCCCCTCCTCATTGAGGTATTGATCTGGATCCTCGGTCCCCTCCTCAGTGCAATACTGTGTGCTACCGTGTGCGATCTCGTCAAGGAGAAAAACTGTTCGTCGTCACGATCTGCCATTTGATTGTTGTGGGTTCGAGGATTTAATCAAAGAATTCTGACAAGAAAAAAATTATTCGGTTAATACATGTATCAATTATTAAGGGAAATCATGTATGTCTACGTAGAAAAAAAATAGACAAAATAAGAATGTGGGAAAAATAGATGAAATCCAAGACACTAGATCAATTGTGCACATCCATAATGGTGATATTTTTAAGTCACTTCCAGGATCGAGAGAATCAGCTGTGATTCTAAATCATCTTCCTCATCAAAAGGAAATCATCATGGCGATGGAGAACACAGTGGCGATGGAGCCCATTGTCACTGTGTTCACCATCGCCCATAATGAATTCCTTTTGATGATGAAGAGGATTCATAATTACAGATTCTCTCCATCCTAGAAGAGACTTCTAAAAAATATCACAATTATAGATATGTACACTTGGCTCTAGCATGTGTCGGACTACGGTCTATATTTTCATACTTCTTCTCTTTGTTTCTCTTTGTTAGACCCTAACCCTAACCCTAACCCTAAACCCTAACCCTAACCCTAAACCCCAAACCCTAAACCCTAAGCCCTAACCCTAAAACCTAAACCCTAAACCCTAAACCGACCGAACGAATGAAACTATCATTTGTTCATTCATTCATGTTTGTTCACGTTCCTTCGTTCACGTCAGTTCGTATTATCGTACATTCACGTCCGTTCGTTCTATCGTTCATTTTATCGTTCGTTCAGGTTCGTTCGTACGATCGTCTGGAGGAGAGAAAGATAAGAGGAGAGGAGAGAAAGAGAGGAGGATGACGTGAGGGAGATAAGGTGGAGAGGAGAGGAAGTGGAGAGGAGAGTAGAGAAAGAGAGGACGTTGCATGCCGAGGTACGTTGCAACGACCGAACGAACAAACGAACAAAGGACCAAACGAACAAACGAACGAAACTCGTTCGTTCACGTCCGTTCTATCGTTTTATCGTTCTCGTTCGTTCAAAAATACAAAATTCACATTCACAAGTCACATTCACAAGTTCACATTCACATTCACATTCACACGTCCATAAGTCCATTTAATACACATTCAAATCTATTCATTCATTCAAATTTAAATAAAAAGTCCATAAGTCCATTTAATACACATCAAAATTTACAAATTTAATGAAAATTCAAAATTTACATTCTAACATTTTAAATTCCATACACATTAAAAAATTACAAATTGAACATTCAAAATTTCCACATTTAACATTTTAAATTCCATATGCATTTTAAATTTCATACACATCTGTTGACGAGAGAAATTAATACGCCGGCCTGGGAGATCTGCTTAGCTCCAGTGCAGTCCTAGAATAGATGAAGCGCGGGCGTGCCAGTCAGTTTGATCCTGCCACTGACAAGTTATGAAAAACAGCAGAACATAAATCATATCGACCGATAGACCGATACCCAAAAACTAACTCATCGGCTAATAAGCGAATGGTGCAATTCTAGCCGATGCCGATGCCAGCCGATGGTGTTAGGGTTTGAATCCATCGGCTGTGTGTTGAACAAATATTTATATAAAGGTGATCGGCTGACAATAACATGATATATATAACATTGCATAAACCAATCACATGATGAAATAGATATTGATTTAAAGATTAAAGCACATATCGGCTGGAAGTCCGATGTCATAAAATCCAAATGGTCAAATATCCAATGAAGCCTCTGCTGCGATCGGCTAGATCCAACTTGTATACAATCCTTGTAAGCCGATGCAATACCCAGATAACTCACCGGCTGAAACCCCGATGAAACCCTTAGTGACAGTCAACAGACAGGCTAGAGATTACGGTTCTAATCACGACTTAGTAGATCAAACTTATGTAGCACTAAGTATGAAAAGAAAAGCAATATCTAGACAATCAAGCCATTGGCTAATTTTCAGGGTGTAGATGCCTAAACCAATCTAATCTAGTAAACAATTTAGCCGATAACGACAGAGACCCTAAAACGAGAAACAGCCGATAGGGCTAAACTGAAATACTAAGATTAGATTAATAGAGACATATGATGAATAGTTTGGCAAGCATGCTAACTAAACCGAAGAAATCCAAGAGATCGAACGTACTGATGCAGCCTTGGACAATGTCGACGTAGTCAATATGATTGGCTGATCCGACAGAACGTTGGACTTATTCCTTTGCTGGAGGTCGAACCTAACCGATGCAGCCCAGCATCGGATGACAAGTTTCGCCGGATGTTGAACAAAGATGAAGAATAAAAGAGTGGCGATGCGCCGAATTGTATTGTTCGAGAGAGATAACTTACATGAACCCTAAGCTTACATATTTATAGCCGTAGGGTGACAAAGATCCTAACAGATTACAATCCAAACTTTCCTAAAGATAAAAGAAAATAGATAAAGTACTTATCGGACACTAAACAGACTTTCCTAAAGATAAAATAGGAAACTAACAATCTCTTCCTAATTAATAGATACAAGCCGTATCCTCCCTGGATTCGGTTTCTGGATAAGATCTTCACAAACCGAATCTAACAAGAATCCGACTGCTGAAGATATCGATAACAGAAAACCCCCATCGGCTGACGCAGAACTCTAAGCCGATACTGACTCTGAGCCGATCCTAACCCTTAGCCGATAAGGACTTCGGGGCTTACCAAATTTTGGTGTTAACAACATCAAAAGTCCATTCTAACATTTAACATTGAAAATTTCTACATTTAACATTCAAAATTTCCACATTTAACATTTCCACATTCATTTCCACATTTAACATTTAACAAGTATAAATTCCATATGCATTCAAAATTTACAAATTTAATCTAAATTCAATCAATGTGCGGCGGGAGACGAGAGGGCACGCGGCGGCGGGAGGTGGGGAGGCGAGGGCGACGGTGGCGTGGAGGGAGACAAAGAACGGCGGCAGCGTGGATGGGAAGCAGAGGACGGTGATGGCGTAGAGGGGAGGCAGGGGGCGGCGTCGATGTGGAGGGGAGGCAGCGGCGGCGACAGCGTGTGGAGGGGCAGGAAGGAGCAGTGGCATGTGGGGGGCAGGAAGAGGCGACGATGGCGGCAATGGCGCGCGCCCGGGCCAGCCGGCCTAGAAACCCTTGGCGCGCACACACAAAAAAAGGGGGCTTGATCGTATCGACTAACCTACAGCAGAATCCGGCGACGGCGATGGCGACTCCAGCGACGGCTTCTCCTCTCCGGCGACGACGACGGCGGCGTCTGGAGAAGAATCAGCGACGCATCGACATTAGGATTCTCGGCGACAGCGACGAAGACGATGGAGTGCGCGAAACGGCCAAGTGTTGGATCCCCGCGCCCCCTTATATAAGTCATCGGGCTCTTTAGTCCCGATTGGAGGCAACAACCGGACTAAAGATGGCGGAGCGACCACGTGGCCCGATTAGGTGGTCATCTTTAGTCCCGGTTGAAGCCACCAACCGGGACTAAAAATATTTTTCCGTCTATCCAAATTTATTTTTTTGTCCCGGTTTGTGTTAAAAACCAGGATTAAATATTTAAACAGTCCCCTATTATAATGTATTTTAAATTGTAATAATCACATAGTATTTTAAATTTAATAAATAATATGTAATTAACATATATAATTAAATTCTACCAATCATATATAATTAAATATTTTAAATATAATTAACATATGGCATATTTTAAAAATATTTTAAATATAAATAATAACATATAATTAACATTTGTCATATTCAAAACTATTTTAAATTTAAATAACAATATATAATTAACGTATGTCCTATTTGAAAAATATTTTAAATTTAAATAATAATATGTTATTAACATTTGCCGTATTTTAAATTCTAACAATCATAAGTAATTAACATTTGTCGTATATTAAATTCTAACAATAATATTCAATAATTTATAATAATTTATGATAAATTCAAATGGTTACAATAATAATAAAAATTCAATTTAATTAAGATTGTCCATAAAAAATTTAGCTAAGTGATGGTTGTCCTCACGTACTTTCTTCGCACAATTGTTCCTTCGTTAAGATCGTTGCGTGAGTAAGGGGTGTCCTCATTTGATAGGAGGATGCTCGGGTCAACCGCGACTATGAACGGAGGTTGCCCATCAAACTGATCGTAATCTTCGTCGGTTCTATCCTCGACTCCCACGATTTTTCTTTTGCCTGGAAGAACCACGTGACGCTTTGGCTCGTCGGACCCTTTCCCCATCTTTGCTTTGCTAGATATGTCCTTGACATAGAAAAATTATCGTACATCATTGGCAAGGATGAAGGGTTCGTCTGAGTATCCAATCTTGCTCAGGTCGACCGTTGTCATCCCACTTGCATCAATGGTTACGCCTCCACCACTGAGCCTAACCCACTGGCACCGAAACAAAGGGACCTTCAGAGGTCCATAGTCCAGCTCCCATATGTCATCGATGCTGCCGTAATATATGCTAGCCGTACCATCGTATCCTACGACATCGATGTGGACAACACTGTTCTGATTCGTGCTCTTGAAGTCTTGGGTCCATGTGTAAAATGTGTATCCATTGATTTCATATGCTTGGAATGTGGTGATCGAGCAAGATGGTCCCCTCGCCAAGAAGGCTGGTTGTTGGTCAATGCTCGCGTTGCCCATGAGACGTTGTCGTAGCCAAGGAGGGAATGCATCGATGATGGCGTGTAATCCAGGCATCCGTCTTACCGATGTTTTCCGAGCAAACAATTGCCAAGTGCTCCTCGATGTAAGGAGCCACCTAGAAAGATTGTTGCAACACGGTCCAATGTGCTTTCCTGAACAAGTCATTGTCTATGTTCATTATTGCCTTCCTTCTAAGAGTTCCCTTCCCTCGTAGTCTACCTTCATGGCTTGATTCAAGCACCCCGATGGGACGAAGGTCTTCAATAAAGTCGACACAAAACTCAATCACCTCCTCTGTTTCATATCCCGTGGCGATGCTGGCCTCCGGACGAGAACGGTTACGGACGTATTTCTTTAGAACGCCCATACACCTCTCGAAAGAAAACATGTTGTGTAGGAATACCGGACCGAGGATACGGATCTCTTTGACAAGGTGGCATAGGAGGTGCGTCATGATATTGAAGAAGAAAGACGAAAAGATCATCTCAAAGCTGACAAGACATTGGACCACATCATTTTGAAAGTCTTTTAGTCTGTCTGGATCGATGATCTTCTGTGAAATTACGTTCAGGAAAGCACATACCTTTGTTATTGATGCCCGGACATTATCGGGAAGGATACCCCGAATTATAACGGGAAACAGCTATGTCATCAACACGTGGCAGTCATGGGACTTTAGATTTGTGAACTTTTTATCATTCGTGCTTATTATTCCCTTTATATTCGAGGAGTATCCAGACGGTACCTTAATGCTCTCCAGGCATTCAAACATTATTTCCTTCTCTGCCTTGCTCAGAGTGTAGCTGGCTGGACTTAGTTATTGGGCTCCTTTCTCCTCTGGTTGCGGGTGAAGGCTGTCGCGTTGTGCCATATGTTTCAGATCGTTACGTGCCTCAAGTGTATCTTTTGATTTTTCGTATACACCTAGGAAGCCCACCAGGTTTACGCAAAAGGTTCTTAGTGAGGTGCATCACATCGATTGCGTGGCGAACGTCCAAGACTTCCCAATAGGGCAACTCTCAAAAAATTGACTTCTTCTTCCACATCGCCATGTGACCACCTTCACTTGCTATAGGTTTGTTGCCGGCTCCCTTTCCAAATAATACTTTGAGGTCTTTCACCATGGCAAACATGGCCTTTCCGTTGCGATGCTTTGGCTTAGTATGATGGTCTGTCTTTTGATCAAAATGTTTGTATCTTCTCCACACAGGGTGGCTTGCAACAAGAAAGCGACGATGGCCCATGTACACTACCTTCTTACAGTGTTTCAGGTACGTACATTCGGTCTCATCCAAACAATGGTTGCAAGCGTTGTACCCCTTGTTTGACTGTCCGGATAGGTTGCCAAGTGCAAGTCAATCGTTGATGGTAACAAACAGCAACCCTTGTAAGTTAAACTGCTCCTGTTTATCCTCATCCCACACGGGGACACTTTCTTTCTTCCACAACAGTTTTAGATATTCGATCAGTGGTCTCAGGTACACATCGATATCGTTACCAGGTTGCTTGGGCCTTGAATAATAACCGACATCTGAATGTACTTTTGCTTCATGCATAGCCAAGGCGGGAGGTTGTAGATACACATCGTTACAGGCCAAGTGCTATGCCCGCTGCTCATCTCTCCAAAAGGATTCATGCCATCCGTACTTAAGCCGAACCTTAGGTTTCTTGCATCCTCACCGAAGTCTTTAAATATTCTGTCGATGTTTCGCCACTGTGACCCATCGACGGGATGTCTCTGCATGTCGTCTTGTAGGCGTTCTTCCGCGTGTCAGCGCATCATCTTTGCATGCTCCTTGTTCCTGAACAGACGCTTCAGATGTGGTATTATAGAAAAATACCACATCACCTTAGCAGGAACCCTTTTCTTCGAAGGCCGTCCGTCAACTTCGCCTGGATCATCTTATGTGATCTTGTATCGACGTGCTTTACAAACCGGACATGCTTCTAGGTTTTTGTACTCCTCACCGCGATAGAGGATACAATCGTTAGGACATGCATGTATCTTCTGTACCTCCAGTCCAAAAGGGCAGACTAACATCTTAGCCTCGTACGTTGATTCCGGCAATTTGTTTCCCTCTGGAAGAATGTTCTTCACGAGTTTTAGTAACTCGCCAAATGCCTTGTCACTGACACCATTTTTAGCCTTCTATTGCAAGAATTCCAGCGTGGTACCTAACTTTTTGTGCCCCTGTTCACAGCCTAGGTACAAGGACGTTTTGTGGTCTGCCAACATACGCTCCAATTTCTGCACCTCCTTTTCACCTTCGTAGTCTCCCTGTACGTCGCGCAACATCTGACCAAGGTCATCAGAACTGTCGTTTTCTTCAGCATCCCCGTCCGCCTCACCTGCTGTATTCTCTTCAAACCCACCGCATTGACCACAGTCCGGAATGTTGTCGTCGTCTTCTTCATCTTCTTCCATTGCAACCCTCACCTCTCCGTGCGATGTCCAACAATTGTAGTGAGACATGAATCCCGACTAAAACAGGTGGGCATGAATAATTCTTGATGTAGAATACTCCTTCTCGTTTTTGCACTTTTGGATGGACAACGTATGAAACCTTTTCGCTTGTTGGCATCGACCACACTCAAAAAATAATGCACGCCTTAAATAAACTCTGTCGACCGTCGATCCGTGTTGTACATTCATTGTCGATCCATCTACATGAAATGCACAAAAATCATAAGAAAAATCCACGGGATTCAAACCATTTAAATATTACTACAATAATTATATATATATAATTAGACAATAATTATGTACTGAAGGAGAAAGAAGGATTATAAAATTACCTTACTTTTCTAATCTACTACCAATTTTTCTATATATTTTTTCTTTGTCATTTATTTTATAACTTTTTTGTCTAAAAGTTTCTCTCTCATTATTTTCCATAAATATTTTTGAGATAAAATTGTACGTACTAAATTCCTACAAATGTAACGTACTAAGCATACTTTTCTTCCTCTTTATTTTACCAAACATTTTTCTCAACACAATGTAATGTGCTTAGTAAAATAATTAGTCCAAACAAATTTTCTCTCTCTTCATGTTTGCATAAAAATATAGAGATAAAAATGTATAGAAAATAACCGTCAAAAGCGAAGTGCTAAGCATAGATCATAAGAGAAAGAAGTTGAAGATTTGTATATTATTACCAAAACAAAATCACAAAAAAAATTTTGACAGCACCTCCCCTCTAGCTAGAGCAAAAGTTTGAAGACAAGCTAGTGGAGCTGGCTCGGGCTGAAGGAGGAAGAAGGAGTATAAAAGGAACCCTATCTTTAGTCCCGGTTGGTGTTATCAACCGACAGTAAAGAAAAAAAATAATTTTTAGTCCCGGTTGGTAACAACTACCGGGACTAAAAATATGATCTTTTGTCCCAGTTGTTGTTAATCGGGACAAAAGATCCCCGGTACCCTGACAGGTTCTGACAGAATTTGAACCGGGACTAAAGATGATCTTCTTTAGTCCCAGTTCATGTCCGAACTGAGAGTAAATTTCCTAGAGAGTCGTTGTCTTTTTAAACTGAGTACTACTCCAACCAAGATTATTGTGGATTTTGGCACTGGTTTCTTCAGTAGTGAATAACTCTATCACTCTTATATTTTTATTGAAGTTTGTATAAAGTTTTTTTCATAAAGGATGGCTAATCTCTTTCTCCCTATTTTTTTACCAATCTCATCCTCTAATTTTATATGATATTTTTACAGGTATTCTCTGAATCTTTATAGTTAGTCGCTAGCTCCAACACATTGTTTAATGCATGCATGCCTGTCCGGCTAATTCCAAGAGCTGGTTAGATTAAAAAGTTATAAAACAATCTTCTAGATAAATGTGCTATGTATAGCTAGTTGCTGTACAAGCAATGTCCTTCCATTATCTCTTTTGTTGACGTGAAACATTTTGAAGCTAGTAGCCAATATATTATTATATTTGTTTTATGATGGCCGTATAGTATGATAGTAGTATAGTAGTATTTCAACATGTTCTAAATTTGACAGTAACGAAAAACGCATTATTTCATCAATCAAACTGTTGCAACCTCCAATTATTATTCCGTTTGAATGTGACCTGCCGATGAAGATGACTTGCTATAGTTGATAATTGTGCAAGTCCTCAGCTATGTGCTATATTAAATTTCATTCATCTAGCCATCTATATTGAAGTGTTCAATGTCGAAATCCAGTTTTGAGTTAAACCCCTCAAAACAAACTATATAAAAAGAATATCCTTCAACCATACAGTACTTGTGCATAGAGGTACCGAGGTACAGAAGGAGCTGCAAGCCTAAAGAAAAACATGGTCAACCAATTGATGGAGTCCTGCAGCCAACCATCATGAGGAAGAATACATAACCAATATGACAGTGAGAAACTGCACCGTCGGTCCCAAAATATAAGTACATAAGCATCTCCTCTGGATTGAATCCATGAGGGGAGGGAAAGCTTATGGATGGTGGAATTGACTCAAACCAATTTCATAGGGTAGAAAAACTTCCTCCACATTTTACATGAATTCTAATGAGGAGGTACAACCTCATGTTTAGAATTCCTTTAAGAGCCCCTTCAAATCATAGAAATAAAAAAATAGAGGAATAAGAAAATACACGATTCTGACGAAATGTGCAAGTGCAAAATAGAGAATTATAAAACACATTGAAAATACATAAATGGCCGTTTAATTAATTAAACCACAGAAAAAACACAAGAATCAAAAATAGACTTAAAAGTAAATTTTCAAGAGGTCAGAGCTCTTGCTAATTTTTTTCAAAATCTCTATAGAATTGTCTGTTTCATAGAAATTTCAAACGATATAATAGGATTTAATCTTTTGTTTCAAAGGCTTTCATAGAAAATTTTCCTATAGAATTGAAACCTTCCAAAATTTCTATGTTTTCCTACAAATCAAAGATATCCAAAAAGTTTCAGTGTGAATTCTCTCTTTCTCTCTTGTGTCTCTCTTTAATAAATCAATACATAATCTTATATTTCCTCCACTCTTTGGACCCCTTTGATTTATAGGAAGAACATATGAAATTTGAAGGATTTCAATCCTATAGAAAAAAATTCTATAAAGTCCTTTGAACAAAGGATTTAATCATGTTCTTTTTTTGAAATTCTCATAGAACAGATGATCAGGAAAGTTGGCAAAGCTCCAAACATATTGAAAAAATTCCTTTGGACCTATCTTTATCATCTTCTTATGATTCTTATGGCTTAGGAATGATTCCTATGGCTTTTTCCTAACGACTAATAGACGATCATTTCCTGTGTTTTTTTTACGTTTTACACTTGTAATATCGTCCAAATTCCGTATATCTTTCCTGTTTTTCTTTTTGTCATTCCCATGTTCCAGAGAAGACCATATGAGGTTTCCAAATAACTCTTTTGTTCAATTTTTATCATTTCGTTTCCTATATGATATAGTAAGCCATGCACCTACGGTTTTTTGGATTCGTGCTTTCAATGGAGCCCCTAGAGTTTTTCACAAGGATTAAGGGAAATGCTCATATTAAATAAGGATGATTGTGATTGGTTCAGCTAATAAAGATGAAGAAATTAAATACTCACTCCGTCCAAAATTATAACAACGTATAGTATAAAAAAATGTCCAATATATAACTTCTTTGACCTATATTCTCACCTAATCGTAACTTTCTTCCGTATAATTTCAATTACTTTTTTAATATCCGTGTTAAACCATAATGCTATTATATTTTGAAACAAATATGGTAAAATGGTAAAAGACTTATGATTTGTTGAGATAAGACAATTGATGGATAAGTAGGTTGTAGTATTTGAGATAAATTTTATATGTTAGATTGTTATGATTAATTAAGATAAGACGTAAGTTGTACAGATAAATTTTAAATGCTAAAATTACTATAAAAATTATTATAGATACATTTTAAAATGTATGTTGAGTCGGAGGGAGTAGTAGTCGGCAACTCTCGGAACAGGGGGGACATGCATTTGCACGTACCTGCTGCAATCGAAATAGTAGATTAATAAGAACGACCAGGGGAAGAAATGGTACCAATCAGATGACCACACACACACTTGAATCAAATCGGAGGAGCCTGAAAACTCATGATCACCCCCTGCAAGCTCGTCCCAGCCAGCAGATTTAATTCCCATATCCACCTAATGTACTGCTCTAGTGTTGTGTTTAAATGCAGAGGCAGTGGCAGCTACTGGACAAGAGCAAGGAGGCAAACGAGAAGAAACAAATGCAAAAGACAGCACAGGAGAAGAGAGGCCGTGAACAACAAAAGAAACTCGCTTTTAACTTCGTACTACTAAGCTAAATAAACAAAAGAACGACGTGGTCAAAGGAAAGAAACAAAAGTTGGAAGATACTGCTAAAGTGCTAACTGAACCTGGCTGCTTCCACTATTTTCATCGTCTTAACTTCGTGCTGCATGTGTTGAATTCACAGTGGTTGCTATTTGGTGCTAATTGCTACCAGTTGCTACTAGTGCTGTTACAGAATTGGTGAGCTACTCGGGTTCCTCTCCCACGGATTTGCCTGGCCGCCATGGGCGGCGCCGAAGGTCTCCGCGGTGACCGTGGCACTCCCGGCCAAGCTGACCGCGCCGCCGATGGGTTGGATGAATGTGGGGAAGCCCCTGCTTGTCGACGCGCCTGTCGGGCTCACTCCAAGGCCCAAGAAATCTAGTGTTGCCGGCTTGGCACTGAACAGTGTGGACTGACCCATCATGAGCTCCGGCAAGCTCACCGGACCGCCAGTCGCGTCGTATGGTAACCCGAGGCCGAGCCCGGAGGACAGCATTTGGGATGGCTCCGGCTGTAACCGCGGCGGCCATTCGGGCAGCGAACTCGCCGGGAGTGGCACTTGCATGGTTTCCTGGTGGTGGTGGTGGTGCTGGTGCTGCCCTGACGACGAAGGCGGCGCCGACGATGCCGATGACATGTCGAGGCCCAGGCAACGGAGAAAGGACGAACTAGACGAGGTGGCGCCCATTTGCGCGGCCTTCTGAAGCAACGCCGTGGCGGACATGTGCGGCGACGGGGACGGCGGTGGAGGCGGAGCGAACTGCTGCCGTTCAGCTGGTACAGGCGCCGTAAACAGCGACGACGACGCGTTGGGCGCGAGGCACAGTGCCGGAGGCTTGGCAGGCACCGCGCGCTCCTGGCCACCCGCTCCAACTCCGATGGGGTCCGCGTACTGCGGTGCCTGGGCCACCGACGGCGGTGCAAACATGCTGCTAAGGAGGCTTTGCGACGTCGGCGCGACACCGCTACTGCTGCTGCTGACACATTCATTGGGAGCGGCAACCGACGGCGGCGGAGGAGGAACTGGCGGCTGCGGCGGAGCCGGCGTCGCGAACTGATCCGGTGCAGTATCCCGATCTGCATGCAGCGCAACGAGTGTAAGCGAATCAGGAGTAGCTCGCTAGATTAATGTCAAAGTGCAACTAAAAGCAAAGCAATAACGACAGAGGCAGAAAGCAACGAGAGCTGAGCTCGCCATGATGAGGATCTTTTTCAATGTACTCATTTCATGGGCATGTCGCTTTTATCATCCGATTCAAGGTTCCAGGCTCCACAAAGGCACTCCGTTGGATTACTATACAAAACACCTTTCTTTGATCTTCGAAGAAACGACCAAGAACTAGCAATCCCCATGTTCTCCCCCTCCCTCCTCTCTCGCCTGCAGTTAAGGCATGTGAAAAAATAGCCAGGTTTCGAGATGCGCGCGTGCGAGAAACGCACAACAAACTACTGCCCCCCTAAACTCTCGGGCAAAAGCCGCATATTTTTTTTAGCGCGCTCAGATCGTGACAAAACCATCGATCCGCGAAACTTCCGCCCGCGTCTGCTTCTCCCCCCGCTAACGCCACAATCCTCCAAGAAGACAACGCAAGCATCAAGGCGGTACTGGTACTACTGCCTCTGCAAGGTACTCTTTGGTTTTGACCATGGGTTGGTAGAGTTGCGGATTGGTTAGAATTGAGGTACCACCATTAAATACCTCGTTCCTCCGGTTGCGCCGCCGGAGCCGGAGCTGCGGCTGTCTGAGGTGGCGGTGCTGGCGCCGGCGCGGGTGGTGGTAGAGACGCTTGCGGCGGCGGCGGCGGCGCACCGGCAGAAGCCGAGGTCCCGTCCTCGTTGGCCGGCGGCGGCGCCGCCCGCGCCTTGGCACTCTCCTCGGCCAGCGCGTCGCAGAAGGCGCGGTGGGTGATGAAGCTGTCCCTCCTGCGCGGCGGCGATTCGCCGGTCAGTATCGGCTGCTCGATTAGAGGATGGATATTGGATGGAATCGAGAGGAAGGGACCGTGAGAAGAGGGTGCCGCAGTCGCAGCGATACTCGCGGGAGCCGCAGGTCTTGGTGTGCGCCTTCCAGTCGGACTGGACGGCGTACTTCTTGGAGCACTTGTCACACTTCCACTTCTTCTCGCCGTGCTTGCGGCAGAAGTGCTTCTTGATGCCGGTGAGGTCGCCGAGCGCCCGCGACGGGTCGTGGTGCACGCACGTCGGCTCCGGGCACACGTACACCCGCTTCCGCACCTCCTTCCCGCTCCGCTGCCGCAGCTTCCACGGCAGGTTGTGCCCGCGCCGGTGCAGCTGCAGGTTCTGGTCCCGCTGGAACCCCTTGTTGCAGATCTCGCACACGAACCTGTTGGTCGCCAGAAGCGTCTTGGGCGACAGCGCGATCACCTCCGCGTCAGGATCTGCACCACCGCCACCACAACCAACACGGAACGAACGCTCGATTGGTCACCGTCACCATCGATCAACGTCATCACGCATATTGCTAATCAAATTATAAGCTACTGGTACGATTAACTAATCAGTCACCTGGCATGCCGGGGAGTGCACGCTTCTTCTTGGCCGGCGGCTGCGGCGGAGGCGGAGGCTGCTGCTGCGCGCCGCGCTCGACCGTCCCGGACGACGTCTCGACCTCCATCGGAGAATCTTGCTTTTGCGGAAAGTTCCGTGGCCGCGGGTACCACTGCGGCCGCCGCTGCTGCTACTAGCGTCCAAGAAGCAAGCTGCCTCGAGCATAAAAGCTCGCGTCGCGCCTTTGCAAGCAGGCCGGACGGTGGGGCGACACCGAGCTACCGGTCGCCGCGGCAACCACCGGTCGTGGACGCGGCGAGCAAACGAGGCGGCGGCGGCGGCTGCTGCGTGTGGGAGAAGCCAAGGAGAGTGAGTCGAGAAGGGAGGCGGACCTGGGCGGAGACCGGGTGATAAGAAAGGGAGCCAAAGAGCGGTGCGTTAACAACGATGCCCGCGGGCGAGAGGGAGGTTACCGGCGCGACGAGAGCGACGTGGCGCGATCTGCGCCGTACACGTGGTGGGCGGAGGGGCGTGGATTGGCATCTGGCTAGTGGAGTCAAGCGGGCCGCCGATCCTGGCAGGCACTTGTCGTGTAGCGCGAGCGCAAATATTCTTTTGGATTTTTCCGCGTTTTATTTTAGTGGCAGAGGCTCTTAATATTTGGTTTGTTGCTTTGAACGATTGGGAAAGGAAAAGGGGGAACACTATTTACGGAGAAGTATCAAGCAGATGTCTCACTCGCCTTTGATTGATTTGCCGATTTGGAATTATGATGCGTCGACTGATTTTTTCCGCTGATTACTGCCAGATCGAAGCAACTTGTAATCCGATGCCCATAAGTTAAAACAGTTAATCTAGATTTATCCACGATCCATGTCTCTTCAGTTAACTCGTCAGCTGACTGTTGCAGTCGTTTTGTTTTAAAATATTTTTCCAGTAAGAGTTGCCACTTTATATACTATTTATTGAAGGCTAACAGTGCTGCCAGCTTTAGTTTTTACAGTACAAGTAATATCTTTTCTGAAATCTTAATGCAGGATCAGGGTAACATTGGCAGCAACATGATTTATTACCGTACGATATGTGGCAAGAGATTGCAGTGTTGCTGTTCTTGTTACAGCAGCGGCATCAACATGATCAGAATTGAGAAACAAAACAGAGGGAACATTGAGGACTGCACCTGTTGACGGGCAGAATACGTTGAAGAGGAGAGCAAGTGGACCAGACGCCAATTATTAGGACCGGCAAAGACATTGCTTACACTCACAGTCTGGATAATGGAGGAACAAGAAGTACCTGGCCTTCAGTGTGCAGAACATCAGACGTTTGGATTGACAACCAAAAAAAATCGTTTTGTTTGGATCGTTTGGTACAATATTAAGTCAAACGTCAAAGAGCTTCAGTAATTCAGTGCCTGAATATTTGGGTGGCCATGTTTCATTTCAGCTGATCAACTGAAATGGTGGGTCTAATTTAAGGTTGCTTCTGTTGACTATATGCAGCATGTTTGGGTGAGGAAATGAGTTCAACCCGGCTAAGCTCTCTTTTTTATATGGGCCTCTTTGTATATAGTAGTATCACATAGGAGTATAATACTAGCTTCTTTTTGCGTGCCAGAAGAGAACTCCTGAACATCTATTATGGGTGTGTTTATTCAGAAAATTTTTTTTACAAAATATCACATCAATACTTTGGACACACATTTAAAATATTAAACATAGATTAATAAAAAACAAATTACAGAATCCGTGCAAGCGACGAGGCAATTTATTAAGCCTAATTAATTCGTCATTAGCACAAGTTCTTGTAGCACTTTATTGTCAAATCATAGTCTAATTGAGCTTAAAAGATTCGTCTCGTAAATTACATGCAAACTGTGCAATTAGTTATTTTTTTAAGTTCATATTAAATACTTCATTTATGTGTCCAAACTTTCGATGTGATAGGGTGTAAAATTTTGACGATGAATCTAAACAGACCTATATTGTTAAAATGTGGTTTCAGAATAGAGCTACTAAGTACTGCTCCCTCCATTTCTAAAAAAAATTTGAACAGCAAAAAAAAAGGAAGAAGTACTTTGCATCAGAAAAGTATGAACTCGGAAGAAAAAGATCTTTCGATTCTAAACGGAAAGGGAAAAAGGGAAAAGAAGGATATGTCCAAAGAAATAGCCACCACGTCTTTAGATAGATATTTCACTTGCTTGGTTGACCACAAATTTTCATGTTTAAAAAATGAGTGCTTATAAGAGAATATGCAAGCTTTTTATCTAGCAACTAAAGAAAGCTATCCTTTTCACTAATTATTGTCGTTGGAGTAATGTATGCAATTCGTATAAGTACGTCACTTTCATCGTTTGAACCACGGGAAAAATAAAAGCAGTAAAGAAAGCGACTTCCGAGAGATGCAACCTTTTATGTTAAGCTGAAAAAGCTTCTTTTTAATTCTTTTTCTATCCATGTTATAAGGTGATCTTTTCTTGTGGAGATCCTATATCTACAATTTCAGAAAAGAGTTGTAAGTCGTATTCGATGACATTGAACTATTTATTCGAAAGGCCATCTATATGTGTATAATATTTGTGGACAGTAGGATTTAATAAAGTCACGTACTCATAACTTTTTACCATCACATGCTTTCCCCCTGTTTGAAAATATTTGATCAACAGAGTTAGCTAACATATGAGCTACTCAAGCTTGAATGATGGATCAACACATACATAACTGACTTTACTCGACACAAAGAGATTTTCTCTTTAAGAATTTAGTTTCGTTTTTGTATATTCAAATATATACTTAAAAATCAAGTGGAATGTACATGTTTTAGAATTTTCTATCGGCATACTTTCCCGCTTAGATGAAAATGTTGGCGTCTAATTTACATAATCTCAATGATTTAGCTAATACATAATCACCTCTGCTTAATGCAGAATTCTTAATCTACTGACTTGCTTGAGAAGCCATCAGCTTGAACTTTCCTCTTTTGCTTTCTATTTCTTCATCTTCGGTTTTTCTTATTCTCTTTCTTTTACCAAGAAGGGTTTAAAAGTGCATCTAGCCTCCTAAATGGGTTTTGTTGATTAATTATAAAAAATTAAGGGACTAATGTGTTTATTAAGATAATTATAAGAAATTAGTCCCAAAGGGCTTAAGTGTGCAAAGTGTGTGCAAAGGAGACCCCCACAACAAATGCAAAACGGCAAGAGGACTCAAAGATTATTTAAATCTCTCTTATATTTTGCTCTTAAGTTTAGAAAAGCCATACTATCAAAAAAGGTATTGTTAACGACAAAATTTGACATATTATGTTAAATAAGGAACAAGTGCGAAGCAGGATTGACGACGTAATTTTGGTTGCCAAAAACAGGGAATTGCATCCGCTAAAGGCGTGTCGGCAAGAAAGTATTGGCAAGTTGGTATCGGCTGAAAGTTGCCGATAGAAGACAGTTGATGGAAAGAAGTTGACTTCTTGTCGGACTCGGATGAGGAGATTTGAGATATCAAAAAGGATTCGGGTCCAAAAAGGATGCGACATCAAAATTTATTTATTAATTAGGTAGTGTCGGTTTTATTTCTTTGGGAAAGATTGTTAGAGTTCGGTTTGGACTTCAAATTTTTGCTTTATCTTTAGGAAAATTTGAGTTGTATCCGTTATGGACTAGTTTATGCTCATGGGTATAACTAATGTATACCCAGGGTCTTGTAATAATAATAACGATTCAATACACACTTTCGGTGCATCACCACCCTAGTTATTTTAGGTTTTTCATCTCGACGAGTTCTTGTTTCGAGTTGGGCTACATCGGTTAGGTTCGATCTCTAGCAAGAGGTGAATTCCGTCTATAGTTGCTTGTATTGGTGGGGCTACGGTTTTCATCGGCTGAGTTCGACACTCTATTCCGATCAATACAAGCGCTAGCTTATCATATACATTATCTAATTTATATCATTAGTACTATTTACTCCTATCGACTAATTAATCCAAGGTTTGCTGGTATCAGCTAAACTGATCTTGATGACTTAGATTGTTCAGTGTATCTACCACCCTGAAAAACAAACAAAGACTTGATTAGACCATATTTTTTCTTTCATACTTAGTGTTGCATCAATTGGGTTTGACCTATCAAGTCATGATTGAAATTGTAAGAACTAACTTGCTCTTGGGTTGCTGATAAAGGTAGTATCGGGGTTTCAGCCGATCTTACCTAATATAACTATTCTGCTTTTAAGTTACATGCTTTCTTTTACTTAATCTATTATATCTATTATCTTATAAAAGTTTATCAATTCTTTAAATTCATTAAGCTTGTTATTAGTCTCGCACTGTCTTAGTTAAGTTCGATCTGTCGAGATTACGACCTGCTTAGTAAATTTGATTAGAGTTGATGTTCTTGATAAGGCTATATCAGAGTTATAGTGGTATGTCATCTAAAAACACATAAGCTATTTCATCGGATATGATATAAGTCCATATAATTATTAATTTATCCGATTTTAGTTATAAGCAATTAATATTCTCGGTTAGGTCCGATTAATCGTAATTGTTTGTAGCTAAGAAAAAAATTAAATTAGTAATTACATGTTATTTACATCTATAGCCGATCATGATTGTTTTGGATCTAATCTACAAATATAAGTCCATTGGCTAGTCATTTAGGAGATATAATTATATAACAATTGACTTTAATAATCTTAATCTTATGTTGCATCAATTGGGTTTGACATATAGGATTGATTCTGTTAAGGAAAAGTTGTTTATGATTATATCTAGTCTAAATCTTGTTCATGAGCAGCATATTCTACCTTAGAGCTGATTCGACTTTTTGCATCGGCTAGATCATCACGATATGACATCGGTCTATCGGCCGATCGTCTATCGACTTCTGACTTGTGTTATTGTCTATCTTATTGGTTGCAGGATCAAACCAACTGGCATACCTTAAACCCGAAGCTTCAAACCTGCATTGAAGTTAAGCAAATTTTTCAGGCCGCTGTGTTTTCACATCAACAGTACCAAAATAGTTGTCTGAGGTGATACATGTTCTTAAAGTCAATTTACATTGAAGAGAGACATATTTTCACAACACTTGTATTAGGTTGGGTTCAAACAGCAAGTGTGGGCTGGAAGTTCCTGGCACCCTGTTAACAACCAAATTTGGTAACCAAATCCCTGAGTTCAAGGCCAAGATTGAAGCGGAATCGGATCGGAATTATGATTGATAGAGAAACAGAGGCCGCATTGGATAAGACCAAATCGGCTGGGAAACCAGTCGGCTGAGGCCGAATCGGACAAGGACAACCGATAGCCGATTCCGATTCAGAGAAGAAGACGGAACCGTCTCCGAGAAGGAAGCTTGAAGATAAATGTTAGATTTGGTTCCCAAATATGCGTTAAAGATATTGCTGTCTATCTATAGAGTTCTGTAACGGCAATTGTATCTGTAAAGTAGGGATTTATTTAGATATTCCTTTTGTAACGCGGCATGGGACCACGTCCCGGGATATTGTCGTATGATGTATAGTAAGTTAGAAACCGTGTTTTACACGGACTTTGTTGTACTTGGGTATAAATAGGACCCGGACCCCCTGTATCAAAATACAGACACACATCAATACAAACTCGGCGCATCACCAAACCTTTTTATTTTAAACGAGTTCTTGATCTCGCTTCGAGCTGCATCGATCTCGATCTTCGAGCAAGGTAATTACTTGTCATTAGTGGTTTGTATCGTCGAAATTAGTGCTTACATCGTCATGATACTCTAGTTTTGGTGTTAAGAACTGCGCAAATTATCATATACAACATATAATCTAGAGCAATATCTAGATCTATCTCACCATTGGTTGGTTTCTCTCGGGAGACATTAGCCGATAAAGCTAGATCTAGATGTTGAACCAGGTTATATGTTGTATCCACCGTCTTGAGGGGTTTACATAGGTTTTTACGGATTTGATACTTCTTTTTGTACTTAATGCTGCATCATATTGATCTATTAAGTCGCTTTTAGAATTATTAAGATCTATTCGGCTAGATGTTTATCTTTAGAGACAGTGCCGGGGTTTCAGTCGGCCTTATCTGTTTTAGTTATCTTTATAGTTATATTCACTATTAGATATATTAAAGCCGCCTCTTATATTAAGATCTCAATCTGGTTAAATGAGCCGGTACCAATCTGTCAGTCTTCAATGACAGCCGATTGATCTAGGTTTAGAGTATTTAGGTTAGATTAAAATCTTTTTATAAGATGTATCAGGGTACTAGCCGATTCCCATTAGATCTACAGCATTATCTAGGCTATTAATGCATATATTTATTATCTTAATGCATATTTGGTCTAAATGGTTTATACTGTCTCGGCGCAGCCGGTCTATCCTAATCACTTATTCTAAATGTGCTTTGGAATAGCAATTATATATAAATTGGTTCCTGAGTTGATCCAGTAGGATCTAATTTTAACCTTAATGCATATCTGGTTGTTTCTTGTTGGTTAGCAGATCAAACCAACTGACACGCCTTAATCACCAAAGGTAGCCAAGAACGGACCTGCACTAGACTTAAGCAGATCTCCCGGGCCAGCGCGTGGGAAAGATTTCTCGTCAACACGCTTCTTGGCACGCCTGGTGGGACCATCAGCAGATCGCTAAAGCCGACGCGATGGTTAACATCAAGAGCCCCGAGATCACTGAGGAAACGTCGTTCCTGTCAAGATGGAGCAATTGTCTGCTAAACACCTGGCCGACTACAAAAAGATGGTGGAAGAGCTGCAAGCCAACTATCTGCAATCCTTCACCCATACCAGATCTGGGGCTGTCCACCAGAAGTATAAATTCAACATGAAAGACTTCAAGGCATCCTCCTCAGACGACAAGAAGGGAAAACACAAGATGGAGGATGCAAAGCAGGAGCAAGACGATGGGCCTGCACACACTACAAGACCGAATTGATTCGGCCGTACATCACGCCCACGTCAATCAGAGTGGCATACTGGTCAACACCCTCAACAATATGATTGCCACTGTGGTCGACTCAAAGATTGCCGATCAACTGCAGAGGGGGCCAACCTACTTCACCGATGGCCAATTCCCGGGCTACAGGGTGTTGGCAACCCAAAATCGGCCGACGCCACCACCAACACGGCGAGAATCCACCGGAGGAGTCCCAGCTCAGGCCGAATGCCTGCACGGCTTCAAGGCCGCCGCCCAATATCCTGAATCAGCAGCAACCTCCTTCCCAGGAGTACCTGGCCAGCATGTTCGATCTCAATCGGCGGCCAGAGTCGGTTGGCAACCTTCTCCCAGGATCACAGTACAATTTCGACGATCGTCGGCTCTTCCATGACCAATCACCACCGCCAGTAAATCGGCCACTTCCTGCCGTCAATCCACCTCAGTATTAGTATCAGGGAGGCCAGCATGACCAACATTACCAACCGCAGACGCCACCACCTCAGTATCGGCAAGGACCCATCCAGTACGAACAGTACGAGCTGATACAGCAAGCTCAAGACAACCGGACTTGGGCCAATTTGATTGCCGACGTAATGCAAGATCAATCCGGCCTAAAACCCAAGGACTCTGATAACATGTACGATATCCATACCCAGAGCATTTCGAGAGGGTACCACTGCCGAACCGATACAAGGTCTCAGACTTCTCCAAATTCTCTGGGCAATACAACATTTCCACATACGAGCACATCAACCGATTCCTGGCGTAGTGCGGGGAGGCATCGGCTACAGATGCCCTCAGAGTCAATTTGTTCCAGCTTTCATTATCGGGATTGGCCTTCACATGGTTCTTTTCATTGCCATACAACTCTATTCAAAGTTGGCTGATCTCGAAAAACAATTCCACAGCTATTCCTACACCGGCAACCACGAGATGAAGTTGTCGGACTTGACCAGCATCAGGCAGCGGCATGACGAATCAGTTCAAGACTACATTCAGAGATTCAGAGAAATGAGAAACCGATGCTACATCCTCGTGTTGTTAGATTCCCAGCTAGCCGATCTAGCCTTCCACGGTCTGTTGTCGCCGATCCGGGAGAGGTTTTTGGCTCAGGACTTTGATAGCCTGGCACATTTGGCACAAAGAGTGGCGGCCCATGAGCAACGCTTTCAGGAGTCCAGAAAGGCCGCCAAGAAAGTTTCCCACGTCGTCGTCGAAACCGATTCAGATACAACCGACGATGACGCCGAAGTAACAGCAGCCGAATGGACCAAGAACAAGAAAGTCATCGTTTGCCAGTGGCTGCTAAAAATGGCCAAGGAGGAGAAGTACGACTCGACATCACCAAAGCCAATAGGATCTTCGACTTATTTCTTAAGGAGAAGCAAATTCAGCTACCGGACAACCACGTTATCCCATCAGCCGACGAGTTCAAAAGAAAAGATCGCAAGTGGCACAACACCACCTCCCACAACACGAACGATTGCAAGGTGTTCAGGCAGCAAATCCAATCGGCCATTGAAGCTGAGAAGATAAAGTTCGAAGAATCGGTCAAACCGATGAAGGTTGATGGCAACCCCTTCCCGGTCAACATGGTCCAAACCGGCCACGGGCGAGCTGATCAACAGCACCGAATGACGTACAGTTCAGCCAAAACAGTTAGCGCCGACTCAGGATCACCTCACAGAGAGCCGATTGGAGATATGACTGCGTCAATCAACATGGTCCACACCAACGCACGATCGGCCGATCGTCGGCCCAAGCAGGACATCCTATTGTGATTCCACCGTAGGATCCAGGAGGAAGAAGAGAGCCGGCGCGACAGGCCAAACCAAAGGGCGCCGGATCGGTTGGGCATGGCGTACTACCGCCGCCACGACGGTTGTGATCCGCATTGGCATTGCGAGTTCTTCAAGTTCTGCTGGGAGCAAGGAATAAGGTTGCCGACCCTCGAAAATTGCCCGGCGTGCAGTGATTACAGAGAAGACGAATACGGGGAACCACAAGTGGAGAGTTCTAACTGATTCGTCCCCTGAGCCGTTCGGCTCAACCAACGTAAGCCTTCTGTTCACGATCGGCTCGGCCCTATCCCCCAAGACTTCTTCCAAGAAGAAGATCAAGAAAAGGATGACGACAAGCAATCGACCAACCCCCAATGGTGCCCTTCGAACCTCTTTACCAAAACGCAAAAGAGAAGCATCCAGCAGCTCAAGAACGAGGAGCAGGAGGAAGAAGTACGGCGGATAATCCAATAACAACAAGGTCGGCTAGGCACAAAGCGATGGCGCATCAAGAAACAAGCGGCACCAGCCGACGAAAGCCCAGCCGACCAAGCTAGGAGGGTGGCAAAAGGAAAAGGAAAAACTGCTGCATCGGTTAACATGGTCTTTATACTGCCAGCCGAATTTGGTGCTACAGAAGCCGATGCAAATAACGTGGAGGATACCTTGGCAAGACTAGCTCTGTCCCCAGAGCAAGCTGTTTTTGAAAAGCCGGAGGAGATTGAGAATCGACACCTCAAGCCGCTTTATGTGAAAGGATTTGTTAACGGGAAGCCGATATCAAAAATGCTGGTCGATGGAGGGGCCGCAGTCAACTTGATGACCTATGCCACCTTCAGGAAACTGAGCAAAGGAGCCGAAGATCTGATCAAGACAAACATGGTTCTCAAAGACTTCGGCGGCAATCCATTAGAAGCCAAGGGCGTGTTGAACGTTGAGCTGACCATCGGCAGCAAAACCATGCCCACGACATTTTTCGTCATCGACGGGAAGGGATCTTACAGCCTACTGCTTGGAAGGGACTGGATTCACGCAAATTGTTGCGTCCCTTCCACCATGCATCAAAGTCTGATCCAATGGCAAGGCGACAAGATTGAGATCGTGCCAGCCGACAGGTCAGTGAACATCGCTAATGCCGATTTGCCACTTTGGGAAATCGACGGTATTGATTGTCTCTCTGGAAAAATCTGGCAAGCGAATTTTCTAAAGGTGTCCGATTCTGCCATACAGCCCATTGGAGACGAAGAGCCTCAATTACTACTTTGAAGGCGTCGTGGAGGGCTCAAGCGTCTACAGCGAGGACACCGTGGACGACAACGACGACAAACTTAGGCAAGGTTTCATGTCGGTCGACAAGCTAGAAGAAATTGATATAGGTCCAGGAGATAGGCCTAGGCCGACATATATTAGCAAAAAATTATCTTCTCTTTTTAGATCCAAGCTTGTTGATTTATTAAAGAAGTATAAAGATTTTTTTTGCTTAGGAGTATTTTGAGATGCCTGGTCTTAGCCCATCTATTGTCGTACATCGGCTGCCCATAAAGCCGGGATATCGGCCGTAAAAACAGCCTCCCAGGAGGTTTAAAGCCGATATGTATGGTGCGATTAAAGCCGAAATCACTTGGCTATATGATACTGGATTTATTCGGCCCTGCGATATGCAGAGTGGGTTTCAAACATTGTTCCAGTAATAAAGAAAAATAACAAGCTTAGGGTGTGTATTGATTTCAGGGACCTAAACAAAGCTACCCCTAAGGACGAATACCCAATGCACATAGCTGATTTGCTCGTGGATGCTGCTTTCGGCCATAAAATCATAACCTTTATGGATGGTAATGCAGGTTACAATTAGATTTTCATGGCCGAAG
This sequence comes from Oryza australiensis, assembly GCA_019925245.2. Taxonomy (NCBI): domain Eukaryota; kingdom Viridiplantae; phylum Streptophyta; class Magnoliopsida; order Poales; family Poaceae; genus Oryza; species Oryza australiensis. The sequence goes on along the minus strand of JAIFGZ020000116.1, from coordinate 7,017,461 downwards.
AAGATATCCACAAGACTGCTTTCAGATGCCCAGGAGAAATCGGCTTATACGAATGGGTTGTCATGACCTTTGGCTTGAAGAATGCTGGAGTAACTTATCAAAGGGCCATGAACTATATTTTTCATGACATGATCGGCTCTCTAGTGGAGATCTACATTGATGACGTTGTCGTCAAATCTAGGGAAATAGAAGACCACATAGCTGGTCTGAGACAGGTTTTGGAGAGAACAAGGAAGTACGGCCTAAAAATGAACCCACTAAAGTGTGCGTTCGGCGTGTCGGCTGGACAATTTTTAGGGTTACTTGTTCATGAGAGAGGAATAGAGATTACACCAAGGAGCATCAATGCTATCAAGACAATTCAGCCTTTAAGGGACAAGAAGCAACTATAGTCTTTGATCAAAAAAATCAACTTCATCAGACGATTCATCGCCAATCTTTCAGAAAAGATGGAGCCGTTCACGCCTTTGCTTTGGCTGAAAGCTGATCAAGCATTCACTTGGGAGGCAGAGCAGCAAAAAGCGTTCGACAATATTAAGGATTACTTAAGCTCACCTCCAGTTTTGATTTCTCCACAGAAAGGGATACCGTTCAAGCTATATCTATCAGCCGACGAAAAGTCCATCGGCTCGGTGTTGATTCAGGAGATCGAAGGGAAGGAAAATGCCATCTTTTATCTTAACCGACGGCTGCTGGATGCAGAAACGAGGTATTCATCAGTGGAGAAATTGTGCCTTTGCCTATACTTTTGTGCACAAAGTTGAGGCATTATTTGTTATCCAATGAATGCACTGTGGTATGCAAAGCTGATGTAGTAAAGTACATGCTATCGGCTCCGGTGTTGAAAGGACGAGTTGGGAAATGGATTTTTGCCTTAACAGAGTTTGATCTAAGATATCAGGCGCCCAGGGCAGTTAAAGGACAAGCCATAGCCAATTTCATAGTGGAAAATAGAGATGATTCGATCGGCTCAATGGAGATCATGCCTTGGAGTTTGACATTTGATGGCTCGGTTTGCACAAACGGATGCGGTATCGGCTTGGTTATCATATCCCCAAGGGGGCAAGCTTTGAATTTGCCTTTTCAATCAACCCCTAGGCCACAAACAACCAGGCCGAATACGAAGCAGTGCTTACGGGACTGCAACTTCTCAAGGAAGTCGAAGCCGACACCATCGAAATCATGGGAGATTCACTGTTGGTCATCAGCCAGTTGTCAGGAGAATATGAGTGCAAAAATGTTGCGTTGATGGTCTATTATCAAAGATGCCGAGAATTGATGGACAGCTTTCGACTAGTCACATTGAAGCATTTCCCCAGAGAGTAGAACACAGAAGCAAATGATTTAGCTCAAGGGGTATCAGGCTACAGGCCGATAACAAAAGATATTGGGGGAGAAATATCCACCCTCACAGCCGACGACTGGAGGTTTGAAGTCTATAATTATCTACAAAACCCCTCCCAATCGGCTTCAAGGAAATTACGCTACAAGGCATTGAGATATGTTTTGCTTGACGAAGATTTATACTATCGGATGATTGATGGTGTGTTGCTTAAGTGTCTCAGTGCCGATCAAGCCAAGGTGGCTATCGGAGAAGTGCATGAAGGAATCTGTGGCATGCATCAATCGGCTCACACGATGAAGTGGCTACTTCGAAGGGCAGGGTATTTTTGGCCGACGATACTGGAAGATTGTTTCAAGTACTACAAGGGCTGCCAGGATTGGCAGAAGTTTGGAGCTGTCCAAAGGGCACCAGCATTGGCTATGAACCCAATCATCAAGCCTTGGCCATTCAGAGGTTGGGGAATCGACATGATCGGCCAGATTAATCCACCCTCAAGCAAAGGGCACAAGTTCATTTTGGTGGCAACAGATTATTTTACCAAGTGGGTGGAAGCAAATCCTTTAAAGAAAGTTGATTCAAGGGATGCAATCGAGTTTGTTAAGGAGCACATTATGTACCGATTTGGTGTTCCTCAGACCATAACTACGGATCAGGGGTCTATTTTCGTACCGGATGAGTTTGTTCAGTTTGCCGACGGCATGGGGATCAAGTTACTCAATTCTTCGTCGTATTACACTCAGGCTAATGGGCAAGGATGAGGGCCTTGGAAAAGGTAACTAAGGACAAGGAACGAGTAGCCTGTCATTATAACAAGAAGGTTGTGCCTAAATCATTTGAAGAAGGCGAACTCGTTTGGAAATTAATATTGCCGATCGAATCAAGAGATAATAAGTTCGGCAAGTGGTCACCAAATTGGAAAGGGCCTTTTAAGATCTACAAATGCGTATCTAAAGGAGCTTATATGCTAGAAGGTTTGGATGGAGAAGTATTTGGAAGGCTCCAAACGGCAAATATTTAAAGAAATATTACCCAAGTGTATGGATCAATTTATGATTCGGCTATGGTTGTGTCGATTCGTGTTAACCGATGCGTTGTAGGATACGCGCATCGCCTTTAGAACGTTTTTACACCAAGTTTTTCCCCCTAATTTTTCTACATCAGCTCAGCCTGGCCGACAGCGGCAAGGTACTGGACTTAATAATTTTGTTAACGCTGAGGACATCATCAACAAAATTAGGGGGCACGTACAACACATATAATGAGATACCAAGAAGGCAGACAGAGATAATTTTTAAAATTTTTGAAGCTCCAAGTTTAAAGTGAAGCAATCGGCAAGCATACATATTGGTGGCATTCAAGATTAAGCAGAATGAGCCGATGACAAAAGTAGTTCAAGCCAATTACAAGATGGATTAGGAATTCAGTTACAAAAATGTCCTAGTTGGCTATTACAATCGGCTTAATGCTTAAGGAAGTCAGCGATAGCCGATATCGCCATACGGCGAATCTCATCGATCTCTTCAATCGCCCTTGCATCAGCTGCATCAGTTCCAGCCACTGGCTTCACTGCCTTCGTCAGATCGGTTATATAGGACACAGCCGCCTTGATCTTTGCTCGTTGATCTTCGATTTCCTTCGGCAAACTGGCCACACATTCTTCTTGGATTTGGATTTCAGTCTCGATCTTGACGAGTTCGACCACCAGTTCATCTCGGCGTGCGCGAAGCCGATCCAGTTTGGCAATCGGCTCAGTCTTTAGAGTTTCGAACTTGGCTTTTTCTTCTTTGATTTCTGCTTGACTGGCCTTGATCGTGGCCGCCAGTGACTTGTTCTCTCGACAGTCGGCTATCCGCTGCTTTGCTTTCTCGTATTTGTGCCGATGTGTCTCGAGAAAGGTTGTTGGTGCGATGGTGTCGGCTAGATCGTCGGGGAGCCTGGCTTGGACTTCTTCGAACCGATTACGGACAGAGCCGCAATCAGCCACTAATGCATCTAGGGGACTCTCCAGCCGATTAGCAATGTCAGCCAGTGTAATCCGTAAGTCTTCGTCCAGTGGTACTATGGCCTTGTCGGCGGCTTCATCTGGATCCACAAACTCCGACAAGTCAAAGCCCAGCAGATCGGCTACACTTTGTAAAAAAGGAAACAGTCAAAAAGATTAACGAGGATCATTGAGCCAATAATGAAAATGAGCAAAGCTTACCGAGATCACTGGGGCCGAAGTGGCTTCATCGTCAACGTTGTCACCACCTGCGGCCGATGGAGTGTGCTCACTTGACACTTGGGGGCGGGTGTTGGAGCACGAGGAGGCTAAGAAGAAAAGGGGTAAGTTTAGAAATCGGCTAAGTGAGAAAGGACGCAAGTTAGAAGGACTTACTGAACGAAGAGGAGCCGTTTACTTCTTGGTTGCCACCTTCTTCCTCTGCCGATGCAACAAACACGGTAAGAAGAATAAAAATCAAGGCATTAAAAAGACTAAGTGTTGAGAGTAGCTTATCGGCGTCGGACGGACGGGACATCTTGGAGGACTTGGGGTTTTTTGCACAGACGTCTCGTCGGTTGATGGGGTCCGAGCGTACTTATCGGAGGAGCTTGATTCGGCTGCAGCGTCATCAAGAGCTTTTTCCATCTCCTCGTCCTGAACCTCTTCATCGAGCATGGCGTCGACATCCGGGTCGATGGGGGGTAGATCATCAGCTGGGCTTGGTTTTTGCTTCTTTGCAGGCTTCTTCTTTACCACAGCCTGTGCAGCGACAGCTAATGGCTTAGTCCGTTTTTGCCGACGGATAGGCTAGCGGTTTTATAGGTGGCCAAACGGGCGGCACGGCCGGCCGGCATGGGCACGAGTGAGGCACGGCTGTTAGGCATGGTTACGCAACGGGCCATGCCGTGCCGCCCACGTGCCTCACCTCGCGCCAAGCACGCCCCACGGCTGGCCGGGCCGTGCCCGTGCCAGCACGGGCCCAATTATGGCCCATGGGTTGAGGTCGGCCCGTTTGGCCAGGAAACCCTAGCTAGCCAACTAACACGAAATTACCATTTTGCCCAAGCAGTTTTATAACTGTACTACTTACACTAAGGTTAAAATGGTAAAATCACATACAATGATTCCCTTCATCTTCTTCTCTTCTCCTCCTCATCCGAACACCGGTGCCGCCACCCGCAAGGGCCACGCCGCCTGGACGCCGATGCCCGACGCCGACCGCGCACCCGACGACCCGTCGCCCGTGACGCCGACACGCCGTCGGCCATCCGCCCCTCCACGCCATCGGCCGTCGGCCACGCGCCCGCACCGTACCCACGATTCCTCCGCCACACCGTGCCGGCTGTCAACCGCCTGTCCTCGGTTGCCCCGTGCTCCGCTCCTTCCTTCCGTGCCGTGCCGGCCCGGCCGGCCATGCTGTGCCCGTGCTGGCATGCACGGTAGCCGTGCTGTGCCGTGCCGGCCGACGGGCTCGGTCGAAAGCCCAAGCACGGCATGGCTACTCGTGCCGTGCCAGCCTGGCCCATTAGTCTCCCGTGCCGTATCGTGTCGTGCTGCTACAGAAACCATCCATGCCCGTGCCGACCCGCTTCGGCCCGACCCATCTGGCCACCTATACGCTGGTTTGGCCGTGGAGTAGAGTTGATACCTTCGGCGCGTTAAAGCCGATGATGGATGGCGCTAACCCACAGCCGTTCGACAACATGCCATGACCATAGCTGACGGCTACCCCTGATCGGGTGACTCGAGGAGGAGAGGCATCATTTGTCTGTAGGAGCAAGGCATAAGTGGTGAGGTATGCATACAATAGCTGATGAAGAAGAAAAGACCAGAAAGAAATGGGTACTTATCGATGGAATCATGTCCGGGTCGACGATGGTGAGACACATGGAAGCCGATTGATGGAATATATGTGATTTCCATTCCGCCCATAATTGGTTGAAGGAACTTGTCCTGGTGACAACTAGCTCGACGTCCCCAAAGCTGCCGAGAGGAGGACTTGGGAGGTTTAGCACCCGATGCATTATGATTCTGCCGTCTATGATGCCCCTGGCTTGGATTTTATCTGAGTAGTACTGACCAATCGGCAGTTGGCCCAATCCAACCTGTCTTGCAGCCACCATTGGATGGTAACACTCATAGGTTTTCTGGATATTTCTTCCTTGGTGGATGCCGACTGGCAGGATGCAAGGGGAGATGGCAGTTGTGAAGATTTATCTTGGTTTATCAAACTTTGGAGACTTGATTTCATCGAGCCGAAGATCATCTGGCCGTTCAAACTTGTTGAATTTGTCATAGGCAAACCAGATTGTTGAATGGCTGGGAATCCATTGTAGAAATTACTGAACCAGTTCTTGAAATACTCGAACAACAGCTTGGAACCCGAATAGGAGGAAGCAGTCTCTCCGTATGACATGCATCGCCGAGTGGTTATCTCTTCGTCATCACGATATATCGGCTCGGCTCGTGGGAATTCGGCATCAAGCAAACTTGGCCGATTGGCAGCCTTGTGGGTATGCAGGTTAAGCCACAGTTGCAGCAACCACCAAGGGCCTCCTGCGTTGACAGATTGCTTTAAATCCAATTTAGCCGGCACATTGCTCAGCATTTGGTACAAGTAGTCGAGCAAGTATTTCCCTAGAGGAATCCGTTTCTTCTCCACTAATGCTTCGGCTACATGTTGCTAGTTGATGGTTGGCCCGCAACTTGATCCGCAGAACAAGTACTTCTCTAACAACATCATTAAGAATGTTGTGTGCTCCCTATCGGATACGGGGCGATCCCTGATGTTCATTGAGATATAACCATTCCAGCCGCCTATGCTCTTAGTTTTAAAGTTGTGTTGGCACTTGATGTTCAGGTCAGAAGGGTCGACAGCCGAGGTAATATCTAGTCCGGTGATCATCACTATATCCGTTAGGGTTGGCGTCATCGGCCCTTGTCTGAAAAGGAAGGCATTTAGTGTATCCGACCAGAAGTAGCTAGCAGCCGACAGTAAGGATTCGTCCTTAGGCATATCGGCTAAGGTCAAAGCTAAGCACTGGCCGATCCCTATCTCATCCCAAAAGGCCTGCTTGCTAGCCGATACCCTAGCATACCAAGACGGCCAGGATTTGTCTGTTGATGGCCAGGATATGAAGACCCCTGACCAATAATCTAAGTTCGGGATGGAAAATTTGAAGGGGATCCGATTGGTCTCAACATTGATAAATTCAGTGGGATATATATTGCCAAGCGGCCCTAGGAGCAGCTGGTCAGGATGAAGGAGGCAAGGGATTGCAATTTGGTAGGAAAGATGCTACAAATCGCAAGAAGGAGTAACGGAATCAAAAAGAGGGAAAAACCAGATTGCGCAAATTGAAGAGTTTGAGCCGACAAGAAACTTACCTCAGGGTACTCCGCGGGGGCTGCATCGGAAGGGGTGCTTGAGGATGCCATCGGCGCAGCGATATCGCCGCTTCAGGGGTGTGCACCGGCGAGGTCTGGAGGCGGTTCCGATGAGGTCGCCGAGGAAGGGGGAGATTTTTTTTCTGGCTAGTGCTTAAGGAGCGAAAAGTGACAGCCTGGCTTGTTTCGGCGTCGGGCGGGCGATATTTAAAGAGTTTTTTTCAACGGCCGAAACGGAATAGGACGGGAGTCACGCGGGAATTCGAAGAAGCGGCAAATCCGCGATATTATCTTATCACGGACTTGGGGGGCATGTGTTAACGACCAAATTTGGTAACCAAATCCTTGAGTTCATGGCTGAGATTGAAGCGGAATCGGAACGGAATTATGATTGACGGAGAAACAGAGGCCGCATCAGATAAGACCAAATCGGCTGGGAAACCAGTTAGCTGAGGCCGAATTAGACAAGGACAGCCGATAGCCGATTCCGATTCAGAGAAGAAGACGGAACCGTCTCCGATAAGGAAGCTTGAAGATAAATGTCAGATTCGGTTCCCAAATATGCGTTAAAGATATTGCCATCTAAGGATAGAGTCCTATAACAGCAATTGTATTTGTAAAGTAGGGATTTGTTTAGATATTCCTTTTGTAACGCGGCACAGGACCGCGTCCCGGGATATTTGTCGTATGATGTACAGAAAGTTAGAAACCGTGTTTTACATGGACTTTGTTTTACTTGGGTATAAATAGGACCCGAGACCCCGTGTATCAAAAGACAGACACACATCAATACAAGCTTGGCGCATCGCCAAACCTTTTTATTTTAGACAAGTTCTTGATCTCGCTTCGGGCTGCATCGATCTCGATCTCCAAGCAAGGAAATTACTTGTCATTAGTGGTTTGTATCGTCGAAATTAGTGCTTAAATCGTCATGATACTCAAGTTTTGGTGTTACGAACTGTGCAAATTATCATATACAGCATATAACCTAGAGCAATATCTAGATCTATCTCACCATCGGTTGGTTTCTCTCAGGAGACATTAGCCGATAAAGCTAGATCTAGATGTTGAACCAGGTTATATGTTGAATCCACCGTCTTGAGGGGTTTACATCGGTTTTTACGGATCTGATACTTCTTTTTGTACTTAATGCTAAATCATATTTATCTATTAAGTCGCTTTTAGAATTATTAAGATTTATTCGGCTAGATGTTTATCTTTAAAGACAGTGTCGGGGTTTCAGCCGGCCTTATCTGTTTTAATTATCTTTATAGTTATATTCACTATTAGATATATTAAAGCCGTGTCTTATATTAAGATCGCAATCTGGTTAAATACCCTAAGCAGGTATCATTCTGCCAGTCTTCAATGACAGCTGATTGATCTAGGTTTAGAGTATTTAGGTTAGATTAATATCTTTTTATAAGATGTATCGAGGTACTAGCCGATTCCCATTAGATCTACAACATCGGCTAGGCTATTAATGCATATATTTATTATCTTAATGTATATTTGGTCTAAGTGGTTTATACTGTCTCGGTGCAGCCGATCTATCCTAATCACTTATTCTAAATGTGCTTTTGGATAGCAATTATATGTAAATTGGTTCCCTGAGCCGATCCAGTAGGATCTAATTTTAACCTTAATGCATATCTGGTTGTTTCTTGTTGGTTAGCAGATCAAACCAACTGGCACGCCTTAATCACCAAAGATAGCCAAGAACGAACCTGCACTGGAGTTAAGCAGATCTCTCAGGCCAGCACGTGGGAAAGATTTCTCGCCAACACACACCCTAGAATCATCTTTGGATACGCTCGTCGTGGGCGTCTTGCGTGCAGTCTTGCCTCGAGATCCGCTCGTTGCAAACATCTTGTGCGCAGTCTTGCCGGATGACATCATCCTCTGTCAGCTTGTTTCCCCATGTCTTATCTGCGAGGCTTGTCAAGGAAGCCTCCTTCCCGAGGAGGAAGGCCTGCCCTTTTCAGGTCAACGCCGCACGTAGAGGTCGAGCTAAGGGACTGAGATCGGGCCAGAGGGCAGAGGTCGGGCTAGCCGTCCTTGCTCGAGGTGTGGCTTCCGACCCTAGCCCGAGGACTCTCAATACAACCTACCTGACCTCCTTTCCTTAGCGTTGGATACCCTAGGGAGGCATCCTCCACAACAGCCCCCGAGCCTAAGGGCAGATGAAACATCTGGCCCTAGGATCCAAGTTCTCCCGAGCCAGGATCCCTGGTCGGTCTTTGAAGCTTCTTGACCATGCTTGAGCAGGGGCACTGGTCAGGTGCACCTGCCAGGTGTAGCCCCCGAGCTTGGGGCCGGATGGAACATTCAGGCCTAGGGTCAGTCCTTTCGCACCATTCTTTGATGGTTGTCAGATCATATGGTCGGCTTAGTGTTAGCCAATGGGCCGAAAGAAGCATAGCCCGGAGGCTGGTGGTGGTTGGCGACGTCAGAGAAGCCATAGCCCGGAAGCTGATGGTGGTCGGCGGGGCCAAAATCCAATTCCGGGAGAAGATAGCTCGGTGCTACATCCGTGTCGAGCTAACCTCCTTGAACAAGGGGTGACACGCCGATTGGTTCTACATCAGCAACCACGAGCCGTCGATCTCTCCCGAGATCTACCAAGAGCCGACCCTGGCGAGCACCTAGTCAGCTGTCTGCCCCACGACCGAGAAAGACTAGGTCGATGAGCTTGTCGCCAAGGTAGAGAGCCTCAAGGAGCTGGGTCTGACTGGCGCGAGGGTGGCACTCAACTTTGCCATCAAGTGCCTTCAGCCCTGCAAGAAGAGGATGAAGCCGGTGTACGAGTGTTAACGACCAAATTTGGTAACTAAATCCCTAAGTTCGAGCCGAGGTTATAGCGAAATTGGATTGGAAAATGATTTGCGGAGAAAACAAAGGTTGCATCGGCTACAATCAAATCGGCTGGAAGGCTAGTCGGCCGAATCGAACATGGATAGCCGATAGCCGATTCCGATTCAGAGAAGGAGATGGAACCGTTTCCGATAAAGAAGCTTAAAGATAGAAGGAAGATTCGGTTCCCAAATGTTCGTTAAAATATTGCCATCTATGGATAAAGTCCTGTAACGGCGATTGTATCTATAAAATAGGGTTTGTTTAGATATTTCCTTTTTGTAATGCGACATGGACTGTATCTCGAGATATTGTCGTATTTTGAATAGTAGATTAGATAGAAACCGTGTCTTATACGGATAGTGTTATTCTTGGGTATAAATAGGACCCGAGACCTCTTGTAAATAACAATCACAATCAATACAATCTCGGCACATCGCATCTCATTTTCTTTTAGACGAGTTCTCGATCCGGCTTCGGGCTGCATCGTTTCGACCCCCGATTAAGGTAAATGCTTGCCTTTTAGTGGTTTATTTCGTCGAATCTAGTGCTTTCATCATCATGATACTCTAGGTTTGATGTTTTAGACTGCACTAGTTATCATGTACGGCATATAATCTAGAACAATGTCTAGATCTATCTTACCATCGGCTTGTTCTTCTCAGGAAGCAGCAGCCGATAGAGCTAGATCCAGATGTTGGCCTAGGTTATATGCTGTATCCACCGTCTTGAGGGGTTTACATCGGTCTATATAGATCTAATGTTGTCTTTTTGTACTTAATGTTGCATTATCTATGATCTGTTAAGTCGCTTTTAGAAGTATTATGATCTATTCGGCTAGATGTAAACTTGTAGAGACAGTGTTGGGGTTTCAGCCAGCCTTACCTGTTTTAATATTTCTTTTAGTATTATTTGCAATTAGATTTATTAGAGCTGCCTCTTATATTAAGATCTTAATCTGGTTAAATGCTTTAAGCCGGTATCAATCTGTCAGCATTAGCCAACAACCGACTGATTTAGGTTTAACTCATTTAGGTTAGATTAATATTTTTTTATAAGAAGCATCGGAGTACTAGTCGATCCACAGTTAGGTCTACAGTATCGGCTAGGCCATGAATACATATATTTATTATCTTAGTGTATATTTAGATTGAGTGATTTATACTGTCTCGGCATAGCCGATCTATCCCAATCACTTAGTTTAAATATGATTTGGGATAGCAAATATATGTAAGTTTGTTTCCTTAGCCGATCCGGTAGGATCTAACCCTAACCTTAACGCATATCTATTTGTTTCTTGTTGGTTGATAGATCAAACCAACTGGCACGTCTGTTTACATCACACAGCCGATAAAAGGACCTACACTGGAGTTAAGGAGATCTCCCAGGCCAGCACGTGAGAGAATTTTCTCATCAACACACTTCTTGGCACGCCTGGTGGGACCATCAACTCGGTTAAACCACTTCGAAAAAGCCGACGCGATGGTTAACGTCAAGAGCCCTGAAATCACTAAAGAAAACACGGTTCCAGTCACAATGGAATAGTTGTCGGCTGAGCAATTGGCCGACTACAAGAAGATAGTAGAAGAACTGCAAGCCAACCATCTTCAATCTTTTGCCCAGACCAGATCTGGGGCCGTCCACCAGAAATACAAATTCAGCATGAACGATTTCAAGGCATCCTCCTCAAGCGATACGAAAGGCAAACACAAAATGGAGGAGCCGAAACAGGAGCAAAACGATTTGGAGCTACATAATTTGCAGGATCAGATCGATTCGGTTGTGCATCATGCACTCGTCAACCAGAGCGGCATTTTGGTCAATACCTTGAACAACATGATTGCCACTGTGGTTGATTCAAAGATTGCCGATCAGCTACAGAGACGGCCAACCTACTTTACAGACGGTCAGTTTCCCAGCTACAGGATTTTGGTCACCCACAATCGGCCGATCCCACCACCAGTGCAGCCAGGGCCATCAGGAGGAGTCCCCAGTCAGCCTAATCCTTCTAGATCTTCCTCAAGACGGCCGATCACTATGCTCAACCGGCAACAACCCCTTCCCTAAGATCAGCTGGCCGACATGTTCAACAACAATCGGCAATAGGAGCCGATTGCCCATATCGGCCAGGGAGGATAGTACAATGCTGGTGGCCGACAGCTTTTTTCGAATCCACGACGCCACCGCCGGCGAATCGACCGCCTCCTGCTCGCAACCCACTCCAGTACCAGTACCAAGGAGGCCATCACGACCAGCACTACCGCCCTCAAACACCACCACCTCAGTATCGGCAGGCACCCATGCAATACGAACAATACGAGCCGATACAGCAGGTTCAAGACAACAGGACTTTGGCCGATTTGATTGCCGATGTTATGCGCGATCAGTTCGGCCTCAAGCCGAAAGATTCTGGGAACATGTATTGGTACCCCTATCCGGAATGCTTTGAGCGGGTTCCACTGCCTAACCAATACAAGGTCCCGGACTTCTCCAAATTCTCAGGGCAGGGCAATGTTTCAACATACGAGCACGTCGGCCAATTTCTGGCGCAGTGTGGCGAGGCATTGACTACAGACGCCTTGAGAGTTCGTTTGTTTCCTCTCTCACTTTACATGGTTTTCTTTGTTGCTCTACAACTCTATTAAGAGTTGGGCCGATCTCGAGAAACAGTTTCACAGCTACTTCTACACCGGCAATCAAGAGATGAAATTGTCGGACCTGACCAGCATTAGGCAGAAGCATGACGAATCGGTTCAGGACTATATTCAAAGATTCAAATAGATGAGGAACCGATGCTACAGCCTGGTGCTATCCGATGCCTAGCTAGCCGATTTGGCCTTCCACGGGCTAATTGCGCCGATCAGTGAGCATTTTTTGGCTTAGGACTTCGACAGTTTGGCGCATCTCGCGCAGAGGGTGACGGCCCAAGAACAGAGATTTCAAGAATCAAGGAAGGTCGTCAAGAAAGTAGATCAAGTCATCGTCGAATCAGCCTTCGATTCCAGCGACGATGATGTAGAGGTCGCGGCAGCCGAATGGACCAAGAACAAAAAAGCCATCGTCTGCCAATGGTTGCCGAAAACGGCCAAGGAGGAGAAGTACGATTTTGACATCACCAACGCCGACAGGATCTTCGATTTGTTGCTGAAGGAGAAACAAATTCAACTTCCGGCAAATCACATGATCTCGTCGGCTGAAGAGCTCAAGAAGAAGAAGTATTGTAAGTGACACAACTCCACCTCCCATGCCACTAATGATTGCAAAGTTTTCAGCAACAGATCCAGTCGGCAATCGAGGCCGGGAAACTCAAATTTGCCGATTCACCTCGGGCGATGAAGGTAGATGGAAACCCTTTCCCGGTGGCAACATGGCTCAAGTCGGCCCCAGGCAAGCTAATCGGCAGAACAGAATGACGTACAGCTTAGCCGAAACTCTCAAAGGGGTCAAGGCAGAGAAGAAGCCGACTGGAGACCAATCCGCGCCATCAACATGGTGCGCCCCGCTGGCCGATCGGCTGACCGACGGCCGATCCGCATGGACAGCCGACGCCACTTTCAACAGCGGTTTTGGCAAGAAGAAGAGGCCCGGCTCAATGGGCTTCGTGTGCGAGAGCCAGAGGTGCAAGGCCGCCAATACGACAGGCATTACAGCGACTGCGACCCCCACTGGCGCTGTGAGTTTTTCTGATTCTGTTGGGAATCGGGGATGAGGCTGCCGACGATCGAGAACTGGCCGGCCTGCAGTGAGTACCGCGAGGACAAGTAGAGAGACCCACCGATTCGAAGCCCAACTCAATTCGTCCCGAGGGCCGTGCAGCTGAACCAGATATGGCAGTCTGTCCACGATCGGCTTGGGCCGATCCATCAAGACTTCTTTTAGGAATACGAGAATAACGAATACTACGATGAAGAAGCAGCCGATGATAATCAATCGGCTAACCCCAATGGTGCCCTTATGAACTGTTCACTAAAACTCAGAAGAGAAGAATCCAGAGGCTGAAACGCGAGCGACAGGAAGAAGAAGTTCGGCAGATGATACGGGATCAGCGTCGTCGACTGGACAAGAAATAGTGGAGGCCAAAGAAGAAAACTGCACAGCCGACGAAAGCCAAGCCGAAGAAGGCTCAGCCGATCAAGCCAGAAGGGCAGCCAAAGGTAAAGGAAAAGCTACTGCATCGGTCAATATGGTCTTCATATTGCCAGCTGAATTCGGCGTCACCGAGGCCGATGCAGATAGCGTTGAGGATACCCTGGCCGAGCTAGCCTTATCCCCAGATCAAGCCATCTTTGACAAACCAGAAGAAACTGAAAATCGACATCTCAAGCCATTCTATGTGATGGGATTTGTCAACGGCAAGCCGAAGTCCAAGATGCTGATCGACGGAGGGGCTGCGGTAAATTTGATGCCCTATGCAACTCTAAGAAAATTGGGCAAGGGAGCCGAAGACTTGATCAAAACAAATATGGTACTTAAAGACTTCAGCGGTAACCCATCAGAGGCCAAAGGTGTACTCAATGTGGAGCTGACCGTCGGTAGCAAAACCGTGCCCACAACCTTCTTCGTCATCGATGGGAAGGGGTCTTACAGCCTGTTGCTTAGGAGGGACTGGATCCACGCAAATTGTTGTGTCGCTTCGAACATGCACCAAAATCTGATACAATGGCACAGCGACAAGGTCGAGATTGTACCAGCCGACAGGTCAGTAAGCGTCGCTAATGCGGATTTGCCATTATGAGAGATCGACGGCATCGATTGTTTGTCCGGGAAAATCTGGCAAGCCGATTATCTTAAAGTGTCTGATTCTGCCCAGCCAATCGGAGACTAGGAGCCGCAGCTGTTGCTTTGAAGGCGTCGTGGAGGGCTCGAGCTTCTATGGCAAGGACACCACGGACGACGACGATGGCAAGCTTGGGCAAGGTTTTATGCCGGCCGACGAGCTAGAAGAAATAGATATTGGCTCTGGAGACAGGCCTAGGCCGACATATATCAGCAAAAATTTGTCTTCTCGTTGTAGATCCAAGCTTATTGAATTATTAAAAGAATATAAAGATTATTTTGCTTGGGAGTATTTCGAGATGACTGGTCTTAGCCCATCAATTGTTGTGCATCGGCTGCCTATCAAGCTGAATTATCAGCCATTCAAACAACCTCCCAGGAGGTTCAAAGCCGATATGTATGATGCAATCAAAGCCGAAATCACTCGGCTATATGACGCTGGATTCATTCGGCCCTGCCGATATGCCGAGTGGGTCTCAAATATTGTTCCAGTAATGAAAAAGAACAGTAAACTTAGTGTGTGCATTGATTCCAGGGACTTAAACAAAGCTACTCCTAAGAATGAGTACCCGATGCCAATAGCCGATTTACTCGTGGATGCTGCTTCAGGCCATAAGATTATTAGTTTTATGGATGGTAATGCAGGATATAATCAGATTTTTATGGCCGAAGAAGACATCCACAAGACTGCTTTTAGATGCCTAGGAGTAATCGGCCTGTACGAGTGGGTGGTTATGACGTTAGGGTTGAAGAATGCTGGAGCAACTTATCAAAGGGTCATGAATTACATTTTCATGACATGATCGGCTCCCTGATAGAGATTTATATTGATGATGTTGTTGTCAAGTCCAGGGAAACCGAAAATCACATAGCCGATCTTAAGCAGGTTTTGGAGCGGACAAGGAAATATGGCCTCAAGATGAATCCACTAAAGTGCGCGTTCGGCGTATTGACCAGGCAATTTTTAGGGTTTCTTGTTCACGAAAGAGGAATTGAGGTCACCCCAAGAAGCATTAATGCCATTAAGACGATACAGCCTCCGAAGGACAAGAAGCAACTACAATCTTTGATCGGCAAAATCAACTTTATCAGGCAATTTATAGCCAATCTTTCAGAGAAGATGGAGCCGTTCACACCACTGCTTTGGCTGAAGGCCGATCAAGCATTCACTTGGGGGGCAGAGCAGCAGAAGGCATTGGATAATATCAAGGATTATTTGAGCTCACTCTAGTTTTGATTTCTCCGCAAAAAGGGATACCATTCAAGTTATATCTACAGCCGACAATAAATCAATCGGCTCAGTCTTGATCCAAGAGGTCGAAGGGAAGGAAAAGGCCATCTTTTATCTCAGCCGACGGCTATTGGATGCAGAAACAAGGTATTCACCAGTGGAGAAATTATGCCTTTGCATGTATTTTTCATGTACCAAGTTAAGACATTATCTGTTGTCCAATGAGTGCACAATATATGCAAGGCCGATGTAGTTAAATATATGCTATCGGCTCCAGTGTTAAAACGACGACTTGAAAAATGGATCTTTGCCTTAACAGAGTTTCATTTGAGATACCAGGCACCCAGGGCAGTTAAAGGACAAGCTATAGCCGATTTCATAGTGGAACACAGGGATGACTCAATCGGCTCAGGGGAAATCATGCCTTGGACGTTAACATTTGATGGCTCGGTTTGCACAAATGGCTACGGTATCGCCTTGGTAATTATATCCCCAAAGGGCACAAGTTTTGAATTTGCTTCCTCAATCAACCCCCACGCCACAAACAACCAAGCCGAATACGAAGCAGTGCTCAAGGGATTGCATCTTCTCAAAGAGGTTGAAGCCGACGTCATCGAGATCATCGGGGATTCACTATTAGTCATTAGCCAGTTGTCGAGAGAATATGAGTGCAAAAATAATGCGTTGATAGTCTACTATCAACAATGCCGAGACTTGATGGATAGCTTTCGGCTAGTCACATTAAGGCATATCCCCAGGGAGCAGAACACAAAAGCCAATGATTTATCTCAAGGGGCATCGGGTTATCGGTCGATGACAAAAGATATCGAGATAGAGGTTGCTGCGATGACAGCCGATGACTGGAGGTTTAAAGTCTACAATTATTTACAAAACCCTTCTCAATCGGCTTCCAGGAAATTATGATTCAAGGCTTTGAGATATCTCCTGCTAGATGAAGATTTATACTATCGAACGATTGATGGCGTGCTACTAAAGTGCCTCAGTACCGATCAAGCCAAGGTTGCTATCGGAGAAGTGCATAAAGGAATATACGGCACGCATCAATCGGCTTATAAGATGAAATGGTTGCTTCGGAGAGCGGGGTATTTTTGGCCGACGATGCTAGAAGATTGTTTTAAGTACTACAAGGGCTGCCAGGATTGTCAGAAGTTTGGGGCTATACAAAGGGCACCAGCATCGGCTATGAACCCAATCATAAAGCCTTGGCCGTTCAGAGGATGGGGAATCGATATGATCGGCCAGATCAATCCACCCTCAAATAAAGGGCACAAATTTATATTGGTGGCAACCGATTATTTCATGAAGTGGGTGGAAGCAATTCCTCTTAAGAAAGTTGATTCGAAGGACGCAATTGAGTTTGTCAAGGAGCATATCATATTACCGATTTGGCGTTCCTCAAACCATAACAACAGACCAGGGGTCCATCTTTGTATCGGACGAGTTTGTTCAGTTTGCCGATGGCATGGGAATCAAGTTACTCAATTCTTCGCTGTATTACGCTCAGGCCAACGGGCAAGCAGAAGCTTCAAATAAAAGCCTGATCAAGCTAATAAAGAGGAAGATCTCTGAGTATCCCAAGCAATGGCATAACAGATTAGCCGAATTACCTTGGACCTATCGGATGGCATGCCACGGATCTATCCAAGTCCCTCCATATAAATTGGTTTACGGGCATGAAGCAGTCCTACCATGGAAAAACATCATCGGCTCAAGACGGATTTAGTTGCAAGATCAGCTCACAGCCGATGATTATTACAATTTAATGGTAGACGAATCAGAAGACCTGGTTTTGTCACAGATGAGGGCTTTGGAAAAGGTCACAAGGGATAAGGAACGAGTAGCCCGTCATTAGTTGTGCCTAAGTATATTGTAAGTGGTCACCTAATTGGGAAGGACCTTTCAAGATCCACAAATGCGTCTCTAAGGGGGCCTACATGTTAGAAGGATTGGATGGATAAGTATTTGGAAGGGCTCTAAACGAAAAATATTTGAAAAGATACTACCCAAGCGTTTGGATCAATTCATGATTCGGCTGTGTTCTCGCCGATTCATGCTAGCCGGTATCTTGACTTGTGCAAGCATCGCCTTTAGGTCATTTTCATGCTAAATTTTCCCCCTAATTTTCTACAATCAGCTAAGTTTGCCAACAACGATGACATCGGCATAAGTTGTGGATTTCATAATTTTGTCGACATTGCAGACATCAACAAAATTAGGGGGCATACATATACAACAATCAAGAAAGCAGATATCAAGAAATTTTTCAAGTTGTTCAAGTTTTTTTTCAAGCTAATGTGATCGATAATTAAACATCGACAATCAAATATTAAGTAAGGATGGTTTCAGCCGATTACAAAAAATGGACAGTGTAAGCCGATTACAAAAGTTTGACCATAACATGGCCGATTACAAAAATAGTTGGAGTTACAGTTTTTTGACCTAGTAGGCATTACAATCGGCTCATTGTTTGAGAAAATTTACAATAGCCGATAACGCCTTGCGCCTGATATCACCAACCTCTTCAATAGCCTTGGCATCGGCTGCGTCGGTTCCAGCCACCGGCTTCACCGCCTTTGTTAAGTCCGTAAGGTAGGACACGGCTGCCTTGATGTTCAATCGCTTGTCTTCAATTTCCTTGGGCAAGCCGACCATGTACTCCTCTTGGATGTCGATTTCATTGGTGACTTGGACAAGGTCGGCTACCAGTTGATCCCTGCGCACGCGAAGCCGTTCAAGCTTGGCAGCCGGCTCCGTCTTCAAGATATCAAATTCAGCCTTCTTCGCCTTGATTTCCTCTTGACTCGACTTGATGGCGGTCGTCAGCGATTGATTTGATCGGCGATCGGCAATGCACTGTTGAGCTCGCTCGTATTACAGCTGATGCGCCTCGAGGAAAGTGGCTGGCACGATCGCGTCGGCTAAGGCGTCTGGAAGCCGTGCTTGAATATCTTTAAACCTGGAGCGAATAGGGCCACAGTCTGATACCAGCGTGTCCAAAGACCCTTATAGCTGATTGCCGATATCGACCAATGCAGCTCTGAGGCCCTCGTCCAGCGGCACCATGGCTTTGTCACCTCCTTCATCTGGATCTACGAACACCGACAGGTCGAAGCCCAGAAGATCGGCTACGTTCTTCAAGGAAAATAATAGTTAAAAGATTGGCAAGGGTTATTGAGCCGATATAAAAGGTGAATAAAACTTACTGGGATTGCCGGGGCCGAAGTAACTTCTTCATCGACTTGACCGCCACTAGCAGCCGACGGAGTTCATTCACTTGACACCTGGGGGGCAGGCGTCGGCGTGCGTGGAGGCTGAAAAGGGATTAGTTCAAAAATCGGCTGAATAGCGAAGGGGGTGCAATGATCAAGACTTACCGATTGAAGGGGAGCCGACTTCTTCCTTGTGGCCAGTTTCTTTCTCTGCCAATGTAAAGATACAGTGAGAGAATGGCGAATGAAAGGCATTAGAAGAACAAGTGTTGAGGTCACGTACCGCCATCGGACGAACAGGATGCCTTGGAGGACTTGGTGTTTTTTGGATGGATGCCTCGTCGGCTGATGGGGTCCGTGCATATCTTTCAGAGCTCGATTCAGCTGCAGCTGAGTCGACCGCATCTGCCATCTCCTCGTTATCCACTTCCTCGTCAAGAACTGCTTCGACGTCTGGGTCAATCAGAGAGAGGTCATCGGCTGGAGTTGGTTTGGCCTTCTTCGCTGCTCATTTCTCCTTCTCGGCAATAGGAGTAGCGGCAGCCGATGGTTGTGCCCTCTTTGTCCGACGGAGCGGCTCACGAGTTTGGCCATGGAGAAGCGTGCCCACCTTCGGTGCTTTGAAGCCGATGATGGATGGAGCTAGTCCACAGCCGCCTGGCAGGATGTCGAGCGCATAGTTAATTGCCACTCCTGTGTTGCTGACGTGAGGAGGGGAGTCGTGGATTGTCTGCAACAAGAAATGGTTTGTTAGCCGAACGCACAAATAATAGCCGATGAAGAGAGAAGATTGAAAGACGAAGTGCTTACCGATGGAACCAAGTCCGGGTCGACTATTGTCAGGTACATTGAAGCCGATTGATGGAACAGGTGTTGTTTCCATTTATTCCACCATCGGCTGAAGATAGCCGATCTGGTCATTGCCAAATCAATTCTGCCGATGATGCCCAAGGGAGGACCAGGGATGTTGAGCAGCCGATGCATCATAACATTGCCGTCAATTTTTCCCCTCGGCTGGATCTTGTTGGTAAAGTACAAGCCGATCGACAGATGACCCATTTCGAGTTGTCTTCCTGCCACCATTGGGTGATAAAATTCATAGCTCTTGGTGATGTTGCACCCCTGGTGGATGTCGACGGGAAGGATGCATGGGGTGATGGTTGTGACAAATATTTTCCTCGGCGCAGTATATTCTTCGGAGTCAAGCTCATCAAGCCGAAGATTGTCTGGTTGTTCAAACTTATCAATATTTTCGTAGGCAAACCAGATTTTGGAAATGTTTGGGAAAACAATGTACAGATGATCAAACCACTCCTTGAAATCGTCGGATGTCAGCTTAGACCCAGGATAAGCGGTAGCGGCTTCCCCATACGACATACACCGCCGAGTTGTCTGCTCGTCATCATCTATGATTCTCGGCTCTAGTAGAGGAAAATCGGCTTCAAGCGGAGGAGGCAGCTCAGCAATTTTGTACAGATGGAGGTTGAGCCAGAGTTGAAGCAGCCACCAAGGCCCTCCTGTGCTGATGGTTTGTTTGGAAGCTAGCCGAGCCGATGTTGTGCCCAACACTTGCTATAAATAGCCAAGCAGGTATTTGCCTAGGAGGATTCTCTTTTTGGCCACCAAGGCTTCGGCTATATGCTGCCAGTTGCTGGTTGGACCGTAGCTTGATCCACAAAAGACAAATTTCTCTAACCACATCAGAAGGAAGGTTGTGTGTTCCCTGTCAGAAATCGGCCCATCACTTATGTTCATAGATATGAAGCCGCTCTAGCCGCCGATGCTCTTTGTCTTGAAGATATGTTGACATTTCATTTGAAGATCGCTGGGGCTGACAGTGGAAGTGATGTCTAAACCGGTGATCATGGCCACATCCAAAAGGGTTGGCATCATCGGCCCTTGCCTAAACAGAAAGGCGTTGACGGTGTCGGACCAAAAGTAACTTGCAGCCGATAGAAGGGATTCATGCTTAGGCATATCGGCTATTGTCAGTCCTAAACACTGGTCTATCCCAAGTTCGATCCAGTGGGCTTGTTTCCTGGCCGACATCCTAAAATACCAAGCCGACCAAGATTTGTCAGTTGACGGCCAAGACTTGAAAGCACTAGTCCAATACGACAGATCTGGGGCTGAGAATATGTAGGGGATCCGATTGGTTTCGGCATTGATAAGCTCACTAGGATCCAAATTGCCGATCGGCCCTAAAAAGTACTAGTTTGGGTGGATGAGGTCTAGGATCGTGATTTGATGAGGCAAATGCTACAGGGTGTGAAAAAAACGAAGAAATTATGAGAGGGCGCAATGATTAAATCGCGAGAAGAAAAGGAGCGAGTCGATTGGGGTTTACCTCGGGGTAGAGCATTGCGACGCATCGGCATGAGTGCTTGAAAGACGCCATCGGTGAGGGGGATCGCGCCTTGCGGGGTTCGTCGGGAGGATTTGTGTTACGCGTCGCGGGATCGCCGAGGAGTCGCCGAAGAAGAAAATGGGTTGTTGGCTAGGTCGCGAAAAGTGCAAAATGACAGCGTGGCTTGTTTCAGCGCCGGGTAGGAAATATTTAAAGAGTTTTTTGACAGCCGAAACGGATTTGGACGAAAAGTGCGCGGGAATTTAAAAACACGGCAAATCCACAATATTATCTTATCACGGACTTGAGGGGCATGTGTTAACGACCAAATTTGGTAACCAGATCCCTGAGTCCAAACTAAGATTGAAGCGAAACCGGATTGGGAAAGTAATCTGCGGGGAAACTAAGGCTGCATCGGCTACGATTCAATCGGCTGGGAAATCAGTCGGCTGAGACCGAATCGGACAGAGATAGTCGATAGCCGATTCTAATTCAGAGAAGGAGATGGAACCGTTTCCGGTAAAGAAGCTTGAAGATAGAAGGAAGATTCGGTTCCTAAATGTTCGTTAAAATATTGCTATCTATGGATAAAGTCCTATAACTGTAATTGTATCTGTAAAACAGGGTTTGTTTAGATATTTCCTTTTGTAATGCGACATGGGACTGTATCTCGAGATATTGTCGTATTTTGAATAGTAGATTAGATAGAAACCGTGTCTTACACGGATAGTGTTATTCTTGGGTATAAATAGGACCCAAGACCTCTTGTAAAAAATCAATCACATAATCAATACAATCTCGGCGCATCGCCTCACATTTTCTTTTAGACGAGTTCTTGATCCGGCTTCGGGCTGCATCGTTTCAATCCCCGATTAAGGTAAATGCTTGTCATTAGTGGTTTATTTCGTTGAATCTAGTGCTTCCATCATCATGATACTCTAGGTTTGATGCTTTAGATCGCGCAAGTTATCATATACGACATATAATCTAGAACAATGTCTAGATCTATCTTGCCATCGGCTTGTTCTTCTCAGGAAGCAATAGCCGATAGAGCTAGATCCAGATGTTGGCCTAGGTTATATGTTGTATCCACCGTCTTGAGGGGTTTACATCGGTCTATATAGATCTAATGTTGTCTTTTTGTACTTAATGTTGCATTATCTATGATCTGTTAAGTCGCTTTTAGAAGTATTATGATCTATTCGGCTAGATGTAAACTTGTAGAGACAGTGTTGGGGTTTCAGCCAGCCTTACCTGTTTTAATATTTCTTTTAGTATTATTTACAATTAGATTTATTAGAGCTACATATTATATTAAGATCTTAATCTGGTTAAATGCTTTAAGCCGGTATCAATCTGTCAGCATTAGCCAACAACCGACTGATTTAGGTTTAACTCATTTAGGTTAGATTAATATTTTTTTATAAGAAGCATCGGAGTACTAGTCGATCCACAGTTAGGTCTACAGTATCGGCTAGGCCATGAATGCATATATTTATTATCTTAGTGTATATTTAGATTGAGTGATTTATACTGTCTCGACATAGCCTATCTATCCCAATCACTTAGTTTAAATATGCTTTGGGATAGCAAATATATGTAAATTTGTTTCCTTAGCCGATCCGGTAGGATCTAACCCTAACCTTAACGCATATCTATTTGTTTCTTGTTAGTTGACAGATCAAACCAACTGGCATGCCTGTTTACATCAGACAGCTAAGAAAAGGACATGCACTGGAGTTAAGCAGATCTCTCAGGCCAGCACGTGAGAGAATTTTCTCATCAACAAGACGGCCCCTACCTGGCGTGCCAACTATCGATGGGGTGCCGAGCAGTCCTCTAAGGGGGCTGCCCAAGGAGGTGAAAGAGTGGTCGAGACGTCTACGAATGGGCTTGATGGTCAATTCGGGAAAAGATGAGCCAAGGTTTTTTAGACAGGTTCGGTCCTCCCGGAGGATAACAAGACTACTCATGTGTTCTGTATTAGGGTGATGAAAGATTGGGATTTTAGTACAGGAGTCCAAGAGTGTTCTTGGATGGCCCCTGCCCGCACGATGTGCCCTCCTTTTTATAGTCCAAGGGGACAGTTACAAGGGGCTTGAGACGCAAGAATGCTAGTCGTAAAGCAAAAAGCACATACAGACTAAAGCTGAAAAGCAAAACAAAATAGTCTTGGGATCCGCTCGCCGTGGGCTTCTTACGCGTGGTCTTGTCTCGGGATCCGCTTGCTGCAGGCATCTTATGCTAAGTCTTGTCGGGTGACATCATTCACTATCAGCTTGTCCTCACTTGTCTTATATGCGAGGCTTGCCAAGGAAGCCTCCTTTCCGAGGAGGAAGGCATGCCCTCTTCAGGTTGGAGACACGCATAGAGGTCGAGCTAAGGGGCTGAGGTCGGGCTAGCCGTCCTTGCCTGAGGTATGGCTTCCGACCCCAGCCCGAGGACTCTCGGTCCAATCTACCCGACCTCCTTTCCTTAGCGTGGGCTACCCCGGGAGGCATCCTCCACAGCTACATAAACGACATTGCAAGCCTATGTATTCCACCCCCACAACTCACTTTTGACAATTTCACTTTTGTTTTTGTCTCCTAGCTTCTCCCATGGTGTCGTTGTCTCCTCCATCTTGTTCTTGAGCCTTCCAAGTGAGATTGAGTGAGAATTGAGGACAATGGTGAGGATTGGTGATGATGAAAGGGCTAGGATGACTTGAGCACTTGATGATTCTCGTTGGGCTGATGTTTGATGCTTATTACTATTGGAGGGTGGCGTCCTAGATGGTTAGGCATCACCCACGAGCTTCCTTCGATTTGTGGATTTACCCGGGGCAACTTTGTGAATGTTTTCCTCACCTCCTCAAGGAAACAAATTGATCAGGAAGTTCCAAGGTTCTTGGCAGAAACTTTCGGGCCGTGTTGAATTTAACCGCTACGATCAAAGAAATTTTCAGGAACGCCTATTCACTGCCATCTAGGTGACATCTACGGGCTTTCATCTCAAGATCGCCTCACGAACCCCTTCCAATCCTAAGCCGATTAGGCAATTTACGGTTTTTGGGTTTAGCACAAAGAATTCAATGTCCCTTCTCCTCTAATTTTAATCTTTTTATATAGGAGCTTGTGGGGTTTGGGGGATATATCCAATTCTCTTTTTTAGAATTAGTTTTACCAATCACAAAACTAACTCCACATTTTTGTTAGAAAACGCATAAGTAGAATTTATCTCTTCCCAATTAACTATTGGCATTTAGCCGATAAAATCAACCAACAGAAATTTGACTCATTTGTCTTCTAAGGTTGTATTTGTTTCTCACTTCTTCCATCCTCTAATCTCTTTTTTTCACGCACACTTTCCAACTTACTAAACGGTGTGTTTTTTAAAAAATATATAATGTTAATCTATTTTGTAAAATAGCTAATATTTAATTAATTATATGCTAATGAGTTATTTTCTTTTACATGTGAAAAATAGTTACCAATCCAAACTGTCGAACATGGCCAAAGCCATACTACTTTCGCCCTACCCCTCCTCCAACCCCACACACGGTACACCTCCCCTGCCCACTCAAATCGAGTTTCATTTGCTTAATTACAAGCATGACTACGTCTAGATGCAAATGATGAGAAGGAACTTCTTGCTAAAGGCGTCAATGGTGACGGTAAGGTGCTTGTTCTTGTCAACCAGGTCTTATTGCTCGCATCCATTGCAATGACCATGTGATTGTCTATCACAGTTCAACGGGGCATAGCCGACGGTGAATGTACTGTCTGGTTTATAAGATTGATTACCATCGGTTTTTTCCTCGGTAGTTTCCACTGTTCCAAGAAGATGAACCATGCTACGATGAAAACATAGGAGTAAGGAGTTGTTGTACTGAATTGGCGGGCGAACATAATCTTAAGCTTCTTTTCGAAAGTGATCCATATTAAAATGTAAAAAAGAAAAACTAACACACAGTAGTTTAGTATAGACGGGATCGGTACCATGGAAACAATTTCCATGTCAACAATTTGGAATCGCCATCTATTCGCCCTGATATCCAAGTATCCAACCGCGTAATTGGGCTATTCAGAGTTTCAGTGCGATTCCACGTGTTTTCCTAGGCTGGCTTACAAAGTTGTACTCCTACTAACTATAGTCATTACTGTACTACATCCAGACAAATGGCACGGGTCTTTCAGGATTTGACACCAAAGCAGATCGAATCAGGCCTTTCCCTTGAATTTTATAACTTCAGTAGCTCTACTTATCTATCTCTATATCAGTTTCATCACAATATCATACAATTAACAATTAGTAATTTACAACCTTTCCATCCTATTTGGCTTAAAATTAGCGCTGGTTAGTTGGGCCTCACGCTAGGCCTATGCGGGGATGGGACCTGCTCCTTCCCCCGCCCACGCGCGTACGCTCCGTTCAACCTCAGTCTGTCGTGATACCTGCGCTACTCGCATTTTTTCCTTTCCTTTTTCTCTCATCCCTCTTATTTTTTTCCTTTCTCCACTGATTATATCTTAGTAAGTCAATCAAATCATTATTTTTCTAGCATCAAGATAGAAAATACTAATATAAAAGTACCAGTTTCATCACAACATCATGCAATTAGCAATTAGCAATTTACAACCTTTTCATCCTATTTGGCTTAAATTAGCGCTGGTTAGTTGGGCCTCACGCTAGGCCTATGCGGGATGGGACTGCGGCTTTCCCGCCCACGCGCGCTCTCCGTTCAACCTCAGTCCGTCGTGACACCTATGCTACTCGCATTTTTCCCTTTCCTTTTTCTCTCATCCCTCTTATTTTTTTCCTTTCTCCACTGATTATATCTTAGTAAGTCAATCGAATCATTATTTTCTAGCATCAAGATAAAAAACGATTACTAGTATTTATCAAAAGAGGCACAAGCATTCATTTAGTGAGTTACTACTTTTTATAGTAAACTGTACCTGAATACATCACCACCAACTGGTTAGTCTAATATATTTGATTATTTGAGATAGATTTCTCACATAATTCATAGCACAAATGGACACCATCAACTGATCGTCTTGATGTGTGGCTCGCATCAAGTAAACTGGCTGTCAGTTATAACCAGTTATATCGTGTTTGGTATTTTGGAAAAAGGTTGATAATTGATGTTATCAGCTACATTCTTCACATTCACTTTATTTTCTTGATGTTTTATTTCTGTAAGTTCATTTTTTGTGTCCTTGATTTTTGTCTAAAAATTAAATTAATATTATTATTCTATCCATTATGATTCTAGACACTTTTAGTGGCGGATAGCTAGATATAAAAAATACAAAAAAGGTATTTTTACGAAATCGAAATGCATTTTTATTTCACTATTAACCCTTTTCATGATGGCTCCCACTTTTATATATTATATCTATAGTTAATATAGGAATAAAATTATTAATTGATGTGAATTCGATTATCGATGGTCTTGAATTATTATTTTAGAGCAATATCATACTATCATACTTTGTCTTCAATATATTTGATAATATGAATTGAATTAAAGCTTAAATGGACAGATTCCACAAAAATTATTTTCAATTATATGAAATAAAGTTTTAATAGTTTATTAAGCGAATATCGTGACATCGTAGCGTTAGTACGGGCATATTACTAATTTGAAAAATGCATCGCTGCATTTGAAAACGAGTTATATAAAAATTTTATAGATTCATAATTTTAATATGAAATATATTATCATCAAATCTAAATAGTAACATAACACTATTCATCTAAAATTTATTATTTTTTTCTTAAATAAAGTTTGAAGTTAAGATTGGATAAGAATATATTTTATATATATAAAACTTTTCAATATTATTTTTATACTTTTATATTTAGTTTGTCAATATCGATATGTCAGATACGACAAAAAGCCGGCCTTTGCCTTTTCTTTTCTTCTCCCAGGCGGCCTAAACGCATTGACCAACGCAATTGGCGTCATCTGGTGCCGCCTCGCCAGCCACTCAGCCAGCGCCATCATCAATCTACACTGCAATTCTTAATATGGTTTAGCTCACTTAACCCTCATGGGTCCGGCCTGATTATCTTAGCGTAACCTCCCTTTTAACCTTATCTTAACCGTAGCTGTCCAGTCGTAACACACCTCTACCGGTCGTGCGTGTTATTGACAGGTACTGGTTTGTGGGGACCGCGTCCGTACCTGGCCCACATGTCACTAGCGAACAGGAAGCTCTCGCTCTCGGTGGTGCAACAAACAAACTTTGTCTCCATCTGTTTATTTTTAAGTGTTTGGTTTGGGTTGCGTGTTTTGTTTTAGGGTGGACAGGGAAGAAGATTCTGAGTTTTATAATGCGCATAAACAACTACTCCTGTTTGGATCTTGAAAAATACTCGGTGTTTCTCAATTCTCATGTCACGTAAATCACGTTATACCAACGGAAAGCAGCTCAAGCTGTAGTATCCTTCCTTCACATCGTCTTATTTTTTAGCATTGAGTATTAGACTACTACTGTATTAACTATAGATTGCATCTTGAAAATTTCTCACCTTAGGACCTGTTTGGAACAAACAAATGCAAAACAGAGGAATGATAGAAAGCGCAGGAATGGAGAAAAGCGAAAAGCGGAAAACTAAAGAAATACAAACCGCAGAAACAAAAAATATGGACCGTTTGAATTGCAGGAAATAAATTTGAGTCTTCACATTTTTCAATGAACAATATAGCCGTTGGTTAGGGATTAGACCATGGCGAGAGGGAGAAAAGCAGTGGCGAGAGGAAGAAAGGTGATGGCGGGAGGAAGTCGAGAGAGCGAGCGCTGGCGTTCCTTCTATTCCCTTGGGTTGGAGTAGATTTTCCAGTTCTCGTATTTTTTATGTATCGATACCGTTCCTATGGAATAGAAGGATTCATTCTTTCGTTTTAAATGATAGGTCTCCGTTCTTATCCTATGATTCTTATTCCTGTGAAATTCCATTCTTCAATCCAAATACGGCCTTAGTAAGTAGTACTTGTAACAGGTCTTACTATTTCTCAGGCGCGTTTGAACGGTCCAGATCAATCCCCGTCGTCGAGCCGGCGAGTGGGCTGACGGCCACCGTGCACGGAATTTTTTCAGTTTTTGTACGAACAGTTCATCACTGGCTGCAGGCAGTTAGCACGGCCATGGCATGATTACGGCCTGGCGACCTGCCTCCATCACATTCAGTGACCATTACGGCGGCAGTCAAGTGCGTTCTGAGGAAGCCAGTGGCATCTGGTCGTAGCAGATTGGCAGTTGGCATGGCACAGCGTGTTTGATTGCGGCAAAATTTTCCCGGAATGCACGTATGGACCTCCGCCGGAAAATATATACGGAGTACAATAAATCTATATATAATACAAACTTAAAACTGTACGACTTTAGATAATCTTTTATTATCAATGTTTCGTTTTAAATCATTTTTCAACCAATATTTTCATTTTAAACCAATTAATTTTATATTTGTGCTACTTTAAAGCACTTTAACTCTTTTATCCATTTATATTTAATTTATCATATGTCAAACGACCGATCTAGTTTATTGATGAATATGAGCCGACGTACTCGAGATTATTTATATGCATGAAAAAAAGTTACAAATAGTTCAAAGTATCAGTGATAAGAGATTAATTGTTTTCATGGTTGTAATACATATAAAGTTTACAGTATATATTTTCTTGACATCACCATCTTTATCAATATATACTTGACATCACCATCTTTATCACAATTGGTTTTATCGACATTAGTAGCTACAATTCCAAAGTAAAATTCTGTTGAATGTTGATTGGTGTGAAGCATAGAAGAAGAGAATTATAATATGTTCACAGTGTACCAAGCTAGTTTTATTCAGATCTCTTCCATCTTTCCTCATGGAGCAAAGACCCTCCTCCTTGCTTTCAGTCTGGTAGTACTTGTATTATTCAGACTCCTGCGTGTCATTGGGCGTGAAGTCCTGAAAGCTCCTATTCCGGGCCAGGCCGATCTGACATGAGACATCCGGGAATAATAACTCCAGGTCCATCGATACAACAACTCAATTAACTCCAGACCACAATTCCGATCGCTTTACCTACCGCAAACCTTGACGAGAAATGCTCCATGACAAGGCGGTGTCACCGGTCCTCCTCCGTGTGCTTGCTACTACCAAATGGTCACACTCCTCCGGCAAACTTGTACGGCAAACCAAATATAATTATTGACATATGGACCTCCGGAGTCAAAAGTAAGTAGAATCCCGAGGCACGCCGAGCGGCGCACGAGTCCATGACACGTTTGTGCACGACATCGACCCCATTATCGAATCTTCATCAATGAGCCAGTGACTAACCCTGAAGGCCTGAACTGCTGAACAGAATGAGAAGTCTCGTTGAGATGAACGTAAATCTGGGAGGAGCTGTGGCGTTGCACAACCTTACTTGTTGACCGCGCGAGTCCACCAGGGAGGGTGGTGCCGTTCGTGCAGATCTTGACGCACCGTCGTCTGATGAAGCGGTCAGTGAGCGCTGTTGTTCACTTGAATTCTCTGGCCTGGGTTGTCACCTCACCGATCAAGCTAGCGCACGCGGCCACTGCGGTCGCGCAGAGCAGGCTGTGCCGTGCCTGTGTCGCTGTTGCTCGCGAGGAGGGGGGCACTGTACCCTGCGCCTGATGCGCGGCTAGCGGCCCCTGGCGCGCGACGCGCTGACGCTTTCCCCCCGCGCGCATGGGGTGCGGATTGCGGACCCATGAGAGCGCGGGGCCGCGGGGGAATCCCACGGCGTCGTTGCCTACCGCGGCGTGTGCGCGCCCCGTGTGGCAGGCGCGGGCGCGCATTGAACTCGTTCACTTCAGAGAGGGGGGACCGACGACGAGGAGGTGATTGGATTGGATGCGGGGTGTCATCGCTGCCGCGCGGCCGGAGTACGGGCTGCCATCGCATGCACATTTATGTGTTTTCACGTTGGACAAGGAAAGCGCGCAGCTTTTATCGGGGGCCGCCGGGGCGAGGAGTTATGTGGAGTGGTAGCCGGTGGGGCGGCACCAGGTCCAGGTGGAATGGTGGGTGTGTCGGATTTCTTTCGCAGCAGCTGGCCCAAGTGGGAATTTACTGCTTTTGCAAGTACCACTTCAAGCAAATCTTGGGTCGCTGCTTGCTGCTTACTCCTACCCTCCTAATCCTAGCTACAAGTCGACTCGTTACGAGAAAGATTGCATTGCTGTGCGCTTGGAATTTGGATTACTAACTGTTGATTTTTAGATATGCTCATGCATCGTCATTCTTCTAAGTTTTAAATCTCTAAACAAATGCAACAGCTTTGGTCCTTCAAAACGA
Organism: Oryza australiensis; assembly: GCA_019925245.2. Taxonomy (NCBI): domain Eukaryota; kingdom Viridiplantae; phylum Streptophyta; class Magnoliopsida; order Poales; family Poaceae; genus Oryza; species Oryza australiensis. The sequence goes on along the minus strand of JAIFGZ020000116.1, from coordinate 6,986,999 downwards.
AAACGAACTTGTAGGTATTTTGGAGGAAATCTAGCATAAACTCAAACATCATAAAAGATTTTCTCTGATTTACTCTCTCCAAAATCATGTACCCCTTTTACCCAGAAAATAGCAGTGACACGATAAAATTTAACTTAGCACTACGAATTTGGATAATTGCTATATTCTAAGATAAATAGGGTATTATTTTTATGAGAAACATCCTATGTTTTAATATTCCTTAGGATCATGTTGGAATGCCACCCTAGCTCTGTTTTTCTGCTTTTTTAATCCCCCGTTCTAAAGGAGTCGTCACTTTCCTCTAGAATCGTTTTTTCTTAGACATTGTTTGGAGCAAATGAAAGAGCATAAAGTAAGGTGATAACTTGTCTTGTAAATATGTAACCTTGTACATAATTTTATTCGATATATTATTGCAGTAAGAGCTTTTTTTACTGTTTCTCGTAAAAAAAGTTGATAACTTATTTACTTTCAAATGAAACGAAAAGATGATCATTAATTTTGTTTGTTGTGATTGAGTCTACCTACACACCCACTCCTTTAATCCAAACGGAGAAAATCTAAAACAATTCATGTGTCCTGCATTTCTTAATTTTCACGTTCCTTTGTTCCAAAAACAGGCCCGTGCAGTGTCTTTTTTTGGGGAAAGGGCCTGTGAAACTGGGGGTGAATTTCTAGAAGAAAAAGGCCCAACCCAACAGATTCTGGGCCATATATCCCATAAGATACCGTACGTCCCACGAAGAAAAGCAGCCCAGCCCCAATACCACGAGCTTTTCCTCTCATCTTCCCCGCAGATCAAACGCCACCCAAAACCCTAGGCCCCCTTCTCCGACGCCGGCTACAGTCTCCGACCCTCCGGCGCAATCGCGGAAGCGGAGGAGGCGGGCGGAGCCATGGACAGCGCCCTCGCGAGCGCGGCGGCGATCGCCGACCAGCGCCAGAAGATCGAGCAGTACCGCCACATCCTCTCCTCCGTCCTCTCGTCTTCCCCGCCGGACATCTCGCAGGCGAAGCGCTTCCTCGACCACAGTAACGAGCCCTATCTATGCCATTTACCTGTTGATTCCTTCAGATTTTGTTCTGGTTCGGGTGTGACGGTTGGGTTTGGTGCGTCCGCAGTGGTTTCCGACGAGGTGCCGCTCGTGGTGTCGCGGCAGCTGCTGCAGACGTTCGCGCAGGAGCTTGGGAGGTTGGAGCCAGAAGCTCAGAAGGAGGTCGCGCACTACGCTCTCACGCAGATCCAGCCTCGTGTTGTCTCCTTCGAGGAGCAGGTGGGCACCTTTGTTTATACCCTTGGTTTCAAATTGTCAATGCTAGCCATATAGTAGTTCCGATTACATATGTTTTACTGTATAGTGGGTAGAATTGGTACATATTTTCATGATTTTTTCCCCATTGATGATTATAGTTTGTATGTATGGTAGTGGAGCCGTAACCATCGGTTTTGTGATATCAATTTGAGTCATGTGGCATAATGTTATTGCAAGGGCTCATGACTCCACACAGTGCTTGGAGACGATGCCGCCACTTTACTTAATTTGCACAAGTTTATCAAGGCAAGTAGCGAGTATGGCGTCGTTCATTTTTGCTCATGACCTAAAGGAATTAATTGCCTGCCAAACTCTTCAGTTTTGGAGGAATGTTGTACTTGGTGATCATGTCTGCCAATGGTTAAGGCTAAAGCGTAAGAGGGAGTGATGATGGGTTTGGCTAGTGCCACGCAGCTTGGCAGCCCATTTGATTAACTTATGGAGACTAGTTGTTTCCCTGGTGGTGTACAAGAAGAAAAGTATTACATGGCCAAGCAACGGCATGAAGCGACTGGTGGTAGTTAGGCGTTAATGTGCTGAAGCTTGTTAGCCCATTTGGCTAGCTATATCAAGTACTTGGTGGTGGATAGGAAACTTGTCTGGAATGCAATGCATGATTCTGTATATTGCCTGGGATGATGGGGCCTCATGTAAATACTTTTGTGTTTCTCATCTTCCTAGTGATCTTAACATATAACCTATTTCCAAAAGCACTGTACATGTTGAATTAGTGATCATTCATTAAGCACTGAGTTTCTATGGATGCAGAAATCGACTGTGTTATATCACTGTTTGGAGCGCATCTGATTAGGATGTATATGTGCTGTGTGTTGGAACAAATCATTTTGTATATGGTAACTTTATTTCGATAGGTTCTCCGCAAAAGATTTCTTTTGTTCTTTTATACGTTGTTTATATCGATTGCTATAAGAAAAGATAGTTGCAGGTACTTGTTGCTTTCACATGATTCGTCCCTTGTGCATGTTACAGAAATGTAATTACTCTAGGTTGCCTTTTGTTTAATAAGAGTTCTTGCATAAGTTGCTATTTATACTGTTTGAAAGCTTTGATCTTTGTCTACCACAGAACAACTCACTGCAATTGTGGAGTTGTTTTATCAAAGCGGATACTTGTATTATTTATGCTAGATTCCTACTTTTAGAAGATTATGAAGACCAGGCCAATTTGACATAATGATGTCAAAATTTGTCACGAACAATGTAACAATGTATGCATTCATGTTTGTTGGCATAAATAGTTGTTTGTGTGATAATGGGTCTTCTGTATTAGCGTCTTTATAATTTACCCTCTGCCAATTTTGGGCGTTTTTTCTTCCAAGCATAACCAAACTTCTGAACTAACTTTTGGTGTACTTTTCTTTGACCTTTGTTGGTATTATGCAGAGAAATTCTGCAATATTCTTAATCTGTTATTTGGCTGTTTATGTTTTGACAGGTGGTAGTGATTAGAGAGAAGCTCGCAGAGCTGTATGAGTCTGAACAACAATGGTCAAAAGCAGCACAGATGCTTAGTGGGATTGACTTGGACTCAGGGATAAGGTAGAAACTGACTTACTTTCTCTTTGAACATGTGTATGGCATTTTCTTCAAGACATGAAAAATCTGATTCAAATTTAAATTATCAGGATGCTGGATGACACGAACAAATTATCCAAATGTGTCCAGATTGCACGACTTTATTTAGAGGTTAGCATTGTTTGTTTGCTGTTTGCTTTAATGGTACATATTTCCAGCTTACTAATTTAGTTCTTCATTTATAGGATGATGATTCTGTTAATGCTGAAGCTTTTATTAACAAAGCTTCATTTTTGGTAACAAACAGTCACCAAGAACTTCTAAACTTACAATACAAGGTTTGTTGATACTGGCTCAGTTCAATTTTCTTGTCTACATTAAAGCAGATGCTTTTACTTATTTTTGTCTTCTTTATATATATTTAAGGTATGCTATGCTAGAATTTTGGATCTGAAGAGAAGATTCTTGGAAGCTGCACTTCGATACTATGACATCTCTCAGATTGAACAACGCCAAATTGGTGACGAGTAAGATTCTCTATATAGTTGCAGACTTGTTTCCCTTTTCAATGCATTTGTATAGTATTCTTATATCCATTAAATGTACCTTGCTTGTTTGGTGGTGACTACTCTATTTCTGCACCCTTCTAGCAATATGTGATATATTTCCATTTCCCCTGCCCCCTTGCTATTGACATGTTAGATATTTCCACTTGAAAATTCAAGTTGTTACATTAGCAACCGATACTACTTTTAAAAATTCCTGATGGAATACTCTGCTTGTGATCTCAGAGAGATTGATGAAAATGCTCTGGAGCAAGCTCTTAGTGCTGCTGTGACGTGCACGATATTGGCTGGTGCTGGTCCGCAACGATCTCGTGTTCTTGCTACATTGTACAAGGTATTTGCTTCGTTGGTTTATTATGATAACATTCTGGTTTGCAGTGCTTGTTATATCTACATACCTCTTATGATCTTGTCATTTATTGTCTGCAATAACTTTTTATGTATCATAATCATCTTTGCCCTTTCCCTGTGCCATGTTTATCAATTAGACAATTATGAATTATCAGATGCTTTGCAGAGTTCTGTATTGATACTGACTGGATCTGTCATAGAGTACCATAAGTCATGGCTTTTGCTTACTAATATAATGGTCCTATGATATTCCTAATCTCTTTCCATACCTTCTCTCCCTTGCACAGTGAAACATATTCCCATTTACTGCACATCATTCTCGGTACACCCTAATTTCTGTTGCTGGGGAAAAAAAGGACAGTATATCGAAACAGAGGAGTTGCCTTCTGAACTCATTGGAATCTGGCACCATTAACCATGCATTGGATGCTGGATGTGTGGAAACGTTAAACAAAACATGACCAATCTGATATTGAATCCCTTTCAATACTTGTTATTTAGGATTTTTTATAGGTCTGCTAAAATAATAAAATGCTAGCATCCAGTTTCAGTCGGCAGTTTCATACTGTTTGATGTTAACCAATCAGTAATCATGGTCTTCAAATGATTCTACAGGGCTTGGAATCAACACCTTGTTGTATCAACATTGTAGTAACATGAACATACATTTATTTTGCGTCTGATTTTTCTCATTATTGTGGTGCTTAAATTATGACTTGTAATATGATTTTATACTGCCTTTTCCCTTTAGGATGAGAGATGCTCAAAGTTGAAGATATACCCAATACTGCAGAAGGTGCCTATCTTGATATACTCCCCTAGCATTTATATTTCGAGTATCTGTTCCCTTTATTGATAGGCCTTCTACTTGTTCAAATGTGTAGGTTTTTCTTGAAAGGATTTTGAGGAAACCAGAAATTGAAGCATTTGCAGAGGAGCTGAGGCCGCATCAAGTTAGTGAACATACCCTCTTCCTGTTAAGGAATATAGAGTCCTTTACATACATAGTTTATCTCTTTATATATTTAGGTCTCTTGTACTCCTATATATTGCTTCCTTGGGGCTATTATTCAATACAAAGTATATTCATAACACTTCCAAGATAACTTGTAGTAGTAGCTTGTAATTTTCGTGACTGGATTTTTCTACTGTTCAACAGAAAGCTCTGTTACCAGATAGGTCTACTGTGCTTGACCGGGCAATGATTGAGCATAACCTCCTTAGTGCCAGTAAACTTTACACTAATATCAGGTAAGTTTGTGCACTGAAATTAGAAATTTTCCTGTGTCATTGTGATTTATCATTCTGATCAACTATTGATTTTTTTTCTGCAGCTTTGATGAGCTTGGAGCATTATTGGGCATTGACCCTAGGAAGGTCAGCATTTTGGTTAATTTAGCTATTGCCTGTTTATACATCATTTCATGTTTAGAAAGACAGATTCACACAGAGTCCATACGACTGAGAAAAAAAAGTTAAGAATTTGGAATGTGTAGGTAGTAATTCTGGTAACCTGCTGGAAACTAGTCAACCTGGGCATGAACCACCCAATTTCACAATTTAAAATCAAATAGGATAATTCAAACCATCTGGCCTGTAAATGTTACCAGGAAGGACCCGGCATTTTCTCTGTAAATGCTTTATTTATATTTGATTTTAAATATGAAAGTATTCTAACTGGAGTCTTGCTGCAACTGATTTTGATGTTGGCAGGCTGAAAAGATAGCATCCCGAATGATTTATGAAGATAGGATGCGGGGTTCAATTGATCAGGTATAATCATATGACTTCCTTATATTTTGATTATTCCACCATTTGAAGCATATACATCTGAAATAGACTTACCCTGTAACCATGATTTACTGTGTCTGGTTTAATTCGAGTTGTTATGAGATTCACTCGTGTCTTATTTTACAGGTTGAAGCTGTGATACATTTTGAGGATGACACTGAAGAGCTGCAGCAGTGGGACCAACAGGTTAGTTTACCCGCATACTCGTGCTTGGCGTTTCTAGCATTAGCTTAGGCACCAGTTTTTTTCTGCACTAGTACCTCTAGTGTTAAACAGCTAACTAGAAAATATATGTACATCATATCGCTAAACCTCGGATGTGGTTTCAGATTGCGGGACTGTGCCAAGCGCTGAACGACATTCTGGACAGCATGTCAAGCAAGGGAATGGCTATTCCTGTGTGAGCTCATCAGGTTGCCTCGATGGTACCCGTGAGAACTGTGGTCATGGCGTCAGGCCTCACGGACATTTTGTACAGAGGTTCGCCGCTGCCAGTACTAGTCATGTTTCGGAACGAATTTTGGGCACAATTAGTCGACGACCGGTACATGTGAAGTTAAGTTGTGAACTGCTGGATAGATTAAGGCAGTGGCGCCGTAATGGCATCATATCGCAAACCGTAATTGATATTGACGGCATTTTATGCCCTTGTTTTCTTCTGGTATGATGATGGTTGTTGGGACAGGATACTCCGATCGAGCCCCTATCGGAGTGAGTAGTGTGCGAGTGTGATTGCTTGGGAGGGACGGTGAGACAAAGGCGACTGCAAGAGCGGTTAGATTGGTGGAATTACTTCACAAGCTCAGCCTTTTAAGCCATTGCAGACTTGGAGGAGAGCTCTCAAACCTTCTCAACCCATTGGAGGGTACAAGTTCTGCTTCAACGTGCTAAGATTTCTATCTCCAGTCTCGGCCCCAAAACAATGTGACATGTTAGTTCTTATAAGGGAGGAAGCTACGTTTATACACATTAATAGCTTATTTAACAGTTTACAGGCGGGTTCTTATAAGGAGGCGGCTACAATTATACACATCAACAGCTTATTTTTAACTCAGCTAGATCACGACACAGTGGAACAAACGGAAATACACGTAGTAGGCAGGCCTCTACACGAGTAAGACCCGTATTATTTACGCAGAAACTACACTAGCTGGACACGTTCACCTCCAAAGATCCCTCTGCTCTCTCGCTCAGCCAGTGGAGAGCCTGCCCTTGATACCGATGGAGCGTTTCTTCAAGCTCCTGGGCAAGCGAACCTGCCGCTCTCCCCAGTCACCTTCTTCCTCCTCTTCCCTCCTTGGTTCAGGCTCATCTCCATGTCCGCCCTCTTGCTGCTCCTCTTCCTCCTCCCTCTTCCGTTCTTCCTCTTCCTGCTCTCTCCTCCTCCGCTCTTCTTCCTCTTCTTGTTCTCTCCTTGCTCTTTCCTCTTCCTCCCTCCTCTTCTCTTCCTTCTCCCTCTCTCTCTCTTCCTCCTCGCGCTCTCTCCTTTCCTTTTCTTCTTCCCTCCTCTTCCTCTCCTCTTCTTGTCTCCTCCTTTCTTCCTCCTCCCGCTCCCTCTCTCCCTTCCCTCCCCTCTCATCTTCCTCCTCTTCCGCCTTCCTCTCCAGCTCCTCCGCGCAGGAGGTGCACGCCATTATCGTCGACTCGCGCTGCGACGACAGCAGCCTCCCGACGGCGGTGGAGTTGTCCTGGCCGAGCGACCGCGCCAGTATCTCTTTGCCGATGACCTGCAGGACGGAGTGCTTCCCGGCGAGGAACTGCGGGTGGTTGTGGCCCATGTCGGTGCTGAACCCGACGAACACGAACGAGTCGTTGTTGAAGGATATCTGCGCCATGGGGTGGAACCGCGGCACCACGAATACGTCGCCTTCCCTCACCCTGAACACCGAGTTCTTGCACCGGACGCCGCCGTGGCCGTGATCACCACGGCCGCCCTCCTCGTCGTGGTGCCGCCTCTTGCTCTCGCCGGACGGGATGCTGGGACAGACTATCTGCACCATCCCCGCGCCCTGGGTCACGACGGCGATCTCGGTCGCTCTCGGGTTCCAGTGAGGCCCCATCATGGCGCCCTGCCAATCGAAGAGACGAATCAAACATATATTAGTCTCTTCCAGGAGAAAGCAAGCTGAAAATGTGGCCGCTTATGTACGACATTATTACCGTGGTCAGGTTCACCATGAACATGCCAATGTTGGATCCTCGCAATGTCTCGAGATCTCGGTTGGTCATCGATCTGCTCCATCCGTAGCAGTTCTCAACGTCGGGCTTGCCGGAGTAGAAGTTGAACGCCTTGCTCTTGGACTTCTTGTCCTTGCCCTTGCCCTTGTCCTTCTTCTTCTTGTTCAGGAAGTGAGGGTCTCGCACTCCCCACAGCGCATCCGCGATTTCTTCCGTCCAATTCGACTCATCCTCGTTGTCCTCCTCCTCTGGGTTGTAAGGTATGATCGCCGGAGGGGTTTTCGTCGATTTGATCGACTCCACCACTTCGCGGGGAACCTTAATAAGATGAACAACACAACCGTTTTAGCTTGGTAAAACATGTGTGTAATGCATATATACGATTTATAGGTACCGATCTCTATATAATACTTACCCCGAAGCCTAGTCGAAGAACTTCTACCTCAAATCCTTTCAACAGGTCACTGACATAGGAATAAGCTTCTGATGTCGGGTGCTGGAAATTGATTAAAATTGGTGCACACGAAATTAAATAGTCAAAATGCCACCAAACAGTTAACATGCTAAGGCAGTTGATACTTGATATAGTACGTAGTCACATACGGAAAGTGTTTTTGTTCATTCCATGGGATATTCTCTAGTTTTTCCATGTAAACTAAGTACTTATTAAAAAGTTTAAAAGAATTAACTAAGATAGATAAATATGACATATACCACTCACAAACAGCAAATTTAAATTTGACTTATACTAATTATTACAAAAAGATGTCTATGTTGTGTCTTTCCTTTTTCTTTCCTTTTTCAATCTATATTATATGATAACTATTTAGGCACTGCTGCAAAAAGCGATGAGATATCTCCTTGAGAGATGAAAATCCATCTCTAGCTACGTACCCTTGGGTCATCAGGGTTGATGCTGTCACTGGTGAAGATGGCGTAAATTTGAAGGCGCTCTCTCGTGGCGCATGCGTTACTCTGAATGTAGAGGATGGTACCCTGATCGAAATTGTAGACGTCTCCCCTCTGCACCTGCAGTGAACTGGATTCACTGTTCCCTTCTTCTATGTAAGTCACCTTGCCCCTCCCTATCGCGGCAGCAAAATCATTAAACATTAATCAAGTGACATAAACACGTTTAGTTTAAGAAAAGAACGCCATGAGTATCACTGTCAGTGTGTGTATATTTTATAAGCTTATTGAAGGAAATAATATCCGTTTATATTTTATAAGTTTATTGAAGGAAATAATACTCGCTAGTTTTCACTTTAACTTTTTTTCTTAATCAAATTATTTTAAATTTAAAATTTTTTAAAACATAGACATTTTTAACACAAAACAAACCTATCTATGCTATCATAGCAAGTGACGAATCTGTTGCCACCCATTGATCCACACGTGGGACCATGAAATTAGTGAGTTTACTACCACCTACTCCTACAATGAGGTGACATTTCCCAAAGCTGTGAAGGATGGGAGAAATCATATTAAACCTGCTCCTTGTAACCCAATGGTATTTAGCTAATTATGAAAAATATTTTTAATATTATATTTAATGAAACTAATTTTATATTGTAGACGTTGCTAAATTCTTATATAAACTTAATCAAACTAAAAAAATTATCTATAAAAATAAATTAAAACGACTTATAATATAAAACATAACTTATTATATATGAAACGGAGGAAGTATTTATATTGCTGCGTAGTACGTACCGCTGTGCACGTAGAACACCATATCGGCGTGCAGCAGCACGGGGAGGAACAGTGTGCCGGGGCTCATCGTGATGAAGTGCAGCCGGTACGCGGAGCCGGCTGCGTCGGCGACATCGACGGCCGTCACCAGGCCGGCGTCGCTCGCGACGACCACCCTCCGCCACTCCTTCTGCACGCGCTGGCCGCTACCGCTCGCCTCGCCGGCGTGCCACCACTTCTCGCGCGACGCCGTGGCCGCCGAGACGGCCAGGAGAAGGACGAGCCATCGAACCGTCCTCGCCGCCACCGCCATTCGAACCCCACCGCTTTGCTCGCTCGCTCGCTTTTCTGACCGCTCGGTCCAGCGGTGTGCGAGGCGAACGGAGAGGCCTCGGCGGCCGATATGTAGGCAGGGGGGTTAGGTGATGGGGGCGCCGTGGCGTGGTGTCACCGTGCATGGGCGCGACGTGGCCTGGTGAAGACAGAGGGGTGGTAGCTCGCTGGACTGATGCGGTTCGTGACGGTGCGCCCCGTGAGAGCGGGTGCGCAGGCAATTTGGCTCCGGTGGCGCGGTGAGGTGGACTGCGCGGTGTATATGTATCCCCCCTCGTGGTGGCGGCGTGGGGCACTTCTCTCCTCGCCTTCTGACCGTTGGATGGATGTACAAACGGACTGGATCATCCGATCCTCTTGTAGTCCTGTGTGCTTCCAGTGCTCGCTTGAGGTGCATTACCCTACTTTGAAACTTCCAGTTTTGTCTGGGGCGGCTGCCGGCCTTCCTGCTTGTATGCTGGTTGCTGGACCGTAATACTTCGCTTGGGCTGTTCGTTGCCTTGACAAAAAAAAAAACTTCGTCTCCCACTTCCTGATTATACTAGCTAGCTAGTAGACACCGTAGAAAATCAATCTCTAACGAAACACAGTTATTAGCTAGCCCTAGACACTGTGTCTATTATTTTATTATTTTTGAACTTACAGATATAGAAAGGAGTGAAAGGTCTGAAATGCCTGTGGCCATATAATGATTTTTTTTTATTTTTCAACGAAGAAACCGCCATATGCTCTTGGAGAAATATTTACTTCCTGAAAATTTTAAACAAAATTTACTATCAGACACTTAAAATTGGAGCAACATCTCGTCAGTTCGATAGGGATAGACGGGCAATCGTTGTGCAACTTCGCGTTCTCATGCACCCAGTACCTGTACCAACTCAGGTGCCATCCAACCGGAGCAACATCGTCGCGCCGTCATGTCCTCCACGTAAATTTTAAGGAATAAAAAAATTAGATTGATAACAAATATATAGGAATGAAAGAAAAAAATAGATTAGTAGCAAATGTATTGGGAGTAGTGTAAATAGATACAATCTATTGTATGTATTAGTTATAAATTAGTGTGTAAATGATTTGAACAAAATTAGAGATGATTGTTACCTTTATTACAAAAATTTGCTCTTAAGTGCACGAGAGAAAAGCAAGGACTTTAGAGACAATTTTATCGTTTCAAAAACATTGTCTCTCTTCTTTAGCCCAGAATAATAAAATAGTAGGTATGATGGTATTCCATATTTCCTTCGTCATAAAATAAAATTTTGGTTTGATGTAACCCATATTATGAATTCAAACTAACCAAAATATCTTATATATTATGACGGATGAATCTTATATTTTTTGACAGATGAAGTAGAAAATATATCTTTCGTGAAAATTAACTTCCATGATGTCCACCAGGTAAAAGAACAAAGCCGTACAGACAAAATTTACCAAAACGAGGGCATAACTATCAGTCGTAATCTGTACTCCAGAAGACCGGAAGAAGATTGGAGAACATGTAACGGGCCGGTTCGGCTGTCTCAATATTCAACCACAGAGAAAAATCAACCTTACTCTGTCCAGCAAACGTTCTTACTAATATGGTGCCGTTAAGATATGACAGGCTACCTGGTTATTGAGTACGACATGGGCAAATCTGAACCTTAACTTACGTTACAAACTCCTAGATGTATCCCCGCTGTTGGAACGGAATTTCGCTAAAGATCATCCATACACACAACCACATCGGTTCTTGCCCAAGCTCCGTAGAATGAAATCAAGGTTCATCATGAGCATTAGGGGAGGACCTGCGGCAGATGAAATCTGTTTTTCTTACGTGGATCCCTTCTGGCGGGCGGTAAATTTCCCTGTATGATGATCAGCTTATCGAAGCTTTTATACAAACACAGCCACTAATTGCACACCTATCAGTAGTATCGTGTAGTAGCTACTACTGCTGAGTAGTCAACTCAGTGGACTTGTTCTGCCCATGGCCGTCTTCTGTCCCCGCACCGTTAGCGTCGCGTTCATCGCCGCCGAAAAGTTTGACGGTGTCCTCCAGGCTCCTGCCTCGCGTCTCCGGCAGGAAGAAGAACATGAACACCCATCCGGCCGTAGCTATGCCGGCGTAGAGGTAGAAGCTCCCGGCGAAGGTGATGGCCTTGCAGAGCGAGAGGAAGGACATGCTGATGGCGCCGCTCATGACCCGGTTCATCGCCGTGCCGAGCGCGCATCCCTGCGCACGCAGCCGCAGCGGGAAGATCTCCGAGCTGTACACCCATGCGATGGGTCCCATCCCGATGGAGAAGAACGACACGAACGCCAGCACCATCGCGATGCTCAGACCCACCAGTGGCGTCGCCTGACCCTCCGGGCGGTGGTCGATCATGTGCAGCGCCGAGGCCAGCGTGACGAGCGAGATCACCATCCCACCGGCGCTGGTGAGGAGCAGCGGCCTCCGGCCAACGCGGTCGAGGAGGAACGTCGCGACGAGGATGAAGAGCGTCTTGCTGGCGCCCACCGCCACGGAGGCTCCGATGGAGTTGGAGTCGGAGTGGAGGCCCGCCTTGTCGAACACCCGCGGGCTGTACAGCACGACGGAGTCGATGCCGGAGGCTTGCTGGAAGAACTGGAGGCCGAGGCAGGCGATGAGTATGCGGCGCACGGCCGGCGTCGGGCGGAGCAGCAGGTCCTGCCAGACCCCCTCGCCGTGGGTGCCCCTGCTCTTCTGGACGATGGCCACAACTTCGTCGTCGTCGGAGATCCCCTCGGGGATGCCGACCGCGTTCTTGATGTCAGCGAGCCGCTCCTCGGCCTCGGCGGGCGAGTCGGAGGTCTTCTCGAGGACACGTCGCGCGTCGCCAATGCGCCCCTGCATGACGAGCCACCGCGGCGACTCCGGCATGGCGAGGACGCCCACGGCGAGGAAGACGGGCGGCACGGCGCCGACGAGGAACATGGCGCGCCAGCCAATGTTCAGCGGGAGGCGGTAGAAGGCGAAGTTGGAGACGTACCCGAGGAGGACGCCGGTGTTGATGAACACCTCGGGGAACGACGTGAGCAAGCCGCGGGCGGACGTCGGCGCCACCTCGGCCGTGTACACCGGTGCGATCATGAGCGCGTAGCCCACACCCACGCCGGCCACGAAGCGGCCGAGCATGACGATCGCGTAGCTCGGGGCGAGGCCCATGATGAGCGCGCCGGCGAAGAAAATGACCGCCGCGAGCACCATGGTGTAGCGCCGGCCGATCCAGTCGGACGTCCGGCCCGCCGCGAGCGAGCCGACAAGCGAGTAGATGTTGATGATGCCGGCGAGGATCTCCACTTTTGTGTCCGTGATGTTCAGATCCTTCTTCATGAACTTCTGCGCGCCGCTCATCACCGAGATGTCTGCTCGATCGATCACCACGAAATTGTTAGATGCATGCACGTTTCTCCTGGTTCTGAGCACAGGGTGTGATGTGTGTTTTTGCACGTACCATAGCCGAGGAGGATGGAGTTCATGGAGGCGAGGACGGCGCAGGCGAGGGCGTACTTGTTGAGGGGGGCGCGCTTCGCCGGCGCCTCGGCGGCAGGGACGTCGTCGTAGACGTCCTTCGACATGGTGGCAGAGGCGCGCGAGCTCGGATGGATCAAGTTTGGGTGGGACTCAGCCGTGCAGACCGTTCTAGCTAGCTCCTGCTGCTGCGCGCGCTATGCCACTACCTCCTCTCGCTCTTATATGCACCGTGTGACCTGTGTACCGATGGACTAGAAATGCCGCTCGAATTGCAAATGGCCGTGTGTCATTGTGTCTAGGCTGTGTTCGTCATTTTTGTACATGAAAAAAATGCACATTAAACACCCCTCGACTCTTTTGAAAGTTTTGTTTTATTCCCTCACCTTTTTTTTTGGAATTTCCCTTACCTGTTTAGTTTTTAATACCAAGTGAAATATACCAAAGAATCATTTTATCATGTACTTGATGCCTCTCGGCGCCTGCCAGTACCTTGTATACGCACCATCCATCATAGTAGATCCAACGGTTGATAAAAGAAATAGTAAGAGGAGGCACGTCTCATGACTAGTGAAGATTGGATCGACCAAGTACTGAGGTGATCGAGGTGGAGGGGTATCTATCGAAGAAATGGGAATGGGGTTCCCATTCTCTCGTGTGGTCGGGGGCATTATGTGGGCCCTATTAAGGCCCACAATATCTACATTTTCAATATACTAAGAAGTGCTGAAGCGGCTACATGCATACTTCAGTATTTCTCTTCCAAGCCATGTTTATCATAAACTTTTTCATCGTTGACATTTTCGAGAAACTCGTCCAATCCAACAAGAAATTTATGAGTAGCGAGAGCGTCCCGAGGGCGTCCGGGAGCCTTAGGCACACGGGTGCCCCGACACTATTAACGCTAAAATTTGGTATGATTTTTTAGTAGATTCAGTTAAGAAAATAAACCAATTGGTAGATTGAGATTTATGTAGATAAAACTGAATTCAATAAGGAATTGTGAACATGATAAGACAATTTCATATTTTAGTATATCTCTCTTAAATAGGTAGGATTAATTATTTTTCTTTTCTTGTTAGGAAATCTTATCTCGTACAAACCTGAGGGTATAAATATGTACGCTCAGGATCTTTCTAATCATCCACATAACAATACTATAAAATTTTGATGCATCGCGAGCAGGGGTGCTCCGGCAAGAAATCAAGTTTGGGGCCTTGCTATTGAGTTGGGATGCATAGGTTAAGTTCGATTTGCAGCGAGAAAGTAAGTTCTGTCAACTTCGTTTATATCGATCCAATTAGGACTTTATCGGTTTGGTCCAATATTCTAATCGGACATTTATAAACGTTGCCTATATTTGTTTGTATTGGCTTGATTAGGACTTCATCGGTTAAGTCTGATATCTTAACTAAAATGTTACAACACTGCTTATCTAATATATCGACTCTATTCTTAACTGCATCACTCGTATCAGCTTAGTCAGGACTTCCTTGGTCAAGTCTGATATTCTGATTAGATTGATATCTCTTTAACCACATTGTTGTTTTAGATTGATTCGATATATCTATCACGTTTGTGTAGATATATCAGCTAAATAGTTTTTTCTTATTATCTTCAATCTTATACTGTTTCAGTTAGGTTTGATCTATTAGATTGCTGCTAATAAGTTTAATTATAGTAAGTCCATAGGTTTTTATGTAATATTTCATTAGAGTTCTAGCCAATGAGCTACCATTATTATGGGCTTTAGCTATCAGATGTATCGGTTAGTTAGCCGATATAAATACGAATCTACCTGCATCGGACCTCCAGCTAATGTATGCTTTAACTACCATACCTACATCTACCACACTATATCAATATCGACCGTTTGGTCCGTTGGTTCAATTCTTTCTATCATTTTTATTAGTTGCAGGATCAAACTAACCGACACACCCTGAACCCCATATCTAGGAGTTGCACTGGAGTTAAGCAAATCTCCCAGGTCTTCGTGTGTTGGACAAAATTTTGTGGCAACAGACACGTGGAGTGCCCTGGACACGCGGGAAGACCCGAACATAGCAGTCGCCCGGGAACAAGAATTCAGTTTCTCAGGGTCCTGAGCAGGGGCTCGAGGACACACCCTGCACTGGGTTCTGCTTAGAGGGATCCATCCCATTTAAGGGGAGTTGGTAGGGTCCGGTGAACTTGTTTTAACCAACACATTATATTAACCACATGACGGTTTATGTTTGATGTACAACTCACTCGCACTATGGGAGATGTGCCATTGTATGGCGTTGTTAACACCAAAATTTGATACGGTTCTTTAGTGGATTTGGTTAAGGAAAGAAACTGATTGATAGATGAAAGTTTATCCAGATCAAGCCGAGTTCGAGGAGGAATCATGAAGACCACGACAAGGCAGTTTCATATTTTTAGTATATCTCTTAAATAGGCAAGTTTAGTTCTTGTTCGGAAGTCTTATCTAGTGTTCGATCATGACTTGTATCAACCCGAGGGTATAAATATGTACACCTAGGATCTTTATAACCTATCTCCATAGATCAATACAATTACTTTCGGTGTGCATCGTCGCCCTTTTATTCCAGCGAGTTCTTAGTTTCAAGTTGGACTGCGTCGGTTTCGATCTCCGGTGTGAAAGTAAGTTCCGTCGACTTCACTTGTATCGGCATCGCTAGAACTTTCTCTGTTTGGTCCGATATTCTATCTAGGTTGACGCAAACATTGTCTATCTGATATATTGATTCTATAATTAACTGCATCACTATTTAGAGTCATATTGGTTTAGTTAGGACTTTCTCGGTTAGGACCAATATTTTGACTAAGATGATGTTTGTCTAATCGTACTGTTGTTTTAGATAGATTTATTATATTCATCACATTTGTATAAATCTATCGACTAAATAGGTTTTTATTATTATCTCTAATATTATATTGTCTTGGTTAGCTCTGATCTATTAGATTGTTGTTAATAAATTTAATTCTAGTAAGCCGATAGATTTTTCTACAATGTTTGATCAGAGTTTTAGCCGATGAGTTATCATGTTACTATTTCTAAGTGTTGTATAGGCTTATACTCAAACTCATAAACTCACTAGTTAAATCTCTCTTTATCAACTTCAATCTTATATTGTCTCGGTTCGGTCCGATCTATTGATATTTTCTTTGATAAAGAATGGTTTATTGGTGATTATGAATAGTTTAGTTCTAGCTGATGATAGCATGAATCTCATTGTTTATCTAATTATTTCAATCTACAACGAACCTATAGCTTATTGATCAAAACTCTATCGACATCGGCAGGCCTTGCTACATCTCCTCGACTTATTGGTCGGTCGGTTTCTTGATCATCGATCTATTTCTATCTTGTTGCAGGATCAAGCTAACTGATACACCCTGAACCCGATTGATAGGACCTGCATTGGAGTTAAGCAAATCTCCCAGGCCTTCATATGTCGTGATATATTTCGTGTCAATAGGTGCTCCTCGCATGCCCACGTGGTGTGCGACGTGGCACGCCCTCCTTATCTATCATGCGGGTCCGCTTCTACATGCTACGGAGGCTGACTAGCAGGCCCGGGACATTTGGGAAAGACTTTCTTGGCTCATGCTACACTTGTTAGTCTATAGGTGAGACAGTCGCTTCTGGCTGGCTTGCTTGGAAAGACATCGACAAGACTAAGCATACCAAATTCAGCGGAGTGGATCTGTTGCATGCATGCATTGGCAATGTGAACTTTCCTTCACATATAAAAGGAGGATCTATGCCAACGAGAGAAGGGTTGGCAGCCGAGAGATCTAAAGCTAACCTAAAGAAGGCTTTGCACCCTCAACACTTAGAACTTTTTACACTACATATTATAATTCACTAAACCATCCATAGTCTATCACACAAGAGTAGGTATTACGCAACCATGCGGGCCGAACTTGTATACTTGCCCTTTGTTCATATTCTTTGCACGACTTGAACCTGAACTCGAGACTTGCACCTCGAACTTTCAAAGAGGTAGTGCCTAACTTCTTTACTAGAGGAGTTCCATACTTTGACAACAGCTATGTAATTCGAGTCACAACTTTACTCTCTCCCATGTCCCTCTTTCTTCTCTCACTAATCAAGCAATGGTGCAGCAGGCAATAGCCTCGTCGAGGTCATCACTGGTGCAAGAGCCATCGCCAAGGAAGGGGATTACAGTGGAGGCGATATCATGGAGCTTTAGGCCACTTCCTATTGCAGATCCAAGCGACATGAGGATTGGCCTCTTCTGCATCAGCCCCCTTACTGGCAAATGGAGACTATGACATGTAGTTGAGTGGCTGCACATTTTTTTATATAATGGGTAGAAATCTAGTTTCTATATTCAAATGAATACACACTGCACATGCGAGCTCATTAGACGTCGTTGGGATTATATTCGTCGGTCCAAGTTTCTTGGTAGGCGGTGTTATCAACAACTACTCTAACATCCCCTCCTTGGTCACCATACTGACGGGAAAGAGCAGAGAAAGAAGGTGTCTACATATTTATGCAAAGTGGCTTGAGCCGATGCGATGAAGGAGTATCCGGCCAGAGATGGGGCGGAGAAAGTTGGTAGTATGGAAAATACAGAAGCGTTATCACCTCTCTCGAGGTCGCGTACGTATATTAATATCAGTTGGGAACAGCGCCCAACGTGGCTTACAATGGATGAGATCAAACTCTGTTGATTCAGATAAAAACGGATAGAAACAGACTCCAAACAAACTCAGCCGAACTAACCGAACTCAACTCTATCTTATCATTTCATGTACAACCTGTTATCGCATGTATCTAACATTCCCCCTCAATCATAACTTATCTAAGTTAAGATTGTATCTGAAGTTCTGAAATTGCTATACAGGAAGAGATTTAGTGAAACCATCTGCCACTTGATCACCTAACAAAATAAACTTGATCTCTAATTGCTTCCTAGCAACTCTTTCTCTAACAAAATGATAGTCAACCTCTATGTGTTTAGTGCGAGCATGAAAAACAGGATTCACTGACAAGTATGTAGCTCCCAGATTGTCACACCATAAACAAGCTGACTGAGGCGAAGAAACCCCAATTTCCTTTAACAAGGTTTGTATCCACATTACCTCAGCTGTAGCATTAGCTACTGCTTTATATTCTGCTTCTGTGCTGGACCTGGACACTGTGACTTGCTTTCTAGCACTCCAAGACACCAGGTTTGATCCCAAGAACACAGCAAACCCTCCAATTGATCATCTGTCATCCATAGAACCAACCCAATCTGCATCTGAAAAGACACTTACAAGAGTGGAAGAAGAATTATTAATTTTCAACCCAAATTCTATAGAGGATTTTACATTCTAAGAATTCTCTTGACTGCCATCCAGTGCTGGACTGTTGGACTATGCAAAAACTGACAAACCTTATTCATAGCAAATGATATATCAGGCCTGGTCAAGGTCAAATATTGAAGAGCACCTACTATGCTTCTGTACCTTGTTGCATCATTTACCCCTAGTACAGACCCACTAAAGGTTGAAAGCTTCTCTACTGTTGAAAGAGGAGTTGTGGCAGGTTTACAATTTGTCATTCCAGCTCTTTTCAATAAGTCCGAAGCATATTTCTCCTGTGTTAGCAATATACCATCACGTACCTTATTCACCTCTATGCCAAGAAAGTAGTGTAAATCTCCCAAGTCCTTGAGAGCAAAATCTTGCTTCAGATCACTTAGTAAAGCATCGGTAGCTTTCTGTGTAGAACTTGCCACAATAATGTCATCAACATATATCAAAACAAACATAGTAACTCCTCCTTTACTATAGAAGAATAATGAAGTATCAGCTTTAGATGACTTAAAACCAAGACCACAAAGCTTATTACTGAGCCTAGAGTACCATGCTCTGGAAGCTTGTTTTAAACCATACAATGCTTTATCAAGCTTAGAAACATAACTGGGCTTACCCTTGTCTTCATAGCCTGGAAGTTGTGCCATACAAACCTCTTCTTCAAGCAAACCATGGAGGAAAGCATTCTGAACATCAAGTTGACGAAGAGACTAGCCTCTGGATACAATAATAGATAAAATAGTCCTAATAGTAGCCGGTTTAAGAACAGGACTAAAAGTATCTTCATAATCAATACCATATCTTTGCTTAAATCCCTTTGCTACTAAGCGAGCCTTATACCGATCCAAAGTTCCATCAGACTTACGCTTTATCTTATAGACCCACTTGCAGCCTATTATATTGTGACCTTTACTAGGTGGTACCAAGTGCCAAGTTGTATTTTTCATCAAGGCATTATATTCCAAATCCATTGCATTTTTCCAATTGTGATTTGAGAATGCTTCTTCTAAATCTTGTGGTTCTCCACTAGTGGTAAGAAAATTATACCTGACTGTGCCATCAGTGTAGACTTTCTCCTTGCGAAATCCTCTTTGCGCACGGGTGACAGGACGAGACAGCACTAGCTGCTGTTGCTGCTGCATGTCAACGTCAAGTGGTGTATTGTGCCCCCGTGCTGCGCTAGTGTCGCTGCTGCTTGGTGCGCTAGGGCTGCAGCTTTGCAGCTGTGCCGTGCTGCTACTTGACTGGTCACCGACGACATCAGTGCCTGCGCCAGTGGCTGCCGAGGGAGCAGGAGATGGAACATTAAAGTCAGTACCCTCTGGATTTTCTATGAAGCCATCTAGCTGTGTGTCATCAATATGAGCTGAACCTGCATCATGTTCTTCCAAATTTTGTGTTGCAGTGTCAATAGTGGCATCAATACATTTAGGAGAATCAAACATATGACCAGTCATACGCTCACCCCCACTAGTAAAATTCGGATTCAAGAGAGTGTGTGGTAGGAGATTAATTTCATCTCGTAAGCA
Source organism: Oryza australiensis (assembly GCA_019925245.2). Taxonomy (NCBI): domain Eukaryota; kingdom Viridiplantae; phylum Streptophyta; class Magnoliopsida; order Poales; family Poaceae; genus Oryza; species Oryza australiensis. Next base: position 6,966,896 of record JAIFGZ020000116.1, on the reverse strand, counting down.
TGCACCGGCATTAGAATGCAATTGAGAAAACGGGAAAATTTGTTCATCAAACGCAACATCCCTAAATATAATCCTACCAGTGGACACATCTAGACACTTGAATCCTTTATGAATATTACTATAGCTAAGGAAAACACATTGTTTTGAGCGGAATTGGAGTTTGCGAGTGTTGAAAGGTCGAAGATTTGGCTAACATGCACATCCAAAGGTTCTCAAGGACGAGTAGTCAAGTTTTTGATTTAGCAAGCGCTCTAATGGCATAGTAAACTAAATAACTTTGGATGGAGTGCGATTAATGAGATAGGTAGTAGCTAAAAAGCTTCATCCCAGAACTTTAAAGGCATAGACACATGAGCAAGAAGAGCTAGGCCAACTTCAACAATATGTATGTGTTTGCGCTCAGCAGATCCATTTTGTTGATGAGCATGTGGGCAAGAGACATGATGATTAATGCCGATTTTGGTAAAGAAAGAGTGTAATTTTTCATACTCCCCTCCCCAATCAGTTTGCATGGCAATTATTTTACGATCAAAGAGCCTCTCAAGAAGTTGTTGGAAATCAAGGAATTTCTGAAACACTTCGGATTTTTTCTTAAGCAAATACACCCAAGTAAATTTGCTGAAATCATCAATAAAACTCAGATAATATTGCCTGCCTCCACAGAGTCAGGGGCAGGTCCCCACACATCTGAAAACACTAGATCAAGAGGCATACTTGACACACTATTAGACTTAGGATAGGGGAGTTGATGACTCTTGGCTTTCTGACAAGCATCACAAACTCCTGACTCATGAATACCTCCTAGACAGGGAGACTATTATTACTAATGACTTTCGAACTATTGAAAATGAAGGGTGGCCTAATCTACTATGCCACGTTTAAAAACTAGGCTTGATAACTCCAAGGACTTGCTTGGATGAAAGGAACGACGATTGTGGCAGCAAGTACAACCCGTTGCGACGAGGTCCTCTAAGAAGAAGATTCTTTGTGACCTGATCCTTAATGGCAAAGAAACGAGAATGAACCTCAATGAAAGCATGATTATGAAGGGTGAGACAATGAGCAGAAATGAGATTTTCTTGTGCATGTGGAATATGAAGTATATTGTTGAGATGTAAATTCCGTGTGGTGTGCGAATTATAGAATGACCTATATGTTTGATTTCCATACCTTCACCACTTGCTGTGTAGATCTGATCTTTGCCACTGTACTTCTCACGAGTTGTTAACTTCTCCAATTCGCCTGTGATGTGATCAGTTGCACCGATATCAATATACCAGTTTGGATCAACATGATAGGATGTTGCTGCCGCCATTCTTGAATCAAGAACGAATGAGTCATCGAACCTATGCTAGCAGTCAGCGACGACGTGTCCAGTCTTGCCACAGAGTTGGCAGACCGGGCGTGGCTTAGTGTGGCGCCCAACATTATTGCCACCACGCCCACGTCCATCGAAACCGCCGCGATTGCCACAGCCGCCGCGGCAGTGTGACTGCTGGGGCCGCCACGACCATCGCCACCGCTGCTGTGACCGCTGTAGCCGCCGCGATTAAAGCCACCGCTTCTGCCGTTGTGCTTGGCGACGTTGGCGGAGGAGTACCCATGATTGGAAGCCATCTGGCGGAGTTTTCCCCTAGACTCAAAACTTAAAAGCTGTGAGTAAACTTCAGAGATTGAAACCGGCTCACTTTTGACTACAAAATTGGAGACCACCGGTTCATAGTCATCGTCGAGGCTGGCGAGCACGTAGTCCATCATGTCCTCATCATCAATTGGCTTGCCGGCAGAGGCCATCTCGTCTGCCAGCATTTTCATCTTGCTGATGTAGTTGGACATGCTAAGATCTCCTTTGCGCGTCGTGGACAGCACGAGTCGCGTGTTGAGACACTGCGACCGCGATCGGGAAGACACCATCTCTGTGATTGCCCTCTACGCCTGCGCCGTCGCCTCCATGGTGATGACTTGCGTCAGGATCTCCTTTGATAAGGAGGAGAGAAGATAGCCGAGAACCTGCTGGTCCGCGGTGAGCCATGCTTCATATGCTGGATTCACGGCTTCAGTGGCCCTGCCACCTTCCTTCTCCGGCGCGATTGTGATCATCACGGGAGGGGACTTGTTTGCGCCAGTGAGGTAGCCCTCCATGCGCGTCCCCCGAACCACGGCAAGAACCTGCGCTTTCCATAGCAGAAAATTGGTGCGGGTGATTTTGTCAGGTGTAGTTTGGCCGGAGAGGGGATTGCTGGAGGAGGTGCTGGAAGATGCCATCGCTAGATGCAATCTAGCCGAGGCGTTGCTGGCTCTGATACCATATAGAAAATACAGAAGTGTTATCACCTCTCTCGAGGCCGCGAACATATATTAATATCAGTTGGGAACAGCCCCCAACATGGCTTACAATGGATGAGATCAAACTCTGTTGATTTGGATAGAAACAGATAGAAACAGACTCCAAACAAACTCAGCTGAACTAACCGAACTCAACTCTATCTTATCATTTCATGTACAACCTGTTATCACATGTATCTAACAGGTAGCCTAGCACTGGTGAGCTTGACCTTGTGTTTCATGCAGAGCCCCACCAGTGAGGTCCTCCCTAGATACTAACATCGAAGTAGTAGCCATAACAGGGACTCGGTTGATACCTTCGGCGAGAGGTGGTGGCGGACAACACTAGGATGTTTTTGAAGAAATAAATACTTGAGAGGCTGAAAAACAGAAAGGAACAACCTATATATGCCGTCATATTTTTCATGAAAAAAAATAGTCAACACATATTTACATTATAAGTCCTCAAAATCACATTTGTAATTTTAATGTATTTACACTGTAAGTCACAAAATTACACATGTAAGGCACAAAATTAGATGTAAGTATAATTGGATGACATCCTGATCGGGTCCATGAGAAAAAACACATATCTTAAAGCAACATCAACAATCAACTAATAAATTTGTGGCGACATAAATATAGCGTTTTCGAAATAGAAATGACCTATTTTACCCTTTTACGTGGTATCTCTAGGTACTATTGAGATTAATACATAAAGAATATCTAGCTCTTTTTTTTAAAAAAGTATATAGCTCTTAAAAATGATCTTCGAGAATCAAGAACACGGAATTCAAAGTTAGGGCTGGGCATTCGGTTTAAACCGCATGTTTGGTTCAGTTTTTTCTATGCAAAGTTTAGTTTGCCATGATCCAACAACCGATCAGTTCTGTTGAAAACTAGAAACCGCACAGTTTGGCTCAGTTTTTCGGTTTGGTTTTCGGTTTTTACCAAAAAATTGAATCATTCGCAGAGAAGAATGTTAAGGCGTGGCGCTACCTGTGGTGGCAGCGGAGTCGAGGCGGCGAGACGCCGGAGGCACCCCCCTCTCCCCTTCTCTCTGTTCACGCAACATCAAAGCAAACCATACCTATAGGAGACCTAAGTGACGGAGTTGAGGCGGGGCGCAGCGGAGCTGAGGAGCTGACGCCAACGCCGATGGAGACCTTCGCGGAGAGGGATCGGTGCCCGCCGAGGATGCCCGTTGGCCGGGACGCGGCGGTGGATTAGTGAGGAGGGCGGCGCGGTGAATCAAAGCGGATCCCATTTCGTCGGTGACGGCGTGAGTCACGACGCTGTCGGCGTGAAGGGCATCGACGGCGTTGATCTGGAGGCGGGAATCGACGGCAGCGCGATGGCGGGGTGTCGACGGCGTCGCGCGAGATGGCGGGGTGTCGGAATCAACGGCGGCGGCGACGACAACGGCATGGGCTGCGTGAGTTCCGGGTGCGTTAGAGAGAGAGGAGGGGAGAGGGTGGAGGCAAGGGCCGACTGGCAGTACTAGGGTTAGGCTCGGCGGCTCCCCGGCTCGGTTTTTTCAGAGGATCGGTTTCATACAACAAAAACCGAAGCCGCACCAAATTATTAGATTTATGCTAAACTACGAACCGAAACCGAACCGAATTACTAAAAAACCACAAAATTTGGTTCATCACAAAATTCAATTCGGTTCATCATAAAATTTAGTTCGGTTCGATGCAGTTTTTGGTTTTCAGCGTCTTTTTCCCAGCCCTATTCAAAGTGCACCCTCAGATTATTCATGTATATATCGTCGTTTTCACGTGGCCGGAGGTGTTGAATGATAGGACCCTGCTTCGTACACGCACACATCACTCACCGGAGCACACAGTGGAGTACATGATTTCCGTCAGTGCCACGTACTACCGTCACCTGCATGGCTACATCGTCGTCGTGGACTAATATTATAGCGCGGTGATCACGCCCCGCTATTCTTGGGGTCCAACAAGCTGCCCACTCTCGGTCAGTGACTCAGTGTAGACTGCATGACACATATAGCCCTATAGGTTTGTCGAGCTAGAACAGGGACCAAACCAATTCTCATCGAGAAAATGACAATCTTTGTTACTTACATTGGTAATTTGGGATGATTGCTCAATTTTCGTGTTTGTTGATTCATCTCTTTGTTTGGGTTGTGTGTCGTGCTATGCATCTTGCTTTTGCTTCTTCCTTCACATGTTCTGTAACCCTTCACTCCTACAATATGTTAACTATGAGAAGTACTGGAGGAGTGGAGGCCGAGTGTTGAACACAGAAAAGTAAAACCAATCCAAGATCTTTGCTTCAGTTTTTCCATGGGACACAATTTCCACGTGATAGCTGCCAGGCATCCATGACAGCCCGACGCCGCTATGAGACGAGTCTGACTGCCTGACTGGAATACTGACCAGCGAAAAATCATCTGGGACAGCATATTGCACAGGGTGTGTGGACAGCATACTGCACAGGGTGTGTGGACAGCATACTGCACAGTGTGCGTGGCAGTGAGCTCGTGCAGGAGACCGGGAGCTGGAGAGACAACCTCCCCGGGAGAGCACAGCGACGCGCGTATGGCTATCTCGGTATCGCCTATCAGCTTCAGTGAAGCAGCATCCTTGACTCCCAGCGTCAATGAAAGCCACCGCCCGGCGCGGCCGAAGAAACGGCATGGAAAAACTTGGTAACTTTGTTGTTTTCCAATAATTGAGGACGACTGGCTAGCTTCTACTTGTTTGCTTTCGCTCGACAGTGTCTGCACGACCGTTTGATTTAAATTATTGAGTACTAAATTATTACCACTGGTTACCTACTTAAGTATAGAGATAAATTAAATATTAACAAATATCTAAAACAATTGGTATAATTAATGCAGTAGAAGAATTAAAATAAAGTATTTTTTTAAAACGTTGAGCACATAATCTATTTCTATAAAACGATTAATAATTAATAATCTGATAAATAATTAAAAGAAACAAGGCCCCAGATCATGCTGATTGATCAGCTAATCTTTTATACGGCAGTTGATTTATAAGTTACAGAGTCTTGCAAACACTCAATTTTTGTCTTGTCTTGGATCAGAAATTTGACTCGCACCTACCACGTATTAGACCACAACGTCATTTAACCTGAGATTTTCTAGCTTCATTCGTGTACCAAGTCTTCCAAATTTTGCTTGTTGCTTTCGTGCAAGGAACTGAGGTTCCACGGTAAATTTCATTACAGGACACTTAACAAATATGCTCTTTACCGATTGACGTTAAAAAATGTGAATTTGTTAAAAAATTAAAAAATTACCCATGTACTTGCCTTCTCTTCTATTTACCGAGACAAGAGAAGGCAGTCAACGGCTTGGATTTGCTGAAGAGCGGCCGTAGACGGTGGATTGCAACGGCGACAACCACCGACGAGCAAAAGGAAAAAACCTCACTGGAGCGGCGGAGGCTCAATTAGCCGAAGCTAGGGTATCTACATGGGGTCAGTGAAGCCATTCCGGACGACGAGAGACGACGAGTGTCACTAGGATGTGATGACGACGGTGAACCTGCCTCGGAACAGAGCAATGACGCGACACAAGCTACGGCGAGCAACGACGGGGCTAAGACGTTGTCTACGCGCATGGGACGGCGACCGCGAGTTAGCTAGCATCCTAAAGAGAGGAACGGAGGGGAAAAAGAAGGAGGTACCGCGACGGGGAGGGGCGCCATGAAGAGAGGCTGACGACACGAAACGTGATTGTTTCGGCCTTGAGACGAGGATGGGGAAGAAGCGAGCGGGCCAGAGTCCTCGTCACACGTCCATGAACACGTCGGCTCCTCCAACATGCTTAGTGGCGACGAGCGACGACGAGACGACGGCGGGGCGATTTGGGGGCACGGCGCAAATGCGGCGGAGGGGAGAAGAAACCGAGCGGAAGGGAAGGCGATGGTTTTATAGGCATCGGGGGAGGCTTGGAGGAAAGGGAACCCGAACACGGTCAAGAGGCGAGGATGATGAGCTGGTGGCACACCGGTGTCGGCCGGCACACTGTTGTCTTCGGCACCGGAGACAAGCGGTGACAAAGGGCGCCATCCAGAAAGGAAAAAGAAAAAGAAGGGGAAAAAGAGGGAGCTCGGTCCTTGTTGCTTTGAGAGAAGGGAAGACGGGGATGATGAGCATTGGCTCCCATCCTTGGACCACACGGGCACGGAGCGGCCGGGCCCGAGGGGTGACGGTAGTGGTGACGGCAAAAGGCAGCGATGGATGGTTGGCGTCGAGCGGGGACACGATGGTTGTCGGCGTAGGAGGTAGCCAGAGAGGGTGACGATGGTGTCCTTCCAGTAAGCCATGGTGAGGGTGCACGCGGGAACCAATGGGTGACGGCGAAAATTGAAAACGGCGATAGTGTGGCGCTGGCGCGGGCGAGAGAGAGCGAGCAGCGCGGTGAGAAGGAGGAAGAGCACAACGCGGGGCGTGCTTGAGCACGCTTTACCGCAGCACATGCGGTGCACATGCCCGGGGAGAGCGGGCCGACGGGGAGAAGAGTTGGCCGAGCGAAGAAACGACCAAAAAAGAGGGTTATGGTTAGGGCAAACTGGACTTTTGCAGAAAGATTGATTTTAGGAGGATTAGGGTTTGGATTTGAATTCTGATTCGGGATTTTCTTCGGGATTGAGTTGAGCATAGGGAGGGGAACCGAGAACTTGGCACACACCACGAGACGACAACCAAAGGGCAGGTTTTCGCAATTATGGTTTTTAAAACTAGGTTCTCTCACTAACGCCTCGACGAAACAGGCGTTACACATGTATGTGGTATTAGGTATTAGGTATCATGTCTGGTACCTGTGATATCAGGTATCAGGTCAAGGCGTGAGGAAGGAGAGTGCGTTGTCATCGCTTGGTTGACCGACAAGTCACATGTAGTTGTCTCTTCTTTTCTTCTCCCTTTCTCTCATCGACGTCTCCCTCCTTCCTCTGTTATTGCTCTGGTCGGTGAGGGCAAAGAGCTAGGGGTTGCTGCTCCTTTGTTTCCTTGCAACGTGAAAGCTCGAACATGGGGAATACGGGATGTAGGGGATTAGATTCATTACCGTTGGAACGGAATCTCTAGCAATCCTCGAAACGAAATGACGAGGATATCAATCGTTTGCACTGCTTGAGCAACTGAGATGTTCATGTGGATATCCTTCCCCATAGCATGTAAAGGTGAAAGCTGATCGGGAAACGGAAGAAAACGGCCACCGCGCGAGCTATATAACTAGTAGTGCAGCCAGGGTAAAAGAAGAAAAAGAACGGCATAGATCGCCCATCCACTAGTTCAAGTTTATTGACTACGGTGACCCGTCTATTCGTCGCTGGAATCTTCCGCGACAACGTCTCATCTGAGAAGGAATACGGACAGTGATCATAGGAAGGGAAGAGGTTATGATTGCACGTACGAAGCCCTTGTTCAATTGGGCCTAAGTACGAGAAAGACAACCACAGAACTGGTTGTATCGACGTGTACGAACTTCCATCCTCACATCGATTTCAGTTTCTAAACTGATACAATATGAATGGATCATATGGTATCAGAGATGGGACTAGTCTACTCTAGATAACGATATGATATGGTGTGGCCGGCTGTCCGTGTACCAGCAAAGAGAAACACCTTTGGTAGTCTCACAAAATTGATAAAATTTGTTATTAGAATATTTATATGTTCTTTACCGGTGGACACTGCTAAATGTGGTCTGGCCTTTCGACACCCTAAAAACTTATAATTTATTGTATGACATTGTAGTAATTATTTTATTATCTCCATTATTTCCGAGCATTTACAGCTTCTCAAAGTGTTTCTCTCTTCATTTAGCACGAAAATAATAACATAACCGTTGCAAAGCGGTGTCCTGCAACATTTTATGGCTTCTCAAGGTCTTTCCTTTTTCATTTAGCCCGGAAATAATAATATAGTCGTTGCAGTGCCATGTAGTAAATTACCCGGTTGGTTGAGTGCCCTAAATCAAGCCATGTTTTAATAGTGTCCATCCGCGAATACTACGAAATTTATACGTTCTATAGCAAAATTTGTTCATAAAAGTAGTAGTGGTTAAGAAGCGCCTACATTTTTTAACTTCTGAACATTAGCGCATCGATATTCAATGACCTCAGAGCGCAGGGTGCCCTTGGGCTTAGCACAACGGTCGCACAAAATCGGCCTGCCGCTTGCCAGCCTCGGAGGCCGGAAGCGCTGCGGCCGAAAGCCCGCGCGGCCGCCCGGCGCCATGCTAGCAGCCCAACACCAGCAGCGTCGCACCCAAGTAGTAACCGAGGCGGACTCTGCACCGGGGAGATGTCATGTACCGTCCGCGCGGAAGAGGCCCAAAATGGGTGGGCCAAGCACTACATGTGCCGGCCGACGAACAACTGCCCCGGAGGAACTCCACCGCGCGGTCCAGTTGCCCGTGTTCGTGTTTTCCCGGGGCACCGGTAGCAACAGGCTGCGGGACTCGTTCCGTGCGCTGGGGTCTTGATGCCGCGAGCATCACGGAGTTGAAAGTGCATTAACTTCTCGAGACGACGCGCTATGCATCCGGACATCATCACGTTGATTAGAGCTCTGAAGAAGTTGGTGGCCATCAATTGGAACGGTAGGTGAAGTGTAGTTTCGATTGTTCCGATCAAGGATCAGCATGGCTGTAGATCGAGCTGTAGGCGCATTTGCTGAGGACAGTGCAAAACTTGACACTGACGACGGAGCTCCTGAGAGCCATGCGTCCATGCGTGTATCATATGTGTTGGTTTAGTTGGTTCTCTTGCTAAAATTTTGACGATATGAAATTTTGGTACAGCAGGGAATCAAATCAATCCTACGTAATAGATGGCGATGGAACTCCTTGTGCTTATTATATCGTGCTATGGAGTACATATGGTGTCAAGCTTTCATTATGAGGGGTAGAATTATTAATCCTAGAAGAGAAAAATGATTCAGTGTGAAGAAGCCAACTTTTTCTTGAAAGATTTTTAAGCTACACAAAAGGGAAGAGCTTAGCTTTTGTTCGCCGGGGCTGAAGTCGGCAATGCCTACGGAGGAATGACATACATAGGGGGGAGTTTGGATGGGACTAAAATTCTCCTATAATTCCCTATCATATTATTAAATATTTAGATGTTATTTTGAAGTATTAAATGTATACTATTTGTAAAATTCATTTTATAATTGGTGGCTAATTGACAAGACGAATCTAACGAATCTAACGAGTCTAATTACGTCATGATTTGACGATGTGATGCTATAATAAACATTTGTTAATCGTGAATTAATTAGGGTTAATAGATTCATTTTACGAATTAGCCACCGATTCTGTAATTATTTTTTATAATTAATTTATATTTAATCATTCATATTAATGTTTAAACATCCGATCCGATGTAACGTGGACTGAAGTTCAGTCCAATCCAAACACCACGGTAGTACTGCATATATGTACAATTGTACAAATCATTTGCCAGGTACCTACAACTCACCAGATGTAACGTGTGGCACGAGAAACAAACACATCAATTATACTGGGGAAAATTTTCCGGTACATACAAATTTGCTGGGTCCATTCACATTTGGTGATCTGGACATAGTCTGGTGGCTCTCTAGGAATATTCAAACAGGACAGCTGCGCTTTTGGGTTATTAGCCTGCTGGTGCCTCATCAACAAGACAAAATGAGTAATTATACGAAGGACCTCCCTGGATTTTAATAACTTCTGTATCATCTGCAGACCTGAAATCGGGACCTTATGTGATTAAGAAGCCAACGATAGTCGAACAAATTTGTTGTGGAGAGTCATTATCGACTCGTGGCATATGAAAACCTGCCAGCAATTCTCTACTTTATGATATGATAAGAACATGCATAATGTGCCCAATGAGTGGGGCGGCGGAAAGTAACCAGATGTTGTACGAGTAAACTAGTTTATACTTCCACGATAATTTTATAGGAACTATTGAACAGTTCAACTCATTTATAATTAACCACTAATAATATATCCATACTAACATTACGGTATTACGATATTTACTTAATATACTATTAAAATATTATTTCATACTAGTAATATGTCCGTGCTAAGCCTACAGTGTCATGATATTTATTTAATAAACTATTAAAATTTTATTTCATATAATTGAAAATCAATTTATATTATCAAATATATTAAAGACAAAATATGATAATATGATATTCTCTCAAAATAATAATTCAATACCATCGACAATCTAAATTCATATCAATTAACCATCGCAATCTTATACTTACGAGTGAAAGTCATCAAGAAAAGGGCTAATAGTGAAATAAAAATACATGTTCTCATTCTATAAAATACCTTTCTTGTGTTTTTATAATATCTAGCTATCCGCTACCTAAAAGCGTCCAGAATACATAATGGATACAGAAGAACAATATTAATTTAATTTCTAGACAAAAATCAAGGACACCAAAAATGAATTACAAAAATAAAACATCGAAGAAATAATGTGAATGTGAAGAATGTAGCTGATTACATCAATTATCAACCTTTTTCCAAAATACCAAATACGATATAACTGGTTATAACTGATAGTCAGTTTAATTAATAACAGCTACACATCAAGACGATCAGTTAATGGTGTCCATTTGTGCTATAAACTATGTGAGAAATCTAGCTCAAATAATCAAATATATTAGGCTAACCAGTTGGTGATGTATTCATTAGGTATAATTCATTATAAAAAGTGGAAACTCAGTGAATGAATGCTTGTGCCTCTTTTGGTGAATACTAATAATCGTTTTTCTTCATCCTGATGCAAGAAAAATAGTGGTTCTACTGGGCTTACTAAGATATAATCAGTAAAGTAAGAAAAAAGAAGAGAGATGAGAGCAAAAGGGAAAGAGAAAAGGACGAGGAGCACAGGAAACATGACGAATTGAGGTTGAACGGTGCATGCGCGCGTGGGCGGGGAAAGCATCAGGTCCCCCCCGCATGGGCCCACCGTGGGGCCCACCTAACCAGCCTAATTTTAAGCGAAGTGGGATGGAGAGGCTACAGATTGCTAATTGCTAATTGCAGGATGATGTGATGAAACTGATATATTTTAGTATAGATAATTGAAAATAATTTTTGTGGAGTCTGTCCATTTAAGCTTTAATTCAATTCATATTATCAAATATATTGAAGGCAAAGTATGATAATATGATATTGTCCCAGAATAATAATTTAAGACCATCGACAATCTGAATTCACATCAATTAACAATCTTAATCTTATACATACAAGTGAAAGTCATCAAGAAAAGGGCTAATAGTGAAATAAAAATACATGTTCTCATTCTATAAAATACCTTTCTTGTGTTTTTATAATATCTAGCTATCCGCTACCTAAAAGCGTCCAGAATACATAATGGATACAGAAGAACAATGTTAATTTAATTTCTAGACAAAAACCAAGGACACCAAAAATGAATTACAAAAATAAAACATCGAAGAAATAATGTGAATGTGAAGAATGTAGCTGATAACATCAATTATCAACATTTTTCCAAAATACCAAACACGATATAACTGGTTATAACTGATAGCCAGTTTTCTTGATACCAGCCACACATCAAGACGACCACTTGATGGTGTCCATTTGTGCTACGTATTATGTGAGAAATCCATCTCAAATAATCTAATATATTAGGCTAACCAGTAGATGATATATTCATTAGGTATAATTTATTATAAAAGTGGTAACTTACTGGTGAATGCTAGTAATCGTTTTTCTTTATCCTGATGCTAGAAAAATAGTGGTTCAATGGCTTACTAAGATATAATTAGTGGAGAAAGAAAAAAGAAGAGAGATGAGAGAAAAGGGAAAGGGAAAAGGGCGAGAAGCATAGGTGCCACGACGGACTAAAGTTGAACGGTGCGTGTGCGCGCGCGGGCGGGGGAAGCAGCGGGTTCCATCCCCGCATGGGCCTAGCGTGGCGCCCACCTAACCAGCGCTAATTTTAAGCGAAGTGAGGTGGAGAGGTTATAGATTGCCAATTGCAGCATGATATGATGAAACTGGTATATTTTATATTAGTATAGATAGATGTCACAATTAGATTAATTTCAAGCTATACATGTTCATTATAGCCTTATAGGCCATAGGCTAGATTTGGTGCACTTTCAGTTTATTGCTCCTACTTTCTAGCACTTTGCAATCCAGAAGCCTATATAACCCTGTAAGGATGAAATCACTAGTACTAACAGTATACGAGCTTATAAGATGATGTAATATAATATACAAGGGTGATTTTACAGTAGGTATCGGGAGGTACCACGCGTGTAAAAATTTGGTGACAACATATCCTGTGCACATAAGATTTTGGTGCACACTCCGCACACTTAACTAACAAATGTTACGAATAAAAAAGTTGAACATCTACTCTTAGTAGTATTACACATAATATTCAAATTCATATTTTAGTGTCACAAAAAGTGAGAAATCTGATAGTTTTAAGGGTAAAAATATGTTAGAATTTTGTCTTTTATAGCTAAATCTATAACTATCTATAAAGCAAGTAGTGTTTTCACCAAAATTTTATTAATTTTGTCCTATTTTGTAAAAAACCTCTGAGTTTTTATAAAATTTACCCGTAGTCTGCCCGACTATTTTGCGAAAACCCTTGAATGTTTATAAAATTAACCCGCATCCGCCGACTATTTTGCGAAAACCCCTCAAGTATTTATAAAATTAACCCGTAATCTGTCTGACTATTTTGCAGAAAACCTCCTTAAATATTTATAAAATTAACCCGCAATCACAATACTGAAATAGGCCTCAGATGAAGACATAAAGAAAAAAATATAAATTGAAATTGCATGAGACTTCAACTTTGAAATAATTATGATAAAATAAAATAACGTCCGTTGCAACGCACGGGCATATTTACTAGTATAATAAATTTGAAGATAAAATTTCACATATAGGTGTAATGCTGTGTCAATTTTTTCTAGAATTTTCTGTGACATTTGCTAGTTGATATGCATGAAAAATTTGTATGTATAGGATATGTTTCCAAACTTGATATCTCTTGATACCTTCGATAATAAAGATACAAAAATTTACAAATTTTGATACCTTTCAAATAGTGTAAAATTTCTCAATACATAACCTTGTAAATCGGTTATCCCAATACACTAACTTGTGTGGTACATGGGACCATGACCAAAATGGCAAAACATGACTAATCTTACTAATTTGGGCGTTAGGATGACATTCAGGCATCCATGTAAGGACACCACGTAGACATGTATGTGCCCAGTAAAAAAACAAAAAGATATGTTAGATTGTAACGCCTCGATATTCCCATGGCATTAAAAAACTAATTTAATAAAACTCGAATTATGAAAATTTTGTTCTTGAGTGTAGGGTCTAAGTTGTGCCGTAGATCTCAATTTAAATCCCTCTCTTAATTCCTTTGCTCTATGCCACAAATCGCCTCCTAAAAATTCTCGTTCCAAATAATATCGGAGTTTGAATTTCCGTATTCGGATTTCACTCCTAAATTTCTATCAAGAAATTTCGCCTCAAATTTATTCAAGTTCGTGGTCCTTCCGAAGATTTGAGCCGACGCTTGAGTCATCTCCAAATTCTCACTACAAAATAAAAATCCATAAAAATAATTCTCGAATTCGAACTCAACCTCTCAAGTTTCGCCTCCCTCTCCCTTGATCTCTCTCGCTCTATATCTATCTATCTATTTCTATCTCTATCTCCCTTTGAATCTCTTCCCGAACATTTGTTCCAAATCCAAAGATGTAAATCCGAACATATTCCAACCTTGGACTCTAACTTGCAAGATTCCTTCTTTTTCTCCTCTTTTTGAATCCCCCTCAAATAATCTTTCGAGTCTCCGAATACAAATCCATTTTGAAAATATCAAGTTTCCACCTTGACCTCCCTTCCTTGACCCCATATTTTTTCCTGAGTTCAGATATGAAGTTTGAATTCAACTCCAAACCCTAATCCTCCAAAAATCGGTTCTTAAAAAAGTCTAGTTTACCTCCCTCATCTTTTCGGGTTGTTTCCTTCGCTCGGCCCATTCCCCGGAACATGCGCCACACATGTCGCGGTAGAGCGCGCCCCACTCTCTCTCTCTCTCTCTCTCTCTCGCTTGCACTTGACCACACCCGTCGCCGCGCCCGTACTCTTGTCGTTGCGCCCCTCCTCGTGCCCGTGCCCATTGTGGTCAACCGGCGAGGACGATGGTGTCACCTCGCCTGCCACGATGACTGTCTTTTCGCCGCTTGGCACCAAACAGGCCACCCACTTCTCTTGCCATCATCATCGTCGTCATCCATGGCCCCATCGCCCCACACCACAAGCTGCCAAGGCACAGACGTTGTTCTTGGTCGTCTTGCGAGCGGAGCCACCCCGAATGGAGGGAGGCAAATCTCCCTTTCCTCCTCCTCCTTTCTCTTTTTCTCTCCTAGGCAAAGCCGCGTCGCTATCCCCATTGTCTTGGTGCGGGAACGGACACAAGGTTGCTTGATCGACCGTGCGACCGCGCCAACTCAGCATTCAATCCCCGCAGCTTCCTTCTCCTCCAAGCCCCAGTTCAGTTTCCCCTGTAAAGCATTGCCATCTCCCACCTCTCTCTCCTTCTTCGTTCCACCCCGACCGAGGTGTGCCACCTCAGCGTCACGTCCATGCCCAAGCCACTGTACGTCGCACCGCCTAACTACCTCGGTGCCTCCCTTGTTGAACAAAGCCACTGTCGTGATCACCATGATTCACCGACCTTCAATCACCTCCTCCTCGATCCGAAGTCATGTCGGACTCAGAACGCCCAAGTCTCCTCGCTTGCCTTCATCTCTTTCCTTGGCCGCGCTGTCTCAGCACCATGCCGCCCGGCCGTCATGACCGTCTCGCCGTGACCGGCAACTTTGTCCACGCCACCTGCCCCCACCAACTTCGTCCACGCCACCCAGCCTCGTCCCCATGCTTTATGATGTCGTGCCGGTCCCGGATCATCGTTGTCATCATCCTCTGTTCTTCATCGAGCACACACCTTCGACACCTTTCATGGCCTCGGTGAGCTCTCGTTCCGTTTTCCGTCGCACCCCAGTTTTGCCCCTAAATCGTTTAAATAATTTACTGAAAATAATCGGAATTTCGGAATTAATCTGGATCCAACAAGTATTTCGAATTAATCTGGATCCAACAAGTAATTTTAAAATACAATTAATAAATAAAAATGGCATGGTAGGATTTTTCTTAAATTCTACATGTCAAAATACACTAACAGGATTTTTACGGAAATTTCAGAGCACTAGAACTATTTTTAATCAATTAAATAAGCAACCAGCAAATAAATTAAGTCCCTAAATCATTTTCCTATTTTCTTTTTTTTCCCGTACGGATTCCCGCTCATTCCCGCTCTTTTCTAATCGGCCGTCGGCCCGCTCTCCTTCCCGCCCAATCTTCCTCGCGCGCTCCTTCCTCGGTCCGTGGCCAAAGCCCACGAGCCGGCCGCGCCCGCGCGAAGTCCGTGGCTCCTCCTCTCGTCCACGGGCCACCGATGTAGGCCCCACTGTCGGGCCGCCTCTCGCGCCCGGCGGCCCAAGCCGCCGCCGCCGCCTCGCGCCACGCCGGCCCATGCCGGACCAAGCGCGCTCCGCCGCACCTGGCCCGCCCTTCCCGCGCCGCACAACGCCGCCATCGTATCCAAACTGCCTTCGTCTTTTTCCTCTCTCCCTCTCCATTTTTGATTGCGTCGGTAAGCGATTCGCGTTGATCCCGTGCGCAATCCAATCTCCTATCGCCTCTATAAAACCCCCTCGAGCTCCCGCGTGTTTCCTCTTTGTTTCCCGATTGCTTTTAGCCCTAATTCACCGACGCCCAATCTCACCTCCATCGGTCGCTGCTGTCTCCTCCATCTCTGATTCCAATAGTTCCGGCGATCCCGTCTACCTCGAAGTAGTCGCCGAGGTTCCCAGTCTCCAGAGCAAGGCAAGTCATACTTTACATTGATCATATTGTACCTATTTTATTTAAATATCTCATTTCTTTTAAATACTGCATATGTTTTAGAATGTCATTTCATGAGACTATTATACCTATTGTACTCAGCCATAGGAATTGAATATCTTATACCATTGATAACTTGGGTTCAATATGATTAGATAGTGGTTTAGGACATGCTTAGCTTGGCTTAGCTCAACTAGCTCACTAAAGGGAATCACATTAATCAAGTATTACATTGGAGACTAATACTCAGATGATGTCAAGTATGTAGTCTTATTCTAATAATACTGAAACATGATAATGGTGGGTTGTGAGCACATGGTTGGATATTGGTTAGCGTGCTCACGACAATTAAGGACTGATTCTCGGGAAACCCTGGAAGAATTACTGTGCATACCACAAGCCAGCATGGGTAATGGCTGGGTCTGTAGCGTAGCTGTCTCTAGCCGACGTACCCTAGTGAGGGTGGGCGTGATGGAGTTGGGTCGGCCCCGGTTTTAAGGGTTGATCGGCTTTCGGATTCACCGCGGCACGAGAGAGGGCTGCCCATTTACCTCGGTGGGAGTGGGGGCGAAACCTTGGTGTGGTACGATTGGTTAGCGGGGGTTATGTGAAGGGTCATGTCACAGTTCCTTTCCGAGGTATCGTGGTGGTACACCGGCGCATGGTAACTTGCTGTGGGATTATGTCTTGTGAGTACAGTTGTACATCTCTGATCAGAGTAAAACTATTTGAATAGCCGTGCCCACGGTTACGGACGATCGACCAGATTCACCTTGATTAGTCTCACTTATGTACATGAATGATCTGTTGGGACTTGACTGGTATGGATGGATGGATGGGCCTGTTGCAACATGGTTTTAACGTTGAACAGTGTTTATTTAATATTACTTAATTATTACTATTATTTTACGCCTTTAACTATTATTATTTATGAAATGCTATTTATGCAAATGAGCCTTTATTTTCTCCCTTGATAATTATCCTGCATCATACCTTCTCTTCCGGTATGACTTGTTGAGTACGGTGGAAGTACTCAGTCTTGCTTATTTTTCCCCCTTCAGAGCCAGAGGTTGCAGAAGAAGAAAGTTTGGACGAGGATTTAATACACAAATTAGCTGCGAAAATTTTGCTTGAATTTCTGGGCGTGACATTTCCCCTCCTATGCCTTCTAGAAGCTCCTAGATGACTCCTGACCTATGCGGTTTCCAATCTCGTCCACCGAATCGCGCCCTCGCCATTGCTCTGCTTCCATCTCCATGACGCATAGTCGTGCTCCGCTGTTGGTCATCCTCTCATCAAACCCACTCGCTGTCGCCCTCCAGGAGTTTCCTACCACCACCCCCAATCATTTTCCCATGTCGTCGGTGTCAGCCTCTCCCTTCGTGACGCCACCGTTCGCCGGAACGCTTCCGCTCAATCGCCCGTCATCCGATCTCCGGCTGGTCCCCTCCCCCTCTCGCCTTGCTAGTGTGGCTGCCCACATGGACGCACATTGTCGTACCTCTTTCCTTTGGTGCACGCTGTCCAAGGAGAGCCGTGAGGCTGCACGTGGGCCCCATCACACTCATGTCTACCTATCGTACCAACACTGCACCCATCCATCGAACCCTAGCATCACATACCGCATACTCTCATTCCACGTGAATCGTGCCACGGACAGGTAGGTCCCGCTCGGTATATCGTGCGGTGCACCACCGCCCACCGGCCTGCCCCACGCGCACACCGCCCTGCTGGGCCCCGTAACCACGCCGGCCCACTTCGTGGCCTCGCCCCCTCAGCCCATGGCCAAAGTCCATCTTTTCTCCCTCAACCGAATCAAGCGGCCCATGGACCAAGTCCACGATGCACCCTCCCTATTTTGCGGGCCCTGCATGTCAGTGACTTTCAAGAATATTCTTGAGAATATTATTTTTCAAAAATTCCATAAATCATTTCTTTTGATCCAGAAAATCAATTAAACTTTCAAAATTCATATCTTTTGATGTGTAACTCCGATTGACTCTGTTCCACTCCCAGTAATTTCGTAAAATTATGATATATTTAATTGCACTATTAATTAGTCTTAATAGGATCTTTTTCTTGGTATTTTGTGTAGGTTTTTTTTGTTGCGTGTAGTTGTGGTTTCTGGATTTTTGTCCAAGCATGGATTTCTTGAAGATTCCTGAAGCTCAAGACCTTGAGCAAGGTAGGTCATCTTTGAACATATTGAGCCTATGTTTTAACATAATTATGTTGTTTGCAAAATATTTATGCATTGATAGGAATGCGCTAGAATTGTTTGCCCCGTCTGCAAGGCACATCGGTGGGTCTACCTAAGTTTGTTGCATTGATCCTTCCCTTGTTAATTGTTATATCATGTCCCCTTGTAACCACCTTTTGTTGTGCCTCAGTATTCGTGCACTCTCTGTGAGTATCAACGGTTGCCCTCAAACTTAAAATCTGAGAACATCATGAGTAAAACTTGGTTACAAAAGCTTAGGAAAACCCAACGCCCGGGTCGGTGCCTTGTGAAAGAGAAAATGAGTAGTAAAAGTAAAACTCGTGACACAAGGCCATTCCGGGCGGGATGCTTGTGCGGTCGCTTTTAAGGACCGATTCCTTTGGAATTACATCCGAGCATATAACAAGTGCGATCAGTAACTAGCTAGGCCAAGGAAGTCTTAATGCTGAGGGACAAGTGGATTTGCCGGGGTGGTGTCGGGGCGGATCCCTGGGCTTCCTGGCACCGCATGGTCTGAGACCTAACCTCTTGTTGGTGTGTGGGACCCTTTCTGTTGGCATAAGGTGACTCTAAGTCGGTTTGAAAATGCCTTGTTGCGAAAGCCTTAAAGTCACCAGACGTGGCCATTCTACACGGGCTGGGTTACCTGGGTTAGTAGCATCGTGTGGGTAAAATTGTACCCCCCTTCTGTGGAGGTTAACAACATGTTCGAAGAGCCATGCCCATGGTCATGGGCGGATGTGAGGTGATTCCTTAGCATAGTTTTTGTTTCCCCTGCTTTGTAAAAAGGTATTGTGGTTTGGGAAATCTATTGTTTGGGAAAGCAAGTGGTTGTCAGGGAGACGGCGGGATAGGGAGTCCCTGAAAAAAATTGGTTATTTGGGACAGTAAAACTCTAGGAGTTCAGAAAATATGTTTGGTTTGGGAAACCAGCTTCAAGGCCAACTCTGGGAGTTATGCAAACTTGAAAATAAAATTTGTCACTTCTCACCCCCAACAGAGCTGAGACAAGTCTCGCTCTAGTTGTGGGAAAGCACACACTTAGGTTGTTCAAAACTCCTTGCAGCTTGCATTAACCACCTAAGTTCCCCTAGCTTGCTGAGTAGTAAGTGCTTATTCTTGCTCTATATATAGTTCTACCAGCTCTGAAGGTGAAGTAGAAGTGAAGTAAAGGTGGTTTCGTCCTGGTTCCCAGCTGTTGCCTGTGGTGTTGAGAATTAGTTCGTTGGTTTCTGCTACCTCTACTTCTTCTACTGCTGCTTCCGTGTCGTCAGTTGCATTCTCAGGATTCTCCTAAGGGTTACAACTTAAGTTAAGGTAAATAAGTTCTCTATTTAATTTTAGGATAGCAATGATTCATAATTGTCACCGTGGGTACCAAGCTAAGTCCTAGGACTGATACTGATATCGCGATCTCGTAGGAAGCGGTTCGCATCGTTTTTTCTACGACACGCTCTTGTCAGGTGTCGTTTTATGATGGTGCCAGATTGGGGTGTGACATTGATTTTACAAGGATGCATAAAAATAAACTGATGTAAATGATAAAATCATATGACTGAAAAACTATAATAAAGTGCAAAGGATTATTTGCAAATATAGAATGGCACATACTCTCTCTTCACATGTATCTATGGCATTCCAATTAGTGTCCAACTCAGCTTAGACATGATATGCCATTTGACCTTGGTTCATATGTATCACACAAGTTAAAGATACTGGAATGAGTTCTTTGCGATTTCGTACCCATATCTTATCTTAAATTCTTTTGTACTGGCAATCCAATTTACTCCACACACCGCTTTAAAAGAAAAGGGTGTATACTGTATAGAGAAAAACAATGATATTACCAGAATATTTTTTTGTTTCAAATCAAAATAGCGATATACTAGTTCCAAAGCCCCTTCATTCTTTGGATCTATATAAAACATGACGAAAATAGTTTGCCTTTGTGATTGCATATCATATGCCATCATAATAGCTCCTTTCAATCAAAACTACTACACGTCCCCATCTGGACCCAAAATGTGTATTGCATGAGTCTAGTAGCCAGTCTGCTCTTTCTCTTCTTAATGCAGTGACGCACGTAGATCTCCTGTGGATTCTCGAAAAACGAGTCGAACAAATCAGAAGTGAATGAAAACTGAAAATTTGGGTTCCAGCTTCAGTACAGTAAAAAAGAAAGGAAATATCCTTTATATTAAGCAACAGTCACACAAGGACACAAAAGTGACCGAGTCATATACATAAAAAGGTATATACATTATAGACTCATAGACATTAATTACACTGCCACGGTAATATCTGAACAAGAAAACATAGCCAGGTGGACCCTGGCTCCCTTGATCTCAATGCTGTCGTCGAAGGATTGGCCGGTTGAAATGTTGTACAGGGTGAAAAGAACCACAGATCCGTGCCATGCTGCGTAACCGCAACGGTGACTGCGACTTTTTTACGTGGATTCGTCCCCGTGTGGAATATATCACACAATCTTTTCCCCCGTAAAGCAACTCAATGTCCCTACATGTTGGCTAAGGCCGACAAGCTGATGTGCACGAGATCCAAAAGTCTAGCAATCGAACCTAACTGGCCAGAATCTGAAGATTCACAAAGCAACACACGATGTCGAAGCTTTTCGATCGGAGAAGGAATAGGCTTCGACCACACTCGGACTCTGGACGGACATGTATGTACGGACGAGTTCAGTGCTGAGCGCTCAGCTCAGTGGACCTCTTGCGCTCACGGCGGCCAGCGTCGACGACGACGTCGTCGTCGTCGTCTGTGTCCTTGCCGAAGAGCTTCACAGTGTCCTCCAGGCTCTTGCCCTTGGTCTCCGGCAGGAAGAAGTACATGAACACCCACCCTGCTGCGGCGATGGACGCGTACAGGTAGAAGCTCCCGGCGATGGTGATGGCGTTGGAGAGCGAGAGGAAGGACATGGTGGTGGCACCGCTCATCATCCGGTTCAGCCCCGTTCCGATGGCCGCGGCCTGCGCACGCAGCCGCACCGGGTAGATCTCCGACGTGTACACCCACGCGACGGGGCCCAGCCCCGAGGCGAACGACGCCACGAACGACAGCATCGCGGCGATGCTTATGGCGCCCAGCGCCTTTGCCTCGCCCTCCGGGCGCCGGTCCATCATGAGCAGGGACGTGGCCAGGGTGAAGAGGAAGATGGCCATGCCGCCGCCGCTGGCGAGGAGGAGCGGCCTACGTCCGATGCGGTCGAGGAGGAGCGTCGCGATCGGGATGAAGAAGGTCTTGCACACGCCCACCGCCATGGACGCCCCCAGCGAGTTCGTCTTCGACTTAATGCCGGCACGCTCGAACACCCGCGGGCTGTACATCACGACACAGTCGACGCCGGTGGCTTGCTGGATGAACATGAGGCCGAGCCCGGCGACGAGCATGCGGCGGACGGGCCTCGTCGGGTTGAGCAGCAGCTCCTTCCACACCCCCTGGCCCTGTGAGGCCTTGTTCGCACGGACGATGGCGACCACGTCCTCGCCGTCGGACGCGTCCTCGGGGATGCCAACGGCTTTCTTGATGTCGAGGAGCCTATCCTCGGCCTCGTCGGGCGAGTCGGAGGTCTTCAGGAGGACGCGGCGCGCGTCCTCGATGCGGCCCCGCATGACGAGCCACCGGGGCGACTCCGGCATGGCGAGGACGGCGATGCCTAGGAAAATGGGCGGCACGGCGCCGACGAGGAACATGGCTCGCCAGCTCAGGTGGACGGGGAGGCGCGCGAAGGCGAAGTTGGAGACGTAGCCGAGGAGGATGCCGCTGTTGTTGAACACCTCCGGGAACGAGGTGAGGAAGCCGCGCGCCGACGTCGGCGCCACCTCGGCAGTGTACACGGGCGCGATCATGAGCGCGTAGCCGACGCCGATGCCGGCCACGAAGCGGCCGGCCATGAGGAACGCGTAGTTCGGGGCGAGGCCCATGAGGAGCGCGCCCGTGAAGAAGATGGCGGCCGCAAGCACCATGGTGTACCGCCGGCCCAGCCAGTCGGACGTCATGCCCGCCGCCAGCGAACCGAACAGCGAGTAGATGTTGATGACGCCGGCGAGGATCTCGATCTGCGTGTCGGTGATCTTCAAATCCTCCTTCATGAATATCTGCGCGCCGCTCATCACCGAGATATCTGCATACAGATCAAGAACGCCATTACCATCTGAAGATCTTAACCGGTTTACATGCTTGCATGCACGTACGAACGAACATGACGTACCGTAGCCGAGGAGGACGGAGTTCATGGAGGCGAGGAGCGCGCAGCCGAATGCGTACTTGTTGATGGGCGGCCGCTTCGCCGGCGCCACGGCCACAGGGACGGCATCGTCCTTGGTCATGGCGACTGATCGATTAGCTGTTCTCTGTTGGTTCGACGTACACGTTGATGGCTAGCTAAGCTGCGTCCTGTTGTGCCGGCCCCTAGCTACTCAGTGCTCGCTCCCTCAGTCACTCTCTATTATTGTTGCTCGTACTCTAGGTCTCAACCGAACAAGGGTAGCTTCGCTCTTCGCTGCTAGCTTAGCTACAGATCGAGCTAACGCGAGTGAGGTGGTGTGTGGCTAGTTAGCCCTTGGCCCTCTCTTATATGCTGCTGATGAGTGTTCGAAAAAAAAGAAGGAAAATGGAGGCAATCAGTGCACGTTCGGTATAAGCGGCATAATTTTTTTTTGTGGCGAGGAACGTATTATCTACTTGGAAAAGTGGGTTTATAGTGCTCTTTGATTGAGTGATAGACTACTATACAGAACATTGTATTTCGGTCATGATGGTGCCTCAAATCAATAATCTAGCAAAGCAAAAAAAAAAGAAGAAGGATTAGCTTTGTCGAAAAAGATTGTCTTGCTAAATTATGTTTGTTTCGCTGTCCTGAAATTTTCTTACTGGTATCTCCAAGTCATTGGAAGACTGAAATTTGCACGAGGTTTACTGACCAATTGACAGGTTACATACATAAGTCGTGGCAGGACCCAATCAAATATCAACTGTCGCTGGCAGCCTGGCACTGTGGCATACGGCCGGTCACGGGATCAACAGCAGTGCAACATATGGAAGAGTACTCCAACCAAAGACTGCAATACACGCCTCAGATTTCTGAAAGCCAGAGACTGTACTTAGCTACTCGGCAGGGTTCAATTTTACTGGCAAAAGGTAACATACATGTACGAAACCGTCTAAACCAGTACACCCTAAAAACACTCTCACAATTTGTACAGCTGCAATGCAAAATACACCGCCACGGATCCATTGTCCGTTGATTCCGTCCCACGCCTGACAATGCAGCAGCTATGTATCAACCGCCGGGTCCTCACGACGCGCTCCGGCCATCGCGCGCACGCAAAAACCTCCCCGTCAGGCAGCCATCGGCCGCGCGCGTGCGTTCTCCACTGCTTCAACTCGCCGTCACCATTGCACCCTCCGGCGCGCACCACCGTTATAAACTTGCAATGGCATCAAAATCCTCACGTGTGCGGCGTGCCGGCGTGCGCGCCGCCACCATCTCTGTCGCATTCACCTAGCCCTCGCATCGCACCACCCGGTCGCGACCCGTCGTCGACAAAGCGCATCTTGGCACAGCGCGCGCCGTCCGGAGCTCGTTCGCCACTAGATCGATCGATCCTCTCTTCTGCTGCGGATGTAAAATATCACGCTAGTTTTATCTGCTTGGCCACTTCGACGACGGCTATCTTCCGATCTTACTGGAGTACTAAAACTTGTTAAAGCGATCGATCTTCTTTGGTACAACAACATGTACTGCGACGTACTGACCAGTTTTCACCATGTGATAGATTCTCTGTCTTTCTGTTGTATTTTCTTCAGTGTTTCTCTTGCGAAGTTGCGATCATGACCGTACTACCGATATTTTTTTCTACTGCGTATCGTCACGTAGATTGCGACCGTGCAACACGCCTCGACCTAACCGTAGGCGCCTACCCCGGCTAGCTCCGGGAGGTAGAGCTACCACCCAATGTTGTAGGAGTAGTAAGTTGTAGTAACTCACACGCTTGAACGTCCAATTCAAGCTCAACCTTCCCGCCTTTATTGTGTCCATACCAAAGCTAGCGCGATCAATCGGATCAAATCGCGCGCATCGATCGCCCCCACACGGATCTCATCGCCGGATCGATCGATCCAACGCGTGACTAGCCGTAGAGCCACGTTCTGTTCGTTCGCGAACTCTCCCGTACCATCGGAGATCGCATCGTATAGTAGCTCTAGCTTTGCTGCTGCGGCCTTGGGCTGTTACCATCACGGCTGATTGCTTTCTTGAATGCAATTTTTTTTTATCGAAGTGGTTTTCAGAATTGATGCCGATGTGTGGTCTTGCTCATCGTTGCCTAGCGTAATGATAATAGCCAGTAGTCTAGTTACGTAGGTATATAGCAAACTTGTCCAAGGCTTCACCTCTGTTTGTGCCATAGGCATGAATGATCATTGATCAGTTACTACCGTGACAATGCAAGCACAAGGGGGTGGTGAACTGGTGATGGTGTGATACGCACGCACCGGGTGATTTGTGGTCGGGGATGGAGGAGCTAACCGATCAAGCTGTGATGAAACTGGTTGGAGGAGAGTGTTGTGTGGCTGGTGGTCCATGGAAAGCGCCGCGACGTTGGCGTGTGTGGCGGCTAGCCGCGGTGTGGCAGGAGGCGCTGGACTTCCCGTGCCCAGCGAAAGCGACGCGACGCGACGGCCCGGCCGGCCGCCCAGCTGAGGTAGGAGTAATTAACAGCTAGCCGCCTCTGTACCATCTGTTAGTTACAGCGGCTTGTCAATTTGCCTATAAAACTGATGCTTTGTTCGTATACTCTGCTGCTTTTGCTCCCAGTTCTTCTCATCCGGATTGCGATCGATAGACGCGGCCACCCCGGTTGTGGAAATGCAGGATCTTGCCACGGAATTTTGAGCTTGGTTGGACATCGATAGTACTACTGTAGCTGGAGTCTGTACTAGCTTAGGCTGCGCAGCTAGTGTGTTGTTACCTACCGGGGCCTGATGATCTGACGTCTAATGTCTCAGATCAAAGACTTTAACAGCTTTGATCCGTTGGGCCTGCCACTACAAGCTTGCGCCCGTTGCTCCCTTACACGTAGCCCCCGAGTTCACTGTCAGCCTCAGCTTTCCAAGCTTAGTAGACTCAATCGATCAGCATTAGCAGGAGCATTAAATTTTCCTACCAATGGTTCAGCTTTGCCGCTATCTTACTCCACCCACACTTCCACAGTACAATATGTAGGAGTAGCTTTGCAGCAACAGCTATCTTACTCGATAAACCCTTTGTGTCCGATACTCCCGCTGCCCTGCCAATCGCCTAGCTTCGTTGTGCACACATGTTTTACTCTACTCAGCAACACTTTACTAAGGTTGTTCCATCTTCTCGCGAGCAGATTGATTGAAGAGATGCCAATGGGTCAGCCTTGCCTGATCCTTTATGCTGATCAAGAACAGGGGACACCATCGAAAATATCTTGAATTGCCTGCACGTACCAGTAGGTATGCTTGCTGGGAGCTGCGAGGAAGAAGGGCTGGGAACCACTGAGTCAAAAGGTTCAGGAAAGATCAGATGGATCTGGGCAGAACAAATACTGTGGAACCCCTCTCCCTTTTCTGATAGGAAGGATTAACTGTTCCAGATTGGAGAACAGCAAAACTTGTTTGCTCTGGGGATAGAACCATTTGGATTTCTGACATTTGATGGATGACCTGTGCCGGGCAATATGCTGCGGCCTTCTCCAGGAATCAGGATGCCTCAGATTGGTGCAACAGAAAGTAGTTGGAAAAAGTATGAATTATCCCCTAAACTATTGGATGAGTAAGAATAACACCTCAAAACTCAAAAATCAGACATCACTCGTCCTAAACTTTAAATGCAGGACAACCCCTTCCCACCCCGAGCATTGTTGCGAGTGATTTAGGGTTCGAATAGCACACGTGGCAATCCAGTCAATATTTTTTTTAAAAAAATCGATAGGGCCAACTTGTTAGAATCCTCACCGCTCTCTCTCTATCTCTCTTTCCCCTCCCTTTCTGAAGCGTGTGGCGTTGGCAACCGGCCCGCTCTCTCACACACGCTTGCCACGGAGAATATGCGGCGGGGGAGAAGGGGCAACGCGGTGGAGTGCCTACAGAGGCCAGCAACATGGAGGCGAAGGCGAGGGTGGCCGACTGATGATGGCATGGAGGCGAAGGCGAGGATGGTGCGTGTCGGCGACATCAAATCTAGGAGTGCCGGAGCCAAGACCCAGCGCATCCTCCTTCAGCCGACGAGAAGGGGGACGGAGCGGGAGGACTTTGGAGCTGGCGGCTAGGGTCAGAGCTCGAGCCTCAGGAAACGGCCTCGAGGTTGACATTCCACAACTCGTCGACGTCGTCTAGGCTCACCGGTGCTAGCCATCCGCTGAGGAGCTCCGCCTCCACACCGCCGGCCTCTGTAGGTGCCCCATCTTCCGCTGTTGTATTTCCCTCACCATGGCCGTCTTCGCCGTCGCACCTTTGCTTTTGACCACGCCGCCCTTGCCACTACCTCCATGCCGTCGACCTTGCAGCGCCCCGCCGCGTCGTCCCTCTTCCCGCACCGTATTTCCCCGCCATGGCCGCCTTCTCACACAAGTCCTTCGTCGCTCGCCGCTCCCCCGACCACAGGAGGACAAGGCTGCTCCCCTATCATCCTTGGCCTCCACCTCAGCCGCCGGCTGCCTGGGCGAGCTCCGCCAACCTCGCTCGAGGAGGCGTTGCCGCAGGTAGGTGTTGCCCCTCTCCATGTCGCCTTGCTCACGTCGGTGAGATCGGTGCTGGCGGTGTAGAAAGGAGGTGGTTGCAGCGTTGGCGTGGTTGCCGAGCTCACGCCCGAGGCTGCTGCCATTGCCATCACTGGCTGAAGTGCCCCACCTCGTAGCAAATCCGGTCGCCACCCTCATGTCGAGCCCCGCCTCCCCCAGCCGTTTGCCGCCCCTATTCCCAGCCTCGCATCTAGCCGCCTCCCTCATGTCGAGCCCCGCCTCCTTCAGCCGGCCGCTGCCACCATTCCCATCCGTGGAGAGAGCAGAGAGGGAGGAGAGAGGATACTGGAGAGAGGGGAGAAAGGAGAGAGGGAGAGAGAAGAAAGGGAATGACAAGTGGGTCTACAGTTTATTATTATTATTTTATCTGACTGGATTGTCACGTTCATACCACGTGTGCAAGCTTTTGGTCAAAACCATCCAAAATAGTCATCCAAAACAGTCCCAGGAGGTAATTCGTCCGGCTTAGAAAGTTCGGGGTTAAAAATATCTGGTATTTGAGTTCAGGAGGGTAATTCGATCGACCTCGATAGTTCTTTCAGGGGTAATTCGTACCTTTTCCAAAGTTGTTTATGCCATCCTGATCAGTGTTACTGAAAAAACACACTTCAATAAGTAGAGCATCATTTTATATGCACGTGCAATTGTGATTATTTATGCACCTTGAGAAAGTTTTGCATCTTGATCAGTGTTACTGAAAGCACACTTCCAATCAGTAGAGCATCAGTTCTGTGTACGTGTAGTTGCTATTATGCACCTTGAGGACGACAATTGAGGACCTGCATATGCCTAGATGGATGGCAAAGAGCAAAAGCGCATTCGCTATACTGATTCCTTCTTCATCACGTGGATTAGCTTTTGAGATCTGCTAATGCCATCTACGTGTTGCGAGCCACGCTCGAAGGTGCCGAACTTAGCCGTGTGCCTGTCAGAACTCGAGGTTTTTTTTCAGCTTTTTGGTGCGGATGTAAAAAAAAAATCCCTAAAGCCATCGTTAAGAGAGAAAAAGTTTGGATAGAGAGGAAGAGGGTGGGTGTACCTTGCTGCCTTTTGCAAGGGATTAACTCCAGATGGTTTCAGCACTCTTGCTGCAGAAGTGCTAATCAAGATCGATGGAACATCGCGAGTTGGGCTCCTATTTCTCTAGCAGTGCCCATGACGACATAATGCTTTTCAGCCCTCTTCTGATCGTTTTTTGCCCTGATGCGTATGCAATCATGGCGCCTTTCTGTGCTCATCCGCGTTTCGTTTCCTTTGCGGAGTAAACTAGATTGGGCCTCGGAAAAGGTAGCAAAAACGGCCAGGCAAAGTTGCCAATCCTGCCATTATCTTTGTTATCCTTGCAAATCTGAAAGATGATTTGATCCATCTAAGCCATGCCGATTACTATAGTATCTCTCCGTTCTCAGCAATGGGATACGATGATAGATCCCGGTGTCACAGCAATTCGTTTTCTGATCTCATCTTACTTTCTTTTTGCGCGTGCACGAAGCGGATCGACGGGGACATCACGCAGAAAAAGGTGAGAAAAAAATTGCTTCTGCCTCGAGCTCGACGCGGGTGAGTGAGTGAATCGTCGTCTTTAGCGCTCGCTGGATCGACCGACCTGCCCTGCCATTGCGAATGAATTTGCGATCGACAGCACAACACACCGTACGACCGGACGACCGGCCGGGAGCCCGCGTGCAGTCAAGAGCGATCAGAATCAGATCACGCGCGGCATTACGCGGGGGTGACATGATACCTCGATGGCTGATTCAGGCGCGCGCCCGTGACGAAGTGGAGACCGGAGAGCTAGGATTATCGGCAGAGACAGACGTGAAACCGGCCGCCCATGCCACTCGCGTCCATCAGCCGTTGTGATCAGGATCCAGACGGGCAGTGGCTCGATCCTTGCCGGATGCACGACAATTTCCGTCCTAGGGTATGTAGGAGTAACAAGGGTATGTAGGAGTAACAATCATTGTACTACCATTCGTTCCTAAATTTTTATCAACAGACTCTATTATAACTCGTTCTTTTGTATAAAAAACTAGATAAGATATTCATGTGTTGCAACAGGAAAAACTAAATAGAATCGTGTTGCATGCCATATGAAAGTATTTGATGTTAATGGATCATGACATTGAATTGTGTGGCAAGCTATTGCATCGCGCTAGCTTCACCCAATCGCAAAAATTGCTTCACATTAATTTTTTTCACGAACGTGCAAAATTGCACATCAATATATTAGATGAAAAGGAGTTTCAATAACAACGGCACTCAGCCAGATCAGCTCATGCCAAGAGGGGGTACAAAGTGTACATAGACGGGATACTACTAGACGAAAAAGACTACTCCAATAGGCAGGAGGGGGCGGCGGCCCGCTAAACTCCCAACAGATCTCCAAAAACAACAGAACTTGCTAGGGACCACAAAAGGCCCTCAGATCGGATGGAGCTGA
Source organism: Oryza australiensis (assembly GCA_019925245.2). Taxonomy (NCBI): domain Eukaryota; kingdom Viridiplantae; phylum Streptophyta; class Magnoliopsida; order Poales; family Poaceae; genus Oryza; species Oryza australiensis. Next base: position 6,937,134 of record JAIFGZ020000116.1, on the reverse strand, counting down.
GGAGGTCCGAAACCAAAGAAAGAACCGAGTCGAAGACCCTCGAATTACGCTCTCGCCACAACATCTAGGAGACGAGGAGAACCAGTGAATCAAAACATGCCTGTGGGTGCTTAGGCAATTGGGACCTAGAAAACGACCACTACCCTTGGAGCCAACCGCTGCTCTCGGGAGAGAGGGACGCCCAGCCAGCAGGTGACAGTACGTGGAACCAGATCCGCTGATCGAACACACAGTCCATAAGGATGTGGTTGGCTGCCTTGAGCTCTTGCGCACAGAAGGGGCAAGCCGAGTGACTAACAATGCCTCGTTTTAGAAGGAGATTAGCTGTCCAGCAGTGTTGCTGAAGCGCGAGCCAGAGAAAAAAACTTACATTTTGCCGAGCCCTTCGCATGCCAGAGGGTCGACGCACAGGACATGGGGTGCTGGCCAAGGAAGAACACCTGGTACGTCGAGCACGCCGAGTAGTGCAGGTCACCTGTAAAGCGCCACACCAGACGATCCCTGGTGCCAGGTAACAACTGTACACTACGCACCGCATCCCAAAGGAGAAGGAACTGGGAGATAACCGGAACAGTGAGAGCACCTCGGATGTCCGAAACCCAGGCATTGTTCGCCAAATCTGAGGCGACTGACCGCGCATCACAGACTCACTAGGGAATGACGAAGAGAAGATCCGAAGCCACGGAGGCGACCGAGCGGTCGCCGATCCAACTGTCAGACCAGAACAACACGGACTCGCCATCGCTCGGCACGAAGAAGGAGGATGTCGCAAATAGGTCTGCAACGGTCTGCTCGACAGGGGCCTTCAGGCCTTCCCAGCAGGGATGACCCGAACGCTGGAGCCAGAGCCAACGTACCCGCAAGGCGAACCCTGCGAGCCAGAGGTCAGAAATGCCTAGGCCCCCTAGCTCCTTAGGGTGACAAACGGCCGACCAGGCCACCCGGCATTGCCCCTCATGGCCAAATCCGTACTCGTCCACAAGAAAGCACGACGCCTCTTATCAATGGCCTTAACAACCCACGCTGGAAGCCTGATCGCTAAAGAGACATGGACCGAAATAGCAAAGAGAACAGACTGAACCAACACCGCGCGGTCGGGCAGTGTGAGCATACGACCCTGCCAAGGCGAAAGCCGAAGGGAGACTTTATCTACAAGCGGTTGCAGGGACGTCTTTGGCAGCTTCCGAACCGATAGCGGGATTCCGAGATAAGTGCAGGGGAAGTCAAAAATTGAGTAGGGAAAACAGGACTGAACCAGAGCTAGATCCTTAGCCGAACAGCGGATAGGGGTAACCAAGCATTTGGCGAAATTGGTGTGCATCCCGGACGTCACACCAAAGGCCGAAAGGATACCCTAGATGAACTTGAGATCCTGACGAACTGGAGAGAGGAAGAGAACTAGATCATCCGCATAAAGGGAAGCACGGTGTCACAAAAGCGTTGTCACCAAGAGGGAGAAACACGGCTGAGTCCAAAGCTTTGTGGAGCATTGCATTGAGCACCTCCATGACTAGGATGAAGAGCATGGGGGAAATGGGGTCTCCTTGGCGAAGGCCCCTTTGGTGAGGGAAGCGAGGGCCAGGCACCCCATTAACCAACACCCGAGAGGACGAAGTGCTAAGAATGAGAGAAACCCAATCCCACCATCGCTGACTGAATCCCAGGTGGGCAAGCACCTCCAGCAAACACGGTCCGCTGACAGTGTCGAAAGCCTTCGTGATGTCCACCTTAAGAAGCAACTGAGGTGTGCGCCTGGCATGGAGCGCCCTCGCCGCGAGCTGAACAAAGCAGAAGGTGTCGTGAAGCGACCAGCCTTTGACAAAGGCACTCTGATCGGCCGCTACGAGCCCATCGAGGTGGGGGGAAAGACGGGAGGCGAGGATCTTGGAGAACAGCTTCCCAAAGTTGGGGATGAGACTAATAGGCCGAAAGTCCTTGACATCCATTGTGTCCTCCTTCTTGGATAGAAGCGAGATGAGACTGTCGTTGAGGGAGGAGAAGCCCCAGCCATTGGCCAGGAAGAGAGAGCCCAGGGCTGCCAAAACACGTTGGTCTTAATCACTGACCATTAATAAATGACAGATCATTGAAGCAGAATATGACTTGTCCCTTAAAAAGCAAAAACATAATCAAGGGTGCACCTAGGCATTTATGTAGCGACCTTTGAAAAAGGCAAGTTGCATTGTCTAATACATTTTTCACTTCGATCAGGATTGCATTGCAGCCAATTATAAATCTAATAATTTGGTTGTGCTTAAAAAGTAATGTATGTTACATATATTTACTATAAAGTTATTTTAGAATTTTTATGAAATGGGAAGGGTAGGTGTCTTCAACTTTATGGTGCTCGACAAAAGAATAGTATCAAATGGAATTTTAGCCTAATTACTTCAGTTTTACCGATTTAAGCCTGGATAGTTAAAATAGATAATGAATATAGATATCAACTTTTTTGGTATTTTAAATGGATTAAAAATTTGATAAATACTTTGAAAGATATTCTGGTTTGGACATTACTATTTACTTAGAATTAAGAATTAGTTGCTTCATCGTCAACAGGAAGCCATTGTTGCGCTCGAGGCTGGCTAACCATGGACTCACTAGCCACATGTTGAGGAACTGGTCGAAGGAGAGACTGGGCGACTAAAAACATATGCAGCTATTCTCAATTAATGTTGTAAAAAAGTCAGAATACGATCACATGCTCAAACTATAACAGAACAAACTATCATTCAAAATAATTTTACACCAAAATACCATAGTGCGGAGATAAATCATTGGTTGATCTGGGAACCTAGCGTTGAAAGCATAAACGTAGAGCATATGTATATGCCAGATAGCTTATTTGGATTGTTCCCTTTAGGCCTACCAATCGAGTAGAAAAATATTATTGGGCTCGATAATTGTAACGCCTGTTTCGTCGTGACGTTAGTGGAAAAACCTGATTTTAAAAACTGCTTGCAAAAATTGGTTCTTTGGTTGTGCTCCCGTTGTGTGTGCCAAAGTCTCGGCTTTTGCTTTGTGCTCAGCTCAAATCCCGAGGAAAATCCTCCTAAACCAATCTCTGTGTGAAAGTCTAGTTTGCATCCCTCTCTTTTCGGGCTGCTTTTCCTTGGCTGGCCCATATCTCTGTCTCTCTTCCCTCCTGGGCCATACCCGTCCCCAGCTCAACTCCCCTGACGGCCCATGCTCCTCGGGCACATGCGCCGCACGTGCCACGATAGAGCACGCCCGAGTGTGCCCCGCAACCGTGCTCCCCCTCCTTCTTGCCCCGTCACTCGCGCTCTCTCTCTCATCCGCGCCAGCTCCATGGTGTTGCCGTTCAAATTTTTGTGTCGCCCGATACGTCCCACGCACGTGTACCATGGCCGATCGAAAGGACGTCAGCATCACGCCCTCTGGCCGCCGCCTGCGGCAACAACTGCTTTGTCCTCACTCGGCACCAAACCAGCCTCTGCCGCTTTTGTCGTCACCCTCGAGCCCGGTCGCTCCATGCCACTAGCCTCCAAGGATGGGATCCAGTGCTCGCCCTCCCGCCTTCCTTTCTCCCAAAGCGGCAAGGGACATGCTCCCTTTCTCCCTTTCTTTTTTCTTTTCCCTCTCTTGGACCAGCACTCCTCTGCTGTCGCTTGTTTCCTAGAGCCGGAGACAGCCATGCCGCTGACGCCAATGCGCTAGCTCGCCATCCTCTCCTTGACCGCGCCATCTACCCGCGCCTCAAGTTTCCTTCTCCTCCAAGCCAAGCCCAGCGCCTATAAAACCATTGCCTCCCCCTCTGCTCGGGTTCTTTCTCCACTCCACCGCATTAGCGCCCACGGCCCAAATCGTCGTGCCATCATCTCGCCATCATTCGTCTGCCGTTGAGCGCGTCGGAGGAGACGACACTTTTGTGGACGCGAGATGAGGTCTCCGGGAACTTGCTCCTTCCCCTTAGTGACGGCCAGATGGGCCGTGGCCGAGGTGGGCCAACCCGGCACGCGTGGGATCAGTAGCGCTTGCACGGCACGGCCGCCAGAGGAGGCAAACGGGCCGGCCGGCACGATGAGCAGCCGTGCCATGCTTGGGCTGCTCGCGAGCCCGCGGGCCGGCACGGCACGGCCCGTCTACTGTAGCAACAAGGCACGGCCCGGCCCGGCCCAAGGCATGGCACGGCACGCGGCGCGGTGGGGTGGCGAATTGGCGCATGACGCAGCGCGCAGGCGCACTGAGGGCGGCAACGGCTCGCCCGCCGTCCAATACAAGCGTGCCACGTGTTCCCCAACGGCTATATGGCTGTGTAAATTTGAAATTAGCCGTTGGAGACTTAAAAAATTCATAAAAAATTCAAAAAAATTGCAAAAAATCTCAAATTTTGCCCTAAAAATAGGGCATGAACCCCAGCCATTTCTCCTCACCCCTCACTTCTCATCTTGTGCTCTCAAGTGCTCTAAAGTGCTCTCTTTGCTCTCAAGTGTCCTTTTTTTGATTTTGACAAAATTTGCTCAAATTTTGTCAAAAATCAAAATTAGTTTCGTAGTTCAATAGTTTGATCGCAGAAGTTTGAAGAGTTCATAGTTGAAAAGATGTAAGTAATATTCAAATTTGTGTATTATTTGTGTTGTGTTTGTGAATTCAATAAATATTCTAAAATTTGTTTATGTCGGTTTAAATTTTCAGAATGGATCCGAACTATCCATACCAGTCGTCGTCGTTCACTTTAGGTGATTTCGACCCCAACTACATGTCGGGGTATGACGATGCCTTCGGATCGGCTCCAACTCCACCATCTGTGGAGGAGGTACCGGTGGCTTCGGAAGGATTATCTTCCGGATCCGTGAGCGGAAGTGTTTCGACACGCACCGACCTGAAAAGATCGAGAACCTTCGGTGTGTGGCAACACTTCGACGAGATAAAGGAAATAGCCCCAGACGGAAGGGAGATATCGAAAGCTCGTTGTAGAATATGTTAGGCAAATGTTATCTGCTCGTGGTTCTGCTGGTACAGGTCATCTCAAGCGCCATGCGGAGTCGTATGCTAAGAAGCAAGGAATACAACTCCGGCAGCAGCAACTTATGCTAAACCCGGACGGTACGGTACGTAGTTGGGAGTACGATCCCATGGTTGCTCGGGAATCTCTTGTCTGGTTAATCGCCAAGCAAGATTTACGCCTGAACATTGGAGAGACCCCTGATTTTGAACAATACATTCAGCAATCTCATAACCCTAGGTTTAAATATATGAGTAGACAAACAACAACTAGAGATTTAGAGAATGTTTATAAGAAGGATTCAACTGCACTTAAGGAACTGTTTAGTACATGGACTTTCTTTGTTAGTGTTACTTCAGATATATGGAGTAGTAGAGCTAGGCAGGATTATCTTAGCGCAGTTGTTCATTTTATTGATGATGATTGGCAATTACAAAAGAGAGTTTTAGGGCTTAGGTCTCACATACAGGAGAAAACATAGCTAAAAGAATTAGGAAAGTAATTAATGAATTTAATCTTGCTGATAAGATATTTGCTGTCACCCTAGATAATGCATCTGCTAATTCTAGGGCTATGGAAATATTGCAACCTTTATTTTGTGTTTATGCTCAATCTTTTCTACTCCATCAGCGTTATACATTCCATATAATTAATTTGATTGTTAAGACTCGCATGAAGAGGGTAGGTAACCACATTGATGTTGTTCGTCAAGTAATTGCGTGGTTAACTGCTTCTAACCCGCGGATTGGTGCGTGGAAGAGGTTTTGTCATGCGGCCGGTAAGAGAGCTCGTAAGTTTGCCACCGATGCAGAGCATCGGTGGAATGCAACATATTTAATGTTAAAAGTTGTTTTACCTTATAGTGAATTACTTACTGATTTTGTTCAATCACGTGGTGGCCCAAGAAACAGTGACGGGTCGCCAGTACTGAATAAATATGTTTGGGCAATTGTCCAAAAATTTTACCAATTTTTAGAAACTTTTTATGATTGTACTCTTACTCTGTCCCAAGTTTATTATCCAACTTCTAATATAATTTTGCACAACATTCTTGAAATTGATTCTTTATTTAAAGAATGCGAAAATGATGATGTTCTAAGTGAACTTGTCTTTCACATGAAACAAAAATATTTTAAATATTGGAAAAACATGCCTATGTTGTATGCTTTTGCTTTTGTTTTAGATTCTAGGTGTAAATTAAGGAGATTGTCTGCTATTTAATTACTTCTTGGTGATACTATAAGTGTAGATTATGGTTCTTTTTATACTGAGGTTAGGGGTAAATTATATGAAGTTTTCGAAAGATATGAACTAAAGTTTCAGGGAGTTCGACAGCAAAGACCCTCTCCTATCCCCACTACAGGTAAGAAGAAGATACAATAGGGTAGGATTTGGGGTGGATCGTCTTCAAGCCAAGGTGGTGGCAGTTCGTCGACTATAAGTGGAGACGTCTCTTCGCAGGGTGTGGCCGAAGAGTTGTCCAGTTATTTGGACAGCGACGCCATCCACCACGAAGCACAAGACTTCAACGTCCTCGGGTGGTGGAATGACCACAAGATATCATATCCCGTGCTTTCAAAACTAGCACGGATGTGTTGACGGTACCCGTATCGACGGTGTCCTTCGAATCAGCCTTTAGTCTATGCGGCCGAATCATCGAAGATCGGAGGACGAATCTGAGCAGCGACCACGTCGAAATGCTACTAAGCGTTAAAGACTGGGAGCTTGCTCGACAACATGCCCAATACACTGCGGACAACCAAGAATTGGCCGCCCAGTTCGAGCAACTCCACCTGGATCCAGACCAACCCCAGTAGAATTTTGTTAGAAGTAGTTCTGACCTTTGAGCTGTATTCTTTTCTTTGTCGTGGTTTTCTCAGTTTTCCCTATGAGTTTTTACATGACAAAGTTTTTAACGAGGCAACATGTATCATTGTATCCTATAATGATATAAACATCAATAAAGGTCATTACTATTTTTAACAAATTCCTTTGCAATATTTTCGTAAATGTGGATTTATCTTTAACATTAGTAAGTCATTACTTCTTTTTTTGAAAACTTTAATTTTCAAGTTTTATTTTTTTAAACTTATCTGTTGTTTTTTAAAAAAATTACACTGTACAAAAAGGCCCGTGGGCTCGACCTGGCCTATGGGCCACAGGCGTGCCGTGCCGGCACGGGCACGGCCCGGCTCCCCATGGGCCGTGCTTGGGCCGAGGGCTAGGCATGTGGGCCGGCACGACACGGCCCGTTTCTGAAGGGTTACGCGGAGGCTACGCTAGCCAAAAACAAAAACTTTTACCGCGCAAACCAGAACACTTGCAAGTAAGGGCCGATAGATCGTTACCGATTGGAGTAGAGTGCATGGAATAGCCAATCGTGGCAATCCGATCCGAATAGTGTAGCCGATTCCGGAGAGCAGCGATTCGCCAATCAGCCGATTCGAGTCGTCCGACCACGTTCTCACGCCTCGCTCCGATGCGCCCGACCGCAGTCGATTCCTCCACAGCCGATCGCTCCGATTGCAGCCGATCCGAAGCCGATCAACAACGCGCAACGTAGCAGCGCCTCAACCGGTATCCACACATCCGGGGACAGAACGCCGTACACCCGTGTGCTAGCACGCGATGCAAGGCTAGGGTTTGGCTCGAAAGTGGCGAGGGTTTCCGTGGAGATTGATCTCGGCGACTTTTGTTGCACGCGATGCAATTGACGTATCGCAGCTCTCCACCCCTCCCTCCTTTATATAGAGTTGGCCGACTGGGACTAGTGGCCGATTAGGACTCTATTTTGAATCGGATCTCATCCATATCTCATAGAGTTGGCCGCCCATACGTCGTAAGCCCATAGGACTCTATCCGATCGGATCCCTATCCGATCGAGCCGTATCCGAGTCCAACTCAAATATTTATTCTATAAGTTTAGGTATACTCGGTTTCGGCCATAGTCTAACTTAGTCGATCGTCGGCTCGAGTTCAACTCAGCCGACCCGTCAACAGCGGCGCCTAGCAGCACATATTGACACCATAGTATACAAGAATAATATCGTCTCTGAACCTGTAATGTGTACACAAATCCCTTTGCCTCACGATACCAGTTAAGCTATAGGCAAGATGTGTGTCATCCCTTCAATAGCTTAACCATTCACTCGAACCATATTGGATTATCTGTCTGTTGATTGACTCCTCAATCAACTTAGCATGGCCATGCATTTCCATAATCCACTACCTCGAGGGGCCCAGAGATATCTCTCCAAAGGAGGGGCAAATTCCATCTTGATCACTCACATCCCACTCCATGTTTCATAGCAAACCCGAAAACTACCTTTATAACTACCCAGTTACGGAATAGCGTTTGGTAGTCCCAAAGTAGGCTACTACACATGTTGGAATCCATGGTGATCTCAGGTCTAAGGACTTTGTACCAACACTACCTGAGACCAACTAATGGCACATCAATTCCTGTAGTGTCTCATGGTGGGTCTATCCAACAATGTGTTCTCCAACACATGTGTCCATGTTTATTGATTTGGTATCTCCATACCCATGATCTATGAGACATGATCATCAATCAATAAACATGCCGATCTTAGAATCATATTTGTTCCAACAATATGACATATGATCGTGGATCGTTTAGAAATAGATTCATACATAAAGAGTCTCATAAATAAGTCACGTACTTATTGATCAATACAAGATGTCTATTTCATGGAACTGAATAACACTTTATTCATTTATACATAAACATTGACGTGATATCCAACATCTCCATGTTGCCTCTAGGGCATATCACTAACAATATTAGCTAGGACTTTCTCGGTTCAGTTCGATATTCTAGTTGACCGATTGTCGGCTTACCTGATATATTTTGTTCTATCCAAGGCTGCATCGGTTAGTTTCGACCTCTTAGTTCGATCATGATATATCCATCATGTTTGTATAAATCGATCGGTTTATCTAGATTGTTATTGATAATCTAAGTCTTGCTAAGCCGATAGGTTTTATGCTATGTTTTATTGGAGTGCTAGTCGATAAGTTATCTTTACATTATATCTAGCCGATCTACAACAATATGCGATTAATCTATTTTCTATTGTCCTAGTTTTATTAACTTTAATCTTATACTGTCTCGATTTGGTCCGATCTATCAAGGTTGGTTTTAATAGAATGAAAGTTGATAGCTAGTAGGTTTCGTCCATTCGAAAAGCTAGATATAGCTGATATCACTATTTATCTTTATTTATATGTATTATGCTAGCATCGGTTTTCTAGCCAATGTATAAGAACTTTGACAGATATCGGCTACATCAGATCTACATTGGACCTATATATATACCACATTACATCAGCTTATTGGTTGATCGACTCCTTGATCATCAATCTATTTCTATTTTGTTAGTTGCAGGATACATCGGACCTATGCATATACCACATTATATCGGCTTATTGGTCAATCAGCTCCTTGATCATCAATCTATTTCTATTTTGTTAGTTTCAGGATCAAACTAACTGGCACGCCCTGAACTCGATTGATAGGACCTGCATTGGAGCTAAGTAGATCTCCCATGCCTTCGTGTGTCATGACAAATTTCACGTCAGACTTGCACTAGATCTATGCAGATCTCCTAGGCCTTCGTGTGTCACAACAAATTTCACGTCAGCACCAGGAACACGGCCCCTCTTAGTGCACATTCGTACGTCCAGCGTTGACGCCATATGCCATGCCATGTGCCCGCACGCTGACCCGTACGTGCAACCATGAGGGTTGGCTCTGATACCATTTGTAATGGTCCGCCCTCCAGAATCACGCAACCCAACCTATCCGAAAGGTAGGTCGACTTACATATACCATCTCACTTATATTTCTTGTCCTTGTTTCATGTAAAAGTGTTAACCCGGTAGTGAATGGTTAAAGAGAATTCCTTATAAGTTTGTTTCACTCTTGCTAAAGATACGAAATATACGTACACAGCTTTCATGAGCCACATATGTGTTACATCTTAATTGGGTTAAAGATGTCATATATATCAAGTGGTATTTCTATAGAATTCATGTGGAATTCTTTCATTTAAAAAATATAGTTGTTCATCGCATTGGGCTAGTACAATAAAGGTCAACCCAGAATGCTCTCAATTGTACAAGGACATTTATGTAGTGTTGTTTCGGTTTCATTGAGCACATTATGATACTTTCACCCATTTTGTTCCGGTCTGAAAGCTGGTATGAAATGGAAGCATTAGCTACTGTGTGAGGAGAGTGAGCGACCCTTTTCTCCCTTTCAGTGTCTTCCGTTGGAGCACCCAAAATGTCACCCTCGGTGGGAGGACTATTGAACAATGAAAGGGCTAGATCCAATTTGATACGTTTCTCTCTTCAAAATTTGGAGGACAACTTGCCATTATATTCAACAGGTGGTTTTCATGTTTGAAAAAAAGCCATCGACCCGCATTTGAAACTTGGTTAGTATACTTGCCTTGTAAACTGCAGTGAAGTTTAGACATTAAATTGCTACAGGAAGTACAGATACAGATATGCAGTATTTCAGAAAGAGTGCATAGTGACACTATGCATCCATGCCACCTTTGTTGAGACAACAGTCTCTTCACTGCCAAAGTTATCTGTTTCTTGTCAGCATTACCAAGCTGTAAACCTCATCCATCCTCCTTCCTGCCAATTTCTTTTCCTTTTCTGCGGTACTGAGGTGCACGCGCTGTATATCATGTCAAAGCTGAGTCACAATCCATTTTTTTGCCAAATTTTCAGAATGTGATAAAGAGTACTAGTAATATAAACATTGATGTATCATTGACGAATAAAAGGAGTATAACAACTTGTTAACATAAAGTCCAGACACAAATAATCAATACGATACGTAGAAGAAGAATACCCACTACATGGATGCATGATAGCCATGTATCCCAAGACAAGGGGCATCCCGTTGCCACCATTATTGGGCCTGACACCAGGTCCACTAAACCCTGCAGAATTAGCAATACTTAGACGGCAAACATGAAATGAAAACCTGAATACGACGACCACGTAAGCCGATGAATCGGAGCAGCACTGCTGCTGGGTCGTGGAAGATATGTTGATAACAATGCCTCGGTTTGACACCACTGAGAGAGGAGTGTTCACATCCGATTCTTATTCCTCTTGTTACTCGACAGCGAAGCCAGCGATGATGGTTCAGGAGTTCTGCAGCGTTTCCCAGCAACAAAACTCTTTGGAGATGGACCGAAAATATGTGTATTTTTTTTCAAAACTTGGTTTCGACAATAGAAATTAAGGGTGCAGTCAAGTTCGTCATCACGATGGGTTAAGTGGAAAAAAAGGTTTAGACAGGTTCAGGCTTTTTCGTGAGGTAATACTCTACTCCTGTTTTCGGGATTCGATCCGCTGAGTGTTTATATTGATCTCTTGATCTCATATCTCACATATCACATATATCTCATATCCCGCATATTCCTCAAGGAACGTCCCTTACCTCCTTATATAGTCTTGGAGGGTGGGCTTACAAGTCGGAAACCCTATCATATTCTACGTTGGTCTCCTCAATTTTATCAAACTATGACTATGAGCTGTTGCCTTATCTCATCGGCAACGTAACACCCAAGTCATAGCATGTTTACATAATCCTTAGGCATAACCTATCCATATTACTAGTCGGACAGCTAGCCATAAAAGTATCCGATTGTCATAATCTCCACAGTAGCCCCCGAGACCTTCGCAGTCGACGAGATAACTTTGTCTCGAACTAAAATAACGCACAACCAAATGACTCCTTGGCCGAGTGCTTCTGGTGCCGAGTGGTTCTATCATATCTGCTTGTGTCTCCCGAGTACTTCATCATCTCATAAAAAGACTGTGAAGGGCTGAAGAACATCTCAAAAATTCTCAAAAATGAAAACCTAGGTGCATCTCCTGATGCACCTAATTAGGTGTAGCTCCCGACTATGTGATTAGTTAAAAAATAAACTAAAAAATAAACTAAGCATATAGTCAAGAGCTTACATAAACGCCTAGCTCAAGCTAAAAACGTTTATAGAAAATCATATAATACATAACCTAATAATTAAGGCATAGTGTATAATGAATCCAAGCACTCGGCAAGCTCATGCTTATCCAAGTCAATTTTTCCAAGTCATCTCGGAACAAATAACTCAATCAACCCTCATGGGTGAATAAATTGAGTTATTAAATTCAACATAAATTTTTCAGTTATCTGAAGAATATGACCAAAATATTAAATAGCTCCTGCCATAATATTGGTCTTAATCAAAAAGAGCTCACCAAGGTGACAAAATAGCATTGACATAATCATTTGGTCAAATCATTTAAAAAACAAACAGTCCTTGTCATCAGGACAGCTATGAAAAGCTTAACTGTTAGTCACCTTTCAAGTTGCATCGTGTCAACTCCTCATAGAATTGCGCAAACCGCGGTATGAAAGGATTTTAAAGGTATTGGGCAATTAGACACGTGCATATTGCCAGGGCAAATCTGCTTAAGTCCATCCACTTAAGTCCCTAAGGACATGCGTCAGGCCACAACTTATTTGGGCTGCAAGTCTCTCATGGGCTCGGCCCACTCACGAGAAAGCTTAACAGAATCCTAAGTCTTTAACGAAGCATCGAGGTCATCCCCGCCACTTCGTCTTCCCAAAATTCCTCTTTCGCGCTCCTGTTCACAGGCTCTTCACAGAAACCCTAAACTCGCGCTCGCTCAAATCCATCCATCCAAGGATTCAAGCTTCCACCGCAGCTCATCATCCACATCTAGCTTTCCTCACTTCCTCAAAGAAAAACCCCATCTTTCGCACCAGATCCACTCTCTCTCTGATTGCATCGATGGCGGGAAAGAAAGAAATCCCCTTTGAGCAGTGGGCGACCTCGGATGTGAAGGAATCCACCCTCCAGGAGATGGTGAAGAATGGAGTTCTTCCACCTAAGGAAATCATCGGCTGGCGTCCTGCGGCTAGTGAAGAATTCCCCACCCCAAACACTGGTGAGATTGTTGTCTTCACCTCTTTCTTCTATTGCGATTTCGGGCTTCCCACTTCTGAGTTCTTCCGTGGTATTCTCGAATACTATGGCCTCCAAATCTATCACTTGAATCCCAATTATGTCCTTCACATTGCTATCTTCATCCATGTCTGTGAAGCTTTTCTCGGCATTTTTCCCCATTTCAATCTTTTCCGTCGCATGTTCTATGTCAAGCCCCACCCAAATAAAGATGACCCTTGCGTCATCGGTGGGGCAAGCTTCTAGCTCCGCGGCACTCTTCGCAGAGATTACTTCTCCCTTCCTTTGAAATCTTCCAACAAAGGCTGGCACGCAAATTGGTTCTATATTTCGAACCCTCAGCCCAGTTTGCCCAACTTTGTCGGCCGTCCACCAATCCAAAGGGCCAACTGGAGTGCAATGCCGGAAAACCAGGATTGGGTAGAAGCGAACAAGCTCCTGGCCAACATTCTCGAGCTGAAGAAGAAAGGCCTCCAAGGAGAGCTAATTACCCAGCACTTCATCAAGAACAGACTGGCGCCCATCAAAGAGAGATCCAAGCCAGCATTTGAGTACGAGGGCGAACAGGACCCCAATCGGGAGGACCACGATTCCCTAAGCTATGTGATCTTGTGCACTCGAATGTACAAAATCTTATCCTCTGGAATCGTTGTTGAGCGCAGCCACAGGATGTCGGTTCTCCCTTACAGTCTGTACCGTCCTCCTCCTCTGGTAAACCAACTCAACTTCTTTAATTTCTTCAGTTGTTATGTCTCTCGATGTATCTAAAAAATCTCCCTTGCAGGAAAATGCCCTTATTATATCTCGGCCATACAAGGTGAATCACGACGATGCGCCAGCTCAGCCTGCCAAAAGGCCATCCGGCGGCCCCAAGATCGGAACCAAGCCTGACATCCAAAGGACTGCCAGCAGCGAGGACACCAGCAGGCGAACAAGCAAGAGGAAACTAGTAATTGATGATTCGGATGACGAGACGCAGACTCCTCAAGCTGACACAAGCCCTCCGAAGCCGTGCACAAGATCTGCTCCTAAGATCCATCGATCAAACAGGTATATCTTATAATCAAAGTTGTCTTATTTGAAAATCTTTCCATCTTTATTCCGATTGTCTTCGTCTTCTTTCTTGCAAGAAACCTCAGGACATAGACCCTAGTAAAGAAAATGAGGCCTCGATGCCAGCTGCAGCAACCGGAGAGTCAAAACCTGCGGAACAAGGGTCTCAAAGCTCTTCCCCGAGTGAGAAGACTCCCGCACGAGAGCCCCGACCGCCACCAGAAACCCTCGCCGAAAACTAGTCGGTCGAGGAAAACCTCCCGACCGTCGATCATGATGTCCCGACTGGAAACGAGTCGGAGCTGAACCGAGCGGGAACGAGTAGTCGGAGCGCCCCGGCTGAGGACTCGGGCGCCAACACCGGTAAGCCTGAAAGTAGCCTTTTGTCTCTTGTCTTCAGTATATCTTTTCTTCTATCCTTATTCGTCTTCCTTAAATCAATCAGCCAAAGAGGATGAGATCCCCAGATTACAAGCATCAGAGAATTGGATCCCAACTATCAAAATCGAGTGGCGTGACTCCGAAGACTTGAAACAAGGCATCGTCTTGAACAGGCAAAAGGAAAATGAGGAAAGAGATATGCTTGTGGATAGCCTCAACGAAGCAACCCAGCTATTAAACGTGAGAATCACTCTTCTCTGTCATGACCTCGTGGTTTCTTTCAATTAAGTGATTCTAAACTCGTGTGCAGAGAATATGTTGCCGGTCAATGGCCAAGACGGATGCCCTTGAGAAGCTAGTTCCTCATGTAAAGTCCCTAGAAAACATCCAACAAGACCTCAAGGCTGCTAGGGAAGAAACCATGGCTAAGGAAGCCGCCTTGCGAAAGGAAATTGCCATGCTCCGAGATGAAAACCTCGACCTCCGGGGTTCAATCGGAAGTAGGTTTAATCAACTTAATCTTCCTATGCTTCTGTATGTGATCTGTCTTGATCTTTAGCAAATCTCTTTGTTGCAGAAAACTTGTCAGAAATTGATGCTCTTAAGACCCAACTGAAGAAATTAAGAGCTGATAAAGCTAGGCTGGAGTCTGGCAATGAGCGAATTCAGGGAGAGTTCGAAGGTAAGTCTTCTAAGGTAGTACTCTGCATCTTACTCAATCTTGGAAATTTATGCGATCACGTGACTCCTGTAGCTTGTAAAGTTAAGTCCCAAGCACAATTTGATGTTTTTGCTGAGCGGGTCCGAAGGGCCGAAAGTGTAAGGGATGACATTGCCAACGCAGCCACACCAATCCTGTTATCATTATACAAGCATGGGCTCGGGACAAGCTCACTAGATGCTGTTGAAGTCTTTGACAAACTCAGGACGGCCCCAGAAAAATACATTGCGAATATCTCTGAAGCGGCCGTCATGGGTGCGGGCTTCGCTCTTGCTCAAGCTATGTCACTCTATCCTCGGATAGATGTTGACTCTGTTGGAGAGGGCTTCACGGACGACACCACAGATGAGCGAGCCCTAGAACTCATGAGTGAAGCGCAGGAATCGGCGAAGAAAGTGGCTGCTGATGTTGATGAAAACTTCCAGTCTTGATTGTTTTGCAGACTTTGTATGTAATTTCTGATGTGAACTTGTAAAAATTTAGCTTATTTATGTTAATGCCTTGATCCAAGTCTTTATATCAAAGTTCTTAAGTAATTTTTGTCCGACTGTCATCAAGCCTAAGGTTGATTAGGTCATCAAAAAATTCTCAGTCCTTATCTATTGAACTCAAATCAAAGCACTAAACAATGATAAACTAAAGATGAACAAGTTATCGAAGAAAATCATGCTTTATTGATATATGTATAGCCCCCGACTGTCAACCCAAGAAGTCATCTTGCTTGGAGTTGGCAGTCGAGAAGAACATGAAGCTCAAAAGGGTTTAAGTATAATATTGTCGAAGATGCTCGATATTCCAGAAATTCTCCACCATGGTTCCGTCTTCACGCTTTAGTCGGTATGCTCCTGGCCAAGTCACCTCAGCAATTATGTAAGGTCCTTCCCATAATGGGGATAATTTATGACGATCCTTGGTGGTCTGAACTTTGCGCAAAACCATATCACCGACGATGAAAGCATGTGCCCGAACATTGCGATTATGGTAACGTCGAAGTCCTTGAAGATACCTTGCCGACTGGATCAGGGCTGCCTCACGGGCCTCCTCTAGCCGGGTCAAGTCATCTACTCTGTCTTGATCATAACGCTCGTCGTTAAAGCTATGAACTCAAAGGGATTCATACTCCATCTCATTGGGCAGCATCGCTTCTGCTCCGTAAACCAGGAAGAAAGGAGATTGACCCGTGGCCCGGCTGGGTGTAGTCCGTAATGACCATAAAACCGAAGGCAATTCTTGAACCCATCTACCAGCGTAAGGATTTAGCCTGTCAAACACTCGAGCCTTGATGCCTTGAAGAACCATGCCATTGGCGCGCTCAACTTGCCCATTGCTTTTAGGGTGCGCCACCGATGCGTAACAGATTTTAATGTCGAAATCTTCACAGAATTCCTTGAAAACACCTCCAGTGAATTAAGTCCCATTGTCAGTTATAATTCTGTTTGGGACACCAAACCGGTGCACGATGTTGAGGATAAAGTCTCGTGTTTTGTCGGCGATGATCGTAGCAACCGGCTTAGCCTCAATCCACTTGAAAACTTGTCGATTGCAACGAACAGATGTGTGAATCCTCCTGGAGCCTTCTTGAAAGGGCCGACCATATCCAAGCCCCATACCGCGAATGGCCATGATAATGGAATCGTTTGTAGCTCTTGGGCTAGAACATGGCTTTGTCGAGCAAAGAACTGGCAACCTTCACACGTGCGAACCACCTTATCGGCATCGGAGACCGCTTGAGCCAGAAGAAGCCTTGTCTATAAGCTTTGCCCACCAAGGTGCGTGCTGCAGCGTGACTGCCGCATACACCCGAGTGGATGTCTTGTAATAGTTATCGTCCTTCTTCGGGCGTGACGCATCTCATCAGAACTCCAGAAGGGCTCCTCTTGTATAGTGTAGAATCAACCATGACATAGCCCTGACAGCGACGTCGGATTCGTTCCGCCTCATCCCGGTCTTTCGGCAGCTCTTGCTGAGTCAGAAACTTGATGAGTGGGGTCCTCCAGTCGGCGTCAAGCATGGCAACCTAGTTCGTAGCTTCCTCATTAGGAGTTGATTTGGAGACAACATTCGGCTTGCAAAGATGTTCTACGAAGACGTCCGTCGGGGCTGCTTCTCGCTTGGACCCAAATTGCGCCAGCTCATCTGCTGCCTCATTGTTTTGCCTCAAGACGTGGAATAGCTCCAATCCATCGAACTTGTCTTCAAGTTTGCGAACTTCTTGTCGATAGGCCTCCATAGTTTCGTTTAAACAGGACCAGTCTTTCATTACTTGATTAACTACCAGCTGGGAATCTCCTCGTACAATCATGCGTCGTATCCCGAGTGACACGGCGAGTAGTAGACCATTAAGCAAGGCTTCGTACTTGGCGACATTGTGTGAGGCGGGGAAATGAATATGGAGGACATACCGTAACCTTTCCCCAGTCGGGGAGATCAATACGACTCCTGCTCCCAAGCCAGTGATCCTCTTGGATCTATCAAAGTGCATGGTCCAGTATTGTAGATCTTCTCTTGGTACATCTTCTTGTCGCTCGGTCCACTCGGCCAGGAAGTCTGCCAGGGCTTGGGATTTTATAGACGTCCTCGCCTTGAAGGTTAAGTTCAGCGGCATTAGTTCCAGAGCCCACTTCGCGATGCGCCCGGTTGCCTCCCAGTTATGGATGACATCACCGAGTGGAAAGGAGGTGACGACGGCGACCGAGTGCCTCTGAAAATAGTGTGCCATCTTCCTCGCGGTTATCAGAACACCATATAGTAATTTTTGTACCTGGGGGTAGCGAATTTTGGCTCCTGCCAGCACTTCGCTAACAAAGTAGATTGGCCTTTGCATCTTCTGGGCTCGTCCTTCTTCCTCACGCTCAACGACGAGGACTGTGCTGACGACCTGATGAGTTGCTGAGACATACAACAACAGGGGTTCCTAAGGCTGAGGTGAGTCTAGGACAGGAGACGTCGTGAGAAACTCTTTGAAGTCTTCGAAGGCTTTATGGGCTTCCGTGGTCCATTGGAAGTCATCAGTCTTCTTCAGCAACATGAAGAAAGGCATACCTCGTTTGTCGAGTCTGGAAATGAATCGGCTTAGCACCGCCATGCAACCGGTGAGCTTCTGGACGTCTTTCTGGGTACTCGGGGGCTTCATGTTCAAGATAGTGTTGATTTTCTCTGGATTTGCTTCGATGCCGCGATGACACACCATGAAGCCGAGTAGTTTGCCTGATGGCACATCGAAGGTGCATTTCTCCGGGTTCAACTTCATTCTGAAGGCCCGTATGTTTGCAAAAGTTTCCTCTAAGTCAACGATCAGGTCTTCCTTTCGCTTGGTCTTGATGACGACATCATCGACGTAAGCTTCCACGTTTCTCCCGATCTACGTCTGAAAACATCTCTGGATCATGCGCTAATACGTGGGTCCGGCATTCATCAGGCCGAAGGCATCGTCATGTAGCAGTAAGCTCCAAACGATGTGATGAACACAGTTTTGAGGCAGTCGGACTCCTTTAAGTTGATCTGATGGTAGCCCGAGTAACAGTCCAGAAAACTCAGGAGCTGGCAGCTGGCTGTTGAGTCCACGACTTGGTCGATACGAGGCAGTCCGAAGGGATCCTTAGGGCAAGCTTTGTTGAGATCAGTGTAGTCGACGCACATGCGCCATTGCCCTGTCTTCTTCCAAACTAGGACTGGGTTAGCCAGCCAGTTGGGATGGTAAACCTCTTTGATAAACCCGACGGCTAAGAGTTTTGTGAGTTCTTCCTTGATAGCATCTTTTCGATCCTGAGCAAAACGGCATAATCGTTGTTTAATAGGTTTCGCGTCATCTTTGACGTGTAAAGAGTGCTCGATCACCTCCCTAGGAATACCCGGCATGTCAGATGGTTTCCAAGCAAAAATATCTTTATTATTTTGAAGGAAGGTGACGAGCGCGCTTTCCTATTTAGGATCTAGTTCGGTGCCGATTACAGCGGTTTTGGAAGGATCCGATGGGTCAAGGCAGATTTTCTTCGTTTTGGCGTTGCCTTGTCCCGACTTGGCTATCTTCTTTGTGGGGATTTCACCCTCTTCAGAAGTCGATGCAGCCAGTCGGATTTCTTCCTGGCCGCGTGATCTCTCACGAGACTGGGCCATATCGTAGCTTTCTTTATCGCAGGTGAAGGCTTGTTTGACGTCGCTGCGTAGGGTAATAACGCCGTTGGGACCGGGCATCTTCATGCAGAGGTAAGTGTAGTGTGGTATCGCCATGAACTTGGCGAGCACAGGTCTTCCAATGATTGCGTGGTAGGCCGTTTCGAAGTCGTCCACCTCAAAGGTGATGTTCTTCGTCCGGAAGTTCTCCCGAACTCCGAAGGTGACTGGAAGGGTGATGTGCCCAAGTGGCGTCGATGACAGCCCCGAGATAACTCCGTGGAAGGGGGCTGAACTCGGCTTCAACTCAGATCTTGGGATCTGCATCTCGTCCAACGTCTTGGCGAATAGGATGTTGAGGGCGTTGCCCCTGTCGATGAGGACGCGCTTGAGCTTTATGTTTCGGACCACCAGGTCTAGTACCAGGGGATACCGTCTCGGGTGAACCACTCGATCAGGGTGATCCGAGCGGTTGAACGTGATGACCATCTTCGACCATCATAGATATTGCAGGACTTTAGGTTGTGCCGCGTTGACCTCGCGATCAGTTAGCTTTTGCTTCCTCTTGGACTCATAAGCCTGCGGCCCCCCGAAAATATGATTCAGCTCGCCCACAGGGTCTTGAAAAGGCTCTGAGTTGCCAGTTGGGTTGTTCTTCTTGGTTCTCGATGGGCCGACCGTCAGTCGGCTTCTTGTTTAGTTGTGTCGCGTATTGTTCGACGAGCTACTTGTAGATGAAGCAATCCTTGGCCGCATGCTTGTGATGTGGATGGTGTGTGCACTGAGCATTCATGATCGTATCGTAGGCTGCAACCTGGGGACGGCGTTGGGAGTTGGACGTTGTAGCGACCAGATCCTCGGGCCGACGCTTGTGATCTTTCTGTCCATGATTGTTGTTGTCGTTGTCCTTCTTAGGATGTCGGCTGCCTCCCTACTGCCTGTCGTCCCTTTTGTCGTGCCGCCTTGATCGCGTCATTGGATTTCGCATAAGAATTTGTTGTCTCGAACATTTGTTTTACCGTCTTCGGTGGCTTACGCCCAAATTTTCCGATCAGCAACTCGTCACGGACACCCTTCTGGAAGGCGGCTATTATGATGTCGTCTGTGATATTGGGGATCTTGTTCTGCTTCTCCGAGAAGCACCGGATGTAGTCTTTCAGCGGCTCCTCTGGGTTCTGGACGACGTTGTAGAGATCGAAGTGGGTCCCAGGTCTTTCAAAAGTGCCCTGGAAATTGGCGATGAAGTGGTCCTGGAGCTCACTCCATGAGCCAATCGAGCCTCTTGGCAAGCTCGTGAGCCAGTTTCTGGCTGAGTCGGCGAGGGCGACGGGCAGGTAGTTGGCCATGGCCTTGCTGTCTCCTCCTGCTGCGCGGATGGCGAGGGTGTACACGGTCAGCCATGACTCGGGGTCGGTCTTTCCGTCGTACTTCTCGATTCCTGTGGGCTTCAAGCCACTCGGCCAGTCCACTCAACGTAGGTCCCGAGTGAACGCAGGCACTTCATCGTCGCTGTAGTCGGGCGATCTCCTTCGGTCTTCATAGGAGCGCTGCTCACGCTCCCGATGGCATCGGTCGAGGACTTCTCGCAGATCACTCGACGGGGTTCTTTGCAGGTTGCTACGATAGTTGGAGTTATAGCTATGACAGATCCGGTCGTGGACGGGTGGTCGATCATGTCTTCTTTCGCGAGAGTCGGCCGATTGTTCTTGATGCCTCCGTACTGTCTCGTGGCGGGGGTCTCTTGACCTAGCGGCCGTCTTGGTTTGCTCGGGCCTCCTGTAGTCCTTCGACCGTAGTGGCGGGAGTCGGCTTCCATCAGGTGTTTCAGCGACGGACTCGGTTGGTCTTCGTGCTGAGGTGGAGGGAGAGCAGTTGGCTGTAGCCGCGACGATGGTCTTGATCTTGTCCAGGATTGGTGTTACCGTAGCGGGTGCCGCTTCGATAACAGTGTCGAGGAGGGTGAGGGCGGCAACGGCGTTCTGTTGAGGCGTCTGAAAGATGTTGGTATTGTCGACTCGTGTCTGAAGTATAGCCTCTCGGGCGGATCGCCCAGTTGCCCTCAGGTCTCGTTTTCTCCTGTCGGCTTCTTCTCTGCGCCTATTCTCTTCCTCCGCAAGCTTGCGCTCTTGCTCAAGCCTGGCTTGTTCTTCTTCTACAACCCTGCGGGCCATGGCCGAGTCGGTCTCGGCTACCTCAGCCATGAGAATGTTGAAGAACCTTGGCTCGTAGTCCTTGTCGAAATCGAAGTCGTTGGCCTTGTCTGTGGAGATGTCGTAGAGGTCATCAAAATCTGAAGAGTTGAGGTACTCATTGAGCTCCGTGGATGAGCTTGACTCGAGCGGTTGGAGGATGACGGGGACTTCCCTTGAGCCCGGATTGCTTGATTCTGGATCGTTCCAGTCTGGGTCGCAGCTTGATGACGATGGTTCTCCCGAGTGGATCGGTTTCAACTCGGAAGACAAAAGACTGCAATAGATCTCAGCGGCGTTTGGTAACCCAAACGGCGCCGAGAGGGTTTCTCCTCTCAAGTGAGTAGATTCCAACTCGAAAGTCAGAAGGTTGTAGTAGATCTCAGCGTTGTTTGGTAACCCGAACGGCGCCGAGCGGATTCCTCCTCCCGACTGGTCCGAATCCGAGTCGAGGAGGGAGAACTTGCCGAATCTATCAGCGGCGAAGTCGTCGATGCCTGATGAAGATCCCATCGCGCTTGTCGGCGAGATGAAGAAGAAGTCTTGACGCGCGATCCCCTACTGGCGTGCCAAATGTCGAAACTTGGTTTCGGTAATAGAAATTGGGGGTGCAGTCAAGTTCGCCAAACACGATGGATTAAGTGGAAAAAAGGGTTTAGACAGGTTCAGGCCCTCTCGTGAGGTAACACCCTACTCCTGTTTTGGGGATTCGATCCGCCGAGTGTTTATATTGATCTCTTGATCTCGTATCACATATATCTCATATCCCGCCTATCCCTCAAGGGACGCCCCTTACCCCCCTTATGTAGTCTTGGAGGGTGGGCTTACAAGTCGAAAACCCTATCATATTCTACGTCGGTCTCCTCAATCTTACCAAACTATGACTATGAGCCGTTGCCTTATCTCATCGGCAACGTAACACCCAAGTCATAGCCTGTTTATATAATCCTTAGGCGTAACCTATCCCTATTACTAGTCGGACAGCTAGCCATAAAAGTATCCGATTGTCATAATCTTCATATTTTTCCTGAAAGGAGATGGACTGCTAGTGTTCTTTCTTTAATTTTGAGGAAGACTAATAGTGTAATTCCTTTTCTATTACATAGAAGATATGTATGTACGTACCATAACATACGTGCTCCCTTCGTCATAGAAGAGACCATTAAACTCATCTTTAAAAATTGATTTTTTCTGAAAATAAGAAAGTACACCGTATACCCATGCACGAGTAAGAGTGAATAGGAAGCTCGTGACTCGTTAACTCACTCGGCTCGTGATAGGTTCGGCTCGACTCAGCTCGTTTCAATTTTCTAACGAGCCGAGCTAGCTTTAGAGCTCGTTAGAGATAACAAGTTGGCTAGAAACAAAGACTTTGATTATTTGTGTCATCTGTGCATTCTAATTTATTCTCACGTGCTTCTCCTATTGCAGTATGAGTAGAAGTAGAACATATCTGACACGGTTCCTTTTGAGATAATGATTCACGGTTTGTGAGCATACAATATGGTGTATGGTGAGCCATGAACCTAGTATTTGATGGCTTAAATTGACATCGTGTTGTTTTCCTGCATGTCTTAGTTGGACGCTTAATCTGTCAAAGCTAGGATCTCTTGTGCACAATGACTCATGCTCTGCTACTTGTTGGCTGCTTACGATGAGAGACGGCTCACGAGCCTAACAAACCGGCTCGAGCTTTCAAACGAGTCGAGCCAAGCTGGGTTTCTAGCTCGTTAGGATAATGAGCCAAGCCGAGTCAGCTCATTATCCTAACGAGCTAAGTCGAGCCGAGCCGGCTCGTTATCCATCCCTATACACCAGTCAGACAAGCTAAAAGGGCATCTTCACCTCACTAAAATCCTATAAAAAAGACATCCAAATATGCGTACTATGTGCGGGTAGAGTAGAATTTAAACCTTAGATATATTATGTGTGTTTTTAAGGTAGGTAAGACTGATAATCATTTTTAAAAAACTGATAATCATTTGTACTTGAAAAAAGGCTAGTAATTATGTAAGAACATATAAACATATAGAATCATATAAAGGAAAAACTAATGATGTGATAGGGAAGTCGTACGTACATGACTTTACCCACTAGAGTTGAAATACTAGTGCCCACGAATATTACACATATATAAGTGGGATCTTAATAGGAATTTAGTAAGATCATTTCTGTCTCTTTGGGCGGGTGTGTGATGTGATGTTACTTGTATAGTGATATGTGTACGCGTGTGCAATTGTCACGTAATCAGAAAAAATATATAATTTATTATATAGTAGTGTTTTTACCTAAAATTTTACTCTGTCTGGTTATTTTACGGAAAACCCTTAAGTGTTGATATTAATGAATTATCTATCAAAAGAGAAAAACGTATTTTGTTACGATTTACGAGGCCACCAGGTGATTGATGACGAACTACATATACGTACCTGCCGGAAGAGGGTGGAGAGATGGCGAGAACCGGCCGCCGTCGGCGATGTGTGGGGCGTCATCAACACGGCCGCCGGGGAGTGAAGGGCGCCGGCGAGGAGGCACGCCGGAGATGACGTCTGTCCTGACGGCGGTGGCCGGAGGGCCCGTCGTCCTCACCCTCATCAGCATGCAGCGCAGCACCATGAACCTACAACTACAAGATGATCAAATTAATCGAACGTACGAGCGCTAATCTAATGATGACGTGTCACGTCTCGACTTAACGCACGGGCATAGTTGCTAGCAGAATATAAAGTGAATTTGGAATAAGCGTTTTGATCTTTTTGGTCTGGGACAGAGTTTGGATGGCCCATCGGTGAAACCATGGGCTGGTAAGGCCCATGGTTTACTCGGGCCTCCCGGTGCAGCCGAGACTTGGCGGTAGGCCCATTGTGTTTCAGGCTTTCAGCCCGCGGGTACATACTCCAGATTAGGTAAATTACTGGTCAAAAATTTGGTCATCGGCCTGATTATTTTTCGTATTTTTCTACTCCACCTTTCGTCTTCGAAGTCCTCCAGATTCGTGAGTGAATTGGGGAAACCTCTCTCCTTCACCAGCCGCAGCAGCTGCCTCGGCCTCCGCCTCCTCGTCCGTTCGAACCGGATGCGACTCGACCCGCCACCGCGGAAGTGTGGCGGCCGCGCAGCCTTCGGTTCGAGCGGTAGCATGCAACAGTCTCTCCCCTTCCTTCCCGATTTATCGTGGAAAAACCTTATTTGGCGCGTGCGTTTCGTGGTTTGCATGCTAGGTGTTTGTGGCAATGCGTAAGAAAAACACCCAGCCGAGCACTTCCCGGCATTACGCTGTCCTTGCAGAGCATGGAGCCGTGCCCCGAGAGATGGTTGGATGTGAGTGAAGTAAATTATTGAGCTCGACTTTGAATCGATACCACGCGTTTGGCGCATTGGCTTTTAGTTTATTCAACTGGTGCTTGATGTTTACATGTGCATATGTAAGCTAGTACTCGCAACGATGCCGTGGAAATCGCTCACTGGTTGAAGCCTCTAAAAAAGCAAGTTAATAAACCTTAGAAAATGAAAAGGGGAGAAATTCTGAGAAGCCTCTAGTAGTCTAGTCTCTAGCATAGGAGCAAGATGTGTCAACAAGACGATTTGATAAGCGAGACGCTAGGATATAACAACCCATAAGATTTCGTGATTGTAGTTCTTGCCACTCCAGCCACAAATTCGATTTCTTTGTTTGATAAAGCATAGCTGGTCTTGGTGCCTCCTTTGGTTTCTTCTCATCTATCTCACCCAGCTGCGACGCAATGGATTCCAAGGCCATGTCGATTTGTTTGCTTGCCTTGCTTTCGTTTCATAATCCCATTTCCTTGCTGCACTCTCTCCCTTTCTCCCGTGCCATTTGTTAGTTTCTTTTTAAGAATGATGCTACTGTAATCCCTTATTCGAGACAATAAGTATGGGCGGGAGCAAAAGTTCGATCAATTTCTCAAAATTTTGACGCTCACATAATTTGCTAGATGTATGATGTCCACTTTTTCCTTTCTTGAGAAATAGTTATCTTGTGGTTCTTGTGCGGGCGGCATTTGTGGCCAATGAGATCCCGCTATTCATGAATCAGTCTCCTCCACATGTATGGATACTGGTGAATTTAGCTCTTCTTCTTGCCGTTCAGTAGAGACTTATTTCCCTCCTATTTATAGGATGAGATTGATTTAAGGTAGACTAAAATCTTGCATGTGTATTCTTACTGTGAATAACGGTAGGTAGACGGGTTGCTATTGCCCTGCAGAAACATACTAGTTTCAACCTTATAGACGTGTTTTTTGCAATGGCGATCAGCTGGTGAGTGGAAGGGATAAGTACAGCGGGATAAGTACATCCATTAACTTATTTTGGAGTAGTTTCCTATTTGTTTCGATTTGCAATTGCTTGATAAAGAAGATTTCTGTGATTTGTCTCTTTTGACATATCATGGCCTTATCTCGAAAGTTTTCTTGTTGACCTCATCCATTATTTTGATGATCTTAGCTGAAAGTTCAATACTGACTTACTCCAATAATTTTTTTTTCAATCATGTCAAGCTTTTCCTGGTATTGCAATCCTATTTTAAATTGATTCAAGTTCTTCAGGTTATTGGGGACAATGTGAATGTTGACCTTTTTGTTTCATACTGATCCATTTTCTCAATTTTCGTGTGTTGTTTGAATTGAGTATCAGATTCTCAAGAGTAATGTTGTGACACATGAGCAATATGCATGGTATAACGATCCAGTTGCCGCATGCTATTACCATTAGATTATTTGAATTCATTAAGGGTTAGGTTCCAAAGCCAATTGTGGCAAATGGATACTTCTCTGTTTCCTGAAATATATGTCTATTGTTAATGTAGTCCGGGGAAGAAAGAACATTGAAAGTTGTGCCTCTGTCTCTCGATGTGCGGATGTCTCGACCATCGGTGATTATCAAGCCGACTCGGGGTTGCTTTGGTTCATCGTCCACTTAGCGATCAGCTTTTTCAGTATATGGTTTGATCTGATCTATGGTATAGAATGCTATCTCATTTCATTTGGGTTGATTCCAAAGTATCGGAAATTCCAACTGGATAGACTCAAGCACTTGGCCGTTGTGATAGATAGCAGAGAAGCTAAAAATGTTGCAAAGATCAATCAGCTCTTATGTTGGCTCTCAAATATTGGTGTGAAGTATGTATGTCTTTATGACATTGATGGTAAGACAATGAGTTTGCTATTTGCATTTGTAGAATGCTATTGTTTTCTTTCCATAATGTCTCCAGTGGCCTATTATATACATATAATACTTTCCCTTTTATCAAAATGAACATGAGTATAAGAAACTAAATGGCTTTAAGCAACAGTACATGGTCGTTGTTATTTGGAGGGCAGTGGACGAATAATTCAAATTATAGTCATATTTCCTTTTAATCCTTTTACACTTTAGTTTCGATATTTAAGCAACACTTGTCTAGTGACCTAGTGCACAAGAGATGTACCTTAACAATTTATGTTGCACCACAGAGTGCTTGAAGAAAACATTTGCACCTACTATGAATGGCTCAAGAGATGAGAATTCAGGAAAATATTTGGTAAGTCACATAATCGAGCTTTCTGTTGCTTTATTTTCTTATTTAATGTTGTATATTAATCTCTATATTCCCTCATGTCCATGACAACCTCTAGGATGTGGGTGCAAATATGAAAGCTTTGACTGTTGTCATAAAGAGATGACAATAGAGTATATTTCTGGTTCTAATGGCAAGGATGGGATTGCTAAAGCAGCCACTTACTTTGCTCAACTTGTGTCAACGGCAATAGGGATACTTGTGGAAATGATGAAATAGTATTTACGTAAACCGACATGTCCAGTGCATTGAAAGCAATAGGTATGTTTGGAAAATCTTCCATTTTAATGTATGTTGTTATTTATAATATTCATTTATCGCTTATATCATTACGAATCGTATGACCAATTGTTCTGCTCCATTCATTAGGTTGTGGTGGACCAGAACCTGATCTTCTTCTTGTGTATGGCCCTGCTAGATGCCATTTAGGCTTTCCTGCATGGAGATTGCGGTACACTGATCTTCTTCTTGTGTATGTGTTTTTTTGGTCATTTTAGTCTTTCTATTACCACCTTGCATTGAGCCTGTGATAATGAACTCAGACTACATGCGTACCACTCTTGTCCCTGTGATTCCAAACGTAGGTCCTTATACGGTTATGCTCGAAATTAACAATGTGTTGAGTGACCTTGTTGGCCTGTAGTTATTACACACTAGAAACGATACCTCTACATGGGAGTTGTAGCATTCAATGAGCAAGGGCATTGGAGGAACAAATGAAGGTCAAGCCTTGAAGTCAGATAACAATTTACTTTTAGAGAAGAGTAGAGAACTCTTAGGACCTTCATTTTAAATCAGAGGGTGTATAATACCCCTTAAAAAAAGAGAGAATATGATACACAGAATAACTCCTGCTCTTGCCTATAGTAATATCATTATAGAAAAAAATTATTCAAATTTTAGTGTGATCATATGGCATTACAACAAACAAACTCAATTTCGCTTTTGATGCGTACAGCCCATGTGTAGTGTAATTCAATAACTGTTCAGTATCCAATCTAGTCACTATTTACTTGTTTCCAAGTAATTGTTCCTTTTGAGCTATTTATTTATTTATCCTTCAAAGAGATATTTATATACCAGTCCTAACAGGTGTGCATGTAAATGTAAGGAGAGGTATCTTTATCTTCATAAAAGATCGCATGCTTCATCCATATTCTGAAATCATGCACCTCGGCATTTCGATCTCATTATCTATTTGACTATTTCCACCATTGAAATATCTCTTCTATGTCTTATACAGGCATATGGGACCATTGAATTCAATGCAATACGGTGTCATTGTGAAAGCCTTCTATAAATTCTCAAAGAAATACCAAAATTTTGGTAAGTTTGTTTTTCTCATCCTAGAAAACAGAAATATACTGCAGTGAAATGAATCTTTCTGTTTATCTATGTTTTACAAGCACAACAGCATTTTGTTTTTGAGATTTACCTTGGGCCCTATGAAAAAAAAGGTTTTTATGAATGAACTCATGATGTCATCTTTTTTCCCCCTTAAATAACTATGTTTTCATATTTTCTATGGCCTCATTTTCACCTGGAAGTAACACAAAATTTATTTGCACATGTCAACTTTGAATGTTGTCTGATTTGAAAATCTGCTTACAGGAATTAGTCCTGGGACGTTTTCACTCTCAAGCATTACGTACACTTACCAACCATTCATATGGAAAGAATGTACTATAGCCCTGAATGCACTAACGCCGCTTTACCCTTGATTATAATGCATTGTTACTTGTTTATAGCTGACACTAACGTTTTACAATTCAGGTAAATGAGAGCTGATACTGAGATAGAGAAGACCAACATGTCATGTGTAGAAAGCCCCTCCTGGAACTGGAAGCTTAACAATAGGTTTTGCCTTTGTTTTTTCCTCCCATGTTGCCGATCACTATACTAAAGGTTAGTTACGAGAAATAATTCACAGATATCCACCTTGTACTTGCTTTTTAGCAATATTGTAAGTTTGCTGATATAACATACGGGAAATTATATCCCATTGTATTACTTGCTCCCATTCTAATGTGTGATGAAGCAATTTTTAACCACACGAGCTCATTGATATAATCAGTGTTCCCTAAAAATAGAAATGGATCACGTTGATCACACCGTTGCTGGTTTTATGCTCTAGCTGCCGCCACACGGTTCGGTATTCAACTGTTCTATATAAGTGCTGCTAGCTATCCTTATGTTTTGGCTTATGGGCCTGTTTGGTTGTAACTAATGTTGTCACATATTTTTTATTAAGGTGGTTAAGCTTAGTATTGTCACATTTTTTGTCAAACAAAACAACAAATTAAGGCTAGACAAAGTTAGAAAAAAATAAAATGTATGACATGTGGGCTAGATGGCTGAGAGTTATGTGGCACGAACCAAACGTTGTCTACTAAAAAATTGTTATTAAGCTGCCAACCAAACGACTACTAAAAATTGTTATTAAGCTGTCAACCAAACAGAGGCTCATATATCTCTTTTACATAAGTGCTAAATGCCATAAAACATCCAAGCACGAACACAACTAGGAATAAAACTTAAGTTTTATGGCATTTTTTAGATGTTGACATATTCTATGTGCTGCTGGATAGCAAATACTCATCTTCAAATAACACATTGCATATAATTGAGTGATATTTGACTTTGATGACGGTGAAGAATAAGCTTGGAATTGGGTGGGCCACATATGCCGTGAAGTTTAGTCCGTCAGCTACCCAGTACAACAGGAAGCGACCAGTGAAACGGGGTCCTCGGGTCGCCTACTCCGCCTGAGCCAGCTGCAAGAAAAATCCAGACCTAAAAGTCCACTAGTCACCGATACCCAAGGCCGAGCCCCGCCGCCGCCGCCATGTCGCAGCCGTCGCAGTGCCCCTACTGCCGCGCCTCCGGGCCGGCGCGCTGCGTCACGACGCAGCCGCCGCTCTCCCGCGCCGTCTCCGAGTGCTCCTCCTGCGCCCGCCTCGTCCTCGAGCGCCACCTCCACACCCACCCCTTCTTCCCCCTCCTCCCCTCGCTCCACCCGCTGCCTCTCGTCACCCCCGACCTCGCCGACGCCGCGCCGTCGCCGTCCCCCTCGGCCGCCGGAGACGACGATGACCCCTTCCTCCCGGCCGGCTTCGTCTCCGCCTTCTCGGTCTTCTCCCTCGAGCGCCACCCCGTCCTCGCCCGCTCCGCGTCCGCCTTCTCCGGCCAACTCGCCGAGCTCGAGCGCGCGCTCGCCGTCGAATCCGCCGCCGCCTCTACGCCGGACCCCGCGGGGCCTATGGTGTCCGTCGACAGCCTCCGCGCCTACCTCCAGATCGTGGACGTCGCGTCCATCCTGAGGCTGGACCGGGACATAGCCGACCACGCCTTCGAGCTCTTCAAGGACTGCTCCTCCGCTACGTGCCTCAGGAACCGCAGCGTCGAGGCGCTTGCCACGGCCGCACTCGTGCAGGCCATCCGCGAGGCGCAGGAGCCCAGGACCTTGCAGGTTTGTGCTCGTGCTCGCGATATGTTCGTTCAAATGCTCTCTTGCAGAGTGAGCCAACCGTAGCCAGACCTATCTCTATGATTCTCGTCTCCAACCAAGTTGGATTCAGGAATAGCCAGACGATTGTAGTTTCTGAAACGGAGAGTTCCACAACGCCATTTTCTTCTAATCTGTTATTGGGAATTGCGGATCTTGGTTACCAATGATTGTTGTCGGGAAAGTTCTGTTGGATGATATGCTCTGCTCCCAGTATGTTGCATCGTGGACTATCCATCAGTCAGTCATTTTTTCAAAGCGCACTACACTCAATAATTTCACCTTTTCAGTGGAGCTGCTGATCATGTTACCTTGCACTGGTGGGAAATACAATGAAAATTTTATCTAGCTTGATTCATGATATTTGTTGAACACAGTAGAAGATTTTATATATATATATATATATATAATATAGGAAATATCCTTTGAAAACGAGTTAAGTGTTGGAAACTCTTGAAAATCATATCTAAATTTTTTTTTAAATTCATGAAAAAAATTACTAGACAAGTGTAGATATGAAATACATTCTCACCAAACTCAAATATAAACTCAACTTCATTTGGGAGAAACAAAAAAGATAAATTTCAGATGAATAGTGTCCTGTTACTATTTACCTAAAATTTGTCTTGTTTGTTACTCCCAAATAAAGTTGAGTTTGGACTTACGATTTGGTGAGAATGTATTTTATATCTACACCTGTCTCTATTAATTTTTTCAGGAATTTACAAAACTTTTAGGTATGATTTTCACGAGTTTTCAACACTTAGCTCGTTTTCACCTTACTTGATGTGGCCTTGCACTGAAGCTATTGTAGGTTAGGATAACCTAACCATGTTCAGAATACCTTTTTTAACCTGACAAAGCCACCGGTCATTCTTCATAGGTGAGGAATTGGATCAAATGTTGAGTCAGCTGTGGACTTTGGTATATGTGATATTGATTGCACAATCTATTGGCCTGTCGTATTTTCAAGATAATGTAATTCTACCTTTATTGAATAACACTGATTAATCTAATGTTTTCCTGTGTCCAGGAAATCTCTACTGCTAGCAATCTTCCCCAGAAAGAAATTGGAAAATACATCAAAATACTTGGTGAATCACTGAAACTGAGCCAACCTCTTAACAGCAACTCAATAGCAGTTCATATGCCTCGGTTTTGCAGCTTACTCCAGCTCAATAAATCTGCTCAGGTATCAAAAGAGCTGAACACCTGAAGTACCATGAAAAAAAAACTAAGTTATGCTGTTAACATATCACTTGCCAATTCCTCAGGAACTTGCAGCCCATATCGGTGAGGTTGTTGTTAATAAATGCTTCTGCACACGGAGGAATCCCATAAGCATATCTGCTGCGGCCATCTATCTTGCATGTCAGCTTGAGGACAAGCGGAAAACTCAGGCAGAGATCTGTAAGGTAACAGGTCTTACAGAGGTTACTCTGCGTAAAGTGTATAAAGAACTGTTGGAGAATTGGGATGATTTGCTACCCCCTAACTATACACCAGCTACACCGCCAGAGAAAGCTTTCCCGATGACCACCATTTATTCATCGCGGTCATCGTCTGGTAAAGATCTTTATCAAGACAAGCAATCGGACAGTGCTAAGCTGAAGAGCTCAGAAGCTGCAGAGCCTGATCACATGGTCATTGTGAAAGAGGAGGAAGACAAGAAAATTGGTCCATTTAGTCGACCAAGTGCGAAAACTGAGACTCATGACTTGAATCAAGCATTTTGGCCGCCAAATGTTCCGTTCTCTTCATCACCGAAATTGGATCATGACAAGACGGAAACAAGCGTCCGTGGGATAAACCTTAACGAGGCATCATGCACAATGGATACTGACAGGGCAGACATGCCTGTGAAGTCACCCTTTGCTGAGAGGTGGCTAAATGAATCAAAGGTGATTCCCTCTCCCAGTAGGCAGCCTGCACCATGGCAGCTTAAGCAAGGAGCACCAGCAGCTGGGGCCTCGTATCATAGTATGCCATACGGCCTGGACCTCCTGTCACGTGGAAAAAGAAGTGCTGGAGATGGCGGTGATAAGGAGGGGAGGTGAATGTTGTGACTGTACACGTAATTCACTAGTGACAATGATGGAAAATGTAAAGGGAACTGCTCTGTGAATATAGATGTTTCCTATTTAAATTTGGATCCTCTTGCCATCCTGGTGTATCAGTATCATGTTGAGGCCTCAAAAAATTCTAGTTCAAACTCTGCTTGCGCTCAAATTCTCACTACTTCCAAATCACTTAGCATGTGCATTGATATCGTTCTTCATGTTTCATGCAATGCAGTGCTACACCGGTATAAAAAGAGTATATTGCATATTGGGCTAGGTTTTATTACCAAGCTTTCACTGTGACGAGTGTGCAATTCTGTTTTGTTGCATATAACTTGTGTCCAATTCATCATGGTTGGCACAGAACCAACATAACACAGATGGGCTAAAAGCCTAAAACTAGGCAAAGCTTTTGGCTGCATGAACATTGAACAACAGTTGAGTGTTCAATCCCAATTTAACAAATTCGAGGGGCTAATAAGGAAATTCGCCCAATTCAATCCTAAGGATGAGTTGGTTTCTTCTTTATCTTAACTTCTATTCTCTCCTTTTCCACACATATATTTATTGAACTACTTTCTGCGCATGTCTATCGAACTACTAAAGGTTTGCTTAAAAACTCATATGAATCCATTTTTTAAAAAAATAAATCAATATTTTATTAATTATGTTCTAATGAACCTACACAGCTTAAAAGATTGAACAGAAGTTGTGTGTTTAATCCCAATTTAATAAACGCAAGGGGCTAAAACGCAAATTCGCCCAAATCGGATAACATACCACACCACGATAGCGGCGAAGCCCAGGCCTTCCGCACTTGCTGCTCTCCCCTTCCACTCTCATCCCCTTCCCCTCCCACCCCTCGCCATGGCCGTCTCCACCTCCACCTCCTCCACGCTCCCACTCCTCTCCCTCCACCGCGCCGCGGGGAACCCCAACCCCGCCGCACTCTCCTTCCCGTCTCCCCTCCGCGCGCCCCCGCTCCGCTCCCGCGTCGCCGCCGCAGCGTCCGCAGCACCGCCCGCGGAGACCATCCCCGACATGCCCGAGGTACGTGGCTACCCAGCCCCGCTATGCTTAGCATCTCTTTTTCCATCATTTCAGACTGTTTGTGTTCGTGGTGGAGGAGGTATCCCCATTCATGAGGTGTAATTGTGTAAGCCTGTAAATAAGGCAGTAGTGTGGTGCACATGTGTTCGAGTTTGCTTATCCAGCGGCTAACTGCGCTGTGCTTATGCTTCCAGGAGACGGAGGGGACGGGAATTCCGATGCCGTCTTCGATTGGGGATGATGGGGAGCAGGTACCTTATCCTAGAGCTAACGCGATTATATCGTCTAATGCTTTATTTTAGTAATGTCATTGATGCGGGCACTTAGAAAATTTTCATCCTTACCATCTAGACTCTGTTCCTTACTTCTAATTGAATGGCATGCAATCCTTAACTCTGTTCCTTAGTGATTGCTGAGTACGATGTATATAACCATAAGTATGTTCAATGTGCTTATGAGTGAGTTGTGGCATTATGTGAAGTAAAGCTTTTCAGTCTTAGGGCCTGTTTGGAACAAAGGAATGCAAAACAGAGGAATGGTAGGAAGCGCAGGAACGGAGGAAAGCGAAAAGCGGAAAACTATAGGAATACAAACCGCAGGAACGAAATATGTTGACCGTTTGGATTGCAGGAAATAAATTTGAATCTTCACATTTTTCAATGAACAATGTAGCCGTTGGTTTCTTTCATTGTCTGATACTGATCATGCATTGTAGAGCGAGCGCTGGCGTTCCTTCTGTTCCCTTGGGTTGGAGTAGATTTTCTAGTTCCCGTGTTTTTGGTATGTATCGATATCGTTCCTATGGAATGGAAGGATTCATTCCTTCGTTCCAAACGGCAGGTCTCCGTTCCTATCCTACGATTCCTATTCCTGTGAAATTCCCGTACGGATCCTCCAATCCAAACACGGCCTTAATGGCTTACTGTTGGCACCAATTGGTTACTTTGTCTTTGTGATTTGGATTTGGATACTGGAACTCCTTCCATGGATACCACCATAGATCATATTATGCCTTTAACTCTAATGTTTATGAGTTAATGTGTTATGCATGAGGTGACATGAAACAAGGTGCCATACATCCTTGAAATTATTTAACAGAAGTGGGGATAGTAACCAAGTCGCACACATCAAATGCTGTTTGTTTGGAGGTCGATGGTGGTCATGATTTCCATGCTCAGCTTAATGCTAGAGTTCTTCATGGATGAAATGTTCTAACTACTTGTGTTTCCTTGTATCACTCCAATGTTTCCTGATCATTCATGTTTTGTTCCTCCTTGGAATTGGTATACATCACCAAAGGCACTTTTGGTGGTAGTAGAAAAAAGATGAGCCCATTTGTCTATGCTAATTTAAAGATGATATGAAATTGCCTTATCATCTATCTCCATTCTGTCGATAGCTTTATCCTCTCATTCTTGCAGGTTTCTACATATTAATTATCCACTGAATTCTATATAACCATTCTCAATCGCTTTTCTGTTGCTCTAATTATCTTCTATTTTGTATGTTATACATTTGCTCTTCCATGTTTAGTGTATGCATGTAATGTTGGTAGTGTTCTACTCCAATGTGCAAGGCACTATTTCTTTCTACTAGCTTCCGCTGCATGTTGGTTTAAAGGAATGAATCTGATTTTTTTGGTTGTCAAGTGAAAGATAGTTGTCACCAAAGCTGGAAAATTCTTTTATGTAAAATCATACCTATGCCTGTTTGATTATTGTCCTTGGAACCACCCCTAGGTGTGTCCTAGACTCCTAGCTGCTGGAGATTTTTTTTTGGCTTGTTTTTTCTTCTTTTTTTTAGCTTAGATTATTAGCATGTCTTAGTGGCTACTGGCTACTCCCTATCATCTCTGTCTCTTGCTTCATGTCTTCCAT
The DNA here is from genome assembly GCA_019925245.2 of Oryza australiensis. Lineage (NCBI taxonomy): Eukaryota > Viridiplantae > Streptophyta > Magnoliopsida > Poales > Poaceae > Oryza > Oryza australiensis. The sequence continues at coordinate 6,901,617 of JAIFGZ020000116.1, read as the reverse complement.
GTGTTAAGCATGTCCATCGTGCATATGTATGCAGTTACTTTTTGGTGCTACTGCTGGAAAAAAAATTGTTACAAGGCCTTGTTCACAATTGCACTCCTCCTTAAGTGATTCCTTCAATGTATCACAAGAGAAAATAGTGATAACAAACAGATATGGGGAGAAAATCGTTGGTCTTTTGCATGAAGCTGGATCCAAGGATATTGTAGTGTTGTGCCATGGATTTAGGTCATCAAAGGAAAGTAGAACCATACTAAGTCTCACTGATGCACTAACTTCAGAAAATATTGGCGTATTTCGTTTTGATTTCGCTGGCAATGGAGAAAGTGAAGGCACATTTCAGTATGGCAACTATTACAAAGAGGTGGATGATTTGCATGATGTAATTCTACATTTCAAAAAACACAAGCGTGACACCCGCGGTATTGCTGGCCACAGTAAAGGAGGAAATGTGGTCATCCTGTATGCATCCATTCATCGAGATGTAGCTAGTATTATTAACATGTCTGGAAGATTTGATCTAAGACGTGGAATTGCTGATCGCCTTGGAAGTGATTATATGGAAAAGATAAACCGGTATGGGTTCATTGATGTGGAAGAGAAAACAGGACGTTCCATCTACTGTGTAACCAAAGAAAGTCTGATGGATCGCCTTAAGATAGATATGAAGAGTGCATGCATGTCTATTGATCCTAACTGCAGGGTTCTGACAGTTCATGGTTCTGATGATGATACGGTGCCATCAGAGGATGCCCTAGAATTTGACAAATATATTAGCAATCATGAATTGTGTATTATTGAAGGAGCTGATCATAGATATACATCACATCACCTTGAGTTGGCTACCACTGTACTGAAATTTATTAAGTATGAGTGAGTGAAGATTGTTAAAACAAATGTAACCATGACATTATATGTTTTATTTCAATTACCTTGTTATGGTTATTCCCTGATTCATTTGGATTAACTTTAGTGAATATTTTTCACTGATTATCTTTTATTTTTTCCAAATTCTACAAAATTTAGGAAAATATTTCTACCTGAGTGTACTTCTTTTGCCAAATTCTACCCGAGCCAACTCGACAATGGTAGTGAACATGCTTGGTGTACATGAAATTCAAAGCTTTTAAAGCTTTGTTTTTTCCCACTGACAACCTCCTAACTGTATTTGCTGTAATCCTACCGCCAATTGCATTATTGCATGTTTTGCTTCAGTGTTTCTTCTGTTCACCTGTGGAAGTTGCTATTTTCTGGAACACTAACGCCATTTAGGGTCAATGTTTTCTGTTTTCAGTTGGCACCCAAGCAGAAGATCAGAATCAAGCTGAGATCTTACTGGGTACCATTGATCGAGGACTCCTGCAAGAAGATCATTGAAGCTGCGAAAACAACAAATGCAAAGACTATGGGTCCAGTTCCTCTGCCAACCAAGCGAAGAGTATATTGTGTGCTCAATTCTCCTCACGTGCACAAAGATTCAAGGTTCCATTTCGAGATCAGAACGCACCAACGATTGATTGATATCATGTACCCGACTGCACAAACAATAGATTCATTGATGCAGCTCCAGCTCCCTGCCGGGGTAGATGTTGAGGTTAAGCTATGATTTCATGATTTACGTGGAGCTGGATTTTTAAAAAAAAATTGCTGGTGTAATGTAATGCTCTTTTCTGATCATTTCGCTATCCGAGACTTGAACAAATGTAGAGCAACAGGGGAAAAAGTTCATATATGAAGTGTTGAATGAGAATGTTTACTTGATGTTATTAGTGCTCTGGTTATACTGTATGTTATTTGCGCAAACTTTGTATGACCATAAGTTGAAACAGTAGAGCCTGCAAATGACCTACTTGAGCAATTATTATTCATCTATTTCTGGTCCTCCAAAATTTGTATGATCATAGAGCTGAAACTATATTCTCGATGGCTGCTGCACTGACTTCTGGGCTGATTCAGAAAGCTGACAAAGCTTACTTTTTTCCTTCTAAAATGATCGCCTTTCTTCATAAGAGTCTTCTTTTATTGGGGACATTGATGTATCAATTAATATCAGTTCTTTTAAACTGCTACTTACTGAAGACTTCCCAAGAGGGAAAACAACCGTTAAGAAGTCACTCTGGTAGACACATCTTATTCTTAATACACTTTGTGTGAGATTATGAGTTTCCTCTCCACAAACTTATGCCATGTTTGGAATGGGTGAATTTTGTACAAGTCCTGTGCAACAAATCATTCCCAATGGGGTAAACAACTCTGGTAGAAATTTCGGTTTCAAAAGGAACTCTGGTAGAAATTGGAAGGAGTATTAGCTTAGCAGCAAAACAGACTAGTTTGCTGCAGATTCCAAACTTTAGTCTGATTGGGAGGGTATGATGTCTAGCCTAAAATCACACAAACTTATAGCCTGTATGGAAATACTAAAGTAAGCTTCGTCTTATACTTATAGTCACTACAAGCATAAACTATATCGTATCCACAAAGTAAGGTCAGCTAAAGTATGATCCCAAGAAACACATAGTGGAATTCAACCACCCACTCTTTTCTGAGAAAAGAGAACATGAAACCGATCGTCTTGGCACTAGCTACCTATATGTTCAATCATGATGCACGATATTTGAATATATTTTTGTCAAACAATATTTTCTTCCTGGTAGAGGAAAATGGAAGAGAGTTGGTCCTTAGCAGCCTGCAGGCGGCAGCCCCATTCGCAGATGTTCTTCAGTGCCATCGTTTTTCCCTTTCATTCCATCGAAAACGACCAAACATGGTCAAAGGCTCAAAGCAGCCGCTGATCGACAAGCCAAGTCCATAATTTATTTTCAGTGATATGATGGCCCATTCGATGATCTTGCCCGCCTGCTTCAGTTGAACATTTGGCTGCTAATCGGTAGAGGAATTAGATGCTTGCTTTGATTGACACTTAAACCATGCATCGTGACACTGATCCTGAAATGCAGAACCGCCAACAATAAATGTCACCATCAGGTCATCACTGAAGTGAATACGTGCGCTATGCCATTTCACATCGAGATCAGAAAGTAAAGTTCGCAATACACATGCTAAAAAAAAGTTTTTTTACCATTTCTATAAGTGGCAATTATTGCGTGCTGGATAAAATCAATCGGTGATAACAACATAATATCCTGTTCACTGACAAATATCTCTCAGAGCAGCACAGAATAATTCCCATCATATGCAGACAAAAATCATCGATCACTCTGCAACAACCTTACTGTTTCGACAGCGATAGCTCCTGTCTGTAGGCAGAAAAAAAACTCAAAAAAGAAGCATCTGATCAACAACATGATGTAACTTTTGTGGTTGCGAATGCGAATATTCAGTAGTGTTCACTTGATCAGCACGCTGTTCCCGTTGCGTGCTACGAATTTCAATGGCTCTTTTGGGACCTTCCCTTCGGAATTTCACCCATATCCTCTCTTTTCAAAAAGAAGGCTAGCCTTTTTCGATTTCGAGTGCAGTGGCTGTAGCTGTAGCATAGCAGCTACTACGTTTGACCCTAGCTACCATCAGCGTTGGTTTCACTGCTGCCTGCGTGTGTCACTTGGTAGTTGGTACGTTGGCACCAATGATCGCAGGGCTGGATCGCTTGTATCCAAGCAATTCTGGGCCCTGGTGCTATGAATCCAAATTGCGATGTTGGTAGGCTGATATTTTTAGACAATAGAATTTATTATGTTCTTTGCTTTGAAAAATTATAAACAATTATTACAGTAGTTCAAGCTACTACGAATTACAAATAACGCTTGATTAAAAAACCATTTAGAGCACTAGCCTAAAGACAAAGATAATACCTATTGCTAAATCTCTATCTATGGTTTGCATAACCAATGTTTCTGCGTAGCAGCTTGCAAGTTGTATACGGTCCTTATGTTTTTCAAATCAGAAAATATAATCTCCGAAATCATTGGATGATCATTGTGCCGACCAAATTTTATACACATCACTGTTTGCGACTGATATGGAGCCGAAGCATAAAATAAAATCAGAGCTTAACTTTAGCTGTAAATCAGCCATTTGCCTAGATTTTACCACCACGAACAACCATCGAAACCATTTTCTTTAATAGGAAACAATATGTGGGTCGATATGCATTATCTCAAACAGATTAAAAAAACAATTCGTGATCTCAAATGAATAAACAAAATAATATGTATGTCATCTGTTTAAAATATAAATATAAAAATTTCTAAATTGTTTAGTAAAGATTGAGATTAAGGAAGATAATTTTTCAGTCAAATCGTTGGTCAAATATTGAATTGTTTAGATTTTTTTTCCAAGCTCATGATTGATTGTTCGTGCATTACAAGCATCGTGTCCTATAAAAATTTATATAATGATATAATTTTGAATTATAGAAATACATATATTTTTGACATGGAGGAAGTATGTTAGTTTCATTCTTTTTTTATTTTGTAATTCTTTTTAGTTTAGCATGACTTTGGTGGTGTGTACGACTAATCAAAGGAGATGTCAAAATTTATACCTCTTTTGTTAAAAACAGAATTACACAGACGAATAAAGGCGATACCGGATAAAACGGTAGCAAGACGTAACCTACAAGTGTGTACCATGAATTCTAGTGAAGAAAAATAGTATCAAATTTAGCATGCGCCATGAGCATAGGTAATAAGTCAGCAAGTGAGGCATGTGTCAGCTCTCAGCCGGCAGTAGTTTTTGTCGCTAGACATGCGAACCATCGAAAAAACACTTGTTTGGCAATCTGCAGATGTCATTTCCTAACCATGTCCTGAGTGAAGACCTGAATCCTTAACGGACCCACGTATGCCCTTGCATCATCTTCCTTGCAAAATTAGATAGCCTAGTGACTCTTTGCTTGCTTGTCAAGGAGGCTGTGTTGCAAAGACCCCAGTCAAACCTCCAAGATTATGCGAGAATCTGTGTGAATCATACTGCAGGTGCAGGTGCAGGTGCAGGTGCAGCTAGCCGAGCCCGACGACTTCTCCTCACCTCGTCACTCCAAACGTCATCCCTTCCAGGCTAGCTAGGATTCTCTGCGGCGTCCTTTCATGGTTTCTGGGTGTGTTGTTGTCTGTGGGACTGCACAATGAATCCCAAAGTCATTGGTCTGACACTTGATCCAAACTGTTTTGGGTTTGCTTTGCTCATGTTACTTATGGTCAATAGTCAACACTGGATCAATGACTACAGTTGTACTAGAATCTCCATGTGGATAATCTGGTGTTGGGTCTCCCTCCATCAAGGTACACTTCGCACTTATTATGAGACACACCAATCAAAGCTGGTGCTGAAAAATAAGTTTAGAAAAAGATTTTTTAAAAAAACTTAAAATCAGTCCTAAAGTTTAAAATTTGGTTCTGCCTTACAAACACGTTTTTATTCTTGTGTGTGTAATAGATCTCAGGCGTGAAGAAAACGCGAGAAAAATCAAATCTTGATTCGTGTGGTGCCACAAATGTTACGGCCGGCGCGCACACATGTTCACCGAGCGCGACATCTTCCGCGGGATCCCCCACTCCCCAGCGCGTATCCCACACGATCGCGCGCGGGGCCTGCGATACGATGTTCACGGCGGGCACCGCAGCGACGCCTCCACCAGACGCGGGCGCGACGCCGCGCGGCCACACAAGCGGTGGCTCTCGTCTCGCGCGGAGGCGTCGGTTTTGCACCAAGCTGCCCCTATCCTCCCGGGAAATATTCGGCTTTCGCGTCGTCGCGTCGCTGTCCGCCTCGATCGCCGCCGCGCGTTTTCGCGTAGCCAAGTGCGTGACGAGGCGTTCGTCACCGTGTGGCTTCGCGCGGGCGTCTTGTTGCCTTTTTCTCTTTCGCAATTTGACCCTGTTTAAATAATTAGTTTTTAGATTAATTTAAGAGCTAATTTTTAGTTTATAAATTATTAGTTTGGATCCAGGGCTAATTTAAGAGCTAATTTATTTTTAATTTAAGGATACCCTATTATATTGAATAAATATACATAACTTGTGACATAAATACACAAAGTTAAATATATGAATAAATATGTCCTTGCAGCAAATCCATAGACCTCATGGAGATACCAGGAGCAAATTAGCCCAAATAAGTCACCCTTGGAGGGGCTAATTTTTTGGATGGGCTAATTCACTTTAGCCCCAAATTAGCCCCCCGTTTGGATCCTTGAGGGCTAATTGGGACTAAAATAGGAGGAGCTAAAAATTAGCCCAGGGATCCAAACAGGGCCTTTGTTTCGGGTCGTCCGGTACGTCTTGCCGTTTCGGCAGCAATTCTTTTTTCTAACCTCAAAGTTGCAGTTGGAATTAGGAGTGAGCATAAAACCCAAACCCAAAGCTCAAACCCGAAAAACCCGAATCCAAAATACCCGAAACCCGAAAAGTGAACTCGAGTAGGTAATTTAAAAATCTGAAATTATTTTGGGTTATTCGGATAGTGATTGGCAGTACCTGAATAACCCGACTACCCGAACTAAAATCCTCGCTCGCGTTCGCCCGTGCTACTGCCTGCCCGTCCACATCCACACCACTCGCGCGCGCCACCCTAACCCTAACCGAGGCGGGCCGAGGCGCGACGCCGCCGGCCCGCCCGCATCGGCCGAAGCCATCGCCGCGCTCCGTCCCCGCACCGGCGGAGCCGCGCGCGCTCGACCTCCGCCTCACATCGGCCGGCGCCGCCGCCTCTTCTCGCGCGAGGCCCGGCCACTAGCCCTCCTCGCACAATCGCGCCGGAGCCGCTCGCCCTCACGTCGGAGTTGCTCGTCGCTTGCCCCTCGCGCTCGTGGCCGCTCGCCGCTCGCGCAGTCGGCGGTCACCCCTCGCGCTGTCGCCGCTCGGCCCTCGTGCCATCGCCCCTCGCTCGCCGCTCCGCCCTCGTGTCACGCTGTCGCCCCTTGGTCCTCGCTCGTCGCTCGTCGGCCTCACCCTGCGCCACTCAGGCTCTCCTCTCCTCCTCCGGCCGATTAGTGTGTTTCGGATAATTCGGGTTACCCAAAACCCGAAGCCGAAATAACGGGTACCCGAAAATTCGGGTAATAGAGTGATCGGGTAATATTTCGGGTATCATTTTTGAAAACCCGAAATTCTAAAAATCCAAACTATCCGACCAAAATTTTGGGTAAACCCGAATGTCCAGTTGGAATCTTGCACTATCGTCCCTATTACCGATTGATCTTTCTTTATCCTTGCGGCATATGCTTTTCATCGATAAGGCTCCTTTTGCGTCTTCATCTTGTTGGTCATCCACTAAAATGCGTTTCTTCTTCGCAATAAAAAGAACAATTCGTTTCTGTTTCTCCAAGGCCCAAGATTTTATCTGTATGGGCACGGCACGTCGTACAGGTTCCACGTAGTACGTGTGTAAATACAAGATGCTAGTTCTTAAAAAAAAAAGATGCCAGTAAAATTATTTCTGTGGTGCAGTGGATGTGCACATGGGGCACAACCGCACAAGGGCGGTCAAACACAAATTTTAACAGAAGCTACCTTGACACCAAAGAAACCTCCATCAGAGCTTCTTCTTTGAAACTTCGCCGACTCCTCTCTCCACGGACACGTATATATAGGAGCTCGAGCACCAGCCGCTCGGGTCACCATTCTCTTCTTGCAATTTCACCACCACCGTCACGGCCTCTGCCTCTCGCTCTCTCTGTGTCTAGGCGGCGCAAATGGCAGCCTGCGTCGACAAGTGGCAACCGGCGGCGTACCCTTACCGTCTGCCGGAGAAGTTCTACTGCCTCTTGCCGGACTGCACCACGGACCGTCTGGTGACCGCCGCGTCGGCGGCGCCGGCGCCGGCCGCTAGCGGGAGCAGCGGCGACTACGTGTGGGACGCGCTACGCGCCGAGGCGCAGGCCGACGCGGACGACGAGCCGCTCCTCCGCAAGTTCTACCACGACCTCGTCCTGTCGCGGCCGTCGCTGGAGTCCGCGCTCGCCTCGCTTCTGGCCACCAAGCTCTGCATCCCCGGCGCGCTGCCGCAGGACCAGCTCCGGGACCTCCTCGCCGCCGCGCTCGCCGCGCACCCGGAGGCGGGCGCGCCGCGCGCGCTGACCTCGTCGCGGCGCGCGACCGCGACCCGGCCTGCGCCAAGATGGTCCACTGCTTCCTCTACTACAAGGGCTTTCTGGCACTGCAGGCCCACCGCGCGGCGCACGCGCTCTGGTCAGACGGCCGCAGGGCGCCGGCCCTCCTCCTCCAGAGCCGCGCCTCCGAGGTGTTCGGCGTCGACATCCACCCCGGGGCGCGCATTGGGTGCGGAATCCTGCTCGACCATGCCACGGGCATCGTCATCGGGGAGACGGCCGTCGTCGGCTACGACGTGTCCATCCTGCACGCGGTGACACTGGGTGGCACAGGGAAGGAGTCCGGCGACCGGCACCCCAAGGTCGGGGACGGGGTGCTGATCGGCGCCGGGGCGAGCGTGCTCGGCAATGTGCACATTGGCGACGGAGCGAAGATCGGAGCCGGCGCAGTCGTGCTACGGGACGTGGCGGACGGAACCACGGCCGTCGGAAACCCGGCCAAGCCGATCGGCAAGAAGGCGGCGCCGCAACGGCGGCCGGAAGAACTTCCTGGGGTAACCATGGAGCAGAGATGGTCGGATTGAATGGTTTGAATAGCGTGCAGTGTGAACGCAAAATGGTTAGTACAAGAGAGTTTCCCTCCAAAATTTATTTTCTGGTGATAACTACTCTTGTAATCCTACTCTATATCTATAGAGATTAGACAAGTATTTGGTCTAGGAATGAGCTCAATTAGCATTGAGCAATTTCAAGTCAAAAACTGTTCTTTTTTTTAAGGAATAACAGAAAATGCATCTGATCACCTAATGCCTCCTTGTAAGTATAGCAGGAGCTCATCCTCTTGTATGTTCTTCTGCTTCTTTGGAAGATCATATTTTTCTTCTTACAATGTGAAATACGGATGCTTTCTTAAATACAGATTGATACATATCGAGTACTGTTTCTGAACTCTGACCAAGTATAATGGTTTGACGAAACTGTATGTGAAGATGGTCAACTAGCCAGTAGATGAAGACTAGTGGATAATTTAACGTGACTAAGCACATTTGGAGGGCTCCTTCAAACAAACCAGATTACCAGACCACAAAGTATAGCAGCCCAAACGAAAATATGAGCACTAAATTGTGAACAAGTTGCATAAATAACCGAAGAGAACACTTCCTTCAAGACTTCGTCTAAATATATCGGCTGAATTTACGGCCTTTTCCGTGTTTGCGTCGCAGACACAAACAATTAACAAGATCGGGATCCTGTGAACGCGAGGACGTCACAGTAGATCCAAGTGGATGCGAGCTGATGTTTGCCCGATGAGGGGGATTTTTGTGGTAATGGATAATCCCGGCCTTTACTTCGACAGAAACTAACCCGATGAGAGAGATGTGAGGCTGTAGTTTTTAATAGAAAGGCAGAAACTTTTAGGCTCTCTTTCAGCAAAGTCAACTTGATATCCAGTAAGATATTGCTTGCAGAAACTGCCCTTGTGTCCTGTTTCTCCAATATGAAGTCTGAAGGAATCGAATACCTCCAGCTGAGGCCCCAAGAAATAGATAAAGTTCAGATTGGACGATAATGTTGCTTTGCTGAGAATACTGCAGATATATGCTTTTTAAACCAAGTTGATTTTTTGGCATATTTTCAAAGGATATAACTACAGGGATACACCAAGTAGAGTGCAAATTTCAGGGAGAATAGGTTCTACAACCAGTGCAAGGCATCATGTCTGTCCTCCGCATTTCATTTTGTGCTGTGAACTGTATATATGACCGTGGGCTGAAGTTGTCTACACCGGCCTAATTAAATTATGAAGGTTTTAGTATAGGGAAAATTGGTTATTTGGGCCGACGAGACAAGATACAGGTCTGGTGGAAAGGGCTACTGGAAAGATGATTTTGGGTTGGAGGAGCGGTCTCGGTTGGGAATAAGTCCACTTTGACTTATATATGTCTAATTTAATTCATATCTTTAAATTAAAATATTAGATATATTTATTTTAACTATTAAAATTGATATAATTTGACGTTTTCGATGTTTTTAAGAACCCTTTTTTAACGTGACATATTGACCTAATTTACCTGACTATGTGAGTATGTGAGGCCCTCAGTCAGTGACCCTTCTCTTTCTTTTCTTCCTTCACTTGCCCATCCTCTCTCTCCCCCACACTTCCGGGCAGCAGAATGGCGGCTGGGCAGCGGCGGGATGCAACAGGGTGACGACGGGTGGTAGTAGGGCATGGCATTCCTCCAGGCGCCCGCCCGCGACGAGCCCCTGCCACCGAGTCCACCGCCGGAGCACGCCCGCGGGTCTGGTGGCGTGGTGTAGGGTCGATTGCGCCGCCGGCCATGCTCGCGAGATGCGGCGTCCTCATCCCTCCCCTCTCCGTTCGATCCCCAGAGAAAAACAAGCAGCAGTAACCGCACGCGCCATGGTGTGTCTCCCCCTCGCCACCGGCGGGTTATCCTGGTCGCTCCAGCTCGCCGACGCGCCGCCATGGACATGAAGGACACCATGTCCGCGGTCGAGAACTCCGTCTCCAAGCCATATTGTGGCTCGCTTGAAATGTGCCATGCATTTATTTGTTTTTCTAAGCAAGCTAGCCAGCACACACGCATCCTTGTAGAAGAATCCCGAGCTTTGCATCTTCTTCTCTACGTCGTCCACTCATCAACTACAAACAAGTCTACAACTCTCTGTATATTAAGGAACCAGCGGTCTGAATTCTGGCTCGATCTCATCTTTCCCGAAAATAAATTCTCCACGGAACCAAAGCACCGACCGGAGGAATCCATCGCCGACGCCCCCGCCCGACACCGCCAGCCTCAGCACGGCGCAAGGGAGGAGGAAAAGAAGGGTCACTGGTTCTCATATGCTGACTCAGCCGAACATTCTTAGAACCGTCGAGAAACTTAAATTATCATAAAAATTTTAATTACTAACATCCTACGTGGCAACGGGTGAAGTCGAGACACGGTACGAATGGAGACGGGAGGGAGGAACGCAAACGTGACGCGGGAGCTCCGAGTAGTGATGAGAGGGAGGAGCACGGGCGCGGCGCGGGTGCAGCGCGGATGGGGACAGGAGGGAGGGGGGGCGTAGGAGATCTTTTTCATTCAAGTCTCAAGTGGTTTTCTACAAACTAGCCAGGCAAAACAAAATTTTGGGTGAAAACATTACTTGCTTTATAGATAGTTATAAATCTAAAATAAATATATATTATAGATTATAGATATAGATATAGATTGTAGATTTGGGGGTCTATGTGGTTGTGGGATATGAATTAGATAATATTTCTGATACGGATTAGATTGACCCATATTTAAGGGGAGTACAAATGAACTTATTTCACTCAGTTGCCGGCATGTCTAAATCGTCAAGGCCCATTTGGGGGATATGAGTTAGGGAGCGCAGTGCACCAGATCAAGCAAAAAAAAGAGGGCCCAAAATTGTGAGCGCCCTCGTCCCGACTCGCTGCCACGCCTTGCTTTCCCCGTTTCCCGTGATCCCGTCCGGTTTCCCCAGTGGCTGCAGCTGCCGATCTGCGCCGTCGTGGCCTGAACATTTTACTCCCTTTGCACACGTTTTTTTATCTGAGATACTCCACTACTAGCAATTACTACCCTGCAGATCATGGTTAAACGAGGCGAACACATAAAAGTTGTACCCTGCAGATCCTGTTCACTTGTACTCTATAGATCCATCCAACAGTCAACTCTTGTCTTCCTTCCCGTCACTCACGTACGTACCGCCCGGTCCTATCCAACTTTATTTGTATCCATCGTCAGTCTCACGCTCCACTTTCATCAACTCTCTTGGAGTACGTGGTAGTCTGCCGTGTCGCGCGAGAAAGAGCAGGAGGACTAGTAGCGTACCACTGCTTGGGGAGTACTACGTAGCGGAGAGCGCGTGGCGCCAAGCAAGCGCTCCCAAGGCGAGCCGCACCAAACCGCACGCGCTCCCATCCCGTGGCAAACAAAAGCCCCAGGAGGACGCGCGAAATCGTATCGGGGCGTGCGCCAAGGGGCTCGCCTTCAACAGCTACTGCCCAAACCCCCTCAACCTAGCGAACGTCTCGTTCCCCCATCATGCATCATCCACTTGCCACTCCTCGCTCACCTAAACACGTACCAGAAACAGTAGACCTGTTGTTAGCCATGGTACGTTAATGCTGTGCTTGCTGCCCCCATGATCAACAGCAGCAGTAGTAGGGTTCTTTCAGTTCCCCTTAAAACAAACAACCCAAAATCTTTTGTACACAATCTCTTACTACCAGAGTAAAGATATGAACTTACAAGCCTTCCCAAACGTTGATCATACGTGTCCCTATGGCGAAGAACCGAAGAACAGAACTTCACATGCAGCGATCGATGATCTTTTGATTTGCCTCATCATTGATCGATCCCGGGCTTTGCGCTTGTTACCTTGCGGTCACGCACACTTTTAAACAAACGTAGGATCGCCGGTAGGTCGTAAAGTTCACTCATGGCTACGTTGCCTGCTCATTTTGGGCTTGGATCCATCTCGGCAACACAGACCTCACCTTTTTTCTTTTATTTTCTCCTCTTCCATTTCGACATGACGTTGAACATATGACGGAATCTTTATGTTTCTGCTTGTACTCTTATTCGTCACGTCGACTAACTTGCATGTTCGGATGAATCGGATTTGCAGGATTCCACGGCTTTTGCTCCGTTACCATGTGATTTCGTTAGTTTGGGCGCATCACTTCTAGTACTACTGTTGCACACTGAGCAAATATGCAGATGACCTCTCCGATGAAAACTAATAAATAAGTGAAAACCCATAAAAATCAGACATAAAAATTTTATAAATCATAAAAAATTATTAAGATAGATGTATGCATTAAATACGTTATCATCAAATCTAAAATTCAAACAACCAAGACAGTTTAGAGTTAAAGTTAAGATTTGATATAAATATATTTCATGTCTATATATATATTATTTTTTTAAATTTATCGGTTTCCATCCGTTTTTACTTATTTGATGATTTTTACTCGATTTTTTAAATATGTATGTGGTCACTTTTACCAACAGTGATCTGCAGTGTTCTTTTTCTGAAACCCCAAACTTTGGATCGATCGTCAACCACAGTTTTCTTGTTTCCTTCCCTAACGCACGTTGGCAGAGGCAGAACTACGTCAAACAGGCAACACCAAAAGCCCTTAAATAAGCTCGCTTACAAGCGATATTAATGCAAGCAGGCCCAAGTGCTCGGCTCGACCTGCATGAGGTTCGTCTCGCCCTGGCCATTTCCCCCTGTTCGTTTACTCCTTCATGCCAATTATAACCTGGATGCTTTCGTGCATGCATGGTGGACGATCTGATGAATGCAGTGTTTGGTGGGAACGAACGCGAACGAAAGAAAGAAAGGTGAAGGGAGCAGTTTTTGGAGTGAATTTTAATCCCTCGAACGATATTCTTTCTTTTTCAAATTTGATATAATAAATATGTATGAAAATTTTAAAAAACTCGGGTCTCAAATTCGACCTACACATAAAAAACAAATTTAGATGTGAATAATACGTTATTATTTATATATTAAATTTGTGTTTTTATATCTCGATGTATGAATTGAGTTTAGACTTAAAGATGATTTTATGAAGTTGTATATATAAATTGTATAAGTATTGTCAAATTTTTTTATAATGTTTAATAACTGTTTAAATGATTTTTAAGCAAGAAAACATTTCTTAGAGGGATCAAATAGTTTGCCCAGTTTCTGCTTTGGAAAAGGCAGCTGCGCCTGGTTGCCAATGGCATGGCCTCGATCTCCTCTTTGACTCGTCCATCAAATCCGTTCATACGTGTTACCTCCGATCCATAATAAATTTATTTTTCCATTTTTATTTATTAAAAATAATTCATTTTTAAATAGTTATTGTATTAAAGTTTGTGAAGTGGTGTATAAACGTATTGAAAATAAAAAAGAATAATAATTGTATTAAGATTTAAGAAAGTAAGAATATTATAATTTTTAAATTTTATATTGGTTTATGTGTGATGAATAAAAAATATATTTGTTTTAACACGGATGGAGTAAACTCTCAGAAAAAAATCCTGTGTAACCGAGTTGTAAACCCCATCCGATACAATCTCTTTTCTTTGGACGCCACGTGGATCGGCCACTAAATCCGACGGCACCAACGCGCAGCGTCTGTCACTCGTGCATGTGCATGCTACGCGGCTCGGGCTCATGTGCAGTAGCTAGTGTCTCTCTAGCTCGGCTCGTGCTTTCATATTCTTTGCACATCTCTCCAGCAGTAGCTAGTGTCGTTTCATCTTCCTCCGCCGCTGTTGCACGGGACATGGCCGTTGCACGGGACGCCGTCGCCGGAGACAACATCACCGCCGCCGCTAGGGACAATGCCGCCGCCGTCGCCGGAGACAACACCCAAGATGCCATATGTATTTCACATGCTTGCGATTGATGGAACCATCTACATGAGAAGCAGATGCTTTGCAAACTAATTTCAGATGTTTTACAAACTAATTTTTCTCAGCCTGTAGTGAACCATCTACATGAGCTTGCAGTGAACCATATTTCTGGACAGTCCTCCACCACCACGGTGGCCGCGGCCGCTATCCTGTAGAGCGCTGGGGACGCGGCCAGCGGGAGGCAGACAATGCTCGGGCTGCAGCTACTGGCGTTGGCGCCGCCTCCCCGGCAGTCCTCCACCACTGTGGCCGCCGCTGCCATCCTGGAGAGCGCGGGGGACGCGGCTGACGAGAGGCAGAGGATGGTCGGGCTGCGGCTGCTGGCGATGGCGCCGCCCTCACCCTCTCCCCAGCCCCAGAGGATGCGGCGCCTGGCGAAGGGGGCGAGGTCGCGTGGGGGAGGGCGGAGGGGGTCGAGAGGAGGATGCGGCAGCGCTGGCGGCGTGGAAGGCGAAGAGGGTCGAGGTGGCGGCGGGGAGGACGGAGGGGGCCGAGGTGTCGACGGCGCCGGGGAGCAGAGGCGTGAGTGAGCCGCGCATCACGTGAGGGGGCATGAGGGAGCCGCGCATCAAGGCGTGAGAGAGCCGATCGCGTGGCTGCCGTCGGATTTAGGTGCCGATCTACGTGGCGTCTAAAGGAAAGAGGAGGTTGTATCGAATGGGGTTTACAATCCGATTACACAGAATTTTTTTCCAAATTCTCTCTGGCTTTCTTTAATCCCCGGCAGTGACGCCGTGTTTAGGGGCCTCCCCATGTGAGAGCGGCCTTTGGATGCATCCCCTGGCCCTCCTAATTAATTGACTTAGGATTTTGTTCTTGTGCTGGGAATCTCTGTTGCTGCTACATGCCCGTAAGTGTAATTCGTGTTCCGTGTTCCGTGCACGGTGTACTCCCTTTGTTTATCCATGTTTTATCGGTTTCAGGTTTCAGTACTACGGAGTGCTCGTTTAAAACTGGTTCGGGAGTCAAATGAAAATAGTGACGGATCTCCACGAATATGGTGTGGCATACTCTAGGTTGAGCCCAACAAGAATAATACCTCAGCCTAATAAACAAAAAATTTAAAAAAAACTATATCCTGCCTATCTCCTGCCTTTGGCCTGTAGTGCACCCGACCACCCCCGTGCGAAACCCTACCTCTACCTGGCGACGTGGCGCAGCGGCTACCGATGGCCGGTGGCGCGGCTTGATGTCTTCCGACGGCCGGCGCGCGCGCGGCTCCGCGCGGTGGCGCCGGCGGCTCCCAGCTCGCAGCGCGGCGGCGGCTCGGTCTCGGCGCCGGCTCGCGGCCCCTCCCATCCCGGCGGCTCCCGACGGCCAGCGTCACGGCGCGGCGTCTCCCGGCGGCTCCTAGCGGCGTGGCGCGGCAGCCCCAATCCCGACGCTGCTCGCGTGGCTTAAAGTGTACTCTCCCTCCCTCCTCGGTCGGCCTGCTTAATTTGTGCCCGAACAAGTGAGTAAACCCGTCCAGATTTTCTTTTATTTGTTTATGTGGAAAAAATTTCTATGATTTGGTTATGTAATTAGTTGGTGAAAATCTCTAAACCGATAGGTTCTATGATTTTGGCTCGGCATACCCCATATAAAAATTCTAACTCGGGCAGTGACTGAAAACTGGTTAGATGAATGTACATACAGACATGTGCACTTAAACAGTACTCCTCCCAGTCGCAGAAAACAGACCGTTTTAAATGTGTGCAGTCAACACATGTTAATTATCGATGTAAAACATTTTAAACTATATGTTTTGGGTTATTAATAAGAATAATGTATTCAAGTTTGTCAAAATAAGAGCTTCCATAATACTGCATTTTTGGATTTCTTTTTTAAGATGATGAAAAGAATCTAGTACATTTTGGATGGCTGGAGTTTTACACTTACATAACTTTTTTTTAGTTTATGCCTTGAATTGAATAGTCAAATTTATATCACCTTTGCTATACGTCCGTCAGCTTAGATTTTCCTAAATTTCAATTGACTGCGGAATGCCTGACCATCGTCTTCCACATATATGCTTCTAGCCGAGTGTGAGGGAGGGGATGCCTCATCAACGACAGCGACAAAAATTCTTAACAAACCTGGGTGTCGGGTGACTCCTGAACTACAGTAGACTCACTGAATTAGAGTTTCTATGTTAGAGGGTAGTGAGGATCGAAAATGGTGGAAGACCGACGATGAACGGCAAGGCGAATGGTGACGATGTCAGGGCTGTGTGACGGGGTTAGGACGAGGACGACAAACTCAAAGGCCACGGAGGTGGATTCAACAGCATGAGCCGCCGAAGACAGGAAAGAAGGGACAAGGCTCGGGAATGGCACTGACTTGGAGATGATTGTGTAAGGACAGATTTAGGGTGGAGGGGAGGGCGTGGTTGGTTGGCCTTGTCGATGACTACTCACCATCATCAAGGCTGAGGTGGTGGGGGTAATATGTTGGGGGAGTGGAGTGACGGCGCATAGTAGGATGGAGGGTGCGAGAGAAGTGGGAGAGAAAAGGACATCTTAAATATATTCTCTCTATCTAAAAAAACTTTATAATGACATGAAAATTTTGAAACAATTATAACCATTCAAAAAGTGGCTAGATTTTAGAAAATTTACGGTTGACTGATGAAACAGCAAGGTCCAAATTATAATACACTCCGATCCGTATTGACTTTGAAAAGTCCAAAATGATTTGATTTTGAGATCGACCTGCGGGAGTACTTAAAATACTAGTAGTTCTGAGTCGCGTCTGATCTGACTGAATTAAGCATGCTACTCCATATGCTAGCTCCAAGTCCACTCGTTTAAATGCTCTCCTCAACGCATGCGTCGCTGCCCTGCTCTGCTTGTGAGGTAGCGGTTGTTATTCTTGCATGCATGGCATGCGAGTTCTCGGGAATGGGAACATGCAACGTATAGAAAAGCTGGCTGCTGCTGCGAAGGTCATTGCCTTTCCTAGGACGAGCAGCAAGTAAACAAACCGAAAATGGCTTTTCATAACGACCCAAAAGAGACTGCTCATCGCATGCATACGCTACGGATGGCAGTGCTACCCTCTGTTTACTGCCATGCACCGAGCATCCATTGCAATTTTGCATCTGAAATTTGCAATTTTGTTTGTTGGATAGTGTGAAAACAAAACACACGAATAAAAACACATGAACGCATAAATACAAAGGAAACTAAAAACTCTGTTGAATGGGTGTTTGGAACGCAGACGTTTTTTTTAAGCAATAATCATCATTACAACTTCTCACCATTGAAATAATTGAGCTAGACTTATTTAAACTAATCTCGAGGCCCAATAATAAATGGATAAGATTAGTCCCATATTGAAAGTTAAGAAAGTTTTTAACCAACTTAAAAGTATGAACTAAGTGTGCATCAATTGAGATGTTACCATATAGGAAGCCATGTGCACGCGTTCGCTCATCTGCCTCCTCGGGACGTGTCATGGTCGTGGTCGTGGTCCTTGGTCCTTGGGAAGGGCTTCAAATTCTTGTGACTGTTGAATGGCATGGCGTTGAACGGCAGTAGCTAATTTCTGTGAGTGTTGAATGGCAGTAGCTGGACAGTAATCGACCACGTTGAATGACATTTCATTCCTAGCAGTAACTGGCCAGGAATGATGATAGTAACCGACCGACACTAAATCTGCCTTTTCCTGCGCCTATAAAATAAGGGTTCTTCCTCTCGTGAAACACACAGACAAACATCCATTCCTCTCAGACGTGTAACTGGCCAGACAAACATCCATTCCTCTCAGACGTGTAACTACTGGCCAAACATCCATTCCTCTCAGACGTGTAACTGGCCAGTAACTGACCTTTAAATGATGGTATGATGATTGTTAATCAATCATCCGAAACTGTCTAGGTTCATTGAATCTACCTCTTTCTACGCTTATAAAAAGAGTGTTCTTCCTTTGGTGAAACACACGGACAAACATCCATTCCTCTCTTTTCACGGGTTCTTCCTGTGGTGAAACACATAGACAAACATCCATTCCTCTCTTTTCACTGTGTAGCTAGTTGTTGTCTTGCCATCCCCATCGCAAGCCTCTGCATGCACAGATCTTGCGAGAGTGGGCCTCCGAAACTTCGTCTTGCTGCGATACTTACACGAGTAGGCAGGTGATCAAGTTTTTGGGTAGTGCACCGATGCGCTACTGCTCGTTAAGAACGTTTTCTTCCTTCTATTTCCTGAAGGCCGAACGACTACTTCTCGGACTGCACTTCGTTCAAGTCATCACTGCATCGACTCAGATCAACAACATCAAGAGCACCAACTAAATAGGCACAATGTCTATTTCGTCAAGTTTTGGGACGTCACACTTATTGTCACCGACAATTCTTTTGCCTCTAGGTGCCATCTAAACCTTTTATGGTACATTTTCTCGTTTATGTTTATATGTGTTTTAAACATGAATGCGAGCATATGTCATGTATCACTCATCATAGTGCTGATTTATTTCTTACTGTTAAAAATTAAAATATACCATAAAATGCCTAATTTTTAACACACACACTCTTATCCAAACTGGAAAAGAAAACATGAGGTTTTTGTGGATGTTAATTTTTCTTCGTTTTTGCCTTTGAAATTAAAGGAAAATGAAAGCTTTCATGCTCTTAATTTTAATTTCTTGGCAGACGCATACGCGCACACACCACTAGTTCGCTACGACCCTGATCGTTTCTTAGATAGAAGTTGGATTAAATTTTTTTATCTTCGTGACACGTTTTTAAACTGCTAAACAATGTGTTGCATGTGAAAAAATTTTGTATGAAAATTATTCTAAAATATCATATAAATTTATTTTTAAGTTTGTAATAATTAAAACTTAATTAAGCATATGTTAATGCTACCTCATTTTGCATGAAACACTTAATCTTTATCTACATCACAAAAGAACATCATCTACATATATAACACCACACTCATATCCCGTGAATGCGTCTCCTTAACATGTACATGCTCAAGAGACAGAAACCAACAACACATCTTTGATCTCACTAATTTTTTTTTGAAAACTCACTGCTATGCATGTAATATTTATGAGCATTAGAATTATATTTAAATTTTAGTGAATAAAGTCATACACACGTAACTCCATCACCACGTAACCGGTACTTTCCTAGCTAGCTTTGATACTCTTTGGTTTGCCCCGGTCCCTAAAAGCTGCTACGTACAGTAAATTTCCAGCAGGAATGGAAACCTCCATTGTTTCCTTTCAAATTCTTTAATAAAAAAAGCCTTATCTTTACAAAACTGAAGCATAGAGCGCGCTTAATAATAGAATAAATATTATGGACATTTATTCCAAAAGTTACATGGTTCTACAAGTCCACATAGCATGAGTAATAAACAGCAATTGGGAAAATTTACGGTGTTTACGTTCCAAAAAGGTAATAATCCAACGTAAGCGATTATACAGTTACGTTATGGAGTACAGTTGTAAATGCTCGAGGGTCATCTGAGATCTGTTCAATTATATTAAGAGGATGTTTGACGTGCTCCATGATCTTGTATCCTGTGAAGTAAGATGAAACTTTGTCAAACGCTCAAACTTTAAATAAATCTCGATAATATACTTTAATAAAATTAACTAACAAAGCTTAAAGTCAGTGGCGAAGGACCCGATAGGGCAAGGTATGGCCCGCGCCATACCCCCCGACGCCCTGCTCCACTCCGACCCAGCACGCGATGTCACGATTCCCTTCTTGGCTCCTTCGGTTCTTCCTCTCCCCGACCCCCTTTTCCTCTCCTGGCGCCGGCCTCCCCGATCCCCACGCGAGCTGCCGAGCTCGGTCCTCCCCGCGTCGCCGGGGCGTGAGCTGCGGGAGCCACTCCGGTCGCGTGGGCTGCGGCCCCTCGGCACCCTCTCCAGGACCTCATCACGGCCCACGCTCGGGCGCCGAGTGCACAGGAGCAGCAGAGCAAGGCAATTCGTCACTCCTCACGAGTGAAATTTATATATAATCTTCAAAATCACTCAATTTTTTCATCAATTCATTCTGATCTCCACATCTCTATTGAGTAATAGATATATGTTTATAATTAATGTATTTATTTGTAAGAAATTGAAGCGACGTGCTGAGGGATAGTTCGACACACCTCGAAAAAATTTTGTCCTCCGTCACTGCTTAAAGTTAAACCTTAGCAAACATTCCCAAGTTGTGCTGCGCTCCGAAGCGGAGTGCAGAAAGCAAGGTATAGTTGCCTTCGTCTTGACATCAACAGTAGTAAGTGCAGTGGCATCGTGCCCAATATCACGGTCTGGTTGTTGCATCGGGGCCCAGAAACATCATTGAAATCTTGCAGACAAGTCGATCAGCATGTGCCTTGGGCTTTGAATGCGTTACATGGACGTTCTTCTACAAAAATCGCACAGTAAACGCGGACTAACTTAATTGAACCAGCGGCTACGAATCTACAGTAGAGTAATACTGTAGCATTTAGTAATACGTCGTATTATCTGCAGCCTGTGATCCTCGGTTACTCCCGTTCTTTTTTTCAGAAGACTCGAGGTTAGCCGTTGCCTCATATGGTCCCGTTCATTTTGCTTAATGGATTAGATAAAAAATAGTATCTTCTCAGTACGTTTAAATATGTTTTTAAACGATTAAATAGTACATTTCTATGAAAACTTGTCTATATAAAAAATTGTTCTAAAATATCATATAAATTTATTTTAAAATTTATAATAACTAAAACTCAATTAATAATACGTTAATATTATCTTATTTTACGTAAAATATTTAATCTTCGTCTTTTATCTCTGTCACACAAAGAAAACCTAAAAAAACACCTATAGTACTACTCATATACTGCACTCCTATAGTACACTCCAAGTAGCATGCCGAGATTGATAGTCGGATGAGCAATGAATGAAAAAATGGTGATGCTCTCTCTCTTACATCTGCTACAGTTTGATCCGAGAGCCTGTCAGCTGCCTCCTAAGCTAGCTTTCGGCCTTTTTATCTTCTGCAGCATCTAAAAGCCAACACATAATCTCGACATCTCAATAATCCGGGATCGAATGATTGCTCGGTATTGCTCGCTCGCACGCACGACATGACGCGAGGACCCTTTCTTTCCTCCTCTCCTTTATTGACCGGGCGCCACAACAACACAAACAGAAGCAGGCCCGGCCGACAGACGATATCAATCCAATGCTTGGTTGCCCCCAACACACACATGCATGCAACCCCCACGGCAACAGGGGAAAAGCCGAAAAGCGGCCCTGCGCTGCGCTATCCTAGCCGATGATACGGAGTAGATCGATCGATCGACCCCGCCTCCCAGCAAGCCAACAAAAGGAAGATTCCACCGCTCGCTGTGGGTTTTCAGTTCGCTCGTGATCGTTACGCGCCCGCTCCGCTCGGCCAGCAGCCAGCTGCATGCACGCACGTACAACTACGGTGGGACACACACCGCTCAGCTACGTGGTGGCAACAAGCGAGACAAGAACCCAACTCCGTGGCTTTGGATTCAGCATTGCAGCCGCAGTGAATAGGCCGATCGAGCCCACCACACATGGATCATCACAGGCGCCACAGCTAGGCTAGCTTCTACGCTATTGTTGCTAGCGGCGCCCTGCACTACACTTCATGATCACCGGGCACGCCGTCCATATGTGCCAAGGCTGCGGAAAAAAATGTGCAATGCATGATGCATCGATCCAAGACTGGTGGTTGAATTATTGTCCACCAATCATTACTCGCTGATTAGAGGCTCAAGCTCGATCGCCATCGCAGCTGGATGCCTGAATTCGGCCCCTCTGCCTGAGCGGCGTGAACGCCCCTGTTCAAGTCCTCCATAAGGCATCATCGATCTTAGCATTTGTTACTGCTTCTCTTTTCTCTCACTTTGATCTTAAACATGAATCTACACTGACTAGGCACAATGGCACATCAATCCAACGTAATTGCTGCAGGAAACTGAAGGTTAGTGGTCAAATCACGCGTCATTGCTACAATGCAAGGCAACGCGCGGAAGTGTTAAGGTCAAAATTTAATAAGTCTCGAAGTACTTATTGGCTAAGGGTTAGTATCGGCTCGAGCGACAGAATCGGCTGAGAGTTTTGCGACAGCTGATGGAAGGTCCATATTTCCAGCAGTCGGGTTCTTGTTAGATTCGGTTTAAGAAGATCTTATCTAGAAGAAACCGAGTCCAGGGAGGATACGGCTTGTATCTATTAATTAGGAAGAGGTTGTTAGTTTCCTATTTTATCTTTAGGAAAGTCTGTTTTGTAATCTGTTAGGATCTTTGTCATCCCATGTGTATAAATATGTAAGCCCGGGGTTCATGTAATATCATCTCTCGATCAATACAACTCGGCGCATCGCCATATTTCTTTTATCTGTTCTACTTTGTCATCCGGCGAGACTTGGCACATGACGCGGGGTTGCATCGGCTTCGATCTCCGACGAAAGGGTAAGTCCAAGGTCCTGTCGGCTCAGGCAATTGTATTGGCCACGTTGACGTCGTCCAAGGCTGCATCAGTACATTCAACCTCTTGGATTGCATCGATTCGGTTGATATCTTTGCCTGATTATTTAACATATGTCTCTGATTGAATCTAATTTTAGTATCTCGATTTGGTCCTATCGGTTGTCTCTCGTTTTAGGGTTTCTGTCGATACCGGCTAAATCGTTATATTAGATTAGATTAGCTTAGGCATCTACCACCCTGAAAATCAGCCAAGGGCTTGATTGTCTAGATATTGCTTTTCTTTTCATACTTAGTATTGCATCAGTTTGATCTACTAAGTCGTGATTAGAACCGTAATCTCTAGCCTGCCTGTTGACTGTCACTAAGGGTTTCATCGGGGTTTCAGCCGGTGAGTTATCTGGATATTGCATCGGCTTGCAAGGATTGTATACAAGTTGGATCTAGCCGATCGCAGCAGAGGCTTCATTGGACATTCGATCATCTAGATTTTATGACATCGGACTTTCAGCCGATATGTGCTTTAATCTTTAAATCAATATCTATTTCATCATGTAATTAGTTCATGCAATGTTATATATCATGTTATTATCAGCCGATCGTCTTTATATAAATATTTGTTCAGCACACAGCCGATGGATTCAAACCCTAACACCATCGGCTGGCATCGGCATCGGCTGAAATTGCACTATCGGCTTATTAGCCGATTAGTTAGTTTTTGGGTATCGGTATATCGGCCGATATGATTTATATTCTGTTATTTTGTATAACTTGTCAGTGGCTGAATCAAACTGACTGATACGTCCGCACTTCATTTATTATAGGACCTGCACTGAAGCTAAACAGATCTTTCATGTCGACGTGTTGATTTTTCTCGTCAACAATGTAATGTCGCAGAGTGAGGTCGTCGACGTTCCAATTCATGCATGTGTCATCTAGTACTAGCATCTCCAATCAGGCACAGTAGTACTGCTCATGGCAGAGCCCGGATCAGATACGCAGCGCACATGCATGCCTCGCTAGCAGGAACCCAGTAGCGTCCAAACGGCGACTTGATGTCAAGGGGTCCCAGTCCCAGCTGCAGCTCGCTCATGCAGACGATGCAGCAGCAGCTGCCGCTGTGTGCTGTGTGCTGTGCCTTTGCTACCCAAGCGAGGCGTACGTTGCATATGCAGTATGTTCAGGGACACAGCATGCATAGCATAAGGGTGGCGGCAACCGAGCAGCCGATCTGCTCGATCATGCTCGGTGACTCCCCGTTTTTTTAGAGAGAGAATACGGTGACCGACCAGTACGTGCAGCGGATGGCCGCAGACCGCAGTACGTCCATGCCGATCGGTTTTGCGGTGGTTGCAGCCTTTGCAGGTGTAGCAGGATACCTGTTCATCCAACAGCGCGGTTGCTTTAATTTGGTCCAAAGTGAAACGTCAAGCGCCAAGAAACAAGGGCGGAATCGCGGAAGCCTCCAAATCGCGG
Source organism: Oryza australiensis (assembly GCA_019925245.2). Taxonomy (NCBI): domain Eukaryota; kingdom Viridiplantae; phylum Streptophyta; class Magnoliopsida; order Poales; family Poaceae; genus Oryza; species Oryza australiensis. The sequence goes on along the minus strand of JAIFGZ020000116.1, from coordinate 6,877,246 downwards.
AGTAAACGACGCGTTGATGTGAGCGTTCATGGATCGGGAAATCCAGATCGGAGAAACTTCGATGGGAGTGACGCCGAACAGATAACGTGTTTCGTGTAGACCGAAAAGTTGTGTCCGTGTGGGCGTGTGGCTGGCTTGGCTAGGTGACTTGAAATATTGTGCGATGTGGGCATGTGGCTAGCCGTTGTGGCCTCGTTCCACTTATCGTTATTTTTTGGGGGGCGGCGCGACCCGAAAACAGAACGCTATGACCCGAAAACCGTACGAATTAATTACTAGCGGTTACGAAATGTTCTGTCACGAGCATGGGCTTTCATCCCCTGGACGGAGACGGAACGGACGGCCAGGGCCCGGGAAGACTGGCGGGTTACGTTCTTTAGCTAAGCCGCAATCTCCCTGCTTAATTTAAAAACAAGCCGCTAGTACCAATATAAAATTATTTAATTTTTTATACATGACATCTGACTTTTTATACATGATTTTTTTAAAAGCCACATAGTTTACTCGTTGGTTTAGGGTTTTAAAAAATGGGAGCTTATCACTATTAGGCTTTTAATTTATAATTTTTAGAAGTCAACACCATCACTACTTATTTGCTCGTTCGTCTGTCACAACTTCTATTCATCTTTTTTTCCTTTAACAATCATCTTTTAGATTTTATTGCCTCGCTAGGTTCCTTTTAATAATTTTTATATGTCTCATCAAATACCGTTGTCGGTGATATGGGCCCGGGGGTATGCTTTAGATGCGATATCTAGAAAATGAAGGAATGCCAAGGGCGTGCGCTGGCACTCAAGTGGGCCCCGGCCGCGGGCGGCCACGTGGCCGCCCTAAGGACTTGGGGCTGGCCCGGGGACTGCCCGGAGGCCATCGTGTTCCCAGGCACCAGGGTCCGGGATCATCCGGACCCCGGGACGGCAGGTCCGGGATCACCCGGACCCCCCTGTCCCTCACCCCGCACCTCTCTGAGAAAGGGATGAGTCCAACTGTCAACCAACTCAATTAATGCCCAAAAAGAAGGAGGCTGAGCGCCTGCCCCGCCGCATTTAATGCGATGTGAGGCGCGCCTGTCAGTGGCTCTTGTCATCATCCCTTTTTGTCTGTCGCGAGGCAAAGGAAGCCTAAAGTCTTTGACTGAGACCGCGGTATGGCCGCGCACCCACTCCGCGCACGCCCCCCTCACGCCCTGTCCAGTCGCGTTTAATGCATTGGGCGGCCGCGTGGGAGAGAGAGTGCGAGCGCAGGAGGCGCGGTGCCAGTGCCCACCCGTGGGATGAGCCGCTGACCAGTAGGTCCCATCGGAGTAGGTAGGTAGGCCATCATCGCATCAGCAGCATGACCATCACGACGATCACCTTTTTTCGCCAACCCCCATGATGCAGCAAACAAGAAGGAGCAAGATGGAGTGGCTTCTCTGACAAGACAAGGCAAAGACCACTCCTTCACGTGGAGCGGAGTACAGACAATCAGGACTACTGTGATGTTCCCTTGTACTATAAAAGGAGACCCAAGTCCATCATAAAAAACAGTTGGTCGGCTCGCTCTCTGTGGGGTTCCCTCCCTTGACTTGGTAGATCAGCCCTCTGAGCAACGGTTAGATCTTAGCAACCCCTCGTCCACCACTGACTTCAGAAGAGAAGAACATCCTCATTGCTCCCTGTAATTCATCCCTTATACTACATACAAGACAGGAGTAGGATATTACACCTCGCCGATGGCCCAAACCTGTATAAACCCTCGCGTCCCCGCAGTCTTGATTTTTTCCGCCCCATCTGCATCATCCTATTCTCATCGCGAGTTTAAACCAGGACTAACCGCTCCCCGTGTCGAACCAAAAAAGGGGTCCCTCGGATTCCCGCGTGTCGATCTCCGACATCGACAGCTGGCGCGCCCGGTAGGGGGAGCGCACTGCGTTTTGATTTAAACTCCTATATTTATTCCATTTTCTGGCGAGAAACTCTCTCCCCGTCCCCACCATGGTTCACGACCACGTCCCACGCTCCGCGTCAGGCTCGCTTGCTACGCGCGAGCGCGACCTGGCCAACAAGGCGGCGGAGGAGGTTGACACGGGCGGGCATAGCCCCAACTTTCGCCACCTCCGCTCAAGGGGGGAAGGATCTTCGTCTCCTTCACCGCCGCTGATAGCAACGACGGCAGCCGCGCCCGCGCCATCTTCCTCGGCCCCGGCGGCGGGCTGCGGGCGAAAGGCCGGGCATCCCGCAGGGCGACAACGCTCCGGGATCCAGACCACGCCCTAGCGGGCGTACCGGCGAGCCTCGCCAAGGAGATGTCCATCGTCGCCTGGAGTTTGGCACGCCTGAGGGTGCCCTCCAGGCGGCAGAAGCTCTTTTGCGTCACCCCCGGTCACCCCTGGCGAGGGATCCAACGCCAAGCGGTGGTTCGACGACATGGCGAAGCTGGTAGGCACCACCCAGCGTCAGCTGGCCGCTGACCTCGCTTCCTCCAGCCACCAACCGCGCGATTCACATGCCGTGGTAAGCTCGTCCTTTCGGCGACGGGCTCGAAGGGCAGCGGCTGCTGTGAGGACGGAGGAGAGCCTCACAGCGGCTGCCCAACCAGAAGCGCCCCGAGATCTGCTGTATGATGAACGGGACGCCCGCCTCCGCATCGAGCGGCGCCGTGACGAGCGCCACATGGGGCGGGCACCGGGTTGCGCCTCCTCGTCGGGAGGCGCAACCACTCGGCGAGCGGCCGCAGCGGCCCTCCCGCAGGTGGAGCCCCTCGGGAGACGGCGAGCGGCCGTGATGGCCCAGCCGCGAGCAGGAGGCTCCACGACGCTCAACGGGGCCCCACAGCCATTGTCGCCCCCTCCGGCGAGGAATGGCTGCCAGGCCTTCGTTACCAACCTCCGTAATGTGCGCTGGCCTAACAAGTTTAGGCCGGCCCTTACAGAGAAATACGACGGCTCGGTGAACCCTACCGAGTTCCTCCAGGATCTACACCACGACCATTGAGGCTGCTGGAGGTGACGAGCATGTCATGGCCAACTTTTTCCCATGGCGCTCAAGGGCCAGGCCCGCTCCTGGCTGATGAATCTGCCGGCCCAGTCGGTCACTTCTTGGGACGATCTGTGCCGCCAGTTCACCTCCAACTTCCAGGGCACGTACCCACGCCCAGGAGTGGAGGCAGACCTCCACATGGTCCGACGAGGGGAGGACGAGTCCCTGCGCAAATACATTCAGCGTTTTTGCCAGGTACGTAATACCATACCCTCCATTGCTGACCATGCAGTGATCTTCGCCTTTCGGAGTGGTGTATGCCACGACGTTATGCTGGAGAAGATCGAGTCCAAGGCCCCCCGGACTACCACGGAGCTCTTTGAGCTCGCTGACCCGGTGGCCCGCAAGGAGGAGGCTCGGGTTTGGAATCCTAGGAATCCCGCCCCAGCCTCCACCGGCGCTGCCCCCTCCACGTCCCGGGAAGAGCGTCGCGAGCGACGATGGAAACGCAGGCCATCGCGCGGTGGCGAGGAGGGTCACGTCCTCGCTGCCGACGGTGCAGAGAAGCCCTCGCGGAAGGGCAAGCCCGCGGGCAACCGCGGGCGGTCCCCAGACCCTCGCCCCCAAGGCCGGGTCGGGGACAAATGATGCATGGTGCACCAAACCTCCCATCACGACCTCTTCGAATGCCGTTCGGTCAAGAATTTGGCCGAACGGGTGCAAAAGTACTAGCAGGAGCGGAAGGGGAATGAGAAGGAAATCCGCAGCAAGGGCCAGGCCCCGGCGGAGCGTTCGGACAACCGGCGAGAGGAGGCCAAAGATGCGGCCCCGTCGGGACGACGATGACAACTGGGATACCAAGATCCCCACACGTCGTCGCCACCATCGACGGCGGTGCGGGCGCCAGTGTCCGCCGGAGCCTCAAGTCCATGAGGCGCGAGCTCCTCGCGGCTGTGCCGTCCCACGAGGCGGCCCGAAGGTCGCGCTGGGCGGAGGTGCCCCTCACCTTTGATGAGACCGACCACCCGGGGAGCATCGCATGTAGCGGCCACTTGGCCCTCATGACCTCCCCCACCATCTGCAACGTCAAGGTCGCCCGAGTCTTAATCGACAGGGGTGCGGCCCTCAATATATTGTCCCCGAAGGCCTTTGATGCGATCAAGGCCCCGGGAATGGTGCTCGGGCCGTCCTACCCCATCATTGGGGTGACGCCCGGGAAAGTGTGGCCCCTCGGGCAGATCGCTCTCCCGGTCACCTTTGGGGGTCCCGCTAATTTCCGCACCAAGCGTATCGACTTCGATGTGGCAGACCTCAATCTGCCCTATAACGCCGTGCTCGGGAGGCCAGCGTTGGTGAAGTTCATGGCGGCTACCCATTACGCCTACCGCCAGCTTAAGATGCCGGGCCCCGGAGGCCCCATCACCGTCCACGCCGACGTTAGAACCGTGCTAGATTGTGCGGAAGAGCGCATGGATGACATCGCGGCGGCCGACCGCGCTGAACCCGAGGGCCCCCAAGGGGAGACCTCGGGTTTTCGGGCCCCGAAACAACGTATCGCCTCAACCGATGAGGTGGTGGTTAAGTCTATCCAGCTGGGTGACGACCCGTCCAAGACCGCCAACATAAGACGCGCTCGTCTCCTTCCTGTGGGCGAACGCCGACGTGTTTGCTTGGAAGCCGTCGGATATGCCCGGAGTCCCCGAGTCCCCAGGGAGGTAATTGAGCATCGACTTGTAGTGGCCGGATGCATGCCCGGTCCGGCAAAAGGTGAGGCGGCAGGCCCCGGAGCGACAGGCATTCATCCGCGAAGAGGTGACATGGCTCCAGGAGGTCGGCTTCATCCGGGAGGTGCTGCATCCGGAGTGGTTGGCAAACCCGGTGGTCGTCCCGAAGGCCAACCACAAGCTGCGTATGTGCATCGACTACACCGACCTCAATAAGGCATGTCCTAAAGACCCCTATCCTCTACCTCGAATAGACCAGATAGTCGACTTCACTGCGGGGTGCGACCTCTGATGCTTCCTAGATGCATATTCTGGTTATCATCAATTCCGCATGGCTATAGAGGATGAGGAGAAAACTTCATTTATTACCCCTCTGGGTACCTTTTGCTACATGTCTTTGGTTTAAAAAATGTCATGTCCACTTTTCAACGTGGTGTCCGCAACACGTTGAAAGACCAAATAGGGCGCAATGTTGAGGCGTACGTCGATGATCTCGTAGTCAAATCTCGAGACCAAAGAACCTTGCTCCCGGATTTGGCCGAGACGTTTAATAATCTCCGGTCCTCCCACATGAAGCTGAACCCAGAGAAATGTGTGTTTGGGGTGACGGCAGGCAAACTGTTAGGATTTCTGGTCTCTGCCCGAGGCATTGAGGCCAACCCCGCTAAAATAAAAGCAATAGAGGAAATGCGCCACCCTAGGAAACTCAAGGACGTGCAGAGACTCACTGGTTGCGTAGCTGCCTTGAGTTGTTTCATATCTAAGTTAGGAGAGCGGGTGCTCCCTTTATTCAAGTTATTAAAACGAACCGGCCTCTTCACTTGGACGGACGAAGCGGAGAAAGCCTTAGGCGAGCTCAAGCGCTACCTCTCCTCGCCGCCCGTATTGGTAGCCCCCCGGGAAGGAGAACCCCTCCTTTTATATTTAGCGGCGACCCCCAAGTGATTAGTGCGGCCTTGGTTGTGGAGCACGACGACGAGCTGGACTCTCAGTCGCCCCCAACTCCATCAAACCCGGAGGCAGAAAACCTCGGAACGGAGTTGGCCGAGGAAGCGCCCGAACCCGGAGGTGGCCCTTGGGCCCCCGAGCTTCAGGGAGCCGCCCGGTCCCCTAGTCCGGGGGCTCCCGAGGCCCCCTCCACCCAGAGTGGCCTTGAGGGCCCCCCGGGGAGGCGATGGCCCGGTAGCCTCGGGCACCGAGATGACCCGCCCCGAAGCACCCGTGGCAGGAAACCTCGAAACGGTGCCGGCCGGGGAAGCGCCCGAACCCGGAGGTGGCCCTTGGCCCCCTGAGCTTCAGGGAGCCGCCCGACCCCCTAGTCCGGGGGCTCCCGAGGCCCCTTCCACCTAGAGCGGCCCTGAGGGCCCCGGGGGAGGCGACGGCCCGGAAGCCCCGGACACCGAGATAGCCCGCCCTGGTGTACCCAAACCAGTCGCCCCTAACAAAATGGCCAAGACCCGCACCAAGGTGCAGCGGCCGGTCTACTTTGTCAGCGAGGCGCTACGGGACGCGAAGACACGTTACACGCAGGCCCAGAAAATGCTCTACGCCATGCTCGTGGCCTCCAGGAAGCTGCGCCATTACTTCCAGGCGCACCGGTTAACGGTGATCACGTCCTACCCTCTCGGACAAATCCTGCGAAACCGAGAGGGCACGGGACGGATAGTCAAATGGGCCATCGAGTTGTCGGAATTTGATCTGCACTTCGAAGCCCGGCACGCGATCAAGAGCCAGGCCTTAGCCGATTTTGTGGCAGAATGGACGCCAACGGTCGGTAGCGATCCATCCCCGGGGGAACCCGAGAGTGCGGAGGATCGTGGCCAAGGAGCCGCATACTGGGTGATGAACTTCGACGGTTCACTCACCTTACACGGGGCTGGGGCAGGCGTAGTGTTAACTTCCCCAACGGGCGATGTACTTCAGTACATCGTCCGGCTTGACTTCCGAGCAACCAACAACATGGCCGAGTATGAGGGGCTTCTAGCGGGGTTGCGAGCGGCAGCAGGAATGGGCATCCACCGTCTGCTAGTCCTCGGGGATTTCCAACTGGTTGTAAACCAGATTTCCGAGTACCAATGCATCGACCCCCAGATGGAAGCTTATGTCAAGCAAGTTCGGCGTACGGAGCGCCATTTCGATGGCCTCGAGCTACGCCACGTTCCCAGGAGAGACAACACCCTGGCGGACGAGCTATCTAGGATCGCGTCCGCGCGAGCCCCAGCCCTGCCAGGCGCGTTTGAAGAAAGTCTCACAGAGCCGTCGGCGCACCCCGAACCGCCCCAGTGACGGGAATCGGCCGGTCCCAACGCCCCGGATCTGGTGGGCCAGCCACAACCTGGCCCTGCCGGGACCAATATCACGCGTCAGGTGTCTTGGATTTCGGAAATCCAAGCGTACCTACAAGACGTGTCATTGCCCGAGCAACGCGAGGAAAGCGAACGCATTACCCGGACCTCCAAGAGGTACGTGTTGGTAGAAGGGACACTCTACCGACGCGGTGCCAACGGAGTGCTCATGAAATACATTGCTCGGGAACAGGGTCTCGAGCTCCTAGCCGAGATCCACGAAGGCGAATGAGGGGCACACTCGGCCTTCCGAACCTTGGTGGGGAAGGCATTCCGCCAAGGATTCTATTGGCCCACCGCGCTGGAGGACGCAACGGACCTCGTGCGGCGATGCCGATCGTGTCAATTCCACGCCAAGCAGACGCACCTGCCGGCCCAGGCCCTTCAGACCATCCCGCTCTCATGGCCATTTGCGGTCTGGGGGCTGGACATCCTGGGTCCGTTCAAGCAGGCACGAGGCGGCTGCAAGTTTCTATATGTCGCCATCGACAAATTCACCAAGTGGCCAGAGACCTATCTAGTCAGCATCATCGACAAGCATTCGGCTGTGCGGTTCATGAGAGGCATCATGGCAAGGTTCAGGGTCCCCAACAGAATTATCACCGACAACGGCACACAGTTCACGAGTGAGCTGTTTGTTGAATATTGCGACGACATGGGCATCAAGCTCTGTTTCGCCTCGCCCGCTCACCCCCAAAGCAACGGTCAGGCCGAGCGCGCAAACGCTGAAATACTGAAAGACCTCAAGACTAAGACCTACAACGTGCTCAAGAAGAATGGGGACTCGTGGACTGATGAGCTGCCTGCGGTCCTTTGGGCCAATCGGACAACCCCGAGCCGCGCCACTGGAGAGACACCTTTCTTCTTGGTGTATGGAGCCGAGGCGGTCTTGCCCTCCGAGCTCACCCTCGGATCGCCCCGAGCCATGTTATACACCGAAGCAGATCAAGGGCAGATGCGTTGTGACGACTTGGATTACCTGGAGGAAAGACGGCGCCGGGTAGCGCTTCGCGCAGCTCGCTACCAACAGAGCCTCCGCCGCTACCATCAAAGAAAAGTCAGCCCCCGAGCGCTGCAAGTCAATGATATGGTCCTGCGCCGTGTGCAAACGCGTGCGGGGCTGAACAATTTATCCCCGATATGGGAGGGGCCATACAAATTTGTCAGCACCCCGCGTCCGGGAGTAGTTCGCCTAGCCACAGAGGACGGCACTCCGTTGCCGAACCCGTGGAACATTTCCCACCTGCGCAGGTTCTACCCATAAGCTGCATGGTGCGCTGAAACATACATGGAAGTTCATCCACTGCTTCCGGTGGCATGGACAATAAGTTTGCTGTTACATCCCATATGATTTTCTTGCAAAATACATGTTTTTAGTGTGTTTTCCTCCAAGTGCTGGAGCATGTATTGTGGATGCGGCTTTCCAATGGTTCCCTGGCCTTGCCCGCCTTAGCCTGAGAGCCCTAAGGGCGTCGAGGGTACAGCGATGCTGCATACTCTACGCCTGGGGGCAGTCAACGCCTGGGGGTTCGGGTGCGTACTAACACGCCTGTCCCGGCCCCCCGTTGCCGCTGCCCTCACTGGCCTTTTTATGCCTTCGCTCCTACCCAGAACCTCGAGAAAGGCACCAGCCAACGGCCAGTACATGCTGCCCGAACCCGGCCCAGCCCCCCAGCTACATGGGACAAATCATGGCGGAGGACCACGCTACTGCATTCTTGCAATGGCTAAGCTAACTAAGAGTCGAACTACCGTTGCAGGACAGCAAACAGGCAGAGGCTCGGGCCAACCAACCGCCACTATGTGTGCGCTAAGTTGGCCGGGGGCTCCCAACATATATACATACACATATGAATCATCAGAAGCAGCCACGATGGGCTGTTACAGTGCAAGTCCAACATAATAAAGGCAAGTTCACTGACTTTATAAACAATACTACGAATGTCTTTGTACACAAATACAGATAGAAGCAAAAAGAGGACGAGAGAATCCTAAGTGGCTGGCGGGTCGCTGGGGGCATTCTCCGGGAGGTCTTCGTCTGGCGAGTCCTCGCGAAAGGCGAGCTGGAAGGCCGCCGGGGTGCCATCAAAGCCCATCATGATGGAATCGACGGCGTCTTGGACGCGGCGGCGAGCGGCCTCCTTGGTGCCTTCGGGGAAGTCCTCGGTGGGGATGTAGGGGTCGAAGCCGGGGTCGTGGGCTTGGTAGCTCGCCAAGATAAGCGACGTGACTTGGCGGGATAAGTCGTACGATGACTCCTTCGCGACCTCGTCGACCTCCTCCGGCTCCCTCTTTATCCCCTCGGCCAGCTCATCTATGTGCGTGGCCAATCCCCCCAAGGTAGGGATGGTGGGGGGGGTACGGTTGACCCCCACCCCGCGGGCTGTGTCCCGAAGGCGCTCGACGGATGAGGCCAGGGCCCGGAGCCCTAGGCGTAAGGTGCGCTCCAGCTCCGTGATCTGGCGGCGCGCCTCCTCCAGTTCCGACCCTGGCCCCCGCACCTGCGCCTGCGCATCCATGACCACCTGCTCCCGGGTGGCCAGCTCTTGCTCCCACAGCTCCAACTCGTCTTGTCGACGGTCTGAAGCGGCGGCGAGCAGCTGGTCGCGCTCCTAGACAGCCTTCAGGCACCAGGAGGCCTCCTCCTGGGTCTCCAGCACCGCCACCTCTCGCCTCCCCACGGCGGCCTCGCGCTCCGTGATGGCCCTCTCCTGGGCCAGCACATTGGCCTCCCGCGCGGCGGAGTCCTCCTCGCCCTGGCAACGGCGGCCTCCCGGTCCTCGACCGCCCGCCACGTCGCCTCTAGGGCCCTCTCCCGCTCCGTCAGGCCGGCCTCGTGGGCCTGGAGGTCAGCGTCGGTGCTGGCGGCGACAGCCTCAGCGTCGCACAGGGTGCGCTCACGCTCGTCGAGGCCCTAGGCGCGCTCCCTGAGGTCGCGAAGGAACCCCCCAGCGGTGGTGCGGACCCTCTTCTCAGCGGCGGCGGCGACCTGCTCATGGAAGTCGGCGGCGTGCCGCTCAACGACGGTGTCTTCAAACACCTGGCTGAGCTCCTCCTGGCGCCGCTCGATCTCCGCCAGCTCCCGCCTGCAGACGACGCCTTCCACCCTCGCCGTGGCCGCCAGCTCCCGACAGCCCTCCTCAACCTCGGCCTCCCGCCGCGCCACCTCAACCTCCCTGGCGGCCAAGGCCTGCAGCTGGGCCCGGAGCCCCTCCAGGGAGATCGCATTGGCCTCCTCCAGTGCCCTGGAGACAACCTTCCTCGCCCGCTCTTGCGACCGGACGAGGGGCTCGGTGTCCAGGGCGGCCACGAACCCAGACCGAGCGCCCCCAGATTCGGAGTCAGAGCTCGGCTCGGGATCAGCCACCTGTGCAGGCTGGGCAGCTGAAGACCCCCATGGCCGGGAGCCGCCGCTCCTTGCGTTGGGGGCTCGCGGCGGCGGCGCCGCGGGGCTGCGGTGGCCGGCGGGCGACGGCGCCGTTTGGTGCGACGCGGGCGATGGCTGTTGTGGCGGCGGCGATGGCTGCTGCGGAGGAGACCCCCGAGGTTGTTCTCCGCCACCCTCCACTGTCCCCTACGTGCCGGGGCCGCCCACGGCTCGCTCCTCGTGGGCGGCGGCGCCCAGTCCCAGGTGGGCCCTCTCCTCGGGTCACGCCGGATCCGGGACTGAACCCGTAAGGGGTGACCCGGACCCGGAGGGCCCAGGTGCCCCGAGCCTCTCCTGCGCTTTCTTCCCCGAGCCCGAGCAGAACCGTCCTTGGGTATAACCCTGGGGCGAAAATGCCTGTGCTCGTGGCTGGAAGCAAAACATGAACACAATAAGGAATTAAAAAAAACAAGACAAAAGCGTAAGGCCCCAATAAGCATCCGCGCGTCGATAAGGCGTACCTGCGGACGGGGTTGAAGTCCCAAGAAACCTGCGAGATGGCCCGCTTCTTCTTCGCAGGGCCGCCTGGAGGACTCGTCGGGCTCTCGCTCGCCGCATCCGCTGATGCTGGAGTCCCGTGGACGGCCCCCGCCGTCGGCGTGCTCGTCGTGGATGTGCCCTGGGCCTCCTCTGCCGTCGTCGTCGCCGCCGTTGTGGCCGTCCTGGCCCTCGGCGGAGTGACCCACGGGGACGGGCCCACCGCCGTGAGCCCCGATCTGCGGGGGAGGGGAGGAGCGCGCGCGCTCCGCGTCGCCGCCGCGTGGTGGGGATGGGGAGGAGCGGAGCCCTCCTCTGACCTCTTCCTCTTCCCCTTAGGATCCGGGGCCCCCGCATCGCTTCGGCCCGGACCCCGGCGTTTCAGCTGCCCGATTGGCACATGGTCGTCGTCGTCATCGTGATCACCGCCCCCGCCCCTCGGGGCAGCCTCCGGCGCTGCTGACGACGAGCCCACGCCATCGCCCACCACCTGCAGCGCGTGCAGAATATCTGTGCACGCCGAATGCTGGCACAGCGGCACCAGCCCGGGCGGAAGCTGCGTCTGGTCCATCGCCATAACGCCGAGGGTGCGGCGAACCAGGATCCCGAGGTCCCTCTCGTCCCAATCAAAGGCGGCACCCACGTGGGTCCGCATGTCGTCGTTGGGGCCGGTGTACATGTAGGCGGGGCGCAGCCTTTCCTGCAATGGCGCAATGCGCCTCATCTGGAAGTCGCGGAAGACCGCGTGACTGGACAGGCCCCCCCGCCGGAGGTAGCTGATTCGGTCCAGCACCCCGTCCAGCTCCCTCCCAGCTCGCGGACGCGCCCCCCAGCTCCTCTGGTTCACCGGGATCCCCGTCGGTAGAGATAGGCGGGGGTGGTCGCCTAGGCTGGTGTAGAACCAGAACACCCTCCAGTTCTTCCACCTGGAGCGAGGGTGGATGTCGATGAAGGGGGTGCCGACCGTCCTGTCGTTCCGTGGCTAGATCGCCACGTACCCGACCGCGCCGGGGGAGCCAGCCCGGCACACCCAGAAGAAGTGCCAGAAGAGGTGAAGTGAGGGCACCGCCCCCACAAACATCTCACAGGCGTGGGCGAACACGGCGAGGTAGAAGACGGCGTTGGGGGTGAGGTGGTGCAGCCGAAGGTCGTAGAACTCAAACACATCAAGAAAGAAGTGGGAGAAGGGCGGCACCAGCCCGACCATGGCGAAGGAGGCAAAGAACACCATTCACGTGGGGGGCCGCTCCTCTGGGACGTCGCCGCCGCTTCGCGTGCCGCGCAGCAAGAACTTGTCAAAGAGGCTACGAGCCTCTGCGGTGCGGACCAAAGATTTGGGGAGCACGCTCCCCGGCTCCAAAGGCGAATCACGGCCCATCGCAAGCGTGGATGCTGAAGCGTGAAAAAGGAAGCTGGTGGCGAGAGAAAGGAAACAGAAGGAGCAGAGGGCGCTGGGTAGACGAAGGGCGAATGGCTGTGAGAGGCGATGGCAGTGGAGAGTGTAAAAACTGATCCCCCTTCACGCGGATCCGCTTTTATAAGCAACCACTGCCCCCTCGGGTTCTACGGCATTAAATTCGCCGCACTACCACACGATGCGCCCCCTCAGCTCCGCGCCCTTTCAATTTTTGCATCCCCTTTGGTTCTCGCGCCACTGGGTGCTTGCGTCGCCTGGGATTTCGCGCCCACTAGGCGCACTAAGCGGGCGAAGAAAGGAAGGCGATTTCTAATGGGCCCCCATGTGCACGGCCCGAATAAACTCGCCCCCCGTCTAGAGAAAATCGGGGGTTAGCGCGGCATCAGTCGTCACGTGCCGGCCTCCCGCTATGACAAGATGTGTACAGCCCAGGCCCACACTCTCAGAGAGATGGCGTTAACCTCGCCCGAGTTCGACTCGGTCCCAGTCAACACCGGGGGCTACTGTCGGTGATATGAGCCCGGGGGTATGCTGGAGATGCGATATCTAGGAAAGGAAGGAATGCCAAGGGCGTGCCCTGGCACTCAAGTGGGCCCCGGCCACGGGCGACCATGTGGCCGCCCTAAGGGGGCTGGCCTGGGGGCTGCCCGAAGGCCACCGTGTTCCCAGGCGCCGGGTCCGGATCACCCGACCGGGGACGGCGGTCCGGATCACCGGACCCCTCGTCCTCACCCCGCACCTCTCGAGAAAGGGACGAGTCCAACTGTCAACCAACTCATTTAATGCCCAAAAAGAAGGAGGCTGAGCGCTTGCCCCGCTGCATTTAATGCGATGTGAGGCGCGCCTGTTAGTGGCTCTTGTCATCATCCCTTTTTGCCTGTTACGAGGCAAAGGAAGCTTAAAGTCTTTGACTGAGACCGCGGTATGGCCGCGCACCCACTCTGCACATGCCCCCCTCACGCCCTGTCCAGTCGCGTTTAATGCATTGGGCGGCCGCGTGGGAGAGAGAGTGCGAGTGCAGGAGGCGTGGTGCCAGTGCCCACCCGCGGGATGGGCCACTGACCAGTAGGTCCCATCGGAGTAGGTAGGCAGGCCATCATCGTATCAGCAGCATGGCCATCACGGCGATCACCTTTTTCCGCCTACCTCCATGACGCAGCAAACAGGAAGGAGCAAGATGGAGTGGCTTCTCTGACAAGACAAGGCAAAAACCACTCCTCCACGTGGAGCAGAGTAGAGACAATCAGGACTACTGTGGTGTTCCCTTGTACTATAAAAGGAGACCCAAGTCCATCATAAAAATGGTTGGTCGGCTCGCTCTTGTGGGGTTCCCTCCCTCGACTTGGTAGATCAACCCTCTGAGCAACGGCTAGATCTTAGCAACCCCTCGTCCACCACTGACTTCAGAAGAGAAGTTATTGCTCCCTGTAATTCATCCCTTATACTACATACAAGACAGGAGTAGGGTATTACACCTCGCCGGTGGTCCGAACCTGTATAAACCCCTGCGTCCCCGCAGTCTTGATTTTTCCCGCCTCATCTGCATCATCCTATTCTCATCGCGAGTTTAAACCAGGACTCACCGCTCCCCGTGCCGAACCAAAAAAAGGGGTCCCTCAGATTCCCGCGTGTCGATCTCCGACATCGACAACCGTCAACCTAATCCTTTACGGTCCGTCCACTGTATACTCTTCCTCTTTATTGTTATTAGGATTTTAAACATCAAACCTAATCATTCGTTGGGTATTTTTTTATTTTTTTAAGTCTCATCAACCGTCATCATCCTACTCATTTGGAGCATGCTTGTCTTTTTCTTTATGGTTATTGGAATGCTAAAAATCAAATCTAATCATTATTGAGATTTTGTTTTATAGTTTTTAGATTTTTAGATGTATCATCAATCGCTGTCACCTTACTTTTTATGGTAAGCTTGTTTGTCCACCTATTTATTATTATTAGGGATTTTAAAAATCGAACCTAGTGGTTGGTGGGTTTTTCTTTTTATAGGTTTTAAAAGTCTCGGCTTATCCTCTTAATAATGTAAAAGAATTTATTTTATTTTTATTTTGAATTTTAATTAATCTTATGTTGTGTTGTATTAGATAGTCTCTTATTTTAATTTTTTTTATTTTGAGTTTTAGTTATTTCTAAACTGTATTTCTACCTTAAAATTTTTTTAATTTTGAATTTTGAATTTTTATTTCGAATTTAATTAATCTCGTGCTGTGCTACAAATAACATATTTTTTAATATTTCTTACTTTTATTCTGAATTTTATAAATTGTATTGCTACTTTGAACTTTATTTTTTTATTAATGTGGGAATTTTAGTTTTTATTTCATAAAGAATTAGGGTGACGACGGTTAGACTAAAAAAAACTAACGATGATCAGGTTCTGGTGTTTAAAATTTCAATGACAGTTATGAGAAACTACAATGGGCAGACCGTAAAGGAATATGATGGCGGTGTTCGATGGGATTTCTGAAAACCATGAAAGAAACATAGCAAGACAATGAGCTTTAGAAAGCATTAATTTTTAAAGGTTAAAGAGAATGCGACAAGCAAGTAAAATGAAGATAAATGAGTAAGAGGTGATGGTTGGTGTGACTACGGTGATAAGGTTCTATCTATTAATCCTAAGCTAACGATATATATTGCGCGTTCTGCGAAGCAGGTCCTGGCAACACATAAGGTATCTTAAACCAAAATCTTTTCTGTTTGGCCGCCAAAATACCACTACACAAGTAGTAGGGCGTAGCACACGGTCCTTCCAGTACCGGGTGTCGACGAGCGTAACACGCGGCCCCCGCACCGGGCGTCGACATGTAACGGAACGGGACGGGCGTAATGCCAAAGGGAAAACTACGCGGTCGAAGTAAACAACGCACGCTGCCTGCGTGTCGCCCACTCTTCCCGAGGACAAGAAAACACACCGCCTCGCCTCTTCACGTCAAAACGGACGGGAACGCTCAACTCGCACCAGCGCGCGCCTCCTCACTAGTCACTCCTCGCCGTCGCGCATCTCCACGCCGCTTGGCCCGTCCCCCTTGGCCCCATCTCCTCCTCCACTCGCAACACCAGATACCCCTCTTCACTCTTGGATTTCTTTACTTCTACGGTTCTTACTATGTATAAGTGGCTGACAAAGGAGAGTAATTAGCTGTAGTTTCTCTCACACTGAGCTTGTTGCTTCCACGGCGACTGCCATTGGTTCCAAGAACTCCTTTAATTGCCTTTTGGTGTGCCCCCACGAGAGCATAAGCTCTAGAGTCAAAACCCCAGCTTGCTACTCGCTATATATACGCTCTCCACCCGTCCCGCTCTCACCTCTCACTTGACTTCTCGTCGCTGGCCTCTCCTCCACGAAGGCCGCGTGCACTGCACTACCCTCGAGGCACCGGCCCCGGCACGGCCGGCCGTGCGTGGATGGGTGCACGGCCAGTGCCGCGGCGGGAGGAGGCGATGGTCGTGACGGAGCTGGAGCTGCGGATGCAGCTGCTCGGCGGCGGTGGCAACTGCTACAACATCAACGACAACGCTGACCTCCTCGCGGAGATCCTGGCGCGGCTGGACGGCCGCTCGCTCTCCGCCGCCGCCTGCGTGTGCCGCCTCTGGGCCGCCGTGGCGCGCCGGGACGCCGTCTGGGAGGCGCTCTGCCTCCGCCACGTGGGGCCGACGTCTGGCCCCGCGGCCGGCCCCGCCACCCGCGCAGTCGTCGCCGCGCTCGGCGGGTACCGCCGCC
Source organism: Oryza australiensis (assembly GCA_019925245.2). Classification (NCBI taxonomy): domain Eukaryota; kingdom Viridiplantae; phylum Streptophyta; class Magnoliopsida; order Poales; family Poaceae; genus Oryza; species Oryza australiensis. Next base: position 6,861,154 of record JAIFGZ020000116.1, on the reverse strand, counting down.
TCTACCGCCTCTGCCTCGGCCCGGCGCTGGACCGCCTCGGGCGCGGTGGCGGCGCCATCGCCCACGCGCACGCCAGGGCCCGCCTGTCGCTCTCCCTCTCTCTGTCGCTCTTCTCCATCGACTGCTACGAGCGCCTCGGTGGCGGTGGCGGCGCCGGCGCCGGCAGGCAGCCGCAACCGTCGTCACTACTCTTCCTGTGCAAGCCAGTGGACGTCTCGTGAGTCCCTCTGAATAGGCGTACACGTGTACGTACGCGGTCGCATCGCCGCCCACTCGCTCGGGCAATCAGGGCCGTACGATCCAAGCCGTCGTGTTCTTCTTGGCGTACGTGCGCTGCTAGCTTGTTTGGCGCACGACGTTTAACATAATTGGTTACTTAATTATTATTATTAGTACGAACAATAAGAATTTATTATTATTAAGCTGTACCTGCGAGCCATATTCAACATGGGAAAAAATAATTTAATGATTCCTTTGTTTCTTCTTCTTCTTCTTCCTTTTGATCGTTCCTCGGTGTATGCTTGGGCTTGTTTGCGTCCGTTTGGCGAGTTGCTATTTCAAAGCACCCGGTTTGTATCGCTCCTGCTGTTGTTGCTTCGCCTGGCTGCTTGCGTGTAACTCGACCGTGTACTTAACGTAGTAATCACCTCACCTTTTCTTTTCTTTTTCAAAAAAATTCTCGATCCATTGCCATTTCGTTCTCATGCACTATGAGTGACCCATGATGCCAACTCTCGTCAGCTGACATGCGTATCTGCACGACTTTTTGCCGCAAAAGGGAAGCTGTTGCTTCTATAATTCTATTGGATACGCTTGGAACGGCCTGTTGCACGGGGACCGCCGGCGAAATGGACCACTGGCTAACTAGCTACTACTACTAGTTGGGTGATCAAGGCTTCCTTTTCTTTAATTTGTACTACTCCTACAGTATACTTCTGAAGACCAATGCTTTCTACTACTAGTTTCTACCGCTGTTACACTTATAAATATGAAGTGAATTGATTAAATGGGCGGGTGATTCAGGTGGTTTCATCAAAGTTATTGCTGATTCCAGAAAGAATGTAAAGTGTTCTATCGAGGTCATGGGGTGGATGTTGGTCAATGCAGTTGCCGTAATCTTCGGAAAGTGTAAAGTGGAACGTGACTCAACTAGTTAAGTTACCTGTGATCAACAGGTGAATGTTGGTCGATGTAGTTGCCGAATTGTGAAGTGAAATATGACTCAACTAGTTATGTTACTTGTGATCAAAGGTGAACGTTGATCATGCAGTTGTGCAAAGTGTGAAGTGAAACATGGCTCAACTAGTTAGGTTATACTTGCTGTAAAAGGTAAATGTTGGTCGATGCAGTTGCCAAATTCTTCAAAAAGTATGAAGTGAAACGTGGCATATCTTTCACCCAAATTCAAGTGCTAGACTTGGCAAGTATGTTCGGATTTACAGGTAACTATTTTTAATGGTTGATGATGTATCCGTCGATAGCGATATGTTCATAAGAATTTCATCGATCTCAAAATATGTCGACTTGTTTTTTAAGACATATGCATAGATAAATGTATATATGTTCGTATATAGGGTCGAGTATACAGATGTTTTGTGTACTGTGTTTCTTTTTTTAAAAGAATTCTTTAGAAAGTTTGTAAATATGGAGTATCGTTTGAAGAAGTTTCTCGAACATGTTTCTTCGTAAATTTGCAACGCTTCAAAAAAACTTGAAAAAACTTCCAAAACGGTGAGTATTACCACCGCGAAATGCATCTCTTGTTATCTTTGTAGACAACTGATTTGGCAACATCCGAAGAGAAGAAAAGATACTACTCCTATTGCGCAAAAATCCATCCCTGTTTCATTACGCTTCAGACTCGATCTAATCCTGCCTATCGAAGTTTGTGGGCTTCGTGGCATTGATTGAACCAGTACACCCGCGCTCGCTAATTCTAGGGCCCAGACATGAAAGGAACCAGTACGTTGTTAAGCGAGGTTTAAGATGATGTTTCTCTCCGGACAAACACTGCGGTCTAATCTCATTATCTCAAGACTGCAAAAGTTGCACCGCTGGGAATTGAAGCCTGAATCGCGCGCAGAGAAACGACTTGTAGCCTGTTAGGACATTCAAAAAGACTTCCTCTAATCAAATGCTTGCATGCCTTCGTCCAGAATTCACCGGAATTTTACTCGGGTATATCAAACAGGAGAGTCCGAGTCCATGTTTCAAATTGCAATACGTACCACTATACCAGTACTCCGTGTGAATTAAGGAGACCGAGACAAAAATCTCTTCACGAGCTCCGAGGGAGCCAGGAAGAGGCTACAGATGTGCAGGGTCGGTTCCTGAACACCCTGAATTGTGCTCCACCATTTTCGGCTTTCGCCGGAGCAGGACGGCCAGTAGCGATCAACATGCATGCATGCAAGCATCGCGAGAGTTCGCAGTCAAAAGGTAAAAACAGGCTCGCCCGGCGTTGCGAAAACGCTTGGGAAGTCTCCGGCGGCCGGTCGACTCGTCGTCGGCAGCGTCGTGGAGGCGCGCGTAGATGCTAGAGAGACAGACGCTCCGTGATCGCCGAGCTGCATGCGCGCCTGCGTACGAGCGGCACCGTGTCTTTGGCCACATCAACGTCGTCGCATGCAGCAGCAAGCTCCCATACCGGCCGGTCTCGTCGTTGGCCGGCCGTGTTGTCACCTCGGTTTTTATAGTCCGCGCGTGTGAGATCGGTGATGCCGCGTTGCTGGCCGATCGAGCTGCTGCAAGCGCAACTGGCCGGTGCAACGGTGCCATGTTGGTGCATCGGTGCCACCATGACTCCAATATTTGGCATGATCGTTGATCGGTCAGTCAAGAATCCATTGCGGCGACTGGACTGTACCACTGGAAGATGAGAAGACTTCCATTCTTTTTAAGGTGAAAAGGGGGAGGTGATTGGAGGATGATCACACGGACACGGTCACGGGTAAATTTATGTGAGTTGGCAGTGACGCAGTATACGGGTAAGTCGCGTCGATCGAGAGAAGGGAATGCACAGTGAATGCATCTGCTACAGGCAAAGAGAATTCAAAGTACTGAGGTACACGAAGGCTGGTGACTGCTCTGAGATCCTAAAAATGCGTAGGAGCGCAGCGTGACGCTACCGCTCCGACACACATAAATTCAAGAGAGCTCACGAGGAAGTATCAGTATGAGCGAAAAATGTTTTGGCATTAACAATCTAAGCAAGCCATCCAGTACAAGTACCAACCAAGATTTCGATAGCTGCACGCATCTGCATTGATCATGTGCACACATTCATTGTCCGTCAGGAGCCAGCTGAGAAACCCCCAAGAGGATGGATATGATCCTGCTCATCAATACCCATCTCGATTGCGATCGTTTATTATCGATCGACACCAACACAGGGCGTGTACTCCTAATCCTGGAGGGGAATCTGCTCCTCGTAAACGACATGGAGGCTGCAGCTTCGTGGCGTTCACGAGACAGGCAGCAGATCGATCGATCGTGCATTACTAGGCCGGGTGAGTACGTTGCCATAGACAAGTCGCCTGGAGGCCCGTCCATCACATGTGGTACTCGCATCGACCAACAGTCGAAACAACGCACCCGATTTGGTACACACAAAGCAGTGGCAACGACGACGACACAGCCCATCCGACACCCTAGCGGCCGCCGCGTAAACGAACCGGGATAATCGCATATTGCCGTGACTAGCTTCGCCGATCGATCAAAGCTGTGCTAGCTAGTGGTAAGGCCGGTCGATACGATGGAGGTGGAGTTCACGAGATGGGTGGCGTTTTTGGTGCGATTCTCGCATGGATCCTGGTAAGTTGCGGCAGTGAACAGTAGGGGGTCACGTGTGGGAAAGAGGCTGCGCGCAACCTCCCAAACCAAACTGGCTCTCGTGTCGTGTCTGCATCTTTGACATATGACAAGCCCGTATGCCAGGCTGCGCGTGACAGCGTGAGACCGCCCGTGCACCGAGCCGTCCCGTCCGTCCACAAAAAGGAGCAGACCAGATGGATGCATGATGCACACACCGGCCGAAGCGACGTGCCTGTGCATGCGTACACCAGTTAAAAGGACTCGTGCCATTGGCAGGGTTGGATTCGACTCGATCATGGTGCACGGTAAACAGATCTTTCACCATTTGGTTCTTTTAAAAAAATTATTCTACAAATAGATTAAAAACACTTATTTTATAAATGTAAATTATTGACATCATATATCAACATGACTATGTCAATAAGGATAAGGATGACGCGCCGAGCGGCGTCCCTCTCGTTTCATAAGCCATCACTATAAAGAAAAACGGTGTCATTATCAGGACGTTGAGGACCTATTTATAAAAAAATTAAAAAATATATTTGTAACAGAAAAATGATCCATTTATAATAAAAAAATATTTACAAATAGGTCTTAACCCCAATGTTGCACACATCAAGGACTTGTTTGTAAATACTTTTTATAAATAGATTTTTTTATTACAAATATGTTATTTTAAAAATTATAAATAGGTTTTCAATGTCAATGACATTAAAATTAAAATTATTTTTAATATGACTTAGCTTTCACCGGAGCTTAAAGGGACGATGTCAATATTATTGGCGCCGTCATGTTGGATCACGACGTGTTGACGTCACGAAAAAAATCATTTTTAAAATAAGTTTTTTTAAGGGATATTTATAAGTAAACCCAAGACCTGGATTGCACAGGATACTGCTGTGGGTGTATCTCAATCTCAGGCTACATTTGCTAGGACTGAAAGTGTGGAACATAGAGTACGTATCTCCCGGAGCATCTTAAATGTACGTACGCTGCGCTGGGGTTCAGTGATCGCGTATACTGGGTGCCGCTGTCTTAAATATGATCATTGAGTGTATTTTGTCTTATGCTGCACAGCCACACATGGTACAGTATGTATGATCTTCCCCAACATATATATGGCGTCGGGCGTCGTCCGTCCTGATGCCTTCGGTGTTCTTCATCAGACATTCAGCGACGATCATAAATTCGGTAACATGTGCAGGCATTGATCCTAAACTTGAGGTGCGCATTGATTTCAGATGTACTGTACTAGTACGTACCACAGTATAATTTGCATCACTTTGCTGTTGTCATGCAGACCCTGCTCTTTTTTTGTTGCAACGAAACATACTGTAGTACCAGATGATCATATTACCATTAGTGTTCAGTAAAAATTCTACCGTTAAAAACGTTCAAAAATCTGCCAAGAAGGTGGCGAGAATGTAACGACAGTCTGGTCGAGCTCTGGGCTGACACTTAGTGCATTGAATATTGTCCTGTCAAATTAGGTCCATGATTCACGCCAGATTTTGAAACCTGAAAACGTCTACTACTGAAGTAGTATTTGTATTTATCCACACAAAATACTCTGAAAATCAATGTAATGCACTGCACGCTGTTGCCCTCGATTGGTTCTCTTGAATCCATGCCGTCATGATTTGAGGGATTATTTCAAACATAGGATTAAAAAACGTAGAGATAGAAAAAAAAGAATTAAGATGTTAATGACATTATAAATCAATGGTCACAAAATATAAAATAGCAATAATAATCAAGAGCATGTGTTTTGATGACTTGCATGGAAAAAATACAGAGCTGCCTAAAAAGCAAACGTAAAGTCAGAATTTAATTTTAGAACTTAATTTTGAAGTTAATTTTAAGATATTTTTAACGTAGTTTGTTTTTCAACGTTGACTTTTAAGATATTAAGAAGATATATGTAAAAATTTTACGAGATTGCTAATAAACTGTTACACCTTATAATCACTAACAGAATAGCTTATTTAGAGTACAAGAATTTGAAAATGTAGGGATATGATAAAAGAATTAGAAATATAGGGTTGTTTCAAAACAATTGTTTTAATATCACATCAGAAAAATATGGTAATCATGGACACAACAAGAGAAAACCATGAGACACCATGAGGTAAGATCTCATGTTTATTTTCCTTCGAAATTTCAATAGAATGGCTCGTAGCATAAAAGTTTCAAAGGAAACTTTAGTTACTAATCATTTGTTCCAAATGGTTTTATAGAAATTGTATCTCTGGGTTCAAATCATAAAAAACCTTTACATTTATCGAATATTATGGTTTAATATTTAAAAAATTATATTAATTTATTTTTAAGTTTTAGTTAATATTTAATTGATTATGTGCTAATCAACCACTATTTTTTTTTCGGGAGGAAAGGGTTTTCAACCCTAAGTAATAACGAACACAACCTAGATTGATAGTAGACAGAGAAAGAGAGATATGGTATTCTCAAGGAGATGAAAGCCATCAAGTTGGAGTTCTTGTTCAAAATGCTTTATGAAAATGTAGTAGAGGAATATATTTCATAGGAATTTGTCAACTTTAAATTCTATGATTCCTACGTGATTCCAACACACGGGAATACTAGAAGAGGAAATAAAATACATGAGGGAATTCTAGAAGGATTTATTTCATAAGCATTTTGTAACGATATTTATCAAAGTATTTGAAATATGTATATGGAGTAAATCATATGGTTCATCATGATAATTTCAAAAGTATACCCTTGCTGCCCTCCATGGCAACAAGTCATAATATACACCATCATAAACATAATAAGCACCATAAATCATCATTTTTCATCCTAATTTCATAAAAACACATTTAGAAAGCGTAAGACTATACTCATGACACTCACTAAATCATTATTTTTCATCTTAATTTCACAAAACACATTCAGAAAGCATAAGACTATACTCATGACACTCACTATGTCGCCCACGGACTCTACAGAGTTTATACAGCTTTATCCACATGATATAAACTCTGTAGCTTGTCTAGTGCTCGCGAAGCACTTCCACACTCTACACGTTGAATACGGTCTAGAGATCATAACAATACTTTTACATTGATTACCATCTAACATTGCATGAGCACGATAAGTGTGAATCCACCTTAGGCATATCACCTAGAGTCGTTAGGTGACGGGCCAACGCCTTAACCCAACGACATGACAGCTGTCGAACGGTGGTCGATCAGTCCTCCACGAGGGCTGCTCGAGGAGGTGAAACAGTGGTCGGACCGTCTTGCCGATGGGTCTTATGGTCGACTCGAGAACATTGTGAGCCAAGATTTTAGACACGTTCGGTCCTCCCGGAGGATAACAAGCCTACGTCATGTGTTCTTTGTTGGGGTGGTGTATGAATAAGATTTATGCACAAGCGAGAGTTCGGGATTCGATCTGGCTGTCTCCCCCCGCCCGCGCGACATGTCATCCCTTTTATAGTTCAAGGGGATAGTTACAAAGGGGCTTGGGGCACAAAAAAGCTTGGCCATAAAGTACAAAGCAAGTACATACATAATCTGAAAAGTACACAGAAACCCCTTGGACTCTAATCGCCATGGGCTTCTTATGCATGGTCTTGCCTTGGAATCCATCCTCCGCAGGTACCTCGCGTGCAGTTATGTCGGATGACGTCATCTTCTGTCGAGGTTTCCCCTCCTTGTTCTCTCGGCGAGACTTGTTGAGGACGTCTCCTTTCAGAAGAGCGCGGAAACGAAGGGCGCGAAGGACTTGGGAAGAAAACAAAGGTTGGTGTTACAAATCAGGACTAAAGATGACCGCCGACCTAACAGATTCTGACAAGAATCTAACCAGGACTAAAGATGATTTTTAGTCCCGGTTGGTAATTAAAGATCCTATAGAACTGTTGCCTTTTTTAACCGGGACTAAAAACGTTTTCTAATCTTGATATTTATTAGAACCGGGGCTATTGTGGATTTTGGCCAGTGGACCAAAGATCATCTCTCCAGTAGTGATACTTTGGTTAATGCTCCAAGTGACATGCACTTGAAAATAAGTTATAATTTAAATTTGGTGACGTTCCAAAGTAGGTTAAAAGAAATCTGTGATTTTCCAGTTTTGTTGATCTGAGTGATTATTTTGGGGTACTAATATGTATAATAAAATTAACCCAATATTACAGTGAATTGCACATGTTAAACAGTATTTACATGAATGTTTTCATGATTTTATATTTCACCAATTATTTCGAAAATCCACCAAGCTTAGCTTTATATGTAAATTCCTATTGTATAAATGCAACTAAGTGTTTACAAAGATTATATTTAGATTACTTTAGACCTGAGGCGATTTAAATGTGTTGGATTTACATTCCACCGTACACATCACCACAAGATATTTGTACATTTATAAATATGTTATTGTGTTATGTTAAGGAAAACTTAAAGTGATTATTAGGGTAAAATATAAGTATGTGAATTAATACGCTTAATACACTTTCATGCTCATGATATACTGTGGGGGTGTCACTATAGGTGGCCAAACGGGCGGCCCAGCCTGGCACGGCATGGGCACGAGTGCGGCACGGCCTATTTTGGCACGGCCCATTAGGCACGGTTGCTGTAACGGGTCGTGTCGTGCCGGCCCACGTGCCTCACCCCCGGCCCAAGCACGGCCCACGGGTGGCCAGCCTGGGCACGCTTAAGGCCCATGTGCTGGAAACCGGCCCACGGGCCAAAACCACCGGCGGCGGCACAGAGGGAGACTATAAAATAAAAATAAATAAAAAACAATAACCCTAGAACTGGATGGACCCGTCGCCTCTCTCTCCCCTTCGACTTCCCGGGCGACACCGGCGCCGACGCCACCCGCCCTTCGCACCGTGCCGCCGCGCGCCGACCTCCACGCCGGCGCCGAGGACCGGCGTGCCCGCCGTCGACCTCCACTTTGCGCCGCGCCGCCCGTCACCGACCTCCGCGCGGCCACGCGGCGCCGCTCCACCACCGACCTCCGCGCCCCACCACCGACCTCGCGGCCGCGCGTGCCATTGCGCCTTCGCGCCGCGCCTCTCCCCGTCGCCCGTCGGCCATCGGCCACCGCTGCCTCCGCCTAAACCCCTATCCCTAGCCACGCGCCACGCCTTGTCGTGCCGTCCCATGGGCTGTGCCGTGCCCGGGCCGGCATGCTACAATATCCGTGCCGTGCCATGCCAGCCCATGAGCTCGACCGGTAGCCCAAGAACGGCACGCCCAATCATGCCATGCCGGCCCGGCCCGTTTGCATCTGTGCCATGCCGTGCCCGTGCCATGAATAGTACACTCGTGCCCGTTCCGACCCACTATGACCCGGCCCATCTGGACACCTATTAGGTGTCACCCTGGGGTAGCCCACACGTCGGGAATAAGGTCGGATGGGATGGACAATGAGTTCTCGAGCTAGGGTCGGGAGCCGGACCTTGGGCAAGGACGACCAACCCGACCCCTGCCGTTGGACTTGACCACGACTTCCCCTGGTCCGACCTGCGTACGCGGCCCCGACCAGAAAAGGAGCGGGCCGTCCTCGGTAGAGAGGCTTACACAATAAGGCTAGCAGATAAAGAAAGGAGGGGACAAGCCAGCAGAGGATGACGTCAGCCGACAAAACTACATACTAGATGCCTGCGGCAAGTGTATCCTGAGGGAATTCTGTTGTGCTTTTTAGCCTTAATCTGTATTGCTTTTTATTTTATGACCAAGTTTCCTTGCGCGACAAGTTCGTTGTAACAGCCCCCCTTGGCCTATAAAAGGGAGGGCAGGGCACGCACGCAGGGGGCTGGATTTCACATCCAAAAACTCTCTCTCTCTCTCACTTGTACTCAAACCCTAATCCCACACCACCCTAACGAAGAACACATGAGTAGGCTTGTTATCCTCCGGGAGGGCTGAACCTGTCTAAAAAATCTTAGCTCATCGTGTACTCGAGTCGACCATCAGACCCATTGGTAGAACACCCGACTACTATTTCACCTCCTCGGGTAGCCCCCTTGGAGGACTGCCGACCATCCCATCGACATATACCTTCAAATGAGTTTGTCAAGTTAGATGAGGAAGTTTAACATAGGTTAGGTTGTAATAGGTAAGTTGTATAAATTTTAGGAAATGATCTTCAATATTTGATATTAGGTTCTTTGTTTTAATTATTTCCATCTAGCTATTATGATGCATATAAAACTTATTATATAATGCACTTAAAATACAAAAACACACAAAGAACTCAAGTCACCAAAGCAATCATGAATAATGCAAGCCCACACTATACCCATGATTTTGTTGAATGCATTCTTATTTTCTTGTCGCTGAATTTTGAATTTTAAATGACAGGAAGCATTTGTATTTTACCTAGAAATAAAAATTTATTTTTCCTACATGCATGGGATTTTATTAGTGATTTAGCAAGATCAAGTTTTGTCAAACTCCTTTTTGACTAACCTTTTTAAGATGAAGTTGTTATAAATTCTCAAATACTTTTATTTTAAAAATGAAAAGATTTTTTATTTAGCCTGTTCGAATATACACTAGCTAGCTAGATTATCCCTTTCTTGTTGATGGGTAGGTCGGCAGTCCTCCAAGGAGGGGTGCCCAAGGAGGTGAGTGAGAGTGGTCGGGAGGCGCCTCTCCTCTAGATCTGATGGTTGACTCGAGTCACTAAGACGAGCTAAAAAGACAAGAGACACAAGATTTATACTGGTTCTTTCCTCCCGAAGGATAATAGGCCTAAGCCCAGTGTTCTTTGTTGGGGTGGATGATGAACTGGGATTACAAGTGTGAGTTCTTGGGGCTTAGAGCAAGCTGGCCAAGAACTGAGAATGAGGATGCTGGAAAAACTAAGGAATCAAACCCTTTGTCCTCTCCCTTCTCCTCTCCTTTTCCTCTCTAACCCCCATCACCCTGCCCACCCTTTTATAGCTCAAGGGGACAGTTACAAGATGACTTGGGGGACAAGAAGACTAAGACTAAAAATTTAAAAAGCAAGTACAAACAACATGTGAAAAGGTACATGGGATGCTCTGGGTCCTGCATGCCGCGGGCACCTTGCGCTCTAGCCTGCCTTGGGATCCCCTCTCCGTAGGTTCCGCTCTGTACTGTGTTGTCGGGTGATGTCACTCCTTGCCGGGTTGTCTTCTCCTTGTCTTCTTCAGCTATCCTTGCAAACCAAGTCTTGTCCCGAGGAGGCCGGAGGCCGGGTCGAGGAGTCAAGGTCGAGAAAGAAGTGCCAAGGCCGGACCCGGGGGGAGGTCGGGACGTCCGACCCCGAGGGGAGGTCGGGCTCCTGACCACGTCCTGAGGACTCGCAATTCGACTTCGGCTTAACTTCAACTCTGGTTCATGTGCTACCCCGGGGTGACACCCCTCACATTTTATTTAGATTTCTAATCAAGTTTTTTGGAAAAAAATTCTTACTCAATTTTAGCTTAGATGAATTTTTGAAGAATGAAAATTTTGGTATGTTATAGTAAGTGCATTGGACTTCTAAAAAAAATTAAAAACATGAGCGGCAAAATAAAACACAAAAGTTTTTTCTATGGAATGAGGACGTAGGGCGTAGAAAACCAATCTCATAAGATTGTGTGAACTCCATTTCTTTGTTCCAAAGGAACTTATAGGAAATAATTTCGAAGAATTCAAATCCTTCAAATTTCCTATGAAATTATCTCAATCCAAAGCTTTGAGTTTTGCTTTAAAAAATAAATTTCAAGTCTCTATTGAATCATTTCATTCCGAGCATGTATGCAAATTTAGCTATACCACTTCCTTTATTCACAGACACACACACAAATTTATGCCAATTCACTAGTTTTGCTTTGGATTTTGTGTGAAATAAAAAAACCAAACTGATAGTATATTTAATGCAGAAATCAGATATTGTTTCCGTATATGACCTGAACCTTTTGTCCTAATCTGATTTGTGATAACTGCGAGGCACTCCCAAATTGGCGGATCCATCAAACCAAAGGCCCGAGCAATTCTAAGCCCAGGCAACCCATATCGACATATATTGTGCCTTGGAACAAGTTCACTTACTATTCCTCATCTTTACGTCGAGTTTAATTTACATCTCTAGACCATAGTATCATTAATTTTTACTCCTCGTCTTTCCAAAACCGTTAGGTCCTAGAGCCATATCGATGGCTGCTCTCATTGACGTGACATCCTCGTAAAAAAATAAAGAACACATGAGGCCCACACGTAGGTGAGACGGAAAAACTGCATCTTTAATACTTCCCAGCACCTCGCGTGCATCTCTGGTGTCTCAGGCATGGTGGAGAAGGCCAGCGCCATAGCTCGCAATCTTGACGTCTTCGTCGGGCGCTGTTGGCAATAGGATGGCAACGGCGGCCTCCCGTCGCCGACCAGCACCCTGGACCGCCCGGCCCTTCACGTGGTGCCGTTGCCGCGTGGCGGGTGGCGCCACCGCGACACGCACTACTACAGTTTTGATTTTCCTAGATGAGGCTCCCAATAATTTCCAGGCGGGCCATAAGCGGACGCGCCTAGAAAAACCTGTCCCGAGGGGGCCAGTTGTTGGACTGCACGGGATAATGCATTATCCCATACGGCCCACATAACAGCCCGCACGGGATAATGGTGCATTGTCCTGTGCGGTCCACTTAAGGACCCACACGGGATAATGCATTTTCTCGTGCGAGCCTTTAAGTCGACCGCACGCGATGAAGCACCATAAAACAACTACCAACCCGACAATGCCACATTTAACATGGTGTTTCTCTTTCCAAAAAGGGCAATTATAGGGGGAAGGTTTTTAACTTAATTCTTCAATTGGAATCAATACAAAAGGTACCATACTTGATCTTCTCTTCCATTTGCTTCCAATTTTAAAAATTTTTATTGGTTGAATGCGAAGATATTTGAACTTTTTTAACTCGGTTTCTCTCTCCAATAATAGGTAATTTCTTTTGGTGGGAGGTTTTAAACTTGAAATCTTCAATTGAAATCAATATAAAAGGTAACGTGCTTGATCATCTCTATCATTTGCTTTCATTTTTGTAAAATTTCATCGGTTGAATCCAAAGATATTTAAACTTGTTTGAATTGTCATTGTGAGCTATTTTTGTAATTTGTAGGTCAAATATTTTGTTTTTTATTGAACCATTTTTTGGTACCTAATTTTGTCTCAATATTATTATTTGTTGTGAATGAGGTTTTAGTTATAAAGTAGGATTTAAGTTTAATTTGTTTATTTAGAAAAAATCAGTAATACAATATTAATTTATGTTGTGAAATTTTTAGATGGATCGGACATGGATGTATGAGACACGGAGAACTCATCCGGTGTTCATGAGAGAAGCATCAACATTTATTGATAAGGCTAAGGCGCACGCTTTGAGGGAGAATAGGAATGATATTTTTGTCCTTGCGTGGATTGCAATAATTAGAAGATGTGAAAAGATCCAAATGTAATTCTTGGACACATAATTCAGCGTAGTTTTTTGGAGAAATACACAATTTGGACTTATCACTGGGAAGTCGCCTCTCCGGAAGAGATTCCTGATATTTGGTTCGATGAGGTAGATAATTTTATAATTGAGTACATGTCCCATGAAATGATGATGGGTGATTTTGGTGGCTCTGGTTTTGACGATGCAGAAGTTGATATTGATCTTGATCTTGAGGATATGTTGCGGCACGCTGAACCAGAGGTCCTAACAGAGAAAGCAAGAGATTTAAACAATTGGGAGGCGTTGCGAAATCAGCGAAAGATCTTTTGTACGATCAATCAAAGGGATGTGACATGGATTATACAATGTTGTGGTCGGTGCTAGAACTTCTTAGATTGAAAGCCAAGCACGGATGGTCTGATACTAGATTCAATGACTTGATGGGTCTCCTGAGAGCTATGCTTCCTAAGCCTAACTTGTTGCCAGCTAACACCTATCAAGCCAAGAAACTGATATGTCCATTATCACTTGGTGTGGAAAAGATCCATGCATGTATTAATCACTGTGTACTTTATCGCAAGGAATACGCTGACTTGGACAAGTGTCCAACTAATGGGGTGAGTAGGTACAGAAAGGATAACAGTGCCGCTGAAAGTGATGTTGTCGAACCAAATGCATTGGTCGAGCTAGGAAAAAAGATTCTGGCCATGGTGATGTGGTACTTGCCATTGAAAGATCGCATGAAGCGATTATTCTCGAACCCCACCGACGTCGAGTTGATGAGATGGCATCAAGAGGGTCGAAAGACGGATGGTATGATTCGACATCTCGCCGATGCTCGAGAATGGAGAAACTTTGATTCGAAGCACCTAGAATTTGCAAATGATCCGAGAAATGTCAGGTTTGCGTTGAGCATGGATGGAATGAATCCGTTTGGTGACCTAAGCAGCTCGCACAACACTTGGCCTATTCTGCTCACCATGTATAACCTTCCGACATGGTTATGTCAGAAGCGAACTTACATTTTGTTGACTATCCTTATACAAGGACCAAAACAGTCTGGCATCGACCTAGATGTGTTTCTTGAACCTTTGATGGAGGATATGCAAGAAATATGGGAAGAGGGTCTACGATTGTTTGATGCGTACCGTCAGGAGTTTTTTACTCTGTGTGCTATCATATTCGTTACAATAAACGATCTACCAGCCAATTTTTCCCTCTCCAGACAGATTAAAGGGAAGACCGGATGTCTGATATGTCTGGACAACACATCGTACATATACCTGACCTCATCAAAAAAGTTAGTTTATATGCGTCATCGTCGTTTCTTACCACATAAGCATAGCTATCATGCGATGGCTACCTTTTTTGACAAAACTATTGAGGAAGGTACTGCCCCCCAAGCAAAGGATGGTTCCACGGTGTTCAAGCTGACAAAGAACATAAAGGTCGTGTTCGGCAAGGGAAAGACATCTTCAGGCAAGAGGAAGAAAAAAGTGGTAGAAAACACGCTGCCCTTCAAAAAACATTCAATCTTTTTCAAGTACCTGACGTAGTGGAAAGACCTAGAGATTCGTCATGCCATCGATGTCATGCACCTCGAGAAAAACGTGTTTGACAGCACCATCGGGACTTTACTTGACATCCCTAATAAAACAAAGGATGGGTTGAAGTCACGTAACAACCTGGTCAATTTGGGCATAAGGAAAGATCTCCACTCGATAGCGCTAACGAATGGTAAGATTGAGATTCCACCGACATGCTACTCAATGACACTAGAAGAGAAAAATGCTTTCTGTAAATGTCTTCGTGGATTGAAAGTGCTGACTGGATTCTCATCGAATATCCGGAACTAGTATCAATGAAAGATTTGTCGATTTCTGGATACAACGCTCGCGACTGTCATAAGATGCTTACGGTATTCCTCCCTATCGCTATAAGGGCGGTGAAACCAGTGCACACCAAGGTAGTGATAACAAAGTTGTGCTATTTTTTAATCGAGTATGACAGAAAGTTTTTGATCCACAAGAATTAGGACCCCTTCAGAAATTCGTAGTCGAGACAGCTTGCCAGCTAGAGATGTTTTTTCCTCCATCATACTTCGACATGATGGAACATCTCATTGTTCACATTGTCCCTCAAATTATTGAACTTGGTCCTCTATACCTACATCAAATGTGGGCGTACGAGCAATACGTGGTTGTTCTGAAAGGGTATGTCCGTAATCGTGCTCATCCGGAGGGCTCGATGCTAGAGGGTTACACAACCGAGGAGGTTGTCGAGTGCTGCCTAGATTATATGAAAGATGCCAACCCCATTGGGATACCGGTGCCTCGACATGATGGAAGGTTATCTGCGAAGGGTACTGTGGGAAGAAAATGCTTCTACAACAATGATTACAAAGCGGTATCAGATGCATACAACAGTGTTCTTCAACAACTCGCCATCGTTCCATCCTACATTGAGCAACACACCTCCGAGATCAGAGCATGCAATCCTGGGCGATCCGACAATTGGGTTTCGAAAGAACAGAAGCGCACTCTTCCCCAATGACTGAAGGATCAAAAGCTACCATCTGGTGAATCACTCGAGGAAAAAAGATAGAAAGACTTGCAGCTGGCCCAACAAGCCTTGTGACCTCATGGCAAGGGTATGACATCGGCGGATATTTTTTTACACAAACAACAAAGACAAGAAAAGCTCAGCGCGGAACAGTGGCGTTCGTGTCGAAGCGTTGGACGCAAGAGGGCAAAAGAAATCATACTATGGGATCACTGTTCTCAGATGCCAATGGGTGAAAGACAGCATGGAGATAAATTTGGATTTACGTGTGCTGAACGGAGTAAAATTGGACACAAGGATGATCCATGGGTCCTTGCCAAGCGTGTTGCACAAGTTTTTTATGTGAAGGATCCTTCCGATGAAAAGATGGACATTATTGTATCGGGCAAGCAACATATCATTGGTATTAACAACATTAAAGACGCGTCCGATTATAATCAATACGACGCTATTTCATTATTCACAGATCTTCCTACGTGGATGAAACGCATTGAGAGTGTCCTAGACAAATTTAAGTTTGCATCCGTGGGGAAGGATGTTAATCCAAAAATTATGAAATGCTAGTTTGTTTCACGTGTATAATATGTTTTTGTGAGCGAATGTATCAAAGTTATGGTGTTACGAGCGAATGTGTGGTTCTATGTGATGAACTGATATTTCTATGTGATGAATTAATATTTGATGAATTTACATTACAATTTGCGATGAATTTTGATGAATTTAAATTAATTAATAAAATTAATATGTGATGAATTTACATTCATTAATTATATTAATATTTGGTGAATTTATATTGATTAATTTAAATTTAATATGTGGTGAATTTAAATTATTAAAGTTAATTTGTGATGAATCTATAAAATAGGGGACGATCTTCCGTGCGGGCGGTTTGAGTGGGCCGCACGGAAGATGATTTTCCGTGCGGGCCTTTAAGCCACCCGCACGGGAAAATTGACCCTATATATACCGCGCGGCCTCTGAAAAATATTAAGTCCCGGCGAAAAGTTCGAACACACAGAGCGCCGTCAGGCTGCCAAATTTCGCCGCCGAGAACCGCCGCCCAGATCCGCCGCCCTCACCCCGCTCCCCCCTCTCTCTCGCCGCTCTCTGCCGCCGATGTCGTCGCCCTCACCAACGCGCCCGCACCGCCAGAGATCTAACGCCGCCCGCTCACCGACGCGCCGCGCGCAACCGACTCCCTCACGGCGCGGCGCCCGACCGCTGCACGACGCCTCCCCACCGCCGCCCTCACCGCCGCCCGACGCCTCCACGCGGCCACCGCCCGACGGTATGTTAATATGCATGTGAATGTGGGAATATGTGATGAAAATTTTGATGGATGTGGAAGTGAATGTGATGAAAATTTTGAATGGATGTGGAAGTGAATGTGATGAAAATTTTGAATGGATGTGAATGTGTTTGAATGTGACAAAGATTTGAATGGATGAAAATTTTGCTAATGTTAATATGCATGTGACAAAATTTAGATATGCAAATTGATATGCAAATTTGAATGGACTGTTAATATGTTGATTGATGAATTTTTGATGATATATTGTGATGAATAAATTGTAGAGAGTTATTTTGGAATTTGATCTCGAATAGAAAATATGATGGACATTTTATTTTAGATGATTTATGGACTATAAATGGAATGTGTATTTTTGGATTGTAAATGGACTATTTATTTTAGATTTTAAATGGACTGTTATATTGTAAATTGATTGTAAAATGGCCTGTTATTTTTTTCATGAATTGTTCTTTTGTGAATTAGTTGATTTGAAACATATGTATGGAAGTATGGAAGTAAACAAATAGTCAAACATATGTATTTTTAAATTAAAGTATTTAAAATTTTGCTAAAGTCTTTTGGGTAGAAGGAGACTCGACCTACGACAAAAAATAAAGAGAAGAAGAAGGAAAAAATATATTTTTCCTTCTTCTTCTTTTTAGGTTTTTCTCTATGTGCGATGAGACTAGCTAAGGGAGTTTGAGCTTGAAGGGGCAGAGGCAATTGCATGTGCCCCTTCATCTTCAAGCTCCCGTAGCTACTCTCGTTGCTAAAGTGTTTTTCGAGTAGAAGGAGACCTGACCTATAGCAAAAAATAATGAGAAAAAGAAAGAAAAAATACAGTTTTTTTCCTTCTTCTTCTCTTTAGGTTTTTTCTCTATGTGTGATGATGAATTATTTTGCTCGATGATGAACCGTTCAGACATGTTGCAAATTGCAACATCCAAACACAGTTCAAATTATTTAGGCGTGTTGAAGGCTGGGTGGCTCTCGAAAATCTCCACATCAAACCTTGTGTCAAAGGTCACGACGGAGATCTTCTTGAAGCCACCCAACCTACCACAACGCCTCATGCTATTACAGATATAGTCTTGTTGTTCTGAGAGCAAAAAAATATAGTATCTTAGAAGTTAAAATATAGTCAATATAGAAAAACCTAAAGAGAAGAAGGAAAAAATAGTATTTCACAAATTATGTGTTATGAACGATTGTAGATCAAATGTCGGACGAGAAAGCTCCATTGGAGGCATCCAACATTGAACCAACGCAAGATTCTTCGAGCTAAGGCACATGGCAGACACCAAGTGATCCTTTAATTGAAGTTACGCCAGCACCACCGGTTGAACAAGACCCCGATTACATCCCTATCGAGCAAGCAGTAAGTCTCGTCGTATTGTTATGAACTGACCGGTGCATCTCGTGGGATCCCGTTTAATGTTTTCTGTTGTACATACAGATGGAAACAAGGCGCCGCTCAAAAAGAAAGGCCGCCAAGTCTGCCGTCATAGCCGAAGTCGAAACGGACACAGCAACGTCTGGTCCGGTAGAAACCGACACGTCCGCGAGCGCTGGAGGACGTCAATAGAGAAGACATGGTCAGAGAAGTCTGCCATCATAGCCGAAGTCGATACGAACACCACACCTTATCCAGTAGATACCATAACTGGCCCAACGCCGTGCAGCCTCCTCGTGCCGATAGGAAGGGCAGGGAAGAGAAAGGAGGTGGGTACAGGACTTGCTATACCAGGGCGACAATTTCACAACACGCCAATCCCTGAGGAATATGCAAGGGTGCAGGTGGCCAAGGTGCATGCGGAGCATAACAACTTAGAGCTAGATATTCTAGCACCTGAAGGGATAGAATTGCTTGGGGATGCGGTGCGTCAGTTCATTCTATGGCATCGACGAGATATCCTGCTGGTCGGTTGTAACACCCTGAGGTGTTTTCTCCTTTAAGAATCCAAAAGAAAAATCGCAAAAGAAAATCGTTGGAATTAACTGGAGAGAAACAAATAATTTTAAAAGCAAAATTCTAAATGGAAATGGCATGGTAGGATTTTTCTTAAATTCTACATGTCAAAATACGCTAACATGATTTTCAATGGAATTTTCAGAGCACTAAAAATAATTTCTAAGTAATTAAAATCAAAATCAGAATTAATAAATCCGGGAAAATCGGTTTATCTCTCCTCAGTCCTTTTCTGCCTAATCGGTGTGGTGTCGGCCCGAGCCGAAGCGGCAGCGTTCCTTCCGCCGCGCGCCGGCGATGGCGGCCGACGGCCGTTGTCCTGCCCGCGCGCCCGTTTCTCTATCCTCTCTCGCAAGCCGGCCGAAGGCCACGGCCCGTTAGCCTTGCCCGCCCACAAATAAGTCTATTTGGCCTCCCTTTTTTCCCTGGGACCCTGACAGGTGGGGCCCACTTGTCAGGCCCGTCTTCAACCTCCGGCCGCCCCGGCGCCATTCCCGGCCGCCGCATCCGCACGGATCTCGCGCCGCCGGCCTCCCCGCGCCCCCAAAAACTCGCCGCCTTAACTCCCCGCCTCTCCCGTCGGCCTTAAAACACCCTGGCCGCCGCTCCCGCACGCCCTAATGGCCGGAGTTAATCGCCGGCCATTATTTCCCCCAAATCACTCTCTCATTTACTCCGGCGAGCGATTACGTCCTTATCCGGCCACAACCGACCTCCTCGCGGCCTTTAAAAGCACCCTTGTGCCTTGCTGAGCTCCCCACGCTCTCATTCGAGTCTCACTCGCTCTCATTCGCTCTCACACCGTGCGCACTTGCTTCGGAGCTCGCCGCCGGCCTTTGGCCGCGTGTCCCGTCATCCCAAGCCACCCCAAGCTTCGCCGCCGCCATCACCTTCTTCCCCGGTGTCCGAGCCACCTCGGTCGCCCTTCCCCACGCTCATTCGCCGCCGATTTCGCCATCGCCGTCGCCATCTTCCCCAACTCCGACGGGCTTCCCTAGTGAGCCACCCCTTCCCGGTCGCCCGGCCGCCTCGTGTCGCCCTCGTGAGTGCACGCGGCTTCGCCCGCGCGTAAGCCGCGCCACTCCTCCGCCGTCGCCGTCGTCGTGCGCCGCCGTGCCCCGCGCCGCTCAAGCCACCGTGCCTGTCCCGGCCGTCCGATCGGCTTCGGCCGATCGGCACCGTCCAAACCCCACGCCGCCCGTGGTCCGCCATGTGGCACACCGCCCCTCCGGCCTGTGGACCCGGTCCACCATGGACCGGCGCCCTGCGGCCACTAACGTCAGCCCTAGCCGCTGACGCCTCCCCGGGCTTTATTGCGTAATAAATCAATTAACGATTTTTCTGTTTTAGTAAAAAACCAAGAAAACTTCTAAAAATCATTTTATTCAATCCAACCTCCGTTTTAGCCCATTCAAATTTCATTAAATCCATAAAAATGCCAGGAATCCATTAAAAATGGTTTTGTTCCTGTTTATAACTTTTAGCCGCTTTTGGCGATTTGCTTTGTTTGCCGTGTAGATCCCGGTAGTTTCGCCGACCCGGTTTACTTCGAAGTTGTTGCAGAAGTTCCCCAAGTCGAAGAGCAAGGCAAGTCATACTATATTATTGATCATATTGCTCCCAATTTGCTAAAACACCTATTTTACTCTATTAAATTGCATGTATTTTATAATATCATTTCATTGGAAATAGTACACTGTATATTCAGTTTATGCCTTAGGTTTGACACTCCAAACCCTTTGATTAAACTTGGGAAAATAATATGATTAGATTCAGGACTAGGTTATGCTTAGCCTGGCTTAGATTCACTAGCTCACTAAATGGGTTTCTCACTTAATATGCATCTCCTGGACATTCTGTTCGGAAGAATAATAATTGGAGAACTTGGTGAACCGGATTAATAACTAAAATATGACAAATGGTGAGCTGTGGACGCTATGGTTTTGGATAGTGGTGCCCATGGCAATTAAGGACCGGTTCACGAGAACCCTTGGAAGAATGACCGTGCAAACCACAATCCAAAATGGGTAAGGTGGGTCTCGTAGTGTAGTCTGCCCTAGCTGACGAACTCATCGGCAAGGGTGAGCGGGATGGAGTTTCAGTCGGCCCCGGTATAAGGGTTGCTGGGCTACCGGATTCACCGAGGCACTCGGGGGGGCTGCCCACGTCCCGAGTGCAGGAGTGGGGCGAAACTTTGGTGGGGTTCGCTTGGTTAGTGGGGTGTTATACGAAAGGTCCTATCATAGTTTCCTTTCGGGGTACCATGATGGTATTCCGGCACACGGGAGTCCGTGTCGTGGGGTTGTGTCTTATGGGTACAGTTGCACCCCTCTGATCAGAGTAAAACTATTCGAATAGCCGTGCCCGCGATAATTGGGCGATCAACCAAACTCACCGTGATTAGTCTCACACTATTAAACCCTGATTAATGGAACATGACTAGTATAGTTGGATGGATTGGGCCTGTCGCAACGTGGGGATAACGTTGGACAGTGTTGGTTTCAAAATGTCTTAATTACTTAAATTACTATTGTTTTGATCGTGCTCAAAATTCCTATTGTTTGAAAAACCCTTGCTGTTTGCGCAAAAGCAAACCTTAGCCAAACCCTTGTCTTTCCTGCATTCATTCTCTCCTCCTTCCGGTGTGACTTGCTGAGTACGTGGAAGTACTCATCCTTACCTCTTCACCAGAACGTGAGCAAGAAGCTTAAGAAGAAGACGAAGTTGAATAGGCTTTGCCCTGCACTCTGAAAGATGTCTGTGGAATTGTTGAAGCCACGTGGCCAGCGTCAAGCTTAGGATTAGGCCCCTTTTTTCCTTTTTCCGCTGCTCTTTTGTGATCTTTTTGTAATGTTTCTAAGACGTGGAACTGTAATATCAACAATTATCATATATGTACCCTGGCTGGTCCTGGACAGGGATTTTAATACACATATAGCTTCGAAAATTTTGGTCTGAATTTCTGGGCGTGACATCGGTCCACCTTCAGCATCCCCAATCGAGCTAGTTCCTCAGATTGCTGCTGCGCCTGCACCGCCTTCTCCACCAGGGCCAGATTCGCCACCTAATCGGCCTCCTTCCCCACCTCGCTCCCCCCTAAGGATAAAGGTCCTGATTCGCCAAAGCTGTCAGCCCCTGAAGTCATCGCAGAACAACCTCCAACGGATGTCCAAGATATTCACCAATCTCCTCCGACACCACAAACAGCTTTGGTAGTACCTCAAAGGCCTTTTCTGAAAACAACAAGTCTTACAAGTCCGAGCAAGCTTGAACCTCGTCGGCTTATCCCAAAGATGGTTAGATCAACCTATGATAAGGAAGTAATGGCCATAGACGAGCGGAATTTAGTGTTCCAGGCTTTTAGGGGAGATCGTCAACTGACAAGAAGCAGGATCAAACGCCAAAGTTGTTGGAGTCACAACAATCAGTGAAAAACCAAGCGAAGGACCTGCAAAATTGGACTTCGGACGAAGTGCCAACAAAGTACGAGTACGGCAAGCTGTTTCTGCCGTGGCACGTCATGGAAGACATGCCATGGGAAATAAGGCTAATGCACGACTAGTACCTAAAGGCGTCCAGAATGGGGCTCAACATGATTACCGTGAAGGTCCCAGATAACATTTTCACCAGTGGCCCAAATGGGATACTGGTTATCGATTTCAACGACCTTCACGCTTTATTGAAGATAGAAAAATGGATATAAATCTCGTTGCTGCGTTTTGCCTGTAAGTATCAATCGCACTTAATGTTATTAATGAATTCATGTGCAAACTAACTTCTGAATAATTACTCGCTGCATTTCTTAGGATGTGATTCCAAGACGCGTCAAAGACCAACTATCCAGTTGGATACATTAACCCAACAAGGATATGCTGGACAAAACACGAGGTTCATATTCGTGCAGATTTTGATGCCCTCAAAGGCAAAACGAAGTTCCAAAGAGACGCGACCATCAAAGCAATGCACAAGGAGAAGATGATGGCAGTAGCATTCTACTTGGGCCACGCTATGCTGGAGCACAAAGACAAAAATGTCCTCATGGTCCCTTATGCGCTGCGGTACGTAATATTCTTCCAAACAACCGATATGTTACTACGATATCACCTACAATTAACATATATTTTTTATCGCAACGATCATTACATACTTTTTCATGTATATCCGCGGGACCACGTGGCCGTAGTGCTTGATCCAGCACACTAAAGGAGGAATCATTCAAAGAATTCCTTGTCTTGTAAAATTTGTAAGTACTATCATGCACCATTTAATAAGTTTTGTCTGTTGTTACTCTCGAATAAATAATTGACTGAAGCAATTACTTTGTCTACATAGAGGACACACACATTATGTACGAAACGGTGGACCGGTTAAGGATCCACAAAAGAAGAAGCTTCTGATGAAGACACAATTGGCCGGTAATTATATGCCCGCTATATGTCAATATTTTATATTGTGTTTAATTTCAACTATTGACGTACGCATACAATTTTATTCAACACAGTGTTATAAGCAACCACCAGACACTAGCCTATGCGGCTACTACGTGTACGAGATGCTAAGAATCTACGAGAGGTACACTACAAAGTTTGAACAAGTAAGTTCAGAGAAAATATCTTTCTACACGTTAAGATCGATCTTGTATAATTTTTCTAATCGTATCTATGTGTATTGTTTCTTAAACAGATCGAGTCCGTTCCAGTTGTAGCGAACCGGTTCGACAATCGAACAATGCTCAACTTGGTTGCAGATATTTGTCGCTTCATCCGCCGCGATGTCTGCAACCATTTGGACGATTTCTACGATCCGGAGAGCGAACTTGCGACTAACGATAAATTTAAAAGACTTAGGGAGTGAGAAAAGACCATCTGTAAATTGCGAGACTACTGTAATTTGCGAGACAAAACTTGATATGTATATAAACATGCATGATGTGTACATTTATATTTTTTATAAGAAAATAATATAATTAAATATCTTTTTTTTCTTGTGCTATATATATATATACACGCGCATCTGATCAATCGACCGATAATATTACTGAGAGAGAGGACAGAGAGGAGAGGGAGAGAGGGTGAGAGAGGACACTAGCTAGAGAGAGCTTTGCACATAAAATAAAGCGCACGGGAGACAATCTTCCCGTACGATCGACTTAACGGACCGCACAGGAAGATCGATTATCCCGTGCGGTCGGGTAAAGTGGACCGCATGGACTAATCGATCTTTCCGTGCGGGCCGCTTAAGCCGACCACACGGGATAATTGATCTTTCCGTGTGATTGGGCCGCCCGCACGCGAAAATGGTCTTTTTTCAGACCTTCTCGCGCGTGCGGACAGGTCTTCCGCATGGAAAGATGCCTTTTGGTCCGCACGAAAAAATCGTTTCTCGAGTAACGATGGGCGGGATCGGCCTTGACATCCTGGCCACGCTCGGGGCGCATGAGAAGGATTGGAGGTGGAGGAGCAGCAACAGTGAAGGCCGGAGGTCGGCGGTGTCCACCGTCGTCGTCGTTTCCTCCGCCACCACATGGCGCTGGGCTATGCGGGTGGAGGTCTCGGAATCTTCCTCCACCACCACACGGCGCCACGCCGCGCGTCATATCTTCTTCACTACCGATATCATCGCCGCCTGAGCACGAAGGAAGGACGCCGCGCTGTAATATAAACAAGACAAGGAGTAATATACTGCTCATAATTTCATTCATCTAACAGTAACTGTATTGATTTTGTATCGATTTTAGAGTGAAATGTTCATGCATCTTGAACAGTCTTGCTTGCGTGTGCTATGTGATGAATTAACCTCGAAAATATCTGCTCGTTGGTGAAGTGTTTTTGCGGTCACCGCCGGATCGAGTCCTAGCCGCGTCGACGGATTCGCAGCACCCGCTCTAGCATGAACTGATAGGTGTCACTCTGTTCACCACTGCTCACGCATTAAAGGTACAATTTTTCGTCTCACTTACACATGGATCTCAAATGTTTTTTTTATTTTTTTTAAAATGTTACGTCAACTGTCAATATCGTAGGACCTATCTTACACGGTTTTGATAACATAAAAGTTAAAGATTTAATATTATGATTTAAGGATTTTAATTAAACTCGACATAAAAAATAAAAATAAATAAGAGATGACAAGTTAACTCTTGTGCCTTTGCTCACAAGGCCTATTAGCGTACGTGTTGAACAGGCCATAAGGCCGAACAACAGAGCCCAACGTCATGCATCCGCTTCACGTGCTGTACTGTACGTGTAAGTCCGTAAATTTGCCACATCTCACGCTGGTGCAGCGGTGTTACCGGTATTCTTTCCAAAATAAACGAAAAATAAACGAAATAGATGTGAATTTAACGTACCAAATACAACGAATTTAAACAAACCTTTCTATTCACTCTTTTATCCACATTCATTATTCTAAGCTGCGTCAAATCCTCACCTATGTTAGTTTAGAGAGTACTCACTTCGATAACACTAGACATTGAGAAGAACAGCCAACCATAATTGATTTACCTATCTTTTGTTCAGACTGACATTTGCCCAACCCCATAATTAAAACACCACATGCCTCGAGCCAGTATAAATGGCTTCCAAGTTGGAAGTTGGAAACACCAAACAGAGTAAAGGTTGTCACAGCAGCAGCAGCAGCAGCGAGCACCTAACGGAGTAAATTTGCCTAGCTAGCCCTGCTGCCATCGTGCCAGCGGCCACACTGATACATCGCTTTCTCGCTTGTTTATTACAGTATCATATATTACTACAAACACGCACCTCCGATCACTTCACATCATATACACCGGTCGTGTCCCAAAAGCTCAAAACACAAATGGTGGTGGCCATGGCTACTTGTGGTGTTAAAACCTACGAGCTGAGAGGGAAGTACGGGCAGGCAGCGAGAGGAGGAAGAAGAAGCTTGGTCTGGCTCGCTTCACTTGCCGCCCGCGGTGGTGGTGGTGGCCTTGCCGCCGCCGTTGCCGTACAACCGGAAGAGGTTGAACGCCGAGAGGAGCGCGACGCCGACCATGTTCACGCTGGCCGCGATGGCGCACGCCACGCCTCCGCCGGCCTGCGCGCAGAACCGCTTGTAGAGGTGGCACGTCTTCATCCACTGGAACTCCGGCTGCCCGTACTTGCCGATCAGCGCTGCCTCCATCGCCGCGGCCACCGCTGAGATCACGATGTACGCCATCACCTGCACGCATGTAGCAGCAGATGCAAAAATAAAAAAATGTTATTGACAGTTTGGAGAAGAAGTCACATAAACCATACGAATTCGGACGGAACACGATCAACATTGATCATAAACGGTACACCGCGTATATGGAGCAATTAAACGAAGATAATGACGTAAATAAACTTAGATGTAGTCGTATTTTAGTCCTTCAAGTTACTGAAGTAAAAACAGCTCCTTTCACTTTCAGATGGACACAGCCCTGGAGCTAGAATACGATGTATTCTGAAAATTTAATGCTAGAATAGGCAACGGAACAATCTAGTGCTCAAACATTAATACCAAAACACCAAGCGATACCGTAATGGTTCTGATATCATCAACTAACAGCTAGCAGGTCTTTTTTTAAAAAGAAAAAAACACCAAAGAGTGTTTTGTGTGCATCTCACTGCTTGTCGATGATAACGCTGATTCTGAATTCAGACAGCAAAAGCACATGCTGTTATACAGGCTAGCCACATTTATTGCCAGCAGGAGCAACCCTTGTACCACCACTCTACTCATAATATTTTCGCTGTAGCATGAAAAGTGTTCAATTACAATAACATGGATGAAAAATATATTGCATTCTGCTCATCTATTCCAGCTTCTATTTAAAACGTTCTTTCTTTTTCTCACAATAGTACTCCCTCCATCTTCAAATACTGGTGACTGGATACTATTCATGTTCAAATTTTGACCGCTCATTTTTCTTTTGAAGAAAATGTATAAATACTTAAAAGTATTCTATATTAGCTAAGTATAAATGTTCCATCCTAAATATAGTCATTAAACTTTCGTACATATTGATCTAGACGTTCAAAATTTTTATTGATGGTCAAAGTTAAAATAGACCTAATCAACATCGGCAGTTATTTGAAATGAGAGGGAGTCTCTCCATTTTTACCAAACATATCAACATCTACTTACACGGTTTGATCGTGACATGTGAGCTACTGTATACCAATGTTTTTTAAGGAAAAACGGCACATCAATGTCTTTTCATTGAATAAAACGGAAGTAAATACAGCTTAGGGGCAAAGAAAAAAGGAAGTGGTAGTATCTATACACTACTGTTATGTTAGATACCAATGTGTTAATGCGCCACAAATGAGAGGTCAATTAATCCGTCAATATCTAAATTCGTTAACAACATTGACTTGACTGTACAAAATTCGGCCACAACTTTTTACGACTAAATTTGTAAATGGTTAAAATTGTACCGTTTTATCGATGTGTGTTGCACAACAATGTAACCATGTGAGTACATACTTACTGAATAATGTAAAAATATCAATGGTCTCTACTAGTAATAGAAATCAATCTAGAACGTTCATTTTTTTATAATCCAATGGATCGTATCTGTTTATACCATCACCTCAACTACTAGTAGTAGAATGATCAATGGTTGAGATCACCTCTACTGGCGATAACATTAGTAGTATATCTAGTATTTTGAAACATGAGCAAAGTATATCAAAGATATATACTACTTCTATATGTAAGTTCATACCCTGTACTTTAGATATATGTATATGTATTTTATGTTTTTCCTTTGCTTCTTCTGACATGGGATATATGTGTTGATAGGTTACTGTGATATCAATCAGTTTTATCCAACCTGGAAGGATCCAAAGGAAAACTATATATAGAGATTACATGAATTGTGCATGGTAGTGTAGCAAAAATACTCTTAGAGAAGAAAGTAAGTATTATTAACTTGGGCACCATATGTTTGACTAGAAATGGTTTCCTAATTCATGAAGATGGAGTGTCTGACTAGAAAGGGTTTCCTATTTTCTATGAAGATATATCTGACTAGAAAGGGTTTCCTAATTTCAGTGGTCAATAGCTATAGTACAGAACAACAGCATTTACACCCAAAATGTAGTCTGAAAAGTCGCCTCTTGATAGTGACAAACACACATGCGAGAAAATAACAGAAGCAAACAAATGACATGAAAAGCTGATTGTGACATTAGCAGCTACTTGCCTGATCACAGGAGAAGATAGCCCATGCCAAGGGCCTACTGAGAAGGACACCACCTCTCACTATGCTCACCAAGCATCTTGCACACTGGATTAGGCTATAACACGCAGCCATCCCATTTGCTATCACCAAGAGCCTGCATCAAAGAAAACAAGATTTACCATCGTGTCCCAAAGCTACCTTCTCGATCAAACTTGTGTTTCCAATGAATTCATTCAAATTATTGTTATAAAGAGTTTAAGCAAAACATAAATATTTTTTGGGTGCCTATTTTACAGTTATATTTACTCCATGTTGCAATGGAATTTTTTCTTTAAAAAAAAGAAGATGGTTATATCACTGGCCGAGCCTCCACAGCTGCCTAAGAAGTTTTTACTTTATACTCTGTGTCCTGGCTAGCTAGGTTAGCTTCTCAATAGTATGTCAGTGCTTTGAACGGTACACGATTCCATGGTCCCTTGTGAAGATGGTCCTGCTTAGGGGTGTTAATGTGGACAGCAATTGAAACAGTAACTACAAAACGTAGACAGATGGAGCACAAATCTGAAAACAAATAAATACGGATCAATAGTGGTCGCCACTCGGCACACATACTGGATCACTGATCATGGATTGGTGCGTGACTTGCATTTTCTTTTTGGACTACATTTATTACTATTTTCCGTTAGAAAAGATGTTCAAAGCCATTGTACACACATACTACTAAATATATGAAAAAAAGATGGTATGAAGAAATTTGTCATGCCCAATTTTGAGCTTTCACCACCTATAAAACAATAATATTTAGATTTTGCCATTAATAAATATTGTTAAATTCGTGTTAAAAAGTATTTTCTTATTACTATGATTTTGTAACCGTAAGCAAAATACTGTAACAGAAATTTACGGTACAAGCTTGTTTTTGGGCCATCAAAAGACGGCTTATATTTTTTAGTAGACAATAAAATTCACTGACCAGTGTTGCATCATTCTGACAAAAGGTTAAAAACACTCCTACTACTTCTCTGTGAACTGTGTGAGCACATTTTTTGACCAGAATTCTACCGACAAGTTCTACAGAAAAGAGGGTTAACCCTCTCCAACCGTGCCGGTCGGCGAGAAGTAGGTTATGCATTTATACGTTCCATGAATGGTCTAACCATCAAGACCGCATTGAGCAGCCACCACGTGGTAGGTGCCGATCGTTACTCAACCGAGTGAAAGCACCCAACAGGGATAAACAAACTTTTAAACTATTTCATTCGACAGAAAAGAAAACGTAAACAAACAAACAAAAAAAACACTCTTTCTTTCCTCTCATGTGTGGTTCCTTCAAGGACAGGCCGTGCCATTAATGGAGCTTCCAACTTTTGGTACGGCTCCACGACCCCCTTTGATGCAGCAGAGCCTGCTTCGTGTACATGCAGTTGCTAGGCTAAAATGAAACGACTTGAGAGCTTCGTGGTGGCGCAACCACGCAAGCAGCAGGGACCCCTTCGAACGACAAGACAGTAAAATGGCCCAACCGTGCCGCGCCTGCTGCTTTAAAAGTGGCTTCTTCCTCCTCCCTCCACGTACGAAACGCTTGGCTGGCCATCTCATCTACTATACTTTGCACTTGGCACTCACCGTTAATCTCTCCAGCTTCTCTATGACCACGACTCTATCACCACTACTACTACCAGTTCATCTTGCCGTGCTCTGCACCGTACATGGAGAGGTGATCGGTGTTCCAAATTAAGGAGGCTTTCTCTAACGCGTGCCTTAGAAAGGAAGTGGTACTAGCATACTAGGACATGGACCGAATTACCGGGGATTGGTTACTTGATGAGCAACACGCAAACAACCACAAGGCAAGGCTGCCAAGGCATACACTGTTCATGAAAAGGTAGTGGCAAGAATCTTTGGCTCCTATCAACGACCAGTCAGAAGCAAATAATTATAGCACATAACAACGATTTTGGGATATTATTACTGTGCTCTGAGCCGCCTCATCATGCATGTGAGGCTGGCTCCGTGCAAAACAAAGTTGGAACAATTTATTCAAGATTCGGTTGCTGGCTTGCTGCTGCGTTCATCATCAAGTGACTAGTACTAGTCAAGCTGGAAAGAGAGTTACTGCTGCTACAAACATGGAGGGGATCGAGAGGAGGTGGAGGCTTACACGAGGGACTGCATGTCGGTGTACCGGGCGACCTTCTGGATGGAGAAGAAGACGCGGGTCTGGCGGTCGGCGCCGAGCAGCGCGGCGGCGAGCACAGCGAGGCCGCACGCGGCGCAGCGCAGGAGCACCTCGGCGGTGCGCGCCCGCCGCTCCAGCGACGACGGCACGCGGCCCCCGGGCCCGTAGTAGCACACCGGGACATTGCCCGGGCTCACCCCGTCGCCCACTCCTCCCGCTTGTTGCCTCATCGCCGCCGACGACGGCTCGCTCGCTCCCGGTTTCTCGCTAAAGCAGCAGCCAAGCGAGCGAGCGAGCGCTCGTGTGTGTCACTGGAGCGGAGAGGGCGTGAGAATTGAAGCAGAGTGGAGCTGATAGCTGCGATGCGGTGCGGGTGAGGGGGGCGGTATTTAACAGGCGAGGAATTAAACAGAGGCAGAGCCGCGGCAGAGGAACGTAAATGTGCAGCATTTTTTGCTAGGCGCACTCCACCAACCCAGCACGATTCGTGGATTTGATTCCTACGTTACTGCTCCTTCCGTTTTGTTTTATATTATCGTTTTGATTTTTCTCTCAAACTGTTTTAAATTTAATTAAATTTATAGAAAATATAATAATATTTTTAACACAAACAAACATGTTATGAGATATATATAATGTTAGATTTAATAAAATTAATTTAATATTTTAGATGTTGCTTAAATTTTTTTATAAATTTAATCAAATTTGACAAAGTTTGCTTAAAAAATTAAAATGATTATAATATGAAATGATGAAAGTGATGTTGTATGTTGTTTCTTTTTTCCTCTTGCTCTCTTCACGCGACCAAATTTCTGATTCCGCTACAGATACGGTGAAATCTAGTGAGAAATAAAAAATTGTGTCTGTGACACTATGATATCCTCTACGATTTTTGGTGCCATATATGCGTGCATGGGCAGCATGGAGCATGGCTGCACGATCTAGCTCCTTTTGCTCCATCCATCACTGCGTCATCGTCGGTCCAGGATCTAGCTCGCTTCGTTGCCTTATTGTCGCTCACTGTGACCTTGGCCACCACCTGTCCTCATTATATCACAAATCTGATTTTAAAAGAACTCTTAACACACATGCGCGTATCTACATGTCTTTGGGCTTATTTGGGTAGCTTCTCTTATAGATTCTGTGAATCTATGATGGTAGAATAAAAATGAACTATAAAAAGATAGAAAACCTTTTTTTCAGATTCTCACACGCTGACTTCTTATCTTCCTTCGAACAGGGCCTTTAACCCTTTCATAACGAAACACTTGTCTCAACCTTTGCTAGATGTGACTTGACAGCAACTTAAGTGAAAAATTAAAATTTGGTCTTTATCTTACAAGCCACAAGCGTAAATTTAAATTTTAAAACTTAATTTCAGAGTTGATTTTAGAATTTTTCATATTTTTTTAATATTTTTAATCACTGAAAACACGTATATAAAAGTTTATCTATATATTATTTTTTTAATTACTAATAGGCCATTTACAATAAGTATAAACAACGGCTCATATTCTCAGCTATCCATTTCGATGGTGAACGATCAGATTCATATCTATCTTTGCAAAACATAAGAGATTTTGGTTGGAGTAAGGATAATGGAGAAGCGTTGTCTGCTAATTTGATCCAACAATGATAATTTGATCTAACAATGAGCAGGGCTATATATTTGCTCCACGCCTATTCACTGGATTATTATTGAAGATCCTTCAGTTCTATCAATAGGGTTGGGAAAAATAACACCGAAAAACGAAAACCACGCTGAATGTTGCGGTTTTTCGATAATTTGGTTCGGTTTTAGTTTACATTCCAGCGAAAACCAAACCTGCGGTTCGGTGCGGTTTTTTTGTTCAAAACCAAAATCCCGAGAAGTCCAAAAACTCTAGCCTCTTCACATCCGCTCGCATAACTCGTAACTCCCGCACGACTGCACCCTCACCCGCACAACCCTCGACCCCGTCTCCCACACAGCTGCCACCCCGACCCCTAGAACCCTAGCACACGCCAACACGGCGCATGGTCGAGGGCTGACACCGACGGCTGACCCCTCGCCTCCATAGACCCCCATCTCGCTGCCTTCCTGTTCCCATTCGGTGCGTCATCGCTCCCCGTCCTCCGACTCCTCTCACCTCCGTCCTTCTCCGCCCCGTCACCCCCAAGTCCCCGACCCTTCCACCTCTGTCCTCCGTCATAGCAGCTTCCCTCCACCGCGGCTCCACGGTGACAAACGGCGGGAGGATCTGTGGGTCGTGGCGGCTCCAGCAGGATCTACGGCGGAAGGACCTGCGCTGCCACCGCCATGGGGCCTCGACCGGACGGCCAGACACTGTGTTGGCCATGGGCGGCGGAGCTGGCCGTACACCGTGGTCCGCATTCAGTCCTAGTTGCTAGATTCTCATCGGTTTTTTAGTTTTTACCCAAAACAAAAAACCAAACTGAACTATGTGGTTTCTAGTTTTTAGCAGGACCGACCAGTTCTTGGTGTATGAAAAACCAAAATTTGCGTAAAAAACCGAATCGAATGTGTGGCTTTTACCGAATAACCAGCTCTATCTACCAAGTTGTACACCTAATTTTTCTGAAAAAAGGAAAATGGTGGTGGCAGCAAACCTGTTAACCCCATCAACTTTGTCCTGTAGAGTATTTTTACCAACTACTTTATCATACTTTACCAACTACTCTTTCATATAGTTCTTCTAATTCTATCTTATTTCAACTCTAAAATACAAGTTTAATATGCAAAGACATGTACGTAGACAAAAAATACCAAAAATCTCACAATTAATCTGCTCCGAGCAATATTAACACATATATAATTTATTTTGATCTACAGCAAAGCACGTGTATTTAGCTCACAGTAGAAAAGTTTCGTTATCCAATAACATATGACTGAACTCCCCCAATGAATTTGTAACGTGTATTTTAGTTTTAAAAAGTTAAATTTAACGTGTGGCTGATTTTTTTCCCCTCTAAACGCGACGAACTTTCTGATTTGGCTGCAGATACGGTTAAATCTACCGGAAGAATTTTTTATGCTCTTTGGACAGAGACCGTGCTACATTGATTATCCTCTCTGTGAATGGAAGGCCATGCGCGCACCACTGCACAACTCCCACCATTATCGCCTCCATTTCTAGATCTAAAACTCTTATCAAATTAGCAATAGCACGAATACGACAGTTTTAATACTCTTCATTTCCTAGTTTCTGAGTGAAAACTTCTGCTATACAAATATTTTGTTTTGTAGGTTAGCACCTGCTTGTGTTTTTTTAAATATTTTTATAGGGATAGTGTATAGTATAACAATGACTTAAGTACTGGAGACTGGCGATATTTAAACTTGTCAGGTGTTCTCATCCCAGTCCCTAATCTTTAAAATTACAGATTTAGACCTTTAATCTTGCTAAATATATCATCAGAGATCCAAATTTGACAATGAAATGGCAAGCCACGTTAGCCACGTTGAACGGTTGGTCCCCTGGCCACAGTTAATCGATTCACACAAAACCCTCGAAGATCATTAAATCTTCTTCATTCACAAGTGCTCATTTGCGAAATCATCGGTTATCGCGGTAACCGTGAGATACGACAATGATAAAACTACGATAACTTTCATTAAATTCAAATAATTTTAAAAATATTCAAATAATTTTAAAAAATAGTTTAAATTTTTATAAATTTTATATGTTTTTATAATTTTTCACGGTTATCGTGGTTACCGTGCGATAACCATGCTTATCTTCGGGGTACGATAATCCTCTCCTGGACGTAAGGTAAACCCTTTGCTCCTATCATCAATACATAGGTAACGACTATTGAAGGTCATTAAAACAGTGACCGGAGGTGAACAACGAGTGGGGTATCCTCGCATTGGAAGCATTTGTGGCTTGTGAAGCAAGGACCGTGTAGATTTTAACTAATAGTTAGTCAAACTAAAAATATTTTTTAAACACAGTATAAATGTAAAAGCTCACAATGCGCACACTCATCCATATAAACATATACACATATTACCTCTATGAGCACCTTTAGTATCTTTAAAAGACTTACCATCTCGATGTTGATAAGTATGTTGTTGTTGATGAGTATGTATGTCCTCTTGCACTAAAAAATAATTATCTATATAAATATAAGCATGGGTGAAGTGGTGAAATGGTTCTATCACAAAGAAAAATAAATAGTTGAGCTACACCCACTATGCCAAACTAAAAATACTTAAGTGTACACAAATGATTGGTTTTCATATTCGAAGTGTTTTCACCATATATTGGTTTTATAACTGTTAAGAATATATTTTATGATAGTTCGCTCAAAGTTTAATCTTGAAGGTAATTAAATATGTCCTGTAGAAACCAATAAATGCAGTAAGTAATGCTTGTTACATTGAATTGGTTATGGATAGCTTTTAGAACAAGTAAAAGTCTTGGAGGGAAAAAAAGAGAGGAAATGTTGCAACAGAACTTTTTTAGAGAGAGCAACAGAACATATTTGTTCTGGTAAAGAAACTCTGAAGTTACCTGGATGTTTTATGTATTATCCCTATGTCAAAGTAAATAAAGCCCTTTTTCTACAATTTGTCATGTGAACATTGAATTTGTTACTACTATATACTCCAGAAAAATAATTAAATTCTGACTACGAATATAAACATGGGCTAGGTTCAGATTCATATATTTTTACGGACGGAGTACTGTACAAATTGAGCACAAGAGTACGCAGTGCACCTAACATTTGTCAGATTGATATGATGGATTGCTCTGCCCTAAACCCTAGAAGGGGAGATGCATTGAAGATGAGCACCTTGGCCGATCTGGAAGTTGGGTGCAGCAAATGCAGAAGATTGTCCATCTCAACAGCTCAAGACTATCTCCAAATTTAGTGAAAAGAAGGCATTGCTCTTACTTCCTCGAGATTTTGTACTAGCCTACCAGGAAAGAAAAGCTTATTAACATACTATAGAGACTTACATTAGAGCCCTTATATTAAGTACATATATTATAATATGAATTTGGCGAAAAGAATATCACATATAGTGCGTGTTGTGGATGGCACCTCTCATGGTCCATATGTCACTTATCAACCGTAGTCAAAATTAAAATTTTAAAGATTTTCAATTTTTTATAGTCTATTTTTCAATATTGACTTCTAACACATCGAATAATATAAAAATAAATAGTTTATTCATAAATTATTTTTATAGTTTTGTTCTTGTTTATAGTTGGATGAGCTTAACCTATCCGATGTTTATATAAGGTTATGTGGACAGAAGACTAAGAGTCACTGTTACTCTTATTAGATAAAACCAGGAGATTGGAAAACTAATAAATAGATAAATAGAGGGATAGATAGGGGTGGGAGACCTAATCGAAATAGAGGTGTTTGGTGCTAAAGAAAAAATCTCTATCCTAAAAATATTATAAATTAGGATTAGATTAGACACAATCTAATACTATGGTTCTGTTTGGATCCTTCTAGCTCAGCTAAAGGTTAGATTAGTTTCTAACTCTAAACTAGTCCCAACTAGCTCTGGCCAAAGAGGTGTTTGGATGCAAAGGCTAGTTTGGCTGGCTCCCTCCCTCTCTGTCTTCCTCATTGGCTGGCTCCCTCTCTCTCTCTTTTTTCCCCCAAACTAACCAAAATAATCACTCCTTTGAGAGATATTTGGGGGATAATTTTTTTAGTGGGTTAGTTGAAAAAAATAGCTCTAGCCCTTCTGTTTGGATACTTTTGTGCTAGTTTAACTCAAACTAGTTTAGCCCTTCGCATCTAAATAGGACCTATAATTTAGGTGTATCTAGATTTATACTAGATATATTTAATTTAGTCATAAGTTGAACTTTGTAACAAAATAACTATAATACTCCTAATCCTCCTAATACTCCTAATGTGAAATTCCTAATGATGGTCACCTCACTGTACTTCCAGACTTCCAGTGGCAAGCATATCGCCGAAACTAATCCACCGATGATGTCTCCAATCATCACATGAAATGCATGCCTATTTGATACTTGGACTGACTAGAGAAACTACTACTGTCATCTTTTTGAATTCACTGCAATTGATTGCAAGCTTGTGAAAACAACTTGAATTGAGGGAGTGCATCTGGTGCCCCAAAATTAGTCCCGAGAATAGCCTGATCGGCTAATCCCAACCGAATAAACCGATGAAATAACCAAAAGAGATAGGAAGGAGGACGAAAAAGAAAAAAATTGCGTCGGCAAGAAGCGCTCCGAAGCTCAGTCCCATGACGAAGAAACAGAGGCATCCATTTATGCTTGCGTCTCCTGTTCCGTTACGCGCAACAATGTGCATGTCAGCACGACCGTTGTGTACCGAGAAGTCCGTGCTGACTTCTCAACATGGTCGCGTGATGCCGATACGCCATGCGCAAGTGCTGGTTCGTTCCAAACACGATAAGGTCTCTCGTGTCTCTCGTTTTCTGAAGATTCGAGTAGCGCTTCGTGCTGGCACTTGAAGTCCACGGAATCGCTGATCTAGTGATCTTATCTGAAAAACGAAGTGCCCTGGTAAAACAGTACTAGCATAATTTTTTGAGATAATTATGGGTTAGTACCCCATAGATTGCCAGTGCCCTATATGTAGGCAAGCAAGGACCATGGAGCATCATGTGCTTTTTGCACGGCAGCAACGTAGCTAGTTGTGCAGTAGCACACTTTGAACACGACAGTGACTAGTTTACTTTCACTGTTGTATGAGATTAGCCGGGTTGCAGATGAGTTATAAAACCGGGATGTTTTCATGGGGGAAAGGGGAATGAACAAGCAGGGAGAGGGACCATAATCAAGACGGCAATTTACATCAACGACGAATTGCTCAGAGAAGTCCAGATTCAAGCTCCATCCACCAATATCCAGAGATGCCAGTTTAAGTTTGTACAGCGCAATTAGGACTTGGAGTTTGCACGGCATTAAGATGTTTTGTCAGCTACCTTTTAATTCATCTGCCTATCCCGTAATCGGGCAATGAATGCTATTTGCTTATTACTAGTTCAGAGCAGTGCTTGGATATCTTTAATACTGCTAATGTTAAGTTTAGCTAGAGTTGTCACCTGTAAGATGCATCCGCATTCCGTGAATTCAGGCGTATCTTTGGACGTGAGGATTCGAATTTCACATCACAAACTACAATTCCAACAGAAATGTTGATGAAGTCCATAAATCCAGATAAAGGTCTTGGTGGCGTGTCAGTATTCACTTGCTTTTGCATTTGCTGAGGTATTCCAACCTGTCAAACTGTGTATTGTTTGCTCTTAGGAGATCAATCTTAGATTGAAAGTTTTGTCGCGCCAGTCTGATGTAATAACACGAGCCAGAGTGTAGCTATCAGATAACAAGCTCTCTCCTCACATAGTGTAGCAACACAAATACTGGAAGAAATTCAGAGTACTCTACGAGGCCGGCGTTGAACAAAGTACAGGTAGATGATGCTGATATCTGTAGACTAGTTCAAGGCTGAGAAGGTTGTTTTCGAAGGATCAAAAGAAGTGCAGGACATGCAAGGATGAATAAGGACCATGCATAGTAGCACACAATCAATGCCCACCGCACAATACCACGGAGAGCATGTACATATTGCAACTGCTATTTGAACACCCGATCACAATACTGGCCATTTGCTCATCAGACATCATTAATGGGGAGGAATGAATCATGGTTCAGTTGCAATATTTTGAGAGAATAAAAGCAGCTAGCTTGGAAGAATGGGCACGTCCAACAATTCAGGCATGCTGAACTTGACAAGAGAACGGATGAGTGGATGAACATCCCTTTCAGGCACAGAACGATCGTTGTTGAAACGCTAGCTTTCGACAAGCAGCAGATGGGCATCCTTTTCGCGGAGTAATTAGAAGGGATTTATACGACGTGGGAGATCATAAATTCGTAGCAGCTTATCATTCAGAATGTGCAGTGCGGAAGCAAGTAGATGGCCGTGCAGTCTGGGCTGCCCGAAGATGGACGTGTACCTGCATGATGGGAACGAGCCAGATTGGAAGCCCGCAGCTTTGAAGTTGCCTTTAAATCTCCTCTTTCATGGGCAAATGCCTGATGCAACCGAACCATCATCGCTCTCTGACTCTCTATAGCTACCTTACGTACATCAGGCAGCTGCACAGCCGGTCGACCACGCACCCAGTAGTGTCACTTATCACTCCATAGGATAGGGAAACTACTGGGCACTTGCACGAGTCGCGCGGAGGAGTATCGGACGAACTGGAGCTCACGAGCAGCCGCGAAACTTGCGCGGATTTTACCGGGAGCGACCGCGCGGGGAACAGACGGGGAGCACCATGTCGAAGCAGGCAAAACCGCGCACGAGAGACGCGTGGGGCGGATCGTGGGAGCAGGCGACCGAGTGGACGGCTGCGGCTCCCGTCGCGGGTTGGACGGCCGGCACGCGGAACTCGCGACCCCTCGTAACGTGAATTTTTTTGCATTTTTAATTTTATTTTTTAAAGATTTATAAAACTAATTTTTCGTTTCAAAAAATTGCAAAAATAATTCTCTATCACTCTTTGGTAAAGAGCGATTTTTGTGACGTGACACACGGTCGTTAGTTTCCGTCAAAGTTTTCGATGTTTTTTGAATTTGAAAAAAATCCGAGAACCAAACTGAAAAAAACGTCTTCCTCCTCTAGCCTCCGCGCACTGCTTGCGTGCGCGCGGTGGCAGCGATGGGACGGGGCGGCGGCTACAGCAGCGCGCAGAGGTGGCGGGGCGCGTGGAGTCGGCGGCGCGAAGGCGACGGCGGTTTAGGGTAGGGTTTCCTTTTTTTCAATTTGGCCCTGGATTTTTGCAAATTCAAAAAATGTTCAAAACTTTGACGGAAACTAACTACCATGTGCCACGTCAAAAAATCGCCTTTTGGAAAAACGATTTTTAAAAATCGCCCTCCGAATACGATAGGGAAATATTTTTATAATTTTTTAAAACGAAAAATTAGTTTTGTAAATATTTTAAAAATAAAATTAAAAATACAAAAAAATCTCGTAACGTTGTTGCCCATCGCGGGGATGACTGGACCGAGCGTCGCGCGGTCGACGGGTTGAGATGCTCATGTCCGTTTGGCCCGCTGGTTGGTGGTGGAGGCCCGGGTAGGGTGCCACGCGGGAGGACCAGCTGTTGGGCCGGTTCTTTCTTTAGTTCTTCTCACCCGAGGAGCAAGGGCCCAAGTAGAGCGCAAATTATGGATCTACAGTCCAAATCCGAACAAAATACAAGCGTCACCACCCAAGTTCATCTGCGTGTGATCGGTGTTTTGTCGTATGCTACGATCGAAGAAAAGCACAGCTTGGACGAAGATGCGAACGTACGTACATAAGCCATAACGTGCCAAGCAGCGGTATCGGTCGATCGTCCGGTCTGTGTCGGATTACTGGTTGGCAGCAGCAAAACCCCCCTCATCGATCTCGGCAACGCCCACCGGGCCCCGGCCGCGCCCGCGCCTACCTCTTAGATCGCGCCCCCACCCCCCCAAACACCTCGCGGCCTACTAGCTCGCTATGCTCAGCAGTCAGCACAACGGCAACGGAGGCTAGTGGCTAGCCGGCTAGGCTCGCCCCCGCGACCGGTGCCGGCGGTCGGCCCCCTCCACCCCGCATGCGCGCCAACGCGCAAAGCGACGAGCCGATCCCCCAAAGCGACGGGCCGAGCACGCAGGCGAATCGATCGTTCGAAAGACCGGATGGGCGCCCATCGCGTACGCGCACGCCATCCCGCTCCAGACCAAACCAACAACCCAGACCGACCTGCTCTGCTCCCGCGTGCGCGTATGCCGGCCGGAGCCGTTCGATCGATCAACTTCGACAGACCGAATGATTACTCCCCCAGCTCGGATTTTAGCCGTAGGGGGAAAAAAAATTAAAACCATCTGTCGATCGCGCCGCGAGGTGTCGCATTCGATCGGCGCTGCCGCGCGAGCGATGATGAGGTGACTCGCGAGTGACGACGCTGCGCGACCGGCGGTCCGGCCTCTCATAATTTGCTGAATTGATGGGAGTACTGCCTCTCTCTGTACTGTGTGGCTCATCCATCACGTACCATTTTCTTGGACTGTTCTCTTTACACTACTATAGTACTAGTAGTAGTAACGTACCGGCCCCTACGTATGCCTCTTGTTCCTCTGGTTCCGAGAGGAACACGTACGTAGGGAACAGTGGAGGGTACGTGACACTGGGCTGATCAGCAACATGGTAGGAGATTGGGGGACGGAGAGGGATGGGAAGGGGCAAGAAGCTAGCCGGCTAGATAGTGCGTGATTGGGATCGAATGACCGCTAGTCATTAGCGGCTAGCTAGCTAAGCAGTGGTGGAGGTTTGGGGGTCAGGGTCGGGCTCGAGACGGAGTTGGATCTACGTGCAGGTGACAGACATGTGGGGACACCGAGGGACTCTCTCTAGGATCCTGTACTACATGGCTGCTTGTGCAGCGTACGTGACGGGTGGATTCAGGGGACAGAGGACTGCTCGGCCATTGGCCATTGTTAGCGCTACACCGTGCACTGCTCGCTCAACAGTTCACTGACGGTCCGGTCAAGACCAGTATGTACCACCCTAAATTAAGTCGCGTAACGTCCTAAAGATTAGTAATACCTTCAATTTTCTGAACTATACAAAAACATGCGTAGATAAATCCGAATCATCTGAATCCGTGGAAAAACTGCGGAGAACGCTACCTATTGTGCACCCGATGGGATAATAAAATATCGGCCTCTTTTCCCATCCACCCGTGACTCTCTCTCTCTCTCTCTCACCCCTTTTCTCTCTACCACGCCCACCTAAACGAGCGATGCCGTTTCTTCGGCCTGCGGCCATCGCTGTCAGGAACCCCCACCTGTAGCCCCTCGCTTTGTTGCCACCAACGCCGTTTCTCTGGCCCGCCGCCAGCAGCGGCGGGAACCCCCGAGCCTCGTTGCCCCTTCTTTGTTGGCACCAATGTTGTTTCTCCGGCTTGTTGCCACCACCAGTGGGAACCCTCAAGCCCCGTCTGAATTTTTTGCTTTTTAACCCAAATTTAGAAAGACTCTTACAAATAGACTCATGGTGGTTTGAATTGCAGGAATGGACCCCAAGCTCGACGCCAATAGTGATGGCGCCGAGCTTACACTACTCGGCGCCTATACATTTGGCACCGAGATCTCCGCGCCACGTCGGCGCCGAGACTGACGTGGCAACCTCGGCGCCATAGATCTTGGCGCCGAGCTAGGCGCCGTCGACCTTGACGCCGAGCTCGGCACCGTGAGTCTTGGCGCCGACCTTGGCGCCGAGCTCGGCGCCATAGCTTTTGGCGCCAAGCCCTACTTCCCAACCAGCCTTCACCGAACGTCTAGTATTGCAGATGATAAATGACTGCAGCCTACCGGTACATCCTCCAAGCCAAGATGTGGACTTTAATGATAAATTGCAGGGATTATCAATCATGCAATACCGTCTATCTGAATCATCTTCAATTTCTCTTCAACTCCCTCTAGTGTTTTCTTTCCCCTTCGTCCTTCCTCAGGAATCGACATATTGGACCATGAAAAATTGAGTTTGAGCAGTAGATCTGTTAGTGCAAGGTATTCTCTAGTCCCTCCTGTTTAGTGCGCATCAGTTCGGTTTGTATGATTCATATTTTTAACTTTCCTGTGTGTATAATCGCAACTTAGCTCAGCACTTAGAGTTTGTCTCGTAGCTGAGCACTTGAACTGTTATTTAATTTGTCGTATCATAGTTGAAATGTTATCGTGATGTGTAATGAACCCTATTATTGGAGCTATCGTACTTCTGTTGTTTATATTTTATGTGCTCATAATCTGAACTTATAAAAGAATGAGTTAGACAGTAGAATGCTCTGCAGTTGACACGCTGAACAATTTTTGTAGTAATAGAAGCATAACTTAGCATATATTAATGATACAATATATGACATATGTTTCATAAGAATTATTGCACGTAATTAAACCGCAAAACGTATGCCATGCAAACATGATACAAACTAATCAGACCCGACGAGTCGAGACTCATCTTTCCTACGGACCCCTTCTACGATGTTCAACGTATGTTCCATTTTTCCAGACCTTCTCGGCGTTGTACTCTGTTTGTGTTTCGCATTCAGTTATCTTTAGGTCATTATATTGGGGAATGACATTGTTGATCCACATAGTGAATCTGCACCTCCTTTGAATGCCCTGATAAAGAAACGTATACAGTTAGTTAGAGTGGCAAAACTATGTAGACGTTAGTGGAATTGAAAAAACTTAAGACGTACAACGAAGTCCTCGTCTAAGTTGGGGCAAATAAAATATCTCCTGCCATATGTTCGGGGTTTAAAGGAGGTAGCCATCTTGCAACGATCTCTACAACCGCACCTAGGACGCTCCGACCATTCAAGG
The DNA here is from genome assembly GCA_019925245.2 of Oryza australiensis. Classification (NCBI taxonomy): domain Eukaryota; kingdom Viridiplantae; phylum Streptophyta; class Magnoliopsida; order Poales; family Poaceae; genus Oryza; species Oryza australiensis. The sequence goes on along the minus strand of JAIFGZ020000116.1, from coordinate 6,818,364 downwards.
TAACTAGATGGGTTGTTCCTCCAATCTAAGCTTGCGATTTACTTCCGACGTACGTACTCCATCCATGCCTGGATGAATTGTTCGATCGGCTCAGGCTAGGTTACCGTCGGACCGATGAAAGCAGGTCTCACTGTATCGATCCACTGTTCAAATCGACAATGTCGTACATCCTCCTGGTTGTACATATGTGACAGCAAGGGTTAGACAATGAAACAGATGATTAGTTTTACCGGGAAAAATTGGATCTCATGACAAATCGTCGTCGACAATATCAGGACACACGAAGCATCCTTGTCCTCGGGTTGCTTGTCTAATGGACCTTATGACCAGGCAACGGATACCACAATGATATTCTGGACGTTCCCGCCATGTAGGTAGTGCGAGCTGATCTAGAGGCCAATCCAAAGCTTCTGCAGCAATTCGACGTTGGTACTCAGCCTTCCGCCGAAGATAGTCCAACCTTGTTTCGCTAAGTGGGTAGGAACATGTTCTGTCGGTTCGTGGGTTCTCCGTATCTATCCACTCAATGAAATTGCACACCCGAGATATGCCTGCTTAAGATGTTACCATGATGTAGGAACAAATTAGCGTTTTGTGTATTAAGAATTGGTATTACAAACCGCGGCACAAAAGTCATACTTGATCCATGTTGACGCATTGGAAGAATCGCCTCCCCCGAGTTTCTAAGGTGAGGGACAACGTAAGTATACAGGCATCCCCACAATGGCACAACGGACGATCACACCATAGGGGAATCCAACCGCCCAACGGATGGAGTCGCCAGTCGAGACGCTTAGGAAATGGATGATTCATTCTACCTTGAAGTGTAGGAAACAGATCGAAGATATGAAGAGTTCGAATTCCGGTGGTGTAATATATAGTGGAGAAAACAGAGGCACGTCTCCAGATAACGTGAGTTCACTTGTTCAATGGATGTGATAACACCTTCACGCGCTAGCAGTAATTGATGGATTCTGTCGAAGAAAGCATCAGCAAAGCTGAGTCGGGATGCCTTCACGCGACGAAAGATGATAGCGACATATCGTACACGTCGGCTCACCCGCCAAAGCTGATAGCGACCAATCGTAGCATATCGTACACGTCTACTGGCGATGCCTCTTACCCCTACCCCTCCTAGCCTATGCCCTAACGTGCCCTAACAATGGATGTGACAACGCAAGCAGTCGCCAGCTTGATTCATTTATTCAGTGGATGTGACAACATGAGCAACGCCGAAAGTTGATTGTGACTGACATGAGCGAGTACGCAGGGAAAAAAAGGTGGATAGAAATATGATGTGCTTCATTTTGTTACTTTTAATTGAGTCAATCCTAATTGAAGTATACACTCCTGTAAACTTAGAGCATAAATTTTTGGCAGAATTTCCCCTGTTTATCTATTCAAAGCTTACACAAATATCAATGTAGCATATGACATTCACAGAATATGTACCACATTCATCCACATCCCATATACATGACAACTTGAAAAGACCACAAAGTTCATAACAGTCTGTAAAGTCCATAATAGTTCATACAATCCAAAATAATAGTCCATACAAGACATAATAATATCTCATACAGTCCACAAGGGTAATGCATACATCTAGCACAATATGTACATCAAGGTTCACTGCCTCTTACTCTTACCCCTGCCCTTGTGTCCAAGAGCGTCACTGCCTGGAGTGAAAGGGTCTGGTGGGTGCCTTCTCCTGGTCCCAAGCTGCTGCGTAGGTTGAGTCGATGGAGCGTCCTACAGCTGAGATGACCCAATCTCATCGGGTCCCATGAGCGCCTTGTCCTCATCGTCGGTGTCATCATCCTCATCGGAGGCAGTGCATATGGAGGTCGTCCATGCCTGGCTTGAGGAACCGCCACCTCCTGGGGAAGCAGACGACACATGCACGTCCTGGCTCGTGATTGTCCTGCAACCACAACGTGTAGCTGCACGATGTAGCCGATGTACTACCCTCTATTGCACAAAATTCAGTACTTATCTCAAATATTGAAATGTATTAGATGTAAACTTGAAAGAGCTTTCAAAATCTTACATCGAGGTAGTTGCGTGTGTCGTCGTCTCTAACTCTCTCGTGGAATTGCGCCATCTCCTCGACCGTGGATCGGAGGGTGTTGCCCTGAAACAAATTTCGCACTTAGAACATCAAGTTATTCAACTCAATACAGAAAAACACCAAGTCAGATGACATACCACTCTGTCCAAGTTTGCACAAGTGTGTCTACACTGAACTCACGAGGTATCCTGCTCTCAATGTCATAGTTGCGATGCCTAGCAGCTGCAACTAGGTGAGAACATACAAAGTGGTACTATCTTGGTTTGCCACAGGTGCATGAGAAATCTTGGAGGACTACAACATGAATCCTCGACTCTCGGACCTCGCCATCGGACGTCGTACCCCCACTTTGCTTGACCTCATAACGCCCCACAGCGTGGTCGAAACATGTAACCTCATGCGTGCCAGCTCTTTACTTGGCCTTTTCTAGATGTTCATGTGCTTTAGGAGCCTATATCTGACCATCGCTCTGCAACTACAGTGCATGGGAGTGTCTTTCATTGAACCAGGCAACAAGCTTGTAGAAGGTGAATTGCACGATGACATTCACGTGCATACCACGTATCCCCAGCAGCAACTTATTGAAGGACTCAGCCATGTTGCTGCACTGGAACTCGTACCTCCATCCGCCGGCGTCGTGAGCTCTTGTCTACTTGTCCAATTCTCTCATCAACCTTATGAGCCATTGCCTACCTTCTGCATTTGATGCGGTCCGGACCTGCTCTAGCTTTCTCTGGAAGTACCTGTCCTCAAGCTATCGAGCTGCCTCCTACAAAAGATCAAAGTTTGCCTTCACACCATCTTTCCGGAGAAGATTCTCGGCAAGGTGTCGTGTACACCAACGATGGTGCAAAGGTGCATAACCCTCTATCTCCTCTCACACAACATTAAGTATGCCCTGTGCCTATCGGATATGACGCCAACCTCCCTACTAGGCCTGACCACATGTACCCTAACTAGCCTCAAGAACCATCCCCAACTGTCGTTGTTTCCCTCTCAACCAAACCAAATGCGAGAGGAACCAACTTGTTGTTTGCATCACACGCTATGGCTATAAGAAGTGTGCCCTGATACTTGCCAATCAGGAATGTACCATAGATGGAGAATATGGGCCGGCAGTGCCTAAAGGCCTGGACACACTGAGGGAAGCACCAGAAAGCACGAAAGAATATTTGTCTCCCATTCATCCATGCGTCTGGTTTAGGGATGTACTCGTAATGCATTCCTGGATTCACCGATTTGATTGCATTCAGAAGTACTGGAAGCTGCTCGTAACCATCCTCCCAGTCCCCATATATCATCTTCCATGCCCGCTGCTTAGCCCTCCACGCTTTACCGTAAGTTATCACATAACCCTGGTAAATCTCCATAACTGTCCTGATAATTGTCCTAACCTTCATGTTGGGCTCTCCCTGCAATATCCCCATCAACCGCTTTGCAATTAGGGTAGGTGTCAACTGTCGATGCTTCGTGTTCAGTTCAAGTGAGGCACAAGTGTGTGGCCCGACTACTCTTGTTATCTTTCACTTTCCAGTGACCTTTTGCTTCCTTGCACAAACCTTCCATGGGCATCGTTCCTGTTCACAAACAACCGTGTACCGCCGCTCTGCATAGGAGTGCAGGACCTTGTAAGGACTCTTGCGTATCACTGCAAACGCATGCAACCACCTCTTTAATGCAGTGAGGTCATTGAAAACCCTGTCCTTCTCAATTTCCATGCTAGGACCCGCCTCTGAAGCTTCCAGGAGCTCATCATCACAACCCTTAACAAACGCCTGATCAGAATTAGTGAGATCACTGAACTCGTGCACTCTAGGATCACGACGGTCGGGGAAGATACGCCTAAGCATCTCAAAATCACTCTCCGTCAGCTCTCCAACTGGTCGATCATCATCAGAGTCAACAGCCCTTGCAATCTCATAAGGCTCACAATCATTGAACACTTCAACACTATTGGACGCTCGGAATCCGTCACTAGACTGCAGTTGTGGCGCGACAAGAGGAGCACCCATATATTCAGGAATGTCTCCTGCAACATAAGCAGGAATAGAAGGAAGGAAACAAATTAACAGATGATGAATAGAAGGGGGTAGGATGACTCGAATCGTTGCATAATTGAAACTTACTAGGATGATTTTGTGTCAATGGGATCTCCTGAAAATGATCTCCCACATCATCATGAGTCCAACACGCATATCCAACTGTCTCAACTACTTGGACCTTATTGGGGGCAGATTGAGCATTAGAAACCGTACATGCATTCATAAGAGGTTTCGAAACCTCTATGGCAGGGTATACCTGATCAGCCATCACTGGAGAAAACCCATGGCGATTGGGATCAAGCAACACCCAACGCACAACCACATCCAAAGCCTGGAATTGACTCTTCATAGTCGATCTCACAAAGTTCTCCCACTGATTTGCACACCCAATTAGGATCATCTTCCTTTGGATGTTGAGAGGGGAACCTAGGTGAAGTACACCCTCAACTTCGATGGCATCATCTCCATGGCAATGTAGCTCCTCCCGAGCCCTAACAACCAACTCACTAAATGTTGGCTTCTCATTGAATAGAACAGGCACACTTTGCATGTCTACAAACTCCACATATCCATAGCAATCTCTTTCCACCGTGCCTCCATGATATATGCTCACTAAGTTGTCCATGTATTAGTTCAACAAATTTTGAAATACAGTTCTTTTAGTGCAAAGTAGTTGCTACATAGTACTGACTTTCTCGAAACCACTAAAGTAAGACCTAAAAATTTTTTAAAAGAAACTCTGGCTCGTAGGAAAATATTCAATACTTAACTTCGTTATCACAATCAAAAATTTTGGTGTACGATCTACCACCCTAAACCCTCATACACTTGATAGAAAGATGTGATTATTTACGTCGACATAACCAAGGCCCCCTCCCTTACTCATGTCAGAGAAGAACTTAAAGCGGGACAATTCATTTTAATCAATCTAAATCGTATCACTAAGTTCTGTCGCTAACTAAATCAACTAAATATTCACAAAAAAAGATTCAAAAATGTAAAATTTACATGGTCCAAAATTTAAATGTTATCTATTCAAAAATAACCTAAATTGCATATTTAAAATTTACCTACATTACATATTCAAAAATAACCTACATTACATATTAAAATTTTGTCTATATTTGATATTCAACAATATTATACTTTGCATAATTAAATGTAACCTACATTTCATATTCAATTATTACCAAAATTGCATACTTTCAAACTTAAATTAAACGTGCATTGCAACAATTTAAAATTTAGGATTTTACCGGCAGAGGCCGGCCGGGCGGGCGGGCGCCGAGGGTGGGCCGACCGGGGGGTGTGGCCGCCGGCGTAGGGTGGCGGTGGCGGGCGCGCCGGTTGGGCCGGGCGCCGGCGCCGGGGCCGCACGGGAGGCGGCACGCCGGGGGGCGGCGCGGGAGGGCGCGCCGGAGCGGGCCGACGCAAGCTTGACGGAGGGTTTTGCGAGCGCGGAACATCGATGAATGTGGACAGGGAAGGAAGATGGGTCTACTGTAAGCGGCGCTCGGCGGCGAGGTCGACGCCAAGATCTATGGCGCCGAGGTTGCCACGTCCACCTCGGCGCCGACGTGGCACGAAGATCTCGGCTCCAAATGTATTGGCGCTGAGTAGTGTAAGCTCGGCGCCATCACTATTGACGCCAAGCTTGGGGTCCATTCCTGCAATTCAAACCGCCAGAGGCCTATTTGTGAGATTCTTTCCAATTTTGGGCTAAAAAGCAAAAAACTCGGGAAGCCCCGTCGCCCGCTTCGTCATCACCGACCTCGTTTCTTCAGCCTCGTCCTCCGCTAGCAGCAAAGCTGTGTTGGAGCTCTCCAGTTCGGCTTATTCCTCCTCTGTCGTCATCGAAGAAGAGAAAGAAGCCAGATCTTACAGGTATTTTTTTGCGATTTTTTATGTTTCAGCCAATGTATCTTAATGTTTCTTTGTGTTGGATCAAAATGTTACAGTGGGATTTTTTATGGTGTTTCAATTTTGTCTTTGATTCTTATGTGTTTGTTGATGTTTCAGTAATTGCAAGCTTGATGTTTCGTGTTTTAATCCATGATTCAACCATGTTTTATCATTTTAATAGTTTGAAACATGTGTTAAGCTAGTGACGAAACATTTTTCTACAAGTACTAAAACAATGCTCAATTTTTTTCGAAAAAATGGATGCCTGATTTATAATTGCCTCCAAAATTTGTATGATGCCAATAGCCATGACCGATATGAGTCAGTTTGATAAATGCTTTGCCAATAGATATCCTACTGTTGAAGGAAATGTAGTTAACAACATAAGTTTTCAGGATCCTCATTAGCTCTATTTTTCGAGCAGCATGTAAAACGGCTAGTCCAAAAGTATTAGGGATATCCTAAATATCATATCATTCGACAAAAAGCATCATAAAATTATGTGAATTTTGCGCCGTACAGCCACTTTGAGATTCGTGCAACACCATCCTTCACCCCAACCAACACTAAAACCTTCTTCCTCCTTCCTCCTTCACACTGTTGCCACTGTTAGGCTCCATCAATCCCTCACCTCCTCCGCTACCACTGCCCCTTGCATGTAGCCACTCGGTGTCGACGTGTGGGTCAGCAGTCCTCCAAAGAGGTTATCCGAGGAGGTGAAAGAATGGTTGGGGCGTCTCACCAACGGATCTGATGGTCGACTCAAGAACAATACGAGCCAAGATTTTTAGACAGGTTTGGCCCTCCCGGAGGATAATAAGCCTACGTCATGTGTTCTTTGTTGGGTGGTATATGACAGAATTTGATTACAATGGAATGTCTATGTGAGAGAGACACACATTTCTTAGCAACCTATGGCTAAACTAGGCAAACATTTTTTTAGTCGTTTCCGACCATTGTACTCCTACCATTTCATTCTCTTTGCCTGATTGAGGCTGAAAACGCTGAAGACATACAGGTTATTTTGCATGCTACAGGCCAAATATATGTAAAGCTTACATGTGTTTATCCGTTTGTAGATATAGAGGTCAAATTTTTATCCATCATCTCAAAAATATATATTTAAAGAAGGCATGATTTTCAGTATTTCTCAAAGACAATAAGAAACCGTTGAAATTAAGCCAACAACGGCGGATAATTGTGTACGTTGATATTTGATCAGCTGAGATATCGATTAGGACTTTGAATATCACGTTTATAGTACTATGATTTGTGGAATTATTGAATCAAACACATGTAATTGACGATGGAGCTAGCCGCAGATCAGTCCATGCATGACAACATAATTGAGACTGATCAGTAAGTTGTGACATGAGCGGTCCCTTTCTGGCAAACTGTGACACAAGGGCTCAGTTGATACAACTGAAAGGAAACACACACAGTACCTAAACATCCACACATGCACACACATGTACCCCCGCGCCCACACGTTCAGAGAACGCATCTTGGCTACCTGCACAAAAAGTTGTGAAAACTTCGTACTCCACTCCAATACTGAGTCATGAATCATGAGCAGTCTGATTGCTAGCCTTGATCGATTGATCCTTGATTCCTTACAGGTGGTCAGATAATGTGTAGACTAGTGTCCATGAATGCAGCTTGTCGCACTTGTTTTGTTCCCTCGTGCATGGCATGACATATGATTAATTTGGGGCCCCTGCTGGCTGCAGCTAGCTAGCTAGCGGCTGTTGCTTTGCTTGACCTGTTCATTTTTAAACTATACTGGTAACACTAAGAATCGAATAATCAATCAAGTTCTGAAACCTACCCCTGAAAAGCTTCAACTTGCTCCAACAGTCCAACTGCACCTAGTAAACAACAGAATCCACGACGAGGTGCTACTAGTAATATTTATAAACCGATCGTTAACTCTTCATCTGGCCGGTCGATTGGTCGGAGCACTAACACATCCTTCAACCCCTCACTTGACCTCCAGCATCCAAACAACACAGAAAACATCAAAGTGATCTCAACCCCTACACACAATCACACCACCAAAGACCCAATGCTAATTAAGAAAAAAATTTAAAAATTCAGATCAGTTGGAATGGTTCACCGCCAGATATAATACACACCTATCTCTCCTCCTCCTTGGGGAGGAGCTCCTGTCCCAATCCATGACATGGAACAACAAGGCAGTGATAAATATATATCCACACATTGAGAAATATACAAGGAGATAGATAGGCATGTAATGTGTGCATGCAGGGACAAGGAGATAGGCAGCAAAACTAAAGAAGGCTTGAAAAAAAAGAAAAGGGGTCTGAAAGGCCCCCGGCCCACTCGCTTCCAGGGCAAGGGTAAGCGGACAAAGACCATCACAAAATCCTATATGACCATATTCCCCTCCACAATCCCGTGCCAAGCGCTACCCTCCACGCCTGGTTTTGTACTACCTCTCCACCCTTTACTACTTTAAAAAGTGGCACGCACAGGCGCACCTCACATCCAATCACCAAACCCAAACCGTCATCTCCTTCTCTCTAGCTACCCACATTCTTACTCCGTTTCAAAACAAACAAACGTAACAAACAAATATAGTATTATAAATATATAAAAATATATGTTTATATTCATAGTAATATAATATGTCATATAGAAATATTCTATATGAGATATGTTTATTTTTTCCTGGAAAAAGTGAAGATAGATTCTAATCACTTGGGTAGACATCTACTCGTTTATTATATGCTAACCAAATGATTATAATTTTTTTAACAAGATATATTAGTGTGTAATACATCACTCCACAAATATGTAAATTCAAATTAGATTTTTTTTAAGTTGTAACAAAAATAACAAATTTAAGTTGTAAATATGCATATACTAAATTTGTTAATTTTGTTACAACTTGTAGAAGTCAAATTTGAACTTGCTTTATGAAATAATATGTTACACATTAATCTATCTTGTCAATTTTTTTAAAATTTATTCATAACTATTTGGTTGACATGCAATAGATGAATGTACATCCATTTAGGTGAGTAAAAGAGTTTCCCCAAAATGAGTCCACTGATACAACACTGCCACACCACTCCGGCCCCCAACCCTACCCCTCCAAAAAGGCCCTTCCCCCTTGGACTTTCCACACCTCGCCCTGATTCCCTTTCCTCTTCTCCCCTCCCCTCTCCTCTCCAAATTGCTTTGCCAACAAATTAGGTGGCCTTGGATTGGATCCGTCCATTGGAGTTGAGTTGGCACAGAAACACATGCTGCTTTGCTAGCGTGCCTAGTGAGAATCAGTGTGTGCAAGAGGACAACATGCATGCACTCCTCCCACCCGGCCAGGCCTCCTCTCCTCCCGGCCCCTGCAGCTTATATATATACACACGCACTCCTAGCTCCCTCCAAGAAGCCCCCAATTAGCTCTCTAGTGATCGATCACCACCACTCCAATACATTGCAGTTGCAGTTGGTTAGTTGATCGATTTGCTAGCTGGCTTTGCAACAACAAGCTCCAACCAAGCAAGCACCAAACACCACATACTACATACTTGCCCTAGCTAGCTAGCCAGCTGCATGCTACATACACGCGAACCTGCAGTCTCTCACACACACATCATCATATCGCAACAGTGACCTATCCTGCAGCAGCAGCTACTACAAGTAAAGGTTAAGCGAGCCCTTTGCGCTTGCTTGCTAGCTTGTGCTAATTGTTGGTCTCTTGAGCTAGCTAGCTCAGCTGCTCGATCTCATGAGAAGGCATGGCGGCAGCGAGGCCTCCCCTTCGATCATCCACACATCTTCCATAGCTCTCCTCCAGGAGAGGTTCAGAAACCTGCAGAGGGTGAAGGAGATGAGGGAGGCCGGAAAGGAGCTGAACAGGGTGCGCCCCGGCGCCGATGCTCACGACCGCGCCGCCGCGGCCGGCTCGGCGTCGGCTCTTGGTCTTGGCCTTCACGCGGCGGCGAACGCCAATGAGCAGCCGAGGTGGTTCTTGCACCCGGACTTGGTCCGGCCGTCGAGGCCTCTGCATCACGGCCTCGGCGGTGGCAGCGGCAGCGGCATCGTCCAGGCCTCGCCGTCTTCGACGCCGGCGACGAGCCCGTGGCTGACGATGCAGAATTCAGGCTATAGAGGCGACGTAGATGTCGACACCTCGCTTCATCTGTAAACCTAGCTATATGGTGGTATATGCACGCGCGTATGCATGGCGGCCCTGCTGTTCTTTCGTTATTCTGTACGGCTTGTAAGTCCCGGACTTATTTGCAGTACTTCTCTTGCATTTTTCCTTGTAACTTCTGCTGTGTTACGAACTCTGAGGTATCCGAGATAATGGATCGAGATATATGATCTGCATATCCAAGGTGTTTAACTAGAATATACTCTGCTTATAGGACAGTAGAAGGTTGTTTTTTTTAAAAAAAAGAGCTATTTGAAAAGAATTAATTGTAAAATCAAAGGGTTGATTTAATCTTAGTGATAAATAATTGTCAAAGGTAAGTGTTGTTGAAAATGCGGTGAATAGTATTTTCGGATTATGAACGGTGTTGTCGGCTCTGGAGGCCGGTCAGATCGGGCGGGTGCCGCCGGTCAGACAGTTGGTGTTCGTGCGGTCTAACCGGGTAGCCCGACGATCAGACCGGTAGACTCCGGGTTGAAGTTGGTTTTAAGTTGTTTTCGTGAAATTTCTATATTTCTTTATGTTTATGACTTCTAGATGGTTTCTGTTCGTATGTGACATTACTTGTGTGCTGATGTGAGTCAAGTTGGTGCAACTTGTACTCGAATATAGAGTTTTTTTTGTTCATGTGCAGGTGTTGCTTGAGGTCATCGGAGTATAACCGGTGATGGATCAAGACTAGACTTGCGAAAAGTTAAGGTCCATGCGATCAAGGATATCACGCGGGATGCTCACGTTAGAGAGTAATATATGTGAAGGTGAAGGTTTCCATATAACATATATGTGGTGTTATATGCGTATGAAGAGGAGTCAAATTTGGATTGGAGTCCAAGTTTGAAAAGATTAGAGTGTGGAGTTGTATGGTGATGTTGTTTTCTTGGTTTGATAGGTTCCCTATGTGATTAGAAGTCTTGGTTCTTGTTAGATTCATGGCTAGAGACGGTCATATTATGGGTATAAATAGGAAATGAGTTGAGGCTAAAAGGATATTGACTTTTTGGAGAGAAAAGTTAGGGTTTATTTTGAGGCTTCAATTATAGTTCGTGAGTTAAAGAGTGCTTTAGATGCACTTTGTAAACATATATTGATGCAATAAAATTGATCTACTTTCAAAAGTTTCATCGATACGTGTTTTTCTGGATCCTGACAGTTTGACCGAAGATCATTGTGCGGTCTAATCGGCGGGTGGTCCAACTGGCGGTGAGCAGGCAGTCCAACCAACGGCAAAAGTGGTGGTATAACCGGCGGCAAGCAACCGGTTAGACAGGTGACGGCAAGCAGGCAACAGGCAGGGAAGCGACGATCGGACCGACCGGATAACACCAGTCAAACCGACGACAAAGGTGTGGTCAGACTGGTGTGTATACGACAGTCAAACCGGGGATCTCCATTAATTTGAGGGTAACTTTTATTTCCGCTAAATTTTTTTGTTTTTTGGTATTCCAACCAAGTTCTGTGTATTCGATTCGATCCTATATTAATATATAGTATATATACTGCTATATACTTTAAATAATTCTAACGGGGAATATATGGTACACCATCTTCATGTACAGAATACGGTATAATGTTGTCCAATCAACATCTGTAAATTATTTATTTATTTTCACTTGTTCGTTAATTGAGTGTATTTCTACAGCACCGTGGCTAGCAGCTACATCCAGAAACCAATTTATTTTGGAATGGATACTAGTGTACTACTAGCACTCTCCGCTGCTCATGGCAAGGAAGATCACAAGCATCACATGCATGACGCATGGCCTACTGGAACTGACATGTCACTTTAAGAATGTACTGCTGCTGCCTCCTTTAGTCAGAAACTGAAATCGATCACGGATAGTACGTGAGTCGATCGCCAGATCAACTGTGGCCACGGTATTTACTATAGCGTGCCAAAAACCATGACTTCATAACGATCCCAATATGGATATATACCTAGTTTAAAAGAGAATAAAATAGAGTCAAAATGGGGCTGGAGCTAAGATTTTTGCATTCTTAGTCAAAACATACTTACTCTATGTTTGATTTTAATTACTTTTTAATATCTAACTTTAGTTTTATCAACATTTCAAACACCTATAACAATACAAATGAACACTATCATACCACCATGAAAATATTCTTAAAATGAATTTAGAGATAAAAGTTCTAATAGTTTCGACTATTTTTCAATTTTCAACTTGCTAAAATTCTATTAAATGCACTCATAAATAATAAATATTTGTAGACATTAAAATTTAGAACCTTCACAAATGACCATCCTTATTGGTTCCATTATGTTGGTGCTGGTTGCATTTATGAGAGGTTTAGAGATACCAATTAAGTTTTATTGACACTATCGATTTTCCCCTACATTTTGAAGATTTAGCTAAATGAAAAAGAAAGAGTGGCACATGAGTGTACTTCTTCCACCCAACTAACTAATGCCTCACCAACTTCAAAATATATGCATTTCTAGCATTTGTAATTTGTATCAGAATATAAACACTTATAGGACTATTCAAAGTTCCCATTAATTACATCTCATTCAAAATTTTTCCTATCTTACCCTATAACTACAAGGAATTCCCTCATACATGACGGTTTATTTTCTCATAGACCGGAGAAAATGCGTCACAGTTAACTCATGATGACGATCGAGAAAAACGTCGTGTATCCCGCGTCATACATTGTTGGACCGAAATGTATCCCGCGTCATACATTGTTGGACCGAAATGGAGTCGCGTATCCCGTGTCATACATTGTTGGACCGAAATGGATCGTCATATATTGGTTTTTTGTTTGTCAAAATTGATGTAAAAAATTTTGCAAAACCTGCCGCCTTTAGGTCTCGAACCCACAACCTTCGGTCCATTAGCACCATGTGCTAACCAACAAAGCTACTAGGACAACTATGTCAAACTATTTTGTAGAAGTATATGAATACACTTAACCTGATGAAGTTCAGGTAGGTGAGTAGCAAGCTCGGCGCAAGATCCGGCGTTGAGATGGCCACGTCAGTGCACGACAGTCTCGGTGCCGACGTGGCACAAAGAACTCGACGCCAAGTGTGGTGACGCCGACGTGGCACAAAGTATAAAAAAATGAGTTCCCTTATACATGACGGTTCGATTCCCACTAGCAGCAAAAATTGATTTTTCTGTAGATTTATCTTTCTCATCGACAGGTAGGACCCACATTCGCTATTTATATCCATCTCAGAAAGGTAGGTCCCACCAGCCCAGCGCCAGCCTCCGCCACCCACATCGACACGACACGTTGGATGTTGGATCTGTGACCTCCCTATGAGTCCGTCGTACATTACTATGGAGGTGCCAAAATGATAAGTGACATACAACTATGACGATAATTTAACAAAACATCATATATTTATCACCTTGAATTTGAACCGTCACAGATATCTACATTATATGATGATTTGTTGAAAGGTGACTATTAAACCGTCATGTATAAGGGAATTTTTTTAGTCTAACCATCCCCATTTAATCAAGGGCACTAAAGTTTTTTCTTGTTATTATTTGCTAAGCAGCTTATAAATTTTGAAACATAGAGAGCATAAAATATTTACAAGCGTTTAAAATTTATTCATAAATATAAATATTTTTAAGTACGTTTCCTACTAAATACTAATATGTCCAACCAATGCATTATTACTCACTGTTATTAGTTGCATTCCGTTGAGCGTGAATTTTTCCAGTAACATAAAACATCAGGATTTTCATTTTCACCTTAATTAACCCTAGAATGGCTGGGAGTATATATTGACTTTACCAGTACCATGTAAAATTAATTAATCGTCTTAATCACGAAATCTTCGAGTAATCATATCCAGTGGCCTAGCTCACTTCGTCCTTTTCGTGTCTTTCGTACTTGATTGACGTTGGAAACAAGCTAGGCTTCTGACAGAGTACACGCATGACAGGCTCTTCCAAAACAGCGGCATGTGACGCCTGCCATCCTGTCCAGTAGCCGCGAGGGCGTATACTCCCTCCATCTCAAATATTTCTTTATAACCATAAAAAATTATTGACTCTAAAAATATAATAATATTAAAAAGACAAATAATATTTGAAGCATGCACCACCTCTTATTTCAAAGAGAGGAGGATGGCTACTTACTTTGAAACAGAAAAAGTAATAACAATTTAACATCAAATGAAATTAAATACATGTTAGTATTATGAATTTAAATGTAAGAGTATTTAAATTCGTAGTAATTGATCGTAGGTTAGTTTATTTTAAACAAAAGGATTACGTACGTAGAGTATCATAGTCCATACAATGCCACTGACGCTTACTACCAGTCTACCACTTTATCATCGTTTAAACCGTATCGTTGAGTGCGAGTACCATAGAAAATGATGGCAATTTGCTCCGCGAGACGGGAACCGGAGGGTGGGCTAGCCGGTGTCACGGCAGTGCTACATGGGCTCAAATCGTGAGTGCAGCCCACAGGCCGCAGGAATTTTTAACATTTTTAATTTTATTTTTTTAAGATTTACAAAAATAATTTTTAATTTAAAAATTTGTAAAATTAGTCGTCTCTCATTCTTCTTTGGGATGACGAGATTTAAAAATCGCTCTTCCAAAAAGCATTTTAGCTGATATGACAAACGATCGTTGGGCGTCGTCTGTCGCGTCGTTGATTTTTTCAAAAAGCCCTTTCCGTCCTTTGGATGGAAGTTTTTAAATGTAACACCGATTTTCTTACAGGTGGCCCTTCCTTTTTTTAAAGGACGTTTTTAACTATAGCACTAGAGAGCCGCCGCAAAAAAGCAAGGGTGATCGCCCTTTGCAAGCGACCCTGCAGTGCTACGGTTTAAAAACGCCCTTCTGTAGAGCGAAAGGGTAGACGGCGCCAACGACGGTATGCCACGTTAGCTAAAACACTTTCGGGAGAGCGATGTTTAAATCTCGTCCTCGCAGAGTGCGGGAGGTGACTAATTTTATAAATTTTCAAATAAAAAAATATTTTTGTAAATTTAAAAAAATTAAAAATGCTAAAAATTTCATGCCGCAGCCGGTGTCACGGCCTGCGTACGTTGCCTTCGCGGCTCCCGAGAAAGGGATTCTCACCTGTCTGCGTCTCTTCTCGAATCTGCCCCCGAGGCCTCCCTCAACTGTGGACGCGCCGCCGCCCGCCGCAGGGTCGCCGGCTGCGGCAGTGGGGGATCAGGCGCCGTCGGCGCCCACTGCGTCCTCCCGACTCCCGTGCGGTTTGTCCTCTGTGCCGGGCTCCCCTCCCTTGATCCTGCCACCGGTTCCTCTCAAGGTTAGCTCCCAAAACCATCTCCCCCCTCGCTTGTGTGGGTCTAACTATGACACTGATTCTGGTTGCGGTTTTGCTATCTGTTTCGTGGGATACCGGCTAGTTGTAGTTGGTTGTCTTGCATCCTTGAAGATAGGTGCATTTCTGTACCTTGGATGTCTAATACTCTGATGTACTGTAAAGACCTAGTGACGAACTTTGGTTTCTATCCTGACTGTGTCCACGGTTTATAGATCAACTAGATGAATGGACGTGGGTCTTAGTGTTGCAATGATCTATTGTTCTTATTTATATATAGATGGAACAGAACAACAAGGGGCAAAATTATCTAGAATTCATTTACAAATAAGATATTCACGGAAACATGCGGAACAACTGAATGCAGATTAATGAACAGAAGAGATATGCTTCTAGCCAGGTATCCTGTAATAAGAGAAAGCCAACAAAGAATTCCTCATACATGTATCAACGCAACAAACTGTGTAAGCCACAAGTGACCAAATACAGTCCAGTGATGACCAAAGGAATACTATCAGATATGGATCAACACAAATAATAAAATTATTTTGATCATAAATGATGATAAATTAAATCATCAAGCATCACACGTTTTATACATCAAATATTCATCCATGTGCCTGCCAACGACCACCCCTGCTGCACACACTGATTTATCATTTACATTCCCAACTAGGCTTCTATGCATATGTTCTTTTCCCCAACTACACCTGGCAAATCTGGTGGGATTCAGGTCCAGCACACTTCTTTGTTTACTAACCTTTTTTTCCCCAACTACGTTATTTACTCCAGTGCTGCTTTGCACTATAAAACCACACTTGCTAACATCCGAGTTTCTAAAAGAATGGCACCTCCTGAATATAACTTGCTGCACCTTCTTCAGACATTCCCAGTCAACTGGGGAGCAAATTTCTTTACGGCGTCGCCAACTGTCAGGCATATCTTCTCTTCACCAATGAGCTCTGTGAATTTTGCTGAATGGAGCTTTTGGATCACAGCTACCCCAGGATTGGCGAAAATCAGCTGTAAGTACAGACATGGATTTTCTTCTTAGTGTACATTCCTAATATGAATATTCTTCTAATAGCCCATTTAGTTCTGCATAGCTAGAAATTTAAGTTTGTCTTTTTAAACCTGAATCTGGCGTTTTTCAAGTGTCCCTGACAATTCTTTGAAGGCATGGATTCCACTTGTGTCAATATCATTTACAGCTGTTAAAGAGTTAGAATGTTAGATAAGCCAGCAACCGTAACTCAGTAAAACAAATCAGCTATATTTTGTATAAAAAAAATACAGTTCTTACGAGACAGGTCAACAATCAGAAACTCAATTTTTGGTAACTTCTGTTCCTTTTGATGTTCTTCCTCATCTCTCAGCCATCTCAGGATTCTGAAATTGGATAGCAAGTTAAGCATTGTTTTCTTATAAGTAGTTCTGAGATTGCAACATGTTGCTAGAATACCGAAGATAGCACAATGATGTATCGGATGTGATCTTATGGTATTAGAATATCTAGGAGACTAGGACACAAGGTGCTTTCACACACAGCCATGATTTGACTTATATAAAATATGTAGCCATATTCCAGAGGATCTTCTCATGCAATATTTTCCTTTTAAGGGTGAGTTGACTTTGCTTTTGTTCTGGTAACAACTGAAAATGGAATGTCTACACCCCCAAAAAAAACAGAGAGGAGAAAAACAGTTGGTGTAAAAACACAACAATGGTGATAAACTGATTACCATATCCAGATAATTATTTTTTAAATAATTCTAAGCAGAATACAATCGACCAAAAATAGAAATCTAATTATGTATGCTTGGCATGCCATTTCCAAATATGTCATATAGATATCTACCAAGATTACAAGACATTACTTGTTGATATTGGTATCTTGTATTATTTACACCTAGCAACTAAATTTACTCTATTAGACATCAAATAAATGGTTCATCTAATTTTGTCAAAAGGAGCTGTCCAAATGAAAACAATTGTATAATACATATACCATATGGAAAACCTTATACTGTTGGTCATCCGAGTGTCTGATATAAACACTACTAACTTGGTAAAATACCATAATTCTGAACTTGGGGACATTTTACCTTTCTTTGACATAGTTGGAGTTTGTGAAGTATATCGCTGAGTCCACTCTTACAATTAGCATCCCTGGCACCTTGGTAGCTTCTGGATATTGCTCAACATTTCTATAGATAATTGTTCTTGGAAGTTGTCCAAGCAAAGCTGTCCTTGGCCGTGTTACATGGAACAGAACTTTGAGTAGTGATATTACAACCTATTCCACAAACAAGTAAAACAATCATCAGCCATCTGTCTATCGTACAAGGTGTTCAATTGTAAGCGACATGATAGAAACAGTCAGAAATTCACACCGCAATGAGCAAGCCATACTCCACTGATGAAAATATTACTCCAAGGAATGCCCCCAAGCACGCCATGAAGTCCAACTTATCAACTTTCCAGATAAGATAGGCTGATTCAAAGTCAAATAGGCCAAGCACCGCTGATATGATGATGGAAGAAATGGTGGCATTGGGCGTGTACTTGAACAATGGAGTGATCCACTGGAGGGCAAGCAATACTACAGTTGACATAACAATATTGGACATTGGCGTTTTACCTCCAGCCATGCAATTGACTGCTGATCGTGCAAAACCACCTGCACGAAACAACTTCAATCACAAAGAATGCTAAGATGGACTTGTTTGTTAGTAGATTTATGCTGAATTAGCACTTACCTGTGGCTATATAGCAAGAAGTCATCGAACCGACCACATTCATGGTTCCTAGAGCCAACATTTCTTTGTTCCCATCTATCTGGTAATCATTCAATCCGGCAAATGTTCTTCCAACTGCAATTGCTTCCTAACAATGTTTGCATCGGTTGACAATTCAGCACATTGCTATTTTAGAGTGCTTTCATGCTACAGTTTTTAAACTAAAAGGAAATGCAGTTTACCGTAAGGCTTATCATTCCAGCTACTACTCCAATTTTGAATCCTTTGAGCAAGTATGGGCCAGTGAAGAATATCAGGCTAACTGAAGGTGGATTGATGCCTTTCTTTACGTTTTTTACCTGCAGTTTATTTGGGACGACCTCCACTTTACTTCAACTAATCTGGAAATACAGTACAATTGCTTGGCTTTTCTAATGGCAAAGATGTAAGTTGTGAATAAGAACTCACGATTGCAACACCGTGTTTGTCAGCATGAGTGATGTAGACGAACAAAGTTGAAATGATCACCGAAATGAGTGGTGCAATTGCTGGGACCCAGAAGAGCTTCTTATTCTTCTTCCCCTGGATGATCCAAATCCCAATGGACAAGTTTGATCATCAGTTCATCAACAATAGTCAAGGTAACCCTAAATCGTTATGTAATTTTGTCTTACGATGTACTTGGCAACCAGGAGGAATGCCAAAAATGATGCCCCGATCAATATTGTCTGCCAATTCCACTGCAGCAACAATCAACCATGAATTCTCTCAAACACTACCCTTTTTCAGAGAAGGGATCAAGAAATTGGAGAGGTACAAAATACTTGCCCCATGGTGAACATTTCCCCACACTGATTTCATGACGGAGATGATGTCAGTATTCCTAGTAAATTTCACGATGCCGAGGAAGCCTTTGAGCTGCTGAAGAGCAATGGTGATGGCAGCGCCAGCCATGAATCCGACGATGGCAGCATGAGACAGGAACTCAATGATGAACCCTAGCCTGCAGAAACCCAGCGCCGCCTGTGTGATTCCTGCAAAGAAGGTCGCTGTGAACGCGAGCCGTCTGTAATCTAGCGGGTTCTTCTTTGGGTCAATCTCCTCCTGGAGGAGAGTACCAAGCAGCAGTGAGATGACAGCCACTGGACCCATTGCTAGCTCCCTTGAGGTGCCCATCAGAGCGTATATCAATGGCGGGACGAAGCTACTGTCTGTCAAAACAAAAATCAGCACATCTCAGTTCACCTCCTGCAGAAACGATCTCATCACAGTTGAAGGCTTTGAAGCCATGAACATTTGATTGCATTGCACTTACGCAGCCCAATCTCTGGTGGCAGGTTAGCAAGCTTCGCGTAGCCGATATCCTGGTTCAAGATGTCGTCCATTAATTAGAGATGAAATATGCTCACTAGTACAGAAAATGCTGTCACTGCTAGCTCATACTAACTGGCTTCACTGGGCAAGCGAACAATGATACCGTTGACAATCACTGTCGGCCAGCAGCGATACCGGTTATTTTTGCCATGAACCGGCAGTGATACTGGTTTACCTACGCAGTAACGCACCTGAGGTATGACGAGGCTTGCAAGGGTGAGGCCAGCAATGAGGTCGCCCTTGAACTTGGCGAGGGTGTAGTGGCTGCCCCATTCGAACACGGGGAAGACGTGCTGCAGGGCTAGCCACGCCTTCTTGGACCTCGGCTGGTCCTTGTACCGCCGCATCGGCTCGTCGGAGAAGAACGTCTCCTTCACCGCGCCGGCGAACTCCGTCAGGAGGTTCCTTCGGCGGCGCGCTGACATTGTAGCCGTTGTGCTGCTGCTGCGCGGCGCCATTGTCCTTGTCACGCTGCGACGACGTCCGGCTGGCGATGTTGTCGGCGTCGAGGCTGTCGCCAGCGTCGGACACGGCCCGCGGCATTGCCTCTGTTGCTCGAAGAACTGACAGTTAAAATAAGCGTGCAGAGAACTGACAGATATCCAGCGTGGAGAAACAAGTTTGCATCAGTACGATGAATTGATACATAATTGGATGCATGATACCAAAACTGAGAGCAGCCAGCATGCATGGCCTTAGGTTGGCTTTACGTCCAAATGAGAAAAAGGTTCTACTATTGATTTGTGGTGTCCACGTAGATAAGCACCGGTGAATCTCAAAGATCTTTTCTTTTCTAAAGTAGTCAAAGCTCAATGGAAGAAAAGGGGGGGGGGGGGGGTTGAGGCCGGTTTTGCCCATATTTGACGTTGTCATGATTACTCTTTCATGTTCTATATTTACTGGTTGAACTATGAAGGGCACATTAACTAACGGATGAAGCCATTTCACACCCTGAACATTCACCAAAGTCTGAAAATTTACACCCTGAACTTCCCAAACAGTTTACTTCATTTGCCACACATAGTGTGATAGTGAGAAAACCAAGAGCATCTGAAATATTGTATAATTCCTTAAAGTTCCCAAATCGTGCGGTTATCACGTGCGATAACGGTTTTAGTTTTTCAAATCACGGTAGACATCGCGGTAACCGCGTGGTTTTCACGGTAACTGTTTTACTGCGGGCTGACGATAACCTTCCAAAAATAATTTGGGAAATCCTGCCTTGAACACCAAAGGGAAATTAGGAAAAGATACAGGGAAACGCGCAAACCTGTACTATTAACAAGAACCATACTGACCGCAATATCATGCAAACATACAAGTATCATTGTATCAACCAAGAAGTACTAGGATACAAAAGAAATCCTACACACCGATGCACCTTTCTAAAATAAAAAAAAGAGGCGAGACACTGATGCTTACCGGAGGCACTTCTGCGTAACCAACCAATGAAAGTCTGCTTTCTTGCACATCGCTGAAGCTAATGCCCATATAAAGGCGCCGAGGTGCTCGAGCTACGATCAAGGTCAATCATCCGGCTAGAAATTAATAGGACCAAGACAGTACAAAATAATTCCATAGGCTCGAACATATTATTCCTTTATTCAAATATGAACGTATTTTAGTATCTAGTGGCACAATTACGCAAGAAAGTTGGTGGTCATATTTTTCAAACAAGGAAATGAAGCTAGAACATTTTCTCTCAAGGGCGAAACATTACATTGTTAAATTGAGACAAGAATTCACGCTGTTGATTATGACGGGTTCAGATTATAACAATGTAGATGTGATTTAATCTATATTAAGTTGTCACGGTGGTCAAAACATGCTTTAATTTTTGTCATCAACTCAAAGACTTCATAGCAAACAAAGCTATATTAGCAGTGCAAATTTGGATTAGTTTTTATGCTGTTTAGTTCTCAAAAGCCAAAAAAAGACACTCTGGATAGGAGAGCTAGCCGTTTCAACCGTTAAGGACACACAGCTCTATTTGTTACCTAAAAAGCCAAAGCCAAAAGACAAAATTTGAATTTTAAAAACTAATTTTAAAATTGATTTTAAGATATTTTTAGTGTGGCTTTTAAGTCGTTATGAACATGAACACACACATATATTCGGTGGCGACACAGTGACCGAGCTCGACACAACAGTTGGTATGGGTGAAAACGATACGAATAATATCCGGATTCTGTCCGAAAAATCAGATATGGATAGTGTCATCTGGATAATTTTTGGATAATTTTGGATTCAGAAAGGGAAACGGATAATTTTTCTTAGATACGGATACGAATATGGTAGAGGCATTATTCGACGGATAGCGGATACGGTCGGATAATATCCAGATACCTCATCAAATAATATTCGGATCCTAGGTTAGGGGTGAAAACAGTACGGATAATATCTGGATTCCGTTCGAAAAATCGGATACGGATAGTGTTAGCCGGATAATTTAGGATTTGAAAACGGAAACAGATAATTTTTCTCGGATATGGATATGAATACGGTAGAGGCATTATTCGGCAAATAGCGGATACGGTCAGATAATATTCGGATACCTCATCAGATAATATCTGGACCCTAGGTATGGAGCCTTTGGCCCAACCGGCCCATTATGTTCAATATGTTATAACTTATGAACTATTTGTGAGTTTGTGATATGTGAAATTATGGACTATGTTGATGAACTATTTTGTGATAAACTACTTAAATTATGGTATACACTCATGTGAGTGAATTATTTTTTTATTATGGATGCCTAAATTTACTATGCTTGATTTATAATGATATTCGATATGAAAGATGATATGGTCGTGAAATTAGTAAAACAATGTTGATATGGACATTTAAAATTTATTATATCTGTTGCTTAGCTAAAAATTATAAATATTGTTTAGTTTGAGAGGGTTTAATATTTCGATCAATATCCTTTACCGTATTTGTTTCGATTCGTATCCATTCCGTATTTGTTTCCGTTTTCGTATCCGAGGTTTCCGAATTCGATTCCGAAAAAATATGAAAACAAATACGGTATAGCTAGTTTTCCGTATCCGGTCTGTTTTCACCCCTAACAGTTGGATTCGGTGTAGGGAGACCTGCCGACATGATAACAAGGCTCAGAGCAGGGGAGCCTGCGCGTAGGGAAGCCCGGTGGCGCAACAACGACCAGTGTGGGCGTGGGTGTAGCAGGTGTCGGAGTAGCAGTACCTGCAGAACATGAAACTCTACCGCAACACCTGCAACAGAAGAACGAGAAACCAGACTAAGCAGCGCATCATCAAACTCCAATAGAAAATTAAAGTTGGATGAAGAAAATGAAGCAGGAAGTTTTGCAAACGGGAAGGACGACTCGTCAAAGACGACATGTCGGGAGATTATGACACGGTTGGAGGCAAGATTGAGGCAGTGATATCCCTTATGGTCATCAGGATAGCCGAGAAAAACACAAAGAGTGGAGCGCGGTGCGAGTTTGTGGGGAGCAGTGGCGAAAAGGTTTGGATAGCACCAACAACCAAAGACACGAAGGTAGTCATAGGTGGGGTGAACACCGTGTAGCATGGGTGGACCTATGGGGTGGTTGTAACATCCTGAAAATCGAAAAAACCAAAATCGGAACGTAAAATTGGAACTTTCAAAAACCTTCGCTTGTTGCTTCTTTCTCGGGTTTGTTGCTTCTTATTTGTCGCTCGCTTGCATAAATTTAGACGTGATCAATTTCCCTTTTGGTGTTTTTGGATGATTTGGGTTTGTCGAAATGAAAGATGCGAAGGTCCGTATGTGGGATTTTTAAAAAAGAAATCGGGAAAGCGCGGATTTACGAAAACGCGATTTGGGAAATATAAAATAAAAATTATGGTTGGGAGAAGATAAATTAGGACACAAAATAAATAATAAAATTCTCGGAGTCGTACTCGAAATCAGGAAAATTTTGGAAAAATAAAGGGAGGATATTGAAGTTTGAAAAGACGGATTTTAAATAAATAAATATGAAAAATATTGTGGGAAAATAAAAGTGGAGAAAAGTTGAAAATATTGTGTTAAAAATTATTTTTGAATTTTATGAATTTATTTTGGAATTTTTAGAAGAAAGAAAAATAGAAATGGAAAATCGGAAAAATCGAAATTGCACTGTTCATGGCGCGCCAAGTGTTCGACGCCGACGCGCGCCAGCGCCCGCCGCAGCGGCGCGCGCGCACCAGCCCCTACCTCGCGCGCCACGCGCGCGCGCTGGCACGCGCGCGCCGTGCTCGCGCGCGCATGCGCCGCGCGTGCGTACGCCCCGCGACCCCGCGCGCCGCGCTCGCCCTGCCGCGCGCTGCACGGTCCGCGCGCCCGCGCCCGCGCCCTCGCCGCCACGCGGCCGTGCCGCGCCCGGACCCCACGCCGCGCGCGCGCACGTCGCCGCCGGACCCGCTCGCGCGCGCCGCGCACGCATGCGGACCCCGCTCGCGGTGCGCGCGCCGCGCTGCGCGTTGCGCCGTCGTACCCGGCCCATCCCCGTGCATCGCCGCGTGTCTCCACCCTCGCCCACGCCGAGCCGGCCCCTCCCTCTCCACCCCGCGCCCGCGCCGAGCCCCTCGGCCGCGCCTATAAAAGGGGCGGCGCCCGCCCTTTTGCCGCACCACCGCCGCTCCTCTCTCCTTTCCAGCGCCGCCGCCGCAACCAAGCGCCGCCGTGCGCAAAGCCTTCCCCGTGCCCCATCGCTCCTCCCGGGCCGCCGTTGCTTGTAAGCCCCCTCGCCCCTTTGTCGCTGCCGCCGCCTGCTTCTGGCCGGACCCAGGTCGAACAGGTTGGCGGCCAATGAATAGTGCGACAGAGAAAAAGAAAGAAAAATAAGAAAAATAAGGGAAAAATTAGGAAAAATTTAAGAAAATTTGGAAAAATATTTTGGGAAGACTTGAGTAAAATTTTGGGCAAAAATAAATTATTTTCTTGTATGTTTTCTCGGTGCAAAGTTGAAAATCGAAATCGGACTTTTTCCGAATTTCGTTTCGCGTCGTTTTTAAATCCGGACTTCGTTTAATTCTTTCTCGCCATTTAAATAGGCTTCTCTTTTGTGCTCAAACCTTCAAAACCTCGAGCACGAATTCCTCCGCCGACATTTCCAAACCTAATTTCTCAAATAATTACGATCGTCATCTTTGCGAAAACCCTAGGACATCGACTCGATTCCAAAACTCGGATTTTCCCTAGCAACCCTTGTCCTAACTCAAGTAGAATTTTAGGCTAAACCTTTGGAGTCGTTTTCATGGCTTTTATGGTTCTTTTCGATCTTTCGGTATTTTATTGAATTCTAATTGAATTCAATTGATCTTTCGCACGTACGGATAGCACCGAAGAAACCGGCATCGACCCCGTTGAAGACACCACCCTCAAGCGTGCGAGCAAGGCAAGTCATCACACTCTTTGAACATATTGATCCTACTTTGTGAAATGATGTTAATTTCAAATTACAAATTGCACGCTATACACAAACAAGTACCTATGCTTGATATACCCTGCTTTGATGTTGATCACCATTAGAATTATTCTTTGTAACCTTCGATGTGATATGACTGGAGGCTAGCTTCGGTAAAAATGCTTAGCCTTGCTTTAACTAGATCCCTGCATACTCATGATTTTACAAGAAAGCTTTGTGCTCGGGCAATTACCTTAGGGAAGGTAGTTGAAATACGGCCGGTGGAGACATGAGCGCCACATGGCCATGAGAATGTTGAACTAAGTTTGATTGAAAATTGAAAATACTATACAAATGTTTTAGACCGGAGCGGTCGGATGATTTGGGTGGATTCCGGAAAAGGCAAGTGCCGACCCTGGTCAATTAAGGACCGAGCCATGAGATAGCCGGGAAACGAGCCAGTACAACCGTACTTCTCGAATGGGTATAGACCTAGCTAACTAGATAGCCGAGCGGAGGCAGTATCCTTGCATAGAT
The DNA here is from genome assembly GCA_019925245.2 of Oryza australiensis. Taxonomy (NCBI): domain Eukaryota; kingdom Viridiplantae; phylum Streptophyta; class Magnoliopsida; order Poales; family Poaceae; genus Oryza; species Oryza australiensis. Next base: position 6,792,836 of record JAIFGZ020000116.1, on the reverse strand, counting down.
GGTTCTCTATGATGTGGTTTATGTGATGAGAATGAGGCTGCGGCTTTGGTTGTGAATGGTAGAATTAAATCGATATTAATTAAACTTAAAGATTGAGGAAGTTTTCCCTTACCCCGGGTGCGCCAGAACTCCTCTCACTGCTAGAAAAGGACGGCTAGAGTGCATGAGGGCTTAAGTTCATGGAGCGGGTACTGCCAAAGCAAGGTTATCGAAAGGCTTTGCCGTGACCGTCTCATGAGTTGAGACGTAGGCTCATTTGTTGGGCTGTCGCGGAGTACGGGTAAAGTGTACATCCACTGCAGTGTGAGTGAATCAATCTATTCGAATAGCCGTGCTCGCGGATATCGAGCATCGTGAAAAGACTTTCGCTTGGCTAGACTTTAAACTTAAAACTGCTGGGATGGGTTTGCATGATGATTTCATTCGCGGTGGATCAACTTCTCGAGATGCGAGAAGGGGTGGATTCCCGTAAAATCATGACGAATCGGAGGCGGGAAGCCATCCTTGGAATCACGACAGATGGTAGACAGAACCGTCGCCGGATTAATGAACTATGGAACTAAAACTTGATTTGGCTAGTTGTTAGGCTTGTGAAAAGAATTATGAAAATTGGCGTTATGCAAAAGAAACTCCAGCCATTCTTTGAATAACCCTATCATGTGCATCAATTCCGTGTTGGCTTGCTGAGTACGGTTGGTACTTACCCTTGCTATACGTACAAACCTTCGGTGATGGGAATGAAGAGCCGAGGATCCATACGCGTACTACCGGAGGGTGAAGGAACCGATGGCGCTTACTAGATCTTAGCTCGGTCGTTGCTCGTGGCAAATGACATGCTTCTATTCCGCGCCGTATTTTAAATTCTGCTTTTTGTGTTGTATTCGGACCATGAGGTCCCGTGTGTTGAACATTGCCTTCGGGCCTATTGTTGTAATAATGTCGCCGTAAGACTATTCGTGCATGTGCACCTGATTGTTCAGTACTGTATTTCGCGGGTACCAACTACTCGATCCAGGAAAATGGTACTAAGAACACGAAAGATTCCCGTCTCAAAACGGGGTCCAAAGTGGTCCGGGTGGCTGCGGCCCACCCAAAAGGAGGCCCACCCGGACCCCTGCTGCAATTTGTCTCCTGCGTGATCCCTGGCGACAGTTCGTCTCCTGCCGTCCTGCGCACCGCGCGCGACCGACGATTCCTGAATCCTGATCCCTAGTGGCGATTCGTGGCGAGTGGCGATCTCGGCTCGGCTGCTCGACTGCTGTTGCTTGATGCACCCGGCTGCTGGACAAGGTTGGAGCCGACGAGGAGTTGGATTAGGGTGTTGCACCACAGGCAACTCCAATCCAGATTTCAGAGACTCGGTATGATGAGCAGAGTAGATTTGAAAGGTTTATGGTTCTTGGTCTGAATTTTCTCCTTCTCTTCTCAAACTCATCCAAAATTTATGTAGAAAAATGGATATATATTTCGACTTCGAGTCATCGGTAATTAATGATGTGTTGCTAGCACAAAAACTGTATTTTTTTGAATTTCTTAGTAGTTTACATGCAGTTTTCTGAGTGAATTTTCATAATTTTTAGTCAACGGGACATACATAGTTTACAGGAGTACAAGAACCAACGAAGCCATTAACGAGCCATTAATGAGTCAGCAGCCAAGATTAGATTAGTTTCTTTGTATCAAATCTAGTTTTAGATACTTCTTGTTGGTGTCTTTTAGTAAATTTTATACATATATATTGGACATTATATATGTGGCATGTTAATTTTTTCTGACTCGAACCACCCCAGCTGACCCTTGCCTCGTCATTATCGTCCTCGGCCCACCTAAACCTAAAATCTTAGGTCCGCCAATGTCGTGGAGAACGAAAAATGGTGTTTTGAAGTTGAGAGATTTGGTGGGAAGACAATTCAAAAGATATGTGGCAACGCGGAGCGTCTTAACCCAGTAGGAAGGAAGGAGATGGGTCTGAAATAATTGAAACGGACTATGTTGTTGATGGACCGAAGTATACACTCAGCTTTGCCATTTTGGGGAGAGGTGTGGGGGCAGGACAGCCGCATGGTGGTGTCGTGCATGAGGAGAAACAAGTGGGTGAAGGATTTGTCGAACTCGTGCCCGTTGTCACAATGGACACTTTTGCTTTTAGTGCCAAACTGAGTAGCAATGTATGTGAAAAAACGAGATATGGTGGGAAACGTGTCAGACTTGAGCCATAAGTGAAAAGTCCAAACAAAGTATGAACAATCATCTAGAGTGACAAGATAATATTTGAAGCCGGAGACATTAGCAATAGGAGAGGTCCGAAGATCACAATGGATTAAATAAAAAATGTTCATAGCACGAGAACATAGATGGAGTACAAGGAAGACACACATGACGACTAAGCTGACACGTATGACACAAATGATATATACACACTAGCTAAATGTTCGTGTTTTGCTACGGATAAAAGAAAAATATCATAATATTTTTTAAAATAAATAAATCATATCTTCCATGAAATATGTTATCCATATTTTTCTAAAATGTGGCTATCCACATTAATTTTATAGTTTTATATGTGGTTATCTATTTAGATTTAGTTATGTAATATTAAGAAGTTTAAAATGCAATGAGAGTAAGTGGGGTGTCAGATTCACTACAATCATTAGATTCTTTTTAAATGAGTATAGAAAATTTTTACACATAAATTAGCTTTTGGGTAACCGATAAGGCTCATAGACAATCGACGGAATAGACCGAGTTATGAGCTTAATGCTTAGTTAAACTTTTTTTTTTCGAGGAAGCGCAGCTTAAAACGTTCGCAAAACTGACTTTGTGTTGTCGTGCCTACAGTATTTTAAGGCTTTCAGTAGCATACACGCCATGCTTCCAATATTTTAATGCAACGATGAGAAAATGATAGCCACATATGCATGCATATGAAAAATTGCAATGAGAAGAAGGCAGACACTGTTTTTGAAAAGAATGTACTTTGCTTCCTCAACATAATTATCATTGTTCGTTCAAAAAGGAAAAAATTCAACTCTCATTAGGGTTTAATTTTCAACTTAAACTTGAATAGTATTCATTTTTGCCTCCAAAGTTAGAACTGGTTCAATTTGCATTCGGAGAGTTCTTTTTCTTATGACGTTATTTTTTTTAAACGTGGACTCCACATCTTCTTATTTGGCAACAGTCTGCATATTTTCCTTTTTTAACACAGACAACAATTGATAGACCACAAACATAATTTTCCCCTTTTTATTAAAAAAGAGACATAATTCTTTTGTCAAGTTTATTTAATAACCAATATGTTAAACTTAAAATTAGAGAGGCTTCAAAATAACCGCTCTAGTTAACTCTCGGCTTTTTTTGAATGAACCGATATCAGACGTGACAATTTTATTGAAAATATAGGAGTAAAAGTCAGTAAAAGTCATTTGTACAGGTATGATAAAAGTATAAAAAAATTGTACAAGAAGTAAAAAAAAAACACTACAGCAGCATAAGCGAGAGGTGCTTTGCGTCCACTGCAGCCCAAGTTCTGGCGATCTTTGCTCCTAGAGATGTAATAGAAAGTTCGTTGCGTTGGAAAACCCTCTGATTTCTCTCCTTCCAAACTCCCACACCGTCAGGAGGATTAGTGTGTGGGTTTTTCTTTTTTCAGTAGTCCTTTAGCGTTTGTCAGTTCCATCCACCAATCATGAACCATTGTGGTTACCCTCTATTCCAACGATTTGAGCTGTTTACATGATGTCTAGCTTGCTAGGTTGTCTCACAATTTTCTCGTGTATCTGTACTCTACTAGAAGATGAAAACACTTTTATAGCGTGTGGCGACGGAGTGGGCAAAATGTGTTGTTTGGCGATCCATGGATTGTCAGTCTATCAGAAGTCCAGGTTGTATTCTGTATATAAGGATGTCGTAGTTTGTGTTGACTGACCCTAGGAACCATGCCTTGTAGGTTGATCCAATTGTGTATTTTCCGTGGCAGTGAGTTTTCATTCGATGTCGTTTGTCTAGTCGGGCTAGAGATAGTGGTGGCCAGATGGGTCGGGCCAAGGCGTATCAGCCCGGGCACGGCGACACTCTTCCCGGCCCGGCCAGGCACGGCACGGGAGGTGGTGGGCCATGTCGGCATGGCCCGATCGATCGTGTCGTGCTTGGGCCGACGGCCGAGCTCGTGGGCCGACATGGCACGACACGACTCACGGGTCGCCTCCACTCGATCGTGTCGTGCTTGGGCCGACGGCCGAGCTCGTGGGCCGACATGGCACGACACGACTCACGGGTCGCCTCCACTCCACCGTCCACCCGCACACCGCACGCATGGCGCAGCACCCCGCACGTGGAGGCGGAGGCGGAGTCGCAGACACCCACCCAGACCGCCGGCGTCGTCGCCTCTCCTCTCCGCCGCCAAGGCCGCCGTCGCCCTCCTCCCTCTCCGCCGCCAAGGCCGCCGCCGTCCTCCTCCTCGTCGTCTTCGTTGCCCATCTCGCCGCGCCTCTCCGCGCGCCGCCTCTCGCGCCCGGCCGCTCGCCTCCTCTTCGTCACCAAGGCCACCGACGCCGGGGAGATGTGACGTCGTCGCTGCTCCACTCAACCGCACCCCGACCGGTGACCCGCGACCGCATCCACCCGACGCCGTGATTCCCGCTCGCGGCGGCGGCGCCGCCGGACCCGCATGGCGTGTGTCTAGGGTTTTCGCCGCCACCACCAAATTTCAATTTTTTTATTAGGGTTTCGGGTAAATTTCGCCGTCGCCGCCCTTTTTTCGTCTAGGGTTTCCGCCGCCTTGGCCCGTGGGCCGAAAGGGCACGTGGGCCATATGCGTGCGGTGCCGACACGGGCACGGCCCGGTCACTCGTGGGCCATGCTTGGGCCGGGGTGGGGCACGTGGGTCGGCACGGCACGGCCCGTCACAGTAACCGTACCTAACGGGCCGTGCCTAAACGGGTCATGCCTCACCCGTGCCTGTGCCAGGCCGGGTCGTGCGGCCCGTTTGGCCACCTCTGGCTAGAGCTGAACCTCTTGTACTATTGTCCAGATGGTGACTAGTTGATCCAGGAGCTCTACCGTCATGCCTGCAGTAGTTGAGAGGTTAAGATCCTGTAGCCATGTGTTGCCTTGAATGGCTTGACAGAGGGACTTGAACCTTCTTCTTGGAGATTTCAAAGACTCTTGGTGCTATGTCTCTTGGCCGTCTTTCTTGCGCCCATGCTGAATCCTTAAAGAAGGTTGCTTCGTCATTGCCAATTGTTATTGTTGTGACTGTCGCAAAGAGGAGCTTGTTGGGCTTATCGTATGGAGTATCCAACCCGACCCATGCCTTTTCCGACACCTTCCATGCCACAAATTCTTACCCGCAGCGTCCTCGTGAACTTTTGTAGGTTGAGCACTTCTTAGTGCAAACATTCGTGAAGAGTGAAGACACAGGAAAATTATATCCACACTTTGAGAATAAAAAGAGTAAGGTGAAAGATAATTATAATATTTAATTTGTATGACTTTGCCATATGTGACTTTCGGAGGTAAGCAATCCAACTAGAACCATCAATAATGATGAAAATGCTATGGCTTGTTGCTTGTTGCTAGTATTCTGATAGGATTGGGCTATGTGCACACAATGCATGATTTGTTTAGGTGTTTACCAGGAGACATATCAATTAAGCTTTTAACTCCTTTCAGCATGCTCCTGAGGTGTGCTATAGCTGCTCCTCAGTTGGTGATAGGTCGAGATTAATCGGATATTGCATTCAGATCCAGGATCAAATCTTTTATGACTCCACTGAAATCTCAGCAGTTCATCTGTCCCTTTCGCACTTCCCCATTTTCTTTGCCTTTCCCATTTCAACGTTTCTTTTCCCAGTTGACATTGTAGAAAGACTAAAGAAATTCATTTTTCAGATATGACTAAACAAGTAAGGTTAGTCTTATTTATAGTAGTAGTTGCTTGGAGCAAGATGGTAATCGGTATATAGTATTTTGTGAGCAGAAAACTTGAACGGAAAAAGATTATTGGAAAAGTATGAATTCCCCCTAAACTCTGATAGAAAGTTCGTCTAGCATTCCCGAACTATGAAATTGGACATTCAACTTCCCGAACTATAGAATACCGTTCATGTTACATCGATGGTGGTTTTACAAAGTAGTTTTTATCTTATGCAATTTGCATATATGTTAGTTAGTTAAGTTTGATTATATGACATGTGCATTGAACATATATGTTAAAATCTCCACCCAAGTTTTTCTTTTAAAAACTTTTTTTTTGCTCTCGCTTACGTAGAAATGTCGATATTATACTAGTATGACATTACTAAATAGTATAAATTGGTGATGGATGATTGACGATATGTAAACATCTCATATTAGTTATTCAAAACTGTCGATTTAAGCTCCCAAATACACAAACACTATCTAAAACCATTTTAGAAGGTAATATAAATGGTATTATATAAAGTTTAGGGTGTTAGATGTTTAGTTTTAAAGTTTAAGATGCTAGACAGACTTCTATCGATAGTTTATGGGGTATATGGACTTTTTCCAAGGTTGTTTGCTCCTTATGCTTTGAAATTTTCGAGTATATAACATCAGTTTGATATAGTGGTAGAGCTTATCTATTATCTTACTGTTTATTATTAGTTGTGTCGTCCATCCGCCTCTTCTCAATTGAAGTCTTCCAAGTCATCCATCCACTCCTCTCCGAAACCCAGCGACGAATCGAATAAAAAAGTTTTATCAAGATCCTCTGCATGTCATAACACACATACATAATACTCTAATTTATAACTAATTTATAATATAGGCTAAAACTACTTAAAAATAAAATACAATGCAAGAATGTCCATGTCACAACCATAATCGTCTTTAAAAAGTCGGTTCTTACAGTCATGCCTTGCCATTTAGGACCTCAAACTCTCAAAAACATAAATCTAAATCTAACTGTTAAAGTGTGTCATTTTGGTTTAAGATTATCATAACCTTTTCGCTATCATATATGTTATTGACATAACATACCACATAGATATTAATGTGTTATCATCGCTAACTCTATACTGAACTGAATGATAAATGGTCTAACTTAAAATTTTATTTTTTTTCTTTCTCTTCTATTTCCTTTCTCTCTCTTCTTCGTATGCAGCGACGGCGGCCACGCTCTCTGCTCGATCTCCGGCGTCGCCGCGGCCAACTCCGCCTCCTCTGCGTCGTCAGGGGCCCAGGTCGCCGGCTCGCCGCAGTCCCTCTCCACCCGGTGACGCCAAACAGAAGCAGGGGGCGGTGGCGTGCGACGCGGCGGCGCTCCGGCGAGCTTTCGGCGGGGCTCGGCTGCCTAGGAGCTAGCATCAGGGCGTCGAGGCGGAGCTGGAGGTGTCCTTGGCTTGGGCGGAGACTGCCGGTAGCGACGGCGTGCCGTGCGGTCACGACAGCGGCCAAACAACGCAAGCGATGCTGGGAGAGTGGCGCCGATGAGCTGTGGCGGCGGGATGGCTCGGGGAGGAGAGGGTAAGAGGGAGTTTGGCATGGAGAAGACGAGCAAGACCTCAATTTTGGACGTGGATTGACATTGGTGACGAATTTCGGACTTCCTGGAGCCGTTGTTCTCGACAAGGTCGCGGACGGCTCGACTGTTCGAGGGGTCCGCACGGTTGGACTCACCGGGCGTGGGGCAACAGTCGGTGTGCTACAACGGCGACAAGCAATGGACTGTGTCGGTGTCGTGGGGGTTCGCGGTGGTGGTAACGCGCAGGGTGATGTCACCGCGGGAAATGGAGAGGCCCATGCTGTAGTCCCGCCTCGACCGCCGCCGCAACACCACCCGTCACCGAGTACGAGCGCCGCCACGCCGCGCCCGTCAAGTGCGGCTGGCGCATCCCAGACCCTGCCTCACTGCTCGACCGCGTCGTCGTCCTCGAGAACCCGATCCCGACCTCTCGAAAAGGGTAAGCACACGTCTGCCTGGCTACGCGTACTTGAACTGAATTGATTCGTGCAACAAAAAGCTTGATTTTTTGTGACTGGCATGCAGTCACCGAGGAGGAATTGTTGCATGGTGATGTTGTCACCCGAGCAGGGGAAGGACTGAAAATGACCAGCCACGTCAGCGTCTGCAAGGACGGCGAGGTCGCCAGAATATAGATTGGCTTGGCTCTGGGACTGTTGGGCCATCGGCAGGGCTCTCCGACGTGCCCCTTTATGAAGAAGAGGGAAAAAAAGAAATAATAGGAGAGAGGGGGGAAGAATTATTATTATTATTTGATTTTTTATTTAACAACAAACAGTTCTATAATTTAGTTTTAAAATCCGAATCTTTTGGTCACGTCAGCCCGTCCAACGACTGACGTGACAAAATAACACTGTCACATCACCCGCAACGGGCGTAATAGTTATAGTGTCACACCAGTCACGGTGGTGTGGCAGAACTATACTGCCATGCCCATGTCAGCTAGATCGATGTGGCCAAATAAGAATGTCATGCCATTTAAACCGATACGATCTTATTGTTTTGCTACGTTAGCTCGGTTGGCGTGACTAAAGGTTCAACACTTGAAAATAAGTCTTGAAAAAATTGTTTTTAAAATTAAAAATTTAAAAAGTTCAAAAATTTTAAAAAAAATGAGAGGGAGAGAGAGGAGAGAAGGTGGCAACTAATAAGATTTGTCAAGCTTGAACCAGAATGATACATTTTAATAAGTTTTAGGATTTAAATTTACGTTTTGAGAGTTTGAAGACCTAGATAATATAAAAAAACATAGTGAAAACTTTGGTTTGGGTAACCACTGTTGTTTCCCCATTTCCGACGCGCGACGCGCCTATATCAATTAGCGAGCCCTCGTTTGGATGGGCTTTAGTTCTAGCTCATGAAGAGTAGTGGAGGTGGGAGAAGGTGGGCCGGTTCGAAACTTGAACTTAGGCCCATGAAGGATTGGGCGACCGAACCGCCGTTAATGGGTTGCGGCGCGGGTGTCATCATCGTCGTCTCCGGTGCGCCGCCACCCAATCCAACCCAACCCAACTCTATAGACGGCCAAACGGACGGCTCGGGCCGGTCCAACACGTGCATGGGTGAGGCACGACCCGTTTAGACATGGCTCGTTAGACACGGTTGCTTAAACGGGTCGTGCCGTGTCGGCCTGCGTGCCTCAGCCCCGGCCTAAGCACTGCCCACGGCTGGCCGGGCCGTGCCCGTCTCGGCACGACACGCTCAAGGCCCACGGGCCAAGGCCGAGCCCACGAGCCATGGCTAGCACAGCTAGCACAATGTTGATTTAAAAAAGAACAGAAGCCATAATCTTAGTAAAAAATAAAAAAATGAAAATAGAGGTTAAAAAAGAGATAATGATCTATTTCTCATGTTTAAAATATGAAAAAAAATGATCTATTCGTCGTCTTGAAAAAATGATAGATTCATCATGTTGAAACTATTAAAAGAAAAATTCACACTTAGAATATGTTAAAAATAGTAATAACCATTATTGATGTTTATATCATTATAGAATATAATGATACATGTTGCCTCGTTAAAAACTTTGCCATGTAAAAACTTATAGGGGGAAAGTGAAAAAACCATGACAAAGAAAAGAGTACATGTCACAACTACTTCTAACAAAGTTTTATTGGGGTTGATCTGAATTTAAGTAGAGGTTCTCGAACTAGGCGACCAATTCTTGATTGTCACCAGTGTATTGCGCATGTTGTCTAGCTAGCTCCCAGTTTTTTTACGCTTAGTAGCATTTCGATGTGCTCGCTGCTCAGATTCGTCCTTCGGTTTTCGATGATTCGGCCGCACAGACTGAAGGCCGATTCGGAGGACACCGTCGACACGGGCACCGTCAACACATCCTGTGCTAGTTTTGAAAGCGTGAGATATGCTATCTTCTGGTCATTCCACCATCTGAGGACGTTGAAGTCTTGTGCTTCATGGTGGATGGCGTCGCTGTCCAAATAACTGGACAACTCTTGGAAGACACCATGCGAAGAGGCGTCTTCACTTGCAGCTGATGAACTACCACCACCTTGGCTTGAAGACGAGCCACCCCAAATTCTACCCCACTGTATCTTCTTCCTAGGTGTAGTGGGGATAGGAAGGAGTCTCTGCTAGCGAACTGCCTGAAATTTTAGTTCATACTTTCCGAAAACTTCATATAATTTACCCTTAACCTCACTATAAAATGGACTATAATCTACACCTATAGTATCTCCAAGAAGTGATAAAATAGTGGAGAATCCCCTTATTTTACATCTAGGATCTAAAAAGACAGGTTGCGTTAGAATTTTATCATTTTCATATTCTTTTAACAAAGTTGCAATTTTAATAATATTGTGCAAAATTATATTGGCAATTGGATAATAAACTTGGGATAGAGTAAGACTACAATCATAAAAAGTTTCAAAAAATTGGTAAAATATTTAGACAATTGTCCAAACATGCTCAGTCAGTATTGGTGACCTGTCACTGTTTCTTAGGCCACCACGTGACTGAACAAAATCAGTAAGTAATTCACTATAAGGTAAAATAACTTTTAACATTAAATAAGTTGCATTCCACCGATACCTCCCATCTGTCGGGGCATGTCTCCTTCACCTCGTCGAAGTGCTGCCACACACCGGAGGTTCTCGATCTTTTCGAGCCGGTGTGTGTCGAAACACTACCGCTCGTGGTTCCGGAAAATCCTTCTGAAGCCGTCGTCGCCGTCTGAACCGGTACCTCCTCTACAACTGGTGGAGCTGGAGCCGATCCGGAGGCATCGTCAAACTCCGGCATGTAATTGGGGTTGAAATCACCCAAAGTGAACAACGACGACTGGTATGGATAGTTCGGATCCATTCGAAAATTTAAACCGAAATAAACAATTTTTAGAATATTCATTCAATTCACAAATAAAATACAAGTAATACATAAATATGAATAGCACTTACATCTTTCCAACGCGAGCTCTTTACACCTCTGTGATCAAACTATTTAACTACGAAACTAGTTTTAATTTAAATTTTTTTAAAATCAAATAATAAATACTTGAGAGCAAAAAGAGCACTTGAGAGCACAAGATGAGATGTTTGGGGTGAGAAGAAATGACTGGGATGGATGCCCTATTTATAAAGCAAAATTTCATATTTTGAATTTTTTTCGATTTTTAATGAATTTTTAGATCTCCAACGGCTATTTTCAAATTTGAACCGTTAAACTAGCCGTTAAGGGCCACATGACGCGCTGTGATTGGCTCGGGCGAGAGACGTTACACAGTGTCGTGTCGGCTACCGTCTTCCCCTTCGCCACGCGTCGCGCTCCCATTCGCCACCCCCACGGGCATGTCGTGCCGTGGGTCGTGCCGTGTCCAAGCCAGCACAGAACAGTAGCCATGTCGTGTTGTGTCGACCCACGGGCTTGGCCGGCGGTCCAAGCACGGCACAGTCGCCACCGGCGGTAAGGCGCTCGGCGGCGGCGGGCGAGAAGCGTCGGCGGGCGAGCAGCTACTTACTAAGCTGCGGCATGGCGGCGTAGCCGGCGGCGTCCACCCGTTGCTCCGTCGAGGCGGGCCGGCGGTTAGCAGCTCGGCTAATCCAATTCCGGCCGGGAAAGCAAGCGTACGTGTCCCTAATCCCTATGCTTCATCGCTCATTGACTAATGAACTGGTAGTGCCATATATTATTATACTATATATATATATATATATATATATATATATATATATATATCATTGTGCTTGTCAACTAGGGTATCTTTTGGGAGGGATTGCCCACACGCATTGCGGATTTTCAGCACAAGCTTCGTAAGGGGAAGAAAGAAAATATGAAAACATGGAGTAGTGTGGATCAACGCTACAAAGTACAAACCACATGGGCTAAACGGAAATGTGCAGATTTCCTCCACCCGCGTCGCCCGCCCCAAATCCTAGCCGACGCCCGCCCCCAAATCCTCTACCCCTGGCATCGCCGCGTGGCGAGCTAGGAAGGCGGCGGCTGGGAGCAACACCTCAGCGGCGCTCTCGACGGTGCGGGCAAGCGGCAACGCATTGCTGGGGGCCACGAGCGAAACCGGCGCGACGAGCTGGGCGTGGTGGAGCGGCGAAGACGGCGGCACGCAGTGGGAGGCCACGGCAGCGCGGATCCGGCCTGCGCGGCCGAACTGGGACGCCCGCTGAGCGGATCTGGCGACGGGGCGGCCAGATCGAGCACGGCGGCGCGGTGGTCCCCGAGAGGCGACGGATGCGGTGGTGTGCGGGGAAGGCGGCGCCGAGCGCGGGGAGACGACGAGGCGACGAGGCACGAGGATCGGGAGGCTAGGGCGGGCGACGGCAGCTACGCGCCGGTTCCAGCGTGTGCCTGACACCTCAGTGGCGGGCTCTGGCTGCCGCGGTGGGGCAAGGGCAGCAGCGGCCAGTACGGCGTGGCGCGGTCGGTGACCGCGAGAGGCTGCGAGTGGCAGGAGGTTGGCGGGAGGCCGACGCAGCGCGGGTTGGCGCCGCGGCAGCAGCAAGAGGCACGCGCGGTGACGGCGGTGTGAGCGGCACGGCGCGAGCGACGGAAGGCCGAGGCGACGACTAGAGTTTTGGTAGCGACAAGGGCAATGGGACGAGGCGACGGCGAGGCGGACATGCGGCTTGAGGCATGCGGGGAGTCCTACCGAGGCGGCGGCGACGGTGGTGTCATGAGATAAGCGAGCAAACCTCCAGACGATAGTCCTCCTGTCGCGGCGCCTTACAAGATGGCCATGCGGGCTAGAGCGGGGGAGAGGGGATCTATTCTTCTCTCTCATCCCCTTTCTCTCCAACCTAACTGCATGGATGGATTTGGAGCGCAGCGGAGGTCGAGGTCCTACTTGGTGGCCAGCCGGCGGCGAAACGTTGACATGGTGGCCATTCGTCGAAGGTGCACAGTTGGTGGTGGTGACCTCTGTTTTCAGCCGGTAACCTTGACACGGGAGGACAGAAAGACTACGGGCGGAAGCCCAGCCTCTTCGAGCCAGCAATGGCGACGCTTGCGGGAGTGCCGCTTTCCCCTTGGGGCATTGCTGACTGATCTTTCCTACCCTTTCTCATGGATTTCTTCAGGTGAAAACCACGTCTTAGCTCCTTAGAACGGACGGTGATAACACTTTCGGTGTCGTATCCTTCCTGAAGGCAGTAGCGGGATCTGGTTGTAGGAGTGTGGTGTGGTTGTCTTTTTTTCTGGCTATAGTCTTCCAAGATTATAGACTTGTATTTTTTTCTACTTTATCAATACGAAACATCAAACTATCTTGTGTGGGTTGTTTCAAAAAAACATGGGCTAAACGTAAAACTCACTGTAACTTGTAAGGGTGGGTGGGTAATTACATTAAGATGGAGAGCCACATTGACAACTTAAACAAATGAATTTCTTTTCTTTTCTTATCCATCAAACCTTCACCCAAGTGCTTGACAGCACACTAATCACAATTCACAGACACTGAAGTAGATATTGTTAACACCAAATTTTAGTATGATTTTTTAGTGGATTTGGTTAAAGAAATAAGTCAAATAGTCGATAGAAATTTATTCAGGAGATACCGAATTCAAGAAGAAATCTTAAAGACTATTGCATGATGGCTTAAGTTTATCTATTAATTAGTCAAGTTTTGTATTTAGAAAAGTGTATGCCATGTCCGATGAGGACTTTATGTTTTTTCTTTTATATTTAGAAAAGTTTGTGTCGTGTTCAATTAGGGCTCTTACTGGCTATGAGTATAAATATATACACCCAAGATCCCTGCAAACTATATCCATAGATCAATCTCTACATATACTTTTGGCGCATCACCATCCTCTTATGAGGTTTTATTTCGACGAGTTCTTGTTTTCGCACATGGGCTGCATCGATTGAGTTCGACCTCCGACAAGAAGTGAGTTCCGTCATCTTCGCTTGCGCTGGCATGGCTAGGACTTCTCGGTTGAGTCTGATATTCTAATCGGACCGACACAAGTTTTGCCTATCTAGTATATCATCTCTATTTTTAGTTTTATTAATGTTAATAGTCACATCAGCTTAGTTAGGACTTTTTCGGTTAGGTATGATATTCTGATCAAGTTAATGTTTCTTTAAACATAACGTCGCTTTAGATAGATTTGTTATATCCATAACATTAGATAAATTTATTAGTTCATTGAGTATTATATTATCATATATAATCTCGTGTTGTATCGGTTAGGTCCGATCTATTATATTGTTATTGATAATCTAAGTCTTATTAAGTGATAGGTTTATACTAATGTTTCATCGGAGGGTTACCCAATCTTATCGATGTGTTAAATTTATCTTTGATGGTTTTACTTGCATGATTAAATTTAATATTTGACCACTTTCGTCGGTGTCATATCGGCTATTAGACAATTATCAACCTTATGTTGCATTGGTTATGTCTGACTTATGGGATTATGGTTGTAAGTTAGATTTATTTTTAGTTCAGATTGTTTCAATGGGGTTTCACCGATGGGTTATGTGGAAATTATTTAAGTGGATTATATACGAGATTACTTTTGGCCGATTGCAGCAAAGGTTTCATTGATTACTTAATCATTTAGATTTAATAACATCAGACTTCCAACCGATGTATATTTTAACCATTGAGTCTACATCTAATATTCTATATCAATGTCGGCTGATTGATTTGTTGGATATTTGTTTTACTATATCTATATCGGCTAATTGGTTCATTGGATATCTACTTTGTTACATTTATATCAGCCGATTGGTTTATTATCTTATTTCATTATCATTAGCCGGTTGTATTTATATCATTATTTATCAATGTGTTGGAATCTACATCGGACATATAGCCCATATTATTCAAAACCCTATCGACATCGGCTAGTATCGATACATCGGCTTATTGGCCGATCAATTGTTTAATCATGAATTTATATATCTTGTCAGTTGCAGGATTAAACTGACTAGCACACACATATCTTATCAAAGATTAGAACCTGTACTGGAGCTAAACAGATCTTTGAACCGCTGCGTTTTCCGTCAACAGATATGCAACTGAGCACCATCTGCCTTTTCTCCCATCATATCTTGCAAACCTGATGCGCTCCAACTCAGGCACACCACCTTTATTTTACTTTTTTGAAAAACTTTGTTATGCATTTCCGTGCTGCTCCACTCTATAAATCACACATGCAAACATGGAGCTTGCAAAAGAATGACGATATTATTATGCCTGCACATCACTTGATAAATCTTCTTCAGACACTCTCCACTGCCTTCGGAGCAAATTTCTTCACTGCATCCCCGACAGTCAGAAATATCTTGTCTTCACCAATGAGGTCCGTGAATTTCGCTGATCGGAGCTTCTGTATCACAGCTGGCCCCGGATTGGCTAGAATCAGCTGTAAGTCAAACACGTGGATTTTAATCTTACTACCTTAGCTAACGGTTTCTTACTTGAACAGTATTACTGTACAAGGATCAGTGCTAGTGGCTGTAAAAATTTTAACACTTGTTTTGGTGTTTTACCTGAATTTTGCGCTTTTCAAGTGCTCTCAGTAGATCCTCCAAGGCATGGATTCCACTTGTATCGATGTCAATTACCGCTGTTGAAGAGTTAGATCAGTTTTGTTAGCCAATAGCTCCATATCAGTAGTGATCTCAACTGTTATTTGCAGAAATTAATGCGCTATGCCCTTACGAGATAGCTCAACAATCAGAAACTCGGTTTTCTGTAGCCTCTGTTCCTGTTGACGTTCTTCCTGGTCCCTCAGCCACCTCAGGATTCTGAAATCAGATAATATAAATTATTGAATAATGCAGAATGCACAAGGCGCTTGCACATGTAATCTTTATGTTTTTAGGTTGAGTTGTCTTTCTGGTTCCAATAGCAGATTTAAAGTTTCACCCAATAAATCAATAGGAAAAGGCGAACACAGGAATGTTAATAAAAAATCGATGTAGTTTATTTTTGAACATCTCGAAATAGAATAAAGTGAATCAGAGCAGAAACTGAACAGTATTTGCTTCGTATGTAATTTCCAACTCTTCTTTTTGCTGCTTGCAGATGTCAACTCAAATTATTGATATCCGTACCTTAAAGCGCATGCCACATAGTTCCTGGACAAGCTCTATTAAATAAAACTAATTGGAGAGAATATAAAACCGCCCTGAGAATTCTATAATATTAAATAGTACTGCAGTCATAGTAGTAACCGAGAAAAAAAATCACCAGTTTTGAACTTTTACCTGTCTTTAACATAGTTAGAGTTTGTGAAGTAGATAGCTGAGTCCACCCTAACAATTAGCACTCCTGGTACCAAGGTAGCTTCTGGATACTGGTCAATATTCCTATATATTGTTGTTCTTGGAAGGTTACCAAGCAAAACTGTTCTGGGCCGTGTAACTTGTAGAAGAATTTTAGCGAGCGAGATCACAACCTATTCCAAAAACAAATTCATGTAACATCAGCCCTTTTGTTCACTGTTACAAGGAGTTTAATTGTAATATGACCGAGTTGATTGCAAACCGCACCGCAATTAGCAGACCATACTCCACTGATGAAAAAATGACTCCAAAGAATGCTCCTAAGCATGCCAGAAAGTCCAATTTATCAACCTTCCAGATAAGGTATGCTGTGTGGTAGTCAATTAGGCCAAGCACTGCTGATATGATGATGGAAGCAAGGATGGCATTGGGCGTGTACTTGAACAATGGAGTGATCAGCTCCAGTGTGAGCAATACTACAATTGACATAACAACATTGGATACTGCTGTTTGGCAGCCAGCCATATAATTGACTGCTGACCGAGAGAAAGAACCTGTACATAAGAAGAAAAATGGTCACAAGAATGGTACATATGTATGGACTATGAGTATTTTAGCTGAATTAACGGTTACCTGTAGCTACGTAGCAAGAAGTCATTGAACCAACAATGTTCATTGTTCCTAGAGCAACCATTTCCTTGTTTCCGTCAATCTGGTAGTCCTTCAGGCCAGCAAACGTTCTTCCAATTGCAATCGCTTCCTGATAAAGTTTGCAGCAATCGATCAGTTAGCACTGCACTGTCCTGTGAATACTTTTCCATGCAACTTTAAGATAACGTAGTTTGCATTACTGTTAGGCCTATCATGCCAGCTATTACTCCTATTCGGAATCCTTTCGTCAGGTTTGGACCATTGAAGTATATGAGACTAGCTGAAGGTGGATTGATGCCTTTCTTTATGTACTTGACCTGCAATTAATCAGCGTCAGCCTTCATATTAGCTTTGATTTTTTTTTGTAATTTTGTTTTTTTTCCTGATGGAAAAGACTGTGAGCTGTCAAGATTGACTAACAATCACGACGCCGTGCTTGTCTGCTCGAGTGATATAGACAAAAAAAGTGGATATGATCACCGAAATGAGTGGTGCAATTGCAGCCACCCAAAAGAGTTTCTTATTCTTCTTTGCCTGAAATGCCCAAATGAAACAGTGATTATGGGAACCAGTAAAGGTTTTTCCTAACAAGGACAACCAAGATGAAATTCTGAACATTTAATATAGTTTATCTTACAATGTACTTGGCAACCAGGAGGAATGCCAGGAAGGATGCTCCGATCAATATCGTCTGCCAGTTCCACTGCAGCAGCAGCCAAGCTAGCATCAGTTGTATCCAGTACTGGTTTTCGTCAAAGAATGATGAAGAAGCAATAAGTTCTTAAAGGGATGATACTATTTTGTCCTACCCCATGGTGAACATTTCCCCAGATCGATTTCATGACTGATATGATGTCAGTCTTCTTGGTGAAGTTCGCAATTCCAAGGAAGCCTTTAAGCTGTTGAAGGGCAATGGTGATGGCCGCACCCGCCATGAATCCGACGATGGCAGCATGGGATAAGAACTCTATGATAAACCCTAGCCTGCAGCAGAGTACATTCTATGATAAACTGTCCACACCAGGAGCCCAAGAGGGCAGAACTGCATATTTAAGAACTGATTGCTTAACAATGATCACTTTGCAGGTAGCCACTCACCTGAGGAATCCGAGTGCTGCTTGGGTGACCCCAGCGAAGAACGTTGCAGTGAAGGCCAGCCGGGTGTACTCCTCCGGATTCTTTTTGGGATCAATCTCATTCTGGAGGAGAGTGCCAAGCAGCAGTGAAACGACGGCCACCGGACCGATGGCTATATCCCTGGAACTTCCCATCAACGCGTATATCAAAGGCGGCACGAAGCTGCTGTCTGAAAAATCAGTAGATTTCAGTTAGACCACTGGCTGGACAAATACTACCAGTAAGTGAATTCTGTGCACTTACACAGTCCATATTGTGGTAACAAGCCAGCAAGCTTGGAGTAACCGATGTCCTGGATGAAGTCGAGATCATTAGAAGGTTCCAATTTCAGGGTTGATAACGAAGATTGTATGCAATTTTGGTGCAGGAGCGGTTCTATACAGGTTGCTGCTGTGCATGCAAGATGGCGTTTGATCATCAGGCACAAACCTGGGGTATGCAGAGGCTGGCAATGGTGAGGCCGGCGATGAGGTCGCCCCTGAACTTTTGGAAGGTGTAGTGCCGGCCCCAGTCCAGCACCGGGAAGATGAGTTGCAGGCTGATCCACACCTTCTTCGACCTCGGCTGGTCCTTGTACTGCCGCAACGGGTCATCAGCGAAGAACGTCTCCTTCACGGCGTCGGTGAACTCGTCGATGAGCTTCTTCTTCGGCGGGAACCCGACCTTGTAGCCGTGCTGATAGGCGCTGTCCATGCGGCGGTGCGACGACGTCCGGCTGGCGATGTCGGCGTCGAGGGCCTCGCCCCCGTCGGACACGGCTCGCGGCATTGCCGGCGTTGTTCACCGGCAAGGTGCTGAAGGCGAACCTATCTGCACATGAAGCGGAGTACTGAAGCAGGTAAGCACAAACACATCAACCTTATTACAACGAACTAATTAGTTACAGATAGTACAAAAGAAATTCAGTTTTTAATCCATTAGTACAATCCAGCAGTACTGCCAAAGCACCTGCATGCATCAATGCATGCATGGTCTAGCGTACTGCCCGTACAGGAGTAGTTCGACAGTGAAGAAAAAAGATATTTTTGCAGTACGGAGAACCAAAATGTCTGAAACAATTGCCTTTAAAACAGAAGGAAGAAATCTATATGCATGTATTACTAACAACAAGCATCAAACATTATTCATCTGTTAAAACAGACATCATTGAACATCAAGAAACAATGAACAAGAAAGAAAACCTCTCTTTTCGAAAAGAAAAAAAAAAGAAACGAAACCTACACAACGAAAGCCTAGAAGTTGCACGTAGCCCACAGGCCACAGTGGAAGGCCTGCTTTGTAATTTCACTGTCCAGAAGCTACTGAAAGTCCGGTATATATACGCAGAGGATCTCAAGCTACGATCAAGGTCAAACCTCTATTTTCAATAGGGTTTAAGATAAGCTTGCCATTGTGAATCTGAGCCGAAAAATGCTCTAGATTCAACAACAGCTCAGGAAACCCTACCTAATGTATACCTCATTCCACAGCTCATCATTTGCTCAACGTACGCCATGTACTTGCAAGTTCCAACTTAATCATGTCGCTTGCATAACAACCGTTGAAAAATTGGCAGATAAAAAGCAATAAATAAAGCTAGGAAATATTTTTTTTCCTTGCTGGGCTGTATACGTGTAAGTGTTATGAAAAATGTAGGGAAAATTATAATAGTGGGCTTAAATAATGATTGTAATGCAAGTAGGATAACTTATAGTTTGTGTAAATATTTCGTCAAATTGCGCAGCACCATTATGAATGCATGTTGCCAGTTTTCTGACCAAGAACATCATTCATTGGTTCAGCTGCCATCGGCATAAATTTTGTGTTTCTATCACCCTCCCTGACTAGTCATTTGCCCCCCTTTTTCCTTTTTACCGCAGAGCCATTTGCCTTTAGATTGCATTTTCCAACATAGCTCTTCCTCATGGTTATTATGATAGTAAACTTATTGTCTGAGAGTTCATTTATAGGAAGATCTATCTGATCCGGAGTATAGTGCAGAAATGAAATATCAGAAAGAATAAGAGTTTAAGCAATGTTTTTTTAAGAAAGCCTTAAAAAGAGACATTGGATTACCAACCCTAAATACATTTTTAACAATAAGAGACTGATTCTTGACATCCTATTCTAGCATTGGGACCAAAAGAAGGCTCATTTCACCATCTATGAACTAAGTTCACGAAATTATTTCATCAATCCATCAGAGAAAGGAGGAGAATCCACTTTATACCCCTGTATGGAGATTGGGAGGGAGAGAACCACTGCTAACAATGGTCTGCATCATTGCGTTAACATTCCAAACTACGGACAGGGGAATAAGGTTTGAATACTAACATTGAAAATGAATTTATGTTGATGCCATAAAGTCTGGGAGATTCATAAGTCCATTGGACAATTTGCGAAAGCATTTCTGGGAGGTTGTAGCCTTTCAGGCACTCTCCATGGTTCACATTAACTTGGCAAAAACAGATCCTAATTGCCATTTTATTCTGCACTAAGTTTTCTAAGCTTGTATACCGGCATATATATGTACTCATCTTCGGCTAGCTAGTTGATCAATAGAGTGCTGCAAATTTACTTCTGACGGCATGCTGTCACGTTCAGAATGTTCAACTTCTGCAGTGCCATAGATTTCCTCCAAAAACTCCAAAGTTTTGAGATGAAATGCCTCTAAAGTTTTAACATCACGAGAAAAGGACGTTACATTTTCATACAGGCAAGTTACCATAAAACAGACCTTCCTTTACTGACAATGACAATCGTTGACAGATGAAAACCAAATGCTTGAAATTAATAGATATCAAAACCACATAATCCCAGCCTAAAAACAACAAACCAAGTTTAACTCGTTAGAGACATCCACAGATTTCATAAGATCATAAAAAGTACTTGGTACTTCCTTTGTCTAAAAAAATCAACCTACTATAAAACTGGACAGTCACAATCACATGTCCAGATTTACAGTCAAAATATTTTTTAAGGACGAAAGCATCAATAATGGAAGCATGCATATGCAGTTGTTAACTCTAATTCTGAACATTATCCGCAGAAGTACAAGCTCATACTCCATGCAGTCGACTAATTAAATTACTGTATAGTAGTACTAGTTTTGCAAATCCTTTGCTGCCAATTCGATCAACTTGATCCAATGGTCTAGCTAGGCCAGCAACTACACACAAGGCTACTGAACACTGATTATTACTGAACAATAAGATCCCAACGTGCGTATGCTATGAGGCAACATAGTGGATGGTTCTAAAGTGCTCGCTACCAGGCTACCAGCGAGTAGATTCTCGGCACCATTGATGGCTCTCATCACTTGCTTAGAAATTATTGGAGCCGTAGCGCATATTGGGCCTTTCCTCTCTCTAATCTTTCCATGCCAAATGTCCCAAATGTACTAGTACTCTACTGTTTCATACACAGATCAGGCGAACCTAGAATGTTCAGGGCACTGTTCTGTCAAGATCGAAGCAACAACTGTTCTTATCCTGAAAAACACCAAGTGATCTTGCATAATGCTGTGGACGCGTCAACCCAACGCACCCACAAGTGAAGAGGTTTGTATCCGAGCTGACCAAGCAGGAAACTGAAGAGGTTTGTAGGAAGGAGGTGACTAACAGTTCATTCCAACAAACCTAACTAATAAACAAGGTTCAACAATTATTTCACCGGTTGCATATCTTGCAGCTAGTTCAACAGATCTGATCGATGAAGCGCACAGATGCATATTTATCCCCCGTTACAAAATATAGCTATCTTAATTATGAATCTGGACTAACACCAAGACAAGAGATGAAAACAACTTTGTCAAAGACAGATGGCTGGTTGAACAAAGAGAAAAAAAAATGCAATTGTTCATTTTCCTTGGCATCAAACAACTGGCTATATAGATCATCGAAACCAGAAGCAAAATATAAATACCAGAGAATAGGAAAAGTGAGATATGCCATTAGGAAAAATAGACCAACTCAGAAGGTAGCTTCACCATGCCTTTTTGCATTGCAGCTGTAATAACAAAATTAAACTAAACGAGGAGGAACAAACAATTCGGAAAGAACAAAGAGTTTCTTTTTCTTACTCTGATGTTCCTCTCGAGCACTTTCGCTCAGCTTGAGAACTTTTCCTGTTGGCTTTTCTTTTTCTGAGTGTCTGGGCCCACCAATGTGCTGCAACTATACCTTCCAGATTGGGTGGCGGAGGGTGGTTTGGAATGTGGACGAAATTGTGGGTCAGGAGGTGACAGTTCGTTCACAATTTTTAAAAGAGAGAGGAAGAAGAAGATGTGCATTGGAACAAGGATAGAGACGTAAAGTCAAAATGCGTCCTGGTTCAATGAATCTAATGTAGGCGGTGCAGAGAGTCTAAAGACTAAACAGCTATGCTCGTCACGTTGACTTTTATGGATATATTATAGAGGGATGATGCAAGCTATACTCGAATGGATTTTAATGCTCGGTTATCTAACGAGACGAATGGATTTTTCTAATGAAAATATATTTATATATTAATCAGATGAGAGGATTGTATTCTCGAGTAATAAAATGTTCGAAACGCAAACGAAGCTTGTGCTATCCACACCAACCCGTGCTCTATGTGCTTACTGCTTAGCAAGCTACCTTTATGATCTACATTTTGCTCTCCATAAGAAGTTTGACAAGCAATCTCCATCATGCACTCTACAATGAGATCGATCTTGGAAGAATATTATGAGGTTGGGAACTTCATCATCCGGATCAAGGAAGCAAAATCAGATTCCAAGGTAACTGATCCACTCCGCTGCTAGGATGCGACTGTTAATTTAACATATATTTATGAAAGTTATGAGTGTGTGAATATACCAAGAATTTTGTGAGGTTTGCAGTTATATATCTCTAACATTGCTAATCTATTTAGGCGTATGCTAATTACTTGTGTGAATTACAATATGGGCGTGCCCGTCTTCTTTGTCATCACGAAAATAAAATAAAGCCTTTGACATCTTGTTCCTTCATGCTCCTTGTGACACAAGCTAGTTTTGCTTTGCGAATGAAACGTGGGGATATTTGTAGATGTTAGGCTTACAAAAACACCAAAAAACACCCTAGGTGACAAGGGAGTTAATCATTGCTAGGCCAGAAACGATGATAAAGTGACCAAGTGTTTTTTTTCTTGCAAAACTACAAATACTAAGGAAATAATAAACTTAAGCCACATTTTTTTGTGAAACTTACTAATTACTTAACAATATGCATCCTTTATTTTAAGTAACCACCAAACCTTTCATGCGTATGTCTAAGAACTGGGATCCTTTGCAACGGAAGTTCTAATGCAGAGGACGAACCATGACTACAAATAAAAACATCTTATAGAGGCAGTCATTTTTAAATGACTTTATAGAATATTGTAGAGACATTTAAAAAACATTATAAATGCCTTGTGGTGATTTGACTCTACAAAATGAAGAAGCATTTTATATAAAATGCCTCTATGTTTTGTAATATCTTTTAAGGGCATTTTTTATATTTATAAAAGAGTAGAGATATTTTCTAGAGGCATTAAATTAAATTGTACCACTATCATGTCATAAAAATGCTTTTACGTCTGGTAACATTTATGTTAGGCATTTTTATGTTTATAGGAAAGTAGAAGCATTAAATTATACCCCTTTACCTCGATACATTTTTTATGTCTATGATAAGAAGTAGAGCATTAAATTGCACCATGCTGCTACCATGGCAAACCATTGTGAAAATGAGGGGGATTTTTTTTCTAATCCTCAAACTCAAGACCTTTTGGAAGAAACAATTTTATCTTTCTTGTACTAGCCTCATCTCATTACTTGTTTATGTGTTCCTTGTATGTATAGTTACTGCAGATTAGCCTCCTAAAAAGTGTATGTGGAGAGGTTAAAATACCTTTACATATGAGACAAGTTATAGAGAACCTAAAAATGCCTCTACAAGACAAATTTAGCAAATATCTTTAAAATGTGCTAAAACTGTCTCTAAGGTAAAAATATTCTAGACGATATTTAAAATACCTTTAAAAAGTGTTTTTAAAATATGGAACTCCAGGTTTTAGAGACAACTTTTAAATTGCCTTTAGAAAAATGCCTCTACATAAGGCTTTTGTTGTAGTGATTAATCTCTCATAGCTTTTAGATCATAGCGCTATAATAATAATATATTATAGAGCTATGCTATAATAATAATATATTATACTATGTATGAGCTAATCCGTACGATATAATAAAAATTAGCTATATTTTTTTATTTAATTGCGTACCAGTGGTATTCAAATTTCGACACCTTTGACTCTAATATCGTATTATGTTGTACGTACCAATCAAATTAACCCAAAATATTTAAGCTATATAGAAGGACACATATTTTCTCTTTTAAGATAATAGATAAACCATTTTGTTTCAACAGAAGCTACAAGAAGCACATCTGCGTAGGACCAGAACTCCGTTTTGTTTCAACGGAAGCAACAACTAGCACATCTGCATAGGACCAGAACTCGGAAAGGAGATAATGACCTGGCTAGTCAGTAGTCACCACAGCTCTAGCTACCGCACGCTGATCTGATGATCGAAATATATCTTGTTAGAAAATAGCTTCCACGTAGGTGCAAACGTGTACATCCTCCGAGTCAACGACTCTCTCCTTGTCTTGTTTTATGGCTAGCCAGTTGATGATGATGAGAAAGTGGCGATCCCCATTGCTGAACTTTCACGAGTTGCTTCAGAAATGAAACGAACACCCGGCTCGCAACAGCAAATTAACTCGGTCAATTTCCAGCTGGCCAACGAGCGCTTTTAACGTCATCTCGCGACACTTGTGCATACGCACATTATTGTCCTTTTGTTTTTAACGTTCCAAAGTTGACAATACATAGAGTCAGAGCTCTCTGCATGACTACTAGCTAACAGCATGCCGTATGCAAAAGAATTTGAGTGATTTTATTTATGGTAGGTCCCTATCTTTTTATTTATTGTAAAGTTCGGTAATTCATCCGTCCCAAAATATAAAAGTTATAACATTTAAAATTTAGAAAAAAATACGAATTACCCCTGAACTATTAGGTAAGTACGAATAACACCTTTAAACTCGAAAACCAGACATATTTCACTCTAAACTTTCAATTCTGGACAAACCCCTCCCCGAGCCCTGTTGCGAGCGGTTTAGGGTTCGAATAGCACACGTGGCAATCCAGTCAGCAATTTTTTTCAAAAGAAATCGCTAGGGTCCACTTGTCGGAATCCCCACCGCTCTCTCTCTTTTCCCTCTCGTTTGAAGCATGCAACGTCCGCGACCGGCCCGCTCTCCCGCTGTCAATGTGAAAACTTGGTGGTCTAGGAGTTCTCCTTAACTCCAGTGCAGGTCCAAAACCGTAGGTGAAAAGAACGTGGACATGTCAGTTGGTTTGACCCTACAACCAACAAGATGTGATAAAGGTTAGAATATAGCCGATCGGTCAATAGACCGATGACATATCGTGATGACCAAGCCGATCCGGTCGAGTTGAATCGGTTGTAAG
This sequence comes from Oryza australiensis, assembly GCA_019925245.2. NCBI lineage: Eukaryota > Viridiplantae > Streptophyta > Magnoliopsida > Poales > Poaceae > Oryza > Oryza australiensis. The sequence continues at coordinate 6,767,353 of JAIFGZ020000116.1, read as the reverse complement.
GTATAAGACACTGTTTATAAACTAGATTTAAATCATATATAAACATAAATAATTTTCCTTAACAAAATCAATCATATAGGTCGAACCTAATCTATGTAGCATAAAATTGAGATTATTAAAGTAAATTGTTATACAATTATATGATCTAAATAACTAGCCAATGAACAAATATTAAAGATTAGACCCAAAGCAATCATAATCGACTATAAATTCAAATAATATATAATTACTAATTCAGTCTTTCTCTTAGATACAAGTAACTACGATAGATCGGACTTAACCAAGACAATATTAATTACTTATAACCAAAATTAAATAAATTAACAATTATATGGATTTAGATCATAGCCGATGAAAGAGTTTGGGCGATTCGATAACATATCGGCTAAAACTATGATATAACCTTATATAATATTATTAATCTTGATTAAATCTACTAAACAAGTAATAACCTCAACAGATCATATTTAACCGAGACAGTGTGAGGCCAATAACAAGCTTAATAGATTTAAATGATTGATAAACTTAAATAAGATGATAGATATAACATGTTAAGCAAGATAAATTATATGACTTAAAGCATAACAGTTATAAAAGTAAGATCAGCTGAAACCCCGATACTATCCTTATTGGCAATCCAAGGCATGTTAGATTTTATTATTCTAAGCACGACTTAGTAGGTCAAACCTAATTGATGCAACACTAAGTATGAAAAGAAGCATAAAGTCTAAATAATCAAGCCTTTGACTGATTTTCAGTGTGGAGCCAAGCTAAATCAACAAAATGGTTTAATTGATATCAGCAAAACTCTAAAGGAGGCTTAGCTGATACAAGTAAATAGAGCTATTGGTTTAGATTAATTAAGATATATGATAAATAGGCAGATGTATAAATTAGATTAGAGTGTCAAAACGATGTAAGCACTAATCCCGCCGATACAAACCGCCATGACAAGTCTTACCCCTTGTGAGAGATCAAAACCGATGCAGCCCAACTCGAAACAAGAATTCATCGAGATGAAAAACGATGGCGATGCGTCGAAAGTGTGTATTGAACTATTGTTGTTTTTCTTACAAGACCTTGGGCATCTATTTATACTCAAATATACAAACTTGTCCAGGCTGAACACAATCCAAACTCCTAACAAAAACATACGAGTAATTCCCTTAGTCGGACTCCTATCAAAATATTGCTAATGAATAAAATTCATTAATATTCCTAATTAATTAACCCAATTGCCTATAATAGACTCTATCCTTGTTTGGCAATAACTTCAAATCCTCAATGTGAGTCCAACTTGAACCCAAAACTAGCCGATAGGCTGTCTTATCTATATCAGCTGATCGAGTCCAACTCTATATCGGCCGATACATCCCTTCAACCGATACGGCTTTGAGCCGATGCGCAGTAAAATTTGGCAACAACTCTTTCTACCGCCAAATCCGTCTCGATCTGTTCTTCAACTTTGAGTACCTTGCTAAATTTTGCTGTTAACACATGCCCCCAATTTTGGAGTATTATATAATGCTGCGGAATTATCTCTTTCAATCCTGCAAAATCCTATGGTTTTTGTTTTGGCCGTTAGAAGAAACTCATAAATAGCAGCAACCTCTCTTGAAACTTCATGTCGTCAAACTTTTTGCCACTGCCTAAGCCACAGTAACTTTCTCTCTCATCTCCGACGACTCCATCGATGACATAGCTCCCCGGCGGCGATCCCAATCATCCTCAACAAACCATCTGCATCAAACTCCATGGCGACTACCTCCAACGTTCCCGAGGTAAATTTCTTATCATCTCCTTCACATCGTCTTCTTTTCTTTCAATCCATATCGGCTTCAATTAATTTTGCTCCCAGATCTCCTTTTTATTGAAGTTTTGATTTTCTTCCTCTTTTCCTACTTTAAAAACACCTGAGAGAGCAAATTATGATACCTGTTCTTCAAGAACCGACTCATTACTTCCTCGGGCATAAGGCGATATAAACCCCACTCACTTCATAAATGTAGAAACCAATAGAGTCCCTTTTAAACAGACCAAGCCAAATTTAGCCGATTGACAATCTACTTTCAGATCTTGGCCTACCTCTCTCAAGGGATGGAGAAATTGGTACAAGAAAATATCGGCTTCCAAACAAATTCATTGGGAAGAAATCAGGATAGCTCAATTGCCTAGCTCTGTCTTTAGCCGATATGAAGAAAGATGAACCCATACTATCGATCAATTCTTACTTTTGGTCAGATACCATTAACTCCTTCATGTTTAATCAAGGGCCAATGACCCCTACTTTATTGGATATCAAGATGCTTACTGGCCTGGATATCATCACATCGGCCAACCCCTTTAGTCTGAAGATCAAATGTACCAACAAGCTAAAGACCAAAAATATGGGTGGTTGGTCAGGATACATAACAGAACATACTGGAACAGAAAGAACACACTGCTTTTTTTATCTTTGTGGCTAGAAAGATTCATTTTCTGTGGATCAACTTGTGGCCCAACAACAAATTTCAACCATTTCGCCCAGGCTCTGGTAGAGAACAAAACCTTCCCCTTGGGCAAATATCTACTTAGGGTTGTTTATCAGATGATGCTCCAAGCTACAAATAACTTATTAATGGGCAAACTTGTGGATTATGGAGGCCGTTGGTTGTTTTGTGCAAATCTCGCTGAATTTATACACCACAATAGCTGATGAAAGGACTCCTCCCTCTCTATCAATTTTCCCTACTGATTATGCCGATGATGAAGACCCCAGCACCCGTAGATGTATGTCCTTTGGAGAGGCAGTGTCAATCTATCCCGGGTCAAGCCCATCGGACAAAATATTTCAAGAGTGGTTCTATAAGTTCTATGACGATTTCGCTCTGAATGTCAGAATCTGGTTTCCTTATGACAATTTCTCAGACTTTGAGTTGCTAGCCGATCTTAGTCTTCGTGACTTGAACGATGAAGCCGATTCTAGAGATAACTTTGTTTCGACCATATCCCCTTTCATTATTCCAACTGGAGTATCTCAAGGCCGAAACGTCCAAGTATCTTATGAATTCTACCACCCTATGTCAGAAGCAAGACAACTTGGCATGGGTCAGTTCCCTATCGACTTGTATTTCATCAGAAAAATTCAGACCAGAGGTATCGTAACATCGGATCTACTGATGAACAAAATCCTCGCTCTTGAAGGCCCCATTTTAGGCTCCTTTGAATATATTAGCCTTCATGTTCCAAGAAATTTGTTATTTGACCGATGGTGGAGGGAATGGAAAAAACACCTCTTTTATCTATCATCAAGCTTTTATCTGACCACCATTATTCCTTCCATCAGTCCTCAAGTAAGTTGAATTTCTCTCTTCTTTTTATTTCCAATCCTTCTCATCCATCAATATTTTTACACATTTTATCTTGCAGACTGCTAGTTCTCCTCCACCTTCTACAAGCAACAGTGGCCAGCCGATTGTATATGCACCAGCCATCATGCTATCTGGAGAAGACGTTGCCCTATCCATCATCGGCTTCGCTGCCCCCTAGTGGGATCTTTGCTTCATGGCCAGATTAAGAAACCAATCTCTAAAATTTTAATAAAATGCAAACAACCCACTAGAAAGACCAAGCCCTCCAAATCAAAGAAAGCAACCGATGATGAGCTCTCCCCAATTAACCCAGAAGTTGATCAATATCTAAAAGATCAAGTGATGGAAGAAGAAGTTGATGAAGCTGTTAGTGTTATGAGCGATGATGAACCGAACGATAGAGCACATGAAGTAGCCGATACTGAGGCAGTAGGTCCCAATTACCAAAACAGTGAAGCTAATGACCAACCTCAATCGCCTCCATGCAAACGCAATGCACTTCGCAAAGTCAGAGTAAAATCCATGATTCCTTTTATTTATTCTTCAATCACCTTGACACTTATTCCCTCTCTTACAATCAAAAAGAGGATTAGCTTTAGCCAAGTACAAGCATTTCCCAATGCCACCATCATCTCCAAGTCCTCATGCTTCTCCAGCTATACCGGTAAATCTTCTCTATCTCATCAATATTGAAATTTCTCAATCGATACTTACTTAGTCGATGATGCCTTTAACACTTGTACTATTTCAGCCCAAAGCTCCATCGACTTCTCCTCATCGGCCTGCTTCAAGTGAACATACTCCTTCTGCCAACCTCTATCATGAAGAAGAAATAATTGTTGTTGCTGCTCCACAAGTAAGAATAATTTTTCCAAGATAATTCCATATCGGCTCAATTCTCATTCGATTTTTTGATTCATATTTTCTTTTACAGACTTTAGCCGATATGTTCTCCTTTGACATAAGGCAGTTTATTGATGAAGATAAGGAAGAAACCACCAGCAAAACTAAATCTCCCATCTATGAAGATTTAAGAACAAGGCTACAAGATATAGTTGATCAGCTCAATTTCTCCTTGGACACCTTAGTAATAGATTGTGGGACGATCAAAACCTAATTTCAAGAAATACAAGATCAACTTCCTGACGAGCTCAACGACACCATCTCCCCAACAGTCTTCCTTGAGCAGCATCAATTCAAGCTTCAAAGGGCAAAACATATGATCGTCTTGAATGCAAATATGTAGAATCAGCTATTCAAACTAGCCGCCAACAAGTCAATGAAGGCAAGACCAAACTTGGTGAGCAGGCTGTTGGCTCTAAAGCAACTCAGAAAGATCCTGATGCATTAAAGCAGGAAGAAGCCGATCTCTTAGTCAAGTTGAGACAAACGCGCGTGAAGATCACTGAAGTTGAGCAAAAACTGACCAATTTCCCACAAGCCATTGAAGATCGAAATCAAAACGAAAGCATCAACCAAACACCTCACCCTCAACAAGACCTTGAAACCAATCCCAGGTTCTGAAGCCGATGACATGCACATTATTGAAGAAGTTGATCAAATTCACCTACGTGTGATATCGACAATCCAAAATTACCTTGGTTGATGTAATAATTTAAGTCTTCAAACTCTAGCTCAAAAACTCTTTTGGTCAAACATTCAGTACACTTATGCAATACATCTATCGGCCATCGAGCCGATTAACTTATGCTTCCTTACTTAGATATTTCATGAAATTTTGGTCTAAGGGCAATATAACATACATATACCGATAATCTTGAAGCGATGTCATAAACATCGGCTTTTACCATAAATCGGCTAAACAACCGACTATGAATTAATCCAAACACTTGGTTAATACTTCTTCAAATATTTTTCATTAAGTGTTTTGCCAAAAACCTCTCCATCCAATCCTTTAAGCATATAAGCATTTTTCGGCACACAACAATGAATCCGAAAGGGCCCTTCCCAATTAGGAGACCATTTTTCAAACTTATTATCTGTTGTCCCTAATGGCAATATCAACTTTCAAACGAGTTCCCCTTCTTCAAAAGACTTTGGCACAATCTTTTTGTTATAATGCCTCGAAACCCTTTCTTTATCTCTTTTAACTTTCTCTAGAGCATGCAATCGAACCTGTGCCAAATCTTCTAAACCATCAATCATCAAATTATGATAATTATCGGTCGATAGCTCATTTTGTAATGAAATTCGTCTTGAGTCAATGTTACTTTTCCAAGGCAGAATAGCTTCATGCCCACATACCAGTTGATAAGGTGATACTTGTGTAGCTCCATGGCAAGACATCCAATAAGCCCATAATGAATCGCTATTTAGAAGTGTGCCACCTCCTTGGCTACTCTGCAATTTTTCTCTTAATCAACTTAATCAGACTCTTGTTGGATGATTCTGCCTACCCATTGGCTTATGCATAATAAGAGGACGAATTTAGCAATTTAATTCCCATACTATCAGCAAACTGAACTAACTCATCCAATATAAAAATAGAGCCTTGATTTGTAGTTATAGTCCGTGGAATCCCAAACCGATAGATTATATGCTCCTTCACAAATTTAATAACATTCTTAGAATCAGCTTTCTTCAACGGAACAGCCTCAACCCACTTTGTAAAATAATCTATCGCCACCAAAATATACTTATGTCACTTGCTTGATGGTAGATTAATCTGGCCAATCATATCAATTTCCCAATCTCTAAATGGCCATGGCTTGATGATAGGATCCATAGCTGTTGCTGGTGCCCTCTGAACTGCTCCAAACTTCTGACAATCCTGACATCCTTTATAATATCTGAAACAATCTTCCAACATTGTCAGCCAAAAATATCCAACTCGACGAAGTAACCATCTTATCTTATGGGTCAATTGATGTGTTCCTCTAATACCTTTGTGTACTTCACACATAACAACTTGAGCTTCTTCTAAATTCAAACATTTAAGAAAAAGTCCATCAATTGTCCGATAATATATATCATCATCAAGCAAGACATACTTAAGGGCTTTGTACTTCAACTTTCTTGACGCCGATTGAGAAGGGTTTCTCAAATATCCAACAATCGCATATCTCCAATCGTCGACATCAAGACTAGCAACTTCAACCTCGACATCTTTCAACATCGGTTTATAACCCGATGCACCCTGAGCTAAATCATTGACCTTATTATTTTGTTCTCTAGGAATATGCTTCATAGTTATAATCTTGAAATTCTTCATCAACCCTTGACACCTCTCATTATAAACCCTCAGAATTTTACTTTTACATTCATACTCCCCTGACTACTGTTGTGAGAGGAAAGGGCAGCCCAGTGGTAGGAGATGGACGTGCTGTGCATGGGGGCGATGGGTGATCCAGGCTGTTAGATTCAGTGATCCGATGGTTGTGATTGTGCGTCTGCCTGGTTGTATCTGCTGTGTCAGGAATCAAGACCATCACTATGAAAGTAGTAAAGATTAAAAACCCGGAATACATGAGCACATATTTTTTATATTTATTTATTCGAAATTTATATATTAATAAATTTTAGGATGCCTAAAACTAAAGAGTCTATGATAGCGAAACTAATTAAAGAGCTCATGGTATTTTTCAAAAGTTTAAGTCAATTTTTTAAAGGTACTTTAAACCTGTTACATTTTTGCATATATAATTTTTAATAAAATAAATAGGTAAACATATTTTTAAAATTTATTGGCGTTAAACATTAAAATTCGGTGTGAGTATTTGGAATTGTGCAGCGTCGCGTTTTTTTTCATCTCCATTTATGGACGTAGGTAGATGACTTAGCTTATATGCGCTTATCTCCCATCGATAAGTACATATATAAGATTGGACTTGGCTACATTTGACTTTTAGAGGCAATCAATGTGTAAATATCAACACGGAAAAAGAGTACTAATTAAAAGTTTACTTGTTTGCTCTGTGATGTGGAATACATTATTCTACTGCCTTATTGCAGGTATTCTGATGAAATTATTGTCCTAATATATGCGGTATGATTGAGCCTGCTGTAACTTAATCTAATTAACAAGTAGCACAGTGTGGATAATCGTGATCAGCATGTGAATTGTTTGGTTATACTCTTCCATTATCTAAAACAATGTGGATTGATTGGAGTAATAAACATGCATCGTCCGAGGTGGCAATCTTCAGTTGGGATATATATAGGCTGTCGATCGTTGCACACTTGCTCCTCCAGTAATTAAACTACACGTAGTTTTTGGCTCACTTTACTTAGTTCGACAGTTGTTTCACTACGGTATTGAATCATGTGATAAGAGCAAAATTAGGTAGGATTTGGAAAAAAATAAATGAAAATGATGCTATTGTCTCAAGCTTTCCGTTGTCCTCTTCTTTTATTTAAAGACGTTTCAGTTGACGTTGTAATGAAGTAAAAAACATTATGTGTCATACTTTGCAAGTGTAGCGGTTCATATATACGTATTCTATCTATCACTTCAAAGAATAAGTAAATAATAAGCAGGTAATTGTGGAAGATGTTCTTTTCAAGCTCCTATATATAAGTTGGTTTGTCTATATCTCCCCATGACCCTATCTTTTCAGGGCAATACCACTTCGATGCTAGTACTACTTAATTGTGAATTGAAATAATTGTTCCTTCATATTACAAATGTATAGCAGGTCATTTTAGCCTTTTTCTTTTCTTTCTGAAATGTAACCTATTTTCGACTAGGTATTTTTGTCATATTTTCTAAAATATAACATATTTTTTGTCAAATAGTAATGCTACCCCTCTCATAAATAAATTATTCGTATTTTTCAATATAATGTAATTAAAGGGCAATTGAGTTGTTTCCTTAATTCTCATGTAAAAGTCTAAACGACTTAGTGTTTAAGAATCGGAGGGACTACGACATGTAATCACGTATTTGAGATGTCACCAATATGTATACCTAGATGCTAGATGTGGTTCCTTGATATTCCTTACACGTCTATAATTCTCAAAGTCTGTGTGTATCCAATCCATCGAGAATCATTACTGCTTCAATATTCATGGTGATGGTGATAGATCGGCTACTGATGCTAATTAATAAGTGGAAATGATTAAGCTAATAAATGCTTTGAATTATACCATGTCGGTTTAATTATTAAAAAATAGTACTAGTAGATGGTCAGCGGAAAAGACCATGCACCACGTATATGAACACCTCTCTCAAATAAAGAACACTTTCTGAAACAGCCTATCTCGTATGTCTTGTTCCAATCAACTCCTTATCAGCAAGAAAGAAAAACTGATAAAGAAAAAAAAAGGAGTTTTTGCATATTTATCCATATTTCATATTGAAATTATGTTTTCTCTCTATTTTTTTACTTTATGAATTTATCCTTGTGTTTTCAAAACGAAGCAACATATTGTCTCTATTTCGTTATTCTGTTGTAACGGTGTTAACTTTTTAAAAAAGACCAAAATACCCATATGATTTTGCCCGTGCTTTTGTAATAAAAAAATAAGAATAGTCATAAAAAACAGAAGATTTATAATAAAAAATGGAAAGCAAAATGAATAAGAGCATGCATTGACTATCGTAGCTGATAGGTTTCAATTAGGACTTACAAAAAGCTCACAGGACGGTGATCAATCCAACACTACCCACGACATACAGAGCTCAGCACCACTCCTCTCATAGGCATTCAATCGAACACTTGGTGGGTGCATCAAGATTAATCTCAGTTCACACTGTTTCTGCCGCCGGTGCTCCTCGTGCTCCTCGCCATTGCTGCCATCGGTGCTGGCGAGGAGAGTCACCGTCGACCGCTTCGCCCCCTGCCTGTCATGCCTCGAGCCACTGGCGAGGAGAGCCGCCCCGCCCTGAGCCGCCACCGACCACCGCTGGCAATGAGAGCCGTCGTTGCCCTAAGCCCGTTGCCGCCCGTCGCGCCTTGAGACGCCGCCGCCCCGAGCCGCCGTCGGCCGCCGCACCCCTCACCCCTCACCCTCCACGTCCCGAGCCGCTGGCGAGGAGAGCCGCCGCCCCGAGCCACCGCCGACTACTGCCCCCTCCCCCCGCCTGCCATGCCCCGAGCCACTGGCGATGAGAGCTGCCATCGCCCGCCGCACCCCTGCCCACCGCGCCCCGAGACACCGTCGCCGTGTCGCGCACTGCCGCCGTCGGTGAGACTAGCACCAGTGGAGGGGAGGGGATGGATTTAGATAAGGAAAGGAGGGTACTTTAGACTTTTCACCATTATTTTTATATATTTTGTAATTTTGTAATTCATTTATTTAATACCATCTAACAACCATCCAAACCAGGGGCAAACGACAACTTTATTTCAAATTTGCGAGGGCAAAATCACAAAGTTAAAAAAAGGTAAAATCACAATTACAAAAGTGGAGACAAAATCACAATTATCCCAAGAAAAAAATAGGGGTGGTTCATATCCATTAGAAACTTTTTTTCGATGCTCCATTACTGTTTCATGAAATACCTTTGCAACCACATCAACCATCTCTTCTTCGACTCTACGTCCCCTTTCCGTACCTTATTTGACCAACCCTCTTTGATTGTTGTCTTGTTCAATACGCGTGGCTTCCTCTGCCACCTTTATTACCCCGACTTTCACTCTGTCCTTCACAATTGTAATATTTTCCCTAAGGGATGTCTCATTGCATAACTTTTCCTCTCAAATCCAATAAAAATAGTTATAAAAATTTTCTAAAAACAATTAACGATGTAGAGCATATATATATATAGTGACATCTATCAGTCTATCAAAATTAAATTTAAATCCGATGTACACATTAAGAAAACAAAATGATAAATTTGGATATGAATAGTATCATTACTATTTACATACTGAACTTTTTATTTTTATATTTTAATATTTAAGTTGAGTTTGTATTTAAGATTTTATAAAATAGTATATTTGTTGTATGGGTATTGTTAAATTTTTTTAAAAAGTTTTAATAACTAGCCAACAAGAGAGGAATCAAAATAGTTTCCCTGCATCGGGATCACATCCATCGAGTGCACAAAGGTCGAGCCCTGTAACGAGGCCTTCATCTCTTGCACCCACCATCTCAGACAGTGCACCATATAGCTAGGACATCAAAAGCTAGCGGTGCCATCGAGATGCATATCATCGGGGTAGCGAGTAGAACAGCAATGATAGCATGTTAGACTATCTTCAATAACAATTCCAAAATACAAGGCCTTTGGGTAACGCTACAGACAAAAGATTTAATACTTATTTTTGTCTTCTTCAATAATAAGACTTAAAAGATAACTCTTTCTGCAAATATGGATCTTCAGGAGAGATAATACTCGTATTTAGGTTGTGTCTCTTCTGATATTTAAAATGAGTATCTCATATAGATATTCTGTTGGAAGCTGATATAATACTACCGAAAATCTATTTTGGGTTTGGCTAGACATATAGGTCTCCTATTGGAGACAGTCTTAAAGAAGGGGATGATGCATTAGACTGCATTCGGAGCTACCCTTTCGCATATTGTATTTCTTGTTTTTCATACACGTATCTTAAACTGATAAACGATATGTTTTTAAAATAAATTTCTATACAAGTTGATTTTAAAATCATATTGACTTGTTTTAAAAAAATTTAAGCTTATACTTAATTAATCTTGGATTAATGAGCTACGTCATTTTTCGTGCGAGGAGTTCACCGATGTGAGAAGTCATCTCTATCGGGCAAAAGTCCATCGCCGATGCATTTATCTTTGTCGGACCTAAACTAAAGCCCATCATCGATAGGTTTGACCCAGAAGACTAGTCAAATAAAGGCCCATCACCGATGATATAATCTCAATCGGGTCCAACTAAAGCCTGTCACAGATGACTAATAATTCAATTGGGCTTTAACATAAGCTCGTCACAGATGACTAACAACTCAATCGAGCTTTAAGTTACGCCCGTTACCAATGACTAGCAACTCAATCGGGCCCCAAATTAACGTCCGTCACGGATGATTAACCACTCAATCGGGCTTTAACTTAAGCCCCTCACGGATGATGTCATCTTCATCGGGCTTAAAGTTAAAGCCTGTCACCGATGAGTTCTTTTCAAATAAAAAATATATTCTATTTTTGGCTAGCGTGAGGCCTTTGCTAGCCATGCCCGCTGCAAAAATGAGAGAAACATATATATTCTCTTTCCCAACATCCTTATTCATATATTTCAGAAATCATATATGGCATTCACATACATATGACATTCACACATCCATTTACATACACATCCATTATTCATATATTCCAAGTGCTAAGAATCAAAACCTGCAACACCGAGTTATAAATTGGAACAAAATTTTATTTAGCATTGTAAGTATATACATAAACACATTTGACAAAATTGTAATTTACAATAATATCATAATATCATGTAACTTTAACCCTGTACTCTAAACATTCCTTTGGGGTGCACTATGACGCGGACAATGAAGTCCGCTATCTCCTCTCTAATCTTCTCAAAGCTAGTAGGCGTAGACTTGGATATATTTTATTACATGTACGTACTTCGAAATTAGTCGATATATATATATATAATTGTAAGTAGTTAGTATATATCCCAATTGAGATCACAAACCTCAAATTCGATACATACATAATAAATACTGCAATATACCATACATACATAAATCCATACATGCTAATAATTTATCCCTAAAATTGCTATACAAAATTGATAATAAAATTCATAAAATCTCTAAAATTCACAACGTACTGGGATCGGCGGCTATAATTCATTAAAATTCACTAAAAATGTACTAAAAGGTAATTGCATCTTTCCTTTAATGATCAACACAGTGTGCACCCATTAAGTCATACAAAAGTGCAAATCAATTTTAGTTAGCTAACAGTATGAGTATAATCCATTCATCCAAATTATACAACCACTGTTAACAAATTGATCGAGCTCAAGAACAGTCCAAATTATACAACCGACTGTCCAAATTCATACACATATCATCCAAATTATACAACTGGATGCCGCAGGAGGTGAGGGGGCTAGGTGGACTTACCTAGAGCAGAGGGCGCCGATGCTCTAGGACAGGGAGGACGAGGGTGAGGGAGCATAGGGCGCCGAGGGAGGACGACGACGCCAGGCTCGGGAGGGCGATGCCAGGCTCGGGGACAACGGCGCCGGGCTAGGACACGACGGCGCCAGTCTTGGGGATGACAGCGTTGGGCTCGGGGTTGGCGGCGTCGGGCTCGGGAGACGACAACGATGGTGGTAGAGCAGAGGACGACAAGGTGACAACACGAGGGTGCTAGGGTTCGAGAGTGAGTGATGACTTAAAATTTTTTTGCACTTGTTACAACCCGATTTTCGTTCGGAATTAAAAATTATTTAATAAACAATTTTTTAGAAAATAAATAAAATGAAAAGCAAAGTAAATCAAATAAAACTATTAAGGAAATTAAATTTTCCTTTAAAAATCATGACTAGAAATATTTTTGAAATATTCTCCATGCCCTAAAATACTCTATGAAATTTTCCGTGAAATTTTGGAGCTCCAGAAATAACATTAATAATACCAAGAACACTTCAATAATTATTTAAATAAATAAATTAATCTTTAAATGAGCTAGAGATATTTTTATTAAATACTTTGGTTGTTCATCTATTTTTAGGAATTTTCCTGAAATTATTTGAGCATTTGGAAGTATTTATAGATAAATCAAAGATCATTTATTAAATAAAAACAAATTTAAAATCTCCTTTTTGCTCTAGGCCTAAACAGCCCAAAAAGTCGCCTTTGCTCCCTTGCGGCCGAGCTCGGCCGACGCCACCGCCTCTCTCTCTCGCCCGGCCCGGCTCGTGGCCCGTCTCCCTCCCGCGCACGCCGAAGTCCGCTTTACCTCCTCTCCGAGCCACTAACCGGCCGGGCCCCGTTTGTCGCCCCCGTCCTCTCTCCCCGAGCCGCCGACGGGGCCCCACCTATCGGGGCTGTCCCCTTCCTTCCGCCCGCGTTCTTCAGCCGCCGCCGATCTCGTGCCGCGCCGTTGCTCCAGTGCCGCCCAAGCCACGCACCGCCGCCCGTTTTCCGCACTCCACGCGCACGCCGCTCATCGCCGCAGCGCAAATCGGCCGAACGACCGATTTGATTTTCCCGGCCGCCGGCCTAACCGCTCCACCGCTTTTCCCGTCGCATCCCGGCCAGATCCCCGCGCCTCGGGGCTATAAAAACTCATATCGAGCTCTCCTCTCTGTTTCCCCTCCGCCGCCCGAGCTCCCCGTAAACCCTAGCGCCCTCGCCGCGGTTCCCCACGCTCCGCCGCTCGCCGCCGCTTTCCAGTCGTGCGCCACCGCCGTTCCGAGCGTCGCCGCTGCACACCGAGGCCACCGCCGCACTCTCTGCACCACACCGAACCTCGGCCACCACCTCCCGTCCTTGGGGCATCGTCGGATCACCCCATCGCCGCTATCCCGAGCCGGCGCCGTTCGGTCCCGCCTCTAGCTGCCGCTCCCTGCCGCCATGCCGCTTCCCGAACCGAGCCGTCCATCTCTCCAGCTTCACCGCGCCTCATCGTCCCTAAGCATCTCCTCCCGCTCTCAAAGCCGCCGCAACGCCGTGACACTATGCGCCCGAGTGCCGGTTGCCGTCTCCACTCGCCGCCGCTCGCCGCGTCGCCCGTTTTGTCGTCCCGCGTGCTCGGTAAGGCCCCTTCCCCTCTCCCGTGCTACTCCGCCGCTCGCCGCCACGTCGATGGCCGCTGCCGGCGACCATCGAGGCGCAAGCACCGCTGCCGCGCTGCCCGGCCGGCTGGTGGCAGTCATCGCGCCCCTTTCATCCTCCGTCACCTGATCTGTCTCGAGACGGATCCAGGCCGTCCACCCGGGTGCCCGCGTGGTCGCCGCGTGGAGGCCACGTGGTTGCCGCGTTGGCGCCACGTGGTGTGCCCGCCCATGGACCGGTCCCCGTGGACCGAGTCCACCGTGAACCCGTGCCCGCCGCCGTCGCGGTGGCGCGTGCCCTCGGCGGGCGCGTCATCCTGGAGCCACGCGACATCGGCCCTCGCTTGCGTCGGCGGCGCGTCGCGCATTCGGTTTCTTGACATCATCCCACGCCGTGCCGCTGGCGTCAGCCCTCGTGTTGCTGACATCATCCTGAGCCTTTTCCCTTGTAAAAATAATTAAATATTGCACAATAAATCACTTTAATTTTCAGAATTTATTTAAATGGTTCAAAACTTCTAAAATTCATATCTAATTCATATGAACTCCAAATTGGACCATTCAAATTGCAAAATTTTATCTAAAATTAAGCACTACATGTTTGTTTACTTTTTATGTACTGCTATTTGGTTTTATTAGGGTTTTTTCTTATTTTCTTGCTAGCGTGTAGATTCCGCCGTTTTCGAAGTTTGCGCTCACGAGGAAAAGAGTCTAGAAGTTTGTTTGAAGACGCAAAGCAAGTCACACTTTCCTTGAAGCATATTGATCCTATTTTTATAAATGTTTTATGTTTCCAAATAAAATTGCTTTGCTTTGCAAATTACATGAAATGATGGATTACCTATCTGCTTGTTTGAGCCTTATTTACTTGTTATCCGTCCTTTGTTAACCGTGGGTGTTAATTTAACTAGCTTTAGTCGGTGATGTTGATTTTAGCTAGAATTTTATGCTTAACCATGCTTAATTACCACTAGCTAACTAAATGGAATAATTACACTATTTATTCTAGCCTCTGATGAGCTGCACGCTCGATACACCTGACCATGTCTTATTGGTCATAATTATCTCAACTAAAATATGACAAAATGGTGGGTTGTGGGTGGATGGTTTTGGATAGTGGCACCCATGGCAATTAAGGACCGGTTCATGGGAAACCCTGGAAGAATTACCATGTAAACCATAAGCCAGAATGGACAACGGCTGGATCCGCAGTATAGTTTCTTCTAGCTGACGTACCCTAGAGAGGGTGAGCATGAAGGAGTTCGGGCGGACCCTGTGACGGTCTGTTTGGCTGTCGGATTCACCGCGGCACGAGAGGGGGCTGCCCGCTGCCCTGCGGGGAGTGGGGATGAAACCTTGGTGTGGTATCGCTTAGTTAGGGGAGGTTATGCGAAAGGTCTTGTCATGATTTTCCCTTTTGCAGTATCGCGGTGATACTTCGGGGCATGGTAACATGTGTGGAATCGTGTCTTATGGGTACAGTTGTACACATCTGATCAGAGTAAAACTATTCGAATAGCTATGCCCATGGTTATGGGCGATTGACCAGATTCACTATGATTAGCCTCACTGCTGAATAATTTGATTTAATGGAACTTGTTTAGTTCGGGTGGAATGGTTGGGCCTGTTCAACGTGGGGATAACGTTGTTCAGTGAAAGATTAATATTGCCTTAATTACTCAACTGTTTTATCGTTTTTAAACAATTAAATGTTTGTAAACCACATTTATGCAAAATAGCCCAAGCCACTCTTGTTTCCCCTTGCACGTCTGCATTTCGCGGTGTGGCTTGTTGAGTACTGTGGTTGTACTCAGCCTTGCGATTTTTCCTCCTTTCAGAAGTGTAGTGCTTCTGAGTTGAAGATGGTGTTAGAAGACCAAGGCTCAGACCCTAGTTGAGTTTGCCTATGGAGTAGAGCTGAAGCTCCGCTAGTGTCGTCTTTCTTTTCCGCTGTAGTTTTTGGGTGTGAGGACTAAGTGCCTTTTCAGTAAGTATTTTTATTTTCTGCTTTATTTTACGTTTGGATCTGTATATTAATTTGTCATTTTGTCTACCCTGATTGATTCCTGGATAGGGATTTAATACGCAAAATAGTCTGGAAATTTGGTTAAATTTTCGGGCGTGACAAATGTGTAGATTTGAATCAGTGCCTTAGGCTAAATGATTTCGAAGCACATCCGTGACGGGCTTAGTCTAAAGCCCATCAGGGATGATATCTTTGGCTCCGGGTGAAATAACCAGGACTAAAGATGAATCTTTAGTCCCTGTTGGTAATACAATAATTTAGTAAAATACAATAATTCACTAAATAATTGTTGATGAGAAATGTCTCTCACGCGCTGGCCTGGGAGATCTGCTTAGCTCCAGTGCAGGTCCGTCTCGGCTGCCTATGCGGTGCAGGGCGTGCCAGTTGGTTTGATCTGCTAACCAACAAGAAAAACAAGATATATGCGTTAAGCGTTAGGTTAGATCCCCACTGTATCGGCTGAGGGAATCCATGAGCATATATATGCTATCCGAAAATATATTTAAGCCAAGTGACTTGAATGGATCGGCGATACCGAGACAACATTAGCCGCTTAACCCAAATACAGTAAAGGATAATAAATATATGTATTGATAACCTAGCCGATATTGAAAAGTTAACAAGAGATCGGCTAGTACTCCGATGAATCTTATGAAAAGATATCATTCTTGAACCAGACGCTTAGCCCGGAAATCGGCCATCGGCTGTTGATGGCAAGCCGATTTCGGCTTATGGTCCAACAAGAATGGGATCTTAACATAAGAGGCAGTCCTAACATAAATCTAATAAATATATTAAAAGAAATAAATCAGGGCAGATAAGGCCGGCTGAAACCCCGACACTGTCTCTTAAACATATAAATCTAACCGAACAGATCACTGGAAGTTCTAAAAACGACTTAATAGTTCAACGTTGATGCAGCATTAAGTATAAAAAGAACAACCTGATCTATTGTAGCTGATTTATACCTCTCGAGACGGTGGACACCACATATAAACCAGCCAACCTTTAGATCTAGCCTTATTGGTTGCGGGTTCTTGATAGAACTGGCCAATGGCAGGATAGATCTAAACATTGCTCTAGTTTATATGTGATATATGGTAAATAGCGTAGTATAAACCCCTTAATCTAATGTGTCATTATGATGGAAGCACTAGAATCAGCAGAACATACCACTAATGACAAGCATTTACCTGGGTTTGGGGATCAAAACGATGCAGCCCGTAGCCAAATCAATTGCTCGTCTGAAGAAAAAGGTTGGCGATGCGCCGAAGGTTGTTTGATTGATTGTGATGAATGTATTACAGGGGTTCTCGGGTCCTATTTATACCCAAGATAACATTATCTGTACAGACCCTAAACTCTATCTAAACTACCATTTAAAATACGACGATATCCGGGAAGGACCCATGTCGCATTACAATGAACAGTTTAAACAAATTTCTAATTTACAGATACAATTGCCGCTACAGGACTCTATCCATAGATGGCAATATCTTTTAACGCACAAACTGATAACCGAATCTTCTATTTATCTTCAAACATCTGCACCAGAAATGGTCTTATCTTTTCTGAACCTAGAATCGGCTATCGACCGCTCTTGTCCGATTCAACCTTAACCGACTGGCATCGCAGCCGATCGCTTCTCAGCTGATACGGCCTCTGTTTCTCTGTCAAACCAGCCGATCCGATTCTATTTCACCTTTGCCAGGACTTAGGGATTCAATTACCAAATTTAGGTGTTAACACATGCCCCCCAAGTCCGTGATACGAAGTGTTACGGATTTGTTGCCTGTTCAAATTCCCGCTCTTTTCTGACCTAAACCGCTTCGGCTGCCCCAAATGCCCTTTAAATAGCCTTTCACTTCGACCGAAACGATCACACTTTCAAAACCCACTCAAAACACTTCGTAAACAAGCCTCCTCTCTCTCCTCTTTGGCGATTCACCGGCGTCCTTCATCAGATCCCAGCGCCGTTCGCAAATCAGCACCCGTCTTCGTCTCCAACGACCCCGATGGCTTCCAACACCGCCGCCGCGTCGGGCTCCTCCGTGCACCAGCCGTTGCCACCACACTGGCCGCCGCCATCGTCGAGTTCCCTGAGGTACACCCGTCAGTTCAGAACTCTTTTTCTTCGGATTTCTTCTCCAGCCATGCCTCCTAGCGTTGTTGCATTCATTATGCCTTTAGCCGTTCTTGATTAGTATTTGTTTCTCTTTCAAACTGTAGCACCTGTCACATCAAGTGGCTATTCCGAGCCTAACCCAAGAGAAAAGATACTTCCTAGGCCCTATCGGCAACACTTGACCCAGCCAAAATAATAATAGCCAAAACCGATAGGATGCCTTACAACACCAGGAAGCCGTCTCTGAACCACTGGGCAGGTACTTTCAAGTCGTGGCCGACCACAGATGCCGCTTGGATTGAGTGGTACAAAAGGGTGCGATCGGCCAAGTACGCTCAATGGGAGGAAACTGGGATAGCCCAGTACTTGCCCCTGTCCGTCGTCAGCATGGAGAAAGATGAGCCGCTTATGTCGGCTGCGATGTACTTTTGGAATGACAGCTTCAACGCCTTCCTGTTCCGGCAAGGGCCGATGACGATCACATTAGCCGACGTATACATGAGGACTGGACTAGATATCCTGGCGTCGGCTAACCCCAGGAACCTGAACTCAAAAGGGCAACACCAATTCAAAACCAAAGCCATCGGCGGGTGGAGCGGCTTCATCACTCAAAATATGAAGGATGGATCAGTCGGCCACAGGGAGCACGCCGTGTTTCTCATGATGTGGCCTGAGAAGTTCCTGTTCTGTGGCTCGAGCTATGGGCCGACCGCCAACTGGCAGGTCGTAGCCGAACTCCTGGCCGACGGGGGCAAGCTCGCACTGGGTAAATACCTCCTCGGCTATCTGTATCAAATGCTACATCAGGCTACCGCGAAGATAGCCGCCAATGCCCCTGTCAACACCGGCGGCCCCTGGTGGTTCTTGCAGATATGGCTGGTGCTGGCGACCCAAAAGATAGCCGGTCGGCTCCCTCTGACTGAAGCTGGTTTCCCAAGGCTGGAGCCGATCGAAGATGAAGATGACAACCAGATCACCACCACCAGATGCTTGAGCTATGGAGAAGAAGCGGCTGCTCATGCAGGCTCAAAGCAATCGGCCAACCTGTTGGCCAAATGGTTCATCGCCCTGTACGACGGGCTATCACGCGAGAACCGCGCCTGGTACTTTTACCGGGATCGGGCCCTGTTCGAGTTGCCGGCCGATTTCAATTGGGAAGACATCAACTCAGCCGACAACCCACAGTGCAGGGAGTTGTTCATCGCTGCTCAGTCCCCTTACATCCTGCCGACCGGGATCCACCAGGGCCGATCAATGGCCAAAAGTTATGAATTTTACTACCCGGTGTCGGCCGCGAGACAGTTCGGTCTTGGGCAACTGCCTGTCGGCTTTTATTATGCCGACAAGATTGAAACTAGGGGAGTGGTGAGCCAAGACCTGATAATGCATCGGCTGCTGAATATAGACGACCCTCCCCTCGGCAGCATCGGCGAGATGACCCTGGCGCTCAAGAAAAGCGCGGCCTACGACCAATGGTGGGCCGAAATCAAGCGACACATCTTCCACCAGCGGTCATCTCATTACGTCGATCTGCTTCTGCCCGAAAAGATCCCCTCGGTAAGCTTTGAACTCCAAATGAATTTTCCTTTTTTAGCATCGGCTGATGTAGCCGATTAACACTTGCTCTCTGACTTGCAGGAGACTGAGACGGAGCGGCCGACAGTGAGCGACTCCGGGATCCCCATCGAATACCGTCTAGGTGTTTGGATGGAGGCGGCCTTGCTCCATCGGCGATCGGCTGGAACACGCCGAAATTGGCATCGCTACTGCATGGGCAAGTGCGCGAGCCGATCGCCCACAAGAAAAGGGCCGCGCCTCCTATACAGCCATCGGCCGCGCCTGCCGCCAAGAGGCTGAAAGAGAAGAAACCAGCCGCACCAGCCGATAGCCTCCCCCCTTGGACCCGAGCATCGCGCAGTTCCTTGACGCTGTGCCAGCGAGGAGATGCCGACGGTCAACGCTCCAGCCGACGTCCCGCCGGTTCACCAAGTCCCCCCACGAAAAATCAGTCGGTAAGCCCTCATCTCGTCAAATTCGGCTTTATGATGATATCACTTGCATCTGACCGAACAATTCTCCTCAGGTCAAGAAATTGGCCGACCGCACTTCACGTCACGTGCCATCGGTAATCGTCTCTTGCAACTTGATCTGTAGAACTTAGCCAACTTGACTGCTAACCCTTTCTTTTGCAGCCCCCATGATCTCCGTCAGTTGCCCCCCAAGCGTCCAGTGAGCATGTGGTGAGTGCCGTGGGCGGTGTCAACGACGCCGGTGATGAGGCTCCAATGGCTGCAGGCGGCGAACCAGCCGAGCCATTCGCTCCGACCCCGATACCCATGATAAGCCGACTGAATTTGATGATCGGCTCTGCCAACTCGACATTTTCTAATCATCTTTCTCTTTGCAGAACATAGGCGACCTCAATTTCGACTTGTTGGATTTCGAGGAGCCCGGCGAGATCGGCGAGGAAGCACTGGTGACGCCGGCCGAGGACCTAAGAGCCAGCCTAGTTGACATCGGCAACCAGCTGGAGGCCTCGCTGGACGCACTGGTAGTCGACAGCGGCTCGATCCGCGCGTGCTTCAAGGAGATCCAGGGCCAGCTGCCGGAAGCTCTAGCCGATGCCATCGTGTCGGCCACCTTCTTGGAAGCCCACCAACTCAAATACGATCGGGCACGACAGCGGATAGCCGACCGTCACGAGAATCAGATGCGGTCGGCCACCCTCCAGTCGACCAAAGAAGCCATCGAGAGCCAGAAGGCCGCCTTCGACCGCCTGAAGACTGAACCGGCGGCTAAGCTTGAGCAGCTCCTCTCGCACCAGGACCAGCTGATGGCCGACCTCGTTCAAGACACGAACGAGATCGACGTCCACAAGGAGTACATGGCCAGCCTGCTATCCGAAATCGACGCCCAACGCAGAAGTATCAAGGCGGCTGTGGCACATTTTCGGGACCTGGTAAAGGGCATTCGACCGGTGGTTGGGTCTGAGGCCGACAACGTCAAGGCCATCGAGGAGGTGGATCAGATCAGGCGGATGGCGCTGTCGGCTAAAGTCGATTTCTTGAAGCAATGAACTTGTAATATTGTAACGCTCTGAAATCGGCTACTGCTTCATGTAATATATTCGTCAAACCTTTGTAATGGACTTGAACTCTGATCGACTGCTCGAACTTGTAATTGGCTCTGACTCTTGTGTAATATAGTTCGTCAATCTTTAGCAACTATGCTTGTGGATGAAATCAGCTCCGGCCGCATGTACTAGCTCGATACGACTACCAATTCTTAACTTAGTTGTGCGGAAATCGGCCTCGGCCTCACGTGCTCCACACCCCGACAGTCGATCTTAACACTCGAATTACGGCCGTCGATCCAATCACTTAAAACGCTTTGACTGCCGATTACGAAGCATAAAAAATTTAAAAAATCTTACACCCAATTTCGTAATCGGCTCGTGTACGTATATGCCCCCAAAATTTTGTTGATAGCTTCGGTGTCGACAAAATTGTGAATCTAAGTCATTTGAGCATCGTTGCCGTCGCTATCGGCCAGTCATTAGCCGACCGTAGAAAACTTAGGGGAAAACGTTGCATAAAAATACCTAAAGGCGATGCCTTATTGAAAACAAGACATCAGCTGTCATAAATCGGCTAAGCAACCAGAGCCGAATCATGAGTTGATCCATACACTTGGGTAGTATTTCTTCAGGTATTTTCCATTAAGAGCCCTTCCAAATACTTCTCCATCTAACCCTTCTAGCATGTAAGCACCTTTAGAGATGTATTTGTGGATCTTGAAAGGCCATTCCCAATTTGGTGATCACTTGCCGAATTTGTTATCCCTAGATCCGATCGGCAGTATCAGTTTCCAAACGAGTTCGTCTTCCTCGAAAGATTTAGGCACCACTTTTTTATTATAATATCTGGCTACTCGTTTTTTATCAACTTTTTCCAAAGCCCTCATCCTGGATAAAACTAAGTCTTCTGATTCGTTCACCATCAAGTGATAATAATTGTCAGCTATAAGTTGATCCTGTAGCTGAATGCGTCTTGAGCCGACGACGCTTTTCCATGGTAGCACCGCCTCATGCCCGTAGACCAGCTTGTATGGAGGGACTTGAATTGATCCGTGGCATGCCATCCGATACGCCCACAGTGATTCGGCTAATCGGTTGTGCCATTGTTTGGGGTACTCAGAGATCTTTCTTTTAATCAATTTAATCAAGCTTTTATTTGAAGCTTCGGCTTGCCCATTGGCCTGTGCGTAGTACGGCGAAGAATTAAGTAGCTTGATCCCCATG
This sequence comes from Oryza australiensis, assembly GCA_019925245.2. NCBI lineage: Eukaryota > Viridiplantae > Streptophyta > Magnoliopsida > Poales > Poaceae > Oryza > Oryza australiensis. Next base: position 6,744,877 of record JAIFGZ020000116.1, on the reverse strand, counting down.
TCGTCGGCAAACTGAACAAACTCATCCGATATGAAGATAGATCCCTGGTCTGTTGTTATCGTTTGTGGGACGCCGAATCGGTAGATAATATGTTCTTTGACAAACTCGATTGCGTCCTTAGAATCCACTTTCCTCAGAGGAACTGCCTCTACCCATTTTATGAAATAATATGTCGCCACCAGAATAAATTTATGCCCTTTGCTTGAGGGTGGATTGATCAGGCCGATCATATCAATGCCCCATCCTTTGAACGGCCAAGGCTTAATAATTGGGTTCATAGCCGACGCTGGTGCTCGTTGTATGGCGCCAAACTTCTGACAATCCTGGCACCCCTTGTAATATTTGAAACAATCCTCCATCGTCGGCCGAAATACCTGCTCGGCGAAGCGACCACTTCATTTTGTGGGCCAATTGATGCGTGCCACAAATCCCTTCATGCACTTCGCCGATGGCTACTTTGGCCTGATCGGCTCCCACACACTTGAGCAGCACACCATCAATCGTTCGATAGTACAGATCTTCATCGAGTAAAACATATCTTAACGCCTTGTACCATAGCTTCCTTGTAGCCGATTGAGAGGGGTTTTTGAGATAGCTGTAAACTTCGAACCTTCAGTCATCGGCTGTAATGGCGGTGACTTCTATGTCGATCTCTTTCAACATCGACCGATAGCCCGATGCCCCTTGAGCTAAATCATTGGCTTCTGTATTCTGCTCTCTGGGGATATGTTTCAAAGTAACTAGCCAAAAACCGTCCATTAATTCCCGACATTGCTGATAATAGACCATCAGCGCATCATTTTTGCACTCATATTCTCCCGACAATTGGCTGATGACCAACAGTGAATCTCCCATTATTTCGATGGTGTCGGCTTCAACTTCCTTGAGCAGATGTAATCCTTTAAGGACGGCTTCGTAGTCGGCTTGGTTGTTTGTAGCGTGGGGGTTGATAGCGAAAGCAAATTCGAAACTTACTCCTTGGGTGAAATAATGACTAAGTTGATGCCACAGCCGTTGGTGCAAACCGAGCCGTCAAATGTCAAAGTCTAAGGCATAATTTCCACTGAGCCGCTCGAATCATTTCTGTGCTTCACAATAAAATCGGCTATGACTTGTCCTTTGACCACCCTGGGTGCCTGATATCTCAAATCAAACTCTGTTAGCGCAAAAATCCACTTCCCGATTCTTCCTTTCAACACCGGAGCCGATAGCATATACTTAACTACATCGGCTTTGCAGATTATCATGCACTCGTTGGATAGCAGATAATGCCTTAACTTTGTACATGAAAAATAGAGGCATAGGCATAGCTTCTCCATAGATGAATACCTTGCTTCCGCGTCTAGCAACCGTCGGCTGAGATAGAAGATGGCTTTTTTTGTCCGCAACCTCTTGGATTAAAACGGAGCCGATTGACTTGTCATCGGCTGATAGGTACAGCTTAAACGGTATCCCTTTTTGCGGAGGCATTAGAACTGGAGGGGAACTCAGATAATCTTTAATGTTGTCCAAAGCCTTTTGTTGCTCTGCCCCCCATGTGAATGCTTGATCGGCTTTCAGCCGAAGCAGTGGTGTGAACGGCTCCATCTTTTCTGAGAGATTGGCTATGAACCGCTTGATGAAATTGACTTTGCCGATCAAAGATTAGAGTTGTTTTTTGTCCTTCGGAGGCTGATTTGTCTTGATAGCATTTATGCTCCTTGGTCTAACCTCAATTCCTCTTTCATGAACAAGAAATCCCTGGAACTGCCTGGCCGATACGCCGAATGCGCACTTAAGTGGATTCATCTTCAGGCCATTTTTCCTCGTTCGTTCTAACACTTGTCTCAGATCGACTATGTGGCCCTCTATCTCCCTAGACTTGACAACCACGTCATCAATGTAGATTTCTACTAGCGAGCCGATCATGTCATGAAAAATATAGTTCATGGCCCGTTGATATGTTGCCCCAGCATTTTTCAGGCCGAATGTCATTACCACCCATTCGTACAAGCCGATTGCGCCAGGACACCGAAAAGCAGTCTTGTGGATGTCTTCGTCGGTCATAAATATTTGATTATAACTTGCATTGCCATCCATAAAACTAATAATCTTGTGGCTGCGGCGTCGACGAGCAAATCGGCTATTGGCATTGGGTATTCGTCCTTAGTAGTGGCTTTGTTTAGATCTCTGAAATCGATGCACACCCTAAGTTTACCCTTTTTCTTCAACACTGGGACGATGTTTGAGACCCACTCGGCGTATCGGCAAGGCCGAATGAATCCCGCGTCGTATAGCCAAGTGATTTCGGCTTTGATTGCATCATACATATCAGCCTTAAACCTCCTGAGAGGCTGTTTGAACGGCCGATAGCCTGCCTTAATCAGCAGTTGATGGACCACTATCGATCGGCTAAGTCCAGGCATCTCGAAATACTCCCAAGCAAAGCAATCTTTATATTCTTTTAGCAAATTAATAAGCTGGGATCTACAACGAGGAGATAGATTTTTGCTAATATACGTCTGTTGACGAGATATCTCTCTCACGCGCTGGCCTGGGAGATCTGCTTGACTCCAGTGCAGGTCCTTCTCGGCTGCCTACACTGTGCAGGGCGTGCCAGTTGATTTGATCTGTTAATCAACAAGAAAAGCAAAAGAATATGTGTTAAGTGTTAGGTTAGATCCCCACAGGATCGGCTAAGGGAATCCATGAACATATATATGCTATTCTAAACTATATTTAAGCCAAGCGACTGGAATGGATCGGCTGTCAATGACTCGCCGATTTCGGCTAGCAGCGTCTGACAGGATTGCTATCTTAACATAAGAGGCAACCCTAATACAAATCTAAGAATAAGCGTATTAAAAGAAACATATCAGGGCAGATAAGGCCGGCTGAAACCCCGGCACTGTCTCTAGACAACATAAATCCATCCGAACAGATCACTAGCAGCTCTAAGAACGACTTAATAGTTCAAACACGATGCAGCATTAAGTATAAAAAGAACAATCCAATCTGTTCTAGCCGATTTATATCGCTCGAGACGGTGGATACCGCATATAAATCAGCCAACCTTTAGATCTAGCCCTATTAGCCACGAGTTCTTGATAGAACTAGCCAATGGCAGGATAGATCCAAACATTGATCTAATTTATAAGCGCTATATGATAAATAGCGCAGTATAAACTCCTAATTCTAATGTATCATTGCGATGGAAGCACTAAAAACAGTAAATCATACCACTAATGACAAACATTTACTTGGATCTAGAGATCGAAACAATGCAGCCCGTAGCCAAACAAAGTGTTCGTCTAAAGAAAAGATTGGCGATGCGCCGAAAGTTTGATTGATGTGAATGTGTGTTTACAGAGGGTCACGGGTCCTATTTATACCCAAGATACAATTATCTGTACAAACCCTGGACTCTATCTAAACTACCAATTAAAACACAACATTATCCCTAACAGGACCCATGCCATGTTACGACTAACAGCTTAAACAACCTCCTAGATTACAGGTACAATTGCCGTTACAGGACTCTATCTATAAGTGGCAATATCATTTAACGCGCAATTAGTACCGAATCTTCTATTTATCTTCAAACTTCTGCATTAGAAACGGTTTCATCTCTTCCGGACCTAGAATCGGCTATCGGTTACCCCTGTTCGATCCATCCTCAGCCGATTGGCCTCGCAGCCGATCACACCTTTAGCCGATGCGATCTCTGTCTTCAGCCGATCCGACTCTGCTTCGCCTTCGCAGACTTAGGAACTCAATTACCAAATTTCAGTGTTAACACATGCCCCCCAAGTCCGTAATACGAAGTGTTGCGGATTTGCTTTCCTGTTCAAACTCCTGCTTCTTTTTTGACCTAGATCGCTTCGGCTTCTCTTCCAAGTGCTCTTTAAATATCTACTTCCCTCGGCCGAACTGCCTACGCCTTCAAAGCGCACTCAGCCTCCTTCACGAACAAGCCTCTTGTCCTCTCTCTCTTCTCCAGCGATTTCACCGGTGCCCGTCGAACTTCCTCACGTTCTTCAGACCCATCTTCATCTCCGAGCATCCCGATGGCCTCCACTGCCGCTGCATCAAGCACCTCCATCTCGCCGGCCACCGCCGCCACACCAGCCGCAGCCGCTGCGCCGTCCGCCGCAACCGAGTTCCCTGAGGTACTCTCTTCCAATCCACAATTTCATTCTCAAATCTGCTTTTCCAAACATTTTGCATCAACATTACGTTCGGCCATCTTTCAAATATCATTTTACTTCGCATTCTTATCAATTAGTACTTCTCCCTTCCCCGAACCGTAATACGCAACCGTTCTTGATTAGCACCTCTCTTCTCTTTTCTGAACTGTAGCACCTGTCACATCAAGTACTTATCCCCAATTTGATACAAGCGGAGAAGCACTTCCTCGGCCCCATCGGCAATACGGATCCAGCCGATATCATCATAGCCGAAACCAACCGGATCCCTTTTAATACTGCCAAACCATCCCTTTCCCACTGGAATGGAACATTCAAGTCCTGGCCGACCACCGATGCAGCCTGGGTCGAGTGGTACAAGAGGGTGTGATCGGCCAAATACGCTCAGTGGGAAGAAAAAGGGTTTGCCCAATGCCTGGAACTGTCCATTGCTGGCATGGAAAAAGACGAGCCGCTCTTATCTGCTGCAACCTAATTTTGGAACGACAGTTTCAATGCCTTCATCTTCTGGCAAGGGCCGATGACTATCACGTTGGTCGACGTATACATGACAACTGGACTGGACATCGAATCGTCGGCCGATGCCAGCACCTTGAACCGAAAAGGCCAACATCAATTCAAAACCAAGGCCATCGGCGGGTGGAGCGGCTTCATTGCCCAAAACATGAAGGAGGGGACGGTCGGCCACAGGGAACACGCTGCATTCCTAATGATGTGGCTCGAGAAGTTTGTGTTCTGCGGATCAAGCTGCGGGCCGACCGCCAATTGGCAGATTGTGGCCGAAGTTCTGGCCGATGGGGGAAAACTTGCGCTGGGGAAATACCTCCTCGGCTACCTGTATCAAATGTTGCATCAGGTCGTCGCGAAGATAGCCGTCAACACTCCAATCAACACCGGCGGCCCCTGGTGGTTCCTTCAAATCTGGCTGGTGCTGGCGACCCAGAAGATAGCCGGTCGGCCCCGTCTAACAGAAGCCGAATTCCCCAGGCTGGAGCCGATTGAAGATGACGAAGGTAACCAAATCACCACCAGGAGATGCATGAGCTACGGAGAGGCAGCTGCCGCCCACGAAGGTTCAAAGCAATCGGCCGAGCTGCTGGCCGAATGGTTCATAGCCCTTTACGACGGGCTGTCTCGCGATAACCGTACCTGGTACTTTTACCTGGATCGGGGAATGTTTGAGTTGCCGATTGATTTCAATTGGGGTGACCTCAACTCAGCCGATAACCCAAGGTGCAGAGAACTGTTCATCGCCACCTTGTCCCCCTGCATATTGCCGACTGGGATTCACCAAGGCCGATCGGTAGCCAAGAGCTACGAATTCTACTACCCAGTGTTGGCGGCGAGGCAGCTTGGTCTAGGGCAGCTGCCCATCGGCATTTTCTACGCCGATAAGATTGAAACGAGGGGGGTGGTCGGCAAGGACCTAATAACGAATCGGCTGCTGAACATAGTCGGCCCTCCCCTCGACGACGTCAGCGTGATAACATTGTCGCTAAGGAGAAGCGCCGCTTACGACTGATGGTGGTCCGAAATCAAGCGCCATATCTTTCATCAACGGTCCCTTGCTACATTGACCTGCTTCTGTCCGAAGAGATCCCCTCGGTAATCTTCTGCTTCAGGCTCCAAATAATTTTCTCCTTCCCATCATCGCTTGACACAACCGATTAACGCTCGTCTTTTGATTTGCAGGAGACGGAGACGAAGCGGCTGACAGTGAGCGACTCCGGGCGCCCCATTGAATACAACTCAGGCGTCCTGGATGAGGGCGAACTTGCTCCGTCGGCCATCGGCTAGGAGGCGCCGAAACTGGCATCGCTGCTGCGGGGACAGGTGCGTCAGCCGATCGCACAGAAAAGAAAGGCTGCATCGCCACCATGGTCATCGGCCGCACCTGCCCCTAAGAGGCCGAAAAAGACAAAGCCAGCAGCACCAACCGATAGCCTCCCCCCTTTGGATCCGGCCGTTGCGCAATTCCTCGACACCGTCGCCAGCGAGGAGGTGCCGGCAGCTGTCAGGGCGACGTCGAACCCGGGATTTCGAGTCCTGAGTCGGTCAATGCCCCGGCCAACGTCCCGCTAGTCCCAAGTCCCCCAGCAAAACATCGGTCGGTAAGCCTTTACCCCACCGGATCTGGCTTCATGATGATCCCTTGCATCTGACCGAACCATCCCTTTCAGGTCAAGAAATTGACCAGTCGCACTCCACGCCCCGCGCCATCGGTAATCATCCTCTGCCACCTTACTTGTAGTAATCAATCGGCTTGCCCGCTAACTCTTTCTTCTGCAGCCCCCGCCGTCCCCATCGGCTGCCCCCCAGGCGTCCAGTGAGCATACTGCGCCTGTCAGGGGCGGTGGCGACAACGTTGGTGAAGAGACCCCGACGGCCGTGGGCAACGATCCGGCCGAACCACCAGCTCCGACCCCGGTGCCGATGCTAAGTTAGCTCGTTTTGATGATCGGCTTTGTCGGCTCAATATTTCCTTGATCATTTTCTTCTTTGCTGCAGAACATAGCCGACCTCCTCAGCTTTGACCTGTCGGAGTTCGAGGAGCCTGGCGACATCGGCAAGGAGGTGCTGGCGATGCCAGCTGAGGATCTGAGGGCCACCTTAGCCGACATCGGCAATCGGCTGGAAGCCTCGCTGGACGCGCTAGTGGTTGACAGCGGCTCGATACGCGCGCGATTCAGAGATATCCAAGACTAGCTGCCGGAAACCCTAGCCGAAGCCATCGTGCTGGCGACCTTCATGGAAGTCCATCAGTTCAAGTATGAGCGGGCACGGCAGCGGATAATCGATCGCCGCGAGGGTCAAGCACGGTCGGCCACCATCCAGTCGACCAAGGGCGCAATAGAGAGTCGGAAGGCTGCCTTCGACCGCCTGAAGACCGAGCCGGTGGCCAAGCTCGAGCAGCTCCTCGCTCGTCAAGATCAACTGATAGCCGATCTCGTCCAAGTCACGAACGAGATCGATATCCACAAGGAGTACATGGTGGCTTGCGGCCAAGATCGAAGCCGAACGCCGGGCATCAAGGCGCCGTGGCTCATCTGCGCAACCTGGTGGGGAGTGTCCAACCGGTGGCGGGGTCGAGGCCGACGACGTTAGGGCCATCGAAGAGATAGACCAAATTAGGCAAAGGCATTGTCGGCCATAGCCGATTTCCTGAAAAAATAAGATTGTAATATTCCGATCTTCTGAGATCGGCTAACACTTCTGTATCATACTTGTCATGCTTTTGTGGTGGTATTGGGCGATCATTTTACTCGTGCTTGTACTTGGCTTTGAATCGTATAACATAACTTATCGATCCCCTGCCACTGTGTTCGTAGATAAGATCGACTGTACTTGTAGATAAAATCGGCCTTCGGCTGTGCGTGGCGTCTTGACTTGTGCCCGTCGAAACCAGCTCCAGCCGCTCATATCATTTTGTGTTGCTGATTCCGAGACTAGACCACGACCGTTAGTGTTAGCGTTCAAACATCGATTTTATTGGCTATCAACAGGTAATATCCGAGTGCGCTGCCGATTTGGTTTCACGGTCCAACTCATCGGAATTTGCATTTCAAGAACCCGTGAGTTCTGAACGATGGGTATCTAGCTTTGAGCAGTCGCCAACCATTCAACGATTTCCAACGCCTTTAATGATGACCTCTTCGACTCTCGCGTCGGCAGTGACCTTTCACATCTGAAACCACATCTTTCCTTTCTACAAATGGACTCCTTCGGGCCTTCCTGAATAACTCACAACCGAAGAAGAAACTCATTCTCCAGGTGTACAACATCCAGATCTCCAAGCTTTCGGCAGGGTTTCTTATGGCTTCTTCAAGCTCAACGGTGAACCAGGTGATTTCCCAACTCATCCATTATCACCATTTCTTCTTTCTAAGTACTCAGGAGTGGACCTTCTCGCAGCCGCTCCATCCCCTTCGGGTGATCCTGGCGATTATGGACACGCCGTACGAACTGACGGCTAGCCAGGAACGACAAGTGAGGACCAACCTGAAGCACTTCAGGGAGCGGGAGGCTCGTCATCCGGCGGCCAGACCTCCCATCAACCTCGGCAGCATTCCGGCCGCTGCCCCTTTGGCGTCTTCAACGCTCACGCGCCTTGACCGGCTGGAAGCAAGGCAAACACGACTTGCCAACGAACTGTTGACGATGACGACCGACGTATGGGTCACTCGGCTAGAGTATCTGATCTTGGATGCTTTAGAGGTGGAGTCTCCGGAGACCACCGACCGGGCTCTGGCGGCCATTAGAGATTACCTAGGAGATATGTAATCAAAAACGGCTTTACGCCAATTATGAATAAAAATCGGCGAATGTTGTGGCCTGATTTTGCGTTGTGATTGGCCCGATTTTATGATCGGCTTGTGTAGCCCGATTTTGCGACCGACTTGTGTACGTATATGTCCCCCAAGTTTTGTTGATAGCTTCGATGTCGACAAAATTGTGAGTTCGAGTCGTTCGTGCATCCTGGCCATCCTTATCGGTCAATTATGAGCCGATCGTAGGGCACTTAGTAAAAAAATGTTGTATAAAATGCCTAAAGGCGATGCCTCGTAAGTGTAAGACATCGGCTGTCGTACATCGGCTGAAGTAGACATAGCTGAATCATGAGTTGATCCACACGCTCGGGTAATATTTCTTTAAATACTTTCCATTAAGAGCTCTTCCGAATATCTCCCCATCCAGTCCTTTTAGCATGTAAGCTCCTTTAGAGACGTATTTGTGGATCTTGAAAGGCCTTCCCAATTTGGTGACCATTTGCTTAACTTGTTATCTCTAGATCCGATCGACAGTATAAGCTTCCAAACGAGTTCGCCTTCCTCGAAAGATTTAGGCACCACCTTTTTATTGTAGTGTCTGGCTACTCGTTCTTTATCTTTTGTGACTTTTTCCAAGGCCCTCATCCTGGATAAAACTAGATCTTTCGATTCGTCCATCATTAGGTGATAATAATCGTCGGCTGTGAGTTGATCCTGTAGCTGAACGCGCCTTGAGCTGACGACACTTTCCCATGGCAGTACTGCCTCATGTCCATATACTAGCTTGTACGGAGGGACTTGAATTGACCCGTGGCATGCCATCCGATACGCCCACAGTGACTCGGCTAATCGGCTGTGCCATTGTTTAGGGTGCTCGGAGATCTTTCTTTTAATTAGCTTGATCAAACTTTTGTTTGAGGCCTCGGCTTGCCCGTTGGCTTGTGCATAGTACGGTGAAGAATTGAGTAGCCTGATCCCCATGCCGTCGGCAAACTGAAGAAACTCTCCGATACAAAGATAGATCTCTGGTCTGTTGTTATTGTTTGTGAAACGCCAAATCGGTAGATGATGTGTTCTTTGACAAACTCGACTGCGTCCTTAGAATCCACTTTTTTGAGGGGAATTGCCTCCACCCATTTTGTGAAATAATCCGTTGCCACCAGGATAAACTTATGTCCTTTGCTTGATGGTGGATTTATTTGGCCGATCATATCGATGCCCCATCCTCTGAACGGCCACGGCTTGATAATTGGGTTCATGGCCGATGCTGGTGCCCGTTGTATAGTGCCAAACTTCTAGCAATCCTGGCACCCCTTGTAATACTTAAAACAATCTTCCAGCATTGTCGGCCAGAAGTATCCTGCTCGGCGAAGTAGCCACTTCATTTTGTGGGCCGACTGATGTGTGCCACAGATTCCTTCGTGTACTTCCCTGATGGCCACCGTAGCCTGATCGGCTCCCAAACACTTGAGCAGCACACCGTCAATCGTCCGATATTACAGATCTTCATCGAGCAACACGTATCGTAACGCCTTGTATCGTAGCTTCCTTGTGGTCGATTGGGAGGGGTTTTTGAGATAGTTGTGAACTTCAAACCTCCAATCATCGGTCGTGATGGCGGCCACGTCTATGTCTACATCTTTCAGCATCGGCCGATAGCCTGATGCCCCTTGAGCCAAGTCATTGGCCTCTGTGTTCTGCTCTCGGGGGATATGTTTTAAAGTGACTAGCCGAAAACCATCCACTAATTCCCGGCATTGCCGATGATAGACCATCAGCGCGTCGTTTTTGCATTCATATTCTCCTGATAGTTGGCTGATGACCAGCAACGAGTCTCCCATTATCTCGACTGCATCGGCTTCCACTTCCTTGAGTAGATGCAATCCTTTAAGGACGGCCTCGTATTCGGCTTGGTTGTTTGTAGCGTGAGGATTGATGGCAAAAGCAAACTCGAAGCTTGCCCCCCTGGGAGAAATAATGACCAAGCCGATGCCATAGTTGTTGGTGCAAACCGAGCCGTCGAACGTCAGAGTCCAAGGCATAATTTCCACTGAGCCGATTGAGTCGTTCATGTGCTCCACAATGAAGTCGGCTATGGCTTGCCCTTTGACTGCCCTTGGTGCCTGATATCTCATATCGAACTCTGTTAGTGCGAAGATCCACTTCTCGATTCTTCCTTTGAGCACTGGAGCCGATAGCATATACTTAATTACATCGGCTTTGCCAATTACCGTGCACTCGTTGGACAGCAGATAGTGCCTTAACTTTGTACATGAAAAATAGAGGCATAGGTATAACTTCTCCACGGATGAATACCTTGTCTCTGCGTCTAGCAACCATCGGCTGAGATAGAAAATGGTTTTTTCTTTGCCGTCAACCTCCTGGATTAGGACGGAGCCGATTGATTTGTCATCGGCCGATAGGTACAGCTTGAACGGTATTCCCTTTTGTGGAGGCATTACAACTGGAGGGGAGCTTAGATAATCCTTTATATTGTCTAGCGCTTTTTGCTGCACTGCCCCCATGTGAATGTCTGATCGGCCTTCAGCCGAAGTAGTGGTGTGAACGGCTCCATCTTTTCAGAGAGATTAGCTATGAACCGTCAATTTATCTTTCTGATCAATGACTGGAGCTACTTTTTATCTTTCGGAGGTTGAATTGTTTTGATAGCATTTATGCTCCTTGGTGTGACCTCAATCCCTCTTTCATGGACGAGAAATCCCAAGAATTACCCGGCCGACACGCCGAACGCGCACTTAAGCGGATTCATCTTTAAACTGTATTTCCTCGTCTGTTCTAACACTTGCCTCAGAACGGCTATGTGGCCTTCTATCTCCCTTGACTTGACAACCACGTCGTCAATATATATCTCCACTAGTGAGCCGATCATATCGTGAAAGATGTAATTCATGGCCCGTTGATATGTTGCCCCAGCATTCTTCAAGCCGAACGTCATTACTACCCACTCGTAAAGGCCGATTGCGTCGGGACACCGAAAAACGGTCTTGTGGATGTCCTCGTCGGCCATGAATATCTGGTTATACCCTGCATTGCCATCCATGAAACTGATAATCTTATGGCCTGAGGCAGCGTCGACAAGTAGATCGACTATCGGCATTGGGTATTCGTCCTTAGGGGTTGCCTTGTTTAGATCTCTGAAATCGATGCACACCCTAAGTTTACCATTTTTCTTCAATACTGGGACGATGTTTGAGACCCACTAGGCGTATCGGCAAGGCCGAATGAATCCCGCGTCATATAGCCGAGTGATTTTGGCTTTAATTGCATCGTACATATCGGCCTTAAACCTCCTGGGAGGCTGTTTGAACGGCCGATAGCCTGCCTTAATCGACAGCTGGTGGACCACTATCGATCGATTGAGACCGGGCATCTCGAAGTACTCCCAAGCAAAACAATCTTTATATTCTTTTAATAATTCAATAAGCTGGGATCTACAATGAGGAGACAGATTTTTGCTAATGTACGTCGGCCTCGGCTTATCACCAGAGCCGATGTCGATTTCCTCTAACTCGTCGGCCAACGTGAAGCCTTGCTCCAACTTGCCATTGTCTTCGTCCGCGGTGGCTGCGCCGAGGACGCTCGAGCCCTCCACCATGTTTTGTTCAAAGCAGCAACTGCGACTCGTCGTTTCCGATGGGCTGTCAGCTGGCATCATCTCGATCTTGTCGCCGTCCCATTGGATCAGGCTCTGGTGCATTGTAGAAGGTATGCAGCAGTTGGTGTGTATCCAGTCCCTTCCGAGCAGCAGGCTGTAAGACCCCTTCCCGTCGATGACAAAGAATGTTGCGGGCACGGTCTTGTTGCCGACGGTCAGTTCAACGTTGAGAACGCCCTTGGTTTCTGATGGGTTGCCACCAAAGTCCTTGAGCACCATGTTGGTCTTTATCAGGTCTTCGGCCCCCTTGCTCAGTTTTCTGAATGTTGCGTAGGGCATGAGGTTGACTGCAGCTCCCCCATCGACTAGCATTTTGGAAATCGGCTTGCCGTTGACGAATTTTTTAACGTACAATGGCTTTAAGTGCCAATTTTTGGTTTCTTCGGGCTTGTTGAAGACTGCCTGGTCTGGTGAGATTGCTAGCTTTGCCAGGTCATCTTCGATGGTGTCTGCATCGGCTCCGGGGGCGCCGAACTCGGCTGGCAACACGAAGACCATGTTAATCGATGCAGAAACTTTGCCTTTCCCTTTGGCTGCCCTCCTGGCGTGATCAGCCGGGCATTCCTCAGCTTGCTCTTCATCGGCTATGGCGGCTTTCTTTTTGGGTACCCACTTCCTTTTGACTTTGCCCAGCCGACGACGCTGCTCGTGAATTATTTGTTGCACTTCGTCTTCTCTCCCTTCACGCTTGAGCCGTTGAACCCTTCTTTTCTGTGTCTTTGTGAAGAGATCGGACGGGCACCATTGGGGGTTGGCCGATTCCTCATCATCGGCCTCCTCATCATCACAATTGTTTCCATCGCGATTTTCATCGACGAAGAAGTCCTGGTGGATCGGGCCTAGCCGATCGTGGACATACCGCCGCCTTTGGTTTAGCTGAATGGCTCTGGGGACGAACCGGGCTGGACTTGTAGACGGTGATCTTCTGTGCTCGTCATCGCAACGGTCATTGCATGCTGGGCAGTCATCCAGCGTTGGCAGCCTCATGCCGGACTCCCAGCAGTACCTGAAAAAATCGCAATGCCAATGTGGATCGGCCTAGTCATGGTTTACCTCGTATCGTCGGCTCTGAGTATCCAGCTCGCGCCGACGAGGTGCTTCATCATAAACTTTCTCATGCCGAGACCGGTATTGATGACGGTATCGGCTTCGTTCATGAATCGGCTGTCGGTTAGCCGATCTGATGACTCGGTGCACCATATTAATTCGCGCGGCGTGGCATCCAGTCTGGTCGCCTTTTGCCTCGGCCCCGATCGATGTATTGGCTAAGCCGTGCGCCATTCTGTTCTGTCGATCAGCATGCCTGGGGCCAGCCTGGACCGTGTTGACCGGGAAGGGATTGCCGTCTACCTTCATCGACCGATTTGAGTCGGCGAACTTCAGCTTCCTGGCCTCGATTGCCGACTGGATTTGCTGTCTAAAGACTTTGCAGTCATTGGTGGCGTGGGATGTGGAATTGTGCCACTTACAATATTTCTTTTTCTTCAACTCTTCGGTCGACGGGATCACATGATTTTCGGGTAATTGAATCTGTTTCTCCTTGAGTAGCAAATCAAAAATCTTGTCGGCCTTAGTGATGTCGAAATCGTATCTTTTTTCTTTAGCTGTCTTCAGCAGCCATTGGCAGACGATGACCTTTTTGTTCTTGGCCCATTCGGCTGCTGTCACTTCTGTTTCATCATCGTCGGACCCGTAGTCTGAATCGACGATGACCTGGATTATATTTTTGATGGCCTTTCTGGTGTCTTGAAATTGCTGTTCATGGGCCGTCACCTTCTGCGCCAAGTGGGCTAGGCTGTCAAAGTCCTGCGCAGAGAATCGCTCTCTGATCGGCGCGATCAAACCATGAAAGGCCAGATCGGCCAGCTGAGCATCCGATAGCACCAGGCTGTAACATCGGTTCCTCATCTCCCTAAAGCGTTGGATGTAGTCTTGGACAGACTCGTTGTGTTTCTGCCTGACGCTGGTGAGGTCCGACAACTTCATTTCGTGGTTGTCGGAGTAAAAATAGCTGTGGAATTGTTTTTCAAGATCGGCCCAACTCTGAATTGAGTTGTAGGGCAATGAGGAGAACCAAGTAAAGGCCGATCCTGAAAGAGAAAGGGGGAACAACCAAACTCTCAAGGGGTCCGTAGCCGATGCTTCCCCGCATTGCGCCAAGAATCGGCTAACATGCTCGTAGGTGGAAACGTTGTCTTGCCCTGAGAATTTTGAGAAGTCTGGGATCTTGTATCGGTTGGGCAGCGGGATCCTCTCAAAATGTTCTGGATAGGGATACCCGTACATATTCCTAGAATCTTTTGGTTTGAGGCCGAATTGATCGCGCATGACATCTGCGATTAGATCGGCCCATGTCCGGTTGTCTTGCTGTATCGGCTCGTATGGGTCATACGGCGTGGGTGCTTGCCGATACAGCGGTGGCGGCGCCTGAGGCCTATAATGGTGATCTTGACGGCCCCCTTGATACTGATAACGATGGTCAACGGGAGGTGGCCGAGGCGCCGGTTGTGGCGTTGGTGGTTCTGGAAACAACTGTCGGCCACCGACGTTGTGCCGTCTGTCTGGATCAATCGGCTCCGGCTGCCGATTGTCATTGAACATGTTATCGAATTGACCCTAGGGCAGCGGCTGTTGTCGGTTTAGTATAGTAATTGCTGGTCTTATAGCCGTCTCGCCTGGATTCGGCTGACCGACTCCTCCCGGCGGGCTTTGTTGTGCTATCAGTGGAAACGGCCGATTCTGCGTGACCGGCGTCCTGTATCCAGGAAATTGGCCGTCTGTGAAGTACGTTGGCCCTCGTTGCAGCTGATCGGCTATTTTGGTGTCGACCACAGTAGCAATCATGTTGTTAAGAGTGTTGACCAAGATGCTACTTTGGTTGACGAGCGCATGATGCACGGCCGAGTCAATCCGGTCTTGTAGAGAATATAATGTTGCATCATCCTGCACCTAGATCGGCTCCTCCACCTTCTGTTTGCCTTTTGTATCACCAGAGGAGGATGCCTTAGCGTCGTTCAGGCTGAACTTATATTTCTGATGCACGGCCCCGGATCTTGTTTTGGTGAAAGATTGCAAATAATTAGCCTGAAGCTCTTCCACCATCTTCTTATACTCGGCTTGTTGTTCAGCCGATAACTGTTCCATCTTCACAGGGACGATGTTTTCCTGCGTGATGCCAGGGCTCTTGGAATCGACCATCTTGCCGCCTGAGTCTATGCGTCTGAGCCGAGCCGACAAAGAAAGTCCCACTGGGCGTGCCAAGAAGCGTGTTGACGAGAAATCTCTCTCACGCGCTGGCCTGGGAGATCTGCTTGACTCCAGTGTAGGTCCTTCTCGGCTACCTACGCTGTGCAGGGCGTGCCAGTTGATTTGATCTGTTAATCAACACAAAAAACAAAAGAATATGCGTTAAGTGTTAGGTTAGATCCCCACGGGATCGGCTAAGGGAATCCATGAACATATATATGTTATTCTAAACTATATTTAAGCCAAGCGACTGGAATGGATCGGCACACCGAGACAGCATCGGGCGCTTAACCTAAATACGGTAAAGAATAATAAATATATGGATCGATAATCTAGCCGATACTGGAAAGCTAACAAGGAATCGGCTATTACTCCGATAAATCTTATAGAAAGATATCACTCCTGAAATGCGTAGCCTGGAAATCGGCCATCGGCTGTCAATGACTGGCCGATTTCGGCTAGCAGCGTCCGACAGGATTGCGATCTTAACATAAGAGGCAGCCCTAATACAAATCTAAGAATAAGCGTATTAAAAGAAACATATCAGGGCAGATAAGGCCGGCTGAAACCCCGGCACTGTCTCTAGACAACATAAATCCATCCGAACAGATCACTAGCAGCTCTAAGAACTACTTAATAGTTCAAACACGATGCAGCATTAAGTATAAAAAGAACAACCCGATTTGTTCTAGCCGATTTATATCGCTCGAGACGGTGGATACCGCATATAAATCAGCCAACCTTTAGATCTAGCCCTATTAGCCACGAGTTCTTGATAGAACTAGCCAATGGCAGGATAGATCCAAACATTGATCTAATTTATATGTGTTATATGATAAATAGCGTAGTATAAACTCCTGATTCTAATGTATCATTGCGATGGAAGCACTAGAAACAGTAAATCATACCACTAATGACAATCATTCACCTGGATCTGGAGATCGAAACGATGCAGCCCGTAGCCAAACAAAGTGTTCGTCTAAAGAAATGATTGGCGATGCGCCGAAAGTTTGATTGATGTGAATGTGTGTTTACAGGGGGTCTCAGGTCCTATTTATACCCAAGATACAATTATCTATACAAACCCTGGACACTATCTAAATTACCAATTAAAACACAACATTATTCCCAACAGGACCCATGCTGTGTTACGACTAACAGCTTAAACAAACTCCTAGATTACAGGTACAATTGCCGTTACAGGACTCTATCCATAAGTGGCAATATCATTTAACGCGTAATTAGCAACCGAATCTTCTATTTATCTTCAAACTTCTGCATTAGAAACGGTTTCATCTCTTCCGGACCTAGAATCGGCTATCGGTTGCCCATGTTCGATCCATCCTCAGCCGATTGGCCTCGCAGCCGATCACACCTTTAGCCGATGCGATCCCTGTCTTCAGCCGATCCGACTCTGCTTCCCCTTCACAGACTTAGGAACTTAATTACCAAATTTCAGTGTTAACAACGTCGGCCTCGGCTTGTCACCAGAGCAGATATCAATTTCATCTAATTCGTCGGCCAACGTGAAACTTTGCCCGAGCTTGCCGTCGTCTTCGTCTGCGGTGTCCATGCCAAAGACGCTTGAGCCCTCCACCATGTCTTGTTCAGAGCAGCAGCTGCGGCTCGTCATCCCCAATCGGCTGTATCATGGAATTGGACACGTTTAGAAAATCGGCTTACCAGAATTTCCCAGACAAACAATCGATGCCTTCGATTTCCCAAAGTGGCAAATCGGCACTGACGATGCTAACTGACCTGTCGGCTGGTACGATCTCGATCTTGTCGCCGTCCCATTGGATCAGGCTCTGATGCATTATAGAAGGAACGCAACAATTAGCGTGTATCCAGTCCCTTCCGAGCAGCAGGCTGTAAGACCCCTTTTCGTCAATGACAAAGAATGTTGTGGGCACGGTCTTATTGCCAATGGTCAGTTCGACGTTCAGGACGCCCTTGGTTTCTGATGGATTGCCGTCGAAGTCTTTGAGCACCATATTGGTCTTTATCAGGTCTTCGGCTCCTTTGCCTTGTTTTCTGAATGTTGCGTAAGGCATGAGGTTGACTACGGCTCCCCCATCGACTAGTATCTTGGATATCGGCTTGCCGTTGACGAATCCTTTAACGTACAACAGCTTCAAGTGCCGATTTTCAGTCCCCTCGGGTTTGTTGAAAATAGCTTGGTCCGGTGAGATTGCTAGATTCACCAAGTCGTCTTCAATGGTGTCTACATCGGCTTGAGGAGCACTGAATTTGGCTGGTAGTACGAACACCATGTTGACCGATGCAGAAATTTTGCCTTTCCCTTTGGCTGCCCTCCTGGCTTGATCGGCTGAACTTTCCTGGGCTTGCTCTTTGTCGGCTGCGACGGTTTTATCCTTAGGAACCCATCGCCTTTTGATCTTGCCCAGCCGACGGCGCTGTTCTTGATCATCTGCCGAACTTCATCTTCTCTCCCTTCGCGCTTGAGTCATTGAATTCTTCTTTTCTGCATCTTTGTGAAGAGATCGGACGGGCACCATTGGGGATTGGCCGATTCCTCGTCGTCGGCCTCTTCGTCATCGCGGTTGTTGTCATTGTTGTCCTCATCGACGAAGAAATCTTGATGGATTGGGCCGAGCCGATCATGGACGGACCGTCGCCTCTGGTTTAGCCGAACGGCTCTAGGGATGAACCGGGCTGGGCTTGCAGCCGATGAGCTCCTGTGCTCGTCGTCGCGGCGATCGTTGCACACGGGCGGTTGTCCGGTGTCGCGGCCTCATGCCGGATTCCCGTAATACTGAAAAATCACAATGCCAATGCGGATCGGCACTTGTGCGGTTTACCTCGTATCGGCGGCTTTGGGTCTCGGCTCGCGCGATGAGGTGCTTCATCGCGTGCTGCTTCCCGCCAAGGCAGTGCCGAGGGACGACGTCGGCTATCGTCACGGATTAGCCATCGGTCAACTGGTCTTATAAAGGGACGCACCATATTGATTGGCGTGGCGTGATGTCCAGTCGGCTCGTCTTCTGCCTTGGCTCCGATTGATGTGTTGACTAAGCCGTGCACCATTCTGTTCTGTCGATCGACTCGCCTGGGGCTGGCTTGAACTGTGTTAACTGGGAAAGGGTTGCCGTCTACCTTCATTGGCCAATTTAAATTGGCAAACTTTAATTTCCTAGCTTCAATTGCCGACTGGATTTGCCTAAAGACTTTGCAATCGTTAGTGGCATGGGATGTGGAGTTGTGCCACTTGCAATATTTCTTCTTCTTTAATTCCTCGGCCGACGGGATCACGTGATTTTCGGGAGCTGAATCTGTTTTCCTTGAGCGGCAAGTCAAAAATCCTGTCGGCCTTGGTGATGTCGAAGTCATATCTCTCTTCTTTGGCCGTCTTCAGCAGCCATTGGCAGACGATGGCCTTTTTATTCTTGACCCATTCGGCTGCTGCCACTTCTGCGTCATCGTCATTGGAATTGTAGTCTGATTCAACGACGACCTGAGTTATGTTTTTGATGGCCTTCCTGGTGTCTCGGAATCGCTGCTCGTGGGCCGTCACCTTCTGCGCCAAGTGGGCTAGGCTGTCGAAGTCCTGCGCAGAGAATCGCTCTTGGATCAGCGCGATCAAGCCATGAAAGGCCAAATCAGCCAGCTGGGCGTCCGATAGCACCAAGCTGTAGCATCGATTCCTCATCTCCCTAAAGCATTGGATGTATTCTTGAACCGATTTGTTGTGTTTTTGCCTGATGCTGGTGAGGTCCGATAACTTCATCTCATGGTTGTCGGAGTAAAAGTAGCTGTGAAATTGCTTTTTGAGATCAGCCCGACTCTGTATTGAGTTGTAAGGCAATGAGGAGAACCAGGTAAAAGCTGATCCCGAAAGAGACAGAGGGAACAACCGAACTCTCAAGACGTCTGTAGCCGATGCTTCACCGCACTGCGTCAAGAATCGGCTGACATGCTCATAAATTGAAACATTGTCTTGCCCTGAGAACTTCAAAAAATCTAGGATCTTGTATCGGTTGGGCAGCGGAATCCGCTCGAAGTGCTCTGGATAGGGATACCGATACATGTTTCCTAAATCTTTTGGCTTGAGGCCGAATTGATCGCGCATGACATCTGCAATCAGATTGGCCCAAGTCCGGTTGTCCTGCTGTATCGGCTCGTATGGGTCATATGGCGCAGGTGCTTGTCGATACAGCGGTGGTGGCGTCTGAGACTTGTAATGATGATCTTGACGGCCTCCTTGATATTGGTAGTGGAGTGGATGATCAGCAGGAGGCGGTCGATGCGCTGGTGGTGACGTTGGTGGTCCCGGGAACAGCTGTCGGCCACCAGCGTTGTACCATCTGTCCAGGTCAATCTGGGCAATCAGCTCTGACTGTCGATTGTCGTTGAACATGTTAGCAACCTGATCTTGGGACGGCGGTTATTGTCGGTTCAGCATGGTAATTACTGGCCTTGTAGCCGATTCAGTTGGATTCGGCTAGCCGAGGACCCCTCCTGGCGGCCCTGGTTGTGTTGGTGGTGGGATCGGCCGATTCTGGGTGACCAACGTCCTGTAGCCAGGAAACTGGCCATCTGTGAAGTACATCGACCCCCGTTGCAGCCGGTCGGCTATCTTGGCGTGGACCACGGTAGCGATCATGTTGTTGAGAGTGTTGACCAGGATGCTACTTTGGTTGACCAGCGCGTGGTGAACGGCCGAATCAATTCGGTCTTGTAATGTATGCAGGGCCAAATCGTCTTGTTCCTGCATTGGCTCCTGCATCTTCTGTTTGCCTTTTGACCCATCAGAGGAGGATGCCTTGAGCTCGTCCATGCTAAATTTATACTTTTGATGCACGGCCTCGGATCTTGTTTGGGTAAAAGATTGTAAGTAGTTGACCTGGAGCTCTTCCACCATCTTCTTATAATCGGCTTGCTGCTTAGCCGACAACTGCTCCATCTTCATAGGCACGATGTTGTCCTGAGAAACATTGGGGCTCTTGGAATCGACCATCTTGCCGGCTGAGTCTATGCGTCCGAGTCGAGCCGACAGAGAAAGTCCCACCAGGCGTGCCAAGAAGCATGTTGATGAGAAATGTCTCTCACGCGCAGGCTGGGAGATCCGCTTAGCTCCGATGAGGGTTCGTCATTGCTGTGCGATGCGGGCGTGCGGTTGGTTTGATCTGCTAACCAACAAGAAAAACAAGATATATGTGTTAAGCGTTAGGTTAGATCCCCACTGTATCGGCTGAGGGAATCCATGAGCATATATATGATATCCTAAAATATATTTAAACCAAGTGACTAGAATGGATCGGTGATACCGAGACAGCATTAACCGCTTAACCCAAATACAGTAAAGGATAATAAATATATGTATTGATAACCTAGCCGATACTGAAAAGCTAACAAGGGATCGGCTAGTCCTCCGATGAATCTTATGAAAAGATATCATTCTTGAACTAGACGCTTAGCCCGGAAATCGGCCGTCGGCTATTGATGGCAGGCCGATTTTGGCTTATGGTCCAACAAGAATGGGATCTTAACATAAAAGGCAGTCCTAACATAAATCTAATAAATATATTAAAAGAAATAAATCAGGGCAGATAAGGCCGGCTAAAACCCCGGCACTGTCTCTTAAACATATAAATCTAACCGAACAGATCACTGGAAGTTCTAAAAACGACTTAATAGTTCAATGTTGATGCAACATTAAGTATAAAAAGAACAACCTTATCTGCTGTAGCTGATTTATACCTCTCGAGACTGTGGACACCACATATAAACCAGCCAACCTTTAGATCTAGCCTTATTGGTTGCGGGTTCTTGATAGAACTGGTCAATGGCAGGATAGATCTAAACATTGCTCTAGTTTATATGCGATATATGATAAATAGCGCAGTATAAACCCCTGAATCTGATGTGTCATTATGATGGAAGCACTAGAATCAGCAGAACATATCACTAATGACAAGCATTTACCTGAATTTGGGGATCGAAACGATGCAGCCCGTAGCCAAATCAATTGCTCGTCTGAAGCAAAAGGTTGACGATGCGCCGAAGGTTGTTTGATTGATTGTGATGAATGTATTACAGGGGGTCTCGGGTCCTATTTATACCCAAGATAACATTATTTGTACAAACCCTGGACTCTATCTAAACTACCATTTAAAATACGACGATATCCGGGAAGGACCCACGTCGCATTACAATGAACAGTTTAAACAAACTCCTAATTTACAGATACAATTACCGCTACAGGACTCTATCCATATATGGCAATATCTTTTAATGCACAAATTAATAACCGAATCTTCTATTTATCTTCAAACATCTGCACCAGAAACGGTCTTATCTTCTCTGAACCTAGAATCGGCTATCGGCCACTCTTGTCCGATTCAACCTTAGCCGACTGGCATCGCTGCCGATCGCTTCTCAGCCGATGCGGCCTCTGTTTCTCCGTCAAACCAGCCGATCCGATTCTGTTTCACCTTTGCCAGGACTTAGGATTCAATTACTAAATTTAGGTGTTAACAATAATTCAGTAAATAATTTATTTATTTCACTAAATAATTCACGAAATTAATTAAATTCACTATAAAATTACTATTTTCATATAATTCACTAAATATTTTTTACAAAAGGCTTGTTAATACAAAATACTTCATTCATAAATAGCAAAACAAATAAGTACAAAGACATCAGTCACAAGGTTATGTCTTTCGTATGACCTAAACGAGCATATCCAACCTTGGATAGATCTATTAAAGTGAAACCTTCCTTGTTGACTTTGACACCAGTGCGTATATTCACCCAACGGCAATAAAACAAAGGGACTTTGAACTTCACGTAATTCAGCTCCTAGATCTGTTCAATGCAATCATAGTATGTGTTCGACCCAACTTGATCTTGAAATGCATCTATATAGACTCACTGTTTTGCACTGTGCTTTTATCATCTTGTTTGACGGTGTAAAACGTGTATATGTTAATATCTTATCCTTGCCATGTGTCTATGTCCCAGCATGGTCCCATCCCCAACATCCGTATTGTCTCATTTGAGACATCCGTCGACCCTATAATACGATTCTTGAACCATTCCTTGAACCAAGAGTTATGTTCTCTGTTAATCCACTTATTTGATCGCCCCAAGTTCTCCTATCGGATTTTCGCTAAATGCTCCTTAAAGTATGGGGCAACTTCTGTCATATGTTGGAGCATAGTGAAATGAGCCTGCGCATAGGACGCTTGATTGGGCACAATTCTTTTCATGCCTATTGTGTCGACACCTGGCAACCTTCCTTCATGACGAGACGCTGAAACTCCGATAGGATCGGCCTCGGATATGTAATCGGTGCAGAACTCAATAACCTCCTCGGTCATGTAACCTTCAATGATGCTCCCCTCTGTTTTTGCTCTGTTTTGAACATACAACTTCAGAACTCCCATATACCTCTCGAACGGATATATTTCTTTTCAAAAGCTGTCACATAGTTTTGTTTGCTTTACAGGATGAATAGGGAGATGAACCATGATATCAAAGAAAGACAGCCGAAAAACATCTCCATATGACAGAGGGTATGACAATATCGGTCTGCAACCCATCAAGATCTTTAGGATCTATAACCTTCTGACCGATTGCATTGAAGAAGGCACACAGACGTTGGATCGTGTGACGGACTTTGGGTGAAAGAACGCCTCTGATAGAAATTGGCACAATTTATAAAATTTAACACGTCATTTCTATACTCTTCGCTATAACATCGCAGTTTTCCCATACATCCAACTTCGATCCATCCCTGAGCTACAAAAAAGTGGAAAAATATTAGATAAACATTTTGTAGGTAAGTATTTACTAAGTTTATGAGAATTGACTACTATTTTTCAATTACTTTTGCACTTTCTGGTTTTCTTGAAAAAAGACAAAAATCACCCCACAAAAATAGTAAACAGTGGGATAACCAATACACTAGGTGATCGGTGTATTTATAGCCTGCAATCGATGTCGGCCTTAACTGTTATCTCAATCGGGTCTCAAGTTGGAACCCGTCACTAATGAAACTCATCGGTGTTGGGCCTAACTGTTATCTCAATCGGGCCTTAAGTTGGAGCTCGTCACCGATGATGAACATCGGTGATGGGCTTCTATTGAGGTTCGACAAAGATATATGATATCTTTGTCGGGCCTTGAATTGAGCCCATCACTGATTAGTATCATCTGTGACGGACTCGAGTTTTATGCACACTAACATGTATATGCGAGTATTTTTTTTGTCGACATCTTTTTAGGTCCGTTTGAGATGATTTCATTGTGATGGCCTGCAAAACCTAAGCATATGAAAGACCGTCACAGATAAGAGTATTTGTACTAGTGTCTCAACTCCTTCCCGCCTCCTCCTCCCCACCCGCGGCACATTAGAATGACTATTCTACAATACCTAGGGCAAAATTGACATCTTACATGTTTCCCTTTAGCGAGTATCTATACAGCGTTTGACGGTTTTTTAGGTGAAGAACTTTTAAATATAACTACAGCATAATTGAAATGTATAACCATAGTGTAACTAGTAACGTATATGTGACTCGTATAAACTAATTTAAGAATTGTGTGTAGCCATGTGGCTAGCGGCTTGCGCTCCACATACTGATCTTGATGCAATCGGCATCTGAAAGTTTTGATTGAGAAAAACTGTTCGACAGTTTCTTTAGCAATTTCGTTCCTCTCTGTTCAACCATGTGGGTATTTAATATAACACATGCAGTGTTTAGCACAAAATTACTAGAGCATTTTAGCATTGCCTTTCAAAATTGATCATTAGCAGTTTGGAACAAAATTGTTGTTCAAAAGTTCAAATGTGCCTCATTATTAGGATGTACAAAATTTACCTAACCTGTACTTCAGAATTTGAGACCAAATTATATATGGCTACAAAATTCTTATTTTTTGAAAGGACAGCTTGAGCTACAAAATTCTGAGTGCCTTTAATTTCCTAAAGCTAATATAATGCTTCCTCCTGCTTTCTCTGAACGGAAGGACATTATTATTTCATTCTCCACCAGGTCCCGCTGAACAACAGAAGAACCGGAGCAAATAAAGGGAATCGAAGTAATGGAGCACTGATGCAACCATTACCAATTTATCATGTTGGATGGCTTCAAGTTTATCCAAGGGACGCGGAGAGAGAAAGATTCACCTCACGTCAGAACTGGGCCTACTCACAACAACAATACGTGATATATGCCATTGAAAGCAAGTTGGAAATGGATAAGTGCCCTTCTTTAGAATCAGAGTTGGGTTCATAAGAAAAATTGATTTCCTGTTAAAATCAAATACTCTGAACTATTAGTCATAAATTATATTATAATGTCTTAAACAACTAAAAGCTAGGTAGCTCAACTTCGACCCTACTTAAAATATGCACTGTACATGTTTATATAATTGAATGGTTTGTATCTCCAACATTTACCTGCATACACACATATAATAAATCTTATTCCTACATTATTCAGAAGTATATATATATATATATACACGCACATTAGCATGTCATCATACAAAATATATATATATATATATATATATATATATATATATATATAAACATAAACATAACCTATCAGACTGTGTATCGGGAGACTCAATGACGAACCTATCCATTGGGCAAGATAGGTGGGCCAACCCAACTACGGCCAGCATCGTCCCACATAGTGGCGGAGGGAGGAGACTGGAGGGGGCCTGACACCCAATATTCTCATAATTCTTTATTAACTAGGTTTAAATTATTATGTATTAATTAACTATCTATTAACTATGCTTCATTAATTAATTAGTGTTTATTAACGAATAAACCATTTAAAACAGATAAATATTCATCTTATTCTTCTATGATGGGCAGACATCGAAAGATGTTTTTAGCTATAAAACTTACAAAGATACATCTTAGATGTATAATGAAAGATGAGTTTTTTTGAGATTGGTTGGTAATTTATATTGAGAAGAAATTAGCTACGTCAATTAATACCGATAAAATTATTGAAGCTTATGTTTTTGTTGTTAGTCATAGAGCTAAATTTAAATTGATATAAAATTCTGACTCTGCCCCTGATCCTACAGCCCCGAAAACCTCTTGGTTGCACCACATTAGCCATCACCCACTAGCCAACAAGCAGTCCATCAAATCAATGAAGTACTCTAGGCCAGTCATGACGCACTTGATCATTGTTTCATCTTCTAATTTCATGACTATGCGTCCCTTCAACCTAAACCCCTAGCTGATCATCTTTATTTCTCGTCGCTCGGCGCATGTACCCTCGCCGCGCCGGTGAATTTGCCAGTCGCCAACACCAGTTTGCATGTGCCAACGACGTGTTCTGCATGGGCCCATGGGTGTGCAGCCATTTCTCTGTCGGTTTGCCCTGCGGCCTGTAATGCGGTTTGCCCTAGCCAGCAGCCGGTTAGAGATAGGCGACTCCAAAATTGCACTCTACTTTATATCTTAGATGTTCTTCTGTGTTTCAATTTATTGATTATATTTCTGTGTTTTATGCTATTGTATTATAAATATGATACATTATGGTCGTGTTCGGCAAGTGAGAAGCGGGTTGGTTTGGGCTGATTTCTTCAGCCAAAGTCAGTGTATTGTACACAATAAACCAACCTGCTCACCTGCCGAATCGTGACCTATGTGTTTTGTTTAGTTATTTTTATGAAACATCCCATCATCTTTATCTATGTCCGTCATTGCCGAGAGTCACACTTTATGAGGTGGTCGAGAGATCAAAACAAATTGAAAACAAATTGAAAAGGAAAAAGTTTTAGTTTCATCGCATGCCGGTGTATTATAAACATGTCGTTAATTTTATTTTTCAAATAAGAAAACAACTCTACAAAAATCCTAATTATGCAAAAATAAAAGAAAAGGAGTATGCGGTGACCATGCAAAAGAAGAGAATCAGAGAACACCTCTCCTGCAGCGCTCGGTGCTGAGAAAGGTTTTGACGGTTAAGTTTACATAATCACTCCGTACTAAAATATTTATTTAGACTTTAACACGGTCTTTGAGATGTTGCTTTAACCAGTAGTATTTATAAAAAAATAAATTATTTTAAATAAAAATAGTTGTGTATTATGATAATTTTTTATGATAAATCTGAGTGATCGTTTTTATTTTTTATTGATAGTCAGAGTTAAAATTTAAAAATATTTGGCCTGGTAAGAGGGAGTACCTTTCATTGCCGGTTGCCATCGATGATCAATATGAGGATTCAACTCCTTGCTTAATCATTGGTGTAGATCTTGCCACCTGCACTTACAAGCTGCCAATGTCAACATAATTGCTACCAGTAGCTTTTTCTGTGGTTTATAACTAATGGACAATTACCTACATCTGCAAATTGTGCTGTCAGCAGTGACACAAAATCAGTGTTATGTTGACCAAAACATATATTGCTACCACACCCACACCACACAATTAGTACAGGCTATCGGTGACTACTAAAACAGGCAGAAAAAATGACAAAACAAATTAGCTAGGGGCCACGTCTACCTTTACCATGACCTATGTTTGTCTGTACCATCATTTGTCTTTAATTAGCTACAGTAGTGAGTGCATACACAGGGCAGAAGTTGACATTTATGGAGTGATCTAGTGCATACATATGGTACTGCCTCTATCTAAAATATAAAGACACAACTATCAATAATAACAAATGTAATGCATATATCCAATAACATTAGAGGTTTTAAATGCGAAGGATTTTTAAAAAAATTAAAGAGGAAGGGGAGGCATCATGCATGCATGTGCAACTTATATAATTAAAAATAATTATGTTTTATATTTTAAGATGAAGAGAGTATATTTTCATTTTTCTTCTTCTTTCTTTTCTAAAAGTCATGATCCAGAACTATTGAGAAGTTGGGAAGGGGCATGGCTAGGGATAATATTGCAGTTCTAATTAACATAATGTGTATGGTTAATAATAAAAATATAGTGTGTATTACGCACATGAAGAATTTTGGACCATTGGGCACTATATAATGGTATTAGAGCATATAACCCTCGATACTTATACCACGTGTGGTGTTAGTGTCAGTGCGCATGTGAGGTGTGGGTATTTTGCGAGTTGAGCCAGTGCATATTGCAGGGAGGATAGAAAGCATTGGCTTGCCTTTACATTCTATCGAAGCAGAATCATGTCCTTTTTTAGAACAATCCTAGCCCTTATTATTGTCATTGTGCAACTTTTTATTATTAATCCGTGAATGCTACGATTGTCAAAATACAATAGAAAGGTTGTGAAACTGTGTCGAATAGTAGAAAACATGATTGGGACAACAAAACAACTTAGGGAACCAATAATTTAGTACGTAGCATACAATTTTGTGGATTTTGGGAATAGGAAAATGACAT
This sequence comes from Oryza australiensis, assembly GCA_019925245.2. Classification (NCBI taxonomy): domain Eukaryota; kingdom Viridiplantae; phylum Streptophyta; class Magnoliopsida; order Poales; family Poaceae; genus Oryza; species Oryza australiensis. Next base: position 6,717,130 of record JAIFGZ020000116.1, on the reverse strand, counting down.
AGGTGTACAGCTTCAAGTAAGTGTGTGATTGTTAAGGCTGGGTGGAGCATATTGGTTATCTCTTGCATTTTCTAACAAAATATGGGTAACTACACGTATCTTTCCCTATCATTGCTGGTATTTGTTTTTACTTCCTTCATCCTAAAATAAACGAAGCTAATACGAAATGTAACACATCATAGTACTATAAATATAAACAACATGAGATATGTCTACATTAATAGTAGTAGTAGTACATTAATAGTAGTAGGATGTGTCACATCTCATACTACATTCGTTTATTTCGAAATGGAGGGAGTATGTGGCAGCATAGGGAATTACTGTTTCAATAGAAATTTTATGGTACTTAAAAAAGTATCTCAAGATACCTAAATTTTACACTAAAAATTTTATAACTAAAGATACTTAATACTTAGAGGTACCAAGTTTTTTTCTATGGTACTTTCTCAAACATGGTAAAATTACCCATGTTTGAAACAAGCAGTGATACTTGAAAATATAGAACTGACATTGGAGGGAAAACATCCCAACAATCTTTCCTGCCAATTTGATCCTTCGGATGATTAGTTGGATCGAGATTTGAACTCTAAAGACAAGACAAGGAACTAAGAAAGTTTGGCGAAAGAGCGCAAAATTAACACTAAAAAGTATGACACTTTTTAGATCATAGATTAATTGTAGGGTCGAGAATTAGTTCACAAGTACTCTACCATATTTGTTTGGATATAATGTTCCAGTTTTGGTTCTGTTCACTATTTTCCTGTTGCAACCAGGGTTCAATCTATCGGTTTGCACATTTATTTCCGGGGCGGGGAATAGATACGGAATTTTGAACCAAATAAGTTAAAATTTGAACAACTTATTGTTACATTTGAATAATTTTTTAATTAAAACTAAATATTTTGACATAAATAATATCCTATGGGGGCCGATAAACCCGCAATTCCAAGGATTTCAAAATTTTAGTTCCAGAATATTTAACCCTGGGTGCAACAGGTATATGCATGCCATGTGATCTTTCTTATTGTATTATTTGTTTGTCTCCTCCTATGGAAATTGCTATAGCAAACTATGATGTATGGTACTGATCTAATCTGGTGGAGGTATATGTGAGGTATCATGTGATTTATGTTGTGTTGTGTGGTTTCCACTCCTCATGAGAATTGATTCTCTGCTCAAGTTACACCTATTACCTTCCGTCTAAAATATATAGCAATTTTTAGCTAGTCAAAAGACACTATATTTTGTTTTGAAATAAAGATAGCAAGTAAAAACGTTTCCATTTTTTGAGGGGACATATATTCATTTCTTATATGTCATATATTCAAAAAAAAAATTTGACAAGATTTGTTTGTTTTGCAATTTATAGAAGACAAATTTAACCTTATATATTTATAAAATAATATATCTTATATTAATTTATTTTGTTATTTTTAAAAACAACTATTTAGTTACACATTCAACAAGCGAGTGAATGTCTTGTGAATATTCTTTCCAGAAATGAAAATCCATCTCTACAGTAAATCCGTAGTAGAGATTAAAGATTAGTTAGCGAAATTACATGCCTAAGCTAGACACAATCGATTCTCTTACTTTTACTATCATGAGAACGAATAACTAGAATCTCGAATTAATGAAGGCAGTTGGTCTCAGCTGGTCACCAGATGCACAGGCAGCATAATCAATCATACCCGAATTAAAAAAAAATCACTCAAATATTGCCGCCCACCGTTGCATGTGGCCTGCTTTGTGTCTGTGTCCACGCCCACGCCACCCCCCGAGCCCATAAATAGCAACTGGTCAATTTGCTCATCCTCCTCACACCTTGCTCAGTGGAGAGAGGAGACGAGACGAGAATTTCTCCTCCTGTGTGTGCAGCGAGGCACATCCATCCACGCGCTCCCAAGAATCGCATCGCAATCGGGCATAGATGTGATGTTTACACGAGAGGAATTCTAGCTCGCTCGCAACCTCTCGTGCGAGCGTCGCGTGGTTAGCTAGTGTCACCTCACCTTCAAGAGATTCTCCCGTCCAAGACGCGCCCAGACGCCAGGAGTCGAGATCGCCAACGCCAAGACGCGCGCTCGCGGCTCGTTTTAAAGCCAGCAGAGGCGAGGAGGGAGTTCGCCCAAACACTTCATAGCTACTAGCTTAATTATAGCCGTCATCGTCGCGCGTGCTTGCCCGGCCATGGAGGACACGGCGGCGGCAGCGGTCGAGACGCCGGTGACGGTGTCCACATTCGATGTATCCAGGCACCCGGACACGGCCAGGCTCGTGCTGAGCAGCCCCAAGCCGCCCGGCGTGCGGGAGGAGTTCGTCGGCGTCGTCCGCAAGGCGTTCGGCCCGCGGGCGAGCGGCGGCGGAGGAGGAGCAGGCCGGACGCCGCCGCCGCGGTGGGGGTGGGCCCTCACGTCGCTGCAGACCGTGTTCCCCGTGCTGCAGTGGGGGAGGACCTACAACCTCAAGTTGTTCAGGAGTGACGTCATGGCAGGCCTCACTCTTGCGAGCCTTGGAATTCCACAGGTACGTAGTAACTTTTTTTCCCTTCACATATCCTGTAGCAGTAACCGGCATAACAGAATAGCAACTGCAAACAGATTTTGTCTTCACACCCCATTAATGATTTCTACAGCAATAAACCAAGCAACAAAAACATGGAGTCTGAAAAATCTTGATAGATGTAGATGATTTGTAAAAAAAAAAGAAGTAAAAAACAAAAGAACATTGGAGCAGAGCATGCATAGTGAGATGGTGAGAGCTGTCTCGTTCTTATCTGACATATGCTATCCCTTGGATATGATCCATCCTGCAGAGCATTGGATACGCCAATTTGGCCAAGCTGGACCCTCAGTATGGTCTTTGTAAGCATCAATACTTCAGCTTCGTTGCACAAAAACAACTCAATTTTCTCCTCATTTTCCTGAACGATTCTTGCATCATTTTTTTGTTATTGCTATGTGGACATCATCAAGACACGAGCGTGGTGCCGCCGCTGATCTACGCCGTCATGGGGACGTCGAGGGAGATCGCCATCGGCCCCGTCGCCGTCGTCTCGCTGCTCCTGTCGTCCATGGTCTCCAAGATCGTCGACCCGGCCGTCGACCCGGCCACCTACCGTGCCCTCGTCTTCACCGTCACCTTCCTCGCCGGCGTCTTCCAGGTCTCCTTCGGCTTGTTCAGGTACACCGACTACATCTGTAGTACACTCCAGTTGCTATACTTGTTCAGTCCCGTGTCTGACTGATCGATCGTTTTGCTACGCCGCAGGTTGGGTTTCCTGGTGGATTTCCTGTCGCACGCGGCGATCGTGGGGTTCATGGCGGGAGCGGCGATCGTGATCGGGCTGCAGCAGCTGAAGGGATTGCTTGGGCTGAGCCATTTCACCAACAACACCGACGTCGTCTCCGTCATCAAGGCTGTCTGCTCTGCGCTCCGTGACCCGGTGAGCCACTCGCCTGTAGAAGATTATAGATAGAATTATTCTTACTATATACTGTTGGGCCTAACGAGAACAAACAAAAGGTCCATGGGCAATGAACGAGCAAAGTGTAGCGACGTACAACGACATGGACATGCATACATCGCTTTCAATGTTTCAATCTTAATTTGTCTGCTTATTTTGTCACAATTCTATTGTTGATTTCTTCTCATCTGCATCTGAAAGCTAGTTTCTTAGAAAATGCTTCGAGTATTACAAAATTAACCTGTTTCTACCTGAAAAGAAATGGCGGGCGTCCCTTTCGTTGTTACAACCGATATGATTGGACAAAAGACTGAGAGCTTATTAGTTGTTCTTTTGTGCATTATTATAGTCTGGATATTGGTTGGGAAGGACACAAGTTGGTTTTCAGTAGTCTCCCCGTGATATGCAGCGAGGTCAGAGGTGCACGCATCATAAACGAGCAACCTTTTCTGGTTGGATATTTTTTGTCGAATCCTGAAACCAATTTTGGAGTTTTCAGTGCCTGGATTGACTGAAAATAGTACTAAAATAAGATAAATAAAGACAACAATTAGCGCCTAATCCCAGATCAACCATACTGGTGTATCTTCTTGAACTACTAATAGTTATATACTATTATATAACGATCCTAGAAAAGATCGTTGGATGTTGCATAGGTTGTTGGTACTCAGTAGTCAGTACACCACTGAGCAAAAGGAATTTATGAGCACAACCAGATCAGGCTACAAGTAATACTTGGAATGAATATGCAACTTGACAGTGCAGAATAATCAGGCTTCAGTGGATGAAGAACAAGACCACATGCGTGCACTGTTTACTATTTGGAAACTACTTAATGGACAAAAATAGCGCGTGCCTTTATGTCAACCCCTCACAGCTTATCCTCGGCCTTACTGTTGTCTGAATATATTCAGACATATTCAGACAAAAATAATAAAAAGATGATCTGCTGTATCTCATATTCTAATGTGCTCTCTCTCTTTCATCTAATGGCATTGCAGTGGCACCCCGGCAACTTCTTGATCGGATGCTCATTCCTCATCTTCATCCTCACCACGCGGTTCATCGTAAGAACAATCAATTAATCTCAACCAGAATCTCTAGATCTCTTCCAATTGTTGTTTAAGAGAAAAGAAAGATATCTTCTCATCCTGATGATCACCAGAGGATCGAGCACACATGCATGCTAGTTAACACATGAAACGGGTTTGCAAAATGTGGCCACAGGGGAGGAGGTACAAGAAGCTGTTCTGGCTGTCGGCCATCTCGCCGCTGCTGTCCGTCATCCTGTCCACCGCCGCCGTGTACGCGACGAGGGCCGACAAGCACGGCGTCAAGATCATCCAGCGGGTGCACGCCGGCCTGAACCCGAGCTCCGCCAGCAAGCTGCGCCTCAGCGGGCCCTACACTGTCGACTGCGCCAAGACCGCCATCATCTGCGCCGTCATCGCCCTCACGGTAAGTACTAGCAGTAAAATTCTCCAGTTATCTCAGGAGGAGTTACATAGGCTTTTCGCAGGAAAAAAAAAAGAGTCCTATAGGATTGTTCATGGGCTGGAATGGGCCTTACAAGGCCTGGCCCATAAAGTAAAGCCCAGAGACATGTCAATAATAACAATGACAATATTTTTGGGCCTATTCTAGGCTGGCTGGCCCATGAACAGGTCATTTGTGATGCAACACGAACAAAAGCACTTGTCATTTATACATGCACCTTTTTCAGGAAGCCATTGCTGTCGGGCGATCATTCGCGTCGATAAGAGGATACAAACTCGACGGGAACAAGGAGATGATCGCTATGGGATGCTCAAATGTGGCTGGATCTCTCTCCTCGTGCTACGTTGCAACAGGTGAGATAACAATTACAGCTACCTATGTGCAGTCTTCTGAAGAAGAATCAAATCAAATCAAAACTGCTGGTGTCTGACAGCCGTCAACAAAATTTTCAGGCTCATTTTCTCGAACAGCCGTGAACTTCAGCGCCGGCGCGAGGTCAACCGTGTCCAACATCGTCATGTCCATCACGGTGTTCATCGCCCTGGAGCTGCTCATGAAGTCGCTCTACTACACGCCCATAGCCGTGCTGGCCTCCATCATCCTGTCGGCGCTTCCGGGCCTGATCGACATCAAGGAGGCTCTCAGCATCTGGAAGGTCGACAAGATGGATTTCCTCACATGCCTCGGCGCGTTCGTCGGCGTGCTCTTTGGGTCGGTGGAGATTGGGCTCGCCGTGGCGGTAAGATCAGTGACGAATCGGTGTTAGCTTGGTTTCGAGTCAAAATTTGTGCGATTTTTATGTCAGTTGTATGACTTGGTATGGATCGATCGCTCAATGCAGCTCGCCATTTCCTTTGCGAAGATCATCATACAGTCAATCCGACCTCAGGTAGAGGTTCTTGGTAGGCTTCAGGGGACAAACATCTTCTGCAGCATCAGACAGTACCCTGTTGCTTGCCGGATTCCGAGTGTATTGACAATTCGGATTGATACATCCTTCCTATGCTTCATCAATTCCACTTTCATCAAAGAAAGGTAAGAGTGATCCATCTCTTAAAACAAATAGTAGTATGAGTTTATAATGTTTGAGTAGGAATGCTCAAATAGTTAGTTGTTCTTCATTCAGGATCATCGAATGGATACGAGAAGAAGTGGAGACGTCCGATGAGAAGGCCAGGGAGAGGGTGCAATCTGTTGTCCTTGACATGTCAAGTCAGTTCAAATTATGAACCACAAATAACTTCACCATTTTCTAATGAAGACTGGTGCTACTGAACAATTCAGGAAAAAAAATTCTGACCCATCTTTCTGATTTGCAGACGTGGTAAACATCGACACTTCAGGGATTTCTGCCTTGGAAGAGATACACAAGGAACTAGTATCACTTGGCATACAGGTGAAGTAGTTGACTGATAGATAGAAGTAGCTCCCAAATTTTCCTAGTAAAATGCTCTCATTCTTGTGCTGAAACCCCTGTCTGCTGCTCTGCAGATGGCCATTGCCGGCCCAGGATGGCAAGCAATCCAGAAGATGAAATTGGCAGGTGTGGTTGACCAGGTAGGAGGAGACTGGATATTTTTGACAGTAGGTGAAGCGGTTGAAGCCTGTGTAACTATGCAAAAGGGCACTGCTCTGGAATGCTGAGGGGTGTGTGTGCCTGTGCGTGTTAGTACTTAGTAGGATTAACACCATAAGAAGACATAAGTGATGCTGCTTAGTGCATTGCATCCAGCCATCCAGTATTCCAGAGTGAACAATGTCTTTAGAAATTAGAAAAATGCTTGCAAGCAGTAAGCATCGAAAAAAATGTTACTGCGATAACAACTGCAGTGTGATGGTTCCGTAGTAACTAAATGTGGTCACTAATATGTGTGTTGTTGACACTATAATTTGTAATACTTTGTGATGGTTAATGCCACTAACTATATTGGATCAGTGTACTCGAACACAGATGATTGTTTTTCCTTTTCTTTATAACCTAGGTTTTTACTTTACTTACTAAAATATAATTACCAGTTCTCCTGCTGATTTAGTTAAGAAAATAAGTTCAACAAAGACCCGACCAAATGGGCCTACTGTTCAGTGTGTCGGCCCATCAAAGGATTTGCTGCGGGCCCACTCGGACGGCCTGCTTAGTTATAATCACCAGCCGGTGACGCGTGTCCTTCGCCTCCCTTCCGGCGACGGCGCCGGTCCAACGCCGCCGTCGTGCGAACCCATCGGTGCGAGTACGGATAAGTTGATGGGGCTCCTTCGTCTAGTTCCCGGCGACGGCCGCCGATCCCGCGGCGCCCTAGTTCGGCGAACCCATCGATGCAGGGGTAGTATCAAGCCATGCAGCAAATGGCGAGCGAGCGAGAGGGGGAAGAAGAGGCGGTGGAAGGAGGATGAGGGGCAAAGAAGGCGGCGGAAGGCCGCGATGGGGAACAAGTGTTTTTCCGATTCCCGATACTCAGGTTCGTTTCCGATTTCCTTGAGGAACAAGTGTCTTTTTACTGCAGCAAAGTTACGGTTTTTTAAAGCAGAAATTCGCACCCTGATGAATGGGCAAAGGAGGGCTTCACTGATGTACCCACCACTTTTCTTCCTTTCTTTCTTTTGAAGAAATTCATCTTCTTGATATCACTTCCACAGATCTGCACCATACTGTTTGCAGTTGTTGAGACGATTGGTAAAATTATGCACCGAAAACCGCATTATGGTGTCATTAGCGTATCTAATTCTGTATATGCAAGACGTAATAATGTAAAAGAATCTTTATATATCGTAAAAGTCTATTAGGAAAAAAAGGAAAGAACATTGTTCACACAACCTATAGGGCTATATCAATAATTCATTTTATGCATGCTTTTCCCCCTTTTTGGGAGTTGACTCTGAAATCAAACGTGTGAAAGGTACATCTCGAGCAAGGGCGATCTTCACTCCATAATACTCCGTAATAGTGGTCACACCACTTCCAAGTGTCTATTTCCTTTTCGACACACACGCAGAGTACTGTTTTGTTTGTTGTATGAAATATTTGTGCAGTAGCTCGTTATGCATCCAGATCTCGGTTGGAAACTTGGAATTGGTGTAATGCTCCTTATGTCCCCTCTAAATTAAAGGAGAGAAAACGATAGACCAGGAATGTGGTTACCATGGTTGCCAAACTCCATTTGTTCCTTTCACGCGTTTGATTGGTAGGGTCAACTTAATTCAAAACATAGGTCGGACCATTTAATTTGCGATAAGTGTCAGAGCACTTGCAAGCTCCATATACTTTAGGATCTTATATGTCAGATCTTGCATAAAGGAAGGACGTGAGGTCGATAAATGCTTTGGATTTGTGGTGTCTAGCATCTGACTACTGCAGATTCAACAATCATTGCTTATATTATATGCAGGCAAGGTTGGAGGCACATTTCAGTTATAAGCCCCCTGCCTTGTGTGTGCTATAGATCAGAGTTTCTGTTATCCACTTATCAATTATTATGCTGTTGCTACAGTAAAGTTTGTCTAATTTGTTTTCAAAAGTCAACGGAGATCAAAGTTGAACACAAACCAGAATCAGTTGTGCACTAACTCGACTTATGAAAAACTGTCCAAAGTTCTACTACAATTAACTCCTTTTTGTTGATCTTTGGTAAAAAGAAGAAAAGATTTGGTTGTTATTTTGTGTGCAATATTCTTCTGTGTCCATGGATGTTGTATCTTGAGTTTCTTGGTTGGCAAATCGTGTTGAAGGTATACCAACTTAAGCTTTTAAATGAACTGGCCAGTGCATGCAACTCAATATGTTATTAGAGCCCAAAGGTCCCAAGTTCGAACCCTAGCTAGCGCAATTTGAATTAAATAATGTGTGCCCACTTCTATTCAACATCGAGGCCAAACGGACCTAGACTGAGGGAGAGTGTTGAAGTATAAGTGAATTGTCCACCTTTCTTGTATAAGTGAATTGGCTACCTTTTCTCCATCAAATTAAGAAGATTTTGAGTGAAACAACTGGTGCATACACCCCAATAAGGGAAGTAGCTCAGGACATTGTTATTGCTAATCCAGAACCCAGATTGTAGTAGCCTTACAGAGTGCTTGGAGGAAACGCTTCAATCAGAAACTACAAAGATGTTTCGATTTCATAGTAATCCTAGTGGCTTGGGTTCTATGGGAAGAGTGCAATCAACTTTGAATCCCGAAGCTGGCTGCAACTAATCAACTCAATTGCCGAAGAAGCATGGCCCTGGGTCGCTGCGGGGATCAAACTGCCCCAACTGGTAGTTTGAGCGCGGTAGCTCCGCTAGGTCTCAAAAGTTGTTGGGAGAAACCCATGTAATTTGTCTGTGGCCTGCAAGTTAGCATGGCCAGATGTTGAACTATCTCCTTCTTAATACAAAGATGCGCAAGCCTTTTGCGTATTCCCTAAAAAGAGTGCTTGGATGATCTATATTTTAGCCCTCTAAGCAGAAAGTTGCAAATGCTATTTTAGTGAATATTAATCTCATGCTATTTCAGTTTAACTAGCTTGTACTAGAGAATTCTGTCCTGACATTTTGAAACATTAAGTGCTGCCTGCTTCTCCCTTGGAGAAGGCTGGCGTGACAATTCTCACTACTTGGACTAACAGTTCAAGTTCTGACCTCTGTGGGCAATGTTGCCATGAGCAGCTCCAGCATGGTCCATCATAAACAATAATGCACCAGAACCATTTTTATGCATTCATACAAGTTACTTTTCTAGAAGTAAAGGTGAAAGGTCCAAGGTTCGGTGAGATGAGAATGGACCAGTTAAGTTACTCTAAGCAAACATGCTGTACCCTTTATTCACAACCTTTATTGCTTGTTCCTTGTGCAGTTTTGCCCTTAGCCTAAATACTGAATCATGTATAAACATTAAAAAAAAGGAATTTGGGCCTTCTTATTGTTCTGCAAATGCACTGCCAGAGGTTTATAGCATGGATATATATCCGAAGTCTTGAGTGTTAAGTTCATATAGCAAACCCCAGGTAATTAACTGCAGGACTACTGGAAAATACACGAGGATAACAACCAGGGATTGAATAATGAATTTCTGTCAGAAAAGGAACTTAGCAAAGCAGTCATGATCATTAGGCTAGTAGAGGCACACTTGCAGAGCCAAAGAAAACTCATCATTATGAATTCAATTATCAAAATGGAAGGAGCCCATTTTTGCAAACTGAATAGGACCTGAGAACAGCAGGCACATGTCCTTTAGGATGTATTGCCTTCTCTCTTCAATAGGTGGCAGCATAAACCAATAGCACTATAAAATAGCACCTTGTATGGCCTTCTTAGAGCAGTCAAATTCACCTGAAGCACCTAAGGTTCACATGGACTTGTCATCCTCACAGCTCAACTGTGATCTTGGAGGCACCGATACACTGTGATGGAATTTCAGCCATTTCCTCAGGGAGTTCACCCAAACACTTCAGAACCAGCCATGGAGCCCATGGCAAGTGATCCATCTGTGCCCAAAGGGACAGTTTTTGCAGACTTGCTGCTGCAAGGGCCAGAGCCCCCAAGCCTGTGGAATGATCTCACCGGCATGTTCAGGAAGGCATTCCGTTGGCGAGGTGCAGACAAGCGCTTCACACTGTCTGTGTATGCGATATCTGTTCTACAGGGTCTGTTTCCAATACTTGACTGGTGGAAAACCTACAATCTGAAATTCTTTCGAAGTGACCTCATGGCTGGCCTAACTCTTGCAAGCCTTAGCATTCCACAGGTAACTTTTTGTTTTTTGAGATGACTGGAACTATTGTTAATTTGTTATCATATATGTACACATTGTGTATGAATCTTGTCTGAATTGAGCAAACTCCTGGGCTTTCTCTATCAATTTCTGGATGCATTTCCTCATGTCGTCAGTAGTGCCCGACTTCTTTACTTAGAAGGTTGGAATCCGCCTAGATTCTTCAGATATTTCTCACTTGTTTTATTGCCCTGTTATTGTAGAGCATTGGATATGCAACTCTGGCAAAACTGGATCCTCAGTATGGTCTTTGTAAGTCATTGCAGATTTAACTTGGTTTTATGTGTTTTTAATGTTCTTTTGACATATGGTTTTATTTTGTGTTAAGATACAAGTGTTGTGCCCCCTCTTGTATATGCTGTGACGGGGTCCTCTAGGGAGATAGCCATTGGACCAGTTGCTATTGTGTCACTCTTGCTTTCATCAATGATTCAGAAGATAGTTGACCCATCTGTTGATCCAGCATATTACCGAAAAATGGTCTTCACCGTGACATTCCTTACTGGTGTCTTCCAGTTTGCATTTGGTCTGTTCAGGTAGTGTCTCTGCCGTCTTGTGATCAAAATGCGCTTACTTACATTCCCTAACTGATTTTTGCATTGATTCTTGTAGACTTGGATTTCTTGTGGATTTTCTATCACATGCTGCTATCGTAGGGTTCATGGGAGGAGCTGCTATTGTGATTGGATTACAGCAGCTGAAGGGGCTGCTTGGACTTAGTCATTTTACAAACAGAACTGATGTCGTCTCTGTCACCAAGGCAGTCTGGGTTTCAGTTCATGAAACAGTAAGCATTCGCCCTTATATTCAATCTGAACCTGTCCATGCGCATGATAACATATAATATGATCACTAAAACAAAATATTAAAATTATAAGCTTTATCACATATGAAGCTAACTAGTTCAAAGTATCAAGCCAAAAAATAGGTACAAGTTCCCTTCAACACAAAAATAAATAAAGCTGTATGAATGAAATTAGTTACTCAATTCAGCATGCATGATAACAGGAAAAAGAACTGCTAGCTCATCAGTATAGTTCTTAGTATTTCTTACTACTTAATAGTATGAACTAATTGCTTCTTCAGTTGCTGAGGAATTTCAGTAATCATGAGGAGAGAAGTGCTGATGCATGCATAAAACTACAATTCTTTAGACATATACTTAGCCAGTACACTTACTATAGCCTTGCAAATTTATTCACTACAGATTTTTACTACAATTATTTAGACATATACTTAGCCAGTACACTTACTATAGCCTTGCAAATTTATTCACTGCAGATTTTTAAAATGAGTATATTACGATCTATAAGTAATTGTAACTTTAGTTGTCACTTGTCAGCATGTTACCTAAGCATGCTTTTGTTACATTAATCCTTATATTTGAGCTGTCTTTGTATACAATTTTATCTGGCATGTAACGACAGTGGCATCCGGAGAACGTCTTCATTGGATGTTCCTTTTTCATGTTCATTCTTGCCATGAGATTCATTGTAAGATCTCTCTCTCTCTCTCTCTCTCTCTCTCTCTCTCTCTCTCTCTCTCTCTAATGATTTTGGAGAACGAATACTTTCAGGGAAGGAAGTACAAGAAACTCTTTTGGGTCTCTGCCATTGCACCTGTACTATCAGTGGCGCTTTCTACTCTGTTTGTCTATGCGACAAGAGCTGATAAGCACGGTGTGAAGATTATACAAAAAGTGAATTCAGGCATTAATGCAAGTTCAGTCGAGCAGATAGATCTCAAAGGAGGCTATGCTGCAGAATGTGCAAAGATTGCTCTTGTTTGTGCTGTGATTGCTCTGACAGTACGTGTTTACCCTTCAAAGATAGTCCTGCACTCCTGCTCCTCCCCCTTTAAAAAAAAGAAGAGGAAGAAGATAATCCTGTTGATTCTTCATTCTTCTAATTTATTCGGCCTTTTGTCTGTATTATACTCAGGTCGCTGTATCAAAACTTTGCTTGCTTGCTTGCTAGAAATGATGCACTGAAAAGAAAAAATAATGTAACTAACTCCTAAACTCCTAGTGCTGCTGTGTATTTGTCAGGAGATTAGTGCGTATATACTTTTACAAACAGAAATGTGTGCGGCCTAAAATCTCATCAGGCACTAATTAGATAAAACTGACTCCTCCACTATTTTGTATTTTATATAAAACTTTAAAACTATGAAGTTAACTACTCATTTTAAACAAAAAAGTGAGCAGGCAATAGGCATAAGCTTAAACGAACCTCTGCACAAATTACTAAAAGCATAAATAAGTCTAGCCTAAAAGGAGTATTCAGAGTTCAGACAGCTATTAGTAGAAACTCACTAAGCATTTCAGAATCACTCGATAGGAGGCCCATATGAAAACTGAGTTTCAGAAAACTATTCTGGTCTGTGTTGTTTTTGACAGGAAGCTGTTGCTGTTGGCCGCTCTTTTTCAGCGATCAATGGATATCGATTGGATGGAAATAAGGAAATGGTAGCGATGGGCTTCATGAATATAACAGGATCCTTATCATCATGCTATGTAGCAACAGGTGAATAAAAGTTCTGCAGGTCGTATGTACATTTGTAGATTCGTTCGAGCATCAAACTTTATTTTGGTAATTATCTGCAGGCTCATTCTCGCGCACAGCTGTGAATTTCGCTGCTGGTTGCAAGACAACCGTTTCAAACATCATCATGGCTGCCACTGTGATGGTTGCCTTGGAGCTTCTCACAAAGCTCCTGTACTACACACCTGTGTCCATCCTTGCATCAATCATTCTGTCAGCTCTTCCAGGACTGATCAATGTGCAGGAAGTCTGTTTCCTGTGGAAAGTTGACAAGATGGACTTCCTCACATGCATGGGATCATTCCTTGGCGTTCTATTCGGATCAGTGGAGATTGGTCTTTCAGTTGCAGTACTGATCAATCATTTGATCTGAAGTTTACTACTGTGTTACTGTGTTTTTTTCTTTTTGATTCATCAGAAGTATGTTGAATTTTCACTTCTTGCATGCATGCTGATGTAATTCTGATTTGTGGAGCTCTTGTTGCAGCTTGTTGTTTCCTTCGCGAAGATCATTATACAGTCAATTCGGCCTCAAGTAGAGATTCTTGGGAGGCTTCAGGGTACGGAAATCTTCTGCAACGTCAAGCAGTATCCAGTGGTTCGCGAAACACCGACTGTACTGACCGTACGCGTTGAAACATCATTCCTTTGCTTCGTCAATGCCTGTTCCATCAAAGAAAAGTACAGACACTAATCACAAGCTATTGGGATCACAAAGGGGAAAACCTGAATGCAGGACGACTTGGTATTAATTCACTTTTCCTTGTTTCCAGGATCATGGGATGGGTAACAGATGAGCGCGAGGCGTTCCGCTCAGTCGTTCTTGACATGTCAAGTACATGAAAATTTACACAAGTTGGCTACAGTCGAAATGATCTTTACCTAGCTCTGTAAACCATATCCTGACATGTGAGTTCCTTTCGTGCAGATGTGGTAAACATGGACACTTCAGGTCTTGCGGCGCTGGAAGAACTGCACAAGGAGCTGGCGCGTCTCGGCATCCAGGTGAGCTTTACCGACATACTCAGGTTTCTGACATACATATAGAGTTTGCAGTACATATTTCTTCCCCCGGAAAAGCCGGCGGATTCTGTGGTGAAATGCTGTCCTGAAAAACAACCCCACTTGCAGATGGCTATAGCCAGACCTGGGTGGCAGGTGACCCACAAGATGAAACTGGCGCGGCTCGTCGACGGAGTCGGAGAAGGATGGTTCTTCCTCACGGTGGGTGAAGCCGTGGATGCTTGCCTGGCAAACAAGGCGGGAAACGCCCTGGAATGCTGCTGAATCGAATCCATCGTGTGCATGGTCTCTCCGGTGGTTGAATAAAGAGAAACACTAGTGCTTCTTGGTACGCTACAAAAGGATTGTGTTGTGTGCTAGAGCTGCACGATGATACAGCTCCAACTGTAATGTGCTTCATGGATTGTGTGCGACGTGCTCCTGTTGGGGAAGACGAACTGTGTGTCGGTCTGAAATTAGTATGCCGAGTTCGTCTGAATGCCCGACTGTAGGTTGTGATATCGGATGCATTTGTGAAGAGCAAATGCCAGGTTTTAAGTGTCGCACCTGATGATTGTGAAAAATTAATCATAATTAATTTGTACTCGAGTATTGTGGCGTTTTGGCAAAATCCGAGCTACTATGCTGCAAAATTCATTTGACCAACAGACTAGCATAGTACACACTTCCGTCCCGAACGAGTTAGATTTCTGGATCTACACTAAACAAGAGTCAGATTTCGTGTCATTTTTTATAATAAAATATAGATTCTGGCCTTTGTTTATATCGTAAGTAAGATAATAAAAGGAGGAGACTATGGATTGGGCGCTTGAGTTTTTTTTACAAAAAAATTGGGCGTTTGTCCGCCCGCTGCTCGCTAGCTCACCCTTAGTCTGTCAAGATTCTATATCCACTTCCATATCCACCTATCACACTTCTATATCCACCTATCAAGGTTCTGCGCAAGTTTATTGTGCTCTCTCTCCTCATCCTCATATATATATATATATATACTTAAATTACTTACCCAAACTATAGATCACAATGTTATATTCGTTATAATTAAATCTTTATAACAAAATGTTACATCATCATATTTTAATAAATATTTTATATGTAAAAAAGAACGTTGTTTCACTACTTATATATAAAATTGTTCCAACGCTTAATGGATGATGTAAAATTAACAACCATTGCATAAAACATTAAATCCCAGCAAATGAAACATCAGAAAAATATCATATGAAATATACATATATCTACAAATACATGATTTGTCAAAAATTTTGTATATCACGCATGAAACATACACCTGTAATTGTTCATATATCACAAAATACCATGTGCAATATTTACAAATGACTTAATATATATAACACTGGGTGCAACACTAAAAAAATCAATTACAACAAGAAAACTGAAAATGTGCAACGGTCTATTGTTAGTTGAAACATTTCCCTCTCACGTTTGAAACATTAAACTTTTAGTTATTGAAACATATATGTTTTTTAATATAATCGTATAAGATCTTATTATGAAGATTTAATTATATAAGATTTTATTATAAAGATTTAATTTAATCAATATCATGGTATAATCAAATCATAAAGCAAATAAGTGATTCAACAAATTAGTTTGAAGTTAAATTCAAAACTTATCTTGTACGTAATAGAGGATCCCTACCTTACCTAACCATCATCTGATGTCACGCATTTTTTTCCTTTTGTGCTGCATGCATACAATGCTCCTTTTCGCATGTTGATACAGTGTCATCGGCGCCCAATTTTTATGTCTCGCATCGGACGCCCAGTGCGAAGTATTCTCCTAATAAAAGTTTAAGGATATGTGTACAATTCTTAAGATAAATGGAATATAAATTTTTGCATTTGCTTTAAGGAGGCTACAACCTTTTATTACACCATTCGATCAATAGATCACAAGTAAGATAAGAAAAGTTTAAAGATAGATGTACATTTTTTGGATAATGGAATATGAATTCCGACCTTTTCTTCGAGGAAGCTACAACCTTTCATTCCCCAACCTTTCATTCCCAATTTGATCAATAGATAGTAAGTAATAAGATAATGCTGTTGTATGTGTAATGGGCCGACCCACCCACTAGCCCACAGTTCTTACGGCCCACTCCCGCGGTTGCATGCCACACTAGCTCACAGCCCACTCACTCCTCTCTGCATCCCCACCCGAATTCTGGCAAGAGCACGAGGCATCGTGACGGCGGTGGCCCGGTGGTACACTTGTTCTCAGAATCTCCGTCGATCTGGCGAACACTTGTTTGCAGTCGATAGGGGTTCTTCTGTAACACCTGAAAACTCAGTTAACTAGAATACATAAATTTGAATTTTTTAAAACTTTTATATCATATTGTGTGATCTTTGCTTGACTTGTGTGAAAATCCAATCTAAAACCAAACTATGTATAATTAAATACCAAAACCTACCAAGAAAACTAAATAAGTCCATTCACACACATCAGATAAAGCATATACAAAGAAATTAAAATATTAATATAATTCCTAATTTCCAAAATATAACAAAGGTCATTTAATTAGAAAAGCAATAATTATCTTTCACTTGAATCCAAATGGAAAAGTCCATCAATCAAGTTATATTACAAACATAATTAAATTACAAATTTACTCAGTCAAGATTTGTCAATAAAAATCCCTAGCTAAATTCAAGTCCTAGATTTAAGTTTACTTCTTCCCTTCCTAGGCCCAAACCTCAGCTCAGACAGAAGTCTAAGTGACCTCCCTCTTCCCTCCTTCACTCAAACATGAAAAGTATACTTTTCCTCCCTCGACGTCCTTCTTTCCTCGGCCCTGCCCGGACTCCTCTCTCTCTCTCCCGCCTATTCCCCTCCACCCTTCTGTTGGGCTAAGCCCAAAGGGGAAGTCCAATAGGTCCCTTAGTCGTCCTCCCCCTTTTTTCCTCAGAGCTCGACCCAGTCGGCCCATTCTAGCTCGTTCCTAGACTACATTCCCTCCCTCTCTTCCCCTCCCGCGCCGCAATTTTGCCACCGCACGCACGACCGCCAAATTGGCGCTAGGCGGGGCCCACTCGTTATTCGCGCGCAACGCAGCGATCGTTCGCTCGCGCTGACGCCGCGCGCCCGTCTCCCTCCCCGCGTCGTCTTTTGCCCGTGGTATCGAAGCACGCGCTGCCCCCTCTCTCACCACCGACGTCCGCCGTACCCGTACCCCCCTTTTTCCCATGCTGATGACGCCGGCCACGACACCCACGCCGCCCCCTCACTCTCGCCGCTGACGCCAGCCGAGTCGCGCCAGCCGAGTCGCCGACCCACGCCCGCCGATCTTGGCTTTCTTCCCTTTCTCCCTTGCCGCTAACGCCGCCCGTCCTCTCCGTCGGATTTTGCGCGCGCCGGCCGCCTCAAGCGAGTACACAAGTACCGCCGCCTACGCTGGCCGCCTACTACTCCGCTTGCCGCGCCGTGCGCCCATGCCGTCGTCCCCATCGGACCACCGGACCGAGCATCACCGCCACACCCTTTGGACCGTGCAAGGACATGGGAGAGGCGATAGACCGTCGGATTTCGTCCTTCCTCCCCCATCTGCGTGTCACCCTTTCGTCCTCGCCGAATCCCCGCTCGCGTCATCCCCATTCTCGCCGTCCTTGCTTCGCCGCCCATTGCGTCCTCGTTGAGTGCCCATGCCTTCCTCACCGTCCTTTACCCATCGGAGCCACGGTGATCGCCCGTGCCTATGAAAGGCGAGCTCACCTCTGCCTCCACCACCAGGACGCCATGGCCGCCCATCCATCTCCCTCACATCCTTCTTTGCCTCGGCCTCCACCACCGCAGCCATGACGCCATTCCCTCCACCCCGCTGTCCCCTTCCGCCCGAGCCGCTGCCCGCTCACATCGTCGGGCGCTGCCCGCTCCCGCTACCTAAGTCGTCCCATCACTGGCCTCCTCTCCCCTGGTCGCACCCCCGATTATCCCGCCCTTTCCACCACTGTGCGCCGCGTCACCACCTCGTCCCGAAGCCGCCGGGAGCTGGATCGACAAGGAGGCGCGCGGTCCGGGCACACGACGCCATCCCCACCGCCGGTCTTCTCCAACCCGTCCCCAACCCGGTGTGCCGCTCCCCGACTACCGCCTCGGTGAGCATCTCCCCCTCGACCACCTTCCCTACCTCCCTTCCTTTCCAACCGCGCCGTCACGCCTGGCATGAGCGTCACGCGCACGCAGTCGGCCCAGGCGAGGCCGAGCGAGAGAGGAGGAAGAGAGGTGTCGATGCATGTGCTCAACACGCGGGAATCCGAGGGACCCCCTTTTTGGTTCGGCACAGGGGAGCGATGAATAGGGGCTCAAACTCACGGTGAGAATGGGGAGAAGTCAGTAAAACGGAAAAAGATCACAACTGCAATAGACACAAAAGATTTATACAGGTTCGGGCCGCCTGAGAGGCGTAATACCCTACTCATGTTCTTTGTGTTATATGAGGGATGAATTACAGGGACTGGTGAGGGTGTTCTTCCTTGGGGATGCTGGAGCTAGTGATTAAGGTGGGATGCTTGAAGCCCAAAGTCTCCAACAATGGCAGAACCTTAGACTCTTTTCTGGGGTTGCTAGGAACAGTTAGGAGAGGGAACCATTTTCCAGGAACCGTATTTATGATGGACTTGGGCCTTCTTTTATAGTGTAAGGGGACACCACAGTAGTCCTGGTTTCCTCTGCTCTGCTCCACGTGATGGGGGCGGTTCTTGCCTTGTCTTATCGGGGAGGCTACCCCTATCTTGTCCCTGTTGCCGCGTCATGGGAGTTGGTGGAGAAAAAACGGGCGTCGTGGATGCCATGTTGCTGACGTGAGGATGGGCCAGCCTACCTACTCCAGTGAGGCCTACTGGTCAGTGGCCCTTCACCTGAAGAGGTGTCGACGCAACACCCCCTGCGCTCGTGTTCTCTCTCCCACGCGGCCGCCCAACGCATTTAATGCGACTGGACGGGGCGTGGAGGAGAGGCGTGCGTGGAGTGACCGTGCAGCCATACCGCGGTCGCCGTCAAAGACTTTATACTCTTTTTACCTCGTGATGGGCAAAAGAGAAATGATGATGGACGGCTGACAGACGTGCCTCACGTCGCGATAAATGCGGTGGGGCAGACGCCTAGCCTCTCTCTGGACATTAAATGTGGTAGTTGGCAGTTGGACTCGCCCCTCTCTCGGAGAGGTGCGGGGTGGAGGACAGGAGGTTCGGGTGACCCCGGACCCTGCCGCTTGGGAGAGCGGTGGCCTCCGGGCAGCCCCCGAGCCAAGCCCCCTTCGGGATGGCCACGTGGCCGCCCGTGGCCCGGACCCGCTTGGGCCATCCAGGACATGCTTTTGACGCGCCTTGGTGGGCGAAGGCGCCTTCCTTCTTCAGATATCGCACTCTCGACATACCACCAGGCCCATATCACCGACAAGAGGGGATAAATTCCTCCTCCTTTGACTGACATGCGGGCCCACCTTAATAGAAAAGTAATGTGTTTAATTAAGTATGTGCTTAAATCGTTAGAGTGACATGTGGGCCCAGTTTGATTAAAAAATCTGATTAAAGCACTAATTAAGTTATGTTTCACTACCATGTGAGTCCTACGGCCACCTTGACAAGTCAACTTTGACTCCGACCTCACATGTCAGTCAGACACACCTTTTACCTAAGGAAAATAATTTCAGCCAAAAGAAAAGGAAGCTGGCCCCACAAGTCAGTAGCAGTGACCTTTTCCCTAGAGAAAATAATTCCAAATAGAAATAAAAACTTGTAGGTCCCACCAGTCAGTGACCCAAGCCTTTTCTTTAACATGAATATTCAGAAAATAAAAGGAAATAGCTTCAGGTTTTATTTCAATATAGAAAAAGATGTTTTAAACTTTGAAAATTCATAACTAATTCAAATTAGCTCCAAATCAAGTGAAACTGGTCTTGAAAATTTTATAAATTCAAGCTCTACAACCTGGACCAAAAATAAAATCTATAACTAAAATAATTTATGCCTATAAATGAAACAAACCTAATAGGATAATTAATTTTCTATACTTAAATGTAGGGCAAATTAATAAAATACTTTTAAAAAAGAATGAAACCTTCAAGATACAAGTAGCAACCCTCCAACATGAACACACGGAGAAACCCAAAAATTTAAGTTAGGCGACCACTCAAATAAGTACCACATGCTCTTAATTAAATAAGTAATTAAATTGTGCACACATGTAAAATGGTAAAACTTAAATAAACATCATTTACAAAAGTAATTTCAAACAAATGAATAAAATGTCTAAGATATAGATCACATCAAACTAAATAATGGAGTACTAGGGTAAAAATTGACCTAACCCAATAAATAACTTAAGAATGTGTTTAGGCCAAAAAAACTTAATAACCTTTCTAAAACTTGACCTACCTAAGCACCTCATAGCAAAAGCTACACAAGGTTAAACCTTCACAAATAGATAAAACCCACAAAACCAAGTGGCTAAGCAACAAACATTAGACTCAACAATTAGCAGTTAAGTTGCACCCACTTGGTAGCACTTTAAGTAACTCACGAGGTCCTTCACGTCAAGGATACACATAATTAAATATACGAGACAATACCTAAATGTCAGCTTTTGACAAATAAATGCCTTTCACCTAGTAAACACACCTTCAGTAGTCAACCTAACTTGAACAAATCCAAAATGGCATTTTAAAAGTCCATGCACACCGTCGCATACTAAATCAATATGTAAAAGCAAATGAATGTCAACCTACCAAATGGAATAAATGTCTATCTACAACTTGAACACCTAATAATATACAACCTATCACATCAGTAAAAGTCAAACGACAAATCAACCAAAGAACACTTCACTAAATTGTTCTGATTATGATATGCCCTATAGCAAGCTTAGGCCTTAGCATTACCCTAGTTTAGTTCAGCTAAAGCTTCTAGAGATGTTATTGTTAGACTGTAAGTCAAGCCCTTAGCCGTTAGATTAATTAACCGAGGAAGCTCTATAGATTTAGGAAGTGCGAGAAAGATAGCTAGCAACTGCTTAGTTTTTTCCTAGGTTTAGATTTTGGTTTTGTGTGTTGAGTGGTTATTTTATTTGGTTCTTCCGGCCCAACTAGATTGTGCCACTCGTGAGAATCGTGAAGGTGCTACCCAATAAGCTGAAGGTTGAAAAAAATGAGTTCATCAGTTTATATCATCTGGAGCAAGGCAAGTCACCACGTCCTCCTCCTTTAATCATGTTGTACCTATATTGAAAAATGTTTTATTTTCAAACAAACTGCATGCTATATTCAAACTGCATACCTAATTCTTGATTAAGCCCTACCTTGATGTTGATTACCTTTACCTTGACAAACCCAGGATATTTTAAAGTGCTTAGTCAAATAATTGACACACGCTTAGCCATGCTTATAGTGGTTTATCATATGAAATGATAATGTGATTTGAGAAGATAGTTGCCCGGGTAGCAACGATTATTGAAACGCGGATAGAGACATACATTGTCATCTCGCGAGACACATGTGAAGTTGTTTAAAAAAACCAAAACTTAATTACAAAAATATGATTTAGACTAGGATGACTGGATGATTTGGGTGTTCCACTAAAGACTAGTGTCGACCCTGGTCAGTTAAGGCAGTACCTCAATCATTTGTGGTTCAGAACCATAATAATGTAGATCATGCGAGAGAGCAAAGCATGACAAATTCATGGAAGGCGTGAAATCTAACACTAAAATCGGACTAACTGTGCTTAAGACTTATTCCCTTAAAATCCCGGGAACGCAAGAACTCCCCTTACTTCTGGTTTGCGAAGCCAGGTAGATGATGGGGGCGCATAGTTCATGAAGCAGGTACCACAACCTTAAGGGGACCCGAAAGACTGGACCGTGACATGTCTCATGTGTTGGGACTAGGCTCATGTGTTGGGCACGTCATAGAGTGCAGGTAAAGTGTACATCCATTGCATTGTAAGTAAACCAATCTATTCGAATAGTTGTGCTTGCGGTTAAAAGAGCACCGAGACTTGTACTATTCTTGGCTAGATTTATAAACTTTAATTTGACTTAGGGCATCGATGGGAATGGATGGTGATTAGTGGACTACCCAAGGTGAGGGTAGGATCCAGTGGAGGAATTATGGACAAATATGCCTGAGTGTAAATGTTGGTATTTCTTACGTTTACAGATAAATCCGCAAGCGCACAGATAAACCGTTGTAGCATTTCGTCCTGGAGTATTCTGCGGTATCGTATTTATTTTATCCCAAAGAAAGATGGTGGTCTAGAAGATAATATCAAGGTACTATGGATATTTATAAGTTATAGTTGAGGTGTCTAAGTCTAGACAAGGGTAATACATATATGGTAAATTGGTAGTGTGATACACACAGAAGAGTTCTAATAAATAATACACACAGTGCTAAGTGGAGGGTGTAGTGTTAGAGCTAGGTTCCTAAAGTTCTTTTAGTATGAGTATATAGATTATATATATAATTATATTCATGGTTAGTTACCTAGTTCTATGCTCTTAGGACTACGGGGGTACTGCCTCCAGTGGCCCGGCCTGCCACCATAAGGCGATTTCTTACCGTCCGCCCTACACCATACCCGAACGTGGAGGATTACAATGGGCAAAGAGGGCTGTCACCACTTGTCGCCTACCTCTATAACCCATGGGATATGACCATAACCAATGTCTATGTAACAATCTAAGCATCGCGCTTACATTGTCATAGATACCTTTACCTCCTAGGATGTCAATGACTAAAGCAAAGGGAAAGGCACACCTACATCCTAATTACACATTGGACCGTGTCTATGGCAATAGAGTTACTTGTCTAACCATGTCATAATTATTATATAAACTATAAATGGAACACATATCTAAGCAAGTAGAATATGAACCACACTCAGATAAACTAGAAGATGGATATATTAATAAGCTCAAAGTTGTACAAAGGAAGAAAGATACAAAAGACATACCCAACTTTCGAAGACGATTTGGGAACCGAGTAGAAATTCTAAACTATTTCCTAAATTCCACTAGCCTAGAGACTAAGATAGAAATATAGGAACTACTTCTTGTGGTGTGTCTTGATTGAAGTGAGGTGCCCTCCTTATATTGCCTTCATATGGCGGTTTGGAGTCGGTTTGCAACCGCCATATCCCCTAACCTCCATTGTGAGAGGCTGAGGAGACGCCACATGGTCGGTGGAGATGAGGGGTGGCTGCCAGGGTTCGGCCGAACCCTTGTTGGCTCCCCTCTCCACCGACCTTCTCCGGTCACTTTCATGTGGGCCCTTAAGACGGTTCTCGGGTGTTTGGCCTCATTTTAAGGCGGTTTCACCTGACTTGTGGGCCCTCAGATCCGTGGGAAGCTGACGTGGCTAACGCCGATTGGTTGGAGTTGTGTTTCTTCGTCACGCGAGCGCGTCTTCACTTTATTTATTGATAAATTTCCTGCATTCTTATAAATCTCCAAGGACATGTGAAACTTTAATAATTCTAAACCTATATGCAAGTAGAGGTTGCTAATTCCGTTTTATTTCTGAGGTCTGTGACGGTCGGATTTGGTACTTAACAACCATCAACAATAAACTGAACCAAGTAAGACTTGGGTAGGTGGACACAACCCTTAGTGAATGGTTAAACTAGAAAATTTGACGTTGTTTTTAAGTCAAAGTGGCTAGGTCGTAGGTTTGTGAAAATGTTTATGAAAATTGGCTTTGTGCAAAGGACCTTGGCCTCCGTTCCTTGAACCTTGTGTGCATTAATCATGTTGTAGTGGTGGCTTGCGAGTACTCTATGTACTCACCGTTGCTATTTCCCCCCTTTTTAGACATAACAACGGGGAAAGAGGAAGTCTCTGCTAGCAAGATGGCATCCTTAGCAGATTATCGGAGAGCTGATCAAGAACTAGGTCACGACCCTAGTTTTTCGCTGCTACTTATCTAATAGGACAAGACCTTATTTAGTTCCTTTAGCCTAAACTCTTATCAATATATGTTTTGTATCGGCTATGAATGTGTATACCAACTATTGATCTAGGGATTGGTACAGGGAAACACATGAGGTTCTTGGTGTTCAAAACTGTCATGCCTAGAAATTCTTGCCCGAAATTTTTGAAGTTGAATGTGTATTAAATCCCTGTTCAGGATCAGCTAGGGTACACAAACGACAAATTGTATATATAGAATCCACGTCTTAGAAATATCATAAAAAGTCTTACAAGAATGCAGCGAAAAAGAAAACGAGCTAGACTACATCTTGGCACTCGTAGCGTGGCGAGTGGCGACTTCACTCCATGGGTATCCTCAATGGTAGCGACAAGCCTACTCATCCTCGAATCCATCTTCTGCTCCATCCTCCAGCTCTGAGGTGGGGAAAAAGAAAGCAAGGCTGAGTACTACCCACTATACTCAGCAAGTCATACCAAAGGAAGGTATGATGCAAGAATATTCCAAAGAGAGGCTAGTGGTTATTTGCACAAAGCAAGAACTTTACACAATAAAGTTGAAAGCAGTAAAAAGGTTAAGTTTGATTAGCAAAATTAATCATCTCTGCCTAACCCTAAATCACGTTGAGACAAGCCCAATCCATCCATCTATTTTGACCAGTTCCATTAAATCAATTTATTAATAATGGGACTAAGCACGGTGAATCTGGTCGACCATCTGGGTGCGTCGGACAGAAAAAGCTACACTAAGAGCCCAGCCATTACCCACGCTGGCTTGTGGCATGCACGTTTAGTTCTTCCAGGGGTTTTCGTGAATCGATCCTTAATTGTTATGGGTGTGTCTATCAAAACCATGCACCCACTGTCCACCATTTAGTCATGTTTTATTTAAACTTGTACAGTAGTATCATAGGTCCATGACCATCATCATTAATGCCATCATAAGCTAGTAATAATGTGTTTTCCCAAAGTGAGCTAGTTGAACTAAGCAAGACTAAGCGTTCCCTAATCCAACATCTAATCATATTGAATCCCAGTTATCAATGACACCGGATGGACAACTTAGGCTGAGTACTATAGGTCCCATCCCATATGACATTATAAAACAATGCAATTTAATAGATAAAGCGAGATAAATTTTCAATTAGGAATAATATGATCAAAAGAAATACATGACTTGCCTTGATCCTGCTCTTAGGAAACTCCTGCAACTACCTCGAAGTAAACGGGAGCGTCGGAGGCATCGGATCTAACCGACAAACAAAGCATGACAAAGACATACTATAGGACTACTGAAACAAGCGATAAAACTATTTTTAATGAATTCTAGGCATTTTTATGAGTCCACTGCAACTTGTACGGACTTAAATGAAGTTTGGATGAATTTTCTATGATTTTTAGACGTTTTAGTGATTTACTAATAAAAGAAAAAGGGAAAATTAACGATTTGGGGACTCGTTAATTAAAGAAAAAGGGGTGCTCACCACAGCGGGAGTCGGCCAACGACGAAGAAGAAAGCGACGACGTTGGCAGGAACATTGATAATTTAGGGGAAAATGGGCGGCCGGGCTTCTCTGAGAAACGTCGAAACCGACGGCAATGGCGGGAAGGCTTGGCGAGCGGCGAAGCGATCGAATTTTTGTGGCCGAACAGGGGGAACGGCGGTGACTTAGGGTTTGACGGCGCTAGGGCGTGGGAGAGCTCGAAGGCGCAATTGATTGGGGAAAAATGTCGGTTGGCGCTTGGGGGTGATATTTATAGGCACGGGCGTGTACGTGGTCAAGAGAGGGAATGGCGGCGGTGACATGCGGCGGAAATGGCGAGCGACCGAGGTCTTCGGATCCGTTTTCGACCCATTCATGCATGAGCGGGAGTGGCGCGTGCGGCTCGGGGTGGTGCAGAGTGGGCGAAGGGTGCACGGGAGACATGGCGGCGTGGGCTGACGCTAGGCCATGTCAGGCGGCCGGAGGTCGAGGATGGATCCGACAGGTGAGGCCCACCTGTCGGCGTCCCGACAGAAAGGAGGAGGGCGCGCAGACTTCGTGCGGGTGCTGCTGGCCTCGTGCCGGCCCAGCAGAGGAGAGAAGGGGGCGCATGGGCGCCCGAGGGAGGAGTGGGTTGGGGACGGCCCACGACCAAGAGAAAAAAGGAAAAAAATAAAAAAATAAAAAGGGATTTTTTGAAGGAATTTAATTTCGATAATCCTATTTTAATTTTTAAAATTATTTTCCTTGCTTTGCAAATTTCAATAAAAATTATGTTACCGTATTTTGCTATGGAAAATTTAAAAAATCTCACCGACCTATTTCACTTATTAAATGGATTTAATTATTAGGATCTCACTTATTTCCGCCCAACATCTTCTTGTTCGGTCTGGGTGAGGCGGGGCACCGGTGAACCACTCAATAGAGAGACCGACGATGATCTGTCATCTACCCCTCTATGATCGCCGGCGAGCTTCGCGATGGGATACACCCGGAGGCGCGGATCCTCCTCCTCATTGCGCCGCACCAAGCAGGAAGCCTCGTGGTAATTATAGCAAGCTTTCAAGATTTTTCTTCGTGTTGTTGCTTATCTACGGCCTAGGCTTTGGAATAGGGTGAACTCCGGACTCTTTGTTTGTTTGATTGTGCTAGATTTTACATGTGTATATTTAGGTCATGTTCGTGGGACATAAAATAAATTTGAGGCGTTCGATTCGTATTATTTGCCGATGAACAATAAAGGGTTTCCGCATTGAGTTATCTGCCTATAAACAATAAAGGGTTTTTGTGAATTATTTATATTTTGATTTTCTACTGCGAAACCATTAGCTGTTATGTTCTTAGCTCTTACTACAGTCTGCAGAGAGAGGATAAAATGTGCTTCTGTTGAAGTTCCAAGTCCTTTTCCTTATAACGCAAGTTCGGGTTATTGTAACACTAATCCGCAAGAAAGGATAATTGTAACTCTAGTAATAAATAAGATTAAATTCCCCTCTTTTTACTCTTTAATTTCAGGGATTATGGTCACGGGACATCACTTCCAAGCAGGAAGTTTTTTTTGCCTATTTATGAATAGTTTGTGCTTTCGACATGTGATGAATCAATGGATGGTTAATTACTGAATGCTATTGAGATGCATTTGCATGAGAATAAGCATTGCATGCCAAGTATTTCAATTTTTCCTATTTAATGTGAAACTTTGCTGTTAAACAGGACAGTCAGGATTAGAGTTATTTCGTAGGCTGCAGATGCTTGAATTAGTTACATCGTTCCTCCAACTAAAAGCCTATTAATAATGTCATATTCATTTTCTATCCATTAGACACCAGTGACGTAGATTTTTTAACTATGTGTTCGGTAAACTTTTATAAAATAATATAATATCATATTATTATATAATATTATTTTTTAATATTTTATTTTGAATTGATTTTTCTAAATATTTATAGAAATTAACATTATTTTTTTTGCTATTTACATCATCTTTTCTATATTATAATTTATTTTAGTTTTTCCTTATTTAAATTTCTCTAACGTTAATCGAATTTAGATAAAAATGCATTGAAATATATAACAATTGTACCCATATAATTAATTTTAAGTTATATAAAATAACATAAGAAATGCAATCGTATATAGTAAAAGTCACAACGCACTTGAGTAATATTTATAATATTTATAGTGCCATTGGATTAATAACAAATGTCACTCTCTAATTTATTATAATTTATCCATATAAATTATAGATATTTATATGACCATATAATTAGTTAAGAGAATTTTAGATTATGTTAAGGAAAAAATATTTTCTAAATTCTAAAAATTAGTTAAGCGACTTAATGTCACAATAATTACTAGTAACTCGTGTGCAAATTACTAGTAACTAATATTATTAATATGTCATGGTAATTACTACTCTCTCATTTTTATATTATAATTTGTTTGGACTTTTTCTAATCAAATTTACTTAAGTTTGACCAAGTTTGTATAAAAAATATTAACATCCATAACACCATATTAGTTTTATTAAAATTACTGTTTAATATAATTTGATAATATGTTTGTTTTGGGTTAAAATTAATTATCTATTTAATTAAAAATTAGTTTAAATAACATATAAGTATCAGAAAAAATCAATGACAAAAGGTTAGAAAGAATATCAATATCTCATATTCCCAGGTGGCCAAGTATCCCTGCATGATTGTGCCTAAGAAGAAAGAGAAAATCGTTGTCTGGATGCCTTGAGGATATTTTCCCGTGTACTCGATGTCAACTCCGACTCCTTATGTGATGTGGATCCCCTAGAGTTGTTGCTAAAACCACCCGGTGTAGTTACAAAAATGTCTACAATATATGAGAAAAATATGGTGTAGTTGCTAAAACCCTCGACGAACAATCCCCAAATGAGAACCTACCATCCGAGCAGGTGCCAGGAGGAAAGGAGAATGGAAGAATCGAGGAAGCCAGGGGCTCAGGGCAGAGAAAGCGATGGTGGGTGCTCGTCGACATAGGGCTTCATGGCAGCATGGTGGCATGACTAACCCCATTCGCAAGCACATCCACTAAGCATGTTGGTCATTGGGGGCTCACCGGCTCAGGGCAGAGGAAGTAGGAAGTAAAGGGCCACAATGGTGTTTGACGAGGAGGAAAAAGAATGTACTCTCGGTGAGCGGAGAACTAGGGGTGGCAATTTCCCACATGAGGCCAGGGCCCTACAAGGGATCCGCCCCTATGGGGCGGGGCGGGTGCTGATTTTGACCTATAGGGAGTCAGGGCCAGGGCCTCGGCCATGGGCAAGGGCTTGGGCGGGAGAGGACAGCCACCTGCGGGTGATCCGCGGGGCCCCAAGGGTATATATTAGACTATTAACAATAATATATTACAAGCCCAAAAAGCCCATCTAGCCTACCTTATATAAAGCAAAATCCTAAATTCCCCACCCATTCTACCCTATCCTCATTTCCTCACCCTACCCAAGCACCCAACCGTCGCTCTCCATTTGCAGCCGGCCCGTCTCCCTCCAGTGAACCAGCAAAGACTAGGCATGTGCGACAGCTTTGGTGGCCAGGCATGTGCGGTGGCGTCGGCGGCCATGCACACGAGGCTGCATCGACGGCCATGCACGGACATCTACGTCAGCGTCGAGGGCCAGGCGCGTCCAAAGGGTGGCGCATCTACGTCGGCAGCGAGGCGCAGCGCATCGACAACGGTGGTAGTAGTGCCCAATCCCCAACCACCCCCATAATCGTCGCCCCTAGCCCCCACCCCAACTGTCTGCGCACCTCCTCATATTGTAGACCCCCGTTTTTGGAACAAGAATCATTTGTGTTCATAGTACTATTTTCCTGGATTGAGTAGTTTGGTATCCACGAATACAATACTGAATTATCAGGTGCAAAATGCACGAATAGTTTTACACCAAAAGTATTACAATAATAGGCCCGAAGGCAATATCATTACATGCAAGACCTATTGGTGCGGATACAACCAAAATTAGAGATTAGATAAGATAGCAGACGGAAGGCAGCGGCGTGTCGATTGCCACAGGCAACGACCAGGGACTAAGACCTAGTAGGCGCTATCTCCTTCTTCGCCCACCTGGCAGTAAGCATAGGGGTCCTCCAGTTCTTCGTTTCCACCATCTGAAGGTTTGTGCGTATAGCAAGGGTGAGTACCCAACGTACTCAGCAAGCCAACACGGAATGATGCACATGATAGGGTCATTCAAAGGATGGTTGTGGTTCTTTTGCATAAAGCCAATTTTCGTAAATCTTTTCACAAACCTAATGTCTAGCCAGGTCAAGTTTTATTGTCATAGTTCATTAAGTCGGCGACGGTTCTGTCCACCATCTATTGTGATCCCACGGATAGCTTCCTGCCACCGGTTCGTCATGGTTTTCTGGGGAGTCTACCCTCCTCGTATCTCGAGAAGTTGGTCCACCAGTATATAAAAAATCATCATGCAAACCCATCCCATCATTTTAAAATTTATGAGTCTAGCCAAGCGAAAGTCTTGTCATGATGCTCTATATCCGCGAGCACGGCTATTCGAATAGATTGATTCATTCACACTGCAGTGGATGTACACTTTACTCGTACTCCGCGACTGCCCAACAAATGAGCCTACGTCCCAACACATGACACGGTCACGGCAAAGCCTTTCGATAACCTCACTTTGGCAGTACCCGCTCCATGAACTTAAGCCCTCATGCACTCTAGCCGTCGTTTGCTAGCAGTGAGAGGAGTTCTGGCGTTCCCGGGGTAAGAGAAAGACTTGCTCCATCTTCAATTTCCAACTCTATCTTCATCTCCTCATATTGATCGTATGTCCCGATCTTTGCCCAGGTACTTACCAGCGGTAAATCCCCTACCGGTAAGCCCTTAACTCAACCCAACACCTGAACCACTACGCAGGGATACTGCCTGCGCTCGGATATCTACTCCGCTAGGTCTATACCCATTCGAGAAGTACGGTTGTACTGGCTCGTTTTCCGGCTATCTCATGGCTCGGTCCTTAATTTACCAGCGCGGCACTTGCCTTTTTCGGAATCCACCCAAATCATTCAGCCGCCCCAGTCTAAAATATTTGTTTGGTATTTTTAGTTTTCATCAAAACTCATTTGATCATTCTCATGGCAATGTGGCGCTCATGTCTCCACATGCCATATCTCAACTACCTTTCCCAAAGGTAGTTGCCCAAGCATATAGCTCCTTGCAAAAACATGAGTATGCATGAATCTAATAATAACATGGCTAAGCATTTTACCGAAGATTTCCTTCGGTTACATCATGTCGAGGGTTACAAAGAATATAACTAAAGGTAATTCAACATCAAGGCATGGCATAACAAGAATAGGTATTCTTTTTGTGTATAGCATGCATATTTTAGTTTTAGAATCAACACAAGTTCGCAAATAGGATCAATATGTTCAAAGGGAGTGATGACTTGCCTTGCTCGTGACCTTGTTGGCTTGAGTCTTCAATGTTCTCAACGGCTCCCTCGGACTCTATCGTACGTGCGAGAAATCCAATTGAATTCGATTAGAATTCAAATAAAATCCAGTGAAAGCTGAATAAATTGCAAAAGCGGCTTCTAACACTAGGTTATGATTTTACGTAAGTTTAGGTTCGAGCTTTGGCAAAATCCGAGTTAGAATGAGCGAGTTACAAAGATTTGAAGTTTCGTATTAAACCGATTTAATTACTATGATGTGGTATTATTTTAAGTGAATATATTAAAAGTTTGAGAAGTATTATCGTTGATGATTCAAAATATAATAAATAAAAGGAAAGGGTTAACTTTAAATTTTATCAAAATTTCTATTGGGCCGAAAAGCCCTAGGGTTAATAATAGTTTATCCAAAAATATTCTCAAAGCTAAACACTATACTAAATAATCTAGGTTTTAAGTCTAGCAAATATATATATATATATCTCAAAAACAATATTTGAAGACAAGCGATAAATAATTTCCTAGAGTGGTAAACACGAGGATCGAATAGTTTGAAAATCATGTTTAATAATCGGTCCCGAATTATTTTTTTGAAATTCAAATTTGTTCTGAGAAAATATATATTTTTGCCCAAAGATTTTTCCCCAAATATTTTCCAAAAATGTTTTCTAATTTTTTCCCAAATTTTTCCCAAATTTTCCTTTTTTTCCTTTCCTCTTTTTTTCTTTTCTTTCTTTTCTCTTTTCTTTTCTTTTTCTCTTTTTTTTCTTCCTCCCAGTCACTCTCTCTCTCCTAGCGTCTACCCCCTGTCTATCTCGTCTACCCCTTGGCTCCGGCCGAGGCGGGCGACGGCGCGGCTAAGCAGCGGCGGCTGCGGCGGCAGACGGCGGCGCGCGACCACGGAAAGGAGACAAGGAAGAGCGGTGGCTCCGAGGCGGACGATGGCGGTGATGCGGCGAACTCGGCGCGGCGGCGATGGCGGATTGCGGCGGCGAGAACAACGGGAACACGGCGAGAGAGAGAGAAAAGAGAGGGGAGAAGAGCGACAGAGTGGGGAGGAAAGGAGAGGGCTTGGTCCCCTTTTTATAGATGGCCGGAGAGGGAGAGAGAGATGACGCGATGGTCGGACGGCGAGCGGCGACGAGACGCGTGCGCGGCGCGGCGAGAGATGGCACGGGGCTCGGGCGACGCGGCGACGCCGTGCGGCGGCGTGGGGGCATGAGGACGGGACGGCGCGCGCGCCCGGGGCTCGGGGTGGCACGGGGCTCGGAGCAGGCGCGGCGACGACGGCGACGGCGCGCGCACGCGCGCGGGACGCGAGGCGGGCGCGCGACGCACGCACGACGCGCCGACGCGGGCGATGTGACGCGCACGCGCACGCGCGCGCGCGCAGGGGGACCGGGGCCGAACACCTTGGGACTAATGAACAATACCTTTTCGATTTTTCCGAATTTTCCCTAATTTTATTTTTGTTTTTGTTGCTTTCTCCTTTGTAATTTATTTGCTATTAACCCTTGTCCTTATTTGTAGTTTTATTTAATACTTTTATGATTTGCTCTCTTTAATTTATATGTATAAACTTATAAATATATATATATATTCCTATATGTATTTTGCGTGTATAAATATATTCATATGTATATTTCCCTTTTTATCTTAATTAGAATTTCTCGGTATTTTATCTTAATAATTTAATATTGTTCCCAAAAGAAGATTTTATTAGTTCCTAGCTCTCCCAAATTTGTTTTTCTTAGAATTTATTTTAATTATTTCCTTTTTGAAATTTCTCTTTTTTTTCTAGGGTTTTAATCTTGCTCTAAATTTTTATCCTTTTCAAAGTAATTATTTATTTATTTCAACTTGGAATCAAAGACTTGCGAATAAAAGGCAAATAAACATGATAAGATGCAATCAAATAGAAAATTTTTGCAAGTTCTGATTTTTATGTTTCGATTTTTAAAACTTCGGATTTTCAGGGTGTTCAAAACCTACCCCCCTAACAATAAATATCGTCCCGAGATTTGGGTCGGGTCGCGATTGGGAGTCGGTCAGTATAAACATATGGGATGGATCCATTAGGACTTCTCCTAAGCAGGATGACAAATAGGTTGACTGCTTGGGTGACGCATGAATCTATCACTGAGTTTCTAAGGGTGGTCCACTTCAATTCTTTGTTTCTGATAACATGATATTGTTAGCTCCTTAATCCTTGGGGCATCCTTCAAGCGTACAAGATCTAGCATGTCTCTAAGTTCCTTAAGTTGTATAATAGACTTGTTGTTCCGAAACTTTAAAGACCTTTGGCTCGTAGATGGGTGGTGATCCTGACATGATTGGGGTCTAGAGATTCCAGTAGGTGGCAAGAGGCTATCTAGAGAAGGTTTGGTTTTACCTAGCCTCAATATATTGTCCAATCTGAGGGTCTAGGGTTTATGTCATTCTACCCCCCTAACAATAAGTTCAAGCTTGGCTTTTAGGGTAAGGGCTATATCGGCATTTTCAGGCTTGGTTGGCATCCTCACCATTCCTAGATAGAGTCCAACGCATAAGTTCCTATCATGTCCTCAAGATCTTGGCTTACCCTTTTGGTCTATCCGTCGATCTCACGAGCTTACTCTCAACCCTTGGGTCGGAATGGTTCACCGGGATGGGTTTTCCGTATCACATCCGAGTGGTTGGATTTCCCT
Source organism: Oryza australiensis (assembly GCA_019925245.2). Taxonomy (NCBI): domain Eukaryota; kingdom Viridiplantae; phylum Streptophyta; class Magnoliopsida; order Poales; family Poaceae; genus Oryza; species Oryza australiensis. Next base: position 6,683,288 of record JAIFGZ020000116.1, on the reverse strand, counting down.
AGTCGTCGTTTGAGCTTTATTTGCTTCCGGGCAGGGTAATGGTAGATTTTTCCTAGGTCGTCTTTCCAGAGATATCGAGGTGGTTTCCTGAAACTGGAAGGGTTGTATTAAACCTAGGTTAACCATCCTTGATCCATACTTTGTTGTCTTGATCCATGGTCACGTTTGTCGGTGAAACTTATGGGGTAGATACGGTAACTTCTCTCCATCCACAGTCTAATACCCCTTGGTTCTTAGTTAACTAGTCCATTCTTGATATGATGTCTAGAGTCTGAGTTGGCAATACCTTAAGGTTTGATAGGAATACTACATCTCTGATCCGAATGGGCACACTAATGCATACGTGGAGTATAGCTATATCTTTCCCAGGTGAATCTACTATCATTGATCTCTTAAGGCCTACCTGACATAGGTTATGTTCAGTGCTTATTCTTGAGGTTATGAAAGAATGCTAAGCCCCAAAATCAAACAAAACTTTAATTAGTGCAGAATGGATAGAGATCATACCCATCAGCATGACTTGGTCCTCCTGAGCTTCTTCTGCACGCGCGTGGTTTACTTGGCCATGGCGGAATCCGGTGGTAGCCTCCTTCGACTGGGGCATTCTGAACAGGGCACGTCCAGGTGCCGGGGCGGGGGTTCCTCGTACTGCAATGGCGTTGGCTCCAGTACGAACAGGGGTGTTGCGCGGCTTAGGGCAATGATTGGCAAAGTGTCCAAACTCCCCATAGTTGAAGCAGTTCACATTCTTAAGTCCTGGGGCCGCCAAAGTAGGTGCCGGGGTACGGAAAGGGGTGGTAGGTGGTCTGCTAGCGTTGTTGGGTGTAGAGGGGCGATTGGTCGCCGCGATGGCTGGCTTCCAACTGGACGATGTTGCTTCCTTGGGTCGCTGAGATATCCCTTGTGTTGGACAGACCAGAGCAAGCCTTCTCTTTCGGTTGTTTTCAACCGTCCTTTGGTCATGCTCAAGCCTCACAACCTTGTTGATGAGGCTTTGAAAGCTGGCGTGGTCTTGACCGATCATCAATCCTCTCAGCTCGTCGTTCAGTCCTTCGATAAACTTATCCATTTTCTCCTCTTCGTCTGCCAGGTCGCTTGTGGCGTAACGGGCAAGCTGCGTGAACTTGTTAAGATATTCTTGCATCGAGGTGTTGCCTTGGCACAACCTTCTAAATTCATTCTTCTTCATTCTCATAATCGCGGCGGGTATAAAATTTTCACGGAAGGCAGCCGTGAATTCTTCCCAGGTCGTTTCTCCGGCATCTTCAGCCCGAGTCTCTTTGTAGGTGTCCTACCAGCCACTTGCGGGACCTTTGAGCTGATTGGTGGCGAAGATGACTCTGTCAGCTTCCCGTACTCGGACGAGAGTCAACTTCTTCTCTATTACCCTCAACCAATCTTCAGCATCCATTGGTTCCTCTGCCATGGAGAATGTTGGCGGTTTGGCTCGCATAAACTTGCCTAAGCTTGATCCTCCGCGTTGTCCTTGGTTGTTGGCAATGGCTTGAAGCGGTTGGGTCGTAAAGTCATGACTTCCGCTAGGGTGGAGGGGTTAGGCTCCGGCGGGTTCTCGCAGGCCGCCGAGGCTCGCGATGGTGCGCCATCCGAGGAATATAGATGAGGTAAGAGATTGGATCGACTAAGGTCATGGTTCTAATCGATTTTTAAGTGATCTTCAAGTTGTTTTTAAGTGATCTTTTGCACACAACAAGCATGGTGGAATAAACTCGTTTAAGATATAACATAGAACTTTATATTAGTTCACAGATGTTACATCATAAGGGTACATCGGACTGCCATGCACAGTCCCATACAACACAATACAACTAATATCGGTCTAGGGTCTTCATCCATAAAGGGGAAGGGGCACGGTCATTGTTGTCTTAATTCCATCCAAAGCAAGACCAGAGTTGATGCAGACTTCTTGTCTAGTTGTTTGGGTTGCCGCCTGATCTGGGGTTGCCACCTATGGCTGTTGCATTGGCACCGGTAAGAGGAGGGGTGCTGTGTGACTTGGGGCATTGATTGGCATAATGCCCAGATTCTTCACAGTTGAAGCAATTCACATCCTTTTTCCTTGGGGCTGCCAGGATAGGTGTTGGAGTGCGAAACGGTGCGGCAGTTGTCCTAGGGCAATCATTGGCATAGTGCCTAACTCTCCACAGTTGAAGCAGTGCACATTCTTCCTTAAACGTCGGGGAATCTCCTCAGCATCTTCAGGGCTACACACTGTGCTGGTGATGATCATCCTGCCAGTACCACCTGTATTCCATTTTGGTGACTTCCTCTTCATGGGGTTAGATGGTGGCGAACTGAAATCTTGGCCGGTTGTTGGATTGGATTCTTTATCCTTTCTTCCATACTGTACCTCTCTCTCGATCGGGGTCCTGGTGTGCTTGTTCCATGTACCGTTCCTTACTCCATGTCCTTGTTCCACGAAACCATAGCGGGGGTCAAGTGTTTCCTTCCATCCTAATGGCGGGTTTGGTGTTACCGCTCTCTGTGGGCTTGACAGTATACTTGCGGGAGTCATCAGGGCTTGCGATGGAATGTACCAACGTTGCTCTGGACACGGACCCAGAACTTGCACTAGTTGCTGTTGAAAGTGTCGTTGCATTTGTTGCATCATCATGATCATTAATTGTGTCTGGTTAGCCACTACTTGGGCTAAGGTCGAGTTTATAGGAAAAGGAGGTGGAATGTCCGTAGGGTCGCTCTGGGTTGATCCATGAGACTGCTGGGATCTTGATTTACTGTCCTTAGCTCTGCCCATCTATTGTCAGAGAGAAATAGATTAGAAAGAAAGGTTAAGCTTCGGATGAGACGGAAGGCAGCGGCATGTCGATTGCCACAGGCAACGACCGGGGACTAAGACCTAGTAGGCGCTATCTCCTTCTTCGCCCACCTAGCAGTAAGCATAGGGGTCCTCCAGTTCTTCGTTTCCACCATCTGAAGGTTTGTGCGTATAGCAAGGGTGAGTACCCAACGTACTCAGCAAGCCAACACGGAATGATGCACATGATAGGGTCATTCAAAGGATGGTTGTGGTTCTTTTGCATAAAGCCAATTTTCGTAAATATTTTCACAAACCTGATGTCTAGCCAGGACAAGTTTTATTGCCATAGTTCATTAAGTCGGCGACGGTTCTGTCCACCATCCATTGTGATCCCACGGATAGCTTCTCGCCACCGGTTCGTCATGGTTTTCTGGGGAGTCTACCCTCCTCGTATCTCGAGAAGTTGGTCCACCAGTACATAAAAAATCATCATGCAAACCCGTCCCATCATTTTAAAATTTATGAGTCTAGCCAAGCGAAAGTCTTGTCACGATGCTCTATATCCGCGAGCACGGCTATTCGAATAGATTGATTCATTCACACTGTAGTGGATGTACACTTTACCCGTACTTTGCGACTGCCCAACAAATGAGCCTACGTCCCAACACATGACACGGTCACGGCAAAGCCTTTCGATAACCTCACTTTGGCAGTACCCGCTCCATAAACTTAAGCCCTCATGCACTCTAGCCGTCGTTTCCTAGCAGCGAGAGGAGTTATGGCGTTCCCGGGGTAAGAGAAAGACTTGGTCCATCTTCAATTTCCAACCTCTATCTTCATCTCCTCATATTGATCGTATGTCCCGATCTTTGCCCAGGTACTTACCGGTAAATCCCCTACCAGTAAGCCCTTAACTCAATCCAACACCTGAACCACTACGCAGGGATACTGCCTGCGCTCGGATATCTACTCCGCTAGGTCTATACCCATTCGAGAAGTACGGTTGTACTGGCTCGTTTCCCGGCTATCTCATGGCTCGGTCCTTAATTGACCAGGGTCTAAATAATCTAGGTTTTAAGTCTAGCAAATATATATATATATATCAAAAACAATATTTGAAGACAAGCGATAAATAATTTCCTAGAGTGGTAAACACGAGGATCGAATAGTTTGAAAATCATATTTAATAATCGGTCCCGAACTATTTTTTTTGAATTCAAATTTGTTCCGAGAAAATATATATTTTTGCCTAAAGATTTTTCCCCAAATATTTTCCAAAAACTTTTTCTAATTTTTCCCCAAATTTTCCCCAAATTTTCCTTTTTTTCCTTTCCTCTTTTTTCTTTTCTTTCTTTTCTCTTTTCTTTTCTTTTTCTCTTTTTTTCTTCTTCCTCCCGATCACTCTCTCTCTCCTAGCGTCTACCCCCTGTCTATCTCGTCTACCCCTCGGCTCCGGCCGAGGCGGGCGGCGGCGCGACTAAGCAGCGGCGGCTGCGGCGGCAGATGGCGACGTGCGACCGTGGAAAGGAGAAAAGGAAGAGTGGCGGCCTACCGGCGAGGCGGACGACGGCGGTGATGCGGCGAACTCGGCGCGGCGGCGGCGGCGGATTGCGGCGGCGAGAACAATGGGTACACGACGAGAGAGAGAGAGAAAAGAGAGGGGAGAAGAGCGGCGGAGTGGGGAGGAAAGGAGAGGGCTTGGTCCCCTTTTTATAGATGGTGGAGAGGAGAGAGAGATGACGCGACGGCGGGAAGGCGCGCGGCGACAACGACGCGCGCGGCGATGAGACGTGTGCGCGGCGCGGCGAGAGATGGCACGGGGCTCGGGGAGACGGCGATGCGGTGCGGCGGTGTGGCGCGAGGACGGGACGGCGCGCGACGCGTGGGGCTCGGCGTGGCACGGGTCTTGGAGCGGTTCGGCAACGACGGCGACGACGACGCGCACGCGCGCGCGGGACGCGAGGCGGGCGGCGGCGCACGCACGACGCGGCCGACGCGGGCGATGTGACGCGCGCGGCGCGGCGCGCGAGGGGACCGGGGCCAAACACCTTGGGACTAATGAACCGTACTGTTCGATTTTTCTCTAATTTTATTTTTCTTTTTGTTGCTTTCTCCTTTGTAATTTATTTGCTATTAACCCTTGGACTTATTTGTAGTTTTATTTAATGCTTTTATGATTTGCTCTCTTTAATTTATATGTATAAACTTATATATATATATCCTATATGTATTTTGCGTGTATAAATATATTCATATGTATATTTCCCCTTTTTATCTTAATTAGAATTTCTCGATATTTTATCTTAATAATTTAATATTGTTCCCAAAAGAAGATTTTATTAGTTCCTAACTCTCCCAAATTTGTTTTTTAGAATTTATTTTAATTATTTCCTTTTTGAAATTTCTCTTTTTCTAGGGTTTTAATCTTGCTCTAAATTTTTATCCTTTTCAAAGTAATTATTTATTTATTTCAACTTGGCATCAAAGACTTGCGAATAAAAGGCAAATAAACACGATAAGATGCAATCAAATAGAAAATTTTTGCAAGTTTCGATTTTTATGTTTCGATTTTTAAAACTTTGGATTTTCAGGGTGTTACACATATCGCCGATCACCTCGTCGTCGTCCGCCATCATAGTTGCCCCCCGCCATCATGGCTGTATCAGTCGTCCTGAGGTGTACTTACCTTGTCGTCGCATCGTCGGAGCTCACCCCATCCTCGCTGTCCCTCGTTGCTGCTCCTCGCTCATCACCCCAATGGCCTAGCCGGGTGGTGCGGGGCCTCGCTCACTCGTCGGGTCCCCTGTAGGGGTAGGGACGGGTGATGTTTTCCACCCGACCATGTTTGCGGGCTGGGGCAGAGGCGAGGGCTTTTTAGCCCCACCCGTCCAGAGCTTCACCAGAGTTTGTGCGGCAGGATCAAACAAACTCTGTTCGTATTTTTTTCTTGGTACATATCAAATTTGGGTAACGGGCCTTCACACAACCCACGTACCCTAATCGTGCAAGGCTGACACGATACGACACGACAACTCAATGGGGCTTTTAGTCTTAGCACGTGGGTCGACACGACACAGCCCATTCGGCGAGCCATGCCTAATCAGGCAGTGCCCAAACATATCTAATATTTGTCCACCATTACAACCCTATAAAAAATTAAAATAAAAATTCACCATCCAAAGGTCCAGCACTAGGGGCTCCGTTTGGAAAATATGATTATGACTAATGAATATCATTTCCATTTTTTCAGATTCCCACCGTTGGTAGGGTGAGGATGGGATATGCTCGGAGAAATTACCATATTACCCTCGCCATTTTGACCTATAGTTGGCCTCTGTCGTGCGTGAGTTATCCTGACCCCTCCTCGTCAGTTTGCCTCCGCCGCCACTGCCGCCGCCGCCGCCGCCGCCGCCGATCCCCACCCATCCCGCGAGCGAGCAGGGCGCCGTTGTTCGTCCTGTTGCTTCCGCCGCATCCTGGTGAGCACATCCTCCGCCACCGCCGCCTGCGCCGATCCCCATCAATCGCGCGCGCGAGCGAGCAGGGTTGCTGTCGTTCGTCCTGCTGCTTCCGCCGCATCCGTTACGCACATCCTCTTCCCCATCTCTCTCTACCCACGCACTTTTTCTCGAATTTGTGTTAACCCTAGCGTGTGTTCTAGAAATTTGCCTTAACCTTATAAAATACTAATAACAGTTTGATGGCTCCCAAAAAGTTTGGGGGTTCAACTGAACCCCCATGTCCCATGTTAGATCCGCCACTGTTAGACACTGAAGAAGAACCAAAAGGTCCAAAAATTAAGCTTGCTATGTGGGTAGGTGCAATCACTGCAAATTTTCTGCATGTGATCTTATGGAGTAGTCACTTACATTGTGGGTGGACTCGTGTTTTTGTATAGGACTTTGGTCAATGTGATGTTAAAAGATGCACTGGTCGTAAGCTTTCAAGATTCGGGCTATTAAAGGTATGGCTTCATTTGCTTCACAACATCTGAACCATGTTTTCCCCAAAATCATGTGCTAAAACTGGCAATATAAGAGAAACTACAAATACTGCATGCACATGGACGTAGAGAGCCATAACCATCCGATTTCATCGACCTTATTCTATTCAGACTGCTGGTAAACTCTGTTTCTGGTTGTCGCCATGCATACTTTTTGGCAAAGACCAGCACTTCATCATCTATGGAAGGTAGAGCTGTTGAAAAAAAAATGTTATTTCTCTTGCAGGAGTTGCGAGTGAAAAATGGTTTTGGTGGTGTTGTTCTCAGGTACTTCTATAAGCCGCAAAACATAACTTTTTTAAAACATACTCTGCTTAAGTAATTGCTGTTTGGGATACAGCTGTTACTACCTGCTTGTTATCTTCTTTCAGCCCTGTTGGAACACAGTGTGTTTCCAAGGAAGATCATCATATTGTGCAAAGAAAAGGACTTGCTGTTGTTGATTGTTCGTGGGCGCGCTTAAGTGATGTCCCTTTTGTGAAACTCCGTTGTGGTGCTCCTCGTCTATGTAAGACCATCATATTCGAGTAACTTCAATGAGCCGATTGTAGTTGCTGGGATCATTCCTACCTTTTCTGCGTTAAATCTAGAACTCTAGAAGCATACCAAAATGATTCCATAACAAATCATATAATCTTATATTGGTTATTATTTCTAAAGTTGTCATTTTCCTGAGACTTTTGGACTACCTTCTCTTGAATCTGTAATGCAACTTTGAGCTCTTTTATTATTAGTAGTAGTTATTTATATGTTTTTATGTGCTAAAATATTTTTGCTCATTGTTTCCGTAAGAGAGAATCTGTCCTTCTCAGAAGGTTTTACCTCTTGATTGCAGTGCCATGGTTGGTTGCGGCAAACCCTGTTAATTATGGTCGTCCATGTGAATTGTCTTGTGTGGAAGCTTTATCAGCAGCTCTCATAATATGGTAAATCTCCAGCCTTTCCTTACAATTAAACTGTCTACAATGGAGCTATTAATTTAAAATTTTGGACCATATAGTTAGTTCAGTTTCCAGATTCATCGCACCCTTCCATGTTATTGGTCTGTTTTATAGGTGTATGCCATCATTTACACATTTTTCTCTAGCAATGTTGCTGTTTGGCGTTTCAACTTTGACTGACTTACAGCATTGAATCCTGCTGGTGGCGTTTCAACTTTTGACTAACTTACAGCTTGTAAGGCACACACGTATTTCAAGATTCAAACTTTGTTTTGATCAATAATTATGCTAAGTATAGGTTTAGTGATATAAGGATGGTACCACTAGATTTGTACATCAATGTGCTTTCATATGGTCATGATTTTCTGATTAACAATAGTATTCTGCAAGAGAAATTATAGGGAAAGCTCAGTTTGAAAGACTGTACCAAGTAATATGTGCCTTTCAAAAATGAATGTAGGGTTAGTTACTTAAGTAATATTTACTTAGGCATTACCTTGTGGTACATACATATTTGCAGTGGGGAGGAAGACACAGCGCATCTGTTACTTGGGAAATTCAAGTGGGGTCACTCGTTCTTGTCTGTTAACAGGTCAGTTAAGTGAAATATTTTGTTGACGTGTATAGACTGGCAGTGTATTTTGGGCACACAATACCTGTTTATGATCAAGGGAATGCATATTCATGTATAATATACTACCTTTCTGCAAACCCAGCACCTGCACAAAGCAATTAAGTAGATTGAAGCATATTAATTTACGTTTCAAATTTCATCATGCTAATTACTGGCCTAATCTGGGGTGATGCCAGGACAATATAAGCTATCCTGCATATTATACTGTATCACGTTGTTACCTTCATCCAGCAAATTTCAGAAGACAGTGTATGCTGAATCATGTTAAGAACCCATGGTACCCAATGATCTGTGATGGTCAAATGATTGCAGCTTTCTCTGTTACTGCATTATGTTTATGAAGACCGGATACTATGTACAGCATACTTACTATGTACAACATACTTCTTTTAGATTTGTATCACCAGATGTTTTTACACCCTTTGTTGTTATGATGTGCAGAGATCTGCTCAAAGCATACTCCAAGTGTGAAAATGGCACCGAGATAATCAATGTGCAGAACTCTTGGTTGTCAAGTAACTCTAGTGTTCCAAAGTCACCTGTAAACGGTAATAATTACATCTCACATCTATTTTTGCCATAAGATAACCATTTTTAGAGTGCAAATATTAACCTTCATTATTTCCGCGTCATAGTGGCAGAGAAATCACACCAAAGCACAGAGGAAGGATCTGATGCTGATTCCGACGATGGCTTGCCACCTCTAGAGGAAAACCTGAACCACCTGAACTTTAACCAAGATGACGAAAGTGAGGAGGAAAGTGAAAGTGAAAGTGATGAGTAACAAATGGTGCCAAGAGGGAACCATCGGAAGCTTTCTAGCACTTCTAAATGTGTATTTGAGTAAGTGAATTTTAGGCGAGGTGCTGTGATTCGAGCCAAAATAGGATCTTCCAATGTCCAATCAAAATAAGCTTCAATGGTCTTGAGGACAGATCATGTGTCAGAAAGAATCACCGTACACTTGTTGCGTTGCGCTTGCTTTGTACCTCTGTTACAGTCTTAGGGTGCGTTCTAATGTGCCGAATCAACGAGCGTGAAGTAGCAAAAAGCACTGTTACATGCATTAGTCCGTGAGCACTATACTGCTGGCTGAGCGGTATTAAATGCAGTTGTTAATGTGAGATAGGTGAGAGGAAGCAACGGCGTCAGTCGCAGCAGCAGCAGCAGGCCTGCGGTCACGTCGTCTCTCAACACCGTTGCTGCTTTACTGTGTAAAGGAAATATTCAAAAGTGGTTTTTTTAATCAAAATGGCGTCCATAACTACAATTTTTTGCTTATTGGGAAGATGGGAATGGTTTCCCTGAACATCACATATATAAATATAGAGGATAATATCCATTGCACCGATGAATTTTGAAGCAATTATTGATCGTACATATTACAGTAGTAATAAAATTAGACATGTTTCTGTTGTATACCTAATTTGCTATGGCTTTATGGTACCATTGTTTCCTCGCTTCCTCGTTGTTCGTGTTGTTGCTATATATATTTTTTTCTCTAACCTACCTCATGCATCCTCCCTATATCTACTATTTTCTGCTCACGTATTCCTATTAAATATCTGTATTTTGCTATTTATGGTACTCTCTTCTCTTTGTTCGAAAATAAATTAATTGTACTCGAAGCATATGGAGAAAAATACATGGGATGATGTTGGTAAAACATTTTGAAAATCGAGCCCCTTTATCGGAAATACAAAAACCACAAGGGCGAGTATGCAAATAGGCCCGCCAACTCCAATCAGTGATGGCCAAACAGGTGGCCCGGCACGGCATGGGCATGGGCACGGATACAACACGGCCCGTTAGGCACGGCTCATGAAACGGGTCGTGCCATGTCGACCCACGTGCCATGCCTCCCGGCCCAAGCACGTCCCATGGATGGTCGGGCTATGCCCGTGCCGGCACGGCACGCTCGGGGCCCACGGGCCAAGGCCGAGCCCACGGGCCAAAACCACCTACGGCAGACTATAAAAGGAAAAAAACCCTAACCCTAGTACACCCGACCCGCCTCTGCTCTTTTCCTCCGCCTCACGATCGACATGCCTTCACCCCGCCATCCACACCGACGTCGCCTTCGACCTCCGCGCCACACCCGTTGGTCGACCTCCTCGCCGGTGCTACGTGCCCGTCGCCGACCTCCGCGCCGACACCGCGCCGCGCTCGCCGCCGAGTCGCCGACCTCCATGTCGCGCCGCGTCGCCGCCAACCCAACCTCCGCGCTGCCGCCGCCGCCAACCTCCACGCCACGGAGGACCTCTGTGCCGTGCCGCCGTCGATCTCCACGCTGCGCCGCACCGCCGCCGACCTCCGTGCCGCCACCGTCGCCGCCCTTCCCCTTTCTCTCCCTCCCCCCGCACGGCTAAACCCTAACCCTTCCCCTTCCCCTTCCGTGTCGTGTCGGCCCGGCTGGCCGTGTCGTGCCCGTGTTGGCACGCACAGTAGCCGTACCGTGCTAGTCCACGGGCTCGACCGGCAGCCCAAGCACGGCACGACTAGTCGTATCATGTTGACCCGACCCGTTTTCTCTTCGTATCGTGCCGTCTACAGTATACGTGTGCCCGTGCCAACTCACTTCGGCCCGACCCATATGACCCTCTATAACTCCAACTTCCATCCTTGTGACCATTACCAACAACCAAATGAGAGAGAGAGCACCACCAATGCATGTTAGGCCTGGTATACCATCCCTGCGACCATTGACCGGGATCAGCGTGCCATCAGTGTCCACCAGACGCATTGGAACCCAACCCTGCACTAGCTTCCGTGTAGCCTGGTCATCACGCGACGTAACGGGACGTCGTCTAGCCTTTTCCCGCTCCTCTCGCTGACACGGCCACGCCGAGACGACCCGACACGACACGGGCTCACGCATCAAGAAGGGGAGCGACGGTGTGTGCGTCGAGAGGGAATGGGGGTGTGTGTACCAAACCTGTGACATATGTCTACGGTTTCTTCATCACACTTCACACCAACATATATGTGCACAGTGCAAAATAGGGAAATTACTGTTTAACGTAAATAGGTAGATCGGAATAGTTACCTGAACAACACAAACATAAATAGAGGATAAATAGAGGAGTACACACATACAGGACGGGCCTAAAATTTTTAACTTGAATATTTAAAATTAGAAAAGATAATTTTTTCTAACCCAAAGTCTAATATATAATGACATAAGTTAGCAATCTGTTTAGCAATCTAATAGTCTTTTCTAACCTAGAGTTTAGCAATCTGTTGCAATTGCATAAAAGGAATAAAGAATAATCTTCTTGAGTATTTTTTGTGAAAACTAATTTTGCTTATCTAGGCTGTCTCTTCACTAATTTTTTTTACTTTACATAGTGTTATTATATAACAGGTGCACTACATAGCTATTATGTAATCACAAGTATGGGAAGAAAATTAGTGTCAGTTAATGTTAATGGTTAATAATGGTAAATAAGATTGTCTAGTAAAGCTCAAATTAATGAGTTGTTTTTTCTCTCACTACTTGATGCATAAAATTTTACTAACCTCAAACCTCAAATACTTAGATGCACAAAATTTTACTAACCTCAAATGGGGTGGCACGAATTTTACTAACCTCAAATGGGGTGGCACTGGTGGTGGTGCGGTGGGCGATGCCACAGGGACGACGTCGCGGCGGAGTCACGACGGCCGCCGCGGGCCGCACGTGCCGTGCCGTGCGTGGGCGTCTCGGCGGCGGCGCGCCTTGCGCGCGCGCGCCGCGCGCGCGACGGCGCCGAGGATGGCGGGGAGCCGGGAGAGGGGCGGGGCCACGAAGATAGGTGGGCGTGCGCCGCTGCCATCGCGTCGGAGTCCGGGAAGCTGGGCGTCACGCCGTCGCTCCTTGCGGGCGTCGGCCATGCGCACGCGCCACCGGGAAGCCGGAAGGAGAGGCAGCTCGGGATGGATTGGGAAAGAAGGTGAGGTGAGCTAGGGTTTCATTTTTTTTACTAATTTGGGCTATTGGGCTAATGGGCCGAGGAGAGGAGGAAGTAGGGGATGAGATGGTGTCATGTTGGGTAAAAAAGAAGTCTATTTTGTATACACTTTCACATATATATGAAATATATATTACATATATGAATTTTTTTGTGAACAATTTTGAGTATTCAACTGAATACCCATGAAGCATGGTGGGCCCGCCCGTGCACACATGGATTTGAAAGCAATTATTGAACATGCACGCTAACGAGCAACGAAGCTAGATATGTCTACCCATGTCTACCTATTTGTACACCTGATTTGCTATGCCTGCATGGTACACCGACATCGTTTCCTTGTTGTTTGGTGAGTCGGTACTAGGTGCTTAGGGGTGGAGCCAGTGGTATGCGAGGATACCTGTTATACAATGGGTTTTGTCTTATGAAGTGCGGGTCAGCACTATCAATTCTAAAGTTGTGCAGAGCAAACGCAACATGTATGATCTTTGTCTGGTTCTCAGCCTCAGGAAATAAAGGAATTCTCCTTAGGATTTTCCACTGACTTTTGATGACTCTAAAAGCTCTTTCAACTGTATTACACATAGCAGAGTGCATGTAGTTGAAAGTCTCTTCCTTTCTAGTAGGGGATGCGGCTTCATCGCCAGCAAAATCATCCATGTCATACCAAAAATACGGATATGGAGATAGAAAACTATACCTACTGGGATAACCTTGAGTCCACTAGCATATACTTGCCTGCAAATATGAAGTTCAGAATTTACAGCATTAGCAGAGTATAACTTTTCCAATAATAATTTAACGGTGTATGTAAGAGGTTAAAGACAGTACTAACCTCATGGCAACCTTGGAAATGTGAAGGGATAGTGTCGTACTACGTCCGAAAGCACTCTCTGGTCATGCACGGATCCAAGCCATCCCGCATCTGCAAACATAATTCGATCGCCCCATCCAATATCAATTGATGTGCTGGATGACATGATAAGAGGAATGTGTGTCCCGTCGACTGCACCCACCGCAACATTGAATGGAAGGAAGGCAGGGTCTTGCATTACGCGGTAATATTGTGGGAAGTCGTTTAGATCAATCGGTTTGAGGATGTCCGCAGCCAATGCGTGCATAGCATCAAGAACTCTGTGGAAATATATGGACACAGTTGATCTAGAACGAACCATCCTATTGTTTGTCGCCTTGTTGAAGTATCCACCTGCCATAGTGTATAGAAACATTCCAATTGCTTCCATAGGACATACCTTGTATGTTCCATGAATTGGTGATACCGGTTCATGAGTAGACCGAACAGAGTGTGAATTTGGTCTGCCCTCAACCGAAATACGTTGTGACATTGAACTGGATTGGCCATTGTTTCCATCACCCATTGCATATCTGTTTGTTGACAGACACGCCTTGCAGCTCTTACATTGATATTTTGTTCCAAACTAGCAGCCAACAACTCTACCCTCCTCCTCAGTGATGTACCCATCTTTGGACTCATCTGCTCTGTCATCCGAAGTGCTCACTCCTAGAGCATCATGCGAAAAAAGCAAGTTTGTTACATACAAATTATAATGCGAACTAATTAAAAATTCTTCGCTAGTACAACTAAACAGTTTGAGTAGTATTGTTCAATGAAAATATTGTACTACGAAAAACACAAAACTGTGAGCAAACACATAGGTTAACAACGAATCATAAATTATTCCATTAGAACATGACACTGATAGTTCAAACGGTGGTGTCAAATTGTTTAGCGAAACAAAAAAATAAATTAAATACAACAATCACTATTGTCGATATAATTCGAAAACGTTATTGACTAAACATCACAATGAGAATTAATCCGCAGGACGCATCTTCCGGCACCAGGACAAACACCTAACAATGTTAAATGCAACGATGTTAGTACATAGCTTCATCGTTTGCACCTCCTGCATCCCCAGGCCCATAACCTCCCCCAAACCCACCACCACCAGGTCCAAACCAGTCCCCAAATCCACTCGCTCCTCCTAAGCATGTCGGTGGAGGTGCTCCTCCAGGAGCCTTCACAACATAGTGCGTGCGAATAAAGAACTCACGTTGCTTTGGTGTGACTACATCGTCAAGGAAAAACGAGCAATAAAACATGTCACTAAAAAGAACAATTGCCATGTGGTACACATCTAAATTAAAGTTGTGGCCATCAGACTTCCACAGCTCGATGCAAGCCTTTGCGTCCCTGGACTCCTGCTCCCACTGCCTTTACACTTTGCTCTCATTTGATTTAACCCTGAGATCAGCCAACCTGTACAAAGCATCACCAGTGGAATCACTTCGGGTCCTTTTGGAACCACCAGACGCACTGCCCAAGGTGTTCACCCTTTTCCCATTGTGTCTGCCAATCCTTGTAGAAGGTTCCGGTGAGGGTGGCATCTCCGACATGTCAGTTAGCTGACCAACATCAAGTAAATCAGCGTTGTGTGGAACTAGCGTTGTGAGCGGTTACCGACCACAGTACGCCCTCGGAAGACAACATGGTACTCGGGAATGAACATTAGGGGTGCATTCCTGAATGCACGAGCACCTTTCCTCATCTACAAGAAATAAGCAAAATCAGCAGTTGGACAATGAAAAAAACAATATGGTGAGGTGCATATACATGAATCATAACACATAGTGAAATAAGAGATGATATGCCACTTTAAGAATACTACTTATACCAATGCTGTAAATCTTGTAATAATATTGTAATGCTGAGAGGGTTACACACTTTAAAGAATACTGGTACATATATTAGTATAGTGGTTTCAAAGTATACATATATTTGTGCAGTTTCAACTTCAGTACAACATTTCAGCAGTTCAGCTCTATTTCCTAGTTGATTGTACACAATCAGATTTGCAAATATACATGTATTTTCAGTGCTTTGCAAATACATGATACATGTAAACATAAACAAAAGTAAGCGATCAGATAGATGAAAATTGTTGTCTGTTCATAGTTAAAAAATGCAAATTAACATAAGCAGAGATATTGTGCACTGCAAACCTATTTGCTAAATGTTAGATATGTAAATATTAACCTAAGTTGACAACTTTGCCTAGAGTCTTATGAAATTAGAGGTATGAAATATTCACAAATGTACAAAATATTATGCTAACATATTGACGTCTTACTATAGGATTCCCAACTAACGTATGTACTGCCACTGAAAATATCCATTGCATCAACAAGTCTAACATATGTACTACCTTTTAGTTTTACAAAGTACTGAAATCTATCTCTTCCTAAGTTGTGAGGTTATGAAATTGTCATACGGTCATTAACCTAACTTTAGTGGTTTGCTGGTTGTCATACAAATATCGACTACTATAATAGATAGAGAAACACTATGAACTTATGTCTTCCATTGAGTCGCACCACTCTGGGCTGGCTTCGATGGTCTGGGTGTAGGGATTACAACCCAGTCCAGTAGCCATGGACTCCAGTCATGTCCAGGTCTGGAATCGACGACGACATTGTTCCAAGAAATTCTTCAATTGTTGTTTGTTGACCTGCTTTCCTGCATTTTCCCTCATTTTCTGCAGGAGGTTAGCGTAGCCCTGTGCTTTTGGGCATGACGAGGTGATGTTTCGAGCTGCGATCTCCTCCATGCAGCTCTCGATGAATGCCCGAAGTTCATCCTCTGTCTAGGGTGAGTGCCCACTGGCCATCTAACCACCCAAGTCAAGCAAACAAAACCAAGATTCAAAAATTACTAAATGATAGGTAATACCTTAGTTAGGTCATTAGATTGCAGCAGGTCCCAATCCAGCGAACGCACGACTGTTGTGGGAGTGTGGCGGCGGATGAATTGCCAAACAACTTCAGGGGATTTCACAGCAATCTTTTCCAAATGGGCCAAGCCCGCTGGGCTGACACGGGCCCGGTACGAATTGGCCCGATACGAATTCGGCCCGGCCCGCCAGGTAACGTGCCCATGCCAAGCACGGCACGTCCCCGTGCCCGTGCCTGGGCCGCGATGCCAGCATGATGGCACGGCACGGGCACGACACGCTTCGACGGCCGGCATGGGAGCGGCACGGGGCCTCGGCACGGGAGCGGCACGGGCCGTCGGATGTGGAGCTCTCCCCGCCTCCTGACCGTTGGATCTAGGGGTTCGGTGAGGCGGGTATATAAGGCATCCGCCGCTCGCCCGCTCCCCGCCTCCAAACCCTAGCTCATTCTGTCCCCAATCCGTTTCGGCGCATCTCGGTCTCCGCTCTCCCATCGACTGAAACCCTAGCCGCTCTCCTCTCTTCTTCCCGCCGTCCGGTGGCTGGTTAAGGCGGCGGTTGCCGGCACGGGCACACGACACGACCTATTCTACGCCATTCTTCCTTCTCCCTGACCGTCGATGTAGCTATCTTGTCGAGATCCACCACCGTCCTTCCTTTCTGTCTCGTCGCTCTCGTCGACCTCGCCGGAATCCGGCATCCTTGGGGCTCCGCTCAGATGCGTTGAGTTACCTGGGTGTGGGGCTCCGCTCTGATGCATTGAGGTACCAGGGTATCGGGTCTCGGCGACGTCGTCGTCGCCGTTTTCTCTGGTGCTCCGTCAAGAAAGGTAAGCCATAACCCTAGATCTGTTTGTTTTGGTTCTTCTTCTTCTTTATTTCTTCATGATATTCTATTAACCCTATGTTTTGGTAGGCCTTGGCGTTGAGGGACCGGAGGCCGACGACGCCGAGATGTCGGACGAGCAGGAGGACATCGGTCTCTCCATGACCATCAATGACGAGCTACGGCTCTGCGGGGTGGCCGGAGATGACGAGGACGATGTCGGTGGGGATGCCGAGGAGCTCTTCGGCCGTCGTGCTGCCGAGGAACTCTACGGCCGTACTGCTGCTGATCCACTTCCCGTCGATGACACTGAGGCCCCCAACACCGGCGATGGTGATGCCGCTGTTGATGACTGCTCCACCAGCAGGCCTAACCGCCCTTCTACCTCAGTATGCTGGGAAGATTTCGAGAAGCTCACCAAGAAGGTAAATGGTAAGAATGTCAGGTATGGCGCTCGTTGTCTTCACTGCCGTAAGGAGTATTCTGCGTACTCTAAATATGGGATTGGCCATCTTCTCCGTCATCAAGATACTTGCCCTAAGAAGCGTGAAAAATGTCGCATGGCTCAGTCCCACATTACTTTCAATAAGGACGGTACTATGCGTAATTGGGAGTATTCGGCTGAGGTTGCTCATGTCCAGCTTGTTCGTTTGCTTGCTAGGTTAGATTTTTCCCTCCGTCTTGGGGAAACCGAGGCCTGGGAAGATTACATAAAACTGCTCATAACCCTAGGTACACCACCGTGTCTAAGCAAACTACAACTAGAGATCTTTTTAAATACTTCAATGAAAAGCGTGATCGTTTGATTGATGATTTGAAGAGTAATGCTATTTCATCGTTGCTATTACCTCGATATCCGGTCCGAAAATGCAAAAGAGGATTATTTGAGTGTTGTTGGTCATTACATTAATGCTGATTGGCAACTTGAAAAAAGGGTGCTTGGCTTAAGGCTTATTGATGCATCACATAATGCGATAACATTGCTATACGTGTTAGTAATGTGCTTAATGACTATGGTATATTGTCGAAGGTTTTTTCATTACTTTGGACAATGCCTCGCTAATACTAAAGCTATGGATAAACCGAAACCGTACTTAGAGAGTATTTGGGTGCTGATCTATTTTTGCATCAACGTTGTGCTTGTCATATCATAAACCTGATTGTTAAAGAGGCTCTGGTTGCTGTTACTCCTATGCTTGATGCTTTCGAACTGCTATACCATTCATTAATTCTTCTAATCGAGAGTTGCTGCATATAAGAGCTATTGCATGGCATCCGGTATTAGACCTAGGAAGTTTGGATTGGACATGGAGGTTAGGTGGAACTCTACCTACCTGATGCTTAGGCATTTGCTACCACACAAGGAAACTTTCCATACTTTCATTGAGTCTAATTATCTTAGAAAAAGAGGTGAACCCTTTCTTTTGACTCATGATCATTGGGCTATGGCAACTAAAATACTGGAATTCCTTGAACTGTTTTATGACTCAACAGTTGCTTTGTCTGATGTGTACTATCCTACTGCCCCACTTATGGTTCATCATATTGTTAAGATTGACACCTGCATAAGTATCAAAATGATGAGCACATTAGAACTGTTGTCCAGCCTATGATTGATAAGTACAATAAATATTGGAGAACCATACCTAAACTTTACTGCATTGCATTTATCTTGGATCCAAGAGCTAAAATTAAAGGTTTTACCAAAGTTCTTAGGAAGTTAAATATGCTTACTGATGCTGATTATTCTAATAAGATGGTGGAAACTAGAACTCTTCTTTTCAAACTGTATCATAAGTATGATGATTTGTATGGTTCTGTTAGGGCAAAAAGGGCTGACCCTCCAACCCTATCTGGTAAGAAAAGAACAGCTTGGGCTGAGATATATGATGATGATGATGGTGGTGGTTTGCTTGGAGCTGGTTGTTCTTCTCTTCCTCCTAATCTTGATATGTCCAGAGCTATTCCTGCTACTACTTTGTTACATGCAGCAAATTCATCTAATACTGGTTCTGAACTTTCATCTTATCTGGACTGTGACACAGTTAGTCAGATGGATGATGACTTCAACATCTTGAGCTGGTGGCATCAGCATAAACTAACATATCCAGTTCTTTCTACCCTTGCTAGAGATGTTTTTAGTGTGCCTGTTTCTACCGTTTCCTCTGAAGCTACTTTTAGTACCACTGGCAGGATCATTGAAGACCGACGACGGAGGCTGAACCCTGAAACTGTGGAGGCCCTCACATGCATCAAGGATTGGGAAGGCTGCGAGACAAGGTTACAGATATGGTGGAGGATAAGGAGCTTGAGGAGGCATTTGAACAACTTTATCTTGATTAGTCATTTATGTAATGGTTCGTAATCTTAAGACTTGATGCACTGAACCTTTGGTTGTGGATGTAATGAACAATTGAATTTATGGAGCTGGCTGCACTCTTTTTCCCTGTCTAGGGTTTCTCATAAGGGTGAGTTTTATCTAGACAGGTTTTTAATGAGGCAGCCATTGCACAGCTCCACTTATTTTGTTATCTCTGTGATTTCGTCTTTGTCATATCAGTTTCATCGGTTTGAAAGTTTGATTTCGATAAGTTCGTTTCATTCGAGATGTTAAAATTGCTACTGTGTTAGTGCCCAGGCACGGCACTAACCCGATGGGCTGTCGTGCCCTTCGGCACGGCACGACACTATCTCAGGGGTTTAGTGCCGTGCCTGGGCCGGAGTGGCGGCACGGTGGCACTACACGGCACGGCACGACAGTGAAACCGTGCCTGATAGTGCCGTGCCTGATAGGGCCAGGCCGTGTAGTGCCCGTGCCATGTAGTGCCCATGCCGCCCGTTTGGAAAAGATTGTTTCACAGCTACAGAGGTGAATGCACAAGCAATAGCGTCAACCTCGTCCAGTGCAGTGGCACCGGACTGTGTCGGACTGCAACGATAGACAGGAACCGTCATTGGACTCTAGATCAGGCGTCACCTCGCGCCGCTTTCCAACGGCGATAGGTGAGGGCAGAGTGGGGAGGACGGAGCAGATGGCGAACTCAGGGGAGCAAATTTTTTGCTTCAAACCTCGTGGTGCCATGGGAGCTCTGGGATGGCTGTAAAATAGCCACGGGGTTGCCCTTCACTCTCCAATGGTGCCCCTTCAAATCAAGAAGCTTCAAAATGAATCTTGACCACTGTATAGCCCGAGACCACCATAGTGCTGCATGAAATCACGCTGCAAGGCTGTTGCACAACATCCTCCCTCTCCAACGCCTTGCCTGATGTAGAGCTTGGGCCTCCTTACTCCTCCCTAATGCGGCTGCCGAGGTGATGCTCATGAACCGTTGATATGACTCGCCTGCTCGCCCGGCTGCACATCGCTGAGGGCAACAGATAGAGGATGCAGATCGACATGGCACGGTGGCGCACTTCTCCTCCGCCTTGACGATCGGCGCTCGCTTCCGTGCACTCCAACGCAAGGTGGGAAAGTGAAGACCCTGTGGACAAACAAGTGCGCTCGCAGGCTTTCGAGGAAGAAGATGAGGGACAAACTTTTTGGTCCGTTACGGACAGTGACACCGTCATGTCTAACGCGGGCTTGAACAGTGCATATTCAGCCCATCCAAAACTGCTGCTACAGTACACGAATCTTCAGCCCATCTCAGCGCAGCGAAGTATATAGTTTGGAACGCACCCTCAAGTACACAAATGATTTCAGCAATAAGTTGAGTGAAACAAAATGAAATTGCAATGGACAGTACCTGCTTTAGTCATTGCAATGGACAGGTAGATACCTGATATCACTTTGTATTATTCCAAATCGAGCTATGATCTTACATGTATTGATTTATAGCTCTTCTCGATCCATACATAACACCTGCATTACTTGACTTAATGACTTGGCCGGTCAGAGACGGTATAAATGTCAGCTCACCGCAAAGTTATTACGTATGTACGTAGTACATGTATAACTAGGACGTATATTTACGACTGAAGAATCAATGGCTATACGCATACGCGTATACGTGTGTGTATATACGTAACGCGCAGGCCCGGTCACGCGAGGAAGCTTTTGAGGCGTTCGCACGCTTCGAGGACCCTGTCCCTGCTGTTGAAGGCGCTGACCCTGATGAACCCCTCGCCGCCGGGGCCGAACCCACTCCCCGGCACGGTGATGACGTGCGTCTTCTCGAGGATCTCGGCGAACACGTCCCACGACCGCCGCCCCGGGAACCGCACCCACACGTATGGCGCGTCGGCGCCGCCGTGCACCTCCTTCCCCAGCGACGCGAACGTGTCCACCAGCACCCGCGCATTCTCCTTGTACACCCCCACCACGCGCTGCACGGCGGCGCGGCCTTCCTCCGTCGAGAGGCAGGCCAGTCCGCCCGCCTGCGCGATACTGGACGCGCCGTTGAAGCACGTGCACACGATGCGGTCGAAGTCGCGCGCCACGGGGGACCCGTCGGAGTAGAGCAGCTCGTCGGGCACCACCGCCCACCCGAGCCGGACGCCCGTGAACCCGGCGAACTTTGAGAAGGACGACACCTCGATCGCCACCTCCCTCGCGCCGGGGATCTCGTAGATGGACCTCGGTGGGGCGCCCGCTCCGCCGCCGCCGGAGGAGGAGGAGACGTAGGACGAGTAGGCGGAGTCGAAGACGATGATGGAGCCGTTCCGCCGCGCGAAGTCCACCAGCTGCCGGAGCTGCTCCCTCGACGCCGCGTGGCCTGTGGGGTTGTTGGGCGAGCAGAAGAAGATCACGTCGGTCCGCCGCACCCGCGACAGGTCCGGAAAGAAAGCGTTCTCCGGCGCGCACCGCATGTACTCGATCCCGGCGTACTTGCCGCCGTCGTCCACCGTGCCGGTCTGCCCCATGATCACGCCGTTGTCCACGTACCCCTGCACACATGCGTGCACGCACGCCCATCGAAATTAGTACACATAATCCTACTATTCTGCTGCTGATAATTAATGATTTATTCGCAATTAGCCATATTGTACCGGAAAGGTGGGATCTTGGACAGCAATGGTGACGTTTGGCCCGAACAGCGTCTGCATCCAAGGAGAAAGAAAGATGAGATTTTTTTTCAGATAAGGAAGATGGAAGATGAGATTTTTATCATTTCACATCTCAGAATATTAAGTGATGAACATGTAAGTAGGAATTATGCAAATTAACTTGCAGTACCTGAAGGCGAGCAATGTCACACTGTGCTCCATCTGAAATGAAAACTTCAGTCTCTTTTATCCCCATGTCAGGGTACACCTTATCAGCAATTGCCTTCCTCAGATTCTGCACATGCATTTCAAAGAGCATATATATCTTGTTTTAGTGAAATGTCATAGTTATATCTCTTTGAAATCTCTGTAGTATTTTATTTGCAAACAGGATGATAAACCTGTTCTTCAAAACAAGGATGACAAACCATGTTCTACCGATTTCTTTAGTGTTGGGGTTTCAGTGTTTTGTATTACCTTGTGGCCTTGCTCTGGTCCATAACCTTGGTATCCTTCAGGAGTTGACAATGCAAGAGCATACTGCAAAAAATAGGATAAAATGTTTCTTACTCTACAAAAAAGAAATGGAACAGCCTACTTAAGAGAAAAATATAAAGTAAATTGTATCTGAAAAAATTCTCAACTTTTTAGGCTTTCTTCTGATAAATTCTTTTGGGCTAGGATTGGTTAACTCCAGGAATAAACCGATACCCTATAGACCCACACTAAGTCAAGTAAGCTTAAATTTTTTTCTTAGTCGCAATCATCTGATTGCATTTTCCATTTTGTCATGTCAACAGCATCATGGGCAGAAAACCGCCAGTGCCACAGCCAGTGATTTGAAAGCACTTAGGTTGTATTTTAGGATTAACTGACCACCAATTGCAAGTCAATCCACAAATGCTATACTAGTATACAACAAATCTGTCTCCAAAGCTAGCTCACTACATAGTTAAATCAGAAGCAGCCATGCATGGCAGACACCTTATCCTACTACGACGTAGTACAGATCATGGAATAATTAGATATGTTAATGCTCTTCTCCTGATCTCCATGTCATCTTCCCATTAGCAGTTTGGCACTTGCACTAAAATTGCAGGAAATCATGGCAATATACGAGGAAAAGAGGGAGAACTGGAAGGCATGCATGATGTGGATGAGGTGATGTCTCTGCAATGACATCAGGGTATCTAGCTTGCTTCTCGAAGTGACAAGAGAAAAAAGGGGTTGACAGAGAGTGCAAAGTTTGTGTTTTTTTGATAGAAGAAGTGAACAAAATTGGCATGAGGTAAAAGTGTGACAAGCCAAAAGGACAGGTACAGCTAAATTTCCAAGTGATGGAGGAGAAGAATCTTGGCACTTCCTTGACAAAAGTATATTTTAGTAGTTTGGTACAGCGTAATCATCTTCTTTATTTAGGGCGAAACATCTTGTACAGTTCTTTGCAAGTGAAGCGAGCCGTTGCTTGAGTGCTTCTCTTTTGTAAAAGCACAAGAATTTTCAGAGCAGTTGGCTCATATAAAAGGTGGAAGCATGTAGCGTCATAAAAATAAATCAAAATGAAGATTAACAGATTGAATATTGATTGTGCCAAGTAATTTGTTTTATTCACTTAATTTTAGGTTAATGCAAATTTGCACCCATCTCGATGCACATTTATTTTAATAAAAAATATAAATATTAAAACAAAGTAGTTAATGTTAGGCTGGTGAAAATTTGCATTAATATAATCTAACAAAAACCAAATCTTTCCACCACATAATTTTTATATCTGAGTTGCAGTTCTGATCTATTATTTTTAACCCTAGTTTGCCCCACTGCGTAACCGTTTCGCTAAATTTGTATACTTAAAAGAAAGGTGTACTAAGTAAAGGTCCACAAAATGGTGTGTTTTGCTTTAATATTCGTGCACTTTTTAGTTATTAATGAGATGTCTCAAGTATCAGACTCTTTATTTTAAATATATTGAGTCAGCTTTACAAAATGTTATTGCAGCTAGCAGATTGTAGATAATCCTTGCATTGGTGAACAGCAATAACAAAAGGTTGATGTTGATGAACTGGATAGAACTATGTGTCCAAATGTCAACCTTCTACTTCTTGCTATCACAAGAACCAAATGACCAGTATTTGTTGCTTGAGATTCCACATGCAGCTTTCCTTGGTTAAACATTTTTACACATGCTTATTCTTCTTCAGAAAAGGAAAAACATGCATGCATGCTTCAATGCAAGAGGGAAAACAGAATTAGAGAAGTGGAGTAAATAAATACCTCAGCCATAGCTGATGTTACGATGCTTGGTATGGGTTCAGTTGTGTCGCCGATACCCAAACTTATCACCTTCGCGTCTGGGTACTTCTTCAGGTGTTCCTCACGTTTGATGCTAATCTGAACCATCAAAACGAGGAGCACAAATTAACGTATAGTATTATCAAGTATCAAATGGCTGAAGAATATGCCCAGATTAATTCTGTACCTCTGGGAATAAGTACCCCTTCTGAAGCTTCTCCATGTTTGAATTGCGCAGCACGCTAGTACGCCGAGGCCCTGAATTTTGTAGTAGTAACACGCACGCAGAAGTAAGTTAAACATGCCATTAGATGGCAAGAATGCTACAAACGAAAAATTAAGAAGAACCATAGTATGATGCATCTACCTCCTATTTTTACAGGAGGTGCAACATCCAGTGCTGGAAGAACAGCCTTCTCAAATAACCTACAGATGCAGGAATCAAACAAATTCAGGGAAAGACTAACTGAATGACTTGAAATCACTACAGGTTATATACTGCTATTGTTCATGCATCGATCAAGTATATGCAACATATGCCGTACTTGGAGATCATGTTGACAGGCATGATCGAGCTTAGGTTTGTCAGAGAGCAAGTCCTGAAGCGAGAATGCGAGGTTGCAAGCTAGCTATTGCAGAGTTGCAGGTGAAAGGGTAAGCCACCCGACGTATTTATAGTGTTGGAGCATAAACGGAGGTGGCATGACAATGTGATCAATGCTGCAGATTCATAGTCCATAGAGCCCAGCAAAGTTAGCTGGTCTGGAGAAGTAGTTTGCAAGTTTTACAGAGAAAAAAAGAAGTATAAGTTTGTCACCCCAAATGGTCCACTTTGAAAATGTTTTCCATGGTCGGGAGCAGACTGCGATGCGAGTTCAGACAGATTCCCCTAGTTGCTTAGGCAGTCTTTGGCTACGCAATGTTTGTCCCCTTGAACATGCATGCATTCCTGGTTTTTTGCGTTTACACCTGCATTGATCATATGCACGCCAACTGTTTCATGGGAAGGGTTGGCATTGTCCTGTTGCCGTGTTGTTCGTCACCAAACCATGCATCTGGAACTAAAATGGTGATAATTCAGATGCTGAGATGATATCTTCTTGGCTGGAGATAAAAGAATAAGAACATGTTGGGCAGGAGATCGAGTAGTACTAACTGTTTAGGAAGAAAATATACAGTAAGTTATCGCGCGATTTATTTGATTCAGATAATTGGAACGAATGATGTTACACGAAGGACTAACCATGGAAATTCTGAACGGATGCACAGGATAGTCACTTTTCTGGTGACAATGCGATCCCCTTCGCAGAAGTCATTCATTTGCAAATTTTCCAGACAAATGCCTGAATAATTCTGGATGGGATTTTTCACTGACATTCTGGGCTTACTTGTGTGCTTAATTGGTTAGCATTTGTTTTCCAAAGAAGTTTTCTTTGCTAACCACTGAATGATGAAGCCTTGACAAAGTCTTCCAATGAGTTCTTACTGTACTAAACTAGATTTGTTGAACAGTCCTAGTAAGAAATCGTCTAGCCAAGCCACTGCCAGAGTGCCAGACCAGTAGTTTGTTTCTATTATGTCAAAACAGAGTTACCGCATGCCATTGTGAAAAAGGGACCAGTAGACTGGCATCTGTGCTTGTATCTTTGAGTGGCAGAACTGATCAATTTATCAGCTCCCTAATTTCTTCACTTATATGAGTTACTAGTATATCCCTGGAGAAATTATCTAGTTCCCATTTCTGCCACTAAGAAAATTTTCAACGGAAACAACAAATGCCAATGCTGTATTTATTACCAGTAGTCCTGACCTAACCTCAAAAAGAACAATATCTCTAGGATGCTGGATGCAAATAAAAAACTTAAAAAAGGCAAAAGCTTTGCCCCGTATATATTGATAGAGCAGGTGACGCAAAGGATAAAAAAACTTTGCAAGGCAATGTAAAGGTCACAACCAGCAAAAGCAGGAGGGCTAAGGGACTTCTTTGAAACAAAAAACTCTGTGAGGCGAGGTGCCCCCGCCTTTAGCCAAGAGGCCGCTTCCCCCTTTATTTTGCTATGAGAGTAGCCGGTGGGGTGCCGATGTGCCGGAAGATTCTGGTGTTACACTCCCACCAGAGCTCCCAAGAGATTAGGATCACCAGAGATTCTAGTACTTTCACCGAGTTATTCGGTGTTTGTAAGAGGCGGAACCACCATTCTTCTATTGAGGCGCAAACGTCCCAACTCTGCAAATCCAACTAGAGGCCAATCCACCGCTAAATTTCCATCCAGACTCAGCGGGAGAATCTGTAGTGTGCAAGGAGATGTATTGTCGTTTCCTGGGTGGTGTAGCAAAGTGGGCAGATCTGTTGGTTTGCCTGGCCCCTTTTTTAAAGTCTGTCTACTGTCCAAACCCTATTTTGTAGGACTAGCCATGCAAAGAATTTACACTTTGGTGCCGCCCAACATTTTCATATCGTCTCATTGAAGGTCGTTCTCGCTGCTCCTAGGAACTGGATGCTGATTTTGCCATGTATTCCCCGCTCGTGGTGAGCTTCCAGATGATGTTATCACGGTGCTGCCTCAAAGGGGGGATGTTTTGTATCAAGGTCAAAAGGTCGATGTATTGACAGAGGTGTTCGCCCGCCGTGATTTGCAACAAATTAATGTCTCTGACCCATGTGTTGGAAAGTAGCACGTCTCGGACGGATCTGTTCTTTCTTCTCGAGGCCGCGTGAATTATTGGCGTGATGTCTTTTGGGGTTCTTCCCTCTAGCCAGTACGAGTGTCAGAAATTGGTGGTTCTCCCATCTCCTATGGTTATGGTGGTTGCCATCGCAAATAGGTCTCGGTCCAGTTGGTCGCATAGCACGGGGTGCCCGACCAGGGTCTTTTTGGTGTCGTGCATTCGAACCACAACCATCTCAATCTAAGGGCTCTTGCAAACCTGAAGAGGTCAAAGACGCCTAGCCCTCCTAGGTCTTTTGGCTTGCATACTCTTTCCCAGTTGACTTTGCACTTTCCTCTCGAGATACGATCGCCTCCTGCCCAAAGGAACTTGCGCCTTGTTTTATCTAAGGACCTTAGGATCAAGGACGTCATGTGGTAAATTGGTTGCACTACAAGAAATAATTTTGTGAGGGTTGTTCGCCCAGCGGTTGTCATCATTTTCCCTTGCCATGGTGCAAGTTTCTTTCGACACTTATCCAGGAGAGGTTGGATGTGCACCTTCTTTAGCTTTGAGATCACCAGCGGTAGACCCAGATATTTCATTAGGAAATGATGCATGCCGAGAAGACCATGGTGATGTCCTGGAGGCTTATGTTGTCACAGTGAATTAGCGTGATTTGACTCTTGTTCATGTGTTATGTTTAGGCTCTTGACCTCGCCAAAGTGTGAGACAATTTGCACTAGGTTTTCCATGTTGTGCACGGTTGGGTGTATGAAAATGGTAGCATCATCCGCATAAAGGGAGGTGCGCAAATGCGCAGCCCTCCCGCTGAGCGGGATTAGGTATCCCAGGTTCGTTGATTTCTCTAGCAGGTGGTGCAGAGGGTCGATGGCCATGATGAATAAGAGGGGAGACGATGGGTCACCCTGTCTGAGCCCTCTCCCGTGTTTGATGGGGCTGCCGGGCACTCCGTTTAGAAGGAATCTGGTGGATAAGCTTCTTAGGATGTTGGTCACCCAGTTTCTCCACCTTGCGGGGAAGCCTTTCTTTTGCATAAGGTCGACTAGGTAGTCCCATCTTACGGTGTTGAGAGCCTTTGTGATGTCTAACTTTAGCAGGAGGCATGGCCTATTTGTCTGGTGGAATTTTTGCGCGAGGTTCCGAACGTACATGAAGTTATCATGAATGCTCCTCTTTTTGATGAAAACACTTTGTGTGTGGCTGATGAGCGAGTTCATATGGGGTTGTAAACACATCGCTAAGATCTTGGATATCGGTTTGGCCACACCATGAATGAGGCTAATTGGTTTGAAGTCCACAATACTGTCGGTCCCCTCTTTTCTGGGATTAGAACGATGTTTGCCGAGTTGAGTAGTTGCAGACTGTTGCTGTGAAGGTTCATGAAGGCGTGTATGATGTCCATTAAATTGTGCTTCACTATATCCCAATAGGCTTTATAGAAGGCCCCCGTGAAACCATCAGGGGAGCTCTTTTAGGGCTTTCTTGACTTCCTCTTCCGTGATGGCATCCCTGATGTTAATTAGGTCTGTGCGCTAGATTGCATGCCATCCCAAATAAAATCCATAGCGCATTGTTGCAGCGGCGCCATGATCGATTGGAAGTGGTCACTTATGATGAATTCATTTTCCTCGTGCTTCAATTTCCATGTTTGGTCGTGCCTTAGGCGTTGTATGAAGTTTTTTCTTTGCCTCTCGTTGACCTTCAAGTGAAAGTATTTAGTGTTCGCATCCCCTTCTTTGAGATTGGTGATCCTCGAGGCTTGCCTCTTGCGAGCACGTTCGATGACTGCCAGCCGTAGCACATGCGCATTGAGGTTCTTTCTGAGGTGGAGCTCTTCTAGAGAAAGTGTTCTCTTTTCTTGCACGATGTCGAGTCTGTGCTGACCTCTAAGGCCATGTGGAGTTTATTTTTTGCATTCAACAGGAGGCTCCAGCTCCATTTTCTGAGAGTTGTTGTTGTTTTTTCCCCAGTTTGTCGTAAAGTCTGTGGTGAGATTGTGATGCGTCTATCTTTTATTCCAAGCTTCAACCACCGTGTTGTGGAAACTTGGAGGCAGATCCATAAGTTCTTGAAACGAAAATTCTTTATTTTGGAGCTTTCCCCTTTTTGGAGAGGAGAAAGGGGCAGTGAACCGAGAGGGAGGTGGAAAGGGCATTGAGGAGTTGTGATTCAAAGTTGACGTCCCATGACAAGTTGCGGAAAAAAGTGTCTAACTTGTCTAGGGCAAGGTTTTCCCTCTCATTGCTCCAGGTGAAGCGCCTATTCTGCAAGGTTATTTCCCCTAGTTCGCAGGTGTTAAGGGTACCCTTTGTCACGCCCTAAACTAGCTCAAGACGGAAACCAATGTAAGGCGATCCAAATTAACCTGTAAGCATGTACCAATCCTAGGAAACAGTGTTGTTACAACAGGAAGATAGAATATCACAGTGATAGAGGTCTATTTATTATGAGTAGAGATGCAATCACCATTGGAACTGCGGACAGACCCCGAGTTCACAACTGCATTACAAAAAGGTGAAAGCAGAGACTAGCCCAAAGCCACAAGCATGACTTAGAAGCTAAGACAAAACCCTAATACTGCTCGAAGCCTACTTGCTCCAGGAAGAACTCTTCATCAGTTGGATCCATCTCCTCTTTTTCGAGAATTAGGGGATTGTTTATGTAGAGCAAGGGTGAGTACGAGAGTACTCAGCAAGCCATAGGAATTAAGTGTTTAATGCAAGCTTCAAAGGAAGGTTGGTTATTTTCACGTTTGGTTTTATTTTAAGGTGGGTGAGAAGTATGTCTCACCCGACTAGAGCAGTGAAGTGTACTCATTGAATGCATCCACATGAGTGGCTCCCTGCCAACAGATACAAGGACTTCCCGAATCCAACTGTTTGCGATAGCCACAAATCAATTTGAAACGGATCCCTTACCACCAACAGCAATATTAACAAACCAATAGTCAAGCAAAACTATGCCAAGGAATCACCTCACATACGCCCATGACTGTGGGCATGACTGTTCAAATAGTTTGTTAACCTCTGCAGAGGGGGTACACTTTACCCACACGATGCTACTAACCCGGGTCACCTAGCCAATGCAGAACAACCACATCTAGTGACCTTGATACTCTTACGATCAGTATAGGTGGCCAGATGGGTCCGGCCGTAGTGGGCCGGCACGGGCACGCGTGTACTATTCATGGCACGGGCATGACATGGCACGGATACAAACGGGCCGGGCCGGCACGACACGATTGGGCGTGCCATGCTTGGGCTGCCGGTCGAGACCGTGGGCCGGCACGGTTCCTGTAGCGTGCCGGCCCGGGCACAGCACGGCCCACGGGCCGACACGGCAAGGTGCGGCGCGTGGGCGCGTGGCTAGGGTTAGGGTTTAGGCGGACGGAGGTGGCGGAGGCCAAAAAGGGGCGACGGGGAGAGGGGGCGCGGCGCGGAGGCGAAGGCGGCGCACCGGCGCGGCTCGGAGGGCGGAGGCGGTGCCAGCGCAGAGGGCGGAGCGGACCCGGGCGGCGTCGGGCAGATGCGCGGAGTGGTGCGGCCACGCGAAGGTCTGTGGCGGGGCGGCGCGGCGTGACGCGGAGGTCGGTGGCAGGTGCGGCGGTCCTCGGCGGCGGCGCCGGTGTGAAGGGCGGGGCCGCAGGGCGGCATCAGCGCCGGTGTTGCCTAGGGAGGGGAGAGCTGAGAGGAGAGGCAGTGGGTCCGGGTGTAGGGTTAGGTTTTTTTTCATTTTATAGTCTTCCTCTGCCGCCGCTGGGTGGTTTTGGCCCGTGGGCCGGTTTCCGGCACGTGGGCCTTAAGCGTGCCCGGGCCGGCACGGCCCGGCCACCCATGGGTCGTGCTTGGGCTAGGGGTGAGGCACATTGGCCGGCATGGCACAGCCCGTTACAACAACCGTGCCTAAATGGGTCGTGCCTCACCCGTGCCCGTGTCGGGCCGGACCGTGCCGCCCGTTTGGCCATGTATAGCGATAAGGCATTTCCAAAGCCGACTCAGAGTCATCTTATACCAACGGAAGGGGTCCCACGAACCAACAACGGGTTAGGTCACAGACCATGCTATGCCAAGAAACCCATGGGTCCCCCCGACACCACCTCGACGAATCCACTTGCCCCTTGGCATCAATATTTCCCTGGCCTAGCTAGTTACTCAGCCAGGGATGTCCCAATTCACCCATGTGGTCGCACATGTTATGTTTGGATGATATCCCGAAGGAATCAGTCCTTATGGGCGAGAACTAGAAAACCATATCACCAGTATGTCTCCTGCACCGTGAGTTTTGGAAACTCATTTTATTTTCAAGGCACCGACCTAGGTATTGGGTTTTTCCAAAGATTTTGTAAACCTAAGTTTTACCCAATTGATCATTTTAAATTTGAGGAGGGCCATTGGTATCCATACCTGAGGGCACGAATACTGAGACCTAACATAACAGGCAACAAGGAAGGTACGAGCAATTCAATTATCAAGGAGGTTAAATGAAACAATTATAGGGGAGGCCTGCAAGTTATATTGCGAATTGTAGCTGATATTTCATGTGTAACCTAGAAATGCATATTTTGAGAAATGGAATTAATTTCATATGGGCTCAATTGATCAAAGTGACTTCCCTTGCTCGAGATCTTGAGCTTCTTCCTCGTACTCTGTGCACTAGGACAATTCCAGCTCCGAAGCACACGCAGAACGAGGCAACTTAACAAAACGACAAAGGAAAGGATCCTATTAATGACCACTAAGTGTGCCACTGGATAGATCTCGATTTTTGAGTAATTTTGGAAGTTGAACGAAGTCGATCGGATGAACAATTGAGATATGAATTTCCTAAGATTAATCGATTTTTCTATAAGGAAAAGAATTACTAAATTCTCTAGGAAAAGAAAAAGGGAAATAAAGGGGCTTCGGCCTATTGGGACCAGGCAAAGCGCGCGCGTGGCCAAGCGAAGTAGGCTGATGCAAGGGAGAACAACTCATGGCTGGGCAACTGAAATCAGGTCGGTGGCGAGGGAAAGCCGAGTGAGCTGGGGGGAAGGTGTGGCCTAGAGCGGAAGAGGGCGCGTGCGAGGCATCCGGTGGACGGTGGTCCACCGCGTAGGGTCTCGAGCGGGACCCACATGTCGGCGGCACAGTTTACATGGAACGGGAGCACGCGATGGCGGCGCTAGGGTTTGGGTGAACCTAGTCCAGATTCGGTGCACTGTTGTGGCTTGGATGCAGCGGGCCTGCGCACAACCTCTCGGCTCACTGTGGACCGTGTGCACCGAAGAGGAGAGGCGCGACGACGTGGCGGCCACGTCAGATGGTGAGAGGAGCAAGAAGCACAGGGGCTTCATCCAACTGCGGGCAGCAGCGACGGTCATCAGAGTGATACAGGACGAGACCGGAGAGGGGAGCACACCGAAGCGACTGGCAGGACGAGACAAGATGAGCCAACGGCTCGGATTCGTCGGAGGGCATCCGAAGATGGCGGATTGCGGCGACGGGCAACCACCGGCGAGGAACGGGGGAAACCTCACTGGAGCGGCGAGGGCTCGATTCACCGGAGCTAGGGCATCTACACGGGGTCACAAAGCCATTACAAGCAATGGGAGTCCATGTGTGGCGCTGGAGCACGAGGGCGATGGCGAACGCGAGGCAAAACAGAGCAAACACTCGCGGCGAGCAACGGCGAGCGACGACGGAGCTAAGATGGCGTCTACGCGCATGAAACGACGACGACAAGCTAGCTAGCACCCTAAGGAGGGGATGAACGAAGGAAAATGGAGGACGGTATCGCGACGGGAAGGGGCACCGTGAAGAGAGGCCGCCGACGTGAAACATAATCGTTTCGGCCTCGAGCCAAGGAAGAGGAAGAAGCATGTGCTCGGTGTCCTCGTCACACGTCCGTGAACACACCGGCTCCTCCGACGTGCTCAATGACGGATGAACAACGAAGAGACGATGACACGGCGACTTGGGATGCTAGCGCTGCGGGCAGGGAGGAGGAAGCCGAAAATGAGAGAGGGAGCACTGGTTTTATAGGCCCTGGTGGCTTGGGGGAGAAAGGAGTTCAGGCGCGGGTGGCTGGCCCGGTCAAGAGGCAAGGACGGCGAGCTAGCACACCAGCGTCAGTGCTCACTGTCTGTCGCACAAGAGGCCAAGCGGCGGATGCAGGGCGCTCGTCTGAGAAGGGGAAAAGAAAAAGGAGGGAAAGGAAAGGGGAGCATGCCCTTTCTACTTTGGGAGAAAGGGAGCAGGGGAGGACGAGCGCTAGTTCCCATCCTTGGAGGCTAGATAAGTGGTCGGGCCCAAGGTGACGATGGTAGTGACGACAAAAGGGGACGGTGGCCGGTTTGGTGTCGTGCAGGGACAAGCCGATCACTGACAACGGCCAAGGAGGATGACGCCGACGTCCTTCCGGTCGGCCACAGCGGACGTGCACGCGAAGCAACGGGCACGTGCGAAAATCAAATGGCGCTACCAACAGTGCTGGCGCGGCAGAATGCGCGCGCAAGAGAGAGAGCGCAGCACGGCACGGGCGTGAGAGGGGCGAGATTGGTCTCCCTCGGCGCATGTGTCGCACATGCCGGGGGAGCACGGGCGGCCCAGGGAGTTGGCCCAGGGATAGCTTGCATCATTGCAATTGACGTTGTAGCTTGCCATCTTTGTTTCTTGGAGGCAAACAATGTGTGGTAGGTCCAAATCGATTGTTTCTCTCACTGTGGCTTGTCTAGCTAGTTGGTTGAACCCACAAACATTACAACATATCTAGGTCTGGGCTTGTCATGGGAAGGTGGCCAAGTTTTCTTGGGCGTGGGGGTGCACTGAACGCACTGGGCATGAGGGATTGACCAAGTCGCTATGCTTAAGAGGGTTACATGCAGAGGCGGTGGCACACGTTTGTTCTAGTGAATTGTTAGGAGGGGGTCAGCCAAGATCCGCATGGTTCGCAACATCTGTGTTGGGAGAGATCGCGGTCTGGCCAACAACTAGACAAAGAAGGCGGGTGGCACATCACGAATGGAAGCGAGCATCGGGCGTGGAAATGCGTCGTCGAGGACGCGGAGCTACGGAGGCCCCATCGAGCTGTTGACCATTAGGGCGCCGAGTTGCGGCAGCGGGGTGAAGCAGAGGGAGATTGGTGAAGCTGTTAGGGTGTGGAATTATCGTGTCAAGGTTAAGTAGAGAGAGATTGGGGATTCACTAAATCGCGGGGAATATCATATTGTCTCGCCAAAGCGGAGTCGTAGCAACATCACAATAGGTCCACGCTTGAGGTTTTCTCACATTAGGGAAAGGCAACACAAATCATACCTGCATGGCACCGCATGCAACGATCATGTCGCCTTGGTGGCCTCGGCCATGACGCCCTAAATGAGTTGACTCAAATAATTTTCACAAAGAAAAAGTCAAGGGACACATCCTTGAGAGCCAGATAAAAAGTCTTCCGATTATCATGATGAATCTAAGATGCATAATGTCATTCAACTTGCCTTGAGATTTTGTCTGGCCGTGTTTGATGAAGTACGGTGTGGAGATTATGGGTACCTTATCCCACACAGCTGAACTATCCGACTGGATATATGAGATAGATTATGTATATGGAATATGTAACAGATCATGACTTGGGTATTACGTTTTCTTGTGTATTAAGGAATGACCCAAAGTCTTGATTTGGCAATATGGTAGATTAGACTAGGAAACCGATACCCGGTTTTGTTATGTTTATATTCTTGTAATTCTGCCCCAAACCTATATAAGAGGGGCAAGAGGCCCTCCAAGGGCTTAGAATCAGAGATAGCGAGATAGCCACATAGAGATTCACAACTCGATCATTAAATCAATGCAACACCCAATGGATTACAATCCCCAAAGAGGAGTAGGGTAATACCTCTCATCGAGAAGGCTTGAACCTATCCAAATTCATGTCTCACAACCATCTACTTTAGCTCTCATACGTCACCCCTTTTTCTCATTGCCAATTCTCACAATTGACAGTTGGCACGCTAGATAGGGGAAGCGTCGAGTTTTCCACTGATAAGTATGATGGGATTAGCTTCGGGAGCCGATAACTTCGCCTTCCCTCCTGGACAGGCCTACCGTTTTGGCAGCCTCGACTTCATCACTGACGACTTCGGCAAAATCTCTCTCCTTGACTTGGATTCGAATCAATCGAAGAGAGACTACATCCACTTGACCCTGTTTGGTTTGCCAAACGTCGACGAGATCTATTCCAAGGTTCTCCCTCCGGGTCGGCTTCAAACCACTCAGGGAAAATATCGACATCCAACAATGCAAAGACGTACGCTCGCATCGCCAAGCGGCTCCCTCCACTGCTTCCCTCCACTGCTTGTGATACCGGGTTTAGACAGCTCTCATACGTCACCCTTTTTCTCATTGCGGATTCTCACAATCGACATACAGTTGAATTCCTGCTTGGTCATCTTCTACCGTTTTCCCTGAATAGGTCCAGCAGGAGTAGATATATGTACATTATTCAAAGATCACTGAAAGATGCTAAGTCACACCTGCCAGAGATATTGTGCAAGTCAGGAATCCTAGATAACTACATAGATCATCCACTCTAACTGCAATTAATATTATTTATCTAATCCCAGTTTGGGTTAATTAATCTGATGCATCTACCTACCATTGAAACCCTCATATTATCCACGCTAACTGCAATCGATAAATAACATTATATTAATTGCAGTTAGATGCCTCAGATTTCTCTTCTACTAGGCTCCCAAGTCCCACACTACATGCTGAGTTTGTCAGGATGGCTAACCGTTTTTTAATTAATTGCATTCTTAATTATTTGCATGTTCGTAAACATTGCTTGATCTCACCTTGGTCGACGCAGCACCAGGATTAGTCCACGCGAGAGACCGGGTTAGGTTGCCTTTCAAACAGGACGTACGACGTAAAAATTCAAAGCAGGATAATGCATGGTTGGTACATACGTATAATTTCATTTCTAAAAAGTTTATTTGGAGAAATATGCGAGAGACGTGCATCGATTCTATTAGGAGAACGAGTGGAGTATACAAAAACTACGTACGCGGCTCATGGCTCGGGTTCTCTGAAGGGACTTTCGCGGGCTCTTTATTGATTAATGGTTGACTAACTGTAAGGGTGTGACAAGCATTAGTAAATTCAGTCAAACTATCACCTTCTGTGCAAATTATTTTGTATAGTTTTCTCATCCATTAATTTTAAAAAGTGAAATGATCATTAGTCATATTGGTACTTTCATACTACTTTTTTTGTTAAAAATATGTACTCCTAGTACGTATTGAGCATGCATGTTAGCGAGAAGAATACAAGACCGAAATAGAGTAGTTCCAGTGATAGCAATATTGGCCACAATGATAAAGTACGTGGGAAATATCTCGGAAATGTGTATGAACATTCAGGCTAGTTCACGAGCTTCCTTGCAAAATCATCACAGTACCAGATGAGGTGTTCTGTGAAATCCTTTTTAGATTTCTGAATACGCAAGAAAGATATAGGAAGAAGTTCTGTGAAATGTGGCAAGCTAACAGTGGTAGGGGTGGTGGGCTAGGGTTTAGGGTCCATGCTTCCTTTTCATAATCCATCTTAGCGTTTAAATATTTTAGCTCAAAAACCTATTAAACTTTAGTTCAACTGTTTTAATCCAGTTTTTATATTTTATAAGTCAAAAAGTTAGATCCGTTACTACCCCTAGACAATGCATGCATCATGGGATAAGTTGCTAGTCACTGTGGCTAGTGAGATGGTGGTCCAAGTTACTAGCTGGATTTCTTGCCCATTTCGACATACACTCAGCTGATTAGAAAACCCCTCAACCGTCCAAGCTAAAGTTTCTTGCCCATTTCGATCCATGCACGTGGATTCGATCTCCTGGCATTTCCATGGAGCTGACGCTGCTAGCTAGCTAGCTTACGCAACTCCACGAGTCCACAACACGTATATACTCTGCTACGTTTGCAAAACCTGCAAACACCGTCACTAGCACAGTCCTAGCTATGGCTCAAACGGCTTAGCCAACCATTACAAAGCATAAATAGGCCCATTACAGATTACTCATTTGGAACGGCTCAACACTAATAGCCATTACAGATAAGTCTCTCATCTGTAACAGTTACTAATTTTAAGCATGTTAGTCTTGAGCGGCTCAACACTAATAGCCATTACAGATAAGTCTCTCATCTGTAACAGTTACTAGTTTTAAGCATGTTAGTCTTGAGCCGTTACATATGAGAGTTTTATCTGTAACGGCTACTAATTTTGAGCTATTATTGATGTCTATATTTTTTTAAAAAATCAGATTCAGTTATCCCAGGCAATACAAACATCTAATATAACGATTTACAATCACTTTGCATAAAGTCTAGATGAACTCATCACACATCATGAACTTAAACTTGAACATGAAAAGAACCACAAATCAAAAATCACTAACATTTAGAAGTCAGCTGTCTCCCCTCGTCTCCGCATCACCTTGAGCCATCAACACGTTGTCCACCACCACCACGAGCTAGGGGAGACGCCATGGGCTCGAGGGAGGAGACTCACCAGCGCCGGATCCCCATGGCTATGTGGTCATCGTCCTCCTCCCCTTTGCCATTATCATCGAGCACTCCGTCTGCTGACGCTCGCCAGCGTCGCTAGATCTAACAGTCCCGAAGCTTGCCCGTCGTCTTGTCGGGGAGAGGGGGCTCTTGAGGCTAGGGCATGACAGATCCGCCTGTCGTCGTCGTGCCCGTGCCAGCCGCCGCCACCCACGCCAGCCATCGTCGTCGCGCCAACGCTAGCCGCCACCACCTGTGCCAAGAGGGAAGAGGGATGCCATCGTCGCCGTGCCCGTGCTAAGAGGGTGAGGGAGGTGGGAGCCAGCACGACACGCGTCAGCCGTTGCCGTCACCCATGCAAGCGTCAAGAAGGAGGAGGGAGAAGGGAGACACCGCCGCCATGCCTGTGCCAAGAGGGGGAGGGAGGTGGGAGTCGCCACCCCGCGCCTGCACCAGCCGCCACAACCACCAAGAAGGGGAAGGGAGGAGGGAGGTGGCTGGGGAGATGGAGAGATGGAACGAGGAGAAGCGAGAGGGGATAATGGGGAGAATAGAAGGAGAAGTGAGAAGGCCGGTTGGGATTTTTTTTAAAAAAAATTAAGTTAGGTTGATGTAGTCATCTGTAATGGCTCTTAATTGGAGCCATTAAAGATGAGGACACATCTATAACGGCTCTGAAATGGGCCGATTCACGATGATGTTATCATCTCGTAACGACTCCTAGTAGAGATCCGTTACAAATAAGGTGGGTAACACTCGTAACGGCTTCATAACTGAAAACGAAACGTTACAGATAAGTGTTAATTCGTAACTATTAAAATGACGACGGTTACAAATATGTGATCTGTAACAGCTTGTTTGGGCCCGTCACAGATGAGATGCGAGGATATGTGCTAGCTTGCTGCGCATGAAGATAATGTATTACATCTTGGAGTCATATCGTGTGCGCATGCATCATGAAAATATATATATATATATATATATATATATATATATGGGGAATCAGAAAAAGAAAAAAATGTCTCACTTGGAGAACGAAACGCGCGTCCCATCGTACGTACAGCTTCACCACGACTAACCAACGAACGCGAAAAGGAGCACGTTGCTGAGATAGATCGATCGAGGATTCGAGGACAAGTACTCCAGACCTAGCTATTATATTGGTTTTCTGACAAGTTTCTCGCCGGGACGCATCGCGCAGCCAAGAGCCAGCAGCTTAACCTAGCAAGCGACCATAAGTTTTCTTCGGGAGTCGTGACTCGAGTGAACTGTTAACGAAAGCAAAAGGTTCGTGGAATTATTTAACCTGACGAGGCGACGGTGACGGTCGAATCGATCTATACGCTAGTGTGGATATCTGTTTGACTAGCCAGGATTAGATGTGCCCTGTGCCCCTTGGGTTAACTTTTTCCCATGGGTTGTCCATCTCCGCGGTGCCGCGTGCCGTTCGGTCGGCCTAGGCGAAAAAGAGGCGACAACGACGGGAGGGGCGCGCCGCGCGCAATATATCCGGGTCCCTGTCAAGTCGCGGTCAATGCGGCAAGCAGCCAAGCCGCATTGTTTCTCCGCAATTGGAACCCCCGGCTCGGGGAGGGGAGCGTTCAGTTCAATTCGACCACCAGAAAACCCACATTTGCGCGCGGCCGCGCCCGCGCAGCGTATGGCCGGAGCAACGCCGCGAAAGGCCAGCGCAACTGCTGCGCGATGATGCGTGCGATCCGGTTGAAAAACTGTGGAATATCCACGAAATCTCGCTCGGTTGCGGACTCGCCGCGCGCGCTCCATCTGGAAACGCACGGACCGTTCGTTCGCGGTCGCCGTCCGTCAAATAGCTCGTGCTAGTTTGTGTGATTTATTTGTTTTATTATTACACTAGCAACTCTATCAGTGCATTGCAACGGATGAAGTCAGAACGCGACACGGATAGGGACGAGATAAAGGGGCGTAGGCACGGCGCAGGCGCGGCACGAATGGGGACGGGCGGGAGGCGCATGAGATCTTTTTTATCCAAGCCTCCTTTTTTCAGATTGGATCGGGTTAATTTTATAAACACTTAAGAGGTTTTCTACAAAATAGTCCGACGGACAAAAAATTTAGATAGAAACACTACTTGCCTTATAAATAGTTATAGATTAAGGGTACGTTTGTTAGGGCTAGATTATGTAAAAAAAATTCGGATTCAGATTCTTCTAAGAAACATTTTTCTAAAAAATCAAAATTATTCGTGAAATCGTTTGGCAAATTTTTGGAATTCTAATTCTGAAAAGTAGGTAAGAAGCTGGAATAGACTAAAGCCCCGTTTAAATGGCTGAAACGTTTTAGATTCTAGTGAGAAACAAAAAACTATGACAAACGGGAGTGGAACCAAAAGTTCCGAAACAGAAACGTTTTTAGTTTTATATGGGCCAAGGTAAAATTGGGTTGAGACAGTTTCTATTGATTTACTTCTACTTTTCTCAGTTTCTAGCAAATTTGCCAAACAGTTTCACAAGTGTTTATGATTCTTCATAGAAACGTTTCTCGGGAGAATCTGAATCCGAAACGTTTCTTACAGAACCTAGAGCCCTACAAAACGGACCCTAATATGTCCATCGGGTGTTCTCTGGTTTGACTGGTCACGGGGGTGAAGTGAGAAAAGTGGAAGTGAATCACTAGAAACTGGCCCAAATTAGTTTCACCTTAGTCCATGTAAAACTAGAAATGTTTCTATTTCGAAACTGCTAGCTCCACTCCCGTTTGGCACAGTTTCTCGGGTTTCTCACTAGAATCTAAAACGTTTCAGCCATCCAAACAGGACCTAAATATATAAAATAGCAAAACCATATCATATCATTTAGACATGTAAACTCGACAGGTAAATATGAACAGATGAAATATGCAAAAACATCGTGACAAAGTACCGACGGTTCTGATCTGCTATAATAAAAGTTTGGCTTCATAGGAGCAGCACATGCCGCACGAACAACACGCGATAACGGGTGTTGACGTTGATGCGCAGCTGTTAACACTAAAATTTGATACAT
The DNA here is from genome assembly GCA_019925245.2 of Oryza australiensis. Lineage (NCBI taxonomy): Eukaryota > Viridiplantae > Streptophyta > Magnoliopsida > Poales > Poaceae > Oryza > Oryza australiensis. The sequence goes on along the minus strand of JAIFGZ020000116.1, from coordinate 6,642,902 downwards.
TTTTTAATGAATTTGGCTAAAGAAAGAAGAGAAGTTGATCAACCAATGAAATTTTATCCGGAAGATACCAAATTTAAGAAAAAAATCATGAAGAGCATGACATAAAAATTTATTCTATCTATTAATTAGGCATGGTTTAGTAACTTTATTTTTATCTTTAGTAAGTTCTATCTAATGTCCGATCAAGACTTATATTTTTTTATCTTTAAAAAATATGTGTCATGTCCGATCAGGACTTGTATCAATCCGAGGATATAAATATCTATACCCAGAGTCTTTGTAATACATCTCCATAGCGCATCGTCATTCATTTACTCTCAGCGAGTTCTTAGTTTCGAGTTGGGTTGCATTGGTTTTGATCTTCAGCGAGGAAGTAAGTTCCATCAACTTCGCTTGTATCGGCGTGGCTAGAACTTTCTCAGTTAGGTCCGACATTCTATTCAAGTTAATGTAGGCGTAGCCTATCAGATATATCGATTCTATCTTTAACTACGTCGTTGTTTAGAGTCGTATCAACTTAATTAGAATTTTCTCGATTAGGTCTGATATTCTGGCTAAGTTGATATTTCTCTAATTGTACTCCTGTTCTAGATAGATTTGCTATATCCATCATGTTTGTGTAGATCTATTGGCTAAATAATTTTTTATTATCTTTAATCTTATACTATCTTGGTTAGATCCGATCTATTAAATTGCTCCTAATAAGTTTAATTCTAGCAAGCTGATAGTTTTTTATGCAACATTCATTGGAGTTCTAGCCAATAAGTTGTTATTATTGAGGGCTTCAACTATCAAATATATTGGCTAGTTAGCCGATATACATTTTAAACATCAAATCCAACTGATGTATGCCTTAACCATCGAATCGAACTTATATCTATCATGTTATATCAGTTTTGTCTGATTGGTTCATATTATATTATCTCGTTGTAATTTTCGAGCGACATAGGCTCATACTCAAACTTGTATAATCTTTAGTTAAATCTACTTTTATCAACTTCAATCTTATATTATCTCAGTTCAGTCTGATCTATCAATATTGTCTTTGATAAACAATGGTTTGTTGATGATTGTGTATGGTTTAGTTCTAGCCGATGATAGCATAAATCTTATTGTTTATTGATCATTTGAATCTACATCGAACCTATCACACCCAGAAATTTAACCAAATTTCTCGAACCTGTCAAACCCAGAAATTTAACCAAATTAATAGACTATTATGTGTATAAATCTCTGTTCAAGAATCAAGCTAGGGTACATAAAACGATAAATTAATATACAGATCCAAACATAACTAAAACATAAATACTTACAAAAGAGGCACTTAGTCCTCACACAAAAAACAACAGAGCAAAAAGGTGATCCTAGCAAGCTTCACTTCACTCCACAGATAAAATTCAACTGGGGTATAAGTCTTGATTTTCTAACTCCGTCTTCAACTCAGAAGCACTACACTTATGAAAACGGGAAGATAGCAAGGCTGAGTACAACCATTATACACAACAAGCCACAATAATGATGCAAATGTGTAAGGGAAGACAAATGGAGGTTTGTGGCTATTTGCATAAAGGCAGTTGCAAATATTTGTAGTTGGAAATAGTAAAACAATTGTTTAATTAAGGCAAGATTAAATCTTCGCTAAACAACATTACATCACGTTGAACAGGCTCAACCAATCCACTTGAACTACACCAGTTTTTTTTACCAATAAGACTATGGGGGAGGTCCCCAGAGTAAGCCAAAGTAGAATTAATCAAGAGAAAGAGGGTTTACTTACATACATGAAGAAGAAAAACAAAATTAACTAAAATTATCTAGCCAAGTACAGAATGAAGCTCTAAGATAAGTCTTGAAATGAACAGAAAGGAGAAGACATTGATTTTTAAAGTTTGTTAACCAAATGGAAGGAGTAGGGCATCACGCCTTTGAAACACCTTGTCGTTGCGGATCTTCCATAATTCCCATGCCGTGATAAGCACTGCCTCAGTGAAAAAAGGAAGATTATAAACATTCCCGGCCTGTATTAACCTATCATAGAGAGGAAGTGAGTCATCCCATTGAAAGTGTAGAATTGTCCAGCATTCCTTTGCAAATGGGCAATCGAAGAATAGGTGTTGTATCATCTCCTCTTCGCCACTGGTACCATGATACATGTGGCTGGGTCTTGAATATTGAGATGGCACCGTTGCAACATCAATTTGGTATTTACATGATCTACCAAAACAAGCCAAACGAAGAACTTAATCCTTGGTGTGCATCTTGATTTCCAAACAGTCTTGTAATTGGGTGAGTTTCAATGTCATCAAAGATATGGCTGTAAAAGTGTCTCGATGTGTATGTGCTGCTCTAGATGGGTACCAGTGATCAGGGTTACTATTATCATATGGCAGATTTTGGAGTCGGCATTGAAGGAGTTGGAGTTCCTCATAAGCTTGCTCTAAGAGGGGGAGGAAGAAGATGTCATCAGCATTTTCAGCATGCATGATTTCTTTTACTGAGGCATCAGCTTTAATAGCAAATGAAGTCAGTCTCGGATAATCTTGTGTGAGAATAGAACCATCCCACTGATCGTCCCAAAAACAGGCTGTGGCACCGTCTCCAGCTTTACATCTAGCTATGATGCGAAAAATGACATGGAGGCGAAGAACATCTTTCCACCAGAACGAGCATGTGTTCTCTTTCTGCGTGTGGCACATTGTTCAGGTAGGCTTTTTTGTAAAATTTAAACAGTTGTTTCAAAAGGAGAGTACATGAATTGGCCGATAGGAATTATCAGTCGTCAGCAGTCGGATTCTTAGTAGATTCGGTTAATCAATTAAAGGAAATTTATTCAGAAAAGGCCGAGTTTAAGAAGGATGTGGCATGACAATTTATCTATTAAATAGGCAGAGTTAGTTAGTTTCTTTTTTATCTTTAGGAAAGTGTGTTTAGTGTCTGATGAGGACTTTATGTTTTTCCTTTTATCTTTAGGAAAGTTTGTGGCGGGTCCAATTAGGACTCATATCGGCCTATGGGTATAAATATGTACACACGGAGTCTTCGTAATCTATCTCCACATATCAATATACATCTACTTTCGGCACATCGTCACCCTCTTATGAGACTTTATTTCGACGAGTTCCTGTTTCGTGCATAGGCTGCATCGATTGAGTTCAACCTTTGGCAAGAAGTGAGTTTCATCATCTTCGCTTGCGCTGGCGTGGCTAGGACTTCTTGGTTGAGTCTGATATTCTAATCGGGCTGACGCAAGTGTTGCCTATCTGGTATATCATCTCTATCTTTAGTTCCATTACTGTTTATAGTCATATCGACTTAGTTAGGATTTTCTCTGTTAGGTCTGATATTCTGATCAAGTTGATATTTCTTTAAACATAATGTCGCTTTAGATAGATTTGTTATATCCATCACATTAGAAAAATTTATCGGCTCATTGAGTATTAGATTATCATATACAATCTCGTACTGCATCGGTTAGGTCCAACCTACTAGATTGATATTGATAATTTAAGTCTTATTAAGCCGATAGGTTTATGTTAATGTTTCATCGGAGGGTTAGTCGATCTTATCTGATGTGTTAAATTTCTCTCTGATGGTTTTACTGTCTTGGTTAAATTTAATACATAACCACTTTGATCGATGTCATATCGACTGGTTTAAATCTATCAGTCAATTATCAACCTTATGCTATATCGGTTAGGTTCGACATATGAGGTTGTGGTTGTAAGTTGGATTTATTTAAGTCAGTGGGCATTAATCATCGTTTCATCGGGGTTACAACTGATGAATTATTTGGACGTTGCACGGCTTACAAGGATTATATACAAGTTGGTTTTAGCCGATTGCAGCAAAGGTTTTATTGATCACTTAATCATTTTGATTTAATAATATTGAAATCCTAGTCAATGTATACTTTAACCATCGGATCAATACTTATTCTATCATATCATTATAGATCGATTGGTTCATTATCTTATTACATTATTATCAGTCGTTTGTCTTTATATCATTATTTATCAAAGTGTCAGAATCTACATCGGACATATAACCGATCTCTCAAAACCCTATCGACATCGGCTAGTATCGCTATATCGGCTATCGGCTAGCATCAACAACTATTGGGTGTAGGCTGGCATAGGATATCAGCTATCACGCTATCGGTCGATTCTATATCATGCTATCGGCTGTCGATTGACACATATCTTTTTGATGTCTCAGTATTAGGGATGGGCGTTCGGTCTTACCGAACTAATCGGTCTTCGGTCTTCGGTCTTCGGTTAGTTCGGTCTTCAGAAAGTCAGGACCGAACTCAGTGTTTAAAAATTCAGGACCGAGCACTTCGGTCTTCTGTTAGTTCGGTTTGGTCTTGGTCAGGACTGAAATTTTCAGGACAGGTCACATTTCAAGAAAACTAGCTAGTTCACTAAACAACATGATGTCATTTTCCAACACAAAAGTGATTACAAGCAACAATTAAATAAGTTCAAACTAACATACAACTCACAAGTGCCAACAATTAAAAGTTCCAAATAATAATTGATAAATAATAAATGAGCAAACAATAGGTCAGCAGACAGCAGACCAAACTTCGGTCATTTCGGTTAGTTCGGGTAATCGAGGCCCAAGATCGAAGTTTATTTGGTTATTCTGGTTATTGCATTCTTGAGACTGAAATTTAATTCGGTCTTTTTGGTTTCAGTCTTGGTTAATTTGGTTCGGTTCTTCGGTCTCGGTTATTTTGCCCACCCCTACTCAATATGACCTAGGCTTCGTTTCATCGACATCAACCTATTGGTCGATCAACCTTACATCTTGTTAGTTACAGGATCAAAATGACTAACACACCTATATCTCATCAATATTTCAGGATCTGCACTGAAGTTAAGCAGATCTCTCAAACCATTATGTGTAAGACATAGTTTGTGTCAACACACTCTGTACCATCGGCAGGGATATGGATTTTTTGTCAACAATAAGTCACGCATGACCTATCCTGATTCCACCCCCGCTCCACACATCGGATTACTTGGTGTGTTTTTAAAAATTAGCTTTTCAAAATTAGACACCGAACTATATGGACTTTATGCTGCTACACACACTGGATTACTTGATGTGTTTTTAAAAAATAGGTTTCCAAAAATAAACACCAAATATTTTAGCAAGAAAACTGCAACATAAAGTCACGTCGGCGCAAGCACATGACCAATGACGCACATATTTTTCTTCTCTTCATCACACATGCACACATGTCTAGTGACTAGAAGGACACTCTTTATTTTTTCTAAGAAATCATCAGAAAAAGAGCACTCTTTCTTTAAGGAGATATCTTTTGCTGAAATAGGTAAGGTGGTACTAAAAGTTCATATGCAAAATTTGTCATGAGGTGGACCTTGATTTTTCTAGAAAATATTTTCGTATGGGCTAAACCATATAACAATTTCACCAATACGGACTTACGGACTTACGTAGGACGTGTTTGAACGGTGGCGGTGGGAAGGGACGTGCTGACTAATGGTGTAGTGCTTGGTTGTATAAGTTGAACCAAAATCCTAGGAAAATCGTGTTGACATTTGAACCGACCATATGAAGTAATAGGTAGGAAGAAGAAGATCGAAGAATGAATTGGATCGACCTTTCTCAAACGTCAAGGATGGGCTGGGGACTGGAACGTTCAATCGTTCACCAGGAATTCACACTTCAACCAGTTGGCTCTTCCAGAAGACCAGAACGTTAACCGGGGACTTGGTTGACTGGGCTGTACTAGACGGGTTGTCCAGAATATGTCATCAAAGACCGTAGCCAGCTGCAGGCCGCAGCCTCATAACTGGCCGTGGCCGTGGGCCACGCAGTTGAGCCACAGCCACACCATGCCACCGCCCACGGGCCACCTAATTGCCACCGCGTACTCCCCACGCTCCACCGGGCCACCGGCCACAGCGCGCGCGCGCTCATATATCTCCATCAGTCCAGTCCAGTTCGGCTCGCTGCCCCCACATGGGCCTCCACCGAAAAATCGCCTAGACCGAGTCACCCTCCAGAAGGCCCATGGACGTCATGTGAGCATCACGCTTGCGTGCGCGCTTTGGACAGAGATGCATGTCGGATTCTTCACTCGTTTTGCGTGTCAATCTAGCCAACTGACTCTTCACCCCAGGGGCCCAAGATAGTACTACTAGTTTTTTTCTCAGATGATTAGTAGTATAACAAAAGAAGTGTTCTCCGTCGTGACAGCTTTTTAGTCATCGAAACCGACAACATTTTCAGGATTTTCTTTTGAGTAATCTAATCGAGCGGGTGAACTGCCGTATCTGCAAAGCAGTGCAAGCTTACATCACGAGCAAAGATACAAAGAAGATAGTACAAAGACAAAGTTCGGAAAAGCAGCAATTTTGTGAATCTCCGTAAGAAATGGATTGATTCTTGTGAAGTTCATCAGAAGTCATCCAAAGTTTGACATGATCTGCTTATGAACTGTACCGCTCAGTTGAGTTATATCACATCAAATATCTTATCTAACGTTTCACTTGAACCACGCCTCTTACCCTCCAATTATGTTTTCACTTTTCAAACCGTTACCGTGACAGGCCAAATTGCCTCCTACTAGTACATACTTTACCATTGCTTTCTCGTCTTCCTTTAGGCTACAATGCTGTCAAGTGGAGGTATTAAGACAGGACATAAATACTAGTGTTCTTTCCATGATGGTATATATTCCTCTACTAGAAAACATCCACATGTTGTTTTCACCTATGTGCTTGCAAATGACGCTGTCCAATGGCGGAATGGTTCTAGCCGGAAACTTCCTTCGCTAGTGACAAAAACAGTAAAATGCATCAGCAACATTTGTACTACTAGTATACTCAATCAACCAATGAATTTTCAGAGATCTTCACGAGGGAGGCGCCATCTAAATCGTAATCAAACAGTATGCATAATAAAAATAAAGGTAATCATACATCAAGGTGAAAAAAATGTATACAAATGTGTCATCGTGAGACCTGAAAATGAAAAAAGAAGGAAAAGAAATAATCTCTGAACCTCTACGTAGTCTACAGAAACAGTAACAAAAATGATGAAAGATACAGCAGAAGACAACACACACATCGCAGCAAAACTACACACCTATAGCGCAAGGCACACGAAGATCAGATACTGATCAAACTACGCGCGCCCGTTGCCGTTGGTGGCACCGTACGACGACTTGTCGCTCTTCTTCCGCCGCAGGACGATCACCCAGGTGATGGCCTCGAGAAAGAGCGCGACGCCGCCGAGCGTGGCGAGGATGGCAATGTAGCTCCTCTTCCAGCCGCTGGCCGGCTTGAGGATGTCGAGGCCCTTGAAGATGTTGACGGCCGCGAGGACAATGGCGGAGTAGCCGACGGAGTGGTGGTAGATGTTCCAGTAGAACCTGTACTTGTTCTTCTTGTCGGGCCTCAGCAGCAGCGCGAACACCTGGAGGGTGGCGAGGCAGAAGATGGCGATGCCGATGTTGCGGTGGGCGCCGTAGGTGATGCCCTTGGACTCGCTGCCGAGCTTGAGGCCGAGGGCCCAGCCGGCGACGCCGAGGATGTAGCCGGAGAGCTGGCAGGTGATGTGGAGGTAGAACCATGCCGGGTCGGCGGCCTCGAACACGCGGAGGTAGCGCGCGATCATGGCGCCCATCGGGATCAGGATGCCCCAGCTCACCGCGTTCAGGATGCCATGGATCTGTACGTACGAGCACGTGTTGATTAGTTTGGAGAAGATTAATGACGAATCAAATTGAACCAAACAAGTTGTTTCATGATCAAATATGAAAAAAGCGTGTGTACTGGTTGAGCAACTTGAGCAATTGCATGTCACAAAAGTTGGACAGGTGCAGCTGCCAACTTGGTTGCTTCTCGGAGGTTGAATTTTGACCCTTTTTTTTTTGCCTAGAAACAGATGAGCAGAAGGGATAACTTTTCCTAATCCCATCTCTATCCGGTTGTTGAACATATCACATCGTGTTATTAAAAGTTAGCCGCCGAAATTGCCTATCTATTTGGTCAGGTTATGTATATCATCATGTCAATTGATCAATCCAACAGGTCTTCTGGAACCTCCAGTGATCCTCAACTCTACTGGAATGGAATATCTGATCAAAAATCTTTAAAAAGATGACGCCGATGACTGAACTCTAGTTGATTACCTACCGTTAGTTGGTGACATGCCTAACGTCTAAATAAATTTGAGAAGCAACAAGCTAAGCAATCAAACTTTGATCCATTCAAGAAGCGAAAGTATTACCTATCCTCTAATTAAAAAAGTTTACTGAATTGATCAACAAGGACGGACGAGCAGGAGAAGAACTTACATTACGGCGGTGCAGCCTGGAGTTGGAGGCTCCGGTGCTCTGGCCGGAGAGGAAGTCAAGCCTCAGCATGCTCTGCACGTTGGCCCCGGACGTCGCGTGCTGCCCGACGGATCCAGTGTTCCCAGGGCCGGCCTGCCACACCGTGTTCTGCGTCGTAGAGTTCTGGGGCAGCGCGATGGTGGCGAAGATGGTGTACACGCCGTTGGTGTAGTCGGCGGCGGGCGGGGACAGCACGTCGAAGCTGAGGCTCCCGTTGGTCAGGCTCGGGCTGGTGCTCTCCAGCACGGTCATGAGGACGGACACGGTGCCGCTGGCGTCCTGCGAGGCGATGAACACGCTGCTGCCGGGCATGGTGGTGCCACGGGTGTTGATCCCCCAGGCGACCCAGCCGTTGCTCTGCTGCGGCGCGCGGAACGCGACGTCCGCCGTGCCGTTCTCGGCGTGGTGCGTCCAGTGCAGGCTGGCGCCGAGCACCGGCAGCGGATTGCACTTCAGGAACGTCCGCCCGTTCTGGAACGTCGCGGACAGGCACTGCTGCTGCGACTGCCCCGCCGCGCTCGCCGCGAGCTGCAGCAGCACGCCGGCGAGGAGTAGCCACGCCGCGTGGCCTGGCCGCGCCATGGTAAAAAGTAAAAGCTGTGAGAGCTTTTCGCCTTCTGCTTGGTTGCTTCTCCTGTGAGCTCTCAGCCTCTGACTCGAGGTGCAATATGCGGTAGGAGAGGCGTGAGGCTGCTGCCGGTGAGAAGATTTGGAAAAGGGAGAGGATTATATGTAGTTCGTCGCGCGGTTGTTGGGGGGGAGTAGGCGTGTGGCTCGAAGCTTCATAATTGACATGGTCATCAGCAATATACTACATGGTGTCTTCCCCATGTTGGGAGTTAGCAGCCTTCAACTAGTACTAGCACCTTAGGCGCCTGAATAATCGAGGTGGTATAATTCATTCAGACACGTGCCCGTTAAAACATCTAGGGAAACTTAAATTATGGTTCAGACTGTATACCAGACCGTATGCTTGGAAGTGCAGGCATTATCTTTAGGACTGTCTATATATCATTTGACAAAAAAAAACTCTCTAAAATTTTTTTGGTTCAACCCTAAAACCTCTCTTCGTCCCCTTCCTCTCGACTCCCCTCACGCCAGCGCGAGATCACGATTCGTACCACCTCCGCCATCGCCACCCCAATGCGTCGTCATCCAACCTCACCGGCTGGTTGGAAGACGTTAACGATGTCGGCGAGGCCTCCTCGACCGGCCTCCTCCCTCTTCCCATCTCTCTTCCTCTTCTCTCCTTTTCCTCGTGCCGGTGATGACGAGCTCTCCTCGCGCCATTGTTTTTCCAGTCTTTGACGGCTCCATGCCGCCAGATCTGTCATCATCTGACGTCTCCTCCTAACCAGTCTTTCTGTTTTTTCTCGCCCAATTTCGACCCCACGGCTTTGTTGGCTCTATCGTCGTCTCGCCGCCCACCGTTGAGCATCCATAGGCCTTACCGAAGTTTGAGGGTGCCACTGGCGACGGAGAAGAAGATGAGGAGATCGTCGGAGAAAAAAGAGCAATAGCACGAATCACAAAGTATATTTGATACGAATCACAAAGTATATTTGATGGCCCAAAATCTGTATGATTTGGAGGTAGATGTTCTGGCAAATGACATTTAGCAATTCCGTTATTTTTATTTAGATTATGCATAGCAGCCATATTCTGAAGTTTATTGTTTATTTCAACGGATTGAATTCGCCTACTACGTACTCCTATTTGTTTCAGTAGAAAGATTGTTTCAGCGAATGGACAGTGCAGAGTAGGCCTTGGCATTATCTCCAGATCGGCAGCACGTAGTCATCTGCCTCAATGCCTGCACCACAACGGCAGAGGTCGGATCGACGCAGACCTTTTCCACGTTTAGTGGGTCGTGGTGGCCTGATTATCCTGCAACCGAGTTGCCAGGATTAGTTGAAGCTGGCGAGGCAGAAACCAATAGAAAAACGGCAAGAGGATTAGGTAAAGAGCAAGTTCAGGACTGTGTAGTACTGTACCCCCCGTGTTCTGCTCGGACAGCTCGGTCAAACCGTTGCTTCTGCTACCTTTCGTCCTCGTCCCGCCATCCTTCTCTTTTTCCTCAGGCAATTGCGCATGTGTTCTTTTCAATTTTTTGATGTGAGCATGCCCTTGACAGACTGACAGTTCGTTAATCTAAAGGTGGCAATCTACTGAATATAAGCTCCTAAAAATCTCATCTTGTAATCTCAACCTTTATGATTTCTTTAGACAATGATGCTAAATTTTATATCGATGCTACTATGGTGCTGATTGGATAATTAGCTTTAGGCTCATTTGAGGGCTAACTTTTAGCCCTCAAATTAGCCCTCTAAAAATTAGGCTCTTGAGTTGTTTGGATCCAAAGCTAATTTGAGGGCTAATTTAACAATATAACAAAAATGCAATGTTCAAACACTTGCGCTGAAATTCCTCAAACGCAACCATGGCGGTAGCTGGAAGCAGGGAGAGCTGGAAGAGCGCGAAATCGAGCGGGGAGTCAGGCTCCATGGCGGCAGCCGCCACCGCCGCCGTCGCCGTTGCCGGCGAGGTCGGATTTGGTGGATCCCGCAGCCACCGGATCCCGTTGCGGCCTGCTCGGATCTCACTACTGCCAACGCCATGCCCACCGACTTCATCGAACGGCCACCAACACCGTACCCGCCACCAGAGGCCAAGGCCGAACGATGACGCTGCGGAGGAGCGGCGGAAGGGGGGCCGGCGGCGCCGACACGGAAGGGGAAGCGACGACGTCGATGCGGAAAGGGGAGTGACGACGACGACGTCGATGCGGAAGGGGGAGTGGCTCGACGACGGTGCCAACACAGAAGAAGGAGCGGCGGCGCTGGGCGAGAGGTGGCGGCGACGGCGCCAACGTGGAAGGGGGAAGGCGCGAAAGGCAGGAAAGGGGACAACATTGGGATAGGGAGAGAGGAAATGACTTTGTGTGGGGCCCACAAAAAATTAGCCCAAATAAGTCATCTTGGAGGGGCTGGTTTTTTGGGTGAGCTAATTCACATTAGCCCCAAATTAACCTTTCTATTTGGATCTTTGATAGCTAATTAGGGCTGAAATAGATACAGGAATCCAAACAGGACCTATGTCATAAATGCATTGGAGTAAGTCTGCAAGCACAGGATTGACAGATATTTTTGTCCCACGTGCATCCGACATGCCGGCTAGCGTCGTCGACAGAGTCGTTTCCCAGATATACGCAGAATGAACACACGTGATGAGTTGTTGGACGCTGCAATATTCTTGGTCTTGCTGCAAGCCAAAGTGCTTAAGGCGCGTGCCATATGGACGCCTACCACGCGTTTCTCTGAACGTGCATGACCGGGCTTAATTACAGCCTGATCAAGTGATCAGACTCCAGGATGATATAAGACTCGTCACGTAGACTAGTCCGTATCTGTACTCTTTACTATCGTTTCGCTCCAGGTTTCCATGCAATCTGGTGAGATATCTGTACGTATCTAATATTTCTACGAGTATTTGTTGGCTTTTGCAGCTACTTTGACAGAGTGTACTGATAGTATTAGTAGACCGACCGTATGCAGGTATGTACATGTTCGGCTACAATATCACGGGAGATCGAGGTAACGAGAACTGTACTCTGTCTGTGGCTTACTTTGGTCCTGTGACTTGGTCGTTCATTTCAACGGCCTATTTTAGCTCTAGCTATTACCCAATATGTCCTCAAATATAACAAATATTAACATTCCATCTATTTCAAAATATAACAAATTTTAACATTTAAAATTTGTTTTAAAATATTTTAACTTATTCATCTGTATTTTTTTCAACCAATTACATCATTTAAATTTTTTATCTATTTTTATTTTCATCCAATCACGACTTTATTTCATTTAATTTCATTTATTTTTTAATATTTGTTGTTTTGCGATGGAGATAATACTAGTTTAATCCGTGACGGCTGCTACTTGGCATAGTTGGCTACTGGCAAGATGAACGCTCCCGTGTTTACAGACGAATTTGACTATCAATCGGAATGGACCGAATGGATTCAGAGAATACTGCATGGAAGATTTGAAATTTGAAGGGGCCAAAGAAGCAACCGCGGCGAGGACAAACCTGAAGACTTCTAGAAGCGAGTCGCTTTTATTTCTAGTACTCATACTGGATTAAATAAAATCCAAGCAGTTGGTCAGGATTACGATTGCACACACTACTAGTTTTTATGAGGCCCTCCGTAGGTTTCAAACTGATCATGTCTGAAAAAATCGATCCCTTAAGGTGGTTGTATTATTACGTGTGATCCACTTAAGCGACTGCATGGATATCTCGTGTGATTGTTTAAATGGACCGTACATGATAATTGGACCGCACGCGATAATATTTCGTGCGGTCCACTTAAACGACCACACGGGATAATCTAATTTTTCGTGCGGTCGTTTAAGTGGACCGCACGGGATGCTGCCCGTATATTTTTTTAACTAATTTAGATATGTAAGGTTTTAATTATTTATAGACCTATTGAATTCTTTATCTATTTTTGGATATGTGATAGAATCAAATAGGAAAAATTGAATTCTTTATCTATTTTTGGATATGTGATAGAATCAAATAGGAAAAAAATTCACAACACAAATGGCAATATAACTTTATATATTGTGATATTGAGTTAATATTAAGGTTAAGGTATATAAACTTGAAACTTAGAGTTTATTTAGATGAAATTATAACAGAGTGGCTCCACTGTGTGTGTATATATATATATATATTGCATTTTGTGCGTGTGTTTCTAAGTTTTTTGTGTATTGTTCTCGTTTTGTCCTCTAACTTGGAGTCGGTTTTTTAAACCGTCATAACTTTCACATACGGACTCCGATTGAGACATTCCATATATAAAAATCGATCATAAAAAATTTTGGATGCGTTCGTCCGACAATTTTATTTTTCCAAAAACGGCTTAGAAGATTGCCTTTTCGAGTCCGGAAGCTTTTTTTCATTTTTAAGCGTGTCTTCTGAATTTTCATCGACCACATCTTTCACTTGTTTAGGCTCAAATTTTCTATGGTTACCTCTCGTGTGCTCCTAAGTCAAGAAAAATTATTAAAAAATAAAAATAAAAAGTCACATTTTTTCTGTCTTGGTCAAGAGCAGATCAAAAGGGAAAATAGAGAGGGACAAAAGAGAAATAATACCTAGAGGAGCACATAGAGAGGTTTAATGTTAATTATACAGTGTTATGGACAAAAATTAAGTTGTCATTTTGATTTATATAATTTTATGACCAAATTTAGATATTATTAAAACTTTTATAGTCCAATTTAGAGATGTAAGATTTATAGATTATCACATGTGGGTGGCTTAAGAGCCCGCACGGAAAGATAGTTTTCCGTGCAGGCCGCTTAAGCCGCCCGCATGAGATGATCACCACCGCCTATATAGATGCGCGTGGGCTTCGAAATTTTGTAACTTCCGACGAAATTTTCTAGTGCCGTGGCTTCGTAACACCCCGAAAATCGGAACTTAAAAATCGGGATCTAAAACTGGAACCCACAAGAAAACTTTTGAGTTATTGCATCTTGTCGAATTCATTTGCCTCTTATTCGCAAATCTTTAATGTCGAGTTAAATAATTGAATATCTACTTTGAAGGAAAAAGTCGATAGGGTTTTAAAATCCTAAAAGAAAGGAAATTACAAATACTAGGATTAAAATTTTAAAAATAAAGATTTAGGAAAAAGTTAAGATTTAATAAAAATTTGCTTTTGAACAAAAGGATATTGAATTTTGGGTAAAATACAAAAATCTAATAAGTTATAAATAAGAAAGAAAATATATAATAATAATAATATATAATAAATATATATATATGTATATAATAAATTGGGCCAAAAATTCTATTTAGTTTATATGTGAAATACAAAAGGAATGGATAATAATAAATAAATAAATAAAATAAAAAGAAGAAAAATCGAAAAATAAAAATGCACTATTCATTATGCGCCAACCGCTCGATCCGGTCCCGAGCCCGCGTGCCGCGCGCCGTCCCGTCCCTCGCACCCCACGCGCGTGCCGCGCGCGTCAACTCCGCCCGGCCACGCGTCCCTATCGCCGCCTCGCGCCCGCGCCACCCTTCCCGTGCCGCGCCAAGCCGCCCCGCCGCTGCCGCGCCCACGCCGTGCGCCGGCCGCGTGTCGTGCGCCGCGCGCACGGCGCTCGCGCCTCGCGCCGCGCGTCGCGCGCCACGCCGCCGCCATCGCCATTAAATCCCCTCCCGGCGTGCCTATAAAAGGGAGGCAAAGCCCCTTTCTCCCTCACCTCACCGTTCACCCCTTCCTCGCTCCGCTTTCCTTTCCTCCTTCTTCCTCCCCGCGACGAGGTTGCGCCACCGCTGAGCCCCCGCTGCGCCGATGTTTCCCGTCCGCCTCGCCCTGTAAGCCACCCCGTAGCCGCCCGTCCCACGCCGCCGCCCTAGGGTTCCGCCCCCGCCGAGGGGAGAGAAGACGGAGAAGGGAGAGTGAAAGAGAGAAGAGAGGAAGAATAGAGAGAGAAAAGGAAGAGGAAGAAGAAAGAGAAGGAGAGGAAAGAAAAAAGGAAAGCAAAAAGAGAAGAAAAGAAAATAGAAAAATATTTTGGGAAAATAATTAGGAAACTTTGAATACAAATATATTCTCGGAATAAAAATTTTTGGGAATAATTATAGACTAAATCTTAATATATAATGCTAAGAATTTAATTACCTTATGAATTCAATTTAGGAATTTAATTATGATATTAGGAATTTAATTATAACTTACTTTGTAAATTAAACACTAATGTTATCATATGTATTCTAAACATCTAAATTCTAAAGTTATTAAAATATAATGTTAAGCTTTAGGGTTAGTTATTTTCGGATTCGATTATTTTAATCCTAGGGCTTGTCGGCCCGATAAAGTAGGATAAAATTTGAGTTTTACAATTATTTTCGGGTATAATATTTTTGAGTCGTCGATCATAATATTTCTCAAATTTAAAATGTATTAACTTGATATAATGCCACATCATAGTTAATTAAATCGGTTCAAAGCGAAACTTTAAATTATCATAACTCGCTCGTTCTAACTCGGAAACTATCGAAACTCGAATATAAACTTACTTAAAATCATAGCCTAGTGTTAGAAGCCGCTTTTGTGATTTATTTGGCTTTTGGTGATTCTTATTTGAATTCTAATCGAATTTAATTGGATTTCTCGCACGTATAATAGAGCCCGAGGGAACCGTTGAGAACGCCGAAGACTCAAGCCAACAAGGTCACGAACAAGGCAAGTCATCACTCCCTTTGAACATATTGATCCTATTTACAAACTTGTGTTGATTCTAAAACTAAATTGTGCATGCTATACACAAAAAGAATACATATTCTTTGTTATGCCATGCCTTGATATTGATTACCTTTAGTTATGTTCTTTGTAACCCTCGACATGATGTAACTGAAGGAAATCTTCGGTAAAATGCTTAGCCATGCTATCATTAGATTCATGCATACTCATGCTTTTGCAAAGAACTATATGCTTGGGCAACTATCTTTGGGAAAGGTAGTTAAGATACGGCATGTGGAGACATGAGCGCCACATTGCCATGAGAATGATCAAGTAAGTTTTGATAAAAACTAAAAATACCAAACAAATGTTTTAGATTGGGACGGCTGGATGATTTAGGTGGATTCCGGAAAAGGCAAGTGCCGACCCTGGTAAATTAAGGATCGAGCCATGGGATAGCCGGGAAACGAGCCAGTACAACCGTACTTCTCGAATGGGTATAGACCTAGCGGAGTAGATAGCCGAGCGGAGGCGGTACCTCTGCATAGTGGTTCTTATGTATGAGCTGAGACTTAGAATGGATGATTGAAAATCGAAATTAATTACAACTTGAAGAATGAAGTTTTTCTTTACCCCGGGAGCGCCAGAACTCCTCACACTGCTAGAAAATGACGGCTAGAGTGCAAGAAGATTTAAGTTCATGGAGTGGGTACTGCCAAAGTGAGGTTATCGAAAGGCTTTGCCGTGACACATCTCATGTGTTGGGACGTAGGCTCATTTGTTGGGCGATGCGAGTACGGTAAAGTGTACATCCACCGCAAAGGTGAATGAATCAATCTATTCGAATAGTCGTGCTCGTGGATATAGAGCATCGTGACAAGACTTTCGCTTGGCTAGACTCTAAATTTTAAAATGATGGGATGGATTTGCATGATGATTTTTATGCACTGGTGGATCAACTCCTCGAAAGGCGAGAAGGGGTAGACTCCACAGAAAACCATGACGATCCAGAGGCGGGAAGCCATCCTTGGGATCACTATGGATGGTAAACAGAACCGTCGCCGACTTAATGAACTATGAAACTAAAACTTGACTTGGCTAGATGTTAGGTTTGTGAAAAGATTTGCAAAGTTGGCTTTGTGCAAATAAACCACAACCATTCCTTGAGAATCCTCTATCATGTGCATCTTTCCGTGTTACCTTGCTGGGTACGGTTGGTACTCACCCTTACTATACGCACAAACCTTCAGATGGTGGGAATGAAGACTTGGAGGATCCATATGCCTACTGCCAGGAGGGCGAAGAAGACGATGGCGTCTGCTAGGTCTTAGTCTTTAGTCGTTGCCTGTGGCAATCGACAAGCCGCTGCCTTCCATTCCGTTGCCTTACCTAATTTCTGCTTTTGGTTGTATCTGGACCATGAGGTCCTATATGTTAGATATTACCTTTGAGCCTATATTGTAATACTTTTGGTATAATACTATTCATGCATTTGCACCTGATAATTCAGTACTGTATTTCGTGGGTACCAAACTACTTGATCCAGGAAAATGGTACTACGAACACGAAAGATTCCTGATCCGAAAACGGGGGTCCAAACTTCCTCACTGACCCACCGCCTCCACCGCCGAGGGCCTTCACCGTCGCCTCCACCGCGATCGGCCTCAACCGCCGCCTCCACCGTGACCGGTCTCCACCGCCGCCTCCATCGCGACCGGTCTCCATTGCTGCCTCCACCGACAATGGCCGGCCTCGTCCACCTCCACCGACCGCGGCCGCCTCCTCCACCACCGCCACCACCGACCGCGGCCGCCTCCTCCACCGTTGGCCTTCACCGCCACCTTCTTCGACCGCGGCCGTCTCCTCCCACCGCCGGCCTCCACCGCCGCTGCCACCACCGACCGCGCCCGCCTCCTCCACCATCGGCCTCCACTGCCGCCTCCTCCAACCGCGGCCGCCTCGTCCACCGTGGCCACCTCGTCCACCGCGGCCACCTCTACCACCGATGTCATCAAATTATACATGTGAATTGATGTAAATTATACATTATATCTATTATCGTTGTACAATTTGTTATAAAATAATACATGTAAAATTTGTGGTAAAATTGTGATGATGTGAAATTAAGAATTAAGTTGTAAAATTATACATGTAAAAATTATGATGTGATATTAGTTATCCATTTAATTATATAATTCAATAATTCAAAATGTAATATAGGACAGATGTATCTTTCCGTGCTGGCCACTTAATTTGTCCGCACGAAAAGATCAATTATCTCGTGCGGACGATTTAAGTGGCTCACACGGGATAATTGATATTCCGGTGCGATTAGGCCGCCCGTATGAAAAGGTTCTTTTCTCATACCTTTTCGAACGTGCCCGCGGGCAGACCTTTCCCATGACAAAATGTCTTTTGGTCTACATAGAAAAAATCGATTCTTGCACTAGTGACACGCCCACACCAAACCAATGTCCCAACCAACTTCTTACAGTGAAATCTCTATGCGAAAACGAGGTGAACAAGCGCATTAGTACTCCACGACATTCAGGCAGTACATCTGTACTCCCGTTTAAAAGGTAGTACACGATGTACTACTTCAGTCTTCAGGCCCATTATTGGGTTTCTGTTTTTTTTTCCTGCCACCATCGAGCTCCTTTTGCATTGCCCTTCGGTTATGTGTGTTAGGGCTGGTTCAATTTATAGTCATTTTCAACCTTTTTAAAATTTGACATTATCAAAAATTTTGACAAGTTGATAAATAGGATAAGTTAAAGACCTATTCAGATTTATGTCATTTTAAATTATATCATTATTTGATAAATTAATAATCATGTGACTATATTTAGTTTGTTATCAAATATTGACAATATCTATGAAATTTTTGTAACATTATTGAGCTTATCTTCTCAAAATTTGGTAATGTTGTCAATATTGTCAAAATTTTGGCATTGCTAAATTTTGAAAATATTTATTTTGGCACCAATCTGAACACTCTAAATTTATGATGTTGTCAAATTCTCTAGCCATCACCAACATTTGGTACTAAATTAAATGTTGTCATACATTTATCAATTTTAACAAACGTTTAAAATGACATAAATCTGAACCGATCATTAGAGATCAGTCTCTTTCTTTGCTAAAAGAAACGGAAACAGATAATGCTTCCGAGGTAGAAAAAGAAAAGTAAACGGGTAAATTTCCTAGCCCAGTCTCCTATTTTGGAGATAGCTGAATATCGAATAACGCAATCGGTGAGATCGCTTACTATTGGAAGACTCTGACGACATGTTCAACACTGGACAAAAGCTGGAATATGGTCGAACGAACAAAAATTGATGGTTTGCTAGCATTTCCACTGAAAATGCTATTATATTCTCACTGAAAATTCAGAACCTTGAAAAGTACAATTCATTGTGTAAAAAGTGGAGAAAAGGCGCTGAAATGTGCACTAATATACAAAGTTACCTATCAAAACACTTTTCTTTGCACAGATCTAATAGAATTTTTGATTTCATAATTCTTAACATTTTAAACATGGTTAAAATTAAATTTTTATAACTTTGACTATCAATAAATTTAAAAGTTTTGAAAGTTTTGAGTTTTAGAAAACTAACATAATATATATTTATCTTTCAAAATATTATAATAAAAATAACATATATTTATTTATTACATATATTATAATAAAAAACAAGGTTAAATATATATTTTGTAGATCGTCTAATTGTTCGAAACGTTAACAATTATAAAACACAGAGGGAGTACTGCCACTGTCCTTGGAGAGTTTGTGTTTCTTGTCCTTTTGCTTTCTCAAGGTTCTGACGTAGGTATAAAAAGGGAAGTTTAGCTCAAATGGTGATATGTTTGGTCAACTTACTTCAGCCATCATTTTGAGAACACCCTGTTATTTGGAGTTAGAGATTCACTCGTTCTTGTACTCAAATACCTTAACTTGTTCAGTTTATCGAATTAATCAGACCAATTCCTAACAAGCGTAGTCGATGATCAATCCTTTCATCAGCAAAAACGTAATACAAGTGGTTCATATCAGCACTAATAATTTTCCCTTTTCTTTACGTGCAAATGGTAGTTCACATGTTTTAGAGTGTATCCACTCCGGTCTTTGTGTTCAGTCTTACTAAGCGACGTGGATAAACGAAGGTGCGAAGTAGGAACGCAAATGTTAATTTACAAAACACATAATGATAGTTATCACGAACTGGTCGTTGAATTTTGACTTAGTACATGCTGTTCAAAGGAACATGTGATACAGAGGCTAATCCAAATACTGAATACTCAAATACTAGAACAATAGAAAATGCTCAACATTTCTTTGACAAAAGGAAAATACTGTATCTTACGTGAAGGTTGGTGTGCAGATTGACCGGTAGTTAGGTCTACAACAAGTAGTTCGTTCGTCCATAGCTGTTATATACTGTATATGCTGTTGTAGATCTTATTATTAATGACCCAAGTTCTTGTAGTCCTTTCCTTCAAATATTGAAATTTCTAATACTCCACAATCTTGTACTAGTTTTATGCGTTAACTAATTGTTGCGACCAAAACTTTTGAATGATGAGACATTGAGAATCATAGGACAGCACGCATTCGTTGCTTCCAGGCTCCAGCCGCCTGCTGGGTCCTGTCCATTATTAATCCTCTGAAACTGAACAAACATGTCGAGTGTTGCTTTCTGTTCAGACAAGGAAATTATTTTGTCAACTGGTATGTGCATATTCCTCTCCTGTTGTTTGCTTGTAGCAGCTCTCGACGGCTTCCATTTGCTTCGTCCTGGTTAGCATCGTAAAGAGTTCACCTGCTCTAATCGAATTAATTAGCTCAGCTAAGTTGCAGCTGTGCACATTCAGATCCTAGAAACACCGGACGGACAGGTTCCACTGCCATCTGCCGTGCCGCACTTTTCATTTGGATGACAGGTGACCACACTTTCATCAACCCCTTTCAACTTTCAACACCTAATTAAACCTTGCAACATGTCCCTGCCCAGGTATTTCTCCATGCTGACTGCATTTGATTTAACACTTCCCTAGATGATTTCCTGCCACACGTCATGCAAAGACATGCCTGGAGACTGGAGAGGTTGCACTCTGTTGATCTGGTTGTACCAAAAGGCTGCAGTTACATACATAAGGTCAGATAGAAATGTGCCAGGGAGTAACGTCCGTACAACGCCGTAGCAAGCAGTTCGTGGTAGTATCCTTCACGTACAAGTCGCTCGCGGATGAAACAGATGGTCGCATGATGAACAGCCGCGCGTGTTGCCGCGGATCGAGATAACGCACGCGATGCGGAAGGGGTTATTTACCTGGCACACATAAGTACTTGCCTTCGATTGTAAGATAGGAACCTCTGAATACCACGCTCTGATTCACACCGCTCGTCCTTCTTTTTACCCCTCCCTTGATGCTTTGCTCCGGAGCCGAATGATGCTTCAATCACACGGATAAGCAACGGCGTTGGTGCTGCGATAGTGTGATTATGCAAAGCGGTTAGTTAGACCTCAGTATGCATATTCTCTCTCCATTTTCGGTTACATACTTTTTAAACTTCTGAATGTTATGTTTCATAAAAAAATTTCCATAATAATTAAATTTTAATTAATCATATATATTTTTTGTTTTTCGTATCCTATCTTTTATCATTACTTTTTCTGTCCTATAAAAGAAAACCTCTCTGTCCTATAAAAGAAAACAAACATAGTATATAACATAATTTAGTATTATAAATCTGAAATTCGTAGTACTAAAATGTCTTACATTCAATCCTAAGTTCGTTTTTTAATGGGACGGTGGGAGCACGCTACCAGCCAGCGGCAAGCGAGAGTTTCAATCTGTGTTATAGCGATGGGCTGAATCTCACTGTCCATTTATGGCTCAATATCTTGGTGCAGTCCACTGGAGACCAGAATTAGCGTTGCAGCTAGTAGGCCCGTCGCAGCTAGTAGGCCCACGAGAACTAGCGGAATCTGAACCATCCATTCTAAGGCCTGAAGTTCACTAGGAGGAACATATTAATGTTAGGTCTCTCAATTTGTTGTTAAGTCTAAAATTCATCCCTAAATCAAAATATCATGTATAACCCATCCTCTAATTCACAATACCGTATCAACTTTGATCCCATGACATTATAGTAGCCTGTTTTAGCTAACATGGTGAGCATGACTCACATGGGCCTCACATGTCTACGGGTAACCGTCGTCTGTGCCGACGTCCTCTTGCCCCGCAGTATCATCATCACTCTCACCAAGGGCAGGCGTGCCATCGAATTTGTTGGCATCCACTGAAGATGATGCGGTGGCGGACCTGCGTGATGTCACGCCCAAACTAGCTTTAGACGAAAACCAATGTAAGGCGATCCAAATTAACCTATATGCGAGTATTACTCCCAAGAAACAGTGTTGGTACAACAGGAAGATAGAATATCACAACAACAGAGGTCTCATTATTATGAGTAAGGATGCATTCATCATTGGAACTGCGGACAGACTCCGAGTTCACAACTGCATTAAAAAAGGCGAAAGCATAGACTAGCCCGAAGCCATAAGCATGACTTGGGAATTAAGCCAAAAACCCTAATAGTGCTTGAAGCCTACTTGCTTCAGGAAGAACCCTTCATCAGCTGAGTCCATCTCTTCTTCTTCGAGAACTAATGGAGGGGGAAAATTATTCTAGGACTATGGGTTTGGCTACCTTCAATTTTCAGGTTAATGTCGGGGCATAATTTATCTGTCCTTGTATCCCTTCTAGGGGAATGCACTATCATAGATACTTGTAAATTTTTGGTTTTTCAACCATTTCTTTTCACAAAAACTTGTGACATGAAGGAATGGGAAGCTCTTGAATCAAACCGAACAACTGCAGATGTGAAGTTGGCAGAGAACATACCCATCACCACATCCGGTGCTTCCTGAGTTGTTTCAGCTTGAATGTGGTTCACCCGGCCTCGTCCAAGGTTGTTGGAAGCGCAGGAACCTTGTCCACTTGCCTAAGTAATGCGGCGAGACTGTGCTGGAACTGAAGTCTTAGCTGAGCTAGCATTGGATCTCCCTGCACTTAAGTTCCCCTGATTTAGAGGGCACTGCTTGGCATAATGCCCCATTTGACCGCAAGTGAAGCATTGCACCACAGCCAGGCCTGATGGTGACTTGATGGAGATGAAGCTGTTTCCCCCAAAGTTACCACTCTGAGCACGTGACTATGGCGGAGGAGCAGGGTGCGACATCAATGGGCGAGTGGCAAAGCCTGGCTGGCGATTTGCCTAAGGAGTAGGATGATGGTACTGCATGGGCTGTCCAAACCAAGGGCGAGGCGCCCCACGGGATGAGTTTGCTGGGTGGGTGGACTTGCGCTTCTTGTACTCCTCAGTAGCCTCCTTTCTAGCATCCTCAAGAAGCAAGGCCTTGTTGATCATATGCTGGAAGGTAGGGAAGTCATGGGTAAGCAACTGGATTCTCAAACTCACTGCAATCGCCTTCAAGAACTTTCATATCTTCCTCTTGTCGGTACTTACTTCCTTAGGGGCATACTGAGCCAACTTGTTGAAGTGGCTCAGGTACTCATTGACGCTCCCTATCCCTTGCTTGAGTCTGTTAAATTCCTCTTTCTTCATGTCAATGGTGCTTTCAGGCACATGGGCTGCATGGAAAGCCTCGGCAAACTCTTCCCAACCAATGTTGTTGGAATCTGGATGGGCATTGCAGTAATTCTTCCACCAATCAGCAGCAGAGCCTCTCAACTGATGGGCAGCATAGAGGGTCTTATCCACAGGAGTACACTGCACTAGATTGAGCTTCCTCTCAACATCCTTCAACCAATCATCGGCTTCGATCGACTCCACCGTGTGGGAGAACTCTGGTGGGTGGGACCTTAGGAAGTCAATTAACTTGGACTTGTTGTAGTTGTTGTTGATATGCACATGGGGCTGAGCATGAGGCTGCAAGTTCTGCTGAATGCCTGCTATGGCCTGAGCTAAACCCTGCAAGATTTGAGTATGATCGGCCATCATATGCTGATATTCCGTTTGAAGCTAGGGAGGTGGAGGTAGATTCTGTGCATTGTTTGCATTGCCTGCTCACTGATCTGAGCTGGACCATTGACATGTTCATTCCCTGACTCATGCTCTGACTTTGATTCCTTCCTGACTTGGCTCATAACCCAACCGAGCTAGGACACAAACTGCGTGACGGGGACGACTAGCCATCTAATCTCCTAGAAAAAGAGCGGGGTAAGAGACAGAGCAGCACTTAAAGGGAGAAGAAGTAAAGCAAACGAGCATAGAGAGCACACACTAGGTGCAAAGATTTTCTCAACTCATAAAGCACCTAATCAACGGGTGTGGACAAGTCACAAAGCTACATCGAGCTTTATTAACTCACACCACCTCGAAGACACAGATTGCCAGACAACACCCACAGCAACACACTCACGCACTACCTCGCCACGACTCCAAAAGAGTTGGCAGTGGAACAAAGGGCCTGACACACGAACTCCTGCAGCAGACTGACTCTACTTCCCTCCTACCAAATTGGCACCGGTGGTAGGCTCGTTGGACGAAGAGATGTCGACCGATGCACGCAAAGGGACCAACAGAACGTGCTGAGGTCCGACAGCAGGACAACCTGTTGGCGGGCGGGAGTGGGGTATTCGAAACAGAACACCATGAAGGGACCAACAATGCTCTTGCAAGTGGTGTGGATCAGGTGAAGCCCACGACGACTGGTAACCAGGGTGTGACCTGGGGTATAGAAAGGACTGGCGGGGTGAGGGTACGGAGAGTAAACTGGCAAGTATGACACGCGTGAGCTGGGGAAGCGCAGACTGTTGGGAGTGCAAACAGAGCAATGAGAACTGTAGAAGGACAAGTGGCCCGAGTGCCAGAGACGACCGGAGTCCCAGGAGGTAGTGTCCATGGAAGTGACACCCTCCTCAGAAAGGCGGGCCTCCAGAGCGGCGTAGTGGCGAGCTAGACCGTGGTAAGCCTCAAGGAGAAGGTTGTGCTGGGTGGCCTGAGCGTTGGAGAGCTCCACCATGCGAGTCAGCGTAGGGTGTGACTCGCGGTACAGACAAGCATACCTAGTGTCAGTGCGGCGTGGGAGAAGCTGAGAGATCAGCTAAAAGGCGAAACCCCCAAGATGATGGCGGTAGTTATAGGCCAGAAAACGGAGGGTGTTCTAGGAGAGGTCCTGGTATGCGAACTGGAGAGTGGGACGGACCATGTTGAAGTGGTGAGGGCGAAGGCCTGCCCCGTGTGTACCGCCACAAGGGTATAGGAACACAGACAAGACACAACTGGGAGGGTAGCCATACATGAAGTACCCGGAGTACTCAGGAAGGGAGAAACCAAGGAAGCTGGCGAGGTCTCTCAGCTAATCGACGTGGTGACCCTCACCAACACCATGGGAACTATGGGATGTGTTGACTGCCACCTACAATTTTGAAAAAGGAGGAAAAAGTCAGTAACAAGTTTTAGCAATAAAATACTAAAAAGAAGACAAAAAGAAAACCCTAGCTTTTCACAAGTAGCTTTTTAGAACTTAATGTCCTTAATGTCATTCCTAAACTTTGGGTTTCATCTAGGGCCAAACCGGCACTCTGATACCATCTTTTGTCACGCCCCAAACTAGCTCTAGACGAAAACCAGTGTAAGGCGATCCAAATTAACCTGTATGTGAGTACCAGTCCCAAGAAACAATGCTGGTACAACAGGAAGATAGAACATCACAGTAAGAGAGGTCTCATTATTATGAGTAAGGATACATTCATCCCAGGGGTCTTCCTCGACACCATCCTGACGAATCCACTTATCCATTGACATCAAGATTTCCCTGGCCTAGCTATCTACTCAGCTAGGAGTGTCCCAATACACCCATGTGGTCATACATGTTATGTTTAGATGAAATTCCGAAGGAATTGGTCCTTATGGGCAAGAACGAGAAAACTGTACCACCAGTATATCGCCGGCATTGCGAGTTTTGAAAATTCAATTTATTTTCAAGTCATCGACCCAGGTGTCGGGTTTTTCCAAGGATTTTTGTAAACCGAAGTTTTACCCAGTTGAACATTTTGAAATTAGAGGAGGGCCATGGTATCCATACCCGAGGACACGAATACCGAGGCCTAACATAATAGGTGACAAGCGGGGTACAGGTAATTCCATTATCAAGGAGGTTAAATGCAGCAATTATAGAAGAGGCATGCAAGTTATATTGCGAACTACAGCTGGCATTTCATGCGCAACCTAGAGCTGTATATTTTGCGAAAGGAAATACTTAATTTCAATTTATGCGGTCAATTGATCAAAGGTGACTTGCATTGCTTGAGATCTTGGGCTTCTCCCTCGAACTTCGCGCTCTAGGACTCTTTCGGCTCCGAAGCACGAGACAACTCAACAAAACGACAAAGGAAAAAGTAATATTAATAACCACCAAGTGTGCCACTAGATAGAGCTTGATTTTTTGAGGAATTTTGGAAGTTGAACGGAGTCAATCGGACAAACAGTTAAGGAGATATGAATTTCCTAAGATTAATTGATTTTCTGTCTAAAGGAAAAAGGAGTAAAGAATTCCCTTGGAAAATAAAAGAAAAGGAGGGACACAATTTAGACTTGTTTTCCAGGCGAGTGGCGCGAACCAAAATGAGATGCGAGCGCAGCCAAGTGAAGCGGCGGCGACAGTCACCGGGACGACGCACGGCGATTCTAGCAAAGGGGACTAGACCGGAGCAATGGGCGGAGCGAATGGAAATGAGCCATCGGTTCGGATTCACGGGAGAACGGCTGGCGACGGTGAAACGCGGTGACGGCAACCGCCGGCGAGAAAAGGGGAAAACCTCGTCGGAGCAGCGAGGGCTCAATTCATCGGAGCAGGAGCATCTACATGGATCCACGAACCTATTGCAAGTGACGTGAGAGCACGAGCAATATCGGAGCATGAGGGTGACGGTGAACGCACCACGGAGCAGAGAAAATACACACGATGAGCTACGGTGAGCAGTGATGGGGCTAAGATGACATCTACCCACGAGACACACGACGACAAGCTAGCTAGCGCTCTAGGAAGGAGAGGAACGGAGGGAAACAGAGGGGTGTATCGCATCAAGGAGAGGTGTCATGAAGGATGGCCGATGGTGCGAAACATGAGCGTCTCGGCCTCAGGCCGAGGAAGAGGAAGGAGACAGCGACCGGAGTCCACATCATGCATCCCCGCACTGGCTCTCCGGCGCTCTCAACGGATAACGGACGACAGCGCAACGATTTGGGGAGTTTTGGTTGCAAAAGTGGAATGGAAGGAACCAAACAAAGGGAAAGAAATTTATAGGCGCGATAGGCTTTGAGGGGAAGGAAACTTGGGTGAGGTAGCTGGCACAGTCAAGGGTAAGGACGGCGAGCTAGCGGTCTAGGCGCTAGGGGCCAAGAAGCGGCAGAGGACGGGGTGACACTAGAGCTTGGAAAAGAAAAAACAAAGAGGAAGAAAGGAAAAGAGGGTCTCGGTTCATGCCGCTTTGAGAGAAAGGGAGGCGGGAATAGCTAGCGTAGGCTCCCATCCTTGGATGCACGCGGCATGGGACGACAAGGCCCAGGGAGTGACAACGACAGTGGCCGGTTTGGAGCCGAGCAGGGGCACAACGATCGTCGGTGAAAGTGAATCTAGCCCCCTAAGTGGGTTTTGGTGATTAATGACAAAACAGTTAAGGGACTAATATGTTTATTGAGATAAGTGCAGGCAATTAGTCCCAAAGAGTTTAGATGTGCAAAGTGTGTACAAAGGTGATCACCAACAACAAATGCAAAGCGGCGAGAGGATTCAAAGCCTTATTTAAAGTTTCTTATTTAAAGTCTCCTAGCTTCTCCGATGGTGTTCTTGCCTCCTCCACCTTGTTCTTGAGCCTAGCAAGTAAAGTTGAGTGAGATTGGAGGGTGTTGGAGAGGATTGGAGGGGTTGAGAGGACTAGGATGACTGTAACACTTGGTGATTCTCATTGGGCTCCTGATTGATGCTTATTTCTCTTGGAGGGTGACCTCCTAGATGGTTAGCTGTCTCCTGCGAGTTTCCATCGATTTGTGGATTGACTCAGAAAGTTTGTAAAGGTTTTCCTTACCTCCGCAAGTAAACGAGGTATGTTGAGTGAAAATCCAAGCTAAGCCTTTGGAGGTTGTCATTGTAGAGCAATCCTCATTAGTGGTCTTTCTTAGGAACTCAAGTTAAGGATCTTTGTGGTTACTTGAATCCTTGTGAAGGACCTAGGGATGTTGGATTGGAAACCGAAGATTTTTTCCTAGGGTTTTGCTTGGTGAAGCAAGAGGATAATCAAGACCCAACTCTACGGAGTTCCTCAACGGAAAGTAGGATTCTTTTAATCCGAACTTCAAAAAAAATTACTTGTCTCCCTTGTGTATGTTTAGTGATTTCTGTTGAGTTTTTCTGTATCCTGCTTATTTTACTTTGTCTCCTGTGCATAGGCAAGTCTTGAAGTTCCCTAAGAATCAAGATATGAGCCTCGAAGTGCTAGAACACCAGAAGTTCCAGAATAGAACACCGAAAGTTCCATTCAGCTTGAGTTGTCCAGAAGTTCTGGAGTTCGTGTCAGAAAGTTCCGGTTCCTGTTGAAGTTAACTGCTGTGAATTTTAAGTGATTTTCACGAACACCTATTCACCCCCCCTCTAGCGACATCTACGGGCTTTCAGTCGGCGATGGCGAGGTGTAACACCTTGAAAATTTTAAATCTAAAATACGGAACAAAAAATTGGAATAATCAAAAATCTTTTTCAAGACTTCCTCATGCTAGAATTTATTGGATTTTCTTTTCTTCTCTTGATTGTGTCGTGCCAAAAATCCAAATAAATCAATTTAAAGAATAATCTAGGAAAAGAATTAAACTTAAAATTATGGTTTTTCAAGTGTTATTTATTAAAGAACCATGATTATGAAATAATATCATTTAAGCAATATGTGCAAATAAAAGCAAATACTAATTTTCCCAAAAGCCTTTTTGTATGAATTAATATCCTTTCAACAATTAATGTCTTTTATTTAAAATACTTTGCGAAAACTAATTTTGAAAGCTTTTCAGAGGGAGTCCAATTTCCCTCCTTGGTGGGTCCAGGCTAGCCCATCTAGACCCAAAACCCTAAAACTCCTTTACCCCCCAAAAAAGTATAATATAGGTCCCTCAACTCTTCCATTTCCACCTTCCTTTCTCTCCTTTGGGCCCAGCCCAGCGTGCCTTGACCAAGTGGTCGAGCCAAGCTGAGCTGAGGCGACACTGCAGCTCGATCCCCTTTTCGCCCTCCCACTGTGTCACCGTTCAACTGGCACCACTGTTCACCCACTGTTGTCGCCGATTCCAGAGCACGACGACCTTTGTGGCCCGATGCCACCATTCGGCGGAGTCCGAGCCGCCTGTGTCGCTCGCGAGCTCGCCGCCAGTTTCCGCACCATCAAAAAAATTTCTTTTCCCGATCACTAGTGTATTGATCCTCGTCCCATGAAAAGCTGGGGTACACTTCAACAATCATGGTATAAAAGACACATCTTTATTATATTAATAATATTAACATTATCACAAAGGCACTTCAGGCATGGCAAACAAAAATAAACAACAACGAACTAGCGGGCCTATGGCCCAATTTTACACGCGCTCAACCGGGATATAAGCCAAGACTCTACCTAGGACTTCTTCAAAACTTCTCTTACTAAAGGGAGGAAAATTCAGCAAGAATTAGTATAACCATAATACTCAGCAAGTCACACCGGGAGATACATAATTAATTAAGGTGGTACAAGGAGTAATAATAATAGGGTTGAGTTTGGTGGCAAACAAGCATTTCAAACCATTTTAGTTGATCAAGACAGTTTTATAAAGCTGAACTAAGTATAATCAAGATTATTAATCAAGGCCATGAACCCTCGTGAACCTGCCTTAACCCAGGGCCAGAGATGAGTTAGACCGAACTGACAGCCTTATGGCCATGCTCCACCTCGTCCCAAGGCAACCCAGGCCAACCATTCCAGGTTTTAGTTGATTAACCAGATTATCCATATTTAAGAGGAAACCACTAACTTGGGTATATCGCGAAGCTTGCCCATAACCGAGGGCATGACTATTAGAACAGTTTATACTGGCTAGAGGTGTACAACTTTACCCACAAAACACATATTTACGTCGCATTCCATGGCCGTGGAACCCGTCATAAAAATATGACACAACCCTTCACCATCCTAGCCATGAACAAAAGCACCGACCCAACGCCCGCCTACGGCCTGTATTCCCGAGACAGGTAGGTTATGGTTGAGCCCCACGGCATTAGAACATCCTTTGAGAGTGGCCACTCGAATGCCCATCCTGTGCCACGACATCTCGACTACTCGACACCCACCCATATAGCCTTCATTTGCCTCATAGATATCCATCACCCGACTTCATCCATCTCTATCCATGTCCTTTTGTGCATGACTAGACTGAGCACCGAGTTAAGCCTTACCCACTAGACATGTGGTTAGTAAGGTAAATGCTTTGCAACAGAGGCCCAAAGACCGGTCCTTATATTGTCTCGGGAGGTGCCACCACCCACAAACAGACTGCTTCCCCAAAGCCCCTTCAGAAAACAAGTTTTGGGAATTTTGAAAGAAGAAGAGTGTGTCCAAAGCTTGCCATTTAAACACAATCCAAAGTATCCAATGATGTTTGTAAAACAACTCCCAAAGTCTAAATTTCTAATTAAGCAGTGGTAAGCAAATATCTAACAAGTACCTCTGAATACCAATATATAGGGGTCTCACGGTAGGGTTTTATTTCCCTAGGGTTGTCAGTGATAATATTACAATAAGAAATAATAAGGCCATAACAAGGAATAATAGCTATGGATAAGTAAAACAATTATTCACAAGAATTTAATAAAGCATAATGCAATAATTTAAATTAAAATAATTTTATAAACTGGGATTCAATATGCTCAAGATGATGTGACTTGCCTTGCTCAGATAGAACGGTCTTCTGAACCTTTGGCGATGACCACGAACAATGCTTCGGGAACCTCTGGAACAACAGGAGCTATACAAAATACACAAGCAAAGCTAAAACCCTATAAAGAAATAATAACAATACATAAAAATAAAAGCAGAGGGTTCTTTAGTTTATAACAAAAATTAAGAGACTTGAATGGGACGATTCGAAGTTCTATGACCAAGATATGGTCATCCGAAGTTTAATGCTGTTATATGAAGATTTACAAAATATTGTAATTAATTTTGCAACTATAAAGCAAGTGTAAAGCGCTAGCCTGGAAAAGAGAGGAAGGTTGCGTTGTTGACATGCGGATCCTACATTTCAACCTAAGGAACCACGGTGGACCGAGTGCACAAAGACGGTCCATGGGTCGATGGAAGCGGATCGCGCGTGTCAACCGAGACGATTGGCCGAAAAACGGGCCCCACTAGACAACACGCGGGATGCACCCGTGGACACCACGCGGCGGCCAAGCAGGCACACAAACACAGCCATCACACATGCACACGAACACCGTGCAAACGTTGCCGATATCGATACATGGGTACCGGGATCGACAACGACAAGACGGGCACGGTGGTGACATCGAGGGGACTAGGAGGGGCAGCGAGGGAGGAATCCTCACCACAACGCGACGAGGCGCGGAACAACGACGGTGACCGACGACAAACGACACGACGGGGACAACTTGGGGTAGACCGGCAGCGACGAACGAGGGACGACGATGAAATGACTTTGGTGACGACCTTAGAATGAAGGCGAGACGAGGACGGTGCAAAGATTGATGACACTGACGACAATGAGAGCAGTGATACACATGACGTTACGGGGATGACAGGCAAGGACGGCTTGACCAAGGGAGGGCTGACGATGACAAGGACGATAGCTGGAAATGGCTTGACGGAGGAAGGGCCGACAACGAGGACAATGACCGGGAACGGCTTGGAACAACGAGGACGACGACCGAAGACAACTTCGGCTTGACGAAGGAAGGGCCGACAACGAGGATGACGACCAGGAACAGCGAGAGGACGACGATGGTAGCCGACAGTGAGGATGAGGTGGAATGCGTCGCTGTGATGCCCACGACGATGGCGGCGCAGCAAGGCGACATGCTGACGAGGAGGAACAACCTAATGAAGGGGCGGCGGCGAGGACGAACGGTGACGACAACGACAACTTCCAGAAAAGGTTTGGGCGAATCCGACCGGTGGCCCGGGGAGAGCTCGGCGTCGGGATGCCGGGGAAGAAGACGGCGATGTCGGGCGGCACTCTGACGAGGCGGCACGGGCTGCCGGAGTGGCGTAGATGAGGTCAAGGGAGAGGCGTCACGAGCAGCGGCGTTGCGACAGCCTCCGGGCGAATACGAGGCTTGGCCGAGGTGGAGGGAGACGCTGCTACGTCGGGGAGGATACGGCGACGTCGGCCGGCGCTCTGCCAAGGAGACAGAGGCAGCTGGAGGTGGCCGGCGGCACGAGAGAGAGAGAGAGAGCAGCGACGGGAGGGGTGGTGTGGCCGTGGGGAAGCTCGGGAGGAGGCAAAACCGAGAGAGGGGAAGGAGGGGGTTCCATTTTATAGCTTAGTAGAGGTAGCCGGCCACGGGGAGGCGGGGTTGGGGTTATGGACTTCAGCCCGCACCGTGAAGGAGAGGGGAGGACTTTGGGCCGACTTGGACCAATGGGTAAAGAGGATTGTTTTTAGGTTTTTTAATAAATTATGTTAATTGTTTTATTGCTTATTAATTATTTCCAATACTCCGAAAATTCAACTAAATATTGGGGGCTCCTTTTGGACCATGGAGAATTTAATAGAAATACTTTGGGCCACATTCGAATTTTTGTTGTATGTATTTTAATGTTTAGATTTTTTTTCAGATTTTAATAAATTATATTATTCCTTTTAGAGAATAATTTTTAACTTGGGATGAATTTACAGTTGTCGCGTCATCGACAAGGGAGCAATGACGAACACCAAGCTCGGACGAACCACGCGCGAGCTTCGCCGCCGTGATGCCGCCGTGGATTAACCGCGAGCCATTGTCAAGTTGTTGCCGTGGACGCGAGGACGATCTGCGAGCCCAAGCTACATCAACCGGAACCTCTTCGCCCGTCGTTTTGCCATCGTCGCCGCCCGGTGTGCCGATCCCCAGCTGTCGCCTGGTGAGAACCCGAGCCGCTGCCCGTCTCCTCTCCGTCCCTCGCCACCTTTGCTGGATGCCGCACCCCGCATTGACGCCGATGCCGCCGCACTCGGCAAGACGCCGTGCTCGCCCCAGCCCCGTGCACATGCGCGCGCGTGCGAGAGCCCGCTCTGCTCGGCTCTGCACCGAGCAACACAAGGTGCTCTGCCGCCGTCACGCGGTCCCAAACATCGTCCCCTCGCCGGTAGGTTCCCTTACCACCTCCTTAGCCTTTCCCCCACCTTGCGCTGTCGATTAAGCCCCGTCTTCGGTGCCGCTCTCGCGCCGCCATGCCGATTTCGAGGCCGTCGGTGACCGCGCCCTTAGCCACCGCCTCCAGCCGCACCGAGCAGGGGAATGACTTCCCCTAGCACCAGCGAAGCTCCTTGGAGCCACGCGTCGACCAGTTATGCCTCGGCCCCGGCAAATTTCACCGGAGGCCAAGCTCCCTCCACCGCACCCATGGCCAACCTGAGCCCCCACCTCCGTCGCTCTCCTCAATCACTGACCACCTTCGCGCGAGCTTCGGAAAGCCCCTAGGAGCCCATAAACCCCGTCGCAAGCCACGGCTTTGCCGCTCCGCCACCTGTCGAAACTTGGTTTTGGCAATAAAAATTTGGGGATGCAGTCAAGATCGCCAAGCTCGATGGGTTAAGTGAAAAACAAGGTTTAGACAGGTTCAGGCCCTCTCGTGAGGTAATACCCTACTCCTGTTTCGGGGATTCGATCCGCCGAGTGTTTATTGATCTCAAGATCTGTTGCTCTTGTCTTACATCTAAAGCTCATATGTCATATCCCTCAAGGGACGCCCCTTACCCCCCTTATATAGTCTCAGAGGCGGGCTTACAAGTGGAAACCTTATCTTACTCTAAGTCGGTTTCCTCAATCTTACCAAGTTATAACTATGAGCCGTTGCCTTATCCAATCGGCAACGTAACACCCAAGTCATAGCCGGTTTACATAATTAGCAGGCGTAACCTATCCCTATTACTAGTCGGATAAGCTTGCCATGTGGGTATCCGATTGCCATAATCTCCGCACCACCGCTCGTCGGTGTGCCTTGCGCCCGGAGGTCATCACAACCGCAACCAAGCTCAGCGTCTCCACACGCCTTCCATGCCCTTCCGCCGCCACCCAGGGGAGAACAAGGTCCCCATGACCCTCCCCTCCATGGCCGCACCGGCCTTCGGCCCCGCTGCGCGGGCGAGCCCTAGCGCCGGCTTGCCGTGGGCGCGCCGCGCGCGTGAGAGAGATAGAGAAGCAGAGAGAGTAGAGAGAAAGAAAGAAGAGGGGAGAGGGAGAGGCTAACAGCGGGCCCCACCTGGAAAAGATTTTTGAAATTAAGGAAGGTGATTAAGTTAATTAGTTGGTTAATAAGTTTGCTGATCTGTGGGTCCCATCGGTCTAATTAATATCATGTTTAAAAACCTGTGACATTAACATATGGGCCCAAAGGCCATTTTAATTGGTCAAGTTGACCAGGTCAGGTTGACCCTGATCCCATCTGTCATTGGCTTAGGGTTTTGTTTTGAAAAATAATCCATACAATCTTTATACAACCGTGGTGGACCTGAGTCTGCCACCACCGGCAAGTGGGGGTCACATGTCAATTCAAATATTTTCATCCAGTCATTTGGGGCTCCAGTCTTTACATCATAATAATTCTATTAATTCTAGAAAGGATTAGACCAACATAATAATAATATATATTTTTAATAATCCTATAATTATTTAATGGGAAGTAATAATTTTAGAGCATTGCAATAAGATTTTGTTTTTAGTCCCTACGGGCATTCTGCTAGTGGTTTAGAAAAGGAAGAGGAGGCGGGTCCTATATGTCAGTGATACGAGATATTTTGCTATACAAAAATAATTCCAAAATTTGAGTAAATGGCTGAACAGGAAGTTTTCACAATTAATTTGTTTTACTTCAAATTTGAATCTTTGAAAGGCCATAACTCTCTCATTTTAAATCAGATTTCAATAAAACTTTCACCAAAATTCTTCTAAAATCAAAACCTACCCAATGGCAATGGTTTTGCATTTTTATCCTTTTTTAGGATTTTGCCCCTTTGCATTAGAATAGGAAGAACGACCTTTGACCAATTGTTCGCCAAGCAGGGTACGTCTATAAAGAAGCTATAGCAGCCAACAAGGAGCCATTGACTGAGCAAGGAAAGTCACTACACTTCCCTCCTTGAGAATGTTGATACTATTTTTTATAAATGTGTTGATTGCAAATAAAATTACATGCTAATTATAAAATACGTAGCTAAACTTGATTACGAGGCACCCTTGAAACTGTTGTCCATATTCCTTATTCCTTGTTGCATGAGTCTATTATTTATGCTTGGTCAATTATTGACGCTACTTAGCATTGCTTGTTTACACGATTATACACTCCATGTTTGGTATATGGATGTGAATGCGGTGATCACTCGGTGCGAGTGATTGTCAAAGATGGGTGGAGACATGAGCGTCACCCGCAATTCAAAACCTTTGCAAAACCAAAAACTTAATGTAACAAAATAATTTTGACTGGGACAACACGGATAGAATATGGGTGGTCCAATGAAATGGCTAGCCGCCAACCCTACTCAGTTAAGAACCGAGGCAAGAAGCTATGTAATGTAGAAAACGAATCGAGTACGACTGTATTTCTCGAATGGGTATAGATCTGGCAAATTAGGTACCCAAGTGGGGCGGCACTTGTCATGGTAATTCTGTAGTTGTTACCGTTGTGAGGAAAGATGTGTTGGATCGATCGAATGTCATGATGAAAACCTTAAATGCACCTATATATATATATATGTGTGTGTGTGTGTGTGTGTGTGTGTGTGTGTGTGTGTGTGTGTGGTGCAACCTCCTAGTAACTCAGAAATGCCAGGTCTCCTCTCACCGCTAGCTCGAGGTAGGGTTGGGCGCTGGGTTGAAATAGGGATGCATAGTCCTTGGAGCGAGTGCCAAAATGCGAGGGTGGCCGAAAAACAAGGCCGTGACAAGTCTCATGTGTTAGTTGTGTCACAGAGTGCGGGATTAAAAGCGTACATCCACTGCAGTGTTAGTACAAATCTATTCGAATAGTCGTGCTCGCGGTTAATTTTTTTTCACGGCGCGGTTAATTGAGCGGGCGGGCTTGTACTATTGTTTACTAGCCTCATAAGTCTTAATCTTGCTTATAATAGGATTGGGAGAGAATGTGTGGCCTTGCCCGACGTGCGGGAAGGTCCAAATAGTGGAAAATGTGCAAAAGAAACTGGATGCGAGCGTAAACTAGGCCAAGCGAGGCTTGGGAAAGGTGGATGAACCCTTGTTGTTAATGACAACTTCAACTTAACGTTGTTTTTAGTTAAAAATGCTAAGTCATAGGTTTGTGAAATGAATTTTGAAATCTAGTTTTATGCGAATAAACCAAGTGACTCTTGAACTCCTATGTGCACTAAATGCATTCTGTAGTAGTGGCTTGCTGAGTACGGTTGGTACTCATCCTTGCTTAATTAAATATTTTAGAAGGAGGTGTTAGAGCCTACCTGTACGCGTGCTATGCTGACGAGGAGGTGCCGAAGACGATGGAGTAGGGACCTAGGTTCACTAGTCGCTGCTATGGAATAAGTTGGACCGTCGCAAATTTGCTTTTTCTACCTCATCTATTTCTTTTGGTGTTTGATAATGTAATCAACCATGCTTGGTCTATTTGAGTCCCACTCAGGCAACCCTTGTATTATTAATGTATTGTAATACCTTTTATAACGATGTCAGCGATGTGATATACAACTTGCCATGTGTGTACCATCTACTAATCCAGGGAATGTTATTGTACACACAAAGGGTTTTCGATGTACAAAACTGGGGGCCCACACGAGGGCCAGGGAAAGTGATGGCGGCGTCCCTTCGGTCGGCCACAACGACACGAGCGCGGGAAGCAACTGCGGCTGCAAAATTCAAATTCGACGCTGGGCGGGTCAGCTGAGCGGCGAGAGAGAGAGACGAGGGGTGAGCACGTGCACGCGAGAGAGAGGAGCGGTGGCTCTACCATGGCACGTGCAGTGCACATGCCCGGGGTGCGGGCTGGGGATGGACTAGGCTAGGACGGCGCGGCCCAGGAGAAGGGAAAGAGGACATGAGGGGGGAATGGGCTGACCGAGGGGAGGGCAGCCCAAGGAAACAAAGGAAGGTGAACTAGGCTTCTATAGGGGATTTGATTGGGAGAGATTTACAGTTTGGAATTGAATTCTGATTCGGGATTTTCTCCGAGATTTGAATTGGCACTAAGAGAGAGGTTGAGACCTTGGCATACAACACGAGACCACAACGAAAGAGAAAGTTTTCGCAGTTAGTATTTTTTTAGAAATAGGTTTTTCCTACTAACGCCACGACAAAACGGGCGTTACAGTGATGGTGTCTCCCGTAAGCATGAGAAAGGTAGCAATCACGGCCTGCGTGAATCGAAAGTTGAGGGGCCAACCACGACTGAAAGGTTACGCGGAGGCTACGCTAGCTAATAACAAAATTTTTCTACCGTGCAAACCAGGAACACTTGCAAGTAAGGGTCGATAGATCGTTACCGATTGGAGTAGAGCGCAGCGGATTAGCCAATCAGGAGCTATCCGATCCGGAACAGCGCTGGCCGATGACAGCCGATTTGTCGACAGCCGATTCCCGCAAGCCGACAGCCGATTCCTGGGAACAACCGATTCACCAATCAGTCGATTCACCGAGTCGTTCGACTACGCTCTCACGCCTCGCTCCGATGCGCCCGATCGCAGCCGATTCCACCACAGCTGATTCATAGCCGACGAACAGCACCGCAATGTAGCAGTGCCTCTATGTTAACAGCTAAATTTGGTAACCAAATCACTAAGTCCTAGCTGAGTTTGAAGTAGAATCGGATCGGCTAGTTTGACGACGAAACAGAGGCCGAGTCGGCTGAGATACGATCGGCTACGAAGCCAGTCGGCTAAGATTGAATCGGACAGGAACAGCCGATAGCGGATTCTAGGTTCGGAGAAGATTGAAGCCGTTTCTGGTGCAGATATTTGGGGATAAAATAGAAGATTCGGTTTCTAAACTGCGCGTTAGAGATATTGCCATTTAGGGATAAAGCCCTGCAACGGCGAATGTATGTGAATTAGAGATTTGTTTAGAGATAACCCTATTGTAAAGGCGGCAAAGGATTGCTTCCTGCGCTTTTGTCGTATAGATATGGTAGTTAGTTGCAACCGTATGTAGCGCAATCTCTGTTGTGCTTGGGTATAAATAGGACCCAAGACCCCTGTAAATATAAAATTCTCACAATCAATACAACCTTCGGCGCATCGCCTCCTTTTTTCTTCAGACGAACAACTGATCCGGCTTCGGGCTGCATCGTTTTGATCCCCAAGTTCAGGTAAATGTTTGTCATTAGTGGTGTATCTCGTCGAATTTAGTGCTTCCATCGCTATGACACTCTAAATTCGATGATTTATGTTACGCTAGTTATCATATATTGCATATAATCTAGGATAATGTTTAGATCTGTCTCGTCATCGGCTCACTTCTGTTAGGAATCGACAGCCGATAGAGCTAGATCTAAAGGTTGCTCGGATTATATGTGATATCCACCATCTCGAGGTATTTACATCAGCTATAGTAGATCAGACTATTCTTTCTATACTTAATGCTGCATCAACATTGAACTATTAAGTCGTTTTTAGAACTTTCAATGATCTGTTCGGTTATATGTATATCTTTAGAGACAGTGCCGGGGTTTCAGCCGGCCTTATCTGTTTTAATGTTTTTTTGATATTTGTTATCAGGATTGTTAAAACCGCCTCTTACATTAAGATCTTGCTCTAGTTAAATGCTCTAAGCCAGAATCAGTTTGTCAGCTACAGCCGACAGCCGACTGATCTAGGTTTAGCACATTTAGCTCAGATCAATATCTTTTCATAAGATAGATAAAAGTATTAGCCGATTCACAGTTGGACTTATGACATCGGCTAAGATCGTTAAAGCATATATTTATTATTCTGTTGTATATTTGGATTAAGTGACTAATACTATCTCGGCAACAACCGATCTATTCTAGTCACTTGGTTTAAATACACTTCGGAATAGCATATATATGTAAATTGACTCCTGCAGCCGATCCAGTAGGATCTAACTTAATACTTAACGCATACATCTCTATTTTTCTTATTGGTTAACAGATCAAACCAACTAGCACGCCTTGAACAGCATAGGTAGCCGAGAAGGACCTACACTGGAGTTAAGCAGATCTCCCAGGCCAGCGCGTGCGAGAAATTTCTCGTCAACACTCTACCAGTATCCACACGTCTGGGGACAGAACGCCGAACACCCGTGTGCTAGCACAATATGCAAGGCTAGGGTTTTGGCTCGAAGGTGGGGAGGGTTTCCGTGGAGATTGATCTCGTCGACTTCTGTTACGCCAAAACAGATTGATTCGGTTCAATTGCATGCATCAGCTCTCCACCCCTCAC
Organism: Oryza australiensis; assembly: GCA_019925245.2. Taxonomy (NCBI): domain Eukaryota; kingdom Viridiplantae; phylum Streptophyta; class Magnoliopsida; order Poales; family Poaceae; genus Oryza; species Oryza australiensis. The sequence continues at coordinate 6,603,578 of JAIFGZ020000116.1, read as the reverse complement.
CCCTTTATATAGAGTTGCCGATTGGGCCTAGAAGCCCATCGGGACTCTATTTTGAATCGGATCCTATCCGAATCTCATAGAGTTGGTCGGCCGGACTTCGTAAGCCCATAGGACTCTATCCGATCGGATCTCTATCCGATCGAGCCGTATCCGAGTCCAACTCGAATGCCTGTTCTTATCCCCTTAAGCGTGCTACCCTGTAGGTTCAGGTACACTCGGTTTCGGCTAGAGTCCAACTCAGCCGATCGTCGGCTCGAGTCCAACTCAGCCGATTTTCAACAGCGACGCCTAGCAGCATATATTGATACCATAGTATTCAAGAATATAATATCGGCTCTGAACCTGTAATGTGTACACAAATCTCTTTGCCTCACGATACCAATTAAGCTATAGGCAAGATGTGTGTGTCATCCTTTCAATAGTTTAACCATTCACTCGAACCGTATTGGATTATCTGTCTGTTGATTGACTCCTCAATCAACTCGGCATGGCCATGCACTTCCATAATTCATTACCTCGAGGGGCCCAGAGATATCTCTCCAAAGGAGGGGCAAATTTCATCTTGACCACTCACATCCCACTCCATGTTTCATAGCAAACCTGAAGACTACTTTTATAACTATCCAGTTACGGAATAGCGTTTGGTAGTCCCAAAGTAGGCTACTGCACATGTTGGAATCCATGATGATCTCAGGTCTAAGTATTTTGTACCAACACTACCTGAGACCAACTATTGGCACATTAAATCCTGTAGTGTCTCCTGGTGGGTCTATCCAACAATGTGTTCTCTAACACATATCCATGTATATTGATTTGGTATCTCCATACCATGATCTATGAGACATGATCATCAATCAATAAACATGCCGATCTTAGAATCATATTTATTCCAACAATATAACATATGATCAGGGATCGTTTAGAAATAGATTCATACATATAGAGTCTCATAAATAAGTCGCGAACTTATTGATCAATACAAGATGTCTATTTTATGGAACTAAATAACACTTTATTCATTTATACACAAACATTGACCATGATATCCAACATCTCCATGTTGCCTCTAGGGCATATCACTAACAACGACTTTGGCTGATAGACTCCAACGACAACGACAATGGCTCTGGTGGGGAACCACGACGGTGGCCACGTGGGTCTGGATTCCAGCGATCGCAGCGTCGGCGGCGCCACGAAGGTTCCACCACAACTCCATAAGCACCCGATACAGGCTGGGGATTTGGCGTCGGCGATCCTCCTGCGGCAGTACTCAAAGAAAACGTGGTAGGGGTTGGAGGAGTTAACGCGGTCGGATTGGACAATGCGGTCCACTGGCAGGCGCTACGCTCCTCTTGGATACGCTCCTTGGCCTCAGCGATCTTGCGGAGGCAGTAGTCGGAGCACTAGTGGAACGGGTTCAATAAGTTGATGTACTCCGGCCATGACATCCCCTATGCTGAAGTCGATAACGACGCCATCGAACGCACGTGTGAATTGGGGATTGAGAAGCTACAGCGATGGCAATGACGGCAGCGACGAGGTGGTATGGTGGGCTTTGCCCTCCTTCGTGACCTCCCTCCTGTCGAACCTCCTCCTTTGTGAGCTCTCCTCGCTAGCCACCCTGCTCCACGCTTGAGAATATGAGAGATGGGGAAGAGAGGGAAGAGGGAGAGGGAAAGGAGGGAAAAGAGTTGACCGCAGACATGTGGGTCTCACATGGGTCCCACAAGCCACGTCAATAAAAAATGTCCACTATACTGCCGACCAAAGGTGAGATGATATTGTGAGTTAGACGATGAGCTATACCTACTATTTCAATTTAGGGAACGAATTTTAGACTCGATGACAAATTAAGGGACCTAAAGCAAACTTATTGCTTACTAGGACTATTTCTTCATTGTCAATCCCGTGGCCTAGATAATACAGCCTACCATATTTAGTAACTTCCCAACGTTCTTTCTCGGAATAAGTCTATTTTGCCTCCTTCATCTCTTGCTCTTGTTGAATCATATCTCTCAACCTCAAAACTGGGTATAGCGTCTCCCTCATCTTTAAAAACCAGTGCAAATCAACTCCTTTCATGGTTTGGAAAGAGGTTTCGCTGACATGGCAGGTTGATCGTGATTGACTCGCTGACTTAGCAACTAGGACCCACATGTCAGTTACTTATCTTCTTCCTTCACCACTAAGCACTCACTCTCTCGTGTTGTCCATCCAACTCGGAGCCATCGCCGTCCAACACCAACCATCCTGGTCCTAGTCCCCTTCTATCGCCATGGCCATGGGGCTCCTCGGCCTCCACTGCTACTGTGGCCTCGACGCAGCACACCTTTTTTTTTGGCCCAACCGGCTCCTGAGCCTCCCCGTGTGCCTCGGTGCTTCGCTAATCCTTCCTCCAAGACTCCAAGGTAATGATTACCTCCACAACCCTTCGCCAAACAATTTATTTTTTTACCCCTTTTGCTTGGCAGTTTTGATTTCTATAGCTCACGCCAGTTCTTCATGGAACAATTTCGGATTTATTTTGTTGGTTTTACTGGTGCTGATTCCATGAGCTATGTCGTTTTGTTGGTGCTGATAGAAGCCGAGGACAACCTTAGGGAGGACATGTGCATGTTCCTCGTGGAGAGGCAGGCACATGATGACTTTGTCATAAAGATCTCTAACACGGTCTGGATGAGTAATGACACCAACCTTGGTGTGTTTTTAGAGGCAGCCACGGGACAAGAAAATTCTATAGATGTCTGTGCCACCGAAAGAAGATGTAAGATGTAGTACCAAATTAAGTTTTTGTCCGGTCTAATTTTGCATAGCAATACTAAGAAGCATTAGTTTCAGGCTGGGGAGGATTTCAAGGGTGAGGAATATTGAGGCTTACGGCGACAAGAGATTGCGTGTCCAATGAGAGCAGCCTTCCTGTAAGCAAGAGGCCTTTTCACTCTCTTTTCTAACCACATCGCCGTCACGGTGTATCTTGCCGTCTCCTTGCCAAACTTCAACGCCACCACACGTGCAATGGTAGCCCCCTCGCATGTGGCGACGAGGTGACGTCGGAGGTCGAGGAGAAGACCACACTCTCGATGGAGGCGCTCCTGCTGCATGTCATCGCTGTGTGCAAGCAGCGATGCCGGAGCTCGCCACCGTCCTTGAATGATGCGAGTCAGCCCAGGCATAAAGGCCACCACCGCCCTCACCACCGTGGTTGACCGTGGCCATTTCTACCTCCGTGGGAATCTGCTGCCGGCAGCCATTTGGTGCTGCATCCACCACCAATCCTAATCGTCTACTCGTCCCGTGGATCTATGATAGCGTTGCCATCGGCTGGACTTCGAGGAGCACGCCATCGACTTATCACCATGACCCTATTGCATTTTTCTGCCTCTGGTTCGCTAGCCACCAGCCCTCACACTCGATTGAGCCTGGGAGCGAGCAGGGTTGAGAACAGGGCGCGCTGCATCGAGGCCGCAACATCAACGAAGGCCAGGGAAACCCATGGCCATGGCGGCAGAATGCAACGAGGTGCTCGCCCTCATGCCGATGAGGACCAAGATGGTTTGTGTGAGAGTGGGACGGCGACGACTGTCGGCTGGATGGCCAACAGGAGAGAGAGAGAGGAGAGTGGTGGAGGAAGAAGATGGATCCCTGGTATGTGGGATAGCTACAAGTCAGCAAGTCAATCGGATAAACCTATCAAGCCAGCAAAAACCGCTTTTCAAATCAACAAAGAAGTCTATTTGCATAGATGAAAAAGTTGTTATACCAGTTTTGCGGTTAAAGGACATGTTCCTTCTCTCTCCCGACGTAGACAACCCGACTCCGTTTCATAGGCACATTACGGCCGATTCCTCTCATCGTCGGCGACGGCTATGGCAATTCAGGTGCACCAGGGACGCTCTCGACGTCTGCAAGATCGTCGTCAGGATCTCCCGCCTCCACCTGAGACCTCTGCCATATGCCTCAGAGTGCGTGCGTCCCCAATTTCCCCATTCCCCAAGGGCGACGCCTCCCCATCGTCATCCTCGTCCCCAATCAGATGCACACCGGGTCACAGGTAGCGGAGGGGTTAATCGGTTAATTACGAGGACAGCGTACACCGGGCGCGATGGATGCAGACGCCGCCACCGAAGTGGATGTTGAACAATCGAAGGGGTTAAATTAAATCCTTGCCAAACTGTCGCTGCGTCTTGTTTGCCAAACTGTTCCATTCCAGAATTCAGGTTTACCGTGCAAACAAGACACTGACATATCTGAAAATTATTATGTAATTACAGTATCTGAAAATTATGCAATTACGGCATCAGGCTCCGGTGCTCTGCCCGGACAAGAAGACAAGCCTTTGCATGCTCTGCACGTTCTGCCTCGACGTCGGGTGCGCTGATATCGCCCCGGTGCTGCCCGGCCCGGCCTGCCACACCGTGTTCTGCGTCGTGGAGTTCATCTGCAGCGCCACCGTCACATAGATCGTGTACGCCCGCCGCCGTACTCCGCGACGGGCGGGACCGGCACGTCGAACCCGAGGCTCCCGTTCCCCAGGCTGGGGTTGTAGCTCTCCAGCACGGTCGTGAGGACGGCCACGGCGCCGGTGCCGTCCTGCGAGGCGATGAACACGCCGCTGCCGACCATGCCGACGCTCTGCGTGTTGATCCCCTAGACCACCCAGCTGCCGCTGCTCTGCGGCGCGCGGAACGCGATGTCCGCGGTGTCGTTCACCGGGTGGTACGTCCAGTACAAGCTGACGCCGAGCACCGGCAGGGAGCTGCACCGTAGGAACGTCCGCGGCGGCGGGAACTTGCCGGAGCGGCAGTCCGAAGCAGCTGCTGCGGCCGCAAGAGCAACAGAACGACGACTAGTGGGAACCACACCGAGTGGCCTCGCCGCGCCATGGCAAGTTCAACTAGAGCTCCGCGTGGGAGACACGCCTTGCTCATTCTCGATGCCGTGGGAGGTGAAAGCGTATGTAATGGCGATGTCTAAGTTAACTCGTTCAATTTATTTTGGAAAAGCTGGCGTAACTAAGCTTTTGGTTTAATTAACATGGTCAATTACTTCGCATCTCTTTTTTCAGGCTTCGTGAAGTGCGCGTCGTAATTGTCGGATAATTTAACATATGATCAACTAGGGCTTTCCAGAGACTAGTTTTAGCCCTCATCTTTCTTCCCCTCGGTGCCGCCGCCGCCGCCCCTCGGCGCACTTGACCGTCCTCTCCTAGCCCATCTCCCTCTCAATCCTAGGATGGACGGAGACGAACTCGCTGACGTCGCAGGGGAGCTCGAGCAGGCCATCTGCCAGGTACCCATACTCCTCCTCGGCCTCCTCCAGCAACGTCCTGAACAGAGGACGGTTTGGGGCTTTTTGCCTTTTTGGTCGCAGTTCGGCAAGATCTGCCGCATGGCCGACGTTTGGGGCTGTCCCATCCGCCACCTTGATGCCACAGCCACCATCCGTGCGTGGCTCTTCGGCGCCGGCCGCGCCACCAAGGCCGCCACGTGGGAGCGTGACGTGCGCGAGCCAGGCCTCGCCGGATGCGTCAGTTCGTCGGAAGGGAATAGGAGTGAGAAAAATGTTTTTTTTAAATTAGCCCATGATCCAAACTGCTAAGGGCTAGTTTTTAGAGGGCTAATTTGAGAACTAAACTTTAGCTCTCAAATTAGCCCAAGGGATAAAGAACCAAACAGGGCTTAGGTTGCCTTGTAATTACCGCATAATTTATTTCTACGGCCGTATCTTACATTTTATTTCGGAGGCAGACGTCAATTGCTATGTAATTACGGACTTGTTCCAACATTGCCTGAAAACCACAAGAAAACATGACGGTTACTTCCTCCCGATCATCGACTATGTGCATATATTTCTCCTTAGAAAAGTGCATGTTGACCTAACTCTAGAAGGTAACAGGGAAATATCTCTGCTCTATCTCACTGAATTTTTCTGCAATATATGTGTCAATGTCAATATTATTATGCAACCCCTCTTCCTACATAATAATAATAGTCTAAAAGGAATTACATAATTTTATAAAAAGTGAAGACACAAGAGGTAGGTGTAGGATATTCTCTCCTTCATTAATGTATAATAGATCACCTTCTTCCTTTTATTTATTTATAGGCATAGCCTCCTCAACTTTCTATAGTTAGTAATGGCCCATTAGTAGGTAACCTGGGCCAGGCCTTCATGGGCCGGTTGGTTTCCTAACACTCTCCTTATGCTTGCACTGCTATGCCTCATTAAAACTCCAGAAAAAACAGGTGAAAAAAATGGAGAAATAGTACATAGCATATGCTTGCAATGTCAGACAAATTGCCTCTTTAAAAACCTTGATAAGTGTCACATCCCGAGTTTTTCCCTAATTCATTTAAATAATTTACCCAAATAATCGGAATTTCAAATTAACTCGGAATCAACCTATAATTTTAAAATGCAATTAATAAATGGAAACGACATGATAGGATTTTTCTCGGATTCTTCATGTCAAAATACGCTAACGATTTTTACTTGGAATTTTTAGAGCACCCTAAGTATTTTTAATCAATTAAATAAGAAAAACCTAATTTAATTAAGTCCCTTTCCTTTTCTTTTCCTTTCTTTTTTTCTCTCTCTCCTTTTCCGTACGCCGTCGCCTTTTTCCGCCGGCGCCCTAACGGGCCGTCGGCCGGCTCCGCGCGCGCCTTTCGCCGGACGTGGGCCGAAGCCCACGGTCCCGCCGCCGCGCGAAGTCCGGATCGCGTCCTCGCGCGCGGCCACCGGCAGTGGGCCCCACTGTCGGGCCGCTTTCCCGCGCCGCGCCGCGCGCCGCCGCCGCGCCATAGCCGCGCCGCCCCCGCGTTGCCCGGGCGTTCCGCTCTCGCGCCGCGTGGGCCACGCGGCTCCGGCCGTGCCGCCGCACCCGAGCCGCACTTTTCGCCACCGCACCGCCGCCGCCGCCCAAACGCCGCCGTTTTTTCCTCTCTCCTCTCCGAGTCCGTGTTTTCCTGCGACCTTATCCCCATCGTTTCGTGCCCGTTTCGGTCTCTCTCCCTATAAAACCCCGAGCTCCGCCTCGTTTCCCTTTGATCGCCGGCTTTTAGCCCGTGTCGCCGCCGTTCTCCGTCGTTTCCTTCGCGGTGAGCTCGCCGCATCCTCGGGTCCTTTTGTTTCGTTTGCGTTTTCCTTTCGCGCGCCCGCCGCCTGGCGGTAGTCGCGCCGGTCCGCCGCCGTCCGTCGGGTCGTCGCCGCCGCTCGAATGGTCACCGCCGGCGCCGCAACGCCGCCGCCGCACCCTAACCCTAACCCTAACCCTTGCGCCGTCCCGTGCCGTCCGATCTTGCGGATCGGACGGACTGCGCCGTCCGATCGTGATGGATTTGAGCCGTCCGTCGTCACCATCCGGCCGCCGAGATCACGCCACGTCGCCGCCAATCCGACCGCTCGGATTGCGCCACGTGGCGGCAAATCCGCCGGCCGCCGCCGCCGCGCGCTCGGCTGCGCGCGCGACGCCCCTAGGGCGACGCCGGCCCGCCGACGTCATGCTGACGTCGCCACTGTGCCGCGCAAGGGTGACGTCACCAGGACTTAATTGCGCAATAAATAATTTAATCTTTTCGTTTAGTTTAAAAATCGCAATTAAACTTCTAAAATTCATATCTTTTGAATCCGAGCTCCGTTTTAGCCCATTCAAATTTCATTAAATCCAGAAAAATGTCAAGAATCCATTAAAAATACTTTCCAGTGCTGTTTCAGTAGACTTTTTAGGGTGTTTGTTGAGTGCTTTGTTTGTCGTGTAGATTCCGAGTTTTCGCGAGCCCGTTCTTTTCGAAGTAGTCGCCGAGGTTCCTCGTCTCCAAAGCAAGGCAAGTCATACCTTACATTGACCATATTGTACCTATTTTATGTAAATATCTCTTTTACTTTCAAATACGCATATGTTTTAGAATGTCATTTTATGGGATGATTATACCTATTGTACTCAACCATAGGATTGTTTACCTTATACCATTGATAACTTGGGGTTCAATATGACTAGATGTTAGCTTAGGGTCGCTTAACTATGCTTAGCGCAACTAGCTCACTTAAGGGGATCACACTAATCAAGTTTAATTCTAAAGTGGATCTTAGATGATATTAAGATATGACTTTGGTTTTTAATGATATTGATTTGTGAAAAGGTGGGTCGTGAGCACATGGTTGGTCTTTGGTTAGCGTGCTCATGACGATTAAGGACCGGTTCTCGGGAAACCACGGAAGAAATGCCGTGCATACCACAAGCCGGCATGGGTAATGGTGGGCACAGTAGCATAGCGTCTCTAGTTAACGTATCCCGAGAGGGTGAGCGTGATGGAGTTGGGTCGGCCCGGTTTTAAGGGTTGATCGGCTTCCGGATTCACCGCGGCACTAGAGGGCTGCCCATTGCCCGACGGGAATGGGGGCGAAACCTTGGTGTGGTACGATTGATTAGAGGGGTTGTGTGAAGGGTCTGTCACAATTCCTTTCCGGGCACCGTGGTGGTGCACGGCGCACGCTTGTGTTGTGGGATTGTGTCTTGTGGGTACGATTGTACACCTCGATCGGAGTAAAAACTATTCGAATAGCCGTGCCCACGGTTACGGGCGATCGACCAGATTCACCTTGATTAGTCTCATTTACTTTATTCGAATGAAATGTTGGAATATGACTAGTGCGGGTGGATGGATGGGCTGTTGCAACGTGGTGAGCGTTGGACAGTGTTTATTTAATACTTGCTTAAATGTTACTCTGTTTTCTTGTCTTCAAATATTAATATCATATTCTCAAACGCTTTGTTTATGCAAATTGAGCCCTTGACCTTTCCATGTTATTTATCTTGCATCATGTCCCCTTTTCCGGTGTGACTTGTTGAGTACGGTGGTTGTACTCGGTCTTGCTTCTTTTTCCCCTTCGGTGCCGAGGTTGAGGTCGAGGTCTCCGAGGAGGTGTAGGCTTGTTCTCGTCAAGGTTTAGCTGTGGAGTTGGTGTTCCGCTTCGCTCGTGTCAGAGTTTAGCTTAAGTCAGTTTTATTTTCTTTTCCGCTGCATTTATGTAACTCTTTTTATATTGTTTCTAAGACGAGGATTCTGTATTATCAATAACGTCGATGTGTGTACCTCGGCTGATTCCTGGACGAGGATGCAATGCACAAATTAGCTGCAGAAATTCTGGTGTGAATTTCGGGCGTGACAAGTTGGTATCGAGCCTTCCGTGACGTAGGACAAGCCAACTGGAAACCTTAAGAGCCCTCTAATTCTTTTCATATGCATATGTTTTGAAAGAAAAAGGGGTGTTTTGAAAAGTGGAGTCAGTCTAGGGTTTAGGAATTGTGAAAATGGGATGTGGTCGTGGGTTTTGAGCATGTTTTGATTTTTTTTCCCACTCCTTTGTTTCTATAGATGGCGGGTTCCCCGGCGCCTTGCGGAAAAGGGATGACGGTTTCGTGGCGAGCGCACGTATGGCCCTTGCGGTTGGATATCCTGAAGCACCGGAGTATACGACGGTTGCGCCCTGATGCGAGTTGCCATACCGTGTTCGGTTGGAGGTTCACGGGTTTGTGGGAACGTGTCTTCCCAACATGGAGGTCACGACTTCGGAGGCACGTCAAATCACGCTTGTCGGAAGCCGCCTACCGATGTTGGCCGGGATGAGGGAGCTGCATGATGCGACCTTCGCACCTCCTCCTACCGCTACCATCCCCGTCGAGGTAGTTCCTCGGAGGTCGGTGCATTCAAGTCTACGGCGGAGGAGAACGACTCTACCTTCGGTCACATGTGCACTTGTGCTCAAAGGACTGGATCGATGCACTCGACCTACACAAGGCGACCAAGGAGCGAATGACAAGAAGCGCGAGGATCGCACGACTACGGGGACGAAGTGGTTCGTCCGAAGAAGGAGGTAGCCGAGTTGAAGGGACTCCGCCACCGGTTGGGGTTAGACTCCGCACTACGCCTCGGAAGACCACCACCGCGCCCGTCCGTATCCGGCTAGCCCCTCGGATTCCCCGCTTTCTCAGCTCCACCCGCTCCGGTTCCGGCGCCGGTTCCAGTTCCTCTGCTGCGGGTTACGCCTCACCTTTGCCCCGGCTTGGCAAATCCAGGCGGAGGTGGCGTAATGGTTGGATCTCCGTCTCCGGTGACTCAAGCTCGAGAATTCGGTGAAGACATGGACTCGAAGAGACTCAAGATTCCTCGGAGGGAAGAGGCGGGATCGGTTGGGCTACGGCAACCGATTCGAAGATTCCAAGTCGGAGGTGACGCCCGAGGACTCCGGGAGCCGTTCGGAAGAATGGGGATCTTACGAAGGAAGCGGTTTCGACTCTTTGTCCCGTGGATCGTTCTAGTTGCCCTCCTTAGTTTTATCGTTTTTCTTAGTTTGTCTTCTTGGTAGTTCTTGTGTGTTAGGCTGCTTGTGTGTGGGATAGGCGGCGATCGATATCAAGTGTGATATGATGACCAATTAAGGATGTTTGGTGTTTTTCCTTGTTTTAGTCAAGATCGAACAATGCATTTGAATCCAAATAATAAAGATTAGTGCTAAGTCTGCTTTTCTTCTTTTCTCTCTCGGTCGGTCGTCTCCTTCGGATGGTGAACACCGGGACCGGGGCGAACGGCAACAATGGGCGTCAGTGCCGACAACCACGAGGCTCACGACGCCAATGGCAATGCTCCTCCACCGCCACCCGAGAATCCCACCATTGCTCAAGTGCTCGCTTCACGACACGAGATGATGGCTGCAATGATGCAAGCAAATGCAACAACAACACCACGATGCAACGAAGATGCAACAAATGCAGAAAACGACGAGAACAATCGGTTGCCGCCCCACCACCCCAGTCCAAGCCGAGAATTCCTTCGTGTCCGACCGCCGACCTTCTCCAGCACCACTAATCCCATGGAGGCTAATGATTGGCTTCATGCCATAGAGAAGAAGTTGGATCTGGCTGCGGTGCACGGATCAAGAGAAGGTCTCGTTTGCCACCCATCGATTCTGGGTCCTGCTCACTGGTGGGACAATTATTTGGTTACTCGCCGGCGGAGCGCATGCTTACGGGAAGAGTTTTGTCGCGGTTTCGGGACCGCACATATTCCTGCAGGGAATAGTTGCACGAAAAAACGTGAGTTCCGTTCTCTTGAGCGGGGTAACGATCGATTCACGAGTATCGCACGAGTTCAATCGTCTTGCCCGTTATGCCCCGAGAAGATGTGCGCACCGATGCGAAAGGCGGGAAAAGTTTTTGGTGGTTTGGATGATGAACTCACGGACAAGCTTATCTCCGGAGAGTATGCTAACTTTGAGAAGCGGTCGACAAGGCCATTCGACAGGAAGATCGGCGCAACAAGATGATCAAGAAGAGAAAAGCATTCCGACACGACCTCCTCAACAGGGAAATCGGCAGAGGCCGCGTTTCATGCCGGAAGTCAAAGTGGACCTACCACCATGATTGTTCGTCGGCATCGACCTTATCACCGGGAATTTCCAAGCGCGGCAGAGTGGCGCGGCGCAACAGCTACTCCGGCCCGCGCCCTCCAACGAGCGCCATCCCGGCGCGAGCACGGCCACCACCTCCAAGGAAGGACTCGGGAGGAAAGCCGAGTCTGTTTCAACCGTGGTGACCCGGGGCATTTTGCGGACAAGTGTCCGAAGCCAAGGCGGGGCCAAGGTTCATCCAGGCTCGAGTCAATCATGCGTCCGCCGAGGAAGCACGACCGCTCCCGAGTTATACTGGGTATGTTTCCGTAAACTATACTCCCCACGGTATTATTTGATTCGGCGCTACACATTCTTTTATCTCAAAGCAATTTGTTGGGGCACATGGGTTGTCGGTAGTGGGACTTAAGATACCTATGCGGGTTCAAACCCCTGGAAATCATTTGGAGACCACTCAGTTTTGTCCCTCAGTAGCCATAGAAATCCAGGGATCTATGTTTCTAGCCAACCTTATCCTCCTTCAGTCCAAAGGCATAGAAGTCATTCTTGGGATGGATTGGTTGTCCAGACATAAGGGAGTAATTGACTGCGCTAGTCGCACCATTACTCTAATTAATACGAAAGGAGAAAGAGTTGTTTTTCGCTCTCCCATGCAAGTCAAGCCCGTGGCAAGTTTGAATCATGTTACCACCGGGGAATCGTCCGAAATGGCGGCCAAGACCCCTGTGAAGTTAGAGGATATCCCTATCGTCAGAGAATACCCTGAAGTTTTCCCCGAGGATTTAACTCAGATGCCGCCAAAAAGGGAAATTGAATTCCGGATTGACCTAGTACCCGGGACCGCCCCAATACACAAGAGGCCATATAGGATGGGAGCCAACGAGTTGGTCAAGTAAAGAAGCAAGTGGATGAGCAGTTGCGAAAGGGTATATTCGCCGAGCACGTCGCCTTGGGGTGCTCCGGTGATTTTGTGGAAAAGAAAGACAAGACCAAGAGAATGTGTGTGGATTATCGAGCCCTCAATGAGGTTACTATCAAGAACAAGTATCCCCTACCACGGATTGATGACTTATTCGATCAACTCAAAGGGGCCAAGGTATTTTCCAAGATAGATCTGCGATCGGGCTATCATCGTTGAGGATTCGGGAAGAGGACATTCCCAAGACCGCCTTCACCACTGTATGGACTGCGAGTGTACGGTCATGTCTTTTGGGTTAACCAATGCACGGCTTTCTTTATGAATCGATGAACAAGGTGTTTATGGAGTTCTTGGATAAATTCGTAGTGGTGTTCATTGACGACATTTTGGTCTACTCTAAGTCGAGAGGAGGATCTTGAGCAACACCTTCGGACGGTGCTCGAGAAGTTGAGAGATCATCAACTCTACGCCAAGTTTAGCAAGTGTGCTTTCGGTTAAAGGAGGTCAGTTCCTCGGCCACATTGTGAATGCCCAAGGAGTAGCCGTGGATCCGGCAAATGTGGAATCGGTTACTAAGTGGACCCCGCCTAAGACGGTCACGCAGATCCAAGTTTCCTTGGACTTGCGGGTTACTACCGCCGCTTCATTGAGAACTTCTCCAAAATCGCCAAGCCAATGACTCAACTGTTGAAGAAAGATGAGAAGTTTAAGTGGTCGGCGAATGCAATAGGAGTTTTGAAGAGCTCAAGAGGAAGTTGGTGTCTGCACCAGTGTTGATACTGCCCGACCCAGCAAAGGACTTCCAAGTTTATTGTGACGCATCTCGCCAAGGGTTGGGATGTGTGTTGATGCAAGAAGGCAAAGTGGTCGCATATGCATCTCGACAATTGCGCCCACATGAAAACAACTACCCCACTCATGATGCGGAGTTATCCGCAGTGGTTCATGCATTGAAGATCGGCGACACTACCTAATTGGTAATCGTTGTGAAGTGTATACGGATCACAAAAGTCTTAAGTACATTTTCACCCAACTGATTTAAACCTCCGGCAGAGGAGATGGTTGGAACGATCAAAGATTATGACTTAGGGATCCATTACCATCCCAAAGCTAATGTGGTTGCGGATGCACTAAGTCGAAAGAGTTACTGCACCACCCTCAGTGTCGAAGGAATGTGTGACCAATTGCAGCAGGAATTCGAGAATTTAAATCTACGAGTGGTGAATTTTGGTTTTGTGGCTGCTCTGGAAGCCCAACCCACTCTCATTGATCAAATTCGGGTGCTCGGGCGTCGGATCCCGAAATGGCCGAACTCAAGAAGAACATGAGAGTTGGAAAAGCTCGTGGTTTTTCGGAAGACGAACATGGCACAATCTGGATGGGAAAGAGGTTGTGTGTGCCGGAAGATAAGGATTTGAAAAGGCGATCCTTACGGAGGTTCACCAAACTCAATACTCAATTCACCCTGGCAGTACAAAGATGTATCAAGACCTTAAAGAAAAGTTTTGGTGGGTCAGCATGAGGAGGGAGATAGCCGAGTTTGTTGCACTTTGTGATGTTTGTCGCGAGTGAAGGCGAACATCAACGGCCCGCCGATGTTGCAACCCCTTGATTCCAGTGGAAATGGGAAGAAATTGGAATGGATTTCATCACGGGCTTACCCCGCACAACGTCGGGATATGACTCGATTTGGGTCGTGGTGGACCGACTCACCAAGGTGGCCCGCTTCATACCGTACATACTACCTACTCGGGGAAGAAGTTGGCGAGCTTTATCTCGCAAGGATCATGTGTTTGCATGGCGTGCCTAAGAAGATCGTGTCCGATAGGGAAGTCGGTTTACTTCCAAGTTCGGAAGAAGTTGCAAGAAGAACTCGGTACCGTTTGAATTTCAGCACGGCCTATCATCCGCAAAGACGGCCAAGCGAGAGAGTGAATCGATTTTGGAAGATATGCTTTGAGAGCATGCGCGCTCGATTTTGGAAAAGCATGGGACAAGAGCTTGCCCTATGCGGAATTCTCTTACAACAACACCGAGCCGGCATTCAAATGGCACCGTATGAAGCACTTGTATGGACGGAAATGCCGCACACCCCTATTCTGGGATCAGACGGGTGAGCGCCAGTTGTTTGGCACGGAAGTAATCAGCGAAGCAGAGGAAAAGGTCCGAGTGATTCGGGAAAGGTTGAAGACTGCGCAGTCCCGACAGAAGAGCTATGCCGATAATCGTCGAAGAGATCTCACTTTTGAAGCAGGAGATTTTGTGTATCTTCGCGTTACACCACTCCGGGGAGTACACCGTTTCCAAACCAAAGGTAAGTTGGCACCACGTTTCGTGGGACCATACGGGATTCGGGAACGTCGAGGAGAAGTGGCCTATCACCGGAGCTTCCTCCAACATGATGGTGTTCACGACGTGTTTCATGTGTCCCAGTGAAGAAGTGTTTAAGGGTGCCAGAAGAGCGGGCGAGTCCAGACCAGATCGAAATCCAAGAGGACTTAACCTATGTAGAGAGACCATCACGTATTCTTGAGGTCAGTGAGAGAAGGACTCGGAACAAGGTTATCAGGTTTTGCAAAGTACAATGGACTCATCACTCGAGGAAGAAGCTACTTGGGAACGAGAAGATGAGCTAAAGGCCGCGCACCCGCACCTCTTCGCGTACCTCCGAATCTCGGGTCGAGATTCCGTTTAAGGGTAGGTTGTCACATCCCGAGTTTTTCCTAATTCATTTAAATAATTTACCCGGAAATAATCGGAATTTCAAATTAACCTCGGAATCAACCTATAATTTTAAAATGCAATTAATAAATGGAAACGACATGATAGGATTTTTCTCGGATTCTTCATGTCAAAATACGCTAACAGATTTTACTTGGAATTTTAGAGCACCCTAAGTATTTTTAATCAATTAAATAAGAAAAACCGAATTTAATTAAGTCCCTTTCCCTTTTCTTTTTCCTTTCTTTTTTTCTCTCTCTCCTTTTCCGTACGCCGTACGGCCTTTTTTTTGCCGCGCCTACGGGCCGTCGGCCCGCCTCCGCGCGCGCTCCTCCTGACGTGGGCCGAAGCCCACGGTCCCGCCGCGCCGCGCAAGTCCGGATCGCGTCCCTCGCGCGCGGGCCACCGACAGTGGGCCCCACTGTCGGGCCGCCTTCCCGCGCCCGCCGCCGCCAGCCGCCGCGCGCCATAGCCGCGCCGCCCGCTGTTTGCCGGGCGTTTCGCTCTCTCGCGCGTGGCCCCACGCCGGCTCCGGCGTCGCCGCACCCGAGCCGCACTTTTCGCGCACCGCAACCCCGCCGCCCGAAACGGCCGCCGTTTTTCCTCTCTCCTCTCCGAGTCCGTGTTTTCCGCGACCTTATCCCCATCGTTTCGTGCCCGTTTCGGTCTCCTCTCTCCCCTATAAAACCCCGAGCTCCGCCTCGTTTCCCTTTGATCGCCGAAGCTTTTAGCCCGTGTCGCCGCCGTTCTCCGTCGTTTCCTTCGCCGGTGAGCTCGCCGCATCCTCGGGTCCTTTTTGTTTCGTTTGCGTTTTCCTTTCGCGCGCCCCGCCGCCGCCGCGTAGTCGCCGCCGGTCCCGCCGTCCGTCGGGTCGTCGCCGCCGCTCGAATGGTCACCGCCGGCGCCGCAACGGCCGCCGCCGCGCACCCTAACCCTAACCCTAACCCTTGCGCCGTCCCGTGCCGTCCGATCTTGCGGATCGGACGGACTGCGCCGTCCGATCGTGATGGATTTGAGCCGTCCGATCGTCACCATCCGGCCGCCCAGATCACGCCACGTCGCCGCCAATCCGACCGCTGGATTGCGCCACGTGGCGGCAATCCGCCGCCCGCCGCTCGCCGCCGCTGCTCGGCCGTGCGCCCGTCGGCCCTAGGGCGCGCCGGCCGCCGACGTCATGCCGACGTCAGCCCCGTGCCGCGCAAGGGTGACGTCACCAGACTTAATTGCGCAATAAATAATTTAATCTTTTCTGTTTAGTTTAAAAATCGCAATTAAACTTCTAAAATTCATATCTTTTGAATCCGAGCTCCGTTTTAGCCCATTCAAATTTCATTAAATCCAGAAAAATGTCAAGAATCCATTAAAAATACTTTCCAGTGCTGTTTCAGTAGACTTTTAGGGTGTTTGTTGAGTGCTTTGTTTGTCGTGTAGATTCCGAGTTTTCCGCGAGCCCGTTCTTTTCGAAGTAGTCGCCGAGGTTCCTCGATCTCCAAAGCAAGGCAAGTCATACCTTACATTGACCATATTGTACCTATTTTATGTAAATATCTCTTTTACTTTCAAATACTGCATATGTTTTAGAATGTCATTTTATGGGATGATTATACCTATTGTACTCAACCATAGGATTGTTTACCTTATACCATTGATAACTTGGGGTTCAATATGACTAGATGTTAGCTTAGGGTCGCTTAACTATGCTTAGCGCAACTAGCTCACTTAAGGGGATCACACTAATCAAGTTTAATTCTAAAGTGGATCTTCCGATGATATTAAGATATGACTTTGGTT
Organism: Oryza australiensis; assembly: GCA_019925245.2. Taxonomy (NCBI): domain Eukaryota; kingdom Viridiplantae; phylum Streptophyta; class Magnoliopsida; order Poales; family Poaceae; genus Oryza; species Oryza australiensis. The sequence goes on along the minus strand of JAIFGZ020000116.1, from coordinate 6,586,738 downwards.
TTTAATGATATTGATTTGTGAAAAAGGTGGGTCGTGAGCACATGGTTGGTCTTTGGTTAGCGTGCTCATGACGATTAAGGACCGGTTCTCGGAAACCCCGGAAGAAATGCCGTGCATACCACAAGCCAACATGGGTAATGGTGGGCCCGTAGCATAGCTGTCTCTAGTTAACGTATCCCGGAGAGGGTGAGCGTGATGGAGTTGGGTCGGCCCGGTTTTAAGGGTTGATCGGCTTCCGGATTCACCGCGGCACTAGAGGGGCTGCCCATTGCCCGACGGGAATGGGGCGAAACCTTGGTGTGGTACGATTGATTAGAGGGGTTGTGTGAAGGGTCCCGTCACAATTCCTTTCCGGGCACCGTGGTGGTGCACCGGCGCACGGCTTGTGTTGTGGGATTGTGTCTTGTGGGTACGATTGTACACCTCGATCGAGTAAAAACTATTCGAATAGCCGTGCCCACGTTACGGGCGATCGACCGATTCACCTTGATTAGTCTCATTTACTTTATTCGAATGAAATGTTGGAATATGACTAGTGCGGGTGGATGGATGGGCTCGTTGCAACGTGGTGAGCGTTGGACAGTGTTTATTTAATACTTGCTTAAATGTTACTACTTGTTTTCTTGTCTTCAAATATTAATATCATATTCGCAAACGCTGTTTATGCAAATTGAGCCCTTGACCTTTCCATGTTATTTATCTTGCATCATGTCCCCTTTTCCGGTGTGACTTGTTGAGTACGGTGGTTGTACTCGGTCTTGCTTCTTTTCCCCTTCGGTGCCGAGGTTGAGGTCGAGGTCTCAGGAGGTGTAGGCTTGTTCTCGTCAAGGTTTAGCCGTGGAGTTGGTGTTCCGCTTCGCTCGTGTCGAGTTTAGCTTAAGTCGGTTTTATTTTCTTTTCCGCGCATTTATGTAACTCTTTTTATATTGTTTCTAAGACGAGGATTCTGTATTATCAATAACGTCGATTTGTGTACCTCGGCGATTCTGGACGAGGATGCAATGCACAAATTAGCTGCAGAAATTCGGTGTGAATTTCGGCGTGACAATAAAAGGAAGAAAAAACTTATTCAAGAGAAAAATAATACAATCCACCCAATTAGATTGTTTTTTGGTTACTTGATTTTCTATATCAAGATTTTGGAATGAGTCGATGAAATTATCCTCCTAAATTTTGCATTTCTATAAGTCTCATTGTCGGAGGGATCGTCGACAGTCCTCCGAGAGGGTTACCCAAGGAGGTCAAAGAGAGCGGTCGAGACGTCTCATCGATGGATCCGATGGTCGACTCGAGTACCAAACGAGCCAAGAGACAAGAGAGTTTATACTGGTTCAGCCCTCCCGAAGGATAATAGGCCTACGTTCAGTATTCTTTGTTGGGGTGGAGTATGAACAAGGATTACAGTGAAAAAAGTTCTTGGGGCTTTAGGGATTGGATCTAGCTCCCAAAGACTTAAGTTCAGAGAAGAGTTCTAAGAAAGGTCATCCCCCTGCCCGTTCGTCCTGCCCTCCATTTTATAGCTCAAGGGGGATAGTTACAAGAGGACTTGGGGGTCAAGAAAGCTAAAACTAAAAACTAAAAAACAAGTACAAACAACATCTGAAAAGTACATAGAGATCCCTCGGGTCCTGCGCGCCGTAGGCATCTCGTGCTCTTTCTTGCCTTAGGATCTGTCCTCCGCAGGTACCCTCTGCGCAGTCTTGTCGGGTGACATCATCTTTTATCGAGTTGTCCCCTCCTAGCCTCCTCTACGAACCTTGCAAGCAAGCCTTCCTTCCCGAGAAGATCTGAGGTCGGGCCGATGAGCTGAGGTCGAGAAGGAACACTAAGGTCGGACCTGGGGGAAGGTCGAGGCGGCCAACCCCAAGAGAAGGTCGGGCTTCCGACCCCGTTCCGAGGATTCCCGGTCTAACTGACTTAACTCCGATCCGTGAGCTACCCCAAGGTGACATCCCCCACACTCATTGTTTCGGTTCCTGGGACACATCTATTCAAAAGAAGATGTCAACAATGATCTAGTAATCAAATCTACAAGACTTCCCTATTCAAAGAAGATGTCAACAATGATCTAGTAATCAAATCTACAAGACTTCCCTGTAACTTAGCATGCAATATTTCGTTGCTTATATGCAATTTGTGTGCATAGAAGAACTTAGGGTTCACATATGCTTTAGTGAGTTTGCTCACATGGCTCATTTGCATTGTGCGTCATACACTGCATTATTTTCAAATGATGGGGGTTGAGATAGTTTTCAAACCACGATTACTGTGGGGTAACCGTCTCTCGAAGCCATGTCAAGGCTCTGTATAGTTTAATGATGCTTAGTTCGGTTTAGTGCAATTAGCCAAGTATTCGAGTGCTGCTATCACACAATTGTGTTTGAGATTTTTGTTCCGATTTGGCGATAATTGACTATTCTAAAGCCATGCACTTTGAACACTTTCTAAGTATGGTTGGACTGATGTACTAGGCTTCCATCCATCAAATAATTTTAGCTGCAAGCATAAGCGTGATTTGGATTCAGCAAAATATTTCAGTTCAAATCAAACTTCAAATTCAAAGCGAACGAGTTTGTTTCTTAAATGTTTTTCAAATTATTCTATTCATTCTATGTTGGTTCAGGACTTAGTATTTCTTCATGTACTGTTATGCAAGTGTCCAATCCTAGCTCATGAAGAGTATCCATTGATTATATCTTCAATGTTGTCAATATTCTGGTTGAGTTTTTATTTTCAACTTCTAGTTGATTCATCCCATTCAACTCACAGCTGACTGCCAATGAGTTTTGTTGTTTAAAGGAGACATTGCCCATAGTAGGTCTCATTGCCAACTGTTATTGGTTGTATGAGACTACGCAAATATCCATGGATATACGAGGATATGCAATTTTTATATGCTTCTTATTCCTGTTTAATGCTTCTTGATGTGGGCATGATGCTTTTAGTGTGCTAGCGTTTGTGTGCACTCCAACTACTGATCTTCTTCCTTGATGGGAAGATGTGGCATGCATGTTCTGAGATTCCATGCCGCTTCCTAGATCCTCAACCGGCTCCCCTTCTATTCGGTGGGATACTTTTCATGACTTTGAGTATAATAGTCCCTTTTGCCTTGTTTTTATCAGACGTCTTCGGTTACTTTAGTGGTGTGGGGAGCTGAAGTTTCTTGTCCGATTGTTTTTATTCGAGGCCTTTGGACAAGATGAGAATACCTTTATTTTGTTCGGTATTTCACCCTCCTCTAGTGCATTTCATTCATGCAACTTGGTCAAACTCTTCGCAATCACAAAAGTAAGCACAAAGTGATTTGGCAGTTTTTAATTTTTTATGTATATTTCTGTTACTTAGTTTGCATTCACTAGTGGCATTAGTCCCTTTCTACTATCATATTTTCTGACATTTCCTACCTAGAGGTTCTTTTTCCCCCTAAATGACTGGAAGTAAGTCTTATTTAGTTAAGAAATTTAGGCTTCATAACTATCTCCGTTCAAAGTTTCTGACTTTGGAGATAACCTTTTGCAATGCACTATGATAGTGGGATATGCACTTAAACTAAGTAAATGTAACATCACTAGCTGCAGAGTGGATATTTTTGCCAATGGTCTGAATTTTCTTTAAAAATCCACTATTTTCAGGACTACATGTCCCTTCATACTGGGGGTATTACAACGATGACATAGCAAATATTACAATTCATAGCTTATACTTAGTCTGTTTATGCGGATATTTGATACTTCGTGCTTCTAGTTCATCAATCATCAATTGCTATTCTAGCATTATCCTCGTGGACTTTTAAAGATGATTAGTGAAATTTGATTGAATTCATGTGATCTTGCTAGATTAATCTTGGCAAAGATATTGTGTTGAATAGACATTGGATGTTTGCTACTTCAGAAGCGCCTCCATCCATATAGTATCAAAAATAGGACCGCAAGTATTCCATGCAATCCAGTCCAGGGATGCTTAGAATTATAACATCTTAGTATGCAGTCCATGCATTAATCTCCTGTTGATGCATTCTAGCACATAAATCTTCATGATTTAGGAAATTATGCATATATGTGCCATGACCATACGAGTTGCAATGTTTATTCTTATATTCTAACACCAATACGGTGAAAATCCTGTTGCTAAAAGGTAGTGTACCCTAAATCATCACAATTTTAGAGAGTTCAAGGGGGTAATGGACAATAGTGCTTCTATAAAGTGAAAATTGTTCCATAGGTAATACGATCGTGGCACTTTGTAGGCCAACAAATTCAATTACTGTTGTTAGCAAAGGTCATAATATTTCCAGTTCTATACATTTGTAAATACCTCTTTCTCTTAAAATGTTGTTTGTGGTTATGCGGCCCACAATTCATTTTTTTATGTTTGCACGCTACATAAAATTCAAAGCATTATAATCATATGCTAGAAACAACAAAATAATAAATGCCTTAAATATGTTATTTTATACTAGAAATAATCCTTTATTGTAGGGGAAAATGTGTGCTATACTTGGAAAAAACCATTTATTCAATTCAATATTCTATTAAAAATTACAACAAATATAACAAAGTAGATTGATTCAACGAAATATTTTGGTACGTCAGATTCAATTAACTTCATAGTGAGCTTCTTGCTCGATAGCCATGGCAATCATTTTCTATTCTAACATAAATTTCAAGGCCGATCCAGTCTGGCATAGAAGATTCTATGTCCATAGCCATGCAAATAGGCTAGAAGTTCTTTCCCTCAATTCATGTTGGGTGTGCTATTAGGATCGTTCTTTTCATTTCGTATTCATGAATGCATGGTTCTAGATCGTTCACCTTGACCTATGTTTTACTCTCCCTTTCCCTCGTCTTTCATTGAGATAAATGCACCAAGCTAGCTGCTTGTGTTGATTTCATTATCAACTGCGCTAGGTGGTTTGGGAAGATAATACTCTTCTAGTGAGCACTATCATGAACATCACGCAATTCTATTATCAACTAGTTAGCCATACTTCTTGTATACATAATAGTGATACTTGCGTGCAACTTTCGTCGCGTTCAGGTAGAATTATCAAGAGTTCTCACAGTATTTGGTGCAAATTTGGTGCACCGTATTACCGTACACTCGGAGTCATTTGCTCAGAGAATCATAGTAAAAAAATACCCATTCTTTCTCGATGAGTAGTGGGGGCGCACCATAGTCTTTTAAACCACTTCTTCCGTGCAGTCAAAAGATTGGCGACGTTCTTATCCATCTAGCATACTCATTCATCAGAGTAGCTTGGAGTCACCAACAAGAGGTTGAAGTGCTAGATCAATCTCATTAAGTCAATGAACAAAGTGTGATTGGATTAATGGCACCGTAGATCTTCTTGCTCTATTATAGTTTCAACATTGAACGCATATGTTAGAAATATTCTAGACTCATCAAATTTCTAGTTCGCATTGCCAGTCATCTTTAGTTATTCAAATATGTGCAAATTACATGCTGGTAATGTGCGCTAACATTGCAATATAATGGTACACAAAATTCTCGCAAATAATTCCAATATATTCTATGCAATTTTATATATTTTACCACAAAGATATTAATTAAAGGTAATAAAATCATTACAAATAATCAATAATCATAAATGCAACAAATAAATTTCATAATCAAAAACATCAACAATAAAAATGCCTCAACTTGTAAAGTTGAGATCAAAGTTCAAAATCCCATGGCTCTCTTATGCGAGAATATGATTTTTAGAGGATTTTGCAAAATTCAAATACCATGCAAACAAATACCCCTAATATAGAGGGCTCTTTGTGTATTAGAGCATGCCCAACAGGTTTAAAAACCAATTCTAAAAAAAAAGTCACATAGAGAATTCCTAAAAAAAATAGATAATGAAATCAAAAATTGATACGATAAATTTTCAAAACTGATTCTCTATTTTTTAACTAACTGGGACACCATTAACCGTTAGGGTATCAATCTCATAAAGTCTTTTTCGGAGTACGGCAGCAGATGCGTCAGGCTGGTGCTGGTGCTGGTGCAGGCGGCGACAGGGCGTTGATTGGTGTGGCGCGGCAGCAGCAACAGCAGGGCGTGGCAAGCAGCGTTGGGCGGCAGCAGTAGCAGCAGGCGCAGCGGCAGGAAGCAGCAGATTGATTTCATATCTTCATGAGAACAAGGCAAAATTCTCTATATGAGAATAAGGCAAAATTGTAATTATGCAGCTAGCTACTTTCGCACTATTGCAATTTTGCAGTATTGAACTGGGAAAAGGGGCTAGTTCTTTCGTTAATTTTCCAATGCCTTCTCTTTCCAAAATTCTTGCTGAACCATGGTACTCAAAAGTGTTGCAAACAATGATGAAAATAAAATGAAGTACAGGGAGAAATGAGTGACATTGCGGCAAGCGGCGTTGGCGCAGGCGGCGCGACAGACATAAACTATTTTAGAGAACCAACTTTCTATTCTCAGTTTTGAGAACGGGATCTTTACTTTAGAGAATCTATAATTTTAGATAGTCATATGAAGTCTCTGTTGGAACCACTTTTTAAAAGAAAATTCTCTTAAACAGATTTAGAGATTCATTTAGAGACATTGTTGGACATAGTACAATAGAAATTATATAATTCTAAAAAGTAGACATAAGATGTAGAGGTAGAACAGTTCTCTTATTCATTCATCTCAAATATATATATCTAGCCTTTTCAAGCTTCCATATTTAGACTCATTAGTAGGTAATCTGGGCCGGTCTTCGTGGGTCGGTTTCCTAACAAATATGTCGTGGCCCTGGCAAGGCTGCGAACATTTACGTTGCACACCCATAATCGCATTGGAATTACTTATCCGGATGCATTGATATTACAAATTATCACGGGTTAATCCTACATATTCGGTTCGAACCAAATGGCGTTCACGGGTTCTATGTAACCATAGAACGCAGGACAGTACTGACGTTTTTCTATCGAGTAGCATACAGCAAGCGTGGCAACACCATCAGCTTCAATGAATCTTGGGAGGTATATCCAGTTACCAAGATCACGCCACTCAGCCGGCCTCGCGAAAGCATCTCCTCTGTCCATGAACAGCACCGCGTCGGCCAATCCTTCTTCTAGCTCCGACCACGCCATCCGTGACCGATCAAGCCTGAAGATTCGCATAGGCCCCTCAACGAGTCCGGTGAAAATGGCGATGAGCTGGCCTTTCCATTCCAAGAGATAGCAGCTCTCGTTCCGGTCTATGTCCGTCTCGTCGTAGAGTGGCTCCGGCTTCGCAAGAACACTCCATGTCATATTGCTCGGGTTCAACACCCCAAGCCTGCCTGTTCTTGCCAAGCAATACCACTCACCGTCGAACAGGAGAGGGTTGTGAGAGGATAGAGGAAACGGCGGGTCGTGATCGAAGTCTTTCACCGTCCAGTCCTCGTCCCCCTGACGCCATGTCTTCACCCTTGTTGTCCCGATGCCTTGACACTCCCTGACGCCGACCACCATGAAATCAGGGGATCCCGGCACGGAGGTGAAAGATATGCCGCTGAAGAAGTGGCCGTTCATTGGCGGGAGATGCACGATGTGCCCTTTCGTTGGATTCAGCAAGAAGACCTCGTCGTCGCCCTCCGTTCCGAGAACCCACCCGTGCCTCGAGCAGCGATGCGCCCGTGGCTCCGGCTCGTCGGAGCTGATACAGTATCCCAGTTCGTACTTCTTCCCGGTCATGGGGTTGAAGGTGGCGAGTAGGCCGTCCGTTCTTGCATGAGCAGTCAGGAGCAATGGTGACTTTGCACACTGGATGTGCCTTGGGATCAAGCCACTCCAGTCCTTGCATACTGCTCGAAGGCGTAGCAAGTCAACGAATGGCACCTCGTCGGCGATCAGCTCCAGCAAGTCTCCGGGGAGACAGGACCATGACCATGACGACGGTGATGAGACAATGCTGCCCTCTTGGTCTTCTCCGTGTTCGTCTAGTTCGTCATTGGCCTGGCGCGAGAGGACATTGCCGCCGGCGACGTCTTTCACCAACGCCTCCTCGAAGCTGAACACGAACATGATCAGCTTTATTAGATATCCATGCTAATTAATTAGACTTAATAAATCAGAGAAAAAGGTTAATGTAGGAGTAATGAGTTATACCAAGCAGGGACAGCCCAGTATGCCTCTTTTTCTCCGTCGCCGGCGAACCCCCGAAGCAAGTTGCATCTGATGGTCATATCATCCAGAAAGACGGTGTACAGCGGAATGCCACCACTCTGCGGCAAAGCCAAGACGTATATGCAGTTGGGCTCCAGCCCCGCGTCGGCGGCGCACGACACAACGCAAGAATTGTTTCGGCCGATGAGGATCGCGCGGTCACCGATGGTCTCCACCCTTTCCCACGCGTCGTCGCTGCACCGCTCCTTGACGTGGACGTCGGCGTTCACCACCCTCGCACGCGGCCGTGGGCCATGGAGATGGAGGTAGAGCCGCACGCAGAAGATGTCCCCGAGCGATTCCACCAGGTAGCCGTTGGTCCGGCAGTGGAGGGGACATGTCGTCGAGAGCTTCGTGTACTTCTTCTCGATGCGTAGGGGTGTCGACGTCGCGTCAACCTCGAACACCAAGCTGGCCAGCGTCGTCGCGTATACCTCCCCGTCGCGGCCGGCGACGACGGCGGCTCCAAGTGCATCAATTGATGAGAGAACTTCGTCGTCGTCCTCCAGTCCTTCGAAGACGGATAGCCGCGACCACTCCTCGTCGCCGGGGCTGCAGTAGAGGAGCCACTCGTCATCGTAGACGCTGAGCACGGCGATGCAGTCGGGTGGAGCGGCGGTGGGGGATGAAAGGGTGAAGCTGGACGAGTCGCCGGGGGGCGGCGGCTCCAGCAACGGAGGGAGAGCGACCTTGAGCTGCGTGGTCAGGTGCAGCAAGAAGCACTCGTTGGTTGCCTCGTCGTCGTCGTCGTCGTCGTCGAGCATCAGTAGCCACTCCCTGTACAACCCGAGGCATCTCTTCCCTTGTGCTGCTGGGATCTCGGCGGTGCACGAGCTTCCGTCGAACGGGCACCGGAAATTTCGCGTCGAATTTTGTGTCGCACTGAACTGGACGGCCCATGGCTTTGTCGCGAATTCTGCCGCAAACTCGTTGCGCGCTGAAGTTTCCATCTAGTCATGAATTCTTGCTGGTGGTTTGGTTCGAGTTATACAGAGGATTCCGTGCATAAGATCAACAAAGGCGATAATTACATGTTCTGGAGACGCGCGAGTATTGCGAGCGCCAGTCGAGGAGTCACGCGAGGACACGAAGACGAGTCAGAGTCGGGTGCTTGTATTTGGCGAGTCAAGTCGTACGTGTAGACGTGTAGTCGTGAAAGATTCATACGGTCTCGGATCGTATCAACATCACAAGATGGAATGGAAATGAAACGTTCTCCTATTGATTGGCTCAAACAGAATCGTGCATAGTTAGAGCTCCACCGATCGTCTACACGTTATAACCTTTTACCATCGAATAAAGTAGCAAGAGATCTGTCAAAACTACTAGTAATTCGAGAGGATTTTTAAACTCTCGAGAGGATAAATTTATTATTTTTGTAAGACGTAAAAATTAAATTTGACATTACATGTTTTCAGTGACGGACTAGCCTGAGCGAATCCACGAGTGACAGCGGTCGAGGAGATTAATAAGTAGGCGAGAAACAACAACTCGTATCAACTAGCAACCCGCACCACACGCATGGGTAAAAAAAACAAACTAGGTTAAGAGCTCCTAACCAGTGTTAGATTCTATATTTCTCTATAAACTTAATAAACTTATAAAAAAATTTGACTTAGAAAAATATTTTGACTTGAAAAAATTAAAGCACCTTTTAAATAAGAATCAAATAAAATATTAACGAATTAGATTGAAAATAGTTTATGATAAAAAAATTAAAATTAACTGTACTATTTCCTATTTAAACTAAGATTTACTGTGGATCATCAACACAGATCCACACAGTAAAATTTATTGGGCTTTTAATAGGCGTTGCAGTGGAGCCTGGGCAAGGGCCGGGTCGTCGGGCCCTGGGCCCGCTACTGCATGTTTTGTAAAATGATTTATTACATATTAATCTATTTAAAAATAGATTTTTTAAAAAATATAATGACAAATAAACAACGAGAGAACATTTTTTAAGAGTTTAAGAGTTTAGAATACTTTTTCTAGTAATTCCTCAACACATTACACTTTTATTGAGTAAAACCGATAGCAACAACATCAGAAACATGCTGTATGGCATATGGCATTGATAATATTTATTCCTAAACCTATTACGCATCAAGCCGTGAAGATTGGACCTAGCTCTATCCGGACAGGAAGTCCTGCCTCTTGGTGCTCCTCAGGTTCGCCCCCGACGTCGGGTGCATCACTATGGCCCCTCCCCTGACCGGCCCGGCCTGCCACACCATGTTCTGCGTCGTCGAGTTCCCCGGCAGCGCCACCGTCGCGTAGATGGTGTACGCGCCAGCCGAGTACTCGGCGGCGGGCGGCGCCGGCACGTCGAACCTGAGGGTCCCGTTCCTCAGGCTGGGGCTGAAGCTCTCCAGCACCGTCGTGACGACGGACACCGCCGCCGCGCCGCCGGCGGTGCCGTTGCTCTGCGAGGCGATGAACACGCTGCTGCCGACCATGCCGACGCCCTGGGTGTTGATGCCCCATGCGACCCAGCCGCCGCTGCTCTGCGGGGCGCGGAACGCGACGTCTGCGGTGCCGTTCCCCGGGTGGTACGTCCAGTGCAGGCTGGCGCCGAGCACCGGCAGGGTGTCGCACCGCCGGTACGTCCGGCCCGCCTGGAACGTCGCGTTCGCGCAGTCCAGCTGGGCCATCGCCGCCACCGCCGCGGACAGTAGCACGGCCGCCGCGAGGAGCCACGCCGAGTGGCCTAGCCGCGCCATGGTAGTAGACTAGTAGCTAACTCGCGGTAGGGAGGCGAAGCCGCGAAGGAGTGAAGCTGGCGAGAGGGCGAGGCGGAGTATTTGTAACGGCGAGGTGAAGCCGAGCTGTTGCGTTTGGGAGTTGAAACCCGCGCATGCGGGTGGAAGCTTTCAGGCCTCACCGCGTTGAATTCTGCGAAGAAATTCAGAACCTTGTATACATCGGAGATTTTCCACAGTAAACCGAACTGGTCGCACCTTTTACATTTCGAAGATGAGCTTATCAGAGATCAGCACCGGAACACCCGCGGCCTAAGGAAGCGATGACTTGACCCAAACTCTGTATTTTCGCAGCTAAGAGATTCTCGGCGTTTGACATTGTGCCCGGTCGGAGATGTATTCTGCTTCTGCCATCTATCCAAGATCCATGATCCATCTCACACTATGTCTACGAGCGTCGATTTCGAGGTAGCGGTCTGCGCCAACTACTCTGATGAAGGCGTGCGTGCCCGTACGGACAGCCCACGAAAATCTTGGATCGGTCAGGAACCTGACGCGTGCCTGGCACGTCCGTACACGCCGTAGCACGCCGCCCGTCGAACTGCGGTCTGTCGCGTCGCATTCATCCACTTTTTCGCAGGTGAACTGGTGAACCGATCGCCCGCCTGATATTATTTTCCCTCAAAACAGCCGCCACACGTTTTTCAACCGCGGGAGTCATGGTGTTGCCGTGATGCGGAGGCCGCCGTCACAGGCCATAGCCTTCGGTTTTTGGGACTTGTTTTGATTCACACATAGCCATACTACACACAGGGGACGCGCTAGTCCAGAGCTCAGCCTGATGTCAAATGAGCTTTTCATGTTTGCTGGACAAGGCCATGTAGGGAGGAAAAGGATCAGGAACGGTGCTTAGCCATTTTCATTCCCGTAATTGAAAAAAAAGACGGACGAAAAAACGAATCCGGTTAATATGAAACATCCGGAACGGGAGCATGTCAATTACGAACCACCACTTCAAAAAGTTCACTTAGATGCAACAATTGCGACCATGCACCAGTATTATATCCTTGTAAAACAGCGTTATAAACTTTCTGAGATTGAAGCATAACCTGTCTAATCGAATTTATACATCCTTGTAAAACTTAATCTTACTAAGAAACAGTGTTATTAAAGAGGAACAAAACCAAAGGATTAACTCGTTAGTCTCATCTCAGTTCAACTAAATATACAATGCAGTCATCTTATACCTAATAGTAAAGTGCAGTCATCTTACTAATTTCACAAGGTTTACTAATTCCACAAGGCTACAGGAGGGGAAGAGCGGCTTCCCTGTCTCCCAACACGCTTCCCGAGGTGTGGACGGCCGACGTCAGGCGAAAAACTGGCGGTGTCGGCTAGAGCAACAACCTGCCGCTGGGAAGACTTGGTGGTAGTGGGAATGTCGGGCTCGAGTTGCGCGGCTAGCGGCTATGGTGCTGCGTGTGTGCTGGGTTAGGGGGCGGTGGCCGTGGCGCTGCTCGCCGATAGGGACCTACTCACCGGGGTCGGGGTTGGGGGGACGGGAGGTGCGGGGCGGCGTGTCGGCGGCCAAGGGGACAGGATTGGACATGTCGGGTGGGACATGGGGGCAACTTAGGGTTTGGAGTGGCCGTGGCCGAGTGGGTCGGTGAAAGATGGTCGGCCCAGATGGAAAGTGGGCTGTGGGCCGAAAGTGATTGAGAAAGCTTGAGAAACGAGAATTTTCCACGGGAATTTTCCCGGACAAATATGGAATCTGTGAATACGGTCAGAAAAACACCCTAACCATTCTCGTTCCCTCTTTTCCCAACCATTCCCGTTCCCTTCCCGTTCCTCTTTTTTGGAGGGGATTTTTGGTATTCAGATTTTCCCATCTCCACTTTGGAGTCGTGGGTGGCCAAGTTAATAGAAGAGGTGAAACCTGACACCTGGTTGGAGTGAACTTTGTTTGGCTACTGAGGCACTAAAAGATGCTAGTATACTTAGCTTCGCATGTTACAAATATGAAGAATACCATTGCTTCCAGTGATAACTGATACCGGGCAGCATACCACATATGGATAGCATTATAGCAAGATGGAAAGATTGCAGAGCAGGTGCCACGGAGACGAATTTTTCTTAAACTTTATCTGCCAAACCAATAAAATCTATCCGATCATGATATATAGTTAAGCCAGCGCTTGCCACAGTGCAGCAAGAAAAACCTGGCGACATACAGAAAGCAAATCTAGATATGAGACATGTCCCAAAACAAAATTTACTAAAGCTATAGCTTTCCTGAGCATCTCCTTCTCCCTACGCGGGAGAGTCTAGTGCTTAGGCTTTAGTACTAAGGATTGGCAGCATGAAGATAAAGCATCTGATGCATCAAGAAGTGGTGGCAGAGTGAATGGTGGGAGAACGCCACCATTCTGGTGTGCAACGGTCAAAGCATTCCCACCTAGTGTCTGTGCCATTGCAGCCTGCTGTTTGTTGAGCCCCTCCATGATGCACGAGAATGCTGCAAAAGTCGCACAGCTTTGAAGCAAGGCTTGCGGTGTTCCTGGTTTAATATATAGAAACATGTATGTAAGCAACTTCATGGTAGTCCAATAATCCTTCGTTATACATATAAAAAAAGAGTAGTCCAAAAATGAGCAGACAACAGTGATTGGTATCAATAATAGATTCTAAATATGAAAGAAATTCAGCAAGGTCCATGTTTCAAATATCCTTTAAATGCTAACATCTACGTTCCACCAAATCATCTTCAAAGGCTACAGTTCCTTGTACAATTCAACACTGTACTAAAAGGTAACATGAGCACGAATGCCATGACATAACAGATGTGACAGACTGACAGTAAATCAACAGAGCGGTGCAGTTTTCACAACCTTTGATGCATTATGCTTATTAACGGTTTACCATATCACCAGGTTAGCCATTAGCATTTCCGATCTTTCTGGGTGGTAACTAACTGCCTCTCATGCATGATGCATAAGGCACCAAAAATCTGAGCTATTGCCCAGTATTGGTATGCTAAAACAGAATGACACTAAAAGTAGGGTGAACCGTCCCACATAAACTGTGCCATGTAATGCATGAACAGTTGGTTTTAACTGGAATAAAAAAGTTGTGCAGTAATGATCAATTGATCAGTTCGATTGCCTGCATGACTCCATAATAATGAAACTAAGTAGCATGTGTCCTTAGCTGTCAAACCCATGAATGATGTGTCACTTATAATAAAATGGACAAGGTCACAAGGCTATCAGAATTTTGAAACTTCGCACTCATATATTAGGGCCTCTTTGAAGGAATTCTACAGCAATTAGTTGCCGTCTTGTATTTCTAGACAAACTTCATGCCAAAATCATTTCATGACCAAAAGCACACGAGAAATAAATCTAGCGATAAATGGAAGAGGCACACAGTTTGCTGACTACAAACAGCTGTACTAACCACAATGATCATGAAAATTCATTATAATGTAGAATCCATGCATTGCAGTTCACTGCTGAAATGACCCTTTTCTATGCATCCAATAAGCAAAAATATCATAAAATTGAGAATGGCATCCAGTATCAATGTATCATGCACTATATTCTCCCATAGAACAGTATACCAAAAATAAAACATGTGTATTGAATGCAAACGTACCTGGAAAGCTCAAAGCAAGGCCAGTGCAACAACCAGCTATTCCAGCATTAACAACTGCCAATGGAGCATGACAATTGATGATATGTATTCAACAACCAAGATGTTTCATCTAAAAAACTAACAAGATGTTAACAAAAAACAGGGAACTAAAACAATGCACATACTGTCATCTTTGCCCCGCAGCCTTCTCAACAAGCACACAACCAGACTCTGGACGCCAGAGAGAACTGCAAAAGTCTAATCCAACAAATTTCTGTTATGAGTAAGGTGTCTGGAAGATGTCCACGCAAAGAAACTGCATTAACAGTATCAATAGCTAACCTTGGCAGAGGACCCTGCGGTGCTGAACGAGCCCTTAAATCCCTTCTTAGTGAACAAACCTTGTCCTGGATAAAGAATCCAGTTAAAACCATAATGATTTTACACGAAGAAAAATACCTAGGTGCAACAGATGACCTGAACTAATCCATATTATGGCACTTAAACAACAAGACTAATCGCATCTTCATTAACCTAAATATCTAAATTTAGGCCGAGGAATAAAAAAATCCACACAGAATGTGCTATTATCTAACACATTCTAGATGTATTACGAATTCTTACAACCATACACTAAGGATAAGTGTGAAATGAACTTCGTTTGCATTGCACGAGATAGGAAGAAGGTAGACGACTGTAAAGTCCATCCCCTTGTGCCCTAGGAACCAAAAATCAAAAACTAGAAAAAAGATTCGCGATTACCACAATAGAAACAGTGAGAGCAGCAACTGAAACCACAGAAACGAATAGAGGGAAACCGAGAAATTGGGATAATACCATATCCGACGATAGATCCGATGAAGGCGCCACCGGCGAAGTCTCCAGCGGAGCGGATGAAGCATACGGCGGGGGAGGCAGCGAGGGGAGGCGGAGACGCGCCCCCGTCGTTGGGGCTGCTTCCCTCGGCGCCGAGCTCGTCGCCGTCCGACTCGCTCCCGCGCTTCGCCGCCATCTCTTGCTCACTCCCCTCTTTCTGAGTTTCTTCTCTCGCCTCGTTATCGTCTTGCGTTTTGTTTGCGCAGCCAGGGGTCCCGTGTTTACACGCCAGCTACAGCTCAGGACAGGATTGCGGACACTGTCAAGTGGGTCCTACCTGCCAAAACCATCTGGTGGGCCGGCTAGCTATACAAAAGCCCAACCAAGCAAACAAGCAGTAGTTTTGGTGCGGATAAGTTCACTTGAGGTCCCTTAAATTGACGTCGAATCTGATTTTTGTCCTCCGTCCACACAAAACCAGATACGATTGGTCCGTAAATTACAAAACCGGAGCAAACTTCATTCTAAGGCGGTATGGCGAGTGGTTTTATCTGATGTGACCTGTTGACTTGTCCTACGTGGAGATTTTGACCGCTTAGTCAGCATGCCCATGTGGACCCACACATCATCCTCACTGCCCTCTTCTCTCTATCCCTCCTCTCTCTCCTGTCTCTCCCTCTTCTCTCTCTCCAGCCGGTGGAGCAGGATGGGCGGTGGCCGGAGCGGGCGACGGCGGGGCTCCAGACGTCCACCTTCTCGCCGTACTCCCCGCCACCACCTCCGGCACCACGTAGTAGGGCATCCCCACCAGCCCCATCATCGGTCGTCCTTCCCTGAACTACTCTGCCGACCCGAAGTCCCCGAGCTTGAGCACGCCACTGCCGTCGAACAGGAGGTTGTCCGGCTTCACGTCGCAGTGCGCCACCCGCGGCGGTGGCAAGAGGCAAGCGCGGAGGCCAGCTGCGCCATGAGGTCCGCCGCCTCGTACTCCAGGAGGCGGCCGCGGGCAGAGACGAGGGAGAGGAGGTCCCCGCCCGTGCAAAGGTCGACCATGAGGTGCCCGGGCGCCGACGCCGCGAGGTGGACCTTGGGCTCCTGCTCCGTGAAGCCACGAGGTCGAGCGCGTCTGCCGCCTCCACCTCCCGGAGTGGCGCCTTGGGCGTGGACTTCACCGCGAACGCCTCCCCCGTGGCGACTGCGTAGCAACGGCGGATGGTGCCGAAGCGGCGGCGCCCGATCTCGTTGAAACCGGGTCCGCCACGCGCTCCGCCGGCCGCCACGTGCCGCCCTTCTCACTCATGCTTGGAGAGAGGAGAGGGGAGAGAGAGTGAAGAAGAGGGAGTTGGGGAGAGAGGAGGAAGAAGAGGAGGGTGGGCCCCATGTGGGCCCCACTGTTTTTTATTAATTTTTATGTATAACTGACATGTGGCCCACAAAATTTATTAATTTTCAAAATCAAATTGCCATGTAAGCGCCATGTCACTGCCACGTCATAGGAAGACTGAGTCAAAGCAGCCACGTCAGCCAAAACCGCCTTCCAAACGGCCAAGGGACCTACGTTGCACCGGTTTTGACAGTTTGAGGACCCGTTGTATCTGGTTTTAGAGCGCAAGGACGAAAATCAGATCCGGTGTAAAGTTAAGGGACCTTAGATGAACTTATTCCTTTTGGTGCTATCTGTACTCGGTAGGCATTTCTGGCTTGGAATAAGTCTACTTTGTCTCCCTCACTCTTACTCTCGATCGAATCGCATCCTCAACCACAAGACCAGATATAATGTCTCTCCTAAATTCAAAACCAAGTGCAAATTAACTTCTTCGACGCTTTAAAAACACTTTTTGCCGACATGGCAAGTTAACCGTGGTAAAAACCGCGAGTTAGTGCATGGACCCACATGCCAGGAAAATGTAGCAAACATATGTAGTGGGGCCCATATGTCAATTACATCCTTTTCTCCTTCCCCATCTCTCCCTCACTCTCCTCGCAAGCAGCGGCGGAAGCGGCACTGATGGCGCGACTAGGAAGGAGCCGACGAGGAGATCCGCGGCGGGTGGCGACGAAGACAACATTGTGACTGCCAGCGAACTCGTGAGAACTTGGGGACGATGACCCGTGGCGGATTGAGACGGCATTGTGACCGCCCGTCTCTCGTTGGTTGTGGTGAGATTGAGGTGACTGGCGAGAGCGGCAGTGGTGACGAGGAGGATGAGAAGCTGGGGAGAAAGATGTTACGGAGGTCACCTTCTTCCCGCCACCGGGGGTGGGCTCACCTCCGCCACCAGGTCGAATCTGGAGAGGGAGGAGGGGCTACGGAAGGGGTTTGTCCTGTGCCCTTGGTTACCCCTCCCTCACCGTCGCCGTCTCCCTCACATAGAGTCAAACACACAACCCCACCTTCTAACACTACCAGCCCTCGCAAGAAAGGGGACCACCACCACCATGGACTCCACGTCTCCGCCTTCCGCTCACCGTCGACCGAGCGCTTCCTTGGTTTCTTCACCTTGCTGACCCCATCGCTTCCCACCTATCCCACTGCGGCTTACGAGCTCCTTGAGTGGACCTCCTCTTCCCACCAACCCTGTCCTCAAACCCTCAGGCAAGATGGGAATGGTTAGGATACGGGTCAAACCTAAACTATTTTTAATGAGTTTGTTGATCCATGATTCAATAGGATAAATCCATCATGAGTCTATTATATTAATAGGTTATCCATGGATATTCAAATGGATCGAGATACATTACTACTAGAACAAAAACTCATATTTTATATGTGTAAAACTCGAACCCAAAATTTTTAAACTTGTGTTCACATTATAAAAGCTTATCGATTTAGTTGAATTTTATATTAATGATTTATTGTACATAAAAAAACTTTGTATAAATTTTGAGTCATTTATACATACGGGGCCCACGATGCATCACTAAGACCAAAAATTATAGTTCAATATGTGTAAAACTTAGACCCAAATTTTTAAACTCGCGTTCATATTATGAAAACTTATTAAATTTAGTTAAATTTTATAGAAATAATTTATTATATATAAAAATAACTTTGTACAAATTTTAAAGATATTTATACATGTGAAGTCATTTTGGGTTGAACCCTTTAAACTAAGTTCTAATGGTTTGATCCGTTTGATTAATTTATATTTTTGGAGCGATCCTAATGGTCCATTGAAGCAAATTTATAATGGTTTGATCCGTTTGATTAATTTATATTTTTGGAGCGATCCTAATGGTCCATTGAAGCAAATTTATAGATAGGTTTAATGGATAAATGGATCGAACCTAACCATTCCCATCCCTAGGCCTCCGCCGTCGCCCGATGCATCCAACAAACGAGGCTACGTCCCAGGCATCCATCCAACGCCGCCAGGGCGCTGCTCCGTCGCAAGGCGATGGATCAGCGGCAACGAGATCAAGTGAACACAGCTGCTGCCTACAAGGAGAGAGGGAGAGATGAGGGAAGGATAAAAGAATGTACCTGACATGTAAGTTCATGCGCTGACTCAGTGGGTTTGACTCATGATCAACCTGTCACGTCAGCAAAACCACTGAAAGAATCGATTTGTATCAATTTTCAAAGTTGGGGGAGATGTTATACCCGATTTTACGGTTAAGAAATGTAATTCGATCAAAGGTAGAAGATGAGAGAGGCAAAGTAGACTTATTCCTTCTGGCTTACTACAAGTTACAGATCGAGTCGAATCGAATGCATACGAATTTCTGGCTAACTGAAAATGTTCTCATGTCATGCACGATAACAACTTACTACCTCTATTTCAAAATAATTATAATTATATATTTAAATTTTATCCTAAAATTAATGCAATCCTACCATACTATTTATTATCACATCAATCACATCATATTTAAATTTCTCTACATCTTAACCTCAACTACCATTTCACTCCTTACCATCCCTCATTTAATAGGGGGTGTTAGGGTAATTTTCTCCTATTTTTTCCTCTCATTCCTTAAAGTATATGTATACAGTGTGAGCAATGCATCACCTTCATAAACTTTCTGCAGATTACTGCAACCTGTTCCACACCTTGTGGTTGGAAATCTCTCTTGAAAAACATCACGGATAGCTTCCTACATATACAACCTCACACCATCAAAAGTTCAAACCGTTCAGCATCATGGATTCACGGTGCAGTCAAGAAGCCTACACAAGGAATTTATTCTAATCCCAAGCAATTGTTGGGCAGATAATACAGTGGTCAGTTTAGCATGGAATAACATGCGGTTAATTTCCCAGTCGAGGAACACCAATAACTGCTTCAGGAATTTAGTCAGACGTCACCAGCTCCCAATTTAGTCAGATGTCACCAGCTTCCTATGGTCAGAGGAGAAACCAACGGGAGTGCGGTTGCGGGTGCCTCCAGTGTCACCTGAGAAAAAGATAATGTGTTTCTAGTTCTGTTTTTAGATGAAGTAATAATATGGACTACCGGTACAGCTATGGTTGCAAATTGTTGCAACTTGCAGGTTAAAAGTGGTTGTCGATGTTTTCTACAGGATCAAGAGCTTCTGAAGAAACAAGAGACTTAGCTGTTCATGTTACTAACACAAACTGTTGGTTAACTGGCTGAACACTATTTAACAAAGTCGTGGAGGAATTGGAATGAGCCACAAATTCATACCTCCTTAAACACTGAACTGTACGAAGCATCCTTGAAGCCCTGTGTTCAAACAAGACAAATACAATATTGAATTAGCACACGTATGGAAAAATGAAAAAAATACAGGGATGTTCAACAGACCAATTCTCACCAATTTTCTGAACAGCTTTAAGGATGCTGTATTTGATTCATTAATTTTTGCTCTGAAAGTGTGAATTCCGTATGTCTCTACTGCAAATGCCATCATGATTAATATTGCTTCTTGACCAAGCCCCTTTCCGCGGCTGTAACAAGGGTACTGGAAAGCATGAGTAAAATGGCCGAACACCATCAGTCAATCACTTTCTAACTGCAAATGCCATTTGTTCCCTCTGTTTGAAGTATAACATAATAAATAAGAGTTAAACAACTACTTTCACGTGGTTTTTGATTATTGCATTGAAAAAAGTCAGATAACAAATTCACATGATATTCTCCTGAAAACAAAACTTGCTAACTTGACATTATCGCCCTTGGAATCGTGAGCAGTTTAAGCCCTCGATGAAGATATTCAGGCATATGGAACTAAATGTGATGCCACCACTTGGACGGTCGAAACTTACAAGTAAAAGAGGTATCTGCGCAACTCCCATGAATCAAACAGGACTAAATGGAGAACATTTATTTATATACCTCTTGTGTTCAGCAATCATAATCTCTATCTCTGCAAGTTGCAAATCATCAGAATCGTTCATATAGATGTTTACATCACCAACCATCGCTGCAATGGATATCACAAAGAATTAAAGCAAGCAAGAGCTGGATAACTGTTGGATATCAAACTAGAAGTATTAACATAACTACAAAATTGAAAATGACAAGGTTAAGATAATTCATCACAGTCAGAAAACCGAATACAGTATGCTTTTAGTAGCACAACAATAAGTTCATCGGAGGGGCACAGAAAGGGAGTATGCTGAATCAACTCATCAATGATCATACTCCCTCTGAGATTTTGGTTGGATGGGGCATACCCTAGCACCACGAATTTAAACAGCTATGTCTCATCCAAACAATTGAGACGGATGGAGTACATTATCCCATATGCCTGGCTAACAGATTTAACATGATAGGGGTAATGGGTCTCGGATTCAAAACATCAGGTTAACATTATTATAACAATCTCCTTCTGCTAATCGGTCTCAAATTCAAAATAATTCGATATAATACTTGTTTTCCCAATTCATGACCACAGTCCACGGAATGAAGCCAAACAAGCTAACATATTACTGCGCCACCAAAGCAATGTGGCCAAGAGAGTAGCGAACCTTCAGTGTGTGGATTGCCGACCACGAACCCTCCCTCGATCAGGTCCTTGTCGAGCACTATGAACGTATGCTCTGCGAAGTGAACAAAACATAGAAAAAAAGAACCAAGGAAATCAACCGCAACATCTCAAACACACCAAACCGATGGCAAAATAGAAGTGGGAGATGGAGCAGCAGCGAGGGCAAGGAGCCGAACTGAGGGGGTCGAGTGTCCAGGAGCGGTGGACGTCGAACTCCTGGTCGAGGGAGAGGGGCTCCGACGCGGTGGCCTCCAGCAGCGCCGGATCCTGCATCCACCCGTGGTACCGCGGCACGTGCTCCCGCAGGTACGGCACCAGCACCGCCCGCTCCCCCACCGCGTACCAGCTGCGCTTGCTGCCGCCCCCGTCCTCTCCGTCGACGACCGCCGCCGCCTCCATCGCAAGGTTTCCAATTGGGCGAGGGTCCACGGTCACGAAACAGTGGGCTGCGGCCTGAGGTGTGAGTCGTGACGAAGTCCTCTCCTTCAAAGGTACTGTACGCGATTTTGCTGTAAAAGCGGGTAACAGTTTGACGTATTCGGATTTAGTAATTCACTTATCTCCAATAAGTTCCTTAGATAACTCTTTATAGTTAATTTTAAAAATTTTATCAAAAAATTATGTTTCAACGGACTTTTTAAATCTATCTTTATCCTAAGCAGCTCCTCAGATCCCCTCCCCTGCTCTCTGGCAAGCAACCAACTCCCCATCTTGCCTCGCCATCCTGTTTTTTTCCTTCAACGCACCCCCTTCCTCTTTCTCCATCCTACACCTGCGCCGCCCGTACCACCTCGTCGCCGCCAGCCACGGCATCATCATCGCCCGCACCGCCTCCGCTCTTCCGCCGGCCACCCCTCCCTCCAGCCACGTCGCCCCCACGACTACGCCGCCTTCACGGGTTTCTCAATCATGGACAAGATCGTGGCTTTATCGATCCTGAGCTCGTCGCCGATGGAGATTGGTGGGGAGCAGCAACAAAAGACGACGGTGGCAGAGAAGGCGTCGAAGCAGAAATGGGAGAAGCAGAGCTTTTGCTGCACTCCTCCCACCGGTTGACCCCACGGCCACGCCCACGGCCGCGTCGCCCACACAGCCCTCGTCGCCGCCGACCCCACGGGCGGTGGCCGCCACGCGTTGCCCCGTTAACGCCGCCCACCCCTCCCGTCGGCCGACCTCATGGCCACGCCCACGGCCGCGCCGCCCTGCTCCTCCTGTGACAGAGAGAAGAAAATAAAGAGAGAAACATGAAGAAGAAGAAGAAAAATAATAAGAGACTGATACATGGGTCTTTCCTGTCATAGACACATAATAGAGAGCATAGATGGAGAGACTGCTGGAGGAAACAACGAGTTGGACTTACTAAAACAAAGAAAGAAGGAGCTAGCTATATGACTGTTTGGAAAGCGTAATTTAAAGAGTCTGTTGGAGATGCTCTACACATGCAGTCAGGCAAAGCTCGCGATTATTCGTGGATGGCATGGAAAATTTCGTGCAAGTTGGGTGCCATATTTTAGTTGTGTGAATGGAGATCATGTGAATGACTGCACAGTATAACAAGAGCATCCTCAACGGAAGCTCTAAAAAGTTTTCTAAACCCATTTTTTAAGATTCTAGTTGAAAAATGTGTTTCAACGGAAGCTCTAAAAAGTTTTCTAAACCTATTTTTAAGATTCTAGTTGAAAATGTGTCTCAACAGAGATTCCTAAAGAAAAAGATTCTTAAAAATCAATTTTTCATTCTCAAAACTGAAAAGTTGTTTTATTCTCAAAAATCGTTTTTTCCAACACTCGTGTTTTTTCGTTCTAGCACCCGCGCAGATCCACTCTCCTGTGGAATATTTCTAGCGTGCAATCAACTTTTCCACGAAATATTTGTGAATAAAGTGATTTTATTTGTGATATATTAATGAAGTTTATAAAAGACTGTTTAGCAATATTAGCCAAACTTTTTCAGATCGACAACATGTCTGTTTGTGAATTTTTTCAGATCAGCACATCAAATGATCATGACCTACCCATATCTCGCAATGACTGAGCGACGGCACCAGGCAAAACTGAACGAGTGCACGCGCCTGTGACCTTTACCAGATATCACACGAGATTTCTGCTTCGTTTTCCCGTGAAATTTTCAATCCGTTTGTGGGACCCAGTTAGTTATCAAATAGGAAAACTCATAAAAATCTGCCATGTAAAATTTTAATTTTATGCTCTAAATATTTAGAGAATTTTTATATATTTTTTAAACTATATTATGAGATTCTGTTGATGACGCTTTTAACAGTGAGTTATTAAGCTTGTTGCTTAATATGTGTTTTCGCAATAGAGCTTTCATCATCTCGCTTATTCTACCTTTTCTTAATTTTAAATTGATTTTGTGGTTTATTTAAGTTTATTTTGTAGCCATGGTTTTTCAGTCTCTACTGACATCAGTTCTATCTATATATTATTTTTTATTGCTAAGAAGCAGTACCGATTTTACTTTTAAAAAGCCAAACAAACCGTTGTAACTTGATCTGAAGAGACGGCAGATTTGTTTTAGAAGAGTGTATAAATAGGTAGATAAAAACAAACATAGTAAATTAGAAACGAACCAGTTTAGAAAAAGTTTAGAAAACATAAACGATCAATTGTGTGATGTTGACACTGATACTAAAAGGGATCACGCGGTGACACGTCACACGTAGTTATGCACGCAAAATAAAAATAATAAATAACCATCCGAAAAGAAGTGGACACGTGGCTTAAACAACGGGTTTACTCCATTAGCCTAAAACAGCACTCGGGCGTATAAATGATAGCACACCGATTCAGGTGCCATTCATTAAAATTGGGATTACACATGTCAATGCCATGGTCGCGAACAATATAAATTAATCGGAAGTTTGTTATTGAGTGGCTTCAAACTTCAAATGAACAAATTTCAGGTAAATAATACAATTATTTCACAAATATTATAGACATAAGTTTGTCAACATAGTGGGTTCTAAATAAAGTAAACAAACTTCAAACAGACAAATTTCAATCATGAAGAGATGTACTTGATAGTGTAATAAGGATGTATGATTTTAACCCTCATATTTAATTCTTCACACGTTTATAATTTTTAAAAGAATGTTTGGAGAGAGGTATCTCTTCTTGGAGGAACGTCTCTCCCTCCAAATCTCGTTTTTTACAAATCTCATGAAACCATATGTGCTAATGAAAAGTTGCAACCTAACTGGATTGGTTAATAATGAAAATATTAATCTTTCAACTATCCTTATATTTGTACATTACATTGTAGTTAAGTTGTGGAAGGCAGTGCATTCTTGTAGGACAATGACTAAGGGTGTGTTTAGATTCAGAGAAAATTTTTAGCAAAATGTCACGTCAATGCTTTAAACACATATTTAAAGTATTAAACATAGACTAAAAAAACAAATTACAGAATCCGTATGAACGACGAGACGAATTTATTAAGCCTAATTAATCTGTCATTAACACAAGGTTACTGCAGCACTTTATTGTCAAATCATAGTCTAATTAGGCTTAAAAGATTCGTCTCGTAAATTACATGCAAACTGTGCAATTAGTTATTTTTTAGTTCATATTAAATACTCATTTATGTGTCCAAACTTTCGATGCGACAGAGTGTAAAAATTTGGCGATGATCTAAACATGCCCTAAAGGTAGAAAAATGGGAGAAACTGACATAACCCAAAAAACAACAGAAAATAGTTCTCCATGAGTCGATTATCAGAGGACGTGCCACATGCTTCTGCAATGCACACAGAAAAGTCATCTTGCAGTTGCAAGAGTAAAAACAGAAGGTCGCGCAATAGATCTTCTGATCTGAATACTAAATGCTAAATGATAAATCATTAAAATAGTTTCTAATTTTGCCCATACCTCATCAATGTAAGAAATGCAACAAATTTTGTTACGTGTATTGAAAGGACAGAAAGACAAAACAAAATGCTATTCCTAACTGGGAAACCAGATAACAACTACGGAGAATTGGAACATTTGCACTGGGTGCAAGCATGAATTGCACAATCTTAATAAAAAAGGCTAAATTTTATGGAAACACACCGCACAGCTATCAGGAACTAATTTGAAACTATTTGGTGTGCATAGGGTAAGCATGAACTGCACAACCTAAACAAGAGAAAAGAAAGGCTAAATAGAAAAGGTCCTAGGAGCCTTCAGCTGTTATCCTGTTAAATACAAAATTTTATTAGCCAGCAACTTGGAACATTATGTAGTTTATAGAATTTATGTTGTACTATTGTAGAAGTATCTTCGAACTCGTTTTACTGAGTAGTTTGTTAGACACGGGAACAATTCACAATAGTTAACCTCTGTTCCTGTGTTGTCTTAGTTCGAAAAGTATCACACTTTAATCAGATAATATAAATTGTTTCAGTTTTCAACGTACTTTGAAATTTTCATGTATAATTCCAGTATGTACAAATGGTCAATGTAAGAAACAACAATGCAGAAATGCACTCACATAACGGTTGAGCAGGCTAGTCAGCTTCATCCACAGTTCTCATGGACTCATGGTAATAAACCCAGATCTATGCCACTACCCTGTCTCATTGTTGTAAATGACCTAATAAAAACAAGGACTCCATATTACAAACAACGAGCTTTCAGAAATTATGCAAGTCTACAACTTGAATGCACAAGGAAATAGCTTTGCATTTTTCTGTTCGACGTACTCATCACGACAATAGCAGCTGTACCACGCCGAAAGCCCGGAAGGGTACAAATACGCTCAAGAGGCCACTGATCACGAAAAGGTACAGCATAAACCAAGGGATTCGATCTCATCTCTAGTACTACTCACCCATGCCGATCTCCAGGGTCCCCTCCTCCAAATCGGCCCTATTCTTTCGTAGTGCTATTTGGATGGTATTAATACTTGGCTTGGCTTCTTAGTTCTAATTGAACAAGGATCACCCAAGCATCCGAGAATATAAATACAATATACCTAAAAGAAAGAAAGATAAAGATAGATTAGACAATCCAAGATAAACTAACATACAACGAGATAAGCCTAGACAAATATAATCTGAAGCCACAAAGGCCGGAATGAGAGATTTAGAGCTACCTTCAATCTTATTGAGTTTATATTCGAGGAAGAAGACAATACTACTCGTCAATTACGTGCAAAAGCTCTATGTCGTCAAGTCGACAGAGACTAGATTAGGTCATCTCAAATATTGTACTTATGTAATACTCATATATAATGACAACACCCGATTTGGCCAACAGGAGTATGACTATTGTCTGTCAATTAAGGGGCCCAAACATGTATAAAAGTTCATGTCTCACATCTCCTTTTAGCTCAATCTCGTGTATACCCCTGGTTCCAAAGTCCCTTATACCCTTTAAATATCGTCTTTGGATATAGCTCGTCAACAGAGTTGGCGCAGTTTATGAGGGAGACCGGGTCCAAAAACCATATAACTAAACAGTTAATTAAGGAAAACCGTCAAGACCTACATGGAGGACAAAAGAGAAACAACCTATAGCGACAAGACTACTAAGGCACAACTCAAGTCATTGTTGCCAAGCTCATCAACAAATGAGCAGCTCTTCCCGAGACAGGCCACAACCTCCAAACAAACCCACCAATGAGCAGGAACTACTAAGCGAAGCCTTCAACAAGGAAAACAACATCAAAAATGTTGTCGACGCTTGTCCCTAGCACCAGACTAGGTTTTTACCTAAAGAAGAGAGAGCCGCATTAACGATGCACCCAAGAGGGAAGATGGCACCCACAAGCATCGACATCATCACCTTGGGCTCTCTCGACTATTGATTGCCAGAAGAAAGGGACGAGGGTGTTGTGGGTTATCTTTACCCAACTTGCCACTCGACACAACAGCTCCGACTCCGCTACAACACAAGACGACACCGCACTACAGGGCAAACAACACTGCTCCTTCATCCATCGTGAATCGCGCTGCATGAGGGGTTATCGTTGCAGAGCTTGCCACACCCCGCGAAGCAACTTCGACTCCCCCTCAGCACGCAAAGGCTTATGGGTGGAACCAACCAAAACCACCACCACTACGAAATTTCACCTAGGCTAGCCGCCATTCGATGTGCTTTTAGTTTTGTGCGTACATCTAGATAGCCCACTGTATTTGAACATGTATTCAGTGCATTCCTATTATCTACATCTCGAACAAGACAATGCAAGACAGTGGGTCCCAGCAGGTCACGGGCTCGCCATAGTAGACGAGCTCTATCCCCTGTCTTCTCCAGAGAAGACATTATCTGTTGGGTGTTCATCTTTCCTTCCGGCGTCCAGCGAGCAAAGCACAACACCGTCGCATACCTCCGCCCATATTTGGCCAATACGCTAGAGCAATCCTCGATGTGCGACTAGGTCAGGCATCGATTTGCATTTTTTTGTGTGTTTTTTAGTTTTTGCCATTTTCTGAGCTTCCCCTTTCTTGTTCTTGGTGTGTGTAGGGATATTGATTCACGGGGCAAGAGGGTTTCGTGGGAGACATCACGTCCCAGATCTGTTTGGGCAAAGACCTTGGAGGCACCAACGCAGGAGGAGGATGAGCACTTTGATGCCGATGATGAATCAACCAATGAGGTTGGCGGGTCTAAGGAGGACCAAGGAGAATCCGAGAACGAGCAAGGCGGTGGAGGCGACTATGACCAAGGGGATGCAAAGAGGGGAGGTGGAGAATCATGGGGCGCAACATCGAGGAGCTCGGCGAAGCATGTAGTTGGTGTGATGGCAAAGTTTGATCGATGCAAAAGGAAGCTGGTTGAAGAAACATGATTCGGAGGATTGCTTGGGCTGAGACAAGGTAATGTGAGAGTTGCATAAAAGGGATGGTGGTGTTGCTGAACATCAAAGAAACAAGACACGAGTGCAGTTCTCTGGGTGTTGTTCTATTATCCCGGCCCGACTTTCATCCAAAAATCCCCGTCAAGGTCGTGTTCTTCCTGTTCGAGCTCCTCATCATCTGCATCGTAACTATCGGACGAAATGTTCATTTCTTCTAACCTGAAAAGCCCCGATACTTTGCCTGGGTGCCGGATACGTCACGGATACGTATCCGATACGGATACGTGCCGGATACGCCACGGATACGTATCCAAGAAGTATCGAAAAAAATAAATCAAAAAAATCGGATACTTGGTCTGATACGTATTGAGCCAAATGTAGCCCATTATCGAATACGTTATGGCCCAACTAAGACCCAAATAATGCAAATATCCATCCTCCCGAACCCTAGCAACATATATCCTTTTCTTTAATTTAAATTTGAGAGTTGTATCATTTGCGAAATGTGAACTGTTCATGTTGTACTTCTATTACTCTAAGGCTGAAAAGCCATTATTTATAACTATTGTTATGGTATTATACTATATCTATCTATTTTAAAAAATATTAAAACGTATCCGCGTATCAGGTTTTAAGACAAATTGGCGTATCGCCGTATCCGTATCCGTCGGATACCGATACACGTATCCGTATCCGTCGGATACCGATACACGTATCCGTATCCGTGTCGTATAGCTTCTAACCAATCCCCAGCGATAAAACTGCTTTGTGTTTTTGAATAGTGTGGGCGTTTAGGTGATGTTCAACTAATGCGACAGCCTGTACTTATGAAAAATAGCAGAACAGACCTGGGTGTTGGGTCCAAACCCCCGTACAGATGGTCTTCCACCGTGCATGCAACTATCTGGCTCAAAATGTGGCTACAATGAAACTAACCACATTATTTTTGTAAACCACGTGAGCACTTCCTCAATTCATATTTTTGTTTCGAGTAGATGGAAAATGAACCTTTTGTCCCTGTCTTCGGCAACGCCCAGATCTCGCCCTAAATGGTCCGACCATCCAATCGGGGCTAGGCTAGGATGTCCTGCGCCTCCAGGGGGCCTGTGTTGGTGTGCATTGGCTGTGGACAAAAAACACACGTAACTAGCCGCGAGCAACGGAAAAATAAATCCCGCAATATATGTTAGCATGGTGGAAAGAATGATACCTGCTTGTAGCGGTCAACGACACATATTCCGGAGGCGGGTATGATGAACATCGACAAAGAATATCGGTGAACGACAGCTGGCCTGAATCAGGGACAACGCTCATCGGCCAGGGGTGGGGAGGGGGAGGGTGCTTCAGTTTCTGGCGTCCTCCCTGCTCGAGGAGGGGGGGCGGTGCATCAAGCATCACGCTCTCGAGGTATCTAGTGTAAGTGCGGAAATGGGAGGGGGAGGGGGATCGACGCCATTGCTGGCGACGAGGAGATTCTGGGTTAGACCAACGAAAATGCACAGCTAAGAGAGCCGGGGGTAGGTACCAGGGAATATGCGGTCAAAGAGGAGTCACACGACGCGGTCCGTGGGCCTAGCACAGAGTTGTGTACATGTACATACGTGCGGGATACGGGGGGTATGGAACCACAATGCATGTATTGAGGCAAAACGATGAAAATACAACACGGATCTCGAGCTGAATCGGACGGTCATGCAAAAAAATTGTCCCACACTACCACCCATGCACTACACCCCGCACAAAACACCTAGCTGTCGCTGACCTCAAGAAAGCATCAACAACACCGAAGGTTGTTCCTTCACCAAATAGAAACCCTGCTCGACCAAATCGACACCTCCTTACTACCATGGGGCTCCCCGCGACTGGGATCTGTAAGCACACCGCTATTGTCACGCCCAGAAATTTCCACCGGAATTTCCGAAGCTGAATGTGCATTAAACATCCTGTCCTGGACCAGCCAGGGATACACAAACGACAAATTGTATACACAGATCCATGTCTTAAAACATATAAAAGTCTTACAAATGCAGTGAAAAGGAAAAAATAAACCTAAAGACTAGGCTTCGACACTGGCGACGCGGAAACTCCACTCCACAGGCATCCCTTGACGGCGACGACGAGCCTACTCATCGTCGAACCCAACTGCAGCTTCATCCTCCAACTCTGAGGTGGGGACAAGGAAGCAAGACTGAGTACCACCACTGTACTCAGCAAGTCATACCGAAAGGAGGTATGAATGCAGGGTAATTCCAAGGAAAGGCTAGGGTTCACTTTTGCACAAAGCGGCATTTCACAAGTCTAAGTTGAATACGGTAAAAACAGTAATTAATTGTAATTGAACAATATTAATCATCTCTGCTCATACACCATGTTGAGTCAGGCCCAATCCATCCAAATATGCTATCTAGTTCCATTGAATCATATTATTCTCATTAGTGGGACTAATCACGGTGAATCTGGTCGACAGCCCATAACCGTGGGCGCGGCTATTCGAATAGTTTCTAACTCTGATCAGAGGTGTACGTCTGTACCCACAAGACACAGCCCCATAACACGTTCCCGTGCGCCGACATGCCACCACGACATATCGAAAAGGGGTATGTGACAGGACCATTCGCATGGCCCTCCCTGACCAAGCGACACCACACCTCAGGTTTCGCCCCTACCTTTACATCCAAGGTAGGTAGCCCCCTCTCGTGCCTAGGTGAATCCGGCAACCGCATAGACCTTTCCCGGTCCATTCGCACTCCATCATGCTTACCCTTGCCTGGATGCGTCGGCTAGAGAAAACTACAGTACAAGCCCAGCCGTTGCCCACGCTGGCTTGTGGTACGCACGAGTGTTTCTTTCAGGGTTTCCTGCGAACCGGTCCTTAACTGACATGGGTGCGTCTTGCAAAACCGTGCACCCACAACCCACCATTTAGTCCGGTTTTAGTTAACCGTTATCATTTGCCAACGGCATCCTCGGTCTGAGACCGTCATTTCATGTGAAATAATTCTAGTAAAATAGTTATCCCATTAGTGATCTAGTAGTACTAAGTGAGCTAAGCATGTCCTAAACTTGAAACTAGTCAATTTAATTCCCAGGTGATAAAATAAAACGGGTAGACGATCTAGGCTGAGTACTATAGGTCCCATCCTGATTACATTATAAAACAATGCAATTTAACAGATAAAGCGAGAATAATTTATAAACTGGGCACAACATGATCAATGGAAAAATGACTTGCCTTAGTCTTGTTCCGACGGAACTTCAGTGACTACCTTGAGATAGACGGGAGCGTCCTTGGAACCGAGATCTACCGTCAAACAAAGCACAACAAAAACTGGCTATTAAACTACTGAAACAGACAATTAAACTATTTTTAATGGGTTCTAGACATTTTTACGAATCCGTTGCAACTTGAACAGACTCAAACAGAGTTCGGATGAATTTTCTGTGAATTTTACAAGTTTTCAGCCTTTTTACTATTTAAAACAAAAAGAAAAACGATTTGTGGTGCAAGCGCCCAAGGGCTGACGTCACGGCCGGCGGCGCTGACCAGCGGGACCCACGGCGCAGTGACGCAAGGGGGAGACGGCTCACGGTGGACTCGGTCCACCGAGCTCGAGGAGGAAGCGCACCACGTGGCGCTTGCGTGGCGCCTACGTGGCAGCCACGTGTGCGACCACGTGGGCGACGGGACTGCGGCGGTTCAAGACGGACAGCCCGGATGGACTCGCGACCGGATCCAACGGCCGAGGGGCGCGAGCGAATGCGAACGACGGCGAGCGACGGTTCGGCACGGGACGGCGGCGCACGAGACCAAAAGGTCACCGGCGAGCGGTGGAGGACAACGGACGACGGCGCACGCGATGGAACGACTAAAGTGGCGCACGGGTTCGCGAGAAAAGCGGCGCTAGGCGCGCATGGCGACGAAGGGGCGACGTCAGCCGACGGCCATCCGGTTGCGCACGGGCCCTGGAGGCACCGGCGTGATTGGGGGTGGCACGCGGGCACGCATACGCACGACGGCGATGTGCGACGGCGTCGGTACTGAATGACAACGGTAATAGAATTGGGAAACGAAAGGGTAAGAGAGCGATGGAGCTCACCGAGCCGAAGACGGAGGGAACACGACGACGGTGCGATTGGGCAACGGAAAAATGGGGAAGAATTAGGGGAATTGTGTTCCCGAGAGCGGCGAAGGTTATGGCGGCGTTGGTTGTGCGCGTGGTGCGG
Organism: Oryza australiensis; assembly: GCA_019925245.2. Lineage (NCBI taxonomy): Eukaryota > Viridiplantae > Streptophyta > Magnoliopsida > Poales > Poaceae > Oryza > Oryza australiensis. Next base: position 6,554,451 of record JAIFGZ020000116.1, on the reverse strand, counting down.
TGGGTTGGCCGGAACGGCGGCCGGAGGCGGTGCTCTGCGGTGGTGGCGGTACTTGCGCAGTGCGAGGGCTCGGGACGGCGTGAATGCGAGCAAATGGAATGGAGGATCGGCGCTACAGGGTGCAGTGAAGCTTTATAGGGGCTTGAGGCGGTGCGGCATAGCCGGGATGCGCGGGATTAGTGATGCGACGTGGCTCGGGTTCGGCGGCGCCCGAAATTCGAAAACGTTCGATTCGCTGCGCATGCGGGACGGGAGAAAGGGGAAAGTGGGACGCGAGGTGCAGGCGAGTGAGGGCACCGAGTGACGTGGCGGGGAGAGCGGAACGTGGCCGAGAAGGCGGCGCAATGCGAACGTGCACACGCGCGGGCGCGGAATGCGGCCGGTTCATCCAGAGGTCGGGGATGACAAGTGGGGCCTGCTTGTCATCGCCGTGACCCGAGGGGGAGGAGACTCAGACTTCCTTTGCACGCGCTGAGGGGTGTTTGGGCCGGCCCAGGGAAGGAGAGAGGAAGGAGGAGGCGGCTGGTTGGGCTGGGCCGGAAGGGAGGAGAGAAGTGGGCCGAAGGCCCACGGGGCAGAAAAAGAAAGAAAAAGGGGAAAAAGGAAAAAGAAAAAGGAAAACCCTTTTTCCTTTAGGAATTAAATTCCAATTAGTCTAATTTGATTTTTAAAATTATTTCCGGTGCTCAAAATTCGATAAAAATCCTATTAGCGTATTTTGACACGGAAATCCCGAAAAAATTCCACCAAGCCACTTCCATTTATTAAATGGATTTTAAAATTCCGCATTCGTCTTACTTTAGCTTTTCCGACGATTTCTTTTGCATGATTTTTTTGGGTGATTTACTGCTAGGGGAAAAAGCGAAGCGTGACAAACGTACCCTCCTTAAACGGAATCTCGACCCCGAGATTCGGAGGTGCTGGCTACGAGGTGCGGATGGGCGGCCTTCAGCTCATCTTCCCTTTCCCAGGTTGCCTCTTCTTCTAAGTGATGACTCCATTGCACACGACAGAACTTGCTAACTCGGTTCCTGGTTCTCCTTTCACTGGTGTCGAGAATGCGAACAAGTTTTTCGACGTAGGTCAAGTCCTCTTGAATTTCAAGGTGATCAGGACTTGCTTGCTCCTCGGGTACTCTCAAGCATTTCTTCAACTGAGATACATGAGACACGTCATGGATGCTTGCCATGGAGGGAGGAAGTTCCAACTGGTAGGCAACTTCTCTGTGGCGTTCCAGAATTCGGTAAGGTCCCACGAAGCGTGAGGCCAACTTCCCTTTTGTTTGGAAACGGTGCACTCCCCGAAGCGGGGTGACACAAAGGTACACATGGTCTCCAACCTCAAAGCTTAACTCTCTTCGATGGTTGTTGGCATAACTTTTCTGACGAGACTGGGCGGTTTTCAGTCTTTCCCGAATCAGTTGACCTTTTCCTCGGCCTCATTTAAGACGTCAGTCCCAAACAACTGGCGTTCTCCTGTTTGATCCCAGAAGAGCGGCGTGATGCACTTTCTACCGTACAGTGCTTCGAACAGAGCCATTTGAAGACTCGCCTGATAACTGTTGTTATAAGAGAACTCGGCATAAGGTAGACTCTTATCCCAAGCTCCACCAAAGTCAAGTGCGCAAGCTCTCAACATGTCTTCCAAGATCTGATTGACCCTTTCGGTCTGACCATCAGTTTGGGGATGGTAAGCGGTGCTGAAGTTTAGACGGGTTCCCAACTCTTCTTGCAACTTCTGCCAGAACTTCGAGGTAAATTGACTCCCTTGGTCCGACACAATCTTCTTTGGTACCCCATGCAAACACATGATTCTTGCCAAATACAGCTCTGCTAGTTTCTTTCCAGTGTAGATGGTATGTACCGGAATGAAGTGAGCGACCTTGGTGAGTCGGTTCACGATTACCCAAACAGAATCATGGCCGGTGGAAGTTCTGGGCAGACCGGTGATGAAGTCCATCCCAATTTCTTCCCATTTCCACTCTGGAATCTTAAGGGGTTGCAACAATCCGGCAGGTCTCTGATGTTCTGCCTTGACTCGCTGACACACATCACACAAGGCAACAAATTCTGCGATCTCTCTTCTCATGCTGACCCACCAGAATTTTTTCTTAAGATCTTGATACATTTTAGTGCTTCCGGGGTGGATTGAGTATTGAGTTTGGTGAGCTTCTCTAAGAATTAGGTCTTTCAGCTCTTTGTTCTCGGGCACGCACAATCTTTCTCCCATCCGGATTGTTCAGTGTTCATTCTCAGAGAAATCTCTGGCTTTGCCAGTCCTCATGTTTTTCTTTAGCTCAGCTATGTCAGGGTCATTAGCTTGAGCTAGACGAACCTGCTCCATGAGTGTCGGCTGAGCTTCGAGAGCAGCCACGTATCCGTGTTCAATGATTCCCAAGTTCAACCTTTCCAATTCCCTTCGCAATGCACTGCACATCTCTTCCGAACGAGCGGTGCTGCAGTAATTCTTCCGGCTCAAGGCGTCTGCCACGACATTAGCCTTGCCGGGGTGATAGTGTATTCCCATATCATAGTCTTTAATCAACTCCAACCACCTTCGCTGACGGAGGTTTAGGTTTGGTTGGGTGAAGATATACTTCAGACTCTTGTGGTCTGTGTAGACTTCACAGCGGTTACCGATAAGGTAGTGTCGCCAAATCTTTAAGGCGTGAACCACTGCTGCTAGTTCCAAGTCGTGGGTCGGATAGTTACTTTCATGAGGTCGCAACTGGCGTGAAGCGTATGCAACCACCCTTCTGTCTTGCATCAACACACATCCTAGCCCATGACGAGATGCGTCATAGTAGACTTGGAAATCTTTCGTCTGATCTGGCAAGGTTAGCACTGATGCCGTGACCAATTTCTTTTTAAGTTCCTCGAAACCTTTGTTGCACTCGGCAGAACACTTGAACTTTTCGTCTTTCTTTAACAACTGTGTCATTGGCCTTGCAATTCGGGAGAAATCCTCAATGAACCGGCGGTAATAACCCGCGAGTCCAAGGAAACTTCAGACTTGGGAGACAGTCCTCGGTGGGGTCCACTTGGTAACTGACTCCACATTGGCCAGGTCAACTGCTACTCCTTGAGCGGTTATGACATGACCAAGGAACTGAACTTTCTCGAGCCAAAAGTCACACTTACTGAACTTGGCGTACAACTGGTGTTCCTTTAACCTTTCAAGCACTAGGCGGAGGTGTTGCTCATGCTCTTCCTTAGACTTGGAGTAGATGAGAATGTCGTCTATAAAGACCACAACAAACTTATCCTGGAAATCCATGAACACCTTGTTCATTAGGTTCATGAAAAAGGCCGGTGCATTAGTGAGTCCAAAGGACATGACGGTGCACTCATACAACCCATAGCGAGTGATGAAGGCCGTTTTTGGGATATCTTCTTCTTTGATCCGCAACTGGTGATAACCTGATCGCAGGTTTATCTTAGAAAACACTTTAGCTTCTTTCAGCTGGTCGAACAAGTCATCAATCCGAGGCAACGAGTACTTGTTCTTAATAGTGACCTCGTTGAGTGCGCGATAATCCACGCACATCCTCTTGGTTTTATCCTTCTTCTCCACAAATATCACCGGAGCACCCCAAGGTGACATGCTCGGGCGAATGTATCCCTTTTGTAGTTGTTCATCGACCTGTTTCTTGACCTCGGCCATCTCGTTGGCAGCCATTCTGTAAGGTCGCTTATGAATTGGGGCGGTTCCTGGTACCAAGTCGATTCGGAACTATATCTCCCTCTTTGGTGGCATGGTTGTGAGATCCTCCGAAAAGACCTCCGGATACTCCCGGACCACGGGTATGTCCTCCAGTTTCTTGGGTTCCTGCTTTTCTGCCACTGGTGCGTCCTGACTAGCGATCTGGTTCAGGCTGACTCCTTGCTCTAGAGGTATCGGAGACTGGAAGGTAACCACTTCTCCTTCTGGGTTGGTTAGGGTGATGGCGTGCGTCGCGCAGTTTATCACTCCCTTGTATCTTGTCAACCAATCCATCCCAAGGATGACATCTAGGTCTTTGGATTCGAGAAGGATGAGATTGGCTAGAAATTATGATCTTTGGATTTCTATTGTCACCGAGGGACTATAGCTGACTGACATCAGACTATTTCCCGGGGTGTGAACCCGCATCGGTGTGACAAGTTTCTCTTTTCTTAACCCATGTTCCCCAACAAATCTCTTCGATATGAAGGAATGAGTTGCACCGAATCGAACAAAACGTAGCGGACCGAGTTTACAGAAACGTGTCACGCCCGTAAATTCACACCGAATTTCGCAGCCTAATTTTAACATTACACCCTCGTCCAGGCATCAGCCGAGGTACACAAATCGACGTTATTGATAATACAGATTCCTCGTCTTAGAAACAATATAAAAGAGTTACACAAATGCAGCGGAAAGGAAAATAAAACTGACTTAAGCTAAACTTGACACGAGCGAAGCGGAACACCAACTCCACAGCTAAACCTTGACGAGAACAAGCCTACACCTCCTCGGAGACCTCGATCTCAACCTCTGGCACTGGAGTGGGAAAAAGAAGCAAGACTGAGTACAACCACCGTACTCAACAAGTCACACCGGAAAAGGGGACATGATGCAAGATAAATAACAAGGAAAGGTCGAGGGGCTCAATTTGCATAAACAGCATTTGCAGTATATAATAGCAATATTTGAAGACGGTAAAATAGTAGAAAGATTTAAGCAGTATTAAATAAACACTGTCCAATGCTCAAACCACGTTACAACAGGCCCATCCATTCACCTGCACTAGTCATACTTCAACATTTCATTCAAATAAATAAATAAGACTAATCAAGGTGAATCTGGTCGATCGCCCGTAACCATGGGCACGGCTATTCGAATAGTTTTTACTCGATCGAGGTGTACAATCGTACCCACAAGACACAATCCCACAACACGTTACCGTGCGCCGGTGCACCACCACGGTGCCCCGGAAAGGAACTGTGACAGACCCTTCACATAACCCCTCTAGTCAATCGTACCACACCAAGGTTTCGCCCCCATTCCCATCGGGCAATGGGCAGCCCCCTCTAGTGCCGCGGTGAACCCGGAAGCTGATCAACCCTTAAAACCGGGGCCGACCCAACTCCATCACGCCCACCCTCTCCGGGATACGTCGACTAGAGACGGCTACGCTACTGACCCACCATTACCCATGCCGGCTTGTGGTATGCACGGCATTTCTTCCGTGGTTTCCGAGAACCGGTCCTTAATCGTCATGAGCACACTAACCAAAGTCCAACCATGTGCTCACGACCCACCTTTTTCATAAATCAATATTATTAGAGACATGCTCACAACTTAACATCATCCGAGGGTTAACTTCCGTAATGAAACTTGATTAGTGTGATTCCCTTAAGTGAGCTAGTTGCGTTAAGCATAGTTAAGCAAACCTTAAGCTAACATCTAGTCATATTGAACCCCAAGTTATCAATGGTATAAGGTAAACAATCCTATGGTTGAGTACAATAGGTATAAACATCCCATAAAATGACATTCTAAAACATATGCAGCATTTGAAGGAAAAAGAGATATTTACATAAAATAGGTACAATATGGTCAATGTAAGGTATGACTTGCCTTGCTCGAGACTCGAGGAACCTCGGCGACTACTTGAAGAGAACGGGCTCGCCGGAAAACTCGGGATCTACACGACAAACAATGCACTCAACAAACACCCTAGAAAGTCTACTGAAATAGAACTGAAAAGTATTTTTAATGGATTCTTGACATTTTTCTGGATTTAATGAAATTTGAATGGGCTAAAACGGAGCTCGGATTCAAAAGATATGAATTTTAGAAGTTTAATTGTGATTTTTAACTAAACTGAAAAGATTAAAACGATTTATTGCGCAATTAAGCCCCCGGGTGACGCAAGCATGGCGCAAGCGGTAGGGCTGACGTCAGCGGGCGCAAGCGGCTGACGCAAGCGGCGCGGGCGCGGTCCACGGTGGACCGAGTCCACGGCGGCGGCGGAGAGAGCGGGGCACGTGGCGCGCATCGGGGAGGGGTGGCGGCGATCGGACGGCGACGGCCTTGCGCGCGAGGGGACGGTCCGGATCCGCCCGATCCGAAGGATCGGACGGTGCGGATCGCGGCTAGGTTAGGGTTCGGGGCGGCGGAGGCGGACACGCGGCAACCATCGGACGCGCGCGCCCGGATCGAACGGCGACGGATCGATCGCGATCGGACGGTGCGGATCCGCCCGATCCGAAAGATCGGACGCGCAGAGGAGCGGCGCTAGGGTTAGGGTTTGGGCGGCGGCGCTCAGCTCGCCGCGCCATGGCCGCGCGGCGCCGGCCGGCCTCCGCGACACCGGCGACGGCGACGGAGGGTGTCGCGGTGCCGAAAAACACGGCGGAGGCGGAATGATGCGCGCGGGAGCGGTTCGGGAGGAGACCGAAAAACCGAAGAGGAAGAGGGCGGCGGCGCAATCACGGCGACGGAGACGACGACGATGGCGACGGCGGTTTTGGGGCTAGCGCACGGGGAACCAAAGGGAAACGCGCGCGGCGGCGAAGGGGAGTTTTATAGGGGTACAACGGGCCGAAACAAACACGGAAACGGCGCGGATTCCTCGCCGTTGTTCACGGAATCGGAGAGAGAGGGAAACAATCGGCGACGGATTCCGCGTGGATAGGGTTTCCATCGGGCGCGGGGTTTGCGGGGATGGAAACGACGTCGCGAGATTGAGCCCGGCACGGGCCGATGTGGCTCGGATTCAAACGGAAAGGGGCGGAAAGGCGGCGCGCATGGCGGGCGACGGCCGGACCGACCGGCGCGGGGACGGAAACCGACAGCGAGACCCACTGTCGGTGCCTCGCGGCGAGGATGCTCCGCGGACTTGCGCGACGCGGCGGGCGTCGCGGGCCTCGCCCCACGACCGGGGCGCGCGAGCGGCGCGACTTGGGCGGGAGGGACCGGGCCGGCGGCCCAAGGAGAGCGGAACACTGTGCGGCCTGTACGGAAAAGAAAAGAAAAAAAGGAAAAAGGATTTTTGGGGGCTTAATTAATTTCTAATTTCTTATTTAATTGATTAAAAATACTTAGAGTGCTCTAAAAATTCCAAAAAAACCTCGTTAGCGTATTTTGACATGCAGAATTCAAGAAAAATCCTACCATGTCGTTTCCATTTATTAATTGCATTTTAAAATTATAGGTTGACTCCGGTTAATTTTAGAAATTTCGATTATTTCGGGTAAATTATTTAAATGAATTAGAGAAAAACCAGTGGTGTGACAACCTACCCCTTAAACGGAATCTCGACCCGAGATTCGGAGGTACGCGAAAAGGTGCGGGTGCGCGGCCTTTAGCTCATCTTCTCGTTCCCAAGTAGCTTCCTCTTCGGAGTGATGAGTCCATTGAACCTTGCAAAACCTGATAACCTTGTTCCGAGTCCTTCTTTCACTGACCTCAAGAATACGTGCTGGTCTCTCTACATAGGTTAAGTCCTCTTGGATTTCGATCTGGTCCGGACTTTCCAGTTCTTCGGTACCCTTAAACACTTCTTTAACTGGGACACATGAAACACGTCGTGAATACCACCATGTGGGAGGAAGCTCCACTGATAGGCCACTTCTCCTCGACGTTCTCGAATCCTGTATGGTCCCACGAAACGTGGTGCCAACTTACCTTTGGTTTGGAAACGGTGTACTCCCGAGTGGTGTAACGCGAAGATACACAAAATCCCTCGCTTCAAAAGCGAGATCTCTTCGACGATTATCTCGCATAGCTCTTCGTCGGGACCGCACAATCTTCAACCTTTCCCGAATCGCTCGGACCTTTTCCTCTCGCTTCACTTATTACTTCTCGCCAAACAACCGGCGCTCACCCGTCCGATCCTGCAATAGGGGTGTGCGGCATTTCCGTCCATACAGGTGCTTCATACGGTGCCATTTGAATGCCGGCTCGATAACGTTGTTGTAAGAGAATTCTGCATAGGGCAAGCTTTTGTCCCACGCTTTTCCAAAATCGAGTGCGCATGCTCTCGCATGTCTTCCAAAATCGATTCACTCTCTCGCTTGACCGTCTGTTTGCGGATGATAGGTCGTGCTAAAATTCAAACGGTACCGAGCTCTTCTTGCAACTTCTTCCGTAACTTGGAAGTAAACCGACTTCCCTATCGGACACGATCTTCTTGGGCACGCCATGCACACATGATCCTTGCGAGATAAAGCTCGCTAGCTTCTTCCCCGAGTAGGTAGTATGTACGGTATGAAGTGGGCCACCTTGGTGAGTCGGTCCACCACGACCCAAATTGAGTCATATCCTCGACGTTGTGCGGGGTAAACCCGTGATGAAATCCATTTCAATTTCTTCCCATTTCCATTCGGAATCAAGTGGTTGCAATCCGGCGGCCGTTGATGTTCGCCTTCACCCGCCGACAAACATCACAAAGTGCAACAAACTCAGCTATCTCCCTCCTCATGCCGACCCACCAAAACTTTTCTTTAAGATCTTGATACATCTTTGTACCGCCGGGTGAATTGAGTATTGGGTTTGGTGAACTTCCGTAAGGATCATTTTTTCAAATCCTTGTCTTCCGGCACACACAATCTCTTTCCCATCCAGATTGTGCCATGTTCGTCTTCCGTAAAACCATGAGCTTTTCCGACTCTCATGTTCTTCTTGAGTTCAGCCATCTCGGGATCTGATGCCTGAGCAGCCCGAATTTGATCAATGGGAGTGGATTGGGCTTCCGAGCAGCCACAAAACCAAAATCCACCACTCGTAGATTTAGATTCTCGAATTCGCCGCAACCGGTCACACATTCCTTCGACACCGAGGGTGGTGCGTAACTCTTTTGGCTTAGTGCATCCGCAACCACATTAGCTTTGCTTGGGATGGTAATGTATCCCTAAATCATAATCTTTGATCAGCCCAACCATCTTCTCTGTCGGAGGTTTAAATCCGGTTGGGTGAAAATGTACTTAAGACTTTTGTGATCCGTATACACTTCACAACGATTACCAATTAGGTAGTGTCGCCGCATCTTCGCATGAACCACTGCGGATAACTCCGCATCATGAGTGGGGTAGTTGTTTTCGTGTGGGCGCAATTGACGAGATGCATATGCGACCACTTTGCCTTCTTGCATCAACACACATCCCAACCCTTGGCGAGATGCATCACGGAAACTTGGAAGTCCTTTGCTGGGTCGGGCAAGATCAACACCGGTGCGTACACCAACTTCCTCTTGAGCTCTTCAAAACTCTTGTTGCATTCTCGCCGACCACTTAAACTTCTCATCTTTCTTCAACAGTTGAGTCATCGGCTTGGCGATTTTGGAGAAGTTCTCAATGAAGCGGCGGTAGTAACTCCGCCACCAAGGAAACTTCTGGATCTGCGTAACCGTTTTAGGCGGGGTCCACTTGGTAACCGATTCCACATTTGCCGGATCCACGGCTACTCCTTGGGCATTCACAATGTGGCCGAGGAACCGTACCTCCTTTAACCGAAAGCACACTTGCTAAACTTGGCGTAGAGTTGATGATCTCTCAACTTCTCGAGTGCCGTCCGAAGATGTTGCTCATGATCCTCCTCCGACTTAGAGTAGACCAAAATGTCGTCAATGAACACCACCACAAATTTATCCAAGAACTCCATAAACACCTTGTTCATCAGATTCATAAAGAAAGCTGGTGCGTTGGTTAACCCAAAAGACATGATCGTACACTCGTACACCCATACCGTGGTGAAGGCGGTCTTGGGAATGTCCTCTTCCCGAATCCTCAACCGATGATAGCCCGATCGCAGTCTATCTTGGAAAATACCTTGGCCCCTTTGAGTTGATCGAATAAATCATCAATCCGTGGTAGGGGATACTTGTTCTTGATAGTAACCTCATTGAGGGCGCGATAATCGACACACATCCTCTTGGTCTTGTCTTTCTTTTCCACGAAAATCACCGAAGCACCCCAAGGCGATGTGATCGGGCGAATATACCCTTTTTGCAGCTGTTCATCCACTTGCTTCTTTACTTCGCCAACTCGTTGGCTCCCATCCTATACGGCCTCTTGTGTATTGGGGCGGTCCCGGGTACTAGATCAATTCGGAATTCAATTTCCCTTTTTGGCGGCATCTGAGTTAAGTCTTCGGGGAAAACTTCAGGGTATTCTCTGACGATGGGATATCCTCAAACTTCACAGGGGTCCTTGCCGCCATTTCGGACGATTCCCCGGTGGAAATATGATTCAAACTTGCTATGGACTTGACTTGCATGGGAGAGCGAAAAACAATTCTTTCTCCTTTCGTATTGATTAAAGTAATGGTGCACCTAGCACAGTCAATTATTCCCTTATGTCTGGACAACCAATCCATCCCAAGGATGACATCTATGCCTTTGGACTGAAGGAGGATAAGGTTGGCTAGAAACATAGATCCTTGGATTTCTATGGTCACTGAGGGACAATACTGAGTGGTATCCAAGTGGTTTTCAGGGGTTTGAACCCGCATAGGTATCTTAAGTCCCACTACTGACAACCCATGTGCCCCAACAAATTGCTTTGAGATAAAAGAATGTGTAGCGCCGTAATCAAATAATACTGTGGCGGAGTAGAGTTTACAGAAACATACCCAAGATAACTTCAGAGCGGCTCAGTGCTTCCTGGGCGGACGCATGGTTGACTCGAGCCGGATGAACCTTGGCCCAGCGCCTTGGCTTTGGACACGTGTCCGCAAAATGCCCGGATCGCCACGGTTGAAACAGACTCCGGCTTTCCTCCGCAGTCCTTCCTTGGAGGTGGTGGCGTGATCGTTGCCGGGATGGCGCCGTTGGAGGGCGCGGGCCGGAGTACGCCGTTGCCGACCACTACCACTACCGCGCTTGGAAATTCCCGGGTGATAAGGTCGATGCCGACGAACAATCATGGTGGTAGGTCCACTCGACTTCCAGCATGAAACGCAGCCTCTGCTGATTTCCCGCGTTGAGGGGGTCGTGACTGGAGTACTTTTCTCTTCTTGATCATCTTGTTGCGCCGATCTTCCCGTCGAATGGCCTTGTCAACCACTTCTCAAAGTTAGCATATTCCCTGAGATAAGCTTGTCCGTGAGTTCATCATCCAAACCACCAAAAACTTTTCCCCTCGCCTCTCGCATCGGGCACATCTTCCGGGACATAACGGGCAAGACGATTGAACTCGTGCGATACTCTCAGAATCGATCCGTTACCCCGCTCAAGAGAACGGAACTCACACTTTTTCTCGTGCAACTATTCCCGCAGAATGTGTGCGGTCCCGAAACTGCGAGAAACTCTTCCCAAGTAACTCTTGCTCTTGCTGGGCGAGTAACCAAGTAGTTGTCCCACCAAGCAAGGGACCAGAATCGATGAGTGGCAAACGAGACTTTCTCCGATCCGTGCACCGCAGCAGATCTAACTTTTTCTATGGCATGAAGCCAATCATTAGCCTCCATGGGGTTAGTGGTGCTGGAGAAGGTCGGCGGTCGGACACGAAGGAACTCGCAGCTTGACTGGGTGGTGGGGCGGCAACCGATTGTTCTCGCCTTGCTCGCATTTGTTGCAAGATCTCGCTATTGCATCCGATGGTGTTGTTGTTGCATTTGCATCATTGCAGCCATCATCTGTGTTCGTGAAGCGAGCACTTGAGCAATGGTGGGATTCTCGGGTGGCGTGGAGGAGCATTGCCATTGGCGTCGTGAGCCTCGTTGTTGTTGGCACCCGACCGCCCATTGTTGCTGTTCGCTCCGCTGGTCCCGGTGTTCACCATCCGAAGGAGACGACCGACCAAAGAGAGAGAAAAGAATAAAAACAGACAGACTTAGAACTAATCTTTATTATTTGAATTCAAATGCATTGTTCTGATCTTGACTAAAACAAGGAAAAACACCAAACATCCTTAATTGGTCAGTCATATCACACTTGATATCGATCGCCGCCTATCCCCACACAAAGATTAACACACAAAGAACTACCAAGAAGACAAACTAAGTTAAACGGTAAAACTAAGGAGGGCAACTAGAACGATCCACGAGACAAGGAGTCGAAACCGCTTCCTTCGTAAGATCCCCACTCTTCCGAACGGCTCCTAGAGTCCTCGCGTCACCTCCGACTTGGACTCTTCTCCTCGAATCGGTTGCCGTAGCCCAACCGATCCCGCCTCTTCCCTCCGAGGAATCTCGAGTCTCTTCGAGTCCATGTCTTCACCGAATTCTCTCGAGCTTGAGTCACTAGAGACGGAGATCCAACCATTACGCCACCTCGCGCCTTGATTCGCCGAAGCCGGAGCAAAGGTGAGGCGTAACTGCAGCAGGAGGAACTGGAACCGCGCCGGAACCGGAGCGGTGGAGCCGGAGAAGGCGGTGGAATCCGAGGTGCCACTGGATACGGACAGCGCGGTGGTGGTCTTCCGAGGCGTAGTGCGGAGTCTAACCCCAACCGGTGGCGCGAGTCCCTTCAACTCAGCTACCTCCTTCTTCGACGAACCACTTCGTCCCCGTACGCGCGATCCTCGATCTTCTTGTCATTCAGCTCCTTGGTCGCCTTGTGTAGGTCGAGTGCATCCGATCCAGCTCCTTTGAGCACGGTGCACATGTGACCGAAGGTAGAGTCATTCTCCCGCCGTAGACTTGAATGCACCGACCTCCGAGGAACTACCTCGACGGGGATGGTAGCGGTAGGAGGAGGTGCGAAGGTCGGCGTCATGCAGCTCCTCCATCCCGGCTAACATCGTAGGCGGCTTCTTGACAAGCGTGATCCGACGTGCCTCCGGAAGCCGTGACCTCCATGTTGGGAAGACACGTCCCCACGAACCCGTGAACCTCCAACCGAACACGGTAGGGCAACTCGCCACCGAGAGGCGCAACCGTTGTATACTCCGGTGCTTCAGATATCCAATTGCAAGGGCCATACGCGCCGCCTCGCCACGAAGCATGTCATCCCTTTTCCGCAAAGGCGTCGCCGGGGAACTCCGCCATCTATAGAAACAAAGGAGTGGGAAAATCAAAACATGCTCAAAAACCCACGACCAACATCCCATTTTCGCAATTCCTAATCCCTAGATCGACTCCACTTTTCAAAATACCCCTTTTTTCAAAACATATGCACATGAAAAGAATTAGAGGGCTCTTAAGGTTTCCAGTTGGCTTGTCCTACGAGTCACAGAAGGCTCGATACCAACTTGTCACGCCCGTGAAATTCACACCGAATTTTTGCAACTAATTTGTGCATTACACCCTCGTCCGGCATCGCCGAGGTACACAAATCGACGTTATTGATAATACGATTCCTCGTCTTAGAAACAATATAAAAGAGTTACACAAATGCAGCGGAAAGGAAAATAAAACTGACTTAAGCTAAACTTGACACGAGCGAAGCGGAACACCAACTCCACAGCTAAACCTTGACGAGAACAAGCCTACACCTCCTCGGAGACCTCGATCTCAACCTCTGGCACTGGAGTGGGAAAAAGAAGCAAGACTGAGTACAACCACCGTACTCAACAAGTCACACCGGAAAAGGGGACATGATGCAAGATAAATAACAAGGAAAGGTCGAGGGGCTCAATTTGCATAAACAAAGATTTGCAGATATAATAGCAATATTTGAAGACGGTAAAACAAGAAAAAGATTTAAGCAAGATTAAATAAACACCGTCTAACGCTCAAACCACGTTGCAACAGGCCCATCCATTCACCTGCACTAGTCATACTTCAACATCTCATTCAAATAAATAAATAAGACTAATCAAGGTGAATCGGTCGATCGCCCGTAACCGTGGGCACGGCTATTCGAATAGTTTTTACTCGATCGAGGTGTACAACTGTACCCACAAGACACAATCCCACAACACGTTACCATGCGCCGGGCCACCACGGTGCCCTGAAAGGAACCGTGACAGACCCTTCACATAACCCTCTAGTCAATCGTACCACACCAAGGTTTCGCCCCCATTCCCATCGGGCAATGGGCAGCCCCCTAGTGCCGCGGTGAATCTAAGCTGATCAACCCTTAAAACCGGGCCGACCCAACTCCATCACGCCCACCCTCTCTCGGGATACGTCGACTAGAGACGCTACGCTACGGACCCAGCCATTACCCATGCCGGCTTGTGGTATGCACGGCATTTCTTCCGTGGTTTCCCGAGAACCGGTCCTTAATCGTCATGAGCACACTAACCAAAGTCCAACCATGTGCTCACGACCCACCTTTTTCATAAATCAATATTATTAGAGACATGCTCACAACTTAACATCATCCGAGGGTTAACTTCCTAATGAAACTTGATTAGTGTGATTCCCTTAAGTGAGCTAGTTGCGCTAAGCATAGTTAAGCAAACCTTAAGCTAACATCTAGTCATATTGAACCCCAAGTTATCAATGGTATAAGGTAAACAATCCTATGGTTGAGTACAATAGGTATAAACATCCCATAAAATGACATTCTAAAACATATGCAGCATTTGAAGGAAAAAGAGATATTTACATAAAAGAGGTACAATATGATCAATGTAAGGTATGACTTGCCTTGCTCTGGAGACTGAGGAACCTCGGCGACTACTTCGAAGAGAACGGGCTCGCCAGAAAACTCGGGATCTACACGACAAACAAAGAACTCAACAAACACCCTAGAAAGTCTACTGAAACAGCACTGAAAAGTATTTTTAATGGATTCTTGACATTTTTCTGGATTTAATGAAATTTGAATGGGCTAAAACGGAGCTCGGATTCAAAAGATATGAATTTTAGAAGTTTAATTGCGATTTTTAACTAAACTGAAAAGATTAAAACGATTTATTGCGCAATTAAGCCCCCGGGTGACGCAAGCATGGCGCAAGCGGTAGGGCTGACGTCAGCGGGCGCAAGCGGCTGACGCAAGCGGCGCGGGCGCGGTCCACGGTGGACCGAGTCCACGGCGGCGCGGAGAGCGGGGCACATGGCGCGCATCGGGAGGGTGGCGGCGATCGGACGGCGACGGCCTTGCGCGCGAGGACGGTCGGATCTGCCCGATCCGAAGGATCGGACGGTGCGGATCGCGGCTAGGTTAGGGTTCGGCGGCGGCCGAGGCGGACACGCGGCAACCATCGGACGCGCGGCGACCGGATCGAACGCAGCGACGGATCGATCGCGACGGACGGTGCGGATCCGCCCGATCCGAAAGATCGGACGGCGCAGGGAGCGGCGCTAGGGTTAGGGTTTGGGCGGCGGCGGCTCGCGAGCTCGCCGCGCGCCATGGCCGCGCGGCGGCGGCCGGCCTCCGGCGACACCGGCGACGGCGACGGAGGGTGCCGCGGGTACGGAAAACACGGCGGAGGACGGAATGATGCGCGCGGGAGCGGTTCGGAGGAGACCGAAAAAACCGAAGAGGAAGAGGCGGCGGCGCACTCACCGGCGATGGAGACGACGACGATGGCGACGGTGGTTTTGGGGCTAGCGCACTGGGAACCAAAGGGGAAACGCGCGGTGGCGAAGGGGGAGTTTTATAGGGGTACAACGGGGCCGAAACAAACATGGAAACGGCGCGGATTCCTCGCCGTTGTTCACGGAATCGAGAGAGAGGGAAACAATCGGCGACGGATTCCGCGTGGATAGGGTTTCCATCGGGCGCGGGGTTTGCGGGGATGGAAACGGCGTCGCGAGATTGAGCCGGCACGGGCCGACGTGGCTCGGATTCAAACGGAAAGGGCGGAAAGGCGGCGCGCATGGCGGGCGGCGGCCGGACCGACCGGGCGCGGGACGGAAACCCGACAGCGGGACCCACTGCCGGTGCCTCGCGGCGAGGATGCTCCGCGGACTTGCGCGACGCGGCGGGCGTCGCGGGCCTCGCCCACGACCGGGGGCGCGCGCGGGCGACTTGGGCGGGGAGGGGACCGGGCCGCGGCCCAAGGGAGAGCGGGAACACGCGTGCGGCTGTACGGAAAAGAAAAGAAAAAAGGAAAAAGGATTTTGGGGGCTTAATTAATTCCGATTTCTTATTTAATTGATTAAAAATACTTAGAGTGCTCTAAAAATTCCGAAAAAATCCGTTAGCGTATTTTGACATGCGAATTCAAGAAAAATCCTACCATGTCGTTTCCATTTATTAATTGCATTTTAAAATTATAGGTTGACTCCAGTTAATTTCGAAAATTCCGATTATTTCGTGGTAAATTATTTAAATGAATTAGAGAAAAACCTGTGGTGTGACAAAACGTACCCGTAGGACGTCCGTGTCCGCCCGAGCTTCCTCGGCCGTGGCGTGGTTGACCTCGCCCGAACGAACCTAGGTGCGTTGCGCTTCGGCTTCGGGCACTTGTCGACGAAGTGCCCGGGCTCGTTGCAGTTGAAGCAGACCAACGGCTTGCCCCCAAAGTCCTTCTTGGGTTGAGTCAAGGGCCGGTGCCACTAGCGGGCGCGGAGCGTGGTTCCGATGGGGCCGCCACCACCGTTGGTGTTGCCGCCACTGCTGAGGTTGGGGTTGTGATGGAAGTTCCCCGGTGAAATGGGCGGTGGCGGCGGACAACCATGGTGGAGGGTCCACCTTGTTGCCCTGGCATGAAGCGGGGTCGCTGGTTGTTCCCTTGGTTTGACCGGAACTGGGCTGCCTTCCTTTTGCGGTCCATTTTGTTCTGCTGGTCTTCCTGGCGGATGGCCTTGTCGACCAGTTTCTTGAAGTCGACATAGTCACCCGAGATCAGCTGGTTGGTCAGTTCATCGTCAAGACCGGCCGAAACTTGTCCCGCCTCTCGGCGTCGCACGCACATCTTCCGGTGTGTAGCGCGAGGCGGTTGAACTCATGTAGGTACTCCGTCACGCTTCGATTACCTTGATTTAGGGCTCGGAATTCCTCTTCTTTTGCGCCACAATTCCGTCGGGGACTTGCGCCTTCCGGAAGCTACGGCAAAACTCGCCTAGGTAACCTCCGTCCCTGCCGAACGAGTCATCAGGTGGTTGTCCCACCACGCCGAAGCGGGACCCTGAAGCTGATGAGTGCCGAACGCCACCTTCTCCTGGTCATTGCACTGCAGGAGGTTAAGCTTCTTCTCGATAGCATGGAGCCAGTCGTTTGCCTCCATGGGGTTGGTGGTGCTCGAGAAGGTGGGAGGGCGAACGCGGAGAAACTCGAGTAGCTTGGACTAGAGTGGTGGGGGTGGACCAATACCTCCACCGCGCTTGGCCGAACTTGTCGCCGTCGTAGTTGTTGGAGCATTTGCCGTTGCATCCGCCGGTGTTGTCGCGCATCCGCCGCATCATGGCAGCCATCATTTGAGTCTGAGCTGAAAGGACCTGGGTGAGCGTCGGGTTCTCTGGCGGCAAAGGGGGACCGTTGCCTGCAGCCCCGTTGAGGTTGTTGCCTCCGCTCTGGTCCTCGCCGTTGTTGACATTCCCATTAAGAGGCCTGGTGTTCACCATCTGGAGAGGGCGAACAGAAGGAAAAAGGAAAACAAGAAGAAAAACAAACCGCTCAGAATCCTAAACTTTATTACAAATTATTCTGGTCTGAATGTAAACATTATGGAAAAGAAAACAATTCAACTCCTAATTAATGGCAGCCATATCACAACCAATTGGTAGGGTCTGCCGACTACCCCGCAAACAAACAAACCTAACACACAGTTACCAAGCAACGTCTAAGGAAGCGAGGAACTAGGGTGACGTCCTAGTGCTCGGAACGGCTCCTGCGGTCGGTGGAGTCAAAGTCGGACTCGGGCTCATCTCCGACCTCCTCTCGAGCTACCGTGGGAGTCCAATGTGCACGCCTCCCTACCGCCCGGCTCACCGCCACCGGAACCGCCACCGCCGGAGCCGCTACTAGTGCCGGAGCCGCTACTATCGGTGACGTTGACGAGCCGGGTGGAGGGGCTGGGCGTCGCGGACAACCAACTTCCTCGCGCCGCTAACCGCGCCGACGCGGAGCGAAGGTCGGCGGCGGGAACGAAGCGGGCGACGACAGAGGTGAAGGCGACACGAACACCGGAAGCGGCTCTGGAGCTGGAGGAGGGTTCCGGTGCGCAAGCTGGATGTGCACAGGAGCTGTAGTGGTCTTCCTCGAGTGGTGCGGAGCCCGGCACCCCCGGGAGGCGAGCGGCCCCGGAGAATGGCATTCTCCCTCTTGAGGCGGGCCACCTCGTCCTTCACCCGACGATCTCCACCAACTTCGATCGTTGAGGGCCTTGGCCGCCCGTGCGATCAGCGTGCAAAGCGTCCCCTCGCAGATCGTGGTCATCCTCCCAAAAGTCATGTCGTTCTCCGACACGGCCGAGCGGAAGGTGCTGGTGCTGTCGTAGTCGCCACGGCTGGGGTGGTAACGGTAAGCTGTGCGGCGGAAGTCGCCGTCGTGGCGCTCCCGGACTCTGGTGAGCATCAGGTAGGCGGCCTCCTGACAAGCGTGCTCAAAAGTGCCTCCAGAGGCCTCCACCACCATGTTGGGCAACACAGTGGGAATGCCATGCACCTCCAATCTGACTCGGTGCAGGAACTCGCCGTTGAGGTGGCGGATCCTGGTGTACTCGAGAAGGCTGGGGTACCCGACCAGAAAAGTCATCTTGCTCAGCTCTGCCACGAAATCTCCAAGGCCTTGACCGTAGTGCGTCGGGGGAAGGGCTGCCATCTATAGAAGACAAAGGAGAGGAATCAATGCATGCTCAGATCCAAATTAAATAAAACAATAAAGGCTCAAGTAAATAACCAAGTAAGGAGCATATTTTATGCACGAAATAATTTTAGCATGATTGCAAATAAAATGCTACAGACTCTGCTAAGCAATAAATTAATGAGCAAAATAATTACATATTAATAATAAGACGCATGAAATATTGCAACCTGCAAATTCTGGACGCGACTTAATGCATAGTCCCGACGATTCCCAAACGACTGTCGAATAAAATTCACTCCGACTCGGACCCTGTCTAAGAAAATTTCAAAACCCTAGACCGTCCATACTCAGAAAAATCCACTTCGAAGGACAATTAAGATTTTCCCGCGAAACGAGAACCCCAAATTTTCCGAAACAACTCCAATTGCAAGAGGGCAAATGCATATAAAAGAGTTTCGAGGGCTCTTAGGGTTAACCAAGGCTCATCCTACGGTCAAAGTCGGCTCGATACCAACTTGTCACGCCTGTAAATTTCCACCGGAATTTCCGAAGCCGAATGTGCATTAAACACCCCGTCCAGACCACCCGTAGATACACAAACGACAAATTGTATATACAGATCCACGTCTTAAAACATATAAAAGTCTTACAAATGCAGCGGAAAGGAAAAAATAAACCTAAAGACTAGGCTTCGACACTTGCGGCACGGAAACTCCACTCCACAGGCATCCCTTGACGGCAGCGACGAGCCTACTCATCATCGAACCCAACTGCAGCTTCATCCTCCAACTCTGAGGTGGGGACAAGGAAGCAAGACTGAGTATCACCACTATACTCAGCAAGTCATACCGAAAGAAGGTATGAATGCAAGGTAATTCCAAGGAAAGGCTAGGGTTCACTTTTGCACAAAGCGGCATTTCACAAGTCTAAGTTGAATACGGTAAAAATAGTAATTAATTGTAATTGAACAATATTAATCATCTCTGCTCAACGCTACACCATGTTGAGTCAGGCCCAATCCATCCAACTATACTATCCAGTTCCATTGAATCAGATTATTCTCATTAGTGGAACTAATCACGGTGAATCTGGTCGACAGCCCATAACCACGGGCGCGGCTATTCGAATAGTTTCTAACTTTGATCAGAGGTGTACGTCTGTACCCACAAGACACAGCCCCACAACACGTTCACGTGCGCCGACATGCCACCACGACATATCGAAAAGGGGTATGTGATAGGACCATTCGCATAGCCCTCCCTGACCAAGCGACACCACACCTCAGGTTTCGCCCCTACCTTTATATCCAAGGTAGGCAACCCCCTCTCGTGCCTAGGTGAATCCGACAGCCGCATAGATCTTTCCCGGTCCATCCACACTCCATCATGCTCACCCTTGCCTGGATGCGTCGGCTAGAGAAAACTACACTACAAGCCCAGCCGTTGCCCACGCTGGCTTGTGGTACGCACGAGTGTTTCTTCCAGGGTTTCCTGCGAACCGGTCCTTAACTGACATGGGTGCGTCTTGTAAAACCGTGCACCCACAACCCACCATTTAGTCCGGATTTAGTTAACCGTTATCATTTGCCAACGGCATCCCCGGTCTGAGACCGTCATTTCATGTGAAATAATTCTAGTAAAATAGTTATCCCATTAGTGATCTAGTAGTACTAAGCGAGCTAAGCATGTCCTAAACCTAAAACTAATCAATTTAATTCCCAGGTGATCAAATAAAACGGGTAGACGATCTAGGCTGAGTACTATAGGTCCCATCCTGATTACATTATAAAACAATGCAATTTAACAGATAAAGCGAGCCCAGGGAAGGAGAGAGGAAGGAGGAGGCGGCTGGCTGGGCTGGGCCGGAAGGGAGGAGAGAAGTGGGCCGAAGTCCCATGGGGCAGAAAAAGAAAGAAAAAGGGAAGAAAAAGGAAAAAGAAAAAGGAAAACCCTTTTTCCTTTAGGAATTAAATTCCAATTAGCCTAATTTGATTTTTAAAATTATTTCGGTGCTTTGAAAATTCCGATAAAAATCTTGTTAGCGTATTTTGACACGGAAATCCTGAAAAATTCCACCAAGCCACTTCTATTTATTAAATGGATTTTAAAATTCCGATTCGTCTTACTTTAGCTTTTTCTTGATTTCTTTTGCACGATTTTTCCGGTGATTTACTGCTAGGGAAAAAGCGGAGCGTGATGCTATGAGGAAGGAGAGGAACTCCAAGGTGGGAGGAGACTGGTCGGCCGAGGGGGAATCCACCCGCCGTCCTTCAAGCCACCAACAGAGCCGATAAGCCCGTCATGATGATGTCGCCCTGTGGCCTAGCGTGAGCAGCTCTTGCACATGCGGACACCCTAAACATGCGCCAACCCAACCAACTCCGACGGTGGCTCCCGGCGACTCCAACTCCAACTCCAACTCTACCCCTTCCAAGGGCTCTGGTGGCTCCAACTCTACCCCTCCAGCTGTAGCAACTCATGTTCCCCAAGCTAACGCAACTCGGACGACCAACCACCGCCATCTTGAACGAACCAAAGGTAGGTACGCTGCTGTCGAGACCAAACAATGCGTCCGACGTGCAAGACGCTAGCCGCCGCAATACCCATGGTCACCGCAACGCCCATGGCCGCCACGGTCCTGCCTGCCTCCTAGAGCCACTCGCCTTGGAAACCCAGCCGAAGGTGGCGGCCTCTCTAGATTCATCCAGGGGGAACCGGATATGGCCATGGAGCCGCTAGCAACTCAAGCCCCACCTCTGTCGTCGCCACCTCTTCCATAGGTGCCACGTCGTCACTGCGAGCTGCAACCCCAACGACCTAGACCTATGAGCATCCTCGTCCAAATTCGAAGGGAAAAATGGCCCCGCCTCGCCTTCCTTGCCGACGCACGGAGACCGGTGACCGGCTCCGATGACGGCGAGGAGGAAGGGTGGCATG
Organism: Oryza australiensis; assembly: GCA_019925245.2. Taxonomy (NCBI): domain Eukaryota; kingdom Viridiplantae; phylum Streptophyta; class Magnoliopsida; order Poales; family Poaceae; genus Oryza; species Oryza australiensis. The sequence continues at coordinate 6,532,965 of JAIFGZ020000116.1, read as the reverse complement.
CTGCCGTCGAGGGTGGTCACCACCCGAGTCACCCTTAAGGACAACGCGGGGACAGCTTTACGCTCCCAACCAACAAACTTTATTTCCCCGCGTATATTCATAGTCACGTTTGATTTTATTTTCTTTTTCAACTTGTGAAGTTAAATTTAAACCTACATATTTACATATTTAAAAAATGATATATCACATATTAATCGATCTTTTATTTTTTAAAAAAAATAACATAACCATACGGATAACCGTCTTGATAATTTAAAATCTACTTCCACAAATACATAGTGCACGTTGCATTATCACATCTGGAGTCGCGATTGTTCTGCCGAAAACATGTTCCAATAAGCTATATACATATACTCCAGCTAGATACGCCGTGCGCCCATACTATAGTTTTTTCCCCATCATTCACAAATTCTTGCAGTTTTATCAGCTTCCTCGTAGCCGTGCCTTGGAAGTCAATTACAAGGGCCATCATAACCGGAATCATCACACCAACAACATCGCCACTCAAAAAAGGTCCCCAATAAGAAACATTCTCCTGCCGAATCCTTCACATCACATCACCACGTCGTGTGACGGTGTGAGTGAGTGAAGAGGCCCTCTCGAGTGCGGTCACCAAATCTTCCATTCCGCAACCAGTATTATCGGTTAGACCACTCTTAGGATCAGGCCACCGAACCTCACCTAGCAAAAATACCATGATAATAAGTTAAGTTGTTCAAAGCACATCAGTACACTGATTGACTGACACTGAGCCTGTGGCTGGAAAGATACGCATGCTGCATCTAATCTACTATAGCCAGGCCCCAGCAGGTTCCCTTTGGTACAGTCCTTTTAGACTAATTCAGTTAATTAAAAACAAAATACTATCTTCACTTCAGAATATTATTATTTAAGATGAGATTTGATCCAATTCGTTGTTTTAAGATCTTATTCTGAAATAGAGAAAGTAGTACGCTACGCAGTAAGCACGAGATGTGTATCTGTTTTATGTTAGGAAGAAATTCATAATTGATCATCGAACTATCGTGAAAGTTTATATTTGACCATTCAACTAAAAAACCGAGTATCCTATACCTCCAACTATCAAAAACTATGCATCTTCGATCATTCAGCACAGTTTTAAAAAAGTCTCATGCCACGTGACGCGCCGAGGGCTGAGTCAGCAGTGCATCTCTCTTCTCTGCTTCTCTTCCTCGGTCTTCCTCATAAGCATTACATCAAACACCTCGCCGGCGGTCGGCAGGGGTGGCAGCCAGGCGCGGCCAAGCGGTGGTGCTGCGGCGAGGCCGTGCGACGGCGGTGGCGAGGAGATGAAGGCCGTGTAATATGCATGGCGGCGGCCTAACCCGTGCGATGTGGCAGTGCCCCAGGCATGGCGCATGACGGTGCGGCGGCGATGGCCTTCCCATGTGGTGTGACGACGGCCCCCGACGTAGGCCTCCCTACGTGCGGCGTCCTCAGGCGCGGATCGGCGGCCCCCTACTCGGCGCCGACGTCGACCATGTGTCCCTCGTGTCGCGGCGGCACATCGCGGCGAGGAAGTGCTACATGACGAAGATGAAGACGAGGACGATGAAGATGAGGACGACGCCGGACAGGACGACCTCGTCGTCGACCACTACGGTCGGAGCCTGGCGCTATGGTGCCGCCGTCCGCGTCTCCCTCTGATCTCTGTCGCCGGCGTTGGGGACAAGCTTTACATCATTGGCGGGTGGTCCGGGGACGCCGGCTCGGTGAAGCCCAAGACCCACAAGGGCCTCTCGCCGACGCGTGGCCTCAGCGCCCTCAACGCGGCACAGCGGCGCCCTCAACGTGGCTTGGAGGTGGCGGCCTCCTCGCGCGTGCGGCGACGGCGGCCTTCCCACGGCAGCGCCTGGAGAGAAGAAGGGAAAAAAAGGAAAAAAATGCTAACTCATCTGCTGACTCAGTCCTCGGCATGTCACGTGCCATAGGATTTTTTTAACACCGGGTTAGATAGACGAAGATGCATGGTTTTGATAGTTGACGGTGTATGATATTTAATTTTTTAGTTAGATGGTTAAATATAAACTTTTACCATGGTTCAATGATTAATTATGGACTTTTTCCTTTAGGTTACTGTGTACATAGCTGGAATTTTGTCGCTGTTCAGTGGCTGCCTTTTACACTACAGATCGATCCTACAGAGCCGAGTGCAAGAATGGGCCAGGAGTTGGCACCACACAGATAATAGCCTTATTGCAGCCTTCTTTTTGGAGCCGTTTCCCTTGCCTTCAAAGCTAAGAAGACATAAAAAATAAAGGTACTAACCAACAAACGCACACTTCGCAGCCATCATCGCGCTCACACCCGCGAAAACGCCCCACTAAAACCCCACTTACATGCACAAACAAAGCCGGATTAACGCTCACGCTAAAACGTTGCGCGCCTCGTGGTTGACACACACAGTCACTAGCTCATTAGCTGAAGCTTCGCACCGCCACTCGTCGTGCTACGGCGCAGGTCGCCACAATGCGGCAGCAGCGCTGCCATGTGGTCGGCGCCACGCTGCTCGCTTCGCTGCTGCAGCTCGTTGCCGTCGTTGTCCTTCCGGCAGCAGCAGCGGCGGGTGGGGCGGCGGGGAGGTGCACGACGTCGACGCCGTTGAAGACGTACGCCAAGTGCATCGCGCTGCCGACGCAGGGCGCGACCCTGGCGTGGACGTACGATGCGCGCAACGCGACGCTGGACGCGGCGTTCACGGGCTCCTTCATCTCGCCGTCGGGATGGGTGGCCTGGGGCGTAAACAAGGACGCGCCGGCAATGACCGGAGCGCGCGTGCTCGCCGCGTTCTCCGACCCCTCCACGGGCGCGCTCCTCGCGCTCCCGTTCCTCCTCTCCCCCGACGTCAAGCTCCAGGCGTCGCCGCTCGTGTCCCGCCCGCTGGACATCCCGCTGCTCGCCTCCTCGGCCTCCCTCGTCGGCCCAGCCCGCACCGTCCGCGACGGCGTGACCGTGACCATCGCCACCACCATCCGCCTCTCCCCGAACCGCACCAAGCTCCACTTCGTGTGGAACCGCGGGCTCTACGTGCAGGGGTACTCGCCGACCATCCACCCCACCGACGCGTCAGACCTCGCGTCGCACGCCACCGTCGACATCCTGACGACGGCCACGGAGGCGTCGCCGACGGCGTCCGCCACGCTGCAGTGGACGCACGGGTCCCTGAACGCCCTGTCGTGGGCTTCCTCCTCCCCGTCGGCGCGGCGGTGGCGCGGTACCTGCGGCCGTGCGCGTCGACCGGGCCGGCTTGGTTCTACGCGCACGCCGCGATACAGGCGACGGGGTACACCCTTGGCGCCGTCGGGTTCGCGCTGGGGCTGGTGATGGGTTCGGCGTCGCCGGGGGTGACGTACAAGCTGCACCGTGGGCTGGGCATCGCAGCGGCGACGGCGGGGAGCCTGCAGACGCTGGCGATGCTGTTCCGGCCGAAGACGACGAACCGCTACCGCAAGTACTGGAAGTCGTACCACCACCTGGTGGGGTACGGGTGCGTGGTGGTCGGGGTAGTGAACGTGTTCCAGGGGTTCGAGGTGATGGGGCTCGGTGCGTCCTACTGGAAGCTGGGCTACTGCATGGCGCTGGCCACGCTGGTCGGCGGCTGCGTGGCGCTGGAGGTGAACGCCTGGGTCGTCTTCTGCAGGAGGCAGCAGGAGGAGAAACTCATGCGGAGGGAGGTCGAGGACGTCGTCGTCAAGGACAGGGCAGCTGCCTTCTAGCCAAGCCGGGGCTCTGCTCTCGTGTTGCTGCTGCTGCTGCAGATTCCTTGGTGTTGCAAGGCCCCATGCATACAGTTTGTGGCTTGACTGCTGATTGGGCCAGGGTTGACATGCATGTCAGCGATTCAACGTGTTCAAGATGCAGCACACATTGACAGTTAATCGAAGGGTACGGTCCCTGGCAAGCTAATAATAGTAAGGCAAATGGGTTAAGGCGTGCTTAGTTTTTGTCTGATGGTGAGCGTGCACCAGTTCGGTACTGGTGTGTGCTTGTCACATATTGCCACAGGAGATGTTCTTTTCGTGTCTTCATTATTTCTGTATAAGTACACGCATATAGGAATTAAATTCATGTACAAGTTGCCTCAATCTCAAGTTCCAATAAAGTAATCAAAACTACCTTCCTGAAGAAAATTTCGTAGTTCTCAAAAAAAAGAAGAAAATTTCATGGAAATAAGGAAGAAGTGTGTTACGATAATCCAACCACAGTAACGGCCCAACGGGGCGATGCGTCGCCCACCCGGGCGTCGTCGCGTCGATCGGTGGGGCGGTGTGGTGGAGGGGATGGGGGCGCCCGGGCAATCTGTTACGCGTGTAGCGCGAGGGATGTGATCACCTCGTCGTAGAAGGTGGAATCAGGCGCGGGTTTCGCGGGGCAAAAATGACGTGCACGCGGCCCAAGAATCACACGCGCCGTGGGGAGGTGGGACACGTTTGCGGGCGGTTTTGCCGTTTGCACCGTGCACGTTGCGGCCCTCGACCATGCGCGTACGAGGGTACGTACGAAACGCGCGAAGGATCAGAATTATACGATATAAACCCGAGAAGGCTGGTGCTCGGACGTCCTTGAAAAAAAATATCACGCGGAGCCTTTCACGAGGTACATGCCGTTTTTAAAATTTAAATGATTTTTTTGAACTATTTATAATTATATCATTGTATTTGTTCAATTAAATTTTTATAACAATTAAATCTTTATAACAAGATATTATTTTTAAATATTATACACATTGTTAATAAAATGTTTCAACAAGTTTTTTAATGTTTCACTAATGCAATAACAGATGTTTAACTCAATGTTATAGTATTTTTGGATATTATATTTTTTAAAACATCTTTTGGTCGTAAAATTTTTTGTTGAAACAATTTTTAACAAATTTCTCAATAATATGATGTAACATCGTCTGATAATTTATACAAAATCAAACATTTGATCCCTTGCAGTCTTCATATAAATCATGTAATATGTTTCTGAAATGAAATATGAAATGGAATAAGTATGTAAGTTCTAAAAAAGAAAGAAAAGACAAGAAAAAAGAAACGCGCGCCATGACGGGCGACGCCCCGTGCCCGTGGGCCGCGGCCTACACATCACCGGGCGTTCGAGTTTTGTGGGATTCGGTTTGCACGCTGCAGGAGGCGCTGACGTCGTGCTACCTCGGTTCCACCAGGACACCGGACACCAGATGCGCCTCCGAAGGCCAAAATTAAGCTGCGGTGCGGCGCTGTGGCCTGTGACGACCTACGGGTATGTGCCTTCAACCATGGAGCGGGGCGTGTGAGCAAATGCGCATCCCGAGCGAGGTGCAAGGAAAGAAACACATACAAGCTCCCACCACACCACACGGCTTGGCCATGTATGCTGGACTGGTCGGTTGCATGCAGTGAGCCAGTGACCACTACCTATTCAGTTGTAACCAAAGAAGATTAACATCTCGTCGCTGCCATGTCACCTGTGTATCCGCCGTTGTTAGTCGACCCTATTGGAAACAACTACGATTTTTAGTTTTTGACCGCTGGGACGCTGAAAAATCAGAGAGGCAGAGATAGTTCAGAGGTAACAGAGGCAGAGCTTGCATTCTCATCACCAAGTTCTTCCGGTTGGATATAAAACTCAATGTTGCAATTTGCAGGTACGATTCCGTCTAGATGACGGCGATCGTTTTTGTCAATTTACTCGCGCCTGCTTAAGGCTGATGTATGTGATTACTTGAGCTATTATTCCAGCTTTGCGCCATCTCTATCTTAAAATTTTAAGAGCTCCACCAACTCTGGATATTTGGGATGGACATTGTCTTTCAGTCAACTATCCGCACTCAAGAGTCAGCACTTTGGACTAAACCACTGGCCATGTTCACACGGCTGTTGGGATAAGTGTAATGGCACACTTTTGCCAAATGCCCACCTTTTTCCATGGCCTTTTTTTTGCGTTGCGAAACGGTCACTGGAGTGTGGATTGTGAGTGTGATATCCTTTATTTGTTCATGAGTTCAACCCATTCTCAACTTGATTAATTCCGCACGAGCAGAATCTTCGAATTCCTTTGAAATATTGAAATCAAACTCTTGGCTAAAACATGATTTCACGCGAGGGACCCGCTCTGCATATAGCCACTTCGTCTGCACCGACGATTCCTAGCAAAAAAAATCCACTGATGCGGCATGTTTAAATATTATTTTAAAATATTAAATATAAATTATTTATGTAACTCAATGGATAGTTAATTTGGGAAACGGATCTAATGAGTCTAATTACGTCATAATTTAATGAGTCTAATTACGTCATGTTTTAATGATGCAATGTCTGCAAAGAATTTGTTAATCATAAATTAATTAGGCTTAATAGATTTGTCTTGTGAATTATCTTTGAATTATCTTTCGATTTTGTATTTATTTTTATAATTAGTTTATGTTTAATTTTTTAAATTTGATGGGACTCAGATAAAGTTATTTTAGTTCATATATCCAAACACTCATAAATTATCTGGATTCTGCAGTACTGGACGACGCTGACTATTTGATTTGGCGTGATAGGGAAGTACGTACTATTGAGAAATATTTTATTCAGCCTGACGAAAAAAACACACATTATGTAAACACTTCGGACGTGCTCGGTACGCTTCATATTTCAAGTTTTGCAGGAAACCATGGATGGCCGTGTGACGAAGCAACGAATGGTCGAGGTCTCGGAGACCTCAGACCTTTGCGCAACAGAAGATCTGAAGATCCCACGTCTCAAACTGTCCGACTAGTGTATATCGACCGGGGGCAGAGCGGGCAGTTGGCAGTTTTCTGCGCAGCCCATTTTCTTTTCACTGGACTGGAGTGGTTCTACCAATTCAAGAAAATTTTGCGTCCCGCACCTTGGGAAGCTTTAGAATAACACACTAATCCTGCAGCGAAGCCAACAATTCCATTTCCACCCTACATAATAAATGCAACAGTTCCATTTTTACTCTACAATAATAAATTGTATGCTAGTGAATTAGTAACCATAGCTTCCTAGGAGTAATTAGTATGTATAAAAAATATTATTGATATTTGACTACTAGAATCATACCAGGGAAATAGACCGATAGAAACCATATTGATTTTAAATAACAACACCTTACTAAAAACTTTTAGCATATTACTTGTCTTAACTATTTTTTTCTTATAATTAGATGAATGTATTTTCATATTTCTATCGTATTGCCGCTGAAGCCAACAAACTCATTTCTAAATGTTATCAAGACAATGTTGCGTGCAGACGTCATAATATTTGTAGGTTTGAGCTTGTAGTACAAGTGCTTTTCAATTGAGATTCTTGTTTCGGATCGGACCACAACATAATTGTAGATTTTGTTACAGAACATTATGAATTAGGTGTAGGACATTAAATGAACTTTTTAGAAAAACCGTCTTTAAACATGATTATGTCAATAGACATTGCACTCATTAAAATAGGTATTCGTGCTGACAAGGATAGCAGGGGGCCAAAAATGTACTGAGTGACCAAACTGCCCCTGCGCGTCCGACGATAGTCGCACCCTTTCACGAGCCCCCTCTTGCACTAGCGCTCCATGCCGAAACACCTCGCCGCGGCGGCCCCCTCGTCGCCGTCGGCGGAGTACGCGCGCCTGTGGTGCGAGCGTGCCATCATAGGAGACGCCTGGTGCACGGTTAACACCGGCGATATCGATACGGTTGACGGTGAGGAGTAGGACCACGACGAGGAGGTGGAGGAGGTAGAGCACGGCGACGTCCGGCGTCACGGCAGCCGGAATATGGCGCCGTGGGCGCCGCTGGACCACCCGTACCTCCTAGATTAGGAGGAGGAGCCACTGGTTTTCACAGCTTCAAAGCAGCCCCAAATGCAGCAGCTCCAAAACCTACCCAATGAGCAAGCCACGGTAGCAGAGTGAGCGGCATCGGCGGTGGTACCAAGGGAGTCGGCGAGGCGAGCAGCAGCGGCGACGGAGCGAGCAGGGTGTCGGTGTCACCGACGGAGCGAGTAGCGGCAGCGGCGGAGCTAGCCGCGGAGTGCCGACGGGACGCCGAGCAAGCGGAAGGTGGCGGATGCGAGCTCCTCGCAACAGAGGCAAGCACGTTGCAAAGCAGATTTGGCAGCGGCGGCGAGGTGTCGGAGATGGCAGCGAGCTCCTTCGCCGTTTCCCTTTTTTCTCCCTCTCTGTAATTTCTTCTGCAGGATGAAAGACCGTGGATCGAATCTGATTTTTTTCCAATACTGTGGATCAAATACCGTGGGTCGAATCTGATTTTTGATTTGAAATATAGCTAGCTTAGAGAAAGAAGATGTTCTTGGGTAGCTGTAGAGGGAGTAAGGGAAGAAGAAGCTACCTAACATCATACGGATGCGCATGGGCAGTTCGGTCTCTGCGTAAAATTTTGGGCCCGTATCAGCGCGAATATATTATTTTAACGGCGCAGTGTCCGCTAGCAAATAAGAGAGTTAATTCCCTAAAACCACAAGGTGATGATGTGCTATAACAAAATTTATCTAACATAATATAGCTTTTTATATTTTCCTCTATACTTTACTTTACCATCTAACCTCGGCAAATATGCAGAACGAAACAATAGGTGCACTGTCCATAAATGTAGGTTGGTTGGTGCATGGACGTGTCATGTGTACAAATGTACAATGCTAACGCATGTGGCTTACCTAACGGCGCCAACAAATGCCTAACCCATGTAATTTGTGGAGAAGAGGATGCATTTTCGACAAAAGTGACGCTTTTTTAAATTCACCTTTCCCCTATCCACACCTCCCATCCCATAGTCCCATGATCCCCCCATCCCTCGCCCACTTCTTTTAACACAGTTCAAGCGACCGAAGCCTACAAGGTCCTCCCCCCATTGAACACCTCGAGCGCGACTTACCCAAACCCACCACCATTAATCTCCGGTGAAAAAGAGGTAACCTGCGTTCTTCCGTAATTCCTGTGTAAAACTGTTAATATCGTTTTCCTACTAGCTCTTGCTCTACTGCTCTTAGTACAAAGCAGTTTCTGTTCCGAGCTAAAAAGTCGAATTCCCATGCCTCTGTTAGTTCGGCCGGTTCTTGATTTGGGCGTCTTTGTCCTGGATTTTCTTTCCGCTGTTTGAACAGCAGGAAGAATTTGGAAGGGGCATGGTTCTGGATGCTGTTAGGGCTTTTGATTCGTGTAAACGGCTAAAAACATTTCGGTTGTTTCTTCGCGGAATTGAGTTTAGCGTTACCAGTTACCACATGCACCTAAATTTCAGTTCTTGTAGTATGTAAATATGTAATGCATAATTTGTGCTCCGCTGCTGTTCTTCCTGCCATTTTCCTTTACAAGTTCTTCATAAATCATACTGCCTGTAGTACATCATGCGTTGGTTAGCTTGCGCCAGCTACTGATCTACTGTTGATGCTGTAATTTTGCGTTTGATTCGGTATATTTGGGCTGGGGCTTGGGTTTTCTACAGCGGTGCCGAATTCGCCCCCCATTTACCTTCTTGTTTCTATTAAGATTAATTTTGTATATGCTATGCTAAAGACGATGTGGATTTTCAGATCGTTAGAACTGAATTTCGTTTCAATTTTTCGTTCTAATTTTCAGAACCGCGTGCTCTCCTGTTTCAGGGTATTCATATAATTGAAAGCTCAGATCTTGCAGGAATTGACGATCTTTGAGTTGAAGTCCTTCTGACTGTAAGTCTAAATTATTTCTCCCACAGATTCCCTCCTGATTAGAAAATTAAATGCTTTCCTATCCAGTCAAGCCCATCTGTTCTGCAACTGTGAGCTAAATATTCTTCCAAATTCAGGACCCAATTATTGTAGAAAAGTATTAGAAGCACCTTTTTGTGCATGTTCTGCGGAATTTTTCTGCACTTTCTGGACAACTTTATGCTAAAACATATTTCTCTATCTGTCATAAGTGCAGTCTTGGGACACCTGTAATGGCAGCTTACCAAACTGGCCCCGAGTCTGAGCCACCGATGCTGAACACTGAAATTATCACTCAAAAAGTCACCGGCTTCACTACTGAGACTGCAATCAAAGACAAGCCCATAGGCTACCTTGATGTTTTTGTACACCAGGCACGCGATATTCACAACATATGCATCTACCACAAGCAGGATGTTTATGCAAAGCTGTGCCTCACGAGTGACCCAGATGTGTCATGCTCGACCAAGGTGATCAATGGTGGTGGGCGAAACCCGGTGTTTGACGATGGTCTAAGGCTCGATGTGCGCACTGTGGAGGCTTCCCTTAAGTGTGAAATATGGATGTTGAGCAGGGTGAGAAACTACCTGGAAGACCAGCTTCTTGGCTTCGCACTTGTTCCTCTGGTAGACATTGTAATGGCTGATGGAAAGCTTGTCCAGGAGTTTTCAATGACATCCACTGACCTGCTCCACACCCCTGCTGGATTTGTTCAGCTGTCCTTGTCTTATGTTGGCTGCTCTCCAGATGTCATCCCCATTTCAGCACCCAACAAATCAGCATTAGTAGTGAACGGTTCTGGTAATGATAGCTCTGTCCCTTGTGAACTTGAAAAGATTGAATTCCCGGACTTGAATGTGGTGAACGAGAATCAGATTATGGTCTCCAAGTATTTCGAGATGGAGACGTTGAGCCATGAAAATTCAGTTAAGGTTGACAACGCAAAGTTACTGCAATCTGATGCAACTGTGCCTGATACTGAAATATTTAACAAGAATCTCGATGAATATCGGGAGGGAAGTCCTCAAAGTTGTGTCTCAACCACAGACTACTCCACAGGCACATCTCTCACTCCACATTCAGTTTCTGAGCCATCAGACACCACCCTTGCAGCATCCCCCACTGGAAGCCAGAGGGAGAAAAGCCAGGATGTTATCGACGGCGAGGCTGATTCTTGCGAGGTACCACTCAAGGGTGAAGTTGTCAAGCCTGTGATCAGCATTAACCTCAACCCTGGCGAGTCTGTTGTTCAGGAGGACATAGTTAACATGTACATGAAAAGCATGCAGCAGTTTACTGAATCCCTTGCAAAAATGAAGCTGCCATTGGATGTGGAGAACAGTAGGCCCTCAACTGAAAACAACACTGACTCGATTACAACTGAGAAGCCATCCCCATCGAAGGGTTCTAGGGTCTTTTATGGAAGCAGAGCCTTCTTCTAAGTTGCTGATGCTAAGTAGGTTCGTGTATTAGTATACGTAGTTCATATTAGTCAGACTGGCTGTCATGTGTTTAATAGGTATATGCTTCCTAAGTTTCTGTTGCTACAATGAGTTTCTAGGACTCACTCTACACTTGTATTGCTTACAGTGTCATGCGCATTTAAAATATAAGCATTTTGGAATAATTTCGCCTGAGCTGTAACTTGTAGGTTGACGTTGTGCACTAGTTCCTAATGAAGGTTATGTCATGACTCATGAATGAATCCTTTAACATTAAGAGTCTAAGAACAGTATAATATGGAATCCAAGCTGACCGAGAGCAAGGGACATGGATCCGCTGCAGTAAATTAGCACTTTCATGTGTTCATCATAATTCAGATGATAAAATTCTTCAGATATACGCACCTTGCTGAGCTGCAGCGCCACGATCCATCGATCCCCATTGCTCGAGGCCGGGGAGGACCGGAGGACGGGACCGGCCTGTGCGGCTGTGCCTGCCACGGCGGATGTCGCTCGCGCGTCGCCTCTGCGGCCAGTCGGCCGTCGGCGGTGGCTATTGGCTAGCTGCTGCGTCGATCGGTCTCGTCGTCGCAGCGTCAGGTGCGCGGTGCGCCGTGCACGGAGGAGGGTTCGAGCGCTTTTCCGGAGGCTCGTGGGCTTTAGGGCTTAGCGGTCTCCTTTGAGAAACCGAGCCGTGAAACGTACACGGGGCAGGCCTGTTATTTCCATGGGCCGTCAGCCCGTCACCATGAATTGTCGCACATGAATAGTATCTGATTCTTCTAAAAAAATAGTTTAATACTATCTTCTTTAAATATAGCCCTTGCGTTGCAATAAGCATGTAATTTTAATTTATATTTTTTCTTTATATCTTCATCTGAGGCCTATTTTAACATTGGGACTACGGGTTAATTTTATAAACACTTAAGAGATTTTCTCGCAAAATAGCCGACTGGATCAGATTAATTTTATAAACACTCAAAGAGTTTTCTGCAAAATAGCCAGGCGGACTGCGGGTTAATTTTATAAATACTCAAGGATTTTCTGCAAAATAGTCAGACGAACTGCGGGTTAATTTTATAAAAACTCAAGGGGTTTTCTGCAAAATAGCCAGACAAAACAAAATTTTAGTGAAAACACTACTTATAGATAGTTATAGAAAATAAATTTAAATATATGACGCCATGATTAAATCATGTAATGTTTGACCATTTATCATATTCATAACTTTTATATAAATATATAAAAATATAAGTTAAGATTGTATTCTATTCGTGAATAACTTTTATATAAATATATAAAAATATAAGTTAAGATTGTATTCTATTCGATGGTTGGTAGAATAAGTTATATCAAAATAAATAATATTTATATATTTTGTCGATAATACGAATGATTAAATGTTACGTAAAAAATTAATTTCGAAATGATGGCAGTACATATGATTCATCGATCTGGTTATGGAATTGATCTCTACCACTACCATCTACAGAGGACGTGCCAAAACACACATGCTAAGAGCATTGGAGTAGAACACAAGTCATCTCGTTATCTACTAAGAGGAGAGGAGCAGCTCTTCATGCTGACTCAGCTCCTTGAAGGCCTCCTTGATGGTTGCCTCGGCGACGCCGGTGGCCTTGGACACGTCGTGCGCGGACGTCTTGGCGTCGGCTCGCTGCGCCACCATGTAGATGATCGCGGCAGCGATGGACTCCGGGTTGCGCCGCACGTCGAGCTTGTCCTCCAGCGTCTGCGCCGCCCTCTGCGCGTCGCGCACCTCCGGCTTGCCCAACCCGAGCCGCGACCCGAAGCGGCTTATGTAGTCGGCGGCGCGCACCACGCCGATGTCCATGGCCTCCCCGGCCTCCTCCCCGAGGTGTCTCCTGATGATCATCTCCATCTTCCCAATTTCCTTCTTGTCCTGGCAGTCGCGCATCACCGAGGCCAGCTCCTTCAACGTTCGCGGCTTGCGCTCGTTGCGGCACGCGATGCGGAGGCAGGCGGCGTACGCGGCGTCGCGGTTCCGCCCCTAGGCCACAGCTTGCCCTCCTCCATCTTCTTGAACAGCTCCTTGGCCCGGTCTCTGATGGTGGCCACCAGCTGGAGGCGGTCCGCCATGTCGGAGATGGCGCGGAACGCGACGGCCAGCGACCTATCTCGGCCCGACTCGGAGTCGACGCGCACATGCGGCAGGGAGGTGCCGGTGGCGGCGGCTGCCCTCGCTTGCCGCTTGGCCGGCGCGACGAAGGTGCCGAGCTGCGCGTGCGAGAGGAAGGGGTCGGAGCGGCCGCCGACGCGGTTGGGATCGCGGTCCTCGCCGCTGCCGCCGTCGGAGAACGTGCGCCACTCGGAGGTCTCGTCGATGTACCGCTCCTCCAGGACGAGCGCGCACTCGGTGCAGATGGTGTCGCCGGTGGCGTGGTCCACCACCACCACCGTCGTGCGGTGGCACTCCGGGCAGTAAGACTGCTCGTTGCCGGCGACGCTACACATCGTCGCTATCGGAGATCGCGCCGCGCGTTCGACGCGGCGGCGAACAAATACGCAGAACGAGGCAGCGGATCGAGAGACGTGAAGTGAGAAGCGCGCGGGCTCGATGAGTTCCCTGGACACACGTGGGATGGGGGTGTACAATATTTATCCTTGCCCAACGACGCGGCCCTGCTCGAACTCGGACTCGGATTGACTCGCATAAGTTCTCCTTACTCCTTCCGTTCTGTCCACTTATCAAGCGGCGGATCGAGCCAGTGATTGCGAGAGAAGTCACTTGGACGGAGGTGTGTGTCTCCCATATTTATCCTCGTGGTATCTATGTCGGTGGGAGGCTGGGAGCGTAGCAAACAAACGCAGCCGTTTTTAAACTCGGAGTCGGATTCACTGCCTTCTCCACTAATCCTTTCGTTTCTGTCCGCTGATCAAGCGGATCACGCGTGGCGGCACGGCCTCATGTTGTTGTGCTCAGGGTTACCAAAACCACGGCTTTTTCGGGTTTTCGACAGTATTGTAGGATGCAGCACGGCGTGTATTCTCGTGGTTTCGTTTAAATAATTTCGTGTGAATTTAAAAAATTTGAAAAATTCATTTTATCACAAAATATATTTATTTTTATAAAAAATAAAATCGTTCGGTTTGCCGCGAAACTGCGGTATGTGGCGCGTTTTTGTGCGGTTTGAGTGAAAACCGCGCATAGCATGGATTTGAACTTGGTTCAAATTTTAAGTGCGGTTTTCACGGTTTTTGATGTGGTTTTCGCGTGGTTCGGACGAAAACCGCGGCACGACAAATCATTTTAAAATCTACTGTTCATCTCATCATGGTTTTCACGTAAAACTACGCTACCGCCGGATGACGGCACGATAGGCTTCAACGAAATAGTAAACCCGGTTGTACTTACCGCGGCTTGTCCGGCTGTTCGAACGCCTCTGCGGCCTGCTACCTCTCGAAGTCCGAACTGTGAGGATAGTCTGAAATGAACCCCATGAAGTACTCTAGAATAGCAAAATCTTGCCTTGGAAGTTTATAGTGGTGATCTAATGCTGGACAGTGCGTCAATGACGCATCGCAAAATGTATCCGATTCTAGGCAGCCAGTGCTGATTTGTTTAGAAAATCGCCATACACATAATCGCTTAGGATGAACCAAACACAACTGCATGTCTTTGTACTATATATGACAAATTTTTATATAACATTTTGATAACTTGTATTAATTAAAAATATATAAATATTATTTATTTTATTTTGACTTTATCATCAAAGAAATTATAATCTTAACTCATATTTTTATCTTTTTAATAAGATGAATAGTCAAACGTTATGAAAAAATCAATCGTTAAGTAGTACTAAGAAAGACGAGAGTTCGATCAAGCCGTAAAACCTGCCTTCAAGTGTGTACAAATTTACATATTTTCACTCGGATGTTTGATAATTGGTTGGTTATGATTGGCTAAAAACCAAGAAACATATTTTAGGTCTCGCTTGGTAGGGATTCTTCTCCCGATTCTCAACAGAACCGAGAATCTCTGCCAAACAAGTTATTTTGTAATCGACTCGAGAAGAATCACTTGAAGTGATTCAATAGCTTTACAAAGGAGTGAGAATCACCTAAAAGCTTTCTCCTAATCACCAAACCAGCTTTTCCCCAAGAATCATTTGAAAATCACCTAAAATATTATTCTAATTATTACTTTATTATATCGATTCGATTCTCTCTAGAATCCGATTGAAAAATCGAATCTAAAATCGAGAATCATAGAATCGAAGCCCTACCAAACGGGCCCTAGTAATGTCTCGCTTTACGTTGATCTTAATGGTTAAATAGAGATGATGTTGATTTTAACCTAACTTTAACTAATTCTTTTATGCATGTATTTTTCAAGCCAACATACTTGTTTTGGTTATGAGCTTCACTACAAAGGTGTTAAGAGGATATGGAAACTATTCAAACATCATGTCAAAACTTAGGAGACAACCGTCATACAATTTCACGCTAACTTGGATAGAGATTTATTAAGAGGATTGCTCTTTTGAATAAGTTGTATCTCTTCATTGAGGGTGCCATTTTTTAATGTGGTGTTTCTTCATTCTTTGTAAGATAACGTTTTACTTTTTTCGATTCAATATCTATTACAAACCGTAGTTTCTCTCGAACAAAGGTCGGATTTTATACATTATCTTCTTAAAGAAAACTAACGAATCTCAAACATGAATAAATAGGGTTTCTTATTCATATAGCCATGAAATTACAAATTTACCATCCATGCAATATTCTTATTCAACTTAGGAAGAAGATCACAATGAACATATCATCTTGATTGCTAAACTACTTAAAACTCAACGATACGAGGCATCAATGCGCAGTTGCTATGCACACGACATTCCACACAAATTGCCTTATTACTCGATGAACAAATTACGGCACCTCACAATTTCAATTCCTTGTTGTCAAGGTCGAAGTAAGTTCCGAGTTTGGGTTAGGAACCTCCGGTCAAAACTCTCTATCCGGCCGAGAGGCTAGTCCGAGGTTTCAAACGTTGGTTCTAGAAGTTTCGGACATAGCTCTCAAAATGGTCGAGAAGGCTGTTTGAAAATTCCAGAGTTTAAATCCGGAAGTTCCAAACCTCTTTGTTAGCCAAAACCTAAGTATTATCCGGAAATTCCGAACCCTTGGGCTGGAAGTTCTAGAGTGCAAAACCTATTAGTAACTGGCTACTATGTGTAAATACTTAACTCCATCTATCCCCATTTTGAACAAGTGGTTGTTACAACTTTTAGACCTACTTGCTCTTGTTGGTTTTGCTTATGTTCCTCCTTTACTTATATTTGTTTTGCTCGGGTGCCATGAGTGACTTACCCGCTTGATCCATCCTCCGTGAGAACCATAAGTTTCCCATTAGCTCTCTCAAAGACTAAAAAGTTCCAAGTGTTTTGGGTTGAATCTCCGGACAAACTAACACTCGCCAAGTATTTTGGAGTTAAAACCGTTAAAATATATGTTGAAAGTTTCAAAGTTGAGATAATAGTTTCAACTATTTGGGAGAGTTTTTATAATGGTGAGTTTGAAGTTTTAAATTTTGAGTAGGAAGTTTTAAAATTTAAGTTAAACTTTTTAAAATTTGGAATTGAAGGTTTATACAAAATTTTCAAAACACCAAATAGAAAAAAGAACATTTTTGTTTTATATTTATTTATTTTTCAATTTACAAAAATATTCTTTTTGAAAAGATACAAAAATATACCCTAACGTTCTATGGGAGGACTTTTTTCAATTTTCTTTTAAAAAATGACCCCGTAGTAAAGCGAGAAGGGACTTAAATGCAATTTTTTTCCATATAGCTTGCCATCTTGTATTTTTGCAATTTACAATCAAACTCTATATCAAAATTGTAGAGCTAGAGGAGATCTTAAGTTAACAACTTTTCAATTTAAGATCGTTTAGAAGTTCAAATAATCATTACAAAATCTAAAATCTATATAAAACTTGTAGATCTCGATGCAATGTACAAAATACATTTAAAGTTATTTCTAGCAAGTAAAACCGTTTGAAAGGGTCTAAATACAAATACACAATTGCTGCCCTTTGAAAACTAGAAGGCGTCACGAGTATACTTATATAGTTTTTAAAAGAAAAATATATTTTTGTAATTTTTTAAAATTAATTAATTAATTAATTAAAAAATTGGACCTAATAAGACCATCATAGCCCAGAGCAGCGTTATTATTTGTTCGAAGCCTGAAGTGCAAATTTGGTGCTTTAGGCTATAATGTGTTTGTACCTCATGTTTAGCGTGTATTAGAGGAGGAGAAAAAAATAAATAGGCATATATGTAAATAGAGATAAACATTAACATATAATTAATTAAATATTAATTATTTTAAAATTTTAAAATAAACTAATATATTATTTTAAAATGATTTTTAAAAGGCTTGCTACCCAAGTTGGACAATTACTCGACGACAATTACTCGAGTCCCATTCAACTTTTGTTGGTGCCTTGACTTGTCTTGATGAAAAAGATGAAGAGGTATTGCACTATTGCTGAACTTGTCTCTAATTAATTGCATAAATGTTCCATTATATAGATTTCTAACCAGCCAGGGCCTTGTTTTTTATAAAAATAATGAAAAACTACTAATGGTTAGAGCCACTCCAAGAGACACCTAAAAATTTCTTCCTCAAAACGAAGTATTAGGGGCTATGCTAAAAAAATTTTCGCCTAAAAATATGTCATCTCACAAATGTAACGCTAAAAATACTCTTCAATAATTCAAAATAGGTCATGTCATCAAAATTAGTCCCACCAGCGAAGCATGGCGTAGGGCGACGATCGGCGAGCGGAGGTGTCCGGGCGGGAAAAAGAAAATCGTGGGAAGGCACCGCAGAAGGAGGTCGGGAGAGGATTGGAGAAAGGTTTGGTGTCGCTAATATATGCGTGGTGGAGATGCTTTTTGGCGTTACCGATCTTTTAGGGAGTTTTGAGAAACCGTTGGAGACCATTTTTTCTTTTTCCTCTAAACAGATATTGGGGGTAAGATTAGCGCCTCTTGAGTTGCTCGACAATCATAATTTAGACAATCATTATTTGTAAGTGTATTCTCAATTTATAAAAAGTGTTTTGTTGAAATGAGCTATTGGTACTGTCTTTATTTTTATTTCACATGATAAAGATGAGTCCACTATAATTGATGAATGATGAACTCGTAATATTTTAGACATTGTATGCCTTGAAGCGAAGATGAATGTCTCAAGTAACATATCTATTTGATCCAAATTTGCATTACTTTTCAATTACTTTTCAAGTTCTGTTATTTATTTGTACTCTAAACCGTGAGCTGTATTTTATTTGTTTGGACTTTGGACTGTAATATGACTATACTAAACTTTGGACTTTGAACTTTGGACTCTAAATTCATTTGTTTGGACTTTAAATGCTTCAAGTTGCCTATCTATTATGAGAAGGATAATCTGTTATCTGTTATGAGAAGGATGCTTTTGAATTCATGAATCATAGTCTGTTATCTGTTATGAGAATGATGCTTCTGAATTTACATGCATATTTTATGCTGCTATAGCTAGATGATCAATCTGCATTCTAATCAAGTCATCTTGTTTGCTGATTACTTAGCCGGCTTCACCTTCCTTGTTATATATACCGACATGATGAACTCGATCAGCTTGGGCTAATTATCTGCGTCAAGCAGCAAAGCCGGCGGAAGACGGCGCCGAACCGCCGCCATTTCCCCACGTCGGCCGCCCCCACTCCACCCGCGATTTCCAGCCGCTCCCGGCCTCCCCACCGCCTCCCCGCCGCTTTAAATCGCTCCCCGAGCTCCCCTCTTTATTTTCCCCAACGCCCGCACTCTCCCGTGCATCGAACCCTCTCCTCCACGTGAAATCATGGCCGCCGGAATCACGCCGGTCACCGCGCCTTCCTCGAGTCCGGCCGTATTCCGTGAGCCGTTCTTCCCTCTCTCCTCCCTCTTTTGTTCCCTTTCGCTCGGTCCCTGTGCTCAATCCCTCCGTCGCATGCCGCCTCGCTCCCACGCGCGCATGCATGCGCGCTAATTCCGCTGTCCCGCGTGCCGCTCGTCGCGCGCCGCCAATGGGCTTGCCCGTGCGCCTTCTTCGCTTCGCTGCCACCACGGCCGTGCTCATGCATCCTTCGCGCTGCTTCGCACCGCGCCGCCACCGCCGGTGGCCTTCGCCCCGTGCGCCGTCGCGCGCATCGCGCCGTGCCGCCCGTGCCGGCCGGCCGGTGACCCCGCCGCCCTTTGCGCCCTGTCGTCCGATCTACCGTCGGGCAGATCGGGCCATCTACGTGGCAGCCCACGTGGCAGCCACGCTCGGTGCCTCGCTAGTGCCACATGTGCGCCACGTGGTGCACCGCCCGTGGCACCATGGACTCGGCCCACGGTGGACCTGCCATTCCCGCGCGCACCACCCCCGCCGACGTCGCTCGACGTCAACAACATCCTTTTCCCTTTGTAAAATAATTAAATATTACGCAATAAATCGAATTAATTCTAGAATTCATTTAAATGGCCCAAAAACTTCTAAAATTCATATCTAATCCATACGAACTTCAAATTGGGTCATTCAAATTGCAAAATTTATCTAAACTTGAGCTCTACATGTTTATTTACTTTTCATATACTATTTATTTGGTTATTATTAGATATTTTTCCTCGTTTTGCATGCCGCCGTATAGAATTCATGTTTCGGAGTTTGCGTTCGCAAGATCGAAAGATCGCTAAAGAAGCAAGGCAAGTCACATTCCTCCTTGACGCATGTTGATCCCAATTTAGAAAATATTTTATTGTTTGCAAATAAATTGCATGTTTTGCTAATTACACGGGAATCGAGACAACCTATCTCGATCGCTTGTGTCATTTTTAATTGTTATCCAATCTTTGTCAACCTGGGTGACTAATTTGACTAGCTTGCATCACTTACATGATCTTGCTAGAATTATTTACGCTTAGCCATGCTTAATTACACTAGCACACCTAATGGAAGAACTATATTACTTGTTTATAGTCACATGAAATGATGGTCTCGACTCGAGATATCGTGGTACGAGATATTTGTTAAATAAAATATGACCAAATGATGGGCTGTGGGTGCATGATTTTGCTTGTCGCACCCATGATAATTAAGGACCGGTTGTTAACGCCGTAATTTGGTAAGCCCTGTCCCCATCGCTAAGGATTCATATCGGCTCAAGGCTAGAATCGTACCGAGAGTTCTCGTGTTAGCTTATGGGGTTTATCTATTGTCAATATTTCCAAGCAATGATTCTTGTTAAATTTGGTTTGGGAAGATCTTATCCGTAAGAGACCGAGTTCAGAAAGATACGACTTGTATATATTAATTAGGAAGAGTTTGTTAATTTACTATTTTATCTTTAGGAAAGCATGTTAGTGTCCAATAAGGACTCGGTTTGTTTCCTTTTATCTTTAGGAAAGTTTGAATTGTAATCATTAGGATCTTTGTCAACCTACTGTATAAATATGTAAGCCCGAGGTTCATGTAAATCAATCTCTCAATCAATACAAGTTGGCACATCGCCACCTTTTCATCTATTCTACTTTATTATCCGACGAAACTTGGCACCCGACGCGGGTGCATCGGCTTCGATCTCCGACGAAGGGGTAAGTCCAAGGTCCCGCCACTCAGCAATCGTATTGGCTACGCGGCGTCGTCTAAGGCCGCATCGCACATTTGACCTCTTGGATTGCTTCGATTCAGCTAACATCTTTGCCTCGGTTATTTATCATATGTCTCTCGTTGAAACTAGTCCTAGTATCTCAATTTTGCTCTATCGGCTATCTCTCATTTTAGGATTTCGTCGATATCGGTTAAATCATTATATTGAATTAGATTAGCTTAGGCATCCACCACCTTGAAAATCGGTCAAGGGCTTGATTGTCTAGATATTACGTCTCTTTTCATACTTAGTGCCGCATCGCTTAGTTTGATCTACTAAGTCATGATTACAACCGCAAGCTCTAGTCCGCTCGTTGGCCAATAAGGGTTTCATCGGGGTTTCACCGATGACTTATCTCGGACGTCACATCGGCTATGATATGAATACGTATAATCTTTATCTTAAGGTACATTTAGACATAAGTGATTTATACCGTCTCGACACGCTACCGATCTATCCCAATCACTTGGTCTAAACATATTTTAAGACCTAGATTATATGCTATTAATTTCTCCTTCGACTTCTTCGATGTTGGTTCTTCATCATCTCCAAATGCTCTTGCTTTAATTAACGTCATGTCCGATGAACAACTTGAGCAATTCGAGGAGGAGGATTTGGCTCTTGCTACTAACAAACTTTCCGAGCTATGAACCGAGTTAGGTTCAGAAAAGAGGAGGACCAACGTGTTGATTTTAGTGCGGCGCCTTGGATCACATCTCGCTCCAACCCGCCCAAGCTCTGGAGGAGCAAGAAGGATGACAAGAGCGCCGAAAAGACAAAAGATGACAAGCCCAAGGGTAGGCGCTCCAAGGAGATGATCAAGAAAGTGTTGAGTCAAGTCTATGCCGCTTTTGAGCCACTTAGTGACATAGATTCCGACAGAAGGAGGAGAAGGGCAAGAACATCTCCGCATTTGTCTCATGACGCGTGGAGATGAAGATTCTTCGAAGAATAAAATGAGGTAAGCTCGCTTGAGGAGACTATTCTTGTTTTAAGTGCTAAGAATAAAAAATATGAGAAAATATTTAAAAACAAGAATTTGTGATTGAATCTTTAAATGCTGAAATTACTAGATTAAAATCTCTTATTCCCAATGATGATAATTGCAAAAATTGTGAGGTTTTAATGCGGAAATTTCAAAGATTAGAGATGTCAATAATTCTCAATTTTGGTCGCTAAATCTTGTTTAACTTGTGATGCTAATGAATTGAGATTAAAAGATGTTTTAGCTCGTGTTAAGCATATGGAAGAACTAGTTAAACAAGATGAGGTAGCCTCTTGCTCTAGATGTTGCAAAGGTAAAGATGTCATGATTGGTTATGAAAATTGTGTTAATCTTGAAAAAGAAGTTTCTTACTTGAAAAGTTCTTTGCAAAAATTTTCTGACGGTAAGAAACAACTTAACATGATTTTGGACAAATCTAAAGTGTGTTGCGACAACAAGGGAATAGATTTTGATGCTCATGATTATTTCACCAAAGGTGTTTTGAATTTGACTGAAAATGGTGAAATCTTAAGAGAACCTAATGCTTTGAAAACAGCTTTTCAAATCTGGTGAAAATTTGCCATCTCTTTCTCGTTTGTTTAATGTAAATTAAAACTAATATTTTAAAACCATCTGTTTCTACTTGTGCTTCTAATTATCATGAGAGATATACTTGTTTGTATTGTGGAAAAGATGAACATTTGGTTGAATTTTGTTTTAGACTTGCCCGTAAAAAAGGAAAGAGAAATTGCTTTTGCAAAGCAACGATGGCAAAAATCGGGTTTTGGTTCTAGGAGCTCACTGTGACCGACATTGACTAATCGATCGACCGCCACGACCAGGCCGGACGGCCACGACCAGGGCCGACCGCAGCTGAACAAAGGTCGACCCGTAGCTAGGCTCGGCGACCGGTAGCTAGGCTCTCGACCGGCCTCCTGGCGCTTTGTGCATAGTTCAAATCATACTTTTGTGAAGCGACAAGGTAATGTTTCGTAAGTCCTGTTCGATTTTGTTTGCGCATATGTACCTACTAGTTCTACTGTCGTGTGACTCGTGTTGGGTTCCAAAATTTCTTATTTCTAACCCCAACACTGAGGCCTCGACATCTTCTTGTTTGTAGGTATTTTGATGGCATACTCCTTATATGTGTGTAATGTGGAGACAATGATTGCTTTTCACGATGACATCAAGGTAATTTTGGATTGACATAATTTTTTCTACTATCTTTATTATTAGTTTTTATATGCTAGTATTTGAGGTAGTAGTTGTGTTAGTATAAGTGAATATGTGTCATTTTATGAGAACCTTGGTGATATAATTTGCAATTGGATGTCTTCTTCAAAGATCTTTAATTTCTTCTTTATTTTTCCTTGGAAAAATTGGAGGTTAATTTGAGGGGGAGTTTATGTTTTTTTGTGTATTCGTGTTTGATTCTTCTCGCTTTTCTTTTCTTCGAGGAGAGTTAGGAATCATTCATCCTTTTGGCATATTTTGAGGGGGAGTTTTTTTGCTCTTTTGTCAAGCTACATGATTAAAATAAATTAAAAAAGAGAGCTTTGTTTATACATATTGTATTGTCATGTGCATGCTAGCAATATTATGAAGATTTATTTATCACTAGCATAGCCTATGTGTATTCTAGTATTTTTATGTGATCTAGATTTTATCTTAAGAAAAATAATGCATGACACTTTAATATCACAATTGAATTAAAGAAATATACAATGTTAATACTAGTGCATGTGTTGGATTTTAAATGTTTATATATGTATTATGTTGAATTCTTATTCCTCAAATTACTTTAAATTTGCTCAGTGTGAAAAGAGAATAAATTATTACCTATGAGAGAAAAAATGAATACCGAATCCTTGGAAACAGTCTTGACGAAAAGAACGTATTCGATGTGAGCAAAAATAATGAGTACCGAATCCTTGGAAACATCTTGACGACAAGAACGTACTGAATAATTGAGAGAAAAATATGAGCAACAAATATGGCTCAAATTAATGTGAAGAATTTTTCTCTTGAATTATGTGTGCAAAAAGGTAAATTTGAGAAAGAATAAAAATTACAATAGGTATATATATTTGGGTTTATTTTTCAACCTATGTGCTTGTAAAGATGTTGCATTATAAATCGTTTGAATTCATAACTTTTTATTGCGTTATTGATCTTACTTATAAACTATTTGATTCATGATTATACTCTAGTACATATTTGCTATATAATTGATAAGTTCATCTTCTTATTATTGCCACACATGACATGACTTGCTTTACGTATGGTGCTAAGCTCTTGGACATTCATAACCATAATTCTTATGCTTGATGAAAACATTATCAAAAGGGGAGAACAAATGTTGTTTTTGATTAAATATCACATGGGGAGAATCGACAAGATTTTTTCGTGGGAGAATAAAATCACAAAGACAAAGTGCAAGTTTTTTTTGTCAAGGATTTTCTTTCTTTTCAAAAGGGAGATAAATTTTTTTGATTTTTGAGCACTCAAATGCTTTTACCATTTTTGTTTTTAATTTTTCAAACATCAAAACAATATTTTTATTTTGTTTGCCAATGTGTTCATTAAAGGGAAGATTGTAAAACCAAAGTGTGTTTGATTCTTCATTTGATGATGAAAAATTGGCATATGGGATTATTGTTTTTTATGTTTTGTTATTTGGAGATTTATTGACAAAGTGGTTTTGGTTTTCTGACAATGAACATTGTTCGGCCGCTGCACACTGGCCCGACTGGCTTAGCCTGGTCCGACCGGAGGTGTTCGTGCGGTCGACGGGCAGTAATCGCGGTCGACTCGGTCGAGCGCATCCGACTGGTTGCCAATTTTGATTCGGTTTTGGTTTCGGTTTGTTTCCTTGCATATACATGGGAGTTTCGTGTTACTATGCATATGTATGTTCATTTATGCTAATAATGAGTCAAGTTGTGATAGTTTGTGCTCGATATGGTATTCTTTGTTTAATTATGTGCGTAATTTTTACGTCTCTGGAAAGTGTTGCTGTGATCGAGTTGAAGTCAATTTGGAGATAAGGTGACGTGCAAGATGAATATCATGAGGGATGCTGAAGGGTAGAGATTAGTGCACATAATTGGTGAAGTTTCCATATGGCATACGATGGAGATATTGTGTACGTATGAAAAGCGGAATTTCGGTTTTGGAAAGACCGAGATTGTTACGGTTGGTTTATATCAAGCTTGTACTTATATAGGAAGGTTTTCTAGGTGTTTAGGACTTTCTATATGAGTAGGATTCGTGGTTTTTGGCTGTGGTTTTTTTATAAATATTGAGGGGCGTGACCTCTTTGTATCGCTTTGGATTCATGTTTTAGAGTTTTTCGAGTCGTGGTTTCAAGTTTAGCTTGAGATTTTGTGAAGAGTGCTTTGTTTGCACTTTGTAAACACAGAGAAATTTAATAAAGATCAATCTTCTTAAGAATTCTTTGTGTCTTCTTCTTCCTTGCGACGGCCCGATTGTCGGTTGAACTGCATCTCATCGACCTGGCCGACCGCAAGATCTAGCGGTCGAGCGCACCTTCTACCCGGCCGACCGCAAGCACACTGCGGTCGACCGGACGACGCCGGCTTCATCGGCATCGGCTACTTCGTCGAATAGATTAAGGCGATCGGCTACGGGCGGTCGAGTGGTGAGACACTTGTGGTCGACCGACTTCGTAAAACAGAGGGTAAATTTTATTTCCGCTAAGATTTGTTTTTTGGTACTCAACCATTTACCCCTCTTCTTGTTGGCTTTTCATTGAGCATTCGATCCTACAGATTGTATTCTATTCGATGGTAAATAAGTCATATCAAAATAAATAATATTTATATATTTTTAATATACGAATGGTTAAACGTTACGTAAAAATTAATTTCGAAATGATGACAGTACATATGTTCATCGATCTGTTTATGGAATTGATCTCTACCACTGCCATCTACAGAGGACGTGCCAAAACACACATGCTAAGAGCATTGGAGTAGAACACAAGTCATCTCATTATCCACTAAGAGGAGAGGAGCAGCTCTTCATGCTGACTCAGCTCCTTGAAGGCCTCCTTGATGGTTGCCTCGGCGACGCCGGTGGCCTTGGACACGTCGTGCGCGGACGTCTTGGCGCCGGCTCGCTGCGCCACCATGTAGATGATCGCGGCAGCGATGGACTCCGGGTTGCGCCGCACGTCGAGCTTGTCCTCCAGCGTCTGCGCCGCCCTCTGCGCGTCGCGCACCTCCGGCTTGCCCAACCCGAGCCGCGACCCGAAGCGGCTTATGTAGTCGGCGGCGCGCACCACGCCGATGTCCATGGCCTCCCCGGCCTCCTCCCCGAGGTGTCTCCTGATGATCATCTCCATCTTCCCAATTTCCTTCTTGTCCTGGCAGTCGCGCATCACCGAGGCCAGCTCCTTCAACGTTCGCGGCTTGCGCTCGTTGCGGCACGCGATGCGGAGGCAGGCGGCGTACGCGGCGTCGCGGTTCCGCCCCCTAGGCCACAGCTTGCCCTCCTCCATCTTCTTGAACAGCTCCTTGGCCCGGTCTCTGATGGTGGCCACCAGCTGGAGGCGGTCCGCCATGTCGGAGATGGCGCGGAACGCGACGGCCAGCGACCTATCTCGGCCCGACTCGGAGTCGACGCGCACATGCGGCAGGGAGGTGCCGGTGGCGGCGGCTGCCCTCGCTTGCCGCTTGGCCGGCGCGACGAAGGTGCCGAGCTGCGCGTGCGAGAGGAAGGGGTCGGAGCGGCCGCCGACGCGGTTGGGATCGCGGTCCTCGCCGCTGCCGCCGTCGGAGAACGTGCGCCACTCGGAGGTCTCGTCGATGTACCGCTCCTCCAGGACGAGCGCGCACTCGGTGCAGATGGTGTCGCCGGTGGCGTGGTCCACCACCACCACCGTCGTGCGGTGGCACTCCGGGCAGTAAGACTGCTCGTTGCCGGCGACGCTACACATCGTCGCTATCGGAGATCGCGCCGCGCGTTCGACGCGGCGGCGAACAAATACGCAGAACGAGGCAGCGGATCGAGAGACGTGAAGTGAGAAGCGCGCGGGCTCGATGAGTTCCCTGGACACACGTGGGATGGGGGGTGTACAATATTTATCCTTGCCCAACGACGCGGCCCTGCTCGAACTCGGACTCGGATTGACTCGCATAAGTTCTCCTTACTCCTTCCGTTCTGTCCACTTATCAAGCGGCGGATCGAGCCAGTGATTGCGAGAGAAGTCACTTGGACGGAGGTGTGTGTCTCCCATATTTATCCTCGTGGTATCTATGTCGGTGGGAGGCTGGGAGCGTAGCAAACAAACGCAGCCGTTTTCAAACTCGGAGTCGGATTCACTGCCTTCTCCACTAATCCTTTCGTTTCTGTCCGCTGATCAAGCGGATCACGCGTGGCGGCACGGCCTCATGTTGTTGTGCTCAGGGTTACCAAAACCACGGCTTTTTCGGTTTTCGACAGTATTGTAGGATGCAGCACGGCGTGTATTCTCGTGGTTTCGTTTAAATAATTTCGTGTGAATTTAAAAAATTTGAAAAAATTCATTTTATCACAAAATATATTTATTTTTATAAAAATAAAATCGTTCGGTTTGCCGCGAAAACTGCGGTATGTGGCGCGTTTTTGTGCGGTTTGAGTGAAAACCGCGATAGCATGGATTTGAACTTGGTTCAAATTTTAAGTGCGGTTTTCACGGTTTTTGATGTGGTTTTCGCGTGGTTCGGACGAAAACCGCGGCACGACAAATCATTTTAAAATCTACTGTTCATCTCATCATGGTTTTCACGTAAAAACTACGCTACCGCCGGATGACGGCACGATAGGCTTCAACGAAATAGTAAACCCGGTTGTACTTACCGCGGCTTGTCCGGCCTGTTCGAACGCTCGGCTGCGGGCTGCTACCTCGAAGTCCGAACTGTGAGGATAGTCCGAAATGAACCCCATGAAGTACTCTAGAATAGCAAAATCTTGCCTTGGAAGTTTATAGTGGTGATCTAATGCTGGACAGTGCGTCAATGACGCATCGCAAAATGTATCCGATTCTAGGCAGCCAGTGCTGATTTGTTTAGAAAAATCGCCATGCACATAATCGCTTAGGATGAACCAAACACAACTGCATGTCTTTGTACTATATATGACAAATTTTTATATAACATTTTGATAACTTGTATTAATTAAAAATATATAAATATTATTTATTTTATTTTGACTTTATCATCAAAGAAATTATAATCTTAACTCATATTTTTTATCTTTTTAATAAGATGAATAGTCAAACGTTATGAAAAAATCAATCGTTAAGTAGTACTAAGAAAGACGAGAGTTCGATCAAGCCGTAAACCTGCCTTCAAGTGTGTACAAATTTACATATTTTCACTTGATGTTTGATAATTGGTTGGTTATGATTGGCTAAAAACCAAGAAACATATTTTAGGTCTCGCTTGGTAGGGATTCTTCTCCCCGATTCTCAAGAATCGAGAGAATCTCGCCAAACAAGTTATTTTGTAATCGATTCTGAGAAGAATCACTTCAAGTGATTCAAATAGCTTTACAAAGGAGTGAGAATCACCTAAAAGCAGCTCCTAATCACCGAAACCGCTTTCCCCAAGAATCATTTGAAAATCACCTAAAATATTATTCTAATTATTACTTTATTATATCGATTCTCGATTCTCTCCGTAATCTGATGCGTAAAAATCGAATCTAAAATCGAGAATCGTAGAATCGAAGCCCTACCAAACGGGCCCTAGTAATGTCTCGCTTACGTTGATCTTAATGGTTAAATAGAGATGATGTTGATTTTAACCTAACTTTAACTAATTCTTTTATGCATGTATTTTTCAAGCCAACATACTTGTTTTGGTTATGAGCTTCACTACAAAGGTGTTAAGAGGATATGGAAACTATTCAAACATCATGTCAAAACTTAGGAGACAACTGTCATACAATTTCACGCTAACTTGGATAGAGATTTATTAAGAGGATTGCTCTTTTGAATAAGTTGTATCTCTTCATTGAGGGTGCCATTTTTTAATGTGGTGTTTCTTCATTCTTTGTAAGATAACGTTTTACTTTTTTCGATTCAAGATCTATTACAAGCCGTAGTTTCTCTCGAACAAAGGTCGGATTTTATACATTATCTTCTTAAAGAAAACTAACAGAATCTCAAACATGAATAAATAGGGTTTCTTATTCATATAGCCATGAAATTACAAATTTACCATCCATGCAATATTCTTATTCAACTTAGGAAGAAGATCACAATGAACATATCATCTTGATTGCTAAACTACTTAAAACTCAACTATACGAGGCATCAATGCTGCAGTGCTATGCACACGACATTCCACACAAATTGCCTTATTACTCGATGAACAAATTACGGCACCTCACAATTTCAATTCCTTGTTGTCAAGGTCAGAAGTAAGTTCCGGAGTTTGGGTTAGGAACCTCCAGTCAAAACTCTCTATCTGGCTGAGAGGCTGGTCCAGAGGTTTCAAACGTTGGTTCTAGAAGTTTCGGACATAGCTCTCAAAATGGCCGAGAAGGCTGTTTGAAAATTCCGAGTTTAAATCCGGAAGTTCCAAACCTCTTTGTTAGCCAAAACCTAAGTATTATCCGGAAATTCCGAACCCTCGGGCTGGAAGTTCTAGAGTGCAAAACCTATTAGTAACGGCTACTATGTGTAAATACTTAACTCCATCTATCCCCATTTTGAACAAGTGGTTGTTACAACTTTTAGACCTACTTGCTCTTGTTGGTTTTGCTTATGTTCCTCCTTTACTTATATTTGTTTTGCTCGGGTGCCATGAGTGACTTACCCGCTTGATCCATCCTCCGTGAGAACCATAAGTTTCCCATTAGCTCTCTCAAGAAGACTAAAAAGTTCCAAAGTTTTGGGTTGAATCTCCTGACAAACTAACACGCTGCCAAGTATTTTGGTGTTAAAACTGTTAAAATATATGTTGAAAGTTTCAAAGTTGAGATAAAAGTTTCAACTATTTGGGAGAGTTTTTATAATGGTGGGTTTGAAGTTTTAAATTTTGAGTAGGAAGTTTTAAAATTTAAGTTAAACTTTTTAAAATTTGGAATTGAAGGTTTATACAAAATTTTCAAAACACCAAATAGAAAAAAGAACATTTTTGTTTTATATTTATTTATTTTTCAATTTACAAAAATATTCTTTTTGAAAAGATACAAAAATATACCCTAACGTTCTATGGGAGGACTTTTTTCAATTTTCTTTTAAAAAATGACCCTGTAGTAAAGCGAGAAGGGACTTAAATGCAATTTTTTTCCATATAGCTTGCCATCTTGTATTTTTGCAATTTACAATCAAACTCTATATCAAAATTGTAGAGCTTGAGGAGATCTTAAGTTAACAACTTTTCAATTAAAGATCGTTTTGAAGTTCTAATAATCATTACAAAATCTAAAATCTATATAAAACTTGTAGATCTCGATGCAATGTACAAAATACATTTAAAGTTATTTAAATTTTCATAGCAAGTAAAACTGTTTGAAAGGGTGTAAATACAAATACACAATTGCTGCCCTTTGAAAACTAGAAGGCGTCACGAGTATACTTATATAGTTTTAAAAGAAAAATATATTTTTGCAATTTTTTAAAATTAATTAATTAATTAATTTAAAAAATTGGACCTAATAAGACCGCCATAGCCTAGGAGCAGCGTTATTATTTGTTCGAAGCCTGAAGTGCAAATTTGGTGCTTTAGGCTATAATGTGTTTGTACCTCATGTTTAGCATGTATTAGAGGAGGAGAAAAAAATAAATAGGCATATATGTAAATAGAGATAAACATTAACACATAATTAATTAAATATTAATTATTTTAAAATTTTAAAATAAACTAATATATTATTTTAAAATGATTTTTAAAAGGCTTGCTACCCAAGTTGGACAATTACTCGGGACAGACAATTACTCGAGTCGCATTCAACTTTTGTTGGTGCCTTGATTGAGGTATTGCATTATTGCTGAACTTGTCTCTAATTAATTGCATAAATGTTCCATTATATAGATTTCTAACCAGCCAGGGCCTTGTTTTTTATAAAAATAATGAAAAACTAATAATGGTTAGAGCCACTCCAAGAGACAGCTAAAAATTTCTTCCTCAAGACGAAGTATTAGGGCTATGCTAAAAAAATTTTGCCAAAAATATGTCATCTCACAACATGTAACGCTAAAAATACTCCCCAATAATTCAAAACAGTCATGTCATCAAAATTAGTCCCACCCAGCGAAGCATGGCGTAGGGCGATGACTCGCGAGCGGGCGGAGGTGTCGGGCGAGGAAAAAGAAAACTCGCGGGAAGGCACCGCAGAAGGAGGTCGGGAGAGGATTGGAGAAAGGTTTGGTGTCGCTAATATATGCGTGGTGGATATGCTTTTTTGGCGTTACTAATCTTTTAGGGGAGTTTTGGGAAACTGTTGGAGACCATTTTTTCTATTTTTCCTCTAAAGAGGATATTGGGGGTAAGATTAGCGCCTCTTGGAGTTGCTCGACAATCATAATTTAGACAATCATTATTTGTAAGTGTATTCTCAATTTATAAAAAATGTTTTGTTGTAATGAGCTATTGGTACTCTCTCTATTTTTATTTCACAGATAAAGATGAGTCCACTATAATTGATGAATGATGAACTCGTAATATTTTGGACATTGTATGCCTTGAAGCGAAGATGAATGTCTCAAGTAACATATCTATTTGATCCAAATTTGCATTACTTTTCAATTACTTTTCAAGTTCTGTTATTTATTTGTACTCTAAACCGTGAGCTGTATTTTATTTGTTTGGACTTTGGACTGTAATATGACTATACTAAACTTTGGACTTTGAACTTTGGACTCTAAATTCATTTGTTTGGACTTTAAATGCTTCAAGTTGCCTATCTATTATGAGAAGGATAATCATATCTCGTTATGAGAAGGATGCTTTTGAATTCATGAATCATAGTCTCATTATCCGTTATGAGAATGATGCTTCGAATTTACATGCATATTTTATGCTGCTATAGCAAGATGATCAATCTGCATTCTAATCAAGTCATCTTGTTTGCTGATTACTTAGCCGGCTTCACCTTCCTTGTTATATATACCTGACATGATGAACTCGATCAGTTGGGCTAATTATCTGCGTCAAGCAGTCAAAGCCGGCGGAAGACGGCGCCGAACCGCCGCCATTTCCCCACGTCGGCCGTCCCCACTCCACCCGCGATTTTCAGCCGCTCCCGCCTCCCCACCGCCTCCCGCGCTTAAATCGCTCCCGAGCTCCCTCTTTATTTTCCCAACGCCCGCACTCTCCCGTGCACGAACCCTCTCCTCCACGTGAAATCATGGCCGCCGGAATCACGCCGGCCACCGTCGTCTTCCTCGAGTCCGCCGTATTCCGTGAGCCGTTCTTCCCTCTCTCCTCCCTCTTTTGTTCCCTTTCGTTCGGTCCCTGTGCTCGAATCCTCCGCCGCATGCCGCCCTCGCTCCCACGCGCGCATGCATGCGCGCTAATTCCGCTGTCCGCGCGCCGCTCGCTCGCGCGCGCCGCCAATGGGCTTGCCCGTGCGCCTTCTCTGCTTCGCTGCCACCGGCGTCGTGCTCATGCATCCCTTCGCGCGTTCCGCACCGCTGCCGCCACCGCCGGGCCTCGCCCGTGCGCCGTCGCGCGCATCGTCGCCGTGCCGCCCTGCGGCCTGGCGGGCGTGACCCCGCTGCCCCTTTGCGCCCCGTCGTCCGATCTACCGTCGGGCAGATCGGGCCATCTACGTGGCAGCCCACGTGGCAGCCACGTCGGTGCCTCGCTAGTGCCACATGTGCGCCACGTGGTGCACCGCCCGTGGCACCATGGACTCGGTCCACGATGGACCTGCCATTCCCGCGCGCACCACCCCCGCCGACGTCGCCGACGTCAACAACATCCTTTTCCTTTGTAAAATAATTAAATATTACGCAATAAATCGAATTAATTCTAGAATTCATTTAAATGGCCCAAAAACTTCTAAAATTCATATCTAATCCATACGAACTCCAAATTGGGTCATTCAAATTGCAAAATTTATCTAAACTTGAGCTCTACATGTTTATTTACTTTTCATATACTATTTATTTGGTTATTATTAGATATTTTTCCTCGTTTTGCATGCCGCCGTATAGAATTGCTTTCTGGAGTTTGCGTTCGCGAAGATCGAAAGATCGCTAAAGAAGCAAGGCAAGTCACATTCCTCCTTGACGCATGTTGATCCCAATTTAGAAAATATTTTATTGTTTGCAAATAAATTGCATGTTTTGCTAATTACACGGGAATCGAGACAACCTATCCGATCGCTTGTGTCATTTTTAATTGTTATCCAATCTTTGTCAACCCGGGTGACTAATTTGACTAGCTTGCATCACTTACATGATCTTGCTAGAATTATTTACGCTTAGCCATGCTTAATTACACTAGCACACCTAATGGAAGAACTATATTATTTGTTTATAGTCACATGAAATGATGGTCTCAGACCCGAGATACTGTGGTACGAGATATTTGTTAAATAAAATATGACCAAATGATGGGCTGTGGGTGCATGGTTTTGCTTGTCGCACCCATGACAACTAAGGACCGGTTGTTAACGCCAGAATTTGGTAAGCCTCGGTGTCCCCATCGCTAAGGATTCATATCGGCTCAAGGCTAGAATCGGCTGAGAGTTCTGTGTTAGCTTATGGGGGTTTATCTATTGTCAATATTTCCAGCAGTCGGATTCTTGTTAAATTTGGTTTGGGAAGATCTTATCCAGAAGAGACTGAGTTCAGGAAAGATACGACTTGTATATATTAATTAGGAAGAGTTTGTTAATTTACTATTTTATCTTTAGGAAAGCATGTTAGTGTCCAATAAGGACTCGGTTTGTTTCCTTTTATCTTTAGGAAAGTTTGAATTGTAATATGTTAGGATCTTTGTCAACCTACGGGTATAAATATGTAAGCCCGAGGTTCATGTAAATCAATCTCTCAATCAATACAAGTTGGCACATCGCCACCTTTTTCATCTATTCTACTTTATTATCCGACGAAACTTGGCACCCGACGCGGGTGCATCGGCCGATCTCCGACGAAGGGGTAAGTCCAAGGTCCCGCCACGGCAATCGTATTGGCTACGTCGGCGTCGTCTAAGGCTGCATCGCACATTTGACCTCTTGGATTGCTTCGATTCGTTAACATCTTTGCCCGGTTATTTATCATATGTCTCGTTGAAACTAGTCCTAGTATCTCAATTTTGCTCTATCGGCTATCTCTCATTTTAGGATTTCGTCGATATCGGTTAAATCATTATATTGAATTAGATTAGCTTAGGCATCCACCACCTTGAAAATCGGTCAAGGGCTTGATTGTCTAGATATTACGTCTCTTTTCATACTTAGTGCCGCATCGCTTAGTTTGATCTACTAAGTCATGATTACAACCGCAAGCTCTAGTCCGCCTTGGCCAATAAGGGTTTCATCGGGGTTTCAGCCGATGACTTATCTCGACGTCACATCGGCTATGATATGAATACGTATAATCTTTATCTTAAGGTACATTTAGACATAAGTGATTTATACTTGTCTCGACACGCTACCGATCTATCCCAATCACTTGGTCTAAACATATTTTAAGACCTAGATTATATGCTATTAATTTCTCCTTCGACTTCTTCGGATGTTGGTTCTTCATCATCTCCAAATGCTCTTGCTTTAATTAACGTCATGTCCGATGAACAACTTGAGCAATTCGAGGAGGAGGATTTGGCTCTTGCTACTAACAAACTTTCCGAGCTATGAACCGAGTTAGGTTCAGGAAAAGAGGAGGACCAACGTGTTGATTTTAGTGCGGCGCCTTGGATCACATCTGCTCCAACGCCCCAAGCTCGGGAGGAGCAAGAAGGATGACAAGAGCGCCGAAAAGACAAAAGATGACAAGCCCAAGGGTAGGCGCTCCAAGGAGATGATCAAGAAAGTGTTGAGTCAAGTCTATGCCGCTTTTGAGCCACTTAGTGACATAGATTCGACGAAGGAGGAGAAGGGCAAGAACATCTCCGGCATTTGTCTCATGACGCGTGGAGATGAAGATTCTTCGAAGAATAAAATGAGGTAAGCTCGCTTGAGGAGACTATTCTTGTTTTAAGTGCTAAGAATAAAAAATATGAGAAAATGTTTAAAAACAAGAATTTGTGATTGAATCTTTAAATGCTGAAATTACTAGATTAAAATCTCTTATTCCCAATGATGATAATTGCAAAAATTGTGAGGTTTTAATGCGGAAATTTCAAAGATTAGAGATGTCAATAATTCTCAATTTTGCTGCTAAATCTTGTTTAACTTGTGATGCTAATGAATTGAGATTAAAAGATGTTTTAGCTCGTGTTAAGCATATGGAAGAACTAGTTAAACAAGATGAGGTAGCCTCTTGCTCTAGATGTTGCAAAGGTAAAGATGTCATGATTGGTTATGAAAATTGTGTTAATCTTGAAAAAGAAGTTTCTTACTTGAAAAGTTCTTTGCAAAAATTTTCGACGGTAAGAAACAACTTAACATGATTTTGGACAAATCTAAAGTGTGTTGCGACAACAAGGGAATAGATTTTGATGCTCATGATTATTTCACCAAAGGTGTTTTGAATTTGACTGAAAATGGTGAAATCTTAAGAGAACCTAATGCTTTGAAAAGTTTTCAAATCGGTGAAAATTTGCCATCTCTTTCTGTTTGTTTAACGAAATTAAAACTAATATTTTAAAACCATCCGTTTCTACTTGTGCTTCTAATTATCATGAGAGATATACTTGTTTGTATTGTGGAAAAGATGAACATTTGGTTGAATTTTGTTTTAGACTTGCTCGTAAAAAAAGGAAAGAGAAATTGCTTTTGCAAAGCAACGATGGCAAAAATCGGGTTTTGGTTCTAGGAGCTCGCGACCGACATTGACTAATCGATCGACCGGCCACGACCAGCGTCGACCGCCACGACACCGGCGACCGCAGCTTGAACAGCGGTCGACCGGTAGCTAGGCTCGGTCGACCGGTAGCTAGGCTCGGCCGACCGGCCTCGGGCGCTTTGTGCATAGTTCAAATCATACTTTTGTGAAGCGACAAGGTAATGTTTCGTAAGTCTGGTTCTGATTTTGTTTGCGCATATGTACCTACTAGTTCTACTGGTCGTGTGACTCGGTGTTGGGTTCCAAAATTTCTTATTTCTAACCCCAACACGGAGGCCTCGACATCTTCTTGTTTGTAGGTATTTTGATGGCATACTCCTTATATGTGTGTAATGTGGAGACAATGATTGCTTTTCACGATGACATCAAGGTAATTTTGGATTGACATAATTTTTTCTACTATCTTTATTATTAGTTTTTATATGCTAGTATTTGAGGTAGTAGTTGTGTTAGTATAAGTGAATATGTGTCATTTTATGAGAACCTTGGTGATATAATTTGCAATTGGATGTCTTCTTCAAAGATCTTTAATTTCTTCTTTATTTTTCCTTGGAAAAATTGGAGGTTAATTTGAGGGGAGTTTATGTTTTTTGTGTATTCGTGTTTGATTCTTCTCGCTTTTCTTTTCTTCGAGGAGAGTTAGGAATCATTCATCCTTTTGGCATATTTTGAGGGGGAGTTTTTTTGCTCTTTTGTCAAGCTACATGATTAAAATAAATTAAAAAAGAGAGCTTTGTTTATACATATTGTATTGTCATGTGCATGCTAGCAATATTATGAAGATTTATTTATCACTAGCATAGCCTATGTGTATTCTAGTATTTTTATGTGATCTAGATTTTATCTTAAGAAAAATAATGCATGACACTTTAATATCACAATTGAATTAAAGAAATATACAATGTTAATACTAGTGCATGTGTTGGATTTTAAATGTTTATATATGTATTATGTTGAATTCTTATTCCTCAAATTACTTTAAATTTGCTCAGGTGTGAAAAGAGAATAAATTATTACCTATGAGAGAAAAAATGAATACCGAATCCTTGGAAACAGTCTTGACGAAAAGAACGTATTCGATGTGAGCAAAAATAATGAGTACCGAATCCTTGGAAACAGATTGACGACAAGAACGTACTCGGAATAATTGAGAGAAAAATATGAGCAACAAATATGGCTCAAATTAATGTGAAGAATTTTTCTCTTGAATTATGTGTGCAAAAAGGTAAATTTGAGAAAGAATAAAAATTACAATAGGTATATATATTTGGGTTTATTTTTCAACCTATGTGCTTGTAAAGATGTTGCATTATAAATCGTTTGAATTCATAACTTTTATTGCGTTATTGATCTTACTTATAAACTATTTGATTCATGATTATACTCTAGTACATATTTGCTATATAATTGATAAGTTCATCTTCTTATTATTGCCACACATGACATGACTTGCTTTACGTATGGTGCTAAGCTCTTGGACATTCATAACCATAATTCTTATGCTTGATGAAAACATTATCAAAAGGGGGAGAACAAATGTTGTTTTTGATTAAATATCACATGGGGGAGAATCGACAAGATTTTTTCGTGGGAGAATAAAATCACAAAGACAAAGTGCAAGTTTTTTTTGGTCAAGGGATTTTCTTTCTTTTCAAAAGGGAGATAAATTTTTTTTGATTTTTGAGCACTCAAATGCTTTTACCATTTTTGTTTTTAATTTTTCAAACATCAAAACAATATTTTTATTTTGTTTGCCAATGTGTTCATTAAAGGGAAGATTGTAAAACCAAAGTGTGTTTGATTCTTCATTTGATGATGAAAAATTGGCATATGGGATTATTGTTTTTTATGTTTTGTTATTTGGAGATTTATTGACAAAGTTGTTTTGGTTTTCGGACAATGAACATTGTTCGCCGCTTGCACACCCGGCGACGGGCTTGTACCGCCGGTCCGACCGGAGGTGTTCGTGCGGTCGACGGCAGAATCGCGGTCGACCGGTCGAGCCATCCGACCGGTTGCCAATTTTGATTCGGTTTTGGTTTCGGTTTGTTTCCTTGCATATACATGGGAGTTTCGTGTTACTATGCATATGTATGTTCATTTATGCTAATAATGAGTCAAGTTGTGATAGTTTGTGCTCGATATGGTATTCTTTGTTTAATTATGTGCGTAATTTTTACGTCTCTGGAAAGTGTTGCCGGTGATCGAGTTGAAGTCAATTTGGAGATAAGGTGACGTGCAAGATGAATATCATGAGGGATGCTGAAGGGTAGAGATTAGTGCACATAATTGGTGAAGTTTCCATATGGCATACGATGGAGATATTGTGTACGTATGAAAAGCGGAATTTCGGTTTTGGAAAGACCGAGATTGTTACGGTTGGTTTATATCAAGCTTGTACTTATATAGGAAGGTTTTCTAGGTGTTTAGGACTTTCTATATGAGTAGGATTCGTGGTTTTTGGCTGTGGTTTTTTTATAAATATTGAGGGGGCGTGACCTCTTTGTATCGCTTTGGATTCATGTTTTAGAGTTTTTCGAGTCGTGGGTTTCAAGTTTAGCTTGAGATTTTGTGAAGAGTGCTTTGTTTGCACTTTGTAAACACAGAGAAATTTAATAAAGATCAATCTTCTTAAGAATTCTTTGTGTCTTCTTCTTCCTCGGTGCGACGGCCGATTGTCGGTTGAACCAGATCTATCGACCGGTCGACCGCAAGATCTAGCGGTCGAGCGCACCTTCTACCCGGTCCGACCGCAAGCACACCGCGGTCGACCGGACGACGTCGGCTTCATCGGCATCGGCTACTTCGTCGAATAGATTAAGGCGATCGGCTACGGGCGGTCGAGTGGTGAGACACTTGTGGTCGACCGACTTCGTAAAACAGAGGGTAAATTTTATTTCCGCTAAGATTTGTTTTTTGGGTACTCAACCATTTACCCCTTTTCTTGTTGGCTTTTCATTGAGCATTCGATCCTACAGATTGTATTCTATTCGATGGTAGAATAAGTCATATCAAAATAAATAATATTTATATATTTTTAATATACGAATGGTTAAACGTTACGTAAAAATTAATTTCGAAATGATGACAGTACATATGTTCATCGATCTGTTTATGGAATTGATCTCTACCACTGCCATCTACAGAGGACGTGCCAAAACACACATGCTAAGAGCATTGGAGTAGAACACAAGTCATCTCATTATCCACTAAGAGGAGAGGAGCAGCTCTTCATGCTGACTCAGCTCCTTGAAGGCCTCCTTGATGGTTGCCTCGGCGACGCCGGTGGCCTTGGACACGTCGTGCGCGGACGTCTTGGCGCCGGCTCGCTGCGCCACCATGTAGATGATCGCGGCAGCGATGGACTCCGGGTTGCGCCGCACGTCGAGCTTGTCCTCCAGCGTCTGCGCCGCCCTCTGCGCGTCGCGCACCTCCGGCTTGCCCAACCCGAGCCGCGACCCGAAGCGGCTTATGTAGTCGGCGGCGCGCACCACGCCGATGTCCATGGCCTCCCCGGCCTCCTCCCCGAGGTGTCTCCTGATGATCATCTCCATCTTCCCAATTTCCTTCTTGTCCTGGCAGTCGCGCATCACCGAGGCCAGCTCCTTCAACGTTCGCGGCTTGCGCTCGTTGCGGCACGCGATGCGGAGGCAGGCGGCGTACGCGGCGTCGCGGTTCCGCCCCCTAGGCCACAGCTTGCCCTCCTCCATCTTCTTGAACAGCTCCTTGGCCCGGTCTCTGATGGTGGCCACCAGCTGGAGGCGGTCCGCCATGTCGGAGATGGCGCGGAACGCGACGGCCAGCGACCTATCTCGGCCCGACTCGGAGTCGACGCGCACATGCGGCAGGGAGGTGCCGGTGGCGGCGGCTGCCCTCGCTTGCCGCTTGGCCGGCGCGACGAAGGTGCCGAGCTGCGCGTGCGAGAGGAAGGGGTCGGAGCGGCCGCCGACGCGGTTGGGATCGCGGTCCTCGCCGCTGCCGCCGTCGGAGAACGTGCGCCACTCGGAGGTCTCGTCGATGTACCGCTCCTCCAGGACGAGCGCGCACTCGGTGCAGATGGTGTCGCCGGTGGCGTGGTCCACCACCACCACCGTCGTGCGGTGGCACTCCGGGCAGTAAGACTGCTCGTTGCCGGCGACGCTACACATCGTCGCTATCGGGAGATCGCGCCGCGCGTTCGACGCGGCGGCGAACAAATACGCAGAACGAGGCAGCGGATCGAGAGACGTGAAGTGAGAAGCGCGCGGGCTCGATGAGTTCCCTGGACACACGTGGGATGGGGGTGTACAATATTTATCCTTGCCCAACGACGCGGCCCTGCTCGAACTCGGACTCGGATTGACTCGCATAAGTTCTCCTTACTCCTTCCGTTCTGTCCACTTATCAAGCGGCGGATCGAGCCAGTGATTGCGAGAGAAGTCACTTGGACGGAGGTGTGTGTCTCCCATATTTATCCTCGTGGTATCTATGTCGGTGGGAGGCTGGGAGCGTAGCAAACAAACGCAGCCGTTTTCAAACTCGGAGTCGGATTCACTGCCTTCTCCACTAATCCTTTCGTTTCTGTCCGCTGATCAAGCGGATCACGCGTGGCGGCACGGCCTCATGTTGTTGTGCTCAGGGTTACCAAAACCACGGCTTTTTCGGGTTTTCGACAGTATTGTAGGATGCAGCACGGCGTGTATTCTCGTGGTTTCGTTTAAATAATTTCGTGTGAATTTAAAAATTTGAAAAAATTCATTTTATCACAAAATATATTTATTTTTATAAAAATAAAATCGTTCGGTTTGCCGCGAAAACTGCGGTATGTGGCGCGTTTTTGTGCGGTTTGAGTGAAAACCGCGGCATAGCATGGATTTGAACTTGGTTCAAATTTTAAGTGCGGTTTTCACGGTTTTTGATGTGGTTTTCGCGTGGTTCGACGAAAACCGCGGCACGACAAATCATTTTAAAATCTACTGTTCATCTCATCATGGTTTTCACGTAAAACTACGCTACCGCCGGATGACGGCACGATAGGCTTCAACGAAATAGTAAACCCGGTTGTACTTACCGCGGCTTGTCCGGCCTGTTCGAACGCTCGGCTGCGGGCTGCTACCTCCGAAGTCCGAACGTGAGGATAGTCTGAAATGAACCC
The DNA here is from genome assembly GCA_019925245.2 of Oryza australiensis. Taxonomy (NCBI): domain Eukaryota; kingdom Viridiplantae; phylum Streptophyta; class Magnoliopsida; order Poales; family Poaceae; genus Oryza; species Oryza australiensis. The sequence continues at coordinate 6,492,014 of JAIFGZ020000116.1, read as the reverse complement.
CATGAAGTACTCTAGAATAGCAAAATCTTGCCTTGGAAGTTTATAGTGGTGATCTAATGCTGGACAGTGCGTCAATGACGCATCGCAAAATGTATCCGATTCTAGGCAGCCAGTGCTGATTTGTTTAGAAAAATCGCCATGCACATAACTCGCTTAGGATGAACCAAACACAACTGCATGTCTTTGTACTATATATGACAAATTTTTATATAACATTTTGATAACTTGTATTAATTAAAAATATATAAATATTATTTATTTTATTTTGACTTTATCATCAAAGAAATTATAATCTTAACTCATATTTTTTATCTTTTTAATAAGATGAATAGTCAAACGTTATGAAAAAATCAATCGTTAAGTAGTACTAAGAAAGACGAGAGTTCGATCAAGCCGTAAAACCTGCCTTCAAGTGTGTACAAATTTACATATTTTCACTCGGATGTTTGATAATTGGTTGGTTATGATTGGCTAAAAACCAAGAAACATATTTTAGGTCTCGTTTGGTAGGGATTCTTCTCCCGATTCTCAACGTAATCGAGAATCTCTGCCAAACAAGTTATTTTGTAACGATTCTCGAGAAGAATCACTTCAAGTGATTCAGCAGTTTTACAAAGGGAGTGAGAATCACCTAAAAAGCACTTTCTCCCAGAATCACCTGAAACCAGTTTTCCCCAAGAATCATTTGAAAATCACCTAAAATATTATTCTAATTATTACTTTATTATATCGATTCCGATTCTCTCTAATCCGATTCGAAAATCGAATCTAAAATCGAGAATCGTAGAATCGAAGCCCTACCAAACGGGCCCTAGTAATGTCCGCTTTACGTTGATCTTAATGGTTAAATAGAGATGATGTTGATTTTAACCTAACTTTAACTAATTCTTTTATGCATGTATTTTTCAAGCCAACATACTTGTTTTGGTTATGAGCTTCACTACAAAGGTGTTAAGAGGATATGGAAACTATTCAAACATCATGTCAAAACTTAGGAGACAACGTCATACAATTTCACGCTAACTTGGATAGAGATTTATTAAGAGGATTGCTCTTTTGAATAAGTTGTATCTCTTCATTGAGGGTGCCATTTTTTAATGTGGTGTTTCTTCATTCTTTGTAAGATAACGTTTTACTTTTTTCGATTCAAGATCTATTACAAGCCGTAGTTTCTCTCGAACAAAGGTCGGATTTTATACATTATCTTCTTAAAGAAAACTAACAGAATCTCAAACATGAATAAATAGGGTTTCTTATTCATATAGCCATGAAATTACAAATTTACCATCCATGCAATATTCTTATTCAACTTAGGAAGAAGATCACAATGAACATATCATCTTGATTGCTAAACTACTTAAAACTCAACTATACGAGGCATCAATGCTGCAGTGCTATGCACACGACATTCCACACAAATTGCCTTATTACTCGATGAACAAATTACGGCACCTCACAATTTCAATTCCTTGTTGTCAAGGTCGAAGTAAGTTCCGGAGTTTGGGTTAGGAACCTCCGGTCAAAACTCTCTATCCGGCGAGGGCTGGTCCAGAGGTTTCAAACGTTGGTTCTAGAAGTTTCTGGACATAGCTCTCAAAATGGCGGAGAAGGCTGTTTGAAAATTCCAGAGTTTAAATCCGGAAGTTCCAAACCTCTTTGTTAGCCAAAACCTAAGTATTATCCGGAAATTCCGAACCCTCGGGCTGGAAGTTCTAGAGTGCAAAACCTATTAGTAACGGCTACTATGTGTAAATACTTAACTCCATCTATCCCCATTTTGAACAAGTGGTTGTTACAACTTTTAGACCTACTTGCTCTTGTTGGTTTTGCTTATGTTCCTCCTTTACTTATATTTGTTTTGCTCGGGTGCCATGAGTGACTTACCCGCTTGATCCATCCTCTGTGAGAACCATAAGTTTCCCATTAGCTCTCTCGAAGACTAAAAAGTTCCAGTGTTTTGGGTTGAATCTCCGGACAAACTAACACTGCTGCCAAGTATTTTGGTGTTAAAACTGTTAAAATATATGTTGAAAGTTTCAAAGTTGAGATAAAAGTTTCAACTATTTGGGAGAGTTTTTATAATGGTGGGTTTGAAGTTTTAAATTTTGAGTAGGAAGTTTTAAAATTTAAGTTAAACTTTTAAAATTTGGAATTGAAGGTTTATACAAAATTTTCAAAACACCAAATAGAAAAAAGAACATTTTTGTTTTATATTTATTTATTTTTCAATTTACAAAAATATTCTTTTTGAAAAGATACAAAAATATACCCTAACGTTCTATGGGAGGACTTTTTCAATTTTCTTTTAAAAAATGACCCGTAGTAAAGCGAGAAGGGACTTAAATGTAATTTTTTTCCATATAGCTTGCCATCTTGTATTTTTGCAATTTACAATCAAACTCTATATCAAAATTGTAGAGCTTGAGGAGATCTTAAGTTAACAACTTTTCAATTAAAGATCGTTTTGAAGTTCAAATAATCATTACAAAATCTAAAATCTATATAAAACTTGTAGATCTCGATGCAATGTACAAAATACATTTAAAGTTATTTAAATTTTCATAGCAAGTAAAACTGTTTGAAAGGGTGTAAATACAAATACACAATTGCTGCCCTTTGAAAACTAGAAGGCGTCACGAGTATACTTATATAGTTTTAAAAGAAAAATATATTTTTGCAATTTTTTAAAATTAATTAATTAATTAATTTAAAAAATTGGACCTAATAAGACCGCCATAGCCTAGGAGCAGCGTTATTATTTGTTCGAAGCCTGAAGTGCAAATTTGGTGCTTTAGGCTATAATGTGTTTGTACCTCATGTTTAGCATGTATTAGAGGAGGAGAAAAAATAAATAGGCATATATGTAAATAGAGATAAACATTAACACATAATTAATTAAATATTAATTATTTTAAAATTTTAAAATAAACTAATATATTATTTTAAAATGATTTTTAAAAGGCTTGCTACCCAAGTTGGACAATTACTCGGGACAGACAATTACTCGAGTCGCATTCAACTTTTGTTGGTGCCTTGATTGAGGTATTGCATTATTGCTGAACTTGTCTCTAATTAATTGCATAAATGTTCCATTATATAGATTTCTAACCAGCCAGGGCCTTGTTTTTTATAAAAATAATGAAAAACTAATAATGGTTAGAGCCACTCCAAGAGACAGCTAAAAATTTCTTCCTCAAGACGAAGTATTAGGGGCTATGCTAAAAAAATTTTGCCAAAAATATGTCATCTCACAACGTAACGCTAAAAATACTCCCCAATAATTCAAAACAGGTCATGTCATCAAAATTAGTCCCAGCCCAGGCGAAGCATGGCGTAGGGCGATGACTCGAGCGGTGCGGAGGTGTCGGGCGAGGAAAAAGAAAACTCGCGGGAAGGCACGCAGGGAAGGAGGTCGGGAGAGGATTGGAGAAAGGTTTGGTGTCGCTAATATATGCGTGGTGGATATGCTTTTTGGCGTTACTAATCTTTTAGGGAGTTTTGGGAAACCGTTGGAGACCATTTTTCTATTTTTCCTCTAAAGAGGATATTGGGGGTAAGATTAGCAGTCTCTTGGAGTTGCTCTGACAATCATAATTTAGACAATCATTATTTGTAAGTGTATTCTCAATTTATAAAAAATGTTTTGTTGTAATGAGCTATTGGTACTCTCTCTATTTTTATTTCACAGATAAAGATGAGTCCACTATAATTGATGAATGATGAACTCGTAATATTTTGGACATTGTATGCCTTGAAGCGAAGATGAATGTCTCAAGTAACATATCTATTTGATCCAAATTTGCATTACTTTTCAATTACTTTTCAAGTTCTGTTATTTATTTGTACTCTAAACCGTGAGCTGTATTTTATTTGTTTGGACTTTGGACTGTAATATGACTATACTAAACTTTGGACTTTGAACTTTGGACTCTAAATTCATTTGTTTGGACTTTAAATGCTTCAAGTTGCCTATCTATTATGAGAAGGATAATCATTATCTTATGAGAAGGATGCTTTTGAATTCATGAATCATAGTCTGTTATCGTTATGAGAATGATGCTTCTGAATTTACATGCATATTTTATGCTGCTATAGCAAGATGATCAATCTGCATTCTAATCAAGTCATCTTGTTTGCTGATTACTTAGCCGGCTTCACCTTCCTTGTTATATATACCGACATGATGAACTCGATCAGTTGGGCTAATTATCTGCGTCAAGCAGTCAAAGCCGGCGGAAGACGGCGCCGAACCGCCGCCATTTCCCCCACGTCGGCCGCCCCCACTCCACCCGCGATTTCCAGCCGCTCCCGGCCTCCCCACCGCCTCCCCGCCGCTTTAAATCGCTCCCCGAGCTCCCCTCTTTATTTTCCCCAACGCCCGCACTCTCCCGTGCATCGGAACCCTCTCCTCCACGTGAAATCATGGCCGCCGGAATCACGCCGGTCACCGTCGTCTTCCTCGAGTCTGGCCGTATTCCGGTGAGCCGTTCTTCCCTCTCTCCTCCCTCTTTTTGTTCCCCTTTCGTTCGGTCCCCGTGCTCAATCCTCCGTCGCATGCCGCCCCTCGCTCCCACGCGCGCATGCATGCGCGCTAATTCCGCTGTCCGCGTCGTCGCTCTGTCGCGCCGCCGCCAATGGGCTTGCCCGTGCGCCTTCTCTGCTTCGCTGCCACCAGCGGTCGTGCTCATGCATCCCTTCTGCCGCGTTCTGCACCGCTGCCGCTCACCGCCGGTGGCCTTCGGCCCCGTGCGCCGTCGCGCGCATCGTCGCCGTGCCGCCCGGTCGGTCGGCCGGTGACCCCGCTGCCCCTTTGCGCCCCGTCGTCCGATCTACCGTCGGGCGATCGGGGCCATCTACGTGGCAGCCCACGTGGCGCCACGTCGGTGCCTCGCTAGTGCCACATGTGCGCCACGTGGTGCACGCCCCGTGGCACCATGGACACGGTCTACGGTGGACCAGCCGTTCCCGCGCGCACCACCCCCGCTGACGTCAGCTCGACGTCAACAACATCCTTTTCCCTTTGTAAAATAATTAAATATTACGTAATAAATCGAATTAATTCTAGAATTCATTTAAATGGCCCAAAAACTTCTAAAATTCATATCTAATCCATACGAACTCCAAATTGGGTCATTCAAATTGCAAAATTTATCTAAACTTGAGCTCTACATGTTTATTTACTTTCCATATACTATTTATTTGGTTATTATTAGATATTTTTTCCTCGTTTTGCATGCCAGCGTATAGAATTCGCCGTTTCGGGAGTTTGCGTTGCGAAGATCGAAAGATCGCTAAAGAAGCAAGGCAAGTCACATTCCTCCTTGACGCATGTTGATCCCAATTTAGAAAATATTTTATTGTTTGCAAATAAATTGCATGTTTTGCTAATTACACGGGAATCGAGACAACCTATCTGATCGCTTATGTCATTTTTAATTGTTATCCAATCTTTGTCAACCTGGGTGACTAATTTGACTAGCTTGCATCACTTACATGATCTTTCTAGAATTATTTACGCTTAGCCATGCTTAATTACACTAGCACACCTAATGGAAGAACTATATTACTTGTTTATAGTCACATGAAATGATGGTCTCGGACTGAGATACGTGGTACGAGATATTTGTTAAATAAAATATGACCAAATGATGGGCTGTGGGTGCATGGTTTTGCTTGTCGCACCCATGACAACTAAGGACCGGTTGTTAACGCCAGAATTTGGTAAGCCTCGGTGTCCCCATCGCTAAGGATTCATATCGGCTCAAGGCTAGAATCGGCTGAGAGTTCTGTGTTAGCTTATGGGGGTTTATCTATTGTCAATATTTCCAAGTGGATTCTTGTTAAATTTGGTTTGGGAAGATCTTATCCGTAAGAGACCGAGTTCAGAAAGATACGACTTGTATATATTAATTAGGAAGAGTTTGTTAATTTACTATTTTATCTCTAGGAAAGCATGTTAGTGTCCAATAAGGACTCGGTTTGTTTCCTTTTATCTTTAGGAAAGTTTGAATTGTAATATGTTAGGATCTTTGTCAACCTATGGGTATAAATATGTAAGCCCGAGGTTCATGTAAATCAATCTCTCAATCAATACAACTTGGCACATCGCCACCTTTTTCATCTATTCTACTTTATTATCCGACGAAACTTGGCACCCGACGCGGGCGCATCGGCTTCGATCTCCGACGAAGGGTAAGTCCAAGGTCCCGCACTCAGCAATCGTATTGGCTATGTTGGCGTCGTCCAAGGCTGCATCAGTACATTTGACCTCTTGGATTGCTTCGATTCAGTTAACATCTTTGCCTGGTTATTTATCATATGTCTCTGTTGAAACTAGTCCTAGTATCTCAATTTTGCTCTATTGTCTTTCTCTCATTTTAGGATTTCTGTCGATACCGGTTAAATCATTATATTGGATTAGATTAGCTTAGGCATCCATCTCCTTGAAAATCGGTCAAGGGCTTGATTGTCTAGATATTACGTCTCTTTTCATACTTAGTGCCGCATCAGTTTAGTTTGACCTAATAAGTCGTGATTAGAACTGCAAGCTCTAGTCTGCCTGTTGGCCAATAAGGGTTTCATCGGGGTTTCAGCCGATGACTTATCTGGACGTCACATCGGCTATGATATGAATACATATAATCTTCATCTTAAGGTACGTCTAGACATAAGTGATTTATACTGTCTCGACACGCTACCGATCTATCCCAATCACTTGGTCTAAACATATTTTAAGACCTAGATTATATGCTATTAATTTCTCCTTCGACTTCTTCAGATGTTGGTTCTTCATCATCTCTAAATGCTATTATTTCTAACCCCAACACGGAGGTCTCGACATCTTCTTGTTTGTAGGTATTTTGATGGCATACTCTCCATATGTGTGTAATGTGGAGACAATGATTGCTTTTCACGATGACATCAAGGTAATTTTGGATTGACATAATTTTTTGTACTATCTTTATTATTAGTTTTTATATGCTAGTATTTGAGGTAGTAGTTGTGTTAGTATAAGTGAATATGTGTCATTTTATGAGAACCTTGGTGATATCATTTGTAATTGGATGTCTTCATCAAAGATCTTTAATTTCTTCTTTATTTTTCCTTGTGAAAATTGGAGGTTAATTTGAGGGGGAGTTTATGTTTTTTTGTGTATTCGTGTTTGATTCTTCTCGCTTTTCTTTTCTTCGAGGAGAGTTAGGAATCATTCATCCTTTTGGCATGTTTTGAGGGGGAGTTTTTGTGCTCTTTTGTCAAGCTACATGATTAAAATAAATTAAAAAAGAGAGCTTTGTTTATACATATTGTATTGTCATGTGCATGCTAGCAATATTATGAAGATTTATTTGTCACTAGCATAGCCTATGTATATTCTAGTATTTTTATGTGATCTAGATTTTATCTTAAGAAAAATAATGCATGACACTTTAATATCACAATTGAATTAAAGACATATACAATGTTGATACTAGTGCATGCGTTGGATTTTAAATGTTTATATATGTATTATGTTGAATTCTTATTCCTCAAATTACTTTTAATTTGCTCAGTGTGAAAAGAGAATAAATTATTACCTATGAGAGAAAAAATGAATACCGAATCCTTGGAAACAGTCTTGACGACAAGGACGTATTCGATGTGAGAAAAATAATGAGTATCGAATCCTTGAAAACAGTCTTGACGACAAAGACGTACTCGGAATAATTGAGAGAAAAATATGAGAAACAAATATGGCTTATTTGAGAAAGAATAAAAATTGCAATAGGTATATATATTTGGGTTTATTTTTCAACCTATGTGTTTGTAAAGATGTTGCATTATAAATCGTTTGAATTCATGACTTTTTATTGCGTTATTGATCTTACTTATAAACTATTTGATTCATGATTATACTCTAGTACATATTTGCTATATAATTGATAAGTTCATCTTCTTATTATTGCCACACATGACATGACTTGCTTTATGTATGGTGCTAAGCTCTTGGACATTCATAACCATAATTCTTATGCTTGATGAAAACATTATCAAAAGGAGGAGAACAAATGTTGTTTTTGATTAAATATCACATGGGGGAGAATCGACAAGATTTTTTCGTGGGAGAATAAAATCACAAAGACAAAGTGCAAGTTTTTTTTGTCAAGGGATTTTCTTTCTTTTCAAAAGGGAGAGAAATTTTCTTTGATTTTTGAGCACTCAAATTCTTTTTACCATTTTTGTTTTTAATTTTTCAAACATCAAAACAATATTTTTATTTTGTTTGCCAATTTGTTCATCAAAGGGGAGATTGTAAAATCAAAGTGTGTTTGATTCTTCATTTGATGATGAAAAATTGACATATGGGATTATTGTTTTTTGTGTTTCGTTATTTGGAGATTTATTGACAAAGTGGTTTTAGTTTTCGGACAATAAACAGTGTTCGCCGCTTGCACATGGTCCGACCGGGCTTGTACTACCGGTCCAAGGTGTTCGTGCGGTCGACCGGCGAGCCATCCGACTGGTTGCCAATTTTGATTCGGTTTTGGTTTCGGTTTGTTTCCTTGCATATACATGGGAATTTCGTGTTACTATACATATGTATATTCATTTATGCTAATAATGAGTCAAGTTGTGATAGTTTGTGCTCAGATATGGTATTCTTTGTTTAATTATGTGCAGGTAATTTTTACGTCTCGGGAAAGTGTTGCCGGTGATCGAGTTGGAGTCAACTTGGAGATAAGGTGACATGTAAGATGAATATCATGCGGGATGCTGAAGGGTAGAGATTAGTGCACATAATTGGTGAAGTTTCCATATGGCATACGATGGAGATATTGTGTGCGTATGAAAAGCGAAATTTTGGTTTTGGAAAGACCGAGATTGTTACAGTTGGTTTATATCAAGCTTGTACTTATATAGGAAGGTTTTCTAGGTGTTTAGGACTTTCTATATGAGTAGGATTCGTGGCTTTTGGCTGTGGTTTTTGTGTATAAATAGTGAGGGGGGCGTGACCTCTTTGTATCGCTTTGAATTCATGTTTTAGAGTTTTTCGAATTAGGGTTTCAAGTTTAGCTTGAGATTTTGTGAATAGTGCTTTGTTTGCACTTTGTAAACACAGAGAAATTTAATAAAGATCAATTACACAGAGAAATTTAATAAAGATCAATCTTCTTAAGAATTCTTTGTGTCTTCTTCTTCCTCGGTGCGACGACTCCGATTGTCGGTTGAACCGATCTATCGACCGGTCGACCGCAAGATCTAGCGGTCGAGCGCACTTCTACCCGGTCGACCGCAAGCACACTGCGGTCGACCGACGACGTCGGCTTCATCGGGCATCGACTACTTCGTCAGAATCGGTTAAGGCGATCGGCTACGGACGGTCAGACTGGTGAGACACTTGTGGTCAGACCGACATCAGAAAACAGAGAGTAAATCTTATTTCCGTTAAGATTTGTTTTTTGGGTACTCAACCATTTACCCCTCTTCTTGTTGGCTTTTCATTGAGCATTCGATCCTACAGATTGTATTCTATTCGAAGATAGAATAAGTCATATCAAAATAAATAATATTTATATATTTTTAATATACGAATGGTTAAACGTTACGTAAAAAATTAATTTCTAAATGATGACAGTACATATGTTCATCGATCTGTTTATGGAATTGATCTCTACCACTGCCATCTACAGAGGACGTGCCAAAACACACATGCTAAGAGCATTGGAGTAGAACACAAGTCATCTCATTATCCACTAAGAGGAGAGGAGCAGCTCTTCATGCTGACTCAGCTCCTTGAAGGCCTCCTTGATGGTTGCCTCGGCGACGCCGGTGGCCTTGGACACGTCGTGCGCGGACGTCTTGGCGCCGGCTCGCTGCGCCACCATGTAGATGATCGCGGCAGCGATGGACTCCGGGTTGCGCCGCACGTCGAGCTTGTCCTCCAGCGTCTGCGCCGCCCTCTGCGCGTCGCGCACCTCCGGCTTGCCCAACCCGAGCCGCGACCCGAAGCGGCTTATGTAGTCGGCGGCGCGCACCACGCCGATGTCCATGGCCTCCCCGGCCTCCTCCCCGAGGTGTCTCCTGATGATCATCTCCATCTTCCCAATTTCCTTCTTGTCCTGGCAGTCGCGCATCACCGAGGCCAGCTCCTTCAACGTTCGCGGCTTGCGCTCGTTGCGGCACGCGATGCGGAGGCAGGCGGCGTACGCGGCGTCGCGGTTCCGCCCCCTAGGCCACAGCTTGCCCTCCTCCATCTTCTTGAACAGCTCCTTGGCCCGGTCTCTGATGGTGGCCACCAGCTGGAGGCGGTCCGCCATGTCGGAGATGGCGCGGAACGCGACGGCCAGCGACCTATCTCGGCCCGACTCGGAGTCGACGCGCACATGCGGCAGGGAGGTGCCGGTGGCGGCGGCTGCCCTCGCTTGCCGCTTGGCCGGCGCGACGAAGGTGCCGAGCTGCGCGTGCGAGAGGAAGGGGTCGGAGCGGCCGCCGACGCGGTTGGGATCGCGGTCCTCGCCGCTGCCGCCGTCGGAGAACGTGCGCCACTCGGAGGTCTCGTCGATGTACCGCTCCTCCAGGACGAGCGCGCACTCGGTGCAGATGGTGTCGCCGGTGGCGTGGTCCACCACCACCACCGTCGTGCGGTGGCACTCCGGGCAGTAAGACTGCTCGTTGCCGGCGACGCTACACATCGTCGCTATCGGGAGATCGCGCCGCGCGTTCGACGCGGCGGCGAACAAATACGCAGAACGAGGCAGCGGATCGAGAGACGTGAAGTGAGAAGCGCGCGGGCTCGATGAGTTCCCTGGACACACGTGGGATGGGGGGGTGTACAATATTTATCCTTGCCCAACGACGCGGCCCTGCTCGAACTCGGACTCGGATTGACTCGCGTAAGTTCTCCTCACTCCTTCCGTTCTGTCCACTTATCAAGCGGCGGATCGAGCCAGTGATTGCGAGAGAAGTCACTTGGACGGAGGTGTGTGTCTCCCATATTTATCCTCGTGGTATCTATGTCGGTGGGAGGCTGGGAGCGTAGCAAACAAACGCAGCCGTTTTCAAACTCGGAGTCGGATTCACTGCCTTCTCCACTAATCCTTTCGTTTCTGTCCGCTGATCAAGCGGATCGCGCGTGGCGGCACGGCCTCATGTTGTTGTGCTCAGGGTTACCAAAACCACGGCTTTTTCGGGTTTTCGACAGTATTGTAGGATGCAGCACGGCGTGTATTCTCGTGGTTTCGTTTAAATAATTTCGTGTGAATTTAAAAAATTTGAAAAATTCATTTTATCACAAAATATATTTATTTTTATAAAAAAATAAAATCGTTCGGTTTGCCGCGAAAACTGCGGTATGTGGCGCGTTTTTGTGCGGTTTGAGTGAAAACCGCGGCATGGCATGGATTTGAACTTGGTTCAAATTTTAAGTGCGGTTTTCACGGTTTTTGATGTGGTTTTCGCGTGGTTCAGACGAAAACCGCGGCACGACAAAACGTTTTGAAATCTACTGTTCATCTCATCATGGTTTTCACGTAAAAACTACGCTACCGCCGGATGACGGCACGATAGGCTTCAACGAAATAGTAAACCCGGTTGTACTTACCGCGGCTTGTCCGGCCTGTTCGAACGCTCGACTGCGGGCTGCTACCTCTGAAGTCTGAACTGTGAGGATAGTCTGAAATGAACCCCATGAAGTACTCTAGAATAGCAAAATCTTGCCTTGGAAGTTTATAGTGGTGATCTAATGCTGGACAGTGCGTCAATGACGCATCGCAAAATGTATCCGATTCTAGGCAGCCAGTGCTGATTTGTTTAGAAAAATCGCCATGCACATAACTGCTTAGGATGAACCAAACACAACTGCATGTCTTTGTACTATATATGACAAATTTTTATATAACATTTTGATAACTTGTATTAATTAAAAATATATAAATATTATTTATTTTATTTTGACTTTATCATCAAAGAAATTATAATCTTAACTCATATTTTTATCTTTTTAATAAGATGAATAGTCAAACGTTATGAAAAAAATCAATCGTTAAGTAGTACTAAGAAAGACGAGAGTTCGATCAAGCCGTAAAACCTGCCTTCAAGTGTGTACAAATTTACATATTTTCCACTCGGATGTTTGATAATTGGTTGGTTATGATTGGCTAAAAACCAAGAAACATATTTTAGGTCTCGTTTGTTAGGGATTCTTCTCCCCGATTCTCAACGTAATCAATAGAATCTCTCGCCAAACAAGTTATTTTGTAATCGATTCGAGAAGAATCACTTCAAGTGATTCAGCAGTTTTACAAAGGGAGTGAGAATCACCTAAAAAGCAGTTTCTCCCAGAATCACCTGAAACCAGTTTTCCCCAAGAATCCCAGTTTGCTGGGAGCGTAGCAAACAAACGCAGCCGTTTTCAAACTCGGAGTCGGATTCACTGCCTTCTCCACTAATCCTTTCGTTTCTGTCCGCTTATCAAGCAAATCTCGCGTGGCGGCGCGGCCTCACGTTGTTGTACTTACCGCGGCTTGCCTGGCCAGTTCGAACGCTCGGGTGCGGGCTGCTACCTCTGAAGTCTGAGATAGTCTGAACCAGTGTTTTCAATTTCGCGAAACCGGGCACGAAAGCCGCGAAATTCGTCCGTTTCGCAGGGTGCGGCACGGCATCCCCGTGGTTTCGTTTAAATAATTTCGTGAAAATTCAAAAATTTGAAAAAAATCATTTTAACACAAAAATATATATTTTTATAAAAATATAAATTTCGTGATGTTTGCCGCGAAAACCGCGGTATATGGCGCGGTTTTCGTGCGGTTTGAGTGAAAACCGTGGCACGACGCGGATTTAGGTTTGGTTCAAATTTAAATTATGGTTTTCACGGTTGCACGGTTTTCACGGTTTTCGCGTGTTTTGCGCGGTTTTTGCATGTTTTGCGCGGTTTTCGCGGTTTTTGGGTACGCACGAAATCGTTCAAATTAAAATTTGTTACTGTTCATCGCCGGCGGTTTTCGCGGTTTTCATGGTTTTCGCATGAAATTCGCCGTGTCGGTGAGGGCGACACGGCATAGCCCGACAGAAAGGTGAACCTGGTCTGAACTGAACCCCATGAAGTACTCTAGAATAGCAAAATCTTGCCTTGGAAGTTTATAGTGGTGATCTAATGGTGGACAGTGCGTCAATGACGATCGCAGAATGTATCCGATTCCATGCAGCCAGTGCAGATTTGTTCAGTGGGTCAATGACGATCGCAGAATGTATCCGATTCCATGCAGCCAGTGCAGATTTGTTCAGAAAAATCGCCCTGCACATAACTGCTTCGGATGAACCAAACACAACTGCCTATCTTTGTACTATATTTGACGCTATTGACTTTTGATATAACATTTTGATAATTCATTTTAATTAAAAAATATAGCTTAGGATGAATCAAACACAACTGCCTATCTTTGTACCATATTTGATGCTATTGACTTTTGATATAATGTTTTGATAATTCATCTTAATTAAAAAAATATAAATATTATTTATTTTATTATGATTTTATCATCAAAGAAATTATAATCTTAACTCGTATTTTTATATATTTATATTTTTAATAAGATAAATGATCAAATATTATAAAAAATCAATCGTTAGTTAGTAGACGAGAGTTCGATCAAGCCATAAAATTTGCCTTCGAGTGTGTACAAATTTACATATTTTCACTCAGACATTTGATAATTGGTTGGTTGGGATTGGCTAAAAACGAAGAAACATATTTTAGTAGTAATGTTTGCTTTACGTTGATCTATACGATTAAATGAGAATGATATTGATTTTAACCTAACTCTGACTAATTCTTTTATGCATGGTTATGAGCTCCACTACAATGGTATGAAGAGGATATGGAGACTATTCAAACATCATGTCGAAACTTAGGAGACAACCGTTATACAATTTCACGCTAACTTGGATAGAGATTTATTAAGAGGATTGCTCTTTTGAGTAAGTTGTATCTTTTCATTGAGGGTGCCATTTTTTAATGTGGTGTTTCTTCATTCTTTGTAAGAGAACGTTTTACTTGTTTTCGATCCAAGATCTATTTCAAGCCGTAGCTTCTCTCGAACAAAGGTCAGATTTTTATACATTATCTTCTTAAAGAAAACTAACAGAATCTCAAACATGAATAAACAGGGTTTCTTATTTATATAGCCATGAAATTACAAATTTACCATCCATGCAATATTCTTATTCAACTTAGGAAGAAGATCACATGAACATGTCAGCTTGATTGCTAAACTACTTAACACTCAATGGTACGAGGCATCAATACTGCAGTGCTACGTACACGACATTCCACACAAATTGCCTTATTACTCGATGAACAAATTACGACACCTCACAATTTCAATTCCTTCTTGTCAAGGTCAGAAGTTCTGGAGTTTGTGTTAGGAACCTCCGGTCAAAACTCTCTATCTAGTCGAGAGGCTGGTCCAGATGTTTCAAACATTGGTTCTAGAAGTTTCGGACATAGCTCTCGAAATGGCTGAGAAGGTTGTTTGAAAATTCCAGAGTTCAAATCCGAAAGTTCCAAACCTCTTTTGTTAGCCAAAACCTAAGTGTTATCCGAAAACTCCGAACCCTGTGGGTGGAAGTTCTAGTTCAAAATCTATTAGTAACGGCTACTATGTGTAAATACTTAACTCCATTTATCCCCACTTTGAGCAAGTGGTTGTTACAACTTTTAGACCTACTTGCTTTTGTTGGTTTTGCTTATGTTCCTCCTTTACTTATACTAGTAAACATGCCCATGCTAACGCTATGGCACAATTATATTTAATATATCAAATACATTAATTTAAGGTGAAGTACAATAATACGATATTGCCTGAAGACAATAGTTTATAATAATCGATAATTATACATAATCACTTCAATATACAATGTTGAGACAATATATGTCCACACAAAAAAGAACCCATTAATATGTTGTGGGTATAAACAAGTAAATTAATCATTCTATATCCTGTAGATAATTAACTAATCCTAACGCTAGCATTTGCGATACACTTATAAAAGTCTCGTGTGATGTTAGGACGTTGCTTTCACATTCATTCTATTAGTACACCAAGATTTAACAAACAATGGTTGCCTTAACTCATCACCATCCTGCACTTGCAGATTCTACCTTATGGCAATATTTGGAAATGCAAATCAAACAATCAAAAGCAATGTATGTTTTGATAATTAAACATGTAATAAGATGGATATATGATTAAACAAAGTTAGGTAGATCGATAATGCAAGCTTAAACTCTTTTCTAGCAATTATAATGTTGTCTTTTCCCTATCTAATTTGTCCGCGAATAAAGTCGTAGACAAAAAGTAGCCGTAGGGAAAAAAGAAGATAGCATTCCACGTCACATAAAATAGAATAAGTAGTTGAGCCATCTAAATTAAAACCTTAGATGCAGGGTGCTGATATTTAGGAGAATAATTTTTTCCTCTATTAGAAACAAAATCTAATATAATGTAAGAGTCCCCCTTCTATCTTTGGAGGTTTCCCTGAAATTACTTAACTATGATGTTTTACACATTTTTTCAAGAACATGCAAATGTACTGCATGTCCTTCAAAGAAGGGAGATATATCTACAAATATACTGTAAGAAATACTAAAACATCGAATGAAAAAGAATATTCTATTGAAATGCTCACATTTTCTGAAAAGGAAAAGCTAACTTATCAAAAATAAATTAGCGATATATAATCCTAGAACAATTGTGGTCATGTCTGAACATGAATGTAATTGCAAAGTTAAAGGGAGCAAAGGGTCTCCCCCAAGTCTACAGAACTTGGACTTATCTGCACAAACATGAGTGTTTTGCAATCCCCACCTGTACAGGCCAACCATCATGAGTAAAATATATCTACTCGTATTTGCTAATGTGATAGGTATTCCAGCACAGAAAAGATTCAATAAAAGAATTGTAAAAAAACAATCATCTACCTACAAGTCAGTACACATCTCCATAATTAGTACTAAAAAACTGAACTTACCTAAAGAGCTTTGGAGCAGATGAGTCAACTTGGAATTTCTATTGATAGCAAACGGAATAAAAACAGTGGTGAGACTGAGATGAAGCTATAATTCATAAAGTAGCTAAACAATACTCATGTTTAATTCTATATATATTAGATATTACTGACCTATAAGGAATATGTGCATTCTTTGAGGCAAGGGCAAAAATAACATCGCCCAAAGCAGAGAGTGACTTGTTGATGAACTGTGATTCCTTTAACCTCTCCCCTTCTACTTCCGTTTTATTCACACGCTCACTTCCCGCTAGGTCGACCAACCACATGTGACTCCTAAACTTCGCCCCGTCACCAAATGCTCACTCCCGACTAACCCTAACCAAGCCGCATATAGAAAAGAACCCCAAATACCATTATCAATTTATCATTACCATAATGTTGTAGAAGCACACATTTAGTTGAGAATGATCTATCATCAATGTTGAAAAATAGCGGCATATTCTATATGTATAAGCTAAACTACTTTAAAGGAATACTATAAAAATAATGAAACACAAAAAGAAACTCACCTATGAGAGCGGCTGCTTAGTTCATTGGCATTAGTTGCTCCAACCGATCTATTTTTAGCTCCAACTTTCAGTTTCTCCCAAACACCATCTATAGTACAAATTGGAGCTTCAATCAAACCAGCCACCTCTTGTGTTCCATCAGAAGTCTGCTTTACATCCAATCTTTTGCATAAAACAAGATATTATGTGTTAAAATTGAATAGATTAACAAATCAGGATTAAATGAATACTATCACTAAATGAGACAAAGGAAATTAAATATACTTGCTTCCTGTTTGCTCATAGCTTTCATCAAGAAGATCCCTGGTATTATAGACTTCCAAAATGCTCACAATAATGTGTAGGCAATGTAAGAGCTTCTTTCTTCTGGACAACTGAATAGTTCTTCCAATGCTCGTAGTTAACACCCCTATCCTCGTTCTAGTTTGTCCATATGCAAAGATGCATACGTTGAAACCGTCCATGACAGATCGCACAACGGCAAGCTTTCAAAGAAAGACAATCTCGAAGGAAAAACATTGATCATAGTGCATTAAAGAAACAGAACATGATCCATATCCTTCAACATATAATCATGTCTCAAGATGTGCCGTGAGAAACAAAGAAAGTGTCTTCTGTTCAACCAAATTATGATTGCAATATAATTATATTTGACACGATGTTTGTGTATCTTCCCACCGAATATGTAATGGACTGTACAAAAAAGCAATCTATCATACCTTGATTGTCAGATGGTCCAAAAACATGATCATATTTAAAAGCTTTCTTGTCTTTATCAGATGGAACAAAATGCAGCTCAGTCTCATGGGATGGATCGATCTCAACTATAGAAGAACACCCACTGGAGATCTCAGCAGGCCGAGAGGGCGACAACGACAAAAACCCGATGTTACCCCTCGCTCAATGAGCTCATTATACAACCTCCGCCGCTCCGCACGCTCATCCGCTGTACTTCTTCTTCAAGCCATCATACCTCGGCATACACTCCTTAGCACACTTAGCCACCTGCTGCTTGTACCTCTCTAACAAGCTGTTATACTTCCCCCCTACAACACACATACCAATCATGACTCTAGATGCAGATAACCCCCATGAGCAAGGTATAAAGTATGTATCATTGTGCAATTTGTACCAAGAAAACGAAGAGCAGCGAGGCGGTCAGGGGTCTTTATCTGCTTCAGATTTGGTGACAGAATAAGGGAATCATCCCCTTGGTCTCCAAATTCCTGCAAGAAATAGAACCCTACAAATCAGAAAGAAAGCACGGTGTTCCTTCTGAAAGAAAAGAAATATGTATATGAAGTTTGTATTTGCACATGAAAGTACAGGGTAACCTGTCCTGCATGCCGTGCCAACCAAATGACAGGTGGACAGGAAGACGTCAAGCACATACACAGAGATTAATTCAAAGGTACAAAATCCCGGTGCATATTTGAGCTCAGAGGAGTAGTACAAGTTCTGTCCTACACGTGTTAATATATTTCTGAAGGTACTGTATTATTGCTAAATGCTCCCTCAACCGAAGACGCAAGGGAGCATCAAGAACGATGCAAGCATCTACAGATATAACTACAAATGAAAACTTTCAAACGTATGGATTCTATTAACAATGCATAAATGATCAAGGTTCTATGCCATCTAAGGAAAAATTTGAAAATCAACAATGGAGCAAGGTAAGTAACACTGTTTGAAGGTAATAAACCACAAAAAGGCCACATAGTATCACACATTTACCTGCCTTCAAGATGATTGTTCCTTACACCCGAGATACACTACAAGAGTTTGAAATGTTCACCCATCAGCAAGTTCCTGCAAAGAGAGAAGCATACATCTTTCAGTTAAAAATAACCGAGATAGCCCATGACAAATCTCAATACTAAGGCTTCAACTATTGTATAAATAATAATTCAGAGCTTAATCTTCTCGCACTTGCGGACGAAGCGGCCGGGCTCCGCGGCTGCATTGGTGATGTCAGGGAAGCCAACAGCGATGGGATGGGATCAGCGAGGCTTACTCGTTCAAAGCAACAAGTAACAGAGATGAGACAGGGGAGCTGTAATAATTTTCCACAAGTTCTAACTACCCCTGCAAGTTGTACGATAATACAATACAAAAATATATAACCAATTAATTTCACTACCATAGGATATTGGGATCTAGGAAATCATTGGTAGCTAGCAAGACCCAAGTGGATTCATATCTTCTTTTCAATCAAGCATCATATGTCATTACACGACGCTTGGACCATAAGATCTTAAACTAATGTTCAGGAATTTTGGGGCCAAGAAGTTTTGTTTCTCAAGCAATGACTATGCACCGTGAGTCCAAAATTAGTCAATCGCCGTCATCGTCCGAACCGTTAGTCCGCTTATTAGTAGTTCCTATATGCTGCTACATTGCACCATTGCTGTTGGGAGTTCGAATTAAAAGAGGATGATCAAAACCCGGCCAGTCGATCTCACTCATAAAAACACCCAAAACCTTACTTGGCTCTGTCCTAACCAATAATTTGGCTTACATGGGGCTATCATCCATGTCAAATTGTGGATTGTCAAGTTAACTCTACACGAGCCAATTAATCGACCTGGTCCATCTTGCTGCGCTACAAGAGACCAGACTGCGTCATGCATTGCAAACTTGTAACTGTAGTAGAGGACGCAACAACACCGACACAATCTGAAAGAAGTCAAGAACAACAAGGCCGGAGAAGATGAATCTTGGTGAGGAATGTACCGACTAGCGGATGTCTCCATGATGACGACCTCGCATCGGTGATTTCCCGTGGCCACCGGCGAGCGACCTTCCACGCTGCGGTGCTGCTGAAGGGAGCAAAATGGAGTCATGGAGATGGAGATGGACGCAACAGTGAACCAAATACTGCCCGCGCACGAGCACGCCGATTGCAACCTGTGATTCCAATGCGAATGTGAGGTGAGATGCATCCTTCCAGATCGCGAAACCGCGAGGCAACGCGTGGCTAGAGTGCGGGGGAAGGGTTCTTCAAGGTTTCGTCGGCTCCGGCGGAAGGGCGCGAGGAGGGGCCGTCGCGAGGAGGCGGGCGGCGAAGGGTGCGAGGAGGAGGGCGGCGGAGGGCGCGCACGAGGAGGTGGGCGGCATAGGGCGCGGTGAGCGGCGGCGGCGGGTGCGCGCGAGGAGCGGCGGCGGAGCGCGCGAGGAGGGCGACGGAGGGTGCGCGCGAGGAGGCGGCGGGCGGCGGAGGGCGCGGCGAGATGTTGAGGATACGACGAGTTGCTAGTTGCTAATAGATTAATTGCTAATTAATTGGATGAATTGATACATTTTATATTAATATAGATATAGATTTGTTTTGCTCGGGTGCCCGAGTGACTTACCCGCTTGTTCCATCCCTCTGTGAGAACCATAAGTTTCCCATTAGCTCTCAGTAAGACTAAAAGGTTCCAGTGTTTTTGGTTGAATCTCTGGACAGACTACCATCGTTGTCAAGTATTTTGGAGTTAAAACTTTTAAAATATGTGTTGAAAGTTTCAAAGTTGAGATAAAAGTTTCAACTATTTGGGGAGAGTTTTTATAATGGTGAGTTTGAAGTTTTAAATTTTGAGTATGAAGTTTTAAAATTTAAGTTAAACTTTTTAAAATTTGGAATTGAAGGTTTATACAAAATTTTCAAAACACCAAATAGAAAAAAGAACATTTTTGTTTTATATTTATTTACTTTTCAATTTGCGAAATATTCTTTTTTGAAAAGATACAAAAATATACCCTAACGCTTTAAGAGAGGACTTTTTCAATTTTCTTTTAAAAAATGACCCTGAAGTAAAGCAAGAAGGGACTTAAATGTATTTTTTTCATATAGCTTGCCATCTTGTATTTTTGCAATTTACGATCAAACTCTATATCAAAATTATAGAGCTCGAGAAGATCTAACTTTTCAATTTAAGATCGTTTAGAAGTTCAAATAATCATTACAAAATCTAAAATCTATATAAAACGTTTTGTAGATCTGAATGCAATATACAAAATACATTTAAAGTTATTTAAATTTTTATGGCAAGTAAAACCGCTTGAAAGGGTCTAAATACAAATACACAATTTGCTGCCCTTTGAAAACTAGGTGTCACGAGTATACTTCTATAGTTTTTAAAAAATATATATTTTTGTAATTTTTAAAATAAATAAATTAATTAAATAACTACATTTGTTGGACCTAATAAGACTGCCATAACCCAGGAGCAGCATCGAATAGCAGCTTATTTGTTCGAAGCCTGAGGTGCAAATTTGGTGCTTTGGGCTATAATATATGTTTAGCGTGTACTAGAGGAAGAGAAAAAAGAGAAAAAAATAAATAGACATATGTGTAAATCTATAATCTCTGACTATTTTGCAGAAAACTTTTAAATTTTTGTGAAATTAACCTATAGTCCCGTGTGCCCATCTATCTAGGGGTCGACCGACCGAGCCCACTGCCTATCCCTCGCGTCGCGTCTTGCGCCTGTGCTCCTTCCTCCCGTTCCCATCCGCGCTGCGTCCCAACTTTACCTGTTACAACGCACAGCACAGTTGCTAGTAGAGATAAAAATTAACACATAATTAATTAATATCAATCATTTTAAAATTTAAAAATAAATTAATATATTATTTTAAAATGATTTTTAAAAGGCTCGCTACCCGAGTTGGACAATTACTCGGGTCGGACACTCGGACTCGAACCTCAGGCCCACGTCTTACTGCCGTCTTCCACCTCCCCTCCCTCCCTACTTGCCCCCAATTCACAAGGTTCTCTCTTTCCGCCGCATGGCTGAGGGCGAGGCGCCCTCCGCCGCCGCCGCCGCGGCCCCCGTCCTCGCGGCTGTCGCCTCGCTCCAGACCTATTCCTCCGCGCTCTCCGCCTTCACCTCCGCATGGCGCGCTCTCTACTCCGACGCCACCGCGCTCGACTCAACCCTCGCATCCCGCCTCGAGGGCTTCTCCGAGCTCGAGCTGCTGTGCTCCGCGATGGACGGGCCCGGCCTCCGCGCGTACCTCACCGAGCACAGGGACGCGCTGCAGGACTCATTCCGGCCGGCCCTCGACGCCGCCCTCCTGGTGGCCCCCGACCCGGGGCGCCTGGTGCTCTCCGCGGCCGCGGGGTTCTGCCGCGCGCCGCCTGCGGAAAAGGAGACGGAAGGTGAGGCCAAGGTGGCGTGCCGCCTGCTCGTCGATCTGCTTGACCGGCTGCGCGCTCTCGGCGTGAAGCCCTCGTCAGAGGCGCGCGAGGAGGCCAGGGCTATCGCGGCCGACTGGAAGCGAAGCAAGCGGATCGGGCCGCAGGCCGTGCTTAAGACGATCACCTTCCTGCTCCTCGTGGGGGCATTTGGGTTGGTGGATGATGTCGGCGGCGCGAGCGAGGTGCTCGATCTGGTCGTGTCAGTGTCTGGTCGGGAGCGCGCCGTTGATGCTTTCGTTGGCCTTGGACTCGACCTTGATAAGCACATGCCAGGTAAGGTTCACTCGATTGACAAATTTGTTGATTTTACTATGATCAAAGAACTGAAAGCATCGTTATGTGAAGAAATGTTCAGCCAAGGTGACTATTTACCCACCTGGTCTGTAGGTTTAGGATGATCGTCGGTCTGCAGTGAAATTTGTCATGGTGTTTCAATATCTTAGTACTGCATTACTGCTTCTTTACCTCCAAATAAGTTTAATTTGTACAGCATTTGCTCTATCGAAGTTGATAGATATGTATGCTCATATTATTTATTTTATTATTATATTTGATTTTTCACTGCAAGTATAACCTGCATACTCCTCTTAGATGTTGGGTTTCATCACTTCTGTTTATTTTTGGAGATCCCCAGATCTGAAGTTTGTGAGTTGGATGCGAACATATGAGTACTAAGTACAAAGTCCCATCCATTCTGTTCTTGTCGTTATGGTGTTGCAATTTTGCTGGGCGCGGGGTGTTGGGGGGTGGGGGGAATCTGTCTTTATTCTTTCCTTTGGTATATGTTTCTTCGTTCTTGAATTTTGGAGATGCTCTTCTTCTTGATGTGCAAGATGAAATGATGCTGCTTCCACTTTTATTTATGTTCTGGTCAAACCTCTTGTTTCCGGATGCCATTATAATCTCTGCACAAATGTTCCTTACTAACATCACAGATCCATCTTTGTAATGGTTTGTGCTTTGTTTTGTGTATTCATCCAAATGATCCTAACTGGAAATACTTTTGTAAAATTAGCATGCCACTCTTGAGTTGCTACTGCATGATTTGTTAGGGACACTTCTCCTGTATTTACCCTAAATTCATGACATAATCTATTTCTGTGCTTGTATATCCTTCTATCTAGATAAAACAATCCAGTGAAACCATTACCCTGTACTGATTAGGTTCATTGCCATATTGACATTTTGGAGTTCACAGGTCTGTATTGCTTTTTCCTCAGCCTTTTGGAAAGACCGATACTTGAATGGTGGTGTCCTAGAAAAGCAAGTTTGTTGTTTATACTTTTCTCTTATGTCTATACTCTACAGTATGCTGTCTTCTATCATCTAGTTTTATAGCACGGTTTTTGTGAATTTAAAGTGGAATGCTCCATGATGAGTATGTTATCTTGTCACCCGGTTTTATGGTATACATGTTTATGAATTAGGTGGACTATGATGATAAATTGTTCACAAAACATAATTGTTTGGCACTGATTGGCATTTCTCTGCCATTCTGCCATTCTGCAACTTCTATGTCCATGACTCCATGTTATATATCTCCATTAACTAAGCCTTTTTTTTGCTTTGTTAATTATTGTTCTCTAATTGTGCTGCTAATTTTTTAGTCTTCTTGATGCATTTCAATTCAATGAATCATTGAATAGTTTAGTTTGTGTTTAAGACTGCAGCGTGTGACCTGTGATGATACCTTTGTGAAAAACCATCTTTTGGGCCTGATTGGCAACCAGCCATGTTGTCACTACAATGTTTGACAAGCGTGCAGTCATTTCTCTTCTCATAACTTGTCAGCCGCTGCCAAATGCTTCCTCCTTGCATGATTCATCTGTGTATTTGGCTTGGGCATTGAGACCAAGGCTTGGTTAAGTCGTAGCCTAACTCAATTAATCTTCTCGCCATCCGCATCGAGTTAGCCCCCGTGTCGATTCATTTCAGTTGTGTCTTGCGGTCTTTACGCTGTGCGTCGCGCACTCGATGCTGATGGACTGGATTTGCATGATGGCCAACGTTGCATGCCTGGCTGGACCCAATCAGTGAATTTGCACGCATGCAAATTGGTTTATGCCGCGAAGTCTGGTTGCATGAATGCATGCTTGTGGACTCAGGTTGTGCGAGAATTGATCCCTACGGTCGCAAACCAAACAGACACAGCGACTAAAATGAGAAACGGCAGGCGAGTACGTAGATCAATTCTGGAAAAATTCAAAAATGTACTGCCTATTTAGGCTATTAGCAATCTTCCCTATCCTGTTTTCTTAATCGTGAAACAGTAGGGGATTCCTCTACGTTATATTGATTTTTTGAAATTTACAAAGGTTTTATTATAATTCATCATCCGTTCAGCATCTAAATCTGCATTCTTAGTGGGATTTTTCCATCCTGCTATCATTATTTATTGTAGCTTATATAAGTACGTTGTAGTTTATGCAGATTTTGGAGTCCTTTTCAGGAGATAATGGATCTCAGAAAGCTCTTCTCAACATCAAATAATGTTCATGAGTGCTTTGTACCTTTTAGCAACGTCGACTAATAATATTTTTCGATATATCTGGTGCTTTTTAATTTTTTTTGGCTCATGTATCTGTCAATTTGTTCACCCCCACCCTATTCTGTCGTGGTCCATGGTAGCTTTGTGTTCTATAAGTCCATCATCCATGGCATGATGTTTTCTGCTCTACAGTTAATGTTTTTTAGTTCTTCGAGGTATGTCTGTATGTGTGAACATTAACATGAAAACTTTCTCTTTCCACCAGTTTTCATTCATACAATGGTAAACAAAGGCAAACAGCTGGAGGCGGTTAAATTCATTCAAACTCTTAATTTTGTGGAAAAGTATCCTTTATTGCCTGTTCTGAGGTCATACATCAGTGATGCTACAAAAGCTGGGAACATGATCCGCATCAGAGGAGATGATTCTGCTTGTCAGGTACATTTATGCTGCAGTTTCACATTAGGTACTTCAGGCATTAAAAACCGTATAAGCTAGTTAAATCTTAAAACGGAACTGCAGACTGAAGCCGATGCAAAAGAGCACATGCTGCTCGGAGTATTGCAGAAGTTCATCAAAGACGAGAAGCTAGAAGAACTACCTATTTTGGAAGTAGTTAACCAGCGGCTGGAACAGTTGGAGAAGAAAAGTGCGGAGAGAAAGCGAGCAGCTAGTTCTGCTATTGCAGCAGCTCATGAAGTAAGTAAGAAGATTCAGAAGCAAGAGAAGCTGCAGCAGCAGGTGCAGTCAGCTATGCGATCACGAGTTCCAGGTAAAGCAGCACAAAATTCCTTAAGCCAAAACATCCATTCGGTTGATTCCCTCAGTTGGCCACTCATGTCGAGCCAGAGCATGGATATGTCAGGAATACCAAATTTGTACCAAGCTGCTTCAAGCCAGAATGCAATTCCGGCTTTTAGTCCGAGCCCACAGAGCCAACATCCCGTTGGCATCAAGAATCAGACCCTGAATACACCGTCCTTATATGGCTTGGCTGAATACTATGGACTGTCTTCCGGCAGAACTAGGCCTCCTGGATCAAGTGTTACGAGTGCACGCACATCCTCCAGATCAAAGCTCTATTCTGCAGATCCCCTGGCTGCTGTCTCCCGAGCATCAGATAAGAAAGGTTCGTCTTACAACTATTCGTTGTCTAGTATGTCGACATATAATCCATAGATGACCTCGATATGGTTCTTATGCCCCCTCCCTCCGGGGGACTAACATGTAAATTTTGGTTTGAGTCCAAGCAGAAGCTGCTCATCCTGTGTAAATTCCAAATATTGATATAGATTAATAATATACATGCTTGGCTATCATCCATGGACTGGTAATTCTTGTGATGCTGGTTTTCACGTTTCTGATTCTAATATTTGGATTGGTCTGATGGTATTTCGCTGGTTCTCGTTTCTGATTCTAATATTTGGATTGGTCTGATGGTATTTTGCTGGTTTTCACGTTTCTGATTCTAATAGTCGATCCAGGATTATTAAACTACCGGTCGCTGGTCATTATTCTCTAAAACTAGTTCATCCAGCATCTAAACTACCGGTCTTTGGTCGTTGTTAAAAATGTTTTCCGTAACAATTATTTCGTCGTTCTCTAAAATTCCGTTTTCGTTGTTCTCTATAGTGCTGTTTCCTGTGACAGTTTTTTTAGTAGTTGCTACGGATAATGGGGGTTTTCTTTTTAGCTACTTGCAACAGATCATTGATACTGTTTTATAGATATGTTTTTGAATTATCATTTTTTACAATTACACGCACATAACACATACACCATTACTTACCCACGCGCTATAGAAAAGCACACTAAATTAGGTAAATCAACTTTGATTCTCTATAGACCAAAAATATGACCAGTAATACCGTTAAAGCTAAACTGCTTGAAGTCCAAGTCTAGGCAAAAGGTAAATTCTTCCTACAATTATATCAGTTCTACTACCGGAAGACTCTAAATTGGAAATAGCTAATATAGAATTTATCTGATACAGAACTATTTACTAGATGGCACCTTGCCCTTTTTTATCCAACGCATAATAAAATGGTTTGAACTATTTTTACTAGAAGGCACGAATCGACGACCTATGTATAAAAAGAGTTTTAGGATTTGAAGAAAAAATATAGGAATTCTAACCATTTTTATGTTCCTTTTTTATTTAGGTTTTTCTAATGAAACTGAAAATTTTAACTAAAGGACAAATCAAATAATGGAGTAAATTTTCCATTGAAAACACACCCAAGGGTGTGATAAATGTGAAGTCTAGGATGCTTACTAACTTTGCCAAACCGTACTTTAGGTAAGGTGTAGCTGCCACATAATACTAGCCACAACTTAGCCAAAGGTAGAAAAAAAATGCAAGTCTATGACAGGTGAGGCTATATAGAAAAAAATGATAGCTGCCACATAATACTAGCCACAACTTAGCCAAAGGTAGAAAAAATGCAAGTCTATGACAGGTGAGGCTATATAGAAAAAAAATGACTAGTCACAATTGTGTCATCAATCAAACAAGTAGCTAAAAGAACTATGGTGCCACAAGTTATGCCATGCAACCAACCAACTCATCAATCAAACAAGTAGCTAAAAAACTGTGACGCGGCTAACCTTTGGCATGACAAGTATGCCATGCAACCCACCCTCCTCCCGGGCTTTGAACTTTTCTCATGGTGTGCTCAATATGAAGTCTGAGTTCGGATCCAAAATTTTTTTGTGTACACATAACGAGACAAGTTATTAGCGACTTAAAAACAAATTTATTTAATTGTTTTGAGAAACTTGCATTTTATATAGAAAACTATTATATGAAACACTTATTATAAGATCAACACGGCAACATTGAGTGATTATTATGCAGCGTCAGAAGAATTGTAGAAGAGTATATGCACAAAATGCAATCTGTGTTGAATCCAGAAGAGTACACACATATATATTACAATGGCAAAGAGCCTCTGATCCTATAGCTACGGCACATGGACGACGTGCGCGACGAGGATGCAGATGGCGCGTGGCGAGAGTGTCGCAGTTGTTGTGCATGGCGCAAGACCAGGAGAAGCCGAACCATATTTTCGTTAACACCCCCTCGCAGCTCAACATCTACGGAGCAACATAGAGACTATCTCTGAAGTCATAGAAAAGCGTCGTAGGAAGCCCTTTAGTAAAAATGTCGGCAATTTGGCGAGCACTTGGAACATGTGTAACTCGAATTTCACCCATAGCAACTTTCTCCCGAACAAAATGAATATCAAGCTCGATATGCTTGGTGCGGCGGTGATGAACAGGATTACGAGACATGTAAACAGAGGAGATGTTGTCGCAGAACACCACATTGGCAGAGTTGGTTGGACACCGAAGCTCGGAGAGGAGATGACGAAGCCAAGAACATTCGGAGACCGCACTTGCAATTGCGCGGTATTCAGCCTCAGCGCTCGACCTGGATACCGTGTTTTGTCTTTTGGAAGACCACGACACCAGGGAGTCACCAAGAAATACACAGAATCCTGAAGTTGAACGCCGTGTGTCGGGCATCCCGCCCAGTCGGCATCCGAGTATGCAGTGATCGTCGGAGTAGGAGAAGTGCGTAGTTGAAGTCCAAAATTGATAGTGCCCTTAATATACCGGAGTATTCGTTTTAGCATGGTGTAATGAACGTCGCGAGGAGAATGCATATGTAAGAAAACTTGTTGAATGGCATAGGCAATGTCAGGACGACTTAGTGTGAGATACTGTAAAGCGCTAGCGATGCTTCTGTACTGTGAGGCATCGGAGAGTAGGTTGCCATCATTGGTGGAGGACTTAGGCTTGGCGTCGGCCGGTGTGCTGATTGGTTTGCAATGGTGCATACCCGCGCGATCGAGAAGCTCTTCGGCATATTGTGTTTGAGAGAGATAGAAGCCCACAAGAGATCGACAACAGTAATGCCGAGAAAATGATGCACCGGTCCCATGTCTTTGACGGCGAAAGTTTGCTGCAATGTTGATGTTAGGTGACAAAGAAGAGGAGTTGTTGAAGCTGACAAAATCATATCATCCACATATAAGAGAAGATACGCCATAGCCCCATTGTGATGATAAACAAAAAGAGAAGAATCAGCCTTGGACTAAATGAATCCCATGGAGGTGACTTGAGAAACAAAACGATCAAACCATGCCCTGGGAGATTGATGAAGCTAGAGAGACCGGGACAATAAACAGACGTCGTCGAGACGAGCAGGATCGACGAAACCAGTAGGCTGCTGACTATACACACGCTCCTGAAGATGGCCGTGAAGAAAGGCATTGGAGACATCCAATTGAATTGCTGGCCAATTGTTGGTGGCGACGAGAGTAAGAACAGTTCGAATGGTGGCGGGTTTAATGACTAGGGAAAAAGTATCACCAAAATCTATGCTTGGCCTTTGATTGAATCCACGAACAACCCAACGAGCTTTGTAACGTTCAAGACTGCCGTTCGGGTGTAGTTTGTGCTTGAAGACCCATTTACCAGTGATAATGCGGGCGTCAGTAGGCCGGGGGACGAGAGTCCAAGTTTTATTTGCTTGAAGAGCATCTTCCTTTTGCATCGCAGCAAGCCAGTTGGGATCTTTGATGGCAGAGCGGACGCTGCGAGGTAATGGTGACAGTGAGGAGTGGAGGCTAGCAAAGCATACTTTGGATTGGGTTTATGAATGCCGGGCTCGAGCGCAGGTAACCATGGGATGTTCAGAGGGTTGTGGCGGGGCAGGTGAGGGAGATGGAACAGGCGAGCAGGGCGCGGGAGTGCGTGGAGGTGTGGTCGGTGCGCGCGTGGCGGGAGATGCGGGGGAAGCCGGTTGAGTGGGCGGTATTGTAGGGGATGCGGGCGGCGAGCGAACAGAGCGCGTGGTGAGCGGGCACGTGGGTAGTTGTGGTGGGAGCGCTGTAATAGGAGAAGATGGCGAAGGCGGTGCAAAAGAAGGAGATGGCGAAGAAGCAGGAGATGTAACAGAGGGAGAATTTTCAGTAGTTGTAACAGAAGAGGAGAGTGGAGAGGGAGAGGCGGATGCATGGTGGAATGGAAAAACAGACTCGTCGAAGATGACATGACGGGAAGTAAGTACCCGACCGGAGCGGCGATCGTAGCAACGGTAACCGCAGTGATCAGTAGGATAGCCAATGAAGACGCAGTCGACGGAACGCGGAGCTAGCTTATGACGAGCAGTGGCAATGGTGTTGGGAAAGCAGCGACAGCCAAAAACACGAAGCTCTGTGTAGGACGGTGCGACTCCAAAGAGAAGCTCGTATGGTGTAGTGAGGGAAGTGGCACGACATGGGCGGCGATTGATGAGGTATGTAGCGGTGGCAAGGGCTTCGGCCCAAAAGGCAAGAGGAAGGGAACTGTGAATCAGCATGGTGCGGAGTGAGTCGTTAATGGTGCGAAGAACACGCTTGGCCTTTCCATTTTGTTGGGAAGTATAGGGACAAGAGAGACGAAGGTGAGTGCCGAGAGAACGGAACAGGAGGTGCATAGCAATAGATTCATACTCGCCGCCGTTGTCGGATTGAAAGGCAAGAACAGGCAAACGAAATTGAGTGTGGACGTAAACAAGGAAGGCACGAACGGTTGAAAGAACTTCAGATTTATTTCGGAGTGGAATGGTCCAGAGGTAGTGAGTATAATCATCAAGAAAAACAATGTAATACTTGTAGCCAGAATTACTGAAAACGGGAGACGTCCAGACATCGGTATGAACTAACTGAAAGGGAAAATATGTTTGAGAAGCTGAATCAAAGAAATGAAGCCTGACATGCTTGCCAAGCCGACAAGAAGAACAACTATGAGGGAGAGACTTATTACATTGAAAAGGAAAACTAGAAAGAATTTGTTGAGTAATATGAGTGCCAGGATGTCCGAGTCGTTGATGCCAAAGAGAGGAGCTGACGGAAGCGGTGAGGGCGTGATGAGGAAGTCGGAGAGGGTAGAGGTCGTCGCGGCTGTTACATCGGAGCATCTCCACCTTGGTAAGAAGATCCTTAATAGAAAAACCGAAGGGGTCAAACTCAATGGAAACAAGATTGTCACGGGTTAAGCGACGCACACTGATCAAGTTTTTGATGAGATGAGAGGATAACAAGGTATCATTCAAGCGAAGTGAGGAAACAACAGTAGGAATGGTGGTATGAGTTTGGTGAGTTACGGGAAGATGGGCGCCGTTACCAACAGTGATGACAGATGAGGAAGGACGGAGAGAGGAAGAGGAGAAAATACCAGGGGAAGACATATGAGAGGATGCTCCAGTGTCGAGGTACCAATCCGAAGAGCTAGGCGGCTGCAGCGTGACGGAGGAGGCCTCGAGCGCGGCATGAAGGGCACTGGTGTCGAAGGTGCCGGGGTTGGCGGGCTGATGCGCGACCATCATAGCTTGATGCGGCTGGAAGGGCGAACGTGGACCGAGTACACCTGCACCCGGGGCACGGAAAGGCATGGCCCAGGCCTGAACCATGCCCTGCCACG
This sequence comes from Oryza australiensis, assembly GCA_019925245.2. NCBI lineage: Eukaryota > Viridiplantae > Streptophyta > Magnoliopsida > Poales > Poaceae > Oryza > Oryza australiensis. Next base: position 6,461,317 of record JAIFGZ020000116.1, on the reverse strand, counting down.
GGTTATAGCCGGCCGTCCATGGCGTCGGGGTAGAATGTGGGCGGAAGCTGTCGGTGTGGGCACCACGACTGCGTCCGCGGCCCCGACCACGCCCGCGGCCCCGATCGATGCGCGAACGACCGCGTGGGGATGAGCTGTAGCCGCGTGTAGCAGAGGAGTCCGTGGCCGTCGGAGAAGAAGAAGCACCCGGCGCGATGCTGTGAGATGCGGCAAAGGCCTGTGTGGCCTCGGCGGCGGCATCATGTTGCATCCCAAGTTCTTCAAGAATAAGAAACGAACGAGCACTCTGGAAGGAGTGCGGCGGCGTGCGCGACGTGATGACTGGCTTGACGTAGCGGTAGCGGGGATTGAGGCCGCGAAGAAGATTAAGCACTTGGCTTGGTTCGGAGACGGGGTGGCCAATGTCGCGGAGTTTGTCCGCGAGGCGCTTCAGCTTTGTACAATAATCCCGCATCGAGAGATCTCCCTGTTGAGTGGTGCGAAGTTCAGTTTCGAGGTAGACGGCGCGTTGGAGCTCGTTGTCGTGGAAGAGATCGGTGACGGCGCGCCACAAGAGGAAGGTGTCATGGTGATCACGGCGGATGATGTCGAAGATGCCGGAAGAAACAGTGGCGAGAATCCAATTGACGACGCAAGAATCAACACGGCGCCACTCAGCGTCACGCTGATCATCAGGAGTAGGGGAACGGATGAGACCGCCGAGGCCGAACTTGCCGAGAGTAGACTCAAAGAAGAGACGCCATTGGCCATAATTGCCGTCATCAAGGTCGATAATGACAGGAACATGTTGGCGAATGGAAATATTTTGAAGAAGAGCAGCAGAGGCAGGAGCAAGAGGGGAGTCATCATCGGAGGAGGAGGAGTCGACGGCAGAAGGAGGTGGGGAGAGCGCCATGGACACGGAAAAAGCAGGAGGATTGGCAAAAACCGTGGAATCTGATACCATGTAGAAGAGTATATGCACAAAATGCAATCTGTGTTGAATCCAGAAGAGTACACATATATATTACAATGGCAAAGAGCCTCTGATCCTATAGCTACGGCGCATGGACGACGTGCGCGACGAGGACGCAGATGGCGCGCGGCGAGAGTGTCGCAGGTTGTTGTGCATGGCGCAAGACCAAGAGAAGCCGAACCATATTTCCGTTAACAAGAATATGAGAGAATATCAGGTGCTACCAAACAATGGCATGTTACTGTGCTACCAACCCTTAAAAAGTAACAAAAAATATAAAAAAAACATGTGCAACACTATGACATGTAGTATACCACACAAAGTGCTGCAAATAGTGTTCAAACAGTTCAAATTATTATTTACAAAGAGATTTATCTTTTTTTCTCAATGTGTACATCGAATCTTGAATTGTTTTTTTTACATGTCATAGTGTTGCATATCTTAATTTTTTTCATATTTTTTGGGACTGTTTGAATGCCCTTTTTAAGTTTGGTAGCATCAGTAGTTTAACACTACTTGCTAGCATCTGATATTCTCGTAGAGCACAGCATGTATTTTTAGCCAAACATCGTATAAGATAGGCCAAATATTGAATAAACAATGTACCATCACGACAATAATCATAGCACGCAGTACACTAAAACGTTCAGATGATACATACTGACATACAAATTCAGGACACAAACCCCCAAATCCCCTACGCACCAGTTAGGCCTAACAATCACAAACACAGGCTAAATTTAACAAAGGAACACATAATACTGACACAAAATCCTAGAGGCCTTTTCCCCCTAATTCCCCGCCTTGGGTGGCTACATCGACGGTTGATCACAGACACTCGTATAAATTGTCACTAACAATGGTGACAGACAGAGCTACAAAACAGAACAATGCGCCTAGTAGAGGCGATGCCGGGGGAACAGCCTCCTGACGACCTTCATCACCTGCTTCGCGCTCATCCGTTCCAGCACGTCCCCCGGCAGCCTCTCGATCCTCCGCGCCAGCAGCATCGTCTCCTCCGGCAATTCCTTCACGTTATTAACAGGCAGAGAAACGAAACGGATATAACGTGTATCTAAGAGTTAACAGCATCATCTATTAAAAAAAGAAAAAGTAATATAACTTACGTCTTTGCAAGTGTCGACCAGCTTCTGGATGACGTAGTTGCCGTAGCCGCACTGCACGACGTCGGCGAGCTGGTCGTTGGTGAGGCTTACGAAGGTGGAGAGCACGAGGTGCTTCAGCTCCGACGAGCTCTTGAGGAAGCAGGCCTCGACGACGTAGCTCCCGAACTGCTGCCGGGAGAGGCTCACCACGTCCGCCATGAGGAGCACCACCAGCTCCCGCTTGAGCGCCTCGCCGCCGTGCTCCAGCACCTTCTGCATGAAGTAGTTGCTGTATTGGCCCTTGGCGATCATGGTGGCGTTCGCAAGGATGAGCTGCTCGAGGTGCTCAAGCTCTTCGGCCCTCGCGTTCATGAAGCATTCCACCAAGCACCGGGACCCAGACGACGCCAGGAGCATCTTGTTGGCGTGGTAGCACGCGAACTTGATCAGAATCTGCCAAAAAGAAAAAAAATAGCAACTCTTACATTCCAGCAACTCTCCATCTGTATGGTTTGATTTGTGAGTTACCTTAGAATCCTCGTAGTTCATCGCCATGAAGCAGTCGTGAAGAAGTCGTTCCCCTTTGGGATGATCCATGACGCGCTCGCACACGAGGCAGTCGGTGAGCAGCTTGCACAAGTCGGGGAACCGCGCCGCCGCCAAGATGAGCGCCCTCAGAGAAGCCTCCCTGCACCCGTGAAACCAACATCAGTAACTCAAGAATCTCAACTTTTGTTTGGAGAAATTGATGCGATGGGATTAATAATAAATAGATTTATTGAGGGCAGAAGATACCCGTAATCCTGCCTTGTGACACGCAAGAGGTGGGTGGTCTTGGGCTTCCCGTTGCCGTCGACGGGCGGCGCGTTGGCGCCGGCGGCGGCGGCGGCGATGATGGCATGGATCTCGTCCTTATGCTCGGCGCAAGCGCGCATCAGCGCCACGAACACCTGGCACCCCTCCTTGTCCTCCATGACCCTGTGCACGTCGCTCTTGATCGTGGCGAGCGCGCTCAGGCGGTACTGGTCGACGCCCTCATCGAGAAGGCGGATCACGTGCGCCGCCGACTCCTGGAAGAACACAAGCTGCAACGGCATCGGGCCGCGGAGCATGTCCGACCGGATCTCCTCCGGCGTCCGGCCCTGGCTAATCCGCGACACGCCCCTCCATAGAGGGTCCCCCGGGTTAGCACGCAGCGCGTTCATCACGACGAGGCGCTCTTGGTAATCCTGAACGGGGATGTCTGCGCTGGGATGGTAGTTGTTGGCCGGAGGAGGGTACCGTCTGGTGCTGGAGCTCCTCATCGACGGCGATGGCGCCGCCACCGCGGAGCGGAACGAGACACCGATGGGCTGATACTGGCTGGCGTTGGCTCTCAGTGTGCACGGCCTCGGCGCCACGGGCGGGCGGGGCGCGGCCGGGGCGGGGGCGGCGAACAGATTATTGGCGTAGCCATTGGCGAACCACGAGACGTAGTCGCTGCTACTGCCGTCGGCGGCTGATGGCACGATGCGGTCGGAGGCTGATGGCATGGGGTGGTCGGCCGCCGCCGGAGAGACGCCGCCGTTGCCGACCGGCCAGAAGTATCCGTTGATCGACGAGCCCTCGCCCACGCAATAGGTCGACGGCTGCTGCTGCTGCTGCGTCGCGCGCATCTGGGCCATCATCTGGAGCTGCTGCATCAGCGGGTGCACGCCGACCTGCCCAACACCACTACCACCCTGCGAAGGCGGCGGCGGGGGCAGCATCAGCGGCGAGGTCGGCGTCGCGTACCTCTGCTGCAGCTGCGCCTGCCGCGGCGTCTGCGGCTCCTGCCCCGACGACGACGAGGCGCCGCCGAGGTCCATCACGCTGAAATAGGCCTCGAAGCCGGTGGGGTACGCGGGGCGCTGCGGCGGCGGCGGCGGACTGGCGGCGAGCTGCTTGCCCCGATCCATGGCAGCGAGGCGAGGGGGTCGAATCGCGGCTGGAATTTTTCCTGGATTGGTGGGTGGGTCGCGGAGGGGATCGAAACGGGGGAGGCGTGCAGCGGCGCTTATATAGGGGGGACGCGCCCGCATGCACGAAACCTGATTCGAATCGTAGAGTTGCCGGCCTCTCCGACGTCTCCGTTGAAACTTGAACGAGATACGACTCCGAGAGACCCGTGTTTTCTCTCTTTCCAAATACTACAGATTGGATTTAGTTTTTTTTACCTCACCCGACTTTTATTTACGGGATAAATCTCCAATTCAACCAACCAAACCGGGATATCTGTGGAATCACTAGTACCACAAACAAACCGGAAACAGAATTACTATTTACTGATCGCATCATCTCGCCGCACAAAAAACAGAATTGTGGTATGTCTACGCTCTACAGAATCACCGTGCAACAGATGAGACAAAGTGACAAACGGGTGGTAACTGAAAACCCAGCTGCTTATCATTCTGAATCAAATAATAATATTCAGTACAAACTAACTTTGGCACTGTGTTTCTGTTCAGTTCAGGGTTCATCAATCAAATGATAGATTGATTTCAAATTGGTCTAGACTACTAATATTGGCAACAGATAAAAAACATATACAGGTTCCGTGTTTGGCTGTTGACAAACATTCCACCATCATTAGCTGTCCTTCCACATTCTTGCTCTTTCGAGAATGAACTTCCCTTCCTTGTATTTCTGGCTTTGGTCGTAGGCTTTCTCCTATGGTAAAACACGCTGGAATTAGGATGCATTAATTCAAAGAAAATGCTTTACTAATGGTTATGGCGGAATAAGGTGCACAACTGTATAAATGCATTCAATAGAATGTAGTATGTGTGAGCTGTTCGAAACTGAAAACCTGAATATTACTCCCAATGGTCATAAAAACATGTCGTTTTGCATATTAACACGTTGTTGAAAACATAGTTTTGACCGCTATTTGTTATTGCAATTTATTTATGAAATCCAATGTACTATTTTCAGGACAAATATATATATATATATATATATATATATATATATATATATATATATATATATGATTTTTCATGCATTCAATCTTAATGTTTTTAAAGATATCTATGTTCAAACTTGAAAGTTTAACTTGTTAGTGTGTTTTTATGACCGAAGGGAGTATTATCCACAGAATGGAGTGAAAGTATGTCAACAGATTTAATGAGCATAGGCAGATACATGAAATAGACATAGAGCTACTATATGGCAGGGAAATATTAGTCTGCTACAGCTACTATTCAGTTCGGATGGATGAACTCGTGTAGCCTAGAAGCACGAATGAAGGAGTGAAGTTTGGTAAAAAAAAGGAGTGAAGTTGGGTTGAAGGATCATGAGTAACAATAACTAATTAGCAGGAAAAAAAGAACAAATTCAGTTCTAATAGGCAAAAACATATACACATGGATTAAATTATGTGATTTGCAATGTTGACTGATACAATGGCAAGATCTGATGTTACAAATATACCCATAAATTTTATTGTGAAAAATAGGAACAATTTACAAGAACAGGGAACTGAAAGTTGACTTGCTATGAGCAAGAACACCAACAGTGTTGTTGACATGTCCAGCAATAGACGTCAGCTAAACCATGTACCTAGCTGAGACGGCTATGTTTCAATAACATGAGAAGAGAAATAATCATTTTTAATCCAATGATCAAGCCTACACGGTGAAACAGAGTTCACTTAGCTAAACAGTATATGAGTTTCTTAACTACGTTTGTTTCTCACTGAATAGCAATGCTATTTTATCTACTGTCAATCATGCAATTGAGAATATGAAAAATGTCCATACATGATAAACAATTTCTGTTTACTTACATATCGCCACCCAAGAATTTGTTGGCAACAGCTACAGTAGATGTCATTCACCGTGTGCAGTCCAGTAAGAAGATAACGATCCTCGTTAGGGCCTAAGCATATGTTCACTCTGAAATGTCACAAGTAAACAAAATAATAGGCATATGTGAAAAAGACTGTATGAATCAAAAGCGTATAGCCTGAAGACATGTTTTTGGCTGTTATTGCTGACACATGTTACTGAAGTAAAAACAGGTATTTTGAATGGTAATGACAAGTAAATCATGCAATGGTATGATGAGCAAATATGTTGACAAGATCGGCAAAACGACTGAAAAGAACAATTACACAAGATACAACATTTTGTATACTAATTAACTGCCAACACAAAGGTCCATACTGATGACAGAAGGATGTATTATATTAAACAACCTACTGCAATTGAATGTATTCTAAATGAATTGGCATTCCAGCTTATTTACATCTGATTGATTCGTTGAACCATGCGAGTGTTTCTTGTACCATATCACTGATAGGAACATAATATTTCATAGCAATTGTCAATTTGTCGACGAAAAAACTGTATTGTTAACATTTCTCCATCACACAATTCGTAGGAAAGCAGATATCATGAACAAAAGCTATCCATCGCAAGGAAATCAAAATTCGTGGACCGCAGAGCAGCATTGCCAAATGTTGGCCCGTCTATTGCAACGCAGAGACTCCTAATTCAGAAGGAATTCCGAAGCGGCCAGCCTCCAACCACAACCATTGCAGATCATTTTGATCCACGTAACTGACACACTCGACGATGCCAACAAAGCGAAGAGGTCAGGTAGAAGTGGAGAGAGAGAGAGAGAGAGAGAGAGAGAGAGAGAGAGAGAGAGAGAGAGCAGGGGATCGGAGGGGACGCACACATGATCGAAGAGGTAGGCGCGGCCGGAGCGGCCTTGGAAGTCCCTGGAGATGATGGCGTCCTTGGATGCGGCGTCGACGCGGCATCGCCGGCACTTGAACACCCCGACCCCGTCCACCCGCTGCACGAACAGCAGCCCCATCCCCAACCAAACCAAAACGTCCAGATCGATGGATCAAAAGCCGAAACGCTCGCGAGGATCAAATCAAAGATGATGTATGTAGTAGTAGTAGTAGTAGACGAGACGAGAGGGAAGGGAAGGGAAGACGCGGCGCCCAAGATAGCCTTTCCCTTCTCTTGAAGAAACGGCGGCGGGGTGGGACTTGGGAGGGGAAAGGAAACGAGAAAAAGGGGAGGAAGAGACGAGTGATGAAGTGAATGAATGCGGCGTGGGGCGGCACGGCTGCGATCCCAGTGGCATGTGACGCGCTCCAGTGCATGGAGCCCGTCCCGTGTCGTGCTGCGTGCGCCGCGGGCCGCGTCGGCGTCGGTGCCGGTTTAGTAGTAGGAGAGGAGAAGACGAAGACCCAACACGACACGGGGGGAGTAGGAGAAAACCGCACCGTTTTTCCGCCGAGGAATTCGAGTGGATTCTAATCCCTCCGGTATCTTTTTTTCCAAATTCAATATAAATAGATATAATTTTTTAAAAAAAAATTGATAATGAGAGTATAATGATATCAATCCATCAAAAATCAAAAATCAAATTCATATTCGATTTATATATGAAAAAAATAAATTTAATGTAACGATACGCTAATATTTTATATCTTAACGTATATATCTTGACGTGTGAATTAAGTTTGGACTTGAAATTGATATATATAAATATGTTGTACGAGTGTTGATAAATTTTTTATAATTATTTGAATGATTTTTTAGCAAATAAAAGGGCGATTAAAATAGTTTTCCCACTCCTTTCCGCTCCCCGCGATTCACAAGCCATCACGCATTCCGCAGCTATGCAAACGGGCGGGCACGCCGTTTGGTCATGCACCAGGTGCATTGGTGTTTGGGTCGCCAAGATACTGATAGCTGCGAAATAATGCCGAAGTAAAATATCTCAAGTTCTTGTAATTCAGTAGCTCATGAGATATGAGATAGCTAGATTGGGCATGTCTTGGGACCCGGGACAATCTGCTGTTTGGTTGTACCCCTCCCGAAGTTTGTAAATACTCTAATTGCTCCCGATTCAGCTGAGCACGCGATTCCAAATGTCAAATTTAATCAAATTTATAAAAAAATTTAACAATATTTATAATTTTATTAAAACTAATATTATTTAATATATCTTGATAGTATGTTTATTTTAAATTAAAAATGTTACTATGATTTTTATAAACTTTGTCAAACTAAAAATGAAACACAAAAAAATTAAAACAATTTATAATAGAAAACAGAGAAAAACAATTTATAATATGAAACAGAAAGTAGTAGCATTATAGTAGCATAAGATCCAGAATTCACATTGAGACATCAGTGTACAACGGGCAGTCAACAAACGGATTCTGGTGACCAGACTCTCTACTTGACTGACTGAAAAAGACATTCTATTAAGACATTGTACGACGAGCAATCAAGAAACGGATTCTGGTGACCAGACTCTACTTGACTGACTTAAAAAGACATTCTACCATGAGCAGGTAAACAGTACAGTGTGCACCTATATTGCGACTGGACTGGACTGGACTATGGGAAGTCAGGAAGAGTATTCTGCCTTTGGGCGATTAAATCTGACGGATGGTAAGCATACGAGGGTTTAGAACTGGGTGCCAACAAGCAAGCGACCACATTGTTCTGGACTATGGAGTTCTTCTCTATGAAGATCAGGTTCCACCTTGGATTCATGCGTCCACCAAGAAGCCACGAAAGAACCTGCAGCCAACAAAATTGGAACATGTTGAGCACTGAATTTTTAGTCCACGGCACAAGCATATGTGCTTAACCATAAGGCGACATAATACAGCAAAACACTAACCATAACATACTGCCTCGGATCAAATTCAGATACCGTTTCCTGTCCAGGCATAGACTAGGCAGAGAATTAGTGCCTTATGTTTTGACATATGTCAAACCATATTAATTATATATCCATCTCTCTAGCAAATTACCGAGAACAAAAAGTAATTAATAGGTTCATTTGGTCCGTAACGCTTATTATGAAATCCAAAACAAGAAGAATTTAAGCAAAAAAATGTTTTTTTCTAAAATGACATCTATTTTGGGATGGAGGTATCCAGGTAATGTTTTAAATGTAATGAGATCGCACCCATCAATGATGTCCGGTAGTTTTTACCACTGGATAACGGAACATTCACAGTAGGATACTCTTCTTGATCGCATCTTTGTAGTAATCAGATATACTCCCCCGTTTCAAAATAAACACATCTAGTACGGACATCCCATACTAGGTTTGATTATTTTGTAACATCCCGTAGTATGTTTGTTTATTTTGAGGAAGTAAATCATATAGGTGATGAGATCTCATATTCTCATTCCATATCAATTTAAGTAAATGCATCAGTCAATGGTGCAATGCCAAGTTTAGAAACTGTAATAAATTGTGCATTGCTTATTTTTAATTGCCTATATAGAAGACTACATTGTCACATGAACACTTGATGCATTTCCCTTTTCTTTTCTTTTGGAACTTCAAACTATCAATAGTTAATTTTATTTCCATGATAAAATTTGGTATATTTCACTGCGTTAAGTATGAGATGCCAACAACATACCTAAAGAAGTTTCTTCCAAATTAACTCGGAGATGTCACCGCCATGCAGAAGATACAACCAGCTTTCTGCTCTTCCATCCAAGATAAAGGACACCATCTCTCTCCTCTAGCTTGTAGTAACTGTGGTAACTATCCAGCAACTTTTTGATAGTGCTGTTCACCAATGCACTTAGTGGGTATGGCCTAAAGCCAGCCATTGAAAGCCTTGCGCTCCATTTTCCAAAAGGCTCGTGCCTCTCCACCCTTTCTGCACCTTCACATGCAATCAAATTAACAATATCTCTTGCAACACAGTGTTGCTCAGTGCTAATCCGCTTCTTGTCATTCCTTGGGCAAGCAACATCTATAGCTTCAAACATAGCTGTGTAATAATCAAGAGTTTCCAAGTATCTATTGAAGAAAGGTGCAGTGTTTGTGTTCGCCTCCTGTTCTACAAGAGTTACCACCCTTGGAGAGAGCCCCTTGACCATTCGCAATATCCTGTCCCGGTGATTTTCTATGCCCACACTCTCATCAGGGGTATGATGCAGCTGGTAGGCAAAATTAACAACAATAACCTCCCCAGATCTTATATCAAGATGTTCAAGCATAACCTCATGACTAGCTGCTGGGACAGCATTGAACTCAAAGGGCAGACCACATGACTGGGCAATATTGAATAACCGCCGTCTGACTATATCCAGTCCACCACCTCGGGCATGAGCAGAATTCGAGTCATCTATACCAGTAATCCTAAGGTATGGTGGTCCCCCAGGCCTTGCAGCAAGGGCCTGTATCATAGTTGCCCACTGGCTACCCTGAGCAATTTGGAAGTCGATGATGTGAACAAAGTTCTCGCCCTTAACAGCCTCTGCAATTGCTCCATTGGCAGACATGTAACCAAACTTGAAAAACGGGCATATCTCATAGAGGAGATGCATATAAGACATGAGCTCAAAACTAGTAGGTTCTTTACACTTCAGGGATTTATATAGCGCATGCCCAGTCGAAGAAAGCCTGGCAACAAGGCCTTCCAACATATAGGCTCCAAGACGTTGCATCGGCTCTCCAGAAATGGAAACCATGTTCCTTAACTCAGATATCAGCAAGTCCCTATACCACCCATTCTCATCAACAGCCTTACCGCATGCTACAATTACCTGCTTCAAGTCCCCTGTATTGATTCCCAGATGCTCCCTCCAGTTATCTTGGTAAAAAGCAGAATCAGTAAGTAAGGAGCAGTCCGAGCTAACCGTGTCAGGTTCAGGTCCAAACATTGCATTCTCTATCTCCTCAATTGTTGTAAACCTCAAACCTGGAACCTCAGTAACACATGAAGCACTTGCAGGGGAACCAGATGTGTGCTCTGAGTGGCTATCTTGCTGAGAAATGGGGCTCCCACTTATGTGGGAGGATGTAGAGCTATGTGCTGGATACACAAAATTGCCTGAGGATGAATCTAGAGTGCAGTACTGTGCTTGCAACACCTGTGCCTTAGAGTTGCTGTTCTGTGAACCGTCATCAGAAGACGCGTAAAGATCCTCATGATTTTGTTGTACATGGTAAGTACCATTTTGCCCCAAATGCATCGAACTCCGGCTGTAGTATGGTATTTGAGAATTGTCTGGATATCTGTATGGTCGGTTAGAGGCCTGCATTGACATATTTTCTGGTGCAACCTTCTGGATTTGATTTATATGCTGGAGTTGCTGAGGGATGATGCACTTCCGAACAATTAATAAGGAGTTGATCTCGCCGTTGTTATCACTGAACATTCAGAGCCACAATGGTAATAGCTGATTATGACAAAGAGAATATAAATGGAAGTTATAAAAATAATAGGTTAATAATGAATAATGGAACTAAAATTAATCTGAGCAGTTTGAGGTCAAAACTAGGAAAGTATTTCTCAGCTCAACACATGAATGTAAGTGCCAATTATCAGCCCCAAAAGAAATAATCCTGTTTGAGTTGTTTCAAGGTAATGTACAATGGAACAATTCAAAGGATGTGACAGTTTGTTTCACAAAATAAAACGTATAAGTGACTCTCTTTCACTGATAAGTTGACCCAGCTTCAACTTGACAGAATCATTGATCGGCGTATAGTTCTTCATCTGGGATTTACATCTCTTGTCTGACTCCTGGGACTTTCATTGACACTTAAGGAAAGAAATAAACTACAACGAGAGGAGTCTGAAGAAATGTTTCGACTAAAAAACACTTACACCAAAATGGGATTAATCAGAAATCTTTAATGGTAGGCCCTCCTTTAGCAGCTGAAGACAAATTCCGGTCCTAACAATAAGAAAGAGTGAAATTTCAGAAAATAGTCACCACCAATGTTAGACAAGCATTTTTAAAAAACAGAGAGTATGAATTAGCATACATTAGAATCCAAGGTCACAAAGTTTTCACACATACATAAGATCCACACATGGCCAATTTTGTTGATGACACACAATATAAAATAAATTTATTGTCACGGTATGAGTAAATAGCTAATAAGCTCACAAACAAAAAGAAAGAGTGTTAGATCAAGCAATGGCAGATGGAGGTAGAGAGGTGTAGGGTCAAAGGAAGTGACCCAACAAAACACATAAGCTGCATAATTTTTTTATATACATTTGGGCGTGGGTCCAAATTAGCAACGTAAAATAAATAAAATAGTACAAATTCACGCTGATGCAGAACTTTAGTTCAGATGGCATGTAAAGGAACACATAATTTTGCCATAAATAGAAATATAATCAACGATGCATCCACAATCCAACTAAACAGCATGGCCATGATTGCGACAGGGCTAGACACTCCGTGTTTGCTTACATGTTATCAGAGCCATTATCAGATGTAGCTCTCAATCGAACATGTTTGCAAGCTTGTAACTACCAAGTGTCAAAAAACCTTTGTTTTAAAATAATGCTTCCCCACCGTGGTGCACAGAAGTATATCATGAATAATTCCATCGTAGCATTGTTAACACAAGTACATTGCTTTTGTGCCTCATAGATTAGCACTTAACTGAAATGTGGTTTATGCTATTTGAAATTGATCGTTATAAAATTATTTATTGTTATAAAACCAGCACCGAAATCACCACCGGAACCGAACGCGGAAGAAACGCCATAGAAGATCCAAACACGATGACGACATCGAGGCACGATATTTGTTAACGAGATTCAGCTGTAGCTTACATCCCCGAGGCACTGATTACGGACGCTCCTCCACAATCCAGCATATTACAGCGTATCGAAGTTACAATGACCATCGGCCGGACGTCGTCGGTAGCCGCTCCCTCTTGCTATGCTAAGTCTGTCATGCGGTTACAACAGGCCCGCTCCTCTATTTAAGGGAGATCCTATGATAAAGTCCGACTCTTACTCTATTCCTATATCTAGTACAACTTCAAGTCCTAAACTGTAACCGACTACGTACACATATTTGACACAAACTCTAACATTTATAATAAAGTATAGCACGTGATAAATCAACGCCGGGGGGTAGCAAAAAAATGTGTATGGAACACTTTTACGGTTGCATATACATTATATAGTTATGTCACTGTATCAGCACTCAGCAGTTTTAAAGAACAGGCTAAATTAGTCTCTGCCACTTAAGGAATGATGAAATCTCTTGTCATGTGTATTTTGCTTTGCCACTAGCGGCTAGCACAAATGAGTGCCAATAGTGAGATGGATTTTTGGCTTAGTGGCAAATAAAAGATGAATATTCTTAGTGGCTAAATAAAAATTTTCCAACACAAAAAAATGATGTATCTTCTTGCCTGTCATGACGCGAGGTCACCTATGACATTGCCTATGCTATTTGTGCATAAATGTTATGTGTTGTGCCTTTTTAGTATCCTAGTATTACGGAAATACCTCACAGCTCAATCCTGTAATGCAAGAACTGGATAAAGAAACACAGCTTTGGGGGCATGTGGAAGCCCTGTATTGCAAGCGCTGGATACAGAAAGTTTTGGAGGCAACCTAATTTTATTACAGTTAAAAAAGAAAGGGAAGAATTCAATACAAACATGTTTGATGAGCACAGAAAATAATACCGCAGGATTTCACATGATTAAAACAGAGCATCAATATCGATCCATTGAAGTTAACACCCATTAATTTGACAATAGATTCAGAATATTTACATAATTAGTGCATCTGCAAGCCATCAAGGTGTATGGTACTACTATGGTCCAACTTCCCTCAGAATTTAGATGATTGGAACTCGGATTCACTTAGAAGCATCTTGGGTGGAATTATATGGTTAGGATTCTATGGTTGCGTTTTGGAAGAATAGTTGGAAGAAGACAGAGAGGTCTGTTGTTCCTGACCATTGGACTTAGTAAGAATCATTTAGTAAGTTCCCATATAATATCCAAAAAGACTAAATTGGTCTGAAACTTTGAAAGGCAGTCGAGTCACATGTTATTGCTTCACTCCTGAATCATGGTTGTTGGATGATATGGGATACACGCACTGGAGCATAATATCAAAATTACAGTGTCACCAGGAATCAAAACAGACATGCAGATACCATTCCTCTTTCCATTTCTTAGGGCAACAAATTGTATAATCTGTACGAAAAGAATCAAATACAGGGAAGTTGGGAGTATTTCTGAAAATAAGAAGTGAAGAGAGTAGTCACAGGGAACGGGGTCGGTGGCAGTGTTCCTTGACCCGGGAACGTCGTCCCTGTCCTGAGGTCATTTGTCTCCACATTGTAAAAACCTCTCGCAGGTAGTGTACCACGTTCCTCGATCCCATAGACCCAGGAACTTTGTGACTAGAGACATTGTTGTTTACATCAGCAAATTTCACCTTGAGGGCATTCATTAGAAACGTAGAAACCTTTCACACACCCCGACCTCCGGTGCTCCTCTTTGGCCCTTCTTCTATCTACCGGCTTCCCCACCAACCACAGAATCTCCCAAACTGGAGCTAAAATCTTTTGATTCCCGACTAAAGACTTCCATTTCAACTCATAACCAAAACCCGGGGCCAAAAACTTTTGATTCCCCATTAAAGGCTTCCATTTCAACCCATAATTAAAAACTTCCAAACTTAGGCTAGAAATGTTTGATCCCCGATTAAAGACTTCCATTTCAGGGCAAAAAGAATACTATTCATAGAAGAAAATTTTCATTGAAAATATCTTGATTGGCAACCAAAAAATACAAAATGAAATCGCAAAAGAAAACAAACTGGAAAATTTCCTAATCACCTCCCCGGCTGCTCACTGCCGCCGGTGCCGCTTCGGCTGATGAAAAGGCAGCTCCAGCCGGCGGTGGTGGAGGGTTTGGAGAGGTCCAGCTCGGGCCAGACCTCGATTCGGTCTCGAATACCGCCCTCCCGGCGCCAGGCACGCCAGCTAATGCACCCTAAACCCAAACCTATTCCGCCATTAACAAACAGAACGCTCAATCTCAGGCACGGCACAACCCACCATCACCGACCAAACAACCAAACCTACTCCTCCTCCTCCTCCTCCTCCTCCTCCTCCTCCTCCGCTTCAACTCCGAGAGAGAGAGAGAGAGAGAGAGAGAGAGAGAGAGAGAGAGAGAGAGAGAGGCTGTACCTTGAGGAAGAAAGCTTCAGAGCAACAACCACTACCACCAGTCCACCACCTTACCAAGATTAATGGGCTAAGCACGACTAGTTTGAGGCGCGAGGTGGGAGAGGAGATGAACGAGATTGAGGAGAAGGGCAAATCTCAAGTCTCGACTCGGAAAGAAGGATTCTTCTGTATCATCACGGACGGGTGGATGGGGATGTGATGTGGTGTGCTGCAACGGCAAGCGAACGAGCCCCTTCATCAATTCCTGTAATAAACAAATGGAAGCAACACTAAACATAAACAGTAACTTAACCCAGCGAAGGAGGGAATAATGATGGCCAGCTAATGCACCAGGTGGTTGCAATTAAACCGTTTAGTTTACTCATTTCTCCCTCGTGCTGCTACAATATTAGTACTACAGGTAACGACTGTTGCTGCACCCCACATGCTCTCTTTCAAGAGGGGATCACACGTATGTTCACTAATCGCTACCCTCCATTAGACGGCTGTGGTAGTAGTAGTTTCTTTTTCTTTTTTTACAAATCAGCGGGCCGTCAATTTCATTAAATAGTGTAACAAATAAAATATTATGGTAGTATTTTTTCATTTTAAAACATA
This sequence comes from Oryza australiensis, assembly GCA_019925245.2. NCBI lineage: Eukaryota > Viridiplantae > Streptophyta > Magnoliopsida > Poales > Poaceae > Oryza > Oryza australiensis. The sequence continues at coordinate 6,445,664 of JAIFGZ020000116.1, read as the reverse complement.
AGACATAATCATTTTTAATATAAAAAAAATAATTATTATCGTTTTCGAACCACCCTAACAAATACAATATATGCATTCAATAAAATTTAAGATATTAAAAGTCAATGGTTTAATAAATAATAATTTAGTGAAAATAAAATGTTAGTATGTATGTATCTTATATTATGAAACATAGTTGTGTTTTTAGGTTGGAATGGATGGAGTAGTTGTAATCAGGAGGTTTGATATAATCGTTGTGGGCCAACCTTACTAACAGCAAAAATTGCCATGCTACATTGTAGTACTATGCGGTGAGATATTTAGCAAAATTTGACGGCCAGTTTATTGGGTGCCACCAAATTACTTGCCAGATTTGTGCTTGTTAATCTTTCTTATTACAGGTAGATGACAACTGCAGTTTGCAAGTGCTCTCTTACCAAACGCCTTGTATCCCGTACGTCTGTGTATAATGTTCTACAGTAGTGTTGAGAGATGAATGAGATTCTTCTTCCTTCATTTAACGCTGGTACTTGTACCTAGTAGAGCTTTCCAAGAAGCTGCTAATAGCCTCTTGTGACACTGTTTAAGCCGACAAGTGTAAGCTGTTAGTTTTATCTGTGTGTCTCTCATCAGGTGATCACTGATCAGGGCGGCACATGAAAATCCTCAGCTAACTTGGCCCGGATTAAAACGAGGCAGTCCCACACGTGTCACAATCCTAGTAGAGCATGGCACGTTGTCCAGTCGACGATCGAGCTTTGGACAGATACTTTTGTCGCCGAGGGGATGGATGGGATTTTCCGTGTACTACAGTATTTATGTCTCTTGTGACTCCTCCCCAGTGATGCAGGTCCTTTTCGTCCGATACAGATCTCAAGGTCCCAATTCTTTATACTATTACTGAAAATGGTCAGTGTCTCCTCGTCACTCCAGCTTCACGCCTTTATCTGCCCGTATACAATGTAGAGAAAAAAGTATGGGCTTGTTTAGAGACTGTGTTCGGCTCTTCCTTTTTTTGTCAACCTCCACCCCTTCCAGTACATATATTTCTCGAACATTTCTCGAACGGTTAAACATTATATTTTTATAAAATAATTTATAAAAAATTACCTTAAAATCCATATATTATTTTATTTTTAAATTTTTAATTAATATTTAGCTTATGTTTGATGTGTATCATATTTTTATTGTTTTGTTAGAGCATAAGCAAATATGGCCGGTTTTCGAGTTTATTTTGCTAAAGCCTAAAATTTTAGAGTTCTGATTGATTTTTATATCTAATTGGACGTGAAAAGACTTTGGAAAACAAGTCTATCCCTCCTCCATTTGTCGGTTCTTGGGTTTACTTGTTAAGACCTGAGATTTTAGAGTCATAATTGATTTCTACACCTAATTAAATGTGGAAAAGACCTTGGAAAGCAAGTCCACCTCTCCTATAAATATAAGAAGAGGGCTAAGACCGATTGAATCAACAAACCAATCAATCATCAAAATCAATTTATCACCCAAAACCTCTATATTCTACATCTTCCTCCTTCTTGCCACCTATCTCAAAGTTTATTCTCCTCAAATCCTCAAACTTCCCAATTGCTCGTCGTCTCTCATATATACGACGTTAGAGGACGTCCTCGCTGGCCTACCGAGCCTAGGATAAAACCGGAGCGCGTTCACCCTGACAGGGTCCCTCCCTTGTGTTCGTTCGACGGCATCTACCCACTCCCTTTGACGACACATCTCCAGGTGTCGCCGCGGGTTGCACATAACGTGTTCAAAGTGTGGCAATTCTATGTAAACACATCTTGGTGACTCCGCTAGGGATGATTTTGGTTGCTATAAACGAAACCCTAGTTCTTCACCATGGGCTCTCATCAAGACAACATAATGACCACAGATCATGGAGTTGTCGAAAGCCGATCGCCAAGAACTTAAAGATCGCTTTGAATATCTATGGCGAAAGATGGCTTCATGCTACCAGAAGACGAGGCAAGGCGTCATCAAACAATAGGAATTCTCATTGTCCATGTACAACATATCTAAGATAACAACCGATCATAACAATACCCCCGTTCTTGCTTCTAATGTCGTTGAAATAGTAGACGGTGTTGTTATTGCTAGTTTAAATAATCGGTTCACCTCGTTTAGTTGTACTTTTGAAAAAAAACTAGACTCTCGCATTAACGAACTAGAGAATCGACTAAATAGTCGATTGCTAGGTAGCACATTTATTTCATATAATAGCGAGCACATGTATGGCGTTTCATCGGCTTACAAGATACCTACAATATATTTGTAACAAGATTGGTCGATGAAAAGTAGCTATCATTCCCTCAATACGATAGAACCTAAATTCGTCCCTGCGGCACAATACGTTGGTCAGACCGCTACAGCACCGCCAGTCAGACCGGTAGTAGTGGTCGGTCAGACCGCTACAACACCGCCAGTCAGACTGAACGTGGTAGCCGGTCCAACCGTAGGGGCAACACCAGTCAGACCGTAACTGGCGAGTCTTTTAGGATCGGCTCCTACATCGGCCGTTCCTAGTAATATAGTACACGTACAAAACCCAAAAGTCTTAGCAACAAGATCGCCGAAGTTATGATAAACATGTTCGGAGTAGATACTAGAATTAAAAAAGATTCGGCTCAAGAAAGTCAAGCAAAAGAAGCAGAGATCTCATAAAAGGCTAAGTATGACCATCCCCATAACAATATAGTTGATGAGGTTATATCTCCGAACAATAAGACAAGTAATGTGCATATGACCGAATGAGCTAGGACCGCTAAGTTTGAACCATTCGTTTGCTCTACCCTTAAGCCAGTTATTCCTAAAAATCGACATGAGGAAATAAAATTCAAATTTGATGTAGCCAAATACGATAAGATCTTTGATTATTTGTTAGAGCATAAGCAAATCCGACTCTAAGGCCGATTTGTCGGTTCTTGGGTTTACTTGTTAAGGCCTGAGATTTTAAAGTCCTAATTGATTTCTACACCTAATTGGATGTGGAAAAGACTCTGGGAAGCAAGTCCATCCCTCCTCGATTTGTCGGTTCTCGAGTTTCCTTGCTAAGGCCTGAGATTTTAGAGTCCTAATTGATTTCTACACCTAATTGAATGTGCAAAAGACCCTAGGAAGAAAGTCTACCATTCTATAAATATAAGAGGGCTAAGACCGATTGAATCAACAACCAATCAATCGTCAAAATCAATTTATCATCCAAAACCTCTATATTCTACATCTTCCTCCTTCTTCCTACCTATCCAAAAGTCTATTCTCTTCAAATCCTCCAATTACTCGTCGTCTCTTGTCTTTACGGTGTTAGAGAACATCCTAACTGGCCCGCCAATCCTAGGACAAACCGGCGCACGTTCACCCTAACAGGGGTTCCTCCCGGATGTTCGTCCGACGACATCTACCCACTCCATACGGCGACGCATCTTCAGGTGTCTCCGGGTGCTGCTGCGGGTTGCACATAACATGCTCAAGGTGGCGACACGATTCTAAGTCAACAACTACAACTATGTTTGAATTGATGCCAATTAGTAGCCAAAGTCTATATTACGGTGAAAAAAGTTTTAGAATTATGTCAAATTGAACATGGTCATTACCAACAATTTTGGCTTCAAATTAAACCATCACATTTACTATTTAAACTACAAAAAATGAGTGGGCACATTTTTCATCAAAACAAGATGACCATATAAGCCAGGATATGTACTGTACAAGATGATAATTTGGCCAAAACTTGGAAGGAACCAGTTTAATTTCCTACCAAAGGTCGTGAAAAGTAGTACAGTGCACCTTGCTTTAAGTTTGTCCAAACGAGTAGTATGGAACCAAATACGGAACATTAAACGTTTCCAAAAATAAACACTCCAGCCTTGTACAGTTATACTAGCACGTGGCAGTACCGATCTCATCCCTCCGAACCAAAGATTTGCTGCTACTATTATGTTTCGCATGAACCTCAACCAAATAGGAGTATTTCCGTTCCTGTCAAATTTCAACTTCAGTATTTAAGAACAACGGAGCAAGGCGATGACGAGAGCATGATTCCACGCGTGCGTAAGCTGGATCGTCACAAGCTAGGGGCCGCAGCTGTTTAGGAGCCGGAGCACCAGTCTTCCACGAAACCGGCTACCCAAACTGACTCAATTCAACAACGATGTGAGCAACAAAACCGCGTGCCCACGGCTCGTCGTGTTCGTGTCGCGCCGTTCGCAACTGCCACAACAAAGACTAGCATTCCGCTCCACTGTTTCTTTTAGGACTTAATATCCGGCCGTGCCTTTTTGCCGATTTGGTCGCGCCTAATACGCCGCTATGTTATGCGCAGTCCCTTGCGTGCCACCAGAATGATGCCAATGCATATTTTTTTTTTATACCCCACTACTTTGATGGGAATGGGCTTGAAGTCAAGGAAGGCGAATGTTTTATATATTTCATACAAGAATTGTTTCCATAATGCTCATCGCCGATGACAATAAACAAGTACAGTACAGGCATAACCCACTACTACGAAAATAATTTTTCGTGGCGATCATTTTCAGTCTTCGCTGACGGCAATTGGGACCGCCACAAAACAAAGGCCAGTGAAGATCAAAATCTTCGCTAACGGTTTTCCAAACGTCAGAGAAAATAATTTCGCTGGCGACCGACCAAAGCCAGCCACCAGCAAAAATATCTCTTTGCTGGCGGTTGGGTTAAGACGGCCGCCAGCGAAAAACAAAAAAAATCAAAAAAAAATTTCGCCATCGTCGCCGCCGACGTCGTCACCCAGTGCGCATCGCCGGCGTCGCCACGCCGTCAACGGCGGCGTCGCCCTCCGCCGCGTCGCGCGCCGTAGCCGTGCAGCCGCCACGGCCGCCGCCCGCCGTCCGCCGCGCAGCCTCGCCGTGTCGCCGGATCTGGGACGCCGCATCTAGATCCGGCGACCCTGTGTCCTCGGCCGCACCCTCCCATATCCGGGAGAGGGAAAGGAGGGATGTCGCCGCCGCCTCGCCGCGCGCCGCCCTCCCGCCACGCGTGGTCGCCACCGCCTCGCCGTGGTCGCCGTAGCCCTCGCGCCGTGGTCGCCGCGCCCTCGCGCACCGTGGTCACCGCGCCCTCGCCGTCCCGCCTCCCGGCCATGGGAGGAGGCCGGGGGCGCCGTAGAGAGAGGAGGAAGACCGGGAAAGAGGTGAGCTAGTAGAAAAAAAGAGAGGATAAGGATAAAGAGAGAGGAGAGAGGGAAAAGGGAATTTTTTCCCTTTCCCGCGCGCACGTCCAAATTTTCAGCGTGTCCTCTTTTTTCGTTGACGGATCTTTTAGTAAACCGCTAGCGAAAATCGATTTTTGCTAGCGGATATTTAGAAGGACCGCCTCGAAAAATAGAGTATTTTTTATGGCGGACGGCGTTAATCAATTTTTTGTGGTGGGTCTTAACGTGACCGCCAGCGAAAATCAATTTTCGCTGGCGGTCCTATACCCTCCACCCTTTTATGTTTGTGCTGACAGATTTTTCTCTTAGCCGTCATAAAATATATTTTCCAAACGTCATGAAAAATGGTTTTTGTAGCAGTGACCGTGACAAATATTTTAAGAGAGAAGATTTAGAGAATGGTATTATTAGCTAAAATAAATCATGTTTTCAGTGTGACAGCAGAGTTGTTTTCTTTATCATCTAAAATTTAACCAGTAGAGGATAACTTGTCGGTACTAGAATTGAATATGCATGCACCCAGAGAAAGGCTTGGGGAAGGGGTGAGCCCACAAACAAATAAACGGGAGAAAAGCTGCAGGGATGAGATCTGAAGCATTGCAGATCCCACAACGTAAGAACACACCAATAGTAGCGAACTTGCTACATATAGTTTCCGGCTCTCCTTCATAAAACCTCTGCATAGCCACTACAAAGGTAGTACAAGGCTTAAACTACCTAAGTAAGTAGGTACACCCCCCCCAAATTGGCACGCGGATACAACAGCAGGACGCACACCCTAAGGTGGAAACAGACTATGAAAATATGAAGGTAAGGGGCAGACAAAAATTTTCACCCTCGGTGACGGCAAGTGCAGAACCGCCATATATTTAGAACAACTTGTGGCGACGCAGTCCTCGGCATACTCCTGCATGTCACGAGAGGAAGTTAGTACATTTCTGATTACGAAACCTAAATGTAAGATGGGAATTTGGTGTCATAATGGACAAAAGAAAGGATTAACAACATTGCATACATGCAATAACCTTTGTTTGGAATCAGGTGAAACTGCAGGCTAATTTTTCAACTAACAAAACTACGGAGAAAGTCAATATGACCTCCAAGCAAGCTTAACTAGCTGAAGTAAGCATATGCAGGCAGCGATGTAGCTGACATTAGAGAACTCAATCGGTAAACGCTATATCCTGGCAAAGCTGAGCTGAAGCACTAGATGTCAATAGAGTCCCACGAAAGCCTTCCTCAGTCTGTACTACATCAACCTTCTGCTCCGAAATTTCATCTGAAACATCAAGGGCAAAGAAAAAAATTGAACCATCAACTATCTCATTTTGCAGAAATGTTTGGCATATTACAGTTGCTACTTCACCTGCTATGTCACGGTTCTCGTAGATTTCGGAGTCTTTAACCCATAGAACATCTCCAGGAAAAATGCACTTGTCAGCAAGAGTAGCAAAATCATCTTCAATCTCAACAGAGCCTTTGTGAAGCTCCTGGTTCTCCTTAACAATCTGAATATGACAACAGTAATAATTTGAATGCAGTCTAAAGCAGACAAGCATAATGTAAATCAAATAAGGAGCGAGGCTCAATAAAAAAATGGAGAAGGGGGCAGTTATCTACAGCAGACTACATACAATTACTTTTGACAATAATATATGAAAATTTAATTTGCAATCCGAAAAAATACTGGATAGTTCAGCCCATAAGTGTAGCTGACTGACACTTGCCGAAGTTGCAGATGAAGTTAACTTCTAAATGTTTGAAAGCATGTAGTTCCAATCACAAGTCTACAACTTATGATTACTCACTAGTTAGGATTGACAACTCTGCGAACTTTTAAGCTGAAATTAAATAAAGTTATAGAAGTGACAATTAACAGAACCTATCTGCTTATTTCTTTTATGGTATCTTTATTATCTGAACTGCAACAAGTAAACAATAACAGTTCTTGCAAAAAAAATTATGGTTTCAGTCTGTTTCATACCCCTAAAGACTCCCATATCATGAGTTTCAACTGATATATGGTTGTAGAACCAGAGACTTTCAAACTGATCGAATTTCCTGAGGTGGTTCTCCGGGAACGCTTTGAAGTCCTACGATCTGGTACAGGAACAGCTGCCGATGCCTCTCTAATTGACTTTGGTGCTTCTTTACCACGGACAAGATAAACCTGGATATCTTCATTCTGATAATTGAGCTTCTCAACCAATGCACAGCTCTCTTTTTCTCCAATACATTCTTCACAAACCTAGATACAGATTTACACACTCACAGGCAGAACTGAAGAAATGGTAAAATAGAAAGAAATGTATACACAAATCAGGTAGGTGCCAGCTATTTATAGTGATTGAAAGCAATTTATTATCCAGAAGTCTGGGTTTGAAGAAACGAACACAGGCATATATATTTTCTGGAGGCAGTGTTCTGCTAAAGTATAATTATTTATATGACGAACTTAACCCAATCATTGACCTCAGCTATAAGCAGTGGGATAGTTTAGCCTTGCCCAGCGGGATGTGAGAACATAAAAGCTATATCTGTTTTTGTAGCTGAGACTAAAGTGATATGCAGCCATCCAAAATTCATGGTATGGTCTCATTGTTCTTCATAACAATGCTCTACTCAGTGGTTATATGTTATAAACAGTTCCAACAAAATTAAATGCCAAGACATTGTTTCATCTGCAAGTTTGCAAAATGCTAATAGCATGCCAGTACAATATATCCTATTCTGTAGAGAATCCATCTGTTAATTTCATATGTACTGCATAGCGACCCTTTACCTTCACTATTTTAACTAGTAACTACAAAATGTTGCCCTAAGTTGCTTGAAAGGCTGATGATGATGTTGTGTTGATGATGATGATGTTGATGTAAGTATGCAAACGTTGGATGCATTATATATGAACCAGCGAGGTGATCACTCCCTATTAATCTTCCCAACATAAGAAAGTTATTTTTTTTCAACCATGGAAACCAATAATTGTAAAACTATTACCCAATTAGATCTAGGTCTGTGCACAGTTCATTGACTCGTCACTTACCTCGGGATCAGTTCTGACATAGGGTTCTCTGGCCCCCAAGTCATTGCCTACATCATTAACAGACTGGTCCAGATCTTCAACCAAAATTGGCATTACTTCAGATGACTGCAGGTTATCTTGAGAGCTCTTGCTAAAAACAATTTCAGCACATAAACCTTTTCCATGTGCTACATTCCACTCTTCAGAGAATAAATCCCAATCAGATTCTGAGATCATTGTTAATCCATCAGTCTGAAAACAAAGTAAGACAATTAACGCATAGTGTCAATTTTCTTATCTTTCAGCATACATATATCAGCAATAAGGGCCCAAATGAAACAGATTGTTACACAAGTCAAACAACAAAAAAAGCAATGATTTGAGAGGTCCTCCACTTGTACTGTTGTTCCAGACCCACAGTTAAAAGATGAAACTAGTATTGCCAGTTAGATTACTGAGAAGGCACACATTTGAATGAGGAAAAAGCATGATAGCAATCATCCACTCATGGTTGTGAACTAAAGCAGTACAGTTGGAGCTCAAGCTTTTCAAAATGGGGGAATAGCGGTTATATCCTCTGATACACGGATACGCCTGGGAGGTAGCGTATCGCGTATCCGATACGTATCCGATACGGATACGCCTCGGATACGCGATGGATACGTTTTGAGGCGTATCCAGAAAATATGGATACGTATCGGACTAGATACGTGTATCCGACACGTTTGGGCCAGATTGGATACAGCCCAGACCAAATATACGGCCCAGTTAGGGCAAAGCCCATTACATGACCTAGCAAACATCTCTCCCTGCATCTTTCCCATCCCATCCCGACGCCTCATACGTAGCAGCAAGCAGCCGCCGGCGCCGCAACTCCCAACTCCCGATCCCGAGCGCCCCTCCCTCCTCTGCGTTCTCCTTCCGCCGGCGAGCTCCTGCCGCAGGCGAGCTCCTTCCGCCGACGAGCTCCTTCCGCCGGCAAGCCCTCCCTGCAAAACAAGTAAGTTCTTCCCTGGACAACCCCCCTCTTCTCCTTTATTTTGCTCTGCGCTGGCCGCTGAAGACCCCTCTTCTCCTGTCTTTCTTTTGCTGTTTTGGTAGTACGTGATGGCACAAAATGATGAACGTGCTCCAATAGAACTAGATGAGCAGCAACTGAAGAAGAATCCTATGTGGAATCATGTTGTGCTTTTAGAGAAGGCTACTTCTGGAGGTAATGCTACATGGCGATGCAAGTATTGCAAGTTGGAGTATAAGGAAAGTTACTCAAGAGTAAAATCTCACTTGCTTCGGATTTCTGGAGGTGGAATCAAGATATGTGAGAAAATTTCAAAGTCAATCCTAGCCCAGCTGAAGAATGAAGTTGCAAAGGCTGCAGATGTGAATGATAAATCAAAGCCTAAAGATGTGCCACTGCCCGTATCAACCACAACCAATACAGCTACTACTGGTTTCTGTGTGAACAAGCGAGTGAGAAGAGGTTCAGCACTTGAGAAAGCTTTTGACATGGAAACTCGCAGTCAGCTGGATGCACTGATTGCAAGATTGTTCTTCTCTGGAGGCATATCTTTCAATATTGCAAGAAATCCCTACTACAGAGAGGCGTTCAAGTTTGCAGCAAGCCATTGTCTTGATGGTTATTGTCCTCCTTCTTATGACAAGCTGAGAACAACTTTGCTTCAGCAAGAAAGGGCACATGTTGAGAGCTTGCTGGATCGAACAAAGAGTGATTTCACTGATCCCATTTATGAAATGCTACGTGTGGCTGACACTGACAAGCCTTGTCTTCATCTTATCTATGAGATGTGGGACACAATGATAGAGAACGTAAAGAAAGTGATATACACTAAAGAAAAGAAGGAAGATGATGAGCAGTCCACCTTCTTCTCAATTGTTTCGGACATATTAGTTGATCGCTGGACAAAAAGCAACACTCCTCTTCATTGTCTTGCACATTCTCTTAATCCAAGGTAAACACTCCATGTTTACCAAGTCAAATTAGTAGACCACTCCTTTGTTTTTTTTTGTGTATGCTGATTCTGATCTTATTCCTTTTCTGTAGGTACTATCACGAGAAGTGGATCAATGAGCGTGCTGGACGTCAACCCCCACACAAGGACCTTGAGATTTCACAAATGAGAATGAAGTGTTTCAGGAAATTCTTCCCTATTACTCAAGAGCTCAATCAAGTGAAAGATGAGTACTCAAGATTTGCTACTTGCTCAGAAGAACTCAATGACTTTGACTCCATTTATGATCGATGGATACTTGATCCAGTAAAATGGTGGGCAAATCATGGACAGCCTATTCCCATGTTACAAAAATTAGCTCTTAAATTACTCAACCAGCCAGCCTCATCTTCCTGTTGTGAAAGGAATTGGAGCACATATAGCTTCATTCACAGCATGAAAAGGAACAAGTTAACTCCTGAACGTGCTGAAGATTTAGTCTTTATACACAACAATTTAAGGCTATTGTCAAGGAAGGCAGAAGAGTACAAGTCAGGGACGTCAAGAATGTGAGATGTTGGAGTCTAGAAGTTGCTGATCTGTCGCTTGATGAGCCCCTGATGGAGAGTGTATCTTTTGAAGATGGGGGCGAGGGCATGAGCGATGATATCTTAAACCCTGTGATTGTGATGGAAGAAGACTAGGAGTCTTGCTGCTCTCCTACCTTTCTTTCCTATCTTCGTCGATTAGTGGCTTGATGCCTTTCTTTCTAGTTTCCAGTGTCCAATACGATGTACGTGGCTGTCTTTGAACTCAATTAAGTTAGTTATTCTCTAATTGTGGCCTACTTGCCTTAGGCCAATGTTGTTGAATATCTATGGGATATTTTATTTATAATTATTAATTATTCTAGCCATAACCCCGTATCGGTGTTTTTTGGAAAAGTGTGTATCCACGTATCGGATACGTATCGTATCCGATACCTGTACCCGTATCCGTGTAACGTAGGTTATATCTTTCTACAACAATTTTACCTTGCAAGCATAGTTGGCACGATGAAAAAACACTATGCACAAACTTAAGACATATGGGATAGCGGATAAAGAGAAACATTTCCAAAAGAGGTTACCAACTTCCATAACAGCTAACTAAAAAATATAAGGTATTATATTCATAATAGAGGAGTAACACATACAGTAAGGTCGCATATGCCACAGGTCATCTTAAATGATAGTAGTGGTGGTGGAACCATCACCACCACCACCACCCCCAACTACCATGTGGAGCCATGAAAAGTGAGAGAAGACTTTACATTTTTCCCATCCACACAAACAAGACCTCACACAAGAAAAATATGTTATCTGAATATGTTTATTTTGAAAATTTTCATCGCTCTATGATATATTAGATAATAGGAATAACTTCTTTTAGAGGCTTTAAAAATATATAGAATGGACTTTTTTAAAAAAAAATCTGTTGCAATGCCACGGGCATTATGCTAGTAATGTAAAACAAAACAGAAGAGGAAGAAGTAACTCCAAAAAAGAATGGGCTTACATTTGATGCTTTCTGAGTGATTGCCCCACGCTTGCAAACTAGATCCAAGGGCCTTTGCAACAATCTTGAATGCTGAAAAATTAACAATCATTAAATTCAACAAGCAAATTATAAAAGTAAAAATAAATGGATTCGCCAACTTACTAAGGCTGCGTTCGTAGGAGTGAGTTGGGAACTGATCCCTCCGGCACGTAAAACGGAGCGACTCACTAGCGCGTGATTAATTAAGTATTAGCTAATGTTTTAATAAAACATGGATTGATATGATTTTTAATCAACTTTCGTATAAAACTTTTTTTTGCAAAAAACACACTGTTTAGCAGTTTGGGAAGCGTGCGCACGGAAAACGAGAAGGGTGAGTTGGGAAAGCCAGCAAAAGAACACAGCCTAAGCATGCAATCCTTGCATCTTTTTATCCCACAGAATAGGCATCAGCAATCAGTTAAAAGTAAAATCAAATTAACAGACATTCAATAAACAAACAAAATCTTTACAAAATTACATTGAACCCCAGATGACGTAAACAAAATAACAGTTTGCTTTAATTCTTACATCAATTAAGCATGTATACCATGTAGCTGTGAATGTGCATAGCATGCATTGGCTTTGAACCAAGATAAAGTTAGTATTACCTTCTCACAGATTAGTGAATTGATGGTAGCTTCGAGAGATTGAGGTTCTGGTAACGAAGAAATATTTTTTCCAGTCGCTGTAATGTAAGCTCTCCATTCTGACAACCATGGAGAAGGAACTAAATAATATTTTTGCCCAGGATGAAGTGCAAAACTTTTCCCAGAAATTAACTTTTCATGGCTCTGTCGTTGCTTGAGTTTCACCGCTCTGAATAGCAAAACATGCACAAGAAGGTCAGTATTAGCCCAGAACTTTAAGTAAACAGTCCATTTCAGGCATTCATTGTCTGGCATTGTTATCTAACCTAAGATTATCCTCGACAGAAGCAACAACTGATAATCGTTGGCTACAGATTCCGCATGGTTGACTATCTGACGGAAAAGTCACGATATCGTCAGTCTTCATTCCACTGGTTTCATAGAGAAATAACCATAGGTCCTCTGGCACAGTGACCCGCTTTGCGCCTGAAGCATGTTCCGGAAGAAGATTTCCATGGGTGCACGTTAGAGCAATTGTTGGTCCACTGTCAGCATCTGAAGGGATATCCACATTTTTTCTGCGCAACCACTGCGTCAACCTAGGAGCAAACAAAGAAAAAAGACTATTGAGTCAAAGGGCTAAATGGAAATTTCACAAGCATTCCAGCATATGCATGGAATGGTGCAAAATAGAACAAATGGATTAACTGCAATAAATATTTAAGGTGCGATGACTCATAAAAAAAGACATGATTGACTGTATGGTGATCACTATATTGCCATCTAAAAGACAACATAATCTTAGGGCGTAGTATACTGTAATAGGTATAGTAATAAATATAGTATTTCATAAAAATTAAATCCACAACTTATGTTAATGAACAACCTCTAAAATGCAGTCCCTCCATTTTTTTTAAATGCCATACAAGAATGAGATCAATCAATGTTTTAGTGGTTTGACCAATGATATAACAAACGTAACTTAGAATTTTCACATGAAAATGGTACTAGTAAGATCCCTCATCAAAAGTACTTTGATATCATTGAATTTTGCACACTTTCCTTTTTTCCAGAAAATATAATTCTCGTACCATGGCCTGGAAACAAAGTACAAAGGACCATCTGGACTATTTCCAGCAAGCGCTGCTTCTGCAATGCTTCTTAATGATGCCTTCCGATCACGATAAACATCTGCAGATACTGAATTTTTTGCTCCATCCTTAAGGCACTCCATGCAAAAATCATCACCGCTCAATGTTGGCCCCCCTCCATACTTGTATTATTTTGTGACCACGATAAAAAGAACATCAGAACTATTCCAGAAGCATTAGAATTGAGCACAAAAATAGTTTTCTCTATAATCGGCAGGAAACACTGCAATTAGGTATTCTAATGCAAATTACTCTTCAGAAATGAAAACCAAGAAATGTAGAACTTTCTTACTTTAGAAAATAGCTTATGCCAAGCTCCAGCTGATAGTCGTTTCATGGATGTAACTTTTGACACTGGAACTTTTCCATGCTCACATTGAATCGGACTGTTGTCGATGGAGCTGTGGACATGAACTCCAGTTATAATAGGTCTTAATTTGGATTCAGAAACATAAGGTGATGCCATACAAAACGATATGCCTGAAGAACTATGACATATAGCACTTGATACTGCAAGACATGAAAGTTAAACATTTGATAGTGCAATGGTTCAAAATGGTCATAGTAGCGGAGGCTACAACATAATGTAGTAATGAGGCAAGCACAATTAACAAAGGTTGAAATTTCACTGTAGAGAGACTATATAAAATAAAACAAACATGCTCTCAAGTAAACTTACGAGGGAGGATTAACATTATCTGCCCATTGGCGAAGCCAATCTGTTGAAATCCAAAAATAAGAATCCTCCTCCGGAGTGGCAGACGCTTCTGTCAGAACAGATTTTACTTCTTGACGCCTCTCTGTTATATATGCCAAATGGACATCTTTCTTGCTTTCGTATTCTTCACATTCCTTTACATATGATGTATTACGTTCATCAATTTCATCCACAAAATGGTGTGGGAGTGAATTGTTACTACTTTCCATTATATTATCACTTTCGGTACCATTCTCATCCTTAACAATGCGTTTGTACATCAGCATATAAGCATCTGTAGAAGAAAACATCTCTTCCATAGTAGAAGTGAGTGCAGCCTCATGACAGCTATTGTTGTCATCATTCGTAACAGAACCCGCTGTAGAACTACTCTGGGGTTTCTGATCAGTTTTATTGGATGGTTTGCCTGGTTTTTCCCCAAAGGGATGAAAACCAAGCTTGGATACATGCTCATCATCAAACTCCCACCACTGACCATTGCTTTCATCCTTTACATGTGCTACGTAGTGCCCACTATTGGCAGCACTACCCTTGTGGATCAAAATAGCAGACAAGCCATACATATAACTAGATGAAGGATTGGACAACCGCTTCCCCATATCTAGCTGTCCTGGGAAACTGAATGCTGAAGAAATCTTTTTCTTTGTTGTTGTCTGTGGATGAAACAAGTTAGACAAATTTCTTGCTCAGATACTCAAACAAACGAACAAACAAAAGGAATGTAAAGCAAGCTACACCTTTGGGAGGAATACATAGCGTTTCAGCTGAAAATTAACAACAGGAGGAAGTGAGCGAAGTTTTATGCAACGAGTGGCATCTACTCTTTTCTGACACGACTGACAGAAGTATTGGTTCTCTCCATCCAGTGCCTCGGTACTCAAATAGTCATCCAAACTTTGTTCTAGATTATTTAAACCCTTAATGTTAAGCTCCAGTTCATAAAAGTCTTCCATTTTTGAAGATGCTTCGGAATCCCTTCCGCATGATGAGCACCTAAAGCATAGGATGAATAAACTTCAGCTCTCCACAAAATTAAACGTACTAGAACTAAAGTATATCATTCTCTTCAACATGTGCAGATTATGTGAATGTGAATGCACAAAGTGCATGGAAAGCAAAGATCATGCTACCGGAAAGCACAAATCTACTTGATATTTTCCTGACAAAACATCAGTCTTATCAGTCAATATAAGACCATAAAATCCAGCCTGAGTAAAAAGGTGCTCAAGCATCAGCTACAGCAAAACAGGGCCCCAGTTCAAAATACTGCACACATGTTTATAATTATGTAGTAAAACAATATAACTATCTGGTGCAACTAGATTCATGCACTAAGAATTTTCTAGAACTTCTATACTACAAAACACTATTAATTAAAAAAAGACATGTTTGAAGAAATGATAGTACGAACCAACAACCGTAATAACCTTGGAAAAAAGGAACTTCTACAAACAAGAAAGCTTAGTTCCCTTTCCTTTCCAAAGCCTAACACAAGACCATTCTAGAAATAAGACTCAAAGCTCATGAAATGCATATGGCATTTACCCTACCGAGTAACATGGGACACACTTCCACGGAACAAATGTTGCACAATGGTTCTAGCCCCTGGAACCTTGGAGTGACTTAGTGAACCCTCGAGCAAAGACAAAAACAATGTGAGGAATTCATGGCTGTCCTGCTGGACACCATTGTCTAGTTCCAAAGTTTTTATAAAAGGAGCCGAATCAATGAAAGCCATTTTGCTGGAGTGTAGCTGAGCGAATAACCGAGCAAGCTGATCCAGCACAGGGTGCATCTTCAAGATGTCAGGCTCTAGAGAGAAAATGCCCGAGCGGAAGGAGGTGTTCATGTAAAGGCACTGCAGTATGCTGTTTGCATAACAGGTAGCACCAAGGTTAGTCAATCCAGCAGGCGTCTCAGTGGAATCACGAAGATCCGTTGACGGATTAGGACCAAGGGTGCGAATGATCTCGTTTGTTCTCTGCCACAGGCCAGATTTTCTCACCCCATTAGCAGCAGGGATCAACCCACAGAAACAATTGGGTGAGTCCTTGGAGTTCCCATGGCAACCATGACAAACAGGCTTCCACACCATATAAAGCTGTTTGATATCACCTTTTGTGATTGCTCCAGTGGAATGTATCTTCCTGCATAACAGAAAGCAAAACAGAAAAGCGTCAGCAACAAAGACAGTGGCACCTCAACACTAGCCTATCAAATCTCCACAGCTTTCGCCAAAGCAACAAGGTGATGCAGACATACTTGAAAACAGCAGACGGGCTCTCGCAGTCATCAGCCCGCGGCCTCTTGTTCTTATTTCGTGTGTTTGGCCTGCTCATTGTACCATCAAAATCAACTCACCAACGCCAAACCAAAACCGTGCTCACCTTCCCTGTAGATGGAGACAAGCGGAGGCTACAGCATTAGCACATCAGAGCGCAGGAACCAAATCCAACACCTACTCCGATACTCGGTAACATGCAGGAACTGCACGGAACCTCGCTGTCATACTGATTCGATTGCTCAAAACCGCCGGCAGTGGGGGTTAGGGATTACCTGGAACAGATGCTCGTACTCCGGGATGGATCCCCAGTGGCGTGAGGGGAGAAGGGCGCAGCCTGGAGCAGACGGAGCGGAGATCGGCGGCGGGGCGAGGAGGAGAGGGGAAGCGGCGGGCGCGGGGTCGCCGTCGGTCGGGGCCGGAGGGAGCGAGGCCGAGGCGGAGAGGAAAGGACGGTGGTCTCCTCCTGCAGCCTGCGGTTCGGTGCGATGCGGTGCGGTGCGACGGGTGCGGCGAGCTCGAGCCCGAACTCGAACTCGCACGAAGTTTAAACGAAACGGGAAATTTTGGATGGATAGGCACGGAAGGGATAGTAATTTAAAGCGTCATTAATGCTTGGGGATTTTCCTCTTCTTCTTTTTTGCTTTCTTCCCTCTAAAGAAAATAAATGGTGGAATATTTTTTTGGGTCGACTCGTGGCCATACGTTGCGATGTCAAAAGCTAGAAGGCCATATCTCTTCGCTAATCACCGTGCGAATCCAGAAGATTTTGTTGTTATCTTCCGGAATCGAAGCTTAAATACGAAATTCGGATAATGGATCTCTAGTGCCCTGTTATGTGATCGATCCGGATCAACGACGAGTGGGCCTAAATTTGTAATTGGAACCAGTGGTGGCTTGTTGCCTGGCCCATCGAATTTGCAGTCCGAGAGTTGTGTTATGGTTGGGCTGAATTGACGCTGTGTATCCACAAGCTCGGGAGGTCCGCTTCATTCAGCCCGCGATAGCCAAGTCCGCACTTGTCACGATGGGTCAGGCTAGAAGCATGAGCCCGTCAGAGCGGGAGGATGGAGCAGTGTAAGAGGGCCAACGGGCCAGGAGGCAAGCCGATGGGCCGAGGCGAGAAGCCGATACGCGAGCTCAATTCCAGCAGCCAGCAAGGGCAAAATGGGCAGAGCAGGTTTGGATTTACTGATTTAAGGGCATCGTCAATAACCTTTTTAAATTTCACTCTTTAAATCATCATTTAAAAAATCATTTACAAAAAAATTGTTTTCTATAACTTTTTACTCCCCAACAATTTTTCTATATCTCATACGCTTCTATTTTTGACTAACGGAAAATCTAAAGTAGAAAATAGTATTTAGAAAACTTGTTGAAGGTTAGTTTCTCATCAAAACCTTTATTCCTAATATTTATAAATGATATGGAGAGTCTCTTGAAGATGTAAAAAAAAAAAAACATTATTTCACCAAAAATTAAAAATTTTAGATCGACCTAACAAATATATTATAACGTCAAATTAAATAATGACCTATCAATAGATCGAATTTTAGATTTTTATCGTAAACGTTACTTTCAATTACGTAAATTCAAACCGCCCTCATTCGGTCTGCACATATTTTTCTCTGTAAAACTCAACAATGTGACGTGGCGTTCAATTCAACTATAATGTGATGAGTGAAAACTTTCGTCTTCTCTCGATAGTTTTATCTCCTCTATAATAAAAGTATAAAACCAGCACAATCTCGTGTTACCAAATGTGAACTCACCTTTGAAAAGGATAACTTAATTGGGTGGTTAATGGCAGTAAAACCAAAATTCAACCTCTCTACCAATTAACAAATGCCATAATACGCCGAACAAGCTAGCTACCTCCAAAAGAACTCCCCAGAACGTGCCCGACGCGGGCAATTATAGCTCGGATCCAAAGGAACTTTTCATCACTAACAGGCACCATCCACCAACCTCTCACCTGACCGTGACCGCCGCGAGTAAATTAACACGTAAAGTCGAAAGCAGAACGCTTGCTAGGGTAAGTACGTACTCAGCACAGTGATGACTGATGTTGCAACCGGCGAACAGCTAGCGGTTGAGATTTACTGGAGCACCAGAAAGGGGGATACATGCAATTGGGCAGCGTCGCGATCGCCATATGAATGTGCAGGAATTTTCCACGTTGACATCCGTAAGGTCCAGTTTAGATGAATGTTATTTAAATCATATATTTTAAAAAAAGTTAACAAATATGTGGATGTATTTAATTCCCAAACATTGATAATGTATAAAGAATTTTGGCAACAACATATTTAACATATTTTATCAAAATTTGAAAATATTATCAACTTATCAGAAATTTTGATATTACCAAAATTTCAAAAATGTTTATTTTGATACTAATTTGACGAGCCTTAAATCTCTTCTGTGTTCTTTAGACTTGAATTGGCTTTGCCGCGATGAATGATGGTCATTTATTGAAAAAAAAGAAAAAAGAAAAATTCTCTCTCTCCTAGTCTCCTGAGAAGCAACCGCCACTCACAGTATGAAATAAATCAGCATTATTGTAAGTGATACATGGCATATGTTCGTATTTATGTTTA
Source organism: Oryza australiensis (assembly GCA_019925245.2). Lineage (NCBI taxonomy): Eukaryota > Viridiplantae > Streptophyta > Magnoliopsida > Poales > Poaceae > Oryza > Oryza australiensis. The sequence continues at coordinate 6,426,596 of JAIFGZ020000116.1, read as the reverse complement.
AAGCACGTATAAACAAAAACGAGAACAGATACCAGAGAAGGTTCAGATAGTACCTAAGGGCGAGACCATTGCCGGCGACAATAGGTGTGCTGTTCCCAGAACGTGACGAATCAGACATTGTGGTTCTTGCTGTTGATGTTGTTGATCTAAGTCGATGCAGTGACGACTCGAATGCAGTACAATTCGAGAAGTAGTTGTTAGTGATATGCCCTAAAGACAACATAGAGATGTTGGATATCACGTCAATGTTTATGTATTTATGAATAAAATGTTATTCAGTTCCATGAAATAGACATCTTGTATTGATGAATAAGTATGTGACTTATTTATGAGACTCGATATGTATGAATCTATTTCTAAATGATCCCTAATCATATATCATATTATTGAAACTAATATGATTCTAAGATCGGCATGTCTATTGATTGATGATCATGTCTCATAGATCATGGGTATGGAGATACCAAATCAATAAACATGGACATATGTGTTAGAGAACACATTGTTGGATAGACCCACCATGAGACACTACAGGAATTAATGTGCCATTAGTTGGTCTCAGGTAGTGTTGGTAGAAAGTCCTTAGACCTGAGATCACCATGGATTCCAACATGTGTAGTAGCCTACTTTGGTACTGCCAAACGCTATTCCGTAACTGGGTAGTTATAAAGGTAGTTTTCGGGTTTGCTATGAAACATGGAGTGGAATGTGAGTGATCAAGATGAAATTTGTCCCTCCTTTGGAGAGATATCTCTGGGCCCCTCGAGGTAACGGATTATGGAAATGCATTGTCATGCTAAGTTGATTGAGGAGTCAATCAACAGACAGATAATCCAATACGGTTCGAGTGAATGGTTAAGCTATTGAAGGGATGGCACACATCTTGCCTATAGCTTAACTGCTATCGTGAGGCAAAGGGATTTGTGTACATATTACAGGTTCAGAGCCGATATTATATTCTTGTATACTATGGTGTCAATATGTGCTGCTAGGCGCCGCTGTTGACAGGTCGACTGAGTTGGACTCGAGTCGACGATCGGCTAAGTTAGACTATAGCCAAAACCGAGTATACCTGAACCTACGGGTCGCACGCTTAAGGGGATAAGAACAGGCATTCGAGTTGGACTCGAATACGGCTCGATCGGATAGGGATCCGATCGGATAGAGTCCTATGGTCTTACGACGTATGGGCGGCCAACTCTATGAGATTCGGATGAGATCCGATTCAAAATAGAGTCCTGATCGGTCACTAGTCCCAGTCGGCCAACTTTATATAAAGGGACGAGGGGTGGAGAGCTGATACAGATCAAGCACATCAATTGAAGTCAATTGCGCCGAAATCAATTTGATCACACGCGGCTTTAGAAGTCGACGAGATCAATCTCCACAGAAACCCTCCCCACCTTCGAGCCAAACTCTAGCCTTGCATCGTGTGCTAGCACACGGGTGTTCGGCGTTCTGTCCCCGGACGTGTGGATATCGATAGAGGCGCTGCTACGTTGTGCGCTGTTGATCGGCTACGAATCGGCTGTGCTAGAATCGGCTGCGGTCGAGCGCACCGGAGCGAGGCGCGAGAACGCGGTCAGACGACTCGGCGAATCGGCTACATCGACGAATCGGCTGATTGGTGAATCGGCTGTCCCTAGGAATCGGCTGTCGGCTTGCGAGAATCGGCTGTCATCGGCCAGCACAGTTCCAGATCGGATAGCTCTGATTGGCTATTTTCGCTGCATACTCCAATCGGTAACAATCTATCGGCCCTTACTTGCAAGTGTTCCTGGTTTGCGTGGTAGAGAAGTTTTTGTTTTCGGCTAGCGTAGCCTCCGTGTAACCCTTCAGTGGTATCAGAGCTAATCTTGCTTAGTTCGGGTTTTAAATTGGATCTGGAACAAGTTTTGCACACGGGTTGATTAGATCAATCGGTTTTACGGGATTGGTTGAGGAGAGTTCATGGTAATTGCGTTCCTTGATAGTGTATCGGAACGGCGTAATGTGATTACGTTGAAGCAATATCCATAGAACTCAGTTTGAGTCGGCTTCGAGATAGCATTCCTTGATAGTGTAGCGGGTCCGCCGTGTGCGTACCCCTTATAGGTCGTCTCGATGTCGTTTCTCTGCGATAGGTAGAAAACGTTTCTACGCCTAACTTGTTTTTGCAGAGAATGCTTAGAGATGGTATGGCTCTATTGTATGTATGAGATACATGTGATGCATGTAATATTCTTTCATATGTGCAATCCCTGTAATATTGTTTCATACGTGCAATGCTTGTAATATTCCTTCACGACCTGCGAGTCGATGTAATCTTCAATTAGAGCTTCTATAGTAGTAGCTTAGTTTGAAGAAATCAAGCATTCGACACTTGGAAGATGGTGCCGAAGATGGAGATCCTCAGCGCCGGCATGGAGATGGAGATCACCATATGAAGGGGGCCATACTATTTCATTATATGCTATTCTACCTGCTTTCATATATGTGATATGTTTGTTTGATAGGATAGCATCCCTCACAAAATTAAGTAGTAATGATGCCCTTCCAAATGTTGCACCCGTCACCGTTATGCTCGTCAATGGTGGGTCTGCCAAAGCAGAGTGTCATTCTCTATCATAACACGAGGGGGTATATGTCAGACATATACATGTAGGAGCATTTGGTTTACTTAACAAGGCTATCAAAACAATTTTGGGCCTTGGGGCATAGGTTGGGGCCGGGGCATGGAGATGCCACACCAACAATAAGAGTCACATAGAGATGTGATTAGCAAAGAGTTACTTACCGATGTTATTAATCTTCTAGCAGTGATGCCAAAGCTCACTAGAAAATTAACTAACATGTGGATCTTGACCCAATACGTAACCTAGAGGGAAGGTGTAAAATACGTAATGGGAGTCTAATGTTAAATTGTTTAACAATAGACATAGCATAAACATTGTGCTAAACTTTGTTTTTCTGTTGTAGAATAAATGGCAGCTAATACTACACCCAGTACCTTTAATTTGCGATCTATTCTCGAAAAAGAAAAATTAAATGGAACAAACTTTATGGATTGGTATCGCAACTTGAGAATTGTTCTCAAGCAAGAGCGTAAGGAGTACGTTCTTGAAGTACCCTATCCTGAGGATTTGCCTAATAATGCCACTGCAACTGCACGGAGAGCTTACGAGAAGCACACTAATGATGCCCTAGATATAAGTTGTCTCATGCTTGCTACAATGTCCCCCGAGCTTCGAAGCAATATGAGAGTAGCGATGCTCACACTATTATTCGGGGACTGCGTGGTATGTTTGAGAACCAAGCTCGGGCCGAGAGGTTCAACACCTCGAAGTCCTTGTTTGCGAGCAGGCTTGTTGAGGGAAATCCCGTCGTCCGCATGTGATAAAGATGATTGGCTATATCGAGAGTCCGGAAAAACTAGGTTTTCCCCTTAGCCAAGAGTTGGCTGCGATGTGATTCTCCGCCGCTCCCTCCGAGCTTCGAGCCATTCATATTAAATTATCACATGAACAGTATGGATAAGACCTTGGCTGAATTGCATGGGATGCTAAAGACAACGAGGAGAGTATCCAGAAACGGTCATCATGTGATGATGATGCGAAGGCTAAGCGCAAACCACTGTCAAGAAACTTTGCACCAAGAGGAAGTTAACTCCCGATGAGATCGCGAGTGCCTCTAATGCAAAGAAGGGCAAAAAGGGTCGACAACATCGATGCCGTTTGCTTCTATTGCAAGGAGACAGCCACTGGAAAAGGAACGCAAGAAGTACATGAAGGATCTCAAAAAGAAGTAAAGTACGACTTCGCCGGTATTAATGTTATAGACATTAATCTTGCTACTTCACCTACGACTCTTGGGTATTTGATACCGGATCGTAGCTCATATTTGCAAATCGTTGTAGGAAATGAGAATAAGTAGAGGCTTAAGAAGGGGCGAGGTGAACCGCACGTCGGCAATGGAGCAAGCGTTGCTACGATTCTTGTCGGCACAGTACCACTTCATCTACCTTCGGGATTAGTTTTGGAATTAAATAATTATTATTGTGTTCCAACACTATGTCAAAACGTTATTTCCGCTTCATGTTTGCAAGCGGAAGGATATGATTTTAGATCAATGAACAATGGTTGTTCAATATATCGAGAGATATGTTCTATTTTCATGCTCCATTGGTGAATGGATTATACGTTTTGAATCTTGAAGTGTCTCACATCTATAACATTAATACGTAAAGATAACTCTCTAATGATACAAACCCCACGTTTATCCGGCATTGTCGCTTAGGCCATATAAATAAGAAACGCATGAAGAAGCTTCATAAGGATGGATTGCTTCACTCTTTTGATTTTGAATCATTTGAGACATGTGAATCTTGTTTACTTGGTAAGATGACAAAGGCACCTTTCACGGGACACGTGAAAGAGCAAGTGACTTGTTGGCACTCATACATACCGATGTATGTGGACCAATGAGCTCAACGGCCGAGGTGATTATCGTACTTCATTACCTTTACCGATGACTTTAGTAAATATGGTTATATCTATTTAATGAGGCATAAGTCCGAATCCTTTGAAAAGTTCAAAGAATTTTAGAATGAAGTACGAGAATCATTTAGGGAAAACAATCAAGTTTCTACGATCGGATCGTGGAGGGAATACTTGAGCCAAGAGTTTGGTAATCATCGAAAGATTGTGGAATTGTTCCACGCTTGACTCCGCCAGAACTCCACAATGGAACGGAGTGTCCGAACGGAGAAATCGCACCTTGTTGGACATGGTGCGGTCGATGATGAGCCAAAGTGATCTTCCGTTATCCTTCGGGGATATGCTCTTGAAACAATTGCGCTCATACTAAATAGAGTTCCAACTAAGTCGGTTAAAAAGACACCATATGAGATATGGACAGGGCAACCCCTAGTTTGTCTTTTCTCAAAATTTGGGGATGCGAAGCTTATGTAAAACGTTTACTGATCGACAAGCTCACACCCAAATCTAACAAGTGCTTCTTTGTGGGATATCCTAAGGAGACTAAGGGATATTACTTTTATAATCGGGAACAAGGCAAAGTGTTTGTCGCCCGACACGGTGTTTTCTTGGAGAAAGAGTTTCTTTCAAGAAGGGTTAGTGGGAGCGGGGTGCATCTTGAAGAAGTTCAAGAAACACCGAAAAAATGTTTCGCGACCACGAGAACCACAACAGGGAGGAGCAAAGTGTTGCGCCACCGGTTGTAGATACACCACCCACGGAGACGAAGATCACGTCGTGCGCCCGATAGGTACACAGTGCGGAACAACGTGATATATTGTTGTTGGACAACGATGAGCCTAAGACCTATGAGGAAGCGATGGTGAGACCAGATTCCAACAAGTGGCTTGGAGCCATGAAATTCGAAATAGAATCCATGTACGACAATCAAGTTTGGAACTTGGTTGATCCACCTAATGGTGTCAAAACCATTGAGTGTAAATGAGTTTTTAAGAAAAGGCCGATATGGATGGAAATGTTCACATCTATAAGGCGCGATTGGTGGCGAAAGGTTTTAAACAGATTCAAGGAGTTGATTATGATGAAACCTTCTCGCCCGTCGCAATGCTTAAATCTATTTGGATTATCCTAGCGATTGCTGCATATTTCGATTATGAGATATATGGATGTCAAAACGGCTTTCCTAAATGGAAACCTAAGCGAGGATGTATACATGATACAATCTCAGGGTTTTGTCTATCCACAATCGCCTGGAAAGATATGCAAGCTATAGAAATCCATTTATGGATTGAAGCAAGCATCTCGGAGTTGGAATATTCGTTTTGATGAAGTAATCAAAGGGTTTGGTTTCATCAAAAACGAAGAGAGGCCTGTGTTTAAAAAAGGTCAGTGGGAGCGCAATTGTATTTCTAATCTTATATGTGGATGACATATTATTGATTGGAAATGATATTCCTATGCTAGAATCCGTCAAGTCTTCATTGAAAAATAGTTTTTCCATGAAAGACTTAGGGGAGGCTGCATACATATTGGGCATTCGGATCTATAGAGATAGATCCAAGAGGCTAATTGGATTAAGCTAAAGTACATACATTGACAAGGTGTTGAAAAGGTTCAACATGCATGATTCCAAGAAAGGTTTCTTGCCCATGTCACATGGCATTTATCTCAAGAAGAATCGGTGTCCTCGGACACATGATGATGGGAATAAGATGGGTATGGTTCCATATGCTTCGGCAATTGGATCCATCATGTATGCCATGCTTTGTACACGTCCAGATCTCTCGTACGCTTTGAGTGCTACGAGCAGATACCAGCCAGATCCAGGTGAAGGTCACTGGACTGCCGTAAAGAATATCCTTAAGTACTTGAGAAGAACTAAGGATATGTTCCTAGTCTATGGAGGTGAAGAAGAGCTCGTTGTAAGTGGTTACCGTGATGCTAGCTTCCAAACGGACAAGGATGATTATAGATCGCAATCTGGGTTCGTGTTCTGCCTGAATGAAGGCGCAGTCAGCTAGAAGAGTTCCAAGCAGGATACTGTTGCTGATTCTATAACGGAAACCGAGTACATTGCTGCTTCGGAAGCTGCAAAGGAGGCTGTTTGGATAAAGAAATTTGTTTCTGAGCGAGGTGTGATAACCAGTGCGACTGGTCCAATGTCTCTCTATTGTGATAATAGTGGATCCATTGCGCAAGCCAAGGAGCCGAAGTCACATCAGAAGTCCAAACACATACTTCGACGATATCATCTCAGATGTTGGATATCATGGTCAATGTTTATGTTTAAATGAATAAAGTGTTATTCAGTTCTATGAAATAGACATCTTGTATTGATCAATAAGTACGTGACTTATTTATGAGACTCTGTATATATGAATCTATTTCTAAACGATCCCTGATTATATGTCATATTATTGGAACAAATATGATTCTAAGATCGGCATGTTTATTGATTGATGATCATGTCTCATAGATCATGCTATGGAGATACCAAATCAATATACGTGGACATGTGTTATAGAAAACATTGTTGGATAGACCCACCATGAGACACTACAGGAATTAATGTGTCATTAGTTGGTCTCAAGTAGTGTTGGTACAAAATCCTTAGACCTGATATCATCATGGATTCTGACATGTATGGTAGCCTACTTTGGGACTGTCAAACGCTATTTCGTAACTGGGTAGTTATAAAAGTAGTTTTCGGGTTTGCTATGAAACATGGAGTGGAATGTGAGTGATCAAGATGAAATTTGCCCCTCCTTTGGAGAGATATCTCTGGGCCCCTCGAGGTAATGGATTATGGAAGTACATGGCCATGCCGAGTTGATTGAGGAGTCAATCAACAGACAGATAATCCAATACGGTTCGAGTGAATCGTTAAGCTATTGAAGGGATGACACACATCTTGTCTATAGCTTAATTGGTATCGTGAGGCAAAGGAATTTGTGTACACATTACAGGTTCAGAGCCGATATTATATTCTTGTATACTATGGTGTCAATATGTCCTGCTAGGCGCCGCTATTGACGGTCGGCTGAGTTGGACTCGAGCCAAAACCGAGTATACCTGAACCTACAGGGTTGCACGCTTAAGGGGATAGAACAAACATTCGAGTTGGACTCGAATATGGGTTCAATTCGGATAAGATTCGATTTAATATAGAGTCCTATGGGCTTACGAAGTTCGATCGGCCAACTCTATGAGATTCGGATAGGGATCCGATCGGATAAAGTCCCGATGGGCCTATAGGCCCAGTCGGCAACTCTATATAATGGAGCGAGGGGTAAAGAGTTGTGTGATCGCACTTGAACCGAATCAATCTAATCGGGTGGCTTCAGAAGTCGGCGAGTTTGAGACCTCCACGGAAACCCTCCCCACTCCTGAGCCAAACCCTAGCCTTGCATCGCGTGCTAGCACATGACTATCAGGCGTTATATCTCTAGACGTGTGGATACCGGTAGAGGCACTGCTACATTACGGTGTTGTTTGTCGGCTACGAATCGGCTGCAATCGGACAAATTGGATGCGGTGCATCGAAGCGAGGCGGCTGCGGTGGATCGGCAGTGCGAGCATGTTTTGGCGAATCGGCAAATCGACTGCAATGCAGATCGGCCGTGGAATCGATGCGTTGGCTGCGGCGGATCAGCTGTCGACTCGAGGAATCGGCTGTCAGCGAATCGGCTATGATCGGCTATCACTATTCCGGATTGGATAAGCTCCTGATTGGTTATTTCCGCTGCACTCTACTCCAATCGGTAACGATCTATCGACCCATACTTGCAAGTGTTCCTGGTTTGCGCGGTAGAAAAGTTTTGTTTTATGTTATCGTAGCTTCCGCGTAACCCTTCATTGTCCACATATTTAAGTTGGTTGAAAACCTTCTTAACTTCTAATATAGGACTAATCAATAACCACATGTCATTAAATGTGGACCTCGGGATTTATTAGCTAAAATGAGCTTAGCCCAATTATTCCAACAATCCCCACCAAATTTCGAGGCACACGTGAAATGCTCTTATTTCACTGTTGCTTTTATATACTAGTGTTTTTTATGGTGATGAAAGCAGATCCAGATCTTTATGATGTAGAATCCCAATCTTGATAACTAGCTGAAGAACAGCCGGTAACTTGCTGCAAGCAGCGATAACTAGTGCAACCTGACAACATGCACAAGGAGCCAAGCACCGTCTCTATATGGCAGCCTGAACCAAGGATTTGCCCAACCACACTCTCAAAGAAACCAACCTACGCAACCTAAAATTGATTGACCAGGAGCATGGATTGGGTGCCAATGACGCAACCGCTTCTGTAATCTTCGTGAAAGAAAACACAAGAGCAAGGGGTAGATATCTCTCTCTGTATTTGTTAGCACACAGCTGAACAAAAAGGTTATGTATTTGGATTATCAAAAGGTTCCATTTGCTTATGAGAAGGAGATATTTATACTAGGAACAACCCTCCTAGATGGTGCAAACATGAAACGGAAATGAAGAAGCAGAGTATGTGAAAAGTCTTCCACAAAAACAACTCCCGAAGTGGCCTCATGAGGTTGTTGGTCTTCTACGCAGTCTTCACTAGTTTGGCAATAACTCCATCTTGAGAAGTCCAAATGATGATCCGTTTCTTGGGTGTGAAAGTAGACTCAATGAGCTTTCCAGCCATGTGTAGCATGCATCATGAGATATTGTAGAATGATACAGTTTTGCATGGGAAGTTGTACCAACATTCTGGTCTGACAAACTCTTGACCTTCAGAGCAGTCTGCACTAAATTACTCAGATCACATTAGTGTAAAATCCGATGTACTCAGGCTTAGTGGTATTTGAAAGCTGACTTGATAAGCTTTCCAAAATGTCCTCATTGACCTCCATAGCTTTTGGGAATCAAAAGTTATGACTATTTTTTTAGCTGGTCTGTTTTCACTGTTGCGCCCAATCTGCTCGTTCGATCCTCAAGGTTCGATTCATCCTCCTCTTGATGCGTATTCCTAAGTACAATGAGAACAGATACCACAAAAGGTTTAGATAGTACCTAGGGATGGGACCATTGCCGGCGATAATAGGTACAAAATTCCCAGAACTTGACGAATTAGACATTGTGGTTCTTGCTATTGATGTTATCGATCTAATTCGATGCAATGATGACTCGAACGCAGTGCAGTCTGAGAAGTAGTCATTTGGCCTCCAGGAAGTAGAAGGAAGAAGACGTCCTCAACGAGCAATAGTGCGGTGCGCTACCCAAAAAACTTCATCACCTACCTACTCATGCAAGTATCATAGCAGGGCGAAGTTCTGAAGGCCTGCTCTCGCAAGATCTATGCACGCAGAGGCTTGCGATGGTGATGGTAGGATAGCAGCGAACAACAGAGAAAGAGAGGAGTGGTTTTGTGTGTTGATGTGTTTTTCATCCGAGAAAGAGCCCTCCTTTTATAGGCGCATGAAGAGGCAGAATTGAATCTGGATAGTCTCGGTGACATTTAACGGTAATTACTGCCATTCAACGTGATCAGTTACTAGCCAGTTATTGCCATTCATCCAGGCCATGCATTCCCGAAGGCCTAAGGCCCACGGACCTCGTTGCTCGCTGACGCGAGGCGAGCGAGCGCACGCGCGTGGCTTCATGTTTCTCCTTCTTAACCTCTCAAGTGGTGCACACATAATCTACATATTTAGATTGGTTGAAAACCTCCTTAACTTCCAATATGTATGGGACTAATCAATAACCACCTATCATTAAATGTGGGCCTCGAGATTTATTAGCTAAAATGGGCATAGCCCAATTATTCCAACACCCCACACGTTGAACACTCCGCATTTTCCTTTCAAATTTAGTGGTAGTACATGACAGATTGAGCTTCACGTAATTCGTAAGAATATTTTTCGTGGCTCTTCACAGCGTCCGGTAGAGAGTGTTACAACTGGAGAGAAGTGCAGAGAAGTTGCTCTCATCTCCCACTCCATGGGCAGTTGCCACTACATATATATATATATATATATATATATATATATATATATATGTATCAAAGATCAATGAATGCAATGATGTATATTTTTCTACCACTCTAAACACGTTATTAGCATGCTCCTTGAGAGAAACCACTACTGGAGAAACGATTTTTCTGGACGAGGCCCCAAATAGGTTCCAGTGGGCCATAAGAGGTAGCGCTGGAAAACCGATCCGGGGCCGGCTATTGGCCCGCACAGATAATCACATTATCCCGTGCGGTCCACTTAAGCGACCGCATGGGATAATATCCGTGCGGTCGCTTAAGTGGACCGCACGAGATAATGCGATTATCCCGTGCGCCACTTAACCGACCGCACGGGCATTATCCGTGCGGTCCACTTAAGGACCCGCACGGGATAATGCATTTTCCCGTGCGGGCCGTTAAGTGGACCGCATGCGATGATGCCAACTGTTGCTATATTTCTTTGATTTATTTTATTTTCATGAATTTTTTGCCAAGTCTCACATTTGAACTACAAGTGATTAAAAAAATAGAATAAAATTAGTGGAAAAATTATATTCATGTTGTTTAGACATGCTTGAGTCATTATCATGTAAATGAGAATAAATTTTGAATTTTTCTTCATGAAACATGATTAGGAACCTATTGACCAAATAATTTTAAAATTGTATAAATAGCAAACAAAGTCGGAAAATTATGAAAATTGTTTTCATTGTCTGGATGTCATGATATTATACGTAGAGGTTGTGGTAAAAAATTGAGAAGGTTTTGAATACTTTATCAGATACGTTATCGCGTGCGGTCGGCTTAAGGGCCCTCGCACTCGTCAAAATTTTGAAAAAAATTTCTTCTCAACCCTCCAAACATTCTCTACTATGTAAATTGTCACGCCCGTAAATTCACACCGAATTTCGCCTAATTTGTGCATTACATCCTCGTCCGGAATCACCGAGGTACACAAATCGACGTTATTGATAATACGTAATCCTCGTCTTAGAAACAATATAAAAGAGTTACATAAATGGCGGAAAAGAAAATAAAACCGACTTAAGCTAAACTTTGACACGAGCGAGCGGAACACCAACTCCACGGCTAAACCTTGACGAGAACAAGCCTACACCTCCTCGGAGACCTCGCTCTCAACCTCGCACCGAAGGGGGAAAAAGAAGCAAGACTGAGTACAACCACCGTACTCAACAAGTCACACCGGAAAAAGGGTACATGATGCGAGATAAATAACAAGGAATGGTCAAGAGGCTCAATTTGCATAAACAAGATTTGCGAATATAATAATAATATTTGAAGACAAAAAACAAAGAGTAACATTTAAGCGTATTAAATAAACACTGTCCAACGCTTAAACCACGTTGCAACAGCCCATCCATCCACCGCACTAGTCATAATCCAACATTTCATTCGAATAAAGTAAATGAGACTAATCAAGGTGAACGGTCGATCGCCCGTAACCGTGGGCACGGCTATTCGAATAGTTTTTACTCGATCGAGGTGTACAATCGTACCCACAAGACACAATCCCACAACACGTTACCGTGCGCCGGTGCATCACCACGGTGCCCTGAAAGGAATTGTGACAGGACCCTTCACACAACCCCTCTAATCAATCGTACCACACCAAGGTTTCGCCCCCATCCCCATCGGGCAATGGGCAGCCCCTCTAGTGCCGCGGTGAATCCGGAAGCTAATCAACCCTTAAAACCGGGCCGACCCAACTCCATCACGCTCACCCTCTCTCGGGATACGTTAACTAGAGACAGCTATGCTACGGCCCACCATTACCCATGCCGGCTTGTGGTATGCACGGCATTTCTTCCGGGTTTCCCGAGAACCGGTCCTTAATCGTCATGAGCACGCTAACCACAATCCAACCATGTGCTCACAACCCACCTTTCGATAATTCAATGTTATTAAGAACAAGGTCATATCTTAATATCACCGGAGGGCAACTTTGGCATTAAACTTAGTGTGATTCCCTTAAGTGAGCTAGTTGCGCTAAGCATGACTAAGCAACCTTAAACTATCAACTAGTCACATTGGATCCCAAGCTATCAATGGTATAAGGTAAACAATCCTATGGTTGAGTACAATAGGTATAAAACATCCCATGAAATGACATTCTAAAACATATGCGGTATTTGAATGAAAAAGAGGTATTTACATAAAATAGGTACAATATGGTCAATGTAAGGTATGACTTGCCTTGCTCGGAGACGAGGAACCTCGGCGACTACTCGAAGAGAACGGGCTCGCCGGAAAACTCGGGATCTACACGACAAACAAAGCACTCAACAAACACCCTAAAAAGTCTACTGAAACAGCACTGAAAAGTATTTTTAATGGATTCTTGACATTTTTCTGGATTTAATGAAATTTGAATGGACTAAAACGGAGCTCGGATTCAAAAGATATGAATTTTAGAAGTTTAATTGCGATTTTTAAACTAAACGAGAAAAGATTAAATTATTTATTGCGCAATTAAGTCCCTGGTGACGTCATCCATGCGCGGCACGTGGCTGGCGTCAGCATGACGTCGGCGGTGGCGTCGGCCCTAGGGCCGACGCGCGCCGGCCGAGCGCGCGGAGACGGGCGCGGCGGCGGATTGCCGCCACGTGGCGCAATCCGAGCGGCCGGATCGGCGACGACGCGGCGCGATCGGGCGGCCGGATGGCGACGATCGGACGGCGCAGATCCATCGTGATCGGACGGCGCGATCCGCTCCGATCCGCAAGATCGGGCGGCACGAGAGAGGCGGCGCTAGGGTTAGGGTTAGGGTTAGGGTTAGGGTTAGGGTTAGGGTTCCACGGGTGGCGGCGGCGGCGGCGGACGCCGACGACGACCGGCGAGCGGCGGCGGGCGGCGGCGGACCGCGGCGTCGACCGACGCGGCGCGTGCGCGGCGAAAGGAAAAGGAAGCAAACGAAAACCAAAAGGAACCGGGGATGGCGGCGAGCTCACCGGCGGATGAACGACGGAGAACGGCGGCGACACGGGCTAGAAACAACGGCAAACAAAGGGAAACAAGGCGGAGCTCGAGGGGTTTTAAAGGGGAGAGAGAGGCCGAAACGGGCACGGAACGGCGGGGATAAGGTCGCCGGCGTTCTCGGACTCGGAGAGAGAGAGAGAGAGATACGGCGGCCGTTTCGGGCGGCGGCGGCTGTGCGGCGCGCGGGAAGTGCGGACACGGGTGCGGCGGCACGGGCGGAGCCGGCGTGGGGCCACGCGGCGCGCGAGACGCGGAAACGGCCGGTAAGAGGCGGGCGGCGCGGCTATGGCGGCGGCGGTTGGCCGGCCGGGCACGGGGAGCGGCTCCGACAGTGGGGCCCACTGCCGGTGGCCGCGGCGCGAGGAGGAGCGCCGGACTTGCGCGCGGCGGGACCGTGGGCTTCGGCCCACGACCGAGGAGGGGTGGCGCGCGCGAGACGGGCCGACGGCCCGTTACGGCGTCGGGGGAAAGGACCGTACGGGCGTACGGAAAAGAAAAAGAAAAAGAAAAAGGGAAAAGGGACTTAATTAAATTCCTGTTTTCTTATTTAATTGATTAAAAATACTTAGAGTGCTCTAAAAATTCCAAGAAAAATCTGTTAGCGTATTTTGACTTGAAGAATTCAAGAAAAATCCTATCATGTCATTTCCATTTATTAATTGCATTTTAAAATTATAGGTTGACTCGTTAATTTCGAAATTCCGATTATTTCCGGTAGATTATTTTAAATGAATTAGGGAAAAACTCGGGATGTGACAACCTACCCCTTAAACGGAATCTCGACCGAGATTCGGAGGTACGCGAAGAGGTGCGGGTGCGCGGCCTTTAGCTCATCTTCACGTTCCCAAGTAGCTTCTTGAGTCCTTCTCTCACCGACCTCAAGAATACGTGCCGGTCTCTCTACGTAGGTTAAGTCCTCTTGGATTTCAATCTGTCTGGACTCGCCGTTCTTCGGTATCCTTAAACACTTCTTCAACCGGGACACATGAAACACGTCGTGAATACCGTCATGTTGGAGGAAGCTCCAGTGATAGACCACTTCTCCTAGGCGTTCCCGAATCCTGTATGGTCCCACGAAACGTGGTGCCAACTTACCTTTGGTTTGGAAACGGTGTACTCCGAGTGGTGTGACGCGAAGATACACAAAATCCCCGCTTCAAAAGCGAGATCTCTTCGACGATTATCGGCATAGCTCTTCTGTCGGGATGCGCAATCTTCAACCTTTCTCGAATCACTCGACCTTTTCCTCTCGCTCGCTTATTACTTCCGTGCCAAACAATTGGCGCTCACCCGTCCGGTCCCGCAACGGGTGTGCGACATTTCCGTCCATACGGTGCTTCATACAGTGCCATTTGAATGCTGGCCGTAACTGTTGTTGTAAGAGAATTCGGCATAGGGCAAGCTTTTGTCCCACGCTTTTCCAAAATCGAGCGCATGCTCTTAGCATATCTTCCAAAATCTGATTCACTCTCTCGGTTTGGCCGTCATTTGCGGATGATAGGCCGTGCTGAAATTCAAACGGGTACCAAGTTCTTCTTGCAACTTCTTCCGAATTTGGAAGTAACCGACTTCCCTATCGGACACGATCTTCTTAGGCACGCCATGCAAACACATGATCCTTGCGAGATAAAGCTCGCCAACTTCTTCCCGAGTAGGTAGTATGTACCGGTATGAAATGGGCCACCTTGGTGAGTCGGTCCACCACGACCCAAATTGAGTCATATCCGACGTTGTGCGGGGTAAACCCGTGATGAAATCCATCCCAATTTCTTCCCATTTCAACTCGGAATCAAGTGGTTGCAACACCCCGGCGTTGATGTTCGCCTTCACTCGCCGACAAACATCACAAAGTGCAACAAACTCGGCTATCTCCCTCCTCATGCGACCCACCAAAACTTTTCTTTAAGGTCTTGATACATCTTTGTACTTGCCGGGTGAATTGAGTATTGAGTTTGGTGAACTTCCGTAAGGATCGCCTTTTTCAAATCCTTGTCTTCTGGCACACACAGCCTCTTTCCCATCCAGATTGTGCCATGTTCGTCTTCCGAAAAACCACGAGCTTTTCCGACTCTCATGTTCTTCTTGAGTTCGGCCATTTCGGGATCCGACGCCCGAGCAGCCGAATTTGATCAATGAGAGTGGGTTGGGCTTCCGAGCAGGCCACAAAACCAAAATCCACCACTTGTAGATTTAGATTCTTGAATTCCTGCTACAACTGGTCACACATTCCTTCGACACTGAGAGTGGTGCAGTAACTCTTTCGGCTTAGTGCGTCCGCAACCACATTAGCTTTGCCGGGATGGTAATGTATCCCTAAGTCATAATCTTTGATCAGTTCCAACCATCTCCTTTGTCGGAGGTTTAAATCCGGTTGGGTGAAAATGTACTTAAGACTTTTGTGATCCGTATACACTTCACAACGATTACCAATTAGGTAGTGTCGCGGATCTTCAATGCATGAACCACTGCGGATAACTCCGGATCATGAGTGGGGTAGTTGTTTTCATGTGGGCGCAATTGACGAGATGCATATGCGACCACTTTGCCTTCTTGCATCAACACACATCCCAACCCTTGGCGAGATGCATCACAATAAACTTGGAAGTCCTTTCTTTGGGTCGGGCAGATATCAACACTGGTGCGGACACCAACTTCCTCTTGAGCTCTTCAAAACTCCTATTGCATTCTCGACCACTTAAACTTCTCATCTTTCTTCAACAGTTGAGTCATTGGCTCGGCGATTTTGGAGAAGTTCTCGATGAAGCGGCGGTAGTAACCCGCAAGTCCAAGGAAACTTCGGATCTGCGTGGCTGTTTTAGGCGGGGTCCACTTAGTAACGATTCCACATTTGCTGGATCCACGGCTACTCCTTGGGCATTCACAATGTGGCCGAGGAACCTGTACCTCCTTTAACCGTAAAGCACGCTTGCTAAACTTGGCGTAGAGTTGATGGTCTCTCAACTTCTCGAGTACTTGTCCGAAGATGTTGCTCATGATCCTCCTCGACTTAGAGTAGACCAAAATGTCGTCAATGAACACCACCACGAATTTATCCAAGAACTCCATAAACACCTTGTTCATCGATTCATAAAGAAAGCCGGTGCATTGGTTAACCCAAAAGACATGACCGTACACTCGTGCAGTCCATACACAGTGGTGAAGGCGGTCTTGGGAATGTCCTCTTCCCGAATCCTCAACGATGATAGCCCGATCGCAGATCTATCTTGGAAAATACCTTGGCCCCTTTGAGTTGATCGAATAAGTCATCAATCCGAGGTAGGGGATACTTGTTCTTGATAGTAACCTCATTGAGGGCTCGATAATCCACACACATTCTCTTGGTCTTGTCTTTCTTTTCCACAAAAATCACCGAGCACCCCAAGGCGATGTGCTCGGGCGAATATACCCTTTTGCAACTGTTCATCCACTTGCTTCTTTACTTGGCCAACTCGTTGGCTCCCATCCTATATGGCCTCTTGTGTATTGGGGCGGTCCGGGTACTAGGTCAATCCGAATTCAATTTTCCTTTTTGGCGGCATCGAGTTAAATCCTCGGGAAAACTTCAGGGTATTCTCGACGATGGGGATATCCTCTAACTTCACAGGGTCTTGGCCGCCATTTCGGACGATTCCCGGTGGAAACATGATTCAAACTTGCTACGGGCTTGACTTGCATGGGAGAGCGAAAAACAACTCTTTCTCCTTTCGTATTAATTAGAGTAATGGTGCGACTAGCGCAGTCAATTACTCCCTTATGTCTGGACAACCAATCCATCCCAAGAATGACATCTATGCCTTTGGTGAAGGAGGATAAGGTTGGCTAGAAACATAGATCCTTGGATTTCTATGGCTACGAGGGACAATACGAGTGGTCTCCAAGTGGTTTCCGGGGTTTGAACCCGCATAGGTATCTTAAGTCCCACTACGACAACCCATGTGCCCCAACAAATTGCTTTGAGATAAAAGAATGTGTGGCGCCGTAATCAAATAATACTGTGGCGGGAGTATAGTTTACGAAACATACCAGTATAACTTCAGGAGCGGTCTGTGCTTCCTCGGCGGACGCATGATTGACTCGAGCTGGATGAACCTTGGCCCAGTCTTGGCTTCGGACACTTGTTCGCAAAATGCCCGGTCACCACGGTTGAAACAGACTCCTGGCTTTCCTCCCGAGTCCTTCCTTGGAGGTGGTGGCGTGATTCTTGGGATGGCGCCGTTGGAGGGCGGGGCTGGAGTACGTTGTTGCCGACCACCGCCACTCCGCCCGTCTGGAAATTCCCTGGGTGATAAGGTCGATGCTGACGAACAATCATGGTGGTAGGTCCACTCGACTTCCAGGCATGAAACGCGGCCTCTGCCGATTTCCCTGTTGTTGAGGAGGTCGTGGTCGAAATGCTTTTCTCTTCTTGATCATCTTGTTGCGCGATCTTCTGTCGAATGGCCTTGTCGACCGCTTCTCAAAGTTAGCATACTCTCGGAGATAAGCTTGTCCGTGAGTTCATCATCCAAACCACCAAAAACTTTTCCCGCTTTCAAGCATCGGTGCGCACATCTTCTGGGGCATAATGGGCAAGACGATTGAACTCGTGCAGATACTCAGTAACTGATCTGTTACCCTGCTCAAGAGAACGGAACTCACGCTTTTTCTGTGCAACTATTCCTGCAGGAATGTGTGCGGTCCCAAACTGCGACGAAACTCTTCCCAGGTAACATTGCTCCCGCCGGCGAGTAACCAAATAGTTGTCCCACCAAGTCGCAGGACCCATGGCGATGAGTGGCAAAAGAGACTTTCTCTTGATCCGTGCACCTGCAGCAGATCCAACTTCTTCTCTATGGCATGAAGCCAATCGTTAGCCTCCATGGGATTAGTGGTGCTGGAGAAAGTCGGCGGTCGGACACGAAGGAACTCGCGCTTGGGCTGGGTTGGTGGGGCGGCAAGCGATTATTCTGTGCTTTTGTCTTGCATTTGCTTTGCAAGCAACTGCGTTGCATCCGGTGGTCTTGTTGTTGCATTTGCTTTGCATCATTGCAGCCATCATCTGTGTATGTGAAGCGAGCACTTGAGCAATGGTGGGATTCTCGGGTGGCGGTGGAGGAGCATTGCCATTGGCGTCATGAGCCTCGTGATTGTCGGCACTGACGCCCATTGTTGCTTTGTTCGCCCACCGGTCCCGGTGTTCACCATCCGAAGGAGACGACCACCGAGAGAGAGAAAAGAAGGAAAACGAGAAGACTTAACACTAATCTTTATTATTTGAATTCAAATGCATTGTTCGATCTTGACTAGAAACAAGGAAAAGCACCAAACATCCTTAATTGGTCGGTCATATCACACTTGATATCGACCCGCTATCCCACACACGCGCCTAACACACAAGAACTACCAAGAAGACAAAGTAAGATAAACGGTAAAACTAAGGAGGGCAACTAGAACGATCCACGAGACGAGGAGGCGAAACGCTTCCTTCGTAAGATCCCCATTCTTCCGAACGGCTCCCGGAGTCCTCGGGCGTCACCTTGGACTTGGAATCTTCGAGTCGGTTGCCGTAGCCCAACCGATCCCGCCTCTTCCCTCCGAGGAATCTTGAGTCTCTTCGAGTCCATGTCTTCACCGAATTATCGAGCTTGAGTCACGGAGACGGAGATCCAACCATTACGCCACCTCCGCCCGGATTTGCCGAAGCCGGAGCAAAGGTGAGGCGGGACTGCGGGGAGGTACTGGAACCGGCGCCTGAACCGGAGCGGGTGGAGCGGGAGAAGGCGGTGGAATCCGAGGTGCTAGCTGGATGCGGACAGGCGCGGTGGTGGTCTACCGAGGCGTAGTGCGGAGCTCGACCCCAACCGGTGGCGGAGTCCCTTCAACTCGGCTACCTCCTTCGGACGAACCACTTCGTCCCGCAGCCTGCGATCCTCGGCATCTTCTTGTCGTTCGGCTCCTTGGTCGCCTTGTGTAGGTCGAGTGCATCGATCCAGTCCTTTGAGCACAGTGCACATGTGACCGAAGGTAGTGTCATTCTCCTCCGCGCAGACTTGAATATACCGACCTCGGAGGAACTACCTCGACGGGGATGATAGCGGTAGGAGGAGGTGCGAAGGTCGGCATCATGCGGCTCCTCATCCGGCCAACATCAGGTAGGCGGCTTCTTGACAAGCGTGATCTGACGTGCCTCCGGAAGCTGCGACCTCCATGTTGGGAAGACACGTTCCCACAAACCCGTGAACCTCCAACCGAACACGGTAGAGCAACTCGCCACGAGAGGCACAACGTCGTATACTCGGTGCTTCGGGATATCCAACTGCAAGGGCCATATGCGCCCGCAACGAAGCTTGTCATCCCTTTTCCATGATGCGTTGGGGAACCGCCATCTATAGAAACAAAGGAGTGGGAAAATCAAAACATGCTCAAAACCCACGACCACATCCCATTTTCGCAATTCCTAAACCCTAGATCGACTCCACTTTTCAAAACATCCCTTTTCTTTCAAAACATATGCACATGAAAAGAATTAGAGGGCTCTTAAGGTTTCCAGTTGGCTTGTCCTACGAGTCATAGGAAGGCTCGATACCAACTTGTCACGCCTGAAATTCACACCGAATTTGCAGCTAATTTGTGCATTACATCCTCGTCCGAATCAGCGAGGTACACAAATCGACGTTATTGATAATACGTAATCCTCGTCTTAGAAACAATATAAAAGAGTTACATAAATGCAGCGGAAAAGAAAATAAAACGACTTAAGCTAAACTTTGACACGAGCGAGCGGAACACCAACTCCACGGCTAAACCTTGACGAGAACAAGCCTACACCTCCTCGGAGACCTCGCTCTCAACCTCGGCACCGAAGGGGAAAAAGAAGCAAGGCGAGTACAACCACCGTACTCAACAAGTCACACCGGAAAAAGGGTACATGATGCGAGATAAATAACAAGGAATGGTCAAGAGGCTCAATTTGCATAAACAGCATTTGCGAATATAATAATAATATTTGAAGACAAGAGTAAAACAGAGTAACATTTAAGCGATTAAATAAACACCGTCCAACGCTTAAACCACGTTGCAACAGGCCCATCCATCCACCTGCACTAGTCATAATCCAACATTTCATTCGAATAAGGTAAATGAGACTAATCAAGGTGAATCTGGTCGATCGCCCGTAACCGTGGGCACGGCTATTCGAATAGTTTTTACTCTGATCAGAGGTGTACAACTGTACCCACAAGACACAATCCCACAACACGTTACCGTGCGCCGGTGCACCACCACGGTGCCCCGGAAAGGAATTGTGACAGGACCCTTCACACAACCCCCTCTAATCAATCGTACCACACCAAGGTTTCGCCCCCATCCCCATCGGGCAATGGGCAGCCCCCTCTAGTGCCGCGGTGAATCCGGAAGCTGATCAACCCTTAAAACCGGGGCCGACCCAACTCCATCACGCTCACCCTCTCTGGGATACGTTAACTAGAGACAGCTATGCTACGGGCCCAGCCATTACCCATGCTGGCTTGTGGTATGCACGGCATTTCTTCCAGGGTTTCCCGAGAACCGGTCCTTAATCGTCATGAGCACGCTAACCACAATCCAACCATGTGCTCACAACCCACCTTTCTGATAATTCAATGTTATTAAGAACAAGGTCATATCTTAATATCACCGGGAGGGCAACTTTGGCATTAAACTTAGTGTGATTCCCTTAAGTGAGCTAGTTGCGCTAAGCATGACTAAGCAACCTTAAACTATCAACTAGTCACATTGGATCCCAAGCTATCAATGGTATAAGGTAAACAATCCTATGGTTGAGTACAATAGGTATAAAACATCCCATGAAATGACATTCTAAAACATATGCAGTATTTGAATGAAAAAGAGGTATTTACATAAAATAGGTACAATATGGTCAATGTAAGGTATGACTTGCCTTGCTCTGGAGACTGAGGAACCTCGGCGACTACTTCGAAGAGAACGGGCTCGCCGGAAAACTCGGGATCTACACGACAAACAAAGCACTCAACAAACACCCTAAAAAGTCTACTGAAACAGCACTGAAAAGTATTTTTAATGGATTCTTGACATTTTTCTGGATTTAATGAAATTTGAATGGACTAAAACGGAGCTCGGATTCAAAAGATATGAATTTTAGAAGTTTAATTGCGATTTTTAAACTAAACAGAAAAGATTAAATTATTTATTGCGCAATTAAGTCCCTGGTAGACGTCATCCACGCGCGGCTCGGGGCTGGCGTCGGCATGACGTCGGCGGGCGCGTCGCCCTAGGGCGGCGTCGGCGCACGGCTGGCACACGCGGAGGCGGGCGCGACGGCCGGATTGCCGCCACGTGGCGCGATCCGAGCGGCCGGATTGCGCGACGTGGCGCGATCGGAGCGGCGAGCGGCGGCGATCGGACGGCGCGGATCCGTCGCGATCGGACGGCGCGGATTCGTCCGATCCGCAAGATTGGACGGCACGAGAGGGCGCGCTAGGGTTAGGGTTAGGACGCGGCGGCGGCGGCTCAAGCTCGCTCGCCGGCCATGGCGCGCGGCGGCGGCGGACCGTCGGCACGGGGAACAACGACGGCGGGCGGCGCGATGCACGGGAAACGACGGCGGAGAGTGCGCGGCTCGGGACAACGGCTCGGGGCAACGGCAACACGGGAAACCGAAGGGAAGCGGCGGCGAACTAGCCGGAGATGGGGAAGACGGCGACGGGCGGTGCGAATTTGGGGCTAGGCCGAACGGGAAACAAAGGGAAACGCGGTGGCGCATGAGGGGACTTTATAGGGGCGGAAAGAGGCGGATTGCGCACGGGTTGAGCGCGAATCCCTCGCCGTCGGTTTCGGACTCGGAGAGAGAGCGAGATATTCGGCGGCCGTTTGGGCGGCACGCAGCCGTTCGGCGTGCGGGAAACGGGCACGGGTGTGGCGGCGCGGGCGGAGCCGGCGTGGGGCCACGCGACGCGAGGCGCGCGGAAACGGCACGAGAAAGAGGCGGGGCGGCGCGGCGATGGCGGGGCGGCACGAGAAAGAGGCGATCGGACGGCGCGGATCCGTCCGTCCGCAAGATCGGGCGGCACGAGAGAGGCGGCGCTAGGGTTAGGGTTAGGGTTAGGGTTAGGGTTAGGGTTAGGGTTCCACGGGTGGCGGCGGCGCGGGGGCCGGGCGATGACCCAGGCGACGGCGGCGGGCGCGGCGGCGACGACCGACGGCGCGGGCCGGCGTCGGCCCGCAGCGGCGGCGTGCGCGAAAAGAAAAAAAGCAACGAAAACCAAAAGGAACCGGGGACGGCGGCGAGCTCACCGGCGGATGAGCGATGGAGAACGGCGGCGACACGGGCTAGAAACAACGGCGAACAAAGGGAAACGAGACGGAGCTCGAGGGGTTTTAAAGGGGAGAGAGGAGGCGAAACGGGCACGAGCGGCGGGGATAAGGTCGCCGACGTTCTCGGACTCGGAGAGAGAGAGAGAGATACGGCGGCCGTTTCGGGCGCGGCGGCTGTTGCGGCGCGCGGAAGTGCGGACACGGGTGCGGCGGCACGGGCGGAGCCGGCGTGGGGCCACGCGGCGCGAGACGGCGAACGGCCCGAGTAAGAGGCGGGCGGCGCGGCTATGGCGGCGGCGGCGGTTGGGCGGCCGGGCGCGGGGGCGGCTCGCAGTGGGGCCACCTGTCGGTGGCCGCGCGCGAGGAGAACGCCGGACTTGCGCGGCGGCGGGGATCGTGGGCTTCGGCCACGACCGAGAGGTGGCGCGCGCGGAGACGGGCCGACGGCCCGTTACGGCGTCGGGCGGGAAAAGGACCGTACGGGCGTACGGAAAAGAAAAAGAAAAGAAAAAGGGAAAAGGGACTTAATTAAATTCTGTTTTCTTATTTAATTGATTAAAAATACTTAGAGTACTCTAAAAATTCTAGTAAAAATCATGTTAGCGTATTTTGACTTGAAGAATTCAAGAAAAATCCTATCATGTCATTTCCATTTATTAATTGCATTTTAAAATTATAGGTTGACTCCGAGTTAATTTGAAATTCCGATTATTTCGGGTAGATTATTTTAAATGAATTAGGGAAAAACTCAGGATGTGACATAAATACAACATGTAACTCCTAATTATAAAATTTGGTAATTTTTTTTATTGGTTTTGCTATATTTCTTTGGTTTATTTTATTTTCATGAATTTTTTTGCCAAGTCTCACATTTGAACTACAAGTGATTAAAAAAATAGAATAAAATTAGTGGAAAAATTATATTCATGTTGTTTAGACCTGCTTGAGTCATTATCCTGTAAATGAGAATAAATTTTGAATTTTTCTTCATGAAACATGATTAGGAACCTATTGACCAAATGATTTTAAAATTGTATAAATAGCAAACGAAGTCGGAAAATCATGAAAATTGTCTGGATGTCATGATATTATACGTAGAGGCTGTGGTAAAAAATTGAGAAGGTTTCGAATATTTTATCACATACGACACTCACAAAACCGAATATTCTCCAGAGAAGATTAGAAGTGTTGAGAAGGATTGGTTAGATTTGGAGAGAAAGTGACGGCCGAATTGTCTTTTGATTTCAAAATTTTTTTCATAGGCAATAATTAGCATATATTGATGTATGCAAAAATTTGGTAATTTTTGAATTAGTTTGATAATTTTTTCATTAATATCCATTTGATGAAAAAAAAGAGAGGGGGGTCGATTATCGCGTGCGGGCGCTTAAAACGCCCGCACGGAAAATGGTTTTTCCATGCGGGCCGCTTAAACCGCCCGCATGGGAAAATCATTTTTCCATGCGGGCCTCTTAAACCGCTCGAAGGGGAAGATCGTTTTCCCGTGCGGGCTGTTAAGCCGCCCGCACGGAAAGATGATGGCCTATATATACTCGCGCGCGGGCTCCCAAATTTTTCTATGTCCCCAGGTGAAATCCAAACAACCACCGCGTCGTCGTGCCAAAATCTAGCGCCGCCGCGGATCCCGCCTGTTCGCCATCTGCGCGCCAGATCCGGCGCCGCCGTCGCCGCCGCTCAACCCTAACCTCGCCTCGCCCCATCCTCTCTCTCTCCGTCGCTGCGGCCTCAAGACTGCCGCGCTGCCGTCCGTGCCCCTTCAAGACCGTTGGCCCCACCATCGCCGGCCCGCCCGCACGACCACCTTCACCGAGACCGCCGCCCTCCACCACTCCACCGCCTCCGCCTCGCCCCACCACCAGCCTCAACCGACGCCCTTCACCGCCGCCCTCAAGATCTCTACCCTTCACCGGCTCACCGTCGCCGCCTTCAAGACCGCCCGCCCTTCACCGCCGCGGCCCATCCCGCGCGACCTCCGCCGCCACTGGTTAGTACTCCCTCCCGGGAATGTGGATGTTTATGCTATGTTCTTGCGAGAAGATGATTATGCTAAGTTGATTATATGGATGTGGATGAATGGATTATGGATGTGATTGTACTATGATGGATGTTTTTTGGGATAGTAGTAGAGTATAGAAAAATATGATGTGTTGATGAATGGATTTATAGAAAATGAATGTGGATGAATGGATTATGTATGAATTTTAGATAAATTTTGGATGAATGTTAGATAAATTTTTGATGAGTTTTTGATATAACTGTAAAATGAACTTTATTTATTTGATGAAACTCTAGTTAATTTTGATGGAAATGTAAAATGGACTGTGTATTTTTTGATGGATTTGGCGATGAATTTTTTTTGTGTGAAATGATGTGTAGGACTTCAATTTTTAGATGGAAATGTAAAATGGACTGCTATTTTTTGATGAATTTTGTTCATGTGAAATAGTTGCTGTGAAATTTTTAATGTGAATTAGTTGATGTGAACGAACTGACGCACGGACGAGCAAACGAACGAGTGTTCGTTTGTTCGTGGACGAACGGACGAGCAGACATGGACGAACGGACGGACGAACGAACGAACTGACGTGGACGAATGGATGGACGGACGAACGAACGATTCGCTCGTCCGTTCGTTTGTTCGTTCGGTCGGTCATTCGGTCGTTCGTTCCGTCGTTTGTTTTAGGATGAATTTTAGATTTTAGGTTAGATTTTAAATTTTCAAACACATATACCCACCGTCTCCTCGGTATATTCTAATCTCCCTCTCTCCTTTTCCTCTCCTCGGTCTCTCATCTCTCATCTCTTTCCCTCCCCCAATCTCACCTCTTCTCACGGATAAAATAGGCAAACATATATATTTTCATCTCTCATCTCTAATAAAGAGAAGAAGAAGGAAATAAATACATTTTTTATTCTTCTTCTCTTTAATTTTTTCTCTATATTTTTTATGCATGTCCTTAATATTAGATAATATAACAAGTTGTGCGTTCACAAATTTCACAAGTTGTGTGTTCACAAATTTCACAAGTTGTGCGTTATGAACAACCGTAGATCAAATGTCGAACGAGAAAGCTCCCTCCGAGGCACGCAACGTCGAATCAACGGAGAAGTCTTCGAGCGAAGGCACATGGCATGAACCAAACGATCCGTTCATCGAAGTTATGCAAGCACCAGCACCACCGGTTGAAGAAGACCCCGACTACATCCCTATCGAGCAAGCGTAAGTCCAGCCATATTGTTATGATCCCTATCGTAGGATCTCGTTTAACGTTATCGTTGTACGTACGGATGGAAGCAAGGCGCCGCTCAAAAGAAAGGCCGCCAAGTCGTCCGTCCGGTCTGCTAGTCGAGACGGACACGGACAACGTCCGTCCGGTAGAAACCGACACGTCCGCGAGCGCCGGAGGACGTCAAAAAGAAGACGTGGTCGAGAAGTAAGAACCAACCCCCAAGGAGACATATTATATCACCTCTCGAACCAGGATGGGAAGCCATTAGAGCCCAAGGTAGCAATGACAAAGTTCGGCGGCGCTTGCGAGGTGCGCGAACCCACGGCCCTTTAAATGTAGATTCCGGGAGCGGATGGATGACAACTTAAAGAACTTCATAGGGAACGAGCTGCGAAGTGGCTTGTATATCCGCCCGGTTCGGAGGCTCGGGAAAAGAGTTTGCATTAAAAACGATTGGGGGAGGTGGAGGCAGTGGAAATCGGACTTGAACACTAACTACGTGCAAAAGAACAAGTCCCCATCTGAAGACTACGGTGGGATTACGCCCGTCGAATGGGATAGGTTCATGGCGAAGATGACAAGCCCTGAAGCATTAGCACGGAGGAAGAAGATGTCCGACCTCGCGAAAAGGAACAAGTACCCGCACCGGTTGTGCTCTAGCGGCTATGATGGCCACGTAGGGAAGTGGCGAGCAACCGAAGAACAGTTTGCCGCCCAAGGAAAGCCCTGCTTGTGGATGCACTAAAAGAAAGAAGCAAAACGGGTGTGGGCACGCGGCACGGGACGGTCACGACGAGGAGAGATCCCGTTCGAGGATCCAGGATATAGAGCGTGTGACAACAAGTCTAAAAGACATTGCCGAAAAGAAGAAGACTGGGAATTTATTGCTAAAAGGGAACACGATCAGTTGACAGCTGCATTGGGCAACCCCGAACATTTTGAACCCCGAAAAGGGGTGTATCGTCAAAGACAAGTTGGAAAGAAGGGTTTCCTGGGGAAGCTGCAAGTTACAAGAAAAGGGACAAGTACAAGCTTAAACTTGAAGAAAAGATAGCAAAACAAGTTGAAGAGCATTTCTACTCTCTTGTTGCACAGAATCGCCAAGCCTTCCCTAACTTCTTTTAGCAATCGGAAGAACCCACAGTACACATGCCCAGTAGCGTCGGGTCAGTTGACACCGCACCCTATCCCGTGGATACCATAACTGGCCTGACGCCGTGCAGCCTCCTCGTGCCGATAGGAAGGGCCGGGAAGAGAAATGAGGTGGGTACAGGACTTGCTATACCAGGACGACAATTTCACAACACTCCAATCCCCGAGGAATATGTAAGGGTGCGGTGGCCAAGGTGCATGCGAGCATAAAAGCTTAGAGCTAGACATTCCAGACTGAAGGGATAGAATTGCTTGGGGATGTGGTGAATCAATTCATTCTATGGCATCGACGAGATATCTTACTGGTCGGTACATCGTCAGCATCCCCAGTACAGTCGGTTCCACAGATTGCTGCTGCGCCTGCACCGCCTTCTCTACCGGGCCTTCTTCCCCACCTCGCTCCCTACCTCGGCTGCTTCCCCACCTCGCTCCTCCCTAAGGATAAAGGTCTCGATTCACCAATGCGTCGGCCCCGAAGTCATTGCACAACATATTCACCAATCTCCTCCGACACCGCAGTCGGCATTGGCGGTATCCCAAAGGCCCCTTCTATAAACAACAAGCCTTGACATCAGCCGATAAAACCCACAGCCGATTCGGTCTGTACTTGGCGCGCACTCCGTCTTCAGAAGAACTCGATTCTCTCCAAATCGGCTTCGGCTTTAAATCCAAACTTGATAATTTGCTTACCAAATTTGGTCGTTAACAAACGGCCACGTCGGGCCAAGTGGCAGCGGCGGCGTGCTATCCTCCTCCTCCGACAAGGTTGAGGGCCGCGCCCTTCGTCGGCCTGAGCACGTCGAGGGGGAAAGGGGGAGAGGATGGCGTCGGCGGCTGCGCCTCCAGCGCATGGCGACAGATATGAGATTGGGGGCAGTTAGGGTTTTCTACACCCTCTTATGTCGATGGGTTGGCTGGGTCTCCCCACCACCAGCGAATTTGTTTATTTTTATTTTATCAAGAATTACATTTTTAAATATTAGTCCTTTAATTTCATGTAAATTGCAACTAAGTCCCTAGGCAGCATATGAACTAATATTTTTCATCGTGGAGTTAGTTTAAATGGTTTTACTGTTTTGGACCCCTAGTGTAACCATGCATTGTACATATTTCACAAAATTGACTGCAATTTACTTTATGCAATTTACATATTAAGTTTTCTAACTTTTTATACAAACACTTAATATTTCATGCAAATGTTTTTGGTTGATTTTCTCATTTTCGAAATAACGCTTATTTTCTCAACTTAGATATTGACCATACACAGGTAGTACCGTAGTATTATTGTGGAATTTTTATCCTCAATGTGTGTACCCGATATCTACCCGATATCGTGTTTTAAAATTTGGAATACACCTTTGAGTGACTACTTTTATTTATTTTTAAATTGGTGATACATAAGGTAGTACCATAGTACTACTGTAGGATTTTCATCCTCAAAGTAAGTAATCAATGATTTTTTAATAAATCTATGGCCCTACTTATGTAGGAACAATGGCCACCAAATAGTTCGAGTCTCTCGCTCTTGATGGCCACAACTTTCCCACATGGCCGATGGCTCTCAAAGTGAGTCTATCGTTGCGTGGATTGTACGAGGTTATTACTCCTCCCCAACAAGGAGTTGCCTCATTGGCAGAGCCTCTCAAGTACAATGTCTTTTTCATCATAAGGAAGCACATCCATCCGAATCTCAAAGCTGAGTATCTGATGGAAGAAGACCCACGCGCTATGTGACTTGCTCTTCAAACACGGTATGAATAACAAAAGGCACTCATCCTACCAGAAGCTATAAATGAGTGGAACCATCTCCGTCTACAAGATTTTAAATCTATGGGAAATTTCAACCATGCTATTCATAACTCAGCTAAACTGAAGTTTTGCGAAAAGGAGCCAACCACAGAGGAATATATATATATATATATATATTCATACCGTGTAAAACTTCGAAAGTCTCTCAATGGCTTAAAGTAGTCAAGAAGAATGTGGTATAACCGACTTAGTGTGTTCCTTCTACAGAAAGGCTACACTAACAATGATGATTGTCCATGTGTCTTCATCAAAAGTCCCTAACAGGATTCTACATAATATCAATGTATGTTGATGATTTAAATATCATTGGCAACCCACAAGATATTGATAAAGCACGCAATCATTTAAAGACGGAGTTTGAAATGAATGATTTGGGTCAAACCAAATTTTTCTTAGGTTTACGACTTGAGCACCTTCCCACTGAAATTTTAGTGCATCAATCTGCCTATATCCGAAAAGTATTGGAGAAATTCAATATGGATAAATCATATCCCCCAAAACTCCGATGGTTGTTTGGTCTTTAGAGCTGAAGAATGATCAATTCAGACCACAGGATGAAGGTGAAGAGATTTTGGGACCTCGTTACCCATATCTCAATGCCATTGGAGCGCTCATGTATCTTGCAAATTACACCGGGATTGATATTGCATTTGCAGTGAACTTGCTAGCTCGACATAGCGCTGCTCCAACCAAACGTCATTGGACGGAAACAAAACATATCCTCATATATGTGAATGGCACAAAAGATCTTGGATTATTTTTCCAAAAATAACCCAGACTCCAATATGATTGGATACACTAATGCCCGCTATTTATCTGATCCCCATAATGACTGATCCTAGACAGGCTTTGTGTTCTTACACGGAGGGACAATCATTTCATGGAAGTCATCAAAACATAATCTTGTGTCTACCTCCACTAATCACTTTGAAATAATTGCACTATATGAGGCCTCATGCGAATATGTTTGGCTTCGCAGAGTGATCAACCACATACAACAGTCATGTGGTATTGGTGCAATTGATTCACCAACCGTTATCTATGAAGATAACTCTGCTTGTGTTACACAGATGGAGACATGCTACATCAAAAACAACATAACCAAGCATATCTCTCCCAACTTGTTTTATCCCCATGAGTTAAAACAAATGGGTGAATGCCACGCCCAAAAATTTATCCAAAATTTTTAGACTATTTTGTGTATTAAATCCATGTCCAGGAATCAACCAAGGTACATAAATGATAAATTAATACACAGATCCAAACGTAAAATAAAGCATATAAACACTTACAGAATAGGCACTTAGTCCTCGCACTCGAAGGAAAACAACAGTGGAAAGGAAGGACGATCCTAGCGGGGCTTCAGCTCCACTCCACATGCAAACTCAACTAGGGTTTGAGGCTTAGTCCTCTAACTTCATCTTCAACTCAAAAGCACTAAACTTCTGAAAGGGGGAAGAATTGCAAAGCTGAGTACAACCAACGTACTCAACAAGCCATGCCAGGAAAATGCAAATAATGCAAGGGGTAATTCATATATAAGGCTATTTTGCAGAAAACCAGCGGTTTAAATATTTTAAGGCATTTCAATAAAATACGAGCCTATCTCTAGTCAAATTATTATCAAGCCGCGCTTCAACGCGATCTTGCCTTAACTCAGGCCAACATGTGCTAACTTCAATTCTTTCAGTTTTAAACAGAATTAAATTCTAAGTTGGGTACATTGCTCGGCTTGCCCATAACCGAGGAGGCGACTATTCGAATAGATTTACTCTGATCAGAGGTGTATATCTTTAACCACGAGACATGTCTTCCTCACGTGTTGCGACGTGTCACATGCCACCATGGCATACGGACGGAAGCCATAACATAACTCATCACTTAGTACTACCCTAAACAAAGAAGACCGACACAGACTTCTCCCGCCAGGTGCCCTGGGTCAAGCAGACAGTCTATGCCCCCGGCATCTCGAACTCGTTCTGAGCCTTCACTTGCCAGAGACGTCAGCCCTAGCTAGGACCTCATCTGCCTCTATCCGTGTCTTTTTTGTTTCTGACCGCACTAGTCGACGTGTTAAGCCTTACCCATTAGACAGGTGGTAGTACGAAATATACTTTGCAACAGAGGCCCGAAGACCGGTTCTTATGATGGCCGAGGTGTGACTAGCAAAACCAAGCACCCCGTGCCCAGCCGAAAATATGTTTGGCGAATTTTGAAGGGGACATTTATTGCCACACCTAAACAACCAAAATTTCCATTATTTATAAGTTATTTCTTAGTCTAATTATAAAAATTGAAAACATCTAATTATTTCTATTCAAGTAGAGCTAAGCATATTCCTAAGTTTGCTAGTGAGTACCACATATATAAAGTGCTCACTGGTTTTATTTTTCCTAGAGTTATCAAGAATCATAATAATATAAGTAACAGGGCTATAACAAGGAGAATTGGTAATGCTAAATAAAACAGTGATAAGCGTTGGGATTTAATAAAGCAAAATGCAATAACTTAAATAAACATAATTTATAAGTTGGGACAACAATATGATCAAAATAACATGATTTGTCTTGCTTCTTCAAACAAATCTTCTTTTCCTCGCGAGCACGAACCTCCGAAAAACGACAAAGTCTACACGCTGACACACAAAATGAGAGAAAACCTAATAAAAATCAAATAAACAGTACATGGAAAGCAAACAAACATGTAGAGCTCAATATTAGATGAATTTTGCAATTTGAATGGCCCAATTTGGAGTTCGTATGGATTAGATATGAATTTTAGAAGTTTTGGACTATTTAAATGAATTCTGGAAATTAAATTGATTTGTTACGAAATTAAAAGGGTAGGACTAACGTCAGAAGGCCGCGGGCTGATGTCAGTGGTGGCGCGGCGCACGATCGGTCCACAGTGAATCGGGTCCACGAGGTCCGGTCCAAGCGTCCACCACGTAGCTGCCACGCGACACGGATCAGCCGACGTGGCGTCGACGCGGCAGTGCCACTGGCAGCCATGGTGGCCACCACGTGGACGGCCCAGATCATCCCGAAGGGAGATCGGGGGGCCACGGGACCAACGGCCGGATCGGCCGAGGGCGATCCGACGGTCGAGGGTGAGGCACGGCGGACTCGGCCGGCGGCCGATGGAGGGCGGTGTGGCGATGAAACACGCGCCCGATGGTCGTCGGTGGCGGCCATCAACGTGGCGGCGAGCGCAGAGAGCGGCGGAGGAGCAAAAAAGTGAGAGAGGGGCTCACCGGCGCACGGGACGATGAAGGGGTGCGGACGACGGCGAGGAGAAAACGGTCGGCGCACGGGACAGTGGCACAGAGGATGTTTCGGCCATGGTTAGCGATGGCGGAGGGAGGCCAAGGAGCGGAGAGGCACGGTGAAGCCGGAGGAAGGGACGACTCGGCTCGAGAAGTGGCGAGGCGGGGGGGAGCGGCGGCTGGAGGTGAAAAAGGACGACGGCGGCTCGGTCGCAAGGTGGTGGGGTGACCGTCGATGGCCCGAGGACGGGGAGTGGCGGCCGAGGTGCAGCGGGACGCGATGAAGGCGGCAATGGCGACACCCGAAGCAGCGGCGGCGCATTACCAAAACTCAGCGACGAGCGGCGGAGCGAGGGAAAAGCGCGAGGGCATTGAAGGAGCTTGATGGCGCACGTGGGCGGCCCATGGAAGAGCGTTGGATTCGCGACAAGACGCGCGGTCGGCGGCGGCTTGCACGCGCGGGAGGAAGGGGACGGCGGAGAAAGAAGATGACAAGTGGGCCTCACCTGTCATCGGCTCGGGACTAGGGGACGCAAAACAAACTTTTACACGCGCGAGTGAGCGATGGGCCGCAGCCTTCGGGCCAGCCCACGGGAAGGAGAGAGAAATTGGGCGCATGCGTGGGGAGGCAAAGTGGACTTTTCCGGCTCGGCTGAAAATAGCCCAGGAACTGGGTTTGGATTTTAATTTTTTCCATTTAAATTAATCGCATAAATGATCTTTGAATTTTCATAAATACTTCTAATGCTCAAATAATTCTAAGAAAAATCTTGAAAATAGATGAACACTCAAAGTATTTAATCAAAATATAATTAGATCACTCATTGATTAATTAATTAATTTAAATAATTACTAAAATTCTCTTTGTATTATTAAAATTATTTCGGAGGTCCAAAATTTCATGAAAAATTCAGAGAATACTTTAGGGCATGGAGAATATTTCAAAAATATTTTCAGCCATGATTTTTAAAGGAAATAAAAATTTCACTTGATTAATGTGCTTTTAATTTTATTTAATTTCTAGAGAATGAATTATTTAATGATTTTTAATCCCGACTGAAAATCGGGCGTGACAGTGAAATAGACATCTCGCAAACCTTTTTATAATCATGTGATAACCTCGTTGATTTGTTCACAAAGTCCTTACCACCTTCCTCGTTCCAGAAATGTGTTCAAGGAATTGGTATGCGACGACTTCGAGATCTGCAATGTTCAGAGGGAGAAATTTCCTATATATGCTCTGTCCAAATTGTAGGATCGAATATCCAAACTAAGCCAACCAGAGGGGAGGTGAATGATTGGTATCCCCAAAATCCAAACTTTTAGCGAAAATAAAAGTTACCCTCGAAATTCGATGTAGATCGGTTTGACCGGAGTTGTTGCGTCGGTCTGACCGCCTGTACGCCTCCGGTCTAACCAACAGTGTAGATCCGGTCTGACCGTCGGATGCTGCTGAAGTCGCCTTCCTCTATGTGCCGGTCTGACCGCAGTACTCCGATCGGTTGGACCGTCGCACCCGAGAAAATACAAACTAAAGAACTCTCAAAGTAGATTGAAAATATATTACTTCTCTCTGTGTGTTACAAAGTGCAATAACAATAAGACACGCCTTCTCTCTCTATTTATACATGAGGTAGGCAACCTAAAGCCACGAATCCAACTCATACAAGAAGTCCTAATCCACTAGAAAACCTTTCCGTACAAGAAACAAACTTTACAAACTCCAATTGTCATAATTTTGAACTCCTTCCAAAATTATAACTTCACACCCATACGCACACAATATCTTCATCGTATGCCATATGGAAACTTCACCAACCATGTGCATCAATCTCTAGCATAAGTATCCTGCATGATCTCTCTCAGACGTCACCTTATCTCCAAGTTGACTCCAAATCTATCACCGATAATACTCTCCCGAGGTGTAAAGATTACCTACACATGAATTAAACAAAGAAACCATATCCGAGCACAAGCTATCTCCAACTTGACTCATTGTTAGCATACAGCAGTATTACATACGCATAGTATCCATCTAGAAGCCATGAAAAATAATTAATCACGGAAATTCAATGAAACAACCCGAAACCGACACCGACACAGAGTCGGACTGAGTCGGTTAGTCTGACCGGCAGCACAAGCCCGGTCTGACCACACAAAGACCTCTAGTCTGACCGGCAGCACATGCCCGGTCTGACCGAACCACGAAACAACAAACCACTGTTCACCGTCTGAAAATCCAATCATCTCCAAAACAACTTCGCCAATAATCTCCAAACATCAAAACCAATAATCACAGATGCCAATTATTCATCACCATAGAAGAATAAAACACACTTTGATTTTACAAATATTACACTCTTTTTTTGGTATGAGTTTCACTCTCAAGGTTTCACTTAGGAAGTTTTTAATGAGGCAATATTAGCATAAGTATATGTCATATTTCCTGTTTTTCTCATCGGGGTTTTTAAGGAGATATTAATGACATATATTGTCCTCTAAACTAGCTATGAGTTTTATCCTGCAAAGGTTTTATCATATAAGTTTACAATGAGGCAATAGTCATTATATGATGTATTACTTTCTCCTTATTTTTCATTGGATTTGAAGGAGTTTTTAACGACATATCTATCAAGCATTTCTCTTCGTTTGTTGTCCTAACTTTTTGGATAATCAATATTATTTATTGATTTATTGATCTTAAGATGGATTCAATCAAAGGGAGAGGAAAACACACAATATTCCCAGTTTGTAACCCCCTTTAATCTCGGATTGCAAACTAGAACTAAAAAGGGACTAAAGATCCAAATTTTTAGTCCGGTGAAATAACCAGGGACTAAAAATCAATTTTTAATCTCGGTTTGTAACAATAACCGATACTAAAAATAAAAGCGTCACGTGACATGTATCTTTTGTCCTGAGACTACAGTTTTTTTCCGTTTTTTCTGCTTGCATATTATTCTTTTCCATCACCAGAGATCAAATACATTTAAAAATTTCAAATCATAGATCAAATACAACAACAAAATCACAGATCAAATACAAACATGTATCACATATCATTAATACAACATCACAGATCAAAATCAGATATCATCAAAAACATAAAAAATATATCAAATTCATCAAAAAAAATAATGGCGCCGCCGCCGCTGCGCCGCCGCACGCTCGTTCGTTGCTGCCCACCGCGGAGGAAGGAGGAGAGAAGAGGAGGAGGAGGAGGAGCGCCCGCCATTGCGCGCCCGTGTGGGGCCATCGTCATCACCGCCCGCGCTCGCTCCGCCCCGCCATCGCCCGCGCCCGACGCCGCTCACGCGGGCTGAGGGAAGGAGAGCGAAGGGAGGAAGAGTGCCCGCGCCGCGAGCGCTGCAAGCGCGGCTGGCCCATCCATCCGGCCGTCCGCCGCCCGTCGCGTCGTCGCTCGCTCGTCCGCCGCCGGACTTAGGGGAGAGGGAGAGGGATCCGAGCAAAGAGGGATTTAGGAAGAGGAGAGATCCGAGGGGAGAGGAATGAGGAGAGAGGCCGGGAGAGATATCTATCTAGGGGATAAGATAGCCGCTCGCGAGGAGATAAGGCCGAGGATTCTTGTTTGTTCCGGTTGATAAAAAAATCGAGACAAATATTGATCTTTAGTCCCGGTTGATAACACTTTACCAACCGGGACTAAAAATAATTGGGATCTGACACGGGCTGTAGATTTTTTTAACCAAGAATAAAAATAAACTTTTGTCCCGGTTGATGTTACCAACTGAGATTACATATTTAACCAGCACTAAATATATTTTTTTGTCTCAGTTCCTAATTAAACTGAACTATTATAGATTTTGACAGATGGATTTAAGATTATTTCGGCATATGGATTTAAGATTATTTCTTCAGTAATGAACTATATAGAAAAGTGTGGAAAAATTGCTCTTATCTCTCACTTCATGAACAGTTGCCACTACATGTATATTGTATATATATATATGTATCAAAGATCCATGAATGCAATGATGTTCCATTTTTCTACCACTCTAAACAGAGAGCATGTGTCAATACACGCAACACACGGGGTACTTACGTGTACATAACGTGGTGAGCATCCTGTAGCCTCTGTAGCAGTAGCACCACTAACAAAAAGCTTTACATGCAAGGACAGGTCCATTTTACATGCAAGGACACGGCTACTCCATTTCGCTACATGCAAGGACAACCCATTCGTTCCCACGTGGGCGGTGGGCCCATATCCCCCGCCACGCGGCTCCCCTCGGGATCACGCAACCGGTGACAGAGCCACTGCCCACCATCACATGGTGCGCGTTGCCTATGGGCCAGCCACCGCTTGTGGCTCGCAGCTGCGCGCTACCCACCCCGCAGCGGTGTGTGGACCGAGTCCAGGGAGGGGAGTAGGAGCAGTAGACGTGAACCGTTTCGGTTCCAGGAGGTTCCTCCACGGTCGAGACGCGGTGGGCCCCAGTACGTCCACGTGACAGCGCCGGCGGGCTCCACGCAGCCAAAAGTGCCATTTGGCGATGCTTGGCCGCACAGCCCACGACTTGTTTTGCGGTTTGCCCCCTGAGACTTCCGTATGTTTTTTTTGATTCAGAGAAATATAGAGTATGTTCATTTTTTGGGGACGTATCTGGAAGAGCAGTAAGGCCCTGATACTACATTACACGTCGACGTTGCCTTTCCCATATACTAGTACTTACATCATCACGTGCTTGTGTACTTCACCGTCTACACGCCACACATGTGTGGAGAAAGTACAGAGCTAGGTACTTAACGCGATGTAGTTCGCGTCGAGTCACCGTAGAACGAAAATTAGCAAAGTTTAGTCCGGACGAAAAGGAAAATTTTCATATACCAAAATAAGTACAGCTAGCTGGGCAACTGCATGGATTCGACCTTGAGTGATATTATCTACAAATCAAACTATTTGTATTCTTATTTCGCCAACTAGACGCAAATGAATTAAAGTGTATCCTCGCGCGCGCTGTAATAGAGGAGAAGCTTATACTTACACCCAAAACTTCTCTTACCGGCTAGAAGTACTAGCCTATGGCTAGCATGAAGGTTTTACATATCGTGCATTTTATTGATTGTAGTGTTTATGACAGTGAGAATTGACTTAGAATGACAATCAAATTATCGGTACCATGGATGATATCGATTGCCTAAAAATGTCATAGTCGAATCTCTGGCTAGTTGCATATGCATTTTGGGCATATTCACTTGTCCCTGTTCGGTAATGACGTGTTGCAGTTGCAAACGGCTGTATTACATAGTTGGTGCTATATATTAACATGTATTGTAGCTAGTCTAACAATACTGAATAGCCCCTTGGAGTTATACTATATAACACTGAATTTATTTCAATTCAACAATTAATCAACTAACATTGTTTTTTATAATATATCGGTGAGATTATCAATTGTATAACATGTCATTGGGCTGGGTTTTTTCTAAAATACCCAAATACCTAAGAACATACGATGTTAACAATTTATTTACCCCATTAGAAGTTTAAAAAAATAAGATTTTTTATGTAGCCTCCTTACACAACATGAAAGTTTATATATAAGTTTCGAGTTTTTTTTTATATTTTTTTAAAAAAGTATGGTATAAAGAGAAAAATTTCTTACGCAAAAGACAAAAAGACAATAGCACAAACATGTTTTGTGTAGCATATGAAAGGTATACATTAAAAACAACAAAATAATTCTATATAGC
Organism: Oryza australiensis; assembly: GCA_019925245.2. NCBI lineage: Eukaryota > Viridiplantae > Streptophyta > Magnoliopsida > Poales > Poaceae > Oryza > Oryza australiensis. The sequence goes on along the minus strand of JAIFGZ020000116.1, from coordinate 6,388,644 downwards.
ATAGAATTGATAAATTATATTTTTAGAAATAAAAATGCAAAAATCTTGAAACTTATACATAAACTTTTGTTTTGTATAAAGAGGCTACATAAGAAAAACATAATTTTTCTAAACTTCTGATGGAATAAATCAATTGTTAACCTTAAATATATATAAGGGTATTTTGGATACTTTAAAAGAAAATAGTCATGACATAATAGTTGATAAACTCGTCGATATATTATAGAAAGTGATAATATCAATAACAAATCGTTAAGCTGTGACAAAGTCATTGGCATAGAGTAGCTTCTCTCTTAAGAAATACTATATCAACGTGTTTTATTAAATTTTTTTAGGAACATGCAAGGTAAATTTAATACATACATACGAAAAAAATATAATGCAAATGATACCATACTTTTCGTAGTTTGCTTTGCATTTCTCTCGAATTCATGTGTAGATTAAATTTAATCTTATATTGACATGATAATATATGACATCACTTGTATATTATTTATTTTTTTCACAGATGTTTGAGCCATCTAATAGAAACGAGTTGTTGTATCCTCTGGAGTTTAAAACATTGTCCTACCAACACCTTGGTTCTGTTTGTAGAAGCTTGATATTGCGAGAAACACATGTTAAGCAGTCAACTGGTGAGAATCTATAAAATCTGAATTTTCTTTTATTTGGCTTTAATTCATTTTTTATGCTAATATATAACTACAAATTCTTGAATTGAGAATGTTTAAGGGAGCTAGAGATCTATGGAAGAGGCTACAGTCGTATAAGCTCCCTAAACATGTTTTGTAGTATAGCATAATTGTTTCCCGGCTAATAGCTATTCCAAGAGGTCTTAATTCATCAAAAACACAAAGGGTAACCAGTAGCGTGTCTCTAATGCAGAACGGTACAAATATTCTTCAGCTTAGAGGTTCATTTTCCAAAATAGAAGGGTAGACTAGGAATTAATCTCTTACTTATCCTAGTCCATTTATCGTTTTGATTTTTCTTATCATTATTCAAAACATTTCTATTTTTATCCGTCTATTTGCTTTTATACGTATTAAATGAACCATTATTATTTAATGATAGTACTCCCTCTATAGTTGTTATTCCAAACAAGAATTCACCTTTTATCCAAACACGAAAGGTGCCTTTAATGAATAAATGATACAATTGTGTTACATTTTGTTCTCAATTTTAGATATTCTTTTTTCTAGAATAAAAGGTTAGAGTAGGAATGATCGTCTCACCTGTCCCAATCCATTTCTTGTTTCCATTTCCGTTACCATTATCCAAAACATTCATATATATTATGTATTAAATGAACCATTAACCGTGGTACTCCCTCTACAACCGTTCGTGGTGACGAAAGCATGATCACTGTGTATTTGTATGTTGATCAGCAGTGATTCTATCATCAGACTCTCTTTTACCCTAGCTTTGCTGAATTTTAGTGAAAAATATTTTGAACCCCGAATTTCTTCCGTACCGAAATATTGCGACGGGTCGTATCAGTACTGGTACCAAACAAGTTTTCTAATTGTGTAACTAATGTTTTACTAGGAGCAGTTAGTTTCCAGCAATCAAATGCAAATAACCCTCGGGAAGAAAGTAGAAATGAAAAATAACTTCACCATGTTTTCTGAGGTAAAACGGAGCATCAGTTTGTAAAAACCCCATACGGAGTGGACGAAGTTGCAAACACGGAACTGTTTACCCACGTACAAGAGCGTCAACTTGCGAGGGTTGTTCACATTACCACCAAAATCAACGTTTACAAAATTTGAGCATGCTAAAATTTTATCAAATTAATAATATTGTTAAATTTAATAAAATAGAATTAATATAAGGTTACCAAAATTTATTTAACAACAACTATATATTTGTTAATTAATATGATTTAAAATAATATCAATCTGCATCTGTCCGCGATTTTATCCCTTGAGAAAAACTGATTTTACCGATTCCCCCACACAGAACGCACGAACCTTCTCAGCTCTCCCTCGCCGCCTCCCCATTGTGCTCCCACCGGCGGCCGGAGTCGTCTTCCCCGGGGCGGCTGGGCCCTGCCCTCCGGCTCTCCGGCCCCAGGTGGGGGTCCACCCTCCTGCGGTGGGCCCGAGCAGTCCGGCCACGTGGCCGCCGAAACCCGCTATAAATCCCCACGCTCCACCAGCCTCTGATTCCACAGCCTTCTCGCTCGCTTCGCACGCACAAAGCTAGCCACGCCACAAGCGCCTTCGCCGCCCGCCGCCGCGTCCTCTCTTAGCTTCCGCGGAGCGGGCGAGATGTTCATCGAGAGCTTCCGCGTGGAGAGCCCGCACGTGCGGTACGGCGGGGCGGAGATCGAGTCGGAGTACCGGTACGACACGACGGAGCTGGTGCACGAGAGCCACGACGGCGCCTCCCGCTGGGTCGTCCGCCCCAAGTGCGTCCAGTACCAGTTCAGGACCAGCACCACCGTCCCAAAGCTCGGGTACGCACCCACGCACGCGCGCTCCAACCCACCCCCCGCCGATCTCTTCCCCTCGCGTCCGGCCAGCCGGTCAGCCGGCCGCCGGCGAGGCCGATCTGTCCACCGATTGTTTTCCGGCTTCCGTTTTCGTTTTCGTCTCCCGTTTGGTCTCCGTGTTTTCCTAGCGCCCGATCCAGAAGCCCGCGGCCCGCGGTCTGCGAGATGTGGGGATGGCAAAAGGCCAAGAGGAGACTGCGACGCCTTTAATTTGTTGCCTTGCTGCTCGGTCACCATGAAAATTGCCTGTCTCTGGGATTCGATCTCGTCTGCTCAAAACGACATTTCTTCTGAGTTTTTTCCGCTAGTTTTTATGGCTTTATTCCCTGGATGCACCTGCACTGCATGTGAGGTTTTCATTAAAATTGTGCATCTGCGAGATCGAGCAGGGGGCCTACATAGTATACCACTGGCAAGAACTCCTAAATTTATGACTGTTTATTTCCTTCTTTTATTAGTTCCCCCATTTGTTTTGTTCTTTTCTGTGCATGTTGGCTACGTGCCAGCCACTTGTCGATCATGTTTCTTACTCAGTTTATGGCTGTGGTGCAGGGTGATGCTCGTGGGGTGGGGCGGCAACAACGGCTCAACGCTGACGGCTGGGGTCATCGCCAACAGGGAGTAAGTGATCATGTTCTCCATTTTTTTACTACTAGCTGTAGTAGTAGTTTTATCTGTTTCTCTTTTGTGAATTTAATCTGATGGTGGTGTGAGTTTATTCAGGGGAATCTCATGGGCGACCAAGGACAAGGTGCAGCAAGCCAACTACTATGGCTCACTCACCCAGGCATCCACCATCAGGGTCGGAAGCTACAACGGGGAGGAGATCTATGCGCCCTTCAAGAGCCTCCTGCCCATGGTAATCTGGTCCTGTTTCAGTTCAAATGCTAACCACGAAAATATGCACTCCCTTCGTCTCATAATATAAGGCACGAAAACTAATCTTTAGCTTATAACATCTCATATACTGTTAGGTTTAGGTTTGTATCAACAACCATATGACCATATGAAAGCAAAGTTAAATGTCAATCCATGATATTATTTTCAGGGAAAAAAATCAATTTATATTATATTAATTATTGGTCAAATGTTTTAAAACTTAAATCTTAAAATGCGTGCGTGCATGTCTTATGTTATTGGCTGGAGGGAGTATATGTTTTATAGTAATACACTGCTAACGTGATAGTAGTAGAATCATATAGGGCCTTGGTATGTTTTAAAGGCCAGGTTCTAAATGAAAAGAAGAAACTTTGACCTGTGGTCATGTCCTAAAAAAGAAAAAGATAAGTCCTGTCATAAAAGGGTGTCAAAAGGTGACAACTCTGTGTCACCTTTGTCATGTTGTGATGATGCAAGTCAAAAGGTTGTGGGACAACCACAAGGTCCAGCATCTTTGGACAATGATTGATCCGTTGAATACATCCACAATTAGTTTTCAGGTTTGCTGAACCTGGTTCCATTTTTCTGATGGTTATAAAACAAAAATATAGGTGAACCCTGATGACCTTGTGTTCGGAGGCTGGGACATTAGCAACATGAACCTGGCTGATGCTATGACCAGGGCCAAGGTGCTTGACATTGATCTGCAGAAGCAGCTCAGGCCTTACATGGAGTCCATGGTGCCTCTCCCGGGCATCTATGACCCCGACTTCATCGCTGCCAACCAGGGATCTCGCGCCAACAATGTCATCAAGGGCACCAAGAAGGAGCAGATGGAGCAAATTATCAAGGACATCAGGTATACTGAATTGGATGGAGTTGAACCATTTTACTTCATAACGAAGAAAAAAGTATTCTGTACTTGTTATTTCTACATGGGAGACATGAATACTAGGTGCCAATAACAAAAATAGTATTTAGATGATGGTGTCAAAGTACGAAATATATTTTGGTACTTTCATCAAAAGAGCTCGAAGAGTTGTACTACTGAGAAGTGAGAACTTTCGTAAGATTAGTTCGAGTCTACATTAAGATGGTTGGAACAACAGGAACATGTGTGATTAACAATGCTGTAAACATTAGACATGATAATTTTTTAATTACTGAAATAGGGAGTTCAAGGAAAAGAGCAAAGTGGACAAGGTGGTGGTGCTGTGGACTGCAAACACTGAAAGGTACAGCAATGTATGTGTTGGGCTCAATGACACAATGGAGAACCTCCTGGCGTCTGTGGACAACAACGAGGCGGAGATATCACCATCGACACTGTATGCCATTGCCTGTGTCATGGAGGGTATACCGTTCATTAACGGGAGTCCTCAGAACACTTTTGTGCCTGGTATGTAATTTTCTGTGTAGAGTATGCGGTTTACTTTCTCAGGTTCATGGCTTATTTGTTTACTGTGTACAGGTCTGATCGATCTTGCTATTAAGAACAACTGCCTGATTGGTGGTGATGATTTCAAGAGTGGGCAGACAAAGATGAAGTCTGTCTTGGTTGATTTCCTAGTTGGTGCTGGAATAAAGGTACCAACCACAAATCAAATCTTTTGGCTAGCTTTTCGCATTGAGTGTCAACATTCTTTTGGAAATTTTTTTTGATAACCTGACAAGAACTTTGGCTTTTGTTTTCGTAGCCCACCTCAATTGTCAGCTACAACCACTTGGGGAATAATGATGGCATGAACCTTTCTGCACCTCAAACATTCCGATCCAAGGAGATCTCCAAGAGCAATGTGGTCGATGACATGGTCTCAAGCAATGCCATCCTCTACGAGCCTGGCGAGCATCCTGATCATGTTGTCGTGATCAAGGTTTGCAACTTGTCGAAGGATTCTTCTGCAGCATTATGGCATTGCAAAAAAAAAACTTAGCTTTGGATTAAAACTTGGCCATGTATTCTTCTGCAGTATGTGCCGTATGTTGGGGACAGCAAGAGGGCCATGGATGAGTACACCTCAGAGATCTTCATGGGGGGTAAGAGCACGATCGTTCTGCACAACACCTGTGAGGACTCGCTCCTTGCTGCGCCGATCATTCTTGACCTGGTGCTCCTGGCCGAGCTCAGCACCAGGATTCAGCTGAAAGCTGAGGGAGAGGTAGGAATTTTGGTGCACTCAAATCAAATCTCTGTGCTGAAGTTGCCACCCATTTTGCCAGCAAAACTGAATATGTTGCTGTTTCACTTATTATCCTGTGCAGGAGAAGTTCCATTCCTTCCATCCAGTGGCTACCATCCTGAGCTACCTCACCAAGGCACCCCTTGTGAGTGCATGCATCTGCACTGCCTATTAACTGTTCTTTCATGATCCATCAACTGATTAATTAACTGAACAACGCAAATAACGTGTCCTGGAACAGGTTCCTCCTGGCACACCAGTGGTGAACGCCCTGGCAAAGCAGAGGGCTATGCTCGAGAACATCATGAGGGCCTGCGTCGGGCTGGCCCCTGAGAACAACATGATCCTGGAGTACAAGTGAGGAAGGTTGCCGAGGCCGAGCAACCGTAGCAAGTGACACAGGCGAATGGAAGGGAGCAATAAAAGACGTGACGAGCTCTGTCCCATTCTTTAACCTTTTGTGCTTGTGTGAGACTCTTATCGGGCTACGCGGTTAGCAGCCTTTCTATGGTGTACCGGATGATATTATGGAGAATGTTTAGCTAGTTCCCCTCTCCATTTATTACTTAGTATCGGTGATTTCAGTTCATCGCTGACTTTGTGCTGAGCGTTTCTATTATTTTCTCGCCTTGTAATAACCAATTCCCTTTCTCTGATGTGTGCTAAACTGCTAATCCGTGAAGCAAACAATTCAGGAAACTAGGCAAGATTGGTTTTGTTCCTGAATCCTGATCCCTGACGCGGTATGGCATCTTGTCGTGATTATGTAAAAAAATGGTCCGAGGTGGCCATTTGGCCCGAGATGGCGGCTGAGCGGACGTTCTGACATTTGGTCAGTGAGTTGGTGTCGTCATTATGTCCTTAGCGGGCCAGAGAGCTTATGGTTGTTAAATTCTGTGATTGAGAATAGGATTTTGTTTCTGGAAACTTTTCGTTTCCTGTCTCCTTTCTCTTTTGTTTATTTTTTCTTTTGGTGTGCTCGTAAATAATTTTTATTTTTTTAATGCAAGATGCTTGCGTATTTTAAAAAAGATCCTGTAAAAAATGTCGTGATTCTGTATAAAAAAATGGATTATGCAGAACGGCAGAATGCTTCGTTGTTCACGATATTTCCATTATTATGCAACGAAGAGGACTAGAGGATGGCGCGATCGAAACTAAAAACAGCGAGCAAATGACGAAATTGATAGGCGAAATGCAGCCCCTTGCAAAGTTGCAATGCCCTTGTCGCAACAAACTACATGTCCTCATGGCAACAAAATTAGATTTTCCAAACAGACAGCAAGGCGAATCTCCGCAAACTGAATCAGCCTTCAGGGTTAATTTCACCCTGTTTATGTATAGAGCTCGTATGCCGAATAATCTGTCAACTACACAAGATCTCACCTAGCCCAGCCAGCATCGATCGCCGCCATGGTGAAGCTTGTAGCATCCTGGCGTTGCTGCTCTGCGACACCACCATCGCCGAGTCCTGTAAGTGCCCTGCACCATGGAAGACGTGCTCGATTCTGTGATCTACTGATCTTCCGGTTAAGCACGGAAGAATCTGCCTGTTGTTTACTTGTTCGCACTCGCACGCCACATGAGTTCGTGTGTAACATAGCGCGCCTTGACCCCTGCGTTTTCCCCTCACGTTCGTGCAGATAAACCGGTGACGCTGAGCGGAATATGGTGTAGCATTCTCGGTGTGGCGCGAGGCTTCCTCCCAGTCGAACCCGCCCGCGCCGTCGCCGATGCCCACGCTCCTGATGCCGCTGCCTGCTGCGCCCGGTACGAGACGCACGTGTCGCGAAATTTTGGCATTTATAATTTTAATTTTTAAAGATTTACAAAAATAATTTTCGGATTTAAAAATTTACAAAACTAGTCCCTTCCCGTCCTCGGGAGGGCGGGATTAAAAACGTCCTTCCGAGAGGACGTTTTATCGACGTGTGACGACCGTTGGATGCCGTCGCACGCACGTGTAATTTTACATTTACCTCTTTCCCGCCCTTACGAAGAGCGTTTTTCTTGTTCACCATTCCTTTCACTGCACTTCTTCACGCACTGTTCGCTCATTCACTATTCACTGTTTAGTATGTTCATTGCACAAAAAAACGCCCTTTGTAAAGGCGGGAAGGGCCAAAATGCAAAATTACACGCGCACGACGACGGCACCCAACGACCGTCGCCACGTCGGATAAAATGCCCTCCGGGAGGGCGTTTTATATCCCGCCTTCCCGAGGGCGGAAAGGACTAGTTTTGCAAATTTTTGAATCCAAAATTATTTTTGTAAATCTTTAAAAATTAAAATTATAAATGCTAAAAATTCCACGTGTCGCGGGCGTGCGTCCGATCGGTTTAGAGTTTAGACGGATGGGCTTGCGGACGTTTGCGGGGCGGTTTGGGCCGTCGTGTAACGCGGTGGCCCAATTCGGCCTGCGTAGGGTTTCCCTTTGCATTTCTTTTCTTTCTCGGCGTGGTGAAAATCTGATGCTGATTCTGATTTTGCTTGTCGTTGTGCTTGTGCAGCTCCGACGGCGCAGCCTCCTGAGTTGGATTTTTTACTGTACCTTGAGATCAATATTAGCCGATCATTCTTTTGTCCAAGGGATCAGATTGTTTCCTACTACACCTAACAGTATGGCTATTTATAATTAATGGAGGGATAAAGATGAAAACAACTTATATGGCAAAAGAGCAAGTATTTCCAACAAGTTCTCAAAAATCAATTTTAAAAAAACCATATAAATTTTTTTTAAAAAAAATTAAAGAATAAAATCAAAATTGATACGACATATTCTTAAAACTAATTTTCGTTTTTTCTCAGAGCACGGCACGACACTGTATCATCAGGACGTTTGGCAAAGACATTGGTGTAGCAAATCGGCAGGAGTTGGCACGGCAGATTGGCAGCCGTTCAGCAACCGTTGGATACCGTGAACTGCAACCGGAATCAGGTCCTGTAGCACGAAGCAGCATTAAGCAACATTAGCTGCAACCAGAATCAGGTCCTGTAGCACAAAGCAGCATTAAGCAACATTAGCAAACAGTTCCAGTAAATTGACAAAGCCATTGTCTTCTCTTCTTGGTTGAAAAACTCTGAAGGACGGTGAACTTACAGGATCGTTGGACACCGTTCGCTACGTCGCGCGTCAGTCGCGTCCGTCCGCCGCGAAGTCCAGACCAGTGCCGGATGCCACCGCACCAGTCTGTCGCGCTCGTCCGCGCCGCTCCGCCGCTCCCAGAGCAGCGCTGGACGCCACCGCACTAGTCCACCGCGCCTGTTCGCGTCGCTTCGCCGTGATCGTCCGCCGCGCCTGTCCATGGCGTCCAGAGTAGTGTCGGACGCTGTCACACCAGTCTGCCATGCCCGTCCACGCCGTAACCAGCACAGCGTCGGATGTCGCCGCCTGGAACAGATCGATTTTGTCACGGTCGCGTGTACCAGGATATCGTAAAAAAATCCTCACGTTGACAGAAGCAATTTTAAAAAAACAAAGTTTCTATTTTCAGTTTTGAGAACGAGATCCGTGTTTTAAAAAATCTATATTTTTACAGATTTATATGAAGCATCTGTTGGAAACATTTTTATTCGTAAATTCTCTAACATAAGTTTAGAGACCCATTTAAGGCCACTGTTGAACTTGCTCTTTCATTTGTTATTTTGGATGTAAATCATGTATTTGTCGTCGGGCATGCGGCAAGGAGCAACTGGTCCGGCCGGAATTGACGGCTAGAAACTAGAGAATTAGGTGGGCGGCTAGCCTACCTGCTGTTCATGAGGGCTTTGCGATCGAGGGCATGGTTCATCGCCTGGGTTCCTTGTTCATGTTGTCCTCGATCGTACGTATCCATCGGCATCGATGGAATATGGACATCTACCCCACCTAGACTGGTGGCGTCTACAGAGACCGGCGCCGGGATGAAAGCCGACGCCGGCGGGGTGATCCACGTGTGATTTCTATCTATTCACACTGAAATATTTAGAATAGAAAGTCAAAAATGCCCTTCCATTATATATTTAATAAAGGTCTAAAAACATCAATTAACGGTAGGATTTCACTTATACTATAATACTATCAAGTCAACTAAAGTTTCACTCAAGTGAAATTTCAAGTATTTAGCCTAAACATGATCATTCTAATATAAAAAATTTAGGATTACTAAAAAGTCACTGATACGATCCTCGTTGTCTTCTCCTTAATACCATCGGCCAGAGTGGAACCGCTCCGGTGTTCTACATGGAGAAAATAACCGGCAGTCAGCTGCAAGATGATGGTGGCCTTTTGGTTGTTAACGGCACTGTCATGGAACAACACTACAATTTCATTCTAGCCACTGCAATTCCATTCTAGCGTAAACTAAGAATCGATATACTTCGAAATTGCTAAAAAAAATATCATAAGTTTTTTTATAGAGAACTTATAAATGTAACTCAATGAAACTACAATGTCAATTACATTATAGTTATAACTCAATCTAACTATAGTGTCTCTATATAACTTAGTGTGTATATATATATATATATATATATATATATATATATATATATATATATATATATATATATATATATATATACACACACACTAGCAATTGTGTCTGTACGTTGTAACGGGTGAAGTCGAGACATGGCACAAATATAAAGAGGAGAAAGAGGCGTAGGCGCGACGCGGATGAGGACGGGAGGGAGGGACGCAGGGAGAGAGAGGGGTGCAGAAGGTTTTTTTTCATTCAAACCAATACTCGTCACTTTTTTCATAGGCCGGTCTTCTCTTTGAATCTTGCACCGAGTGAATTAGGGGCTATTTCAAAAGAAAATATTTTATGCGCTTTCAATTATTGCACATGTGATAAAGGAAATAAAAATACGAATTAATCACATTGATCGGGTATCAATGGGTAAAATACACGTACGTGATCCTCCTCTTCTGATTTTCGTGTCGACTAGTCAAAAATTTTCCCATCACAACTACCTCTGGTGCCGGTGCCGCCAACCTAGCTGCTCCCGTCGGAGCTGAGGGCGATTAGCGGAGCGCTCGCCATTGCTCTGTTTTAGGCTTCCTCTCTAGTTAATAGTTAGAGATGAGAAATTCTCCGTCCGGGAATGACTCTTCATCCCTGTTGCTGTGAGAAGGAAAATTCTCCGTTTCCGTCCCCAACAATGCTCATGAGAAAGACAGAGAAACCCGTCCCCATGAATAAGGGACCTTCTTATTACTGGTTACTACCAGTAGTTAGTAGACTATCAAATTCAAACACAACATCAAACATTCAACACTTGTCCAACAACTTACAAATAAGAAATAAAACGGCGTGGGATGGGTGTTTGGGCTAGACCGTCAATTTTCTATAAACAACGTGTGAGATTAAGGAGAAGCCGGGTATGCGGGTTTGCGGGGACGAGGAATGGTCGCCCGTACCCACCTTCACCATACCCGACGGGGATCAAAATTTCCCCTTTTCAATCCCCACGGGAATGAATTTTTTCACACTCCATCCTTTAATGGATGATTTTTTTTTTGCGGAAAATCAGGAATCGAATCCCCGTTGCCATCTCTACCTCTAGTTAGCGAATCCGATTGCCTGATTTTAGCATATGAATGTACTTCAGGCTCTCCATAAAAAAAATGTACATCAAACTCTTCAGCGGATTATCTGCTTTTCTTTTACCCTATATATTAGTTAGGGAGATAAGGCATGGACGCCTTGTTCACGGGCACATTTGTTTCTCATATTGTTGATCTCAGCATCAATATCGCAACGCTTACGGCGTGATTTGTTGGCGAATGTCTGAATGTGATGCAAGCGATTCGACGAGGCATCGTAAGCAGCCACTCCATGCCAGTCCAGCCACATTTGCGCGTGCACGGTGCACTTCCTTTGGGTCCCGGACATGACTCGAAAAGGTCTCTGGATTCCACTTATCGTGCCATCGTGCGTGCGCGGCTCCTTATTTCTTCTCTCATGCAAAAAAAAAAAACTGTCCAAAATACCACACCTCAACGATGTGTCACCAAACGTCAGCCCTGTCAGGACGAAATTACATGCTAGTTGTACCTGTACAATTTAACAAATCGTTTTCTGCTGCAGAAAAACAAAAACAGAGGAACCCATCCGATTCAGAACTTCAGGAAAAAAAACAAAACAATGGAAAAGAGAGGAGAAGGGAGTCAACCAGTGGCCGATCACTTTTTGAAAAAGCGGAACTAAAATCAATCCGCTCGGTAGCTTGGCTTAAAGTAAATGCGACATAACCATCATATTTAATTTTGTTCATATCATTTATTCATAAAGACAACATGTACAATATATCATCTTTAATACATAAATAGCAATACTACTAATACTCTTAAATTTTTTTTGAAGTTTGGATGAAGATTGCCTCTTGATTTAGATATGGTTCATCATCTTTTTCCTTATTTCTCTTCTTCACCTCATCATTTAATTCTCTCCTCATTTCTTTTCTCCTCATCATCACTTAATTCTCTCATTATTTTTCTTCTTTACCTCATCATTTGATTTTATGTGATATTTTAAGAGAACATGTGGATCATTGTAGCACTTCTCTCCCCTCCACATCCACATTCCACAAAGTTTGCGCCGGCCTCATCATTCCAGGCGCACCTCCGCTGCCACCGCACACGCCACTTCGCTAGTTCATACACTCGCCGCCGTCCCGTGCTCATCGCCGGTGCATGCCTGGTTCACCTGCACAGCTGCACCTGGTCCATCCATCTGCTGATCCGCCACTAGCTAGCGGGGCTGCAGCTACGAGATGTGTAAAGATTTCTTCAATCAATATTCCCATGCCGCGCGCATGCGATCCCTCCACTAGCTACGCATCGTGGCAAGGCGCCATTTTTCTTAGACTTCACTAGGGTGCGCATGACTTTGCCAGTGAGGTCGCCGCAGTGTAACGCCAACCAAACTCCCACTAGCGATCGAGTCGGTGGTGCCCAGTCCATCACCACATAAGCCCTTCGCTTCGGCAGCTACAATTACTGGCAAGTACAGCTACAATTAGCACTAGATCGCTATCGGCAGCAAGAATGGCAGGAGCTGGTTGGACTAGGAGCATGGCCATGGCGGCGTGGTCGTCGCTGCTGCTTCTCTCGATGGTCGCCGTAGACGGCGCGACGACCGGCGGCGGCGGCGGCAGTGCCGTGGCGCCGGCGCCGGCGGCGGACTGCACGGACGCGCTGCTGAGCCTGGCGGGGTGCCTGAGCTACGTGCAGGAGGGGAGCACGGTGGCGAAGCCTGACGCGTCGTGCTGCTCGGGGCTCAAGGGCGTGGTGAAGAAGGAGGTGGCCTGCCTCTGCCAGGCGTTCCAGGGCAGCCAGAACTTCGGCGTCACGCTCAACATGACCAAGGCGCTCCAGCTGCCCGCCGCGTGCAAGGTCAAGACGCCGCCGTTCAGCAAGTGCCACCGTGAGTAGTTTCTGCTCAGAAATTGATGGTGTTCTTATCTTGGAAACATTTTGGTGCTCTGTTTCTCTTCTGCAAATGGGCGTGAGGTTTGTTTCTGATGATGTCGCTCGTGCGTTGTTGCAGTTTCTATTCCGGGCGTGACTGGTGGTGTTCCAGGTAAGTTATTGATTGCTTAATTACAACGTCATTATTTTTTTCGATTACATATAAAAGATGACACGTGCACACGCATCGTTACACACGCCTGAAAATGCATAACGCATGTTCAAGAGAACTTAGATTTTTGAATAAAACTGGATGGTTTGTTTGATGTGTTGGAAAAAATGTAGACTACTGAATAGGTTCTGCATGTTATAAATAACCGTTTTAATATGCTCATCATCAGAGTATAATTATTCTGAAAAGTAACGTTACAAAATATGCTTTAAAATAGCTCTTTAAAAAAAAAGGAAGGGAATATTAGACATACATAAAAAATTCTTACGAACAAAGTTTTTAACCATTTGATTTAACTTAACTGTTCGATTCGTACATGCAGAAAATATTTACTCGTAACGGAACACATCAACGTTTGTAATAAGAACTTTGTACTTATAGCCTTTTCAAAAAGAAATAATAGCTTCTGAAACCACCGACGAAATGGATCGGTTAACTGGGTGTAGTTCCATTTCAGCTCCCGCTCCGTTCTCCGGGGGGTCGTCGCCGTCGTCAACGCCTTCCGCATCGCCTGCTGGGACAGGAAGCGATTCCGCCACCGCCGTGCGAGCTCCGGGCCCATCGCCGTCAGCTGCTGTCCGGTCCAAGGAGTCAACGGCGGCCTTGTTCTCTGCCGCTGTAATAGCGGCCGCTATTCTGCTCGCGCACCGTGCCTAGTTAGGCCAGTTGTTGCAGTTGTTGTTGACTTGTTTGCATGTACCGAGATGTAACCTTGTGAGAATTTTTCCCTCTATATTAAGTCAGCGCATTATTTGCATGTACTACAACACTTAAGTCAGCATTTTTTACGTTCATGAAAACGTTTCTCACAGATCATCTTTTGAGTTGCATTCTCAGTTTTAGGATGTGATGCCTAAAGATCGATAAGGCCTAGAAGGATCAAAATAAACTAATTATTGTTGTAGTGAACTAGTGAGTTTGACCCAAACTAATCCCTTGAGGTCTCTTAATTTATCACGAGTCCAAAATTCATTTTTAAATATCAGATATGACATGTTTCTTGACTCCCAAAATCAATACAAATAAGGTTCCAAAATGGTTCCAAATTGAATGGTGGTTTTAAATGACGTGACGCCTACGTAACATTAACGTAACACTTAAAAAAAATCATGAGACACATATGTTAGTGAGTGTTTGGTTTAAAATAAAAAAATTATAGTGAGACCCACGTCATAATACCCTCTCTTCTCTTTTCCTTTCCTCGTTGACATCCTGCCTACTGTAGTTGGAGACTATGTCGTTGTCGTTCGTTGCGAATAGCTTGGACGTGGCGGACACCACGTCCTTGGCAGCGTCGGCGAGTGGTGGCACATACGAGTCCCGTTGCCCGAAGTCCTCCAACACCTGCACCACGTTGCGAGACGTTGTTGGTGCTGCAGAGGGCACCGGGGGACGGCACGACGAGCAGCTAGGCGAAGTCGGTGAAGTTTAAGGCAGGCGATGTGGTGGAGGAGCTTCGAGTCCCTTTAAAACCTGGTTCCCCTCAGGCTCTCCACTTCGTCTTCTTCCAAGAGATCGACACCGAAAAATCAAAACAAAAAAAAGGAGGAGAAAAAGAAAAAAGAAAAATGAACCTAGCCGCACCGATCCAAGCCAGTGAGACGTTGACGACGGCTATGCGTGAGGTGCTCCTCGGTGCCCAGGATTGTTGCTGCCGCATCCGCCTCTAGTGACACTTGCACTGTCATCTCTGTTTGGTGGTGAGGACATGAGGGCAGCGGCGGCACAGATTAGTCCATCTCCTAGGGCGTCGGTGAAGTCATGTCTGAAGAGGTTGTTCAAGAGGCAGCTGTTGCTGGTGACGCCAGCGGAGAGGCTCCCGTCAGCCACGGGTGTTAGGGAGAAGGATGAGTCGGAGGCGAGTTCCGTGTGCCTCGACGACATGGTGTGGAGCTTCTTGGAGGACAGCTTCTGTTGCTGCAATTGATTCCATGGCGAAGAGGCGTCTAATGGTGACGACAACAGCCTCGCTACTGCCGAGACAGCGGCCACCTCCGATGCCGCAGAGACCATCAAGGTAATGTTGTGTCTCTGTCGCGCGCCTGCCTCAACTTCATCGACTTTGTGTCGAAACTTGGTTTCGGCAATAGAAATTAGGTGCGCAGTCAAGATCGCCAAACACGATGGGTCAAGTGAAAAAAAAGATTTAGACTGATTCAGGCCCTCTCGTGAGGTAATACCCTACTCCTGTTTCGGGGATTTGATCTGCCGAGTGTTTATTGATCTCACGATCTTGTGTATTGCATAAATCTGATATCCCTCAAGGGACGCCTCTACCCTCCTTATATAGTCTTGGAGGACGGGCTTACAAGTCGAAAACCTTATCCTCGGTCTCCTCAATCTTACCAAACTATAACTATGAGCCGTTGCCTTATCTCATCGGCAACGTAACACCCGATTCATAATCAATTTACATAATCATTAGGCGTAACATATCCCTGTTACTAGTCGGACAAGCTTGCCATGAGGGTATCCGATTGTCATAATCTCCACAGTAGTCCCCGAGACCTTAGCAGTCAATGAGATAACTTTGCCTCAAATCAAAGCAACACACAGCCGAGTAACTCTTTGGCTTAGTGCTTCTGCTGCCGAGTGGTTCCATCATCTCTGACTGAATCTCCCGAGTACTTTATCATCTAATAAAAAGACTGTGAAGGGCTGAAAAATATCTCAAAAAAATTCTCAAAAATAAATATCTAGGTGCATCTCCTGATGCACCTAATTAGGTGTAGCCCCCGACTATGTGGTTAGTCAAAAACAGACTAAGCATATAGTCAAGAACTATAAAAAATCATACTCATATAAGTGCTTAGCTCAAGCTTAAGCAACCATAAAAAATCATATAACACATCACTCAGCAAGCTCATGCTTATCCGAGTAAATTTGCGAGTCGCCTCGGAACAAATAATTTAGTTATCCCTTATGGGTAAGAAATCAATTCACTCGGCAAGCTCATGCTTATCCGAGTTAACTTGCCCAAGTCATCTCGGAACAAATAATTTAATCGACCCTCATGAGTAAATAAATTTTTTAGTCATCTGGAAAATACGACCAAAATATTAAATAGCTCCTGTCATAATATTAGTCTTAATCTAAAAAGATCTTCACCAAGGTGGAAAAATAGCATTGATATAATCATTTAATCAAATGCATAAAAACCAAACATTCCCTGTCATCAGGACAACCATGAAAAGCTTAACTGTTTGTCACCTTTCAAATTGCATCGTGCCAACTTCTCATAAAGTTGCGCAAACCGCGGTATGAAAGGATTTTAAAGGTATTGGGCTCGTGACACGTGCATATTGCCGGGCAAATCGCTTAAGTCCATCCACTTAAGTCCCTAAGGACACGCGTCAGACCACACCTTAGCTGGGCCGCAAGTCTCTCATGGGCTCGGCCCAATCGCGAGATGACTTAGCAAAAAGCCCTCAAGTCTTTTTACGAAGCCTCGAGGTCATCCCCGCCACTTCGTCTTTCCAAAATTTCCTCTTTCGCGTTACTGTTCATAAGCTCTCCGCGGAGAACCCTAAATGTAAGCATCGCTCTTCTCTGTCATAACCTCACGGTTTCTTTTAGTCGACTAACTCTGAACTCGCGTGCAGAGAATATATTGCCTATCAATGGCCAAGTCTGACGCCCTCGAGAAGCTGGTCCCCCACTTGAATTCCCTGGAGAACATCCAGCAGGAGCTCAAGGCTACTCAGGAAGAGGCTACATCAAGAGAGGCCGCCTTGCGGAGGGAGATTGCCGCGCTCCGAGAAGAGAACCTTGACCTCCGGGGTTCAGTCGGGAGTAAGTTTAATCATCTTGGTCTATTTATGCCTCTATTTGTAATCTGTCTCGATCTTGGCATCAGCAAATTTTCTTGTTGTAGAGAACTCGTCAGAAGTCCACATACTTCAGACCCAGCTAGAAGAAGCTAATGCTAACAAAGCTGAGTTGGAATCTGAGTTCGAAGGTAAATTCTTTTAAGATAGCATTCTTCATTTTGCTTCATCTTCGAATGTCTGTGTAATCATATGTCTCTTGCAGCTTATAAAGTCAAGACCCGAGCGCAATTTGATGTCTTCGTCGAAAAGGTCCGAAGAGCCGAAAGCGTAAGGGCCACACCGATCCTCTTGTCGCTGTTCCAGCATGGGCTCAGGACAAGCTCACTGGATGCCGTCGAAGTCTTCGACAAGCTCAGGAGGGCCCCGGAAAAGTACATAGCTAATATCTCAGAAGCGGCCACCATGGGAGCAAGCTTCGCTCTTGCGTAGGCCAAGTCACTCTATCCTCCATAGATGTTAACTCAGTCGGGGAAGGCTTTGCTGACGGCACTTCAGATGAGCAAGCCTTAGAGTTGATCAGTGAAGCACAGGAGTCAGCCAAAAAAGTAGCTCGTGATGTAGTTGATAACTTTCGATCTTAATGACTTTGTGAATGTTGCTTGTAACCTCTGATGTGAACTTGTAGGTATCTAGCTTATTTATGTTAATGTCTTGACCCGAGTCTTCATAGAAAATCTCTTAAGTAATTTTCGTCCGACTGCCACCAAGCCTAAGCTTGATTAGGTCATCAAAAAATTCTCAGTCCTTATCTATTGAACTCGAATCAAAACACTAAACAATAATAAACCAAATATACACAAGTTGTCGAAGAAAACCATGCTTTATTGACACATGTATAGCCCCCGACTGTCAACTCAAGAAGTCATCTTGCTTGAGGTTGGTAGTCGAGAATGACATGAAACTTAAAGCAATTTAAGCATAGTATCGTCGAAGATGTTCGATATTCCAGGAGTTCTCCACCATGGATTCATCTTCAAGATTTAGTCGATATGCTCCTGGCCGAGTCACCTCAGCGATTATGTACGGTCCTTCCCATAGTGGAGATAATTTGTGTCGGTCTTTGGTGGTTTGAATCTTGCGTAGAACCAAATCACCGACAATGAAGGCTTGTGCCCGAACATAACGACTATGGTATCGTCTAAGTCCTTGAAGATATCTTGCCGACTGGATCAAGGCTGCCTCACGGGCCTCTTCCAATCGGGTCAGGTAATCCACTCGGTCTTGATCATAGCGCTCGTCGTTGAAACTGCGGACTCGAAGAGATTCATACTCCATTTCATTCGGCAACATGGCTTCTGCCTCGTAAACCAAGAAGAAAGGAGTTTGGTCGGTAGCCCGACTGGGCGTAGTCCGCAGTGACCATAGGACCGAAGGTAATTCTTGAACCCATCTGCCAGAGTAAGGTTTGAGTATGTCAAACACTCGGGCCTTGATACCTTGAAGAACCATGCCATTGGCACGCTCAACCTGTCCATTGCTTTTGGGGTGCGCGACTGATGCGTAGCAGATTTTGATGCTAAAATCTTCACAGAATTCCTTGAAAACGCCCCCAGTGAATTGAGTCTCATTGTCAGTTATAATTCTGTTTGGGACACCAAACCGGTGCACAATGTTGAGGATAAAGCCTCGTGCCTTGTCAGCGGTGATCGTAGCAACCGGCTTAGCCTCGATCCACTTGGAAAACTTGTCGATCGCGACGAACAGATGTGAATCCTCCTGGAGCCTTTTTGAAAGGACCGACCATATCCAGGCCCCAAACCGCGAACGACTATGGTAATGGAATCGTCTGTAGCTCTTGGGCTGGAACATGGCTTTGCCAAGCAGAGAACTGGCAACCTTCACATGTGCGAACCACTTTGTCGGCGTCGGAGACCGCTGTGAGCCAGAAGAAGCCTTGTCTATAAGCTTTGCCCACCAAGGTGCGAGCTGCAGCGTGACTGCCGCATACACCCGAGTGGATGTCTTGTAATAGTTGTTGTCCTTCTTCGGGCGTGACGCATCTCATTAGGACTCCAGAAGGGCTTCTCTTGTATAGTGCAGAATCAACCATGACGTAGCCCTGACAGCGACACCGGATGCGTTCGGCCTCATCCCGGTCTTCCGGCAGCTCTTGCTGAGTTAGAAACTTGATGAGTGGAGTTCTCCAGTTGGCGTCAAGCACGGCAACCTGGTTTGTAGCTTCCACATTAGGAGTTGATTTGGCAGCGACGCGGCTTGTAAAGGTGTTCTACGAAGACGTCGGTCGGGCGCTTCTCGCTTGGACCCGAACTGCGCCAGCTCGTCTGCTGCCTCATTGTTTTGTCTCAGGACATGGGATAGTTCCAGTTCGTCGAACTTGTCTTCGAGTTTGCAAACTTCTTGTTGATAGGCTTCCATGGTGTTGTTTAAACGGACCGTCTTTCATCACTTGGTTGACAACCGGTGAGAATCTCCTCTCACACCAACCGTCGTATCCCGAGTGAAACTGACAAGTCGCAGCCATGCGGCGGGGCTTCGTACTCGGCAACGTTGTGTGAGGCGGGGAAATGAATATGAAGAACATATCGCAGCCTTTCTCCAGTCGGGGAGATCAGCACGACTCCCGCTCCCAAGCCAGTGATCCTCTTGGACCCGTCAAAGTGCATGGTCCCTAGGTACATCTTCTTGTTGTTCGGTCCACTCGGCTAGGAAATCCGCCAGGGCTTATGACTTTATAGACGTCCTTGCCTTGAAAGTTAAGTCCAGCGGCATCAGTTCCAGAGCCCACTTTGCGATGTGCCCGGTTGCCTCCCGGTTATGGATGACATCGCCGAGTGGAAAGGAAGTGACGACGGTGATCGAGTGACCCTGAAAGTAGTGCGCCAATTTTCTCGCGGTTATCAGAACACCATATAATAATTTTTGTACCTGGGGGTAGTGAATTTTGGCACCTGCCAGTACTTCGCTAACAAAGTAGATTGGCCTTTGAATCTTCTGGACTCGTCCTTCTTCCTCAAGCTCAACGACGAGAACTGTGCTGACCACCTGGTGAGTCGCTGAGACATACAACAACAGGGGTTCCTGAGGCTGAGGTGAGGCTAGAACGGGCTGCGTCGTGAGAAACTCTTTGAAATCTTCAAAGGCTTTGTGGGCTTCCGTGGTCCATTGAAAGTCGTCGGTTTTCTTCAGTAACCTGAAAAAAGGCATGCCTCGTTCGCCGAGTCGGGAGTGGAATCGGCTTAGCGCCGCCATGCAGCCAGTGAGCTTCTGGACATCTTTCTGGTTACTCGGGGGCTTCATATTCAAAATAGCGTTGATTTTCTCTGGGTTAGCTTCGATGCCGTGATGGGACACCATGAAGCCGAGCAATTTGCCTGATAGCACGCCGAATGTGCATTTTCCGGGTTCAGCTTCATTCTGAAGGCCCGAATGTTTGCGAAGGTTTCTTCTAAGTCGGCAATCAGGCCTTCCTTCTGCTTGGTCTTGATGACGACATCATCGACATAAGCTTCCACGTTTTTCTCGATCTGCATCTGAAAGCATCTCTGGATCATGCGCTGGTACGTGGCTCCGGCATTCTTCAGACCGAAGGGCATCGTGATATAGCAGTAAGCTCCAAACGACGTGATGAATGATGTTTTCAGGCAGTCGGATTCCTTCAAGCTGATTTGGTGGTAGCCCGAGTAACAGTCCAGAAAACTCAGGAGCTGACAGCCGGCTGTTGAATCTACGACTTGGTCGATGCGAGGCAATCCGAATGGATCTTTAGGGCAGGCTTTGTTGAGATCGATGTAGTCGACGCACATGCGCCATTGCCCTGTCTTCTTCCGAACCAAGACCGGGTTAGCCAGCCAGTCGGGATGGAAAACCTCTTTGATGAATCCGGCGGCTAAGAGTTTTGTAAGTTCTTCCTTGATAGCATCTTTTTGATCCTGAGCAAAACGGCGTAATCGTTGTTTAATGGGTTTTGCGTCATCTTTGACGTGTAAAGAGTGCTCGATCACCTCCCTAGGAATACCCGGCATATCAGACGGTTTCCAAGCAAAAACATCTTTATTATTTTGGAGGAATGTGACGAGCATGCTTTCCTATTTAGGATCTAGCTCGGCGTCGATTACAACGGTTTTGAAAGGATCCGATGGATCAAGGGAGATTTTCTTCATTTTGGCGTCGCCTTGTCCCGACTTGGCTATCTTCTTCGTGGGGATTTTCCCTCTTCAGATGTTGATGCAGTCAGTCGAATTTCTTCCTGACTGCGTGATCTCTCACGAGATTGGACCATATCGCAGCTTTCTTTGTCGTAGGTGAAGGCTTGTTTGACGTCGCAGCGCAGGGTGATGACGTTGTTGGGGCCGGGCATCTTCATGCAGAGGTAGGTGTAGTGTGATATCGCCATGAAATTGGCAAGCACATGTCTCCTGATGATTGCGTGGTAGGCCGTTTCGAAGTCGGCTACCTCAAAGGTGATGTTCTCCGTGCGGAAATTCTCTCGAACTCCGAAGGTGACTGGGAGGGTGATGTGCCCGAGTGGCGTGGATGACAGCCCTGGGATGACTCCGTGAAAAGGGGCTAAACTCGGCTTCAACTCGGATCTTGAGATCTGCATCTCGTCCAGCGTCTTGGCGAATAGAATATTGAGGGCGCTGCCCCCGTCAATAAGGACGCGCTTGAGCTTTATTTTTCGAACCACCGGGTCTAGTACCAAGGGATACCGCCCCGGGTGAACCACTCGGTCAGGATGATCCGAGCAGTTAAACGTGATAGCCACCTCCAACCACCGTAGATATTGTTGGACTTCGGGTTGTGCCGCGTTGACCTCGCGGTCCGTCATCTTTTGTTTTCTTTTGGACTCATAAGCCTGCGGTCCCCCGAAAATGTGATTTAGCTCGCCTACGGGGTCTTGAAAAGGCTCTGAGTTGCTAGTCGGGTTGCTCTTCTTGGTTCCCAATGGACCGGCTTCATCAGTCAGCTTCTTGTTTAGTTGTGCCGCGTATTGTTTGGCGAACTGCTTATTGATGAAGCAATCCTTGGCCGCATGCTTGTGATGTGGATGATGCGTGCACTGGGTGTTCATGATCGTGTCGTAGGCTGCAACCCGGGGACGACGTTGGGAGTTGGACGTTGTAGTGACCAGGTCCTCGAGCCGGCGCTTGCGATCTTTCTGGCCATGATTGTTGTTGCCGTTATCCTTCTTAGGATGCCGGTTACCTCCCGACTGCTTGTCGTCCCTTTTGTCGTGCCGATCTTGTCGTGAGGCCTTGATCGCGTCATTGGATTTCGCGTAGGAGTTTGCTGTCTCGAACATTTGTTTTACCGTCTTCGGTGGCTTACGCCCAAATTTTCCGATCAGCAACTCATCACGGACACCCTTCTGGAACGCGGCTATTATGATGTCATTAGTGATGTTGGGGATCTTGTTGTGCTTTTCCGAGAAGCGTCGGATGTAGTCTTTTAGCGGCTCGTCTAGCTTCTAGATGACGTTGTAGAGATCGAAGTGGGTCCCAGGCCTTTCAAAAGTACCCTGGAAATTGGTGATGAAGTGGTCCCGAAGCTCACTCCACAAGCTAATCAAGCCTCTTGGCAAGCTCATGAGCCAGTTCCTGGCTGAGTCGGCGAGGGCGACAGGCAAGTAATTGGCCATGGCCTTGTTGTCTCCTTCTGCTGCGCGGATGGCGAGGGTGTACACGGTCGCCACGCTCGGGGTCGGTCTTTCCGTCGTACTTCTCGATTCTGTGGGCTTGAAACCACTCGGCCAATCCACTCGGTGCAAGTCCCAAGTGAACGCAGGCACTCTATCGTCGTTGCAGTCGGGTGATCTCCTACGGTCTTCATAGGAGCGCTGCTCACGCTCTCGATGGTGCCGGTCAAGGACTTCCCGTAGATCACTCGACGGGGTTCTTTGCCGGCTGCTACGGTAGTTGGAGTTATAGCTGTGACGAATCCGATCGTGGACAGGTGGTCGTCCGTGTCCTCTTTCGCGACAGTCGGCCGATTGTTCTTGATGGCGGGGGTCTCGTGACCTGGCGGCCGTCTTGGTCTGCTCGGGCCTCCTGTAGTCCTTCGACCGTAGCGGCGGAAGTCGGCTTCCGTCAGGTGTTTCACCGACAGACTCAGTCGGCCTTCGTGCTGAGGTGGAGGGAGAGAAATTGGCTGTGGCTGCAACGATGGTTTTGATCTTGTCTAGGATTGGTGTTACCGTAGCGGGTGCCGCTTCGATAACAGTGTCGAGGAGGGTGAGGGCGGCAACGGCGTTCTGCTGAGGCGTCTAGAAGATGTTGGTGTTGTCGACTCGTGTATGAAGTATGGCCTCTCGGGCGGATCGCCCAGTCGCCCTCGAGTCTCGTTTTCTCCTGTCAGCTTCTTCTCTGCGCCTATTCTGTTCCTCCGTAAGCTTGCGCTCTTGCTCAAGCCTGGCTTGTTCTTCTTCTGCGATTCTGCAGGCCATGGCCGAGTCAGTCTCGGCCACCTCAGCCATGAGAATATTGAAGCACTTTGGCTCGTAATCCTTGTCGAAGTCGGAGTCGTTGGCCTCGTCCGTGGAGATGCCGTAGAGATCATCGAAATCTGAAGAGCTGAGGTACTCATCGAGCTCCGTGGATGAGCATGATCCAAACAGTTGGAGGATGACGGCGACTTCCCTTGAGCCCGGATTGCTTGAATCTGGATCGTTCCAATGCGGGTCGTAGCTGGATGACGATGGTTCTCCCGAGTGAGTCAATTTCGACTCGGAAGAAAGGAGATTGCAATAGACCTCAGCGGTGTTTGGTAACCCAAACGGCTTCGAGAGGGTTTCTCCTTCCAAGTGGTTGGATCCCAACTCGGAAGTTAGAAAGTTGCAGTAGATCTCAGCGTCGTTTGGTAACACAAACGGCGCCGAACGAATTCCTCCTTCCAAGTGGATGGATTCCAGCTCGGAAGTTAGGACGTTGTAGTAGATCTCAGCGTCGTTTGGTAACCCGAATGACACCGAGCGGGTTCCCCCTCCCGATTGGTCCAAATTCGAGTCGGGGAAGGAGAGCTTGTCGAATCTTTTGGTGACGAAGTCGTCAATGCCTGATGAAGATCCCATCGCGCTTGTCGGCGAGATGATGAAGAAGTCTTGACGCGTGAGCCCCTACCTGGCGCGCCAATTGTCGAAACTTGGTTTCAGCAATAGAAATTGGTGGTGCAGTCAAGATCACCAAACACGATGGGTTAAGTGGAAAAAAGAATTTAGACAGGTTCAGGCCCTCTCGTGAGGTAATACCCTACTCCTGTTTCGGGGATTCGATCCGCCGAGTGTTTATTGATCTCATGTCACGCCCAGAAATTCACACCAGAATTTCTGCAGCTAATTTGTGCATTACCTCCTCGTCCAGGAATCAGCCGAGGTACACAAATCGACGTTATTGATAATACAGAATCCTCGTCTTAGAAACAATATAAAAGAGTTACACAAATGCAGCGGAAAGGAAAATAAAACTGACTTAAGCTAAACTTGACACGAGCGAGCGGAACACCAACTCCACAGCTAAACCTTGACGAGAACAAGCCTACACCTCCTCGGAGACCTCGATCTCAACCTCTCGCACCGAAGGGGGAAAAGAAGCAAGACCGAGTACAACCACCGTACTCAACAAGTCACACCGGAAAAGGGTACATGATGCGAGATAAATAACAAGGAAGGGTCAAGGGCTCAATTTGCATAAACAACATTTGCGGTATATAATAATAATATTTGAAGACAAGTAAAACAAGTAGTAAAATTTAAGCAAGATTAAATAAACGCCGTCCAACGCTCAAACCACGTTGCAACAGCCCATCCATCCACCCGCACTAGTCATATTCCAACATTTCATTCGAGTAAATAAATGAGACTAATCAAGGTGAATCGGTCGATCGCCCGTAATGTGGGCACGGCTATTCGAATAGTTTTTACTCGATCGAGGTGTACAAGCTGTACCCACAAGACACAATCCCACAACACGTTACCGTGCGCCGGTGCACCACCACGGTGCCGGAAAGGAATTGTGACAGGACCCTTCACACAACCCCTCTAATCAATCGTACCACACCAAGGTTTCGCCCCATCCCCATCGGGCAATGGGCAGCCCCCTCTAGTGCCGCGGTAAATCGAGCTGATCAACCCTTAAAACCGGGGCCGACCCAACTCCATCACGCTCACCCTCTCGGGATACGTTAACTAGAGACGCTATGCTACGGGCCCACCATTACCCATGCTGGCTTGTGGTATGCACGGCATTTCTTCTAGGGTTTCCCGAGAACCGGTCCTTAATCGTCATGAGCACGCTAACCACAATCCAACCATGTGCTCACAACCCACCTTTCTGATAATTCAATGTTATTAAGAACAAGGTCATATCTTAATATCACCGGAGGGCAACTTTGGCATTAAACTTAGTGTGATTCCCTTAAGTGAGCTAGTTGCGCTAAGCATGACTAAGCAACCTTAAACTATCAACTAGTCACATTGGATCCCAAGCTATCAATGGTATAAGGTAAACAATCCTATGGTTGAGTACAATAGGTATAAAACATCCCATGAAATGACATTCTAAAACATATGCAGTATTTGAATGAAAAAGAGGTATTTACATAAAATAGGTACAATATGGTCAATGTAAGGTATGACTTGCCTTGCTCGGAGACGAGGAACCTCGGCGACTACTTCGAAGAGAACGGGCTCGTCGGAAAACTCGGGATCTACACGACAAACAAAGCACTCAACAAACACCCTAAAAAGTCTACTGAAACAGCACTGAAAAGTATTTTTAATGGATTCTTGACATTTTTCTGGATTTAATGAAATTTGAATGGACTAAAACGGAGCTCGGATTCAAAAGATATGAATTTTAGAAGTTTAATTGCGATTTTTAAACTAAACGAGAAAGATTAAATTATTTATTGCGCAATTAAGTCCCTGGTGACGTCATCCACGCGCGGCTCGGGCTGACGTCAGCATGACGTCGGCGGGCGGCGTCACCCTAGGGTGCGACGTGCCACGCGCCGCACACGCGGGGGGCGGGCGCGACGGCCGGATTGCCGCCACGTGGCGCGATCCAGCGGCCGGATTGCGCGGCGTGGCGCGATCGGAGCGGCGACGGCGCGATCGGACGGCGCGGATCCGTCGCGATCGGACGGCGCGGATTCGTCCGATCCGCAAGATCGGACGGCACGAGGGGACGGCGCTAGGGTTAGGGTTAGGACGCGGCGGCGGCGGCTCAAGCTCGCTCGCCGGCCATGGCACGCGGCGGCGGCCGGACTCGTCGGCACGGGAACAACGACGGCGGAGAGTGCCGCGGCTCGGGACAACGGCTCGGGGCAACGGCAACACGGAAACCGAAGGGGAGAAGCGGCGGCGAACTCACCGGAGATGGGGAAGACGACGACGGCGGTGACGATTTTGGGGCCCACGCGACGCGAGGCGCGCGGAAACGACACGAGAAAGAGGCGGGCGGCGCGGCTATGGCGGCGGCGGCGGTTGGGCGGCCGGCGCGAGGAGGCGGCTCGGCAGTGGGGCCCACTGCTTGGTGGCCCGCGGCGCAAGGGAGCGCCGGACTTGCGCGGTGCGGCGGGACCGTGGGCCTCGGCCCACGACCGGGAGGAGCGGCGTGCGCGCGCGGTGCGGCTCGGGCGGAACGTGTCGGGCCGACGGCCCGCACGGGAGAGGCGGGAAAACCGTACGGGCGTACGGAAAAAGGAAAAAAAAGAAAAAGAAAAAGAAAAAGGGGTTTAGGGACTTAATTAAATTCTGTTTTCTTATTTAATTGATTAAAAATACTTAGAGTGCTCTATAAATTCCAAGTAAAAATCTGTTAGCGTATTTTGACATGAAGAATTCAAGAAAAATCCTACCATGTCATTTCCATTTATTAATTGCATTTTAAAATTATAGGTTGACTCAGTTTAATTTCGAAATTCCGATTATTTCCGGGTAAATTATTTTAAATGAATTAGGAAAAACCCAGGATGACAACCTACCCCTTAAACGGAATCTCAATCCCGAGATTCGGAGGTACTGGCGAAGAGGTGCGGGTGCGCGGCCTTTAGCTCATCTTCTCGTTCCCAAGTAGCTTCTTCCTCGGAGTGATGAGTCCATTGAACCTTGCAAAACCGGATAACCTTGTTCCGAGTCCTCCTTTCACCGACCTCAAGAATACGTGCTTGGTCTCTCTACATAGGTTAAGTTCTCTTGGATTTCAATGCAGTCCGGACTCGCCTGCTCTTCCGGTACCCTTAAACACTTCTTTAAGCGGGACACATGAAACACGTCGTGAATACCGGTCATGTTGGAGGGAAGCTCCACGATAGGCCACTTCTCCTCGACGTTCCCGAATCTGTATGGTCCCACGAAACGTGGTGCCAACTTACCTTTGGTTTGGAAACGGTGTACTCCCGAGTGGTGTAACGCGAAGATACACAAAATCCCCTACTTCAAAAGCGAGATCTCTTCGACGATTATCCGCATAGCTCTTACGTCGGACTGCGCAATCTTCAACCTTTCCCGAATCACTCGGACCTTTTCCTCTCGCTTCACTTATTACTTTTGTGCCAAACAAGCTGGCGCTCACCCGTCGATCCCGAACGGGGTGTGCGGCATTTCCGTCCATACAAGGTGCTTCATACGGTGCCATTTGAATGCGCCGATAACGTTGTTGTAAGAGAATTCGCATAGGGCAAGCTTTTGTCCCATGCTTTTCCAAAATCGAGCACGCATGCTCTCGGCATATCTTCCAAAATCGATTCACTCTCTCGGTTTGGCCGTCATTTGCGGATGATAGGCCGTGCGAAATTCAAACGGTACCGAGTTCTTCTTGCAACTTCTTCCGAACTTGGAAGTAAACCGACTTCCCTATCGGACACGATCTTCTTAGGCACGCCATGCAAACACATGATCCTTGCGAGATAAAGCTCCCAACTTCTTCCGGAGTAGGTAGTATGTACTGGTATGAAGTGGGCCACCTTGGTGAGTCTCGTCCACCACGACCCAAATCGAGTCATATCCGACGTTGTGCGGGGTAAACCCGTGATGAAATCCATTCCAATTTCTTCCCATTTCCACTGGAATTTGAAGGGGTTGACCGTCCGCGGCCGTTGATGTTCTGCCTTCACTGCGACAAACATCACAAAGTGCAACAAACTCGGCTATCTCCCTCCTCATGCTGACCCACCAAAACTTTTCTTTAAGGTCTTGATACATCTTTGTACCGCCGGGTGAATTGAGTATTGAGTTTGGTGAACTTCCGTAAGGATCGCCTTTTCAAATCCTTGTCTTCGGCACACACACCTCTTTCCCATCCAGTTGTGCCATGTTCGTCTTCCGAAAAACCACGAGCTTTTCCGACTCTCATGTTCTTCTTGAGTTCGGCCATTTCGGGATCGACGCCCGAGCAGCCCGAATTTGATCAATGAGAGTGGGTTGGGCTTCCGAGCAGCCACAAAAAACCAAAATCCACCACTTGTAGATTTAGATTCTTGAATTCCTGCGCAACGGTCACACATTCCTTCGACACCGAGAGTGGTGCAGAACTCTTTCGGCTTAGTGCGTCCGCAACCACATTAGCTTTGCGGATGGTAATGTATCCCTAAGTCATAATCTTTGATCGTTCCAACCATCTCCTTTGTCGGAGGTTTAAATCCGGTTGGGTGAAAATGTACTTAAGACTTTTGTGATCCGTATACACTTCACAACGATTACCAATTAGGTAGTGTCGCCAAATCTTCAATGCATGAACCACTGCGGATAACTCCGATCATGAGTGGGGTAGTTGTTTTCATGTGAGCGCAATTGACGAGATGCATATGCGACCACTTTGCCTTCTTGCATCAACACACATCCCAACCCTTGGCGAGATGCATCACAATAAACTTGGAAGTCCTTTCTTGGGTCGGGCGGTATAAACACCGGTGCGAGACACCAACTTCCTCTTGAGCTCTTCAAAACTCCTATTGCATTCGCCGACCACTTAAACTTCTCATCTTTCTTCAACGGTTGAGTCATTGGCTTGGCGATTTTGGAGAAGTTCTCAATGAAGCGGCGGTAGTAACCCGCAAGTCCGAGGAAACTTCGGATCTGCGTGACTGTTTTAGGCGGGGTCCACTTAGTAACCGATTCCACATTTGCGGATCCACGGCTACTCCTTGGGCATTCACAATGTGGCCGAGGAACCGTACCTCCTTTAACCGTAAAGCACACTTGCTAAACTTGGCGTAGAGTTGATGGTCTCTCAACTTTTCGAGCACCGTCCGAAGATGTTGCTGATGATCCTCCTCGACTTAGAGTAGACCAAAATGTCGTCAATGAACACCACCACGAATTTATCCAAGAACTCCATAAACACCTTGTTCATCGATTCATAAAGAAAGCCGGTGCATTGGTTAACCCAAAAGACATGACCGTACACTCGTGCATCCATACCTGTGGTGAAGGCGGTCTTGGAAATGTCCTCTTCCGGATCCTCAACGATGATAGCCCGATCGCAGATCTATCTTGGAAAATACCTTGGCCCCTTTGAGTTGATCGAATAAGTCATCAATCCGTGGTAGGGGATACTTGTTCTTGATAGTAACCTCATTGAGGGCTCGATAATCCACACACATTCTATTGGTCTTGTCTTTCTTTTCCACAAAAATCGCCGGAGCACCCCAAGGCGATGTGCTCGCGAATATACCCTTTTGCAACTGTTCATCCACTTGCTTCTTCACTTCGGCCAACTCGTTGGCTCCCATCCTATATGGCCTCTTGTGTATTGGGGCGGTCCGGTACTAGGTCAATCCGGAATTCGATTTCCCTTTTTGGCGGCATCTGAGTTAAATCCTCGGGGAAAACTTCAGGGTATTCTCTGACGATGGGGATATCCTCTAACTTCACAGGGGTCTTGGCCGCCATTTCGGACGATTCCCCGGTGGAAACATGATTCAAACTTGCTACGGGCTTGACTTGCATGGGAGAGCGAAAAACAACTCTTTCTCCTTTCGTATTAATTAAAGTAATGGTGCGACTAGCGCAGTCAATTACTCCCTTATGTCTGGACAACCAATCCATCCCAAGAATGACATCTATGCCTTTGGACTGAAGGAGGATAAGGTTGGCTAGAAACATAGATCCTTGGATTTCTATGGTCACTGAAGGACAATACTGAGTGGTCTCCAAGTGGTTTCCAGGGGTTTGAACCCGCATAGGTATCTTAAGTCCCACTACTGACAACCCATGTGCCCCAACAAATTGCTTTGAGATAAAAGAATGTGTAGCGCCAGAATCAAATAATACTGTGGCAGGAGTATAGTTTACAGGAAACATACCCAGTATAACTTCAGGAGCGGTCTGTGC
Organism: Oryza australiensis; assembly: GCA_019925245.2. NCBI lineage: Eukaryota > Viridiplantae > Streptophyta > Magnoliopsida > Poales > Poaceae > Oryza > Oryza australiensis. Next base: position 6,358,341 of record JAIFGZ020000116.1, on the reverse strand, counting down.
TTCCTCGGCGGACGCATGGTTGACTCGAGCCTGGATGAACCTTGGCCCGCGCGTCTTGGCTTCGACACTTGTCCGCAAAATGCCCGGGTCACCACAGTTGAAACAGACTCTGGCTTTCCTCCCGAGTCCTTCCTTGGAGGTGGTGGTCATGGATCGTTCTGGGATGGCGCCGTTGGAGGGCGCGGGCCGGAGTACGTTGTTGCGACCACGCCACTCACCGCGCTTGGAAATTCCCTGGTGATAAGATCGATGCCGACGAACAATCGTGGTGGTGGGTCCACTCGACTTCCAGCATGAAACGCGGCCTCTGCGATTTCCCCGGTTGAGGAGGTCGTGTCCGGAATACTTTTCTCTTCTTGATCATCTTGTTGCGCTGATCTTCCTGTCGAATGGCCTTGTTAACCACTTCTCAAAGTTAGCATACTCTCCGGAGATAAGCTTGTCCGTGAGTTCATCATCCAAACCACCAAAAACTTTTCCCGCCTTTTCGCATCGGTGCGCACATCTTCGGGGCATAACGGGCAAGACGATTGAACTCGTGCGGATACTCGAGCGATCGCTACCGCTCAAGAGAACGGAACTCACGCTTTTCGTGCAACTATTCCCGCAGGAATATGTGCGGTCCCGAAATTGCGATGAAACTCTTCCCAAGTATCTTGCTCCGCCGGCGAGTAACCAAATAGTTGTCCCACCAAGGCGAAGCGGGACCCATGAATCGATGAGTGGCAAACGAGACTTTCTCCGATCCGTGCACCGCAGCAGATCTAACTTCTTCTCTATGGCATGAAGCCAATCATTAGCCTCATGGGATTAGTGGTGCTTGGAGAAGGTCGGCGGTCGGACACGAAGGAACTCGCGCGCTTGACTGGGGTGGTGGGGCGGCAAACCGATTGTTCTGGTTGTTGCCGCATTTGTTGCAGATTCGCCGTTGCATCTTGTGGTGTTGTTGTTGCATTTGCTGCATCATTGCAGCCATCATCTCGTGTCCGTGAAGCGAGCACTTGAGCAATGGTGGGATTCTCGGGTGGCGGTGGAGGAGCATTGCCATTGGCGTCGTGAGCCTCGTGGTTGTCGGCACTGACGCCCATTGTTGCTTTCGCCCGCCGGTCCCGGTGTTCACCATCCGAAGGAGACGACCGACCGAGAGAGAAAAGAAGAAAAACAGACCGACTTAGAACTAATCTTTATTATTGGAATTCAAATGCATTGTTCGATCTTGACTAAAAACAAGGAAAAGCACCAAACATCCTTAATTGGTCGGTCATATCACACTTGATATCGACTGCCAGCTATCCCACACACAGCAGCCTAACACACAGCAACTACCAAGAAGACAAACTAATTTAAACGGTAAAACTAAAGAGGGCAACTAGAACGATCCACGAGACGAGGAGTCGAAACTGCTTCCTTCAGAAGATCCCCATTCTTCCGAATGGCTCCCGGAGTCCTCGGCGTCACCTCGAGACTTGGACTCTTCGAATCGGTTGCCGTAGCCCAACCGATCCGCCTCTTTCCTCCGAGGAATCTCGAGTCTCTTCGGAGTCCATGTCTTCACCGAATTCTCGAGCTTGAGTCACCGGAGACGGAGATCCAACCATTACTGCCACCTCCGCCTTGATTTGCCGAAGCTGGAGCAAAGGTGAGGGCAGAACCTGCAGCAGGAGGAACTGGAACCGGCGCTGAACCGGAGCAGGTGGAGCTGGAGAAGGCGGTGGAATCCGAGGTGCCACTGGATACGGACAGGCGCGGTGGTGGTCTTCCGAGGCGTAGTGCGAAGTCTAACCCCAACCGGTGGCGGAAGTCCCTTCAACTCGCCGACCTCCTTCTTCGGACGAGCCACTTCGTCCTGCAGTCGCGCGATCCTCGGCATCTTCTTGTCATTCGGCTCTTTGGTCGCCTTGTGTAGGTCGAATGCATCGATCCAGTCCTTTGAGCACGGTGCACATGTGACCGAAGGTAGTGTCATTCTCCTCTGCCGTAGACTTGAATGCACTGACCTCTGAGGAACTACCTCGACGGGGATGGTAGCGGTAGGAGGAGGTGCGAAGGTCGGCGTCATGCAGCTCCCTCATCCGGCCAACATCGGGTAGGCGGCTTCTTGACAAGCGTGATCTGACGTGCCTCCGGAAGCCGTGACCTCCATGTTGGGAAGACACGTTCCCACAAACCCGTGAACCTCCAACCGAACACGGTATGGCAACTCGCCACCGAGAGGCGCAACGTTGTATACTCGGTGCTTCGGATATCCAACCGCAAGGGCCATACGCGCCGCTCCCCACGAAGCTTGTCATCCCTTTTCCGCAGATGCGTCGCTGGGAACCTGCCATCTATAGAAACAAAGGAGTGGGAAAATCGAAACATGCTCAAAAACCCACGACCCACATCCCATTTTTGCAATTCCTAAACCCTAGACTCGACTCCACTTTTCAAAACACCCCTTTTTTTCAAAACATATGCACATGAAAAGAATTAGAGGGCTCTTAAGGTTTCCAGTTGGCTTGTCCTACATCCACGGGAAGGCTCGATACCAACTTGTCACGCCTGGAAATTCACACCGAATTTGCAGCTAATTTGTGCATTACCTCCTCGTCCGAGAATCACCGAGGTACACAAATCGACGTTATTGATAATACGTAATCCTCGTCTTAGAAACAATATAAAAGAGTTACACAAATGCAGCGGAAAGGAAAATAAAACCGACTTAAGCTAAACTTGACACGAGCGAGCGGAACACCAACTCCACGGCTAAACCTTGACGAGAACAAGCCTACACCTCCTCGGAGACCTCGATCTCAACCTCTGGCACTGAAGGGGGAAAAAGAAGCAAGACTGAGTACAACCACCGTACTCAACAAGTCACACCGGAAAAGGGTACATGATGCGAGATAAATAACAAGGAAGGGTCAAGGGCTCAATTTGCATAAACAACATTTGCAGTATATAATAATAATATTTGAAGATAGTAAAACAGTAGTAAAATTTAAGCAGTATTAAATAAACGTTGTCCAACGCTCAAACCACGTTGCAACAGGCCCATCCATCCACCTGCACTAGTCATATTCCAACATTTCATTCGAGTAAATAAATGAGACTAATCAAGGTGAATCTGGTTGATCGCCCGTAACCGTGGGCACGGCTATTCGAATAGTTTTTACTCGATCGAGGTGTACAAGCGTACCCACAAGACACAATCCCACAACACGTTACCGTGCGCCGGTGCATCACCACGGTGCCCGGAAAGGAATTGTGACAGACCCTTCACACAACCCCTCTAATCAATCGTACCACACCAAGGTTTCGCCCCCATCCCCGTCGGGCAATGGGCAGCCCCTCTAGTGCCGCGGTGAATCCGGAAGCTGATCAACCCTTAAAACCGGGGCTGACCCAACTCCATCACGCTCACCCTCTCGGGATACGTTAACTAGAGACAGCTATGCTACTGCCCACCATTACCCATGCCGGCTTGTGGTATGCACGGCATTTCTTCCGGGTTTCCGAGAACCGGTCCTTAATCGTCATGAGCACGCTAACCACAATCCAACCATGTGCTCACAACCCACCTTTCTTATAATTCAATGTTATTAAGAACAAGGTCATATCTTAATATCACCGGAGGGCAACTTTGGCATTAAACTTAGTGTGATTCCCTTAAGTGAGCTAGTTGCGCTAAGCATGACTAAGCAACCTTAAACTATCAACTAGTCACATTGGATCCCAAGCTATCAATGGTATAAGGTAAACAATCCTATGGTTGAGTACAATAGGTATAAAACATCCCATGAAATGACATTCTAAAACATATGCGTATTTGAATGAAAAGAGGTATTTACATAAAATAGGTACAATATGGTCAATGTAAGGTATGACTTGCCTTGCTCGGAGACGAGGAACCTCGGCGACTACTTCGAAGAGAACGGGCTCGCCGGAAAACTCCTGGATCTACACGACAAACAAAGCACTCAACAAACACCCTAAAAAGTCTACTGAAACAGCACTGAAAAGTATTTTTAATGGATTCTTGACATTTTTCTGGATTTAATGAAATTTGAATGGACTAAAACGGAGCTCGGATTCAAAAGATATGAATTTTAGAAGTTTAATTGCGATTTTTAAACTAAACAGAAAAGATTAAATTATTTATTGCGCAATTAAGTCCCCGGTGACGTCATCCACGCGCGGCTCGGGGCTGACGCAGCATGACGTCGGCGGGCGCGCCCCTAGGGCCGACGTCGCCGCACGGCCGCACACGCGGAGGCGGGCGCGCGGCCGGATTGCCGCCACGTGGCGCGATCCGAGCGGCCGGATTGCGCGACGTGGCGCGATCGGAGCGGCGGGACGGCGACGACGGACGGCGCGCGGATCCGTCGCGATCGGACGGCGCGGCTCCCGATCCGCAAGATCGGACGGCACGAGAGGGGCGGCGCTAGGGTTAGGGTTAGGACGCGGCGGCGGCGGCTCAAGCTCGCTGCGGGCCATGGCAGCTGGCGGCGGCCAGGACTTCGCGGCACGGGAACAACGACGACGGGCGGCGCGATGCACGGAAACGACGGCGGAGAGTGCCGCGGCTCGGGACAACGGCTGGGCAACGGCAACACGGAAACCGAAGGAGAGCGGCGCGAACTCACCGGAGATGGGGAGACGACGACGGCGGTGACGAATTTGGGGCTAGACCGAACGGGAAACAAAGGGAAACGCGGTGGCGCATGAGGGGACTTTATAGGGGCCGAAAGAGGCCGGATTGCGCACGGGTTGAGCACGAATCCCTCGCCGTCGGTTTCGGACTCGGAGAGAGAGCGAGATATTCGGCGGCGCTTTCGGGCGGCGACGCCGTTTCGGCGTGCGGGAAAAGCGGGCACGGTGCGGCGGCGCGGGCCGGAGCCCGGCGTGGGGCCCACGCGACGCGAGGCGCGCGGAAACGGCACGAGAAAGAGGCGGGCGGCGCGGCTATGGCGGCGGCGGCGGTTGGCCGGCCGGCGCGAGGAGGCGGCTCCGACAGTGGGGCCCACACTGCGTCGGTGGCCCGCGGCGCAGGGGGCGCCGACTTGCGCGGCGCGGCGGGGGACCGTGGGCCTCGCCCACGACGGAGGAGCGGCGTGGCGCGCGGGGCGGCTCGGGCGGAATAGTGTCGGCCGACGGCCCGCACGGGAGAGGGCGGGAAAACCGTACGGGCGTACGGAAAAGGAAAAAAAGAAAAAGAAAAAGAAAAAGGGGTTTAGAAACTTAATTAAATTCCTGTTTTCTTATTTAATTGATTAAAAATACTTAGAGTGCTCTAAAAATTCCAAAAAATCCTTAGCGTATTTTGACATGAAGAATTCAAGAAAAATCCTACCATGTCATTTCCATTTATTAATTGCATTTTAAAATTATAGGTTGACTCAGTGTTAATTTCGAAAATTCCGATTATTTCCGGGTAAATTATTTTAAATGAATTAGGGAAAAACCCAGGATGACATCTCACGATCTTGTGTATTGCATAAATCTGATATCCCTCAAGGGACGCCTCTACCCTCCTTATATAGTCTTGGAGGGCGGGCTTACAAGTTAGAAACCTTATCCTATTCTAAGTCGGTCTCCTCAATCTTACCAAACTATAATTATGAGCCGTTGCCTTATCTCATCGGCAACGTAACACCCAATTCATAATCAGTTTACATAATCATTAGGTGTAACCTATCCCTATTACTAGTCGGACAAGCTTGTCATGAGGGTATCCGATTGCCATAATCTCCACACTTTGCCTGGCTGCTCGTCTGCCGCCCCTGCCACCCTCCACATCACTGCTGACATCCAGCGTGCCATGGCGTGGGTGCTAAAGGACTTCGAGCAGCAGGATCTCATCTGTGCCATCACTCGTCGACGTCGCCGAGGACACCATGTCCACCACGCTCTAGCCATCTGTCACGAGCGACGACGACACGATCTCTAGCTGCAACAGGAGCGACATTGATGAGGAAAGGGACAGAAGAGAAGAAAGAGAGAGATGACGTAAGTTCCACTGTATTTTTTTTATTTTTAATCAAATACTCACTAACATGTTTTTTTATTTTTCACTAAACGTGAATCCCACGGTTAACAAGTGAATCCTGTAGAATCAAATGTTTTATGTGGTGAAACATTGGTGATTTACGATATTTTATGTGCGGTCAGACCGGTCAGGCACAACCAGTCAGACCAAAGGTATGCACACAGTCATACTGGCAGGACACAAGTTTGCTTTTGGTTTCGGTTTATCTTTTCGGTTATGGATTGTTTCTTCGTGGATTTGACTTCTAGATGGTTCTTATGCGTATGGTTACTGTTGTTATCCTAATGTGAGTCAAGTTTGGACAAACTTGTGCTCGAAATATGTTTTGTTTGTCGTATATGTGCAGGTATCGATTGAGGCCTCGGGATAGTGTTGTCGGTGATGAGTCGGAGTCAACTTGGGATAAGTGGACGTCCAAAGATCAAGAGATCACACGGGATACTAAAAGGCTAGAGGATAATGCACATGAAAGATGGAGAATTCATATGGTATACTGGAAAAATTCTGTGCGTATGAAAAGAGGAGTCGAATTTGGTTGGGAGTCTGGATTCGGGAAGATAGCTTGAGATAAGGAAAGAGATGAGTTGAAAGCTTGCAAGAGAGGGTTTCCCATGTAGTTGGGAGTCCTAATTCGTGATGGATTCGTGTGCTTACTTTATGTATAAATAGAGAGGGAGAATGTGCCTCCTAGATATCGATTTGTAAGAAAGAAAGTTGAGAGAATAGCTAGGGTTTTGAGTTAGGTCGAGATTTTGGTGAGGAATGTTGTTGTTGCACTTTGTAAATACTTTTAGATGCAATAAATTCGAAATAGTTTAATACGGCGGTTATACAGCGGTGTGATCGGCGGTGACTTCGATAGCTACAGTTCGATTTCGTTTTCATTGGTTTCGTTGGTGAGAGGTAATGTTTTAATTCTGCAAAAGATTTTTGGGTTTTGGTTTTTCCTACCATTCACCCCCCTCTGGTAGGTTTGTTTCCTCTGTTTCGATCCTATAAGTGGTATTAGAGCCTCGTTCTTGATTTGATATTTGTTGCTTTTTTGATCTTTTTGCCATGGCTAAAAATTTTTCAAATAAACCTCATATTTTCAATGGAACCGATTTTGATTATTGGAAGAAAAAGATGAAATCTTACATAACATCTCAAGGATATGATATTTGGCTAAAAGTTGCATAACCTTATAAAATCTCTGCTCGCATTGATACTCCTACTCTCAAACTATATTTTGAAAATAATTGCAAAGCTCGCAATATTATTTTCACTGCAATTTTTCACTTCAACTTTGATCGTGTTTCGCATCTTGGTACTGCTAATGAGATTTGGAGGGCTTTGAATGATTTTCACACTAGATCTTCAAACATTAAAGAGTTGCGAAAAGACGTTTTCAGAAAGGAGTACATCAAATTTGAGATGACATATGGGGAGTCTTTGGATGACTATCTAGGCCGTTTTAACAAAATTTTGAGTAATCTTAGATCTGTTTATTCTTCTTATGATGCTAATTATTCTCAGTCTGAGGTTCCTCGTCACTTTATTAATGGTCTTGATATGAAGGTTTGGCATGTTAAGGTTACTTCGATTCAGGAATCTATTGATATGAACACTTTGACTTTGGATGTTCTTTATACTAAATTGAAAACTTATGAGATGAACAGTCTTTCTAAGAGAACTGATTCAAAATCTTCTGCTTTGGTGTCTTCTTCTGCATCTTCTGATTCTACTTCACAGTCGATGTTTACTTCTTTCTCTGCCATGTCCGATGATCAACTGGAGAAAATCAGTGAGGAGGACTTGGTATCGCTTGCTAATAGAATTTCTTGAGCTGTGAATAATGTTAGGTTCAGGAGAAGAGTAGGACCAATCCGGTGTTTCGGGTGTGGACAACCAGGACACATTCGCTCTTAGTGTCCCAGGGCTGAAAAAGGTACACAGGAGGAGTTAAAGGCTCAATATGAATCCAAGGACGCTAAGCAAAACAAGAAGCAGACGAATAACATGAAGATGAGAAAGTAATACCAGAAGTCCTTGGATGAAGCTTGTGCAGCTATGCAGGGATCCAGCGACATTGAGTACTTAGATGATGATGAGGAAGACAAAGGAAAGAGCATCGCTGGAGTTTGTCTCATGGCAAAGAGTATTGCAGATTCTGATGAAGAGAATGAGATAATAAGTGCTCCTAGTGTTGAATATCTTCAAGAAGTTATTGCTAGACTTGGTTACAAGATTTCTAAATTTGAAAAAAAGATTAATCAACATGAAGTAGTTATTGATTCTCTTAAAGCTGAAAATAATAGATTAAGATCTCTTGTTTCTGATGATGATGATTGCAAATCATGTGAAGTTGTATTCGCTGAGATTAATTCTGTTAGACAAGTTAATTTAACTACTTGCGAAAAGCTTAATGTTGAATCTAAGAAATCCAGAAAGCTTGAATCTTGCATTGCTCTTAGCTTTGTCATGAACACTAGATTGACTCATGAATTGTTTTTAACAAAAAGAGCTTTAAATAAATATTGAGTTGCTTTGTTTGGTAGCTCTATATTTAATGTGATTAGCTCTAAAAGGTTGAAACAATCTAGTGCAAAATCTTGCTCATTGCGAGTGAATTGAAACTAAAAAAATGCCTTAGGTCGTGTTAAGCATATGAAAGAAATAGTTAAGCAAGATGAACTGTTTTCTTGTCAAACCTGTAGAAAACATAAAGGTCTTTTGGATGCTTGCAAAAATTATGGTACCTTGACTCAAGAGATTTCTTACTTAAAAAGTTCTTTGCAACGTTTTTCTGATGGTAAAAAGAACCTCAACATGATTTTGGATCAATAAAAGTTAGCACAAACAATCGTGGTATAGGTTTTGATCACTATGTTCATTTTCCCCCTGTTGTTTTGAGTATAACCGAGAAAGATAAAATTTTGACTAAACCAGATCCTAAATCCACTGTGTTTAAATCTGTTGGCATTATGACTTGCTTTGAGTGCATCATGTTCTAGAAAGCCTGTTGTTAGTACTAAACCTGTGTTTACTGTTAAATCTGTTGTTAGTACTAAAAATACTATTAATGCTAAGCCTGTTGTCTCAACTTGTGTATCAACTCATCGTGAAAAATATATCTGTTTTTTTTGGTAAACATGGACATATTGTTGGTTTCTATTTTAGACTTGCTACAAAACAGAAAAAGAAACGGGAGATAGCTTTGTGAAACTAAGGTGACAAAAATCGGCTTTTCCCTCGAGGCAGGCGGTCAGACCGCAGATGAAACGGCGGTCAGACCGGAGCTATACCACCGGTCTGACCGGTGGGAAGCTGACGGTCAGACCGTAGGTATAGCGGCGGTCAGATCGGCCTCGGGCAAATTTTTCTAACATGAAATGTGTTGAATTTTCTACTGGTTATGTTCCTGCTAGTTCTGCTTGTGTGTCTCAGTACTAGATTCCTAAATTTTTATTATCTAACCCAGTATTGAGGCTTCGACATCTGCTTGTGTGTAGGCTCTTTTGGCGAGGAGGGAAAACGCGTGGATCGTTGATTTCGGTTGTTCGCGACACATGACTGGTGATAAAAGTTGGTTCTCCTCCCTCGTCAAGGCATCAAGAAAGGATTCAATCATCTTCGGTGATGCTTCTACTCAGTGGCGAATCTAGGATTTTAAGTTAGGTATGCCGCAAAAAATCAACACAAAAATTTTGAATAATTATAAAATTAACAATTTGATTAGGTATATATGTACTAAGTAACACGATAAAGCTTTAATTATTAGATTAAATAAAAACTATTTACTATAAATACAATGTAAATAATTTAAACACCATACCGATAATTGAAAATATATGCATAAAAGAGTACAAAAGACTTACAATGTTATTTTTCTGACTAATTTATTTGACACTTTTGAAGGACATGAATGTCTTAATTTATTCGGCGGCCGGCGCACGAGCGGCCTGCACGGCGACGCGAGGACGGTGGCCGCGTGGGTTAGGCAGCATTTGTTCGAGCGTTCGGCGGCGGTTCCTGTCTTTCACTCTTCCCGAGTTTTGACTTCCAAGTATCGAGGCGACGAGCCATACTGCCGTAGGCAATAGCGATTGTGGACTTACGGTTGAAGTCCTGAGTCTTCACGTGACGCGACGGACGGGACAAAATTCTTGCTGAAGACAAAAAAATATTGTCGTAATTTTCAATATATATATATATATCCTATGTGTGGAGCAGGGTATGCCAGGGCCCACCCGGCATACCCCCTGCCTCCGTCCCTGCTTCTACTAGCACGATCAGTGCAACTGGTTCTATCAAGGTAAGTGACAAGTTTACATTGAATGATGTCGCTTTGGTTGAGAATTTGAAGTACAACTTGCTATCCGTTTCTCAAATTGTGGATGAAGATTTTGATGTGTTGTTTAAGAAAAATGGAAGTAAAGTTTTTGATTCATCTGGTGATGTTGTGCTTAATGTTTCTTGATATGGAAGAGTTTTTAAGGCGGATTTTGAAAATAGTGTTTCTTCTGAACTTACATGTCTTTTTGCAAAATTTTTAAAAGAAGAGATGTTTTGGCATCGTAGACTTGGACATGTTGGCTTTGATCATCTCACTAGGATTAGTGGTTCAGAACTTGTTTGAGGTTTGCCTAAACTTAAAAAAGATCACGATTTGGTTTGTTCTTCATGTCGTCATGCTAAGATGGTTGCTTCTTCACATACCCCTATATTTTCTGTGATGGCGGATGCACCAGGACAGTTGTTACATATGGACACTGCTAGTCCAGCTAGAGTGCAATCCGTTGGAGAAAAGTGGTATGTTTTGGTTATTATTGACGATTTTTCTCGATATCTTTAGGTTTATTTTATGGCAACTAAGGATGAAGCTTTCGAACACTTTAAAAGTTTGTATCTTCGTTTGGCTCTTGAATTTCCAAAATCTTTGAGAACTATTCAAAGTGATAATGGTGGTGAGTTCAAAAACGCTTCTTTTGAAAGATTATGCGATGAAAAAGGTCTTGAACATCAATTTTTGTCTCCTCAGGTTACTCAACAAAACAGTGTTATTGAAAGAAAAAATCGTTCTTTGGTTGAAATGGTTGAAATGGCTAGGACTATGCTTGATGAATATTCCACTCTTAAAAAAATTGGGCTAAAGATGTTAACACTACTTGTTATTTTTCCAATCGTGTTTCTTAAGATCTAAACTTGGAAAAACTTCTTATGACCTTAGCTTTGGACACACCGAAGGTTTCTCACTTGCGTGTTTTTGGATGTAAATGTTTTGTGCTTAAATCTAGAAATTTGGACAAATTTGAATCTCGCTCTCTTGATGGACTTATGTTGGGATATTCTGCGCATTCATGAGGTTACCGTGTACTTGTTTTGAAGACTAATAAAATTATTGAGACTTGTGAAGTCACTTTTGATGAGGCTAGTCCACGTAGGGTTGAAAACGGACGGAAAAAATCCCGTTCCAAACTGCCCGTTTTTCCACATTTCACACGACCGTTTTCGTATTTGCGGAAAAATCCGGAAACGAGACGGAATGCGAGATGAGCCTATTCGAAAACGGGACGGAAACGGGAGAGTATTTTTCCATCTATATTTTCAGAATCCCATATTTGGTCGGGATATTTCCATATTTTTCCGGAATTTTTCCGAAAACAACCCAACAACCAATAGGCCCAACACACACAGCTCAGCCCATCCCTCCGCACAGCCTATTCCGCAAAACTCAGCACAAGGCAGAACTTTCGAAAGCCCAATCTATCGATCCACTGATCAATCCGGCCCAATTCCATCCCTACCAAAAAAACAAAACAAAAACAAAATAAACCGATCGATCTCCCGTGTCCCGTCACGATCGACACCAACGTTGCCGACGCCGCCACGCCTGAGCTTCGTCGCGGCGACCTGGCAGAGCACCAACCGCTCGTCCACGGCGGCGCCGACGCAGGTAGGGGATCCTTGCTAGTTTCCTGTTTGATTTTGGAATCCGTCAGTTGCATATATGATATGTTTGCCTAATGAATTCAGCGTGGGAGCTATGTTGTTAAGTGCTAACATAACTCGATCTCTAAACCTCATCTTCCATTCAGTTAGAGAGGAGAAGCACTACCACTTCGATTGCTCGGCTCGTTCAAGTATTGTCACATCCTGGGTTTTTCCCTAAATTCTTTTAAAAATAATTTACCCGGAAATAATCGGAATTTCCGAAATTAACCTGAGTCAACCTATAATTTTAAAATACAATTAATAAATGGAAATGACATGATAGGATTTTTCTTGAATTCTTCATGTCAAAATACGCTAACAGATTTTTTTGGAATTTTTAGAGCACTCTAAGTATTTTTAATCAATTAAATAAGAAAACAGGAATTTAATTAAGTCCCTTTTTCCTTTTTCTTTTTTCTTTTTTCTTTTTCTCCTTTTTCCGTACGCCGTACGGCCTCCCTTTCCCGCCCATCGCCCTAACGGCCGTCCGGCCCGCCTCCGCGCGCGCTCCTTCCCCAAACGTGGGCCGAAGCCCACGGCCCCGCCGCGCCGCGCAAGTCCGGCTTCGCGTCCCTCGCGCAGGCCACCGACAGTGGGCCCCACCTGTCGAGCCGCTTCCCGCGCCCGGCCGGCCCAACCGCCGCCGCGCCATAGCCGCGCCGCCCGCGCTTACCCGGCCGTTTCCGCCTCTCGCGCCGCGTGGCCCCACGCCGGCTCCGCCCGTGCCGCCGCACCCGTGCCCGCACTTCTCGCGCACCGCAACGGCCGCCGCCGCCCGAACGGCCGCCGTATCTTCCCTCTCTCTCCGAGTCCGAGTTTTCCGGCGACCTTATCCCCGTCGCTTCGTGCCCGTTTCTGCCTCCTCTCTCCCTATAAACCCCCCGAGCTCCGCCTCGTTTCCCTTTGATCGCCGGTTTTAGCCCGTGTCGCCGCCGTTCTCCGTCGATTCCTCCGCCGTGAGCTCGCCGCCGTCCCGGGTTCCATTTTGTTTCGTTTGCGTCCTTTTTCCTTTCGCGCGCACGCGCGCTAGTCCGGGTTGTCGCCGCCGGTCCCGCCGCCGTCCGTCGGGTCGTCGCCGCCGCCCCGCCGCCGCTGGATGGTCGCCGCCGCGCGCGCAACGGCCGCCGCCGCGTCCAAACCCTAACCCTAGCGCGCCCCGTGCCGTCCGGATCTTGCGGATCGGACGGATTTGCGCCGTCCGATCGTGATGGATTTGCGCCGTCCGATCGCCGCCATCCGCCGCCTGATCACGCCACGTCGCCGCCAATCCGACCGCTCGGATTGCGCCACGTGGCAAGAATCCGCCGCCGCGTCCCGTGCTCGCGCGCTGCAGCGAGCGCCCGACGCGCCCCTAGGGCCGACGCCCGCGCCGACGTCATGCGGACGCCAGCCCCGTGCCGCGCAAGGGTGACGTCACCAGGGACTTAATTGCGCAATAAATAATTTAATCTTTTCTGTTTAGTTTAAAAATCACAATTAAACTTCTAAAATTCATATCTTTTGAATCCGAGCTCCGTTTTAGTCCATTCAAACTTCATTAAATCCAGAAAAATGTCAAGAATCCATTAAAAATACTTTTCAGTGCTGTTTCAGTAGACTTTTTAGGGTGTTTGTTGAGTGCTTTGTTTGTCGTGTAGATTCCGAGTTTTCCGGCGAGCCCGTTCTCTCAAGTAGTCGCCGAGGTTCCTCGCTCCCGTGAGCAAGGCAAGTCATACCTTACATTGACCATATTGTACCTATTTTATGTAAATATCTCTTTTTCGTTCAAATACCGCATATGTTTTAGAATGTCATTTCATGGGATGTTTTATACCTATTGTACTCAACCACGGGATTGTTTACCTTATACCATTGATAACTTGGGATCCAATGTGACTAGATGATAGTTTAAGGTTGCTTAGTCATGCTTAGTGCAACTAGCTCACTTAAGGGAATCACACTAAACAAGGTTATTTCTAAAGTGGTCCTTCCGATGATATTAAGATATGACTTTGGTTCTTAATAATACTGAATTATAAGAAAGGTGGGTCGTGAGCACATGGTTGGACTTTGGTTAGCGTGCTCATGACGATTAAGGACCGTTCACGGAAACCCCGGAAGAAATGCCGTGCATACCACAAGCCGCATGGGTAATGGTGGGCTTGTAGCATAGCCGTCTCTAGTTAACGTATCCCGAGAGAGGGTGAGCGTGATGGAGTTGGGTCGGCCCGGTTTTAAGGGTTGATCAGCTTCCGGATTCACCGCGGCACTAGAGGGGGCTGCCCATTGCCCGATGGGAATGGGGCGAAACCTTGGTGTGGTACGATTGATTAGAGGGAGTTATGTGAAGGGTCCCGTCACACAATTCCTTTCCGGGCACCGTGGTGGTGTACCGGCGCACGGTAACGTGTTGTGGGATTGTGTCTTGTGGGTACAGCTTGTACACCTCGATCGAGTAAAAACTATTCGAATAGCCGTGCCCACTTACGGGCGATCGACCGATTCACCTTGATTAGTCTCATTTTATTTTATTCGCATGAAATGTTGGATTATGACTAGTGCGGTGGATGGATGGGCTCGTTGCAACGTGGTTTGAGCGTTGGACAGGTGTTTATTTAATACTTCTTAAATGTTACTACTGTTTTACTTGTCTTCAAATATCATTACGTATTCGCAAATGTTGTTTATGCAAATTGAGCCCTTGACCTTTCCTTGTTATTTATCTTGCATCATGTCCCCTTTTCCGGTGTGACTTGTTGAGTACGGTGGTTGTACTCGCCTTGCTTCTTTTTCCCCTTCGTGCCGAGGTTGAGAGCGAGGTCTCCGAGGAGGTGTAGGCTTGTTCTCGTCAAGGTTTTGCTGTGGTGTTGGTGTTCCGCTTCGCTCGTCTCAAGTTTCGCTTAAGTCAGTTTTATTTTCTTTTCCGCTGCATTTATGTAACTCTTTTTATATTGTTTCTAAGACGAGGATTCTGTATTATCAATAACGTCGATTTGTGTACCTCGGCTGATTCCTGGACGAGGATGTAATGCACAAATTAGCTGCAGAAATTCTGGTGTGAATTTCTGGGCGTGACAAGTTGGTATCAGAGCCTTCCTGTGACTGTAGGACAAGCCAACTGGAAACCTTAAGAGCCCTCTAATTCTTTTCATGTGCATATGTTTTGAAAGAAAAAGGGGTGTTTTGAAAAGTGGAGTCAGTCTAGGGTTTAGGAATTGCGAAAACGGGATGTGGTCGTGGGTTTTGAGCATGTTTTGATTTTTCCCACTCCTTTGTTTCTATAGATGGCAGTGTTCCCCAAAGAACGCACAGGAAAAGGGATGACAGTTTTCGTGGCGTAGCCGGCGCGTATGGCCCTTGCGCTTGGATATCCCGAAGCACCGGAGTATACGACGGTTGCGCCCTCGCTGGCGAGTTGCCCCACCGTGTTCGGTTGGAGGTTCACGGGTTTGTGGGAACGTGTCTTCCCAACATGGAGGTCACAGCTTCCGGAGGCACGTCAGATCACGCTTGTCAAGAAGCCGCCTACCTGATGTTGGCCAGGATGAGGGAGCTGCATGATGCTGACCTTCGCACCTCCTCCTACCGCTACCATCCCCGTCGAGGTAGTTCCTCAGAGGTCAGTGCATTCAAGTCTACGGCGGAGGAGAATGACACTACCTTCGGTCACATGTGCACTGTGCTCAAAGGACTGGATCGATGCACTCGACCTACACAAGGCGACCAAGGAGCCGAACGACAAGAAGCCGCCGAGGATCGCGCGACTGCAGGACGAAGTGGTTCGCCTAAAGAAGGAAGTAGCCGAGTTGAAGGGACTCCCGCCACCGCTTGGGGTTAGACTCCGCACTACGCCTCGAAAGACCACTACCGCGCCTGTCCGTATCCAGCTAGCCCCTCGGATTCCCCCGCCTTCTCCAGCTCCACCCGCTCCAGCCCAGCCACGGTTCCAGCTTCCTCTGCTGGCAGTCCCGCCCTCACCTTTGCTCCAGCTTTGGCGAATCCAGGCGGAGGTGGCGTAATGGTTGGATCTCCGTCTCCAGTGACTCAAGCTCGATAATTCGGTGCGAAGACATGGACTCCGAAGAGACTCAAGATTCCTCGGAGGGAAGAGGCGGGATCGGTTGGGCTACGGCAACCGATTCGGAAGATTCCAAGTCGAGGTGACGCCCGAGGACTCCGGGAGCCGTTCGGAAGAATGGGGATCTTCGAAGGAAGCGCGACTCCTCGTCTCGTGGATCGTTCTAGTTGCCCTCCTTAGTTTTACCGTTTTTCTTAGTTTGTCTTCTTGGTAGTTGTTGTGTGTTAGGTCATGTGTGTGGGATAGCGCGGTCGATATCAAGTGTGATATGACTGACCAATTAAGGATGTTTGGTGCTTTTCCTTATTTTTAGTCAAGATCGAACAATGCATTTGAATTCGAATAATAAAGATTAGTGCTAAGTCTGCTCTTTTTTCTTCTTTTCTCTCTCTCTGGTCGTCTCCTTCGGATGGTGAACACCGGGACCGGGCGAACAAAGCAACAATGGGCGTCAGTGCCGACAACCACGAGGCTCACGACGCCAATGGCAATGCTCCTCCACCGCCACCCGAGAATCCCACCATTGCTCAAGTGCTCGCTTCACGACACACGATGATGGCTGCAATGATGCAGCAAATGCAACAACAACACCACAAGATGCAACAGCGATGCTGCAACAAATGCAAGAACAAGCAGACAATCGCTTGTCGCCCCACCACCCCACCCAAGCCGCCGAGTTCCTTCGTGTCCGACCGCCAACCTTCTCCAAGACCACCAATCCCATGGAGGCTAATGATTGGCTTCATGCCATAGAGAAGAAGTTGGATCTGCTTCAGGATCGGAGAAAGTCTCTTTTGCCACTCATCGATTCATGTGGTCCCGCTTCGCTTGGTGGGACAACTATTTGGTTACTCGCCCGGAGAACGGTTACCGGGAAGAGTTTCGTCGCAGCCAGGACCGCACATATTCTGCGGGAATAGTTGCACGAAAAAGCGTCGCCCGTTCTCTTGAGCGGGTAATGATCGCATTCTGAGTATCCGCACGAGTTCAATCGTCTTGCCCGTTATGCCCCGAAGATGTACGCACCGATGCGAAAGGCGGGAAAAGTTTTTGGTGGTTTGGATGATGAACTCACGGACAAGCTTATCTCCTGAGAGTATGCTAACTTTGAGAAGCTGGTCGACAAGGCCATTCGACAGAAGATCGCGCAACAAGATGATCAAGAAGAGAAAAGTATTCCGGACACGACCTCCTCAACACAGGGAAATCGGCAGAGGCCGCGTTTCATGCCCGGAAGTCGAGTGGACCTACCACCATGATTGTTCGTCGGCATCGATCTTATCACCCGGGAATTTCCAAACCGGCAGAGTGGCGGTGGTCGCAACAGCGTACTCCAGCCCGCGCCCTCCAACAAATCATCCCAAAGAATCACACCACCACCTCCAAGGAAGGACTCGGGAGGAAAGCCGAGTCTGTTTCAACCGTGGTGACCCGGGGCATTTTGCGACAAGTGTCCGGCCAAGACGCGGGGGCCAAGGTTCATCCAGCTCGAGTCAATCATGCGTCCGCCGAGGAAGCACTGACCGCTCCCGAAGTTATACGGGTATGTTTCCGTAAACTATACTCCCGCCACGTATTATTTGATTCCGGCGCTACACATTCATTTATCTCAAAGCAATTTGTTGGGGCACATGGGTTGTCGTAGTGGGACTTAAGATACCTATGCGGGTTCAAACCCCGGAAACCACTTGGAGACCACTCGCATTGTCCCTCGGTGGCCATAGAAATCCAAGGATCTATGTTTCTAGCCAACCTTATCCTCCTTCATCCAAAGGCATAGATGTCATTCTTGGGATGGATTGGTTGTCCGACATAAGGGAGTAATTGACTGCGCTAGTCGCACCATTACTTTAGTCAACATGAATGGAGAAAGAATTGTTTTTCGCTCTCCCATGCAAGTCAAGCCCGTAGCAAGTTTGAATCATGTTTCCACCGGGAATCGTCCGAAATGGCGGCCAAGACCCCGTGAAGTTAGAGGATATCCCCATCGTCGAGAATACCCGAAGTTTTTCCCGAGGATTTAACTGATGCCGCCAAAAAGGGAAATTGAATTCGGATTGACCTAGTACCCGGACCGCCCCAATACACAAGAGGCCATATAGGATGGGAGCCAACGAGTTGGTGAAGTAAAGAAGCAAGTGGATGAACAGCTTGCAAAAAGGGTATATACGCCGAGCACGTCGCCTTGGGGTGCTCCTGATTTTTGTGGAAAAGAAAGACAAGACCAAGAGAATGTGTGTGGATTATCGAGCCCTCAATGAGGTTACTATCAAGAACAAGTATCCCCTACCACGGATTGATGACTTATTCGATCAACTCAAAGGGGCCAAGGTATTTTCCAAGATAGATCCGCGATCAGGCTATCATCGCTTAAGGATTCGGGAAGAGGACATTCCCAAGACCGCCTTCACCACTCGATATGGACTGTACGAGTGTACGGTCATGTCTTTTGGTTTAACCAATGCACCAGCTTTCTTTATGAACCCGATGAACAAGGTGTTTATGGAGTTCTTGGATAAATTCGTAGTGGTGTTCATTGACGACATTTTGGTCTACTCTAAGTCGAGGAGGATCATGAGCAACATCTTCTGACAAGCTCGAAAAGTTGAGAGACCATCAACTCTACGCCAAGTTTAGCAAGTGTGCTTTCGGTTAAAGGAGGTACAGGTTCCTCGGCCACATTGTGAATGCCCAAGGAGTAGCCGTGGATCCAAGCAAATGTGGAATCGCATTACTAAGTGGACCCCGCCTAAGACGGTTACGCAGATCCGAAGTTTCCTTGGACTTGCGGGTTACTACCGCCGCTTCATTGAGAACTTCTCCAAAATCGCCAAGCCAATGACTCAACTGTTGAAGAAAGATGAGAAGTTTAAATGGTCGAGAATGCAATAGGAGTTTTGAAGAGCTCAAGAGGAAGTTGGTGTCGCACGTGTTGATACTGCCCACCCAAAGAAAGGACTTCCAAGTTTATTGTGATGCATCTCGCCAAGGGTTGGGATGTGTGTTGATGCAAGAAGGCAAAGTGGTCGCATATGCATCTCGTCAATTGCGCCCACATGAAAACAACTACCCCACTCATGATCCGGAGTTATCCGCAAAGTGGTTCATGCATTGAAGATCCGGCGACACTACCTAATTGGTAATCGTTGTGAAGTGTATACGGATCACAAAAGTCTTAAGTACATTTTCACCCAACTGATTTAAACCTCCAGGCGAGAGAGATGGTTGGAACTGATCAAGGATTATGACTTAGGGATCCATTACCATCCCGGCAAAGCTAATGTGGTTGCGGATGCACTAAGTCGAAAGAGTTACTGCACCACCCTCGGTGTCGAAGGAATGTGTGACCGATTGCAGCAGAATTCGAGAATCTGAATCTACGAGTGGTGGATTTTGGTTTTGTGGCTGCTCCGGAAGCCCAACCCACTCTCATTGATCAAATTCGGCTGCTCAGGCGTCGATCCCGAAATGGCCGAACTCAAGAAGAACATGAGAGTCGGAAAAGCTCGTGGTTTTCGGAAGACGAACATGGCACAACTGGATGGGAAAGAGGCCGTGTGTGCCGAAGACAAGGATTTGAAAAGGCGATCCTTACGGAGGTTCACCAAACTCAATACTCAATTCACCCGGCGTACAAAGATGTATCAAGACCTTAAAGAAAAGTTTTGGTGGGTCAAATGAGGAGGGAGATAGCCGAGTTTGTTGCACTTTGTGATGTTTGTCGCGAGTGAAGGCAGAACATCAACGGCCCGCGGATCGTTGCAACCACTTCGATTCCGTGTGAAATGGGAAGAAATTGGAATGGATTTCATCACGGGTTTACCCCGCACAACGTCAGTTATGACTCAATTTGGGTCGTGGTGGACCGACTCACCAAGGTGGCCCACTTCATACCGACATACTACCTACTCGGGGAAGAAGCTAGCGAGCTTTATCTCGCAAGGATCATGTGTTTGCATGGCGTGCCTAAGAAGATCGTGTCGATAGGGAAGTCGGTTTACTTCCAAATTCGGAAGAAGTTGCAAGAAGAACTCGGTACCGTTTGAATTTCAGCACGTCCTATCATCCGCAAACAGACGGCCAAACCGAGAGAGTGAATCGATTTTGGAAGATATGCTAAGAGCATGCGCGCTCGATTTTGGAAAAGCGTGGGACAAAAGCTTGCCCTATGCAATTCTCTTACAACAACGCTTATCGGCCAGCATTCAAATGGCACCGTATGAAGCACCGTATGGACGGAATGCCGCACACCCCTCTTCTCGGGATCGACGGTGAGCGCCTTGTTTGGCACGGAAGTAATAAGCGAAGCAGAGGAAAAGGTCCGAGTGATTCGGGAAAGGTTGAAGATTGCGCATCCCGACAAAAGAGCTATGCCGATAATCGTCGAAGAGATCTCGCTTTTGAAGCGGGGATTTCGTGTATCTTCGCGTTACACCACTCCGGAGTACACCTGTTCCAAACCAAAGGTAAGTTGGCACCACGTTTCGTGGGACCATACAGATTCGGGAACGTCGAGGAGAAGTGGCCTATCACCGGAGCTTCCTCCAACATGACCGGTATTCACGACGTGTTTCATGTGTCCCATTGAAGAAGTGTTTAAGGGTACCGAAGAACAAAGCGAGTCCAGATCGTGTGGAAATCCAAGAGGACTTAACCTATGTAGAGAGACCAAGCACGTATTCTCGAGGTCGTGAGAAAAGGACTCGGAACAAGGTTATCAAGTTTTGCAAAGTTCAATGGACTCATCACTCCGAGGAAGAAGCTACTTGGGAACGAGAAGATGAGCTAAAGGCCACGCACCCGCACCTCTTCGCCAGTACCTCCGAATCTCGGGGTCGAGATTCCGTTTAAGGGGTAGGTTGTCACATCCTGGTTTTTCCCTAAATTCTTTTAAAAATAATTTACCCGAAATAATCGGAATTTCGAAATTAACCCGGGAGTCAACCTATAATTTTAAAATACAATTAATAAATGGAAATGACATGATAGGATTTTTCTTGAATTCTTCATGTCAAAATACGCTAACAGATTTTTACCGGAATTTTTAGAGCACTCTAAGTATTTTTAATTAATTAAATAAGAAAACAGAATTTAATTAAGTCCCTTTTTCCTTTTTCTTTTTTCTTTTTCTTTTTCTCCTTTTTCCGTACGCCGTACGGCCTCCCTTTCCCGCCCATCGCCCTAACGGCCGTCGGCCCGCTCCGCGCGCGCCGCTCCTTCCCGCACGTGGGCCGAAGCCCACGGTCCCGCCGCGCCGCGCAAGTCCGGCCGCGTCCCTCGCGGCAGCCCACCGACAGTGGGCCCCACTGCGGAGCCGCTTCCCGCGCCGGCCGGCCCAACCGCCGCCGCGCATAGCCGCGCCGCCGCCGCTTACCCGGCCGCTTCCGCTCTCTCGCGCCGCGTGGCCCCACGCCGGCTCCGCCCGTGCCGCCGCACCCGTGCCCGCACTCTCGCGCACCGCAACGCCGCCGCCGCCCGAAACGGCCGCCGTATCTTCCCTCTCTCTCTCGAGTCCGAGTTTTCCGGCGACCTTATCCCCGTCGTTTCGTGCCCGTTTCTGGCCTCCTCTCTCCCCTATAAACCCCCCGAGCTCCGCCTCGTTTCCCTTTGATCGCCGGTTTTTAGCCCGTGTCGCCGCCGTTCTCCGTCGATTCCTCCGCCGGTGAGCTCGCCGCCGTCCTCGGGTTCCATTTTGTTTCGTTTGCGTCCTTTTTTTCCTTTCGCGCGCACGCCGCCGCTAGTCGGGTTGTCGCCGCCGGCTCCGCGCCGTCCGTCGGGTCGCGCCGCCGCCCCGCCGCCGCCGGATGGTCGCCGCCGCCGCAACGGCCGTCCCGCCGCGTCCAAACC
Organism: Oryza australiensis; assembly: GCA_019925245.2. NCBI lineage: Eukaryota > Viridiplantae > Streptophyta > Magnoliopsida > Poales > Poaceae > Oryza > Oryza australiensis. Next base: position 6,336,436 of record JAIFGZ020000116.1, on the reverse strand, counting down.
CTAACCCTAGCGCCGCCCGTGCCGTCCGATCTTGCGGGATCGGACGGATCTCGCGCCGTCCGATCGTGATGGATTTGCGCCGTCCGATCGTCGCCATCCGGCCGCCCAGATCACGCCACGTCGCCGCCAATCCGACCGCTCGGATTGCGCCACGTGGCAGCAATCCGGCCGCCGCGCCCCGTCGCCCGCGCGCTGCAGCCGAGCGCCGACGTCAGCCCTAGGGCTGACGCCAGCCGCTGACGTCATGCTGACGTCAGCCCTGTGCCGCGCAAGGGTGACGTCACCAGGGACTTAATTGCGCAATAAATAATTTAATCTTTTCTGTTTAGTTTAAAAATCGCAATTAAACTTCTAAAATTCATATCTTTTGAATCCGAGCTCCGTTTTAGTCCATTCAAACTTCATTAAATCCAGAAAAATGTCAAGAATCCATTAAAAATACTTTTCAGTGCTGTTTCAGTAGACTTTTTAGGGTGTTTGTTGAGTGCTTTGTTTGTCGTGTAGATTCCGAGTTTTCCGGCGAGCCCGTTCTCTTCGAAGTAGTCGCCGAGGTTCCTCAGTCTCCAGAGCAAGGCAAGTCATACCTTACATTGACCATATTGTACCTATTTTATGTAAATATCTCTTTTTCGTTCAAATACTGCATATGTTTTAGAATGTCATTTCATGGGATGTTTTATACCTATTGTACTCAACCACAGGATTGTTTACCTTATACCATTGATAACTTGGGATCCAATGTGACTAGATGATAGTTTAAGGTTGCTTAGTCATGCTTAGTGCAACTAGCTCACTTAAGGGAATCACACTAAACAAGGTTATTTCTAAAGTGGTCCTTCCGATGATATTAAGATATGACTTTGGTTCTTAATAATACGAATTATAAGAAAGGTGGGTCGTGAGCACATGGTTGGACTTTGGTTAGCGTGCTCATGACGATTAAGGACCGGTTCACGGGAAACCCTGGAAGAAATGCCGTGCATACCACAAGCCAGCATGGGTAATGGCTGGGCTTGTAGCATAGCTGTCTCTAGTTAACGTATCCCAGAGAGGGTGAGCGTGATGGAGTTGGGTCGGCCCCGGTTTTAAGGGTTGATCAGCTTCCGGATTCACCGCGGCACTAGAGGGGCTGCCCATTGCCCGATGGGAATGGGGGCGAAACCTTGGTGTGGTACGATTGATTAGAGGGAGTTATGTGAAGGGTCCTGTCACAATTCCTTTCCGGGCACCGTGGTGGTGTACCGGCGCACGGTAACGTGTTGTGGGATTGTGTCTTGTGGGTACAGCTTGTACACCTCGATCGAGTAAAAACTATTCGAATAGCCGTGCCCACTTACGGGCGATCGACCGATTCACCTTGATTAGTCTCATTTTATTTTATTCGCATGAAATGTTGGATTATGACTAGTGCGGTGGATGGATGGGCCTGTTGCAACGTGGTTTGAGCATTGGACAGTGTTTATTTAATACTTCTTAAATGTTACTACCTGTTTTCGTCTTCAAATATCATTACCGTATTCTCGCAAATGTTGTTTATGCAAATTGAGCCCTTGACCTTTCCTTGTTATTTATCTTGCATCATGTCCCCTTTTCCGGTGTGACTTGTTGAGTACGGTGGTTGTACTCAGTCTTGCTTCTTTTTCCCCCTTCAGTGCCAGAGGTTGAGAGCGAGGTCTCCGAGGAGGTGTAGGCTTGTTCTCGTCAAGGTTTTGCTGTGGTGTTGGTGTTCCGCTTCGCTCGTCTCAAGTTTCGCTTAAGTCAGTTTTATTTTCTTTTCCGCTGCATTTATGTAACTCTTTTTATATTGTTTCTAAGACGAGGATTCTGTATTATCAATAACGTCGATTTGTGTACCTCGGCTGATTCCTGGACGAGGATGTAATGCACAAATTAGCTGCAGAAATTCTGGTGTGAATTTCTGGGCGTGACAAGTATATATTTGTTTCAACAAGGATCATTTTTCATCCTTTTCCTAGCTAATGATCAAGTCATGTGCATATACCTTTCGTGCAAAATGTTATATTTATAGCAAATATGCGAGCCTTCAAATTTATGAATATAAACATGTGCGATATTCCAGAATAGATTACCGGTTTCTGACCGTTTTCGTTAAATTTCCGACCGTATTGGTTCGTTTCCGTACTCCCGCATATTCCGATTCCGTTTTCGAACCCGTTTTTCCGAACCCAGTCCTGTTTCCGTCAAAAAATATAGAAACGGAAATAGAAATGGGGTTTTCCGCCCATTTCCGTCCGTTTTCAATGCTAAGCCCACGTACTAGACCTGAAATTTCAGGTACTCTATCACAGGTTCAGGGGGAGGATATGTTTGTGGAGGAAAGCGATGACGAAGTCGACGAGGACGCATCGGCTGGTCAGACCGGGCCTGGGGCCGGTCAGACTGGTGGCATACCGGCGATCAGCCGTAGGCAGAGATGCGGTCAGACCGGTCGGGTGGCAATTCTTCGAGAGCTTCGGGTGATGATGCTAATGAACCTCCAGAAGCTCCAACTTCATCAGAACAAGCTACAGAAAATGAACAAACCTCATATGGAATTTGAAATAAGCATGATGGGTGAATTGACTTACTTTTTGGGATTGCAAATTAAGCAAACACCTCAAGGTATGTTTGTTCATCAAACAAAGTACACAAAGGATCTTCTACGACATTTTAAAATGGAAGACTGCAAGTCGTTGACTACGCCGATAGGAACTTCTACTATTTTGGATCTTGATGAAGATGGTGAAGCTGTGAATCAAAAGGAATATAGGAGCATGATTGGTTCGTTGCTCTACCTCACTGCTTCGAGGCCAGATATACAATTTGCTGTGTGTTTATGTGATCAATTTCAAGCTTATCCAAGGGCCTCGCATCATCAAGCTGTGAAATGCATCATGAGGTATTTGAAACATACTCTTGAATTTGGAATTTGGTATTCTATTTTTTCTTATATATGCTTGAGTGGTTATTCGAATGCAGAATTTGGAGGTTGTAGAATTATTAGAAAGAGTACTAGCGGTATATGTCTTTTTCTTGGTACTTCTTTGATTGCATGGTCTTCTTGAAAGCAATCAGATGTTGCTCAATCAACTACTGAGTCTGAATATGTTGCTGCTGCTAGTTGTTGTTCTCAGATTCTTTGGCTTATTTCAACTTTGAGAGATTAGTCTTACTTTTGATAAAGTTTCTCTCTTTTGTGATAATACTAGTGCTATAAATATTGCTAAGAATCATGTACAACACTCATGCACTAAGCACATTGACATTCATTTTTACTTTTTGAGGGAAAAAGGGAGATGTTGAATTGAAATTTGTGAATACAAAGTTTTAACTCGCAGATATTTCACCAAACCGTTGGATTCTTCTCGCTTTGCTTTTCTTAGGGGAGAATTGGGTGTTATTCATCCTTTTGGCATTATTTGAGGGGAAGAGTTGTTGGCTCTTTTGTATGCATATTTTCTTTCTTCTTTTGATAAAAAATAAAAAATAAGGAAAATGAAAAAAGAAAATTAAAGGTGGATGAGCTGTGTTTTATATCTTTAGTATATTCTAGTGCTTGCTAGCAATGCTTGTTAGATAATTTGATTACTATATTAGTTAATATGCATTTTAGTAGTTACATGAGCTTTTGATATTGCTTTTAAGTGATATGATACATGACACATAATTCTTTTACTTGAATTAATAAAAAATACATTATTGAAGCTAGTGCTTAGTTTGAATGATTAATGCTTTTATATATGCTTTATGAATTGTTATTCCTCATATTAATATTTTTGTTCCAATCACCGTAAGAGTATATAAATGCTTATTTATATGAGAAAAATAAATACCAAATCCTTGAAAATAGTCTTGACAACAAGGACGTATTCGCGGTGAGATAAAAAAAGGTGTCGAATCCTTGAAAACAGTCTTGACGACAAGGACGTACCTGCAATAATTATGAGAAAAGTATAAAAAGTTAAAAAATAAAGAGCTAAAAGTTCTCTTGGTTATTTTTGGAGAAGGAATTAATTTGAGAAAGAGTATCAATATCATAGGTATATATACTTGGGTTTTTCTTCCAGTCTTTGCACTTGTGAATTTGTTGCATTTTAAATTGTTGAAATCATGAATCATTAATGTTGATTTGATCTTAATTATAATGTTTTAGGTTCATATTTTTTACTCTAGTGCATACTTGTTACTTAGCTAGTCACTTTTTCTAATTTGTTATTGCAACAAATGTACTTGAGTTACTTTTGATATAACGCAATGTTCTTCCATGCTTACGATACATTGGTGAACTTATTGTCAAAAGGGGGAGAACAAGAACAAGGTAACAAAATTGTGCATCATTGTCATACTCAAAAGGATTTTTCTTATTTTCTTTCTTTTCATTTTCTTTGAAATTTTCTGGCATTAGAAATGCTTTTTGGGTTGGCATTAGAAATGTTTTTTTGGGTTGCTTCACAAAACATCACAAACCAAATTGATTTTGTTAGGTTTGCCAATGGTTTCATCAATGGAGAGATTGTAGAATCAAATGTGTTTGGTTTATATTTTATGCGATGAAACATTGGTGATTTGTGATATTTTATGTGCGGTTAGACCGGCCAGGCACGACCGGTCAGAATGGAGGTATACGCACGGTCAGACCGGTCGGCCCACGGTCTGACCGGCAGGACACCTGTTCGCTTTTGGTTTCAGTTTATCTTTTCGGTTACGGATTGTTTTTTCGTGGATTTAACTTCTAGATGGTTCTTATGCGTATGGTTACTGTTGTTATCCTAATGTGAGTCAAGTTTAAACAAACTTGTGCTCGGAATATGGTTTCTTTGTCGTATATGTGCAGGTATCGCTTGAGGCCTCAGGATAGTGTTGCCGGTGATGGGTCAGAGTCGACTTGAGATAAGTGGACGTCTAGAGATCAAGAGATCACACGGGATACTAAAAGGCTAGAGGATAATGCACATGAAAGATGGAGAATTCATATGGTATATGAGAGAAATCGTGTGTGTATGGAAAGAGGAGTCGAATTTGGAAGGGAGTCCGAATTCGGGAAGATAGATTGAGATAAGGAAAAAGATGAGTTGAAAGCTTGCAAGAGAGGGTTTCCCATGTAGTTGGGAGTCCTAATTCGTGATGGATTCGTGTGCTTACTTTATGTATAAATAGAGAGGAAGAGTGCGCCTCCTATATATCGATTTCCAAGAAAGAATGTTGAGAGAATAGCTAGGGTTTCGAGTTAGGTCGAGATTTTGATGAGAAATGTTATTGTTGCACTTTGTAAACATTTTTAGATGCAATAAAGTCGAAATAGTTTAATCTACTTCTTCGAGAGTTCATCTATCGTTGTTTTCTGGGTCCCGACGGTCTGACCGTAGGTATGCGAGCGGTCTGACCACCGGGTTACGACGACGGTCCAATCGGAGGTGACACAACGGCCTAACCGGCCAGTCTAACCAGCGATTATATGACGGAGTGACCGACGGCGACTTCGACAGCTATAGTTCGATTTCGTTTTCTAGATTGGTTTTGTTAGTGAAAGGTAATCTTTTAATTCCGTAAAAAAATTTTGATTTTTGATTTTTCCTACCATGTTCACCCCTCTTTGATAGGTTTATTTACTCTCTATTTTGATCATACAAATCCCACCATTTTTTCTAACTTTAAGTACCACATCAACATCACGTAAGCACCACGTTATCCAAAACCATCATCACCATCTAGAATGTCTTGGAACCTTATTTACACTTATTTTAAGAGTTAAAAGGACACGTCATATCTGATATTACAGTTAAAAACATTACGGTTCAAAGAACGAAAACATTACGGTTCAAAGAACGAATTTCAGAATCGATGACAAATTAAGTAATCGATGACAAATTAAGTAACCTAGAACTTATTTCTTCAGTCACAGAACAAGATTTATCTGGACCTTACCAAGCCCGTGTCATCTCCCTCCCCCACCCGGTAAGAAACCAAACAAAAGTAGCCTGTAGTCACACAAACACGGCTGCTTCACTCGAGACACAGAAGCAAAGTAGCATGGCAATCGCAACATGCTACTAGCTGCGACCATGGCCACGAGGAATATACAGCTTATCATATGTACACGTGAGGTTGGGGGTACCTCAGCCAAGAGCCATGTGAGGCTCTTGAAGCATGGAATGCTCATGGACATTCGCCAGCAAACGCAGCTCTGGCAAAATCTAGGAGCTGCATTCACGTGAGCAAAAAAAGAAGCTTATAGTTTAAATTTCAGATTTCCGAACAACGGATACAACAACAGTTACATCATCCAGCTTGCCCCCAGAGTAACCCAGATACCCAACTGCAAGAGCCGCGTCAGAGAAGGGGCTTCTACAGGTTGCCGATCTGCCCACTTCCTTTGCCCTGGCAACCAGGAACTCCGCAATCTCCTGTGATGTTATGCAAAATGATCATGTCAGGACACTTCTTGCCGACAGTTCTATATGAGATGGGTGAGTCTTCTCTATTATTTTCTGAAGAAAAGAGTTTGTTAGGATCTAACCGAAGGCTTGAGGCCGGCTTCCAACGATTTGGAGATGACGGCTGCTATTTCTTCCTCATAGACATTGTCAAAAAGGCCATCTGTTGCTGTCACAATGGCATCTCCTTCTTGTAGATCTATTGTGTATTTCTGCCAAAGAGGAGGGACAAAGTAAGTTTAAGTTTATCTGAACCTTATACGAGGAAATCAATGATAGCAGGGCAATGATGATTGGGTAAGTGCTGTAGCACCTGCACAAGTTTGAAAGGATCATCCCCCTTCTCAATTTGCAAGGGAAAATTGAAGCCATAAGTCATTGGCTTTGATTTTTGATATATGTCTCTATTTCTTATCACCAAGAATCCAGAATCTCCTATATTACATGCATGAAGGGCCTGTCATACCAATGAGTTCACAATTAATCACCATTCACCAACAATGCAAGAAAAGAGAAATGGGCATGCCAAGACATCCTACGAACACACCTGACCATCAAAGTGAGCAACCAAAACAGTGGAAGAACCAGGGGATCGTGCTTCATCTGCAGACTTAGCAAGAACTTCCTCAGGTCTCATCCCTGGAGCTCCTTGACTCTCCATAACAACTTTCTTACAACCATCCATTAATTCTCTGGCATATAGCCCTGCATTGATTCCTGAGGACAGAAGTCAAATCAACAAACATAAATGGTCATATTCCAAAGGATAGCAAGAATGGTGAGAAATGAAATCCACGGTTAATGTGGTCAAGATAGAAATATTATCCATAATTCTCTTCAAACCCTCAAATAGTACATACTCCACAAACTAGCTTACAGACTGGAGTGCCCTATATGCTATTTCTTTCGTCCCAAAATATAACAACTTTTAGCACTCGGAATTTGTCCCAAAATATAACAATTTCTTCACCAACATTCTTTTCCCAATCAATCATAACCTCCACCATTCACTTTTTCCATCTACATTCACTTCTCAACCAATCACAAGCTCTCCTCATTTAATTCTATCTACTTTTTTAATAGCCATGTCCAACTCTAAAACTTTTTATATTCTGGAATGGAGGTAGTATATGATATAGTGGCTAGCCTAGGTAACCAGATTTCAGTAGAATGCTCTTGTGAGTTGTATGTAACATAGCAGCAAACAATGTTTTGTTGTACACGATGATACTTTAGTAGTGCCTTGTGCCCCCCGAAATTCAGTTTAGTGCCTCACTTAGATTCCTTAGTTTCTCAGTCCCCCCTACATAATTTTTCCTATTCTCCTTTCTGCTCGAGAGCAAGTTTTGTGATATTTGGGACTAATAACTGGACTATGGCATATTTTAGCAACATGATTTAGTCCTATTTCCATGTGTATTACCTATTCTCCTGCAATTTTATTTGGTTTTACAAGTTAAGATGTTGTTAGTTTAAACTCAATTGAGCTACCAACGGATAGAGTGACGATTTAAAAATCACAACAAAGCAAATGACATAATAAAATGATGAGTAAAAATGATGTAGAGCGTGATATTGAAACTATAGTAGTTCCATTGCTCATTTGTCGTTGCCCTAAACATCAGAAAAGAAAAAAAACAAAAGGAATGCAGCCATCATTGTTTAGGTTGATAGTCACTGTCAGTCTCTACCGAATGTGATCTCGCTTCCCACTTTACCTGGAATTCTTATAACTTATTTATGAATTTTGGAGCCTTACAGTAGTAATCGAAAATAGGCACATTCTTTATAGTTATGCCATTAAGAACCTAATCACAAAATTTGTCAATTTTAAAGTTTATTTGTTGTACAAATATTCTGCATCCCATGGAGATTAATTATGCCATTAGTATTGGTCACCAAAAAAAGCTCAGGAGTTCAACACATCTGCAATGATGAGATTACACAACAAATAGTAGTTGAGAAATAAGATTTGGTTTACCTTCAAATGACCATTGACCTACTCCATCTGCTACGCCAAACCAACCGTCACAAGTTATAAAATAAGCATCTTCACCACCCGTCAGCACCTGGAATATTGTGCAGATGACATTGTCAAAATGGTAATACAACTTACCATGTTCAACAAATCAAATACATGTGGACGGTAACTACTTCAGGCATAAAACCAGATACCGAAAAGTTGCACAAAGAGTTCAACCTGTCAAAATACATGGGATATTTGGGCTAAATGTTGATGAATATATAGTTTCAACGCCTGTTTGGATAGGGGCTATACCTTTGTACTTTCCCGTAAAGAGGGTTCGGACAAGCAGATAGAACGCTATAATTGTGCATATGCTTAAAAAGCTTATGTCGACGTTTCTATCTTTACTTCTAAGTTTTAAGGAATATGAAAACTATAGATCACAAACCAGAAGTGAGACAATAGTGTTTATTATTCTTGTAAAATATTTGGAAATAGTGCGGAGTGGAGTGAACTTTATCAGCATGAAGTAAAGCTTATTTCATCTCTATACAAAAATACACAGATCCATTCAAGTGAACAATCAAGATAGTGGTACCATCATTCTGAAGTGCATTTTGTATTTGAAGGACATAGTAAATATATTTTACAGAAAAGGGTCAGAGAAAAACCATAATACCTTTGAAGGATGAGGTAGCATTGCTGCACCTGAAGCCAATATAAGTGTTGGTAGGGCTACTGAAGACATCCTACATATGAATTAAGCATAAAAAATGGATATGCTATCTTTTGAATCTCTTCAGGTTCAAAAGGAAAAAGATAAAACCATGTGTAACATCCAACTTCAAAAGCAAAAAAATACACCAGAGACCGTTCAATAACTTTATATACATGCAAAAGGATCAAACTATGAGTCGATACCTTAAACTGTAAAATGCTAAAAGCAATAGAGCTAAGTAATACCTGTCAGAGCACTTCACCTCTAAACTCTTGTTTCCCCTGGCCACTTCACAGATCGCTTGTTCCTACAAGGGTGAAGAACAAACATCTGAGCAGAAGAAAATAAAATTATCATGGTATATTCCTATTCATATGACAGCAAAAGCTAGTATACAGAAAAAGTTACAGTTTTTCTTTAAGAAAGTTACTGCAGCCTGAAGGCTATAGATTTCTACAAACAGGGTCACTTCCAAATTGTGCATTGATATCACAGAAAATCTGAGTCTTTTGAGTTAGTCGAACAAAAACCTCTTTCAGAAAAAGTGAGATATGATCGTATCAAGAAAGGAATACCAAATAACTAACAAGATACTGATATGAAGTGTGAAAAAAATGCAGAGCAATGAATAAAAAAGCATATCATTGCAAGAAGAAAATGCCTCCCTAGGATGAGGTATCCAATTTTCAGACACTGCATCTCTGTATTAAAACTAAATTGATTTATATAAACTGCAAACCTGAGTTACAAGCATGCAGCATCAACTTACTGATACTAAGCATAGCCACGTTCACAGCTATCTAGGTCACGAGTTTGCAGAAAAAGAAATACCGTGTGTGGGATGGGCACTCTGTATCCTGCGTCTTGTTCTTCTATACTTGAACCGCTCGACTCAGTCTCCACGTCAGTATCAGAATCCTGCGTGGTTGAGCCGTCTGAAGCCTCAGAGTCATCCAAACTCGTCTCCATCCTGTCCACATCTTCCTCAACCTGCATGATGGAGCCAACAGAGGCCACACATGGCTCCAGAGCTGTTTCCATCCCGTCCACACCTTCTTCAGACAAGACGCCAGTCATCTTTGAGCTCTTCTCGGCACCGCCTCCATCAACACTCGACACCAATTCCCCTTCAGCAAGGCCATTTCGACCATCCAAGCCACGTTCCATCTCGACACCGACCTCAGAACTTGCATCCCTATTAGATGACCCTGCAACACCGGGCATGACCTCTTGTTCACATCCTCGGGTATCACTGGTCTCTGGCAGGGACCGCTCCATGAGAGGGGAGCCACCAATAGCCCCAGCAGTATCCAAATTTGAACTGGCCTCTGACGGTGACACCTCAACTGGTGAGAACTCATTGATTGCACCAGCTTCATCGGAACATGAAGTACCATGCTCATGGATTCCGACCGCCGGAGCACCTAATCTCACATCCAGGGCACCCTGGTCAACCATTTTGAGCTCAGCGCCATCTTCAGAACACAAAACTGCCGGTTCATCCGCGTCAACGCCACCAACGACTTCCGGCGCCTCTCCACTCACCGCCTGGTCCTCGGAGCCAGACGAATTCGTCTTCGGCGTCTCCACCGCGACAGCGCTGGCGTCCTCAAAACACGGACATCCAGGCACCTTCTCGGTACCCTCTGCATCCAAACCAAACCAAACCAGACCAACACCAAATCAAATCGAGAAACAAAAACGGAGGAGGCACTAATAGTCCGGTGTGGCAGTATGAATCCATTCACCGATAAGAGGAGGCAGACTTACCTGCAGGGAAGCAGAGCTCGGCGGCGGCGCAGGAAGCAGCGGACGCGCGGGGCGGCGCGGGGGCGACCTCCCCGCCGGGGCGGGAACATCCGGCGGCGACGCGCGCCTCCTCGTCCATGGCTAGCTGCGAGGGGGGAAGGGGCTTAGCTAGAGCCTGAGTCGGGGGGATCGAAGGCTTGGACCGGTGAATCAGCCAGCACCCAGCGAGCGAGCTAGGGATCGCGGCGGCTGCGGCGGAGGTGAGGGGAATGGAGGTGGGAGCGCGGACGGTGGTGAGGGAGGAAAGCTTAATGGGGAGGGGAGGAGAGGGGGCGAGGCTTGTGTCGGAGGTTTTGAGGTGTTCGCTGCGCCGCGGCTTCCGCTGCTCGGCAGGCGGCCGGGCGGCGTCGTTTTCTCGCGCCTGGCGGTGCGCGGTGCGGTGGGGTGGGGTGGGGTTTTCCGCGCGTTTTTTTTTCATGGGATTTTTTTTTCGTGCCCGCTTGCTATTTGTCGCTTTAGGACAAAGGGCCTCCCAGAAGTTTGTATTTGGCGGGTAGGGGTCAGTCTCTTTTAACTCTCTTGGGCCGCCCCACGTGTAAACCTGCGTGACCGTAGGTGGAAACTGCCGTTACCGTAGGTCCGTAGTTGGCTTCTCGGTTGTTTATTTGTTGGTTTTTTAGGACTGTGGGGCTCGGTTTCAAAGGTTGTTTTTAGCTTTTATTTTTTACTGTACGTGAAACTAGAATTATCATTAGCTTATAGTAATAACTAATTATTTATTATTTATTATAAATATTAAATATAAGTTTATTTAAACTTACATATATTTTTAAAAAATATTGTTTAACAATTTAAAAAACATGTTAACTATAAAACGAACGGAGAGTCGTAAAAATGAAATTAGATAATGAACGTACCCTTAAGCTAGTTAAAACAATCCTGTAAGTTCCTTTTAACCTATGATATTTGTTTTAAAGTAAGTTTACTTCTTTTTCTTTATCTACCACGTCCATACCTATGAGTTTTATTATTTAAATATCTTTTACCTACCCACTCATCAATTACTATTTTCCATTAATAAGGTTATATTTAAATCAGAGTTTGGCTTAATATTTTTTATTACACATAAAACTAGACAAATAGTTATCACATGATTAATTGAGTGTTAAATATTACAAAATTGAAAATAAATTTATTTTTAAATAAAACTTTATACATAAAGTTTTTAAAAAACATATTGTACTCTCTTCGTTTCATATTATAAGTCGTTTTGATTTTTTTTAAAATTAATTTTTTAAATGATTAAGTTTATAAAAAATATAGTACCAAATTACTAATTCTTATATTGAATATATTTTGATAGTTTATTTATTTTATATTAAAAATATTGTTATAGTTTTTTATAAATTTGGTCAAAACTAAATATTGTTGACTTAAAAATCAAACGACTTATAATATAACTATAAAACGAATTAGTAGTTTTTAAAATGCAGTTTGAGAAACATGTTTACTACAAACGAGTAAGTAGCCAATGTAAAAACAGTATATAAAACACGCCAAGAGGTACTTTGTTTCTTTGTCACTTCATCCTACTTACTACTTTGATAAAAGACTATAGGATGAAATTATTTTGGTACGGAGGTAATGTATTTGAATATTAAAAGTTAGCAATGAGTTAGTTTATAAAGTTCCTAAACAGAGAAAAAGAACGTAATGAATGAGTTTCATTACACATCTCATACATTTGAATTGGCTCGTAGTTATTGTGAGGAAAACGTTCTTTATATGGTAGACTAGAAATATATTTATTCAAATATCTCATGCATTCCAGGCATTTCGAGAGTCAAAAGTCAAAACTCTCATTTTTCTAGTCATCCTGGAAGACGTAAAAACAAGAATGTCACACGTGTAAACCTTCTATAATCAGCATTCACCAAAGAACAAGCACCAAAGCCTAATACACAACCTTCACGCGGGCAAAACTGCAAAAGATGGAGGAGCCGTTGATCAGTCGTCGCTAGTTTCGGTCTCTGGATAATTTTGTGGATATCAAAACCAGCAAACTTGGTAGGGTCGCCACATGGGTTCAAGCGTACTGCTGCTGCTGCTACTACTACTAGCTTCCGTAACCGATCAATCAATCCACGCCCTCCACGTGTCGTCCCTGTTGTCCCCGACGTGTCACCGCCATCCCCAGCTAACGGGAGGATGCCCCGGGCCCACCTGACAGTCTCGCTGAGGCCACCCTGTGACCAACCACACCAGACACCACCGAGTTGCAAGTGGGGTTCCGCGAGTGGATCGGATCCGATCGCCACGGCTGCGTGATTAGCGAGACAGGGAGGCTTATCTGTTTCTCTCCTCCGGATAAGGCCCTTAATTATTAAAAATCAACATATTCCTAAGTCCATCGATTGATTGATTAATGAGAAATCATGAGTTGTGTTTTTAATTTTATTGGTTGGATACCATATCGTCTGTCCGCGGTATTCAATACAGGGAGAGATTGATCTGCACTGTTCTCTGCTTGACGGATACGTTCCAGGCAATCATTGATGCTTTCTTCCCGTTCTTTCAGTTCAGCTAATTTAACTTCTTGTTGGCTACTCACCTACTGTTCTGTTCATCCAAATTAATCACTCTCTTGGTAGATGTTGAAACGAACAATTTCAACATTAGCCATATTCTATCAGCTAGTTTGCTGAATCTGAATATCATAGTAGCAACTGTTCGATGGTACGGTTCAAAGAAGGCAAGTACAGTGATTAGGCAACGCAGTTATTTTTAATGAATTCTAATCTATCGATTAGAAGTTCTCTCGTATATTTTTTAAATTTGATATAAATAATTATAAAAAATTTAAAAATATTGAAATAGTATAGTGCTATCTATACGTCAAAAATCAAATTTAAATTTAACTTATACATAAAAAAATTTAATATGAACAATACGTTAATATATTAAATTTGTCTTTTCTTAATATCTTGACGTGTTATATGTTATATAATTGTTATCAATTTTTTCAGAATTTTTAAATATTATTTAGATGTTTTTTAAACAAACAAGAACATCCCTTAGGGGAATCAAAATAGTTTTCCAGTTTTTGGATGAAGTCATGAACACAGGATTTTGGATATTGGATATTGTACTCTCTTGTTAGGTCGGATATAGATTTCGCTGGGGCGAGCTGAGAAAGACTAGCTAGCGGACCAGAGTAGGAAAGGCTTGTCTCTCTGAAAGAGAATTTAATCCTGAATTTGGTTTCCGGGAGACATGACATGCCTCGTTGCGAACCTCGTCTTCCTGTCAAAATCAAGAAGAGGATCACAACCACAAAAAAGGATTTCCCATTCTCGCGTTGGCTCGCGCACGCGGCGAACAGAATTTTCTTCTCTGCAAGTAATCGAGTTGCATGTGCTATCTTAGCTTCTGGAACAACCCGATCAGCTCCATTTCTTGGCCATACCGTTGCCATCGTCAAAAAAAAATCAGAACCAGCTGCGTGCAATGCAACAAGATGTTTTTGCGGCTTCTGCCTGAACAATTATGCAAACCACAAAACCAGCTGCAGCGGAAAACGTCATGCATCAATCAATCAGCTGCTATGATCGATCGATATAAGAGTGGCACTGGACGGATAACGTAAAAGATTCTGATGCAAGTTGTGTGTGGTACAAGCGGCAGATGAGGGATAGGATGGCCGAACCTGCTTTCACTGTTCCATGATGTTGCCGACTTCAAATTCGGTGTTCAATTCTTTTTCAGCCTTGATTCCGCAGCATGCGGCTCCAGGTGCGCAAACCATGCTCGCCACTGCCTCCCACTAGCGAATTAGCGATCGATTGGCGATTGTTCTTCTTCCGAAAGGTGACAAAACCTTCTTCCGAAAGGTGACAAAACCTGTATTCCTCCCATCACAGATTCCCTGTCCATTGGCGTCTATAGATGAGAAATTTGACGTTTCACACAAAAACCTAAAACAACTACTTAGGTCATATCAATCAGATTCAGAATGTGTCGGTTAGTTTGATCATGCAACTAACAAGATAAAAATATATCGATGATCAAGGAATCAATCAACTAATAAACCGATGTAATGTAGCGAGATCAGCTAATATTGATAGGATTTTGAACAGTCGGCTATGGGTGTAAGATTTTGAACAGTCGGCTATGGGTGTAATGTAGAATCAATGAATCAGGTAAACACTGTTATAAAGATGATTGAAAAAGATTGATCAATGAGCCAATCGATCGATACTGACACAATGTGCTAGATGTACAGGTCCAATGGTTACAACGGATATCAGCTGAAAGTCTAATGTAAATTTGATGTAGACGATATCTATCAAAGCTCTTATACATTAGCTAAAAAAATTGATGCTAACATGATACATACAAATTAAGATAAATAATGATATTGGCTCTATCCAACTTTTCGAAGGGATAAAACCTACTAACTATTAACTTTCATTATGTTAAAACTAGCCTTAATAGATTGGACTGAACCAAGGCAGTATAAGGTTGAACTTAACAAAACTAGGCTGATAGAAAATAGATTAATCGTACTATCGTTGTAGATCAGATCGGCTGGATGTAATGTAAATATAACTTATTGGCTAGCACTCCGATAAAACATAGTATAAAACCTATCGGCTTAGCAAGACGAAACAATCTAAAGATTGGACCTATCCAAGACAGTATGAGATTGCGTTGGATAAAATAAACTAGATAAACCAATAAGATTTATACAATCGTGATGGATATTTCTTGATCAAACTATAACAAGACATATATTATCATCAACAATCTAGAAGATCAGACCTAACCGAGACAATATGAGATTGCGTTTGATAAAATAAACTAGATAAATCGATAAAATGTATACAAACATGATGGATATATCTTGATCAGACTAAAAGGTCAAACCTAAACGATGCAGCCTTAGACGGAACAAAATATATCAGGTAAGTCGACAGTCTATCGACTAGAATATCGGACTAGACCGAGGAAGTCATAACATACAAATGCTAGGTTGACGAGACTTATCCTCACGTTGGAGTTTGAACTTAACCAATGCAAACCCTCATGAAAAGCAGGAGTTTGTCGAATTGAGGGTGGTGATACGCAGTGGCGAAGGATGAAATTTTTTCGAGGTGTGGCGAACTATCCCCCAACATGTCGCTCCAATTTCTTACTAATGAACGAACTGATTACAAACATATATCTGTTACTCAATAGAGATGTGGAGATCAGAATGAATTGATAGGAGAGATTGGGCGATTTTGGAGATTACATACGGATTGCACTTGTGAGGAGTCGAGCTGTCGGTCCTCGACGTGGTCGGTGAGCAGTGACGATTCGCCTTGCTCTGCTACTCATGTGTAGCTGGTGCTCTGACCGTGGGCCCGTGGCGGAGGACTGGAGGAGGGGGGTGCCGAGGGGCCGTAGATCATGCGACCAGAGTGCCTCCCGTGGCTCACGCCCCGACAGCACGGGAAGGAAAAGGGGATCGGGGAGGCTGACGCCAGGAGGGAAAAAGGGGATCGGGAAGGGGAATAACCGAAGGAGCCAAGAAGGGGATCGCGACATCGCGTGCTAGGCTAGAGTGGAGCAGGGCGTCGAAGGGTGGGTGGGGGTGCAGGCTAGGCCAAGGTATGGCGCGGGCCATACCTTGCCCTCGAACCCTCCGCCACTGGTGATACATCAAAAATAATTGTATTGATATATAAAAATATTTTATAAAGACCTTGAGTATATATATTTATATCCTTAGATTAATATAGATTCTGATCGGACACGACACATATTTTTTTAAAGATATAAGGAGATATACAAGTCTTGATCAAACGTTAGATAAAACTTACTTAAAAAAAGTTAGTAGGTCATATCTAATGCATAAATAAAATTAAACTGTTATGTCATGGTCTTTATGATTTATTTTTTAACTTGATTTCAGATAAATTTTTATTGGTTGATTGTTCTTTAACCAAATTTACTAAAATATCGTCAAATTTTGATGTCAGTGTCTGAATGGGGTCGCTGTCTGTTGCAACCTGAAAAAGAATACTCGTCTCTTGGAAGATTCACTGTTCGATCACATGTCCATGTGATGGTGTATACATTGTCCTGGAGCTGAAAGTTCTTCTTAAATGGTGACTTTACGTAGCTAAAAATTATATATATTTTTCTTGACTAACTCGGGTTTTGGTTTGACATCTAAGCGCGCGGCGACCGTTGCTTTGGCGTGGAAAGACGCCTTTGTTCTGTGAAAATTCTGGTGGCGGGAACAAGAACCTGTAACGGCAGCTGCGTTTATCCTGGTTGCAAGTTGCACGAATATTTGGTCCGTAAAGTTAATCTGTTCACCTGTACATCGGAATAAAATAAAGTTTATAGGATATCGGAATGGAGAGTTTGTTGATTGGTTTGGAAGGAAGAAGTAAAATGCAAAGTTGAAAACGTCATTAGAGTAGACTTCTATCTGAAGATGCAGAATTAATTAGTCTGGTGCTTTCTGCGAATTTGAATCTGACCACCTGGGAGAAGCATACGCAAGAAGTTTCTGAATTAACTTTGCGTCTCTTTTGACCAAAGACGGACGAAAGGAAAGGTCAAAAAACACTCTGAAAATTGACGTGCAGAGATAAATTTCAGCAGCAACTTAACCATGATTTTGGATAGTTTCTGTGTCGGTGGCCGGCACGAGACGATGGACCCGACATCCTATCTCTTACGGTGCCACCTGCCACCCCAGTGAAGCAGGATAATACTAACACTGAACTATTACTGGCTTGAGATCGAAGGCAGAAGATCCCAGCTGTCTCTTGTCTTAAGAAATCAGGTCAGTGTTTGTGTTTCTTGCATCTGATCCCTTACTCCAATCTTGAGCATGAGTCTTGGCTTTCCCTTTTCTTTTCCTAACCGCCCAAGGGCCAGTAAGAGTGCAAGTATCTAATCGATGGCCTAGCACGGTACTCCTCGCGAGGGTTGCCATGCATGGCAAGAGACTGGAATCAACAAGCCATGTCAGTGTGTGTGGCCGTGGCACATGCTGTACTGCTGTCGGTTTCTTTCTTGGATGCAGATGCCTCCTGCCCAATATCTGCGCCAGATCTAGGAGCAGCAGAAGCATCCATTCCTCATCTGAATCGAGTTCTCCGCGATTCTCATGTTGCCTTCAGTTGCAAGTGCGCTGTTAGACAAACTGAAGCTGCCGCGGTGTTGGTGCCGGTGCACGCGCGCGGCAACGGAGTGATTGCGTGTAAGAGGCTGTTTGGTTGAGGTTTGGTTGAGGGGCTAAACCCATTAGTCTCTTTAAATTAGTTTCTTTTAGTCTTAAAATATCAAACAGTCCAGACTAAAAAAGAACTAAATGTTTTAGTCTATTTAGTTCCTAATCGAGGTACTTATTGAGACTAAAAAGATTTCTTCCTCTGGATGCCCCTCCGCAGCGTCCCAACCGCATCGGCACCGCTCCACGCGCCGTCGTCGCGGTCCCGCGCCCCGCCGCGCGGTCCCGCGCCCGCGCTCCTCTGGTCCCGCGCCCGAGCCGCCGCCGGTCCCGCGCCGTGCCGCCGCGGCCACACGCTCGCGCGCCGCGCTCCCGCGCCCGAGCCGCCGCCGGCAGCCGTGCCCGAAGTTGCCGCTCGGTCCTGTCGCCACAACCACATCAATCATGTTCCAAATAAATGGTTTAATCCAAACAAATCCTCCTCCGAGGCGGCGCAGATCTCGACGGCCCCAACCGCCGGGCGCGCGGCGGAACAAAGTGAGGCCGACGTCGCGGCAGCCAATGTCGCGGCGCGGCGTGGCGTCGGGGAGCAAGAGGCGGCCGCAGGTGGCTGGGATGGTGGGCGCACTGACGGAAAGAGATCAGAAGAGATAAAGATAACGAGAAGAAAAGAGAAGGAGAGGAGGGGTAATACTGTCTTCGTATATTGTGATTAATGATCTTTAGTCTTTTTTAGTTATCTAAACAATAGGGGACTAAAATTTTTTATCCAAAGATTAATTTTTAGTGCCCTGAATAAAGCTCCATGTTCTCGTGTAAATCCGTAGGCAAACTCGCGGCGCGCGCGCGCTCGCACACCGACAGCCGCGTCGCGTCGCGGTTAACCGATCCGAGGCACATCGAGGAGTCGCGTTACCGGTGACAACCTAACTGCCACTGCTAGCTACCCCTCCTCGACAAGTTAATGGCTTCCGCTCCTGTCCGCGTCCGGGTATCTTGTGAAAATCACAAATACAAGCGCGGCGTCCTGGTCGACCGAGGCTGTCGAGATGTGGCTTGGGTGCCGTGCCTGGCCAGTCAGTTAGCCAACGAAATTTGTGACCTGAGAGCTGCGACGTGGAAGCGATCGGGTCACGCGCAAACGCAACCAAACGCGACACGCGACGGTGAGATCAGATCTTTTCGCAATGCTACTCGCACACTTGGAGGCCACAGTTGGGCCGGTAATTTATGGAAGCGCAGTATAATGTAGGCCCATTAACGCGCAGCCTTACGGCCCGTTATGTAAAGTGGGCCCATAATCGCCTTTACGAAAAGCACCTTGGAAAGGAACGAAATGCCAGACCACTCTTCTTACTGGTGTGGTGTCGAGCCTGTCGAGGCGATTCCCCCAAGCCCCCACCCCACCCTTCCCCAACCAATACTTCGCATCGCCGTCTCCTCTTCCACCGTCCACTAACCCTAGCGATCTCTCGCCGGAGGCTCTAGATCTGTGGGTGTACTTGACCTCGTCGGGATCGGAGCGAAGATGACGGAGGCGTGGGTGCGGAACAAGCCGGGCATGGCGAGCGTCAAGGACATGCCGGTGCTGCAGGACGGGCCGCCGCCGGGCGGCTTCGCGCCCGTGCGCTACGCGCGCCGGATCCCCACCAAGGGGCCCAGCGCCGTCGCCATCTTCCTCACTGCCTTCGGCGCCTTCGCCTGGGGCATGTACCAGGTCGGCCAGGGGAACAAGGTCCGCCGGTAAGTACTCGCCTTGCGCATCTATGTTTATGTTAAACTGCATTCCTTTACCGTATCTATTCCCAGCCGCAAATTCCGTTGGTATGGGACACCACCCCAAAATCAAGCCTTTCAGAGATGCTTTCTGTTATCTATTCTATGCGCTAGGCATTCGTTAGTTTCTCCCTTACTTCGAATAAATTGTTGCAGCCGACGATTTGGTCTGAGAAAAACCTTTTACACGAAGTACAGTGAATGAAGGTAGAAATGCAACATACAAAGAATTTAGCAAGAACTAGAGTTGTACTAGGTGTATCACGCTCTGAATGGATGAAGTAGGTGCATTTTTCAAAAAGAAAAGGAACTGTTTTAATGATACACTATTCAGCACCTTATCTGATTAGTTAAATGGAAGGAAACTTGATGCTTGCTGCCCCTCTATACTTAACTGTCTCCACTAAGTTCAGAATCAAGTAGCCAACCTGAGACTGATTGGAGTCCTATGAGCAAAGATATCGTGAAATTGGAAATCTAGTGAACTCTGCACACAACAGTTTGGTTAGAATGGGTTCCAATATCTGACAATGCAATGTATAAAAACCAAGAAATTTGTGTCAAAGCTTCCCATAAAGATATATATTTGTCCAATCATTTATCACCAGTTGCTAAGCGTTGCACGGGCTAGTATTACTAATATGATATATATTGAAATATTAATAGTATGCTAAACATATTGTTTATTTTTGAATTATAGTGGTTTGGATTAAAAGAAGAGTCCAAGTCAATTACAATTCACTAATTATTAATCTCGAATTTAGGAATTAAATTAATAGATTAGTAAAGTGAGAGTCCAATATGGATACAACTTCATTTTTTGTTAATTTCGAATTTAGGAATCATTAAAACTTAGGATATCTAAAACTAAAGAGTTCATTGTAGTACAAACTAAAGAATCTATAATATTTTCAATAGCATATTTTATTTAACTCGAATTTCTAATACAATCTACTATCGTGATAATTTGATCCAACTAACCAATGGCCAGATCTGTCTAGTTAACATGGGAGTCTTCTGAGAGTCCCCGATTAGTATAGGTATAGTCTTGTATGCAGACTGTCTTGGACATTTGGATGTTACTATTCATGCATATATTACAATTCTAGAGGCAAAAGTGAATTTAGTAATCCCTTTGATGATGTGAAATCTTCCACATATTTATGTTAATTTTGTCGGTTCTTATACTTTATGGGACCATTTTTCAGTACTTTTTGCATTGATTCTAGGATTTTGTGATCTGCACTCCACTCTTCAGTATTCAATTCCAGAAGAATTTTTTATTAATGTGACAATGTGGGCGAACCATAACTTTTTGTCGCCGTTGACCTAGTTATATGCAGATTTGATTGCAGTGGCAATGGTATCATTTGAGTTCTGTTGCCTTATTTATTCAATTTAGTGATCCTGAGACATTTATTACGTCACAGTATAACTTTGGACTGCTTAGATTAATTGTGAAAGGAATCCTTAATCTAAGTGCAGCACCTAACGATATCCTCCTCCTTTTATCTAAATGTAAGTTTTTTTATTAATGACCATACACATTAAAAAACACGTGCATTGCTTCCTGCTATGCTTTCCTGTTATGTTGTTTGTTGCCAGTAGGCCTGATGCCTCAACTAATTACTTGATCATGCTTGTCTTCTGATGCAGTTCATGTTGTTTTTTGTTGCATTTTATATTTGTGAATTGTCTCATCAACTGTGGTATTGTTTTTGTAGTGCACTCAAAGAAGAGAAAATTGCTGCCCGCACCGCTTTAGTGCCAGTGCTCCAAGCTGAAGAAGATGAAAGGTACAGCTCAACAATTGATGCCATACTCTGTTTTTTTCCCACAACATCCTCAATTTCATCTGATGCATAAGATCCATGGTACTTAGATTTGTCAAAGAGTGGACGGCATCTCTTATGTGGGAGGAAATAGTTATGGGAGATGTCCCTGGATGGAAGGTCGGCCAAAGTGTGTATAATTCCGGGAAATGGATGCCTCCTGCGACCGGCCAGCTGCGTCGTGAGGATTGATAAAATCCAAGGGGCTTGCCGCAGCCTACCAAAGATGCCATCATGTCTTTTGGGCATGCATAAGGCTTTTGAACCAGAATACCCAAAAAAAATTGCTACGAGGAACTCACTCTTAAAGCACTTGCTGTGCATTTGTTGTGTTGATGAAATCTGGCTGGCTAATAATTGGACATGTCATACAGACATTAGTTTCACATGAACTATGCTCTTTTGTGGACGGAACATCTGTTTTTGCCTTGATGTTCTCCCTTCTCTCTGTTTATTTTTCTACTCTGTACTAAGCACTTCTTGGTCAGTGCTGTACCTTAGAGCAAGGACTATAATGCTTGATGGGTTATCTCTAAAAATAACACATAGGACTGGGTGATGAGATGGATGAGAAAAATAAGGAAAGACATATGTGTTAATTGCCTCATGCAAGGGGCAACTTTTACACAAACTTCTAAAAAAAGGAAGATAAAAGAAAAAATAGATTGGATAAACAAATAAAATGAAATCATTGGGGTTAATGTGCTAAGGTGATGTATTGTATATGTCACTTTTTAACTTGTATGAATAATGAATAATATTAGAAGTGACAACTACCTCAACTATAAAACTCTCTCTTGTTGTAAACGTTCGAATGTATTCAGTCTTTTCAGATAGACGCAAAGAAACATTCGAATGTCGAGCACTTGGATCGGATGGGTATATTACCGAGCGAGTGAACGGCAAACTCGAGAAGTCAGAATCAAGCCGTGAACAGGTACAGAGCGCATGTCACCGTGTTACAAATATTACCCGAGCCAAAACAGTGCCGCCGCGTACTGGAGATACATGAACAAGCAAAAGGCGACCGACAACGCGGCGGGGCAAATCAAGAAAGATTTATTACTTTCGTTTCAAAACAAATTAACCGAATATAAAGTAATCGGGATACCCTTCTGTTTCAAAATAAACAGATATAAAATAACAGGATATGATGTTACATTGTTCTAAAATAAAACAACCTATAGTTTGTTTTATTTTAAAACAGCGGAAGTAAAAGATTGGAATAGTGTAACTGCTTTAAGAAAGGCCCTCACAACACCCAGCTGAACCAGCCTGGGCTTTGTTGTTTCGGGCTTGATGGGCTGGGCGCCTGCCGTGTTGACTTCCCGATAGAACTGGAATCAGACTATCAGGGCGGAAAAATGGGAGAAGAAGAAACAGAGGCAGCAGATGACCTCCGATCCGGCCGATCGGTGCCCCTGGCTCCGGCCAAGTTTGTCGACCTCGCCGTCGACTGACTCCCTCGCCCACGCCACAGGCTATCCTTCCTTGGTGCGGGATGCACAAGTGATAATGACAAAGAGAAAATGGCGTTCGTGCTGCCTGTGCTTCCCTCCCTCCCTTCCCTAGGCTCCCCTAGCTCTGCGCCTGGCGCACCGTTTGCGTTGAGAGAGGCGTTGACTCGCCGCTGCTCAGTGCTCGTTGCTCAACAACGCCACCCCGATTCTGATCTTTGCATGGCTAGCTAGCTGCATCCTGCATGCAGCCTCTGTTGGCTCCGTGACCTGTGTTGAGCCGATCCCCTACCCAGCATTTACTGCATGGCACTGTAAAAGTCACTGGCAGCAGCACAGGATCCGAAGACACTTTGCAGATGCAAGGCCGAGTGGATGAGCCGGGAGGTTCATATTTTGGCCATGGATGGCAATTGCAAGGGAAAGGGAGCGATAAAACAAGTGATCGGAGGTGCCGTCGTCTGGTCTGGGGCGTCTGGCCATGGCTGAGCCTGAGTCCTAGTAACTGACAGGAGCTGCGCACTAGTAGTACAGTTAATACTGCGGCACATTTATTAATCTGACGAGACGTCTTGGCTTCTCGTGTGCCTCTGCCATGTATCGATCCTGGCCGGCTGGTTGCTTCCTCTGGCCCTGCTCCCTGCCGAGCTCTTCTGAAACGTTTCCACAGTCTACACCACAGTATAATTGTGGAGGTGTGTCATGAGAAATGGCAGCAGCAGAAAAGACGTCACTGAACTTATTGTGCAGATTAAAGGTTACTAGTAGCAGTACCAGCCTTTCCTCTTTTTTTTTCTTTTCTTTTGCTGGGTCTTCTGCTTCTTCTGTGCAGTTGTTCCATTTGGTGGTTTACTGCATTAGTAACACTACACACTTTTTATTACAGCAGCTGGCGGCAAAGTCCAAAAGCGTGAGTCCAAGAGGCAGTGCTACGAACCAACGACTGCCCAATGCTGTTTCAGGCTTCCGCTTTTTACGTGAGTACAATTTCGTCCTTGCCAACTTCTCTTGCTTCCTGGATGAGTAGAATCTCAAGACTTGGCCACCCAAGATCTCCACGTACTAGAACTGCTAGATCATCGGACAAACAGACCTGCGCCTGCTGGTCATGATGGATCATGGATGTGATTGCGCGAATGATGGGTAGAATGTGTGTGGTGAGCAAGTCTAACAGCACAGTGCACAGACGTTGGATTTCGATTTGCTAGGTGTATTTAGCCATGTAATTTAATTTGAGACGAAAGAAATACTCCTAAATTGATACTGATAGTACTCTTAAGTTACATGTACATCCCCCGGTCTGAGCATCAATACCAGAAGAATGGTGCAGTAATTGATCTGGTGAGTTCAGAGCGACATGTGGCTCAGGCTTGGTCGCAATCATGTAGGAGTACTGTTTACTCGGTGGAAATGCTCTGCATCATAGAACAGGGGCAAAGGCAATATGCTGGTACTCGCTCTGGCTAGCTGTGCCTTCTTCATCACAGTAGACATGCACCTATCGAGACACCCATGTTCGGCCCTGGCCTACGCTGCTAGAATGTGAGTATTTACTTCTGTGACTCAGTTACTTCTGTTAAAAATCTAGTAATAATTTAGCATATTTTAATGAAAATATGATACTAAATATAATATGTAAATAAAAAATAATTTAGTAATAGTGCTAAACATAAATATACTAATAGCATTAATAACATCTTGTTTAACATTAAAGTAAAGAGAATGATCTGAAGAACGTTTCGGTTTTAGATATAACGGTGTTGGTGATGTTGCCGTGGTTGATGTTGTCGTTATCTGCTCCTCTGTTGTTGTCGTTCCCTTTGTTGCTGGTGCTGGTCGATATTGGCGTAGATGAAGTAGAACTTGACGTAGATGAAGCAGTGTAGAGCAGTCATACGAAGAACACACTTCCCAAAAACTTGATCGTCCGTTTACCCGTGTAGGTACTCAGGTGGACGGAGTTTTGAAGGCCTACTCGTTCCAAATACTCGTGTACGCAGGTGCTCGAAACTGGAGAAAGCTGAAGCAGTGCAGGAACAGAAGGTGAGAGATGTGTGCCCGGGGAGGAACCAGAGTGAGTGTCAGAAGAGAGGGCCCACTGTCTATCTCGGAGATGGAAGATGAAGACTGATGCACACGAGAGAGGAACAGTACTGTTTCTAAATTAATCACGATTGATGGCTCTTTATTGTCTTGCCCATTACGAGAGTAACGTAGCCACTTAGGCCTTGTTTAGATCCACCCCAAAAACTTTACACCCTGTCACATCGAAAGTTTGGACACATAAATAAAGTATTAAATATAGACTAAAAATAACTAATTGTACAGTTTGCATGTAATTTACGAGACGAATCTTTTAAGCCTAATTAGACTATGATTTGATAATAAAGTGCTACAGTAAACTTGTGCTAATGACGGATTAATTAGGTTTAATAAATTCGTCTCGTCGTTTACAGACGGATTCTATAATTTGTTTTTTATTAGTCTATGTTTAATACTTCAAATGTGTGTCCAAAGCATTGATGTGACATTTTAGCCAAAAAATTTTCAGGATCTACAGCCTTAATGTCCATCGGTTTCACTTTATCTCATAAAAACAAAACGGCAAGAAAACGAGTAGCCAACCAGCCAGTCCGTCCTCGTGCCTGTCCTCGTCACCCATGCCTCGACCCGCCCGACTCGGCGTGCATGCGTGCATGATATTCTCATCACCATCTTAACCACTCAATTTATTTAAATTGTGTCGATGTCGGAGATCGACACACGGGAATCCGAGGGACCCCTTTTTGGTTCGGCACGGGGAGCGATGAACCTTGGCTTAAACTCACGGTGAAGATGAGATGATGCCGGTTAACCGGGAAAAAACAAGACTGCAGAAACGCGGGGGTTTATACAGGTTCGGGCCACCTAGGAGGTGTAATAACATACTCCTGTTCTTTGTGTAGTATGGAGGATGGATTACAAGGACCAGTGATGAAGTCCTCCTCTCCCAAGTCTGATGACTCGAGCGTTGCTAAAGACTAGCCGCACAGAGCCCAGAACACGGGACTCAGAACCCAGGATAGGGGTTTTAGTTGGAGAGAGCAGAACCTTCCACTAGTAGAAGCGAGTCTGCCGAAACCTGTTTATGATGGACTTGGGCCTCCTTTTATAGTGCAAGGGGACACCACAGTAGTCCTGATTTCCTCTACTTCGCTCCACGTGATAGAGCGGCTCTTGCCTTGTCTTGTCGGAGAAGCCACCCCCATCTTTGTTCCTCTTGCGGCGTCATGGGGTTAGGTGGAAAAAGGTGGTCGTCGTGGCAGCCATGCTGCTGACGCGGTGATGGCCTGCCTACCTACTCCGATGGAACCCACTGGTCAGCGGCCCATCTCACGGGTAGGTGCTGACACAACGTCTCCTGTGCTCGTACTCTCTCCCACGCGGTCGCCCAATGCATTAACATGATTGGACGGGGCGTGAGGGAGGCGTGCGCGGAGTGGGTGCGCTGCCATACCGTGGTCACAGTCAAAAGACTTTAGGCCCCCTTTGCCTCGTGACAGCAAAAGGGTGATGATGAGAGCGACCGACGCGCGCTCACATCGCATTAAATACGGCGGGCGACGCTCGGCCTCTCTCTTTTGGCATTAAATGGGGTGGTTGGCGGTTGGCCTCGCCCCTCTCTCAAGAGGTGCGGGCGAGGGATGGGGTCCGGTAACCCCGGACCTGCCGTCCGAGGTCCGGGTGACCCGGACCACGTCGCTTGGGAGCACGGTGGCCTCCGGCAGCCTCCGGCCAGGCCCTCTTGGGGCGGCCGCGTGGCCGCCGTGGCCGAGACTCACTTGGGCCATTCGGGACATGTCTTTGGCGCGCCTTGATGGGCAAGGGCGCTTTCCCTTTTTCAGATATCATGCCTCTGACATACCCCCGGGCCCATATCACCGACAGTAACCCCCGGTGTTGACCGGGACCGAGTCGGGCTCGGGCGCGGTTAACGCCATTTCCTTGAGTGTGTGGGTCTGGGTACTGGATGTGCCTTGCTATGGCAAGAGGCTGGTACGCGACAACTGGTGCCGCGCTAGGCTAAGCTTTCTCAAGACGGAGGGTGAGTTTATTCGGGCCGTGGGCGCGAGGGCCCATTCAAACCGCCTAGCTCTCTCCGTCCTGCGTAGTGCACCTGGTGGGCGCGAAGCCCCATGCGGCGCGAAATCCAAGCGGCGCGGGAACCAAAGGGGATGCGAAAGGAAAACGAAGGGACGCGGAGGAAAGGAGGCGCGCAGTGTGGTAGTGGGGCGAAATTAATGCCGTGGAATCCGAGGGGGCCGTGGTCGCCTATAAAAACGGATCCGCATGGAGGGGGATCGGTTTCTACGCTTCCCACAGCCATCGCCTCTCACAGCTTTTCGCCTCTCATCTTCCCAGCGCCCTTTGCTTCTTCACCTCCTTCCTCTCGCCACCGGTTTTCCCTTCGCACTTCAGCGTCCACCTTTGAGATGGCCCGCGATTCACCTCTGGAGCCGAGGAGTGTTCTCCCAAAATCCTTGGTCCGCACCGCGAAGGCTCGCAGCCTCTTCAACAAGTACCTGCTGCGCGGCACGCGCAGCGGCGGCAATGTCCCGGAGGAGCGGACCCCTACGAGGATGGTGTTCTTCGCCTCCTTCACCATGGTCGGGTTGGTGCCGCACTTCTCCCGCTTTTTCCTCGACGTGCTGGAGTTCTACGACCTCCGGCTGCACCACCTCACCCCCAACGCCGTCTTCTACCTCGCCGTGTTCGCCCACACCTGCGAGATGTTTGTGGGGGTGAGGCCCTCGCTGCACCTCTACCAGCAGTTCTTCCGGGTGTGCCGGGCGGGCTCCTCCGGCGCGGTCGGGTACGTGACGATCCAGCCGCGGAACGACAGGACGGTCGGCACCCCCTTCATTGACATCCACCCTCGCTCCAGGTGGGAGAACTGGAGGGCATTCTGGTTCTACACCAGCCTAGGTTACCACCCCTGCCTATCCCTGCCGACGGGGATCCCGGTGAACCAGAGGAGCTGGGGGGCGCGTCCGCGAGCCGGGAGGGAGCTGGACGGGGTCTTGGAGCGAATCGGCTACCTCCGGAGGGGCTGTCCGGCCACGCGGTCTTCCGCGACTTTCGGATGAGGCGCATTGCGCCTTGCAGAAAGGCCGCGCCCCGCCTACATGTACACGGGCCCCAACGACGACATGAGGACCCACGTGGGCGCCGCCTTCAACTGGGACGAGAGGGATCTCGCGATCCTGGTCCGCCGCACCCTTGGCGTCACGGCGATGGATCTGACGCAGCTCCCGCATGGGTTGGTGCCGTTGTGCCAGGACTCGGCGCGCTCGGAGATCCTGCACGCGTTGCAGGTGGTGGGCGACGGCGTGGGCTCGTCGTCCGCGGCGTCGGACGCTACCCCGAGAGACGGGGGCGGCGACTACGACGACGCCGACGACCAGGTGCCGATCGGGCGGCTGAACCGCCGGGGTCCGGGCCGAAGCGATCCGGGGGCCTCGGACCCTAAGGGGAAGAGGAAGAGGTCAGAGGAGGACCCCGCTCCTCCCCCATCTCCGCCACGCGGTGGTGGCGCAGAGCGCGCTGCTCCTCCCCATGGATCGGGAGGCTCGCGGGCGGCGGGCCCGTCCCCAGGGGCCACTCCGCCGAGGGCCAGGACGGCCACAACGACGGTGACGACGACGACAGCCGAGGCTAGAGCACGCCCACGGCGAGCGCGCCGTGCAGAGGCCGTCCGCGGGGCTCCGCGTCGACGGGGTGGCGATCGGCAGCCCGACGAGCCCTCCAGGCGGCCCCGCGAAAAAGAAGCGGGCCATCTCGCGGGTTTCCTGGGACTTCAACCCCGCCCGCAGGTACGCCTTGCCGACATGTACATGCTCATTGGGCATTGTGTTTTTCTCTTGTTTTTTGATTCCTTGCTATGTCCATGTTTTGCTTCCAGCCGCGAGCACCGGCATTTTCGCCCAAGGGTTATACCCAAGGGCGGTTCTGCCTCGGGCTCGGGGAGGTGGCACAGGAGAGGCCCGGGCGCCCAAGCCCTCCGGGCCGGGTCGCCCTCACGGGTTCGAGCCCGGATCCGGTGCGACCGAGAAGGGTCCACCGGAGATCGGGCGCCGCCGCCCACGAGGAGCGAGCCGAGGCGGCCCCGACGCGAGGGGCGGTGGAGGGCGGCGGAGAACAACCCCGGGGTCTCCTCCGAGACAACCATCGCCGCCACCACAACAGCCATCGCCCGCGTCGCGCCGGATGGCGCCGTCACCCCGGTGGCCACCGTTAGCTCTGCCGACGCCGGCCTGCCGCGAGCCGCCAACGCAAGTAGCGGGTGGCCTTGGCCTTGGGGCGTCTTCGCCGCCCGCCCCGCGTAGGTAGCCGATCCGTGTCCGGGTTCGTGGCTGCCCCGGACACCGAGCCCTCGTCCGGTCGCAAGAGCGGGCGAGGAGGTGTATCCGTGGCACGGAGGAGGCCAACGCGATCTCCTGGAGGGCTTCGGGCCAGTGCGAGCCTTGGCGGCCGGGGAGGTTGCGGTGGCGCGGCGGGAGTCCGAGGTTGAAGAGGGCCGTCACGAGCTGGCGGCCACGGTGAGGTGGAGGGCCTCGTCTGCGGGCGGAGCCGGCGGAGATCGAGCGACGCCGGGAGGAGCTCGGCCAGTGTTCGAGGACACCGTTGTTGAGCGGCACGCCGCCGACTTCCGTGAGCAGGTCGCCGCAGCCGCGGAGGAGAGGGTCCGCACCACCGCCGGGAGGTTCCTCCGCGACCTCAGGGAACGCGCCCAGGGGCTCGACGACCGCGAGCGCATCCTGTGCGACGCTGAGGCCCCCACCGCCAGCACCGACGTCGACCTCCAGGCCCACGAGGCCGGCCTGGCGGAGCGGGAGAGGGCTCTAGAGGCGGCGTGGCGGGCGGTCGAGGACCGGGAGGCCGCCGTCGTCGGGCCGAGGAAGACTCCGCCGCGCGGGAGGCTAACGTGGTGGCCCGGGAGAAGGCCGGCGCGGAGCGCGAGGCCGCCGTGGAGGGCGGGAGGCGACGGTGCTGGGACCGGGAGAGAGGCCTCCCGGTGCCTGAAGGCCGTCTGGGAGCGCGAGCAGCTGCTCGCCGCTGCCTCGGGCCACTGGCAAGACGAGTTGGAGCGGTGGGAGCAAGACCTGGCCGCCCGGGAGCAGGTGGTTATCGACGCGCAGGCGCAGGTGCGGGTGCCGGAACTGGAGGAGGCGCGCCGCCGGATCGCGGAGCTGGAGCACACCTTGCGCCTGGGGCTCCGGGTCGTGGCCTCATCCGTCGAGCGCCTTCGGGACACAGCCCGTGAGGTGGGGGGTCATCCGTCCCCTCACCAGCATCCCTACCTTAGGGGGACTAGCCACTCACATAGATGAGCTGGCTGAGGGGATTAAGAGGGTGCTGGAGGAGGTCGACGAGGTGACGAAGGAGTCGTCATACGACTTGTCCAGCCAAGTCGCTACGCTTATCTTGGCGAGCTATCAGGCTCGCGACCCTGGCTTCGACCCCTACATCCCCACCGAGGACTTTCCCGAAGGCACCGAGGAGGCCACCCGTCTTCGGGTCCAAGACGCCGTCGACTCAATTATGGTGGGTTTTGGACGACACTCTAGCGGCCTTCCAGCTTGCCCTCCGCGAAGATTCGCCGGACGAAGGCCCCCCGGAGAACGCCCCCAGCGACCCGCCGGCCTCTTAGGACTCTCCCACCCTCTTTTTGTTTTTACCTGTATTTGTGAACAAGATATTTGCAATATTGTATATAATATCAGTGAACTTGCCTTTATCTCGTTGAATTTGCATTGCAATAGCCCATATGTGTATGTATATATGTTGGGAGCCCCCGGCCAACTTAGCGCACACGTAGTGGTGGTTGGTTGGCCCGAGCCTCTGCCTGTTTGCTTTCCTGCAAACGGTAGTTCAACTCTTAGTTAGCTTAGCCATTGCAAGAATGTGGTAGTGTGGTCCCATGTAGCTGGGGGCTGGTCCGGGTTTGGGCAGCATGCACTGGCCGTTGGCTGGTGCCTTTCTCGGGGTTCCGGGTAGGAGCGAAGGCATAAAAAGGCCAGCGAGGGCAGCGGCAACGGGGGGCCGGGATAGGCGTGTTAGTATGCACCCGAACCCCCAGGCGTTGACTGCCCCTAGGCGTGGTAGTATGCAACATCGCTGTACCCTCGACGCCCTTAGGGCTCTCAGGCTAAGGCGGGCAAGGCCAGGGAACCATTGGAAAGCTGCATCCGCAGTACATGATCCAGCACATGGAGGAAAACACAGTATAAACAGGTATTTTGCAAGAAAATCATATGAAATGTAACAGCAAACTTATCGTTCATGCCACCGGAAGCAGTGGATGAACTTTCATGTATGTTTCAGCGCCCATGCGGCTTATGGGTAAAACCTGCGCAGGTGGGAAATGTTCCACGGTTCGACAACGGGGTGCCGTCCTCTGTGGCTAGGCGAACTACTCCGGACGTGG
The DNA here is from genome assembly GCA_019925245.2 of Oryza australiensis. Classification (NCBI taxonomy): domain Eukaryota; kingdom Viridiplantae; phylum Streptophyta; class Magnoliopsida; order Poales; family Poaceae; genus Oryza; species Oryza australiensis. The sequence goes on along the minus strand of JAIFGZ020000116.1, from coordinate 6,304,806 downwards.
GGTGCCAATAACCTTTTATGGCCCCTCCCACATCGGGGATAATTTGCTCGATCCCGCACGCGTTTGCACGCGGCGTAAGACGAGATCATTTGACCTGCAGCGCTGGGGGGCTGACTTTGTTTTGATTGTAGCGGCGAAGGCTCTGCTGGTAGCGGGCCGCGCGAAGCGCTGCCCGGCGCCGTCTTTCCTCCAGGTAATCCAAGTCGTCACGACGCGGCTGCTCTTGATCTGCTTCGGGGTATAACGTGGCTCGGGGCGATCCCAGGGTAAGCTCGGAAGGCAAGACCGCCTCGGCTCCATACACCAAGAAGAAAGGTGTTTCCCCAGTGGCGCGGCTCGGGGTTGTCCGATTGGCCCAAAGGACCGCAGGCAGCTCGTCAGTCCACGAGTCCCCATGCTTCTTGAGCACATTGTAGGTCTTGGTCTTGAGGCCTTTCAGTATTTCTGCGTTTGCACGCTCGGCCTGACCGTTGCTTTGGGGGTGGGCGGGCGAGGCGAAACAGAGCTTGATGCCCATATCATCACAATACTCGCCAAACAGCTCACTCATGAAGTGGGTGCCGTTGTCGATGATGAGCCTGTTGGGGACCCCGAACCTTGCCGTGATGCCTCTCATGAACCGCACAGCCGAATGCTTGTCGATGACGCTGACTGGATAGGCCTCGGGCCACTTGGTGAATTTGTCGATGGCGACGTACAGAAACTTGCAGCCGCCCCGTGCCTGCTTGAACGGACCCAGGATGTCCAGCCCCCAGACCGCGAACGGCCACGAGAGCGGGATGGTTTGAAGGGCCTGAGCCGGCAGGTCCGTCTGCTTGGCGTGGAATTGGCACGCTCGGCACCGCCGCACGAGGTCTGTTGCGTCCTCCAGCGCGGTGGGCCAATAGAATCCTTGGCGGAATGCCTTTCCCACCAAGGTTCGGGAGGCTGAGTGCGCCCCACATTCACCTTCATGGATCTCGGCTAGGAGCTCGAGACCTTGTTCCCGAGCGATGCATTTCATGAGCACTCCGTTGGCACCGCGTCGGTAGAGTGTCACTTATACCAACACGTACCTCTTGGAGGTCCGGGCAATGCGTTCGCTTTCCTCGCGTTGCTCGGGCAATGACGCGTCTTGCAGGTACGCTTGGATTTCCGAAATCCAAGCCACCTGGCGCGTGATGTCGGTCCCGGTAGGGCCAGGCTGTGGCTGGTCTGCCATGTCCGGGACGTCGGGACCGGCCGATTCCTGTCCTTTGGGCGGTTCGGGGCACGTCGACGGCTCTGTGAGACTTTCTTCAAACGCGCCTGGCGGGGCTGTAGCTCGCGTGGATGCGATCCTAGATAGCTCGTCCGCTAGGGCGTTATCTCTTCTGGGAATATGGCGTAGCTCGAGACCATCGAAATGGCGCTCCATACGCCATACTTCCTTGACATAAGCTTTCATTTGGGGGTCAGTGCATTGGTATTCCTTGGAAACCTGGTTTATAACCAGTTGGGAATCCTCGAGGACTAGCAGACGGCGGATGCCACACCTGCTGCCACTCGCAACCCCGCTAGAAGCCCTTCATATTCAGCCATGTTATTGGTTGCCCGGAAGTTGAGCCGGACGATGTACCGGAGCACGTCGCCCGTTGGGGAAGTTAACACTACACCTGCCCCGGCCCCGTGCAAGGTGAGTGAACCATCAAAGTTCATCACCTAGTGCGCGGTTCCTTGGCCGCGATCCTCCGCACTCTCGGGTTCACCCGGGGGTGGATCGCTATTGTCCGTTGGCGTCCATTTTGCCACGAAATCGGCCAAGGCCTGGCTCTTGATTGCATGACGGGCTTCAAAATGCAGATCAAATTTCGACAACTCGATGGCCCACTTGACTACCCGTCCCGTACCCTCTCGGTTATGCAGGATTTGCCCGAGATGGTAGGACGTGACTACCGATACCCGATGCGCCTGAAAATAATGGCGCAGCTTCCTGGAGGCCACGAGCACGTCGTAGAGCATTTTCTGGGCCTGCGGGTAACGTGTCTTTGTGTCCCGTAGCGCCTCGCTGACAAAGTAGACCGGCCGCTGCACCTTGGTGCAGGCCTTGGCTACTTCGCTAGGGGCGACAGGTTCGGGTGCACCGGGGCGGGTTACTTCGATGTCTGAGGCTGCCGGCCATCGCCTCCCCCGGGGCCCTCAGGGCCGCTCTGGGCGGAAGGGGCCTCGAAAGCCCCCGGACTAGGGGGCCGGGCGGCTCCCTGAAGCTCGGGGGGCCAAGGGCCACCTCCGGGTTCAAGCGCTTCCTCGGCCAACACCGTTCCGAGGTTTCCTGCCTCCGGGTTCGATGGGGTTGGGGGCGACTGAGAGTCTAGCTCGTTGTCGCGCTCCACAACCAAAGCCGCACTAATCACTTGGGGGTCGCCGCCAAATGTAAAAGGAGAGATAGCGCTTGAGCTCGTCCAAGGCTTTCTCGCCTCACCCGTCCAAGTGAAGGGGCCAGTTCGCTTTAGCAGCTTGAATAGAGGGAGCGCCCACTCTCCTTGCCTTGATATAAAACGACTCAGGGCAGCTACACAACCAGTGATTCTCTGCACGTCCTTGAGTTTCCTAGGGGGCGCATTTCCTCTATCGCTTTTATTTTTGCAGGGTTGGCCTCAATGCCTCGGGCAGAGACCAAAAACCAAAACAGTTTGCCTGCCGGTACCCCGAACACGCATTTTTCTAGGTTCAGCTTCATGCGGGAGGACCGGAGGTTATTAAATGTCTCAGCCAAGTCCGGGAGCAAGGTTATTTGGTCCCGAGACTTGACTACGAGATCATCGACGTACGCCTCAACATTGCACCCTATTTGGTCTTTCAACGTGATGCGGACACCACGTTGGAAGGTAGACATGGCATTCTTCAAACCAAAGGGCATAGACATGTAGCAAAAGGTACCCACAGGGGTAATAAATGAACTTTTCTCCTCATCCTCTATAGCCATGCGGAACTGATGATAACCAGAGTATGCATCTAGGAAGCATAAAAGGTTGCACCCCACAGTGGAGTCGACTATCTGGTCTATTCGAGGTAGAGGATAGGGATCTTTAGGACATGCCTTGTTGAGGTCGGTGTAGTTGATGCACATATGCAGCTTGTGGTTGGCCTTCGGAACCCGAGGCCTCCCCTTGAGGGCCCTCGGGTTCGACGCGGTCGGTCGCTGCGATGTCGTCCACGCGCGCTTCTGCACAATCTAGTGCGGTTTTAACGTCGGCATGGACGGTGATGGGGCCTCCGGGGCCCGGCATCTTAATCTGGCGGTAAGCATAATGGGTAGCCGCCATGAACTTCACCAACACCGGCCTCCCAAGCACGGCGTTGTAGGGCAGATTGAGGTCCGCCACATCGAAGTCGATCCGCTCGATGCGGAAATTAGTGGGGCTCCCAAAGGTGACCGGCAGCGCGATCTGTCCGAGGGCCCACACCTTCCCAGGCGTCACCTCAATGATGGGGTAAGACGGCCCGAGTACCATTCACGGGGCCTTGATTGCATCAAAGGCCTTCGGGGACAGTATATTGAGGGCCGCACCTCCGTCAATTAAGACTCGGACGACCTTGACGTTGCAGATGGTGGGGGAGGTCATGAGGGCCAAGTGGCCGCTACGTGCAATGCTTCCCGGGTGGTCGGTCTAGTCGAAGGTGATGGGAACCTCCGCCCAGCGCGACCTTCGGGACGTCTCGTGGGACGGCACAGCCGCGAGGAGCTCGCGCCTCATGGACTTGAGGCTCCGGCGGGACACCTGAGCGCCTGCCCCACCGTCGATGGTGGCGACGGCGTGCTGGGGATCTTGGTAGCCCAGATCGTCATCCTCATCTCCGACAGGGGCCGCACCTTTGGCCTCCTCTCGCCGGTTGTCCGAACGCTCCGCCAGGGCCTTGCCCTTGCGGCGGATTTCCTTCTCATTCTCCCTCCGCTCCTGCTCGTACTTTTGCACCCGCTCGGCCAAGTTCTTGACCGAACGGCATTCGGAGAGGTCGTGGTGGGAGGTTTGGTGCACCATGCACCATTTGTCCCCGACCCGGCCCTGGGGGCGAGGGTCCGGGGAGCGCCTGCGGTTGCCCCGCGAGCTTGCCCTTCCACGAGGGCTTCTCTGCACCGTCGGCGGCGAGGACGTGGCCCTCGTCGCCGCCGCGCGATGGCCTGCGCTTCCGCCGCCGCTCGCGTCGCTCTTCTCGGGACGCGGAGGGAGCAGCGCCGGTGGAGGCTGGGGCAGGATTCCTAAGATTCCAAACCCGAGCCTCCTCCTTGCGGGCCACCCGGTCAGCGAGCTCAAAGAGCTCCGTGGTGGTCCGGGGGGCTTTGGACTCGATCTTCTCCAACATAACATCGTGGCATACACCACTCCGAAAGGTGAAGATTACTGCATGGTCAGCGATAGAGGGTATGGTGCTGCGTACCTGGCAAAAACGCTGGATGTATTTGCGTAGGGACTCGTCCTCCCCTCGTCGGACCATGTGGAGGTCCGCTCCACTCCTGGGCGCGGGCATGTGCCCTGGAAGTTGGAGGTGAACTGTCGGCACAGGTCGTCCCAAGAAGTGACCGACTGGGCCGGCAGATTCAGCAGCCAAGAGCGGGCCTGGCCCTTGAGCGCCATGGGGAAGAAGTTGGCCATGACGTACTCGTCACCTCCAGCAGCCTCGATGGCTGTGGTATAGATCTGGAGGAACTCGGTGGGATTCACCGAGCCGTCGTATTTCTCTATAAGGGCCGGCCTAAACTTGTTAGGCCAGCGCACATTACGGAGGCTGGCAACGAAGGCCTGGCAGCCGTTGCCGGCTGGAGTGGGCGACGACGGCTGCGGGGCCCCACTGGGCGTCGGGGGGCCTCCTGCTCTCGGCTGGGCCATCATGGCCGCTCGCCGTCCCCTGAGGGGGTCCTCCTGCGGGAGGGCCACTGCGGCCGCTCGCCGAGTGGTTGCGCCTCCTGACGAGGAGGCACAATCTTGAGCTCGCCCCATGCGACGCTCGTCACGGTGCTGCTCGATGCGGTGGCGGGCGTCCCGTTCTGCATATAGTAGATCTTGGGGCGCCTCTGGTTGGGCTGCTGCCGAGAGGCTCTCTTTCGCCCTCGTGGCAGCCGCCGCCCTTCGAGCCCGTCGTCGAGAGGATGAGCTCACCGCGGTGTGTGAACCGCGCGGTTGGTGGCTGGAGGAAGCGAGGTCGGCGGCCGGTGACGCGGCTGTGCCTACCGGCTTTGCCACGTCGTCGATCCAACGCTTGGCGTTAGATCCCTCGCCCGGGGTGGACGCAGAAGAGCTTTCGCCGCTTGAAGGGCGCCTTCGGCATGCCAAACTCCAGCGACGGTGGACGTCTCCCGGCGAGGCTCACCGGGTACGCCCGCTAGGTCGTGGCCCGGACCCCGAGGGCGTTGGTAGTCCTACGGGTGCACGCCCTCCGCCGCAATCGCCGTTTCGGCGGGGGCAGAAGGTGGCGCGGCTCGGTTGCCACCGTTGCCATCAGAGGCGGTGAGGGAAACGAAGATCCTTCCCCCCTTGAGCGGAGGTGGCGAAAGTTGGGGCTATGTCCGCCCGTGTTAACCTCCTCCGCCGCCTTGTTGGCCAGGTCGCACTCGCGGGTAGCGAGCGAGCTTGACGCGGACCATGACGAAGACGGGGGGAGAGGGTCTCCCGCGAGAAAATGGAAGGAACACGGGAGTTTAAACCAAAATGCAGTGCGCTCCCCTTACCTGGCGCGCCAGCTGTCGATGTCGGAGATCGACACGCGGAAATCCGAGGGACCCCCTTTTTGGTTCGGCACGGGGAGCGTTGAACCTTAGCTTAAACTCACGGTGAAGATGAGATGACGCCAGTTAACCGGGAAAAAACAAGACTGCAGAGACGCAGGGGTTTATACAGGTTCGGGCCATCTACGAGGTGTAATACCCTACTCCTGTTCTTTGTGTAGTATGGAGGATGGATTACAAGGACCAGTGATGGAGTCCTCCTCTCCCAAGTCTGATGGCTCGAGCGTTGCTAAAGATTAGCCACACAGAGCCTAGAACACGGGACTCAGAACCCAGGATAGGGGTTTTAGTTGGAGAGAGCAGAACCTTCCACTAGCAGAACCTTCCACTAGCGGCTCTTGCCTTGTCTTGTCGGAGAAGCCACCCCCATCTTTGTTCCTGTTGCGGCGTCATGGGGGTAGGCGGAAAAAGGTGGTCGTCGTGGCAGCCATGCTGCTGACGCGGTGATGGCCTGCCTACCTACTCCGATGGGACCCACTGGTCAGCGGCCCATCTCGCGGGTAGGTGCTGACACAGCGTCTCCTGCACTCGTACTCTCTCTCCCACGCGGCCGCCCAATGCATTAACGCGATTGGACGGGGCGTGAGGGAGGCGTGCGCGGAGTGGGTGCGCTGCCATACCACGGTCACAGTCAAAAGACTTTAGGCCCCCTTTGCCTCGTGACAGGCAAAAAGGGGTGATGATGAGAGCGACTGACAGGCGCGCCTCACATCGCATTAAATACGACGGGGCAGGCGCTCAGCCTCTCTCTTTTTGGGCATTAAATGGGGTGGTTGGTAGTTGGCCTCGCCCCTCTCTCAGAGAGGTGCGGGGCGAGGGATGGGGGTCCGGGTAACCCCGGGCCCTGCCGTCCGAGGGTCCGGGTGACCCCGGACCCTGTCGCTTGGGAGCACGGCGGCCTCCGGGTAGCCTCCGAGCCAGGCCCTCTTGGGGCGACCGCGTTCCACCCGTGGCCGAGACTCACTTGGGCCATTCAGGATATGTCTTTGGCGCGCCTTGATGGGCAAGGGCGCTTTCCCTTTTTCAGATATCATGCCTCTGACATACCCCCGGGCCCATATCACCGACAAATTGAGATTATTTTAGGTTGGTTTTTAAGATAGTATTAATCTTTTAACATTAAATATGGACCTTTGGAATTACTAGAATTAACAATGCTCACCAAATTTCAAAGTTCACAGAAAATGTTCTCAATTCTGTTTGTTATACCGGTGTTTTGGTGAAAATTTTTAAGTTAAACTTTCACCTAAAAAGAGGCTACACTTGACCACAATTGAAGAATGGACCATGCCTTGAATTGTTGTGCAATCAAGCTTTAACTAATTTCTTAACTAATACTATATTGTTAATAGCATCACATCTGTTTGGAGCGTATAAGTCATACTCCAGCTCTTTTCATGAGCATTTAGATATTACCCAAATTTTATAAATTGTGACTAACAGTAGGACTCATATAGGTGTGTTTCTTTCTAAGATATTTTGTAGGTCAACATCTTTGCTTTAAGAAAAAGGCACTCAGATCATATTAAGATATGCACCATCTTGCTTACACACAATGAGAAAAGTACATCAAAGAAATGAGCCTTTCAAGGGTCTCTCCTCCCAGTCACCCAATAGTTTGTTTCTCCATCCTAATTCACGAGAACTCCGATCATATAGAACAGGTTACCACTATTATGTAACTCAAGTGGGTCTCAAGCTCATCTTACTGAATACACTGTTTATCACATTACACCATAGGCCCTTAATAAACTGATCTGCCATATTTTGATCTGTCATATTTTTAGTAGTCTGGACATAGTCCAATACTATCACTCTAGAGTTTTTTTTTGCTTTTTGATAGAATTTAGTCTTCTCTTTACATGCCTAGATGATTTTGTGTTTTCCTTTGAACTATTCACCTAAAGAATTACCGTTGGATTATCACAGTTCATCAGGATAACTGATACTGATTTTTCGACCACCTGCAAATCCATTCGGCCACAACAGTGGCAGTGTCTAATGCTGTGAGTTCTGCTTCTAGTGTTGACCTCGTTAAGATGGTCCGCTTGCAAGACTTTTAGTAAACAACGCTACCTCTAAGTGTGAACACATATCCATTTGTGGCTTTTATCCTACTAGCATCAAAAATCCAGGTTGAATCACTATAGCCCTCCAATACTTCCTTTTGGTATCCAGCACAGTGAATTACATAGCTCGTAGTGTCGTTTAGATAGCGCATTACTCTTCTTAGAGCACGTCAGTAATCATTTCCTGAATTTGAAACAAACCGACTCAATTTGCTCACATCGAATAAGATGTTAGGTCTCGTTGCACTAGCCAAATACATTAATGAACCAATGATTTGAGAGTATCTCAATTGCTCCCTTGCTATTCTTCAGTTTTTCCTTAATAGCACACTAAGATCATAAGGAATAGGGGCTGGCTTATAGTCATTATAACCAAACAAACTACATGAGTGTAACTCCACCATCATCTCTCTTTGGTAGCTTAATGTTAAGAATAACGTCAGCCACCTTCAAATCTTTCATCTCAAAACTTTTGGACAAAAATTACTTGACCTCCTCAATCACATTGGGGCTGGTCCAAAAAACAATATGTCATCGACATAAGCACAAGGTATTTGTCAGCTTTGTTCACAACAAGACCAACAGATGTCAGAGTTTTATCAAACTTCTCATGCCACTGCTTAGGTGCTTACTTAAGTCCATACAAGAACTTCAACATCTTACATACCATTTCCTCTTGACCTTCTAATATAAACCCGTCTGGTTGATCTATGTAGATCTCCTCCTTCAACTCCCTATTGAGGAAAGTTGTCTTAACATCCATTTGATGAACGAGAAGACCATGAGAGGCTGCCAGAGCAAGTAGTACTCGAATCGTGGTCAAGCGAGCAACTGGTGAATTAAGTATCGAAAAAATCATTGCCTTCTTTTTGGATATAACCCTTGGCCACAAGTCTTGCCTTATACTTTTTAATTATGTCATTAGGTCTAAGTTTTTTTCTTGAAAACCCATTTGCATCCTACAGTTTTGCACCTGTAAGGATGCTCGACGACTTTCCAAGTACCATTACACATAATTGAGTCCATCTCACTACGTACCTCTTTGTTCCAATAGTGAGCGTCAGGAGATGAATATACATTTTCTATGGTTCTTGGAGGATCATCCACAAGATATACAATATAGTCATCACCAAAAGATTTTACGGTCCTTTGCCTCTTACTCTTTCGAGTAGCTACAGTGTTGTCCTACTTAGGATTTTCCACAAGCATTTGTTCATTGTGTTCTATCGGTACAGCAGATTTAGAAGATAAAATAGGTTCTTGACTAGAAATGCTATGTGCATCTTTCATTGAAAATTTATTCTCAAAAAAAATATACCATCTCTAGACTACCAACATACATGTCAGGTATTCTAGAATTTACAAATAAGAATCTATATCTCACGCTATGGATAGCATAACCAAGAGACACAATCTGCAGTTTTTGGTGTAAGTTTGCGCCTTTTGACTATAGACACATTGACTTTAGCCAAACATCCGCATGTGTGCAAGTATGAGGGAGTCAACCTTTTCTTTTCACATTCCTCAAAGGGTGCTACTTCTTTATTCTTAGTAGGAATTTTATTCAGGACATGACATGCAATCAATATAGCCTCACCCTACCATTCCTTGAAAAAGTCCCGCAGTGTTTAACATGGCATTCACCAACTCAGTTAGAGTGTGATTATTTATTTTGGCTACTCGATCTGATTGTGGTGAATAGGGAAGCATGCTCTCATGAATAATTACATACTTTTCACAGAATGAAATAAACTCATGTGAAAAATACTCCCCACCTCGATTAGATCTTAATCGTTTAATTTTCTTTTCAAGTTGGTTTTCTACCTCAACCTTATAGATTTTCAAGTAATGCAATGCTTCATCTTTTGATTTTAATAAGTACACATAGCAAAATCTAGTGCAATCATCTACAAGTGTCATGAAGTGTTTATTTCCCCCTTTAGTCAACATCTCGTTAATTTCACACATATCGGAGTGAACAAGTTCTATCGGTGCCAAATTTCTCGTCTCTAATGTCATGTGAGGCTTGAGACGTTGTTTCACTTGAACACAAGTATGACACTTACAACCTTTGACAAAGTGAATTTCAGGATTAAACTCATGTTAGCTAAGTGCATCATACAACCAAAATTAACAAGACAATGTCTCGAATGCCACACATTGGACACATCAATGTTGATCACATGGTTCACAACATCATTACATGCATCATCCAAAGAAAAGCGGAACAAGCCTCCACTGCATAATCTTTACCAATAAATATTCCATATTTAGATATGACACATTTATTGGATCAAACACAAGTTTAAAACCATATCTAAAATGTAGGGAGCCGCTAACAAGAATCTTCTTTATTAAGAGACATGTTGCATGTTCTTCAGCTGCATGGTTTTTCCCGTAGTAAGCTTCAGATTGACCGTACCAACACCATGGACAGCTGCATGCAAATTGTTCCCCATCAGCAAGGAGGAACCTCCGCCCTGATAAGAAGACAACAAAAAAATATCAACACATACATGAATATTAGCACCAGTTTCCACCCACCACTCAAATGAATAAAAAATAGAAAGAAGTATAGGTAAAAATTATCGTACCCTGATTTTCCTTCTCTATCGCTTATATCCATATTTGCAGACTTTTTGTCCTTACAATCAAGACAATCCTTAGCCTAATGATTAGGCTCACTGCACACAAAGCAGTTGTCTTTTTTCTTTCTTCTTAGAATTGGTTGTAGCCTTGGGTATGACATCAGGTTTGGCCTTCTTCTTGTTGTGGGATGCTTGAGGATTTTTCTTCTGGACCAAATTGACGCTAGAGCCTCCCTCTACCTTTTTGTCGCGGTTGTCCTTTGCCTTCGCCTTCTCCTCAACACCCAAAGAGCCAATGAGATCAGTAACATTGAACTCTTGCCTCTTGTGTTTTAGAGAAGTGTCAAAGACCAACCAAGAAGGTGGCAATTTGGCAATAATTTCACCCGCCACAAACTTGTCCATCAACTCGTAGTTGTTGTTCTCAAGTTCCTTTGCCAGCGCCTGAATCTCATAAGCTTGCTCTACTATAGAAAGAATAGTCATCGACCCTCTTGTAGTCATAAAACTGCTTTATGACCTACAACTCACTGCAAGCATTGAAAACTCCGAACTTGTCCTCAAGTACATCCCACATGTCCTTACCTGAATGCATGTGTATGTACACGTCCATTATTTTGTCAGCCAATACACTTATCAATGCTCCACAAAACAAGCAATCCGTGGACTCGAACTTAGCCTCCTCCTCAGAAGAAAGGGGTTGTTCAGTTAGCTTGCCTCGTGAAACAAAAAAACATTGCATAGCCGTCAACCACAACAATGCATGTGTCTTCCATCTCTTATAATTTGAACCATCAAAATGCATGCAGTTTCAATGATACAACAAAGCCAACTACCAAAAATCACATATCAAGTTTTTGGATTGTTGGAAGTCTAGTTGTAATTCGGCATATTTTAATCTAGAAAAACATGATACTAAACATGACATGTGAATAAAACAATGATCCAGTGATAGTGCTAAACATGAACATGCTAATAACAATAATAGCATCTTCTAGTAACATGTTTAACACTAAAGTAAAGAGAATGACATACCCGGAGAACGCTTCGGTTCCAGATGCCGCAGTGTTGGTGATGTTGCCGTCGTTTCCTCCATTTACGATGCTGGTAGATATTGACGTATGTCGGAGATATGGGCCCGGGGGTATGTCAGAGGTACCACATCCGAGAAAGGGAAGGCGCCCTTTCCCATCAAGGCGCGTTAAAGATGTATCCTGAATGACCTAAGTGAGTCCCGGCCACGGGCGGCCACGTGGCCGCCCCCAGAAGGGGCTGGCCCGGAGGCTACCCGGAGGCCACCGTACTCCCAAACGGCAGGGTCCGGGATCACCCGGACCCCCCGGACGGTAGGGTCCGGGGTTACCCGGACCCCCCATCCCTCACCCTGCACCTCTCTGAGAGAGGGGCGAGTCCAACTGCCAACCAACTCATTTAATGACCAAAAAGAGGGAGGCTGAGTGCCTGCCCCGCCGCATTTAATGCGATGTGAGGCGCGCCTGTCAGTGGCACTCGTCATCATCCCTTTTTGCCTGTCGCGAGGCAAAGGAGGCCTAAAGTCTTTGACTAAGACCGCGGTATGGCCGCGCACCCACTCCGCGCACGCCTCCCTCACGCCCTGTCCAGTCGCATTTAATGCATTGGGCGGCCGTGTGGGAGAGAGTGTGAGCGTAGGAGGCGCGGTGTCAGTGCCTTCCCGCGGAATGGACCGCTGACCAGTGGGTCCCATTGGAGTAGGTAGGCAAGCCATCACCGCGTCAGCAGCATGGCTACCACGGCGATCACCTTTCTCCGCCTACCCCCATGATGCAGCAAACAGGAAGGAGCAATGATGGAGTGGCTTCTCTGACAAGATAAGGCAAAAATCACTCCTTCACGAGGAAGTGGAGTAGAGAAATTCGGACTACTGTGGTGTTCCCTTGTATTATAAAAGGAGACCCAAGTCCATCATAAAAACGGTCGGCTCACTCTCTCGTGGGTTCCCTCCCTTGACTCGGTTGATCAGCCCTCCGAGCGACAGCTAATTCTTAGCAACCTCTCGTCCATCTCTGACTCCAGAAAGGAGAAGGACACTCTCATTGCTCCCTGTAATTCTTCCCTCATACTACATACAGAACAGGAGTAGAGTATTACACCTCGCAGGTGGCTCGAACCTGTATAAACCCCCGCACCTCCGCAGTCTTGATTTCTCCCGCCTCATCTGCATCATCCTATCCTCATCGCGAGTTTACATCAGGACTCACCGCTCCCCGTGCCGAACAAAAAAAGGGGGTCCCTCGGATTCCCGCATGTCGATCTCCGACATCGACAGCTGGCGCGCTAGGTAGGGGGAGCGCACTGCGTTTTGATTTAAACTCTTGTATTCCTCCCATTTTCTGGCGGGAAAATCTCTCTCCCCGTCTCCACCATGGTTCACGGCTGCGTCCCACGCTCTGCGTCAGGCTCGCTCGCTACGCGCGAGCGCGACCTGGCCAGCAGGGCGGAGGAGGAGGTTGACACGGGCGAGCACAGCCCCAACTTTCGCCACCTCCGCTCGAGGGGGGAAAGATCTTCGTCTCCCCCACCACCGCTGATGGTGATGGCGGCAGCCACGCCCGTGCCATCTCCTGCACCCGGCCCGAGCGGCGGCTGCGCGGGCGGAGGGCCGGGCATCTCGCGGGACCGTCAACGCCCTGCGGGATCCAGGCCATGCCCTAGCGGGCGTCTGGCGAGCCTCGCCAGGAGGCGTCCATCGTCGCCTGGAGTTTGGCATACCTGAGGGTGCCCTCCAGGCGGCGGAAGCTCTTTTGCGCCACCCTCCGGTCACCCCGGGCGAGGGATCAACGCCAAGCGTTGGTTCGATGACGTGGCGAAGCTGGTAGGCACGGCCCAGCGGCAGCTGGCCGCTGACCTCGCTTCCTCCAGCCACCAACTGCGCGGTTCACATGCCGCGGTGAGCTCGTCCTCTCGGCAACGGGCACGAAGGGCAGCGGCTGCCGCGAGGACGGAAGAGGGCCTCTCGGCGGCAACCCAACTAGAAGCGCCCCGAGATCTGCTGTATGCAGAACGGGACGCCCGCCTTCGCATCGAGTAGCGCCGTGACGAGCGCCGCATGGGGTGGGCGCAGGACTGCGCCTCCTCGTCGGGAGGCGCAACCACTCAGTGAGCGGCCGCAGCGGCCCTCCCGCAGGCGGAGCCCCTCAGGAGACGGCGAGCAGCCGTGATGGCCCAGCCGCAAACAGGAGGCTCCACGATGCCCGACGAGGCCCCACAACCATTGTCGCCCACTCCGGTCGGCAACGGCTGCCAGGCCTTCGTTACCGACCTCCGTAACGTGCGCTGGCCTAACAAGTTTAGGCCGGCCCTTACAGAGAAGTACGACGGCTCGGTGAATCCTACCGAGTTCCTCCAGATCTACACCACAGCCATCGAGGCTGCTGGAGGTGACGAGCACGTCATGGCCAACTTCTTTCCCATGGCGCTCAAGGGCCAGGCCTGCTCCTGGCTGATAAATCTGCCGGCCCAGTCGGTCACTTCTTGGGACGATCTGTGCCGCCAATTCACCTCCAACTTCCAGGGCACGTACCCGCGCCCGGGAGTGGAGGCAGACCTCCACATGGTCCAACGAGGGGAGGACGAGTCCCTGCGCAAATACATCCAGCGTTTTTGCCAGGTACGCAATACCATACCTCCATCGCTGACCATGCAGTGATCTTCGCCTTCCGGAGTGGCGTATGCCACGACGTTATGCTGGAGAAGATCGAGTCCAAGGCCCCCCGGACTACCACGGAGCTCTTTGAGCTCGCTGACCGGGTGGCCCGCAAGGAGGAGGCTCGGGTTTGGAATCCAAGGAATCCTGCCCCAGCCTCCATCGACGCTGCCCCCTCCGCGTCCTGGGAAGAGCGACACGAGCGGTGGCGGAAGCGCAGGTCATCGCGTGGTGGCGAGGAGGGTCACGTCCTCGCCGTCGACGGTGCGGAGAAGCCCTCGCGGAAGGGCAAACCCGCGGGCAACCGCAGGCGGTCCCCGGACCCTCGCCCCCAGGGCCGGGTCGGGGACAAATGGTGCATGGTGCACCAAACCTCCCACCACGACCTCTCCGAATGCCGTTCGGTCAAGAATTTGGCCGAGCGGGTGCAAAAGTACGAGCAGGAGCAGAGGGAGAGTGAGAAGGAAATCCGCCGCAAGGGCAAGGCCTCGGTGGAGCGTTCGGACAACCGGCGAGAGGAGGCCAAGGATGTGGCCCCGTCGGGACGACGATGACAACTGGGCTACCAATATCCCCAGCACGTCGTCGCCACCATCGACGGCGGTGCAAGCGCCCAGGTATCCCGCCGGAGCCTCAAGTCCATGAGGCGCGAACTCTTCGCGGTTGTGCCGTCCCACGAGGCGGCCCGAAGGTCGCGCTAGGCGAGGTGCCCAGCACCTTTGACCAAACCGACCACCCGGGAGCATCGCACGTAGCAGCCACTTGGCCCTCATGACCTCCCCACCATCTCGCAATGTCAAGGTCGCCCGAGTCTTAATTGACGGGGGTGCGGCCCTCAACATACTGTCCCCGAAGGCCTTTGATGCAATCAAGGCCCCGGGAATGGTGCTCGGGCCATCTTACCCCATCATTGGGGTGACGTCCGGGAAGGTGTGGCCCCTTGGGAATATCGCTCTGCCGGTCACTTTTGGGGCCCTCGCTAATTTCCGCACCGAGCGGATCGACTTCGATGTGGCGGACCTCAATCTGCCCTACAACGCCGTGCTCGAGAGGCCGGCGTTGGTGAAGTTCATGGCGGCTACCCATTATGCCTACCGCCAGCTTAAGATGCCAGGCCCAGGAGGCCCCATCACCATCCACGCCGACATTAAAACCGCGCTAGACTGCGCGGAAGCACGCGTGGACGACATTGCGGCAGCCGACCGCGTCGAACCCGAGGGCCCCCAAGGGGAGACCTCGGGTTCCCGGGCCCCAAAGCAATGCATCACCTCTGCCGATGAGGTGGTAATTAAGTCTATCCAGTTGGGTGACGACCCATCCAAGACCGCCAACATTGGTGGCAACTTGGACCCCAAATAGGAAGACGGGCTCATCTCTTTCCTGCGGGCGAACGCCGACGTGTTTGCTTGGAAGCCGTCGGATATGCCCGGTGTCCCCAGGGAGGTGATTGAGCATCGACTCGTAGTACGGCCTGATGCACGGCCAGTCCGGCAAAAGGTGAGGCGGCAGGCCCCGGAGCGGCAGGCGTTCATCCGCGAAGAGGTGGCACGGCTCTAGGAGGCCGGCTTCATCCGGGAGGTGCTGCATCCGGAGTGGTTGGCAAACCCGGTGGTCGTCCTGAAGGCCAACCACAAGCTGCGCATGTGCATCGACTACACCGACCTCAACAAGGCATGTCCCAAAGACCCCTATCCTCTACCTCGAATAGACCAGATAGTCGACTCCACCACGGGGTGCGACCTTTTATGCTTCCTAGATGCATATTCTGGTTATCATCAATTTCGCATGGCTGTAGAGGATGAGGAGAAAACTTCATTTATTACCCATGTGGGTACCTTTTGCTACATGTCTATGCCCTTTGGTCTGAAGAATGCCATATCCACTTTTCAACGTGGTATCCGCATCACGTTGAAAGACCAAATAGGGCGTAATATTGAGGCATACGTCGATGATCTCATAGTCAAATCTCGGGACCAAAGAACCTTGCTCCCGGACTTGGCCGAGACATTTAATAACCTCCGGTCCTCCCGCATGAAGCTGAACCCAGAGAAATGCGTGTTTGGGGTGCCGGCAGGCAAACTGTTAGGGTTTTTGGTCTCTGCCCGAGGCATTGAGGCCAACCCCGCTAAAATAAAAGCAATAGAGGAAATGCGCCCCCCTAGGAAACTCAAGGACGTGCAGAGACTCACTGGTTGTGTAGCTGCCCTGAGTCGTTTCATATCTAGGTTAGGAGAGCGGGCGCTCCCTTTATTCAAGTTGTTAAAACGAACCAGCCCCTTCACTTGGACGGACGAAGCGGAGAAAGCCTTGGGCGAGCTCAAGCGCTACCTCTCCTCGCCGCCCGTATTGGTAGCCCCCGGGAAGGAGAGCCCCTCCTTTTATATTTAGCGGCCACCCCCCAAGTGATTAGTGTGGCTTTGGTTGTGGAGTGCAACGACGAGCTAGACTCTCAGTCGCCCCCTACCCCATCGAACCCAGAGGCAGAAAACTTCGGAACGGAGTTGGCCGAGGAAGCGCCGAACCCGGAGGAGGCCCTTTGCCCCCGAGCCCAGGGGAGCCGCCGGCCCCTAGTCCGGGGGCTCCCGAGGCCCTCCCCCCAGTGGCCCCGAGGGGCTCGGGGAGGTGATGGCCCGGTATCCCCGGGCACCAAGATGACCCGTCCCGAAGCACCCGTGGCAGAAAATCTCGGAACGGTGTCGACCGAGGAAGTGCCCGAGCCCGGAGGAGGCCCTTGGCCCCCCGAGCTTCGGGGAGCCGCCCGGCCCCCTAGTCCGGGGGCTTCCGAGGCCCCTTCCACCCAGAGCGGCCCTGCGGGCCCCGGGGGAGGCGATGGCCCGGAAGCCCCGGACACCAAGATAACCCACCCTGGTGTACCCGAACGAGTCGCCCCTAACAAAGTAACAAAAACCCGCACCAAGGTGCAGCGGCCGGTCTACTTTGTCAGCGAGGCGTTACGGGACGCAAAGACAAGTTACCCGCAGGCCCAGAAAATGCTCTATGCCGTGCTCGTGGCCTCCAAGGAAGCTGTGCCATTATACCCAGGCGCACTGGGTATCGGTGATCACGTCCTACCCTCTCGGGCAAATCCTGCGTAACCGAGAGGGCACGGGACGGGTAGTAAAATGGGCCATCGAGTTGTCGGAATTTGATCTGCACTTTGAAGCCCGGCACGTGATCAAGAGCCAGGCCTTGGCCGATTTCGTGGCAGAATGGACGCCAACGGACGATAGACGATCCACCCCCAGGGGAACCCGAGAGTGCGGAGGATCGTGGCCAAGGAGCTGCGCACTGAGTGATGAACTTTGACTGTTCACTCACCTTACACGGGGCCGGAGCAGGCGTGGTGTTAACTTCCCCAGCAGGCGATGTACTTCAGTACATCGTCTGGCTCAACTTCCGGGCAACCAACAACATGGCCGAGTATGAAGGGCTTCTAGCGGGGTTGCGAGCGGCAGCAGGTGTGGGCATCCGTCGGCTACTAGTCCTGAGGGATTCCCAACTGGTTGTAAACCAGGTTTCCAAGGAGTACCAATGCACCGACCCCCAAATGAAAGCTTATGTCAAGGAAGTACGACGTATGGAGCGTCATTTCGATGGCCTCGAGCTACGCCATATTCCCAGAAAAGATAACGCCCTGGCGGACGAGCTATCTAGGATCGCGTCCGCGCGAGCCCCAACCCCGCCAGGCGCGTTTGAAGAAAGCCTCATAGAGCCGTCGGCGCACCCCGAACCGCCCCAGAGGTAGGAATCAGCCCGTCCCGACGCCCCGGATCTGGCGGGCCAGCCACAGCCTGGCCCTGCCGGGACCAACATCACACGCCAGGTGGCTTGGATTTCGGAAATCCGAGCATATCTGCAAGACGCGTCATTGCCTGAGCAACGTGAGGAAAGCGAACGCATTGCCCGGACCTCCAAGAGGTACGTGTTGGTAGAAGGGACACTCTACCGATGCGGTGCCAACGGAGTACTCGTGAAATGCATTGCTCGGGAACAGGGTCTCGAGCTCCTAGCCGAGATCCATGAAGGCGAATGCAGGGCGTACTCGGCCTCCCGAACCTTGGTAGGAAAGGCTTTCTGCCAAGGATTCTATTGGCCCACCGCGCTGGAAGATGCAACGGACCTCGTGCGGCGATGCCGAGCGTGTCAATTCCACGCCATGCAGACGCACCTGCCGGCCCAGGCCCTTCAGACCATCCCGCTCTCATGGCCATTTGCGGTCTGGGGGCTGGACATCCTGGGGCCGTTCAAGCAGGCACGGGACGGCTGCAAGTTTCTATATGTCGCCATCGACAAATTCACCAAGTGGCTCGAGGCCTATCCAGTCAGCGTCATCGACAAACATTCGGATGTGCGGTTCATGAGAGGCATCACGGCAAGGTTCGGGGTCCCCAATAGGCTCATCACCGACAACGGCACCCGGTTCATGAGTGAGCTGTTTGGCGAGTATTGCGATGACATGGGCATCAAGCTCGGCTTTCGCCTCGCCCGCCCACCCCCAAAGCAACGGTCGAGCCGAGCGTGCAAACGCAGAAATACCGAAAGGCCACAAGACTAAGACCTACAACATGCTCAAGAAACATGGGGACTCGTGGACTGACGAGCTGCCTGCGGTCCTTTGGGCCAATCGAACAACCCCGAGCTGCGCCACCGGGGAAACACCTTTCTTCTTGGTGTATGAAGCTGAGGCGGTCTTGCCCTCCGAGCTCACCACAGGATCGCCCGAGCCACGTTATACACCGAAGCGATCAAGGGCAAATGCGTCGTGACGACTTGGATTACCTAGAGGAAAGACGACGCCGGGCAGCGCTTCGCGCGGCCCGCTACCAACAGAGCCTCCGCCGCTACCATCAAAGCAAAGTCAGCCCCCGAGCGCTGCAAGTCAATGATCTGGTCATGCGCCGTGTACAAACGCGTGCGGGGCTGAGCAAATTATCCCCGATGTGAGAGGGGCCATACAAGTTTATTGGCACCCCGCGTCCGGGAGTAGTTTGCCTAGCCACAGAGGACGGCACTCCGTTGCCGAACCCGTGGAACATCTCCCACCTGCGCAGGTTCTACCCATAAGCCGCATGGTGCGCTGAAACATACATGGAAGGTCATCCACTGCTTCCGGTGGCATGAACAATAAGTTTGATGTTACATCCCATATGATTTTCTTGCAAAATGCCTGTTGGTAGTGTGTTTTCCTCCGTGTGCTGGAGCATGTACTGCGGATGCGGCTCTCCAATGGTTCCCTGGCCTTGCCCGCCTTAGCCTGAGAGCCCTAAGGGCGTCGTAGGGTGCAACGATGCCGCATACTACCACGCCGGGGGCGATCAACGCCCGGGGTTCGGGTGCGAACTAACACGCCCGTCCCGCCCCCGTTGTCGCTTGCCCTCGCCGGCCTTTTTATGCCTTCGCTCCTACCCGAAACCCCGACAAAGGCACCAGCCAACGGTCAGTGCATGCTGCCCGAACCCGGACCAGCCCCCCGCTACATGGGACAAGTCATGGCGGAGGACTACGCTACTGCATTTTTGCAATGGCTAAGCTAACTAAGAGTCGAACTACCGTTGCAGGAAAGCGAACAGGCAGAGGCTCAGACCAACCAACCGCCACTACGTGTGTGCTAAGTTGGCCGGGGGCTCGCAACATATACACATACACATATGAATCATAAAGGCAAGTTCACTAACTTTATAAACAATACTACGAATGTTTTTGTACACAAATACAGATGGAAGCAAAAAGGGAGCGAGAGAGTCCTAAGTGGTCGGTGGGTCGCAGGGGGCATCCGCCGAGAGGTCTTCGTCCGGCGAGTCCTTGCGGAGAGCAAGCTGGAAGGCCGCCGGGGTGCCGTCGAAGCCCACCATGATGGAGTCGACGGCGTCTTGGACCCGAAGACGGGCGGCCTTCTCGATGCCTTCGGGGAAATCCTCGGTGGGGATGTAGGGGTCGAAGCCGGGGTCGCGAGCCTGATAGCTCGCCAAGATAAGCGTAGCGACTTGGCGGGATAAGTCGTATGACGACTCCTTCGCCACCTCGTCGACCTCCTCAGGCACCCTCTTGATCCCCTCAGCCAGCTCATCGATGTGAGTGGCCAGCCCCCCCAAGGTAGGGATGCCGGTGAGGGGACAGTTGACCCCCACCCCGCGGGCTGCGTCCCGAAGGCGCTCGACGGATGAGGCCAGGGCCCGGAGCCCTAGGCGCAAGGTGCGCTCCAGCTCCGCGATCCGGCGGCGCTCCTCCTCCAGTTCTGGCCCCGGCCCCCGCATCTGCGCCTGCGCATCCATGACCACCTGCTCCCGGGTGGCCAGCTCTTGCTCCCATCGCTCCAACTCGTCTTGACGGCGGCCCGAGGTGGCGGCGAGCAGCTGCTCGCACTCCCAGATAGCCCTCAGGCACCAGGAGGCCTCCTCCTAGGTCTCCAGCACCGCCGCCTCTCACCCCTCCACGGCGCCCTCGCGCTCTGCGATGACCTTCTCCTGGGCCAGCATGTTGGCCTCCCGCGCGGCGGAGTCCTCCTCGGCCCTGGCGACGGTGGCCTCCCGGTCCTCGACCACCCGCCACACCGCCTCTAGAGCCCTCTCCCGCTCCAACAGGCCAGCCTCGCGGGCCTGGAGGTCGACGTCGGTGCTGGCGGCGGCGGCCTCAGTGTCGCACAGGGTGCGCTCGCGCTCGTCGAGGCCCTAGGCGCGCTCCTTGAGGTCGCGGAGGAACCTCCCGGCGGTGGTGCGGACCCTCTCCTCAGCGGCGGCGGCGACCTCCTCGCGGAAGTCGGCGACGTGCCGCTCAACGACGGTGTCTTCAAACACCTGGTTGAGCTCCTCCTGGCGCCGCTCGATCTCCGCCAGTTCCCGCCTGCGGACGAGGCCCTCCACCCTCACCGTGGCTGCCAGCTCCCGACGGCCCCCCTCAACCACGGCCTCCCGCCGCGCCACCTCAACCTCCCTAGCGGCCAAGGCCTGTACTTGGGCCCGAAGCCCCTCCAGGGAGATCGCATTGGCCTCCTCCAGCGCCCTGGAGACAACCTCCCTCGCCCGCTCTTTCGATCGGACAAGGGGCTCGGTGTCCAGGGCGGCCACGAACCCGGCACCGAGCGTCCCAGTTCGGAGTCGGAGCTCGGCCGGAACGATCGTCTGCGCGGTGAGCTGCTGAAGACCCCATGGCCGGAACCGCCCGTTCCTTGTGTTGGGAGCTCGTGGCGGGCCGGCGCCGGCAGAGCTAACGGTGGCCGGTGGGGTGACGGCGCCGTTTGGTTCGACGCGGGCGATGGCTGCTGTGGTGGCGGCGACGGTTGCTGCGGAGGAGACCCCTGGGGTTGTTCTTCGCCGCCCTCCGCTGCCCCCTCCATGCCGGGGCCGCCCACGGCTCGCTCCTCGTGGGTGGCCGGCGCCCCGGTCTCCGGGTGGGCCCTCTCCTCTGATCGCACCGGATCCAGGACCGAACCCGGAGGGCTCAGGCACCCCGAGCCTCTCCTGCGCTTCCTTCCCCGAGCCCGAGGCAGAACCGCCCTTGGGTACAACCCTGGGGCGAAAATGCATGTGCTCGCGGCTGGAAGCAAAATATGAGCACAATAAGGAATCAAAAAACAAGACAAAAACGTGAGGCCCCAATGAGCATCCGCGCGTCGGCAAGGCGTACCTGCGGGCGGGGTTGAAGTCCCAGGAAACCCGCGAGATGACTCGCTTCTTCTTCGCAGGGCCGCCTGGAGGACTCGCCGGGCTCCTGCTCGCCGCATCCGCTGATGCTGGAGCCCCGCGGACTGCCCCCGCCACCGGCGTGCTCGCCGTGGATGTGCCCCGGGCCTCCTTCGTGGATGTCTAAGAAAGAATCAAAAATCATAGTGAGTGTTACAAAGATGAAGAGAAGAGAAGTGTGATTGTCAGGAAGATAAATCGAAGAGAGAGCCCACTGTCTATCTCGGAGAAAGAGTGAGTGTAAGGAAGATGAAGAGAAGAGAGAGTCCATTGTTTATCTTGAAAAGAAAGGTGAGTGTGAGGAAGATAAACAGAAGAGAGAGCTCACTGTCTATTTTTTTATCTCATAAAAACAAAAGGGCAAAACAAACAGTCGTCTCGTCGCATGCCGGCTCGGCTCATGTGGCATTCACACCACCACCTTAATCGTTCAATAAATATTCTTAATTAGTAATTTATTTAAGTTGAGGTACTTTTCATTAGTTTTCAAGGTTATATTAGTTTCTTAACATTAAATGTGGATCTTTAAAATTACTAGGATTAAATTGAGCCTAACTCATTTAATTCTAACAACTTCGTCTCTGTGCTCTGAATTGCTACATCGATCTAGCGCAGTGCATGATAGGGACCAAACACACAACGAAGTAGTGATGCAGTCCATCTTACCTTCGGTACGTTGCCTTACGCTAACAAACCGAATGCATAAGGGACACACTTCTACCCTCAACTGTCCAGGGAAATGGCCAGATTGATCAACCTTCAGAGCAGAGGAACAGAATCTTCAGAGCATTCATTGTGAAGAGCAACACATAAGAATGGGCATATTGAGTACTGGGCATACTCTATATTGCTCTTCACCCTACATAGTTTTTCATGAATAAATATCAAGAACAGAAGGGATGTCAGAATCGCTTCCTTTTTTTTTATTCACTAGGAGAGCACAGTAAACATGCCCATCGGGGTTGAGAGGATAACATTTGTAGCACGCAGTGTAGTGGAGTAGAGTATGTACCTACATACTACTGACTACTCTGATCTTATATGCTCATCGGGGATGAGATAATAGCATTTGTAGCATTAGTATTAAGCATTTTTAAGATTCAAAATATATGTTATTTTAAGTACATGATGTTGTTGACTTAAATATAATGTTTGACTATTCATATTATTAAAAATTTAGTATAAATATAAAAAATATAAATATAAAAAATAAATCATACTTAAAATATCTTCAGTGATAAAATAAGTCATAAAAAATTAAACAAATGACATTTGTACATCGTTACATCCAAAAGTCAATACCAACGATTTAAATAGAGGTAGTACATAATATAAACATGTCTAAAGTGCTATTTATTTCATCAATTAACTTTTCGTTTAATTTTTTACCCATGCCACTCTCACAATCTCAACCACCCTCATTTAAGGGACAGATTTTTTCGTGATTCTCAGAATATTTGTCGAATATGTTATTTTGTAACTGATTTTGAGAAAAATATTTTAAGTGATTCAGCAATTTTACATAAAGAATGAGAATCACCGAAACCAGTTTTTTAAAAAAATCACTTGAAATATTATTTTAATTATTATTTTATTGTCTCGATTCTGATTCTTTTCAAAATCTAATTTATGAGAATCAAAAATTTAGAATCAAAGAATCATAAAATTAAAAGCCCTAACATAGAAGCACTAGTCACATGAGAAAGTAGCAGGCAGATACGTGGCGCACAATGCTTCCTCCAACTTTCTTCTTTCCACGAAAACCGCCACGATTTTCGTGGTTTTCGTGCGTTCCGTGGGGTGCGACACGGCATCCCCACGGTTTCGTTTAAATAATTTTGTGAGAATTCAAAAATTTAAAAAAATTCATTTTAACACAAAAATATATTGTTTATTAAAAATAAATTTTGCATTGTTTTCCGCGAAAACCGTGGTATGTGGCGTGGTTTTCGTGCGTTTGAGCAAAACCGTGACATGACGTGGATTTAAATTTGGTTTAAATTTAAATTGCGGTTTTACGGATTT
The DNA here is from genome assembly GCA_019925245.2 of Oryza australiensis. Taxonomy (NCBI): domain Eukaryota; kingdom Viridiplantae; phylum Streptophyta; class Magnoliopsida; order Poales; family Poaceae; genus Oryza; species Oryza australiensis. The sequence continues at coordinate 6,281,017 of JAIFGZ020000116.1, read as the reverse complement.
CATAATTTTTGGCGTGGTTTTTAGCGGTTTTCGTAACTGGGAGCAGGCCGTAGCACCAACCAGCACGCAATCCGGCCTCACGACGCAAACCTCCCTGCTTAACCGGCGCACCGCGTATTACCCGTCATCCGTGCGCCCGCGAGGAGGCAGAGACACCAGAGGGAAACACACCCTAAATCCATGTACAGCCAGAAAAAAAAATGAAAAACGGGAGAAAATGGGTAGGGGTACAACCATTATCAGCCGATGATTAATTTAGGGTGTGGGTAAAGAGAAAAGATTAACAAAAAATACAAAATTTAAGATAAGTCATTAACGTATGAGTAATTAAGTGTTAATTATTTTAAACATAAAAAATATATAGATAATGTGATTTTTAAAGCAAATTTTTTATTTTTTAAAAAATATCGTTTAGTAGTTTGAAAATATGTGTATAAAAAATGATGGAATTTTTTCCGTCGTGGTTGTAACGAATGTAGCCTTAGCAAGTAATGTAGTAAAATTGTTTCTCAAGTTTCGTAATTCCTAATGTTAGGTCAATAACGTTTAAAATATTTAGGATGATGCCATGATGCATAGATTAATTTTTAAAAGTACCGCCTTCGTTCTATTCTTTTATTCTTTTAGGGATGAAGGGATTACTTTAACAAGATTAAATACTTACTTTTTATATATTATAGTAAATATATTTTGGATACATGTTGTTGTTAGAAACATCATGAATTATAAATTATGAAAACATTTTGAAAACAGTATACTTTCTTTTTCCTCTCTTCAATGCACTTACGTACGCGTGTGTATTCGTCGTTCATAGAGGAAGAAAAATGCAATGCCGCCTCATTTTCTCCATGACGAAGCATCAATAGCAACGAAACAAGTTGATGCAAAGATATTAGTCATTAACGTAGTATTACCGTAAGCATATTGTCCAAATTAATAAACAGTATGTTTTTCACAAAACCTTTTTAAACAGAAGTTTCTTTAAAAGATTAAATAAATCTAATTTTTAAATTTAAAATAGTTAATATTTAATTAATCATACAGATATTTTTCGTTTGACGTGTGACAAAAATGCAAGAGGTAAACGGCTTTCAAACAGCCCCACCCACCTAGTACATGTGTTCCTACTACTGTATCTACTATCATGTTTTGTTGATTTTTAAAGAAAAAGGCATTAAATACCAATGTAGATTTTTTAATATACTTGCTGCGGTGAGGTACATTTCTGAGCTGGTGCTATATATAGTCTTTACAGTGGCGCACGCATGGAGAGGAGAGACACTGTTTGGTTTTGACGGCCCATTGCTGCAGCTGATGCTCGCTGTCTGAGTGTCTGAACAGTGCCTTCCACTGGGTGTCTCGACTAGAGTCTGGATATATGCATGCTAATATGGCAAAATGCCATGAATGAATACAAGAAGTTGTTCGCCTTATCTATTTCATTTTTGTAAAGTACTATTACCTTCATTATAAAAATATTGCTTTCTAAAATAAAATATTACATATTACTATGAATCTGGATATACCTCACACTCTTTTATAGGGAGTAACATTTTAGGAACGAAGGTAGTACTAGCTAGTTATGTGAAACTAACCTTGGACCAGGATAATTCAAAGGAAAAAGACTTAATTACCTCTCTAAACTATTGAGTAACTACGAATTACTCTTTAGACGCGAAAAACAGATATCTTTCATCCCTCAACTATTAATACCGGACGAAGAACCCTCTTAACTCAATCCGAAGTGGTTTTGGTCATACATAACAGTCGAGTCAACATTTTTTTAAAACGATGGGACCTACCTGTCAGATCCTCTCTCTCGTACCCTTTCTCTTCTCCCTCCCGTAGCGCGCCGACTCTCTCCCGCATGTGCTTACCCGGAGGCCAACGTCGGAGCTCGACAAACGTGGCTACAGCAGCGGCGGAGCCGGGCCTCTTGTGCAAACGGCGACGAGGCGACACTGCATGTGACAGGGTGGAGGATCTCGAGCGGCACAGGCGGCGGGGGCGATGAGCGGCATATACAGCTCCTCCTTGGCCTCCGCCAACGCATGCCTCCTCCTCGGCCTCCGCTGGCGCACGACCGCCCTTGCCGAACATGCTACCCCCCAACCAAGGTGAAGTCCGCGGCGAGCGAAGGAGACGTCGGCACCGACTCCCATCCCCTTGATTTAGTTGCCGGAGCCCATGGCTTTTTTTCTTCTGTGGCGACGGTGGACAGTGTCAAAGGTAGAAGGGCAACGACGAATGGTGGTAACGAGATCACAACGACTGGATCCGACTCTCCCAGAGTGAACTTGACCTTCGTCCCGCTAAGATCTGCCTCCATTACGCACCTTGGATACGCGCCACCTCCTTTTGGTCGGCTTCAGGCTGTTAAGGGAGTGGCATGGGGATGTCAACGGTGGCGGCGGCAACGACGAGTCAACCGTTCCTTCAGCACGACGTCGTTGATGGTTTGGTTGAGGGAATTCACTGCTACTCGGCCGCAACCATTGCCGAGATAGAAAGCAAGAGAGGGGATGGCTTGAGGAAGAGGGATGACAAGTGGCCCCATGAATTTTTTCCTATTTTCTTTACTGACTGGATTTTCACGTTGACGTCATATGTGTAAGCTTAAGTCAAAACTGCCAAAACAGTATTCACAGGGTTTTTCATCCGTAATTAATAGTTGAGGATAAAAGATGTTTGGTTTTGAATTAAAAAATAATTCGTACTCACTTAATAGTTTGATGGGATAATTTGGATTTTTTTCCTTATTCAAACCCAACACCCAAAACTCAACCCATTGGTACAGGAGCACTGATGGTAGAGTAAAATACTGTGAGCAATGTCACTACAAACTGAATTAAAAGCATCTTCAATAGATACTATATATCTCTATTAATTATAATAATACATAATTTTATATTTTACATAAAAAAACTAGTCTTCAACAAATTGTATAAATCTTTTTGTTTTTGCTAACCCTTGATCCTAAGTTTTTCGCTGGTTTTTATAGCCAAACACACATGAAGTCAAACTATTAAAAGATATAAATCAAAGTAGGTCAAAGTGTTCAAACTGAATCATGATTCCATAATTCACGAGATTCTAGTCGGACCAAAACTTTCTTCTGCTATTGCGACCACTTGATAGCCTGATTATTGTCCTGCCAAGGCATGCCTGCGTGCGTGCGTGCAATTGGTGACACAGGACGATTGGATCGACCAAATTTATTAAAAGCTGCAGGTTTAGTGCGTGGAATCGAACACAAGCTTGCCGTTTCCCATCCCATCAAATCAGATCGGCCGGCTAGTTTCCAAAAGCTGCAATCCCGGCCTCTCTCCCCGTCACAACACTCACAAGCCCCCCGCACCAGCCTACGCTACACTACACAACAACGGTGCACCTCCTCAACCGCTCCCCCGTTCGCATGCCGTGTTCGACGCTCGACGACCCAAACCAACCAACCAAACTAACCAATAAGCGGAGCCCCGGCGGCACAAGGCCGCACCGGACACAGCGCGGCAGGCGCACTTATTGCGCAGCAGTGCGTGCATGGATGGAGCGATGACGCTGACGCCCGGCTCTCTTGCAGTCGCAGGCTATACCCTCTGCTGTCTGCACCCGTTTTTCTACGGGATTTTTCTCTGAGTCCTCTGCCTAGCTGCACTGCAGATGAGCTCGTCCTTAAAATCACAAGTACACGGACACGAGGTAGTAATAAATAATTGTACAGAGAAAGAGGGTGCGCCCTGTAAATACTCCGGAGAGAGAGGATGGGCGCGGGTACTTGCATGTTTCCATTCCCATTCTAATTCTAACCGTATCTCATCCGAGCTTCGTCTCAAAATAAAAAAATATAGCACCGTTACTTTTATCAAATTTTAATAAAACTATTCATCACTTTATTTACTTTTAATATAATTATTTTTACTTTCACGAATTTAAATGTGATAAACTAATAAGTATTTTAAAAATAAATTTATTTTGGACAAATAAAATAAATTTATTACAGCAGGAAGGAGGAAGTACTCTACTCGAGTACTTAAACCTGTAGGCCCAGCTAGCCACCGGCGCTACCGGTCAGGACTAAGGAGTGATATAAGCCGCTGCGAGTGTGGTCTGCGAGAGCTAGAGCGAAATGGAGGCGACAGGAGGGGCGGTGGAAGGGAGGAAGGTGGTGGGCAGGGCGGAGGCCAGCCCGGAGCGGGGCCGGCCGGCGTACGCGCCGCCGGCGAGGTCGGCGCCGGCGAGGCCGATGAGGAAGGTGCAGATCATCTACTACCTCTGCAGGAACGGGCAGCTCGAGCACCCGCACTTCATGGAGCTGGCTCAGCATCCTCACCAGCCACTTCGCCTCAAAGGTGCACATCTGGACATCTCTGCATCTTGTTGTATCTGCATGCTAAATGCATGGTACTTAGTTAGTTAACTCTATCTCTTATATGGTGATCACCGATTCTGACTCTTTTTTCTTCTCTTGTGGTGTGTGCATGAAGATGTGATGGATAGGCTCACGCTGCTCAGGGGGAAAGGCATGCCTGCTCTCTTCTCATGGTCTTGCAAGAGGTACCTAACTGAAAACTGCGGTCATTCATGCATGCCTGCTTGTTTCTCTCTTTTACTACAACACTTACTTGAGCTTACTGTAGTAATAACATTGCTGCTCATTTGTGTTCAAACATGAAGGAACTACAAGAACGGTTATGTGTGGAACGATCTGTCGGAGAACGATGTGATCTACCCGTCGGACGGCGTGGAGTACGTACTCAAGGGCTCCGAAATCTTCCCTGGGTGCTCTTCCGGTATGTACTCATCAGGCCATCACTCTACAAAGTACGCACTCGACCTTCTCCACCTGTCATCACTAGTATCCTTGTCTTGTAAAAATTATTATTGGCGGACTCGCCATTTGATTGTACTACTAGTTGGGTACTACTACTCCAGGACTGAAATTGCCATGACTTTGCATGGACACCATGGTCATGGTGTATGTACACCAATAATTTATCATCTTTTTTGGTACCCTCTAGAAAGAGGCCATCTTATCAATGGGAAAGGGGCTCCTTCTTTTCTCTGTTCTCACTTCTCATTGTCAACTCGTTTTCAAATGTGAAAAATGGGGCATGGTGGGCGCTGATAGTAAAACACAAGTACAGCTTTCTTACACCCTGCACGTTTCTTGCTGCACCCACATCGTAAATCGTGTGAAGACTTTACTCTAGGACCCTACTACTGGAATTCCTTTTCTTTTTCTCTGAGGTTAATCAGTTAATTAATGCGCGGGCGGTTGAAGAAGTCTCTCATACTGTAGCATCCATCATCTGAATAAATAATGGTCACCTGTCTCTGCCGAACTAGAGCTGTAACTATTCAATTGATGACATGCATTTACTTATTTTTTTCTCCTCTGAAATTTGCAGATCGGTTCCAACACCTTCGTGTAACCGATAGGTCTCCGGCGAAGCGGCTGGCGCTGCCGCCCAGCCACAAGCAGTACGTGGACAGCTACCGAGATGACGCCCCGGAGGATCCCGAGGACGACGAGCTGGGGTACGCGTACCACCGGCGAGCCGGCCCTCACACCGCGGCTCGTCTCGTCGCGAAGCCCGTCTCGGCGCGCACCAACCGGAGCCGCCCGGTGGAGCTGCCCGTGGAGGAGACCTCGCCGCCGTCGTCGACCTCCTCCGACAAGCCTCCGGTCGCGCCGCAGCTGCAGCCGGGCCGCGGCGACGAGACCGAGTCGAACAGAGCAGGCTCGATGCTCCTGCAGCTCATCGCCTGCGGGTCGGCGGCAGGCGGCGGGTCGGCCAAGTGCCGGACCGAGCCGAGGCGGAGCTGCGGCCTGGTGAGCCGGCTGGCGGCCTCCCGCGCCGGCACGGAGGACGACGACGAGGAGGCCGGCGGCGGCGAGCTGAGCCGGCGGTTCGGCCACCTGGCGGTGGAGGAGAAGGAGTACTTCAGCGGCAGCATCGTCGAGAGCGGAGGCAGGGGCACTCCACTGCCGTCCAGCTCGCTCAAACGCTCCAACTCGTACAACGAGGAGAGGTAACCTTACCATTACCGGAAGTGGTTAAAATCTTGCAAGTCTTCGCCTAACCTGCCGCAGCTAGCTTGCATCTGGCCGAGTGACTGACATCGCAATTGTCGAATGCGTATGTCTTTTCCTGATATCTCATCACTCCATTCGTCATGTCTATTGTCTACTCCGTAGGTCATGTAGACGTAGCATGATTGTCTAGACTAAACGGAAAGCTTGGAATTTTAACCATGACCCATGACACAACATGATAGAGGTCAACGAATGAGCACGTCCTTTTTTATGTTGAAAAAAAAACGAAAGAAAAAACTGTAGAAGAGAGTAACTGGCAATGCATTTTTTTAAGATAATGGATTAAATAAAACCCGGCTCTACATATATACAGCCATAATAATATATTACTAATCACTTAGGTTCACTAAATAAGTTCAAAGCATAAGCCACCAAAGGAGGCACAGGACAACAAGGCAACCAGCACATGCCCCGCAACAAAAGATCCAACCAGGCTAAAAATCAATTTTCCTCTCCAATTCCACCTAGGTTTTAAGAAGAGATCCATAACGCTATCTTCCAATTTGTGACACTCATTGTTCACAGCTTCCTCGTCACCCTTTTTAAAAAGCAAAGATCACTGACCCGTCCAATGTGTCCCACCTAAAAACAACCTGTAAGATAAGTTAGTTCAGAGCCAGTAAAGGCTACATATTCCTAACAAGCCAAAGTGTCCAACACATAGCCGCAACGAGGGAACGCAATTTCGCGAAAGCCGGCACGAAAGCCGCGAAATTCGGTCGTTTCGTGGGGTGTGCGGCATGGCATCCTGCGGTTTCGTTTAAATAATTTCGTGGAAATTCAAAAAATTTGAAAAAAAATTTATTTTAACACAATATATATATATATATATATTATAAAAAAATATAAATTTCTTGATGTTTGCCGCGAAAACCGTAGTATATGGCGCGGTTTTTGCGAAAACCGCGACACGACGCGGATTTCGATTTGGTTCAAATTTAAATTACGGTTTTCACGTTCCCACGGTTTTTCACGGTTTTCGCGTGTTTTGCGTGGTTTTCGCAGTTTTTGCGTGGTTTTCACGGTACGCACGAAATCGTTCAAATTCAAATTTGTTATTGTTTATTGCCGCCGGCTTTCGTGAATTTTGGCGAAATTCGTCGTGCCGCCGAGGGACGGCAAGGCATATGCCATCGGCATTGTAAACCCTGGCCGCAACTCCCATGAAAAGTTGATCCCTAAACTCAGTTAGGGAGCCCCTTGATCAACCACCTAGAAAATTAGCAGCAGAAGTAGGCACTTATATTTCTAGAATCACGAAAAGAGCATTCCATACCGAATGAGCAACATGACAATAAAAAAGAGATGCTGAATTAATTTTTCACAACTACAGAAGCAACACTTTGTACTTTCTTTCTATCTTTTTTTAACCAAATTATCCTTTGTTAAGAACACTCCTTTGATATACCAAAATAAAATCTTAATCCTAAGTGAAATTCTGAGCTTTCAGATTATCGACTTGGTATCATATTCCGAGCTTTCAGATTATCGACTTCCTTGATATCATATTCCGGTATATAAGAGCCGTGTACATATAGCTTACCGAGAAGACCCCTCTTCCATTGGTTTCCCATCTAAAAAATCTAGACTATCAGATATATTAAACAAGGCTACTTTGGATACCAGATTGTACCGCGCATTTAGGTTATCCTCCACCAAAGGATGCATTTTAGAGAAACACTGCTCAGAGCTTCGCTTCCTCTAGCATGTTTGTTTCTTGTTAACAAATAAAGCGAGGGATACAACTTATGAAACTGGCATGCATGCTTGCCGTTTAGAAGGAAGTTAACCAGGCATGGCGTATGCACGGGTGCAGCGAGCTAGTACTTGGAATTCGCATTTTTGCCGGAAATACCGATCAATCGTGCACAGTATCTCGTTTGGTTGTATGCTGTGCGCCGGTGCGTTTTGGCATGAAGACATAGGTTCTTTTGTGCTTGGACGACGCGTCGTGCCGCACCACTGTAGACTGTGTATGCATATCGGTATGGGCCATCGTCCAGGTCGACTGATGGCTCTCGTCAAGCTCAATCGCTCGAGTGGATTCTGTACGGTTGTACTAGGTTCTACTGTGTCAGCGTACGACGTTGGTGCACATAGTACTGTAAACGTACGGACATAATCGAATTTACTAGTACACATGTACACATCATACTATACTTTTGCCTGTAAACTTTAAGGCATTTGCAAATGACTTGTGGTTTTTAACTTTTTATCCTCAGGAGCTCAAGGCTTGGGGTCGGCGAGGAGAGATCAACAACCGGTGAGCAGATGGAAAGGGATGAAGGGGTGATCAGAGGGAGATGCATCCCGGGAAGGAAGAAACAGCACAAGTAGCTTAGCTAGGTGCACTACTCTTCCTTCAGATTTGCAGGAGCTAGTAGATGTTAGAACATTAATCTAGCTAGAGTTGTTGCCTAGCCGTACTTTTCTAAGTGGAATTAAAGGAGACTACTTACTGCGCTACATATATGTCGCTGGTAGATCTGGAATGTTGAAGGCAAGGCATCCACTCAGCCAAAGAGTAGAGTAGGCGATTGATTCTGCTTGTTTTACTAATCTTTGGTTGATCTGTTAAAATTTATAATTGTTTAAGTTTAATAGGAACGAAGAACGTTTTTAGTCTAGGTTTAAAAAGACACCAGCTTCCTAGGATCTTTAGTCTCGGTTGATGTTATAAAATCAGCACTAAAGATCATCTTTAGCCCTGGTTAAATTCTTGTCAAAATCTGTCAGGTCGGCGGTCATCTTTATTCTCGGTTTGTAACACCAATCGGGACTAAAGATGAAATCTTTTGTCTCAATTGATGTTACAAACCTAGGGATGTTTAGTCTCGATTAATGTTACAAATCTAAATGATCCTTAATCTTGGTTGGTAACACCAATCGGAACTAAAGTGAAGGAAGATGCTTTTTAACTATATGATTTTGTTGTAAAGGAATAAAATTAATTTGTTGCATGATTTTGTTACATGATTAAAATGGCCTAAAACTAATTTGAGAGGATTTGTAAGGGAAAAGGAGTGGTGTTGTGTGGGGTGGGTGATTGAAGATATGAGGAAGCTTTGATCTTTACATTGTATATTGCAAATTATTATATTGTTACTAACTAGTGATTTTTAATATATTGTTTTGGTGATAATATACAAATCGAGTGATCTAAAATATTGATAAGAGCATCACTTCTTCGGATACCTTCCGTTGTATTGTCGGTGTAACCTTCCGTGCCATAGCCTTCGCATATTTCGGTTCCACGCTTCGTCGTGTCGAGTTTGTGTTCGGTTGAGGTCTTGTTACTGGTTAGATCGTGCTAGAGTCCACTTCGTGTGTTTCCCCTTCGTTTCCATCAAGCCCTAGCCGCCACGTCTAGGTTATACGCGTGTAACAAGTTTTTGCGCTTATTGTTCCCGTTTCGTCCTCTAACTCGGAGTCGGTTTTTAAAACGGCCATAATTTTCGCATACGAACTCCGATCGAGACGTTTCATATATGAAAATCGATGAGAAAAAAATTTCAGATGCGTTCGTTCGTCGCTTCGTCACGTTCGGCAATTTTATTTTCCCCAAAAACGGCTCACAAGATTGTCTTTTCAAGCCCCGAAGATTTTTTCCCATCGTGAGCGCGTCTTCTAAATTTTCCATCGGCCACGCTTGTTTAGGCTCAAATTTTCTGTGATTACCTCTTGTGTGCTCTTAAGTCAATAAAAAAAATTTAAAAAATTAAAAGAAAAAGTCTAATTTTTCCTGTCTTGGTCAACACCATATAAAAAGGAAAAATAGAGAGGGGCAAAAAAGAAACATTATCTAGAGGAGCACATAGAGAAGTGAAATGTCTAAGATTATCTCTATTTGATTAAATTTTAATGCATTACTTATTATTATTTTAAACATATATTTATTTAATGAATTATTTAATTTTTGGTTATTAACCCTAACCAGAAAAAAAATTGGAAAAATAGCGCGAAATTATATTTAGTCTCGGTTGGTGGCTACAACCGGGACTAAAGATGAATTAAAAATATCAAAAAATTATCTTTAGTCTCAATTGATGCCACCAACCGAGACTAACGATGAATTAAAAATAACGAGAAATTATCTTTAGTCCCGGTTGGTGCCACCAACCGAAACTAAAAATTGGATTTTTAGTCCCGGTTAGTGCCACCAGCCGGGACTAATATGTCTTTTGTCCCAATTGGTGCCATCAACCGGGACTAAAGATCCAGAGCTATATATATCCCTCGCGCATCGTCTTCTCCTCCGATCCAACAGTAAATTATTTTTTCATATCTTTCTCCTTATCCCCTCAGCTCCCTCTCCCTCTCGCAATGGCAGGGGGAGATGGCGGCGGTGGGGCGCCCTCTTCTCACCTGCGGCGACGAGCGGGAGCTAGCAATGAGCGGGAGCTAGCAACGAGCAGGAGCCAGTGACGAGCGACGAGTGACGAGTGGGAGCCAGCAACGAGCGACGAGCGACAAGCAGGAGCCAGCGACGAGCGACGAGCGGAATTGGCTTAAAATTATGAATGATTTTGTTGTTGCATTTTGTTGTATACGATATGTGGCGTTAAAAAAATATTTTTGATGTTGTGTGTTATGTATATGTGTTATATATATATATGTGTGTGTTATGTATTTATACATATATATATGCATATTGCATATATATGTATGTATATATATATACAAGGAGCAAGCTAGTGAGGAGTAAAATAAAAAAAGAAGAAAAAACTTTAGTTTCGGTTGGTAACACTAACTGGGACTAAAGATGACGGAGCTAGTAACGTGGTGCCGTCATCTTTAGTCCCGGTTGTTGTTATCAAGGGACTAAAGATCCCTCTTTAGTCCCGGTTATTTCACCCGGGACTAAAGATGTCGATCTTTAGTCCCGCTTTCGTAGTCCCGGTTCGATAACCAGGACAACAGGGGGTTACGAACCGGGACTAAAGCCTCTTTCCCCAGTAGTGTTTGGTTTCATTTATCGGTGAAAATATACTATGGACGAGGTCAACATGCTGATGCGAGATGTGCTTGGTAACAAATGGGATTATAGGACGGTGTGACGCTCTCGGGCCCACTGCGTGAAGTATGGTAATGAATAGGTCGCGATGCATTGCACCGACGCCTCCATAAATTCGTGTTCCATCTAGTGCTGGTCAAACGGGTCGTCCGGCACGGCCCGGGCACACCCGCGACATGGCATGTTAGGCACGGTTCCTGTAACGGACTGTGTCGTGTCGGCCCGCAGCAGCCACCTCTAGAAGCATCGTGAATCGCCAGCGACGTTGGACACGGGGGGAGAGAGAGAGTGCTAGGGTTTGCCGCTTGTGCGGGGAAAGCCGAGAGGCAGCGGTCACCGCCGCCGTGCACTGGAGGGCCGAGAGGAGAGGCACAGGAGAATCCGGCGGCGAGGAGGCGAAGGACGGTGTCGCGGCGTGGAGGCGAAGTCCGGAGCGCACGCCTCCGCCTTCGTGGCTCTGCCTTGGGCTACCAGATCACCGTCGACGTCGACCGCGCCGCCCGAGCTCTTTTGTGGGGCCTGCTACCTGCGACGATCTTGACTTCGACCACGTCGTCGTCCTCGCCCAGTCCTCCTCCCTTCATCCCCCATCCGCCTCCACCTCGCCTCCCCTTTCCCTGCACCCGCAAGCGCCGCCGCGTCGAGTAGTTGTCTAGCCTAGCCGCCGTGCCGTGCTGGCCCGTGGGTCGTTCCATGCTCGGGCCGGCACGCTACAGGAGCCAGGCCGTGTCGTGCCGGCTCACGAGCTATGGCATCGGCCCAGGCACGGCACAGCCGAACAGGCAATGCTGACACGACCCACGCCTTTTCGTGTCGTGTCGTGCCGTGCCGGGACCACGCTACAATGTGTGTGCCTGAACCAGCACGAACAAGGCCCGACCCATCTAACCAACTCTAGTTCCATCAGTCCTGAGTTATTGAGCTCTAAGCCTCTGACTATTTTTGAACACTTGCACGCGCGCCCTACTTTTGCCTGCTTGCCTCCACTCCACTTTGTCGGGCAACTATTACCTCGTCTGTTTTTCATGGGAGTGGTTACTCTGACTTAAAAATATAAGTATAACTGGGCTTTTTTTAGGGCAGGCTATGGTCTTTTCTCGACTCAACAAAAGTGGGACAAAGCCCACAATCTAACTAACAAAAACGGGGAGAAGCACGTGACGCTCGTGGTAGTATTGCGCCGTTCGCGAAGTAGTGGAATATATAACATGATAAGGGGCACACCTTTCGTTCGTACGGAAAAAAGGCTGAAACTACAAAATTTCTCAGCCCGTTTGTCTATTAAACAGTCCCCCCTTTTCTTTTCTTTTATTTGTCTGGGAGGAAGCACGAAACTAGGCAGGGAAAGGCAGCCGCGCGCAGAAATATGCGTCACACTACACATAACAATTGCGATGTCGCGAAAGACAGCAAGAATTCACTTCCGACGACACATGTACGAGTGCACGACACGTTCAGCGCCTTCACCTGAGAATCCGAGATCAATACAAGCCACTCCCCGGCCTCAGCTCAGGCTCTCTGCCACGCCATGCCATGCCCATCCCTAGATACGGCAAACTAGCTAGCTAGTCCGGTGGTGCGCTAGTAGTCGGAGTGACGTTGCGGCGGCGGGAGCGGCTGCCCTCGGATGAAGGAGGAGAAGAGCACCAGCGCTCGCTCCGGCTGGTCGATCGGGACCATGTGCCCGGACCCGCGAACCGTCGCGAACACCAACCCTTCGTACGCGATCACGTACCCGGCTACGTCCTTGCCGTCCGCCGACCACGGCCGCCAGTCCGCCGCCACGCGCAGCTGGAGCCTCTCCATCGACTGCCTCGTCGCCGTCACCGGCACCATCGCGTCCAAGTCGCCGCTGCACACAAATACGTTGTCACCAAGAGCATATGACGATGCTAGGATGAACGAGAGAGCGAGCACACGGGCACTTAAACCGACCTGAATATCCAAATGCGGATGCCTCTGCTTATCAGGGCCTTGATGTGTGGCAGCATTGTCTTTGGCGAGTCGCGGAAGTGGTCTAGGTTGTAAATCCTGTCACATTTCAATCCAACGTCAGAGATGGGAAAGTGAAAGCGCTATTGTCGCCAAGGATAAATACCTGCATCTAGTCCAGGGATACTTCAACTCTGTGTTCGCATGGATCACCTTCTGTACCTGGGGCTGGTTCATGTACGCCTCCACGAAGTATTGGGCGCACGGATCAGCCAAATCCTGCATGCAAATATAATGGGGGTGTTTTATGCGGTTTGATAATTAAGATGATGCAACAATTCAACCTGCAAAAGCGTGCCGTAATAGCAATATAGCATCCGTACCATGCACTTGGAGCCTGAGGGCCTGACTTTCTTTTCGTGGCAGGTGGACGAGTATATGTTGTAGATGTCGATGCTACCAATCCGGCCATAGGCCGCTCTCCTCGCCGACTCGCACAGCGGCGACGGGTCGTCGGAGTATTTGCAGCTCTGGGTGATGAGCGCGTGCGCCGAGTCCGATATGAAGGCGTGCTGCCACAGGTACTCGTACAGCTCGGTGCGCTCAGCCGCAAACTCCAGTATGCCGTTCCCGATCTGAATGTAGAATATGACCAGAATTCAGAAACGTTACAGCTTGCGGCTATCTGAAGAACATGGCCATGGCGAATCCTGTATCTACTAGTACTACTCACGGCGATTCCTTTGAGCTTGATGGGGTGGGCGTTGGGGAGCAAGTTGTTGGCGAGGATGGTGACGGCGAGCTCGGGGACGTAGTGGCCGGCGTAGCTCTCGCCGACGATGAAGAGGTCCCGGGCCTTGTATTCCGGGAACCGGTCGAGCCACCGCAGCAGGAAGGCGTGCGAGTCGTGCGCCGTCATGTTGTCCCCCATGGTGCTGTACACCTCCTGCGGCTTCACCGCCGCGTACGAGAAGCCCACGCCGACCGGGCTCTCCAGGAACAGCACGTTCGCCGCTGCGCCAACCCGCCGTTCAACCGATCGTGAGTCACGCACAAGTTCTTACCGATGTAACGTGACCGAGAAACGTATCCTGACCGGTAATCCAGGAGTGCGTGTTCCGACAAAGCGTCTTGCCGTCCGTGTCCACGCGGAAGGGCCCGATCTCCTGGAACGCTCCAATGCCCAAGGACGAGCAGCCAGGCCCTACAAACACAGCACTGCATGGTTGTGTCGATCTGTTCCGATCATACAGATTGAAATTGGAAACAGAAAATTACCTCCATTGAGCCACAAAACAAGTGGCTTTTGGGCAGCATCAGCGGAGGCTTCCACAAAGTAGTAGAAGTGCGACTTCCCGGAAGTCTCGTTGACGTTGATGTAGCCTGAATACTGCTGTAGCTTTTCGTCCGGTGGCTGGCCCGGCAGCGCGGAGATCTTGTCCGCCTCCTTGGAGCCTTCGCCGGCGGCGAGAGACCGGCATGGTTGCACGGAGAAGACGATTGCGACGGAGAACCACAACCACAATGCCCTGTAGTTCATCATCGCCATTGGAAAACAGAGGAAGAGAAATGTTTTTAATGGAGAATGCAGATTATTGGCAAACAGCGGATTTATAGCAAGAAACAAAATTTTGTGCCTGTTTTCTGGTTCTTCAGTTGAACCGCGGATGCTACATTCGTCTTTGATTCTTCTGTTTCAAGACCCTCCCAAATTTAAGGATGTCCTTGCCAATAATAGACTGTTCTTTCCTGATGAGCTGGTTGACTATTTCAAGCACTTTATTGCCCGTTAAACTTTACCTTATTATTACTACTCCAAATTAAAATTTTAATGTTTAGTTCAAAAAATGCGGATAAACAATAATGATGATTTGTTAGATCTGAAAAGAAAGCTGAAGGCCCCGACCTCATCTTTTCTTCTATACAATATCATTTAAATTTTAAAACTTTATTGATTTTGAAGATTTTTAATCAAAATTTATTTTTCAACATTAATATTTATATTGCTAAGAATATTATATAAGTTCTATATATAAATTATTATTACTAGCAAAATACCCGTGCATTGCAACGGGACAACGACGCAGGGAGGGAAGCAGACGAAGGGTAAAGGTCCAGGCGGCGGCGCGGGAGCTCGGAGCGGCGATGAGAGGGAGAGGCGCAGGCGCAGCGCGGATGGGGACGACGAAAGAGGGACGTAGGAGGTCTTTTTTCATCCAAACCCTACTTTTCTTTTCGCAAGATTGAGACTACGTGTTAATTTTATAAACACTAAAGGGGTTTTCGCAAAATAACCCCTTTTTCTTTTTAACTAAGTTTTTTTAAAATAGCCGGGCGGATTGTGGGTTAATTTCGGAAAAACTCAAGGGGTGGCGGACTGCGGGTTTATTTCGGAAAAACTCAAGGGGTTTTCTATAAAATAGCCAGGCAGAACAAAATTTAGGTAGAAACACTACTTGCTTTATAGATAGACTAGCAATTGTGCCCGTGCGTTGTAACGGGTGAAGTCGAGGCGCGACGCGGATGGGAACGGCATGGAGGGGCGCGGGAGCTCCGAGCAGCAATGGGAAGGAGGAGCGCAGATGCGACGCGGGGCGCGGCGCAGATGAGGACGGGAGGGAGGGGCGCAGGGAGGAAGGAGCGAAGGAGGTCTTTTTTTCATCCAAACCATCCCTTTCTTTTCAGCATTGGGACTACGGGTAGGGCTGATGAAATACTTGTGACTCGCTAGCTCGTTTGACTCGTGGTTGGCTCGGCTCGGCTCGGCTTGGCTCGTTAAGAAATGCTAACGAGCCGCGCCAAGGGTTTAGCTTGTTAACTATAATGAGTCGGCTCGAGTCGGCTCGTGAGTCGCTCGTGAGCTCAACGAGCCGATGCAATGTACAAAGCAGGGCCTAATATTTTGCTTGTTTTTGCTATTCTTTTGCTTGTTTTGTTGTTGATGTGGCAATAAATTAATATTTTTTACGATTTTGTGATGGTCAATATGGATCTAATGCTTTATATTATAATAGTAATAATATCTAATCTAGTTGCATCATTACATTTGCATGGATAATTGTCGATGGATAAGTGTTATTACGTTGATTATGAACTTAATATATCGCTTTTTACTTTTTTTAATTGTATATTTGCATGTTTAATAGACTAAAAAAATAGAATATAATTTGTACATAAATTGCACTGTATTAAAGTGGCTCGCGAGCTAAACGAGCTGGCTCAAGCCGGCTCACGAGCCGAGCCGAGCCGGCCTCCTAGCTCGGCTCTCTACCGAGCCGAGCCGAGCCGATCTGAGCCGAGCCGAACCGAGCCGGTATCCACCCCTAACTATGGGCTAATTTTGGAAAAACTCAAGGGGTTTTCTGCAAAATAGCCAGGCAGAACAAAATTTTGGGTAGAAACAATACTTGTTTTATAGATAGTTATAAACTAGTAAATATGTCCGTGCGTTGCAACAAACGTTATTTTATTTTATTATAATTATTCTAAAGTTGAAGTCTCATGTAATTCCAATTTATATTTGTTTCTTTATGTCTTCACCTGAGGCTTATTTCAGCATTAGGACTATGGGTTAATTTTATAAACACTCAAGGGGTTTTCTGCAAAATAGCTAGACGGACTGCGGGTTGATTTTATAAACACTCAAGGGGTTTTCTACAAAATAGCCAGGTGGACTGCACAACTGGCGTTATTTTATTGATTAGTACATAATTGAATTGTACAACAACTCCATGTTTAATAATTAATTCCTATCTAGTTGATTAATTCCTTCTCTTGTGAGGTGAAGTCGGTCTCAAATATATCCACCGAGGTATGAGAAACCAAAATTTTCATAGATTTTGAGGCGTATATTTGTGAGCCTAAAACTACTATACCCGCTATTTTTTAAACAGAAAAATAGAATGATAGTGTCTTTTCATTGAATAAAACATGATAAAATATAGCTCTAGGGCAAAAAGGAAAAGACCAAAAGCTCGCTCTAAAGTCTATATAGGGTGTGGTAAAAGTTCGCACATCTGCAAAAGTTCAAAACCTAGCCTATTCTTTTACTTTTGCCACGAGATAGTTCGTTGTTGTTCCCGCTGTCTAAAATATATAGTATTTTTAGCTTTTTTTAAGAGAGACGCTACCTCTCTTCGACTCTTCGTCATCGGTGCAGAGGCCGCCAGCGGCGGCAGAGGAGAAGCTCGCCGGTTTTTGTTACAGAGCTTGATTAATTAAGCACCTGCAACACAACAGAGACGTCGACGTAAGCTGGACATGGACGTGTTTTCGTCCAGGAGGGACCGGACGACTAACCTTAAGTGCTAACCGAGTCTATATATATATATATATATACACACACACACACACACACACAACGTGGCGCAGTGGGGACTGCGGGTTAATTTCGAAAAAACTCAAAGGGTTTTCTATAAAATAGCCAAGCAAAACAAAATTTGGATGAAAACACTACTTGCTTTGTAGATAGTTATTATATATGTATGTACACACGTGCTCTGATATGACTTGTTATCGCATATTAAAGACCCAACTCATGACCTAGAGAACTATGAGATTACTAATATATGCATAGACTATCTGAATATATGATAGCTCAGATTTTGATTAACTGACATTAATGTGTCGCATGAACACAAGTTTTGGCCTAACAACAAAATCAGGATTTATCTTCTCGAAAACAACGGTGAGAAGAAAAAAAATGAATCATTCAAATTTGCAGTCACAAGCCAGTAACTGCCATACTTAATTTGTGGCTCTCAAGTATATTGCTGATTAATGTCTCATATTTTTTCACGTGATTTTGTTCGTTTAAATGAGCTGCAGGAGGCTAATTGCATAGTGATCTACTTCGATATCAAGTCCTGAAAATATATAATGTTCATTTTGTTGTTCCCTCTTCCCATCTGTTCTTCTTACATGCTCTGAACTGAACTCAGCTGTGATTTTGAGTGCCACCACGCAATCATGGTTGTAATCTCAGCACAACTTGATTTGGATGCATGACGCATATGTATGAGTAGTTTGCATGTCATTGTTTGTCTCTATTTCTACAGTATATATATGTTTGCATTGCATATAGTGGAGCATTAGTTTATTTAACAAATCAACTTGGTTTTAAATAATCAACTGAGATATGTTCTTACAATTGGTGCATTTAACATGACAGAGTTTATGCAAAGGAGAAGGTATTGCATATCCTGATTTCATTGCTCCTAAAGTTATGCCAAAAAAAGAAGAGATGCAATTGTTAATATGTATATATCATTAAGGGCTAAAGAATTACCTTCCTTCATCATAAACACAGATTAAGTATCACGTCGAACGGGAAATTGTTCAGTTTCAAAAAAAATTTGGGTGCATATATGAGTTGCGTCGAGCGTGAGATTGCTCAGTATCCAAGAATTTTGGATGCATATATGAGTTTTGTTTGTGCTTTCAGTTTTTTATATAGGTACAAAATATGTTTGTATCCTACTCGGTCATGTAATTTGTATCTTTGGACTCGTATGTAATTCTGGGCCATGTAATTCTTAATGTTTGTAATTTTATAAACACTTAAGGGGTTTTCGCAAAATAGCCGACAAAACAAAATTTTAGGAAGAAACATTACCTTCTTTATAGATAGCTAGCAAAATGCCCGTGCGTTGCAACAGAACGATAATGCAGGGAGGGAAACAGACGGAGGACGAAGGTCCAGGTGGCGGCGCGGGAGCTCCAAGCGACGACGGGGAGAGGGGCACAGGCGCGGCGCGAGGTGCAGCGCGGATGGGGACGGAAGAGAGGGACGTAGGAGGTCTTTTTTTAATCCAAGCCCTCCTTTCTTTTCGCATTGGGATTACGGGTTAATTTTATAAACACTCAAGGGGTTTTCGCAAAATAATCGGGACGAACGAAAATTTTGGATAGAAACACTACTTACTTTATAGATAGTTATATATATATAACTTTGAAAGCAAGAATATCTACAACTTTATGTACCACTGGATCTTGATTAAGAAATAGTATCAGATAGACATTTAGTGTAAGTTAATTTAATTTTACCAAATTAAGTCAAAAATAAAATGAAAATAGATATTGACTTACTAATACTTTAAAATAATTAGAAATTTGATAAATGTTTAAAATATTTATGACTCGGATATTATTAGTTAGAAAAGTATATTAATGAATAGAAAAGTTCCATGTATATCGACGGCGGCGCGTTAGCTCACGCGTGTAGCGTGTGCTCGGCCGCCGCTCAGGGCAATGCACGGCAACGCAAGAGGCGCGTAAGTCGGGCTCGCCTGCTGGAGGTGAGGAAAATGAGGCAACAATGGAGCGAGAGGTTATATGGATCGAAAATTTTATAGATTTGAACGAAAAACCGATTTGATGATCGAAAAGTTATAGATTTTTTAAGTAGTTAAGATAAGCTCTATCGTATGTATGACTGAGTTTTTTTAAAAATAGCCAGGTGGATTGCGGGTTAATTTTGGAAAAACTTAAGAGGTTTTCGCAAAATAGCCACGCAAAACAAATTTTGAGTGGAAACAATACTTGCTTTATAGATAGTTATCTATAGCTATCTATAAAGAAGATAGTGTTTCCACCCAAAATTTTGTTTTGCCTGGCTATTTTGTAGAAAACCCCTTGAGTTTTTTCCAAAATTAATCCATAGCTAGCATAAGGGATACCGAGCCGCTCGGCCGATTTCAGCTCCTGGCTCCGGCCTCATGAGCCGCTCGAGCGATCGTTTAGCTCGTAAGCCACTTTAATACAGTGCAATTTATGTATAAATTACATTCTATTTTTTCTGAGTCTATTAAACATGCAAATATACAATTAGAAAAAAAGTGATATATTAAGTTCATAATTAACGTAATAATACTTGTCCATCGACAATTATCCATGCAAATGTAATGATGCAACTAGATTAGAGATTATTACTATTATAATCTAAAACATTAGATCCATATTGACCATCATAAAATCATAAAAATTATTGATTTATTGTCACATCAACAACAAAACAAGGAAAAGAATAGCAAAATAAGCAAAACATTAGGTTTTGCTTTGTACATTGCATCTGGCTCGTTGAGCTCATGAGCTGACTCGAGCTAGCTCATTATAGCTAACGAGCTAAACCCTTGGCGCAGCTCGTTAGCATTTCTCAACGAGACGAGCTGAGCTGAGCCAACCACGAGACAAACGAGTTAGGGAGCCACGAGTATTTCGTCCAGCTCTACCCGCAGTTTCAATACTGAAAAGAAAGGGATGGCTTGGATTGAAAGAAAGACCTCCTTTGCCCCTCCCTCCCATCCCCATCTGCGCCACGCCCCGTGTCGCGCCTGCGCTCCTCCCTTCCATCGCTGCTCGGAGCTCCCGCGCCCCTCCGTGTCGTCCCCATCCGCGTCGTGCCTCGACTTCACGTGTTGCAACGTACGGACACAATTGCTATTATAGATAGTTATTATAGATATAGATATAGATTTTGCTAACTGTATTTGTATTTGATCAATAGGGCCCATAGACGATTTGATCAAGCCCAGACCATATTCGCCAGACAATCAGAAGCCAGCGGCGAGCTGACGCCGTGACGCGGAGACGAGGTGAGCGCACAGGCGCCGATCTCTCTCTCCCTTCCAAAACCCGCCATGGGGAGCAGGAAGAAGGCGAAGCCGAGCAGGAGCAAGAAGAAGCCTAGGACCAGCGCCGACCAGGCCATGGCCCTCGACTACGTCCGCGCATGGGTGAACGCCGCTTCCTCCGCGCCGCCGCGGGAACCCTCGGCTGCCGATGCCGCCGGGGACGACTTCCTGCCGCACCAGGCCGCGCGCATGGCCTCTGGAGGCGGAGGGAGCGTGCTGTTTGAGCTCCACTCCCATTCCAACCACAGCGACGGGTTCCTCTCCCCCTCCGAGCTCGTGGAGCGCGCCCACCGCAACGGAGTAAGTGCGCTCTGGACTCTCCGTTTGCCTGGTAGCCGGTAGGTGTTTGAGGAAATGCCTGTGAGGTCTGTAACTCGTCTTTAAGGCTCAGTTTGAAACAGATTATTGAACGAATTGTTGCTGTGGATTATCTACTTGATTATAGGGATAAATTAAATATTTTGAGAAATATTCTTAGCAAATAACTTAAAACAAGTCGTCTAAACAATGCAGTAAAAGAAAGTTTTTTGAGAATTTAATTAAGTTTAATTAAATTTATTTAAAAATTACTAGAGATAGGCGTAGGTAGATATAGAATACATCCTTACCAAATCTCAAGTTCAAACTTAACTTCTTTTGGGAGTAAAAAAAAACAAATTTCGGGTGAATAGTAACAGGACACTACCTAAAATTTGTCTTTTTTTTCTCTCTCAAATGAAGTTGAGTTTGGACTTGAGATTTGGTGAGAATGTATTTCATATCTAAATCTATCTTTAGTAATTTTCCCATGAATTTATAAAATTTTTAGGTATGATTTTTACGAGTTTCCAACGCTTATGTCATTTTCACTGGATATGTCCTCAAATTGTATATGTTGGTACTACAGGTGAAAGTACTTGCCCTGACAGATCATGATACCATGGCTGGTATACCTGAAGCTGTGTCAGCGGCTCACAGATTTGGCATGAGAATAATCCCAGGAGTTGAAATCAGTGCATTATATTCTCCAAGGTAAGATATTTCTTGTTTCCCATCCATCTTTTGACTAAAAATCAGCAATGCGATGGAATCGTAACAAATAATCGTAGTTAATACAAGCCTCATAACTCAGAACTGTCATCGCCCTATATGCCTGTTCCGTTTTATAATATCCTGTTATGCTACTTTGTTGTAAACAACATTTAAGTAATCACAATATGAGTGAAGTTGTTTCGTTCAGAGATTCCTGTACCATTGCTGATAATGGTAGTGAACAAGAGTTCATTATCGCATCTTTTCTGTAAAATTGTGATAGCTAATCTAGTATCTTTTTGACATATCATTGAGCTATCTTGATTCTAAAGACCAAGAGAGTTCTGTTGGTGTTTACATGTCAGCTTAACAGAGCAAAAAATAAACTCAAGATTGACCATCTTATAAAAATGCTCCTAGGAATACTAGCTCCTCTCATCTATTCACCCTATATAAATGACTGTTAACTACAAACCAAATATGCCAATCTGTTATCAGTGGTCACTTTAACCGAGCATTACGTATGTTGCATTTTATCCTTGTATGGTCATAGAGCTTTCTCTGATCTTCAAAGGGAAATCGCTGGTACTGGTGAGCATGTTCATATTCTTGCATACTATGGTATGTGCGGACCTTCAAGGTTTGATGATCTGGAAAGGATGCTGTCAAACATTAGAGATGGGCGGTACCTGCGTGCAAGGAATATGCTGACAAAGCTAAATGGACTAAAGGTGCCAATAAAGTGGGAACATGTAACTAAAATTGCTGGTGAGGGAGTGGCACCTGGCAGATTGCATATAGCAAGGGCTATGGTTGAAATGGGTCATATAGAGAATGTTAGGCAAGCATTCAACAAGTACATTGGTGATGATGGCCCTGCATATGCAACGTAAGTGCTATTGATTATGTACTAAAAGTTTATCCTGGTGAGTATTTCATGCCAACGAATGTCTTTGTTAAATAATGGGGCCCATGTTTTGTGCAGAGGAAGTGAACCATTTGCTGAGACTGTGGTGCAGTTGATTAACCTTACGGGGGGTATATCTGCATTAGCTCATCCATGGGCATTGAAAAACCCAGATGCAGTCATTAGGGCATTGAAAGGTGCTGGTCTTAATGCCCTGGAAGTCTACAGAAGTGATGGAAAAGTTGATGGTATGTCTCTTATACCATGCATAAATGATTTGAAATCTTATTTGAAAGCAGCATATGTTTGTTATTTGTTAGTTCATATCTAATTACAGGATCGTTGCTGACATGTATGGACTTAATTCAACAGGATTTAGTGAATTAGCTGAGAAGTATGACCTTTTGAAGATCGGAGGTTCAGATTTCCATGGAAGAGGTGGGAAGGATGAATGTGATATTGGAACAGTTAAACTTGCTATTACTACTTTGTGTTCCTTCTTGAAGATGGCTCGGCCTATCTGGTGTAGTGCCATGAAAGACATTCTACTGAAGTTTGCAGAGGAACCATCTGCGGCTAACCTGGGGAAGATAGTTATGTTTGGAGAACTCATTAATATTAATGGTTTTTCATCAACGGGTACTGGTATGGATATTGTTAATCTGTGCTTATCTTCTTGGTTAAGTAACGAGGGCATGGAAGAAGTGGAACTTGAGGAGGTAAGACTGAAGCTTCCCCATTGCGTAGGTAAAAGATAATCTCAAATGCATGACTATCTTGAACAATGCGTGTTCCTTTTATTTGGAATGTGTTTTGCAACTCGATATTTATATTTTGCTATGTTCTTAACAGCCCATAGAGCTAATACATATTTTATCTGTTAGTGATGTTGTTGCTGAAAGTAGAGATGATATTGAATTGATAAGTCATTAGCATTTAATCAATAATGAATATTCCTTTGGTAATTTAGCTGCTTGTCAAGAGCTGCACATAATTAGAGCATTTGAGTATGCTACTGGTTCTTCAATGGAGAATACTCATTTGTTCACGGGTGTATCAGTGAAGCACACATATATTCTCCTGTATATGTCTCCAGGGGTGGAGCTACTTGGTGAGAGGGGTTGCCCAGGAACTGGTCAAGAAAATTTTTTAGCTATAGTTCATCTATTTTCACCATATATGCACCTCCTCAATGTAAACTTAGGCATCTGCATCAGCTTAAATTTAGTCCAAAGCAAAGTAAAGCAAGCATGTGGCACACTTCTCCATTTCGCTCTAGCTCCGCCCCTAATGTCTCCTTTTCAATTCTAATCAGAACTGTCCTGATTGCTTATGTACATCTTGTGAGTTGTCAATTGCGAGGCCCAGCCTATGAATTGAGCCTATATGGTCTATGCTGGGGTTATGAGTGCGTGTTAGGACTTAGGAGGGTAGTTCCACCTAGCTAGTTTGAGTGTGAGGTTCATACGCTGTCCATTGGAACATACCTGTTCATAACATTCAACTTAAACTAATGACCATTATAACATGAAGCTAACATATAACTAATGGATATCCAATTCGACCTGATACCTATCCATTGACCAGAAATTGTATGGTTGATGTAATATTCAATTCTTTTGCTTCTTGGAAATGTTTTCAGTTACTGTTTTTTTAACAGAAACATGTTTTTTTCTTATTTGTCAACAATAAACCATTATATGCAATTTCACATTTGCTTGTTCATCACTTCATATATCTTCCCACAGAAATGAACCAGGGTAAAAGGTCTCTGTTGCTATATTTAATTTTGAATTGTTCATGGTTTTCTGTGTCATGGTAATTTTATATTCGAAGAAATGAATCTTCAACTGGATTCATCTATCTATTTATTTTGGGACTGCTTATACATTTGTCGATAAATTTTCTTCTAAAAAATTTGACAAATGTAAATATAGTACAACTATGATAAAATTACATTTTACTTACATGTAACTTGTACGTAACTTTTAAAAATCTCTCGGTTACATGCCGTTTTCATAAAACATAGGTCGTGGGAGTGAATCCCCTCACATGTGTTCACACTGTGATTTTTTTTCTTCACTGTTTGCACGAATCTTGAAACAAATCTAACAGTTCAAAATTCTATGAAAGTTACAGTAATTATATACAAGCTACAATGTAATTACATTACGATTACAGTTACATCTATCAAATTTTTAGAAGAAAATTTGTCAACAAATGTATAGCAAAACCGATTTATTTTTGCTCCCATATGTATTTTATACATCGTGAATGAGGATAACGTGATCTTCGCTTCTTCCTGTCATTGTCATGGTCCAACCTATAGATGTGAGCATTTCGTTTATATCAGCAAGGGCTCCTGTAGTCCTGTGTCTGATCACTTCGCTCTTTCTATCTTTCTGTTTTTCCTTTTTGGCAGTGTACGTAAATGTAAACATCTAATTAGGTTGCAGTTCTTAACTGTGCAAAAATACCACTGCCCAGTTATTTTGCTCTGAATAGATGATAGAATATCTGATTTTGTGATAATATTTAAGGGTACAAATGAATTACCAATTGTAAGGTTGAAAAAATATTTTTAAAACTATTTAAAAAACCTTATATTTAATTTTTCTTTTTGAAAAAAATCGTATCCATTAGGGGTTTAGAAAACGTACACGTGATCTTTGTACTGCAAAATATGTTAGAGGAAAAGAACGGCGTCCTATAATCTATCTCCTGAAGAGTACCAAGTTGAATCTTCAGCTTCTGGGCAGGCTGTGAACATGACCTTTTTGTAGTTCTGCGGCAGTAATTCGATTCGTCAATTCTGCCATTGACTTGTTTGCTTTAATCCCATGTTGTTATCTTGTTGAACTGTTGCTGAGCCGCATGCCATCATCAAATTTGTCACATGTTTCCTGATGGGGGCATTAAGACATAACGATGTGCTGCACTAAATGATTAGCCTGCTGCCAATTTGGTATATGCTCCGTCATTACGGCTTAAAATTTTCCCATAGGACAGCGTAATAACCACTAATTCTCGTCCACTTCTTTACTCCCGTTGTGAAACACCAGCCACCAGTTATATTAAAACATTATCATCTGCGTGTAATACTTTTTGGTTTTCAGTTTAGAACATTATCATCACTTGCTGATGGACCGACTGCGCTAGACTGATAAGTATTGTCTGCCTGACTGCTTCCTTTTTCTCGTTTTTTCCCTTCAATGTCAATGTTCGATGATGGCTATTGGGCTATTGGCTATAAGCATGGCTACTAAGTTGGTCAAGGTGTTACCTTTTTAATTTCTTCCTCGTGAGATGATCAGAAAAATAACTCTAACGCCTCCTTTGGATTGAAGGATTTTATGAATATTTTGAAGGTTTCAAATCCTTAGAAATTTTTCATATGAGATCATTCCGAACAAAGGCAAAGGCATAGGATGTTAAAGTTTCTATTGGCCTCCTATCCAGTTCTATAGGAGAACGAACATCCTATTCCTAGGGAAAGCAGCATCAGTGGTGGTGGTGTCATGAGTACATGATTCTATCCACTAGGATTCAAATCCGATACCACAATATTATGGACATGTAGGTAGTCTTTTAACAGAAATTTAGTGAAATAAAGAATGTGATACTGTTTTTGTCTTTTAAAGCATGTGTTAGCACACGTATTCGCGGGGATGTGAATATGATTTTGCGTGTGTAATGGTGTATGTGCATATGCGTGTGTCATTTAATCTTTAAAAAAAGGACAATCCTATTCCTGGGTTTCAAGGAGCCCTAAAGAGGTTCATTCTCTAATTGTTTAGTTTATGAGGTCGTTTCTATAAAAAGCATTTTTAGATTTGGGTATCCTTTCTCTCCAGCCTTACAACAAATAAAGATCTTAAGCTAAAGACGATGACAATACTACAAGACATACCTCATGGTTAGGCAATTTCCGGGATCGTGGATCTGAAAGAAAGCCACTAATGACTCGTTCCTTCAAACCCTAATCCTTCCGATGGAAGCCAGACACGTGGATATTCTCCCTCACCAAATCAGACATTCTGTGGCTCTTGATTGCTCCAGCCTCTTTCTTCTCCGATCCCTACCTCCTTTCCCCCCTCCGTCTCCGATCGACCATTCTCGCAGCGGCCAGAACACGCGTGCTGTCATCTCATCTTGCCCCAAACAGGAGCTCCATGACCAATTTGCAAAGCCACTTTCTGCAGCGACGTAACGCAACTGCACTGATGTTTGCTTTATAGTATTTTTTTCGCTGGATTAGATTGCACCGAACTGTTTGGTTGCCCAATCGGAAGAGACTGCAAACAGTGAACAACTGTTGCCGATCGCGTTGTTTGCTTGGTCACGAAAATTGGCTGCATGCTAATTGCCAGGCCGTTACTATCCAACTGTTGGCAAGTGTACAGTGTTGTTTCTGGAAGAGAAAAGAGAATCGTTTGCCTGCATTTTTTTCTCCACTCAAAGAAAAGAGAAATAGGTCATGAATGAATAGTGAGTAAACTAGACGAGCAATCAGATGTGTGGGGGCGCCATCGCTCATAAATAATGACCTTGTTGGATCAAATCATGACATCATACTGCCTTTAACATCGCCATCGTATCTTGTACTAGCCAGTAGAGTAAATACACTAATACACACAGAGTACTGGTAGTACGTACTACTACTTTTGCATTGCCACACACGACATATCTATAACTGCGTACTCCCTTCGTTATAATACTTTCTTCTATCAAAATAAGTTAACGTTATACAGGATGTTATATATTGTAATCAAGATTCGTAATAATAAAACACACCATATCCCGTATTAGGTTAACTGAATACTTATCAATTTAGAGAGATTTGTTTTAAATCAAATATATCTTTGATCATTTACTTTTAAAAATTCATGTTGTGCAATAACATATGAACTATATATTAAAGAAGTATTTATGATGATGAATCATTGATCTTATGACGTTAATATAGATCGATGAGTAATTTAAAATGGATGAAATACTTCACTTTGGTTTGCCTCACGAATCCTAGGTTCTGATTGGCAGGAGAAATATGGTTTTTACCTCGATCACGGCGACGAGATCTAACACTCCTCGGCGAGCTCACAGTGGAACGCAAGCTGCCGCGTAGTTCACGGCCATTGGAGTACTGGACAATGTGACAGCTATATCCGTGTGACTTACAAGGTCAAAACCACTTCTCGACCAATCAGCATCCGCCAGGTGTCCACCGTTTTACCGGCACATGCCTGGAGAGCATTGTCCTATCGTGGAGAAGGATCGGCAGGTGGCGGTAACAAATCAGCGTGGACACCTGGCGTCATGCCATTGGCTATCACCTACTTCCCGCCGTTCCGCGTGCTTATAAAAGAGCCTGGCCATGGCTGCTCTTGCTCATCTAGCATTTGCCTCTTCCGCAACAGCTTAGAGTTCAGCTCGCCTTCGCCAACTCGATTCAGCTTAGTAATCTTCTGATTGCTCACTCCAAATCGTCATCGGTGTCGTGTTTCTTAGTTTCTTGATCCATCCATGGCGACGACAGTGGATTGGTGTGGTCGTGGCAGTTGCCTTCCTGCTACGCTGTATGACATGGTGGATAGCAAGGAGCTAATGGGCGCGCTTGCTCCGTCCATGGTGTCCTTCTCCTACCCGTGTTCCGACAACGTGGAGCAGAGCGCGAGCTCGCTTCTTGCTGGCGCCAACTACCAGACTCCTGCGCAGGTACTTCATGTCCAGGCGCAGCTACAGCACCTACGCCGGCCCGGCGCGGCGAGCGGCTGCCTCGCCGCGGCGCCGCAGCCGATGAAGCGGCATGGCGCGGTGGCGGCGGCGCCGATCCCAGCGCGGCCGCCGGTCAAGCTGTACCGCGGCGTCAGGCAGCGGCATTGGGGCAAGTGGGTGGCGGAGATCCGCCTGCCGCGCAACCGCACCCGCCTCTGGCTCGGCACTTTCGACACCGCCGAGGAGGCCGCGCTGGCCTACGACAGCGCCGCGTTCCGCCTCCGCGGCGAGTCCGCGAGGCTCAACTTCCCCGAGCTCCGGCGCGGCGGCGCCCACCTCGGCCCGCCGCTCCACGCCGCGGTCGACGCCAAGCTCCACGCCATCTGCCACGGGATGGACCTGCCCCAACCACAAAGCCAGAGCAATGCGACGACGACGACGACGTCGACGACGGCGATCACCCCAAGCTCCTTCTTCTCCTCGGAGAGCCCGGTCGTCAAGAGCGAGCCCGTCTGCTCCGCCTCCGAGAGCTCTTCCTCAGCCGACGGCGACGTGTCATCGACGGGCTCCTCCGACGTCGTCCCGGAGATGGAGTTGCTCGACTTCTCGGAGGCGCCATGGGACGAGTCCGAGAGCTTCCTGCTGCGCAAGTACCCGTCACTGGAGATCGACTGGGACGCGATCCTTTCCTGATGCAGTGGCTGAATCTTCTCCCTCTCCCTGTTCTTGATCCAGCTCTTGGTGTCCTGAACATTTTCACAGCTCAGAGTGATGCTCTCCTTTGATTAGCTACCTGTTGGTTTAGGTTTTGGGTTTGATCATGCCATCGATTCTGTAGCATCAGCCCCTGGTCTGCTTGGTTTTTTCAATGGCATTGCCAGGAAGGAGGTCTCAGTGCTTTGGTTTCTGCAAGTTGTACAACTCTGCATGCAAACTCTTCATGTATATACCAAATATTTGAACTCTACATTGTAGTAGTTCATATATCCAATAAAGAACCATTTTGGCACATTTGAACGTCTAATGGATCATATTCTGTACATATATATGTCGCCGTTCAAACGATGAGGTGGAAAAATCGAATGTGATATACGAGTTTCTAAGAAATGATTTAGTAAAAAAAACATTGTACAGTTTTGCTCCTAAAAGAAAAAAATAGATAGTCAAGTTTGAGTTGCTCGCCATCTATTCAACATGTTTTTTTAAAAAAAAATGGGATATACCCAGCCTCTACATCCTGACCGGATGTACACAATCATTGGTGGGACACCCAGGTTTTGAGATCGCTTAGGATCGAACCCAGGTGAGCTGCGTGCACGACGGCTATGCTAGCCAATCGAGCAACGCCCTAACCCACTAGCATCGGAGCAATGAAATATTTTTACAGAATATGCAGGAGAACTCTATGTTTTAATATTATATTAACACAGGAAATAGCATACAATTTGCCATTTCGCCTATTTGAAGATATGAACAAACTAAATTCAGATTATTTATCAGTATGATAAAGTTAAGTCCCAGTACTCACCTTCGACGATGTCAACTGAACTTTTCTGTAACAAAAGGTGCTTGCTTTTTTTTTCTCTAGAGATGTTGCGGTTCTTTGAAATATACAAAAGTAAACTTTGATATTCTTCTACAAATGTAAGCTTGTTAGACATCACTTGGCAATTATCTTTACCTCTTTATTCTTGACGATTGGCACCAGTACATGGTGCCAAACACAAGTTCACTTTCGACAAATTCAAGCATGTCAAATTCCTATGGTGCTATACTGCTATCTGAAATTCTGAATATGTGTCCACTGGAACTCAAGTTTCTAACTAGGCTAGTTTCAGTGTTGCACTTTCTTTACATTTGTTGGATAAAAAAGAAAGAAACCCCTAGCTATAAAATTTCGATTCAAAACTGAAGTAATCTAAGTGCTGGCGTGTTGGCCATTGCAACGAATACACTTATCTTACGATGAACAGTGCTAAATAATTATTTGTGGCTGCAGAGAAGTGCGAGCATCTGGATCTATGTTTTGCTTATGATTGTCTAGGACTAACGAGTCATGTGGGCAAGTCAGTTCTCCACGTTATCACTACTTTGCTTTGGCTTAATATAATGCTAATCCAATTCCCCAATAGGAGAGAGAAGCTAAGTTGTCATTAGCGTCCAATAACCACAACGGACATAGTTCCTCTCCTAGTTCATTGTACACTGTTCAGAGTTCAGCTTAACTTTGTCGTTCCTGCAAAACAATTGCTTGCTTTTGGACGATGCATGAACCTTGAGAAACGCATTAGTGAAGATGGCAGCTAGCTCTATCTTTGATGCATTGGAGGATTTCACATAAGTTTGATCAGCAGCCTTGTCTTGTCTATAGTATCAAAAGGATAGTTTAATTTCTTCCCAAAAGATAGTTTAATTAAGGAAAAAAACATTTACATAACAATCTTGTGTCTACTTTGAGTAATCACAGTCTTAGCTACAACAGAGAGTTATATTTTACAGCCATAAATTATAGCCCTTCTGAGAAAGTGAGAAGGTGTGAACATCAACATCAAGGCCCTTACGAGTGATGATATATTTTCTTAATTGTAAACTACTAATGCTCAACTTACATTTCCGGCTGGTCTATGTCACTTTACAGATCAGTATGGTCTATCTCAAACTTTCTTTTGGTGGTCATTTTCATGCTTTAATCCATCATGGTATGAAACTTTCATGTTTTTTTATGATATCCTCTCATGACGCTAGCCAGAGATTGCAGAAAAGCATTAATGCTCGGCCATTGTCAGGTCAACCCCCATAATCACCCATGGCCCAAAGTCAACACGGTGCTGTATTAGCAGAGCTGCAGCCTGCAGAGGCACTCAAGGAGATTGGACAGAGAAGTCCACTATGTTGCCACCTGCCATACCAATCCCCCTGATGGTCCATTGCACAGCTTTGGGTTGACTTGTTGGGTGATTTCAAAGTGCAGAATCAGAAGAAAAAATAAAGGTTATGAGGTAATGCAAGGATTAGTTCAACGCTTAAATAAATGATCTCTTGAAAAAAGTTAGCTGCTATGGAGGGATAACACAACCATGATCCAGACCATAAGTTGGCCATGACAACAAGATACACTTGACAAAGGAAAAAAGGCTAACCTCTTAGGGAAGATGTATCTAATTACATATTATCTGATCATGACATAACACTACTACAACAGTGACACAGTGTACCTCAGCTTAGTAGCCATTGACTCTAGTGAGCGAGCTCTCCATGCTTTCTCCTCGAATAAGAAAAGGAAAAGGAGAGATGTCCATTCTTTTCATTTTTTAATCATAATGTTAAGCTAGGACCCCATAAGCTGTTCGGATTTGATTTGCCTGGTTGACCATATCACTAACGAGAGATTGGCGCAGCAAACGGCGGATTTTGATCTCAGGTTTGTGGCTGAAACTGCGAAGGAGCACCAGCCGAAGAATGTTGATCTGATCGACTAGGTTTGGTTGCCACTCGCCGAACTCCGAAAGTCAGAGAAAAAAAAGAGAGAGAGTTTATATGCGTTTTCAGACTTCAGAGCTGTCCTTACCGTCTCTCCTCATACATTTAGAAGGGGAAAATGTAAATTCAGTAGTCGGATTTGCTTCAAGATTCAGAATGAGACAGGTGTCTGATGAAATCGGATGGAACCTGAAAGTGAAGCAGTGCCCATGATGATGCATGAACCCCAGCTATGATAAACTCTGCACCTGCAGATTGGAACAGTGAACCTGCCATCATGTGCGTACCATGCTGCTGATCTTAACAATTATCATGGTCCTAGATACATACACGCATATCAACGTCGGTCGAGAGCCATGAGCCATCCATGTCGGCAGCGCATAAATTTTACTGTCATTGTCAGTCACCATGCCGGCAGAGCAAGGCTTCGCATGGTTCCTGACAAGGCGATCGATCGATCTATTCCATGCGATTCTTGTTGCTTCGTGTTGGGCCTGAATATACTTCGGCATGTCAGGCCCAAGAGTTCAGGACCTCGCGAACTGACTGAACTGAAAAGCAATAAATCTATTTTGCCTTCCTTCTCTTTTGCTCGTGAATCGTCTCCCTTAACCAATAATGTATAACGCCTCCATGTTTAAAAACAAGTGCAAATCAATTTTTTTAATGGTTTCTGTTGACGTGTCAATTTAACCTCGATTAACGCGATGAGCCAACATATGGACCCACATTCTTATTCCAACTAAAAACTACATGAGTCCACGAAGAATTGCAGCCCGAAAGTAGTATTTCTTCTCGAGAAGCCCAAAACGGAGCGGATTGCTATACTTGCCACTTTCGAACTGTGGACCGTTAGATTGTGTTAAGATGTGCAAATCGGCCGGGGATAGAACCTGCGATTTTTAGCATTTTTAATTTTATTTTTGAAAGATTTACAAACATAATTTTTGGTTTGAAGATATTGCAAAACTAGTCGCCTCTCGTTCTCGGGAGGGCGAGATTTAAAATCGCCCTTTCGAGGACGTTGACGTGGCGGACAACCATTGGCCGCCGTCTGCCGCACGCGTGAAATTTTGCATTTTACCCTCTCGCCCTTACAAAGGGTTTTTCACTGTTCATTGATTGTTCATCATTGTTCATCGTATCATTCCACGCACTGTTCATCGAACAGTGAAAAACGCTCTTTGTAAGGGGCGGGAAGGGGCAAAATGCAAAATTTTACGCGCGCGGCAGACGACGACCAACGGCCATCCGCCACGTCAGAAAAAACGCCCTCTTGAGGGCGATTTTTAAATCTCGCCCTCTCGAAGGACGAGAGACGACTAGTTTTACAATCAAACCAAAAATTATTTTTACAAATCTTTAAAAAATAAAATTAAAAATGTAAAAAATTATAGAACATGCGGCCTTCGATACGGAGCCCGCATGGGTTAACCACTTGGGCATGCACGCTTTTGTGCTAGTTACAAAAGAAGTGGATTATAATTTCTCGAAGTATGTTTTCTTATATATTTTTTCTTTTAAATTTGATATAAATAGTTATAAAATTTTTTAAAAAATCGATAATATAGAGTGTAGTGTTATTTATAGGTTTATCAAAAATCAAGTTCAAATTCGATCTATATATCAATAAAAAATACAAATTTAGATATGAACAATACGACGCTACTATTCATACGACCAATTTGTCTTTTTATATCTCGGCATGTGAATTGGGATTGGACCTAAGATATAAAGTTATACAAATATATTATATAATTGTTGTCAAATTTTTCCATAATCTTTAATAACAATTTGGGTGTTTTTTTAGTAAATCAGGGAACATCACCTCGAAAAATCAAAATAGTTTTTTTAACTATTTTACATATAAGTAACAGTGTAGTTACAGTCTAGAACTAGACTATAATTATATTACACTTACATTTAAAAGGTTTACCACTAGAAAAATTGCGGAATATTGTATAACTACTCCCAGCAGGTAATTGAATCAATGCTGTAGTGTGTGGCCCGAGCTAAACATAAGCTTCAGGAAGGTGCCACGGCCACACACACGAACATTTGTCCAAAATTCACGCCAAGTCAAGTCCCAGAATTTGGTTCGTAAACAATTTACACACAAATCGCATCAAGAGTCTGACAATTTTTATACGAATTCGTATGACCCTATCCAAGCTTGTTGTATATGTCGTCAGTTTCCAAAGCTGCTCTTGCACGTTTGCGACGAGATGTGCCCGTCTTTCCTCAGCCCGGCTGCGGTGATGTGGCACGACACGGCCAGCGTCCTCCGCTCGAAGCCGAGCGCGCCGACGTGCACCTGCACCGCAATCTCGACGGACAGCTCGAGCGACACGGCATCCTTGGAGCCATGGAGCCCCTTCTCCACCGCCTTGGGCGCGCGGCCGTCGTGCTGCAGCCCGTGGAGCAGCACGTTGAAGTCCGTGGCGTCCTCCCCGCCGTCCTCGGGCTCCCCAACGTCGCCCTTCGCCAGGGTGGTGCCCTTGTGCGCCAGCCTCGCCGTGCCGCCGCGGCCATACCACAGCGCGGTCACCTTGTTTGGGTTGATCGCCGTGAGGAAGAAGTCATAGTCCACGTGCTGGTGCCGGGACGCGTTGTGGACGGAGAGCTTGTCGACGACGAAGCTCGGCGAGTCCGGCCGCAGCACAACGGCGGAAAGCGCGGCGGCCGCGCCCAGCAGCAGCGTGGCGGCGAGGACAGCGCCGAGCGTGCGCAGGGCGCACGGGGAGCACGCGGAGCCCTTACCACCGCCGCCACCGCCGCGCTCCGCACGGTACCGCTCGGCGAGGTAGGCGTTCTCGGGCGGCGGGACGCGGTATATCTGGTCCTTCTGGACCTGGACGACGTACGTGTCGCGCGGTTGGTGCAGGAGCGCGCCGGCGGGCACGACGGCGGCGGCGACGGGGTCGAGCGGGGAGCCGAAGGCGGTGGAGACGGCGCCGGAGGAGGCGGCGAGCTCGGGCGAGGCGGGTGGTACGGGAGGGAGGGCCCTCCTCTCCGCCATGGGAGAGACGACGAGGCGGGGAGGGGTGGAGGCGCAGGGAGAGGCGAACGAACTGGCGGAGAACGTCGCATCAGGCGGGGCGGGTGCCGCGCGGGCGATTTGGAGGGAAAAGAGGAGCGCCCGTGCGCGCCAACGGAACACGGTTTTAGCGACTTCCTCCTATTGTTGGATGGTGGCGCCTTGCCGGTTGCATGTCGCCGGACGCGGCGCCTGGCCGGCGTACGTGGTGGGTTCGGAGCTTGGGATTTGGTGACTAAAGCCCAAAATTGTTTTCTGCCTAGCCCAAGAGAACAAAGCCCGGCCCAACATTGTTGACTTCCTTTTTCGTGCTTCGAGCAAAGTTCGTGGGCTAGAAATTCAGGGATGAGCCCAGCTTTGTGAAATCTCGTAAAAGTTCGTTGGGTTGACTGGTTGAGTCTGCCTACTAGGTTTGCTGAGTGCCTGAGTCCTGTTATTAGGGTTTAATAAGGAGGGAATCATTTTTTAATCCAGGTATGTCTCGTTTGGTGCCAAATTAAACCTTTCCAAAAATTAATAGTGCCAAAATTTGGTAAGGATTCATACCATGAATTTTGGTAAAGTTAGAACTGTAGAAGGCATTCGTGATTATGTGTGGTTTGTTGGTAAAAAAATTTGAGTGTTGATGTTAGATAGATGTCGAATCTATTGGTTATTCCTCATTCAAAATTGATAGGTTAGAAATGTAATAAATCACCATGGTCACATTCAAGCGTGCCTCCTAATTTTTCATCAGTATATTTAGCATCACGCATCACTTATAATGCTTTTAAAATTATCTAAAAGATTCATCGCTATAAGTACAGCATGGTACAGTGAACTGAATTCTTATTCCATTATTTTTAAAAGCTACCTGTATAACAAAAGAGGACGTGTGTTTGATTGCAAGAAAATGAGGCGCTGAAATCTTTTGGACCATGATAATCCACTTTTTTAAGGAGTGTTAAACTACATAGGATAATCTATTGGATGGAGAATCCTTCTATAAAATACTTAATACTTAGTGCAGGGCTAAAAACTCACGATAAAAGAAAACCTCATGCTATATGAGCCTTTGAGAGGCCAATTCAGGATCTCCATGCTAACTTTAAATTTTTTAGAGCCCGATAGAACTCACAAGATTCATATTAGACAATTTAGCCTAATTTATTATAGTATGAGGTAAGAGGATAGAAAAAAAAGGTATGCGTCAATCATCTTAATTATGAGTCATCATAATTATCCCGCCAAAAACTACACACGTAGTCTTTATGAGATATCAAATACTGTAATATTGATATATTGATATATGTTAAACGCTAATGTAATATTTTTACTGTAGATTTTAGCACAAAACTCACATAGGTATTCACATCATGGTATAGTAGCATTCTCACATCACCAAGAGCCTCTCCTTCATGTTAGTCTTATCGTAATTTTTAAAAAAAAATCGTGAAGCGTATTTTAGACATTAAGCATATTTGCTGAATCATGTAAATCAGTAATAATAACCGGAGGAAGCATCCTGAATCTTCAGATCTGATGCCTCGTACAAACTCGAAAAATCCGGTAGAAATACATCGCAAATCCACGAGAAATCGCAAATATTTTTTCTCACCTCAACTGTATGTGTACGTGCACCGCTGTATAATAACGGATTGTATTATACGCGTATATCGGCCGGGGAGGCAACCCCAGGCATCCGGGGGGTTGGGGCTATATAAACCCCCCGCCGCTGGTGCGGCACGGCGCATCCCCTTTTGCATGCCTCACCGGCCTCTCCACCTCCTCCGCCTCCCAATGCCAGTGCTCTAGCTGCTAATCCCTCCTGCTCCCGATTCCCCCTTGCCGAGTCTTCCCAGATCTGCGGATTGGCCGAGTCTGCTAGTTGATTCAGTCCAGGGAGTTTTGATCAGACCGGATTTTGCGGGGGGTTTTTTGGTTGATCTTTCGGTTGTTTTTATTTTGCGGGGAGTGTGTGTTCGGTTTTGGGGTTGTTTGATCTGGAGATGATGATGTGCGGGAAGGTGGCGGCGGCGGAGGAGAGGGAGATGGAGTTGCTGCTCAGCGAGATCCCTCAGGTCACGGCGCCGCATGGGCAGCGGGGCGGCGGCGGCGGCGGCGGTGGTGCGGCGCAGGCTTACGCTCACGCCCAGTGCTACGGCTTGCATGGACCTGCGCGTTATCATGCGCACGCGGGGGCGCCAGTGCGCTACGGCGGGGATCCGTGCTTCCCCTTGGTTGTGAACCGTCGCGATGATGGTGGCCAACAGAGCGGCGCCCGCGCCCTCAACGTGCCGCTATCAGGGGGCTTCGCGGCGTCGCCGGCGTCGAGCACGTCCGCTGGTAGCGCGCCGTCGCCGGGCTCGGACCGGTTCGTTGGCCGCTCGCCGTCGCCGATGGTGCAGGGGACCGACGACACGGAGAGGCTGGCGAACCAGCTGGACGGCTTGCTTGTCGGGGACGCGCCCGCCGCGGACGCGCTTACCGCGCTCATGCCGCAGTGCTCGCCAGCCTCCGCCGCCAAGAAGGTGTACCTGCCAGATGTCTCCCCGGTGCACGGTGCGTTCAATGGCTACAACTTTGGGGCGCCGGGTTTCTCAGTTCACCATGAACCCGGCGTATTAGCTGATCAGGCCATGGCGTCCGGCTATGTCGCCCCGTCGCAGTGCTTTCCAGTGGACGTCGGCTTGGATGGCTACGGCGGCTTCCCTCCAAGCTTGGGCACCAATGTTGGCAGCTTCATGTACACTAGGACTAGGAACGGCTCCGGCATTGGTTGGGGACAAGGGTTGGTGCACTCTGATCATGCTCGGCCGGTCTTGCTTTCTGGACAGTCTGGTGCCGAACACAACTGGGGGTACGCTAGTACGGGTCAGATTTCCCTCGACGCCCGTGGCAGAAGTTTGCCAAAATCGCCCTACGAATACAGTGTTGCAGCGAGAGACATTGGGTACATGAAAGGTGGTTTCAATCAAATGGAGCCATTTCGTGATGGGAGGAAGAACGTGCCTTTTCTGAACCGTGCAAAGGAGAGGAGATTTCAACAGTATGTCAACAATATGTCAGTTGAGCTGGAGAGTCCTAATATGCTGAGGTATGAGAACATAGTTGAGCTGGAGAGTCCTAGGATGTTGAGGTATGAGAACATGGTTGGAGTCAAGGGCTATATCTACTTCATGGCCAAGGACCAGAATGGGTGCCGGTTCCTGCAACAAAAGTTTGAGGAAGGGAAAGATCAAGCCAATCTGATATTTGAAGGTATCATCGACCACATTCCTGAACTTATGGCCAACTCGTTTGCAAACTATCTTGTACAGAAACTGCTAGATGTGTGTGATGAGGAGCAGAGGCTGAGAATCATAGCCATACTGACTGAGGACCCTATGAAGCTGCTGAGAGTCTCTCTAAACTTGCATGGGTAATGATATTTTGTTAAAAACCGATATGCACTTCAATATTAACCTTTGTGCACTAAAAGAAAGCGCCGATTGTTGATTGGAGAATGTTGTAACTTTAGGCAGGACAGGTTTTCTTTGATGCCAACATTATAATGGCTACTGCACGCAATGAATGCTAATGATTTTGGCTATTTTCATTTGTTTCAGGACAAGGTCAATACAGAAATTGATTGAGACTGTTAAAACCAGGAAGCAGATTGTGCTCATTATTTCGGCTCTACAACCAGGCTTTATTCATCTTGTCAATGATCCTAATGGTAATCATGTTATACAGAAATGCCTGAAAAACTTTGAGGCAGAGGAGAACAAGGTACTTTGGCAATATCTAGTTTGCAAACTGATTTTTGTTAACTCCTACTAATTTTATTATGCCATTGATTTGAGAATTATTTGCTTGTAGTTTTGGCAGTTGCACACCATAAGTTAGAGCAACAATTCTGAACACATGGAATTTATTGGCAGTGTCCCATCTCATACAATTTTCTCAATTTGGTGGAAAACATTTCTGAAACTGTAGCTGTAGCTTTCTAGGAGCACTCAAGCATTTCATGGTCTGAAACTTGCATCGATACGCATAAGAAATCATGTTTTAGTTGTGCTGGTGAACCCAAAAAGGCTTGCTATCAGTTTGATCATGTGATGCTCTCTTTAAAATAGTTTCGTATGCAGCACTGCAGATTCCTAAGTACGAAAGTAACTCTATTGCATATTTGGGTTCCAAAATGATCCAGCACTGGACGTTAGTTTATATTTTTAACAAGAAAAATATAGGTGTTTTGAGTTCTCTTTTGAATATAGAGGACCACTTTCCTACAACTATCATTTCTGAATGTGATGATGTCTAATGACCTACCTTATTGTTTCCCTCTTTATAATATACATTTTTTTTGCAAGGCTCTTTATAATATACATGACTCAGTAATCTTGGAGCATGATAAATTTCCTATTTCCTACTACTCCCTCCGTTTTGTAATACAAGACGTTTTTTACTCTTTTTTCTAGTAAAACTAGTTCCAAGTTTGATCAAGTTATAGCAAAACATAGCGATATTTTCAACACAAAACAAACATACTATCAAAATATATTCAATATTTAATGTTAGATTGAATGAAAGCAAGAAGTTTGACTTAGAAAAAAGTCAAGGTGAAACGGAGGAAGTATATTGGAACAAATATATTCGTACTATTTACATAGAAACTAGCTCATGTAGCAAATACAATCTCTTAACAATTGATAAAATCTCAATGTATTCTGTTAGAAAACAGATATTGTTATAAGTTCACTAGTTCAGTTCCATGGTTGTTGGCACTTGTTGAAAATTCAGAGAAGTCACTATTCTGTGTGGGAATATATGAAATTCTTCTGCAAGAAAATGTGTGAAGATCTTTACTCTCTTTTAACAGTTCATATTTGAGGCTGCTGCAACCCATTGTGTTGAAATGGCAATAAATCGCCATGGCTGCTGTGTGTTACAAAGTTGCATATCAAATGCATATGGTGAATATCAAGTCAAGTTAATTCTGCAAGTATGTGCTGATGGCTTCTATCTTGCTCAAGATCAATTTGGGTAAACCTTTTCTCATTGTTAGCCATCTTATAATTTACTGCAGTTGAAATTACTACCTTGTGCTTGTTTCTAAAACAGTACTCGTCTGTCTGGTACTCCCTCTGGTTATAAATATTTGATGACTTTTAAATCTTTAATCATCAATAATTTCTCAAATACTTAGTTACTTAGTTTAAAAACCATAAAAATTGGTAAGTATAAACTTATTACTAGATTTTATAAATGTGTTCTATTATAAAATAAATTATCAAAGTTTTAAAAATTTAGCTAAATATTGTCCTCAACACCTGTATACTGAGTGAGTTGTACAGTATGTATGTAGCTTCTTGAAATGCTCCTACTTCCTCAACACTTATATATATTCATTAGAACTTCCAAAATGGAGAATGTAAATATACCATGTCAGTGCTTTATTTCTTTTTAATGATGTAGCTCATTCCTCACATTAAAAAGCTCTGGTTTCTGTTAACAAATATGTATAAATACAATTCAAAACTCCGAACACCACAAACCACTATTATGTGATAGCTGCTTAGCCATTCACACGTGTGGTTCAAATATTACGTCATAACAATGTATACATGTATGTTAAAATTCTCAGTGCTTGACGTAATATGTTGCATCTCACAAACAGATTATTTATGAGGTACTGAATGTTTTGACGTGTGCTCTTTGCTAACTTGAGTTGAAACATCTCAATCTATCTTGTAGTCATTAGTCAAGGACTCTACATAAAGGATTTTATTTATGTTCATACTTTGAGATTATTTTATTGATATTTTTATGATGTCTGCTGACATGTAAATTCTTTTATTTATGTTCATACTTTGAGATTAGTTCATTGATATTTTTATGATGTCTGCTGACATGTAAATCCACAAAACTAAAATTCTTTCGTGTTTCTCCCTATTCCAGGAATTATGTGATCCAATATGTCCTAGATCTGAAAATTCCTTTTGCAAATGCACAGCTGGCATCTCTGTTTAAAGGAAACTATGTTTATCTCTCGAAGCAAAAGGTGGGCAGCAATGTGGTGGAGAAATGCTTGAAGGTTTTCCCAGATGATGACAAAGCTGCCATAATATGGGAATTGATCTCAGCCTCCCATTTTGAGCAACTGCTGCAAGACCCTTATGCAAACTACGTCATTCATATGGCTCTTGTGCAGACCAGGGTAAGTATTACCAGGGTTTACAAAACCCCCAGGGAGGGGGTTACCGTACCCTAGCGTAAGCACGGTTGTCATGCGGTAACCGTGGAAAACAATGGCAAACCATATAAAATTTATCGAAAATTTAAATTATTTTTAAAATTTATTTGAATTTAATGAGGTTATCGTAGTTTTACCCTTACCGTACCTCACGGTAAGCGCGGTTATCGTCACGTAGTTACCGGCGGTTTTGTAAACCCTAAGTATTACCCGGTTCTTATGAATTTGGCAACACATTATGTTCGATATCTTCTTATCTTACTGTTCTTGATAGGGCCATCTCCGCAACGCTCTTGTTGACGCAATCCTCCCCCATGAGGAAGCTATTCGGACCAATCCCTGTTGTAAGAGAATCTCTAAAGTCCTCTCTAGGAGGTAAGAACGAGATGGAACGTGTACAATCGCTGGTACCAAGAAGGTCGCAAGTGAATGCCTAGTGCCCTCTCCAGGAGATGAGATATGTACAATCTGTGGTACCTAGAAGGCTTTGTTGTTTATTTATGTGCACTAGCTGTTAAACTATTATAATGTACCTGCCATACAAGCTTCGGAGTTCAGGAGGTGGTTTTGGTTATAGGTTATCACCAGGCTGTAGAATCGTGATGTAGTTTTTGCATCACGCCGGTAACGCTGTAGCGTTGTATTTTCTTTACAAAGGACTAGTTCTTTCTGAACTGCTTGTTCTGTATCTTCTGTAATACTCTTTTT
Source organism: Oryza australiensis (assembly GCA_019925245.2). Lineage (NCBI taxonomy): Eukaryota > Viridiplantae > Streptophyta > Magnoliopsida > Poales > Poaceae > Oryza > Oryza australiensis. The sequence continues at coordinate 6,239,268 of JAIFGZ020000116.1, read as the reverse complement.
GGTTGTGCTAAATGGAGGACCATTACATTTCGTCAAAGTTGTTATACCTGTGTTATAATACATAGTTGCAATTCCAAGAGCACTTCCTCTTCAATTTGGTTAAAAGAAATAGATGCGTGTGCTATTGAGACTGAACTGTGAAGAGATATTTTTGTTAAGAGTACAATTATCGGTCATCGTTGGAACTGTTGTGTGTGTTGGAGAAACTGGCATGCTTCACTTTCGTCGAACTCGAAGGTAGTATCTGCTGTTTTTTTGCCGGGAAGGCCCAAGGGAGACCTGCCAAATTTATTAAGCCAAGAGAGGATTACAAAGCTAAAGAAACGATGGTAAAGACGTCGTGCCAATCTCACAAAAGGAAAAAGGCTTTAGCTAAAAAGCAAAAGAGGAAAAACAGAGAGCAAAATCAGAGCAACATAGGAAAAGGCTTTAGTATCTGCTGTTTTTGTGTTTTACGACTTCTTGCTTTGCAAAGGTACACAGCCCCTGAATCCTCCTGACGCTCATGAGTCATGACTTGGCATTTAGCCAGCTGATGCACCGAGATGGGGAAATGGAACTGGAAGCCAAGATGATCGTGACTTTCGTGGGCTTTGGATGGCACGACCGCACGAATGGCCAGGCGGCAAGGAGTGGGAGCATCGTGCCATCGTCCCCTACGCCGTGGCGGCTGGCGACGTGATTGCGAACTGAGCGGGTAGCCGAGCGGGCACGCGAGGGCGCACGGCCAAACGCAACCAGGAGCAACGTGGCCACGTGGGGTGGCGTTGGATGCAAAGGCAAGGCTTACAATGTGCCACGCAAAGTGGTGACAGCTGACAACAGCAGAAAAAGAGGGGAGGAAAAAAAAGAACGACTCCACTGGGGATCGAACCCAGAATCTCTGGTTCCGTAGACCAGCGCCTTATCCATTGGGCCATGGAGTCGGTGATGTCAGATAAATTGGTAGTTTAGAAAACTTCAAAAGTTTAGGGGATTAGGGGATATTTATACAAAATAATTAGTTAATGGATAATAGATATATGTTAGAGAACCCATGATTTATAGTCAGATTTACGTAACAAGCAAAATATTATGAGTTATGGTGTATAACCCTATATATATATATATTATGTTTTTAGTGCTTCAAAAACCAACCCTATACATATTGAGCATATGTTTACTTAAATTTTTAAAATATAAAGTGTTTATAAAAACTTTAATTATTCATTTTTTTATTAAGGTGGTTCGTCTTTAACTCTTTACTCCTTTTAAAAACATTTTTCATATGTGCTAAAATTAACTGAGATTTAAATAAAAGCAAGTTTTTATGGAAGGAAACATATCAGGTGAAATTTAGCTATTGATGTAACCTTGAAAACTTAAAAAAATGTTGGCTTTTTTGCGGTTTAACGTCCACCGTCGCGAGGGAGGTTTGGACGGGTTAAAATGACAACGTAGAGAGTTTGTGTGCTTCTGACGAGAAGTTTCTAAGGTTACACCAATAGCTACCTCATATGTTCCCCTTTACACCATAACTAGCTAAATTCTCATGCTTAGATGTGGTCAAAGAAATTACAGTATTGTCTAAAATAAATAAAAGCGTAATTTTTATGAAATATGTTGCTCACCTTTTTTATAGAGAATAAAATTTTATATTTATCCATTTAGAGTTAGCTGATATGTAATGTCGAGGAGTTCAAGGGATAACGAGAGTAATGGGTTGACAGACTTACTTCCTAAACATGTGGTTGTTTGTCACAAATTAGTTTTCTATAACTTTAATCATAAAATAAGACGTGAATAGAAGAACAGTTTTCTGTACGACAAGCAAAGTCGTTGTAGTATAGTGGTGAGTATTCCCGCCTGTCACGCGGGTGACCCGGGTTCGATCCCCGGCAACGGCGAATTATTTTTTATCTATATGAGGTGCTTTTGCTGTTTATGCGGTACAAAAAAAATCAGAGAATTTTTGTCTGTTCCAAAACCAGATGCCGAAGTTCGAAACTGTATTACACAAAAATATTCTCTATACGCTAATCGGCACTGACAATCCAAGCTACCTGAAAATTCACTGGAAGTCTGAAGTGCAACCTCGATTTCCCTGAATACGAATCATACGATACTCTCAGCTATTTTCCTGAATACGAAACTCTCAGCAGGAGCAACCGCCTGCGTTCTGCTCTGCTTGTGCTTCTGCCCCTGAGGGTATTGGCCCTGAGGCAGCAGGCCGCAAATTTATATCCACCATGTCTTCCTGCTTTGCCGATGAGAGCGCCTCCATTCCAGGCAACGATGCAGCGATCTTGCGAAACAGTGGCTGTGGATTAAGTTTTCAATTAGTTACCATCAGGTGCTTTGAGCAATGATGGACAAGAATAGTGCTAGATTTCCTTGTCAAAGTGAAACAAAGTAGAGGATGGACCTTGATGTTGAATCCAGCTTTTGCACTGGTTTCCATGAACATGGCGCCGTGCTCCTGTGCCTTGGCTTCTCCTTCGTCAGTGGATATTTGCCTATTGACATTCCAATAAACAGAAAGGAATGAGTAGGCTAGCTGATGATTTGTCTTAAAACAAAAAAAATGAGTAGGCTAGCTGATGATTTGTCTTAAAACAAGTATTTGTCAAGATCGGCCTCATTGGTTGTATTAATAAACCAAAGTCAAAACCAAAATTTGAATTTTCAAACTTAACTTTGAAATTGATTTTAAAATATTTTTAGTTTCTTTTTCAGTATTAAATTTTAGGTATTTATTATCAATAAATTAATTTTTATTCCCTAATAAGTCACTTTGACTTATTAAAGAATATGGGCAACCGATGAGGCTGGATATTTTATGCTTTGCCTGTTGACAGTGTGGACATTTACCAATACCAGAAGATTGAATTAAAATTGTCAAATTCAGGACAGAGTTATCTCGTTATATATCATTTGATCAGTGAATACTATCCATCAGAACAGAGGATCTATTTAATTTGGGAGCAACTGCTACTTTTATGTAAACTTAATGAACTGGTGATTTCAGAACTAAATACAGACAGATACTAACCTCTTGTCAACAAGGTCTGTTTTATTTCCAACAAGGACGATGATCACATCTCCGCCTCGTTGTGTATTTACCTCTTCAATCCACTTCGATGTACTCAAAAAGGATTGCCTGTCTGAAATCAAGGACGATATGAGATCAAAAAACGAATATTTAGTGAATTATATTATATTATCAGTGTTCCAAGGGTATCGGCAATGCCTGATTCAATGACATGTTCAGAATAGGTGCCGACCTATTGCCAGAGCAAAAGCACTGTAGTTTACAAGAGCATTGGAGGGCAAAGGATCACACACTCTTTCTAGTTACTGCAGCAGAAAAAAAAGGGGTTTAGATGAAGTTAACTTGCCAGTCACATCGTAAACGATCACTGCCACAGAAGAATCCCTGATGTAGCTTGGGATCAAGCTCCGGAACCTCTCCTGCCCAGCTGTATCCCTGCACATTGTCATCATCATAAAACTCTCCCAGTTTTTACTAGCTGAAAACCTCCCAGTTTTCACTAGCTGAATTGTCTTGTGCACGTGATTTTCAGTTCACCGGGAAAGATAAAGAACAACAACTATTGAGCATTAATGTTACCTCCATCAGCAAACAAAATCAACGTAATTGAGGGTGGAACTGAGACTTAAAACCAAGGATTTGAAACTAGGCCCTAGGATTATAGGGTAATAAAGCAGATTATGCAGTATAATTTGTGGTCGGATAAGTAATAACAGCTAGCTGCACCAACAGAATTCTCGTAAGCAGGAAAAGCTTGATAAGCAGAGTACGATGATAGGGGAAAAACAAAGAGAAAGTTCTCAGAATCTCAGATACCAAAGCTGCAGCCGTACGGTTCGGTCCTCAAGGTACATCGTCTTGGAGAGGAAATCGATCCCGATCGTCGCCTGCGTGCCGCCGCCGCCGCAACATGAACACCGTCAAATTCACCGAACAAACCTTGCCCAAAAACAAAAGCCTGAATTCACCGGCGCGTAAGATCGATCGGAGACTCGCGCGACATCACGAACCTGGTAGGTGGCGTCGAACTTGTCGTACATGAAGCGGGTGATGATGGCCGTCTTCCCCACCGCCTGGTCGCCGAGGAACACCAGCTTGTACTTTGCCAGCGCCGACACCACCGTCATCACAGCACGCCGAGGCCGAGCCTACCCTGCCCTAATCGATTCCTGCGTGGCGCGTGTGGGAGGAGAGAATTGGGGCTTCGAAAAGTTCGAATCGAGTTGAGCTTTCTCGTTTTGGAGTTCGGACGCGTGCAGCTGATGGAAAAAGGAAGGTGAAAAGGAGAAGGAGGTGGGTTGCTTTGAACGGAGAAGGAGAGAGGCGACTTTTACGTTTCGAAGCTTTTATTTTTGTTAAAAAACACGGAGTTGGTAGGTCCTTGGTAGTCCGGCCGTTGACTCTCTCCATGAACTACACGAAACGTTTGTAAGTTCATCTTTGAATTCTCATGAATTTCTTTCAAAAACAGTTGGTTTTCAGCTGTAACCGCCGTAAATTTATCCACGACGACAATTTCTTCGTTTCTAGAGATGCAATCATCCAAGTTGCGTGTACTACAATCGCAGCTGCTTACTCGACCAAGTTGATCGATCTCTTCTTCCGATGGCTGGCCCCAGCACATATTTTTCAGCCAGCAAGATATACCATGAAAAAGAAAATGAACTCAAAAACCTCGTGCCAATACGGACCACGACTCTTGCAGGCGCAACGGGCCAGCCCAAACTCCAAACCGGGCCTCCAACTCCGGGTGGAGCCGATCAGGACTCATGCCCCTCCTAGCTGGGCCGGGGAGTGGGACCGTGTGGAGTGCCCGTGGATGTCAAACAGGCCGAGCTAAAGTACATGACGGTCAGAACTACCGACATCCCCTGCCTAACATAGGCTGTGTGGAGCGCTTCTGAGATCTGAGGAAGGTGCTAAACCTAATTTCTGTCTTTTAGTTTATTTTTTAAAATTATAGTTCTGTCTTTTAGTTTATTTTTTAAAATTATATAACTATAGCTCATCACAATTTGGGTTAAAAGCTGACTATTTGAAAAAAATTAATTCTCGAATAAGCCAAGAAAAAATTAGAAGATGTAGTCATAGAATTTAGAAAATAAACTTAAAAACCAAAAACTATTGGGAAACCTAACCTTTTCATATTCTTAAATTTTGACTACCGACCAACTAATTCTTAAAATATTAAACTCATTAAACAGTATTTAAAAGTCTTAACTGATTTGGCAGGGTCTCACCGTCTCATATAAAAAAAGATTTGGTAGGGTCTAAAAGAACTGATTTGGCAGGGGAACTGTATTAAGCTAGCGTTACAGTTGAAAGACACTTGACAGTAAACAAACTATATGTGCAGCATAAAAACGGATACGGAAACACGGGTGGATTAATTGGCACGCCAAAGTAGAAGCGCACACTGCCGGACTTAGGATGTTGTTTACCGAGTGTCCACGACACTCGCGAAACCCACAAAACACTTGGCAAAGGGTTTGTCGAGAGTAACACTCGACAAACATCTCTTGGCAAACAAGAAGTCGGCAAAAGTCTATTTGCTGAGTACAAGTATTCGAGCACTCGGCAAACTCTTTGTCGAGTGCACGACACTCGGTAAAGAAGAGACTTTGCCGAGTGCATGCTCTCGGTAAAGAACAGACTTTTTACCGAGTGCATGCACTCGGCAAAAAATAGCAGCACTCGACAAACAATGGTTAGGAATTGGTCTGGAAAATCTCTTTGCCGAGTGCTGCACTAAGCAAACCCCTTTTTGCCGAGTGCTACACTAGGCAAACATGCATCCCGATCTCCTAATGTATTTAATCCTTTTCGTAACTCATCACAAATACAATCATAACAGGCAATGCACATCGTCATCACAAGCATTTCACAATCATCATCACAGGCATTTCACAATTATCATCACATGCATAATAAATATATCGCAAGAAGCATCAAGGACAACATCACAAGGACCAATACAGACAAATATATCATAACAATCATCCTGTCCACCATGGCTGCCCAACACTCGTCTAGGCCTGCGCACCAACCCGGAATCGCCTACACGTCATCAATTAATGACATAAGACATCAAATTAAGTTTACTAAACCTAAAGGCAAATTAGTCTGTTAGCTCTATACTTACCACCAAGTATTGTTCTCTGGTCAGCTCTTGGTTCTTGCTTCGGTTTTGCTGATCTTATGTCTTTCATCAGCCCTGTGCGATATGACAGCCTGGAGACGCGCCTCATAATGCATGTCATTCACGCGGTGTGTTGTCACTTTCTCAATCACGACATCTGCAGCGGTCTGTGTAAAGTTTTCATCAAGCGCGTAGAAATCCTACATACAGACACAATTTATCCAATCATTAGTTCATGAATATACACTAATAAATATCATGTGTTGAACAATGTAATGCGACAAAGACGTACCCACAACTCGACTTTGATCCGCTCCGCTCTGTTGGCGAAAACCCTGCCCATTAGATCACGAACATCACGGGCGGACTTGTAGTGGGCCCATGTCCAGGCAGGCTCTATTTTATCGGCATGATACACCATGCCAGGAAAGTGTTCCTTGCATAAAAGACCGATGATGCCATTGACGATGCGTGTGTGATCACCTGGTCTGACCACCTCCCAATCCCTGCCCAAGTGATTAAGACAAATTATTAGTTTCCATCAATTAGAAAAAGTAATGAACACATGGAAATGTTACTTACCTATCCCCATCGGGTCGAATCACCGACCGTTTGTGAAGAGGTGGTCACCTTGGCAGTTTCGAGGGACCTCTCAGCCAAACAGTCGGCGGTCCACTACCTGCCGCCGCCTCCTTCTTCGTCGCCGCCTCCTTCGATTGTGACTCCTCCGACTCTTGATCCGCCGCCTCCTCCGACTGCGACTCCTCCTCCTCCTCCTCCTCCTCCTCCTCCTCCTCCTCCTCCTCCCCCACCTCCTCCTCGTCCTCCTCAGCGGGTGGTGGTGACGGCTCTCGACGTCGCGGTCGACTCTTCCCACCACCCTGACCACTACTCGTGCCTTCACTACCACTAGAGCCACCACCACCTCCTGGATCATAAGTCTCATCATCACTATTGTCAACAAAATCAATCCCGTACTCCGAATCCAAGTCATCAACACTGTCATTGTCTAAATGTAATCGTTGAAGTAATTCCAAGTCCTTCACATTACGAACTTCATCTCCAACGTCATCGTCAACAACCCTATCACTATCACCTTCCATTTCAATTGCTGCAGTTAGGTCTATCACAAAACTCCCTTGCAGCCCATCCTCTTGAAAGAACTCTCTGATGTATGTGTTTGGATCTATGTTATAATCTTCATTGTTTGGGACAGGTAGTTTACCATGTGGCGATACCTTGTGCATAACATCCCAACCCTTAAGTCGGGCTACATTTTGGCATGGGTAAGAGAGATAATAAACCTGTGTGGCCTGTTGAGCCACAATATAGACATCGTCTCCTGTCATGACGGATGATTGTCGAATTTCGACTAGCCCAAGATCAGGGGTCCGTCTCACTACTTTAGGATCAAACCAATGACATTTGAATATGATAGGCACAAGAGGTTTGCAACCATGAAACTCTAGTTCATAAATTTCTTCAATTCTTCCGTAGTACTCCAGTCCATCGGAGCCAACTGTAAGGACTCCGGTATGGCGACGCCGACATTCCGTAAGGATTGAACCCGTTTGTTGCCAGCGCAACACGTACATGACAAGCCTCTTTAGTTCTCTCATGATAAACCGCATCAAACTTTGCCCATGCTTTTCCGTCGGCTGGATGTACCATCATATCAGGATTGTATCGACGTCCATTTTTGTGCCATGTCATCTGCTTCATGGATTCCTCGGTCATGTATAGCCGTTGGATCCTCGGTATGAACGAAAGGTACCTAAGGATCTTCTCGCCGATTTGGAGCTGCCTCTTCTCACCATCACCAGAGTCTACCTCTACGTACCTAGAGGCTTTACATTTTGGATAGTACTTATCTTCTGCATATTCTTTCAAGATGCATCTATTCGGACACGCATGTATCTGCTCGTATGGCATCTTAAGTGCAAGAAGGAGTTTTTGTGCGTCATACATGATCTTAGGCAGAATGTGACCTTCCAGAAGCAGACCACCAAATATTGACAAGATAGCATCGAAGTCGTCTCTACTCCAGCTAAACTGGGACTTCAGGGCCATTAGACGTGCAATGGCATCCAGTTGAGAAACCTTAGTATGCCCGTGAAGGGGTTGCTGTGCCGCCTGCAACATCTGGTAATATGTCTTTGCGGTTTCCTCTGGCTCGTCCTCCATACACCCTTCATCATAGTCATGTAACATATCTCCTACCCTGGCATCAGAATCATATTCATCGATTCGTTGTCTCACGACCTCCTTTCTCGCATGATGGCGCTCACCATGTAAGGTCCACCGGGTATAGTTTGGCATAAATCCATTTCTTCACAAGATGTTCACCCAACCGCTTCTTTGATTGTTGACACTTGTTTCGACAATCAGCGTATGGACACCAAGTGGTAGGCTTCCCATTAAGCCTGGCAAAAGCCACTCGATGAAAGCATTGGTCTTGTTAATCCGTTCAAGGGTCATCTCAGACACAGTTGGGCGGCCCGTGTACATCCACTCACTGTCATCCATCCTCTAACAAATCAGCGAATAATATAAGAATTGTTTGAATCTACCGAGTGCCTATACTCTCTAATAGGTGAGGATAGGTCCTAATCTCACCCGAGGATGTGTAGACGGTGTTAGTTTTCATGCCCTACTCCGGTCCAAGACAGAATTTTGGTAGCACCTCCCTGCTGTTCTCCAAATACATGTCCCATCAGAGAGATTGTGTATCCAGAGAACAATAGGGAGGTGTTGTCAAAACCCTATCTCGGACTGGAGTAAGGCATGAAAACTAAACCACTTTACACATCCTCGGGCTGTCCAAAAAACAGGAACAATTCGAAACAGATACGGTTTCAAATATGCAAAGATCTGCATATCTACTCTAATCGTATCTCTTTCGAACAGGAGACGACTAACTAAGTTACGTGATACACCTACATTATATCTAATTAATGTAACTCTGCAAGAGAAGCTCGGGGTCTCTCACCTAAGTGCCTCTCGGGCTAGACGGACGACGGTGTCGGTGAAGGCAGCGAGGAAGCCGTGTAGTAGAAGGAGGCGACAACGGACTCACAGTACACCTCGGGTATCGAAGCGGTCACGGCTACACAAGTCGATATAGGTGCAAAGGTCTGTACTAAAGAAAAATAGTCATGTCAATTGAAAATTTTGGCAGCACCTCCCCCGCACGGGGAGGTTTCCAAAACCTGCAACAAACGAGATGGCACGATGGCCGACAACCACATACACATATAACAAGACATATATGCACCACATATACAAATTAGCTATAAACAATAAACCCTAAAATCACCACATATGCACTACATCAACTTCCTATATTTTCTTTTGTCTAATATCACAATACTTAGTCTATACTAAATAGTTACTCTATACTAAAATCTACTTTTGTTCCATTAAACACTTACATTAAACCCCGGTGGTGAGTCAGGGAAGACCGACCGGTGGAGAGACTCTACGCGTGGAGGACGGTGGGCGACTAGCGGAGGGCAACGACCGGAAGGGTGGCCGGGGGCAGCGGGCGCTCGCGGGGACGACGGCGTGGTGGGGGCACCAGGGGCGGTGGCGCGGCGAGGGGCAGCGGGCGGAGGGCACGGCGGCCGGGGCGGCGGGCGGAGGGGGCGACGGTCCGCAAAGAGCCGTTGTGTGTTGTGTGTGTTGTGTGCGGCGGGCAAAATTACTAAGTGTTGAACGAGCTTGCCGAGTGCCCTAGATCCGGCCCTCGACAAAGGCTTTGCCGAGTGCCGCGCGCCGGGGCACTCGAAAAACTTAAATAATTTTTATAAGTTTGTCGAGTGCCCCGTGAGAAGCAAGACTCGACAAACTCTTTGCCGAGTGCCTCCGAAACACTCTCGGCAAACCCGAATAATTTTTTGGTTTGTCGAGTGCTTTATTTCGGGCACTCGACAAACATTTTTCCCCGTAGGCCGGGTAGAGGCCACATGTCCGTCTTTGCCGAGTGCTTTTTTTTCTGCACTCGACAAAGTTATTACCTATTATATGAAAAAAATAATTTAAAAATTTTAAATTGCTTGAAAAAATCTCATAACTTGGTATGGTGCCATGTATGTTATATATTACGTGCATAAAAAATTTTATCGCCAATTTATAAATTTGATCATCATTATGACTCTAATTTTGTGAGATGAGTATAAACTCTAATATTCTTATTCGGAGATGTTCCGTTTATAAGCGTCGTACGTGATAAATTGTACGAAACCTTTTCAAATTTTTACCACAACCTCAATGTCCGATTTCATGATACTCTGACAAATCTCGTGATTTTTGGACTTTAATTGTTTTTCTAATAATTTGAAAAACGAGCGTACCTTATTTGACTCAGAGTCTTCCTGAATAAGATCTTTGTAATTACTTTCTATTTCCTAGATATAGCCTCAAAATGGACTCAACAACATGAATTTTATTTTTTAACACATTTTATTTCATTATTCGAATTACTTGTAGTTCAAATGTGGCACTATTAAAGAAATTCCTATATATACAAAAAAGTTATTTAAATATAGCAAACAATTAGAAAAATATCTCAAATTTTAACATATAGTAATTCATGTTGCATATGGGAGCGTGAAAAAGTTTGGAGGGTGTTATACAACAAAATCTTAAAATTTTGCCGAGTGCATAGGCTAAGCACTCGATAAATATTATTGTTTACCGAGTGCATTTGGTAGACACTCGGCAAATTATATCTTTTGTCGAGTGCCTCTCAACGCCACTCGACAAAAGTGAAGTTTTACCAAGGGCCTTGGTGGAACACTCAGCAAAAGGTTAAGTTTTGCCAAGTGCCCTGTTTGCCGAAAGCCACACTCGGCAAAGAGGGATGTTTGCCGAGTGTTCGGCTTTGCTGAGAGGCACTCGGCAAACACGTTGTTTGTCGAGTGCTCGAGGTTATGTACTTGGCAAACCTCTAAACACTCGGCAACATCGGAATTTCAACCTCTGGACACTCGACAAACGTCGGGATTCCGGTAGTGGCATATACGTGCATATACTTTAACTAGCTAGCTGGGCCTGGTAACAGTCACCCAAACAGTGCGTTAGCGTAACAACCTGGGGGGCATAACGGCATATCAGCCGTCAACTCAGCACTCGAGCAGTAAGAGGGAACTCGAAGTGAATGGATGTACAGTAATAGTACACAGTAGAAGTATAGACGTAGTCTACTGGACGACGACGACTACCGGCAAGTATTGTATAATTTGTATTACCACATAAAATTAGACGATAAGATGAAAAGGGAAGTTAGAAGAAAGAATGAAGCTCCTCTCAGTCTTGCAAAGGGATAGCCTTCACATAATTTTTTTAAAAAATAAAAGTGAACTAATGGTTTAAATTAAAGTTGACATTCATCTTCACCTATAAAACTTGCTCTAATAAACTACTCTCTTCGTTCATAAACAATCATCATATTATATATATTATATAGATGCATAAAAAACTAATAACTCTCTTATAATACATTTACTTCGATAACAAACTCGATGTATATATCGTCTTTTACTATTTTTAGTAAATAACAAATTAAAACATTATATTTGGCTTGTAAATACTTATGTGAATAGATACATACATCAATGTTTATTTATTTTAATACATAAATAACAAATAGATTTAATAGATCTTAAAAATGATTATTTGAAAAGATCCTAAAAATATGATACTTATTTAGGAATGGAGTAAGTACCCACATTACACGCTCCCGCATGTTGATACGCCAGGACGCACGATATATTGGTGAGGGTTGATCGATGCATGCGTGCATTCCATGCATCCGCTGCCGCTGCTGCACCGTGCACTTGATTGTTTCACAGTGAGTAGTCGCGTCCGTATCAACAGTGTGTGCGCGCAGCTGGTTGCTTTGCTTGCCCGGTGCCCGCGCGCGCGCCACGCGTCAACCTCACCGGCCGCGCAGGCAGATCAGCGCAGGAGGTGTCCGACTAGCTCTGTTCTCCGACGAAGCTACGGCGGGCGGCGGGGTCAGTACGCCGGGGGAGGGGGAGGGGGCGGGGGTGGGGAGAGTACGGCACCCAACTTAAGCCTCTCACCGGTGGCGAGCAGGCGCGCGTCCGGCCGGCCACACCCGCTAGCTAGAGCTAGCGCTGTGCTGTGCAGTGTGCAGCAACGGCGACTAGTAACTAGGCACTCCCCAAATTTATTGTCTCTCGAGTATAATTGAGCTCTCCTCCTGCACTGCACACACTAGTCGTCGTACGTACAGTACTATCAAGTTAGCAGCAGTAGTAATTGATCGCGAATAAATAGTATTGTACGTGGAGAATTATTGTATTTGGAGGGGAACTGATTGGAGAAGTCGGTGTCACTTCTCCTGTACTATGTGCGATACATATTCAGATTCAGTCATCGGTTATATTCGATATCATTGCCATCGATCTGCATGCGTCGGCAGGGCATTTGCAGTCCAAACCTAGCTAATTAATGGACGGTTAAGTTCGTCAGGTTCATGCTCGATAGCGTACATGCATGAATATAATCCCTCCGTTTCCATTTTAAAATATGACAACTATTGTATTTGGAGAGGAACTGATCGGAGAAGTCGGTGTCACTTCTCCTATACTGTGTGCGATACATATTCAGATTCAGTCGTCGATCGTGTTCGATTTCATTGCCATCGATCTACTCATCGATCTGCATGCGTCAGCAAGTCATCGGCAGTCCAAACCTAGCTAATTAATGGACGGTTAAGTTTGGCAGGTTCATGCTCGATCGCGTACTTCCATCGATATAAGGACACTCCCACTGCAAAAATCACTCGTAGTTTCTATACTTTTATACCTCAAAACTTCACCACAAGAAATTATCATCTTCAATGCAGAGCTTGTAATAGTAGTTTCTTAGAGAAAAATAAATCAATATACAACACAAAGCTAGTTGATCAGGTATAGCATGTTTCCTTGTAACATGGAGGCATGGAGAAGAAGAGAAGCTTCAAGAACTCCCGTGCGGAAAGAAGAGAAGAACGCGCAGGGGCCGTGCGGCGAGCGGGCGGGCGGCGGACGACCGCGGCGCGGGGGCCATGCGGCGGGCGGCTGCGGCACGGGGGCCGGGCGGCGAGCGGCGGGGGCATCGGGGCTAGGCGGCGAGGGGCCACGGCACAGGGCCGGGCGGCGGTGGGAGAGGCGCCAGGCGCCACAATAGATCGGAAGAAACCATGCTGCTCTCTCCAATGGTGGTTTCATGCGCTTTGGTACTAGTGAGGACTCGGTTTCTAACTTTGAAACAAAGTCTTGTGTTTTCCTCCTCTCTGTTCAATAAGTACGGTGAAAATAGAGGGGGTAATAAATGAAGATAGAAACCACATAGAGCCTGGATTGAGAGTGCCCTAATTCATCCGTTTCCATTTCAAAATATGAAACAACTACCCTTAACACAAAAACCAAAAACAAGTATTATCATCTTTTTGTTTAGATCTTTTTCGTGAATGCGAAAAAATTACACGTTAATATATTAGAAGAAACAGAGTTTAAAAATTACATAACACAACAGCCGAAGGCCATTGCTGAGGGAACAAAACAGGGTAAAAGAAACTGTCAAGGGAAACTAAGTAAAATATACCACTGCAAAGATGTAGATACACGTGGCAGGGATCCTTCCAACAGGACCCCAAAAGCAACGACGTCGTCAGTTGACCATAGATGACCTTCCTATAGGATGGAGTCCAAAATCGCTCAAACCGGCAAGAGAGAGGAATCGAAGACCTTGAAGTTCCACTTCTTCCAAAGCTGCCAGAAAACCAAGAGGGCTAGGAAGTCGAAGCCTTTGCGAAGATGCTCCAGCACGCAAATCTCTAGAAGTCGGCCACAAGACCTGAAGCGCGCAACCGTGGGAAGGAGTGAGGTCAGGCCAACCGGTCGTGGATAACAGACAATGCCAAACCTGGCGAGCTGTCACGCCCCGATTTTCGTTTGGGACTAAAAATAATTTAATAATGTATTTCTAGAAATTATATTAAAAAGCAAAGTAAAATATCAAGTGAAATTAATGAGGAAATTAAAGTTTCCTTTAAAAATCATGAATGAAAATATTTTTATAATATTCTACATGTCCTAAAGTACTCCACGAAATTTTTCGTGAAATTTTAGAGCTCTAAAAATAATTTAAATGATACAAAGTTCATTTATGCAATTAAATAAAATGAAAAGAAATACAATTCTCTCATTGTTCCTGGGCCGCTTTAGGCCCATTCCTCCAAAAGTCTAGTTCGCCTCCCTTCGCCCTCCTCTCGGCTCGGCCTAGCTCACCGGCCCGCTGCGTCGCCCATCTCCGCAAAGTCCACTTTGCCTCCCCTCCGGTCCCATCTCTCCCTCTCTCTGACAAATGGGACTAACGGCCCCACCTGTATCCCTCTCCCTGCGCCCACGCCGCCGCCCACGCCCATATCGTCGCCGCCCGCGCCCGCGTGCGCCCGGCTCCACTCTCGCCCCCAAACGCGTGAGCGCAGATCGTCGCCGCATTTCGGCCATGCACTAACTGCCACTCTAGCCACCGCCGTCCCACGTTGCTTGCACCGTCGGCATCGCCGTGTCGTGAGCCACCCTGACCGCCGCTTCTCGAGCGCAGATCACCGTCGGGACGCTATCTTCACCGTCGGGCCGTGAGCCATCTCCCTGTGCCGGCCTCCAGCACCATTCCTCGTCGCGTCACGCCTCCTCCTCTCTCCCTAACTTCCCAAATGTCTTTCCCAGGTCCTGTCGGTCCCCGTTTGCCCCTTCTCGAGCGCCGCCGTTGCTGGACCTCCGTCTGCGTCATCGACCGTGGGCGTCGCCCCAACTCCTCGTCACCGGCCGCCTCCTTCGCCGCACACCCGCCACCTTTCCTTGGTGAGCCCTCCCCTTCCTCTCCTCCCTCCTCCATCGCCCTCCCAAGCACACCGCTACGCCAGTGGTCGCTGGCGGCGAATATCAGGCCGCGCGCGCCATCACAACGCCTCTTGGTCGGTCGGGCGTCGGCCCTTTTCTGGGCATCGATCTGCCGTTGGGCGATGGGGCCGTGTGTGTGGCCGCCCACGTGACAGCCACGTCGGTGCCCCGTTGGCGCCATGTGGTGCACCCGCCTGAGCCACGCATGGACTCCGTCCACTATGGACCGCCTTGTTCTTCGTCGCCGCCCCTTGTTGACGTTAGCCTCATGTCAGCATTTGCCATTTTTCTTTGTCAAAATAATTATTAATTGCACAATAAATCGGTTTAATTTTCAGAAATTCATTTAAATGACCCAAAACTTCTAAAATTCTTATCTAATTCATACGAACTCCAAATTGGGCCATTCAACTTGCAAATTTATCTAAAATTAAGCTTTACATGTTTGTTTACTTTTCATGTAGTTTTTATTTAGTTTTTATTAGGTTTTTTCCTCGTTTAATGTGCCAACACGTAGATTTTGTTGTTTTTGAAGTTCGCGCTCACGAGGAAAAGAGTTCGGAAGATTGTTTGAAGAAGCAAGGCAAGTCACACACTCCCCCTTGAAGCATATTGATCCTATTTTATAAAATATGTTATCGTTTGTAAATAAATTGCATATTTTGCTAATTACATGAGAATTGAGACTACCTATCTACTTGTTTGTGTCATGTCTATTTGATGTCCATCCTTTTTCAAACCTGGGTGATAAGTTGATTAGCTTGTGTCACTTATTTTGACCTTGCTAGAATTATATACGCTTAGTGTTAACGCCATAATTTGGTAAGCCCCGGTGTCCCTATCGACTCAGTGTTCATATCGGCTCAAAGCTAGAATCGACTTAGAGTTCTGCAAGCAGCCAATGGAGATTTTTTGTTATCAATATCTTCAGCAGTCGGATTCTTGTTAGATTCGGTTTGAAAAAATCCTATCAAGAAGAGACCGAGTTCAGGAAGGATGCAACTTTTATCTATTAATTAGGAAGAATTTGTTAGCTTTCTATTTTATCTTTAGGAAAGTGTGTTAGTGTCCAATAAGGACCCGGTTTGTTTCC
Organism: Oryza australiensis; assembly: GCA_019925245.2. Taxonomy (NCBI): domain Eukaryota; kingdom Viridiplantae; phylum Streptophyta; class Magnoliopsida; order Poales; family Poaceae; genus Oryza; species Oryza australiensis. The sequence goes on along the minus strand of JAIFGZ020000116.1, from coordinate 6,223,087 downwards.
TTTTATCTTTAAAAAAGTTTGAATTGTAATTTGTTAGGATCTTTGTCAACTTGCGGGTATAAATATGTAAGCCCGAGGTCCATGTAAATAATGGCTCGATCAATACAATTCGGCGCATCGCCACCTTTTTATCTGTTCTACTTTATCATCCGGCGGAACTTGACACCTGACGCGGGGCTGCATCGGCTTCGATCTTCGATGAAGGGGTAAGTCCAAGGTCTTGCCGGTTCAGGCAATCGTATTGGCTACGTCGGCATCTTCCAAGGCTGCATCAGTACATTCGACCTCTTGGATTGCTTCGATTCGGTTAACATCTTTGCCTGATCATTTATCATATGTCTCTGTTGAATCTAATCCTAGTGTCTCGATTTGGCTCTATCGTCTGTCTCTCGTTTTAGGGTTTCTGCCGATACCGGTTAAATCGTTATATTAGATAAGATTAGCTTAGGCATCCACCACCTTGAAAATCGGTCAAGGGCTTGATTGTCTAGATATTTGATTTCTTTTCATACTTAGTGCTGCATCAGTTCAGTTTGACCTACTAAATCATGATTAGAACCGTAATCTCTAGCCTGCCTGTTGACTGCCAATAAGGGTTTCATCGGGGTTTCAGCCGATGAGTTATCCGAATATCACATTGGCTATGCTATGAATATGTATTATCTCTGTCTTAAGGTATGTTTAGACATAAGTGATTTATACTGTCTTGGTACGCTACCGATCTATCCTTGTCACTTGGTTTAAATATATTTTGGGATCTAGATTATATGCTATTGATATCTACATCCGATCGAGTAAACCTAATTTTCATGGACGTTGCATCGGCTTATAAGGATTTTATATAAGTTGGATTTAGCCGATTGCACCAAAGGTTTCATTGATTACTTAGGCCCTGTTTCTTTTAGCTTCTGCTTCTGGCTTCTAGCTGCTACTACCTCCAGAAGCTGAAACTACAAAAGCTGAGCCTGTTTCATAACTTTCTTCAGGATTAGCTTTTGGTCCAAACGAAGTTCAAAATATCCAAAAATGATCCTAGTTAGAGTAGAGACGGCGCGATGGCGGGGGGAGGAGAGGCGGCGTGCCGGCTCTGGTGGCGGCGGCGCCATGGGGGTAGCAGAGAGGGCGGCGCCGCGAGGGAAGGAGAGGGCGGCGGGGGCGAGCAGGGGATGAAGACGGCGCGACGGCGGGAGAGAAGAGGCGGCGTGTCGACGGGGAGGAGAGGCGGTGCGACGGCGGGGGAGGAGAGACGGGCGCGACGGCAAGAGAGGAGAGGCGGCGCGCCGACTCGGGGAGAGACAACGCATGGCGGGGGAGGAGAGGCGGCGCCATGGAGGTAGCAGAGAGGGTGGCGCCGCGAGGAAAGGAGAGGGCGGCGGGGACGGGGGGAGGAGAAGACGGGGACGTACCAGGGACCACCGGCGACGGCGGGGGAGGAGAGGCGGTGCGCCGGCTCTGGTGGCGACGGCGCAGGAGGGGGGGCTGTACCCTAGTCGCCTCACGCGGGAGCACGGGAGACGCGGTCTTGCTCGCGAACAGTCGACGACTTTCGGTCAATCCCCACAAACCGTTATGTGCATTACAGAGGCAGGTGGGCAATTTTTCTCCTTAGAAGCCAGAAAAGCTCACCCTGGTGGGCTTCTGGTTTTTAACTTTTGTAGTTCACAAAAGCCAAATGGCTTTTGAGAAGCTAAACATAGAAGCTAGATATTTCTTTCACTTTTTGTCTACTGTAGGCTGAAAAGCCAGAAGCTGCTGTAAAGAAACATGGCCTTAATCATTCGGATTTAATGACATCGAACCTCCAGCCGAAGTGTACTTTAATATTCGGATCAGTATCTATGTCATCATGTGATTAGTTTATGCTATATTACATTATTATATTATCATGTTATCATCAGACGATTACTTTACATAGATGTTCGCTTAGCACATTGCCAATGGATTAAAACCCTAACTGCATCGGTTGACATCGGCATCGGCTGGAATCACACTATCGGCTTATCAGCCGATCGGCTGTCAACAGATCGGTTCTCTCGATTATTCTGCTGTTTTGCATATCTTGTCGGTGGCAGGATCAAACTGACTGGCATGCCCGCATTTTATCAATTTTAGGACCTGCACTGGAGCTAATCAGATCTCTCAGGCCAGCGTGTGATTCGATACCAACACATCTTTTGGCACACCAGCGGTGGTACGGATTTGGCGTCAACACTTAGCCATGCTTAATTACCACTTGCTCACTTAATGGGATAATTAAATTAATTATTTTGATATCTAGTCATGTTTATTGGTCATAATTATCCAACTAAAATGTGACTTAATAGTGAGTTGTGGGTGCATGGTTTTGCTTATCGCACTCATGACAATTAAGGACCACTTCGCGGGAAACCCTGGAAGACTTATCGTACTTATCACAAGCAAGAATGGACAACTGCTGGACTTGTAGTATAGCTTTTTCTTGTCCGACGTACACAGGCAAGGGTGGGCTTGAAGGAGTTTGGATGGATCGGGTAAGGTCTATGTGTTTTCTGGATTCACTTAGGCACAAGGGGGGCTGCCTACCCTAGATTTAGGGGTAGGGGCTAAACCTGCAGTGTGGTATCGCTTGGTAAGGAAGGGTTATGCGAAGGGTTTTGTCACGATTTCCCCCTTTGTAGTACCATGGTGGTACTTCGGGGCATGATAATATGTGTGAAATCATGTCTTGTGGGTATAGTTGTACACCTCTGATCAGAGTAAAACTATTCGAGTAGCCATGCCCACGATTATGGGCGATGGACCATCTTCACTCTGATTAGTCCCACACTACTACTGAAATTGGCTTAATAAACTGGTTACTTCAGGTTGGATGGTTAGGCTCGTTCAATGTGGTGTAATGTTGTTTAGTGGAGTATTAACCCTGACTTAATTAATCGATAGTTTTCCTGTTTTAAACTATAAATGTTTACAAATGTCTTTATTCAAATAGCCACAAGCCTCTCTTTGTCTTTCCTCGCACGTATGCATCGTCAACGTGGCTTGCTGAGTATGGTGGTTATACTAAGTCGTGCTATTTTCTCCCCTTTCCAAAAGTGTAGTTCTTCTAAGGGTAAGACGAAGTTAAAAGACTAACGCTCATACCTTTCATGCCTCGATTTTTGTTCCGGATTAAAAATAATTTAATAATGCATTTTCTAGAAATTCAATAGAAAGAAAAATAAATTAATCAAGTGAATTTCATAAGGAAATTAAATTTTTCTTTAAAAATCATAGCTGAAAATATTTTTGTAATATTATCCATGCCATAAAGTACTCTCTGAAATTTTTCGTGAAATTTTGGAGCTCCAGAAATAATTTTAATAATACAAAGAGCATTTTAGTAATTATTTAAATAAATAAATTAATCATTAAATGATCTGGTTATATTTTTATTAAATGCTTTGAGTGTCCATATATTTTCAAGATTTTTCTTGGAAGTATTTGAGCATTGGAAATATTTACGAAAATACAAAGATCATTTATGCGATTAATTTAAAAGAAAAACAAATTAAAATTTCTTTCCAATTCCTGGGCCCTTTTCGGCCCAGCCACCTTCTCTCTCCTCCCCGCACCGGCCTTCGGCCTGCGGGCCCACTCCCCTTGCACGAAGTCTGTTTTGGCCCCCTTCCTCCCGAGCCACCAACAGGTGGGGTCCACCGTCGGGGTCTTCCCCGACCTCACCCGCTTCCCACGCCCACGCCACCACGGCCGCGCCCCATGTCCCCGCGTCTCTCGGTCGCCCGTGCGCTCTCGCACTGCGTCGCGCTACCCCACGTCGCTCGCACCTCGCGCCACTCTCCTTGCCGCCGTGCACATGCGCAAAGTGGCCGAACGGCCTCGTTCCGCAACCACGGGCAGCCGTCATTCCCATGCCACATCGCTCGCCATTCCCGCCCCGCCTCAGCCACGTCCGTGCACCCCTAGCCTCTATAAAGCACCCCGACCCCCGCGGAGTCGTTCTCCTCACTCAATTGTCGCTCGTGCGCTCATCATCGCTCCCGCACTAAGAAACCAGAGCCGCCGCCATTCCCCCAATTTTGGCCGCCCAATTTGTGCCACCCGCCGCTCCATTCCGCCACCACCGCCGTGTCTCGCCGAGCACCGCGCGCTACCACTGTCGGGCGTGCCCACGTGATGCCTTCGCCCGTGCTTGTGGTGCCCGCGCGTCTCCTCCGTCGCCCTCCGATGCGCGTCATCGCGCTGATGGTCGCCGCTGGCGACCATTGGGCCACGCGCATCGTCGCCGCACCGTCTGAGTCGGTCGGCCGACGACCAGCGCTCCCTTTCATCTTGAATCGTTCGATTTGCCATCGGGTAGATCGGGGTTGTCCATGTGGCAGCCCACGTTGGCGCCACATCGGTGCCTCGTTGGTGCCACGTGTGCACTACGTGGCATGCCAGCTGTTAACGCCAGAATTTGGTAAGCCCCGGAAATCCCTATCGGCTGTGTGCATATCGGCTCAAAGCTAGAATCGGCTTGGACTTCTATAAGCAGCTGATGAGGGTTTTCCGTTATCAACATCTTCAGCAGTCAAATTCTTGTTGGATTCGGTTTGGAAAGGATATTATCCAGAAGAGACCAAGTTCGGGAAGGATGCAGCTTGTATCTATTAATTAGGAAGAGTTTATTAGCTTTCTATTTATCTTTAGAAAAGCGTGTTATTGTCCAATAAGGACTCAATTTGTTTCCTCTTATCTTTAGGAAAGTTTGAATTCTAATCTGTTAGGATCTTTGTCAGCCTACGAGTATAAATATGTAAGCCCGAGGTTCATGTAATCTATCTCTCTCGATCAATACAATTTGGTGCATCGCCACCTTTTATTTTTTCTACTTTATTCATCATCCGACAGAACTTGGCACCCGACGCGGGGCTGCATCGGCTTTGATCTCTCACGAAGGGGTAAGTCCAAGGTCCCGCCGGCCCTGGTACATCCTCTCTATCTTTAGTTTCATTATTGTTTATAGATACATCGGCTTAATTCGGACTTTCTCGGTTAGGTCCGATATTCTAACCAAGTTGATGTTTCTTTAAACATAATGCCACTTTAGATAGATTTGTTATATCCATCACACTAGACAAATCTATCGGCTCATCGAGTATTAGATTATCATATACAACCTCGTACTGCACCGGTTAGGTCTGACCTACTAGATTGTTATCGATAATCTAAGTCTTGTTAAGCCGATAGGTTCATGCTAATGTTTCACTAGAGGGTTAGCTGGTCTTATCATATGTCTCTGTTAATCTAGTTCTAGTATCTCAATTTAGCTCTATCGGTTGTCTCTCGTCTTAGGGTCTCTGCCGATACCGGCTAAATTTTTTACTAGATTAGATTAGTTTAGACATCTACCACCTTAAAAATTAGTCAAGGGCTTGATTGTTTAGATATTGCGTTTCTTTCCATACTTAGTGTTGCATCAATTTAGTTTGACATACTACGTCGTGATTAGAATCGTAGTCTCTAGCCTGCTTGATGGCTACCAATAAGGGTTTCATCAGGGTTTAGCCGACAAGTTATCTGGACATCGGCATCGGCTGGAATCACACAATCGGTTAGCAACGAGATCGGTTGTTTTGATTATCGGCCTGTCGGCCGATATGATTTTGCTATGTTGTTTTGTATATCTTGTCAGAGACAGGATCAAACTGATTGGCACGCCCGCATTTCAATAATTTTAGGACATGCACTGGAGCTAAGCAGATCTCCGAGGCGAGCGTGTGATCTGACGTCAACACATCTTTTGACACACCAGCGGCGGTACAGATTTGGCGTCAACACTAGCCCGTGGACCGCCATGGACTTGGTCCACAGTGGATCGACCCGTGGACCGCGTCGCGCCATCAACGTATCATCAGCCATCAGCCGCTGACATCAGCCTTTGCCCCCTGACGTCAGCCCTACCCTTTTTCCTTTGAAAAATAATTAATAATTGTGCAATAAATCAATTTAATTCCCAGAACTCATTTAAATGGTCCAAAACTTCTAAAATTCATATTTAATCCATACGAACTCCAAATTGGGCCATTCAAATTGCAAAATTCATCTAAAATTTAGCTCTACATGTTTGTTTAGTTTCCATCTACTGTTTATTTGGTTTTTATTAGGTTTTTTCCTTGTTTTGCATGCTAGTGTGTAGACTTCACCGTTTCGGAAAAGAAAAGAAGATCGTCTGGAGAAGCAAGGCAAGTCACATTCATCCTTGAAGCATGTTGAACCTACTTTATAAATATTTTTCCATCTGCAAATAAAATTACATGTTTTACTAATTACATGGGATGATGGAATACATATCTACTTGTTTGTGCCATTTTTAATTGATACCCATTCTTTGCTAACCTAGATGATTAATTTGACTAGCTCGCATCACTAGTGTGACCTTGCTAGAATTATTTACGCTTAGCCATGCTTAATTACCCCTAACTCACCTAATGGGAGAATCATCATTAATTATCTTAGTATATGATGAGTTGCAAGCTCGAGACACCCGGCCATGCTTTATTGGTCGTAATTGTTCAACTAAAATGTGACTTAAAAAGGTGGGCTGTGGGTGCATGGTTTTGCTTGTCGCACCCATGACAATTAAGGATTGGTTTATGGGAAACCCTAGAAGACTTATTGTACTTACCACAAGCAAAAATGGGCAACTGTTGGACTTGTAGTGTAGCTTTTTCCTTGCTAACATACCCAGACAAGGGTGGGCGTGATAGAGTTCAGATTGACCGGGTAAGGTCTATGCGGCTGTCGAATTCACCTACGCACCAGGGAGGCTTCCTACCCAAGATTTAGGGGTAGGGGAGAAACCTCAGTGTGGTATAGCTTGGTCAAGGGAAGTTATGCGAAGGGTCTTGTCACGATCACTCGTATGGTAACGTGTCCGGCTAGGCACGGTGACATACGGTGGATTGTGTCTTGTGGGTATAGTTGTACACCTCTTGCCAGAGTAGAACTATTCGGATAGCCATGCCCGCGGTCATGTGCGATCGACCAGATTCACCGTAATTAGCCACACCTTTAATAATTTGACATAATGGAACCGATTTAGTTCAGGTGGGATGGTTGGGCCTGTTCAACATGGTTTAGTGTTGTTCAGTGGAGAATTAATCTTGACTTTATTAATCAATATTTTTTGTTTTAAACTAAAAAGGTTTACAACCGTATTTACGCAAATAGCCCAAAGCCTCTCTTTGTCTACCTTTGCACGTCTGCATCCTCGACGTGGCTTGCTAAGTATGGTGGTTGTACTCAGCCTTGCTTTTTCCCCCTTTTCCGAGAAGTGTAGTGCTTATGAGCTGAAGACGGAGTTTGAAGACCAAGGCTCATATCCCAGTTGAGTTTGTCTGTGGAGTGGAGCTGAAGCTCCGCTAGGATTGCCTTTTTTCCACTACTGCTGATTTCTTTCGAGTGCGAGGACTAAGTGCCTCTTCTATAAGTATTTTATGCTTTATTTTTTACGTTTGGATCTGTTTATTGATTTGTCATTTTGTGTACCCTGGTTGATTCCTGGACAGGGATTTATACACAAAATAGTCTAAAAATTTGGCTAAATTTCTGGACGTGACAATATCCCAGTTGAGTTTTGCCTGTGGAGTGGAGTCTTTTTCGTTGTTGCTTTCCTTTTGGTGTGAGGACTAAGTGCCTCGGCTGTAAATATTTATACTTTATTCACGTTTGGATCTGTATATTGGTTTGTCATTTTGTGTATTCTGGCTAATTCCTGGACAAAGATTCATACACAAAATAGTCTAAAAATTTGGCTAAATTTTTGGGCGTTACACGAGAGAACACACAATCAAGGAGGATATGGCTCGCCGTTTAGAAGGGGCAAACCGAAATGGCTTTCAATGCGGCACTTCTGCAGAAGGTCGGCCGTCCAACAATGTTGCTGGAGCGCAAGCCAAAAGGAAAGCTTACATTTAGCAGGCCTTTGGCTTGCCATAACAGATCAGCACAAGAAAAAGAGTGTTGGCCGAGGAAGAAAGCCTGATAGGCCGAGTGGGTGGAGTATCGTTGATCATTTGTCCAACACCAGACAAGACAGTCCTCTGTGCCTGCTGAGAGCTGGACGGGAAGCACAACATCCCATACCACCAGGAATTGAGAGATGATGGGGACTACGAGAGCGCCACGGATGTCCCTTACCCCAAGAGTTGTTAGCAAGACCCGAGTGACCATGCGTAATGCCTGGTGATGCGAAGGCATGATGAAGAAAAGGTCCGACGCTAAGGAGGCCACTAAGCGACCGTCTATGCACCGGTCCGTCCAGAACAGAGCCGATGCACCGTCAACGGGCATGAAGAAGGTGGACTCCGTAAACATGTCGAAGACGCACTGCTCGTGGGGGCCTTCAGGTCGGCCTAGTAGGGGTGGCCCGAGCGCTGAAGCCAGAGCCAGCAAAGGCGTAGAGCGAAGCCCGTCGTCCTTGAGTCAGCAATACTGCCGACTAATTTTGGGCGGCGGACATTTGTCCAAGAAACAAGGTACCGTCTCTCCTGGGATGAGTCTGTACTCGTCCACAAGAAGGTGTGACACTTCTTATCGATGGCCTTGACGACTCAACACAGTAGACCGATCGCCATGAAAACATGGACCGGGACGGAAGAAAGCACGGACTGGACCAACATAGAGCGATTGGGCTAAAGTGGTGACCCCGACCCTTCCAGGGAGGAAGCCGGTGGGAAACCTTGTCAACAAAGGGTTGTAAGGCCACTTTCGGTAGCATACAGACCGACAGTGAGATGCGGAGCTAGGTGCAAGGAAAGTCAGAGACAGAGCGGGGAAAAGAGCTCTGAACCAGTTCTAGGTCATTGAACAAGCAATGGATCAAAGTAATCAAGGATTTAGCAAAGTTAGTGCATAGCCCGAAGGCTAAACCAAAGGCTGAGAGGATGCCTAGGATGAACTCCAGATCCTGTCGGACGGAGGGGAGAAAGAGAATCAGATCATCAGCGTACAAGGATGCACGATGTCGTAACGCACGATCATTGAGATGGAGAAAACCACCTAAGTCGGAGGCCTTGAGGATCATCGCGTTGAGGACATCCATGACAAGGAGGAAGAACATGGGGATAAGGGATCACGCTGTCAGAGCCTCCTTTGATGGAGGAAGCAAGGACCCAGCACTCCAGATCAACACTCGAGAAGAAGAGTAGCATAGAATCAAAGAGTTCCAATCACGCCAGCAGCTGCTGAACCCTAGTGAGCGAACACTTCTAGCAGGAAAGGCCAAATATTCGTGTCAAAGGCCTTCGCAATGTGCACTTTGAGGAGTAGATGAGGCGCACTCCTGGCATGGAGTGCCTTGGCCACAAGCTGAACATAGTGAAAATTATTGTGGAGTGAATGACCCTTGACGAAGGCACTTTGATTGACCACCACCAGCCTGTCGAGATGAGGAGAGAGGCAGGAAGCCATAATTTTAGAGAATAGCTTGCCAAAACTCTTCCACAACCTCATCTTTCTTTGGTAGAAGGGAGATGAGGACCATAGTCGTTCGCATAAAAGAGGATGTTAAGGGCAGCCAAGATCTATGTTTTGTTCACCAGCCAGTAAGATCTGTAGAAACGACGTGTGAAACCATCAGGCACGAGCGCCTTGTGTCACAGAAGCAGCTTGACCACCAGTTGACGAGAAATTTCTCTCACGCGCTGGCCTGGGAGATCTGCTTAACTCTAGTGCAGGTCCTTCTCGGCTGCCTGTGCAGTGCAGGACGTGCCAGTTGGTTTGATCTGTTAACCAACAAGAAAAATAAGATATATGCGTGAAGTGTTAGGTTAGATCCCCACTGGATCGGCTGAGGGAATCCATGAGCATATATATGCTATCCTAAAATATATTTAAGCCAAGCGACTGGAATGGATTGGCTATACCGAGACAGCATCAGCCGCTTAACCCAAATACAGTAAAGGATAATAAATATATGTATTAATAACCTAGCCGATACTGGAAAGATAACTATAGATTGGCTAGTACTCCGATGATTCTTATGAAAAGATATCATTCTTGAACCAGATGCTTAGCCTAGGAAATCGGCCGTCGGCTGTTGCTAGTGGGCCGATTTCGGCTCATGATGTCCGACAAGAATGGGATCTTAACATAAGAGGCAGTGCTAATATAAATCTAATAATAAATATACTAAAAGAAATATATTAGGGCAGATAAGGCCGGCTGAAACACCGGCACTGTCTCTAAACATATAAATCTAACCGAACAGATCATTGGAAGTTCTAAAAACGACTTAATAGTTCAATGTTGATGCAACATTAAGTATAAAAAGAACAACATGATCTGTTGTAGCTGATTTATACCTCTCGAGATGGTGGATACAATATATAAACCAGTCCAACCTTTAGATCTAGCTCTATCGGCTACGTGTTCTTGATAGAACTAGCCGATGGCAGGACAGATCTAAACATTGCTCCAGTTTATATGCAATATATGGTAAATAACGCTGTATAAACATCTGAATCTAATGTGTCATTACGATGGAAGTACTAGAATCAGCAGAATATACCACTAATGACAAGCATTTACCTGGATTTGGGGATCGAAACGATGCAGCCCATAGCCAAATCAATTGCTCGTCTGAAGAAAAGGTTTGGCGATGCGCCGAAGGTTGTTTGATTGATTGAATGTTTTTTACAGGGGTCTCGGGTCCTATTTATACCCAAAATAACATTATCTGTACAGACATTGGACTCTATCTAAACTACTATTTAAAATACGACGATATCCCGGGAAGGACCCACGCCGCATTACAATAAACAGTTTAAACAAACTCCTATTTTACAGATACAATTACCATTACAGGACTCTATCCCTAGATGGTAATACCTTTTAACGCACAAACTGATAACCAAATCTTCTATTTATCTTCAAACATCTGCACCAAAAATGGTTTTATCTTCTCTGAACCTAGAATCGGCTATCGGCCGCTCTTGTCCGATTCAACCTTAGCCGACTGGCTTCATAGCCGATCATTTCTCAGCCGATGCGGCCTCTGTTTCTCCGTCAAACCAACCGATCCGATTCTGTTTCATCCTTGCCAGGACTTAGGGATTCAATTACCAAATTTAGGTGTTAACACCACCGCTCACACGTCTTCCTCAGAGAACGTGTTGTCCAGGCCACCAAGTTGCGCTAGACGGATACCAAGAGAGTGAAAGTTGAGGAAAAGACCACGGTCGATGTTCGTCCCCATGACATCGCTAAAGTGAGTGGAGGCAAGCTCCTGTAGCTCGTCATGCGAGATGGCCGACCGGTCGCCATCACGAAGATGCGTGATGCAGTTCTTCTACCACCGGGCCGGGCATGGAGATGGAAGACTTTTGTGTTAGTGTCACGCTCCTTAAGCTAGACAAGGTGCGAGCAGTGGCGCATGACAGTTCGCTCGACAGAAGCCAGCCCGAGGCACTTCAGCTTGAGGTCTCGTCACAACCAAGAATCTAAGGGAGAGAGTTGACGAGTCTCATGCGCGACCTTGAAATGGAAGATGAGCTCCTTCGCCATCAGCAACTAAAGGCGGACACTACCGACATGTTGATCACTCTAGCTCTATCAGCGCTTGGCCGTATTAGAGAAACACCAATCAAGTGCGGCCAGTGGGGAGAGATGGGCAAGCGGCTGCAACGCGTTCTGAACAACTTGAAGGAAGTCGTCAAACTTAGGCCAGATCACCTCGAACCGAAAGCGATGCGCTTTCGCGAGGATACACAGGAGTGTAGGAGGAGGGCACAGTAGTCGGTAGCAACAAAGGATGTCGTTTGGAGGAGACAAGACAGGAACAACTCCTCTATATCTGCGGAAAATAAAACATGATCAAGCTTGACCAATGTAGGGGACTCGCGCTCGTTGCTCCAAGTGAATCAATGACCATGCAATGGGAACTCCCGAAGGTCCAACTTGTCAATCAGTTGACATCGATTGAGATTCAAATTATTTTTGTATTGGGCCTCCAGAATTAAGTTGAAATTGCCCGCGACAGCCCAAGGCCCCATGCAAGAAGAGTGCAACAACCGGAGCTCGTTGAGAAATTGAGGTTTCTCCGCCTCTTCCTTTGGTCCATAAACCACGGAGAGCCACCAAGGGGTACCGTTAGAGTGGTGGCGAACCGACACTATTAGAGAGAAATCAGCCCGATGAACATCCGAAACAAACTAGATGGAGGTCTGCCAAGCAAGCAACACACCCCAACTCTAACCAAACAAAGCCAAAAATGAGTAATCAAAGTAAGGCCTAGTATTTCCAGAATTAAACGAGACGAGATTCCATCCATTTTGGTCTCCTCTAGACATAGTAGAAAGACACGCTCATCAAGGACTATATTATGGACATCATCTCGGTGGCCGCGCGAGCTCAGCCCCCGCACTCCACACCAAAATCTTCTTATTGCATGATCCCATAAAGAAGGAACCACACAGAGGAGAGAGGAGGGACGAGAGCAATCAGCCAAAGACAAAAAAAACATCTCGACAACCGACACCGGCGGTAGGGAGTTGGAGAAGAGCGAAGAAACTGTGATGACGTGGTCCCGCAAGAGGGGCTAGGGGAAGATGGCGTTGTAGGCCATGAGCGCCTCGGCCGTGACCGTGACATCCTTAGGCACAAACCCAAGCTTGTGCATCAGGTTGCACTGTGCACGAGAGAACTAGTGGCTCAGCCTGGCGAGTGTGAGCTTGGCAGCAATTCTCTTGTTGTGTGTCAGAGCTACCCCCACGGCCACGATGGTGGGCGCCGGAGATAGGGTTAGCGGGAGCAGCGCCGGAGGTAGAGGGTTGGAGCAGCTGGCGAGGAAGGAGCGTAGCGCGGTGTTCTTTGCGACCGAGGGTAGCATCGAGCGCGCCCTCGATCGGTCGTCAAGATCGAGAACGACCATCGGGATGTCAAACAGGACCACGTCGTCCCCGACCGGCCCCAACGGTGGGGGTGGCTCATGTTTGGGGGAGGAGGTGCCTGGTGAGGAAGACGGGACATCGGTCAGTGCCAACCATGTCCCTGTTGCAGCGGCGTAGATGAGCAGAGCTTGTGAGATGTCGGCCGTGGCAACAAAGGCGATAGGTAAGAAAAGGAGAGGAGCGGTGACTCCGATGATGGGGGAGTCTGACTAGCGGCTTCGGCGACGACAGTCACAACTGTCACGTCGGGAGGCGCCACCAGTCGCGATGACAGAGGGGGCAAGAGGCCCAACAGAGGGAGAGGAAGCTCTGGTGGCGGGGGACCCACAGCATTGGCTGGAGACTGCCCATCGGCTCCAGCAGTCGCGACTGCTAACCGTGGCGGTGAAGACGCGTAGGACAGGAAAGAGTGCATGACTCGACTCTGGGGGCGAGGGGCCCATTGAGGTGACCGGAGGAGGAGTGCTGCTAGTCGTGGAGATGGTCGGCGGACCGCCTCCCAGTGCCGTCAGCCAGTGCAGGGGACCGTCCTTCCACTACAACAGCACTGGCAGCCAGGGAGGTGATGGCGTCACAGCCTCCCAAAGCCAGCGGCCCAAGAGGGCAAGAGTCCCGACTTGCTGAAGGCCCAGCGAGCAGCGGGCCAGGAGGTAGCAGGCCAGCGAGAGGCAGCCTGGTCGACGGCCCAAGAAGGGATGACCCAGGCATCCCAGCGAGAGGTAGCCCAGTCGACAGCCCAAGCATCCTCGAAAGTGGCGACCCATAGAGGGTTCTCCTAGGAAGGAATGGCCCATAGCGGCACAACCTAGGGAGGAGTGGCCCAGCCGGCTTAGACCCACATGCCTAAAAAGAAACTTCTGGAAAATTCGCCTCAATCAACATGGATCCGGAGCACCAATCAAGACAAAAGGGGCACCACTGTCCGATAGCCACCGCCTCACCACGGGAGAGGACATGGTCAAAATAAGAAAAATGGGAAAGAACCTCCCTTTTGTCACCTCGCAAGCCGACGAAGGCAGCCCAGCTTTGTCCACCGTGCAGCCAACAAAGCAGACCGCCCAGCTTTTGCCAACGGGACTGGTAGGGATTGAGGCGCTGTGGACCCCCCATCCCCTCCAGCAGTTGGAGTGACCGCTGGAGAGACCACGGCCGCGTCGGCGAGCAGCCACGCGAACACGGACGCAGTGGAGGAAGGAGGCACCAACCTAGATGGCGATGAGGGTGACGACGAGTTGAGGGGTCCGTTGGCCAGCGAGGGCGGCGACGAGACGAAGGGGATGAGCGCCGGGAAGTGACCACCTCGGTCGGCACCAGTAGAGTGACAACCTCGCCGAGGTAGGAAATCGCCAACGCAGGGCGGGGCACCATCTCTACGGCCACGCGAGGAGGGAAGACACGGCGGTGGTGAGAGAAGCTTTCGCTGTCCTAGTCTCGGCCATGGCCCGGCCATCCTGTCACGCCCAGAAATTCAGACCCAAATTTTCGAAGCTATATGTGTATTAAAATCCCTGTCCAGGATCAGCCAGGATACACATACGACAATTGTTGATATTATAGTTCCACGTCTTCGAAACATTACAAAAAGATTACAAAAGAGCAGCGAAAAAAGGAAAAGGGGCCTAAGCCTAAGCTTGATGCTGGCCATGTGGCTTCGACCACTCCAGAGGCAACTTCCAGAGTGTAGGACAAAGCCTACTCCACCTCGTCTTCTTCTTCAGCTTCTGGCTCAGGTTCTGATGAAGAGGCAAGGATGAGTACTTCCACGTACTCAGCAAGTCACATCGGAAGGGGAGAGGAATGAATGCAGGGAAGACAAGGGTTTGGCTAAGGTTTGCTTTTGCGCAAACACCAGGGGTTTTTCCAAAGTACAGATTTTGAACACAGTCAAAACAACAGAATTTAAGTAATTAAAATATTTTGAAATCAACACTGTCCAACGTTATCCCCACGTTGTGACAGGCCCAAACCATCCACATATACTAGTCAAGTTCCAATAATCAGGGTGTAATAGTATGAGACTAATCACGGTGAGCTCGGTTGATCGCCCCATTACCGCGGGCACGGCTATTCAAATAGTTTTACTCTGATAAGAGGTGTACAACTGTACCCACAAGACACAGCCCCACGACACGGTCTCCCGTGCGCTGGAATACCACCGTGGCACCCTGGAAAGGAAACTCTGATAGGACCTTTCGTATAACCCCCCACTAACCAAGCGAACCCTACCAAGGTTTCGCCCCCACTCCCGGACCCTGGGAATGGGCAGGCCCCCTGAGTGCCTCAGTGAATCCGACAGCCCAGCTAACCCTTATACCGGGGCCGACTGAAACTCCATCCCGCTCACCCTTGCCGATGGGTCCGTCAGCTAGGAGAGGCTACACTACGGGACCTACCTTACCCATTTCGGCTTGTGGTTTGCACGGTCATTCTCCCGAGGGGTCCCGTGAATCGGTCCTTAATTGCCATGGGCGCAGCTAACCAAAATCATAGCGTCCACAGCCCGCCATTTGTCATATTTTAGTTATTAGTCCGGTTCACCTGAATTTCTAACTATTAATCCTCCAAATAGAAGTTCAGGAGAGACATATTAAGTGAGAATGACCCATTTAGTGAGCTAGTGAATCTAAGCCAGGCTAAGCACAACCTAGTCATGAATCTAATCATATTATTTTCCCAAGTTTAATCAAATGGTTTGGGGTGTCAAACCTAAGGCATAAACTAAACATAAGGTGTACTATTTCCCATGAAATGACAACATAAAATACATGCAGTTTCATAGAATAAACAGGTGTTTTAGCAAAATGGGAGCAATATGATCAATAATATAGTATGACTTGCCTTGCTCTTCGACTTGAGGGACTTCAGCGACGACTTCAAAGTAAACCGGGACGGCGAAACTAATAGGATCTACACGGTAAACAAGCACTTCAACAAAACAGGCTAAAAAGCTACTGAAACAGGGAACAAACCATTTTTAATGGATTCTTGGCATTTTTATGAATTTAATGAAATTTGAATGGGCTAAAAACGGAGGTCGGATTGAAAAGATATGATTTTTAGAAGTTTTCTGGGTTTTTTACTAAAACAGAAAAATCCTTAATTGATTTATTGCGCAATAAAGCCCGGGAGGTGTCACCGGCTAGGGCTGACGTCAGCGGCCGAGGGCTGACGTCAGCGGTCCACGGTAGCGCCGGTCCACGGCGGACCGGGTCCACGGCCGGACCGGGCAGTTCACCACGTGGTGCACACGTGGTGCCGAGGTGGCAACCACGTGGCTTGCCATGTGGGCAAGCGGGGACGGACGGCGCCGATCGGCCGAAGCCGATCGGACGGTCGGGAAAGGGTGCGGCGGCATGGGCGGTGCGGCACGGTGACGCACAGTGGCCGGTGGCCGACCGGTGCCATTTGGGCGGCGGCGCGGGGCGGCAGGATGTCGCGGCTTCACGCGCGGGCGGAGCCACGCGTCACCGGTGGCAACGCGAACACGGCCGAGAGGGCGAAGAGGGCGGCTCACCGCGGGGTCGTCGGAGTTGGAGAAGACGATGACGACGACAGATGATTCGGCCACGAACCGACGCGGGAAGGGCGGCGGGCGGTACGAGCACCGTGACGAGGCGGAGGTGGCGGCGAGGTTCGGGGTGGCTAGAGGCGGCGGAAAAACACGACCGAAGCCGACGGCGAGCTCCGAGTTTTGAGCGCACGACGCAGGGGCAAACGAGAGAGTGAGCAACTTGAGTGGAGGCGTGGGGAGGACAGGGAGGGCGAGGGGGTGCTTTTAAAGGGGATGGGGAGGTCGGCGGTGATCGGATAAGCACGCAATTGCTCGTTGGCGAAAATTTGGGGAAGTAATGGTGGTGATGAAATCCGGCCATTAGGGCGTCCGGGAGCGACAATAGGGTTTTGAAGGCGGTGGACCCGGGAGTTAAGGCGAAGGGATCCCGGAGCGCGGGGGAAGGCGGGCGCGCGAAAACGAGCGGAGGGGGGCGACAGGAATGGCACCGTGGCGGCCGGGGTCGGGGACGACGGCCTGACACGGCGGGCCCCGTCGGCGTCCCGGGGTAAAGGGGGAGGCGAAATAGACTTATTTGTGGGCACGAGGGATTAACGGGCCGCGGCCTTCGACCGACCCGCGAGAGAGGAGAGAGAGCGGCGTGCGCGCGGGATCGACTGGGCCGTCGGCCTGGTCGGCTGGGCCGATCGGCTGGGCGCGCGTGGGGAGGGGATGGGTCGGCGGCTCGGGCCGACGGCCCACGGCCGAATTTTGGGCGGGAAAGGACGGAGAGAGAAAGCTGATTTTTCTCAGGATTTATTTAATCCGATTTTGGTTTTAGTTGGTTAAAAATTATTTCTTGTGCTCTGAAAATTCCACTAAAAATCATGTTAATGTATTTTGACATGTAGAATTTAAGAAAAATCCTACCATGCCATTTTCATTTAGCATTTGGCTTTTAAAATTGTTTGTTCTCTCCAGTTAATTCCAATAATTTTCTTTTACGATTTTCTTTTGGATTTTTAACATGGAAAAACACACCTCAGGGTGTTACACGTCTCCTATGGCCGCTGTCATTGTCTCTAGGGGAGATGGCCTCCTCCGAGGTCGACTCATCGGAGAAGCACTCCACCGCAATGAGATGGAGTAGGATGACGTAGCGGAGGCCGTGCCTCATGGAGACGACCGGAGATAGCTGGTTGAGGGCATGATTAGCCACCACCGCGGGCGGCATTAGCTCCGGGATGAATTGGACTTGCTCTTGCGGAATCAAATCGGGGTCGTGCGTCCAGGCCATCACCCGCAGGTTGCCAAAGTCCTTGGGACAACGGGAAGCCTCCTCGACGGAGTCGAGGCAGCAAGAAGGGGAGAGAAGGATCACTGCGGTAGCAACCGCTGTGGACCACACATGTGCCCGGACGCCCTCGAGGTCAATCGTGACATGGAAGGGCATAGGGGAGGAGTTGGCCAGCGATTGTCGGGTCCACGGACGAAGAAAGAGCTGGAAGAAGGTCGCCGAGAAGGGGGGACTCGAGAGCACATGGTCCCAAAAACAAAGAGGAAATCATTCGGTTGAGCCCGCTGAGCAGCGAAGGAGTCAACGGAGATCATTAGCGCCTCGATGACTGCCGACGCCGTCTCTGGCAACGAGACATCCGTGAGTCCTCACCCAACCCACGCGAAGAGAGCCTAGTGCAATCGCCCCTCTACCGCGTTGAGGGCAGCGGTGTGCTCCAGCACACAGAGGCTGCTCTCTGGTCGGTTGACGGCCTCGCCAGCGTAGTCAAACTGGTGGAACCGGTTCATCGGCCTCACAACATCGAGCGGCGGGAGGACCGTACGGGAAGCGAAAGGGGGTAGCGGAGGAGAGGGAGGCGTGTCAGCCCTGGGACGGACCTGACGGTCCACCATTCCGGCTGCGGACGAGGACAACGATGGACGACAAGGGCGCTTGGAGTCGTGGGCCAGGTGTAGGAAACCCGGGCAACGATGGCAGCGCTGCCGTCGTTGCCATAGGGATTTGTTATTGTCGCTAGGTCGTGTAATAGTTAATATGTTGAATGTTTTAGATCAACATCATCGATCGGTACACAAGGATCGCTCATCCGAAAACTACATGCAGTAAAAGCTAGGGATGTACTCCATCCGTCCTATAAAAAATATTCTAGTACGATAATATGTGACACATCCTAATACATACCGCATAAAAACCCGCTTGTTAGTTCGTTTTTTTACGTGGTAGTATAAATTTTGAAAAAAAATAAATTAGAAGTAAGATAACAAGTAAGAAATCACACTTAGCCACCCTACTTGCATCGCTAGTAAAAGCATACCTCGTACGTGTCCCCACGTTTGTTTAAAAAAAATTTAAAAAAAGCAATACTCATACAACATCACTTCACAAAATCTTAGATCTAAATCATACTCACACATCGAGATATTAATAAAAAAATCAGTATATAAATAGTAGCATGCCGTTTACATCCAAATTTATCTCTCTTTTTTCTCAAGCTGTAGATCAATTTTTTACTTGATTTTTGGTTTTTTAAAGAATTTTTTAACTACTTGTATTGAATTTAGATTAGAAGAAGATACATGAGAGCATATATCATAATGCAGCCATGGATCAAAAATATGTATTTTTTATGCATCAAGAACAGGAAACTGAGTGTGCAATCAACGCCATCTATCCAGATCGACACATGCATGAACATGAGTCAGCAGGAGATAGATCGATCAGATCATCAGAGCAGCAGCTAACAAATCTAGCTAGCGGGCGCACGTGCACGTGCATATCGTGGCACGGACATGCATGGACGCGCTCCACGACGATGATCTCAGACGGCCGCGACGCATCTGACGGCCAGGGTGGTTTCTGCGCCGCTCTGGTTGGCGAGATCAACGCCGTCAATCGTCTCATCGCATATTGCGTGGTGGCAGGTTGAATGGGGCGCCGACGTTGCGTGCGCGGACGCGCATTGAAGCGAGAATTGAAGGGAAGTTAATGGGAGCCGGTGGACTCGGAGCAGCATGACCTAGAGGAGGGTCGAGTTCTCAAGGGGCTGTTTATTTGATGCCAAAATAAATTATAAATTTTATCATCAAAATAATTTTAATATTATCAAATTTTGGCATTGTTAATATTTGATAAGGTTGAAAAGTGTAAGTTGTATTTATTTTGTTATCTTTATCATATTTTTTGAGTGAAAGATTCTAAAATTATAAAGCTTTAATAGTAAAAACAAATTTAGGCAGTGCTTAGATTATCATCTCACCAAATTTTGACAAAACCAAAACTTAATAAGATTAATTTTGGCAATAAAATAAATAGGCCCTAATTTTCCCCCTCTTCCATTTCTACTAGGACCAGAACATTTTCTTTCTCCGGAAGGATACAAGGTTCAAAAATGCCCCCCTTCTATATAAATGTAGGCCATTCTCGTATGCATATTAATTATATGATCTCTGTAAATAACTTAATTAGTGCCACTTTCTCCTTAGACCTTAGCTGCCGTGGCTACACATGGCATTTTCACTTTGTCATGCTATCTTATTATCGTGGTTATACCTATCAGCAAAGTGTTTATAAAAGTGTTTATATATTGCAACAGAAATAAATTTATGGTCACAAACAAAACCGATTGCCTCAATAAATTCAAGCGGACAACATGATTGTTAAATTGCTAAAACATGTACATGATATTTACAAATTATATATATATATATATATATATATATATATATATCATGGAAATCAACTAAATAAGTAGACAGTGAAATGAACGGAGAGATGTAGATGTATACATGTGCATGGATGCAACCACTATGATCAATTGTTTTTGTGTAACATATATTACAACAATGCATAAATTATCTTTTAACTATACTAATCAGAAGCATCAAGATCACCTTCTCATCTTCAACACATGCACGATTTTTCTGTAATCAACTTCAACTCGTGTCCCAGAGAGAGAAGGGACACGGCTTCACGTGCATGCGGCCATGGCAACAACAACCGCGTGCAAGCGAAAAAAAACTCTTAGCCCGCTAACAGGAAGTTCAGGATGAAATGATACCGCCTTACTCATAATTTGCGAGAGGTGAAAGCATATACGCATGGATTAGTCATTAGTTACTGCTGATGGTGGTGGAGGAGGAGGAGAAGAAGGAGGTGGGTGAGAGGCATGCATGCATGGAAGTACCAACCGTTATGTCAAACATATGTTGATCGACGCTCAATCAATGGATCGATCAGATGAATGAGACATGCACGAGCATCAACCTGTAGTAATGGGCAACGCTCTCTATCTCGCGACTTCACGCACGAGTGCATCCAGCCGACGGGCGGTTGCGGCGAGACGATCGATGAGACATGCATGCACGAGCGATAGCGGGGCCACTTTTCTCATGTCTTTTATCTATCTGCTGGGATTGGTAGAAATTTGATTGAGTTGGAGAAGGAAGCGTGTCTGCGTATAGGACCACGTAGGATTTGGTTTCTCGTGTAGTGAAGAACGCGGGTCTCGGTAAAAAAAAAAGAAGCACGATCAGAGCGTTGATTTGAACCAAATTGTGATCACGAACTGGATACTTGCGAATGATCTGACCCAAACTAATTTGGTGATGCACGGAGGACGCGCGTGGAGGTGGACCATGTGTGCATGAAAAAGGATCAGGTGCATGCACGCACGGGACTTTGTATAGCAACCTGACTCACGTACGCGCGCGGACGTCGAGCAAGGATCAGACGACGTTACAAGAAAACACAAGAACAGCACGGACAATGGACAGCGTACCAAAAAATCGTTGGATCCAGCTTTTATTTTTAAAGTAGGTAAAAATAAACATAAAAATTTAGTTTCTCCCAATTATTTTAGAAGAGTACTTATTTTATGCTCTGAATTATAATGAAAAGCTTTGACTTTGAGGCTTTGTCGCATCCTAAAATCACCCTAAAATTTTACCGTCTAAAATATTTCTAAAAACTATAAAAGCCAAAAATAACATTCAACAATTGCAAATCACCAAGATTCAACTTGAATTGGCGTGTGAAAATTTTTCTAAATTTCTCATACTTCAAAACACTTAACCAATTTTTATTAAAATTTGCAGAGCATAAGAAATAATAAGAAATAATTTGAAAGCAACAAAAACTAATTTCAAAGTTTATTTAAATGAAAAAACTAAAAATAATCCCCTCTCTCTGGGTCGAATGTGGCCCAAAGTCTCCCCCTCTTCTCCTCATCCCATCGCCTAAGTCCACTTCTCCTTCCCCTCCCCTCTTCCTTCCTTCTCTTCGGCCCACGTCGCTCCCCGTCGCCAAGCCGCCGCACCCACGCCGCTGGCCACCTCGCCGAGCAGGCCGAGGCCTCCCTCCCCTTCCTCGCTCGGGCACAGCCCCGCCGGTTTTGGATGGTGGAGCATCGACTTCCACCTCCAACCACCCGTCTCTCTCCCTCCCGGACAAACCCTAGCTCTGCCGCCCTTCTTGATCCTTCTCCCTATGTGTTCCCTCTTCTGATTAAATGCAAAAATCAGTTTCTTTGAGGGCATCGTTTCCCCTAAATCTCCCCACTCAATTGAGCCTTTAATCACCCATAACCGACGATTTTACTCCCTCCTCCCATTCTCGGTGCCGTTTCAATTGGACACCGAACGGGAACAAAGACAATGAACAGTTAATCGTTGGAAGCAACTTCTATTTTTTTAATTAGGTAATTAGGTAAAGATATAGTTCACCGCTAGGATGCAGGTGGGACGAATAATTAAGCGGGATGTTTTTTTCCCGCTTATCATAATTCTATTTCTTTTGCAAATTTTATACTGCCATATAAGAAATGAACTATTGTCTATAATTTTATTCATGCAGCAGAATTATCTACGTGTATCCCTATTCACCTCTATCCTTGTGGTCTTATCCCTACTGGCTTGCTATCACCCTCTCACCTGCTACACCCTAAAGATTGTTTCTTCCTCCCATCCCCGCCTACTCCACTCCCTATTAAAGTTGTCAAAAATCTCAATTCTGTTAAATGACTTTATGACTTTACGTTTATGACTTTACGATCATGTGTTTGATTCTAAGATTCTTGGTAGAATATACGATTTTATAATTTTTATATATACGATGCTACGATTGCAATCGTACTTAAAAACTTTTTATTCTGATTCAGGATAGTAATTTTAACAACCTAGCTTTCTCCCTTTCAAGTATATCGAGTTACTGTCTTACAGATATATAGTCACAGAGAGTAAAATTTTTATGGTCTAGAATTTTCTGAACAAATATTTGCGAAAGAAATACAATGACGATTAGATAGAAAATTAAACATAAACTATGATCGATACATGCAGGGAGAGTATGTGTAATAAAATAAAATGGTCCAAGCTTAACTGTAGACCATGCAGGTGTATTACGTGTACTGATGTTAGTGTAATCAAGTGGATGTTTTTCCTGAGAAGCAAAATTAAATGTTTTTACCAATAAAACGAACTACAGTTAATGCGAGCGTACCCCTATGGTGTAAAAAAAACTTGTGCCTATATATGTACTACCCCCTTTAATTTGGCAGTATGGGGGTGTATATGCACTGCTGCTTCTGATCATGGCAAACCATCGTAATAGAAACCAGTCCTTTTCTCATTTCCGCTCAACCAATTTTGTTGATTTCTGATCGTCTCCATCTGACAGCAATTACACCTCTGAGGCACTGACACATGTCCAGCTCCCAAATTTACCTCTCAAGCTTGGTAGCAGGTCCAGAAGTGAGGCACACACTACTCGTTCTAGCATCCTGGGGATCTTCAAAAGGGGAACACCAGTGATCATATATTCATATCATTGTAGACTCGTAGCACCAGCATTCACTTCCTCGCACACAACATCGCAATGGACGGAATTCACCGCCCTTCATACAGATCCATGCAAATATTGATGATATCCCGCGTTGATGGATGACAATGACCGGTGTGTAGAAGGAACATCTGCATGGCCTGTCTTAGCAAAGACTGAATCCAAGTGAAAGTGTATGATGCCTCACACTTGCTGGTCTCATCAATGTTCAGATTTATAATGGGGAGAGGAGAAGAGCGCGATTGGAACAAATACAGAAACTACGGCCAGATCTCTTTTACGAGCTATTTCAAGGACAAATTAGGTGAACCCCTGAACGTACTGTTAAAAGCAAAAGATCGGTACAACTAATTTACTGCATCTATCTCATTATTACACCTAATTAATTGCATAATTACATGTTGCACCAAGTAAAGAGTGAGTACTAGTATCGGCAGTACAGATTGCGATTGATTGTTCAGAGAGTGTTTTTCTTTTCTCTTTTGCAGTAGCTAGAGCGAGTAGGGTGTAGCATGTAGTAGAACACACAACACAGCACGTAGCATTTTCTATGGCTGGAAAACCAGGCGATCGATCGATCGAGAGAGAAAGAGAGAGAGAGGGAGGAGCAATTGCATTTGCACCGGCCGGTCAGCCATCATAGCAATCCAACAGGGGGCCATAAAGGCCACGCAGCTAGTTTCATGGGCGAGGCAAGGCAGATGGATGGATGGGATCAGCACGCAGCAGGGAGGGGCAGGGCGGTAATTGCGTCCGAGTTTAAAGAGCCGGAGCGAGGGGGGTTGGCGGAAATTTATTCCACGCTATATGTTGTGTCCTCGTTTTAAATTTCGAGGTTAAAAGCGGGTGTTGGGCTGCTTTAAATTGGAGCCTCTCCTCGCGACCCAAATTTGGAAGTCGGAGTTATGAGAAGCAGCTCCCGCATTCAATCCGGGACTCAACTGTGTATACCTGCGTGTACGCGCCTCCGTCTTCGGCTACTTCGGCCACCCGCCCAGCGTGCCTCCCGCCGACTCTTCCGAGCCCAGTGTGTCCGTTCCTCTAAATACGTTAGCTAGCTATATAATGGGGTTGTTTAGTTTTTTAAGTCGTATAAAAACATTCATAAATTTCAATCATCAACTCATAACGAGATTGTTTATTTTTAAGTCCTATAAAAATACTCACAAATTTTAGTCACTTTAAACGTGGATTCATACAACAAAATAAATATATCCTCTTCCTGTCCTTTCCTCGAGACATGACTTGCTCGCATCCTAACCCTATATCGTCGTCTTCTCACCCCAACCTGTCACTCCATGACTTGTCAGGCCCACAACACACCAACGGTGCTGATGAGTCATGCCTAGTCTCATCTCTCTCTCCCCTCACGGAATTGGATCACCTAACTTCACGAGGAACGACTGTCTGCTGCAGTCACGGCTTCTGCGCCGTCAGCTCCGCATCGTACGTTCGCCAGCGACTTAGAATAGCTGCACCAGCATCGGCACCAGCTGACCTTGGTGGGCTATGTGGGCCTTATCGGCCTTGTCCTTGCGCAGCCCATGGCAAACCTATCGTCGGATTGAGAGCCAACGATACAGATGCGCTGACTGCAGCAGACAGTCATTTCACATGAAGTTAGGTGATCCGATTCCCCCCTCACTCCCCCTCTAAGCGACAGTGAGTGTGATCCTGCACCTATTTTCTCTCATCTCCAGCTATCCTCCTCCCCTAGGCCTCCTAACCACTTCGGATCACACGCCCCAACCACTAACCTCGTCCATCGACCAACTCTAACCCCATGACATTGGCAGTGCCACCGCTGCCTCATCATCACCCTCTCCATTGCCGATCCGTCGTCTTCATTGTTATTCTTCTAAACCTTAGGAAACCACCCTCTTTCTCTTATTTCAATCCCTATCAAGACCTAACTTTTTGACCTAGTGTTGACATCAATATCGTTACCTCTGATGCATCGTTACTAGAGAAGACACTAGTGCGCTTGTCTGAGCGCAGATCATTAGATCTTAAGACAAGCAAATTCAAATGAAATTTTAGAGTATTTTAGGTGAGTATATCTTATAATTTCCTAAAATTACATACTTTCATATGGCAGTATGCTACATATTATATTTTGCGAGGAGGATTTAAACGTAGATCGTGTCCCTTAGGATTCTTTTTCCTCACGTCCTTTGTCCCTGCTTCCTCCCCTTGCATAACACGTGTTCTCCTGTAACAGTCAGGGATTAAATAGTGCTTACCTGGAGCCTGGCCGTAATAGAGCGATATATGATGATTAGGATACGCGCGCATTCAAGCAGTACCGAGATGGAAGGATGGTTGAGTATTCGGGTGGTGGGGATAGTTTGTCAGGAGAACAATTGAATTCTGTTGCTACTGGGGACGAACTGCTCATCGATCGAGTGGCACTCTCCTGCTATGATGATGAACACAACTACTGGTTTGCACATTTACTGCTGCTCTCTCAGGAGCAGAATTAGATACAGCTTTTAAAGCGGCCCAACTGGCTTGTACTAGGTCAATCTGTGCAGTAGCCACTAGCCAGTAACTTAATTTCGGTCGAATTACGCCTCCATCATACTCCACTCCTTTGCTGGCTATCCCTATAGCTACATGTATATATCCATCCTAGCTGCTGCCTTCACTGCCCGGCGTCTAGTATTAATTGAAGTATTTCTACTGTACCTGCGCACATAGTATTATCATAGATGAAGCTGATGATGATAGTATTATCTAGCTTCTCCTACTCCTACTGATAATACTGTGCGCGGCTACTAATTACTCAACCACCTTAGATTGCTTCAAAGAAGGGAAAAGATCAAAAGATTAATTAAAAAGCTGATGAGATATCGATGGAGGCCGGCCGGCCGCCGGCGCAGAGAAGAGCTAGCTACTGGCAGGTGATCGACACGCCCCTGCACGAAGACGAAGGCAATTAATCGATCGTCTCAGGTAGTATCTGGATGATCCGGTATCTACGGCTGCTACACTGCTCGATCGATGGACGAGGGATGATCGCTCGCTTCGCTACACGATTCTATCCATTTCCCGGCAATGAATGCGGTCGTCGTGTCGTATCCACAGCCTCAACGGAAAGTTGAGTCTCCCCCCTTTAAATGAAGGGTTTTCAGTTAGCTCCCGGCCTGTAATCAATACCAGCTTTCGGCTGTAGCATCACGATTATTAGAACACACACCACCCCTGCTCGAGCGGTTAGCTGAAGTATTGTTTATTTTAAAACTATCCTTGTATACTAATTTAACTCTATTTTTTCATATGAATTTATTTTTTTCTATTTTTTCTCCTTATAAAATTAATAAAAATATCTTGGAGTTGGAGTATGTGTACACTTCTCTTTTTTATCTCTATAGTTGACTTATAGCATACTACTTCCTCCATCCAAAATTACCTATTTTGTTTTTTGTTTTTTTAAAAGTCTAAGGCATATATAGTATTTATGTGCTAAATTATATTATTGACCGAAACTCATTTATTGGTTTTGTTATATCGTGGATGAGTTAATTACTTTTTAGTTTAAATTAGAATATGTTATATTTATCAAAAATTATATTTTAGGATATAGGGAGGAGTTTTCAGATTTTTGAACAGAGAGTATTATCCTTCTCGTAGTGCTAGTAGCTGAGTTGATCGAAGCATGCGATCGACGGGGATTCAATTCAATGTTATGGCAGGATTGATGGCGGTGATGGCGAAGTTAAAAACGATGGGTAACTGCAAAAGGCTTAGCCTCCCCATGCAGCGCGCGCGTTAAGCTTCGCATGTGAGCCGCGAGAGCGACCGATCGTATCGTTCGTTCGCCGGTCCATGGATCATGGACGCGCCCGTCGTGATTGGCCGGAGTAATGGCCACCCGCGCCCGGCGTTTGCTCGCTATAGCTACTCGCAATTATTACTGTGCACCGTGACCCGGTTAAATTAAAGCCGGTGGATACATTATACATATTACGTGCGCGTCGAACGCAAACGTGACCGGACCGGTCCGGGCCAGCCGGCGGATCGAGTCGATCGAATACGATGTGATGCAATGGTGAGACTGAGGACTGACCAGGCTGATCTGACCAGTAGTAAAGTGTGTGAACATCTCGTGGGCCCGGTCGCAGTGTCCACTTTAAGATCCTGGCTACCACTTCCGTGCTCTTAAATTTCCGACGAGCCTACCACCTCCCCCGTCCGCCACTATATAAACCCCTCACTTCCCGGATCGAATGCCCCACTGCACTAGCTTGCGTTGCACACGGCCCGACCCGACCGAACCCAAAGTACTTACGTTCTCTTCTACCACCTCGTCACCGGTCAGGGTGTGTGGGAGCGGATCATATGGTGTCCTTGCAGTCGGCGCTGCTGCTGCCGGAGGCCAGGCGGCCACGGCTACCGTGCCTCCCGCTCGTCGATTCCGTCGCCTCCACCGCCACCAGCAAGAAGCGGAAGCGGGGCGTCGACGACGGCGACGGCGAGAGCGAGGAGGTCGGGATCGAGCTCAGCTTCGACGCCGCGCCGCTGCCCCTCGAGTGGCAACGCTGCCTCGACATTAAGGTATACGCCTGATGCGACAGCGCGCCGCGACGCGTCTAAGCTAGCTGATCGTCGACGATGATCGTGCTCGCGTGCTGACTCCTCTGTTTTTTTTTTTTTGCGTGCCGTACGTGCAGTCGGGGCAGATCCACTACTACAACACGAGGACACACAAGAGGACGTCCAGGGACCCGAGGAGGGCGGAGGCGCCGGTGCCGGAGTTGCACCACCGCCGCGCCGCGCCCGCGGAGGAGGAGGAAGAGGAGGCCGCGAATTATTGCGCGCCGCCGCCGGGGTTGGACCTGGAGCTCAACCTCACGTTTGAGCCGCGGCGGGTGCCCGTCCAGGCCGAGACCAAGAAGCACAGGCCGGCCACGGAGACGACGACGAAGCCAGCAGCAGCGGTGGCCGTGGAGAAGTTAGCGCTCGAGTTGCCGGTCGGCGGCGCGTCCAGGGAGATGGTCGCCGCCGTTTGCACGCGGTGCCACATGCTGGTGATGATGTGCCGCGAGTGGCCGGCCTGCCCCAACTGCAAGTTCGTCCACCCAACAGCGAACCAGAGCTCGCCACCGCCGCCTCCACCGCCCGAGCCGGCGCCGCTCAAGCTCGGGCTCCAGCTGCTCTGCTGCAAGGACTAATGATCCAATGTCCAAATACTTGATCGCTCGATCGATCGCTCGTCGTCTCTGCTGCTTGACCAGTGCAACGGCTGTCGTTACAGAGCTCATGTACGCGTAGCTATCCACACATTAATACTGTCACTGTGTAGCTACGTCGTACAAGTGCAATAACCAAACAGTGGTAATTAAGGCCACTGTTAATGTACGTACGTAACTAGATGATTATTAGGCGGCTTAATTGAACAAGCAAAATTAAGTTCACAAAGGAGCCAGTATGTAGTGATCAATAGCTAGCTGGTGACCGATGGGCGATGCTGAGGTATGAATATATATATATGATGTAGATATAAGTGAAAATATAAATGTACTCTGGAACTTTGTGGGTATGCGTCACTAGCTCACCCGGCTCACTTGTCCGTGCATGTATGCGAATTGCGATCGAATGCTTGCTCTACCACTATATGTTTGTGTATTGTAGAAAGTTAGTTGGCTGTTGGTGAGCAGAAATTTATTGGTGCATGCTTGCTGATGTTGTGTGTAGTGCATGCTGTTTCTGCGATGGAGCTGATCGAGTAGTATTGGCGTCGCATTGATGGACACCCCCAGATAATGTTAGATTCCTGTGTACGTAGAACATTTGCCATTAGCAAAAAACTGAAATTTCACATAATGAAAACGGTTGAATAATTAATTAATTGGATATTTCGACCATAACGTCTCCGCGACCGATCGACCACGCAGACGCAGCTCCAGTTTCAGTTGTAGTTTGGACATGGATTTTTAGGTGTTCTTTTCTGTCAAAAAACCGTTCTTCAAAGGTAGCACAGTACATATATAGCTGTACATGTACTTGCTAATACCAAGCTGAAAGCTGCATGCATGTTAAGATATGCGTAGATAAAGTTATGAGCTAATCTGGCAATGGATCAAATTGGGGTTCGATGAATTTTAATGCGCCTCATTTACTAGCTAGATGGCGGATGCAACGAACTGTCCTATCATATATTGAAGCGCAATATATATGTTGTGTTGCCATCTCTCTGTTGTCATGACAATGAATCTAATTAATAGCATTCCATTCGAGCGGTGTCAGTGTATCACGAGTTAAACAAGCTGGATATACGCAATAATCTACTGTACTTATACAGCAATATCATTAACAATGTACTGCATACATGCAGGATTTGTTTGCTTTACTGATAAATCATTCTCACATTCAATTTTCTTCCTCACATCATAGTTTCATGCCCTGAACGTACGTTTAGACTGATTTATGGGAAAAATCAATATACATCCATGTTTTTTAATTAACTAGCAAGATTGTAAAACTACTTCAGGATTATCACTACCGCACAACATTGGTGGGAATGTATGGTGGTTTACACCCCAATCATCCAAGTCAGAATTAGTACTCTGGTCTTCAACTCAATTTTATTTTGTAGATGATAGATATTTCATTATTCCGGACTCTATATCCATGAAGGATATACACAACCAAAACATATATAAGTTCTTAGACTCAAACCTCACGCTGACAAATACACACATAAAAAAAGACATGATAGAAGATTTAGCTTCAACCTTTATCGACGACTTATTCTTTCCATCGCAACACAAAAGGAAGGAAGGAGAGAAACGAAACTATTCGGTGTTGCCCTTCACCGGGCCATCTATACATATTCGAATCACAACCACCATATGTTGCCAACTGCTATGTTTGTTTCCTACCGTCGCCCACCAAATCCCCTTATGTCGCCGCCACATTATGAACGCTCCTAGTGTGTCACGAAGCTGCTCTACCACGTCACTACTGTCTTTTGCACATCAAACTTCCCGCCGCTCCTAGAGCATCATGAAGCCATCTAGCATGACATATGCACTACCTTTAATGCCATGAGCTCGCTGGATATGCTCAACCTTGGTGTCGACGCTCACTTGCAGCTGTCGCCTCTAGGACACCACCGTCGAGAGCCCCTATTGTCGTCGTCCTCATCTGCGTCACACAAGTCGACGACCATCACACTGTCAGCTAGTCCCATCACCAACGACCACCGTCCTGCCGTGCTCACCTGGTTGTGGTCAGATCCAAGCATTGGAGCTCACGTAGTCTCCGCTACCATCGTCTTTAATTGCCATGTTAGAATTGACCGTCCATCAATGTCGCCATGCGCACCAACTGACCTGTCGTCGTGGGAGAAGGGCTAGCCCCCACTGCTATCTGGCGCCACTAGTCCTCATCGCTGATGACAGAGGAAGGGATGGAGGACTAGCCCTATCTCCGTCCAACGTTGTCGTCACCCATCGCCACCACATAGTCCGCCGATGCAACTGGTCCTCGCCACCACAACATCCACGATTGAACACCACCAGAGCACCTGGCCGACCAGGAACCACCTCCATTGCCAACTCCCTCAGCTACCACCGGTGCCATCACCACAGTTACGCCGTGTCTCCCCTGAACGCCACGTCGAAAATCAGGCGGGCCGCCAACTAGGGCACCTCGCTGGATTTGAGCGTTGTCGTAGCCTTCTGCGTGTGGTGACCGAGATCTCGTCGGATCCAAGCCGGCGCCACCCATGCGCCTCCCCTGAAAGTCACATCGATAACCGGGCGAGCCACCAACTAGGGCGCCCCGTTGGGTCCCAACATCATTGTCACCTTCCACACGCGGTGACCAGGACCTCGCCAGTTCCAGCCGTCATCACCGCCACCTCCGTCTTGCCCCACTCCTCGTCGCTTCGACCGCCGTTGTTGCTCACCGCACCTCAACTCCGCATCGGACCACTGAAAAAGCAAAGAAGACCTCGTCGCCGCCATCCTAGCACGGACGAGTGTAATGGCAGCCTACTCAGGTGGCGACGAGATGGGAATGAAGGAGGTGGCAGCAGCCTAGGGTTTACTGGGAAGGGGAAGCGTCATTCTGCTCCACAAAACATTGATGCAGAAGTCAACTCAATTTGATTTAGATGTCTATTTCCTGTTAACTATCTACTCCCATTGTACCACAAAGAATCAAACCCTAGCTTCCCAAGGTGAAGTTAAGGAGAGAGACAAAGAACCAAAATGTCCCTTATTAATAGAAAAGTTGTATTGGTGGATGGGTAGGTGATAGGTATTTAAAATATAAAAATTTTCGATTTGCGAAGCGATGATAGGTAAGAAGGTAAAATTTGGTTTACTTTTGGACAAAATTCAAACCTAGAAGTTGATTTGTTTTGGGATGGAGTATTTATTAGCTTATTCCTTGTGTATCCCTAGAAGTTACTACATCTGTCCTAAATATAAGTTCATTTTCATTCATTTTACATATACCAATGCAAAACCCAAAAACTAAAATACCCTATTTTATCCAATCCCGATGCAAATATTTTCAACTTTATCTATTCACAATACAATTATTTTTACTTTCACAAACTCCGATACAATGATTACTTTAAAAACAAACTAATTTGGGACAAATGTAAGAAACTAAAAATAAATTTATTATGGGACAAAGGAAGTATGAATTTTAGCACTAGCCAATTTAATATAGTTTGCACATGCAGATAGCCATGGTCCATTTCCTTGGAAAAGTATTTTAAGACAAACTTGTAACATCAATCGGTTCCTTTCCCTCCTTGTACTTGAGCATGCATGGGACGCAAAAAATGTTGGAAGAGGTGGACACCTAGCCATCTGACATCCACCAATGGAAACAACCTTAGATATTATAGGACTTATGTGTCATACTTAAAAATATCATATAAGATTAAATGATAAGATGGAGAAGAAAAATAAGGACAAAGAGAAAGAGCTAGTGAAATAGCGTGAGAGTGAGCCAATTAAAGAAGATTTTGAAGTTTGTGTGCTAGAGGTAACATATTACACAAGTTGCCTCCTAATTAGTTTATATATGACATAGTTAAAATTAGAGAAGGTAGTCATCTCCATTATGAAACTTGCTCACAACCACTCTAAATTTAGAGGTGAATACACGTACAAGTACCCCAATTGGAATACAAATTCAAGCTACCGGGGACAAAAATATGAGATGAATACAAGTCGATGCCAGTACGCAAGGTAATTTTGAATATATGATTTCGTTTGGAATTATCAGCTGTTTTTAGTATTTTCTAAGCCAAAGTAATTTCATGTAGTCCATATATTATCGGATATACTTTATTTGGTTATAAATAAATATTTGCTTCGTGATTTAATAAATGATTGGTCTAATTAGATATTCAGATCTACTTTCTTGATCATAAATAAATATTTGACATTCATGATTTAATGAATGGTTGATCTAAATGATATTCAAATATATTTTATTTGATCATAAATATTTGACGTTTAAAATAATAAGAATAGTGAAAGTCCTGCATATATCCTGCTGGATATTGAAATGGGTTCTGAACTAGTATATCTTCAATATAGTTTCAAGTTAAACGGGCTTCAGGCCATAATAATCATACATGTCGTCATCATCTTTGGGCTATAGCATGCGAAGAAAACTTTTAGATTCTGTCGCATCGAATATTTAGATGATATTTTGAAGTATTAAGTATAGATTATTTATAAATTTATTTATAGTTGATGGCTAATTCGCGAGACGAATCGATTTGACGATGTCTTCTACAATAAATATTTGCTAATTATTTTATAATTAGATTTATTTCGTAAATTATTCTGTGATTTTATAATTATTTTTATAATTAGTTCATATTTAATCATTCAAATTAATATCTAAATATCTGATGTGACATAAAGTTTAATACCTCTATCTATCCAAAGACCCCCTTCCGACCCTCGTGAACGTGACATGTTCAGATTACTCGTATTTCACCTTTGGGGAATGTGGAGCAGAGACGATCAGACGATCAGAGTTAGTGGCAATTATGAACGAGGAGTGTTTAGTTAGGGCCTTAATTCCATGAGAGCGAACAAAATTAATGAGGGTGGGGGTCCAAGCAGAATGCAGTATATAGTTCTAGGTGAGGTAGATAAATATATTTATTGTAAAGTTAACTTGGAGCAGCTAGGTAGCAGTGTGACTGGAATTATTGCTTAATTAATTTTAGTGGAGTAACGCCGGAATTAAATTGCCCGCCGCCCTCCCGCCGGGCAACGCTCCGGCGCTGCTGGCGATCGGCGCATGCATATCTGCAAGGACTGAAAATCTGCATTCGCCTTTGTTTCAGCCTCATGCTTTCAGCTGTTGTCTGCCAGAGGAAATATCTGGAGTTTGTGCCAGTAGTAATGACACTAGTATGACTATGCTCGATACTGTACTCCATATAGGAATGACACTAGTATGACAGTAGCTCGATCAAGGTGTTATATTTTTTAATAACAGAATGTTGTTCCAACAATTTGACGAGCAGCAGATTCTGAGGACGAAAGGACGAGTAGTTTTGATCCATTAAACCGCATCAGGTTCTATGTCCAGCCCAAATACTGGCATCGCAAATTCGCAGCTAGGGGATTCTCGCCAAGTTCTCGTTGCTTGGACACTGACGGGCGACAACTCCTGGCGCGTCGCCGTGTGCGCGTCACAAATATTCTGCTTTGCCAACGCCCAACGCCATTTCACTTGGCACGGTGCCCCCTCTGTGATCAGCGCCTGCACGCTTCAGCAATCGACGTATTCTAAGCGTTGTGATCTCGCAGATTTCATATTTGCACTTTGAGAAGTTTCTCTCCATTTGATACGTACTACAAGAATACCCCACCGTGCCCAGAGGTGGCCAGATGGACCATGCTAAATCGGGCCAGCTCGAGCACGCGAGTTCTTGTAGTAGGCACGGTACGACATGGCCCGGGAGGCTAACGGACCGGGCCAACACGGCACGAGTAGCCGTGCCGTGCTTGGGCTGCCGGCCGAGCCCGTTGGTCGGCACGACACGGCACGCGTCGCGAGGGGGCGAACTAGCGGACGACGCATGGCAGCGCAAGTCTGACGGCGGCAGCGACACTGTGTAACGGCTCCCGGGGAGGCCAATCCGAGTGCGCCACGTGTCGTATAATGGTTATATGGCCGTTCAAATTTGAAAATAGCCGTTGGGGGGTTAAAAAGCTCTCTTTGCTCTCAAGTGTGTATTTCTTTGATTTTGACAAAATTTACTCAAATTTTGTCAAAAATCAAAATTAGTTTCGTAGGTCAATAGTTTGATCGCAGAGGTTTGAAGAGCTCACAGTTGAAAAGATGTAAGTAATATTCAAATTTGTGTATTATTTGTATTGTGTTTTTGAATTCAATAAATATTCTAAAATTTGATTATGTCGGTTTAAATTTTCAGAATGAATCCGAACTATCCATACCAGTCGTCGTCGTTCACTTCGGATGATTTTGACCCCAACTATATGTCGGGGTTTGACAATGCGTCCGGATCGGCTCCAACTCCACCATCTGTGAAGGAGGTACCGGTTCAGACGGCGGCGGCGACTTTGGAAGGATATTCCGGATCTACGAGCGGAAGTGTTTCGACACACACCGGCTCGAAGAGATCGAGAACTTTTGGTGTGTGGCAACACTTCGACGAGATAAAGAAAACATGCCCCGACGGAAGGAAGGTATCGAAAGCTCGTTGTAGAATATGTAGGCAAGTTTTATCTGCTTGTTCTTCAAGTGGTACAGGTCACCTCAAGCGCCATGCGGATTCATGTGCCAAGAAGCAAGGAATACAACTTCGACAGCAGCAACTAATGCTAAACCCAGACAGTACGGTACGTAGTTGGGAGTACGAACCCATGGTTGCTCGGAAATCTCTTGTCCGGTTAATCGCCAGGCAAGATTTACCCCTGAACTTTGGGGAGTCTCCTGCTTTTGAACAATACATTCAACAATCTCATAAGTCTAGGTTTAAAGCTGTGAGTAGGCTGAAAGAATTACGGAAGTAATTAATGAATTTAATCTTGCTGATAAGATATTTGTTGTCACCCTAGATAATGCATCTGCTAATTCTAGGGCTAAGGAAATATTGCAACATGTATTTTGTGTTTGTGTTTATGCTCAGTCTTTTCTGCTCCATCAGCGTTGTGCATGTCATATAATTAATTTGATTGTTAAAACTGGCATGAAGAGGGTAGTTATGCTGTTCGTCAAGCAATCGCGTGGTTAACTGCTTCTAACCCGTGTATTGGTGCGTGGAAGAGGTTTTGTCATGTGGCCGATAAGAGAGCTCGTAAGTTTACCACCGATGCAGAGCATCGGTGGAATGTAACGTATTTAATGTTAAAAGTTGTTTTACCTTATAGTGAATTACTTACTAATTTTGTTCAGTTACATGGTGGCCCAAAAAACAATGATTGGTCGTCATTATTGAATGAGCATGTTTGGGCAATTGTCCAAAAAAAATAACCAATTTTTAGAAACTTTTTATGATTGTACTTTTACTCTGTCACAAGTTTATTATCCAACTGCTAATATAATTTTGCACAACATTTTTGAAATTGCTTCTTTATTTAAAGAATACAAAAATGATGATGTTCTAACTGAACCTGTCTTTCACATGAAACAAAAATATTTTAAATATTGGAAAAATATACCTATGTTATATGTTTTTGCTTTTGTTTTAGATCCTAGGGTAAATTAAGGGGATTGCTTGCTATTTTATCACTTCTTGGTGAAACTGTAGGTGTACATTATAATTCTTTTATAATGAGGTTAGGGGTAAATTATATGAAGTTTTTGGAAGATATGAACTAAAGTTTCAGGGAGTTCGACAGCAGAGACCCCTTCCTATCCCTACTACAGGTAAGAAGAAGATACAATGGGGTAGGATTTGGGGTGGATCGTCTTCAAGCCAAGGTGGTGAAAGTTCATCGGCTACAAGTGGAGACGCCTATTCGCATGGTGTGGCCGAAGAGTTGTCCCATTATTTGGACAACGACGCCATCCACCACGAAGCACAAGACTTCAACGTCCTCGGGTGGTGGAATGACCACATGATAGCATATCCCGTGCTTTTAAAACTAGCACGAGATGTGTTGACGGTGCCGTGTCGACGGTGTCATCCGAATCGGCCTTCGCCTATGTGGCCGAATCATTGAAGACTGGAGGACGAATCTGAGCAACGACCACGTCGAAATGCTACTAAGTGTTAAAGACTCGGGAGCTTGCTCGACAACATGCCCAATACACTCGCGAACAACCAAGAATTGGACGCTCGCTCGACCAACTCTACCCGGATCCGACCAACCCCGTAGAATTTTATTAGAAGTAGTTTTGACCTTTGAGCTATACTCTTTTCTTTGTCATGGTTTTCTCGGTTTTCCTATGAGCTTTTACATGACAAAGTTTTTAACGAGGCAACATGTATCATTGTATCTTATAATGATATAAACATCAATAAAGGTCATTACTATTTTTAACATATTCTTTTACAATATTTTCGAAAGTGTGAATTTATTTTCAATTATTTCAACATGATAAATCACAATCTATCATTTTTAAATTTTTCAAAAAAATATATTATTTTTTCATATTTTTAACATCACTAAGTCATTATTTTTTTAAAAAAACTTTTATTTTTATTTTTATTTTTTACTTAATAAAACGACACCAGTGTTGGGAGGCGTGCCTCGCACGGCCCGTGGGCTTAGATTTGGCCCGTGAGCCCCGACCGTGCCGTACCAACACGGGCATGGCCCGACCATCCACATGTCGTGCTTGGACCGGGGCATGGCCCGTGGACCGACACGACACGATCCGTTTCATGAGCCGTGCCTAATGGGTCGTGTCGAAACGGGCCATGCCACACACGGATACGTGTCGTGCCGGACCGAGCCGTTTGGCCGTCGATAGTGCCTAGAGATGGCAATGGGTACCCGAAACCCGAGTACCCGACGGGTTTTACCCGATAAAGAAACGGGTATGGGAGAAATTTTTTACCCGTGGGTACGTTTTTGGATGAAAACACATACCCATCGGGTATGTCGGGTGCGGGTATGGGTGTGTACTATCCATACCCGTTTACCCGCAGGTAAGAAATACCCATATAAAAAGTCTAGCTATCCTCCTACATGCACATAATATGTTGTGAACCTTGTTAGCTTACTGTGAATTTGGAGGTTGAAGTGGAAGAATTTTATGTGTCTTGCTACCTTACTGTGAATTTTGAGGTTGAAACGAAAGGATTTTATGTGTGGGATGACCTATATGTACATACTCTGTCGGGTACGCTGACAGGTACAGGTAACCCGTCGGGTAGAATTACCCGCGCGGGTACGAGTATAGAAATACTTTCTTACCCGCATGTTGCTACGGGTAACCCGACGGGTAAAATTTACCCTGACGGGTACAGGTATAGTTGAACACTAACCATCAGGTATATATCCATTGCCATCTCTAATCGTGAGGGAAAATACCGGCCTGGTATACTTTTTTTTCTGAAACTCCAGACTCCACTTGACTGAATATAAATAAACGAGTGAACCAGAGAGGGGAGAGAATATGTAGAGGGGAAAAAAATAAAATTTCTTTTTTCGGAAAAAATAATCCACCTCGTGCAACCTCGTTGGCTGGCATTTCCTGCCCCCCGGGCGGCAGGATCCAAGCAAGCATAGCCGCCAACAATTTCATCGCGAATCGCAAGAGCGAGGAGGAGAATAGAATACGGCCGCGAATCCGCATCTGCTTGCCCGCCCATTCCCCATCCAAATCCAAGTAGCCGCCGGTGCGGTTCGGTGAATCGTGGGCAAATTGTTTTGTTCCATTCCGCTGTTGCGTCCTGTTCCGATTCAGTTTGTGCGCTGTCGATAAAACCGATGCGTCGCCCCGCGAACCCTAGCGCGGGCTGCGGCGGCGGCGGTGGCCTGTAGTGGTGGCTGTGGGCCGCGAGGGAGGGCGGAGAGCGGCGGAGGGTCGCTCGCCATGCCGTGGCTGGAGATGTGGCTGCCTCCCGCGGGCTCGGGCGGCGGCGGAGGAGGAGAGGGGATGGCGGCGGGGCTGTTCCTCGACGGCGAGGCGGCACACGGCGCGCTCCTCGCGGCGATGCCCGGCATCTCCGCGTCGTTCGGCGTGCGGCGGCGGCCGGGGTTCGTGTCGCTGACGATGTCGGTGAAAGGGGGCAGGGGGTTCGTGAGTGGCCCGGTGGGGCTACTCGCGAGCGGGGAGGAGAAGGGCGCCCGGGCGGAGGAGGCGGAGGGGCTGGTCGGGGGGAGGAGGGTGACGGAGGAGGAGGTGGCGGAGGCGTCGGAGGGGAAGGTGGTCGAGGAGGTGAAGGAGGCTCGTGCTGGTGCGGGCGCCATGAACATGACGAAACATTTATGGTCTGGAGCCGTCGCTGCTATGGTATCCAGGTATTGCCGCTTTGTATTATGCTCTGACTGATGAAACTTCATTAGATACTTGCATTTGGAATTACATTGTTTAGTAGACTGGTAGAGAAGTATAGTATCACTTCTGCAGTTAAATAGGGCTGAAATTTGCTGCAAATGCACTCAACTTATAATGTCTCTGTAACTGTAATACCGTTGCAATTTAGTTGTGCACACTGTACACAGCACTTCATTTACTTTGTGAGCTGAAGCTGGAATTCCACTCAATTTCTTTTTGAAGTTTCATGCAACTGGATCTCCATCTTGTTTAGATTATGCTCCCGTTCTTCTTTTATCACAGGTAAAAGAGTACTGTACTTGTAATTCTATCCTATTTTCAAATTTAACTTGACCGCATATAACTGCTGTAGCCTTTGTAACTGATCAAAAGAATTTATTTGATTTGGTTCTGACCCTTTCTGACTTCGATAGAGCTTGCTAGTTGACTAGTTCTACTGTAAGAAACTGGCTGGCTACTGGCAACTAGTTCTTGTTACTCCTGGTTGATGTTTAGATATTTTTACTCAATCTAT
Source organism: Oryza australiensis (assembly GCA_019925245.2). Lineage (NCBI taxonomy): Eukaryota > Viridiplantae > Streptophyta > Magnoliopsida > Poales > Poaceae > Oryza > Oryza australiensis. Next base: position 6,183,848 of record JAIFGZ020000116.1, on the reverse strand, counting down.
TCTCGATATGTGATGATTTTTCGCAATTAAAATGCTAGAAACACTAAACACATAAACTTCAACATAATACAAATGAAAGGCTAATCTGGAAAATACTGACTTCAACGTTTTCCAGGACCTGGCCAGTTTCAAGCTTTTTTACTGAAATCAGCCTGCTACCAAGAGCTGAAATTACAATAAGTAATATGCGAAGTGAATGAATATTGCCATCACTGCTATTTAGGCATTAGCTTCCTAATTTTTTCTATATCTTGCAGAACAGTTGTTGCTCCCCTCGAGAGGCTAAAGTTGGAGTACATAGTTCGTGCTGAGCAGAGAAATCTATTTGAGCTTATCCATGCCATCGCAACAACACAGGGTTTCAAAGGCTTTTGGAAAGGAAACTTCGTCAACATTCTCCGTACTGCTCCATTCAAGGCAGTCAACTTCTATGCATATGACACTTACAGAAAGCAGTTGCTCAAATGGTCTGGCAATGATGAAACAACAAACTTTGAAAGGTTTATCGCTGGTGCTGCTGCTGGTGTTACAGCAACGATATTGTGTATACCAATGGATACGGTATGTTTATTTTAGATTACCTTTTGGATTCTGAATGACCTTTCAATTTCCTTGGTGTCATTTTTCTCTAATGAGTTATTGAGCTGATGTTTTCAGATTAGGACAAAGATGGTGGCTCCTGGTGGTGAAGCCTTAGGAGGAGTTATTGGTGTTGCCCGCCACATGATCCAGACTGAAGGGTTCTTCTCTCTGTACAAAGGATTGGTACCTTCACTTATCAGCATGGCACCCTCTGGTGCTGTATTCTATGGAGTATATGACATATTGAAGATGGGCTACCTGCATTCCCCCGAAGGGAAGAGGAGGGTATCAACGATGAAACAACAAGGTCAAGAGGCAAATGCATTAGATCAGCTTGAGTTGGGCACAGTTAGGACCTTACTATATGGTGCTATTGCTGGTTGCTGTGCTGAAGCAGCCACATACCCATTTGAAGTAGTTAGGAGACAGCTACAGATGCAAGTCAAAGCAACAAGGATGAATGCTTTTGCAACATGCCTTAAAATTGTTGATCAAGGTGGAGTACCGGCACTCTATGCTGGCTTGATCCCCAGCTTGCTACAGGTACACTCTCTTATGTCGGATAGTCTGCTTGCATATACGTTTAGGAGCAAGATCTATGAATCCATGATTTGATTGACATGCACATACAACAGATAAGGTCTGTGCTTTATCTCATGGTTGCCCATTTAAAATCAAGGAGTTCTCTCAGGGAATCAGGAAATTACTTAGTTGAATATTGATAATGTTCACATGATATTGATAATGCCTAAAATGGTTATGGTTTCTGTTAAGGACACAGCTAGATTAGCAAAAGAACCAATCCATTCAATATTCCTTTGTGATAAAGCTTTGCCCTATTTTGCTTTGCTTGCCTGATTCTTTTGGTAACTTGTAGCTATGTGTATATGTCAGTGGACAGGAAATTTTGAACACCGTTTCAGATTATCTGATGTAACTGGTCTTCTTTCTCCTCTACAGGTTCTGCCATCAGCGTCTATCAGTTATTTCGTATATGAGTTAATGAAGATAGTCCTGAAAGTGGAATGAATGCAAATTAATTATTGAGCATGCACATCAAGTTCAAGAAGCCCAGTTCACATTACCTTGACAAAATGCAAGTAAACAGCACATTTAGATCTGTTTTTGTAGCATTTCTTCACGAAAGCTTCACAGGCTGTGGGAGTAGCTTTATCTTGGCCGAAGCATTGTTCGCACGGAGCTTTTCACCACAAAATTACCTTATACACGATGAGGTCTTGTTCGACATCTGATTCAATCACCGATCCGTAGCAGATTGATCTGTCGTAGCAAAAACATCTGGGCTTTTTGCCCTTCAGATTTCAATTAACAAATTTTCAACATTTCATTTTTGATGTATTGATGCATCGACTGGAAAGGAAAGTGGGTTTACTACTTGCTAAAAAGTGGCATATGGATTCCCTTTTGCAAGCATGGCGCATCTGTTGGTTTGAATTTGATGTCCGGAATGATTGATTTGCATCTATATCTGTAATTTTTTTTGCCCAATCTTATCCTCGAAATGTGATATTGGTGTTGCAGCAGTTCACTGCCTAATACTACGAAACTTCACTATGAATCTGAGCCTATTTAGATTCGTAATACATGTGTCTTATTCAGTTAAAAAATTTTATCTTATTCAGTTAAAATTTTTTATTTTATATTTGGGGACGTAGGACGTGTCTTATTCAGTTAAAATCTTTTATATTTGGGAGAGAGTAACAAACAATGTTATGGTCTGCCATTTCTCTAATGGATTGCTCAAAAAAAATGTACTAGTAGAAAATGGAGTTAGACATCTGATTATTGAGGTAGGCAGTTTTGGGAGTTTGTACTTCTGGCTCTGTACCATTCTTGGACGCGGACTTCCTGGAGTCACATCCGGTGTTCAACTATAAACAGGCCTATGATTGTACCATGCACAAGTGCATTGATGCACGTAGGGTATAACCTGCAGTTTCGTGATATAGACGGGCCATCACAAACCAGACGGTTGGGCTGCGTCGGCATGCTAATGATCGCTTCCACTATCCAATAAAGGCCAGACCCAGCCAGCCCCATGGATTGTTTTGCCAAGCCCTGTCGGCGAGGGAGCACTCGAAAAGCTGCTCCTGACTGCTGAAGTGCTGACTGCTGAGTACACTTGGTTGCCTGGTGGGTGGCCATCAGATACTTCAGAAGTTCAGATAGCAGCTTTAGACTCATGTTCTAAAATAAATTAAATTATAACAATATCAATATTTAGATTTATATTTAAAAGTTTATAAGTTATTTTACAGCGGAGGGAGTGTATGCCTCGGGGTGAGATGGTGAGGCAGTACATGTATGAGAGAACGTGAGCAGTGTCAAGGTAAGTTAAGCAGCTAGCAGAGCTGCGGAAGCATGAAAAAGCTGGAGAAAGCCGAGGATATTAGGCGCAGAGTCCCTGTAACCGGTCGCACGGCTCTACATGCAGGCTACTGCCGCATGATGCTCACCTTCCAACATCTGTCCCTAATCTCTAATCTTTTTAAGACGCTGAATAAGCTGGAGTGCTGCCTGCTGGATGCTGCTTAATTAGTGGTTGCAAATTGCGATCTGCCGAACCACGAACTCAAAAACGACATGTAGATTACTAGTCCCGGGATGAGATGATCACATCCCCCGTCGAGTTAAGTACTCCATCCGCAAGCAACTGCTTTCTCCTCACCAACTTTCACGGCCTGAAAGATCCTCCAAAAAGGCGAAAATACTAGTACTAAGTGACAAGGAGATGGTGGATTGGTTAGCTGGTGGTGGTGAGAATAGAATATTAGCCTCCCTAACATGATGGATCGATGGGTGGTGGTGACTAATCACAGGTGCGGCCACGAAAGTAGTTGGAAGCAGGGGGGTCAGGTGGTCAGATATTCAGATTAGCGATGTGCCGATGAGGCGACGAGGCCATTGGGGCGGAGCAAGCGTAAGTGAGACGACGAGGCCAGCGTGCGGCGGGTGCCCACGGGGTGAGGCGAGGCGTGGGCGCGACCGCGACCGCACAGCGACAGCGGCGAAGGACCGAGGAATAGGATGGATATGTAATGTAATATGTGCGCCCGCACGAAGCGCTATTCGTTGTGCGATCTGGACCATCTAGATTCTGTGGAATTATGCCTTTTTGGGCCATGCTAATCTTTCTTTTTAACGAATTGATAGTCTGTTTTGCATTGAATGAGCAAGTAGTCTCAATCTAAACTTGAACAAGTCCGGTTTTCTCCCCCGGCGCTTCAGATGACTGACTGTGTGTTTGCTGAGAACTAGTGCTGATGCGCCATCAGGATAAGGTTTTCTAAATTTGAAAGCAGAGGAGATCGAACAAACTATCCAAATGCAAAAAAATACGTGCAAAACTAGGCATTGTTTGGAACGCATAAATTTCATAATATTTACTGTACCTTTTTGCAAGGGAAGTTTCATAGGATTTTCAAACAGAACCTTATTTATTTATTTTTATAATAAAAATAGTTTACATCTTCGATCTGCTAATAGTCACACGGTCAAATAAATAAAAAAATATAAACGAAAAACTCTAAGATTATGGGACCAATCTTCATCTTGATATCCAACTAAAGAAAACATATAAAATCTATAACAATATTATAGTAACTACGCTATCCAAGGTAGAAAAACATACCTCTAGCTACTATCTCAAGAGTCGTATAGTATTTTTTACCAAGAATAGAGCCACCTAGAAGATATAAAAACAACTTAAAATATGTTTTTTAAAGTCATCTCTCTGGTTTTTCGTGTGCAGGTTTTTCAATAAATAGTAATATATATTTTTAAAATATATATATAAAAGTGGTTAAAAAATCATATTAATTTTTTTAAAAAATTAAATAATATTTAATTAATCATTCAGTTTTTTTAATGAGGGATTACTTCTAACCCAACGTTAATATTTTTTTATTGAAAACCATATCGTTACGATAACGTCTGAAAGATCAACGTGTGAAAGTATATCATGTGAAAGCAATTATCTGGCACAGTTTCGGAATAGACAGGAGCTTAACTGGCAGAGCTCGCCGTTGAAAGCTTTGGGCCTTTTGGCGCCTCCACCAACCGTCCACGTCCCGCGGCCGCACCCACCAACCGAAACGGACGGCCCAGATCGTCCCATTTGCGCGGGGGCGAAACGGCCATTTCGCCCAAACTCTAGCTCACCTCCTTCCTTCTAGTAGCCGCTCTGCCCCCTCGCCGATGAAAGCGGGCGGTGTCCAGTTGTTTCCCTCTCCCTCGCCTCGCCAATTCCCTCGCCCAAAGCAACACCGCCACCTACCGTCTCTCGTGTCGAAACCCCACAAAACCCCCGCGAAATCTCGCCCGGATCGCCGGGGGAAGGGAGCTGGTGAGAGCCCGCTCGCGATCCAGGAGGAGGAGCGGTGAATCTGCCAGCCGGCGCGCGGGGGTGCTGGTAGCTACGGCGGCGGCAGCGGGCTGTTTGCGATGGCGGAGGGGCGGCGCTACGCGATCGTGCCGCAGCTAGGTGAGCGCCACCGGCTCGCCCGAGGTGCCGGTCTCCGTGGGCTCTGAGATTTTTTTCCCCGGTTTGCGCTCGTTGTTTGATTGGGATTTACGAAGCTTGCGTGGGTGGCTGGCTTTGGTCAACGCCTCGGTCTTTGGTTTGGTTAGTTTCCTAGTACTCCGTTGCGTTTCGGGTGGTGGAGTTTGTGGCCCGGAAGCCGGTGGAACTGGGAGTGGTTGCTGCTGATGGCTGTTGGCCTTGTTCGTTTGGAGCGGGATTTGGAATTTGGGTTTGGAGTTCAATTGAGTGGGTTGGTGGAAACTTTGGAGTTCATCAGATTTTTTCGTGTTCCTCTGTCGGAATAGTTCGGGGTTTTGGTGGCCACAGGAGTTGAGGTGATGATGCAAACCGGAGATTCCGGTCTGGTCTCTGAGACTCTTGAGTATTCTGGACTCTGGAGTGATCGGGAACTGAACTGTTGCAGCTGCTTAAAGGATTGGAAATAGTATTTGTGTTCAGGAGATGGGCTTGGACCTAAAAGTTGGCTTAGATGCATAGTAATTTGAAAAAAAGGGCGCAATTCTTAATCCTCTTTTTCATTTACAAATATATTGGGTTGTCTAACTCTGCATTTCATCGACTTCTAAACAGATATTGAACAGATACTGAAGGAGGCTCAACGCCGATGGCTACGTCCGACAGAAATTTGTGAAATACTTAAGAATTACAGGAGTTTCCGTATTGCTCCTGAACCTCCAAATAGGCCTCCAAGTATGATCGCTTTATATTGAGTACTGTTGTCTTCTAATTTTTTGTTACAAAAGTCACATGTTTATTATTTTTAAGCAGTTGGTTAAGCTTTGGAGCTGACATATACCCCTGACCTAACTATGTTGTTTTAGGCGGGTTTATTTGTTAACTTGTACTATGCTGTTTAAGAACATAAAACGTGGGTGTGTGATTTTCAGTTATCATGCTACCCTGCCCAAACATAAAACATTTGCCACTTGATCAAAAGCCTATACACCTTCTCGTTTTGTAATTGTGTTTCCTGGCCCCTTGTGTAAACTTACCATCCTTTAATCTTTCAATTACACTATGCTCTTTTCCTTTAATCAATCCCCTTTTGATCAGTTTTGATTTTGTGGTTTGCACATTTGATTTACTACTGTCTTCACTCTCATCACCTGTGATTGCCTCAATTAAGTACACAAAGGATTTGATAAAGTGTCTCTAAGTAATCAGTTTAAGGCTTTGTTTTTGTTTTTTATATCTTACTAATATGTTGCATCCCTGGCTTTAGGTGGTTCACTTTTCTTGTTTGATCGGAAGGTCCTGAGATATTTCAGGAAGGATGGTCATAATTGGAGGAAGAAAAGAGATGGAAAGACAGTCAAAGAAGCCCATGAAAGGTTAAAGGTAAGTCAAAAATTAGTATTACAAATTTCTCCTACGATAGTACCTTGCAGCATTTGTTTTAAAGGGTTTCTACACTGGTAGCTCAGTACTCTTTATATATTAAGATAATGACTTTTTTATTTATAAATTTAGTCTGGAAGCATTGATGTGCTTCATTGCTACTACGCTCATGGGGAGGAGAATATAAATTTCCAAAGGAGGAGTTATTGGATGTTGGAGGAGTAAGTGAAATATTGTTGATCAATTATTTTGCTTTTGTACTTATGTGCATCTGCTGCTCAGAGGCACACTAACAAGTAACTAATAGCATGTGTCTGTAACACAGCTTATATGCATGCACGATGACATAAAAATACAAATAGTTGATATATAAACTATATGTTTTTTTTTGTTTTTCAGGGATTACATGCACATTGTACTTGTACATTATCTGGAAGTCAAGGTTGCACCTAATCCTGATGTGATTGCAGTTTATTTAGCTACCTGTTCATATTATATTTGAATTCGAATCTTACATACATCTCTTATAGGAGTGAAAAGCTTCATATAAAGTAAATTGTTTAACAAAAAACTACCTCATCATGGTTATTAGCTTTAAGTTTGTTGATAGCTGGCTTTTTTTGGTGCTATACAAAATTGTTTGTGATCCACATTTCACTGGACCCACGTGTTTGATGATGTTTTTATGCTAAACCAGTAGTTAAGCATCATATATGGCAGTTACAGAACTGCTTTGGCACCATGATATGTTAAGTTAGTCCTTGATGTTCACTTCTGTTATTATTAATAGTGTGGTGAATATTGAAAACATGCAATATTTTTGAAAAAACAGCAAGTCTTTCAGTAAAATTAACTAATAATGTTAGAAATGGTGCCATCAATTTTTAAAGAACATTGTCCAGTTTTATATTTTTAACTAGTCTCAGGAGGGCACCATATCTATAATATATCTTATGATAAACATATTAAATATTCTATATTAACACTTAACATTTCTTATTTACATTTGAGGACCTATTATGGAAACCCTCTGTTTGTGTTGGATTTAGTGGTAGCTTTAGCGCTCTTGCTTGTGTTTTTCTACCTTGGTTACCTAATTTCTTTGTTGTCTTCACGTTTATTTTCTTTCATCTATAAGCTGAAGTTTCATTTGTTGCACATATGTGGGTATGACCATCAGGCTGGAAAATTAAGCTCTCGTAGTACGGGACATGATGACATACTGCAAGCATCTCGTGTGGATAGCCCTTTAAGTCAATTGCCTTCACAAACTACCGAAGGAGAAAGCTCAGTTAGTGGACAAGCCTCTGAATATGATGAAACAGAATCAGGTAGAGCTGTCTAGCTATCTCCTTCTGTTCTGCATAAAGTCCATTAAAATAGTTTCACTGATACATATTCCAACTATGCACAGCATATCTAAAGCAAAATTCGGTGCAGCAGATATTTATTCGGGAGGAGCCAGATACCACTCTTTCTCTCGGATGCGGCAGCATGAAAATGGAGGTGGATCTGTGATTGATGATTCTATATTCAGCTCTTATGTTCCTGCATCATCTGTAGGCAAGTGGCATTAAGTATAATCTTCTTGTTATGAACCTAAGTTGAATGTATATGTAAGCTTTTATAAATATATATTTTTTAAAAATGTTCAGGCAGTTACCAAGGATTACAGGCTACAGCACCTAATACAGGCTTCTATTCTCATGGTCAAGATAACTTACCAGTGGTTCTTAACGAGTCAGACCTTGGGACTGCATTTAATGGCCCTAATAGTCAATTTGATCTATCATTATGGATTGAAGCAATGAAACCTGACAAAGGGACCCATCAAATTCCTCTCTACCAAGCTCCTGTTCCCTCCGAACAGTCTCCTTTTACAGGAGGCCCAGGAATTGAATCTTTCACATTTGATGAAGTATATAACAACGGACTGAGTATCAAGGACGTAGATGATGATGATACAGATGGAAAAACTCCATGGCAGGTATTGTGCATGCATTTCTGTATTGCAAATACAAAAGCTCTCTTGTGGTAAAAAAGCATAGCCATATTGGTAGATGTTATTTGCATACAAGTATTGACAACAGTAGCAGCTGCTCTTCAGTAAGAGAAAAAAGAGTCAAAAATCCCTCCCACAAGGGGATTTATTCCACACCTATCGTGGTGTGGAATTAATCCCCCTCAATCCCCTCCAGTCCATCCCTCTTGGGGATTAACCGAACAAGGCCTTAAATGTGTTGTCTTTTGGTAGGAGAACTCCATACCATTGAGAAAAAAACAAAGAATTGCTCGAATGATTTTCTTATTAAAATATGACTGGCTGGAGTGCATTAAAATATGTTTATTTGGTTAAGCCAAGTTGTGTTTTGAGAACCTTTGTTGGTCCAGAAATTTGTGAAATGGAGTTTACCATTGCCGGGACGGATTCGGACAATTAATGTACTTGACAAGTGAACAACTGAACACAATTGAATAACCCATAATTCTGTACTCAATGAACACTATTGAAGTTTAATAATGTCAAGAGTCTTACACATTGTTTTACTATTGTGATTAACTACTGTTGTTCCTCAAAATTCCCAATTGAGCCTTGGATGATTTAAGACAAAAGTGATGTATTCAAATTAGATGAAAGTATAGGGAAAAGGTGCAAAATTATGATGTTAAAGAGATATTGCACAGCTAACAAATTGTAGACCTGTAGCCCAGGTCCATGATTTGTTCAGGTTTAAAGTCTGGAATGGACTTATGGTATTGTCCGGTTTATACTGGACATAGCTACGGATTTTAGGGTCTTCCAATTGGCATATATGGTTTTTATGGATAAAACTACTTCTCTTTGTTGTCTTGCTAGCACTTGAGATCTTCTCAAGTTTATATTGTTGATTGTTTTGTATACTGTACTTAATTGCATCTACTTGAGTTTCATCTTGCCAGTATTGTACTATATGTATAATATTTTGTCAGGATTCTATTTGGTTTTGGTACATAACTGAGAAGCTACTGAATTTCAGATTCCAAATGCAAGTGGTACATTTGCTACAGTGGACAGCTATCAACAAAACGATAAAACTTTGGAGGAGGCCATTAATTACCCTCCCTTGAAAACTCAATCATCTAGTCTTTCTGATATCATAAAGGACAGTTTTAAGAAAAATGACAGTTTCACTAGATGGATGAGCAAAGAGCTTGCTGAAGTAGATGATTCTCAAATCACATCTAGTTCTGGAGTGTACTGGAACAGTGAAGAAGCTGACAATATCATTGAAGCATCAAGCAGTGATCAGTATACTCTGGCACCAGTTCTTGCACAAGATCAGCTGTTTAGTATAGTTGATTTTTCTCCAACTTGGACATATGCAGGTTCAAAGACTAGGGTATGTCTTCTGAAAATCCACCATTGATGCCTTTGAGATTGAAAGTCTTGGTAGTGTCATAGGATTGTCCTTGTAGCCAGAGTGAATTTACTGTTGCTTACAAATTTCTTGTATACTGTAGGTATTTATTAAAGGTAATTTCTTAAATTCTGATGAAGTTAAGAGATTAAAATGGTCATGTATGTTTGGAGAAGATGAAGTCCCAGCTGAGATTATAGCAGATGATACTCTCGTATGTTATTCTCCCTCACACAAGCCTGGCAGGGTCCCTTTCTATGTGACTTGCTCCAATAGATTGGCCTGCAGTGAAGTACGGGAATTTGAATTCCGACCTCAGTACATGGATGCTCCAAGTCCACATGGTTCTACAAACAAAATATTTCTCCAGAAGCGTCTTGATAAACTATTGTCTTTGGAGCAAGATGAGATCCAGGCAACTCTGTCTAACCCCACGAAGGAGATTATTGATTCGAGAAAGAAGATAAGTTCATTGATGATGAACAATGATGATTGGTCTGAGTTGCTAAAGTTGGCTGATGATAATGAGCTCGCCACAGATGATAAGCAAGATCAGTTCCTTCAAAACTGCATTAAGGAAAAATTGCATATCTGGCTTCTCCATAAAGTAGGGGATGGAGGCAAAGGTCCCAGTGTGTTAGATGAGGAGGGGCAGGGTGTGCTTCATTTGGCAGCTGCCCTAGGGTACGATTGGGCAATAAGACCAACAATAGCTGCTGGTGTGAACATAAATTTCAGAGATGCTCATGGATGGACTGCACTCCACTGGGCTGCATTTTGTGGCAGGTAAGTGCTCAGAGTTTATTTATTTATTTATTAGCTTTATATGTATTAAACTTGTTTGACCTGTTGTGCAGAGAGCGGACAGTTGTTGCACTTATAGCACTAGGTGCAGCTCCTGGAGCTGTAACAGACCCAACTCCCAGTTTCCCTTCAGGAAGCACACCAGCTGATCTTGCATCAGCCAACGGACACAAGGGGATCTCTGGTTTCCTAGCAGAGTCTTCTTTAACAAGTCATCTGCAGACTCTCAATCTAAAGGAAGCCATGCGTAGCAGGGCAGGAGAAATATCTGGTCTACCTGGCATTGTAAATGTTGCCGATAGAAGCACCTCGCCTTTGGCAGTTGAAGGCCTTCAGACTGGATCTATGGGAGATTCACTAGGTGCTGTTCGTAATGCTGCTCAAGCTGCTGCCCAGATATACCAAGTTTTTAGGATGCAATCCTTCCAGAGAAAACAAGCAGTTCAGTATGAGGACGACAATGGTGCAATATCAGATGAACGTGCCATGTCACTCTTGTCTGCTAAACCATCCAAACCTGCACAGCTTGATCCTCTGCATGCTGCTGCAACTCGAATACAAAACAAGTTCCGTGGATGGAAGGGAAGAAAAGAATTTCTGCTTATTAGACAGCGAATCGTCAAGATCCAGGTATGGATGTTATTGTATGAATGATAGCTCACCAAAATGTTTTTAGTATTCTGAATGCTCCAGATAGTATTTTGGACAAGATTACCAACGTTTTAAAGATCTTTTGCTACTGAATCTAAAGTATTTTAGCTTTGATGAATCATAAGAAATTATACTTAGTTATTAAATGGAAGATGAGATTTTTCCTTATCGAGAAGCCTCTTTTCACAATACAGGATATGAATCACATAATGATGTTTAACAAACACTGACATGATTTGTGACTGTAGTATGGCACTATAAGTACAAATGATGATTTCTTCGTCGTTGTTATTGCCTGCTTGCTAGGCGCATGTGCGAGGTCACCAAGTGAGAAAGCATTATCGCAAAATAATTTGGTCTGTTGGGATAGTGGAGAAGGTTATATTGCGCTGGAGGCGACGAGGTGCTGGGTTGCGTGGGTTTCGACCCACAGAAAATGCAGTCACGGAGAGTACTAGCAGCAGCAGTGGCAACGTGACCCAAAGCAGACCTGCCGAGAATGACTATGATTTCTTACAAGAAGGACGGAAGCAGACTGAAGAAAGGCTGCAGAAAGCTCTTGCCAGAGTGAAATCCATGGTTCAATACCCAGATGCTAGGGATCAGTACCAGAGGATTTTGACGGTGGTAACTAAAATGCAGGAATCCCAGGTAGTATCATGCTTTCAGTCTTGGAATACTAGAGTGAAAACTGAACTAAAATTAGACAGGTAGTTCATGGTATGATTGCTCAATTCTTTACTGCTAATATAACAGGCTATGCAAGAAAAGATGCTCGAGGAGTCGACAGAGATGGATGAAGGCCTTTTGATGAGCGAATTCAAAGAACTGTGGGATGACGACGTGCCAACGCCTGGATATTTCTAGGATCTAACGTCTTGTGTATGCGCTTGTAAATTACCTTCACGTCTTTGTACATAGCATTACCAAATCGATAACCTGTAGTTGCATTGCTAAATTTTTGTATGTTAAGTTTGGTTGGTCTTTTTTTGCTATCTAGCTATAGCGTTTCGTACAGTAATTCTTCTGTAAAATGTATTAAAATGATGTAGTTCGTGAAAAGCTTCCGATAGTTGGAGAAGCTAAGTCTAGAATCTGCATATAGTTTGTGCAAGGAAAAATGTTTAATCCTTGCTATGTTTTGACTGGACCTTGGTTCAAACGGTTGTGCAGGCTGACAGCATCCGTATCAAACTGTTGCCCGTAGCATATGTTTTAGGACCGGGACGGTTCCAAACTTCCAATAATTTTCTGGAGCTGTATCAAAGGGAGGGCTAGGGATTAGATGAAATCTTCAGCTTCAGAACACTTGCTTTGTCATGAAAAGGATACATGCTTTACAAACAGAGGAATCGACCTGGGCTGAATGGATCTGGGATCAATTTCAAGATGGCACAATTCAGCACAACAGGCTCCTCGGCTCACACTGGAAAATGATCGCTGACATGCTCCTAGACTACAGACGTCTCACCAGAGTTGTGATCGGGAACGGCAAGCGTACCTCCTGGCTGGACGTCTGGTCGGGCTCGTCCTCGCTAGCACAGTCCATCCCAGCCCTGTTCTCACACACGGGTGAAAGAATCCTGTTCTGTTCGCCAGGTCAAAATGGATGGGATCCATGCTGTCCTGGCTCCTTGCCTCTCTTCGGTGGCCCAGGAACAGCTAGACAAGGTGCAAGAAATTCTACAAAGTTTAAGGTTTTCTAAGGTAGATAAACGCATATATACGCCTGCTGGGCGTGCCGAGACACCTCCAGATCCCTCTATCAGCAACTGTGTGCCCCAGCTGGACATTCGTGTGGCAAAACACTTCTCCCAGAGTGCAATTCTTCACGAGGCTGATGGCAAAAAGCAGAGGCTGTGTTTGGCAAATGGGATTAGGAGGGTGGGAAATAAATATTATTTCTTTTTTTCAGATTTTTATCGTTTGGATATCTGAAAATGGGATATGTAATCCCGCTGGATTGAGGGGTGGATAGACTGCTAAGCAAAATTACCAAATTGCCCCTTGTCATTTTGGCCCTTTTATATGTCGATTCCTCTACCACATCTTATAGCGTCAGATTTAAGGTCTCTCTTTGCTGTAAGCAGCATGCAGCAATCCACCAAGATCCTTGCATGAGACTAAGTTAGCGAGGGACCATGGCAATAGATCGGTAGGCACATTTCTTCGTCATCCTTTCTTTAGTTTTTTTTAACTTGTTTTTTTCATTTGGATATGGTCGTCACCCTTTTGCTGATAAAAAAACGACAACAAAGTAATGGTTGGCAATGTTAGTCCCGCTTATAAATTTTGGCCATGCGTGATGATATTTTGGTGTAATTTTATTTTGTATATAAGTAATGGTAGTTGTATACATCAAAGTCATCATGTATGTGTTTTTTCATATTTGCATATGTGATCGTTGTTGACTGAAATGTTTTACCACTTATTATAAGAAGGGTATTTTGGTCATTATTCTAGAAATTTTCTTTTCCTACCCATCAAAACAAACATGAGATATAATTTCCCTTCATATAATATACATTCTTATTCTACCATGATACCATTTCCATTTCTCATTGGGCATAACCCATTAGCTAAACGCGGCCAAACTTCAAAAAAAATAGTCCCCACGACAAAATATGAGCTATGCTTTCACCAAACCGAGAATGATGATCACCTCTTCTTCAATTGTGCCTTCGTAGTGACCTTCAACTACAACCTCTGATGATCATCCCTATCATCGAGTATCGAGCCTTCTTCCTGTTGTGTTTTTTCTGTATAAAATTATTAGCACGATATGGTTTTTTTTGGAAAAATACCGTCAATCCAAAGACTTCTACGTTGATGTGTAGAGGATGCAACCCTTTGGGCTGAAAGAATGAGCCATAGAAAACTACCTGTAGTTACTCACGAAACACTGCTTCTCTTCTTCATTTTCTTTGATGTAATGCTATGATCCCAATGATCACCCTGCACCTTCAATTTTATCCATCTAAAAGAAAATATTTAGGTGGGAAAGCTCTTCCCCGATGAGTCTAAAAAAAATAATATGCAGCTGTATATGTATTAATATTAGCAAGCTTTTTATGTATTAGTAGCACATCTATTAAATGAATATATTTGTTACTTTATTTTGTAACAGTAAAAAAATGTTTATTATATTTGTTGAGCACTCTCTGTCACCAATAGATGAGCATAAGAGCCCATCCATCCTTAAAAAAATCATCATATCCACTTCTTGTCCTTCAACCAAATAAAATCTTAACCTATCTCACTCATCTAATAAAAAAACTGAATGATCATATCCTAAAAAGTGAATGGCCACGCTTTATCTCACATATCCTTATCATGAATCAACACCTTTGATGTATATATGGACGTATATAAACCATTAAAAGCGGATCATTACAAACTTCGGTGGTAGATTAAGCCGTTGAGCTAACGAATTGTCCAAACAAGCACAGTACGTATCGAACAGCGAGTACTGTATTTTGAAGAGCTATTCACGTCTCTGCATGACAACGATGGCTGATCACTCTCAGCCCACAGATTTGGATAGAAAAATGCCAAATGAATGGCCTGAATTTTCCGTGGTCGTTCAGTTCTCTTTCCCCGATCATCACAGGGAAAGTATACATCGCCACGCGTCCATCAGCTTACGCCTACTCATTTTTCCCACCCTTTAATGGATCCGACATTGACGTATAACTATGCACTAACTCGCGAGAGGCGTGTCGCCTGCTTGTCGCGTGCATAAATCTTTCGGTGACAGCATGGACAACATGGTTGTGTGGCTATAAGTACACAATTGCTTCAACTAAAAATAGGTTTATCTTAGTTCATCAATCATCTTGCGCATTGACTCTACAGTCCAGCTATAACTTCTACATAGCTTCTCTCAGATAGTCCCTTCCCAATTTACTTATCACTATTACTTAATTATTAATAATTTTTAAACTATTTGTTTTCTTCGAACGAAATCATATCATGCAACATACTCCAACAAGATAAGTATAGTTTTTAAATATTTATAAGCTACTACTAAAATAAGAGTAGTTAATATCGGAATATGCAGTGTCCGATAACAAGTTCTTAGGTGTAATATCATACTGCTCTAGTCACTAATATACGTCGTTTATTAACACAAAACGAAGGAAAGTACTTGTTAAATCCGTGGTGCTACTTCCTACAATTTATGATTGGTGCTACTTCTTTATTTCAAAATATATCAAACTAATAATAATACGAATTATATGAAGCAGTACCCTAGTGGCTTCATACTGAAAATCTTCTTAAAATAAAAGGAAAAACCATTTTGAAGTTTTGCCATAGCAAAAGATTACCAGTCGCACCAAAATTAAAATTGAAAATTTAATTTTAGAGTTAATTTTAATGTTTTTATGGTAGTTTAGTTTTTAACGTTGGTTTTTAAGTCGCTACGGCTCATACTTGGGCCTGAGCCCCAGGCTTGGCTCTAAAACTCCATGTAAACTGTTTACTAAATTGTATGAAAATTTTGAAAATATATAATTTCTAACTAAGATTGTCAAATTCAGCCCTAGGCTTACAAATTTTTGGCTCTACCACCGGCTAAAAAGGTATATGTTCGTACTCATAAATTATTATTTGTCGTTATATATGTCTTTTTATAATAGGCAAAACAATTAGAGTAAATTTCAGTGATGTTTCGTTTTGGACCTTTTTTACCCAATGCTTTCACTTAAACACAGGTAATCTTATCTTTATTATACTTTTAACTACCTTGATACACCGACTTTGATTTGTCATTAAACTTTCAAGATAATTTGTTTGATATATAAAAAATTTAATGTAGATAGATAAAAAAGTTGTGGAAGTGACACAATTTAAAATGAAATATCGATAATAAAAGATGATTTAAAGTAAAATTCATTTAAACACTTATTACACTATTAATATGTCATTAAGTTGTAACGGGTTAAGGCCGTATAAAATAAATTAGGAATAAAACATTGGATCTTATCGTAACCTAAGCATCGTACACGGGATAAAAGGAGGGGATAAACTGCGTTTTTAAGGCAGTAAAGAAGATAAAGACACCATAAAACGGCAGGCAAAGGACTCGTGGCTGCAGCGGAGTACTCCGTAGAGAGGTAAACCTCCAGACGTCTAAACTGGTGGGGTCCCACAAGCAGCAACTGTTTCGGCGAATTCTCTACTACCCCTTTTGAGACACGTTGCGCTTGCGGCTTGCTCCCAGGGGCCACATAGCATTGGCACCTTCCTCTTTACTCCGGGGGATCCCATCTCCGGCGAGCTCATGGCCCCCGCCTCGCCGGAGGACCTCAAATGCGCCGCCAACGGCGGGTGCGCCGCGGCCTCGCCGGGGGACTCCCCGCCCGCCGGCTACTACCTCCCTGCCGTGCCGGCGGCGGTGGAGGGCGAGCTCCGGTGGCTCCGGCGGTGCGTGGAGGCGGCGGCGAAGGGCTTCGCCATCGGCGCCGGCCTGAAGGGCGGCCTCGCGCTCTTCTCCGTGCTCGTACGCCTCCGCAGCCGCCGCTCCCCCAGATCGAGGTCGGCTTTCGCTTGCCGTCCCCAGCTGAAGTGGCTGCTTGTATTGCGACTTAAGGTTTCCTGTGGCGTGGTGCGTGCAGGAAGGTGGGCGCCATGACCAACGAGGAGGCGGTGGTGCTGGCGTTGAAGGAGACGGTGAGGTACGGCTTGTTCCTGGGGACCTTCGCCGGAAGCTACGTCTCCGTCGACGAGTGCATCGCCGGTATCTGGGGCCGTAAGAGGTCAGCTGGCTGAAATCCTGCAAGTTGAAATTATTACTCCTCTGCCTCTCCTTGTTTATTCGCTAGGAACCGTGAGAGCTTTGGTGATGGCCGGTGGTGAACTGTGCTGCTAAATTTGCATGATAGCATCTAGATCAGATGATGGGTTACCAAATCTGCGATAATTTGAGCAAATAGATTGTAACGTGGCATCGGCTTTGTTAAATGTTCCAGTGTTGCTTGGCGTTCTGTCAGCCTTCGGTGAGCAACTATTCAGCAAACCACCGAACGGCATCCCTGTGTTGCTTGCCATTCTGTGCTTTTCTTCTTAATTTAACATTACATCTCAGAATGTGCTCTTTCATTATATCACATAATACCCTGTTGTTCCATTCAGTATTTTATTGAAAATATATAACTGAATACTCTTGATACTTCAGAACAGCAAGGTGGAGATCATTATTAGCTGGGTTGGTTGCTGGTCCTTCGATGCTCTTGACAGGGCCAGGCACGCAACATACTAGCTTGGCAATATACATTCTCATGCGTGCAGCTGTCCTTGCATCCCGTTGTGGAATAAAGAGCAAAAGATTTGGAAATATTTGCAAGCCTTTGACTTGGTCGCATGGTGACATCTTCCTTATGTGCCTTTCATCTGCTCAAATTTTGTAAGCTCTCTCATAATTGCTATGAATATCTAGGCTGTGGATTGTAGTAGTTGTGCATGTCATATGTTTGGATTTTGCTTAGCACCTATTGTCAATAACTTAATGTACTCACAGCTATGCATTGGATGGAGTTGCTTGGAGCCTTGGAGATAGTCATATTATAGCACATAGTACAAAGCTTGAAATTAATATGTACAAAATGTGGTAACATAATGCAGTTTTTTTAAATGGTCTGAAATCTTTTAGTCTGAAATTATGAATTTTTTAAATATGGATATAAAGAATGAATTATTTGAGACTGTTATATAATGAAGCATTTGCAATGACTTCTTGATATTCATTAGTATTTCCTTATTATCTGTTATGACAATGTATTATTTGATCTGTTACATCATCAAATATGACATGCGTCACATGTGTTTCGGTCAGTACCATGTATATATGTTTTTCACCACTTTGTGGTGCATGTTTAGTAGTGTGTGAGAGAGTAACTTTTGCCTAATGTTTTTTCTTATTCAGATCTGCCTATATTTTAAGTCAAGAAAGTTTGCCATCAACATATAAAGCATTTCTAAATAAGCATGGTGGGAAGGATCTTGCTATTCTGCAAGGTGTGAAAGAAGTAGTCAATCACGCTGCCTTCTCTAACCTAACGGGTATTGAGAAGTACTACAAATCTGTTGGTGTTGACGTAAAGTTAGATCCAAATATGAAAGTCCCTTGCTCAGTAAGTACAACAAATAATCAAATGTGTTGGTATCATATTGTTCCTTGTGGTTGAATCATGTTCATATCTTATTTACATGTGTCAATATTCAACCATATATGTAATCCATGCGTCAATTTCATGTATAGAATTCTGCCACGAGATAACTATTCCTAGCTAAATTCTTTTCGCTTTTTTAGTTTGTGTTTGTGCCATCCCGTCTGTTAACCTTAAAATTTCTATGATCTAATGTATTCTCTCTTTAATCCAGATTGTGCATGGAAATCAATCATGTGCAGGCCATTTTATTACATTCTTGTTTCAAGCATATGGAAGAGCAGTACCTGTCTATGTTCCAGTCTATTTAGTTCCTGCACTTGTAGTTCATCGACAGGATCTCTGGAAAAGGTATTTGGTATTACAAGTACGCTTCATCAATTGAGCTTGATATCTCAAGGGTAATTGCGGTGCATGTAAGAATAACAGCGTCAGATAAGTACAACCTGTTTAGGTTGAAAAAGGAGTACCCTTAATAGTGTAAACTCCACCTATCTATGCAAGCTTGATGCTGCCTAGTCTAGTTTTTTTCAACATGCCATAGTTTCTCTAAGTGTGCTATATTCCTCATAACATGCAGGCCTTACCCAATACTAGGGAAGAGTCTTCTAGGAACAGCGAGATCGAGCCTGTTCCTCTCAGTGTACTGTGCCTCTGCATGGTGAGTTTTATCTTCTTGTATTGATGTATACAATTTTCTCTTGGGATGACAATTCTCGATGTGTCCTCTGTTTCAGGGCATGGACATGCCTGCTTTTCAGAATCTTCCGGAGCTGCAATACTCCACTCGTTGTACTTGCCACGGTATGCAAATGCAGACACATGAATTCAGTGTCTAATCAGCTTTGGAATATTGAACCATTCTCTTGCAACAGTTTCCCACGGGTCTGGCACTGCTAATTGAGAAGAAGAGCAGGCGAATCGAGATAGCCCTGTACTGCTTCGCAAGAGCTATTGAGAGCTTTTTCACATGCATGACCGATGCAGGACTTTGCCCTCCAATTCTCCAGATAAAGCGAGCCGACGTAGTGGTATTCAGTATGGCTACCTCGATCATCATGCACTGCTATGCTCAAGAAAGAGAAGTTTTTCGGTCCAAGTACCTGAATGTCCTTGACTGGGTATTTGGTGTGCCACCTCCATCTGATGAAGAAAGCAATAAAGATTTTCCATCCGATGATGGAACCAAGAAAATTTGTTGAGTAGCATGGTAGCCTGTAGAGAGTTCTCTAGATGTTTCAGTGTTCATGTGAAATTGTGATCTTAGTCGAAGATAGATAGGCCGCACATTAGAAGGATGAGCGTTGAACAGTAGGCTTATCCCAATAAGCGGAACTTAGTGGGTACAGCAGAGTATATAGATTTATTCAATTGATTTATCGGAACATCTCGCCCTGCCATATGACATGACCATATTTAATTATTTATGACTTGTGTGTTGTAACTTATTGATTTTGCATTCTTGATGGTTTATTGTACTTACATATGTTGCTGAATTGGAGGCTTGGAGCCCCTCTAATCGATTCAGTTGAGCACTTGAGCTACACTATCAGGTTGCGTTCTACTTGCAGCGATATGCATTTCAGCTTTCTCATATGAGTTAGTTTGAAGTTTGAACATGTATAAAGTAACCTCCACATTTTTTCAAATTATTTTCAGCATGATAATGTTCTCAGATACAAAAAAAAAAGAGAAAAAAGGTACTCCTTCCATTCAGATGTAACTATCGGTTTTGATTGGCAATATTTTTTCGCTATATTTATAATCTGAATAGTTTATTAATATCTTACATTCAAATCTATTCGTTTTGTTGAAATAAAATCTATTCGTTTTGATACGGATTAAAACATAGCGGTCAAAATTCATGTACCTCAGTCCAAGGTTTACATGACCGAAGAAAACCAGACATTTTCTTTTGCGAAAAATGGACTTCCTCGGTCGTCTTGGGAAAAAACACTCGATTTCTCAGTAAATTTCAAAAGAATCCAAATTGGATTTTAAAATTCTAACAAAATTTGGTTGGATTATGTTGACGCCAAATCCGTGCGTGCCAAAAGATGTGTTGACGCCAAACACACGCTGGCTTGAGAGATCTGTTTAGCTCCAGTGCAGGTCCAAGAATCGATGAAGCGCGGACATGCCAGTCAGTTTGATTCTGTCACTGACAAGATACACAAAACAGCAAAGCATAAAGCATATCAGCCGATAGGCCAATAATCAAAACAGCCGATCGGCTAAAACATCCGATAACCAAAACAGTCGATCGGTTGATGAGCCGATGACGCGATTCCATCCGACGCCGATGCTAACCGATGCACTTAGGGTTTTAATCCATCGGTCGTGTTGATGAGCAAACTTCTATATAGAGGCGATCGACCGACGATAACATGATGATATAACAACATAATATAGCACAAACCAATTACAGGATAAAATAGATATTGATGTGAAGATTAGAGCACACATCAGCTGGAGGTCCGATGTCGTTAAATCCAAATGATTAGAAACATTTGCTGCAATTGGCTAAAACCAACTTTGTATATAATCCTTGTAAGCCGATGCAACGTCCAGATAACTCATCGGCTGAAACCCCGATGAAACAATGATTAATGTCTACTGATTTAAATGAATCTAACTTACAACCACAGCCTCATAGGTCAGACCTAATTGATGCAACATAAGGTTGATAATTGCCTGATAGATTTAAACAAGCCGATACAACATCGATCAAAGTGATCATGTATTAAATTTAACCAAGACAGTAAAACCGTCAAGAGGAATTTAACACATTAGATATGATCGGCTAACTCTCCGATGAAACATTAGCATAACCTATCGGCTTAACAAGACTTAGATTATTAACAACAATTTAGTAAGTCGGACCTAACCGATGCGACACGAGATTGCATATGATAATCTAATACCCAATGAGCCGATAGATCTGTCTAATGTGATGGATATAACAAATCTATCTAAAGCGACATTATGTTTAAAGAAACATCAACTTAATCAAAATATCGGACCTAACCGAGAAAGTATTAACTAAGCCGATGTGACTATAAACAGTAATGAAACTAAATATAGAGATAATATACCAGATATGCAACACTTGGACTTACCCCTTCGCCGGAGATCGAACCTAACCGATGCAGCCCCGCGTCAGGTGCCAAGTATTGTCGGATGATGAACAAAGTGAAAAAAGTAAAAGGTGGCGATGCGCCGAATTGTATTGATCGTAGAAGATAGATTACATGGATATTTATATCCATGGGCTAATAAAGATCCTAACAGATTACGACTTAATCTTTCCTAAAGATAAAAGGAAACTAACCGAATCCTTATTGGACACTAACAAACTTTCCTAAAGATAAAATAGAAAACTTAACAAACCCTTCCTAATTAATAGATACAAGCCGCATCCTTCCTAGACTCGGTTTCTTCTGGATAAGACTTTTCCCAAATCGAATCTAACAAGAAATCGCCTGCTGGAAACGTACATAATAGAAAACCTCCATCGGCTGATGTAGTACTCTAAGTCGATTCTAGCTTTGAGCCGATTTAGACCTTGAGCCGATGGGACCTTGGGGCTTACAAAATTCTGACGTTAACAGATTACTCCGATAGTCAACGTTTTTCATAAAAACTGGAAAAACAACCCATCTTATCCATGTTTTAGGGTCCTTTGATTTGGAGAAAATATATAGCAATTTTAAAGGATTTTAATGCTATGAAAAAATTTTCTATGACAGTTTTTGAAACAAGGATTGAATCATATCTATCCTTTAAAATTTTTATGGAATGGATAATCTTATAAAAAATTTGGATAAAATTTAACAATAATTTTGACGTCTTAAAATGTTTTCTTTGTGTTACGTTTTTTATGCTGCAACCAAACGGTCATTCATATGTTTTTACTTAAAATTTTTTGTTTTATACTTATATTTTTATGTATTTTTATCAGAATCCGGAACTTTTTTTTTCATTTCTGTGTTTAAAAGGAGCCCAGAGTGATTCAGTTTTATGAACCTGCCTCGGTTAAAAGTCAAAACCGATACTCTACTAATCATTTACAGGGAGTAACAGTCTGACAAAAAAATTGGCCGCAATTTCAATCAGCTTCAAGAGCCATTCGCGACATTCAATCCCAACCCTCTAAAAAAGCTAGCATTCCATCTTTACTGTCGAATTGAGATAGACATGACAAGTAGGTCGGTTTCAGATATATACACGTCCTTTATATATATATATATATATATATATATATATATATATATATATATATATATATGATGGCTTGTGTGGCGCGCCGCACGCTCCATCCGTGTGGCGTGGCGAATCTCAATTTGAAAACTCAAATTGAAAATCCGAACCGTTCAAATTCTTCTACATATTAATATCGCCTTGTATATCAAATTTTATATTTTTTTAAATTTTTTACTATTTTATCGATAGGTCAAAAATGCAATAATCCAACGATTCTGGAGTATCTATTTTATTGCATTTTTGACCTATCTGATAAAATAGTAAAAAATTCAAAAAATATAAAATTTGGTATACAAAGGCGATATTAATATGTAGAAGAATTTGAACGGTTCGGATTTTTAATTTGAGTTTTCAAATTAGAGATTCGGCCATGCCACACGGATTGGCGGCGCGCCATACACAAGAGCCATATATATATATAGCCCATATATATATATATATATATATATATATATATATATATATGGGCTATATATATATATAGGGCTCTTGTGTGGCGCGCCACGCCCATCCGTGTGGCATGGCCGAATCTCTAATTTGAAAATTCAAATTGAAAATCCGAACCGTTCAAATTGTTCTACATATTACATATTAATATCGCCTTGTATACCAAATTATATATTTTTTTAATTTTTTACTCTTTTATCGAGATAGGTCAAAGATGCAATAAAATAGATACTCCGAAATCGTTGGATTAATGAATCTTGACTTATCTGATAAAATAGTAAAAAAATTCAAAAAAGTAAAATTTGGTATACAAGGCGATATTAATATGTAGAATAATTTGAACGTTTTGAATTTTCAATTTGAGTTTTCAAATTAGAGATTTGGCCATGCCACACGGGATGGGACTGTGCGGCGCGCCACACAGTAGCCCATCTCTCTATATATATATGGGGTAGAGCTAAAATGCATCTAGCACAGGGGCCATACGCAGCGCACGTGTCAAAAATCGCTCACGCGCGGCGCGATGCGGACCGAGCCACGCGCGCACACCAAAATCCTTCAGGCGCCCAAACCATCTTCATGCGTGCGCTTGAACCAATCACACAAGCACCGGATCCCACTAGGTAGTCGATCCCATTAAAACTCTAGAGTTAAGCGTGTTTGGGCAAAAGTAGATTTAGAATGGGTGACCTCATGGGATAGTGGGTGATCTTATGGGAATTCTAATTGTAACTTTATTTACACACAATTACAATTGTTGTTTGCTATTTTTAGAAAACTTACATCAGTTGCGACACATCAATATCACCGACTGCCCAGTTGCAACTTCACAATATCACCGACCACTCAGTTGCAACTTCAGTTACAACTTTATCTAAACACCAGCTACAACTCCACCAGTTTGTTACATCAGTTACGACACACCAATATTACCGATCGCCTAATTGCAACTGGTTGCAACTCCAGTTATAACTTCATCTAAACACCAGTTACAACTCCAGTTACGACACACCAATATCATCCACTGCCCGCCCAGTTGCAACTCTAGTTGCAATTGGCGTGTAGCTCTGGTAGTTGACCAGTTGCAACACACTTGGTATGTTGGTTGCAACCTAATCTAAACACGGGTTGCAACTCCGCCAGATATAGTATAACACGAGGACTTATCAGGAGGTCACCCATCCTAGTACTACTCTCATCTAAGTACGCTTAACTTCAAAGTTCTAATGAGATCTGATGATTTAGTGCTGGTTGCAATCAGACGCGGTGATCAGACGCTCTAGTTAGACTCAGGTCCAACCAATCCGGCGTGGACAGCACGACCGACTAGCATGGGTGCGTTTTCTAAAAAGAATGCACCCATGTATATTTTATATATATACTAGCAAAATGCCCATGCGTTACAACGGGACGACGACACAGGGAGGGAAGCAGACGGAGGGCAAAGGTCCAGGCGGTGCGCGCGGGAGCTCCGAGCGACGATGGGAGGGATAGGCGCAGGCGCGTCACGGATGGAGACGGAAGAGAGGGACGCAGGGGATTTTTTTTCATCCAAGCCCTCCCTTTCTTTTCAGCATTGGGACTGCGGGTTAATTTTATAAACACTCAAGGGGTTTTCTGCAAAATAACCTCTTTTTCTTCTTTAACTGTTTTTTAAATAGCCAGGCGGACTGTGGGTTAATTTCGAAAAAACTCAAGGGGTTTTCTACAAAATAGCCAGGCAGAACAAAATTTGGGTGAAAACACTACTTGCTTTATAGATAGTTATAGATATAGATTATATATACTAGTAAATATGCCCGTGCGTTATAATGGGTGACATTTTATTTTATCATAACTATTCCAAAGTTGAAGTCTCATGTAATTCTAATTTATATTTTTTCTTTATATTTTCACTTGAGGCCTATTTCAACATTGGGACTGCAGGTTAATTTTATAAATACTCAAGGGATTTTCTACAAAATAGCCAGGTGGACTGCGGCTTAATTTTATAAATACTCAAGGGGTTTTCTGTAAAATAGTTAGGCAGAACAAAATTTTGGGTGGAAACACTTTTATAGATAGTTAAGATTAAGATTATATATATATACACACTAGCAATTATGCTCGTGCGTTGTAACGGGTAAAGTCAGAGGCGGGACGCTGATGAGGACAGGAGGGAGGGCGCAGGCGTGGCGCGGAAGCTCCGAACAGCGACGAGAGAGAGGAGCGTAGGCGTGGTGTGGATGGGACAGGAGGAAGGGGGCAATTCAAACAAACGGTTGTGTTTGCTACTATACACACCACCCTCATAAACCTAATTAAATCGATTAATTTAATCAACACCCTAATTAAATCAAATTAATTATTCCTTGTGATTAGTTAATTAATTAATTAAACCGATTCCTTGTGATTGAATGCATAGGAACCCAAATCTTGAAATTGTTTTTGCTACATTTCGGTGGAAGTCTAAATCCTTGAGGGGAGAAGAGGAAAAAAGAAAGAGTAATAAGGTTGGTTTTTTCTCCATCACTCCCAATCCCATCACCTACCGACCTGATAACTCCTTCCCTCCGGAGATTTGCTTGTTCGTCCGTGTCATCGTGCAGCGGAGGGGATCAAGAATAGGAGAAGGGTCCAGTGGTAGAGGCAAATCAATCATGTCGCCCGGGGAAGGGATCATCTACTCCTAGCTGGTCTACGAGCTGAGCTAGATCCTGAGGCGAGTACTTGGTAGCGTGTCCGGCCAAGAAGAAGGATGACGAAGAAGGTGACTGAGGCGGCGGGGGGAGTGGAGGACCAGGACGGTGGCACGGCGGCGGCGAGGCCGGATGGGATTCGATCTGCGGCGAGCATCCATACTGGCCGAGACGGCGGCGGCGGCGTTGCGGCGGAGGATATGCGCCTTTTGCTTGCAGGAGAAGCTGGGAAGGCTGGTGTCCTCCTCCAAGTCCAGCCCCTTCTTCCCTCTCGGTGGCCACCCCCCACCGTCCGCTTCTCCGTCGTCGCTGTCGTCCTTCCACCATGCAGCGACGGTCGACACCCCGCCGCTGCTCCACTCCTCGGGGGCCTCCCGCAAGTTGATACCTTTTGGCGGGAGGAAGACGTCATCGTCATCGTCTTCCTCTGCGTCGGTGGCTCGGGCGCGGTGGGATGAAGCGGAGCAAGTCGGTGGCGCCGCGGCCGGAGGAGCACTACTCGTCGTCGATATCGTCCGTGATGGCCGAGAGCCCGCGGAAGAAGAGCTTCGGTCCTTCCTCTACTTTTCCTCCTCCTCGCCATACACACACCAGGCCGCGAGCTCCACGTCGTACGCCAACGGTGGCGCCGCCGCGAGGGAGGAAGTCGGTGTTCGTGGCGTCGGCAACGTGGGCCTCGAGGGGTGGCTCCACTCCGAGCGCAAATGAGCAGCAGCAGCCACGGGCGGCGACGTCTTTGGGTTGGAAGGAGCAGCAACAACACATTGGACCTCGGGCGTTACACGACATGGCGCAGTGGGGATTACGGACACACACTTCAGAATTCCGGAAACGGGAAATCGAAAATACGCCTTTTACTGGTCTTCTCCCCTCTCTCCTTCCCCCTGACCATCCATCCGTTCCTCCGATCAGTTCAACTTCCAACCTCCGATCCCAACGAGAAAACCAATACTGACACCTGCCTCGCAACGCGGCGCGCGGGCGTGCAGCGATCGATCGATCGTGCCGTCGACCGGAGGCCGGCGTGCAAATGGGAGCTGTTTGGCGCGGGCGGCGGCGGCGGTGATGGGCGCAGCGAGCTCTAGGCTGGAGAAGGCGCTGGGCGAGCAGTTCCCCGAGGGCGAGCGCTACTTCGGCCTCGAGAACTTCGGCAACACCTGCTACTGCAACAGCGTCCTGCAGGTAACGCCGAGGAGGGCCGCCGGAAAATCGTTGGACCCCTTTCCGGAGGCGGATGCGTAGTGTTCCCCGTCCGTCCGTTTGTGGGATTTGTCGTGTAGATGATGAGTGTCTGCGGTTGGGAGCGATGCGATCTTCGCGGGATCGTGGCGCGGAAGATCCGGTGATGGTTGCATCAGAGGGCGCGGCCTTGTGTGGGATTTGTGCGCGTGATGGTTGGGGAATGGAGAGGTTCTGCGAGGTCATGGTTGCAATTATGTGTGGAGAATTTTTTGTGTTTATCTGATGATGCTGACCCCTTTCATGTTTCCATTGTTGTACTATCATGTTAACATCCGTCTAGTTGCGTTGGGCAATGGGGAATCGAGGGAACCCGTGGTGTATAACATAACGATCAGATATCAGATCTTCGATTTTAGGAGATTTATTTGGAATTTAGAGGGTTTTTTTGTCGGAAACATTGCAATAGGGAAGATAATAATATATATTATCTTGATTTCATTTATATGTATTCCTGAGGTCATGGGCCTAATTATTGTTTCGTTCTGTTGCAGGCACTTTACTTTTGTGTTCCTTTCCGTGAGCAATTACTGGAGTACTATGCAAATAATAAAAGCACCGGAGATGTCGAAGACAATATGTTAACATGCTTAGCTGACCTGTTCTCTCAGGTACCACTGCAGCTATTGATTGTTATAACTGTTATGCCATCCGCAGTTTTCTGCATATGCTCCAATATATACAAGTTTTACAAAAATCATGTATCTGAACATTTAGTTTATCAGATTCACATGTCTCTTGAATAGCATCCACTATGCATGCTTTCCACCATGACCATTAGTACATATGTATGTTTCTTGAACTAATTGCCATCTATTAATAGTGATGTCCTAGATAGTAGATAGCAGAGTTATGTACATTGTAGCACCAGAGCGGTATGTGGCCCTGAAGGCAAAAAAAGATAAACACCTCTTAGAATGGATCTTCTCATCCATTTGTATTCTGGAGCAATGCCTCTTAGAGTGGAGCTACTTTGGAGCAATGCCCAAAAGTCTGTGTGGGGCAGTGCCCTTTATCTGGAGGTCTATTGCTTGTTTAGATTTTACAGTTTTATAGAAGTGATTACATTGTATCCCACAAAAAAAAGAGAGGAAACAACTGCATTGGAGTACAATAAGAGCTGTATGCATGAAGCACTGTAACAAAAATTATGCATGAAACACTGTATGTATGCAGATCAGCAACCAGAAGAAGAAAACAGGTGTTATTGCTCCTAAGCGTTTTATACAACGACTGAAGAAACAAAATGAGATTTTTCGCAGCTATATGCACCAGGTAACATTTTTTGAATGGTGCATTTTTGAATGTTTATTCTGTAGTTTTAAGCAAAAATGTGATCACGCTGTGATCTCTTGCTCATCCCTGTAAGTCTTGTGCTGTGGCCCTTAGGATTAAGTCAGTTGGCCCCAGGTGGATTTCTGCATAATTTGTTGTTGTGAACTTTGCTCTATGGCTGTGCATTTCTCCTTGGTGGTTTGTATGATAGATGTGTAGCATTAAATCCATTGTATCTATATTAATTATTTACAATAAGCAGCTTACTCTAGATTGGCCAAACCTAAAAATAAGTAGGAGGGATACCTACTGCAAGCCTATCTTACGTGCTCCTACAAACGATTTTTTGCTGGCCAGGCCGAAAGAGGAGCTCCTACAAACTGAGAGTATGATGAATGTTGGATGTGATATGGATGCAGTAGGCTTTACATGCACTTTAGGTTCTGGATGAATGAACATATTCCATTAACCCCCTCCCATACTGAGAAGTCATGTGTTAGTGTAAGGGATAACACCGCCTTGAGTATATCTAAATCTGGTGTTCCCCAAAAAGAGTATATCTAAATCTGACCATCTTGATGTCCCTCATAGACCACATGTGAATTTGCAAGATTTTTTATTGAGCAAAGGGCAGAGCCCTCCATTTCCATTAAAGAAATGTAAAGTACTATGATGTGAATTTGCAAGATAGCACTTAAGATGTATCTACATAAGGATGAGATACTGTAAATGGCAAACTGTTAATGGTGCAGAATTGGCTTGGTCCCAGTCCTTTTATTCAGAGTCCATCTCTGTTTTGTTTAGTTGTCAATAGAATCCTGAGTTGTTTGGCTAACTTTAGCATTGTAGAATACCTATACTATATGTGTATTTATACCAATTCTATGGTACTTCTTTGCCATTTTTGTGAATTCTATGGTGGATATGCTCACCATGGACTAAAAATACTATTTGTATTTTACAGGATGCACATGAATTTCTGAATTTTTTGCTGAATGAGCTAGTTGACATTCTAGAGAAAGAATCTAAAGTTGTTACAGAACCTTGTGAAAAATCCTCTTTGAAAAAGAATTCAAACTGGCCTGTAAATGGTCAACTCAATGGTACTAAAAAAGAACCAGTTCCTACTTTGGTTCACAAATGTTTCCAGGTGAGATTCTATCCATTTCTGCCAATATGTTTTTGTGCACGTGCAAGTGCACTCCAATTTTAGCTCTTGCTATACTATTGGAATGAGCCCTCCTGTTCTTTTCTTTTTTTTGGTAGGGCATATTGACTAATGAAACAAGATGTCTAAGATGTGAAACTGTGACTGATAGAGATGAAACGTTTTTTGACCTGAGTCTGGATATTGAACAGAATAGTTCAATCACCAGCTGTCTTAAAAACTTCAGCTCGACTGAGACTTTGAATGCTGAGGATAAGTTCTTCTGTGACAAATGCTGCAGGTATGTCAGTCCCTTTCCTTTGATTGTGTGTTGTTTTCTCATGTGATATCAATGTCATCTACTTGATTCAATTCAGTTGCATCTGAACTCTAATCGTCAGTTATTACATCTTCCTGTTTTTGCTTGACAAACCAAACACTAACACATGCAACCTCTGGGTTAGGAAATGTAGCGTGACTTGAATGTTAACGAAAATTATTCATTTTCCTATTGATTGTCATATTTTCATGTATTTGTATTTTGTATCTAATATATTTGGACTGGTGATGGAAATTGTTTGTAATTTCAGTTTGCAAGAAGCACAGAAAAGAATGAAGATAAAGAAACCACCAAACATTCTTGTAATTCATCTCAAGCGCTTCAAGTATATTGAACAGCTTGGTCGCTACAAAAAGCTATCATATCGAGTTGTTTTCCCTCTGGAACTTAAACTTATCAATACTGTTGACAACTCAGACTTGGAATATTCCCTTTTTGCTGTGCTAGTTCATGTTGGAAGTGGACCAAATCATGGCCACTATATCAGCTTAGTGAAGAGCCACAACCACTGGTTGTTCTTCGACGACGAGAATGTTGAGATGACTGATGAGTCCATGGTACAGACATTCTTTGGCTCAGCACAAGAGTTCAGTGGTAACACTGATAACGGCTACATACTCTTCTATGAAAGCCTTGCGGAAAAAAATTGATGGCTTCCTCATATTTTGTGATAGTTATACAGTTATCATTTTATTACCACTGCCTGCTCCTGATAATATAGAAGATTCAGTAATTAGAATAAGTTGAATGAAAGACCATTCAACTTTAGATATTATATGGTGGAATCTGCGGTAGGCAATAAAAAGAAGTGACGAGTTTTGTGGAAGGTGCTATAGCTGCGTAGATCCACAGGTTTCTTGTTTTCTGTTTATTTTTCTGTTCTTTGGTTTATGCGTACAGGTTGTATCAATCCTGGGATGATGTTTGTTTAAAGTTTTTATCATGTATAAAAATATGCTTGTATTGGAAGCCATTTGGCTCTGAGTAAATTTTTGTTTAGAAACATAAAGCTGAAATGCATGGTATTCTGAGTCATCTTCTTTTTTAAGGTAAACTCGGTCATATTTCTTTTCTGACTGCTTTCGCATACTCGTTTACTGTTGTACCGCTTTACTCCACTGTCTGTATTTGGCCATCACCACAGGTTTCTGGAAATCTCAGTTCGGGACAGTTTCATTTTTGGAAATTGAAGGCTTCTTCCTTGAAACTTGACATACTCCAGTCCAATGTTGGAAGGTGGGATGGGAGCGTCTGTAGCTGGGTCCTAAGTGAGTTGGCATTTTATGGGCTAATAGGCCTGTAGAACGCACAAACCATCAAGGCATCAAGCCCAGTAGGCTGAAACATATTTTTCACTTCTTGGATTCATCGGTTGCTTGCTTACAGTTGATTATAACCCGTAACGATTTATTAATGATTAAAAAATAATTTATAAATTATATATATATATATGTTTTTAGCAAGTTAAAAGCCAAAACTGAAAAAAAAATTTAACATGAAACAAGTTTTAAAATTTAAATTTTACATTGCTTATATCTAAACCACAGGTAAAAAGGAATAGATCATCCTCCCTCCACCAATGCTAGGACGCATCCAATTTTTAATCGTGGCCGCTCAATCTGATCTGACGGACGGTGACGGCTCCACATCCGCGTCGAAGGAAAAGAGGGAAAGCGTACGTCCGTTGCTGCCTCCACGCGTTTCCCTCCTGGTAACGCAACGCAATTAACGCATCGCAATCAGTAGGGTGCAGTGCTGCCTCCGCCTTCGCCGCCGCCGACTCCCTCGCCGGGCGCTCACCTCCCGTGCCGGGCGCCAGCGCCGCCTCCGTCTTCCGGCGTCGCCTCCGTCGCTGGGTGCCGACTCCCTCGCCGGGCGCCGGCACCTATTCCCTCGCTGGGCGCCGCCTCCCACTCCGCCGCCTCGAAGATCGATGGAACCTGCTGGTACCTATAGGTTTGCTAGCTTATTAGCCCATTGGATTTTGCCGAATGCTCAATCTTGCAGATTGCTAATTAGTTTTGTTTATTAGTTTCTAAATCAGCATTAACAATGCAATCATATTCAAGTTGTCAGTACCTACAGGTTTGCTAGCTTATTAGCCCATTGGATTTTGCCGAATGCTCAAACTTGCAGATTGCTAATTAGTTTTGTTTATTAGTTTCTAAATGAACATTAACAAACATCCATTAGCCGAATTAAACACACTCCATTACTTTCGTGTTCACAAATAATGGTCGCCTTCTGTTTTCACGTTTGTACTGATCTTCGATTTGTTTTGACGTTTCTTCTGATGTTAATAGGTCTCACCGTCTTAATGCAATGGACAACTCCAGATCCTCTCCACATTCATCAGGTTTATTTCTTGTCAGGCCATATATTTTTTTCATGCCCATTATGGCTCATCAGGTTTATTTCTTGTCAGGCCATATATTTTTTCATGCCCATTATGGCTCCAGACAGTAGTGTCATTTCACTTTTCTTGCAAATGCTTTAGGCAATGGTGTACTTGGCGATGTTACTAACTTAAGTGTTGGTGAAATTAGAAGAAAGCGTGAAAGGGAGAGGTATGCTGCACTCTCTGATGAACAAAAAAAAGCTCGGCTTGCAAAGAACCGTCAGTACAAACAACGGCACAAACATCAGCCAACTACATCTCTACCAGGTACAACCATGCTGTCTTTTGTCTATAAGTTAAAGTTACTATAAATTATGCCGGCTCCTGATGATATGGCAATGAATACAGTTTCTGCACCTACACCTGGTATTGAACATTCAACGTCTTCTGCTGTATGTACTCCGGCTTCAGTCATTACAGGTTCGATGCACTGCCACACAGTAATAGAAATTGGAACTACTTTGTTGCAAATAATTTATTCAATTTTCTGTATGATCAGTTCCCGATACTCCTAATTTAAGTGCTATCGAACTTAGGAGAAAGCGTGCTAGAGATAAGTACGCTTCTCTCTCTGCTGAGCAGAAAGAAGCTAGGCTTCAACAGAACAGTCAGTACATGCACCGCAAAAAGGAGGGAACTACATCTCTTGCGGGTACCATAATTTTTTCCTTTGATTTCGTTCATGCTTTGTGAATTTTACAACAGTTATACGTCCTGTTTCAGCTACTGTGTCGACATCAGACATCATTAATAACTGCATGGGGACCATTTCTACTGATGAACTTGTTTCAGCTACTGTGTCAACGCCGTGTAATATGCCAGCTACTCCCCCTACGACTGACACAGGTTAATTACAGTGAAATAAACACATTAGTTGTTGCCCATCGGGGGAAATAACCTCCTATATTTTCCCACTTTCCATCACTTTATATTCAACTTTCTGCAGGTACACTCGGCAATATTACTAATTTAAGTGCAATTGAACTTAGAAGAAAGCGCGGTAGGGAGCACTATGCTTTCCTCACTGCCGAGTAAAAGGAAAATAGGCTTCAAAAGATGCGTGAACGCTACCAACGCAACAAGAGTTCTGTATCTTCTAGCGGTAACCTAGCTAACTCTGTCGTTTATTTCGTTATATTATTATATTATATTATTAGATGATTTAACAGGGAGTGTGTTAGCTACGTGATAACAATGTCGCTACTCTAATTTGCTGCAAAAAATATAAATCATCCGCCTCCTATTACACCTAGGCGTCTTCCATTTACAGATAATACGGGTACGTAATGAATTATGTCATTTATCAATGATGGTTCTCTCATTACCTAATCAGGATGTCAACCCACCCGTCCTGTGGTTACACCTAGGCGCCTACCATTTACTTCAGACGTATTCGACTCCTTCAGTTGTGAATCGACTGGAATTATTGATCCTACCACACAGGACAACAACATGGGCATTGCCGTTTCATCTGCATATGCAGGTACATGATGAATATCAACTATTTAGACATGTTGTTCTCCAATATATATATTTTTGGTACCAACGTTGTGTCATTTCCTATGTAGGTATTGAAACCATTCAACCAGAAGTTACACCAAGGCGCCTGCCATTTAGCTGGAACATGATAGAAACAAGCAATAGTCATACTTCCGAAATAGTGGATCGTATAGCAGATGACATCAACAGGGTCATTGACATTTCACCTGAAAATTCAGGTACATGCTCAATATCAAACATATAGACATGCAATTTACAGAACTGTAAATATATTTTTGGAAGCAACTGACTCACACATTCGGCAACTTTGGGCTATATTATATAACCAGCAAACAAATCTCAGCAACATGTAACGACACCTCGCCGGCTACCGTTTACTATACAAAGCAACTTGATTTCCTCTACCAGTTCAGGTACATACCCTTCGTTGTGATAATGCTCCTACTTGTTTCAATGCTGCTAATGATGGCTTCCCATACTTCAGTTCAGTTAATTATAATTCACCCGTCATACAGATAATTCACATATGGCCTCTGTGTTCAACGGTGCAGCAGCACCTGACCTGAGCGATGACGACGACGACGACGAGAGCTTCCTTTTGAGGGGCCAAGGTAGTAACACTACCGATTATTTTTCAGATTATATGAAAACAACCGATATATTAATTGTGACCTTTCAATAAAATTCTCTGTTTCTTGTAGACTTATTGTATGAGACCTTGATTGCTGACACTGTTTTTTCTAGACTTATTGTACAAGACGTTTCAAGCCGAGGGCCAGTCCGAGCATATTACCACTTTGGCTGATGACAAGATTTTTCAGAATCTTCGTGAAAGGCCTTCTGTGTTGAAGCCTGCGCGGAATTGCACCTATTGTGGGGCTAAGAGATTCCAGTATGAGGCTCCCGCTTGGTGCTACAGGAAAGGAAAAATTGTTCTATCACAGCATGATGTACCTCCTGAGTTGCGTCGACTGTTTACAAGTCAGACAGATGATGATGCTAAGTATTTTCGGGAGCATATTCGCTATTTCAATAGCCACTTCGCCTTTACATCATTGGGTGTGACGCTTGACCAAAGGTTTTGCAATGGACGGTCAGGGGTGTACACTTTCCGTGCTCAAGGTCAGATTTACCATCGCATTGATCAGCTGCAGCCGGGTGATAATGGGCCTCGTCATCTCCAGCTCTATTTCTATGATACCGATGAAAATTTGTCACATATAGCTAGACGGTCTCCTGATCTTGATCTAAATGTCGTAAGGAAGATTCTCCTCATTCTAGAAAATAATCTGTATGCACAAACTTTCAGAAGAATGGTTTCGGTACCTAACCTAGATGAGTACAGAATTTCTCTCAACACAAGCATCGTTCTTGATCAGTGAGTATACAATGCGCCTACTTCATCACAGGTAGTTGCCATATGGGTTCAAGGGAATGACCCACGTCATTTTGATCGGAGTGTTGTGGTTTTCGGAATAGAGAACCGCCCACAATACATCAAGGCATATACTGGCCCCTATGACCCACTGTCGTATCCGTTGTTGTTCCCTTGTGAGAGGTTGGATGGAACAAATTCATCCCATATCATCAAGATCCCTTCAATGAACACCCCTACAGTGACCAATAGGTCAATGATGATACAATCGATCCAGAAGAAGGTACGTTCTGTATTAGCTCATTGTCTTTACCTTTTATACTTGCACATTGATTGACTGGTTTATTGTGTTTGCTCGTAGATGCCGAAGCTAACAACTCCCCTGGGAAATACGTGTCAGCTAGGGAGTATTATTACTTCAAGCTCCAAATGCGTCCAAGGGTATTCAACATACTTTTCTATGGTGGTAGACTCTTCCAGCAATATTTAGTTGACATGTATATCAAGATTGAAGGGATGCATTTGGATTTCTTCCAAAGAAAGAAGACTCAGAAGCTCATTCGTGCTGAGCTCTATCAAGGGATTGTTGACACTATTGCAGACGGTGAGACACGTGCAGCAATGACCGGTAAGAGGATTGTACTCCCGGCAACATTTACTGGTGGAGATCGTGACCTTATGCGTCGCTTTATGGATGCGATGTGTTTAGTGCATCATCTTGGAAAGCCAGATATTTTTATGACGATGACTTGCAACCCATATTGGGAGGAAATCACTGCCGAGCTTGCTCCCGGTCAGACCTCACAAGACAGGCCAGACTTGGCTGCACGTGTATTCGAGCCAAACTTAGGGAAGTGTGTTGACGAGAAATCTCTCTCACGCGCCGCACAGGAGATCGCTTGACTCCGGTCAGAGTCCTTCTTAGCCGCCTACAATGTGTAGAGCGTGCCAGTTGATTTGATCTGCCAATCAACAAGAAAAAAGACAAGAAAGTGTTTGTTAAGCGTTAGGAAGTCCCCGCGGGATCGGCCAAGGAAATCCATGAACGTATATATGCTATTCCAGACCATATTTGGACCAAACGACCAAGGCGCATCGGCTATACCGAGACGATCATCAGTTGTCCGATCCAAATATAACGAAGAATAATAAATAAACGGATCAACAGACCAACCGATGCTGGGAAACTAACATCAAATCGGTTAATATTCCAATGAATCTCGTGCGGACGCAACATTCCTAGATCAAAGATGTAAGCGAGCACAATCTAGACATGAAATACAGCCCTATTACAGATCTAATAACAATTATGTTAAAAGAAATACATTATGATAAGTAAGGTCGGCTGAAACCCCGACGCTATCTCCAGATAATGTAAGTCCAAAAGAATAGATTACCAACGATTCTAAAGACGACTCAATAGTTCAGTCTTGATGCAGCATTGTATCAAAAGAAGCATCCAATCTATTACTTTCGATTTACACTCCGTAAGATGGTAGATATTACATACGAACCAACCAGCCCTTAAACCTAGCCTTGTTGACCATATACCCCAAAAAGATGAGTCAACTACAAGATAGATCTAAGCATCGAATTGGTTCATATGCACTATATGATATATATCGTAGTGAAACTATTGAATCCAATGTGTCATTGCGATGGAAGCATTAGAAACAAGTAATCTCACCACTAACGACAAACATTTACCGAGTTTGGGGATCGAGACAATGCAGCCCAAAGCCAAACAGGGTGTTCGTCTAAAAAGGAAAAGGATGGCGATGCGCCGAAGATTAGATTGATTGAATCGTTTTCATACAGAGGTCTCGGGTCCTATTTATACCCAAGATACAAATATTTGTAACAACTTCGGACTCTATCTAAACTACTTTTTAAAACATCATATCATCCTAGCGAGATCCATAATGCATTACAACTAGCAATTTAACAAACTCCTAAATTACAGATACAACTGCCATTACAGGACTCTATCCATAAGTGGCAATATCTTTAAACGCGCAATTAACATCCGAATCTCCTCTTATCCTCAAGTTTCGCATTGGATACGGTTTTATTTCTTCGAACTCGGAATCGGGTCATTTGTTCCATTCAATCCATCCTCGGTGACCACCGCACCCGATCACTCTTTTAGCCGATACAACTTCTGCCCTCAGCCGATCCAATTCCACCTTGCTTTCTTAGGACTTAGGAACCCCATTACCAAATTCCAGTGTTAACAAAGTGAAAGACCTTATTGTCAAGGAACATTATTTTGGAGAGGTTGCAGGCTATGTGCATGTCATTGAGTTTCAGAAGAGGGGCCTCCCACATGAGCATTTTCTTTTTGTCATGAAGTCTGGCCACAAGATCACATCGCCTGATTAGTATGATGGAATAATATGTGCTGAGCTTCCTGATGAGTCTAAGTATCGTGACTTTCATGCGATGGTCGTCAAACACATGCTTCATGGTCCATGTGGTGAACTTAACAAAGATTGTGGTTGCATGGTAGATGAGAAGTGTAGGTTTAATTACCCATGGAAGTTCTGCAATGAAACACAACAAGGTAAAGACTCCTACCCCATCTACAGGAGGAGGGATGACAAGAAAAGAGTCGAGGTTAGAAAGGCCACTCTTGGCAACAGGTGGGTCGTGCCATACAACCCTGGTCTTCTTATGCGATTCAATTGCCATATTAATGTGGAGGTCTGCAGTAGCATCAAGGCCGTCAAGTATTTGTACAAGTATCTATACAAAGGGCATGATCGTACATCTTTCTCG
This sequence comes from Oryza australiensis, assembly GCA_019925245.2. Lineage (NCBI taxonomy): Eukaryota > Viridiplantae > Streptophyta > Magnoliopsida > Poales > Poaceae > Oryza > Oryza australiensis. Next base: position 6,145,902 of record JAIFGZ020000116.1, on the reverse strand, counting down.
GTTGATGCCACGGACAACCTGCGGAAATCAATGAGATTCGTCTATTTAGAGATGCCAGGTTTGTAGGTCCGTCTGAGGCTGCTTGGAGGATCTATGATTTTGATTTGTTTGATATTGATCCTCCTGTGCTACAACTCCAGCTACATTTGCCCAACATGCACTCGATTACTTTCAATGGAGCAGATAACCTAGAAGATGTGATTTCATGAGAGTCCGCGTCACGGACTATGCTAACAGAGTATTTTAGAATGAACCAGGAGAACAGTTTTGCAAGAACCATTCTATACAGGGATTTCCCTCAGTATTTTGTATGGCGAAAATCAAAGAAGATATGGACAAAGCGGACTCAAAGAACTCAGATTGGGAGGCTTGTGTCAGCAGTTCCTTCAGAAGGGGAGCGATACTTCTTGAGAGTGCTACTCAACCATGTCTGTGGGGCACTGTCATTTGAGGATGTACGCATTTTTGAAGGTGTCACATATGACACTTTCATGGCTGCAGCAGAAAAAAGGGGGCTTATTGAGGTTGACAAGACTATTGATGACTGCATGACAGAGGCGACCTTTTTTCAAATGCCAAGTGCACTTAGAAGGTTGTTTGCAACAATTATAGTGTGGTGTGAGGCAACCAACATCCGTGAGATGTGGGACAAGCATCTAGGGTCATTGGGTGAGGATTACCAAAGACGACAGCCAAACAATCATATAGTCGAGCAGCTTGTGCTTAGAGACATTAGGAACTTGGTTTAGTCCATGGGGAAGGATATCGGTTCATATGGTCTTCCTGAGTATGAGGGAGCATTTGATTCAGATAGCCACGAGAGGTTGGAGATAGTTGAGGAGATGTCCATTCAGGTAGAACAAAACGATGCTGATTTATATGAATCATTGAACCCTGAGCAACGGTCTAGGTTTGATGAGATCATGGGCCATGTGGACTCCGGCGTTGCAAATGTCTTCTTCATTGATGGACCAGGTGGAACAGGAAAGACATACCTATATAGAGCTTTGCTAGCTAAGGTGTGATCAATGGGGCAGATTGCCATTGCTACAGCAACATCTGGCATGGCTGCATCAATTATGCCAGGTGGGCGCACGACGCACACCCGGTTCAAGATCCCTATTAATTTGGACGACAACAGCACCTGTAATTTCAGCAAATAGAGCGGCACCGCTGAATTGCTTCGAAGGGCATCATTGATAATTTGGGACGAGGTTGCCATGACGAAGCGTCAAGCAATTGAGGCTCTAGATAGGTCACTACAGGATGTCACCGATTGCTCCTTACCCTTTGGTGGAAAGGTTATGGTTTTTGGTGGAGACTTTAGGCAGGTGTTGCCGGTGGTTAGACGTGGCACCCGAGCACAAATCACCGATGCAACCCTACAAAGGTCCTACCTGTGGGAGGGTATAAGGAAAATACGCCTCAATAGGAACATGAGAGCCCAGGCTGATCCATGGTTCTCTGATTTTCTGCTAAGAGTTGGTAATGGGACGGAAAAAACAATTGAGGATGATTACATACGGCTCCCGGATGAAATAGTTATTCCGTATACAGAAAGGGATGCATCTCTTAATTTGTTGATAGATTGTGTTTTCCCATCACTTCAGTCCAACGCGACATCAACCTCCTATAGGAGCACACGTGCTATCCTTGCGACGCGAATGAGTACGTCGATGAGCTGAATGAGAATCTAATTGACCGCTTCCCGGGCCAGGAAAAAATATATTATAGCTTTGATTCCGTCGAGGATGACTTGAGAAACCTTTACCCCAATGAGTTTCTTAATTCCTTGACACCGAATGGACTGCCACCACATAAGCTAAAATTGAAAGTAAATTGTCCTGTGATTCTATTAAGAAATCTTGACCATCATCATGGCTTGTGCAATGGGACGAGGCTGATGATTAGAGCATTCCAGAAAAATGCGATCGATGCGGAGATTGTTGGTGGTCAACATGCTGGAATGAGGGTTTTTATTCCTAGGATCCCATTAAGCCCCTCTGAAGATCTCTCACTTCCTTTCAAGCTTAAAAGGAAGCAGTTTCCAATACGGCTCAGCTTTGCAATGACAATTAACAAGGCACAAAGTAAGACGATCCCAAACGTGGGGGTGTACCTTCCGGAACCTGTATTCTCGCATGGTCAGCTCTATGTGCATTGTCTAGGGGAGTGTCGCGGGAGACCACAAGAATTCTTTCAAAGCCACCAACTGATATTGATAACACAGGGAAAAGCACCAAAAATATTGTATATAAAGAAGTTTTAGTTTAATCTATGCCGGTAAGCCTTTAAACCAATTTTTTTATATTCTGCTGAAACTAAATGATAATTAATTAGTATGATAAATGATAATTTATTAGTATGAAACAATGTTAGTCTCAGTTTAGTTAAACTGATTTGCAATATGTTGTTCTAACTACAGGTAACTATGCCTTTGTGGATTATTTTTGAAACCAAGATACTCCAGAGGTTGAGGTTGCGATGCATTTTCTTGATAATAGATGTCGTATTTTTATAGTTTACAACTGTGGACTGCAACTGTTATTATTATCAAACTGAAATTCAATTTTATATGTATTTTGAATTGATAGAGTGTTGTGGATCAATTTTAACATATATTCCTGTTTTTGTGTTTTATACTTGAAGATACTCTGCTCTTTTTCAAACCGAATCCAAAACAACTGCTGCATAGAGTTAACATAGAGTTAACATATAGAGTTGACTTTATCTTAAGTGTAGTTTGGCAGGTTGACGACTTATGAGCAACCTGAACAGTTTCTAAATGAGATGACAAGGACTGCAAGCTTCTCCAGCAGTAATTTACCAAGGCACTGAGATGTGAAGGCCTTCCCTTCATGCATTCACGAATGGGATTTATTCGTTCTAACCTTTTCTTTCAAATTGAAATGAACAAGGATTTGATTACTTCATATTTTTTCAGACATGCAGCAGTCACTGAAGATGAGCTCAGTTTCAGTTCTGCGAAGTTAAGTGCAACAGAGGACCATCCATGTTGACATGACCAAGGCAAGCAACAGCGAATAACCCGATTCACATTTCCTTTTATTTAAACCTGTTTTCGATAGTACAGAATAACAGAAGCGCTTACACTTGCGGACACTCATCCTTTTGGGTATGATTAAGCTTCTCTTGATGCAGGACAAATTGATTTCTGTCTTGCTACATTCAGCCCTGAAGGTGAGATCATCTACCTTATAAGTGCCCTCTGCATCTGTAAATTGCAAGTCCATTGACATAAAAGCCATATTTGTCAATGAGGGTCCTATCAGAACATCTGATTTGTTTTCTAAAAATGCTACAAAACATCACATTTGGTGTTTCTGATTTATTTACATCAGGAAAGAAGGCAAACAGAGATAAGAGAAGAGAAGCTATGTTCTTCCCAGGTCTCATTACACTGATGTTATTTCATTCCTAGATCGTCCAGTTTAATTACTCCTAAATACTAATGATTTCAGCATGTATCAATGAATCTATGGAGGGTGGACTGGGGTTTTGGAAGATTACAGGGGTCTCATATATTGTTGAAGTTCATAACCACCGCTAATTAATACATCGATCCACTTTTCATATTTGTTGTTTAATTCACTAAATAATGTCAGGAGTGCTAATGCCAATTCATATTGTCCTCTGCTATTTGTATTTCAATAGCTCATATACTATTATTCAAAAACAATTTCATTATGCAACTTGTATATATATATATCTATAACTACCTATGCAAGTAGTGTTTCTACCCAAAATTTTGTTTTGCCTGACTATTTTGCAGAAAACCCCTTGAGTGATTATAAAATTAACCTGCAGTCCACCTAACTATTTTACAAAAAACCCCTTGAGTGTTTATAAAAGCTGGCTATTTTGCACAAAACCTTTTGATTGTATAAAATTAACCTGCAGTCCACCTGATTATTTTGCAGAAAACCCTTCAGTGTTTATAAAAGCGTCGCGCCTACGTCTCTAAGGAAAAAAAAAGTAAAATAAGCTGACACGTTTTTCCCTGGGACCAACGTAACATGAGTAAACAACAAATCATGACTTTATTGTTAAGAAATCAGACCGTGTGGGAGAAAATCATGACTTTATTGTTAAGAAATCAGACCGTGTGGGAGAAAATCAAGGAAATTACCATTAAGATATAAATTAGATATTACCTTGTACCTTAATTAGATATAACCTCGTAACAAACGGCAATAATAAGCTCTAAAAATTATCGTAACTTTATGATCATGATTAGACGTAACTCGTATTATCGTAATACCAACTATATAAAAATTAGTACATAACTGTTACAAACTTAACCTATATAGCAATCATCATAACTTTTTAAGCAGATTCTTCCTATAAATCCCTTTTTGGCAGCGCTTCGTAACCATAGTCCTCGATCATTATTTTTTTCCTCTAATCGTACCACATATATGAAAGTTGCTAATCACATGGGCCCTTTTCCTTGAAACGGGATCTAATCGCGCAGGCCTTTGTTCTTCGTTAATAGGGTGAACACTTACATGAGGAGGATATTTTTTTATCTCTAAAAATATCAAGTATTTATCTTAAAATTAAAAATAGTTATTAACTTTGCAATTTATTGTAATTATAATAGTGTCCTAATTAGCGTAACTATAGTAACGATAGGATTTGATTTTAACCTTGTATAATAAAAAAACTATATTAATATTTTAATTCACGTAATTATAGTAACAATTAATCGTAACTCTCATAATATATAAAAATTAATTGTAACTTTCGTAATACATCTCTTCACAAAAAGTAACTCCGTACAAACCCTGCATACAAACCCTTTTTAATAGATCATAACAAATCTATAATCTATAACTAGCTATAAAGCAAGTAATGCTTTTACCTAAAATTTTCATCCGTCGACTATTTTGAAAACCTCTTAATTGTTTATAAAATTAACCGCGGTCAATCTGAAAAGAAAGGAAGGACTTGGATAAAAAAGACCTCATGCGGTCCCTTCCTCCCGTCTTCATCCGTGTCGCGCCCCACGCCACGCCTACGCCCCACGCCGCGCCTGCGCCCCTCCCTCCATCCTCATCCACGTCGCGCCCCAACTTCAACCGTTGCAACACATGTGCACATTGCTAGTGTGTGTGTATATATATATATATATATATATATATATATATATATATATATATATATATATATATATATATATCACACACACACACACTTTTGCAAACGGTATTTGTTGGGCCTACAATTTCAGATGTGCACTGCAAGTTTCAGGTTCAGATATCTGACCAAAGCATCGCTCTTGCCAAATTCAATTCTGAATCTCTTCAGGGCAATGCAATGATAGAAGTATAGAACATATTCTTGTGACTTTGATTTGCATTTTATTCTCGATTTTTGTTTCAAATTGATGGCCAAATTTACAATTCGGTTGCACAAAATGCAGTATTGATGCTGATTTTTCTCATTATCAAATCTCAGACAAGTTGGAGCTTTTCATTTTCTTGTCCCAAATGGCTTATCAGTAGGGTATTTCAGTGGATTAAAATTCCAGTGATGTTTTTCGATATATTTGTCTAATTTGAGAACTATTTGATTGCCTTTAGTATACTGGCTAATATGCGTTAAAATAGATAAATGTTGATGAACTGGAATGAAACTAAAAAGTTGATCTCTTGCTAATGTCCCTTTTTATATTTTTTTTATTTTGTTAAGTTTTACGAGAACGTATAAGTTAGGTTTGACAGATCATATGTTTAGAAAGATGTAGTTTTAAAATTTTGATTGTTGTCATAACCTCATAAAATATCATCACAAGGTTTATACCACTAAATATCTCCATAACGTTAGCACAAATATTTTATTAGATAAGTCATAGGACAAGGTCCTCGCTTCTTCTTCCCCCGCCCACGACTCACCGAGCCACCGAAAACAGTTACGGCGGCGCGTTTCCTCTCCGTCCACTATTTCGCCGGCCTCGGCAGTTTTCGGTCATCGTCTTCCACCCCCCCAGTCCCCATTGGAAGCCGCGCCCTCATTGCTGCTGTGATCTCGTCTTCTCTTCAACAGGCGTCCGCTTTCCTGATGCTTCCGCATAACAGCCGGAATATTCAAAACTTGCTCCAACCCATGCATGGGCCTTCCATGCTGATGAAAGCGCATAGCGCTGGGTTACTCTCAGCTAGCTGTGGCTAACTCGACCGGGAAGTCATGGCGCCGTCTCGCGGTCGCGCATTCCCGCGCGATGCTGGCCGCCCGCGCTTGCCCACTTGCCCGCCGCGACATTGTGAAGAAAAAACGTGGCGCGCGGGGGCGAGTTGACGCAGACGGGCGCGCCAGGTTGCCCGTTTCCAAGCAAGACGAGGGATGCTGCAGATGGAGCCAAACTACCAAATGCAATGAGCTAACTACAGTGTTGCACGCACATTTATCAACGGAATACCGAGGAAATATTGCTTCTTTTGCCTTTCGAAGCGATCGTGAGAGTTGGTTGTGAGTTCTGCACGTGGTTGAAACGTCAGCTGCTCGAACTGTAGGTTGAAATTTTTGTTTGAACAGTAAGGCAGGCACCTGATGCCCCTGGTCTACTTTGGAGGGGCCGATACATCCAAAAATAAATAAATAGGCGTTTACAGTGTACTCGTACTAAAAGAGTACCAAAAGAAATTAAGGCACGTGACGACAGTGCATGCGACCGATCAAAGACAAATCAAAATCATAATGGAATGCACCCCAATTTGACCGGACGAGGATGAAATCTTAGAAGATGACGACAATACACTCGCGCTCGAGCACTTGTTATTCATTCCTCGCAAGCAAACTGCACATCGTGCGCATCATAATTAAACGACTGAACGAGATAGCGAGAAATTAGAACCTTGAAATCGTACACGAAGAATTCTTACCCGCCTCACAATCTGCAGACGAGAGCGTTCGATAATAACACGACTCCCTGAAAAAGATTATTCCATGGTTTGTGGCTTTTATTACCAGTGAAAGGACTGGTCGTAGAAATCATTCAATCAAAGCGGGTCGCTCATGATCGATGGCGACTCCTGCTTGTGGTCGTCTTGCCTTCCATTTTGCATACATTCAATTTTCAACGGTGGTGGCAGCGGCACGAGATGTAAAGCTGTAGTTGATAAATCTCCTCTTGGGGAATGACAGGGAAGTCATCGAATTGAACCAGTCATATCTATTAGCAGCGAGTATGTATTTGCTGCTTATGCAACTTATTCCTCAGTGCAGGCATCACCTTTTAGACGTCCAATCGATTGTTCAAATGTAGTAGAAGAAACAGTTACTGATAAGTACTACTATACATGCTGTCTTTTTATCTCCACCGAGATGCAATTAAAACGGCATCCAGGAACAAATGCAATGATGCAAAGTGGCGTGCAGGCGTGCACCATTCTTCGAAACACGTACATATATCCACTGAGGACATCATCAACGCCTGCAATAGGGAAATACGTAAATAGATCTCTAAATATTCAATAAATATGCTCTTGTCAAGCTCGAGAAGCAGTCACGACTCGCTCGCGACCTCAGTAATTAACAAACGATAAAATCCAGTAAGGTGAGCGAACGAAAGGGACGGGAGTTACACCGCACGTACGAGGACGGCCGGCGAAAAAGATTTAAACTACAGCGGCTAATACGGCGGTGCACGGATTAGGCTGACGATCGAATCGGCGTAAAATACAGGCCAAATGCAGCGTATTCTGGGCGCATTCTGGCCGGACGGGCAGATGTTAGTGGCTGTACCAGCTGGGGGAGGTGGCGGAGCACGCCGGCTTACGAGCGCGGATCGAGACGGACGAAACGGTGAACCGTTCGCTTTTGTGAGGCTCGAATCTGCCAAACCCCAGATGAAATCGACGTAGGCATGGTTAAAACTCTTCTTTTTGTCATTAGCGTGTCGTGTGGTGCATGAGTATCCCCTGTTGCAGCTGGACTGATAATTAATCAGGATCAGCGCAGCAGGCCCTGGCCCGTGGCGAGGGGTGAATTTCGAGATGGGATGGATTACGTAGGCCTACCGCGCGCGAACAGCGTGTAACCCGAACCAGACAACACCGAACAGGCGAACACCCATGGAAAACGTCAGCTCCGTGACCGAAGCGCGGCCAAAGTAGCGTTAAATTACAGGCAGACACGCTCAGGGCCAAAACGAACTCCATCTCCCTGTCCAAAGTCAAACCCCCCAAAACTACACAATTGTATCACGTTACGACGTAGGCGTACGTGCAAGACCCGACCGACCCAAGGTCGCCACTCGAAAGCGCCCCAACCCGAGCAACTTCTCCAGCGGCGCGAGGCTGTTTCGGCCGCTGTGACGTCGGAAGCTGCCGCGACCCTCGCGCGTGGCACGGCCGGCACCCACCGCCCTCGCGGTAGTTGGCCAAGTAGGCTGGCATCCGCGCTTTTCTAGCACCAACTCTTGTACGCCGTTGATATACCGTATAAAAAAGCCAAGGGATATGTCCATCCGAGGGCTGTGATTTTCGCGTCCGGTGTCGACGCGTCCGCTATTTCTGCCTCCGCGCCCGCCGCCCCTCGCCCCTCCACCACGCCACGCGCGCGCGCTTGCACTCTCCCCTGTTGTGTACACTACCAGTCTGCCGCTCGATCGATCTGGCCTTCTCCGCCGCACCGCCGCGCGGCGTCCCGACCGTCGTGCGGCCGCAGGAGGATGCAGGCACCCTTCCTTTCGCCGCTTTTCTCCTCTGGAAGAAAGGCTCTCCCATAGACAACGGCTAAGAATTACAAGGAAGCTGCTTCTTTCGGGAGTAAAATTTCTGTTGGTTTTACATGGGAAAAAGGTGAGATTCTGAGGTGTTAAGAGAATTAGTAGTGCTGTGGCTGGGGGGGATGACAAAGATCAGCTGCTTCTCTGCTCTGCTCGCCGGCAAGAGGAAGTTATCAAAGGTTGGTGGATTGTTTTGGTTAAGTTTGATTTATTTTGGTTAAGTTTTTGTTTCTTATCAGCTCTGAACATGGCAGGTTACGAGCAAGATTGGTTACGGCAAGAAGTCTAGTGGCAATGAGTTCCAGAAGGTGAAACCGGTGGAGTTCATGGAGGGGACGGACACCGTCGACATCGGGAAAGGCGGTGGTGACATTGTCCTGGCATGTAACACAAAGGTTGTCGCTTTCAACGCCGCCGAGTTGGCTTATGAAGGCTGCGACGAGGTCTCGGTGAAGAGGGACATATCTGACGTCGACCTCGTCGCCGGCGGCGAAGACTCTTCCGGCTACAACAGCGACGGCGTCGACAAGGATGCTTGCAGCGCCGCACCGGACGCTAGCGAGCCCGGCGTTGGCCTCATGGTGCCGGCCATGGCATAGGCTGGAACGCTCGTGTTCCAACATCGAGACGGCGAGGTGTAGCTCGAAAGCGTTCGACCTGCCGGCGAAGTCGCTCTCTTACGGCGACCTCAAGGCCTTGCCTGCCGGAGGCTCAGCCACCCCAGTCGGCGCGCCGGACGCCAGCCCAACCGCGTCCGTGAAGACGACGTGCAGCGCCGACCACGTCATGCTGAAGAAGCGTTCGTCCAGCCAGGTGCTCCCGTCCCGGAGCCGGAAGCTGTGGTGGAGGCTGCTCCTGCGAAGCCACCGGAACCTGCACCGGCCAGCAGCGACCGTACCAGCGCTGCCATCGGCGGAGCAGCAGCACGACGGGTACGCGTCCGACACGCTCGACGCGGGCGCCGCCACGGCCGACGTCAAGAACAAGGGGATCGCCGTAGGCCACGAGACCATCTCGAACCAGTGGATGGCGTTCTCGTCGGAGGCCACGTCGCTGGACCGGGTCAGCGCGTGGGTGAACAGCCTCGGGGATAACTCGTTCAAAGCCAACGAGGAATACATCGTGGAGCACGACGACGATGGCGACGACACGGCTCGCCCGCATTGCACGGAGATCGGGGAGCCGTCGTCGTTCGGCGGCAAGTTTCCCGTCCAAGCACGGCGGCGCGTGGCCGGCGAGGCCATCAAGGCGAACAGCATCATACAGACGCTCACCACGTCCTCGTCCGTGGCGCACATATCGGGGATGGGACTCACCGCCATCCCGGTGATCTCGCCGTTCTCCAGCCTCAGGGCAGTCAATCTGTCCGGCAACCTCATCGGTAAACTACTAAATTCTTGAAGTATGGATTCACGACTTCGGAGCTTGCTACATATCATTCTTGGCTGATTAATCCATTCGTTCTGCAGTTCAAATATCTTCGAGATCATTGCCCAAGGGGTTGCACTCGCTCGATCTGTCGAGGAACAAGATTGCTGTCATCGAGGGGCTGCGTGAACTGACGAGGCTGCGCGTGCTCAACCTCAGCTACAACAAGATTCCACGGATCGGTCACGGTAAGCATTTCGTCAGATATCACGGCTGTTCTTTCAGTAACTTCACTTAGCCCTCGCTACGATGCCATTTAAAATGTGAAAAGACATTATTATTTTTAAAAATAGATGTGAAGAAGTATAATCGTGATCTAGTCGTGATCCACAAGCTCGGTTGGCCAGAGGATTCACGATCCAAAATCTAACGACCGACCATGTAATGATGATCACAGATCAATCTAGATAAAAAAAACTTAAATATCAAAGTTCGTATTTAAATTATTGATTTGTTTTTAAAAATAAATAATTCAGATTATTTCTATCGATAATATAATATCGTCGGTGAAGAGATCGTAGCATCGCTCCAGTTTTCCGGCGAAAGCAAGGCTTTGCGTGGATCTTGTTCATTGTGCAATGCTCGTGGGCACTTCTGGATCTATGGCAGTCGATAGACATTGGGCCGGGCTAAGTACTAGGATGGTCCATGGTACAGACTTTAGTAGTGCACAGTAACGATGAGTCATGTCATGCTCTGAAACTAATGCTAGCTGGCGCCGCATGCTGACACGCATCAGATATCCAATCTAGGCATATCACATTCTTACCTTTTGGTTCGTACAATTCGTACCCTCCGATGATACTCGTGACCGTGTACCATGCTCCTTTCGGCCAACTTCTTCAGAACCTTGGGAATCGAGTGGATGTCTCGCAGGTTTGCTCGTCCCAATAAAAGTAAAGAAACCGATGTGGGAGCGTGACTGGATGCCACATCGGTGAGCTCTGGTCCACCCTACGCACTGCTAGCTCCTTCATGAACTATGCGAGCTATCACACGACAGTGTAACCTGCGGTTAATTAAACGTGTGAATTGAATCAAAAGAACTGAACAGTTTGTGGTTTTGATTCGTTCAGGGCTGTCGAACTGTGGGGCGATCAGGGAGCTGTACCTCGCCGGGAACAAGATCAGCGACGTGGAGGGGCTGCACCGGCTGCTGAAGTTGGCGGTGGTGGACCTGAGCTTCAACAAGATCACCACGACGAAGGCGCTGGGGCAGCTCGTTGCCAACTACAGCTCGCTGAGGGCTCTCAACCTCGTCGGGAACCCGGTGCAGACCAACATCGGCGACGACGCGCTCCGCAAGGCGGCGTCGAGCCTCTTGTCGCGGCTCGAGTACCTGAACAAGCAGCCCGTGAGGCCGCAGCGCGCGCGGGAGGCGGCCAAGGACAGCGTCGCCAAGGCGGCGCTCGGGAACGGCAGGTGGAGCTCGCGCAGGCGGCCGACGCCGTCGTCACGGCGGCTGAGCCAGAGCCCCGGGTCGTCGGCGAAGAACCGGGGGAGGGATGGGACTGAGAGCGGCAGCCATAGGGGCAGCAGGAGCAGGTCCAAGAGCAGGCCTCATCAGTGCTCCAACATCGCAAGGAAGTGAAGCAATGTGATGTGCTAGGCAATTAGACGCGTCATGTTTGGCGCCGTGCAACGGCATGTGATGCTCTACTGAACTGTGAGGGAAATGTGATGTGCTTAGTCTTTGAAATGGCCATGTGCCATGCTGTAGGATCAATAATGCACAATCTTCCTCGTTTATTTGGTGCGCACTCCAATCCAAGCTTTTCCTGAAACTTTGTTATCTGAAATGAAAGAAGAGAGCACAAGTGGGAGACAATTGAACATCTAATTTAGCTTCTTCTTATGATAGTATTTGCAGCTAAAATGTAAGCATTCATTGAGGAAGCTTTTGAAAGCTTAAAAAAATCCGACCTGCCGGATTCGAACCAGCGACCTAAGGATTAACTGCAACGACTACAGTCCTCCGCTCTACCAACTGAGCTAAGGTCGGTTTGCGTTGATGTTTTTGTCGAAATATTATTGACTCTGTTGTCTCTACAATTTGCCTGCCAAAACCTGTCTGCTAAAATTTATATTGTAAAAACGATACATGCAAAAGTAAAATGGTAAAAAGAAAACCTTTTTGCTTACGATTTACCCTGCAATTGAAGAACTGTAAAAATGAACAAAAATGAAAAAAGATGGTGGCCTGCTGTAGTGGGGACCCTACGGTGCCAGCGACCTGTTATCCTTCCACCGTTGGGTAGCGGGCAATGATCGCTGCGCCTGAATTTTTTTGCTTTTATTACTTCATTTTTGTAAAGATTTTTATAAATAGATCCATGGCTGTTTTTATTTCAGAAAGGGACCCAAAATCGATGTCAATAGTGATGACGTCGAGATTACACTACTTGACGTCAATTGTATTGACGCCAAGATCTCTGCGACACGTCGACGCCGAGGCTGACGTGATAACCTCGGCGTCGTGTTGACGTCGAGCTCAGCACTAATAGTGATGACGCCAAGTTATATGGCGCCAAGCTCCGCGTCAAGGTCTATGACGCCGAGCTTGGCGCTAATTATGATGGCGTCGAATTCCGTGCCAATAAATATGGCACTGAGCTTGGCTTAGGGTTTGTTGGCTGATTTGGTTTTGTGCGCCAATAAAAATTAGCTCTCGTCCCTCCTAGTTTTGTACGCATCAATTCGGTTTGTATAGGTCATAATTTTGACTTACCTATGTTCATAATTGCAACTTAGCTCCAGCACTCAGAGTTCATCTCGTAGCTCAGCATTTAAACTGTTATTTAGTTTATCGTATCGTAGTTGAAATGATATCGTGTTGTGTAATGGGGCTATCGTACTTCTATTGTTTATATTACATGTGCTCATAATTTGAATTTATGAAAGAATGAGTTAGACAGTAAGATGCTTCGCTATCAACATGGTGAACAATTTTTATAGTAATACAAGCATAACTCAGCATATATTAATGATATAATACATGTCATGTTTCATGAGAATTATTGCACGTAATTAAACCGCGGAACGTATGTCATGCATACACGATACAAATTAATCGGACCCGACGAGTCGAGGCTCGGCTTTCCTACGGACCCTTTCTACGGCGTTCAGCGTGGCTTCCACTTTCCCTTTCCTTCTCGCCGTTGTACTCTGTTTGTGTTTCGTATTCAGTTATTTTAGGCCGTTATATTAGGGAATGACATTGTTGATCCACATAGTGAATCCGCACCTTCTTTGAATGCCCTGGTAAAGAAACACATGTAATCAGTTAGAGTGGCAATACAATGTAGACGTTAGCGGGATTGATAAAACGAAAGACGTACAACGAAGTCGTTGTCTAAGTTTGGGCAAATGAAATATCTCGTGCCATATGTTAGTTGTTCAAAGGAGGTAGCCATCTTGCAACGATCCCTACAACCACACCTGGGACGCTCCGACCATTTAGGAAAACCTAGTGGGTTGTTCCTCCAATCTAAGCTTGCGATTTCGATTCGACGTTCGTACTCCATCCATGCCAGAATGAATTGTTCGGTCGACTCAGGTTACGTTACTGTCGGACCGACAGAACCAGGTCTAACCGTATCAATCCACTCTTCGAATCGACATTGACGTACATCCTCCTGGTTGTACATTTGTGACATAAGGGATTAGAAAACTAAACAAGTGATTTGCTTGAGCAGGAAAAATTGAAACTCACGACAAAATCATCGTCCACAATCTCAGGACACACGAAGCATATTTGTCCTCGAGTTGCATGTCTAATGAACCTTATCACCTGGCAATGGAGACCACAATGACATTCTGGACATTCTCGCCATGTGGGTAGTGCGAGCTGATCCAGAGGCCAATCCAAAGCTTTCTCAGCAATTCGACGTTGGTACTCAACCTTTCGCCGAAGGTAGTCCGACCTTGTTTCCTAAGTGGGTAGGAACGTGTTCTGTCGGTTCGTGGGTTCTCCGTATCTATCCACTCAATGAAGTTGCAAACCTGACGATATGCCTGGGTAAGATGTTACCATCATGTAGGAACAAGTTAGCGTTTTCTGTATTCAGAACTTCGTTATCACAAATCAAAGCACATAAGTCATACCTGATCCATGTTGGCGCATTGGAAGAATCGTCTCCCCCGAGTTTCGGAGTTGAGGGACGACGTAAGTATACAGGCATCCCCACAATGACACAACGGACGGTCACACCATAGGGGAATAAAACCGTCGAAAGGATGGAGTCGCTAGTTGAGACGCTCAACAAATGGATTATCCATTGTACCTAGAAGTTTAGGAAACAGAACGAAGATATGAAGAGCTCGTATTCGGGTGGTGTAATATATAGTGGAGAAAGCAGAGGCACATCTCCAGCTAATGTGAGTTAACTTATTCAACGGATGTGACAACACGTTCATGCGCCAGGAGAAAATTGATTGATTCGGTCGAAGAAAGCATCAACAAAAGCTGAGTCGGGATGCCTTCAACAGCCCTTGCAATCTCGTAAGGCTCCCAATCATTCAAAACTTCAACACTATTGGACATTAGGAATCCATCACCAGAGTGTAGTTGTGGCGCAACAAGAGGAGCACCCACATATTCGGGAATGTCTCCTGCACATATGCACAAATAGAAGGAAAAAACAAATTAATAGATGATGAATAGAAGGGGGTAGGATGACGAGAACCGTTGCACAATTGAAACTCACTCGGATGATTTTGTGCCAATGGGATCTCCTGAAAATGATCTGCCACATCATCATGAGTTTGACACGTATCTCAAACTGTCTCAACTAATTGGACCTCATTGGGGGCAGATTGAGCATCAGGAACCGTACATGCATTCATAAGAGGTTCCGGGACTTCTATGGCAGGTATGGCTGATCAACCATCAGTGGAGAAAATCCATGGCGATTGGGATCAAGCAACACCCGACGCACAACCACGACCAAAGTATGGAATTGATTCTTTATAGCCGATCTCACAAAGTTCTCCCACTGATCTATACACCCAATTGGGATCATCTTCCTTTGGATATTGAGAGGGGAACCTAGATAAAGTACATCCTCAACTTCGATGGCATCATTTCCATGGCAATGTAGCTCCTCCCGAGCCCTACAAACCAACTCACTAAATGTTGGCTTCTCATTGAATAGAACTGGCACACTTTGCATGTCTACAAACTCCACATATCCATAGCGATCTCTTTCCACGATGCCTCCATGATATATGCTCACTAAGTTGTCCATCTATTAGTTCAACAAAATTTGAAATACAGTTATTTTAGTCCAAAGTAGTTGCTACATAGTACTGAATTTCTCGAAACCGCTAAAGTTTTGTAAAGACCTGAAAATTTCTAAAAGAAACTCTGGTCCGTAGGAAAATATTCAATACTGAACTTCGTTATCACAATCGGAAATTTTGATGTACTAAACCCTCATACACTTGATTGAAGGATATGATTATTTACATCGACATAAACGAGACCCCTTAATCATGTCATGCCACTGAACTTAAAGCTGGACGGTTCATTTTAATCAATCTAAATCATTATTTTATTCAATGTTACTATAATACATACTACACCTCTAAAAATATAACTAAGTATCTAACTATATTTTAAATCGTATCACTGAGTATCTAACTATATTTATCTAACTATATTTCTGTCGCTAACTAAATCAACTAAATATTCACGAAAAAATGCAAACATATAAAAATTACATGGTCAAAAAAGATTAAATGTTACCTATTCAAAAATAACCTACATTACATATTTAAAATTTACCTACATTAAATATTAAAAAAAACCTACATTGCAAATTTAAATTTACCTACATTACATATTAAAAATAACCTAAATTATATTTTAAAATTTTACCTACATTACATATACAAAACAACTTAATTACATTTTAAATTTTTTACCTACATTGCATATTAAAAAAATCTACTTTGTTTTAAATATTACCTATATTTCATATTCAAATATTACCATTGCATAGTTTCATATTTTAATTTAACGTACATTACAACAATTTAAAATTTAAATTTTAATTTAATTTTACCTTTTCGGAGAGGATGGCCGGGCTCGGGTAGGGCGCCAACGGGAGGGTGGGGACGGCGGTGGCCACCGACGTAGGGCGGCGGTGGCCGCCGACGTAGGCCGACGATGGCGGATGGGGCATGCTGGCCGGCGGGCGCACGGGCCGGCCGGCGTGGGACGGTAAATGTCGGGGCCGGGCGGGCGCGCGCGGGCGGGCGGCGCCGCGCGCGGGCGGCGCGCCGAGTTTGGCCGGACGGGGAGCGCGGCAGCGGCGGGGTCGGGGACGGCGGAACTTGGGGGCAAGCGACGGGGTCACGGGGACGGATGTGATGCAACATAGGAAGAAGACGGGTCCGCTGTAGCGAGCCTCGGCGCCGGGGAGGATGGCGTCGAGCTCGGCGTCAAGATCGACACCACGGAGGGGGCGCCGAGCTCGGCGTCACGAATTACGGCGCTAGGTTGCCACGTCAGCCTCGACGTCGACGTGGCATAAATACCTCGACGCTAATTGTATTGGCGCCGAGTAGTGTAATCTCGACGCCATCACTATTGGCGTCGATCTTAGTCTATTTCTGTAATAAAAACTATCATAAGCTTATTTGTGAGAATCTTTATAAAAATTGGTTAAAAAGCAAATAATTAATATCGAGTAATGTAATCTCGACGTTATTACTATTGACCGCGATAGAATCCACTAAAACCCATTTATGAGAACCTATTTATGAGAATCTTTTTGCAAAAATTTCGGTCGCTGCGCTGTGAAACCAGCCGCCTCACGCCGTGCCCGCCATTCACGGCCGGAGAAAGTAGGCATCCGAGCGGGCAGGCAGACCAGAATACACACGGACCAAGGCCATAAAACTCCACACCAAACATCCCACAGGACCCACACCACCTGATGCCGCCACTTGGTTACAAGCTATTGCTAGACTGGAAAGAGCAAGCTGACTATTTAAGCTGGTGCGCTGCGTTCTAAATTGGCGAGGGGGTACTAAAGAGGAGGGGAACGAGACTGTCGCTTTGCTGCCGTTTCTGAATTTCGAGTTTCTTGGTCATGGATTTGGGAATTTGGCAGTGCGTTTCTCTTCGAATTTGACACTTCTCTACAAGCCTGTTAAGTTTATGCCGTGCTGTTTGTAATTTTATTTGTTACTGCTATATTGTCTTCTTGGTTATTACAGAAATAAACATAATGTATAAAATTCTTAGTCTCTGACCGATTTGAGAATATGTTTGCTCACGGGACATCTATCTTGCTATCAATAATACATAAGCAGCTAGAGGCTCGAACCTAATTCACGAATTAGGTTGATGGGTAAAATCTAAAAAAAAGATTTAGAGGAAGAGACATTCCTCTAAATATTTTTTAAGAAAAAATTATGAACGTATGAGGAATTAAACATGAGATCTTGAGGTTAAAATCATACACCCTTTATCACTACACATCGGTACATCGCTGATGGATAAAATCTTAAACCAAAGAAAACTGGACATGTACAGAAGGCCCAATATTTGGCTCACAGGATCAGGCCATGAGAAACTGTAGCCGTTTATGGAAGACCACACAGACAACAGTCACGGAACCCAGCAGCGCCCGCAGAAGGATAAGCGACACGGCCGCGTGCGCGTCGGCTCGGCGCCGGTGTTGCCGTACTGCCGCGGCAGAACTCACATATCTCCAACTCACACTGGTGTATCGGCTTCGGCGTTGCTCTTCGGCACGTCAGTGCTAGCCAGAAATAGAATAGCAGGCATAGCAGTGTGCGCACGTAACTACATTTGGGTATGGGTAAGAATTGGGAGGCATTACTACGCCACTGTATAGGAGTGGGGTGCGGGACAATGGTCTCGGCCTCTGGACGGTGTTGGATGAAACCACCGTCAAAATTACCAGGGAGCCAAAAATAACACAGCATTGACATTTGAGGGAACCCCAATTTTCCATCGAGAGATAGAAAGCGAAGGCCCAAATGGCCATGTTGGCCTCCAAGATCGATATTTACAACTCTATGCATCCGGTAATCTATCATCATCGTATCCGAAAGTACCCACCTAAAATTATGTATGGGCCCGTTTAAAATAGTTTTTAGCAGCTACAACTTCTTCTATAATCAAAACTTCTCCCAAAACCATCCAGATTGTCACCCAAATTTCGAGAATCTTATGAAATTCAGAAAATGAACTACTGTTGAAGTGAAATTCGTCGTTCACACGGCAACTTTAACTTCAATGCAGATCCTATTAATTTGGTTCAAGGACATACCAGTTAGTTTGATTCTACAACTAACAAGATAGACAAGGAAAAAAACGTTAGATTACGATGGCCAATCGACCGATGGGTCGATAAGTATCGTGTTGCCCAGCCGATAAATACCAGAATCGACTATGATAAAAAATAGCCCAGGACATGTAATTAAGATTATACATCAACATATTTTAGTTTTAATATAACTATCAATAAATTATCTTCACTATTCTTAATCTTAATAAATCAAAATGAACCAAAAAAGTATTAGATTAATATCAAATAAAGATGATTACTGAATAGATATATAGTCTAAACACTTTGGCGATGCATGAAATTACACTGAACCCGTGAATAAATCCGACGACAATTACTATTGGTTCAGGATCGGGTATTATGCAATCAAAAACTTATCTTTTTTCTTTATTACTACCAACTATGATAATCAGACCTAACCGAGATATTATTTAACTGCTAATAACAAAGATCAGATAAGTTTGAGATTATATAAACCAGGTCAACGTATGATATGATTATTTTATTGGTAATGAACAGATAACATATCGGCTAAAACTTTGATATAACCTTATATAAAAATATCATATGGGATTAAATCTACTAATCAATTACGTTCTTAATAGATCGACCGAACCTAACTAAGCGGTGCAAGAATAATAACAAGCTTGGTAGATTTAAGAGTTTGAAATATTTATATAAGATGATTGATATAATAAAATAGATGTAGAAAAAAATAATCTACACAAGAGCCAATATATCAGATAGGCGACGCAAGTAAAAACTAACCAGTATATCGGACTCAACCGAGAAAGTACTAACTTGGCCGATACAAGCAAAATTTGACAAGACTTACTTTCTCGTCGAAGATCAAAATAGATGTAGGCCAAACTCGAAAACCTAGAAAACTAGGGTGGTGATGCCCCGAAAGTTGTTTATTGAACTGTTGTTGTTTACTAAGGTCTTGGGTGTACATATTTATACCCATAAGCTAAACTAAATCTGACTCTATTACGACCGAATTAATACATGACTCTTATGTCTAAACAAAGAAACTACTATTACAACTCCGAATTAGATACGACTCTGATCGGCTAAAGAGAAACTATCTGAGACCGATTCTAACACAATCTTATCGACTCAGGACTCTAACAAAAATAGAAACCATAAGAATCTTTCCTTTTCTTAGATAAATTTGCCAACCAAATCTCCTAAAATGACGACATGAACCCTGGCTTTGACTCGGTCTTGACTAACCGAAATTGCCAAATTTCGTTGTTAACACATGCTCCCCAATTTTGGAGTATGGATATATATGCTTCGGAATTTTCTTGTACGACCCATTAGGTCATTGGCCCAACTGACCCAACACAGTATTTAATGCACCGAATAGTATAAATAATCTTGGTCTTCACCCATAATCATTACCCTGCCACATTCTCTATGTCCTCCACGCCGGTGAGCTCTCTTCCTCTCTCCTCCGTCTCGGGCGACATCATCGAGCAAGCACTTTCCTCCATCAAATCAAAAAATAGCAACCACCACTAAAATCCCTGCTGTAAGAAACCCTAAAACTCCACTTCACTTCGATTTTAACCGCATTATATAGATTTGACCTAGGTATTTTCTTAACCTCGCACACTGTGTTCCCCATGTTCTTCACTTTTTACTGTTTATTCTACTGTAGCACCTGAGAGATCAAATAGCTATCCCTATAGCCGATCAATCGCCTTTTTACTACCTCGGTCCAATGGGTGATGAAGACCCAATGAAGTTTATTAACGCCAAAACCAACAGGATTCCCTTTAAACAATCTAGCACCTATATTTCAAATTGGCATCTAAGCTTCAGATCTTGGCCAACAAAGCTACTAGGATGGAGGAATTGTTATCAGAGAATGTTGCCTGCCAAACACCAATTTTGGTCCGATATCGGGATAGTGCAATGCCTTGAACTTTCTCTGGCTGAAATTGAAAAGGACGAACTCCTTATTGCATCGGCTAGTTACTTTGGTCTGATACTTTGAATGCCTTCTTATTCAACCATGGGCCGATGACACCAACACTATTGGATGTAATCATGCTTACCGGGCTCGACATTTCTTCATCGGCCAATTTCATTAACTTGAGAATTAAGTGCACCAACAAGTTGGAAACCAAAGCCGTAGGAGGTTGGTTAGGTTATATCGCCAAGCATGCCAAGCGGGTCTGATTTCTGATCGGGAACATATAGCTTTCCTTAATCTCTGGCTAGAGTGATTCGTCTTATGTGGATCAACCTTGGGGCCAACAGCTAATCTTCAACACATAGCTCAAGCCCTTGTCGATGGTAAAATAATACCTTTGGGAAAATACCTCTTGGGAGCCACCTATCATCTGCTTCATCAAACATCGGCAAAGCTATTGGTTGGTCAATCTGTTGGACATATCAGAGGCCCATGGTGGTTCATTCAACTATGGCTCAGGCTATACACAACGAAGTAGGGAAAAGGACTCCTTTGGAGCAATTCATCTTCGCAGCCAACTACGTAGAAGACATCGATCCTACTCGTCGTCGATGCATGTCTCTAGGGGAAGCCGCATCAGCTTATCCCAGGAGCGCATGATAACTTCTGACGATGTCAACTTCTGGTTCGACCACTTCTACCATGGCTTTCCTAGGGACGCCAGGATGTTGTACACTTATGAAGATACAGATTCCTTCAAGCTTCCATCAACCTTCAACCCTACTAACATCAACTCCGATGAGCAAGCCAGAGAAATTTTCGTATCAGCTATCTCTTCGTGCATCCTTCCCACTGGGATATCAATGGGGCGTCTTTCTCGCGTCTTGTACGAATTTTATCATCCATCTATCGCGGTTCGTCAATTAGGCTTCGGTCAAGTCCCAATTGGCCTATACTTTATCAACAAAATCCAAACCAGAGGCCTAGTGTCATCGGCTCTTGAATTTGACCGATTAATAGAAATTGACGGACCCTCTCTTGGTCCTCTTGAAGACTTTGATACCCACGCTTTAGGTTATCAGCCGATTGGCTAAACGCATCACTTGATGCTTTAGTTGAAAATAGCGCTTCGATCAGGAGTAGAACCGAAGAAATCCAAAGCCAATTACCCGATGATATTCTTGATGCCTTAGCCCCAACCGCCTACCTTGAATCCCATCAGTTTCAAGTCCACAGAGCACGCCAACGCATAGCTGACCGCACTGAGCTAAGACTCCTCGAAGCAAACCTTCAGGTAGATCGGCAATCGGCTCTATCAGAAAAATTGAAGCTTGATGAGTTAACGGCTGGTCTAGATCATACCAAAAATCGGATTGAAGAGCTAAAGAAACAAGAAGCCGATCTCCTGGCCAAGCTCAAGCAAACTCACAAAGACTTGGAAATACAAGAGAAGAAACCTGTTGATCTTCTAACGGCAATTGACAACCAACAAGCTAAGCTTAAAGCTTCACTACGCCAAGTGGCCCATCGTTGCAAGGCCATCTAGTCAATCCCTGGGTCCGATGCTAGTGATATGCATGTAATCGATGAGGTCGATCAAATACGCCTATGTGCGATATCAACAATCCAAAAATTCTTGGGTTAATATATTAGTTGAAACATTGAAGCCGTTCAAGCCGTTCTCTGTTCTATCTCATTTTATGCCATCAATTTTTCTAAGGGCGATAATTTATGTTGGCCATCTTAAGGTGATGTTACTACATCGGCTTTCATCTGACTGATCATGAATTAATCCATACACTAGGATAGTTTTTTTTTCAAATACTTTCCATTAAGTGTCTTACTAAAAACTTCCCCATCAAGGCCTTCAAGCAAATACACATTTATGGTATGCAACGATGAATCCGATAAGGTCCTTCCCAATTAGGTGACCACTTCCCAAAGTTATTATCTCTCAACCCTATCACCAAAATTAACTTCCAAACCAACTCCCCTTCTTCAAAAGATTTTGGCACCACTTTTTTATTATAATGCTTAGAAACCCTCTTATTATCCTTTTAATCTTTTCTAACGCTCGCAACCGATTTTGCGCCAAATTCTGTAACACATCAGTCATTAAATTGTAATATTCATCTCCTGTTAATCTATCTTATAACAAAATTCTCCTTGAGCCGATGTTAGTTTACCATGATAAAATAGTTTCATGCCCATAAACCAACTGATAACGTGAAAATTGTGTAGCACCATGACACTGTTAGTGATATGCCCTAGAGATAACATGGAGATGTTGGATAGCATGGTCAATGTTTATGTATCAATGAATAAAGTGTTATTCAGTTGCATTAAATAAACAACTTGTATTGATCAATAAGTATGTGACTTATTTATGAAACTTTTTATGTATGAATCTATTTCTAAATGATCTCTGATCGTATATCATATCTTTGGAACAAATATAATTCTAAAATCAGCATGTTTATTGATTGATGATCATGTCTCATAGATCACAGTATGAAGATACCAAATCAATAAACGTGAATATATTTTAGAGAACACATTGTTGAATAGACCCACCTTGAGACACTACAGGGAATTAACGTACCATTAGTTGGTCTCAAATAGTATTGGTGCAAAGTCTTTTGACCTAAAATCATCATGGATTTTAACATGTGTAATGGCTCACTTAGAGATTATCAAACGCTATTCCGTAACTGGGTAGTTATAAAAGTACTCTTCGGGTTTGCTATAAAACATGTAGTGGGATGTGAATGATCAAGATTGAATTTGCCCTCCTCTGGGAGAGATATCTCTGGGCCTCTCGAAATAATGTATTATGGAAGTGCATGACCATGTCGAGTTGATTGAGAAGTCAATCAACAGATAGATAATGCAATACAAGATCGAGTGAATGATTAAGCTGTTAATAGGATGGCACATGTCTTGCCTATAGCTTAATTGGTATCATGAGGCAAAAGGATTTGTGCACACATTATAGGTTCAGCCGATATGATCCTCTTGTTAGGGGCCGCCAGGGGCCGCTGTTGACGGGTTGGCCGAGTTGGACTCGGGTCAGAACCAAGTATACCTGAGCCTACAGGGCCGCACAGTTAACGGGAAAGAACATGCATTCGAGTTTGACTCGGATACGGCTCAATTGGATAGAGATCCAACCGGACAAGGAGTCCCGATGGACCTTTAGGCCTAGTCGACAACCCTATTGTTGATGAGAAATTTCTCTCACGCGCTGGCCTGGGAGATCTGCTTAGCTCCAGTGCAGGTCCTTCTCGGCTGCCTGTGCAGTGTAGGGCGTGCCAGTTGGTTTGATCTGTTAACCAACAAGGAAAAATAAAGACATATGCGTTAAGGGTTAAGTTAGATCCCACTGGATCGGCTGTGAGAGTCAATTTACATATATATGCTATCCCAAAGTGCATTTAAACTAAGTGATTAGAATAGATCGGCTACGCCGAGACAGTATTAACCACTTAATCTAAATATACAATGGGATAATAAATATATACCTTAACAACCTAGCCGATACCGTGAGGCTAACTGTGAATCGGCTAGTACTCCGACTCATCTTATAAAAAGATATTGATCTAAGCTAAATGCGCTAAACCTAGATCAGTCGGTTGTTGGCTGTGGCTGACAGACTGATTCGGGCATTTAACTAGAGAAAGATCTTAATATAAGAGGCGGCTTTAATAAATCTGATAGTAAATATACCAAAAGAATATTAAAACAGATAAGGCTGGCTGAAACCCCGACACTGTCTCTAAACATATACATCTAGCCGAATAGATCATAAAAGCTCTAAAAACGACTTAATAGGTCAAATTGATGCAACATTAAGTTTAAAAAGAACAACCAGATCTACTATAGCTGACGTAAAACTCCTCGAGACGGTGGATATCGCATATAAGCTAGGCCAACCCTTAGATCTAGCTCTATCGGCTACTGATTCTTGACAGAAACATGCCGATGTCAAGACAGATCTAAACATCGTTCTAGATTATATGTGATATATGATAACTAGCGCAGCATAAATCACTGAATCTAGAGTATCATAGCGATGGAAGCACTAAATTCAATGAGATACACCACTAATGACGAACATTTACCTTAATCGGGGATCGAAACGATGCAGCCCGAAGCCGGATCAAGTGTTCGTCTGAAGAAAATAGGAGGCGATGCGCCAAAAGTTGTATTGATTGTGTGTAATGTTGTTTACAGAGGTCTTGGGTCCTATTTATACCCAATAATAACATTATCCGTACAAACCACGGTTTCTATCTAATCTACTATTTAAAATACAACAATATCCTGGGATATGGTCCCATGCCGCATTACAATAGAAAATCTAAACAAATTCCTAATTTACAGATACAATCGCCGTTACAAGACCCTATCCAGATGGCAATACCTTTTAACGCACAACTTGGGAACCGAATCTTCTATTTATCTTTAAGCACCTTCATCAGAAACGGTCTTATTTTCTTCTCTGGCTCAGCATCGACTATCGGCTATACTTGTCCGACTCAACTTCAGCCGATTGGCCTCGTAGCCGATTATATCGCAGCCGACTTGACCTTTGTTCTTCCAATCTGATTCTGTTTCTATCTCGGCAGGGACTTAGGGATTTGGTTACCAAATTAAGCCGTTAACACATGCCCCCAAGTCCGTGATAAGATAATATCGCGGATTTTCTGCTTTTCCAAATTCCCGCTCTTTTCGACCTAAACCGTTTCGGCTGCCAAAAAATATTCTATAAATACCGCCTCGCGGCCACCGCACGTGTCACATTGCCACAAACAAACAGCCACCTCAGCAACCCCCGAACTCTCCGGCGACCTCGGCGACCTCAAAGCCCTCATCTTCTCTGGCTAACCCTAAAAGGCGTCAACTCCCAGCAATGGCTTCTTCAAGCATTCCTTCCGCCGCATCACAGCAGCCATCGTACCCCGAGGTAAGTTCATCGGCTTTTATTCCCTTTTTCTTTCCACGATTTAGTTCCTGGCCTCTTCATGACTCCTTGTTTCTTTCCTCATTCTGTAGCACTTAACCCACCAAATCACAATCCCCAACCTAGCTCATCAGAACCAATACTTTCTAGGGCTGATCGGCAATTTGGACCCGAGTGAAATAATAAACGCAGAAACCGATCGGATCCCCTTTAGGTTTTCAACCCCCAATCTGTCATACTAGACTAGCGCCTTCAAATCATGGCCATCAACTGACAAATCTTGGCCAACCTGGTTCTTAAGGATGTCGGCTAGAAAAAGGACGCACTGGACCGAGCTTGGAATAGCTCAGTGCTTAGAACTAATAATAGCCGACATGCCCAAGAATGAATCCCTCCTATCGGCTGCTTACTATTTTTGGTCCGACACACTCAATGCTTTCCTATTTATACAAGGGCCGATGACCCCCACTCTGATGGCTGTGGTGATGATAACCGACTTGGACATCACTTCCATGGTCAACCTAAGTGACCTTCAGTGCAAGTGCCAACATAACTTCAAGACCAAGAGCATTGGCGGCTAGAGCGACTT
The DNA here is from genome assembly GCA_019925245.2 of Oryza australiensis. Lineage (NCBI taxonomy): Eukaryota > Viridiplantae > Streptophyta > Magnoliopsida > Poales > Poaceae > Oryza > Oryza australiensis. The sequence goes on along the minus strand of JAIFGZ020000116.1, from coordinate 6,119,922 downwards.
TATTTCCATGAACATGAAGGATGGGCCGATCTCGGACAGAGAGCACACCGCCTTCCTCCTTATGTGGTTAGAGAAATTTGTATTCTGTGGATCTAGCTGCGGCCCAACTAGCAACTGGCAGCACGTCGCCGAAGCCCTAGTAGAGAAAAAGAATCTCCCCTTAGGCAAGTACCTATTGGGTTATCTATACCAAGTCTTGGGTTCGGCTTCGGTTTGGCTGGCCACCAAGCAATCTATTGGCACTGGGGGTCCATGGTGGCTGTTGCAGCTCTGGCTCAACTTGCATTTGTACAAGATAGCCGAACTGCCTGCTCCCCTTCAAACTGAGTTCCCATTGATAGAGCCGAGGATTGTGGATGACGAAGAAAAAACCACTCGGCGGCCGACGTCCTACGGTGAAGCGGCTTCAACCTACCGGCTCAAAAATGATAGCCGAAGACTTCAAAGAATGGTTTGATCGATGGTACATCGGCTTTCCAAACGCCTCCAAAATCTGGTTTGCATATGAGGACTTCATCGAACTTAAACAGCCAGACAATCTTCAGCTAGATGAGCTCGATTCAGAAGAATACACAACGCCGAGGGAAATTTTTGTCACTGCTATCACCCCTTGCATCCTCCCCATCGACATTCATCAAGGCCGCAATGTCACCAAAACTTACGAGTTTTATCACCCCATGGTGGCAGCAAGACAGTTTGGAATGGGCCAGTGCCCATCGGCTTATGGTTTGCCGATAAGATCCAACAGGGGAAGAATCGAAGGCAACATAATGATGCTTCGGCTACTTCAACTCCCAACTCCTCCTCTCGGCAGCATGAACAGAATCAACCTGGCGAGAACCAGATCGCCGATCTTCAACCAGTGGTGGGGCGAGTGGAAACAACACTTGTTCCACCAACCGACCACGATGTTTCTGACCATCGTTGACCCCGACAGAGTTCCATCGGTAAGCACATCTCCCAGCTCTTGTTTATTCACTGGTTATTACTCATATCATCGGCTAACCATAATTTTCTTCTGCTGTAGACAATCGACGATTCCCCTCCCCCAGTTAGCCGAAGCGGGGTGGTGATCAACTACGTGCCCGTCATCCTGCCGAACGGTTGTGGGCTGGCGCCATCCCCAATCGGTTTCAACGCGCCGAAGGCGGGCACGCTACTTCACGGCCAAACCCGTGAGCCGCTCCGTCGGACAAAGAGGGTCCAGCCATCGGCTGCTGCTACTCCAGCTGTCGAAGCAAGAAAAAGGGCGGCCAAGAGGGCAAAGCAGGCCCCAGCCGATGACGACTTGTCCCAGTTGATCCGGTCGTGGATGCCTTCTTGGCTCAAGAAGTGGAGGACGAAGAAGTTGCAGATGCTGTTGATGAAGCCGCAGCCGATTCCAGCTCGGAAAAATACATCACGACTCCATCAGCCGACGAGAGCAGCGTCCAGAAAACTCGAAGCCCTCCGAGGCGTCCTGCTCGGCCGATAACGGTAAGTAACTTCACACTTCTTTCCCCTCTTTAAACCACCCATCTGTATTTACTCACGCCTTCTCTGCATCTTTGAATCGACAGAGAACTAAACGCGTGACCATGAAGAAATCGGCTCCCCTGCGATCAGTAAGTACCCATCTTCACGCTTCATGTAATGTTTTAGCCGATTCCCAACTAATTCTCTCTACAGCCACCAAGCGCGCCAACGCCTGCCCTCCAGGAATCAAGTGAGCGTACCCAGTCGGTTGCAGGCAGTGGCCAGGTTGACGAAGAAGTCACTTCGGCTGCGGGTGGTGACCAAGCCGACATGGAACCCGCTCCAGCTCCGATGCCCACAGTAAGCCTCGCTTAACCTCATCAGTCGATTTGATAAGTTCGTTACTTCTCTAAACTGTCGCTTTCTTTTTGCAGAATATAGCTGATCTCTTGGGCTTTGACTTGTCGGAGTTTGAAGATCTTGACGAAGGAGGTGAGAGGGCACTGCTGCCGCTCAACGCAGACCTCAGCTAGAGATCCCTCTAGACGCGCTGGTAGACGACTGCGGCCTAATCCACGCTCGGTTCAAGGAAATCCAGAGCCAGCTGCCAGATGCCGTGGTCGACGCGATCGTCCCGGCCACCTTTCTAGAGGCATACCAAGTAAAGTATGAGCGAGCCCAGCAATGCCTTGCCGATCGTCGAGAGAACCAGTCACTAATGGCAGCAATCAAATCGAGTCAGGAAGATATCAAGGCAAAAAAAGCCGACTTCGACGCCTTGAAAACAGAGCCGGCTGCCAGACTTGAACATCTTCGGACGCGAAGGGATCAAATAATAGCCGACTTCGTCCAAATCACTACAGAGATCCAAGTGCAAGAAGAATACATGGCCGTCCTGCCTAAAGAGATCGAAGACAAGCGATCAAGCATCAAGGCGGCCGTGTTCCATCTGAAGGATTTGACCAAGGCGGTGAGGCCGATGATTGGGTCCGATGCCGACGACGGTAAGGCCATTGAGGAAGTGGATCAAATCAGGCGCAAGGCGTTGTCGGCCATAGCCGACTTTTTAAAGCAATGAGCCGATTGTAATAGCTTAGAGATTTAAATTTTTGTAATCGGCTTCGGCCTTCTGTAACTATCCTGTGATCGGCGTGTAACGTGTCTTATACTTACTTTCAACGTCATGATCGCCAATCCTGAAACTTAAAACTTTTGTCTGATGTTATGATTCTAAGAAAAAAATTGATGTCCATCTTTGTGTACCATCTTTCTGTAATCGACTTAGGTTTTGTGTATCTATATGCCCCTCTAATTTTGTTGATGTCTTCAACATTGACAAAATTAGGAACTTAGCAAAATCGTGCATCGTTGTTATCACGGTCGGCTAACACTGGCCGATTGCAGAAACTAGGAAAAAACTTTGCGTAAAAATGACCTAAAGGCGATGCTCGCTTAATACAGAACATCGGCTAACACGATTCGGCTGAACAAACAGAGCCGAATCATGAGTTGATCCAAACGCTTGGGTAATATTTTTTTATGTATTTGCAGTTTAGAGCCCTTCCAAATACCTCTCTGTCCAAACTCTCTAGCATATAAGCTCCTTTAGAGACGCATTTGTGAATCTTGAAAGGCCCTTCCCAATTTGGTGACCACTTGTCGAATTTATTGTCTCTTGTTCCAATTTGCAGTATTAACTTCCAAACGAATTCGCCCTCCTCAAAATATTTAGGCACAACTTTCTTGTTATAGTGGCGGGCTACTCGCTCCTTATCCTTTGTTACTTTCTCCAAGGCCCTCATCCGTGATAAAACGAGGTCTTCTGACTCATCCACCATCAGGTGATAATAATCATCGGCTGTGAGTAGAGATGGCAATGGGTACCCAAAACCCGAGTACCCGACGGGTTTTACCTGATAAAGAAACGGGTATGGGAGGAATTTTCTACCCGCGGGTACGTTTTTGGATAAAACACATACCCATCGGGTATGTCGGGTGCGGGTATGGGTGTGTACTACCCATACCCGTCTACCCGCGGGTAAGAAATACCCGTATAAAAAGTCTAGCTGCCCTCCCTCAGCCCATTTAGCCTATAAATATGTTGTGAACCTTGCTACCTTGTTGTGAATTTAGAGGTTGAAATGAAAGAATTTTCTGTGTCTTTCTACTTTGCTGTGAATTTTGAGGTTGAAACGGAAGGATTTTGTGTGTGGTATGACCTACATGTACATACTCTGTCGGGTGCGCTGACGGGTACGGGTAACCCGTCGGGTAGAATTACCCGCGTGGGTACGGGTATGGAAGTACTTTCTTACACGCATGCGGGTACGGGTAACCCGACGGGTAAAATTTACCCTGGCGGGTACGGGTATGGGTGGACACTACCCATCGGGTATATACCCGTTGTCATCTCTAGCTGTGAGTTGATCTTGCAGCTGAATTCGTCTTGAGCCGATGATATTTTCCCATGGTAGTACTGCCTCGTGCCCATAGACCAACTTGTACGGAGGGACTTGGATAGATCCGTGGCATGCCATCCGATATGCCCAAAGTGATTCGGCTAATCGGTTGTGCCATTGCTTTGGGTACGCAGAAATCTTCCTCTTAAACAGTTTGATCAAACTTTTGTTTGAAGCCTCTGCTTGCCCGTTGGCCTGTGCATAGTACGGTGAAGAATTAAGTAACTTGATCCCCATGCCGTCGACAAACTGAACAAACTTGTTCGATATGAAGATAGATCCCTAGTCTGTTGTAATTGTTTGTGGGACGCCAAATCGGTAGATGATATGCTCTTTAACAAACTCGATTGCATCCTTGGAGTCGACTTTCTTCAAAGGAATCGCCTCCACCCACTTTGTGAAATAGTTTGTCGCTACCAGAATAAATTTATGTCCTTTGCTTGAGGGTGGATTGATCTGGCTGATCATGTCGATGCCCCATCCTCTAAACGGTCAAGGCTTTATGATCAGGTTCATATGCTGGTGCTCTTTGCACTACGTCAAATTTCTGACAATCCTGGCAACCTTTATAATATTTGAAACAGTCCTCCAGCATCGTCAGCCAGAAATTCCCTGCTCTCGGATGTAGCCACTTCATCTTATGAACCGATTGATGTGTGCCGCAAATCCCCTCGTGGACTTCTCCGATAGCCACTTTGGCATGATCGGCTCCAAGGCATTTTAGCAGCACTCCATCGATCGTCCGATAATAAAGATTTTCGTCGAGCAAAACATATCTTAACGCCTTGTATCACAATCTCCTTGAGGCCGATTGGGAAGGATTCTGTAGATAGTTGTAGACTTCAAACCTCCAATCATCGGCTATGATGGCAGCGACTTTCACTTCAACGTTTCTTGTTATCGGCCTGTAGCCTGATGCCCCTTGAGCTAAATCATTAGCTTCTGTATTCTGCTCCCTGGGGATATGTTTTAGAGTAACTAGCCAAAAACCATCTATCAATTCTTGGCATTGTTGATAGTAGACCATCAGCGTATCGTTTTTGCACTCGTATTCCCCTGACAACTGGTTGATGACCAACAATGAATCTCCCATTTTTTCGATGACATCGGCTTCAACTTCTTTGAGCAGATGTAACCCTTTAAGCTTGACCTCGTACTCGGCTTGATTGTTTGTAGCATGGGGGTTGATAGAAAAAGCAAATTCAAAGCTTGCCCCCTAGGGGAAATAATGACCAATCCGATGCCGCAGCCGTTGGTGCACACCGAGCCGTCAAATGTCAATGTTCAAGACATAATTTCGATTGAGCCGATTGAGTCATCTCTGTGTTCCACGATAAAATCGGCTATAGCTTGTCCTTTAACTGCCCTGGGTGCTTGATACCTCAGATCAAATTCTGTCAAGGCAAAAATTCACTTTCCAATCCGTCCTTTTAAAACCGAAGCCGATAGCATGTATTTGACTACATCGGCTTTACATATTATTGTGCACTCATTGGATAGCGAGATAATGCCTTAACTTCGTACATGAAAAATATAGGCACGAGACATAGCTTCTTCACTGGTAAATATCTTGTTTCTCGTCCAACTGTGCTGAGATAGAAGATAGCTTTTTCTTTGCCCTCAATCTCTTGGATTAGGACTGAGCCGATTGACTTGTCGTCGGCTGACAGGTACAGCTTGAACAATATTCCTTTTCGTGGAGACATTAAAACTAGAGGCGAGCTTAAGTAATTCTTGATATTGTCCAAGGCCTTCTGCTGCTCTGCCCCCCATGTGAATGCTTGATCAGCTTTAAGCCGAAGCAGTGGTGTGAACAGTTCCATCTTTGCTGAAAGATTGGCTATGAACCGCCTGATGAAGTTGATTTTGCCGACTAATGACTGAAGCTGCTTCTTGTCGTTCGGAGGCTGTATCGTATTGATAGCGTTGATGCTCCTTGGTGTGACCTCAATTCCTCTTTCATGAACGAGAAACCCCAGAAATTGCCCGGTCGACACGCCAAACGCGCACTTCAACGAATTCATTTTCAGGCCATATTTTCTTGTCCGCTCCAAAACCTGCTTCAGATCCGCTATGTGGTTCTCCACTTCCCTGGATTTGACAACAACATCGTCAATATAGATCTCTACCAGGGAGCCGATCATGTCGTGGAAGATATAATTCATGGCCCGTTGATATGTTGCCTTGGCATTTTTCAGCCCAAACGTCATAACGACCATTCATATAAGCCGATTGCTCCAGGACATCGAAAAATAGTTTTGTGAATGTCTTCTTTGGCCATGAAGATTTGATTGTAACATGCATTGCCATCCATAAAGCTGATGATTTTGTGGCCTGATGCAGTGTCCATGAGCAAATCGGCTATAGACATCGGGTATTCATCTTTGGGAGTAGCCTTATTTAAGTCTCTAAAATCGATGCACACCCTATGTTTGCCATTCCTTTTCAATACTGGGACAATGTTTGAGACCCACTCGACGTATCGGCAAGGCCGAATGAATCCAGCATCATATAGCCGAGTTATTTTGGCTTTGATCACACCATACATATCGGCTTTGAACCTCTTGGGAGGTTGTTTGAACGGCCGATAGCCTGCCTTGATTGGCAGTTGATGGACAGCGATAGATTGGCTAAGACCAGGCATCTCGAAGTACTCCCAAGCAAAACAATCTTTATATTCTTTTAACAAATTAATAAGCTGGGATCTACAATGAGAGGACAACTTTTTGCTGATATACGTCGGCCTAGGCCTGTCTCCAGAGCCTATGTCTGTTTCTTCTAATTCGTTGGCCGACGTAAAATGTTGCCCAAGCTTGCCATCGTCTTCGTCCGCGGTGTCAATGCCGTAGACGTTCGAGCCCTCCACGACGTCTTGCTCAAAGCAGCAACTGCGGCTCGTCGTCTCCAATCGGCTGTATGGCAGAATTGGACACTTTTAGAAAATCGGCTTGCCAGATTTTTCCGGACAAACAATCAATGCCATCGATTTTCCATAGTGGCAAATCGGCATTGGCGATGCTTACTGACCTGTCAGCTGGTACAATCTCTATCTTGTCGTCGTCCCATTGAAGTAGACACTGGTGCATAATGGAAGGGACACAACAGTTGGCATGTATCTATTAACGCCTAAATTTGGTAACCGAACCCCTAAGTTCTAGCGAGATTAAAATAGAACGGGATCGGCTGGCGGAGAAGCAAAGACTACGTCGGCTATGCTCAAAACGGCTGAGTAACGATCGGCTACGGGGTTAATCGGGCGAGGTTGGATCGGATGAGGATAGCCGATAGCCGATGATGAGTCGAGGAGAAGATAAAACCGTTTCGATGAAAGTGCTTGGAGATAAAGTGAAAGATTCGGTTATCAGTTTGCGCGTTAAAAGATATTGCCATCTATGGATAGAGTCTTGTAACGGCAATTGTATCTGTAAATTAGGAATTTGTTTAAATTGTTTATTGTAATGTGGCGTGGGTTCTTCCCGGGATATCGTCGTATTTTAAATAGTAGTTTAGATAGATTCCAGGATCTGTGTAGATAATGTTATTCTTGGGTATAAATAGGACTCGAGACCCCCTGAAAAAGACATTCAACAATCAATCAAACAACTTTCGGCACATCGCCAAACCTTTTCTTCAGACGAGCAATTGATTTGGCTCCGGGCTACATCGTTTCGATCCCCAAATCCAGGTAAATGCTTGTCATTAGTGGTATGTTCTACTGATTCTAATGCTTCCATCGTAATGACATATTAGATTCAGGGGTTTATACTACACTATTTATCATATATCGTATATAAACTAGAGCGATGTTTAGATCTATCCCGCCATTGGTCAGTTCTATCAGGAACCCAAAGCCGATAGGGTTAGATCTAGAGGTTGAACTAGTTTATATGCGGTATCCACCGTCTCGAGAGGTATAAATCAGCTACAACAGATTAGGTTATTCTTTTTATACTTAATGTTGCATCAACATTGAACTATTAAGTCGTTTTTAGAACCTCCAATGATCTGTTTAGTTAGATTTATATGTTTAGAGACAGTGTCGGGGTTTCAGCCGGCCTTACCTGCCCTGATATATTTTTAGTATATTTATTACTATATTTATGTTAGGACTACCTCTTATATTAAGATCATGTTCTTGTTGGACATCATAAGCCAAAATCGGCCTGCTAGCAACAGCCGACGACCGATTTCCTAGGCTAAGTATATCTGGTTCAATAATGATATCTTTCATAAGAATCATCGGAGTACTAGCCGATTCATAGTTAGCTTTCCAGTATCGGCTAGGTTATCAATACATATATTTATTATCCTTTACTGTATTTGGGTCAAGCGGCTGATGCTGTCTCGGTATAGCCGATCCATTCCAGTCACTTGGCTTAAATATATTCTAGGATAGCATATATATATGCTCATGGATTCCCTCAGCCGATCCAGTAGGATCTAACCTAACACTTAACGCATACATCTTGTTTTTCTTGTTGGTTAACAGATCAAACCAACTGGCACGCCTTGAACAGCAGGGCAGCCAAGAAGGACCTATACTAGAGCTAAGCGGATCTCTCAGGCCAGCGCGTGAAAGAAATTTCTCGTCAACATGCTTCTTGGCACGCCTAGTGGGACTTTCTTTGTCAACTCGACTAGGACACATCGACACAGCCGACAAGATGGTCGACTCCAAAAGGCCCAATGTTTCTCAGGACAACATCGTGCCTGTGAAGATGGAGTAATTATCGGCTGAGCAGCAAGCCGATTACAAGAAGATTGTGGAAGAGCTCCAGGCCAACTACTTACAATCATTCACCCAGACAAGATCTGGGGCTGTACATCAAAAGTACAGGTTCAGCATAGACGAGCTCAAGGCATCCTCCTCCAGTGGATCAAAGGGCAAACAAAAGGTAGAGGAGCCGATGCAGGAACAAGATGAATCGGCCCTGCATACTTTGCAAGACCGGATCGATTCGTCCGTCCATCACACGCTGGTCAACCAGAGTAATATCCTTGTCAACACTCTCAACAACATGATCGCTATTGTGGTCGACGCCAAGATAGCCGACCAACTGCAACGAGGGCCGACGTACTTCACAGACGGCCAATTTCCTGGTTACAGGACGTTGGTCACCTAGAATCGGCCGATCCCATCGTCAGCACAACTAGGGCCGCCAGGAGGGGTCCTCAACCAGCCGAATCCATCAGGATCGGCTGCGAAACCGGTGATCACCATGCTGAATCGGCAACAACCGCTGCCGCAGGACCAGATCGCTAACATGTTCAACGACAATCAGCAGGTAGAGTCGATTGCCAAGTTTGACCTGGACAGAAGGTACAACGCCGATGGCCGACAGCTGTTCCCGGGTCCACCAACGCCACCACCGGCTAACCGGTCGCCTCTCACTGATCATCCACTTCACTACCAGTATCAAGGAAGCTGCCAAGATCATCACTACAGGCCTCAGACGCCACCACCACTGTATCGGCAAGCACCTGCACCGTATGATCCATATGAGCCGATACAACATGACAACCGAACTTGGGCCGATTTGATTGCAGACATTATGCACGATCAATTCGGCCTCAAGCCAAAGGACTCAGGGAACATGTATCGGTATCCTTATCTAGAGCATTTTGAGCGGATTTCGTTGCCCAACCGGTATAAGATCCCGGATTTTTCAAAGTTCTCAGGGCAAGACAACGTTTCGACCTACAAGCATGTCAGCTGATTCTTGGCACAGTGCGGCGAAGCATCGGCTACAGACGCCTTGAGAGTTCATTTGTTCCCCCTGTCCCTTTCGAGATCGGCTTTTACCTGGTTCTCTTCATTGCCTTACAACTCAATTAAGAGCTAGGCCGATCTCGAAAAACAGTTTCATAGCTACTTCTACTCTGGCAATCATGAAATGAACTTGTCGGACCTCACCAGCATCAGGCAGAAGCACAACGAGTCGGTTCAAGACTATATTCAGCGTTTCCGGGAAATGAGGAACCAATGCTACAGCCAGGTGCTATCGGACGCCCAGTTGGCCGATTTGGCCTTTCACGGCTTGATTGCACCGATCTGAGAACGATTCTCTGCGCAGGACTTCGACAGCCTAGCCCACTTGGCGCAGAAGGTGACGGCCCACGAGCAGCGATTCCAAGACACCAGGAAGGCCGTCAAGAGCATAACTCAAGTCGTCGTTGAGTCAAACTCCGATTCCAACGATGATGACGCAGAGGTGGCGGCAGCTGAATGGGCCAAGAACAAAAAAGCCATCGTCTGCCAATGGCTGCTGAAGACGGCCAAAGAAGAAAGATATGACTTCGACATCACTAAGGCCGATAGGATTTTTGACTTGCTGCTCAAGGAGAAACAGATCCAGCTCCCTGAAAACCACGTGATGCCATCGGCCGAAGAACTAAAGAAGAAGAAATATTACAAGTGGCACAACTCCACATCCCATGCCACTAATGATTGCAAAGTCTTCAGGCAGCAAATCCAGTCGGCAATTGAGGCCGGGAAATTGAAGTTTGCCGATTCAAGTCGACCGATGAAGGTAGACGGCAACCCTTTCCTGGTCAGCACAGTTCAAGCCGGCCCCAGGCAAGCCGATCGATAGAACAGAATGGCGCATGGCTTAGTTGACGCATCAATCGGGGCCGAGGCAGAAGGCGAGCCGACTGGACGTCACGTCGCGCCAATCAACATGGTGCACCCCGTTATCAGATCGGTTGACCGATGACCAGTCCATGATGACAGCCGACGTCGTCGTCAGCACCGATCTCGGCGGGAAGAAGCTCGCGATGAAGCACCTCGTCGGCGTGAGCCGAAAACCCAAAGCCGTCGGTACGAGGCAAGCCACAGCAGTGCCGATCCGCGTTGGCATTGTGATTTTTTCAGGTACTGCTAGGAATCCGGCATGAGGCTGTGTCACGCCCAGAAATTCAGACCCGAATTTCCAAGGCTATATGTGTATTAAAATCCCTGTCCAGGACCAGCCAGGGTACACATACGACAATTGTTGATATTACAGTTCCACGTCTTAGAAACAATACAAAAAGGATTACAAAAGAGCAGCGGAAAAAGAAAAAGGGCCTAAGCCTAAGCTTGGCGCCGGCCACGCGGCTTCGACCATTCCACAGGCAGCTTCCAGAGTGCAGGACAAAGCCTACTCCACTTCATCTTCGTCTTCAACCTCTGGCTCAGGTTCTGGTGAAGAAGCAAGGATGAGTACTTCCACGTACTCAGCAAGTCACGCCGGAAGAGGAGAAGAATGAATGCAGGGGAGACAAAGGTCTGGCTAAGGTTTGCTTTTGCGCAAACGGCAGGAGTTTTTCCAAACAATACGAATTTGAACAAAGCCAAAACAACAATAAATTGAGTAAATAAAGCATTTTTACTCCAACACCGTCCAACGTTATCCCCATGTTGTGACGGGCCCAAACCATCCACCTATACTAGTCATGTTCCAAAACTTAGGGTGTAAAAGTGTGAGACTAATCACGGAGAGCTCGGTTGATCGCCCCATTACCGCGGGCACGGCTATTCGAATAGATTTACTCTGATCAGAGGTGTACAAGCTGTACCCACAAGACACACCCCACAACACGGTTTTCCGTGCGCCGAATACCACCGCGGTACCGGAAAGGAACCGTGATAGGACCTTTCGTATAACCCCCTCTAACCAAGCGAACCCCACCAAGGTTTCGCCCCACTCCCGGACCACGGGAGTGGGCAGCCCTCCCGAGTGCCTCGGTGAATCCGGCAGCCCAGCAACCCTTATACCGGGGCCGACTGAAACTCCATCCCGCTCACCCTTGCCGATGGGTTCGTCAGCTAGGAGAGGCTACACTACGGGACCTACCTTACCCATTTCGGCTTGTGGTTTGCACGGTCATTCTCCCGAGGGGTCCCGTGAACCGGTCCTTAATTGCTATGGGCGCCGCTAGCAGCAAAACCATAGCGCCCACACCCACCATTTGTCATATTTTAGTTATTAGTCCGGTTCACTTGAATCTTTAATCATTAATCCTCCGAACATAAGTCCGGAGATATATATATTAAGTGAGAAAATGACCCATTTAGTGAGCTAGTGAAACTAAGCCAGGCTAAGCATAACCTAGTCCTGAAATCTAGTCACATTATTATCCCAAGTTTTGTCAAAGGGTTTGGGGTGTCAAACCTAAGGCATAGACTAAGCATAGGGTGTATTATTTCCCATGAAATGACAACATAAAAAAATACATGCAATTTCATAGAGTAAAACAGGTGTTTTAGCAAAACGGGAGCAATATGATCAATGATATAGCATGACTTGCCTTGCTCTTCGGTTTGGGGGACTTCTGCGACGACTTCGAAGTAAACCGGGACGGAAGGACTACCGGGATCTACACGGCAAATAAGCACTTCAACAAAACAGGGTAAAAAGCTACTAAAACAGGAAGCAAAACCATTTTTAATGGATTCTTGGCATTTTTATGAATTTAATGAAATTTGAATGGGCTAAAACGGAGGTCGGGTTGAAAAGATATGATTTTTAGAAGATTATCTGTGTTTTTACTAAAACAGAAAAAATCCTTAATAATTTATTGTGCAATAAATCCCGGAATTGCGTTAGCGCTAGGGCTGACGTCGCGATGGCGTCATCGACCGCGGGAGCACCGGTCCATGGTGGACCGAGTCCACGGGCCGAGAGGAGAGCGGCGCACCACGTGGCGCACACGGGGCGCCAGCTCGACGGCCACGCGGTGTGCCACACGGGCCAGGGACGGGACAGCCCCGATCTGCCGAGGCAGATCAGACGGCCGGGAAGGGGTTCGGGCGGCGTGATCGGACGGTCGGGAAGGGGTTCGGGCGGCGCGATCGGCCGGCAATGGTGCACGGCAGTGGGAGACCGGCCGGCGCCACTCGGGCGGCGGTGCGGGCGGCGGAATACTACGGCTCACGCGTGGGCGGAGCCGTGCGCACTCGGGACGGCGGCGCACACTCGGCCGAGAGGGAAATAGTGACGAGTGCTCACCGCGGTGCGGCCGGAGTCGAAGGGGCGACGGCGCGGACGGTGAGGAGGCGGCGGAACCACTCGGGGAAGGGTGGCCGGAGCGGCGCTGGCACTGGTGACGAGGAGGGAGGAGTCGGCGGAGCTCGGAGCGTCTCGGAGCAGCGGGAACACACGACCGAACCTCGACGATGAAGTCCGAAGCAGGGGCGCACGGTGCGGGAACGACGGAGAGAGAGAGAGGCTTGAGTGGGGGTGTGGGGAGCTCGGGGAGGGCGAGGGGTGCTTATATAGGGGATGGGAAGGTCGGTGGCGGCCGGATAAGGCGGAATTTCTCGCCGGCGCGGTTTGGGGGAAGTAATGGCCGGTGATTATATCCGGCCATTAAGGGAGTGCGGAGCGGCGGCCGGGCGATTGAAGGCGGCGGGAGAGACGGGAAGTTAAGGCGGTGCTTTTAGGGTACGCGGGAGGGACGGGCGGCCGAGATCCGCGCGGCGAGGCGGCGTCAATGGCGGCGAGCGGCGGAGGTAGGGGACGGGCGCGAGGTGGACCCCCCGCCGGTGTCCGCAAGAAGGGGATACGAACTGGACTTAACTGCGGCGCGAGGGTTTTGGCGGGCCGTAGCCTTCGATCGGCCGCGAGAGAGGAGGACGCGCGTCGGCTGGGGAAACGGCCGGCTCGGGCGGGCGTCAGGCGGCGCGCGGAGGATGGGCCGTCGACTCGGGCCGGCGGCCCACACGAGAGAAAACGGGAAAGGACGGAGGAGAGAGAAATGATTTTCCGGGATTTATTAATTCCAAACTTGATTTTAATTGGTTAAAAATTATTTCGGTGCTCAAAATTCCACTAAAAATCCTGTTAGCGTATTTTGACATGTAGAATTTAGGAAAAATCCTACCATGTCATTTCCATTTATCGTTTGGATTTTAAAATTATTAATTCCCTCCAGTTAATTCCAACGATTTTCTTTTACGATTTTCTTTTGGATTTTAAAAGGGAAAACACCTCGGGGTGTTACAAACCTACCCCTTAAACGGAATCTTGACCCCGAGATTCGAGGTACGGCAAACGATCGGGATGAGCGGCCTTTAGCTCATCTTCCCTTTCCCAGTTGCTTCTTCTTCGGAGTGATGAGTCCATTGCACTCGCGAACCCGATGACCTTGTTCCGGGTCCTTCGTTCGGTTTCGAGTATCCGTGCTTGGTTTCTCCACATAGGTCGATCTTCCTGGATTTCAATCGTCCGGACTAGCTTGTTCTTCAGGAACTCTCGACACTTCTTGAGTTGGGAAACATGGAAAACATCGTGGATTCTGCCATGGTGGGTGGCAATTCGAGTTGGTATGCCACTTCACCTCGTCGCTCTTGAATCCGATATGGTCCCACATAGCGTGGTGCCAACTTGCCTTTGGTTTGGAATCGGTGCACTCCCGAAGTGGGGTGACACGAAGATATACATAGTCTCCAACTTTAAAAACTAGCTCTGCGGCGGTTGTGCATAACTCTTCGACGTGACTGTGCGACTTTCAGCCTTTCTCTTATGATTCGACTTTCTCTTCGGCATCACTTAACACTTCGGTCCCGAACAAGCGACGTTCGTCGGTCGATCCCGAAAAGCGGGGTTCGACACTTTCGTCCATAAAGTGCTTCGAAAGGTGCCATTTGTAAACTAGCTCGATAACTGTTGTTATAAGAGAACTCGCATAGGGCGGCTCTTATCCCAAGCTCCTCCGAAATCCGAGCACAAGCTCTCGGCATATCTTCCAAAACCTGGTTCACACGTTCGTCGACCATCGGTTTGCGGGTGATAAGCCATGCTAAAATTCAACCGGTGCCGAGTTCCTCTTGTAATCTTTGCCAAAACTTGGAGGTGAACGGCTACCACGATCGATACTATCTTCTTAGGTACACCATGAAGACACACAATCCTTGCTAGGTATAACTCGCTAACCTTCTACCCGTATAAGTGGTAAGCACTGGGATGAAATGAGCCACTTTAGTGAGGCGGTCGATTATGACCCAGATGGAATCGTGTCCTGATGATGTCCGGGGTAAACCGGTGATGAAATCCATCCCGATTTCCTCCCACTTCCATTCGGAATTTGGAGTGGCTGTAATAATCCAGCAGCCTCGGTGTTCGCCTTTACTCGCGACATACGTCGCATAGTGCCACGAACTCGCTATTTCTCTTTTCATGCTAACCCACCAGAACTTCTCCTTAAGATCCTGGTACATTTTGGTACTTCTCGGATGGATGGAGTACTGACTCTGATGTGCTTCAGTAAGGATTAACTTTTTCAATTCCTTATCCTCTGGCACACATATCCTGTTGCCCATCCATATGGTTCCATGCTCGTCTTCCGTGAAGTCACGGGCTTTTCCCACTCTCATATTCTTCTTAAGCTCAACTATGTCCGGATCTGAGGCTTGAGCTATGCGAATTTGATCTAAGAGTGTGGGTTGGGCCTCAAGAGTGGCCACAAATCCGAGTTCAACAATTTCCAGGTTGAGGTGCTCTAAATCTTGTAGTAGCTGCTCACATCTCCCTTCTATGTGAATAGAGTTGCAATAACTCTTTCGGCTCAGAGCATCCGCTACCACGTTAGCTTTGCCGGGATGGTAGTGTATACTGAGATCATAATCCTTGATCAACTCCAACCATCATCGCTGACGGAGGTTCAAATCCGGTTGGGTGAAGATGTATTTCAGGCTCTTATGATCCGTTTATACTTCACAGCGATTACCGACGAGGTAATGTCGCCATATTTTCAGAGCATGGACGACTGCTGCTAGCTCCAAGTCATGTGTTGGGTAATTAGACTCATGAGGTCTCAATTGGCGGGAAGCATACGCGACCACCTTTCCATCTTGCATCAACACACAGCCTAACCCCTGGTGAGATGCATCGCAATAGACTTGGAAATCCTTTGTTTGATCTGGTAAGATCAACACGGGTGCTGACACCAGTTTTCTCTTGAGTGTTTCAAAACTCTGGTTGCGCTCGGCAGTCCATATAAACTTTTCGACCTTCTTTAACAACTGTGTCAAAGGCTTGGCAATTCTGGAGAAGTTTTCGATGAACTGACGATAATAACCCGCAAGTCTTAGAAAACTTCTGACCTGGGTGACGGTTTTAGGTGGAGTCCATTTGGTCACAGCTTCTACATTGGAAGGGTCCACTGCGACGCCTTGGGCATTCACGATATGGCCGAGGAATTGCACTTCCTTCAACCGAAAAGCACATTTGCTAAACTTAGCATAGAGTTGGTGGTCTCTTAACTTTCCAAGTACCAACCGGAGATGGTGCTCATGTTCCTCTTCCGACTGTGAATAGATCAAGATGTCGTCGATGAACACCACGACAAACTTGTCTAGGAATTCCATGAACACTTTGTTCATCAAATTCATGAAAAAGGCGGGGCATTTGTAAGTCCGAAGGACATGACGTGCACTCATACGGCCGTCCGAGTGACGAAGGCGTTTTGGGAATATCTTCTTCTCGGATTCTTAGGCGATGATAGCTGACCATGCAGTCTATCTTGGAGAACATCTTTGCTCCCTTTAATTGATCGAACAGTCATCAATCCTAGGGAGGGGTATTTATTCTTAATAGTGACCTCGTTGAGTGCGCGATAGTCGACGCACATCCTTTTGGTCTTATCCTTTTTCTCCACAAAAATGACCGGCGCACCCTAGGGCGAGGTGCTCGGGCGGATATAACCTTTCAGTAACTGTTCATCTACTTGCTTCTTGACCTCTGCCAACTCATTAGCTCCCATTCTATAGGGTCTCTTATGGATCGGAGCAGTGCCAGGGACTAGGTCAATCCAAAACTCTATCTCTCTTTCGGTGGCATTGTGGTTAGGTCTTGGGAAGACTTAGGGTACTCACGGACCACGGGAATATCTTCTAACTTCGCCTGATCCTTTCCTTTCTCTTCGGGCTTCTCCTTAGCCGAGATCCGATTCAGACTTGCTACTACCCTTAGTGGTTTAGGGGAGCAGTAAATTACTTTCTTCCCCTCGTCATTGGTTAAAGAGATCGTGCGGCTTGCGCAATCGATCAGACCTTTATGACGGGTTAACCAGTCCATCCCAAGGATGACATCCAGACCTTTTGATTCTAGAAGGATAAGATTGGCTAGAAAGGGGAATCCCTGGATTTTTATTGCCATTGAAGGGCAAAAGTGGGCGGTGTTCAAACGGTTCCCGGGTGTTTGGACCCGCATGGGTATCTTAAGTTTTAACACCGACAACCCATGTTTCCCCACGAATGCTTTTGATATGAAAGAGTGGGTTGCACCCGAATCAAACAGGACTGATGCATTAAAGGAGTTCACCGGGAACATACCTAGTATGACATCCGGTGCGTCCTGTGCCTCCTCTGCTGAAGCATGATTTACTCTTGCTTGGATGAACCAGGTGCGCGTTTTGGTCTTGGACATTTGTCCGCGAAATGTCCAGTTCTCCACAGTTGAAACAGATTACCGGTTTGAATCCCGAGTCCTTCTTTGGTGGCATTGGCTTGGACTGCGGTGGCGGCTGCGCTGTTGGCGGACGTGGGGCCGGATTCCGCTGCGGCTGTACGGGACGGCTTCCGCTGGGTTGGAAATTCCCGGGATGGTACGGGCGATGCTGACGAACGATCATAGTGGTAGGCCCATTCTGACCACCGGAGTGAAGCGTGGCCGCTGGGAATTCCCTTGCTGGGGATGTGGCCTAAACTGGGTAGCTTTCCGTTTTCTGAGCATTTTATTGCGTTGGTCTTCTTGACGGATGGCTTTGTCGACCAACTTTTCGAAGTCGGCATACTCACCGGAGATGAGTTTGTCCGTCAACTCATCGTCCAGCCCAGCCAAGAACTTCTCTTGACGCTCGGCGTCTGTACGTACGTCCTCTGGAGCATATCGCGCTAAGCGATTAAATTCGTGCAGATATTCGGTGACGGTTCGAGTGCCTTGCTCCAAGGATCGAACTCCCTCTTTTCGGGCTACTATCCCTCCGGGGATGTGAGCCTTCCGATGGTGGCAAAACTCTACCCAAGTAATCTGCGGCGCGTCCGCCCGACGGGTGACCAAGAAATTGTCCCACCAGGCTGAGGCGGGACCTTGGAGTTGGTGAGCGGCGAAAGACACCCTTTCTTGGTCTATGCACTGGAGAAGGTCCAACTTCTTTTCTATGGCAATGATCCAGTCATTAGCCTCCATGGGGTTGGTGGTGCTGGAGAAAGTTGGGGGTCGGACTCGAAGAAATTCGATAGTGAGTTTTGTGGGGGAGGGGTGGTGCGAAATGGTCGTGCTGATGCTTGGTTCTCGTGTTGAAACTGTTGCATCATTTGCAACTGCATCTGCTGATGCTGCTGTTGCATTTGCTGCATCATTGCAGCCATCATCTGGGTCTGGTTGGCCAGAACTTGTGCCAAAGTGATGTTTTCAGGGGGAGGAGGTGGGTTGTTGGTATTAGCACGGGTGTTGATCTCAGCTGACTCATTGTTGTTGCTACCATTCCTGGTGTTCACCATCTGAAGGAGCGGAACAAACAAGGTGGGTAGAAGGAGTAAAATAGATTGAACAGAGAAGTTGGTCTTTATTACTTGTTTTGATCTGTTCTTAACTTAAAACACTTAAAACACACCCAACATCCTTAATTGGGCAACCCATATCCACACTTGATATAGGTTGACCACTACCCACGCACACACCTAACACACAAACTAGGCAAACAGAAAAACTAGAAAAACGGTAAACTAAGGGTGGCGACGTTCTAAGGGTCGGAACGGCTTCCACGTCGGAGGAGTCGAAACCACTTCCAAGGGAGTTCCGTCTTCCTTTTCCTTTGAGCGGCTTCGAGAGCGGCTAACTCGCCTTTCCGTTTGGGACTCTTGGAGTTGCCGCTGCTACTGCCCTTGTTGCTACTGGACACCGAGATCCATCCTCCTCCTCCGCTTGGGGCGGGCACCGAGCAAGAGCGGGATCGATGCTGGGGCCAGGGAAGGCGGTGGTGCGGGAGGTGGAACCACAGGCGCCGGTGCATCCGTCTGAGCCTTGGTGTTCTTCCGTGGCGTGATCCTTATCCGAAGGATGTTGGGAGGTGGAAGCCCCTTGGGCGGCGATCTCTCTCTTGAGTCGATCCACCTCATCCTTCAAACTCTTGATCTTTAAGATCTTCGGTCATTCGGGGCCTTTGCCGCCATGTGAAGTTCGCATGCATCTTATCCAGCCCTTCAATCACCGTCCTCATGTGGGAGAAGGTGGTGTCGTTCTCCCCTTCGGAGAGGAAGGTGTTGGTTGCGATGAAGTTCCCCGCCGAGGATGGTACCGGTAGGCGAGTGGCGGAGATGGTAATCATGCATCTCCCTCATCCGAGCCGGCATTAGATAAGCCGCCTCTTGGCGAGGCATGCTCATCTGTTCCTCCCGACGCCGTGACCACCATGTTCGGGATATTGGTGCCTACGAACCCGTGCACCTCCAGGCGGACTTGGTGAGGCAACTCACCGCCAAACGATGAGACGACCGTGTACTCGGTGCATCCGGATAGCCCATGCCAAGGCCATTCTTGCCGCTCCGCGACGAACCCTTTCGGACCACGACCGTTGTGGGTGACTGGACGGCCCGCCATCTAGAGAAGACAAGGTAGGGGATCAATGCATGCTCAAACCCAAGTTAGACAAACGATAAAGGACTCAAGTAAAGTGAACGAGAAAAAGAGGGTTTTTGAGAAACATTTTTATGAGGCTAAGTAAAACTTCTAAGGACATCCCCTAAATGATGCTTGAAAAATAGATGCTTAGTTATAATATAAAATGGCGACCATTCCCTCCTATCTCGACTTAGGACATTGACCCCTTAGAAAATCCCAACTTGGCGGCTGAATAAGAGATCAAATGATTTTTTTTCCAAATTTTAACTCTAGAATCCTGTCACTTAGACTTGACCAGGTTTTCAAAATGCTTTGAGAGAAACTTAAAATTTTTCCCAATCACGAGGAAACAAGTCCCATTTTCCCGAAACCGTTTTCAAAAGACAGGGCTTATGCATATGAAAAGATTCAGAGGGCTCCTAGGGTTTTTCCGTTTGGCTTTTCCTACAGTCTGGGAATTGGCTCTGATACCAACTTTGTCACGCCCAGAAATTCAGACCCGAATTTCCAAGGCTATATGTGTATTAAAATCCCTGTCCAGGACCAGCCAAGGTACACATACGACAATTGTTGATATTACGTTCCACGTCTTAGAAACAATACAAAAAGGATTACAAAAGAGCAAAAAGAAAAAGGGCCTAAGCCTAAGCTTGGCGCCGCCACGCGGCTTCGACCATTCCAAAGGCAGCTTCCAGAGTGCAGGACAAAGCCTACTCCACTTCATCTTCGTCTTCAACCTCTGGCTCAGGTTCTGGTGAAGAAGCAAGGATGAGTACTTCCACGTACTCAGCAAGTCACGCCGGAAGAGGAGAAGAATGAATGCAGGGGAGACAAAGGTCTTGCTAAGGTTTGCTTTTGTGCAAACGGCAGGAGTTTTTCCAAACAATACGAATTTGAACAAAGCCAAAACAACAGTAAATTGAGTAAATAAAGCATTTTTACTCCAACACCGTCCAACGTTATCCCCACGTTGTGACGGGCCCAAACCATCCACCTATACTAGTCATGTTCCAAAACTTAGGGTGTAAAAGTGTGAGACTAATCACGGAGAGCTCGGTTGATCGCCCCATTACCACGGGCACGGCTATTCGAATAGATTTACTCTGATCAGAGGTGTACAACTGTACCCACAAGACACAGCCCCACAACACGGTTTTCCGTGCGCCGGAATACCACCGCGGTACCCCGGAAAGGGAACTGTGATAGGACCTTTCGTATAACCCCCCTCTAACCAAGCGAACCCCACCAAGGTTTCGCCCCCACTCCCGGACCCTGGGAGTGGGCAGCCCTCCCGAGTTCCTCGGTGAATCCGGCAGCCCAGCAACCCTTATACCGGGGCCGACTGAAACTCCATCCCGCTCACCCTTGCCGATGGGTTCGTCAGCTAGGAGAGGCTACACTACGGGACCTACCTTACCCATTTCGGCTTGTGGTTTGCACGGTCATTCTCCCGAGGGGTCCCGTGAACCGGTCCTTAATCGCTATGGGTGCCGCTAGCCAAAACCATAACGCCCACAGCCCACCATTTGTCATATTTTAGTTATTAGTCCGGTTCACCTGAATCTTTAATCATTAATCCTCCGAACATAAGTCCGGGAGATATATATATTAAGTGAGAAAATGACCCATTTAGTGAGCTAGTGAAACTAAGACAGGCTAAGCATAACCTAGTCCTGAAATCTAGTCACATTATTATCCCAAGTTTTGTCAAAGGGTTTGGGGTGTCAAACCTAAGGCATAGACTAAGCATAGGGTGTATTATTTCCCATGAAATGACAACATAAAAAAATACATGCAATTTCATAGAGTAAAACAGGTGTTTTAGCAAAACGGGAGCAATATGATTAATGATATAGCATGACTTGCCTTGCTCTTCGGTTTGGGGGACTTCGTGACGACTTCAAGTAAACCGGGACGGAAGGACTACGGGATCTACACGGCAAACAAGCACTTCAACAAAACAGGCTAAAAAGCTACTAAAACAGGAAGCAAAACCATTTTTAATGGATTCTTGGCATTTTTATGAATTTAATGAAATTTGAATGGGCTAAAACGGAGGTCGGGTTGATAAGATATGATTTTTAGAAGATTATCGTGTTTTTACTAAAACAGAAAAAATCCTTAATAATTTATTGTGCAATAAATCCCGGAATTGCGTCGCGCTAGGGGCCGTCGCCGATGGCGTCATCGGCCGCGGGAGCACCGGTCCATGGTGGACCGAGTCCACGGCCGAGAGGGAGAGCGGCGCACCACGTGGCGCACACGGGCGCCAGGCTCGGTGGCCACGCGGTGTGCCACACGGCCGGCGGGGACGGACGGCCCGATCTGCCGAGGCGACGGACGGCCGGAAGAAGGGGTTCGGGCGGCGTGATCGGACGGTCGGGGAAGGGGTTCGGGCGGCGCGATTGGCGGCAATGGTGCACGGCGGCCGGAGACCGGCCGCGCCACTCGGGCGCGGTGCGGGCGGCGGAATACTGCGGCTCATGCGTGGCGGAGCCGTGCGCACTCGGGGGCGGCGCGCGCACTCGGTAGAGGGAAATAGTGACGAGTGCTCACGCGGTGCGGCTGGAGTCGAAGGGGCGACGGCGCGGACGGTGAGGAGGCGGCGGAACCACTCGGGAAGGGTGGCGGAGCGGCGCGCACTGGTGACGAGGAGGAGGAGTCGGCGGAGCTCGGAGCGTCTCGGAGCGGCGGGAACACACGGTCGAACCTCGGCGACGAAGTCCGGCGGGCGCACGGTGCGGGAACGACGAAGAGAGAGAGAGGCTTGAGTGGGGGTGTGGGGAGCTCGGGGGGGGCGAGGGGTGCTTATATAGGGGATGGGAAGGTCGGTGGCGGCCAGGATAAGGGCGGAATTTCTCGCCGGCGCGGTTTGGGGAAGTAATGGCCGGTGATTAAATCCGGCCATTAAGGGGTGCGAGGAGCGGCGGCGGGCGATTGAAGGCGGCGGGAGAGACGGGACGTTAAGGCGGTGCCTTTAGGGTACGCGGGAGGGACGGGCGGCGAGATCCGCGCGGCGGGCGGCGTCAATGGCGGCGAGGCGGCCGGAGGTAGGGGGGGGCGACAGTGGACCCCACTGCCGGTGTCCCGGCAAGAAGGGGATCTGAACTGGACTTAACTGCGGGCGCGAGGGTTTTGGCGGGCCGTAGCCTTGATCGGCCGCGAGACGAGAGAGGAGGGCGCGCGTCGGGTGGGGAAACGGCCGTCGGCTATGCCGTCGATGGCGGCGCGGAGAGGATGGGCCGTCGACTCGGGCCGGCGGCCACAGCGGAGAGAAAAAAAGGGAAAGGACGGAGGAGAGAGAAATGATTTTTCCGGGATTTATTAATTCCAAACTTGATTTTAATTAGTTAAAAATTATTTCTGGTGCTCTGAAAATTCCACTAAAAACCCTGTTAGCGTATTTTGACATGTAGAATTTAGGAAAAATCCTACCATGCCATTTCCATTTATTGTTTGGATTTTAAAATTATTAATTTCCTCTAGTTAATTCCAACGATTTTCTTTTACGATTTTCTTTTGGATTTTTAAAGGGGAAAACACCTCGGGTGTTACAGCGCAGACACGACGGGCGCCGGCGTGCAATGATCGCCGCGACGAGCACAGAGCTCATCAGTAAGCCCAACCTGGTTCGTCCCTAGAGCATTCGGCTAAATCAGAGGCGGCGATCCGTCCTTGATCGGCTCGGCCCGATCCATCAAGATTTCTTCGTCGATGAAGACGACAACGACAACAACCGCGATGACGAAGAGGCCGACGACGAGGAATCGGCCAATCCCCAATGGTGCCCGTCCGATCTCTTCACAAAGACGCAGAAAAGAAGAATTCAACGACTCAAGCGTGAAGGGAGAGAAGACGAAGTTCGGCAAATGATCCAAGAACAGCGTCGTCGGCTGAGTAAGATCAAAAGGCGATGGGTTCCCAAAGAGAAAACCGCCACAGTCGATGAGGAGCAAGCCAAGGAGAGTC
This sequence comes from Oryza australiensis, assembly GCA_019925245.2. NCBI lineage: Eukaryota > Viridiplantae > Streptophyta > Magnoliopsida > Poales > Poaceae > Oryza > Oryza australiensis. The sequence continues at coordinate 6,096,431 of JAIFGZ020000116.1, read as the reverse complement.
CAGCGGACCAAGCCGGGAGGCGCCATAGGGAAAGGCGAGTTTCACGCATCGGTCAACATGGTGTTCATACTGCGCCAATCGGTGCTCCGGCCGTGCGACACCATCGAAGATGACCTGGTGAAACTAGCAATCTCATCGGACCAAGCTATTTTTGACAAACTAAGGGGATCAAAAATCGGCACCTGAAGTCGTTGTACGTTAAAAGATTCATCAACGGCAAGCCAATGTCCAAGATGCTAGTTGATGGGGGAGCCGCAGTCAATCTAATGCCCTACGCAACATTCAGAAAACTAGGCAAAGGAGCCGAAGTCCTGATAAAGACCAATATGGTGCTCAAAGACTTTGGCGGCAACCCATCAGAAACCAAGGGCGTCCTGAACGTCGAACTGACCATCGGCAATAAGACCGTGCCCACAACATTCTTTGTCATCGACGGGAAGGGGTCTTATAGCCTGCTGCTCGAAAGGGACTGGACACACGCCAATTGTTGTGTTCCTTCTATAATGCATCAGAGCCTGATCCAATGGGATGGCGACAAGATTAAGATCGTACCAGCTGACAGGTCAGTTAGCGTCGTCAGTGCCGATTTGCCGCTTTGGAAAATCGAAGGCATTGATTGTTTGTCTAGGAAAATCTGGCAAGCCGATTTTCTAAATGTGTCCAATTCCATAATACAACCGATTAGAGATGACGAGCCGCAGCTGCTGCTTTGAACAAGACATGGTGGAGGGCTCAAGCGTCTTCGGCATGGACACCGCAGACGAAGACGATGGCAAGCTCGGGCAAGGTTTTACGTCGGCCGATGAGTTAGAAGAAATTGACATCGGCTCTGGTGACAAGCCGAGGCCGACATATATTAGCAAAAATCTATCTCCTTATTGTAGATCCCAGCTCATCAATTTATTAAAAGAATACAAAGATTGTTTTGCTTGGGAGTACTTCGAGATGCCCGGTCTTAGCCGATTAATAGTGGTCCATCAACTGCCGATTAAGGCAGGCTATCGGCCATTCAAACAACCTCCCAGAAGGTTCAAAGCCTATATGTACGATGCAATCAAAGTCGAAATCACTCGGCTATACGATGCGGGATTCATTCGGCCTTGCCAATATGCCGAATGGGTCTCAAACATTGTCTCAGTGTTGAAGAAAAACGATAAACTTAGGGTATGCATCGATTTCAGAGATATAAACAAGGCCACCCCTAAGAACGAATACCCAATGCCAATAGCCGATTTGCTCGTCGATGCTACTTCAGGCCACAAGATTATTAGTTTTATGGACGGCAATGTAGGTTATAATCAGATATTTATGGCCGACGAAGACATCCACAATATTACTTTTCGGTGTCCTGGTGCAATCGGCTTGTACGAATGGGTGGTAATCACATTCGTGTTGAAGAATGCTGGGGCAACATATCAACGGGCCATGAACTATATTTTTTATGACATGATCGGATCGCTAGTGGAGATCTACATTGATGACGTGGTTGTCAAATCCAGAGAGATGGAGAACCACATAGCCGATCTGAGACAAGTGTTAGAGCGAACGAGGAAATATGGCCTGAAGATGAATCCACTTAAGTGCGCATTCAGCGTTCACATGGGGCCGTTCACACCACTGCTTCGGCTGAAAGCCGATCAAGCATTCACATGGGGGGGCAGAGCAACAAAAGGCTTTGGACAACATCAAGGATTATCTAAGTTCTCCTCCAGTTCTAATGCCTCCACAGAAAGGGCTGCCATTCAAGCTGTACCTATCAGCCCACGACAACTCAATTGGCTTGGTTTTAATCCAAGAAGTTGAGGGCAAAGAAAAAGCCATTTTCTATCTCAGCCGACGGCTACTAGACGCAAAAACAAGGTATTCACCTGTGGAGAAGCTATGTCTATGTCTCTATTTTTTATGTACAAAGTTAAGGCATTATCTGCTATCCAATGAGTGCACAATAATTTGTAAAGCCGATGTAGTTAAGTACATGCTATCGGCCCCAGTGTTGAAGGAAAGAATTGGGAAGTGGATTTTTGCGCTAACAGAGTTTGATTTGAGGTATCAGGCACCCAGGGCAGTCAAAGGACAAGCTATAGCCGATTTTATTGTGGAACACAAAAATGACTCAATCGGCTCCGTGGAAATCATGCATTGGACATTGACATTTGACGGCTCAGTTTGCACCAACGGCTGTGGTATCGGCTTAGTCATTATTTCACTCAGGGGGGCAAGTTTCGAATTTGCTTTTGCTATCAACCCTCATACTACAAACAACCAAGCCGAGTACGAAGCCGTCCTTAAAGGATTACATCTACTCAAAGAAGTTAAAGCCGACGCCATCGAAATAATGAGAGATTCACTCTTAGTCATCAGCCAATTATCAGGGGAATATGAGTGCAAAAACGATGCACTGATGGTCTACTGTCAACAATGCCGGGAATTGATGGACGGTTTTCGGCTAGTTACTTTGAAGCATATCCCCAGGGAACAGAATACAGAAGCCAACGATTTAGCTCAAGGGGCATCGGGCTATCGGCCGATGTTGAAAGAGATTGAAATAGAGGTGGCCGTTATTATAGCCGATGATTGGAGAATTGAAGTCTACAACTATCTCAAGAACCCCTCTCAATCGGCTACAAGGAAATTACGATACAAGGCGCTAAGGTATGTTTTGCTCGATGAAGATCTGTACTATCGAACGATTGATGGTGTGCTACTCAAGTGTTTGGGAGCCGATCAGGCCAAAGTGGCTATCGGAGAAGTACATGAAGGGATTTGTGGCACGCATCAATCGGCCCACAAAATGAAGTGGCTACTTCGCCGAGCAGGATATTTCTGGCCGACAATGCTGGAGGATTGTTTCAAATATTATAAGAGTTGCCAAGATTGTCAGAAATTTGGCACCATAAAACGAGCACCAGCGTCAGCTATGAACCCAATCATCAAGCCTTGGCCGTTCAGAGGATGGGGTATTGATATGATCGGCCAGATCAATCCACCCTCAAGCAAAGGACACAAATTTATTCTGGTGGCAATAGACTACTTCACAAAATGGGTGGAGGCAATTCCTCTGAAGAAAGTGGATTCTAAGGACGCAATCGAGTTTGTTAAAGAGCACATTATCTACCGATTTGGCGTCTTGCAAACCATTACAACTGACCAGGGATCTATATTCATATCGGATGAGTTTGTTCAGTTTGCCGACAGCATGGGGATCAAGCTACTCAATTCTTCGCCGTACTACGCACAAGCCAACGGGCAAGCTGAAGCTTCAAATAAGAGTTTGATTAAATTGATTAAAAGAAAGATCTTTGAGTACCCCAAGCAATGGCATAGCCGATTAGTCGAATCACTGTGGGCATATCGGATGGCATGCCATGGCTCAATTCAAGTCCCTCCGTACAAGCTGGTCTACGGGCATGAGGCGGTGCTACCATGGGAAAGCGTCATCGGCTCAAGGCGCATTCAACTACAGGATCAACTCACAGCCGATGATTATTATCACTTGATGGTGGACGAATCAGAAGACTTAGTTTTATCCACGATGAGGGCCTTGGGAAAAGTTATAAGGGATAAAGAACGAGTAGCCAGACATTATAATACAAAAGTGGTGCCTAAATCTTTTGAAGAGGGCGAGCTCGTTTGGAAATTAATATTGCCGATCGGATCCAGAGATAACAAATTCAACAAGTGGTCACCAAATTGGGAAGGGCCTTTCAAGATCCACAAATGCGTCTCTAAAGGGGCTTATATGCTAGAAGGTTTAGATGGAGAAGTATTTGGGAGGGTTCTCAATGCAAAATACCTGAAAAAATACTACCCAAGCGTATAGATCAACTCATGATTCGGCTCTATTTGCTTAGCCGATTTATGACAACTGATGTCTTGTTTCAATAAGGCATCGCCTTTAGGCATTTTTATGCAACATTTTTCCCCAAAGTTCTCTACGGTCGGCTGACGATTGGCCGATAGCGACGACAAAGAGGTGCAAATGGCTTGGATTCACAATTTTGTCGACACCGAAGCTATCAACAAATTTTGGGGGGCATATACATACACGAGCCGATTACAAAATTGGGTGTCAGGAAATTTTTTAAGCTTCGTAATCGGCAATCAATATAAAGGTGTTTCAAGCGTAAAGATCGACGGTCGTGGTGTGGTTTCGGAATCGGCAAACGTGACGTAACATGGACGGCTAGAGCCGATTTCAGCATAAGCAATTTGGAATTAACAGTTATACTACGACAATGCATAAGGCTGAAGCTGATTTCATTGACAATCACTGTTTCGAAAATCGATAAGTTGTATTGAAGGCTTCGGCGGAGCCAATTATAAAAGTCAGACGAATATTTTACAGAAAGTTGAAGCCGAGTTCATTCATGACCACGGGTTAGAAACGGACAAGCTACATTTAAACGTTTGGTGAAGCTGATTACAAAAGCTAGATGGGTATGTTACATAAGGCATCAGCCGATTTCAGAATGCTAAAAATATTACAAGTTCATCTCTTCAGGAAATCGGCTATGGCTGACAACGTCATCCGCCTGATTTGGTCCACCTCCTCGATGGCCTTGACGTCGTCGTCTTCGGACCCGGCCACCGGCCGAATCCGTTTCACCAAGTCCCGGAGTTGCGCCACGGCCGCCCTGATACTTTGACGTTGGGCGTCGATTTCGGCTAGCAGGCTGGCCATATACTCCTTGTGGACGTCGATCTCGTTCGTGACTTGAACGAGATCGACCATCAGCCGGTCCTGGCATGAAAGGAGCTGCTCGAGCTTGGCCACCAGTTCGGTTTTCAGGCGGTCGAAGGCGGCTTTCTGACTCTCGATGGCCTCTTTGGTCGACTGGAGGGTTGCCGACCGCGTTTGGTTTTCGCGACAGTCGGCTATCTGCTGCTGGGCCCGCTCGTACTTGAGTTGGTGTGCCTCCAAGAAGGTTGCCGGCACAATGGCGTCAGCTATCGCCTCCGACAGGTTGCCTTGGATCTCCCGGAAGCGTGTGCGGATCGAGCTGCTATTGGCTACCAGCACGTCCAGCGAGGCCTCCAGCCGATTGCCGATGTCGGCTAGACTGGCCCTCAGGTCCTCGATCGGCGTCACCAGCGCCTCCTCGCCGATCTCGCCAGACTCCTCAAACTCCGACAGATCGAAGCTGAGGAGGTCGGCTATGTTCTGCAAAGGGAAGATGATGATTAGAGGAGTTGTCAAACCAACAAAGCCGATTATGAAACTCGGTCATCTTACCTTGGGCGTACGGGCCGGAGCGGCCTGCTCGGCTGGTTCATCGCCTGCGGCTGATGGGACCCCACCATCAGCGCCATCGCCGCCGCCCGCAGCAGTCACGGTGCGCTTGCTCGATGCCTGGGGGCAGCCGATGGAGATCGTGGAGGCTGCAAAAAGGGATGTTAGCAGTCAAATCGGCTAAGTTTTATAAATCAAATTGCAAGGGGTGGTTACCGATGGTGCGCGATGCTGAGTGCGGCCAGCGAATTTTTTGACCTAAAACGGATGTGTTCGGTCAAATGCAAGTGATATTATCATAAGGCCGAATTTGATGAGGCGAGAGTTTACCGGCCGATTTTTCGCGGGAGGACTCAGAACTGGCGGGACATCGGCTAGAGCATTGACAGGTTCATGGCTCGAGCTCTCGGATTCAGCCGCCGCCCCAACAGCCGCCGGTATCTCCTGCTAGCGACAGCATCATCAAGAAACTGCTCGATGCTCGGGTCCAAGGGGGAAGGCTATCGGCCGACGCGATCGGCTTCTTGTGAGCTATCGGCTCACGCATCTGCCCGCGCAGCAAGGACGCTAGTTTCGGCGCGTCCCAGCCGATCGCCGATGGAGCAAGGCCGCCCCAATCCAGAACACCTAGGCAGTATTCAATGGGGATTCCGGAGTCACTCACCGTCGGCCGTTTCATCACGGTCTCCTGCAAACCAAAGAGGACAAGGGTTAGTCGGCTACATCGGCCGATGATAATAAAAGAGGAATCGTTTGGAGTTTAAAACTTACCGAGGGGATTTCTTCGGGCAGCAGCAAGTCGACATAATAAGATGACCATTGATGGAAGATATGCCGCTTGATCTCGGCCCACCATTGGTCGTAGGCTACGCTCTTCTGGAGCGCCAGAACCATCTCGCCGACGCTGCCGAGGGGAGGGCCGGCTATGTTGAGCAGCCGATGCATTATCAGTTCTTGGCCCACGACTCCCCTCGTCTCGATCTTGTCGACATAGTAGCAGTCGACGGGCAGTTGCCCAAGACCAAACTGCCTCGCAGCTGACGTCGGGTAGTAAAATTCATAACTTCTGGCCACTGATTGGGCCTGGTGGATCCCGGTCGGCAGAATGCAGGGGGTTAGGACAGCAGTGAACAGCTCTCTGCACCTAGGGTTGTCGGCTGAGTTGATGTCTTCCCAGTTGAAATCGGCCGGCAGCTCGAACAGTGCCTGATCCCGATAAAAGTACCAGGTGTGGTTCTCGCGCGTTAGCCCATCCTACATGGCGATGAACCACTCGGCTAGCAGATTGGCCGATTGCTTTGAGCCCGCATGCACAGCCGCTGCCTCTCCGTAGCTCATGCACCTGGTGGTGGTGACCTCGTTGCCATCATCGTCTTCGATCGGCTCCAATCTTGGGAAAGCGGCCTCAGTCAGGGGCAACCGACCGGCTATTTTCTGGGTCATCAGCACCAGCCAGATTTGCAGAAGCCGCCAGGGGCCGCCGGTGTTGACAGTAGCATTGGCGGCTATCTTTGCAGCAGCTTGGTGTAGCATCTGGTACAGATAGCCGAGGAGAAACTTCCCTAGCGCGAACTTATTACCGTCGGCTAGGGATTTGGCTACGACCTGCCAGTTGGCGGTCGGCCCGCAGCTCGATCCACAGAACAGAAATTTTTCTAGAAATTTTTCTAGCGTGTTCCCTGTGGCCGACCGATCCATCCTTCATGTTTTGAGCGATGTAGCTGCTCCACCCGCCAATGGCTTTGGTCTTGAATTGATGTTGCCCCTTTGTCTCAGGTTTCCGGGGTTAGCCGACGCCAGGATGTCCAGTCCGGTCGTCATGTATACGTTGGCTAGAGTGACTGTCATTGGCCCCTGCTGGAACATGAAGGCATTGAAGCTATTGGTCCAAAAGTATGCTGCAGCCGACATCAGTGGCTCATCCTTCTCCATGCTGGCGACAGACAAGGCCAAGCACTGGGCTATCCCGGTTTCCTCCCACTGAGCGTACTTGGCTGATTGCACCCTCTTATACCACTCAATCCAAGCGGCGTCTATGGTCGACCATGACTTAAAAGTCCCATTCCAGTGGGCTAGGGATGGCTTCCTAGTGTTGTAAGGGATTCTGTTGGTTTCGGCTATGATTATATCGGCTGGGTCAGTGTTGCCGATAGGGCCGAGAAAGTATCTCTTTTCTTGAGTCAAACTTGGGATGACTACTTGATATGACAGGTGCTACAGTTTGGAAAAAAATTGCTAATCAAGAGCAGCTGAAGGCATGATGAACGCAACAATGCTAGGAGGCATGGCTGGAAAGAAAATCTGAAGAGGAGTTTTAAACCGAAGGACGTACCTCGGGAAACTCGGTGGCGGCGGCGGCGGGTGCGGCGACGGCGGCTGGTGCGGCGGTGGCGGCCCGTGCGATGGCGGCGGCCGGTGCGGCGGCGGTGTTGGAGGCCATTGGGGTCGTCGGAGATGGATTTGGGTCCTGGTTCGCGAGGGTCGTCGGGATGTGATGAAGAGCGCCGGTGAATCGCCGGAGAGCAGGAAAAGAAGGCTTGTTTTCGAAGTGTTTGAGTGCGTTTTGAAGGCGTGATCATTTCGGTCGAGGTAAAGGACTATTTAAAGGGCATTTGGGGCAGCCGAAACGGTTTAGGTCAGAAAAGAGCGGGAATTTGAACAGGCAAAAAATCCGCAACACTTCGTATCACGGACTTGGGGGGCATATGTTAACGCCTAAATTTGGTAACCGAACCCCTAAGTTCTAGCGAGATTAAAACAGAACCGGATCGGCTGACGGAGAAGCAGAGGCTGCGTCGGCTATGCTCAAAATGGCTGAGTAACAATCGGCAACGGGGTCAATCGGCTAAGGTTGGATCGGATGAGGATAGCCGATAGCCGATGCTGAGTCAGAGGAGAAGATAAAACCGTTTCGGATGAAAGTGCTTGGAGATAAAGTGAAAGATTCGGTTATCAGTTTGCGCGTTAAAAGATATTGCCATCTATGGATAGAGTCCTGTAATGGCAATTGTATCTGTAAATTAGGAATTTGTTTAAATTGTTTATTGTAATGCAGCGTGGGTCCTTCCCGGGATATCGTCGTATTTTAAATAGTAGTTTAGATAGAGTCCAGGGTCTGTGTAGATAATGCTATTCTTGGGTATAAATAGGACTCGAGACCCCCTGTAAAAGACATTCAACAATCAATCAAACAACTTTCGTCGCATCGCCAAACCTTTTCTTCAGACGAGCAATTGATTTGGCTCCGGGCTGCATCGTTTCGATCCCCAAATCCAGGTAAATGCTTGTCATTAGTGGTATGTTCTACTGATTCTAATGCTTCCATCGTAATGACACATTAGATTCAGGGGTTTATACTGCGCTATTTACCATATATCGCATATAAACTGGAGCGATGTTTAGATCTATCCCGCCATCGGTTAGTTCTATCAGGAACCCGCAGCCGATAGGGTTAGATCTAAAGGTTGAACTAGTTTATATGCGGTATCCACCGTCTCGAGAGGTATAAATCAGCTACAACAGATTAGGTTGTTCTTTTATACTTAATGTTGCATCAACATTGAATTATTAAGTCATTTTTAGAACCTCCAATGATCTGTTTAGTTAGATTTATATGTTTAGAGACAGTGCTGGGGTTTCAGCCGCCTTACCTGCCCTGATATATTTTTAGTATATTTATTACTAGATTTATGTTAGGCATGCCTTTTATATTAAGATCCCATTCTTGTCGGACATCATAAGCCGAAATCGGCCTCCTAGCAACAGCCGACGGCCGATTTCCTAGGCTAGTATATCTGGTTCAAGAATGATATCTTTTCATAAGAATCATCGGAGTACTAGCCGATTCATAGTTAGCTTTCCAGTATCGGCTAGGTTATCAATACATATATTTATTATCCTTTACTGTATTTGGGTTAAGCGGCTGATGCTGTCTCGGTATAGCCGATCTATTCCAGTCACTTGGCTTAAATATATTCTAGGATAGCATATATATGCTCATGGATTCCCTCAGCCGATCCAGTGGGGATCTAACCTAACACTTAATGAATATATCTTGTTTTTCTTGTTGGTTAACAGATCAAACCAACTGGCACGCCTTGAACAGCAGGGCAGCCAAGAAGGACCTGCACTGGAGCTAAGCAGATCTCCCAGGCCAGCGCGTGCGAGAAATTTCTCGTCAACAGTATCAAGTCCCTCCCAAGGAGCAGGCTGTAAGACCCCTTCCCGTCGATGACAAAAAAGGTTGTGGGCACGGTCTTGTTGCCGACGGTCAGTTCGACATTCCACACGCCCTTGGTCTTTGATGGGTTGCTGCCGAAGTCTTTTAGTACCATGTTAGTCTTGATCAGGTCTTCGGCTCCCTTTCCCAATTTTCTGAATGTTGCATAGGGCATCAGGTTTACTGCGGCTCCCCCATCCACTAGCATATTTGACATCGGCTTGCCGTTGACGAAGCCTTTTACGTACAGCGGCTTGAGATGCTGATTTTCGGTCCCCTCTGGCTTGTCGAAAATTGCTTGATCCGGGGATAGTGCTAGCTTGGCCAATGCGTCCTCGATATTGTCTGCATCAGCCTCAGGGGCGCCGAATTCGGCTGGCAATATGAATACCATATTGACCGATGCAGAAACCTTTACTTTCCCTTTGGTTGCCCTCCTGGCTTGATCGGCTGAGCTCTCCCTGGCTTGTTCCTCGTCGGCTGGGATAGTTTTCCTTTTGGGCTTCCATTGCTTTTTGCTTTTGCCTAGCCGACGACATTGCTCTTGGATCATCTTCCGAACTTCTTCTTCCCTTCCTTCACGCTTTAGCCTTTGAATTCTTCGTTTCTGCGTTCAGGTGAAGAGGTCAGAGGGGCACCATTGGGGGTTGGCCGATTCTTCATCATCGGCTTCTCCTTCGTTGTAGTAGTCATCGTTCTCGTCTTCGTCGAAGAAGTCTTGATGGATCGGCCCTAGCCGATCGTGAACGGACTGCCGGTGTCGGTTGAGCTGTATGGCCCTCGGGACAAACTGAGTTGGGCTGGTGATTGACTGGCTTCTGTGTTCGTCCTCGCGGTAATCGCTGCAGGCCGAGCAATTACTTAGCGTTGGCAGCCTCATCCCGGTTTCCCAGCAGTGCCTGAAAAATTCACAATGCCAATGAGGATCGGCACCGCTGCGATTCCCGTCATACCGGTGGCCTCGTGTTTCTGGCTCTTGCCGATGAAATCTTTCAAATCGAGCCTCTTCTTCCCGCCAAGATTGCTGTCAGAAGCGGCGTCGGTTGTTCGTGCTGATCGGCCGTTGATCAGCCGATCACGCAACGGGACGCACCATGTTAATTGGCGCGGCTTGATCTCCAGGCGGCTTGCCTTTTGCTTTGACCCCTTTTAATGTCTCTGCTAAGCTGTACGTCATTCTGGGCTGCCGATTAGCTTGCCTAGGGCTGGCTTGAACCATATTGACTGGGAAGGGGTTGCCGTCTACCTTCATCGGCCGAGTAGAATCGTCAAACTTGAGTTTCCCGGCCTCTATTGCCGACTGGATCTGCTACCTGAAGACTTTACAATCGTTAGTGGCATGGGATATAGAGTTGTGCCACTTGTAGTACTTTTTCTTCTTTAGTTCATCAGCCGATGGAATCACATGGTTCTCGGGAAGCTGGATCTGCTTCTCCTTGAGTAATAAATCGAAGATCCTATCGGCCTTGGTGATGTCGAAATCGTATTTATCCTCTTTAGCCGTCTTCAGCAGCCATTGACTGACGATGGCCTTTTTATCCTTGGCCCATTCGGCTGCCGCCACCTCTGCGTCGTCGTCGCTGGAATTGGAGCCGGATTCGACAATGACTTAAGTTATGTTCTTGACGGCCTTCTTGGTGTCATGAAACCTCTGCTCATGGGCCGTCACCTTCTGCGCAAGATGCGCCAAGCTGTCGAAGTCCTGAGCGGAGAAGCGCTCGTGGATCGGCGCGATCAGGCCGTGGAAGGCCAAATCAGCTAGCTGGGCGTCCGACAGCACCAGGCTGTAGCATCGGTTCCTCATCTCTCTGAAGTGTTGAATGTAGTCCTGAACCGATTCGTTGTGCTTCTACCTGATACTGGTGAGGTCCGACAACTTCATTTCATGGTTGTCGGTGTAGAAATAGCTATGGAATAGTTTTTCAAGATCCGCCCAGCTCTGGATTGAGTTGTAAGGCAATGAAGAGAACTAGGTGAAAGCCGATCCGAAAGAGACAAGGGGAACAATCGAACTCTCAAGGCATCGTGGCCGCGCTTCGCGCTGCGTCAAGAATCGGTGACATGCTCATAGGTTGACACGTTGTCCTGCCCTGAGAATTTCGAAAAGTCTGGAACTTTGTATCGGTTGGGCAATGGAATCCGCTCGAAATGCTTCGGATAGGGTACCGATACATGTTTCCCGAGTCCTTTGGCTTGAGGCCGAATTGATCGCGCATGACGTCCGCAATCAAATCGGCCCATGTCCGGTTGTCCTGCTGTATCGGCTCATATTGATCATACGGTGCAGGTGCTTGCCGATATAACGGTGGCGGTGTCTCGGGCCTGTAGTGATGATCTTGATGGCCTCCTTGATACTGGTACTGGAGCGGATGGCTAGCGGGAGGCAGCCGATTTGCCGGCGGCGGCGTTGGTGGACCCAGGAACAGCTGTCGGCCACCGGCGTTGTACTGTCCTTCCAGGCCGACTTGGGCAACCGGCTCTAATTGTTGATTGTTGTCGAACATGTTGGCGATCTGGTCCTAGAAAAGTGGTTGTTGTCGGTTCAGCATGGTGACCACCGGTCTTGCGTCGATCCAGACGGATTTCGGTGGTTGAGGACCCTCTCGGCGGCCACAGGCTGTCTTGGTGGTGAAATCGGCCGATTCTGGGTGGCCAATGTCCTGTAACTAGGAAGCCGATCGTCGTGAAGTAAGTCGGCCCCGCTGCAGTTGGTCGGCTATCTTGGCGGACCACGTGGCAATCATATTGTTGAGGGTGTTGACAAGAATGCCACTGCGGTTGACCGGTGCATGGTGCACGGTCAAATCAATTCGGTCTTGCAAAGTATGCAAACCCGAATCATCTTGCTCTTGAGTCGGCTCCTCTGCCTTCTGTTTGTCCTTTGATCCGCTGGGGGAGGACGCCTTGAGTTCGTTCATGCTAAATTTGTACTTCTGGTGCATAACCCCAGACCTTGTCTAGGTGAACGACTGTAGGTAGTTGGCTTGGAGCTCTTCTACCATCCTTTTGTAGTCGGCTTGCTGTTCAGCCGACAGTTGTTCCATCTTCACAGGCACGATGTTTTCCTGAGAAATGCTGGGGCTCTTGATGTCGACCATCTTGTCAGCTGCGTCGATGCGTCCTAACCAAGTTGACAGAGATAGTCCCACTGGGCGTGCCAACAAGCGTGTTGATGAGAAATTTCTCTCACGCGCTGGCCTGGGAGATCTACTTAGCTCCAGTGCAGGTCCTTCTCGGCTGCCTGTGCAGTGCAGGGCGTGTCAGTTGGTTTGATCTGATAACCAACAAGGAAAAATAAAGACATATGCGTTAAGGGTTAAGTTAGATCCCACTGGATCGGCTGTGAGAGTCAATTTACATATATATGCTATCCCAAAGTGTATTTAAACTAAGTGACTAGATAGATCGGCTACGCCGAGACAGTATTAACCACTTAATCTAAATATACAATGGGATAATAAAATATGCCTTAACAACCTAGCCGATACCGTGAGGCTAACTGTGAATCGGTTAGTACTCCGACTCATCTTATGAAAAGATATTGATCTAAGCTAAATGCGCTAAACCTAGATCAGTCGGCTGTCGGCTGTGGCTGACAGGCTGATTGGTTTAGGGCATTTAACTAGAGCAAGATCTTAATATAAGAGGCGGCTTTAATAAATATGATAGTAAATATAACAAAAGAATATTAAAACAGATAAGGCTGGCTGAAACCCCGGCACTGTCTCTAAACATATACATCTAGCCGAATAGATCATAAAAGCTCTAAAAACGACTTAATAGGTCAAATTGATGCAGCATTAAGTATAAAAGAACAATCAGATCTACTATAGCTGACGTAAAACTCCTCGAGACTGTGGATATCGCATATAAGCTAGGTCAACCCTTAGATCTAGCTCTATCGGCTACTGATTCTCTAAACATCGTTCTAGATTATATGTGATATATGATAACTAGCGCAGCATAAATCACTGAATCTAGAGTATCATAGTGATGGAAGCACTAAATTTAACGAGATACACCACTAATGACGAACATTTACCTTAATTGGGGATCGAAACGATGCAGCCCAAAGCCGGATCAAGTGTTCGTCTAAAGAAAATAGGAGGCGATGCGCCGAAAGTTGTATTGATTGTGTGTAATGTTGTTTATAGAGGTCTCGGGTCCTATTTATACCCAAGAATAACATTATCCGTACAAACCACGGTTTCTATCTAATCTACTATTTAAAATACGATAATATCTTGGGATATGGTCCCATGCCGCACTACAATAGAAAATCTAAACAAATTCCTAATTTACAGATACAATCGCCGTTACAGGACCCTACCCATAGATGGCAATACCTTTTAACGCGCAACTTGGGAACCAAATCTTCTATTTATCTTTAAACACCTTCATCAAAAACGGTATTATCTTTTTCTCAGACTCAGCATCGACTATCGGCTATCCTTATCCGACTCAACTTCAGCCGATTGGCCTCGTAGCCGATTATATCGCAGCCGACTTTACCTCTGTTCTTCTGATCAGATTCCGTTTCTATCTCGATAGGGACTTAGGGATTTTGTTACCAAATTAAGCCGTTAACACCTATATAAGGAGGCGAGGGGTGGAGGGTTCGGTGCGCCATATACACAGCCGGACAAACCTTCTCCACGGAAACCCTCCCAAGTCCGAGCCAAAACCCTAGTCGTGCATCGCGTGCTAGCACACGGGTGTTCGGAGTTCTCTCTCTCGATGTGTGGATACCGGTAGAGATATTGCTATATTGCGATGTTCTTCGACGGCATTGAATCTCGTCAAGATCCAATTAAGCCGAATTCAATTCGACGATTTGGGTCGAGGTTGGCAGGTCTGAGGGCCGAGCGGAGCGGCTCAGCGTCATCGACATTGGATAACTGGCATGGTGTTGTTGGCATCGGCAAACCCTAAATGCCACCATTCAATCGGGGCGCGCGTGGATTTTGGTGGGGTTGGGCGAGGCAAACCGAATTCGCCGTCAGGGTCGGACGAGATGGACCTGAGGTCGGTGGGTCGGGCGATTCGTTCTCGGGGTCGGCTGAAGTGTTCCCGAGGTCGATGAGGTTTTCTCGGGGTCGGCTGGAACGTTCGCAGGGTCGGCAAGACTTTTCTGAGGTCGGCCAGCAACTTATTGACTGTTTTCGCTGCACTGCACGTCAATAGATAACCATCTATGGACCCTTACTTACAAGCTATCCTGGATTGTGCGGTAAAAAAATTTTGATTTATGCTATCGTAGCCTCTGCATTCTCCTTTAGACACGACATCTGATATGCCCATAAAGAATCGGCTAACGTAGTATGCCATTTTCTCGGTTGCTCACTAATTTTCCTTTTAATCAATTTAATCAAATTTTTGTTAGATGCCTCAGCCTATGCATAATAAGGAGAAGGATTTAATAACTTAATTCCCAATCGGCAAACCTTACAAACTCATCAGCCACAAAAATTGATCCTTGATCTATTGTAATTGTGTGCGGAATTCCAAACCGATAGATAATGTGTTAGCATCGGCTCCTTACATCCTAAAACCTTTGAATATAATCTGGAACTGATTCATCTGATCATTGCTTTATTGCTATCAAATCTGTAAGCTTCATTTCTTAAACTCTAGAAAAAAATATTTATGAAATTTCTTCTCTAAATCAACCCAACTTCTGATGGAATTAGGTGGCAATGAAGAAAATCACGTAAACATCGATCCAGATAATGATAAAGAAAAAATCTAACTCTTAAAGCTTCTTCAGCCGATGCTTCTCCGCACTATGCCAAGAATCGGCTAATATGTTCAACTATCGAAATATTATCCTATCCTGAAAACTTTGTAAAATTTGGAGCTCTATATCGGTTAGGTAATGGTACCCTATCAAAACTCTTAGGATATGGATATCGATAGATGATTCCATGGTCTTTTAGTTTAAGACCAAACTGTTCCCTCATTACCTCAGCAATTCTATCGGCCCACTGCTCAGTTCCGATGTTCTTATATTGTTGTACCCGAGATCCTTGATAGCTTCTCCATGCCGATATTGTTGAGGGGATATAGGCCGATGTTATTGGGATTGATAAGCTTGAGGTTGATATTGTTGATATTGAAACTAATTTTGTTGTTGCCCCCCAGGCTGCTGATGTATTTGCCCTCCAGATTGTTGTTGTTGTCCTCCATAATATGCTACCCAATGATAGCCTTGTGGTACTTCTGAATTTGTTTCTTTTCCAGCAAATACAAAATTAGGAACTAAATCTTTAGCTATTCCATAAGTTGGTTCCTGAAACTCTGTCTGTACCATCGGTTTAGAAGGTGTATAATTTTTAGGCAAATAAACAGGTCCCCTTGGTTTCTCTTGAGATACAGATCTATCAACCACCTTTTTGATCAAGTTTGTCAAAGTATTAACCAAAACACCAGACTAATTCACTAGAGCATGATGAACTGCTTCATTAACTGTGTCTCAAAAAATCTGATTATGAGATGGCAGAATTTTGTTAGAACTACCACTTCCTTCTCCTTAAGTCATTAATTTAGGAAATTGAGTCTTTTGAATCGGCCCTTGCTGAGTCATGCTGAAGGATTCTAGGCACACCTTCTGATATTCTTGCATCTTTTGTTCTAGTTGTGTCTTTTGCTCATGTGTCAGTTTGTCTATTGTGACTTACTTGTGATCCAACATAATGAAAATTATCGGTCCCACTAGACGTGCCACAAAGCATGTTGACGTGAAATTCGTCGTTTACACGCGGCCTGGAAGATTTGCTTAACTTCGGTGCAAGTCCTATTGATTCGGGTTCAAGGGCGTGCCAGTTAATTTGATCCTGCAACTAAGATAGACAAGGAAACGTTAGATTACGATGGCCAATCGGCCGATGAGCTGATAAGGTATTGTGTTGCCCAACCAATGATGACAGGAATCGGCTATGATCAAAATAACTCATGATATTCAATTAATATTATACATCAACATATTTTAGGTTTAATATAACTATCACTAAATTATCTTTATTCTTAATAGATCAAACTGAACTGAGATAGTATTAGTTTAATATTAAATAAAGATGATTAATGAATAGATATATAGTCTAAACACTTCGGCGATGCATGAAATTACACTGAACACGTGAATAAATCCGACAACAATTACTATTTGTTCATGATAAGGTATTATACAATCAAAGACTTATCTTTTTTCATTATTACTACTAGCTATGATAGATCGGGCTCAATCGAGACAATATTTAACTTATAATAACAGAGACCAGATAAGTTTGAGATTATATAAACTAGGTCAATGGCCGATGTGATTATTTTGTCCGTAATGAATATTGGCTAAAACTCCGATATAGCCTTATATTAAAATATCATACGGGATTAAATCTACTAAACAAGTTACGTTCATAATAGATTGAACCTAACCAAGGCAGTGCAAGAACAATAACAAGATAGGTAGATTTAAGGGTTTGATATATTTATATAAGATGATTGATATAATGAAACAAGCATAGAAAAAATAATCTACACAAGAGCTGATATATCAGATAGGCGACGTGAGTAAAAATCAACCAGTATATCGGACTCAACCGAGAAAGTACAACCTTGGCCGATACAAGCGAAATTTGATAAGACTTACTTTCTCATCAAAAATCAAAATCGATACAACCCAAACTCGAAAACCTAAAAAACTAGAGTAGCGATGCGCCGAATATTGTTTATTGTTTACGAAGATCTTGGGTGTACATATTTATATCCATAAGATAAATTGAGTCCGACTCTATTACGATCGGATTAATACATGACTTTATCTCTAAACAAAAAAAACTACTGTTACATTTTCAAATCAGATACGATTCTGACCGGCTAAAGAGAAACCATCTGAGACCGATTCTAACACAATTTTATTGGCTCGGGACTCTAACAAAATAGAAACCATAGTAATCTTTCTTTTTCTCAGATAAATTTGCCAACGGAATATCCTAAAATGAACCTCAGCTTTGACTCGATTTTAACTAACAAAAATTGCTAAATTTCGCCATTAACAATTAGAAATTAGAAGCTGGGTGTAACAGCTTCTCCAAATTTTTAGAAACTGACGACCAATCTACGTATTCTTAAAATTTAAAAGCTTCTTCAAACTGGGCCTATATCCTTCATCAATCGATCAACCCCAATATCTCGTCTCCAGTCCAGTCGGCCGCCGAGTCAAACTATCTCGAGTCTCGACCCGACCCCGGGCGGTGTCCTGCGCCTGCGGGCGGCGCGCCTCACCTCCCAGCGGCCCAGCCGATGGCCGACCTAAATTCGAGTTCGGCTCGTTAACAGCGCTACCAACCGAGCCTTATCCATGCAGACCAAACCGAAGCGCCGGCGCCTGGCCGCGATACGCTCCATGGAACGCTACGCCTGACCTGAGCTCCCTCTCTCCCCTGCGCCCGGTGCCGATGCCGCTCGTGGGCATTTCCCTCGTGCCTCTCCTCGTCTCCCACCTCGCGCATCCACATCATCGCCGCAGCAGCGTTGCTTCCGCCGCCGCCGCGAGAAGGGCGCCGCGCGCGGTTCGTCGACCGCTGTACTCCGCTACCGCTACTGCCGCGTCCGGTGAGGGCGCAGAAGACGGCGGTGAGCTCTCCCGAGGGACGCTGCTCTGGAGGGCGGCAAAGCTGCCAATCTACTCCGTGGCGCTTGTGCCACTTTCGGTGGGTAATTTAACTGTCGACTTGTGAGACACTTTGCAGCGGCATATTGGTGATACAAAAGCTTCGTTCAATCCATCTATCCATGCCTCATAATTCGCTACTCCATTCCGTGATGAAAAGGACCACTGTGTTCATCAAAATATCCTTACAAAATGTGCAATAAAAATATTTCGTTTGCCCTGTAGGTTGGAAGCGCCTGTGCTTACCATCATGTGGGTTCATTCTTTGGAAAACGGTATTTTGTTCTCTTGGTTGCATCAGTCCTTGTGATCACTTGGCTCAATCTAAGGTAACGTACACTAACAAGGATAAAGAAAAGCTAACATGGGAATCACTATTGATCCATTGTTACGTTTTATCATGCTCACTTGTTCTTGAGAGTTTGATTTCATTGCAGCAATGATGTTTACGATTCAGATACTGGGGCTGATAAGAACAAGAAGGAATCTGTTGTTAACATCGTTGGCAGGTACTGCTAATACCAAGCAACATTGCAACTAGTATGCACGCTTTTGTTTTCTTAAGATAGTTTGCAACCATTGCTTTAGAAGTGAAAACATGTTACATCGTAATGCACTCTGCAGTCGAACGATGACGCAATATGCTGCAAATATTTCTCTCCTGTTCGGATTTATGGGGCTATTTTGGGCCTTTGCCCAAGCTGGGGATGCCAGGTTCATTTTATCGGTAACATGTGCAATCATCTGTGGTTATGTTTATCAGGTAAAATTTTCTACCCTTTTTCGGAGGAATCATCATGAACTCTAGCACATAAAAAGTGTGCCATTTTTGCAAGAAGCTATCTACTACTGTATTTGAAACAGCTAAAACTGAAGCATTTTCGCAGTTCGCTATGTTTCATCTCGATTTCTTCAATATTTTAGACATCTCTTCTTTTGTATCCATGTTTTCTCTTTGTGCAGTGTCCACCGTTCCGGCTAAGTTACAGGGGACTAGGTGAACCATTATGTTTTGCTGCATTTGGTCCATTGGCAACCACGGCTTTCTACTTCTCAAACAGCAGCAGAAACATTTCGAGGTATCCTCTAAAGCAAGAAGGTTCCCACTATTACTTTCACTTCCCAAGGGGATGTAATGGCCATTTGTACCTCCATTATTTATCTTGAAATGCTTCAATTACAGTGGAACAGCTCTTCTCCCTCTCAGTAAAACAGTCATTGCTTCATCCATTCTAGTTGGACTGACGACTACCCTGATACTCTTCTGCAGCCATTTTCATCAGGTATAACTCCATTGGCATAAATTGGCAATATGCTGAGATGACTATGAATTCTTTTTTTTTTTACGTAAATGAATACTATCGTTATCAGTGATGGACTCTGATATTTGTAGATTGATGGAGATCGTGCTGTTGGAAAAATGTCTCCCCTGGTAATTTTCTCTATTTACGACCAACGCCTAAAGTTAGCTTCAGCATTTCACATGTGCAGCTTTGAAAAAAAATCGTTTACCTCTCGTGTGTTTGAATTACAAACAGGTAAGAATTGGCACCAAAACAGGATCAAGATTAGTGACTCTTGGGGTTGTCACGCTTTATGTTCTTCTGGCTGCTTTTGGCATGAGCAAATCTCTTCCATCAGCTTGCACTGTGAGCCAATGATCCTTACTGCTTCATGTCGAGACACCGATCCCAAACCACAGTTCTTACTTCCTAAGCTCAACCATTACTGCTATTGTATTTCAGGTTCTTTGCGCCTTGACACTCCCTGTGGGCAAATGGGTTGTGGACTATGTGCTGAAAAATCATGAAGTATGTCTCTCGTACCACTCTCCCACTTATTCTAAAAAGAGAGAGAGAGAGACCCCGTTTTGGTATCGTGTTATAAGGCTGACATTACAATTTCAGGACAACAGCAAGATTTTTATGGCAAAGTATTATTGTGTTCGGCTGCATGCTCTGTTTGGGATGGCACTGGCTTCTGGTTTAGTCTTGGCTAGAAATGGCACGCTGGTCTGAGTGCCTGACAGATGACCAACCTTGACATCCTTGTGAAGATCCAGAGCAGAGCGCCGTCTTGCAGTTCTAGACTGTAGTAAATGCATAGCCTCCAGTAGCTGTTTGGTTCCAGACTAGAGCAAGCTTGAAGGACGAATGCAATGGCAGTGCAATTGTGCAGCCATTTGACAGCTAGATTGGGCAGGCAGAGCGAATCAGCGAAGCACCGGTTTGGAAGCACTGCCAAGCCAAGGCAGTGAAGCGTAGAGGATGGTAAATTGCCTGAAACCGGAATGAATGGAGAGAGGGGGGTGTTCAGCAGTACTTGAGTTGTTGGCTACAGAATCCCAGTCATTAATCTCCATGAGAAAAAAAGCCCAGCTATGCATCTCTTCTCATCGCTGTTAGATTGCCTTTGCCCAGGAGGCTCCCAGTGTGAATTCATTTTCATGCCAGGACAGATAGGACATGTCATGTTCTACCATTTACTTCTTCCTCTCAGGCACCAACTGCTATTAGTAGTACACCACTTGCAATTTCACGTGTGCCTTTACCACTTCTAGTTTACAGATTTTATGAGTTTTTGGGCGAGAGATGAGTTGGTTCAGGAATTTTTCTCTGTTTTTAAACTCATGAATTCCTTCATTCTAAAAACAGGTTACTTCAAATCTGACATGTAGTTTGGATGCAAACCTGTAGTCATTGGCACAAGCGGACGCCTACAGAGAAATAACTCTTAATTTGAACTAAACAATTGTATACAGCTGTAAGTGTTTCCCAAGCTGTTCAAAGTTCAAACCTTACGCATATTCCAGGCCACGTAACTTGGATAGCAAGGATGGCTTCAAGCTAATGAATGCACAAAGACAACGAAGAACGTCAGGAATAAGTATATTTGTGACAACATAAGCACAGGCAAGTGGAGAACAACGAAAATTCAAAAGGACCAACAAAAACAGATGTTGCATCGCACAGCTAGATACTTGCATCTTTTCATCGTCTCTTTGGAATGGGCTTCATTTGATGGCAGAAATGGACACCTGTGATTTTCAGCTCTTGCTTTTCAATCAACTTGACACACAGTAAAGTTCCCTTAAGTTGAATATCTCACAAGCTCACCTCTATTTGAGCTCAAGATAAGCAAGTGTGCTCAGTCCATATATTTGTAGCTCGAATATGTTCCCTCCATGTTCACCCATGAGTCCGTGACCACTTTTGCAATGTCGACAGCTTGAGACTTCACTAATTCACTGAAGTCAAAAGCTTCTGAAAGTGAAAGTTAAGAATTAAAAAATGTGATATTTTCCACCCTTATACTTGTCAGTCACCCACTGCTTATTGAAGCATCAGCTAGAGTATAGACTTTTTTTCTCACAATCCCATATTACAAGGAGATGTCAATGTGCTCAAGTAATAACATAAGAAGTATGGATTGCATATCATTTACCTCACTGGCGGTAGGAAACATGAAACAATATGAGAACCTGTCACTGCTGATAGAATAAATCATACAATTTCTAGAGCGGGCAACCTGCAAAGGCTACAATACTCAGGATAAACAAATGAAACCCATCATTAACAGGAGAAAAGGCAAAGCTGAACGGCGATGTATCACCAAACATATGCTTTACACCACATGTAGCCATAATTAGATGGCCACATAGCACACCAGAAAACAAAAGAACGTCGATATCACACCAGAAATCGAAGCATAATTGCAATCGCGTACAGAACAAAATCTGTCATGAACAATAATCCAAATACCAATCACTCATCAAAGACCAAGTCCAAACATCTGATGGCATCTGCACCGTGCTTAGATTTGATCAGCTTCTGAGGTGTAACCTGTACTTCACAAACACAAACAAATTAAGCTAGTTCAAAACATTTCCAGTACCAGGCATGTAGGATCATGATTCACGAACACCTTAACAGATCAGATCATAAACAATCATCTTCAATAAAGTTCTTCTAAATAAATTT
Source organism: Oryza australiensis (assembly GCA_019925245.2). Taxonomy (NCBI): domain Eukaryota; kingdom Viridiplantae; phylum Streptophyta; class Magnoliopsida; order Poales; family Poaceae; genus Oryza; species Oryza australiensis. The sequence continues at coordinate 6,074,334 of JAIFGZ020000116.1, read as the reverse complement.
TGCATATAAAGATTTGAGTTTTGCTACTACATATTGCATAAGCTTGTTACAAAATTAGCCAAACACGATCAATTCATCTCTTGCCGACCACCGCATGTCCCATATACACCAACAAAATATTAAGGTAGGTAGAACAGGCTAAAAAAATTGAGCTAAGATTTTAAGGTGAAGCTAACACATTGTAATTGTATTGCTCCTTCCTCCTTTCGTCGCCGCCGCCTCGCCAGATCTCTCCTACACCGGCCATATCTACACATTGGAAGCAGCAGCAGCAGGAGCACCCATGGCTGGTTCTAGGTCACGGGTCGCGGACTCGAGGGCTGGTGGCCGGCATGGGTACCCCGGGCGATGGCGGCGTCCGTGGAGAGGGCAGGCACCCGAACCCGAGCGGCGAGGTGGGCACGTGGATCGGCGACGGCATCCCGCGGAGCCGGCGCATGTAGGCCGAGATGGGGGACTCCGCCGTCATGCAGACGGCCGGCAGTGGCGGAAGCGGAGAGAGCGCCGGCGGTGCCGGTGGTAGGATGGGCGGCGGGCGGGGCGGAGCCAGCGGCGGTGGCCGGATGCGGTGGAGGCGGGTCGGAATGGCCGACGGCGGGGGTGGGGGCGGAGGCGGCATGATGGTAGGCGGAGGCGGGGGAGGGGGCATGGAGACGGCGGCGGCGGGGGACGGCGGCTGAGGCGGGAGGAGGTGGCAGGGGGAGCCGGTGAGCTTCTGGACGACGTCCCGGAAGTCGGACTTGTCGATGTTGTAGACAGGCGGTTGCGGCGGCGGGTGGTCAACCGCGGCGGGGGTGGAGGAAGGAGGAGCCGGCGGCGGGGGCGGAGGAGAAGGGCGGCGAGGAGGCGGCGGCGGCGGCGACTGGGATGCCTTCATCGAAGCCGGAGATGAGGACGAGGACGAGGACGAGGTCTGCTTCGAGATCTTGTAGGATGACTTGTTGAGGGCTTTGAGAGCGGAAGAGGCGGGGGCGGCGGAAGCGGAAGCGGGGGATGCGGCGGCGGCGGGAGGTTAGACTTGTCCATGACCATGGCGGAGGAGAGAGGGAGACAGAGGGGAGTGAGGTGGGAGTGGGGGATTGGGATTTGAGGAGCGAACGAGGAGGCGGTAGTCTCTTGTGGGCAGCAGAGGAAAAGAAGTGCACTGACCAGTTGGGACCAGGAGTAATCTCAGCTACATAGCGGCTAGGATGGTCGAAATCGATCGACTAACCTACCATGACCGGTTGATATTCTCTCTCAAATATATAAGGATGAAAGTGGGTACAAGAAAATCCCGTACCAACCGACACCGAATACCGAAAATCCCGATCGAATATCGTATCCGCGAAAAAAACGAGAATGGGAAAAAATACGGGAAACGGGAAACAGAAAACGGGAACGGGAACGGTTGGGATGTTTTCCTGACCATATTCGCAGATCCCGTATTTATCCGGAAAAATTCCCATTTACGGACCATCTAAACTAATTTCGGCCCACAAAACCTATACCCCACTCCTTCCCTTCCGGGCCCAGTTATATTTTGGCCCAACACTCCCTAGATCCTAGACAAGCCAATTACAAAGTGCAAACCTCAAGTCAACACCCACCATTTCCCAGGCCAGCCGCCACTGCCTGGCAGCCATCCTTCCCCAGCCCGCAGGCACACGCACGCGCACGGCGTATCGCGCTCTGGTCGTGGCCGGCGCCGCACCTCCGGCGGCGACAACCCACCACAGCCCGCACAACTCCCCCGCCGACGGCACGCCGCGCCCGCCCGCCGTGGCACCGCCGACTTCGCCCGGCTGCTCTAGTTTGCGCCTCTGCTCCGCCACCGATGGTACTGCTCTCTGCAAGCATGTGGCCTGTTGTTGAGGCTGATGCTGTAGTCTTCACTGTGGCATGCAGAACTGAGGTGTTGGCTTCCATCCTGACCTCTGGCACGACCATCTTGGCATTGCTCTCTGTGTGATGCTATGCTCAGATCTTCGCCTTTTTACTGATCTGCTACGCCCTGCTTTGAACAGAAGATAATTGGTTGCTTGTGAAAGGTTTTATTTATGCAGTGAATTAATTCATACTGGGTGTTGGTGGAATAGTAATTGTGCCTTTCATTAGCAAAGTTGTGATTTGTTGTTTTTAAATATGGACTTGTGATGTAATGGCATGAATTGTGATGTTTTTAAATTTGGAGTTGTGATGTAATGTCGTGAGTTGTAATTTGTTGTTTTTAAATATGGACTTGTGATGTAATGTCGTGAATTGTGATGTTTTTAAATTTTGACTTGTGATGTAATATCGTGGGATTATGCATTGTTGCATCTAATTCTTTGAAGTGGTTATATGTGTGTTGACGTTCCTCTTTTTTGTACCGATTCTCGATCGTAATTGACATGCTCCCGACCATTTCCCGTTGTCCCGTATTATTGAATTTGTATTCCCGTCCGCCTTTCCCGTTTCCATTTCCAATCCTGCCAAAAAATACGGGAACGGGAATGGTAAAGGTTTTTTCCCGACTATTCCCGACCATTTTCATCCCTACAAATAGAATGAAATCAGATAGATATAAAAGAAATACGATAGTAGTTCGTCATAATATCAAAAACAAAACTATGAAAACAGAGAGACATTCGAAATCAATCGAAAACGACAATTCTTGCCATCTTAAATGTCCAGTGTCGAGCGGAAATGTATCGATATCAATAGAAAAACGATAATCCTTGTCAAAAACATCGAACTCTAACGTAACTAAGTCAGCCCTGGCTCAAAGATTTTGGTGGCCCTCGGCCAAACATGAACTGAGGCCCCCGAATCTAAACGTAACGGTAGTTTATTTGTAATATTGTAAAGTATATAATATATAGAGAAACAATTGAAAATCAATTAAATATTAAACCTAAAATAATAGCAAAATGAGACTATGAATACCTCCAATAAGAGAATCATTTTGTTCATCACCGTTGAATCTTCCGCATCGGATGAAAAGGCCGCACATTTTCCTCTCCAACATTATCCTCATTGTCATGATCGGGTTCGTTGACTTCGACTTCAACTTCATCATGATCGGGTTCTTGTTCTTGGTCATTATTGACATCAAGATTACTGCTTGCTAAAAAAACCGAACCAAAGCACCTCTTTGTGATGCAATAAACTGATCATCCTGCTTCCGTTTCTTCCTTTTCGCGGCACTCGACAAATGTTTTTTGGGTATCATTCTAATTTCTAACACCTAAAAATTGAACAAATTAAAAGTTAAACAGTGAAACCAAGAGGGACAAAAGGATGATTTGATAATTAGATTAGGTTTCTAACCGGGTAAAAAGGAAGCATGCAACGATGTAATCATTGGACTGGATGAGGCCTGCACAGCTGCACTGGATGAGAAGTTGAGATTAGATGCTTGTTGATGAGAAATTTCTCTTACGCGCTGGCCTGGGAGATCTGCTTAACTCCAGTGCAGAAATTTCTCTCACATGCTGTCTCTAAATAATATAAATCTTAGCCGAACAGATCATTGATAGTTCTAAAAATGACTTAATAGTTTGAACCCGATGCAGCATTAAGTATAAAAAGAAAAACCTGATCTATTGCAGCCGATTTATATCCCTCGAGACGGTGGATACCGCATATAAACCAGCCAACCTCTAGATCTAGCCCTATCGGCTGCAAGTTCTTGATAGAACTAGCCAATGGCAGGATAGATCTAAACATTAGTCTAATTTATATGCGTTATATGATAAGTAGCGCAGTATAAACTCTTGAATCTAATGTGTCATTACAATGGAAGCACTAGAAACAACAGATCATACCACTAATGACAAGCATTTACCTAGATCTGGGGATCGAAACGATGCAGCCCATAGCCAAACAAACTGCTCGTCTGAAGAAAAAGGTTGGCGATGTGCGAAGGTTTGATTGATTGTGATTGTCTTTAATTACAGGGGGTCTCGGGTCCTATTTATACCCAAGATATAATTATCTGTACAAACCCTGGACTCTATCTAAACTACTATTTAAAACACGACATTATCCCGAGAAGGACCCACGCTGTATTACAATTAAGAGTTTAAACAAACTCCTAAATGACAGATGCAATTGCCGTTACAGGACTCTATCCATAGGTGGCAATATCGTTTAACGCGCAACTAACAACCGAATCTTCTATTTATCCTCAAATTGCTGCACCAGAAACAGTTTTACCTCTTTCGGACCTAGAATCGGCTATCGGTTGCCCTTGTCCGATCCACCCTTAGCCGATTGGCCTCGCAGCCGATCACTCCTCAGCCGATGCGGCCTCTGTTTTTTCACCAAACTAGCCGATCCGATTCTGCTTCGCCTTTGCAGACTTAGGGACTCAACTACCAAATTTCAGTGTTAACACATGCCCCCAAGTCCGTGATATGAAGTGTTACGGATTTGCTTGCCTGTTCAAACTCCCGCTCTTTTCTTAACCTAAACTGCTTCGGCTTCTCCCCAAGTGCCCTTTAAATATCCACTTTCCTCGGCCAAAGCCCCGACGCCTTCAAAGCGATCTCAATCTCTTCGCATACAAGCCTCTGCCTTCTCTCTCCTCTCCGGTAGTTCACCGACAACTCACCTGCACTCTCCGCCAGACCTCAGCGCGCTCCACGAATCAAACCCCATCTTCACCCCAAGCACTCCGATGGCCTCCACTGTCGCCGCATCGAGCGCCTCCGTCGCGCCGGCCACCGCCGCCGTACCCGCTGTAGCCGCCGTCTCAACCATCGCTGCCGCTCCGGCCGCTGCCATTGCCGAGTTCTCTGAGTTACTCCCATTTAATCCATAACTCTCCCCTTTTTTATCATTTCGGATCTACTTGTTCAACCATGTTGCATCCATCTTACGTTCCAATGTTTTTTGGGTTAGCACCTTTTTCTTCTTCAAACTGTAATATGCAACCATTCTTGATTAGCGCCTTTTTTTCTTTTTCTGAACTGTAGCACCTGTCGCATCAAGTGTTTATCCCAAATCTGACACAAGCCCAGAGGTTTTTTCTCGACCCCATCGGCAAAACTGATCCAGCCGATGTGATTATGGCCGAGACCAACAGGATCCCCCTCAACACCGCGAAGCCGTCTCTCGCCCATTGGAACAGGACGTTTAAGTCATGGCCGACGACTGACGCCGCCTGGGTCGAATGGTACAAGAGAATGCAATCGGCCAAATACACTCAATGGGAGGAGACCGGGATAGCCCAAGGCTTGGCTCTGTCCATTGCCAGCATGGAGAAGGATGAGCCGCTCCTGTCAGCCGCAACATACTTCTGGAATGACAGCTTCAACGCTTTCATCTTCGAACAAGGGCCGATGACAGTCACATTGGCCGACGTGTACATGACGACCGGGCTGGATATCGAGTCGTCGGCCAACCCTAGCAACCTGAGCCGAAAGGGGCAGCACCAATTCAAAACCAAGGCCATCGGCGGGTGGAGCGGCTTCATCGCCCAGAACATGAAATACGGACCCATCGGCCACAAGGAGCACGCCGCATTCCTGATGATGTCGCTTGAAAATTTTTTGTTTTGTGGATCGAGCTGCGGGCCGACTGCCAACTGGCAAGTCGTAGTTGAAATCTTGGCCGACGGGGTCAAGCTCGCGCTGGGGAAGTACCTCCTCGTCTATTTGTACCAAATGCTGCATCAGGCCGCCGCAAAGATAGCCACCAACGCCCCAATCAACACTGGCGGCCCCTGGTGGTTCCTTCAGATCTGGCTGGTGCTAGCAACCCAAAAGGTGGCCGGTCGGGTCCCTTTGACAGAAGCCGTATTCCCAAGGATGGAGCCGATCGAAGACGAGGACGGCAACGAGATTACCACCACCAGGTGTATGAGCTACGGAGAAGTAGCGGCCGCTCATGCAGGCTCAAGGCAATCGGCCGAACCGCGGCCGAATGGTTCATCGCCCTTTACGACGGCCGTCTCGCGAGAACCACGCCCGGTACTTCTACGGGATTGGGGATGTTTGAGTTGCCGACTTCAACGGAAGACATCAACTCGGCCGACAACCCAAGGTGCAGGGAGCCGTTCATCGCCGCTCTGTCCCCGCATCTTGCCGACCGAATCCGCCGCAAGGGCAGTGCGCCACCGATTGCCCAAGAAAAGGGCTGCACCACCCCTACAGCCGTCGGCCGCGCCTGTCCCCAAGAAACTTAAAGAGAAGAAGCCGACAGCGCCAACCGACAGCCTCCCCCCTTAGACCCGGCCGTCGCGCAGTTCCTCGACACCATCGCCAGCGAGGAAGTGTCGGCGGCTGTTGGAGCGGCGGCCGAACCTGGGAGTTTGAGCCATGAGTCCGTCAATGCCACAGCCGACGCTCCGGCGGTCCCAAGTCCTCCAGCGAGAAATCAGCTGGTAAGCCCTCATTTCACCAAGTTCGGCTTCATAACGATATCATTTGCATCTGACCGAACAATTCTTTTTAGGTCAAGAAATTGGCCGGCCGCACTTCACGCCCGCGCCATCGGTAATCGTCTCTTGCCACTTGACCTGTAGAAATTAGCCGATTTGCCCGCTAACTTCTTCTTTTGCAGCCCCCACGATCTCCGTCGGCTGCCCCCCAGGCGTCCAGCGAGCATGCTGCGCCTGCCACGGGCGACGACAACGACGCCGACGAAGAGACCCCGACGGCCGCAGGCGGCGATCCAGCCGAGCGGACTGCTCCGACATCGGTGCCAACGGTAAGCTGACTGAAACTGACGATCGGCTTCTGTCAACTTGATGTCTTCTGATCATCTCTCTTTTCTGCAGAACATAGCCGACCTCCTCAATTTTGACCTGTCGGAGTTAGAGGAGTTTGGCTAAATCGGCGAGGAGGCGTTGGTGACGCCGGCTGAGGACCTGAGGGCCACCCTAGCCGACATCGGCAACCGGCTGGAGGCTTCGCTAGATGCGCTAGTGGTTGACGCGGTTCGATACGCGCACGTTTCAAAGAAATTCAAGGCCAGCTGCCGGAAGCTCTAGCCGACTTCATGGAAGCCCACCGGCTCAAGTACGAACGGACACGGCGGCGGATAGGCTGATCGCCGCGAGAACCGAGCACGGTCGGCCACCCTCCGGTCGACCAAGGACGCCATTGAGAGCCGGAAAGCTGCCTTCGACCGCCTAAAGACTGAGCCAGCGGCCAAGCTCGAGCAACTCCTTGCACGCCAAGATCAGCTGATGGCCGATCTCGTTCAAGTCACGAACGAGATCGATGTCCATAAGGAGTACATGGCTGGTTTGCTGGCCAAGATCGAAGCTCAACGCCAAGGCATCAAGGCGGCTGTGGCGCACTTGCGAGACCTGGTGAAGGGCATCCGGCCGGTGGGGTCCAAGGCCGACGACGTCAGGGCCATTGAAGAGATAGACCAGATCAGGCGGACGGTGTTGTCGGCCATAGCCGATTTCTTAAAACAATGAGCTTGTAATATTCTAACATTCTGAAATTGGCTACTGCCTCTTGTATTATACTTGTCATACTTTTGTGCTGGGATTGGACCTTAATCACTTCACTCGTACTTGTAATCAGCTTTGACTTATGTGTAATATATTTTATCAATCTTTTGCCGTTGTGCTTATAGATAAGATCGGCTTTCGGCCGCGAGTAGTGTCTTGAATCGCTCATGCTGAAATCGGCCCCAGCCGCCCGTATCGCTTCATGTTGCCGATTTCGAGACCGCACCACAACCATTGGTGTCAGCGCTTGTATTACGGCCGTCGATCCAAATCACTTCCAACGCTTTTATTTGGACTGCCGATTACGAGGCTTAAAAGTTTCTAAAATCTTTCAAAAATCCTGACGCCCAATTTTGCAATCGGCTCGTGTACGTATATGCCCCCAAAATTTTGTTGATAGCTTCGGTGTCGACAAAATTGTGAGTTCGAGCCGTTCGCGCATCATTGTCGTCCCTATCAGCCAATCATTAGCCGATCGTAGAAAACTTAGCAAAAAAGCGTTGCATAAAAATGCCTAAAGGCGATGCCTTGTTAAAGCAAGACATCGGCTGTCGTAAATCGGCTTAAGCAGAGCCGAATCACGAGTTGATCGATACGCTTGGGTAATATTTCTTCAGGTATTTTCCATTAAGAGCCCTTCCAAATACTTCTCCATCCAGCCCTTTTAGCATGTAAGCTCCTTTAGAGACGCATTTGTGGATCTTGAAAAGCCCTTCCCAATTTGGTGACCACTTGCCGAATTTGTTGTCTCTAGATCCAATCGACAGCATCAATTTCCAAACGAGTTCGCCTTCCTCAAAAGATTTAGGCATCACCTTTTTATTATAATGTTTGGCTACTCGTTCTTTATCCTTTGTGGCTTTTTCCAAGGCCCTCATCCTGGATAAAACTAAATCTTCCGATTCTTCCACCATCAGGTGATAATAATCGTCGGCTGTGAGTTGATCCTGTAGCTGAATGCATCTTGAGCCGACGACACTTTTCCATGGCAGCATTGTCTCATGTCCGTAGACCAGCTTGTACGGAGGGACTTGAATTGACCCATGGCATGCCATCCGATACGCCCACAGTGATTTGGCTAATCGGTTGTGCCATTGTTTAGGGTACTCAGAGATCTTTCTTTGAATCAATTTGATCAAACTTTTGTTTGAGGCCTCGGCTTGTCCTTTGGCTTGTGCGTAGTACGGCGAAGAATTAAGCAGCTTGATCCCCATGCCGTCGGCAAACTGAACAAATTCGTCCGATACAAAGATAGATCCCTGGTCTGTTGTTATTGTTTTTGGAATGCCAAATCAGTAGATGATGTGTTCTTTGACAGACTCGATTGCATCCTTAGAATCCACTTTTCTGAGGGGAATCGCCTCCACCCACTTTGTGAAGTAATCTGTCGCCACCAGGATAAATTTATGTCCTTTGCTTGAGGGTGGATTGATCTGGCCGATCATATCAATGCCCCATCCTCTGAACGGCCACAGCTTAATAATTGGGTTCATAGCCGATGCTGGTGCTCGTTGTATGGCACCAAACTTCTGACAATCTTGGCAGCCCTTGTAATACTCGAAACAATCCTCCAGCATCGTCGGCCAGAAATACCCTGCTCGGCGAAGCAGGCACTTTATTTTGTGGGTTGATTAATGTGTGCCACAGATTCCTTCATGTACTTCTCCGATGGCCACTGTAGCCTGATCGGCTCCCAAACACCTGAGTAGCACGCCGTCAATCGTCCGATAGTACAGATCTTCATCGAGCAACACATATCGTAATGCCTTGTATCGTAGCTTCCTTGTAGCCGATTGAGAGGGGTTTTTGAGATAGTTGTAAACTTCAAACCTCCAATCATCGGCTGTGATGGCGGCAACATCTATGTCGATTTCTTTCAGCATCGACCGATAGCCCGATGCCCCCTGAGCCAAGTCATTGGCCTCTGAGTTCTGCTCTCTGGGGATATGTTTCAAAGTAACCAGCCGAAAAACGTCCATTAGTCCCCGGCATTGCTGATAATAGACCATCAGCGCGTCGTTTTTGCATTCATATTCTCCTGATAATTGGCTGATGACCAACAATGAATCTCCCATTATTTCGATGGCAAGACAATAAGTTGACAGAAGCCGATCGTCAGTTTCAGTCGGCTTACCGTGGGCACCGGGGTTGGAGCGATCGGCTCGGCTGGATCGCCGCCTGCGACCGTCGGGGCCTCTTCATCGACGTTGTCGCCGCCGCCCGTGGCAGGCGCAGCATGCTCGCTGGACGCCTGGGGGCAGTCGATGGGGATTGCGGGGGCTGCAAAAGAAAGAGTTAGCAGACAAATCGGCTAACTACTACAGGTCAAGTGGCAGGAGATGATTACCGATGGCACGGGGCGTGAAGTGCGGCCGGCCAATTTCTTGACCTGAAAAGAATGGTTCGATCAGATACAAGTGATCATCGTGAAGCCAAATTTGGTGAAGTGAAGGCTTACCGGCCGATTTTTGGCTGGGGGACTTGGGACCGGCGGGGCGTCGGCTGGAGCGTTGACCGACTCAGGACTCGAAACCCCAGGTTCGGCCGTCGCTCCGACAGCCACCGGCATTTTCTCACTGGCGACGGCGTCGAGGAAATTCGTGACGGCCGGATCTAAGGGGGGAGACTGTCGGCTGGCGCTGCCGGCATTTTCTCTTTCAGCCTCTTGGGGGTAGGCGCGGTCGACGGCCGTGGAGGTGGTGTAGCCCTTTTCTTCTGGGCGATCGGCTGGCGCACCTGCCCTCGCAGCAGCGATGCCAGCTTCGGCGCCCCCCAGCCGATGGCCGATGCAGCGAGGCCGCCCCCATCCTGAACACCAAAACGGTATTCGATGGGGCGCCCGGAATCGCTCACCGTCGGTCGCTCCGTCTCCGTCTCCTCCAAACCAGAGGGCAAATGTCAATCGGCTATATCAGTCGATGATAAGAAGAAGAAAATCATTTGGGACTTAAAGCTTACCGAGGGGATCTCCTCAGGCAGGAGGAGGTCGACGTAACAAGACGATAGCTGGTGGAAGATGTGGCGCTTGATTTCAGCCCACCATTGGTCGTAAGCGGCGCTTTTCTTTAGCGCCAGTGTCATCACGCCGACGTTGCCGAGGGGAGGGCCGGCTATATTCAGCAGCCGATCCATTATCAAGTCCTGGCTTATCACTCCCCTCGTCTCAATCTTATCGGCATAAAAAAAGCCGATGGACAGTTGCCCAAAACCGAACTGCCTCGCCGCTGGCACCGGGTAATAGAACTCATAGCTCTTGGCCACTGATCGGCCCTGGTGAATCCCGGTCGGCAAGATGCAGGGGGACAGAGCGGCGATGAATAGCTCCCTGCACCTCGGGTTGTCGGCTGAGTTGACGTCTTCCCAATTGAAGTCGGCCGGCAACTCGAACAGTCCCTGGTCCCGGTAAAAGTACAAGGCGCGGTTCTCGTGGGACAACCCATCGTAGAGGGCGATGAACCATTCGGCCAGCAATTCGGCCGATTGCTTTGAGCCTACGTGAGCGGTTGCTGCTTCCCCGTAGCTCATGGACCTGGTGGTGGTGATCTGGTTGCCGTCCTCATCCTCGGTCGGCTCCAACCTTGGAAATACGGCGTCTGTCAGAGGGAGCCGATCGACCACCCTTTGGGTTGCTAGCACTAACCAGATCTGGAGGAACCACCAGGGGCCGCCAGTGGTGATTGGGGCGTTGGCGGCTATCTTCATGGCGGCCTGATGCAACATCTGATATAGATAGCCAAGGAGGTACTTCCCCAGCGCAAGTTTACCCCCGTTGGCCAGGACTTCGGCTACGACCTGCCAGTTGGCGGTCGGCCCGCAGCTCAATCCACAGAACACAAATTTTTCGAGCCACATCATCAAGAACGCGGCGTGTTCCCTATGACCGACTGATCTGTCCTTCATGTTCTGGGCTATGAAGCCGCTCCACCCGCCGATGGCCTTGGTTTTGAACTGGTGCTGCCCCATTCGGCTCAAGCTGCTGAGGTTGGCCGACGACTCAATGTCCAAACCGGTCGTCATGTACACGTCGGCCAATGTGACTGTCATCGGTCCTTGTTGGAAGATGAAAGCGTTGAAGCTGTCGTTCCAGAAATACGTTGCAGCCAACAGAAGCGGCTCGTCCTTTTCCATGCCGGCGATGGATAGGGCCAAGCACTGGGCGATCCCGGTCTCCTCCCACTGTGTGTATTTGGTCGATCGCACCCTTTTGTACCACTCAACCCAGGCTGCGTCGGTGGTCAGCCATGATTTGAATGTCCCGTTCCAGTGGGCGAGGGACGGCTTGGCGGTGTTGAAGGGGATCCGGTTGGTTTCGGCTACAATCACGTCGACTGGATCTGTGTTGCCGATGGGGCCGAGAAAGTACCGTTGTGCTTGCGTCAGGTTTAGGATAAGTACTTGGTGTGACAGGTGCTACAGTTCAGAAAAAAGGAGGCACTAATCAAGAACGGTTGCATATTACAGTTCAAAGAAGAAAAAGTACTAGTCGAACAAAAAGAAAACGAAGGAAAGTGCTACTTAAAATGGCTGAACGTAATATTGATGCAATGTGTTTGAAGGAGCAGATTCGAAGGTAAAAGAAAGTTATGGATCATAAGGGAGTACCTCAGGGAACTAGGCCATGGCGGAGGCCGGAACAGCAGCAGTGGTTGGCGCAGCGGCTGCGGCTGGCGTGGCGGCGGTGTCTGGCGCGACGGAGGTGCTCAATGCGGCGATGGTGGAGGCCATCGGAGTGCTTGGGGAAGAAGATGCGTCTGGTCCGTGGGGCGCGACGAGGTTTGATGAACGCCGGTGGGATCGCCGGAGAGGAGAGAGAAGGCAAGAAGCTTGTGTGCAAAGGAGGCGAGTGCGCTTTGAAGGCGTAAGCGTCTCGGCGAGGAGAGTGGATATTTAAAGGCATTTGGGGAGAACCCGGCGGTTTAGGTCAAGAAAAGAGCGGGAGTTTGAACAGGCAAGCAAATCCGTAACACTTCGTATCACGGACTTGGGGGGCATGTGTTAACATTGAAATTTGGTAATTGAGTCCTTGAGTCTCCAAAGGCGAAGCAGAATCGGATCGGCCGGTCTGGTGTGGAAACAGGGACCGCATCGGCTGAGGAGTGATCGACCGTGAAACCAATCGGCTGAGGTTGGATCGGACAAAGGCAGCCGATAGCCGATTCCAGGTTCAGGAGAGATGAAACCGTTTCTGATGCAGCAGTTTGAAGATAAATAGAAGATTCAGTTGTTAGTAGCGTGTTAAATGTGAAGGGTTACGCGGAAGCTACGCTAGCCGAAAACAAAAATTTCTACCGCGCAAACCAGGAACACTTGCAAGTAAGGGCCGATAGATCGTTACCGATTGGAGTGTGCGCGAACACCAATCGGGGCTATCCGATCCGAACAGTGTAGCCGATTCTCGCAAGCCGACCCGATACCCGGGGACAGCCGATTCGCCAATCAACCGATTCACGGATGCCGTAGCCGATCCGGCCAATCAACGGCGCGCAACGTAGCGGCGCGCTCTACCGGTATCCACACGTCCGGGGACAAACGCCGTACACCCGTGTGCTAGCACGCGATGCAAGGCTAGGGTTTGGCTCGAAAGTGGGGAGGGTTTCCGTGGAGATTGATCTCGGCGACTTCGTTGCACGCGATGCAATTGACATACCGCAACTCTCCACCCCTCCCTCCTTTATATAGAGTTGGCCGACGGGACTAGTGGCCGATTAGGACTCTATTTTGAATCGGATCTCATCCGTATCTCATAGAGTTGGCCGCCCACACGTCGTAAGCCCATAGGACTCTATCCGATCGGATCCCTATCCGATCGAGCCGTATCCGAGTCCAACTCGAATGCTGTTCTTATCCCCTTAAGCGTGCGACCCGTAGGTTCAGGTATACTCGGTTTCGGCTATAGTCTAACTTAGCCGATCGTCGGCTCGAGTCTAACTCAGCCGGACTGTCACACGGCGGCGCCTAGCGGCACATATTGACACCATAGTATACAAGAATAATATCGGCTCGAACCTGTAATGTGTACACAAATCCCTTTGCCTCACGATACCGGTTAAGCTATAGGCAAGATGTGTGCCATCCCTTCAATAGCTTAACCATTCACTCGAACCGTATTGGATTATCGTCCGTTGATTGACTCCTCAATCAACTTAGCATGGCCATGCATTTCCATAATCCATTACCTCGAGGGCCCAGAGATATCTCTCCAAAGGAGGGGCAAATTCCATCTTGATCACTCACATCCCACTCCATGTTTCATAGCAAACCCGAAAACTACCTTTATAACTACCCGATTACGGAATAGCGTTTGGTAGTCCCAAAGTAGGCTACTACACATGTTGGAATCCATGGTGATCTCGGGTCTAAGGACTTTGTCCAACACTACCGAGACCAACTAATGGCACATTAATTCTGTAGTGTCTCATGGTGGGTCTATCCAACAATGTGTTCTTCAACACATATGTTCATGTTTATTGATTTGGTATCTCCATACCCATGATCTATGAGACATGATCATCAATCAATAAACATGCCGATCTTAGAATCATATTTGTTCCAACAATATGACATATGATCGAGGATCGTTTAGAAATAGATTCATACATATAGAGTCTCATAAATAAGTCACGTACTTATTGATCAATACAAGATGTCTATTTCATGGGCCGAATAACACTTTATTCATTTATACATAAACATTGACGTGATATCCAACATCTCCATGTTGCCTCTAGGGCATATCACTAACAATCTCCCACTTGCACTAGAGTCAATCATGTAAGTATCTAATACCCATTGCTCTTGTGTGCGCCTCATGCTTCGGTGAGGGAGAGGTTTTGTCGGCGGATCGGCTATGTTGAGATCCGTGTGCACTTTGCATATCTTGACATCACCTCTGTCCACAATCTCGCGGATGAGATGATATCGCCGAAGTATGTGTTTGGACTTCGATGTGACCTCGGCTCCTTGGCTTGCGCAATGGCTCCACTATTGTCACAATAGAGAGACATTGGACCGTCGTACTAGTCATCACACCAAGCTCGAAACGAATTTCTTGATCCAAACAGCCTCCTTTGCGGCTTCCGAAGCGCAATGTACTCGGCCTCCGTTGTAGAATCGCAACGGTATCCTGCTTGGAACTCTTCCAGTGGACTGCGCCTCCGTTCGGGCGAGAACACGAACCCGATTGCGATCTATAATCATCCTTGTCTGTTTGGAAGCTAGCATCGGTGTAACCACTTACAACGAGCTCTTCTTCACCTCCATAGACTAGGAACATATCCTTAGTTCTTCTCAAGTACTTAAGGATATTCTTTACTGGATCCAGTGACCTTCACTGGATCGACGGTATCTGCTCGTAGCACTCAAAGCGTACGAGACATCGGGCGTGTACAAAGCATGGCATACATGATGGATCCAATTACCGAAGCATATGGAACCATACCCATCTTATTCCGCTCATCATGTGTCGAGGACACCGATTCTTGCTAAGATTAATGCCATGTGACATGGGCAAGAAACCTTTCTTGGAATCATGCATGTTGAACCTTTTCAACACCTTGTCAATGTATGTACTTTGGCTTAATCCAATTAGCCTCTTGGATCTATCTCTATAGATCCGAATGCTAATATATATGCTGCCTCCCTAAGTCTTTCATGGAAAAACTATTTTTCAATGAAGACTTGACGGATTCAAGCATAGGGATATCATTTCCAATCGTAATATGTCATCCACATATAAGATTAGAAATACAATTGCGCTCCCACTGACCTTTTGTAAACACAGGCCTCTTCTTCGTTTTTGATGAAACCAAACCCTTTGATTACTTCATCAAAACGAATATTCCAACTCCGAGATGCTTGCTTCAATCCATAAATGGATTTACGTAGCTTGCATATCTTTCCAGCGATTCTGGATCGACAAAACCCGAGGTTGTATCATGTATACATCCTCGCTTAGGTTTCCATTTAGGAAAGCCGTTTTGACATCCATCGCCATATCTCATAATCGAAATATGCAGCAATCGCTAGGATAATCCGAATAGATTTAAGCATTGCGACGGGCGAGAAGGTTTCATCATAATCAACTCCTTGAATCTGTTTAAAACCTTTCGCCACCAATCGCGCCTTATAGATGTGAACATTTCCATCCATATCGGCCTTTTCTTAAAAACTCATTTACACTCAATGGTTTTGACACCATCGGTGGATCAACCAAGTTCCAAACTTGATTGTCGTACATGGATTCTATTTCGGATTTCATGGCTCCAAGCCACTTGTTGGAATCGGGTCCCACCATCGCTTCCTCATAGGTCTTAGGTTCATCGTTGTCCAACAACAATATGTCACGTTGTTCCGCACTGTGTACTGTCGGGCGCACGACGTGATCTTTCGACTCCGTGGGGCTGGTGTATCTACAACCGGTGGCGCAACACTTTGTTCCTCTGTTGTGGTTACGTGGTCGCGAAACGTTTTACGGTGTTTCTTGAACTTCTTCAAGATGCACCCTGCTCCCACTAACCCTTCTTGAAAGAAACTCTTTCTCCAAGAAGACACCATGTCGGGCGACAAACACTTTGCCTTGTTCCCGATTATAAAAGTAATATCCCTTAGTTTCCTTAGGATATCCCACAAAGAAGCACTTGTCGATTTGGGTGTGAGCTTGTCGGATTGTAAACGTTTTACATAAGCCTCACATCCCCAAATTTTGAGAAAAGACAAACTAGGGGTTGCCCTGTCCATATCTCATATGGTGTCTTTTCAACGACTTAGATGGAACTCTATTTAGTGTGAGCGCATGTTTCAAGAGCATATCCCCGAAGGATAACGGAAGATCACTTTGGCTCATCATCGACCGCACCATGTCCAACAAGGTGCGATTTCTCCGTTCGGACACTCCGTTCCATTGTGGAGTTCTGGCGGAGTCAACGTGGAACAATTCCACAATCTTTCGATGATTACCAAACTCTTGGCTCAAGTATTCCCTCCACGATCGATCGTAGAAACTTGATTGTTTTCCCTAAATGATTCGTACTTCATTCGGAATTCTTTGAACTTTTCAAAGGATTCGGACTTATGCCTCATTAAGTAGATATAACCATATCTACTAAAGTCATCGTAAAGGTAATGAAGTCGATAACCACCTCGGCCGTTGAGCTCATTGGTCCACATACATCGGTATGTATGAGTGCCAACAAGTCACTTGCTCTTTCACTTGTGTCCCGTGAAAGGTGCCTTTGTCATCTTACCAAGTAAACAAGACTCACATGTCTCAAATGATTCAAAATCAAAAGAGTGAAGCAATCCATCCTTATGGAGCTTCTCCATGCGTTTCTTATTTATATGGCCTAAGCGACAATGCCGGATAAACGTGGGGTTTATATCATTAGAGAGTTGCCTTTCTGTATTAATGTTATAGATGGGAGACGCTTCAAGATTCAAAACGTACAATCCATTCACCAATGGAGCATGAAAATAGAACATATCTCTAAGATATATTGAACAACCATTGTCCATTGATCTAAAATCATATCCTTCCGCTTGCAAACATGAAGCGGAAATAACGTTTTGACATAGTGTTGGAACACAATAACAATTATTCAATTCCAAAACTAATCCTGAAGGTAGATGAAGTGGTACTGTGCCGACAGAACGTAGCAACGCTTGCTCCATTGCCGACGCGCAGTTCACCTCGCCCCTTCTCAATCCTCTACTTCTTCTCATTCCCGCAACGATTTGCAAATATGAGCTACCGATCCGGTATCAAATACCCAAGAGTCGTAGGTGAAGTAGCAAGATTAATGTCTATAACATTAATACCTGAAGCAGAAGTCGTACTTTGCTTCTTTTTGAGATCCTCCATGTACTTCTTGCAGTTCCTCTTCCAATGGCCTATCTCCTTGCAATAGAAGCAAACGGTATCGATGCCGCCGACCCCTTCTTGCCCTTCTTTGCATTAGAGGCACTCGCGATCTCATCGGGAGTTAACTTCCTCTTGGTACAAAGTTTCTTGACAGTGGTTTGCGCTTTGCCTTCGCATCATCATCACATGATGACCGTTTTCTGGATACTCTCCTCATGTCTTTTAGCATCCCATGCAATTCAGCCAAGGTCCTATCCATATTGTTCATGTGATAATTCAATATGAATGGCTCGAAGCTCGGAGGGAGCGGCGGAGAATCACATCGCAGCCAACTCTTGGCTAAGGGAAAACCTAGTTTTCCGGACTCTCAATGTAGCCAATCATTTTTATCACATGCGGATGACGGGATTCCCCTCAACAAGCACCGCACGCAAACAAGGACTTCGAGGTGTTGAACCTCTCGGCCCGAGCTTGGTTCTCAAACATGCCACGCAGTCCCGAATAATAGTGTGAGCATCACTTGCTCTCATATTGCTTCGAAGCTCGGGGACATTGTAGCAAGCATGAGACAGCTTATGTCTAGGGCATCATTAGTGTGCTTCTCGTAAGCTCTCCGTGCGTTCGGTGGCATTATTTGGCAAATCCTCGGGATAGGGTACTTCAAGAACATACTCCTTACGCTCTTGCTTGAGAACAATTCTCAAGTTGCGATACCAATCCATAAAGTTTGTTCCATTTAATTTTTCCTTTTCGAGAATAGATCGCAAATTAAAAGCACTTGGGTGTAGTATTAGCCGCCATTTATTCTACAACAGAAAAAGCAAAGTTTAGCACAATGTTTATGCTATGTCCATTGTTAAACAATTTAACATTAGACTCCCATTACGTATTTTCCACCTTCCCTCTAGGTTACGTATTGGGTCAAGATCCACATGTTAATTAATTTTCTAGTGAGCTTTGGCATCACGCTAGAAGATTAATAACATCGGTAAGCAACTCCTTGCTAATCACATCTCTATGTGACTCTTGTTGTTGGTGTGGCATCTCCATGCCCCGGCCCCAACCTATGCCCCAAGGCCCAAAACTGTTTTGATAGCCTTGTTAAGTAAACCAAATGCTCCGCGTATATGTCGACATATACCCCTCGTGTTATGATAGAGAATGGCACTCTGCTTTGCGGACCCACCATTGACGAGCATAACGGTGACGGGTGCAACATTTGGAAGGGCATCATTACTACTTAATTTTGTGAGGGATGCTATCCTATCAAACAAACATATCACATATGAAAGCAAGTAGAATATCATGAAATAGTATGGCCTCCTTCACATGGTGATCTCCATCTCCATGCCGGTGTATAGGATCTCCATCTTCATCACGTTCTTTCGAGTGCCGAATGCTTGATTTCTTCAAACTAAGCTACTACTATAGAAGCTCTAATTGAAGATTACATCGACTCGCAGTCGTGAAAGAATATTACAAGCATTGCACGTATGAAAGAATATTACAGGATTGCACATATGAAAGAATATTACATGCATCACATGCATCTCATACATCTCATACATACAATAGGGCCATACCATCTCAAAGCATTCTCTGCAAAAACAAGTTAGGCGTAGAAACGTTTTCTACTTATCGCAGCTACGGCATCAAGACGACCTATAAGAGGGAAGCCCCTCGTGGGCTTCGGCGCGCCGGAACACCACACGAAATTCATAGATCCAATCTATGAAATCGCTTACGGAAACCATGTCGGCATAATCATATTATGCCGTCCCGATACACTATCAAGGGAGATGGTTTGCGCGGGCGCGAGGCAGCTAACAAGATCGGACTACGAGATAGCTTCGACATAATCACATTATACCGTTCCGATACACTATCAAGGAACGCTATCTCGAAGCCGACTCAAACCGAGTTATATGGAAATTGCTTCGACGTAATCACATTACGCCGTTCCGATACACTATCAAGGAACGCAATTACCATTAACTCTCCTCAACAGATCCCGTAAAACCGATTGATCAAATCAACCCGTGCGCAAAACTTGTTCCGGATCCAATCTAAAACCCGAACTAAGCAAGATTAGCTCGATACCACTTGAAGGGTTACGCGGAAGCTACGCTAGCCGAAAACAAAAATTTCTACCGCGCAAACCAGGAACACTTGCAAGTAAGGGCCGATAGATCGTTACCGATTGGAGTGTGCGGCGAAATGACCAATCGGGGCTATCCGATCCGGAACAGTGTAGCGATTCTCGCAAGCCGACACCGATACCCGGGGACAGCCGATTCGCCAATCAACCGATTCACGGATGCCGTAGCCGATCCGAAGCCAATCAACGGCGCGCAACGTAGCAGCGCCTCTACCGGTATCCACACGTCCGGGGACAAACGCCGTACACCCGTGTGCTAGCACGCGATACAAGGCTAGGGTTTGGCTCGAAAGTGGGGAGGGTTTCCGTGGAGATTGATCTCGGCGACTTCGTTGCACGCGATGCAATTGACATACCGCAACTCTCCACCCTCCCTCCTTTATATAGAGTTGGCCGATGGGACTAGTGGCCGATTAGGACTCTATTTTGAATCGGATCTCATCCGTATCTCATAGAGTTGGCCGCCCACACGTCGTAAGCCCATAGGACTCTATCCGATCGGATCCCTATCCGATCGAGCCGTATCCGAGTCCAACTCGAATGCCTGTTCTTATCCCCTTAAGCGTGCGACCACAGTAGGTTCGGGTATACTCGGTTTCGGCTATAGTCTAACTTAGCCGATCGTCGGCTCGAGTCTAACTCGGCCGACTGTCAACGCGGCGCCTAGCAAACATATTGACACCATAGTATACAAGAATAATATCGGCTCGAACCTGTAATGTGTACACAAATCCCTTTGCCTCACGATACCGGTTAAGCTATAGGCAAGATGTGTGCCATCCCTTCAATAGCTTAACCATTCACTCGAACCGTATTGGATTATCGTCCGTTGATTGACTCCTCAATCAACTTAGCATGGCCATGCATTTCCATAATCCATTACCTCGAGGGGCCCAGAGATATCTCTCCAAAGGAGGGGCAAATTCCATCTTGATCACTCACATCCCACTCCATGTTTCATAGCAAACCCGAAAACTACCTTTATAACTACCCGATTACGGAATAGCGTTTGGTAGTCCCAAAGTAGGCTACTACACATGTTGGAATCCATGGTGATCTCGGGTCTAAGGACTTTGTACCAACACTACGAGACCAACTAATGGCACATTAATTCTGTAGTGTCTCATGGTGGGTCTATCCAACAATGTGTTCTTCAACACATATGTCCATGTTTATTGATTTGGTATCTCCATACCCATGATCTATGAGACATGATCATCAATCAATAAACATGCCGATCTTAGAATCATATTTGTTCCAACAATATGACATATGATCAGGGATCGTTTAGAAATAGATTCATACATATAGAGTCTCATAAATAAGTCACGTACTTATTGATCAATACAAGATGTCTATTTCATGGAACTGAATAACACTTTATTCATTTATACATAAACATTGACGTAATATCCAACATCTCCATGTTGCCTCTAGGGCATATCACTAACAAAATGATATTGCCACTTATGGATAGTGTCCTGTAACGACAATTGTATCTGTAATCTAGGGGTTTGTTTAGACTGTTAGTTGTAACACGGCATGGGTCCTTTCTGGATAATGTTGTGTTTTAAATGGTAGTTTAGATAGAGTCCAGGGTTTGTATAGATAATTGTATCTTGGGTATAATAGGACCCGAGACCCTCTGGAAAATATACAATCACAATCAATCAAACCTTCGGCGCATCACCAACCTTTTTCTTCAGACGAGCACTTTGTTTGGCTACGGGCTGGATCGTTTCGATCCCCAGATCTAGGTAAATGTTTATCATTAGTGGTATGATCTGTTGTTTCTAGTGCTTCCATCGTAATGACACATTAGAATCAAGAGTTTATACTGCGCTATTTATCATATAGCACATATAAATTAGATCAATGTTTAGATCTATCCTGTCATTGGCTAGTTCTATCAAGAACTTGCAGCCGATAGGGCTAGGTCTAAAGGTTGGCTGGTTTATATGCGGTATCCACCGTTTCGAGAGATATAAATCAGCTACAATAGATCAGGTTTTTCTTTTTATACTTAATGCTGCATCGGGTTCAAACTATTAAGTCGTTTTTTGAACTATCAATGATCTGTTCGGCTAAGATTTATATTATTTAGAGACAGCACCGGGGTTTCAGCCGGCCTTATCTGCCCTGATATGTTTCTTTTAGTATATTTATTATTAGATTTATATTAGGACTGCCTCTTATGTTAAGATCGCATTCTTGTCGGACGTCGCTAGCCGAAATCGACCTACCATCGCGGCATGATGGCCGATTTTCGAGCTATGCATCGATTCAAGAGTGATATCTTTCTATAAGATTCATCGGAGTACTAGCCGATTCATTGTTAGCTTTCCAGTATCGGCTAGGTTATCGATTAATATATTTATTATCCTTTACTATATTTAGGTTACACGGCTCATGCTGTCTCGGTATAGCCGATCCATTCCAGTCGTTTGGCTTAAATATATTTTAGGATAGCATATATATGCTCATGGATTCCCTCAGCCGATCCAGTGGGGATCTAACCTAACACTTAACGCATATTCCCTTGTTTTTCTTGTTGATTAACAGATCAAATCAACTGGCACGCCCTGCACAGCACAGGCAGCCGAGAAGGACCTGCACTGGAGTTAAGCAGATCTCCCAGGCCAGCGCGTGAGAGAAATTTCTCTAATATAGAAAAACAATAATCCTTGTCGGAAACATCGAACTCTAACGTAACTAAGTCAGCCCTGGCTCAAAGATTTTGGTGGCCCTCGGCCAAACATGAACTGAGGCCCCCGAATCTAAACGTAACGATAGTTTATTTGTAATATAGTAAAGTATATAATATATAGAGAAACAATTGAAAATCAATTAAATATTAAGCCTAAAATAATAGCAAAATGAGACTATGAATACCTCCAATAAGAGAATCATTTTGTTCATCACCGTTTGAATCTTCCGCATCAGATGAAGGCTGCACATTTTCCTCTCCAACATTATCCTCATTGTCATGATCAGGTTCATGATCAGGTTCGTTGACTTCGACTTCAACTTCATCATGATCAGGTTCTTGTTCTTGATCATTATTGACATCAAGATTACTGCTTGCTGAAAAAAACCGAACCAAAGCACCTCTTTGTGATGCAATAAACTGATCATCCCGCTTCCGTTTCTTCCTTTTCGTGGCACTCGACAAATGTTTTCTGGGTATCATTCTAATTTCTAACACCTAAAAATTGAACAAATTAAAAGTTAAACAGTGAAACCAAGAGGGACAAAAGGATGATTTGATAATTAGATTAGGTTTCTAACCGGGTAAAAAGGAAGCACGCAACGATGTAATCACTGGACCGGATGAGGCCTGCACAGCTGCACTGGATGAGAAGTTGAGATTAGACGCTTGTTGATGAGAAATTTCTCTCACGCGCTGGCCTCGGAGATCTGCTTAACTCCAGTGCAAGTCCTTCTCGGCTACCTGTGCTGTGCAGGGCATGCGAGTTGATTTGATCTGTTAACCAACAAGAGAAACAAGGGAATATGCGTTAAGTGTTAGGTTAGATCCCCACTGGATCGGCTGAGAGAATCCATGAGCATATATATGATATCCTAAAATATATTTAAGCCAAACGACTAGAATGGATCGGCTATACCAAGACAGCATCCGTCGTGTAACCTAAATACAGTAAAGGATAATAAATATATGAATTGATAACCTAGCCGATAGTGGAAAGCTAACGATGAATCGGCTAGTACTCCGATGAATCTTATGAAAAGATACCACTCTTGAACCAGATGCGCATGGCCTGGAAATCGGCCGTCGGCCGCCGATGGCGGGCCAATTTCGGTTAGCAACGTCCGACAAGAATGCGATCTTAATATAAGAGGCGAGTCTTAATATAAATTTAATAATAATTATATTAAAAGAAACATATCGGGCGTATAAGGTCGATGAAACCCGACTTGTCTCTAAATAATATAAATCTTAGCCGAACAGATCATTGATAGTTCTAAAAATGACTTAATAGTTCGAACCCGATGCAGCATTAAGTATAAAAAAACCTGATCTATTACAGCCGATTTATATCCCTCGAGACGGTGGATACCGCATATAAACCAGCCAACCTCTAGATCTAGCCCTATCGGCTGCAAGTTCTTGATAGAACTAGCCAATGGCAGGATAGATCTAAACATTAGTCTAATTTATATGCGTTATATGATAAGTAGCGCAGTATAAACTCTTGAATCTAATGTGTCATTACAATGGAAGCACTAGAAACAACAGATCATACCACTAATGACAAGCATTTACCTAGATCTGGGGATCGAAACGATGCAGCCCATAGCCAAACAAACTGCTCGTCTGAAGAAAAAGGTTGGCGATGCGCGAAGGTTTGATTGATTGTGATTGTCTTTAATTACAGGGGGTCTGGGGTCCTATTTATACCCAAGATATAATTATCTGTACAAACTCTGGACTCTATCTAAACTACTATTTAAAACACGATATTATCCCAAAAAGGACCCACGTTGTGTTATAATTAACAGTTTAAACAAACTCCTACATTACAGATACAATTGCCGTTACACGACTCTATCCATAGGTGGCAATATCGTTTAACGCGCAACTAACAACCGAATCTTCTATTTATCCTCAAATTGTTGCACCAGAAACAGTTTTACCTCTTCCGGACCTGAAATCGGCTATCGGCTGCCCTTGTCCGATCCACCCTTAGCCGATTGGCCTCGCAGCCGATCACTCCTCAACCGATGCAGCCTCTGTTTTTCCACCAAACCAGTCGATCCGATTCTACTTCGCCTTTGCAGACTTAGAGACTCAACTACCAAATTTCAGTGTTAAAAACGTCGGACGCCAGGAGGCCCAGGACAGAGGACTCCGGAGGAGGAGTAGAGCCGTGAGGATGGCTAGAATCTGAATGGGAGATCACACCATCACGGGAGGAGGAAAGGAGATAGATGATTACCTGCTACTAATTGCCGATAATTAGCGAGGCGGTCGCAGCTTCAGTCTTGATCGCTGCCCGCTGTCGCTAGAGAAGTTCAATTGCGGTTGCGCAGGACGGTGAGACTCAGGAAGTTCGATCGTCGCCAGGGCGTCGTCGCAGCCTCGCAGGGTGTCGTCGTCTCGTCGATCGCGATTGGAGGCTACGTGCGGCAAACCCTGGTGCATTATGGCCATGTGGGCCACGTGGGGATGGGCCCCATCCGGCTGTGAGCCCCCGGCGAAGGCCAGGTCTGCCATACGCCTAAGCTAGGCCTGAACTAAGTTTACGTTTATATTCTTAAGACAATAAGACAAAGTAATACAAATGACTTATTTGTGCTTAGACGTCACTCCAGATGACATCTTACACATATAGTGGAGCAGAGGAGAGAGAAGAGCAAAGCAATCGCAAGAAGTGAAGAGTGATCGGTAATCGGTATAGCAAAGTAGAGCAGAAAGGAGGAGAGAAGAAAGGGTATTTGTCAACCTTGGTTTTTCTCGCACAAAATTATGGCTCATACTCAGATTTTCGGTCATGGCTGAGGCAGGGCATGCGGAAGCGTAGGGCCAATTATATTTTTCCCTAGCGCAATGCATTCTTTCAAAACCTTGATTTATACAATGTAACTCATATTTTTATGCGTATTTTTAATTTTCTTTAATTATGAAATTTTGGTTTGATCTACTTATCTAAATTAGCTTAATGAAAATGGGACTAGTTATACAAATTTTGATGGGTTTTTTTAGAGAACTTTCGCAATGTAACTCGTATACAATTAGTGTATAAAAGAAGTGTTGCTTGGCTATGATCAGAGGCACCAACCAACAAGGTTTGTCTCCATATTTTGCCGCCGCGAATCTTTATGGTGGTCCACAAATCCATAGTTTTCAAAACAAAAAATTTTCGACATTTTTCTAGAAAATACGATGAAAATTACAGAAAAACAGATTCTGTTTTACCAATTAATTTTATCTGTAGTTGCAAATTATCTGATAATATATCTACCGGCCTTAATTACTTCAACTTTTCCAATATATACATGAATCTTGACAGCGTGAATCTAACAGTCCACAAATCAATAGTTTTTTTTTGACAAAAACACTATTTAGTTTTTTAGCAAATCCAATGAAAGTTATAGAAATATATATTTAGTTTTGACAATTAATTTATCTAGAGTTACAAATTGTTTGATAGTTGTCTTAATGAACTGTTCATGTCACCTTTTTCAAATGATTTTACCAGTTCTATTTTCCATGACTAATATTGTTTTTATTATATATCCAGTTGATTTCAATACAAAATAATCATGGGTGAATTCTCCCAGCGGCAAGGTGTGGCCTCCATCATAGCTATCCATCTGAAAAAAACACACATGCTACATGACATCTTATTTGTGGTAGCCGTTAGCGAATAGACTTGTCGGGGACGTTAATTTGGTAAATCACGACATGTTTAATTTTCGTTTTATATTAGTCCTAACCATCTCTACTCACAATTATACCTCGTTTAATTAGAGACGTAGAGAGATTATTATGAAACTGTTTGCTAAAGCTCTCTTAGAACCAATTTATTTAGAGCCTTAAATCCAATCAAACAATCCTGATTAAAAAAATCTGAAGCTAAGCAAGATAAAACGCTCTAAAAAACTGCACTACCATGAAAAAGAAAAGACAGCTCCACAACTCCGTTCAACCAAATTACAGAATTATCCATTGATTTTCTATATTATGGAGCGAGGGAGCCATCAGCTAGATAGATATCTGATGGTTGGAGAACGTTTTGCACTTGCGCGCCATGTGTCGGTCTGTTTGTGTTGTGACTATGGATTGTTCATGGATTTGTATTGGCACCTGGATTAATCTTCTGCGTTCGAATCCGAAATTAAATGCGGTATACGAAAAAAACTATTTGTTTTTATTTATTATAATTTTAAAAAGATATATTTAATATTTAAAGTAATTTTTATATAAAAATTTTTTATACGGGACATGTCGTCCAATAGCTAAAAATGCTAAAAAAGATTAAGATAAAATCTTAATTCTAACCACTTTAGTGTTTCACGCGTTCTGCATGGAGCGTGAGCATTTTCAGATCCAGCCACGTATCGCCCTAGGGCCTAGCTTTCCAGTATAGTCGCATACTCACATGTGGTAATCACTTCGTAATGAACTTGTTTAGTACAAAAGCAAACATTAGAAGATTCATGACCCCAGAACACACCCCCAGGTGCAATAATCACAGCAGCAACACGGGACCGTACGGCCACAGAATCCACCACACCGGCACGCACGCACACTGGCTGGACCACGGGCCGAAGCGAGAGTGAAGTGAAAAGCAGCAGAAGAGCACAACAAGCAAGCAATCTAGTATGACAACTGCAAGCTAGTAGCTAGCTCCATGGAAATAAAAAGATGTGTTCCCAAAGGGGACGACGCGACGCGAGGAGGGAGGCGTACGTAAAGACAAGTCCCGAGAGATTACGAGGTGGGTTTTAGTGGCCATGTGAAGCCGTAATCTTGTGCGCTTTGTTTAAACTCCGGTCGCTTTCTAGCTTTTTAAATATGGAGAGCACGCACGGGGAGCTGCTTTGACCGAAAAGCTCGTCTTTGACCGGGAAGGGCAGGGCTGTCCATTCATATATCAAAGATGAGTATGCTGCGTGCGTGCGTGATCTACTGGATCCTGATTCTGCTCGGGGACAAAGTGTGGAGTTTGATCGTTGAGATAAGGTTGGATTAATTAGCGTGTGTTTCTGGTCTAATTGGTGTAGTAGTTGACGTTTAGTACTGTAGCGTCGAAGATTTTATTTTTCAATCACGAAAACTCGCGTCAGATTAGACTCTTCGTCTTCAGTTACCGAGTTACGTGCATAAGATGTGACACTTCGTCTTGTTTATCCGTCTAAAATGAGTGACTCAGTCACAAGTAGTAGGGCGTGTTCGCGTTCAGGATAAACTCGAGACCAAAAGATTGATCGATTTATTGGGTGCTGGGGACTTGGGGCTAATGGAGGGATATGGCCTGGGCGCGCAAGAGATCGATTAGCCGATGGGCCGGCGGCCCCAGCGCGGAGCGTATGGCTCGGCCTGCTCGGCTGGCTCCATGGACCGGTAGCCCACCGCAGCAGCCGGCAAGACCCCAACGCCAACGCGGCCTATCCATATGCCGGACCCAATAAAAGAAAAGTCTATTTTGACTCTCTCGTTTTTTTTCTTCTGATTAGATCGTCTACCTCTATCGCAAAACCGGATATAACACCATATTTATCTTCTAAAACTGGCATAAACTGATGGTTTAAAAAACAGTTTACGCTGACGTGACAGGTTGATAGTGGTTGACTCGCTAAGTTAGCAGATAGAACCCACATGTCAACGACTTCCTTCTCATCTCTTCTTTCTCACCTACCCCTCCTACTCTCTCTCTTTCCTCTCTTCCCTCTTCCTCACCTCTCACCTCCCAATAGCATTAGAGATCGGAAGGACGGCGCTGGTGACGAACGAAACCTAGGGAGGACGGTCCCCCGTACCAACCGGGAAAGCCCAACGAGAGGAGGCGACCGGCGAGAAGGGCACAACCAGGAAGGAGCCAACAAGAAGATCTGCAACGGCAGGCGACGAAGATGGCGATATGACTGGCAGCGAAGACCATGGCAACTCACGAGAACTTAAGGACGACAGCCCATGGTGAAAGTCAACGTCGACAAAACAGGGCAACTTGAGCAACCCGGAGCGAGCAGGGCAGCGAGGCTCGAGGCGAGAGGACAACAACCGTTGCTGCTGTGAGCACCACCACATGTGTGCTCATTGATGGAACACTAACCAACAGCGGGCAGGAGGTGTCGTCCTTCGTGGTGCCCGTCGTCTTGGCATCATGCTCGATCGAGTGGTTATGGTTTGCCCTCTTGGACTCTAATGCTACTGGAAGATGAGAGATGAGGAAAAGAAAGATAGAAAGAAGAAAGGTGAGGAAAAATTCGTTGATATATGGGTGTCGCCTATAAACTCAGCGATTTAACACTTTCCAAACAAAAAGAAGTCAATTTGTATCTGTTTTCGAAGACGATGAAGAGGTTATATCCGATTTTGTGATTGATAAAGACGATTTAATCAGGAACAAAAGGATTAAGGAGATAAATAAATTTTAACACCAAATTTCATCTTTTTTCGTTGGCATGCTTTTCAAAAATATTAAATTTTTTTCTATATATATAAGTTATTTAAAAAATAAAATAAATTTATTTTTAATTTTATAATAATTAGTAATTAATTATGTGTTAATGATTTTTTTTTTTGGGTGCACGAAAAATGTAAGTG
This sequence comes from Oryza australiensis, assembly GCA_019925245.2. Classification (NCBI taxonomy): domain Eukaryota; kingdom Viridiplantae; phylum Streptophyta; class Magnoliopsida; order Poales; family Poaceae; genus Oryza; species Oryza australiensis. Next base: position 6,045,596 of record JAIFGZ020000116.1, on the reverse strand, counting down.
AACAAACGCAGCCTAATCCGTGGTTATTCCACCCAATCTTTGGTTGCAGGTGGCCCATGCCAACGTGCAGCAGGGTCCGCTAAGGGAAGGCCCATGCCAACATGCGCGTGATACGTCGTTATCAGACCACAGTGCCAGAATCTGCCAGGGCCCAGGGGCATATCACCACGCCACACGCGTTACACGACTACACGAGAGTGGGACCGACGTTCGCCGATTCTTGGAAGGGTACGTACTAGCAGACTCCGAAAACGCTTTCCAGCGGGCGTCCGATGCGGAAAGCAAATATCGACCGTCCACATCTAATCTCATTTTCGTCCGCATGGCTGTGTACTTATTTTTTTCTCTTTCTCTCTCTCTGACCCTTCGTTAACACCATTGTCGGTGGGTGCGTTCACAGTGATGGGGTCACGGCGGCATCGGAGAAGGCGGAGCAACGGAAACCCCCAAGCCCCGTTGCTCCCTCTTCGTCGAGCCCCGTTTCTCTAGCGTGCCGCCGCTGCCAGCGGAAACCTTCGAGCCCGTCGCTCTGCTTTGTTGTCATCGACGTTATTTTTTTGCCATTGTCCTCTGTTAGCGACAAAGCTATGTTAAAGTCCTTATTTCTTCATTATTTTTATTGGAGGAAAGGAAGAAGTCAGATCTGACCAATATTTTTTTATGATTTTTTTTGATGTTTCAGCCAAATGCATCTTAAATGTTTTTTTTGTTGGATCAAAACATTGTTATGAGGTTTTTTTATGATGTTTTTGTTGATGTTTCTCTAATTAAAAGCTTGATGTTCGTGATAAGAAAGTGTTCCAATCCATGATTCAACCGTAGCTAGTGGTGAATATTTTTCTACACATATTAAAACAGCCTTCCAATTTTAAAAAAGAATTAAACAGAACTCCCATCTTTATCGTTATAGATATGACAATGATTGCAGATGTTGATACGGTGCTAGTAGACACATATGCGAGTAGATAAGTAGATATAATAAAGATCTGAAAACTGATCAACAAACCTTCTGGTCGGTCCACATCATAAAATCAAACAGCATGCCTTAATTCTCCGATATAACAGCGGCAATTACCTCTAATTTCAAAAACATAATTCACTCCCGGTCTAGGAAAAAATTGTTAAACCTGAAGGGCTTTATCGGCTATCGAGGTCACCGTTTTTTTTCATCACTCTCCAAAGTCCAAATGAAATAGCCAGCATGATATACCAAACATAGGCAAAACATACCTTCGGTGATATCGTCGGCCCAGGGTCGATTGAAGCGGGTTTGCGGAAACAAATCTTACATAAAATTTTCATGCACACGCTATACACACTAATATAAAAAAAATTATATATATATATACTTTCAATGATATTATATTTTGGTGTAAGGTTTTAACATCAAATTTATTATATTTTGTCTGTAACAAACAAATAAAATTCCAGCAGTCTTAAGAGTATAAATTTATCAGAATTTTATTTTTTATTTTTATATATAATGAATTTAAATACAAGACTTTACAAATAGGTGCAATACAACTAAATCTATAACTATCTACAAAACAAGTAGTGTTTTCATTCAAATTTTGTTTTAACTGACTATTTTGCAGAAAATCCCTTGAGTTTTTTCGAAATTAACCTGCAATCCACTTGGCTATTTTTAAAAAGCTCAGTTATATATACGATAGAACTTATCTTAACTATTTAAAAAATCTATAACTTTTCGATCATCAAATCGTTTTTTCATTCAAATCTATAAAATTTCCGATCCGTATAACCTCTCGCTCCATTGTTGCCTCACTTTCCTCACCTCCAACAGGCGAGCCCGACTTACGCGCCTCTTGCATTGCCGTGCATTGCCCGAGCGGCGACCGAGCACATGCGCACGCGTGAGCTAGCGCCGCCGTCGATATACATGCAACTTTTCCTATTCATCTATATACTTTTCTAACTAATAATATCCGTGTCATAAATATTTTAAACTTTTACCAAATTTCTAATCAGTTTAAATTATCAGTAAGTCAATATTTATTTTTATTATATTTTTGACTTAATTTGGTGAAATTAAATTAACTTATACTAAATGTCTATCTGATACTATTTCTTAATCAAGGTACAGTGGTACATAAAGTTGAAACCCTTGCTTTCAAAGTTATATATATATATAACTATCTATAAAGCAAGTAGTGTTTCTATCCAAAATTTTCGTTCGTCTATGGTTATTTTGCGAGAAAACCCCTTGAGTGTTTATAAAATTAACCCCAATCCCAATGTAAAAAAAGGGAGGGCTTGGATAAAAAAGACATCCTACGTCTCTCTCTTCCGTCCTCATCCGCGCCGCGCCCCGCGCCGCGCCTGTGCTCCTCCCCCGGTCGTCGCTCGGAGCTCCCGCGTCACCGCCTGGACTTTCGCCCTTCGCCTACTTTCCTCCCTGCGTCGTCCTTCCGTTGCAACGCACGGATATTTTGCTAGTATACAACTAAATATGTATGTAGATTTTTTTTCTAAACTTTTTTATGATATTTGTTGATGTGCATGTTGTGTATGTGAGAAGGATTATGTCTATAGGATACCGTTCCCGAAGCTGCTGCACTATTGCTGTGTTTTGGTCTAGCCGCGTTTCAGAATTGTAGATTCATGAAGTGGATCAAATATTTGTCCTACTCATATTTTACACTACTTTGCTAGGAAAGAAAGGAGTTCTTTATTTATCAGAGTGACAACAATTTTGTCCAAATATTTGTTGGAGTTTTATTCGCTAGTAGCAGTCTGTTGCTTACGGAATAACTAGCATTTAGGATCAGATCAAGTTGTCGACAATTGTCGAAAAGAAAGAGATCAGGCTGTTGACATTAGCCGATGTCAAAATTAACGGGTAGTTTGGTTTTACATTAATATGCCAAAACCAAACTTATGGTTAGAAATGTAGGTTGACCGCATCCACACGTGCATGTAGTCGTGTACTACCAAATTTGACACGATAGGAGCAGATAGGAGTTTGAACATATCCACACGTCTATGTGCTATTAAATTTACAGCTCACTCGAGGTATGTCCCTCCACGAACCGTGTCGAGAACACATTTACATGCTATGCCCGAAACATATTTACAGTTTGCCTCTAGGCGTGATCCCTACGGGCGGTGTCCGGAGCATATTTATTGCTTGCCTCGGAGCTTGCCCCTCACAGATTGTGCTCGGGGCGTGACGGACAGAAATCGCTCCACGTCCCGCCAACATAACTGGCATGTAAGTTTAGGGCCAACAGTGGGCTCCACAACTATCGTCCAACAAGACCTAACATACATAACCTTTACATAACTTTTTTTTAAGGATCTATTTATAAAATACCAATTACTATAATATCTTCTTACAGACCAAGGCCATACACAAGAGAAGAAGATCATGTCGGTTTGGGCTCCCAAGGGGATCTCGGTCAGATTGAGCTTCCCAGAATAGGCTAAATTAGCTACATTCATCTTACTTTTGGAAAAACATCATTAAAAATCTTACTGTAATCTTCATCACCATCATTCACTAAAGAACACATGAGTGAACACATAAGTAGGTATTACGCTTCCGAGCGATCCAAACCTGTCTAAAAACAACATGCTTGCATCGACCCCCATATTTTATCACGCAAAGGCTCACCAATTTCCACGTACCCGCTCCGCTCTCCGATCGAATCATCGGAGGGGAGTACTAACTTCCCCGCTTGAGGAGCTTTATACTTCAACGGCGATGAACAATGCTATTCGGATATCCGCTAAAGACATAAGACATACATCATTTTTTTATAACTCTATACCTTCAATCTATCTCTTTTAAGAGTAGCACATCTCACAACACTAGTCCACACTATTAATAATATTTACACATTTAAATATTTTTATAAATTATACTACATTTATAAATTATAATATCAGTTAGATATGTATTTATATATCAACATTGTTATACATATGAAATCCAATTAGCATTGTTTAGTTTATGACCAAACTTATTATATAAAACGAGCTATTTATATATGATGGTATTTGTTTCTATTAGAAGTTGAGTTGGTTTTCATGTTTCAAGAAATATTTGTTTTTATTCGTGTATGATCATATTTGATCCTTATCCGTATTCGAGATAGTCTGCATTTGAATTTTATATCCAAGCAATTTGTATTTATTTTCGTATTCAACAAAAAATACAAAAACAAATATAGAATGAACATTATCCGTCCGTATCCACTCCGTTTTTTATCCTAGACCTACACAATCTATCGCAAAAAAAGAAAGAAACAAAGAGAGAAGGGGCTCAGGGGGTGTTTGGATGAAAAGACTAAACTTTAGTCCGTGTCACATCGGATGTTTGATATCAATTTGAAGGACAAAACATAAACTAATTATAAAAATAATTACGTAATCAAAGGATAATTCACGAGACGAATCTATTAAGCCTAATTAATCCATGATTAGCAAATATTTACTATAGCATCACATCATCAAATCATGACGTCATTAGACTCATTAGATTCGTCTCGTGAATTATCTATCGATTATGAATGAGTATCATAAATAGTTCATATTTAATACTTCAAAATAGTATCTAAACGTTTGATGTGAGGACATGTCTCAGTTCGCGTAAAAAATCAAGAATATGACATGAGTGAACAGGTTGCTAAACTGTGGTGGTTGGTATGGAGTGTTTGAAAGTGTTACAACAAATTTGATCCTCATCAAGCAGTTAACAAGCTACCACATCCACTCCATCACACCCCATTTGAACCATCACACCCCATTTGTAACAGTGGCAGTTAACACCTCTATTTGTATAAATAGATTGATCAATGAACAAAGCATATACGGATTTTCCATTTGCTTTTATTCCACTGTCATTTACATTCCAAACTTCAACACGTTATCAGCACGTGCCTCTTCCCATTCACACAGAGACATAACCAAAAAGAGAGAACAAGTTCTCTCATTCTCAAGAAAGAAGAACAAGAACAGGAGGAAGAAGAAGGTAAAGAACAATGACTCGCTATTTACCTCCGGCGATCTTCTTTGTGGATCTTGTGTACTTGATCTTCCACCGCGGCGACCAATTCAATGCTCGCGCCGAACTCCTCGCTATATTTCGCTACATCCTCGGTGAGCGCCATGGTGGTGAACACCACGGGAGAAGGAATTTGAGGAGGCGTCATGGTGGTCGTCGTGGTCACCGCGGTGTTCCCCGCGGCGCTGCAGAACCACCGGCACCACCTTCACAAAATGCCGCAGGTCCTTCGTCTTGGGCAGCGTCGGCGGCGATGGAGGTAGAGCCGGCCGTCTCCGCACCGGCTCCCTCCCTCACCATCTCTGCCTTGACGAGGAACCGAAGCCGTTCTCCACCTACAATTGCGGCACACATCTCCGCCCCGACTCGTCTTCCTCGGCTTGCACTCGGCGACGTCGAGGCACCGGCTGCTCCACCGTTGCCATCTCCGCTCCTCACACGGCGTGTCCACGCCGGGGAAGCCGCCAACCGTCGCCCTGGTCTTCGCCCGACGTGGCTTCGCGTCCCCCATGGAGCTTCGGCTCGGGCTCTCCCAAACGGCAGTGGCAGCGCGGGGTCCTCCTCCTCCAATGGAGTTGAGGACCACGCCTCGTCGCGCCGCGTAAAGCACACGGGGAGTGGGGGCGGCGGCTCGGGGCGGGGCGACGGCACGCGCACGGCGCGTCCTCAGGCGCGGTGTCGACGGCATCGTGCTGTTCCTCCGAGCGGCGCCGTGGCCGACGCGGCCTCCTCGGCGCGCGCGGCGTTGCGGCGCCGTGTCAGCGGTAGCGACGTCCTGTGGCGCTAGCGGCGGCTTCCACGCCCGGCGCGGCGCCCGCCCGAGAGGCACCATGGCCGGTGGCGGAGTACCGGCGATGGAGGGGCGCAGCGCGTGGCCGGCGTCGGTGCCCCCTCCACTCACCCGAACAGGCGGCGGCGGTTGGGAAGGTTGGGGCGGCTAGGGTTTCAACCCTAACCGCCCCTATTTATTATTGGGCTAGGTGGGCCAATTTGGCTTAATGGGCCCCAGTCCATTAGGCCCAACAGGCCATTTAATTAGGTTTTTATTTTTTTCTGAATTTGCAGTTTAGTCCTTAACTTCTCTGTAAATTGCGTTTAAATCCAAGCAAACATATTACATATTAGTGCTCAGTTTTATGTAAATTGCAACTCAGTCCATAGGCTATCTATGTACATATTTATCAATCTTTTATGCAATTTACTTAATGCATTTTTTATATATATTCAGTTTTCAGCTTTTCATACAAGCAATTAAAATTACTTGCGAATGCTTTGGGTTGATTTTCTCATTTTTTTGGAATAACAATTAATTTCTTAACTTCGATATTGGCCATACACAAGGTAGTACCTTTGTACTACTGCGGGATTTTTATCCTCAACGTGCGTACCCAATATTTTGAAGTTTTGAAATTTGGTCTACACTTTGGGTGACTAAATTTATTTATCTTCAAATTGGTCATACACAAGGTAGTACTTCAGTATTGCTACGGGATTTTTATCCTCAACGTGCGTATCCAATTTGATTATGAATAATTCAAGTGTGTACCCAAGTGATTATTATACAATTTATTTTTCACATTGATCACACACAAGGTAGTATTATATACTACTGTGGGATTTTTATCCTCAACGTGTGTACCCAATGTTGAAAAATGAATTAAAAACAAAGTTAACACCGTTGGTGCTTGACTATGTTATTTCATAAATAGAGAATATCCCTATTTTTTCAAGTATACCTTGATTACTTGCATTTTGCATGGCTTATTCAAAATTGTCATAGAATTTAACACATCTATGGCCCTACATATGTAGACACAATGGCTAGCAAAGAGTTTGAGGCACTCACTCTTGATGGCCAAAACTTCCCCCACATGGGCAATGGATCTCAAAGTTAGTCTGTCGTGGCGCGGACTATATGCAGCCATTGCTCCTCCCCAACAGGGAGTTGCTGAATTGGCACCGCATCTCAAATACAATGCCTTATATATTATAAGGAACCACATCCATCCAGATCTCAAGGCTGAGTATCTGATGGAGGAAGACTCACGCACTCTGTGGAATGCGCTACAAACACGGTATAAACAGCAAAAGGCAGTTATCCTGCCAGATGCAACAAATGAGTGGAATCATCTCCGCATCCAAGATTTTAAATCTGTTGGAGAATACAACCATGCTGTTCATAAACTCAGTGCGAAACTGAGGTTTTGCAAAAAGGAACCATCTGATGCAGATAAAATTGAAAAGACTTTGTCTACTATGCTTCCTGCTCAGATGATCCTTCAGCAACAATACCGTCAAAGAGGTTTCACCGTTTATTCTGAGTTGATCAAAACTTTACTTCAGGCAGAAAGGCACAATGAGCTCCTCCTTTGGAACTCCAACCTACGACCTGTGGGAACTAAGCCTTTGCCAGAAGTGCATACTAACACTCAGAATAAACAACCAAGGAATGCTATTCATACTAGTAATCCTGGAAACTTCAAAGGCAAGAACAAGCGCAAGCGACAGAGGCTGCGTAAGTCTCATGGTGCTCCAAAGGGAAAGAATATTTCACAATCGAATAACAAGAAGCAAAACAAGTCCAACACTTGCGCCAAATGTGGTTGTTACAACCACCCAACTCAGAAATGTCGCACCCCTAAGCACTTAGTGGATTTGTATTTGAATTCCGTGGGACGCGGACGCTCCAATCAAGGACGTTCCAATCAAGGTGGAAAATTTGAAGCACACTTCAACTCTCAACCGGATGTCAACATAAATCAAGATTTCTCACTTGACATTCCTCAACAAGATGTTCCTGGATGTTCTTACACCGCTCCAGCGGACACAAGCAACATCGAGGCACAACCACCTACTAATGGGAACCCCACTATTGAGGACAACATGCTCATAGAGTTTGCCTCTGGTGACATATTTGAAGATTTTAATTAGCATTATCATATTTAGGATATATTGTTATTATGTGGACGATGTTTAATTGTGATTGTTGTAATAGGCTAGATATTATCAGCACTTGATGACATTATTAGGGTATTGTATTTATATTAAGCACAATTAAATACCTATATGTATTGTAAGTATTTTACATATATTAGTTGATAATTACATGTTCAATTTTCTCTATTTTACATAGATTGTACGGGCGTCGATCCGATGGATGAGGAAATGTGCCTAGTGGACAGCGGTACCACTAACTTTATATTCAGGGAGATAAAATATTTCCAAACTCTCACAAAGAATAAAAGAAATATTTTAACAATCGCTGAACCCGATGCGGTAATAGTTGGCACTGGTCGGGCCACTATTATGCTTCCTATGGGTACAACGCTAACAATTGAGGATGCATTATTGTATCCCGATTCAACGCGTACCCTATTGAGTTATAGAGATATCCGTAAGAATGAGTTTCATGTGGAAACTCATGTGAACAATAATGAGGAATTTCTTCTCATTACAAAAGATCATGGATATGGCAGAGAGACACTTGAAAAAATTCCCTCACTCCCGTCAGGATTGTACTGCACATACCTAAAACCCGTACCACATGTTGCTTACAAAATAATTTTCCAGAATGTTAACGCATTCCAAACTTGGCATGATCGCCTTGGTCATCCTGGTATAGGGATGATGCGGAAAATTATCAACAATTCTGTGGGTCATACACTAAGTAATTCAAAATTTTCCCAATCCTCAGATTTTGTGTGCACCGCATGTGCCACAGGGAAACTAGTTTTGAGACCCTCTTACCTCAAAATTCATCCCGAACCTCTAAAGTTCCTTGAACGCATTCAAGGAGACATATGTGGTCCAATTCAACCATTGTCAGGGCCGTTCAGGTATTTCATGGTTCTCATAGACGCATCTACTAGATGGTCTCATGTGAGTCTCCTCTCTACGAGGAACCATGCATTTGCTAAAATTGTTGCACAAGTTATCAAACTTAAAGCACAATATCCTGAACATCAAATCTGCACTATCCGAATAGATAATGCTGCTGGAGTTTTCCTCACATGCCTTCAATGATTATTGCATGGCCTTAGGAATTGAAGTTCAGCACTCGGTCCCATATGTCCATACTCAAAATGTGTTGGCAGAATCTCTCATCAAGAGAATTAAACCTATTGTAAGACCGTTACTACAGAATTGCAATCTACCAACAACTTGTTAGGGTCACGCAGTCTTACACGCTGCTGACTTGATTCAATTGCGTCCAACTGCATATCATGAAACCTCCCCGTTTCAACTTGCACGTGGAAATACACCAAATATTTCCCATCTGCGAAAGTTCGGTTGCGTTGAATACGTACCGATCTCACCACCGCAGCGTACATCAATGGGTCCACACAGGAAAATGGGGATCTACGTGGGATATCAATCTCCGTCGATCATTAAATACTTGGAACCCCTTACAGGGGATGTATTTACTGCCCGATACGCTGACTGTATCTTCAATGAAGATCATTTCCCGGCATTAGGGGGAGAAACTAAAAACCACATACAATGCAAGGAAATTAATTGGAATGCCACAGACATTTCCAATTAAGATCCACGTACATCTGAAACTGAACTTCAAGTTCAGAAAATTATAAATTTGCAACATATTGCAAATAATATGCCAGATGTATTTGTTAATTATAAGGGTGTTGTAAAATCCTATAATCCCGCGAGAAATGTGCCAGAAAGAGTAGAGGTACCAAATAAAACTACTCAACTCCCTAGTAAGAGGGAGAGAAGTACGGCTATTTCCACGGAGGCAGCTTCTAGCAAGCAGAGGAAAGGGAAGAACATATCTCCCAACACAGCAAATGCAACTCAACCACATGTTGAGGAACACCCCATGGAGGTTCAACCTTCACATCCCACATCAACAGTGCACTCAATTACTGATGTTGGGACATCGGAACGTCCCGATGCAGTCATATTGGGAAATAATGATGCATCACAAAGGGTGCGTGAAATTTCCATTAACTACATTGAATCTGGAGAATCTTATGATAGAAAGTCTACAGTTGTCGACATACATTTCGCTGATTCAATTGCAGAAATTATCCAAAATGATCAAGATCCAAAGACCATGGCAGAGTGCAAAAAGCGCTCGGACTGGAATCAATGGAAAGATGCAATTCAAGCGGAATTAGCCTCACTCTCCAAAAGAAAGGTATTCACTCATGCAATACCTACATCTCGTGGAATCTTTCCTGTGGGATTCAAATGGGTTTTCGTCCGGAAACAGAATGAAAACAACGAGGTTGTGAGACATAAAGCAAGACTTGTAGCACAAGGGTTCATGCAAAGGCTCGGCATTGATTTGAACATATTTTCCAGTTATGAGTGGAATAATATTCCGATACCTTATATCTTTGGTGTACAAAATCGTCTATCTATGCGGTTGATGGACGTAGTATTTACATATCTTTATGGGTCACTTGATTTGGACATTTATTGAAGGTTCCCGATGGAATCTCTATCCGGATCGAACGCAAACCGCAACATGTATTGTGTAAAGCTTGGAAGTCACTTTATGGCCGAAGCGGTTGGAAGAATGTGGTATAACCGACTTAGTGAATTCCTTCTGCAGAAGGGATACACTAACAATGATGATTGTCCATGTGTTTTCATCAAAAGATCTCAAACGGGTTTTGCATCATATATGCGTATGTTGATGATTTAAATATCATTGGCAACCCACAAGATATTGATGAGGCACGCAATCATCTAAAGACGGAGTTTGAAATGAAAGATTTGGGTCAAACCAAATTTTGCTTAGGTTTACAACTTGAGCATTTTCCCACTGGAATTTTAGTGCATCAATCTGCCTATGTCCAGAAGGTATTGGAGAAATTCAATATGGATAAATCATATCCTTCCAAAACTCCGATGGTCGTTCGGTCTTTAGAGCTCAAGACTGATCAATTCAGACCAAAGGATGAAGGAGAAGAAATTCTGGGATCTCAGTACCCGTATCTCAGTGCCATTGGAGCGCTTATGTATCTTGCAAATTGCGCCAGGCCTGATATTGCATTTGCGGTGAACTTGCTAGCTAGACATAGCGCTGCTCCAACCAAACGTCATTGGACAGGAGTCAAACATATCCTCAGATATGTGAATGGCACGGGAGATCTTGGATTATATTTCCAAAGGACCCCAGACTCCAATATGATTGGATACACTGATGCCGGCTATTTATCTGATCCCCATAATGGCCGATACCAGACAGGCTTTGTATTTTTACATGGAGGGACAACCATCTCATGGAAGTCATCAAAACAAACCCTTGTGTCTACCTCTACCAATCACTCTGAAATAATTGCACTATATGAGGCATCACGTGAATGTGTTTGGCTTTGCAGAGTGATCAACCACATACAGCAATCATGTGGTATTGGTGGAATTGATTCACCAACAGTTATCTATGAAGATAACGCAGCTTGTGTTACACAGATGGATACATGCTACATCAAAAATAACATAACTAAACATATCTCTCCCAAATTATTTTATCCCCATAAGTTAAAACAAATGGGAGAAATAGATATCTTGCAAACTAAATCTTGTGATAATCTCACTGATTTATTCACAAAATCCTTACCACCTTCCTTGTTCCAGAAATGTGTTCAAGGAATTGGTATGCGAAGACTTCGAGATTTGCAAGGTTCAGGGGGAGAAATTTAATAGATGTGGTCATATCTAAACCATCATATTGCACTCTTTTCTTTATATGAGTTTTACTTTCAAGGTTTCTCATACGAAGTTTTTAATGAGACAATATTAACATAAGCATATGTCATATCTCAATTTTCCCCATCGAGGTTTTTAAGGAGATATCAATGACATATATTGTCCTCTAAATTATATATGAGTTTTTCCTATAAGATTTTCTCATATGAGTTTACAATGAGGCGATAAGCATTATATGTTATATCATTTTCTCATTATTTTTTCATTGGGTTTTGAAGGAGTTTTCACAACATATCTATCAAGTATTACTTCTCGTTTTCTGTCCTACAGGATATTTTGGAGTATTAATATTATTGTTCATTGATCTCAAGGATGATTCAATCAAAGGGAGAGTGTTACAACAAATTTGATCCTCATCAAGCAGTTAACAAGCCACCACATCCACTCCATCACACCCCATTTGTCGCAGTGGCAGTTAACACCTCTATTTGTATAAATAGATTGATCAATGAACAAAACATATACAGATTTTCCATTTGCTTTCATTCCACTGTCATTTACATTCCAAACTTCAACAGAAAGAAGCAGGAGTTCTACCATTTCATTAAGAGGAAACGCGGAATAGAGTTTATGGTGAAAACAACAGGGCCCAGTCAGCGAGGAGTGCATCATGCGGAGGCCAGGCAAAGTAAAAGCTAGCGAACTATTAGGACAATGCTGGTGATCGGCCGTCCGAGCAAAGAAAAAAAATCAGACACCACGCCGAGCCTTCCACGCTGCACATGCAAGCATTTTTAAAATTTAAATATTTTTTCTTTTAAACTATTTGTTCAAATTTCAGACTAATTATATGATTGCATTAGTTATAATTAAGTCTTTATAACAAAATATCACATGATTATATTTCGACGACTTTTTACTTTTTAAATGTGCACACATTGTTAATGAAATGTTCCAACAAGTATTTGTTAATGTTTCACTAATGCATTTGCAATGTTTCATATTATCTTTCTATATGTTTCAGCAAATATTTTTTTATGTTTATAAAATAATTATAATTCGATGTTTGACTCAATATTATATACATTGATTTTTTTGATGATGCAATCAGTATGTTTTGATATTGCATTTTGCTGAAACATTTTTCTCTGATAGTGAAACATCTGAAACATTTTTGTTGAAACAATTTTTAGCAAGGAGTGAAACATTCCTCGATAACATAGTGTAACACCGTCCGACAATTTGCATCAAATCGTACATCCGACCCGTAGCAGTCTTCAAACTATTACGAGTAAAAGATGATTTGTTTTCTATCGAATGTACTGATCAAGGATAGCGAATCAAACCTACCATATGGGGTCTCAAAACGATTATTCGTCTCATCATAATTGGGGTAGGTTAGGGATCTATTTATGCACAAGAGATAGTCCCTGTTGTCCTGGAGAATACACTGTTGCAGTGCTGCTTAAGCTCGCCATCCATCCGCCATGGAGGATCAGAGCCTAAAGCCCATCCATTGCAAAGGTACACAATTCACTTACAGAGATCAGATCTGCATAGCTCCTTGGTACTACTACTACATATCGATGATGATGCAGCGGCGGTCTGTAGAGCGGCCAGTGAGCCGCTGACCATCGAGGAGATCGTCGTCGATCCTCCGAAAGCCTACGAGATCCGCATCAAGATCATCTGCACCTCCCTGTGCCACACCGACGTCACCCTCTGGCGCGCCAAGGTACGTGACGTTCGCCATCTGATCAAACCATAGGAGAAAAAAAAGGAAGAATCACGCATAATCTGCTTTTAATTTCAGGACGACCCTGCCTTTCCAAGAATCTTGGGCCACGAGGCCTACGGGTATGCTATGTTCGTTCCCTGATGCTTTTCTTCTTCGCCGATCCGAATTGTAGAATTTCTAATGCTGATACGACGAGTATTTTATCTATTTTTCTAGGGTGGTGGAGAGCGTGGGGGAAAACGTGGAGGGGTTCGCGGCGGGGGACACCGTGGTGCCGACGTTCATGGGGCAGTGCGACTCCTGCACCAGCTGCGCGGCGGACTGGACCAACCAGTGCACCGCCGTGCCGTTCACCATGGGCCCCGGCATGCGGCGCGACGGCACCACCCGGTTCTGGGACGGCCAGGGGAAGCCGCTCAACGACACGGTGGCTGTCACCAGCTTCAGCCAGTACACCGTCGTCGACGTGAACCAGGTCGTCAAGGTCGACCCCGCCGTGCCGCCCAAAATCGCCTGCCTCCTCGGCTGCTGCGGCGGCACCGGTGAGCCACTTTGGCACTCTCCAAACGAATTGGGGAGCCTGAAATATCATTAGCCTGAACTCTGAACTGTGAGTGACATTGCATCACCTGAATGTCGATCAGGGGTAGGAGCAGCATGGAGGTTGGCCAAGGTGCAACCCTGTTCGTCAGTAGTTGTCTTCGGGCTGGGATCCGTCGGATTGGCGGTAAGCTAGCGGTGTAGCCCTGTAATTTCTTCCCCTGATGTATGAAGACTGCAGACCGAAACAGTGACACAATTTTGACATATTTTTTTCCAGGTGGTACAAGGGGCAAAAATGTGTGGAGCATCAAAGATCATCGGTGTTGATCTGAATCCTAATAAAGAGGAAGTTGGCAAGTCCAAATTATTTTTCCTGTGTATAACACGCAATAAAGAAGAATTTTTGCATTTTCTCACAACTGAAGAAACCTCTACTTTTGCAGGAAAAGAGTTCGGTGTGACTGATTTCGTCAATCCATCGCAACTAGGCGATAAATCCGTCAGTGAGGTGAGGAAACAAGCCATTGGAACCACCCTGAATCATCTGCTAATGGATATAGACTCTTAAGAGCGTGTTGCTTGCTAATTATGTTGTATCCTAGGTGATCAATGCGATGACAGACGGCGGCGCAGACTACAGCTTCGAGTGCATCGGTGTCTCGTCGGTGATGACTGAGGCAGTCAGAAGCACTAAATCAGTTCTGATTTCGTCACACTGATTCAGACATTCAGTGATTCATGCATGCACCATAGTTTGATCAATTCAAAGGAAAATATTTGCAGCGGGAATTAATAATCGTGTGTTAATGCAGGGACGGGGCAAGACGATCATTCTGGGGCTCGAGAAGGACAGCCAGCCGCTGTGCCTGCCGTCCTTCGAGTTTCTGTTCGGCAAGTGCGTCATGGGATCGCTCTTCGGTGGGGCCAAACCCAAGACTGACATCCCAATCCTCGCCGAGAAATGCATGAACAAGGTTGCAATAAAAATTCAATTTGTGGTTTCAGTTTCGATCAAACTATTATCTAAAAAAGTTTCAGATGAAACTAGCCTGTTCCTAAGTCCTAACTGTACTGTGTTTTGTGCGTGTTGCGCAAATACAAATGCAGGAGCTGGAACTGGAGAAGCTGGTCACTCATGAAATAGGCCTGCCGGAGATAAACACAGCCTTCGATTTGCTGCTGCAGGGGAAGAGCCTGAGATGCATCATATGGATGGACAAGTGATGGCCCGAAAACTTGGAGTGGGGATTGTTTTACTATTCAGGTCCTGAATTTGGTTGGTTGATGTGTCTAATAAATTTGCTGTTTGTTTCACTGGGGTTGCTGAACAAGAAGGAATGCGTCCATCAATCATCATGAATAGCTGTTGTACCCTTAATTTCGTGGGGGGTTAGCAGCATCGTCCTTTCTGAATCGATGCCGACGATATTTACATTCCAAATAAAATTAAGGA
Source organism: Oryza australiensis (assembly GCA_019925245.2). Taxonomy (NCBI): domain Eukaryota; kingdom Viridiplantae; phylum Streptophyta; class Magnoliopsida; order Poales; family Poaceae; genus Oryza; species Oryza australiensis. Next base: position 6,030,158 of record JAIFGZ020000116.1, on the reverse strand, counting down.
GTACGTTCAGATATGTATGTAAAGCACGACGATATTTACATTCCAAATAAAATTAAGGAGTACGTTCAGATATGTATGTAAAGCACTGGATTAGTCCAATCTTTTTTCTGAAACTGAACGGTGAGGTGACGCTCAGTCTCCTGTTTTTAAAGTTGTCTTAATCCTGAGTTGTTGGGCGTGAAAGCATATGGACCATTTGATTATATCAAGTTGATCTCCAGGGTCATAGGCCGAAAAAATTGAAGCCTAAGGCATACCTGTCTTTCGTATACCAAATCCAGCCCACAAACCACTTCTATGAAATTATCCCAGGTCGGATGGTTTTGTTTCTAACTTTGTGCGCAGACACTATCTTAACATCAGTTTACTGTGCCTCGATATTGTTTATGAATCAGTTTACTGTGCCTCGATATTGTCAGATGCAAGACCATTGGTTCTCTCTATGCTCTTTAACTGTAAGTCATGTCATAAAAAATTCCTACTCTAGGCACTGGGAATACCTTTACGGGTTGAAATGTTCCCATGACAGGAGAATTCGGCGCCGACCAATCACAGCTCCATTTAATCTTGTGAAGGCTTTCTCAGCACATAAACTGAATTGTAGCAATAATATGAAGTCAGCAATCTCAAACAGCAAGTAAAAGTATTTCATGATGAGCTTGGAAATTTTACAGACCTCTGGTAAATTGAACTCATGCATATTGTTCATGCTTGAAAATTTCCACATGATCATGTTCTCCATACATCGAAAAAAACACCTCAAGTCTCTGCTTTGACATAGAGGGATGTAACTTACCTACGATGAGCTATAGCACAAGGATTAGTGCAAATTAGGAAACATCAACTAAAGGGAAGAATATAAGTTACTCACAGTTGTATTTGTTAGACCGTGTAGATTGGCGTATTGATTTGACGTTTGGAGGAAAACTGTGACAAAATAAAAAGAAAAGCCAACTCTCAAGATCATAAATACACCAGTCTTTAAAAAGTTAGTGCATAATAAACTAAGTAGTGATAGCTAAAAACAGGAAAAATGGACCACTAGTTAGTACTAACTTATCCATAATTACCCTCCCATTTCCTCCTAATTTTACCCGAGGTATTAAGAATTGATATCTAAAGTAGTGAAAGAAGTAATCTTTCTTGCAAATTTACAGTGTCCACGTCATCAAAGAAACATTGACCGTTCGATTTTCTCTGCAGATGTTATAGAACGTTGGATTGTTTGATTGGCAAAATCTCTTCTTAAACCTTCAAGAAACTCCTATCTATTTCTGATCCTTCCACGTCCCTAGGGAAAAACTTACTTTTCATTTTGCCTCTTTTCTTATCCGCTCGACTGCTCCGAATCGGGAGAGGCCCAGATGCCGTGCACCCATGCGTCGCCTCTCCTCCTCGCAGCCGCCGTCTCCACACTACTCGGTCACCGTCCACTTGCCTCCTCTAGTGCTGCCCGTCTTCCACGCTGAACGGAGTAGAGGACGTAAAGGATGAAGAGCACACATTGCCACCTCCGCCTCATCCTCCTCCTCTCACATCACGTCATCGCCTTGCCTCCCCCATCCGGTCTCCGCCGTCCGCGGTCTCGACGCCCACGCCTTGCCACCCGTCTCGCCAAATCTGGCCTTGCTCGGAGAAGACAAATGTAGTTGTCGTGAACTCAGTGACGCCAGATTCAGAGCAAACTAGCGACGAGGAAGGAGCTGCCTCGGCCTCCCGACGAGCCCACGCCACTTCGGCCACCGGACCATGGAACCCCTAGTGGTGATTAAGCAGCGGCCGCAGATCCCATGCCACCGCAATGAGGGGGTGGAAGCGCGACAATGCAAGACCAAGAAGGAGGGTGCCTGGCGCGAGCGCCACTTCCAGAACCACCATTCCCACCACCACTGTGGCTTAGCAGCAACCAGTCCTCGTCGGCCAACCGTCGGTTTACATCCAGCCTCACTGGACCATGGGTGAGTAGATCCCCTTCACCAACTTTACCAATCTCTCCTTCAAGCTAGATTGTGCACGAGTGAGTAAATGAAGTTCTGCATATCTGATAGACTAGCTGTTCAAAAGTTGCTCCTACAAAAACACTGCTGTTGCAAGGGAATAAATAGCACCAGATCAAGAAGTTGATATTCTATCAATTTTGTAGTAAACTAGGAGTATATCACTATGATGAAGACCCTGAAACCCTGAGAGTTTTAGCAACATTATGAATCCATGGATTATTATAACCAAAACTTGGATAATAAATGGTTTCAGCTTTGTGTTGTCTTCAGAAGATTTATCCTTTTCCTGTTATGATCTTTGCTAGATATATGCTGTTTTTTATGTTTATAATGACATGTTTTTTCATATTCTCAGGCGTTAAATTGACATTGCCTGGGCTCCACGAACAATTCCAAACGGTAAGAGTTATGAAATCCACAAGAATGAAATGTACATGTGAATTTCTTTGAAATTTGAATCTATTTTGTTTGATTTTTGACCATAACTCTTATAAACCTAGTCTTTTAGCCATATGCAAATGTAAATTCCTGTTTACAGCTGGTGCACTTCATGTCTTATATCGAGCCATCACTTACCACTATTTGTAAGTATTTGTGTTGCTTTTTCTTGGAAGATCTCCAGGCTGATGATAGCAGACATGTTTACAAATTCTAAACTCATCACTGATGATCTTTTCGTTTAGTTGAAGTTGGACTGAAAGGTAAAGCTGTGGTTAGCTACTAAGATTTAACCTGAATAACTGGTCAGATCCTGTTCACACTCTATAATATCAGGCAACAGGGTAACAAATAACTTAATCTCTATCCTCTTATGGAATGATATTTTGTTGTTGTAATTTAGTAGATTTCATTACCGATTTCTCAAAGTAATTCATTTTTAATGATTACATGATAGGTTTACTATGCACAAGGAGATGCTAATGCTAACTTCGGCAATGTTGCAAACAGTTTCCAGGACAAGCTCGACAACTCATGAAGTTTTAAATGGGCCTAATTGCTTGCCGACAGATTTTGTACACTATAGACTGAATTGCATTAAGATATATACTTGGTCTGTACATATTTTAACATGTACCAGCTGCTCCTATTTCCTCTAGCCGACTACTAAACAGAATTTCCCATAACCTGATTTGCAATTAGAACATATTTTACTTGACCAGTTGGAATCAGATGTGACATGGATAAATAAATAAACTGCATAGTTGACAGTTATTTATATACACTAGAAATTTATTGGCAAGCTATTGATGAATTGACCTCTAGAATATTTTCAATGCGGTGCTTGCAACTAAGAAATTCCTTAATTGTCAGTAGTTTCTATGTAGTCTAATTTGTTCTGTTTTCATTGTGCTCAAAAAGCACTAAATTAAAGGACAATTATATGGGCTTGGCTTCAACTTATTATCAATATTTAACTGTCCTCATATACATGGTTCTTAAAATGGCATTCAAAGTCACACGATTAGTTGATTTGCCATGGAAGCTACTATCATGAGTTATACTATTAACATTCTTTTTAAAAAAATATATTAGAAAAAAATAATGATCAAACATGTGCATTGGGGAAGTGTCTATGTGCCTTAGACGATAAGCAAAAAGAATGGAGAGAATATACCTATAATTATTCATATATAAAAATTGAGGATTGATATAAATTACCAGGAGAAATACAGATATTTGGATAATGTGCATGGATGATATGCTGCATCGAAATAAAATCTCTCTTCAACTGAAACTGAAGCAAACATTTGGCCAACGTTCTGTCACTGGCCCAGCGAAACGGAAGCAAGGTCTTCCATTGTCTTGTTTCTGCAATAATCAATGCATTATTATCCTCCAAGCTCACCTTGGACATTAGATAAATAACATCACTATTACTTATACTCAATTTTGGGGCACCAACTAAGAGGTTCTTTAATGTTATTTCTCTAGAATAATTGTCCCTCAACTCAGCCAACAAGTCAGCATGCCTATTGTCAACAGAGATGTCATCATCGGTGACAATGCAATCCTTTTGCCAGTACTTCCAAGGAATCATCCTACTCCATGTAGTAGCTCTCCAACCAACATGGCAGGTGGGCACATTGTTACCCAGTTGCAAATCTGAATCAAAGGGTGCAACATTGTAACAGAACTCGCTAGCCGTTTCTACTTCAACGAACTTAATTAAACCATGGCAGTAAGTGACATCCCGTGCAGCCCGTGCAGACAATTTCGAAGTATAGTTCATGTTGCTGTTCCTCATCTTTGTTGGTAACCGGATGAAACGCAGGACTGGATTATCTTCAAACGCATCACAACACAAGATACCCTGCGAGAGATTGACCCAGCCTAGCAGACCTTCTCCAAGTGACATAACTTTGTTAGCCACAAAATCGTTCGCAAAGTAGAACAGCTCCTCATCCTGAGGAACAGAGGGGTCTAGCACTACCAATTTGGTGCTCCAATCCCACGACTCAGATGAGAAGATTTGGAGATGGAGATTACCAGCCTTGTGAAGATGGTCCGCGTGAGGATCCGTCACCAGATACAGGGTGGCTACAACAAAGCCGCCTTCGTCCCCGCCAGCACAGGGCAAGATGCACAGATTGGTGTCGTTCGCATGGAACAAATCCCAACTCGCTGGCAATGTCATGAGGCGCAACGACGGGCGCTCCGGGTTCGCTCTGTAGAGGTAGTACTCGCTCGAGACGTCTCCGCCGACGATTTCGAGGCGGAGGACGGCGATGCCCCCTGCCGAGCAGACGACGCGGGATCCGTCGCAAACTCAGCCCTGGCGGGGCCTGGAGGGCTGTAGATGCAGCAGCGCGAGAGGCGCGGGGGCTCGGCGAAGCAGGACACCTCGATGTCCAGGCCGGCGGGAGGAGACGGCCCGCGCGGTGGTGCCGTTCCGGCGGTATGCGACGCGCGCCCGCCGATCGAGGAGGACCCATGCCGGAGAGCTGCCGGCAGCGGAGTCCCCCGGCGGTTGAGGTGATGGACCGACGACGGAGGCAGAATGAATGGTCGGCCATCCAGGATGGAAGGATTTAGGGTTTTTTTCTGATATCTCGTCCTCCCAGAATTTTGGTGCAGCGACTGGCGGCTGGAAACATTTATTCCGTCTTGTTTAGTCTCTTTTAGTCATAATTAATCCTAATTAGTTCGTTTTAGTCCTTAAATTCTCAAATATGATAAATTAAAAAAACTAAAATATTATTAGTATTAAAATATCATTAGTACCTTTGAAGTACTAATTATAACTAAAATTTTATTTTCAGTGAATATCCTTCTCGTGTTCTTTGTATAATATAATTAATGAGTTTTAGTCTCTTTTAGTCAGTATAACTAAACAGGATGAGACTATATTTTCAGAACTAATCTCTAATCTTTATTTCCTGACTAAAATACCAAACATGACCTATAATGTTGTGCTGTTTGTAAAAACTTGAATATTGAGTGGTTAGATAGGTGAGGAAAAAAATACAAAGATGACCTTCACCCAAACTTAAAAACAAATTTAAATAAATAAATAAATAAAATCATTAAGATTAATGTGCTAAAGATAATGTAAAGTAACGTGAAAACTATAACTATCTCTGCTATAAAACTTGCTTTAAACGAAAAAATAAGCAAAAAGAGGCCAAAACAGATTGAAATACGAACCAAATACAGCCGCATCCGTAATTTCTGTAATAGATACGCATATTATGAATTTGTTCTGATGTCAAGAAAACATCGAAGGGAGCAGCAAGACAAATAGACTAAACTACCCTAGTTAATTTCTGTTTTTGTCTTAATTCTTCAGAGCCTCATCGTTTCGTCGTATACTTATGCTATTAGTCAAAATTTTTAGAATTTAAATTTTTTATTCATAGTTTATTTTATAGCATTTGTTTTTAAGTTGCTAAGGACACACATATAAAAATTTTACTTACAATTGATTTTTGTTTGCTAATAAGCGATATGGATGTTTACACCGCTTCTGCACCGGTGGAGTCTACCCTGCATACGCTTCCTCTTCCTAACCCTAACCATAAACACCACTGCCACCTTCTTCTCTGTCTCGTCGTTGCCCGAGCGGTGCGCCCTCAACCACTATAGGGACAACGGCGGTGGGGCTCTCCTTCCCCCTCTCTCTTATTCCCCTGGCCTCATCGTCCTAGGCGAGGTGATGTAGCCCGACGTTGGAGACGAGCGGTGGTGATCCTGGCTGGCGGCGCGACACGGCAGAGATTGGAGGTAAGCGGTGGCGAGGCTTCCTCCTCTCCCTCTCCCCTCCCTCCCGTTCCCTTAACTCGTCGTCCAAGTTACGCTGGCGTCGCATTGGTGGCGGATGGCGACGGCGTCCCTGGCTGGCGGGGCGATGCAGGGGCTTTCTCTCCCTCCCTCCCATTTCCTCCTATCTCGTCGGCCGGGGCGGCGCGGAGCCCCGTTGGAGACGGACGGTGTTGTCGGCTCTGGCTGGTGAGGGTCATGGTGGGATCGGAGGCAGATGGTTGGTGGGTGACGGTGGCAACCATAGAGATGGGAGACATGGTGGCGATGGTCGATCAACATGGTGGGTAGAGCTTGGTATTGGTGGGGGTGTTCTGAAAGACGAAAGGGTCGGCGGTGGCGGCACACTAGTGGCGTGCACAACGGCGCCGCCAAGGCCTAGGTGGCGATGGCGGTGTTGGTGGTGGTGCTGGCAAAGGTGGCGGTTGGTTTGCTCAGTGGTGGTGATGGTGGCTGGTCGGTGCGCTAGGAGTGAAGCCAAGCATAGTTGGCAGCGCTAAGAGTGGTGGCGAAGGTCAGCAACAAAGACGACGTGGCAACGGTGGCTCCCCAACGAGATAGGCTGCGACGATAGCTCGATGAAGGTTGTGGTCTATGACAACGGTGGCGTTGTGACGGCGGCTCTTCGGTGAGACAAGCTACGGCAGCTTAGCTGAGGTCACGGTTTGCAACGATGACGGTGTGGCGATGGCAATTCTCCGACGAGATAAGCTTTGGCGGCTCGACGGAGCTAAGGTTCTACGGTGATAACGGAGGGGCAGCGTGATTGCTTTCATGCGATGTGGCAATGACTTCTAACAAGATAAGCTGCGGTGGGCGAAGGTGGTACTCTACAACAATGACGGCATGGCGGTGATGGACATTTTCTAGCCAAGGGGGCATAGATCGTCCGCCCGACATGAAGATGGTGCTTGGCAACGTGAAGGTCGTTAAATGAACTAGTTATGTCCCCTGTTTGATCATGGCAGAGCGAAGAGGCTTTTTATGGTTGGTGCAACGTCAACAAGAGGGTGTGGAGGAGAAAGGGCAAGTTAGTTCCCAGCCCCCGATGTTTGAAGTGATGAGAAAAAACTTAAATCTAATCTTATAGTCTTCTTTTTTCTTTTTGTTTTTTTATTATCTCTGTTGTGAGATGTGGAGAGTATATGTAACCTTTATATTCATCTATAGATATAGAGATCGGATTTCTATCTATTATAAAAAATTAAGCGAAACAATGGGGCTGTCTACACATTTTAAAACATTACAACATTTTCTTATCATCCTTCCGTTTTCTGTTTTTGTTAATGACACGAAACAATGTTTGATGTTGAAACGTTGAGATATGCATATATCATGATCGTCACTTTGAAGGCCAACAACCCTAAAATAATGTACACACTATATTGGGATATGATTTGTAAACCTGACTTAATCGTAAGTCATTAATTGGGCCTAGGTTCCAGGGATAGGCGGATAATGCAGCCTAAGAGCATCTCGTTCATATTTTTTCTTAAATTCTGTTGTTTCGTAACTTTCCATTGGGAAAGAAAAAAGAGACAATCTCCAAGAGTTTCTCATAATAGTTTTCAAAAAAATCAATTTTGGGCCCACAATCATTTTTCTGTTATATTTAGTTGAATGGGAGAAGAATCAGAAAGAAGTCTTGGCTATATCCTCTGTTTCCTGCGCCTTTTTTTTTTTGTCATCGATCAACACAGCCGTCGTTTCTGTTCAGCCGCCGCCTTTGTTTATCTTCGATCAACCAAACCTCTGATTGTACTGACTATTTTTAGGTAATAATCATAATGTTAAGTAGGTATCATCTAGTTTGGCAGTTAAAATAAATCAGCTGACATGCAAACGTGTAATAATCAGAATGAATCAGCTAGTTCTAGTTTGGCAGTCAATAATCATTGTCACTTCTGTAGGTGGCGAACACTACTTTAGCCATAATCACCCCTCATTGAACTATTGCATCAAACAACACCGAGTAGTAACAATTCTGAATCAGAAGCGTAAGACAGCCAGCTTCACTATACTATTCAGCTTAAGATGTTAATCCTGAGCATCAACCATGAAGAAACTAATATTTGACCAAAGGAATCAACCATGAAGAAACTAATATTTGACCAAAGGAATTGCCCATCAGTAAGTATATCTAAAGACAAAAGGGTCATCAGGAGAAAGTGGCATAACAGTGAATAAACTTGTACAAGCAACGCACAACTGGAATTTGAAGCCATGCCATTTTACTTGTTTCCCTATTCACTTGTTTGGCATAATGCAATGGAAAATTCAATTAGCAAATATGCAATAGATAGCTCAATTAGCAAACATCAATACAGACATTGGAATAAGCACAAATCCATTTTTTAGTGTCAGATGAGAAGCATGAACATCCAAGCATATTGGAGTATCATTCTAAAGTGCTCTGAAGCCAACTCGGTAGAAAAAAACAAGTCCTGTAAGCTGCACACTGCCTACACTACACAGTAAAAAACTCAATCTACTAGTACTACTACTGCCCCACCAAACGTTATCCATTCAGTGCACAGTAAAAAACTCAATCTATACTACTACTGCCTGCCCCGGCAAACATTATCCATTCAGCTTTCAGCCAAACAAGCGACCGCCACAGGGTGGGAACTGGGAAAAGTAGCAGTATACTCAGCGAGCACCGATGAGCGGCGACGGCGACGGCGCGGCCGTGCCGTGTAGCGGCGGGGGAGCGCGACTCAGCGACTCGGCCATGCGGCGCAGCGGCGGTGGAGCGCGACTCGGTGACCCGGCGAGCGGCGACGACGACGGTGCGGCCGTGCGACGCAGCGGCTGTGGCGTATCCCCTCCGTATGAAGCAGATTGCCACATGAAGCAGAGATGCAACATGAAGAAAGCCTTCAGCTGTTCAGCAGTTTTTTCCGCCTAGAATACACACATCACGGGGTGGCCATGGACAGCGGCGGCGGGGTTGCCCTAGCGCGGCGACGGGGTTGCCCGTGGCCTGGCACGTCGGCGGAGCGGCGCGGGAAGGAGGACGTGCGGCTTACCTTCACCCTTGGCGGAGCGGCGTGGGAAAGAGGAGGTGTGGTGGCGGAGGTCACAGGAGATCTCGGCAGAGCGGCGGAGAACGACGAAGGATTTTCAGCACGGGAAGGAGGATTTTCGGCGCGGGAACGAGGGCTTGTGGCGCGGGAAGTAGCGAAGAGCGCGCATTTATCCGCGCTCGTTTCCGGATTTTGTCCCGTGCATAAGAATGGGGAATAGATATGGACAACTGTTGGATACTACTTTTTCTCTTTTTCTTTATTTTAAAGGATAGAAAAAGTATATAGGGTACTTTTGGAGATGCTTACCTGTCTTATATGCTCCATCTGACGACGGACAATTAAAAACAAGATTATTCAGAAAACGCATGATACGCAGATAAAAAAACGAAGAAAAAATCATATTGATTTCTTTTCCGTGCGATTAAATCCTTCCTCAACCCTAGGTGGGTTATAACTCATACTAGAAAATTGCCCATCCCGTCTGCTCATGGCCGGAGCCACTTCAAATTGGACTATGGCACTATTTGGCATTGCGATATCATATCATTTGAAGTTTTATACGTTAATTATAGTGGTTTAAATGTTTAAATTTTATTTAAGATGAGAACAGAATGGTATATTATCATCCTAATCATATATCATCTATAATCTATAGACTTGTGGAGCTACGAATATGTGATGATTAATAGCATCATTAGGTACGTATTTATTAATGAAGGGAAAAAACGATACCCAAATACAGGACACATACTCAGGTCAACGCGAGACAAGAAAGAAGAAACTGATGAAAGTGCATAAAACAAATAAGTAGACTGATTGGAAGCACAATGCCTTGCCTTCAACCTCACTACCTTCCTTTATATATTTCAGACTTCATTCAGACATTCACTACTGAGCTACATCGTCCTTTCCAAGTAGAACGCCAACAGAAACATCTTTGCTATCGTCCTCTCTCTCGTCCATGGCAGGTCAGATCCCCCAACCCATCCGTTGCAAAGGTAATCATCCGGCTAAAATTCTCCAGCTCATACGCACAAACAGGGCAAGTTTTTGCTCGTCGATCTCTAGCTAGCTTCCGGTCTGATTCCATTACCCCTGCACGCGCTTGCGCGAGCTTCATGGATGGCCGTGGCCGATGACCTGACCGGGCTTTGTTGCCGCCGCCGCCGCGACGACGAGCAGCGGCCGTGTGCAGGGCAGCCGGCGAGCCGCTGGCCATCGAGGAGATCGTCGTGGACCCGCCCAAGGCGCACGAGGTCCGGATCAAGATCGTCTGCACCTCGCTCTGCCACAGCGACGTCACGTTCTGGCGTATGCAGGTCAGCCTCTCGTCAGTTCTCCCCGCGTGTGTGTCCGCCGTCGATCTGTCCACGATCGATCGGACGGCCCAGATCGTCTCAGTGTGTAGTACGGTAATTTGTGGAAATTTTTAACCGTCATACATCCTTGCTCTGAAACGTGTCACATTGGTGTACTTTGCTATGACATTGCAGGATTTCCCAGCTGTTTTCCCGAGGATTTTTGGCCACGAAGCCTTCGGGTGAGTGCTCCATTATTTCACTCCTTTTGATCGTCTTTTTGTTCTTTCTACACGGTATACCATATACACGTTGAAAAATCGGCATAAGCGGCGTGGAAATAATTGGAATTACATGGCTAGAAATTAGATGCGATGCGGTCAAGAAACGTTGAGAACTTGAGATCGACATGCATATGCATATATGTTTGTCTTGTTCCCGTGTTCTGATAAGAACGACGTAAGAAAGCTGTATTTTCTGGATGGGTTCTAAGCTTCTACAAGTGAGTAGTAGAAAAGGGACGATGCTTACCTGGATGTCAAAAATGCCCTAATAAACTAAGAAGTCGGAAAATGACATTCGGGGTCGTGTTGGCGTCAAAAATCATGGCTATCAACAGATCACAATGTTTCAGCAATGACTTTATCATTGGCACATTTGTATTGAGCGTGTGTTAAAAAAAAGACATACTCATGAGTGTGCATATGTATGGTGGTGTATATGCATATAAGAGAAAAAGTAAATCTCTATGTAAAAAGAGTAATATGAAAAAGAGATGGAATAGGAGGAAGAAAATAGGTGAAGCTATTTTTTCTAAACTCATACGCAGCATTATACTCTTATATCCATAAATATACCCTTCCTTTAATTCTTTTAAAGCTTATTTATATGTACATAATATTTATAGGCATCAAAAATTAAGTAAAAACATTCACCTACAACTTTATCATCACCCAAACTCATTGGAGCTAGTTGCACAGCTCTACAGAATAAAAAAGGCACCACAAATATTCGTCAGCGTGTTCGACTATTGATCACTTCTTTTTGACAGGTTGATAACTATATTTTATTAGAAATAATAGAAACGAATCTACATCAGAACAATACTATCTCGAAATGAAACTTCATTATCTTAGAAATATCAATTATAGGATCAACCCATGATTCTTTTGAGATGATCACTCAACATTTTATATTCGTCGAATCAAATACCTTAACATGCTGTTAAATTCAACGTCAAAGCTCCCAATGGGTTATGGTCTGATTTGGTTATTTAGCCTTGGACTAATTTATAATCCTCCTCTGAATAGTTTGGATGGACTAATTCGCATTTACATCATACTTAGAGAATGGATAGGCAACACAGACAAGCGCTGAAATTACAAAAGTACTTTGGGTACTACTAGTCTACTACATCACAGTTACAAGTTGCAGGAACAGAAAGAAATTTACAGTCTCCCATGTGCAGCACCATGTACCATTTGAAAATGGAGAATCACTGCACATGGGAGTACAACCTCAAGCGGTCGATTTAGACTGGAAGAATGGAATTGTAGTTTAATATCAACCTACCGACATGTTCAGTTCAGCCTGTCCTTTCAGTTAACAATAATCAAATACCTTAACATGCTGTCTAGATAAATTCAACGTCAATGCTCCCAATTAATGGACTATATTCACGAGTTATGACTAGTTTAATATCAACATACCGATATGTTCAGTTCAGCCTGCCCTTTCAGTTAACAATAAGTAAATATTTTTGATGTTTAATGGCACAAGCATCGATTGGTTAGCAGTTAGCACCTACTGCTAAGATCTTAAGAGTCTGACATTACAGTAAGTTAACTAAAACTATTCTTAATAAAAAAATAAATTCATGCCAAGGCTCCCGCATCGCTCCGTAGGGGTGACATGGGCGGCGATCAAACTTGTGGAGATCATGGCAATCGAGTATCTACATGGCAAGCTTATCCGACTGGAGTCTAGGGATAGGTTGTGCCTACCAAATATGTAAACCAACTACGACTTGGGTATTACGTTGCCGATTAGATAAGGCAACAGCTCATAGTCATAGTTTGGTAAGATTGAGGAAACCGACTTAGAGTAAGATAGGGTTTCCGATTTGTAAGCCCACCTCTCAAGACTATATAAGGGGGGGTAAGGGGCGTCCCTGGAGGGATATTGGCCTTAGATCATATGCTTCATGAGAAGTTAGATTAGCCTTCAACTTTAGATCACGAGATCAATAAAGACACTCGGCGGATCGAATCCACCGAAACAGGAGTAAGGTATTACCTCACGAGAGGGCCTGAACCTGTCTAAATCCCCTTTTCCTTCTAACCCATTGTGCTTGGCAATCTTGACTGCACCCCCAATTTTCTATTGCCGAAACCAAGTTTCGACAGTTGGCGCGCCAGGTAGGGGACCGCGCGTCAAGACTTCTTCAACAATCTCGTCGATAAGCGTGATGGGATCTCCTTCAGGATTCAGTGACTTCGCCGCCAACAACTTCGACGACTTCTCCTTCGACTCGGATCCGAACCAGTCGGAAGGAGAGATCCACTCGGCGCCGTTCGAGCTCTCGAACGGCGACAAGATCTACAACGACATCTTCAAGTCCAAGATGCGATCTACCCTCCCCAACGAAGAACTTCACTCGGCACGTTCGGATTGCCGAACGCCGCCAAAATCTGCACCGATCTCCTCGTCTCCCCAACGAGACGATCTACTCGGACGAAGACCTCTCGGCGCCGTTTGGGTTACCAAACGCCGCTGAGATCTACGGCAATCTCCTCTCCAGTCGGGTTTGACCCGCTCGGCGGAGTCCACATCCTCAAGCTCGACTCGGGTGGAACGATCCGGACCGGGCTACCCGGGATCAAGGGAGATCTTGTCATCCTCAGCCGTTCGGCTCATGCTCATCTTCGGAGCTCAACGAATATCTCGGCTCCGCCGGCTTTGACGATCTCTATGGCATCCTCGGATGAAGGCGACGACTCGACCGCCGCAAGGACTACGAGCCAAAGTGCTTCGATGTCCTCATGGCTGAGCCGGCCGAGTCCGACTCAACCATGGCCTGCAGGCTTACTGAGGAAGAGCGAGTCAAGATTGAGCAAGAGCGTAAGATGGTGAAGAAGAGAAGAAACGCAGGGGAAGAGGCCGACAAGAGAAAGCAAGATCTACGGGCGGCGGACGATCCGCCCGGAGGCTATCCTTCAAACGCGGTGCAACACCAACGTCTTCCAGACGCCACAGCAGAACGCTGTTGCCGCCCTCACACTCTTGGACACCGTCATGGAGATGGCGCCCCCGACGTGACTCCAATATTAGATAAAATCAAGACCATCGTCGCAGCTACAGCCAACGTTCATCCCACCACCTCGGCATGAATGCTGACTGAGTCCGTGGCTGAAACGCCCGACAAAAGCCGACCCCCGCCTCTAAGGTTAGGAGACTACAAAAGGCCCAAGCCGGCCGGTCGACGACTAGGCCAAGAGGCCCACGTCACGAGTCCACACGAAGTACCGGGAGCAAACGGCCGACTCCGCAACAAACGACATGGACGTCCACCCGTCCACCCACCGCGTCCGCCGCAACAACAGCTCCAGCTACCCAACCAGCCAACCGAAGACCCCGCCGAGTGATCTGCGGGAAGTCCTCGATCGCCGCTACCAGGAGCGAGACCGACGCACTCGAGAAGATCGGAGGGGATCACCCGATAACGGCGATGATGGAGTGCCAGCTTTCACTCGGGAGCTTCGCCGAGTGCACTGGCCGAATGGTTTTAAGCCAACAGGAATAGAGAAATATGACGGCAAGGCCAGGCCAGTCGTGGCTTACAGTGTATACTCTCGCCATCCGTGCGGCGGCGGGGACAACAAGGCTATGGCCAATTATTTGCCGTGGCCCTCGCCAACTCGGCCGGGAGCGGCTCACGAGCTGCCAAGAGGCTCAATCGGCTTGTGGAGCGGGCGAGGACCACTTCATCACCAACTTACAGGGCACCTTCGAGAGGCCCAGCACACACTTCGACTTATACAACGTCATCCAGAAGCCGGACGAGCCTCTGAAGGATTACATTCGGCGCTTCTCCAAAAAGCGCAACAAGATCCCCAACATCACCGATGACATCATCATCGCTGCCTTCTAGAAGGGAGTCCGTGATGAACTATTGATCAGGAAGTTCGGGCGGAAGCCACCGAAGACGGTGAAACAAATGTTCGAGACGGCGAACTCCTACGCCAAGTCCAACGATGCCATCAAGGCAGCTCGTCAAGACCAGCCTGACAAAAAGGATGACAAGCGCTCGGAAGGAAGTCGGCATCCGAGGAAGGATAACGGTAGCAGCAATCAGGCCCAGAAAGATCGCAAGCACCGGCACAAAGACCTGGTTGCTACAACGTCCGATTCTCAACACCGTCGCCAAGTTGCGGCTTACGATGCGATCATGAACGATCGTGAACGCTCGGTGCACGCATCATCTACAAGCAATTCGCAGAGCAATATGTGGCACGGTTAAACAAGAAGCCGACTAATGAAACCGGTCCATCGGAAACCAAGAAGAACAACCCGACTGGAAATTCGGAGCCTTTTCAAGACCACGTGGGTGAGCTGAATCACATCTTCGGGGGCCGCATGCTTATGAGTCCAAGAGGACGCAAAAGCTGATGGACCGCGAGGTCAACGTGGCACAACCCGAAGTCCCACAACATCTACGATGGTCGGAGGTGGCCATCACGTTTAATCGCTCGGATCATCTGGCCAGCGGTTCACCCGAGCGATATCCCTTGGTACTTGACACAGTGGTTGAACATCAAGGCGAAGCGCATCCTCATCGATGGGGGTAGCGTCCTCAATCTCTGTTCGTCAAGACCACTGGATGAGATACAAATCCACGATAAGCGAGTTGAAGGCAAGCTCAGCCCCCTTCCACGGAGTGATCCCGGGGCTGTCGCTCACACCACTCGGGCACATCGCTCTTCCAGTCACCTCCGGAGTTCGCGAGAATTTCCGAACGGAGAATATCACCTTCGGGGTGGTCAACTTCAAAGACGGCCTACCACGCGATCATCGGAAGGCCTGCACTCGCCAAATTCATGGCGATACCACACTACACTTACCTCGCATGAAGACGCCGGCCCTAACGGCATCATCACCTGCGCGCCGACGTCAAACAAGCATTCACTGCGACAAAGAAAGGCTGCGATATGGCCCAATCTTGTGAGAGATCACGTGGCCGGGAAGAAATCCGGCGCTACATCAACATCGAAGAGGGTGAAATTTCTACAAAGAGGATAGCCAAGTCGGGACAAAGCGACGCCAAAACGAAGAAAATCTTCCTTGATCCGATCGGCAAGATATCTTCAAGGACTTAGAAGATACCATAGTCGTAATGTTCGGGCGCGAGCTTTCATTGTCGATGATTTGGTTCTACGCAAGATCCAGACCATCAAGGACCATCACAAATTATCTCCACTATGAGAAGGACCATACATAATCGGCGAGGTGACTCGGCCAAGAGCATTTCAACTAAAGCGCGAAGATGGATCTATGGTGAAGAACTCTGGAATATTGAACATCTTCGACGATACTATGTTTAAATTGCCGTAAGTTTCATGTTATTCTTGACTGCCAATCTCAAGCAAGATAACTTCTTGAGTTGACAGTCGGGGGCTGCATACGTGTCAATAAAGCATAGTTTTCTTCGACAACTTGTTTATATTTGGTTTATCATTGTTTAATGTTTCTTGATTTGAGTTTAATAGATAAGGACTGAGAATTTTTTGATGACCTAATCAAGCTTAGGCTTGGTGACAGTCGGACGAAAATTACTTAAGAAATTTTCTATGAAGACTCGGGTTAAGGTATTAACATAAATAAGCTAGATACGTACAAGTTCACATCGGAGGCATAAAGAGACCAAGATGATTAAACTTACTCCCGACTGAACCTCGGACGACAAGGGAATCTTGGAGGCTGGATGCGGAAGACGGCTTGTGATGGAACAAGAGTTTCTAGATGGATGGATTTGCGCGTGCGCAAGTTTAGGGTTCTCCGTGGAGAGCTTGTGAACAGTGACGCGAAAGAGAAAATTTTTGGGGAAGATGAAGTGGCGGGGACGACCTCGAGGCTTCGTAAAAAGACTTGAGGGTTTTTGCTAAGTCGTCTCGTGATTGGGCCAAGCCCATGAGAGACTTGCGGCCCAGCTAAGGTGTGGCTTAACATGTGTCCTTAGGGACTTAAGTGGATGGACTTAAGCGATTTGCCCTCGCAATATGCACGTGTCACATAGCCCAATACCTTTAAAATCTGTCATACCGTGGTTTGCATAACTTCATGAGAAGTTGGCACGATGCAATTTGAAAGGTGACAAATAGTTAAGCTTTTCATGGCTGTCCTGTTGACAGGAACTATTTGGTTTTAAAGCATTATATCAATGTTATTTTTTCACCTTGGTGAAGATCTTTTTTAGATTAAGACCAATATTATGGCATGAGCTATTTAATATTTTGGTCGTATTTTTCAGATGACTGAAAAATTTGTTTACCCATGAGGGTTGACTAAATTATTTGTCCCGAGATGACTCGGACAAGTTAACTCGGATGAGCATGAGCTTGCCGAGTGTTTTTACCCATGAGGGTTGATTAGATTATTTGTCCGAGATGACTCGGACAAGTTAACTCGGATGAGCATGAGCTTGCCGAGTGTTTTTTACCTATGAGGGTTGATTATATTATTTGTCCCGAGATGATTCGGACAAGTTAACTCGGATGAGCATGAGCTTGCCGAGTGTTTTTTACCCATGAGGGTTGATTAGATTATTTGTCCCGAGATGACTCAGACAAGTTAACTCGGACGAGCATGAGCTTGCCGAGTGTTTTTTACCCATGAGGGTTGATTAAATTATTTGTCCCGAGATGACTCGAGCAAATCAACTCGGATAAGCATGAGTTTACCGAGTGAATTAATTTCTTACCTATAAGGGTTGATTAAATTGTTTGTTCCGAGACGACTCGGGCGAACTACTCGGATAAGCATGAGCTTGCCGAGTGATGTGATTTTTTATGATTGCTTTAGCTTGAGCTAAGCATTTATATGAGAATTATTTGTTCCGAGATCACTCGGGCAAATTTCCGGGATGACTCGGGAAGATCAGCTCGGATAAGCATGAACTTACCGAGCGAATTGATTTCTTACCCATGAGGGATGATTGAAATATTTGTTCCGAGATGACTCGGGCAGATCCACTCGGATAGACATGAGCCTATCGAGTGCTTTCCACCCACTAGGGTTAATTGAGTTATTTGCTCTGGGATGATTCGGGCAAATTCACTCGGACGAGCACGAGCTTACCGAGTGATGAGGTTGCTTTAGCTTGAGCTAAGCATCTACATAAGAATGATTTTTTATAGTTCTTGACTATATGTTTAGTCTATTTTTGACTAACCACATAGTCGGGGGCTACACCTAATTAGGTGCATCAGGAGATGCACCTAGATATTTATTTTTGAGAATTTTTGAGATATTTTCCAGCCCTTCACAGTCTTTGGAGCCACTCGGGAAGATTCAAGCAGAGATGATGGGATCACTAGGCGCCAGAAGCACTCGGCCAAAGAGGTTTTTGGCTGCGTAATGTTTTGGTTTGAAGTTGAGTTGTCTCGTCGGCGAAAGGACTCGGGGCTCTTGTGGAGATTATGGCAATCGGGTATCTACATGGCAAGCTTATCCATTGGAGTCTAGGGATAGGTTGTGCCTACCAAATATGTAAACCAACTACGACTTGGGTATTACGTTGCCGATTAGATAAGGCAACGGCTCATAGTCATAGTTTGGTAAGATTGAGGAAACCGACTTAGAGTAAGATAGGGTTTCCGATTTGTAAGCCCACCTCCCAAGACTATATAAGGGGGGTAAGGGGCGTCCCTGGATGGATATTGGCCTTAGATCATATGCTTCATGAGAAGTTAGATTATCCTTCAACTTTAGATCACGAGATCAATAAAGACACTTGGCGGATCGAATCCACCAAAACAGAAGTAGGGTATTACCTCACGAGAGGGCCTGAACCTGTCTAAATCCCCTTTTCCTTCTAACCCATTGTACTTGGCAATCTTGACTGCACCCCCAATTTTCTATTGCCGAAACCAAGTTTCGACAAAACTTGTCGGCCAGTCGTCAGCCTCCCTCAACCCGCTCCTCCCTCACAGCCGCCGGGCCGCCGAAAACCATGCGATCGTAAGGACGACGGCGGTGGGGCCTCTTCCTTCTCTCCTGGTCAGAAACTGGTGAGCAACGAGCTTGGGGTCCGTCGAGGCTATGTAAGAGCGTCGACGTCCACGGCGACGGCGGAGGTGGCTGTGGCGAGGTGCAGTGTTTAAGGTGGCTACGGCGAGGTGTGGCTCTTCGTGGCTAGATCTGGGCGTCCACTGTCGGATCTAGCAACGGCAGAGGCCGGATCTGGCCAAGGTCGAGTAGGAGGCGTGGCGCACCTCGCGGCAGCAGGACGACGACCTTAGGTTCTACGTGGCTAACGACGACAAGAGGCCAGCCGCGGGCGTAGCATGGCCATGGTGGCGAGGCCGTGGTCATCGCAGCCGACAGCGGTAGGAGGGAGGCCACAGGCGTGGCGTGGCGTGGCGTGTTTGGTCGATGGCAACAGGAGGATGGTCGCGAGCATGGCGTGGCGCCGCAGCGGGCATGGAGGTTGGTGAGGACAACGACGAGCACTGACCGCCTATACTGACAGCTGGGGTTGGCAGCAATTTCGTGGCAAGCATGTGAGCTATCGACTCGTCCATGCTAGCCAGTTGTTTCCATCTTCTTCTCCAGGGAGCTCCTCCCTTGCTATGGCCGACTTCTTTTGGTTGTGGGGAGCTCTTTTGGTGCGACAGCGGTGATGACGGTTGAAGGACGATAGTGGTGACAGGGCTTTTGCCCTGCTGGTCAGCGACGGGAGCCACGAGCTTCCCCCGATCGGCTGGCGCGCCGGTGGTAGTGGGGCTTTTGTCTTGTTGGTTTAACGAGGGTAGTAGCACCAGACGGCCTACCAGACCGAGGCATCCATGCCCAAATCTAGCAGCTTGGTTGGTGGTAATGGCGGCTCCAGTTCTTGGAGGATGACAGTGGCTATGATGCAAGAGAGAAGGCTAACTCAGCATGCTGTGAGGGGCTAAAGCGCTTGCTTGCACACTTGAGAGCGGGTGCAACATCGGCGGTGGAACTATCCTCACAGTAGGTCGGTGGAGGACAACACAAAAGCATGGACGATGACACCTACAGGCGTCGTTTCCTCCTTGGAGGTGCCTTTTTTTCTCATCGTCCTGCCGTGTTTAGATTTTGCGGGGTGTAAACCTAGCCCAACTCTTGGGCCGATGATGGCGACATAGCTTGGCATCGTGCCTTTCTTGAAGGCATTGTCGACCTAATCCTTAGTAGTTTCATAGTCTTGCTCCGTTAGTAGTTTCAGTCTTGCTCGCTAGCGTCGAGGCGGCCGACGAGAACGATAACTTGAAGCCATGCTTGTTTTTAGGCGGGAATTGGTTGTTGTCCTCTTGGGAAGTCGTAGTTGTTGTGCAAGTGCGAGCTTGGCAAGGATGACCTAAGTAAGTCCTCTCCTTTTGAGTTTCGCTTCAGTGTAGGATAGCAAGCTTGTTGGTCGGCAAGGCTTTCCTAACCCTGGTATTTCCTAGAAGTCAAAGTCGCCCGTGATGGTGTGATGACGACAATGCTGCGTATCTGCCCATGCGGGGAAGTCTTGTCTGATCTTCTAGCTTACTATTTGGTTTTGTAAATTTTGTGATGAACACTGTTTGCTAAATGTTGAACATGACTTTTCTATTTTTCGTAGTATTGTAGTTAAGGTTTGTCAGTTTCTACTTGTTATAGCTGTGGTAGCATTGTAGTTAAGGTTTGTCAGTTTCTACTTGTTATAGTTGTGGTTTTCACATAGTTTTCCTCAATTAACTATGTATTGTAAGGTTTGGTCTCGTCTTTTTTTTAAAAAAATGGGACAACTTTTTCTTTATATAAAACATCGGCAATAATATGACCGTTAAAAAAACAAAACTAAAACTATTCTTCTCGCGCCCGCTGATTTCTCGTGGTACCTTATCAGCCGAGTAGAATAAGATTGATGTGATTAGGTAGCTAGCTCATTTACAAACCCAAGAATCTGTTTCCAGCACACTGCCGCGAGATAGAACACGTATAGAGAAGTAAGAAGTGCGCTCATATCTGAAATTCTGAATACGGAGTATATCAGGATCACATGGAGTATTTTCTATGTAAATCACTGGTCCTCGATTTATAAATTAAAGAGAAACAATGAGGTCATATTTATATACTTCGTCTGTCAAAAAAAGTATCGATTTGTTTCATAAATAATGTCTTTTAGCTGTGAGGCATTTACTATTTTTTTCTCGTTTTAGCCATTCAACCATTGGTACTCCATTCTTCTCCTTCTGTCCTTGTTTTCTTTATGCATTAACAGTGGTATATGTTAGTCTTTTGGCCCTTTGCTCGATATGTTTTTTACTTTCGAAAAAGACACTTCTTTTCTTTTTTGGATGGAGGGATGGAGGGAGTAAACATGTAAAATTTCAAAACCAAATTGATGCCATTTCCAAACCAAAATTTTCTTCTACCTTAATAAATCTTAGCTAGCTTCTCTTCGCTGGCCCGTTGAAAAAGTTGATGTCATTTCGACCATATGATTTCGTTTTAGCAGAATATATGAACATTTCAGAGCTCCTTTGCAACAAAGATAAAGTGGAGGAATTTTGAAGGATAGAAATATATTACATGGTAGGACAAATGAATGACTCCCCATAATCCTTTAAAATTCCTATGTAATAGCTCATTTCATAGGAAATTTTGGTTGAAAACTAACATGAGGCTAGGCTTTATGTCTTCTCTTTCTTCATACTCAAAAGTTCTTTTGGTTTTGATATGCAACTATCAAACAATAGTTATTTTTGAAACGATTTATTTCTTGTGAGATTAATTGTAGCATAACATTTTATCTATGTAATTTTCATGTCCAGTGTATTTTTAATCCTGCACTCTAAAAGAGCCATGTTTTTAGATTATTTACCGGATTATTGTGACTGATCATTTGCTCTATGCTTTAAAATATGTTTTTTTATATAAACCTTTCTCTACCGCTTTGATTAGATAGACTATTTTAAGTTTTTTTATTAAATTTATTTTGTAAATATTTATTTATACTTATAATTAAATAGATAATTTGTAACAATAATCCATTAAATAATCTAAATCAAACGGGTTATGAAAATTGCAAGGTTAACGATGCCGGAGTTGTAAACTGTTGGCAGGGTGGTGGAGAGCGTAGGGGAGCATGTGGAGGGCTTCGCCGCCGGGGACGCGGTGGTGCCCACGTTCCTGGGTCAGTGCACCGAGTGCGTGGACTGCGGCTCGGAGCGGAGCAACATGTGCTCCAAGTACCGGTTCGCGTTGCGGCCGGGGATGCCGCGCGACGGTACCACCCGCTTCCGCGACCGCCACGGCGCCCCGCTCCACCACTTCCTCGGCGTCTCCAGCTTCAGCGAGTACACAGTCGTGGACGTCAACCAGGTCGTCCGCGTCGACCCCGCCGTGCCGCCCGCCACGGCCTCCCTCCTCAGCTGCGGCGCCACCACCGGTTCGTACTACTGGCACACTGCAGATGCAGGCACACCTGCTGTTCTCTCACGATCGCTCGCGTGCATGCGTCGCAGGTGTCGGAGCAGCGTGGAAGCTGGCTAAAGTCGAGCCGGGGTCTTCGGTTGCTATCTTTGGCCTCGGCGCCGTAGGATTAGCGGTAATTTTCGATTATCTGGAGTGCAATAGTGAAGTGCATGCGAGGCACTGGTTATAACACAGTTATAAGTGTTTTGCTGTCAGGTAGCTGAAGGGGCCAGGATTTGCGGGGCGTCAACGATCATCGGCGTGGATCTGAACCCTGAGAAACATGAACTTGGCAAGCTCTTGCTCATGAAACTGTTATGAATGTTGATTACAATTCAGACCTTTGGTCGATGTCCTAGTTTATATTAGTAGCTAGTAACACCTTTTGTTGATTTTCAGGAAAGAAGTTCGGAGTGACGCACTTCATCAATCCACAAGAACTTGGGGACAAACCTGTCAGCCAGGCGATCATCGAGATGACTGACGGAGGCGCGGACTACTGCTTCGAGTGCATCGGGCTGGCGTCGCTGATGAACGATGCATTTCGGAGCTCCCGAGAGGTGTGCACGCTACAGTCGTACTCGAACATCCTAATTGGACGAGCTGATCCATCTGTTTCTGAAGATCAAGATACCAACTGTTTACTGATGCAGGGATGGGGCAAGACGATCATTCTTGGCGTCGAAATGCACGGTGCCCCTTTGTCCATTCCTTCGTTTGAGATCCTCAACGGCAAATGCATAATGGGATCGCTCTTCGGAGGGGTGAAACCCAAGCAGGACATTCCCATCCTGGCCGACAAATACCTCAACAAGGTAACCTTTCAGTACCTGATCATAGTGTGACGACATTCAACAGTGTGCTTGCACATACTTTAGTGGTCTTATATGAGATCTGCGTTGATTCGAAGTTTAGAACGCCGCTGTGTTTACTTTTTCTGACAATGCAGGAGCTGGACTTGGACAAGTTCATAACTCACGAGGTTTCCCTGAAGGACATCAACACAGCATTTGACCTACTGCTGCAGGGGAAGAGTCTCAGATGCTCCATATGGATGGACAAGTGACGTGGCTAAGTGAATTTGCAACCGAGCAAACCAGCTGTCTACTGAAGTTTGCTGCCCACTTCAGTAGGTTACAATACAAATAACTGGTTTGACTGCTGCTCCAAGAAGATTTGTGTGTATAATGATTACTGAATTTTAACATCGTGTGCCAAATCATGTGCGTTCAGACTTCATTGATAAAAAAATTACTCTCCGAAATTCATCTGTGTATTCTCAGTTATCTGTATTCTGCTTGGAACAGCTTTCTCAAAAAATGGATCCTCCAGGTGAATAAATGACTGCTTTCTTTAGCAGCCAGAGTTGTGATACGTATCATGATCATAATTCAGGGAAATACCACGTTTACAAAAACAGGGCAAGATCACAAGTTACATGCAGTAACACTCAACACTCCAAATATAGGTAGCAATCTAATTCAGAATTTCAGATGAACCCTGGCCTTAAACTTGTCATTACCCCCAATTTTAGGTTCTCATCTGCCACCACATATTTAGCAAAACATGAGGACGTACGCCTGGATCATCCATTTTTATCCTCTTCTTCCTCCACATGCCTCAAGGTTTAGCTCATCTCCGGTCGCGGCACCATCATGGTCCGAGAATTCTTTCTCAGATCGCCGTGCAACATCTGAAGAAGTGTTCAATCCGGACGCACAAGATGCAGCAGAGCCGGCAGGACGTGGATGAGCATGTCGCCGAGCTCCGCGGCGAGCTGCGCAAGGCGCGGGAGGAGCGGGACCGCGCGCACCGCGTCCTGGAGGTGAGCGAGTGGAAGGCGCTGGAGTCGGCCAACGACCGCACCACGATTGAGACGCTCGAGGCCGAGCTCGACGCGTCCAGGGAGTCCGAGAAGCGGATGCTCGAGTCTCTGGCGATGCAGACGAAGCAGCTCGAGGTGACCAAGATCGAGCTCGAGGAGGCCAGGCTCGAGAACGCGTCGCTGCGTGAGACCATCCTGAGGCTCGAGGCCAGCGCGGTGCCCGTCGCGACGACGCCGAGAGGAAGATACGATCGTGACTACCAGAGGGTTCACGGCGAGCTCCGGATGGCGCTGGTGGCGGAGGACAAGAACAAGAAGGCGATGGAGGAGCTCGTGCTGGCCCTCAAGGAGGTGAACGGAGAGCTGCACACGACGCGGCAGCTGCTGGCGCGGTCGCAGCACGAGGCCGAGACGGCGCGGCTCGAGTCGGACCGGCTGCACGTCTCGCTCAAGCGCAAGGACGACAAGCTCCGCGCCCTGTCCGAGGAGGTGGCCAGGCTCCGCGCCGACGCCGAGGAGTCGTTCGCCGCGTGGCGGGGCAAGGAGGCCGGGTTCACGTCGTGCATGAAGTCCACCGAGGCCGAGCTCGCCGACACGCGTCGCGAGAACGCGCGCCTCCTGGAGTCGCAGCGGTCCGGGCGCGACGAGATCGCCAAGCTGCGTGACATCCTGAGGCAGGCCGTCAAGGACACCAAGGTCGTGAAGGAGGCGCTGGAGGAGGCGAGGGGCGAGAACGCGGTGCTCAAGGAGATGCTCGGGGACAAGGACACCGCCGTCAAGTGCACCAAGCAGGAGCTCGAGTGCCTCCGGGTGACGGAGGCGGCGGCGCGCGACAGCGTCAAGGAGCTGCAGAGCCTGCTCGTCGCCACGTCGTCGAGCCCCACGGCCGCCGGCATAAAGTTATCCGCGTCGCCGAGCCCCACCGCTTCCGGAATAAAGCTGGACATGGAGGATTCCTCGTCGTTGCATGGGTCGAGAGAACTGCACGGGCTGATTAAGTGCCACTCGGAGGCGAGGGTGAAGCCGCCGGCCGGTCTCACTCTACCGCGGCGGAGGTCGGATAACTTCGAAGGCTCGGTTTACGACATATTCGGGTCGATGGAAGATCAGAAGGGCGAGCTAAGCGCGTTCTCGACGATGCCGAGGTCGTTGCCCGCCCGGCGGCGGGTGATGATGCGCAAGGTTGGCAGCTTGTTCCGGTGGAAGAGCTTCAGTATCAAGTAGTAGCTACTACTGCGGAGATTCGGGGAGTGGCATGCATGGTGCCAGTCTTCTCTTCTCACTATCTGTTTGGGCAATGCCAGTTTTGATCGATCGGTGCTTTTTGTGTACTAGTGGGTTTACCTTGCCTTCCTTTTGTCTGATCATATCATCAGGTAATGAGTTGGTAAAGTGTATACGAGTACATCATTTCATACTCGAACTGCTAGCGCTTGTCCAGCGCGCGTAGTAAATTCGGTTCTAACGTGGCCGCCGAAGTTTGGGGCGATGCACGCTTCTAGGCCCAAAAGGCTGTCAAATTTTGCTCATCCTAAAAAGGCCTTCTTATGGTCGTCCCATCTTCCAACGTTGCTCATCCTAAAAAGGCTGTCAAATTTTGCTCATCCTAAAAAGGCCTTCTTATGGTCGTCCCATCTTCTCACATCGCTACTTTCGGTTCGGTTGGGCCAGCAATCCCCAACTGCCCAACGAAAGCATGCCGGTCTGTCCGGTACGGCCCAATTGTAATCCCACGAGGTTTGGCCCGTCTCCCATCGATACCGCAAGCTCCGCAACCGCTCCGCACGTCGACGACTCCTCGTCCGCGCCGCGCGGCGACGGAGACGAGCTCCCTGGAACCCCCAAATTTTCGCCGTGCGCGAGGCAGATTCCCGCAGTTTCCCACTCGCACGGTCGCGCCGGTGAGAAAACGACCGCGCTCCCGTGCGCGTGGCGGGGGTACACCTGTGCGGTGCCGCACTTGCGCCCAAAAAGCCGTGCGCTTTCGAGGGGATGGGCGCCCGTGCGCTGCTGGGCTCCGCTCCTCTCCCCCACCTCCACGTCAACGAAAGGAATCGCCGGGTCGCTACCAGGTTAGCATCCACTGCGTCCCACCGGCCACGCCTCGCCTCGCCTCCGCCCGTGGATAACTTGTTCGCTACAGCTTCCAACGGCAGCCATGCCTACCACAATCACCATGTATAGTGCTACTACGATCGAGCTGGATGATAAGGATATTCCACTTATCATCAGACCCGATCGTACTTGGGGGGTTTTGATCTGGTGCAGGGTTCGGTCAACGATTGTTTTCTTTGATCTGTTCGTTCCTTCCCTATTCTCTAGTTAGAGCCTTCCACGACGGGTTGCGTTTCGCTCTAAAAAATGTACGATATGGTATTATTATTACATAGCCTGTTTGTTTGACCTACTGGCGGTTTTGTTTAGGTCACACGCTTGTATAGCCGTGGACGTAGAGCTCCGTATGTATTGACCATGGCTACCTATAGATTTCAAGGGCCACTCCAACATTTTATTCTCTTGTAAAGAATAGATAAAAGAATGCTAATTAAAAAACAACTTGATATCAAATTAATAGAAAACGAAATATATATATATATCATTTATCTCTACTCACATTTCTCATTCTCATTCTCAGGGATATGGATTCAAATCATTCGTATGGATGTCTACCCGTTTATTGCATGTCAACTAAATGGTTATAAATAAAATTTAAAAAATTGACAGATTAATATATAATATATTACTCCATAAATATTCCATAAATATGCAAGCTCAAATTTAACTTTTATAAGTTGTAACAAAAACAACAAATTTAACTATGAATACATGTATACTAATTAAAGTTTGATTTGTTGTTTTTTTACAACTTGTAGAATTTAAATTTTAACTTACATATTACATGTTTGTCAATTTTTTAAATTTTTTTTATAATCATTTACTTGACATGAAATGAGTAAATGTCCATCTAAGTGTTTCTCCACCTTACAGGAGGTCAGCTAGACTCGATTCCTATCATTTACTTGAGATCCACTACTCTTTAATCATAAAGCTATGATGCATGTTTTATTAAAACCAGGAATTAGCTGGGCAGACATCTGTTCTTGTTCATCCGTGAATGCGCATTGTAAATCGTAATAGAGGCTACTAACTCCTCTAAATAAATATACTTTTAGCATTTATATTTTGTTTCAAAATAAATACACTTATTCATCACTATTTTTGCTTCAATCATCTCTTATTTAAATTTCTTCATATTATACACTCAACTAACCTCTCGCCTCAAACAACCCCACATTTAATTAGGAATATCTAAGTCATTTTATTCAAAACAGTTTCATTAATGGTCAGATCCCGATCGGAGCGGTCCCATTTCCATAGTACTGTTATTATGAGCTTAATTAGGAACATTTTGCTTGGTGATTTTGTCCTGGGAACGGATGCAGTAGTATCTTTCATGCCTGCAACCTTCCTTTGTTATTGCTCAGCGCACCTAAACAACAAAACTAGAGTTTGGTATTGGTCTGATCACTGAGTTAACCTTGTCTCTGTTGGACGGAACAGAAGACTGTTTTTTATCAGTGGGGCACATCAGTAGGACAGTAGGTGATATCAAATCAAATGGTGCTACTTTGTTGAACTGCCCTGCCCAACCAAGTAGGATTGGTTGATGGAGCTGGCGAAAATGGCAGAAATATCAGAATGAAGACAACTAACTTCATGCCAAAACGAGAGGACACGAGCAAAGATAAAAATAATTGTAGATAACCAGTTGGAGAATTCATTGGTTCAGCACTTCAGCCTAAAATTAATAAGCGTAACAATCGATCAAAGAACGTGAAAACTGGAGTAGCTAGAAGCACTGAACAGTTAAGAAATTGATACTGTTATTATGAGCTTAATTAGGAACATTTTGCATATAAAAACTCTTTTTTTTCACTTGGTTTTCCTATTTCCTGTGTTGTCTTCGTGCTGCCATGTATTGTACTGCTATGTGCATTATTCTATAAAGTACAATGTGAGTACTATTTCCCCTCCCTGAGAGAAGCACTTCAAATTTTGCACAAATAGATTTACAAATCCAGAATCAAAGTGTAATATTTGTAGTGGGCAATTATCTGGTTACTTAAAATAACGAGCAGTACAACGGAAAAAAAATCTAATTTCTACATACAAATGAGCAAATTAAATAGTCAAAACTACAAGATCATGCATGAATTCGATCGAGAAATGAAACTTATAATTGAAACTACACAAGATACTGTACAGATGCCTAATTTTACACCCGTATACACTGTCTCCTTATATTTTCTAGCTTTACAGAATAACGATTCGCAATCCCCCCTTGTGGTCAAAGTACAAATCATTGAAGGGTTAATAAACTTCTGCTAGTATACATACAGGATCCCAAAATTCTACGTTTGAGAAAAGAAAATCAAAATCAAACACAAAAACACTTGAGAATAGTTTAGAGTGAAAGCCCCCTAATAATAATAATAATAAAAGAGTAGGAAAGAACTTGTGCGTGGGCGTGGCGGCAACGTTTGATCAGAAAAATACCCACTTGTGTGTCGTCTTCTCCTTCATGGTCTTGGAATGGAAGATCTCGCCGCCATCGCTGTCTCCTGATTGCTGCCACTTCTCCGCTCCGACGAGCCTCGACAGGAACCTCCCAATCTTCTTCTTCTTGCCGCTCTTCTTCCTCTTCACCTCCTCCTGCTTCCCCTTGCCAGCCTCCCTTCCTGGCTCTTCCTGCCTCCCTCCGGCTGGTTTCCTACTAACCGAGCTCGGCATCAGCGGCTGCGAGAAGGCGGCGACGTTGACGAAGGACGAGCCGGCGCCGACCACGTGTACGGAGCTGATGTCGGCCGAGAGGGCCACGTGGTGGGGCGGAGGCGAGCCGGCACCGGAGGAATAGCTAGGGGAGGTGGCGGAGGAGGAGGCACGCGTCGTGGTGGTGGCTGAGGAGGAGGCGGAGAGGTGGGCGAGGCGGTCGCGGAGGCAGTAGGGGCACACACCCTTGGACAGCCGGTGCTCCGGGTGCCGCTTGCACCGGTCCTCCCATTCCGATCGCCGCATGGCGAGACGAAGCTTTCTGCGCTGCTCGATCGAACGCTCTTCCTTCGTGTTGGCTTACTAGGGTTTATCTGTTTGTGTTTGGAGACAGGCGTGGCGGTGGTGATCGATTGCGGTGTTGGCGGCAGCACGGGAGAAGGGGGTAGGAGATGATAAGAGGAGCGAGGAGAGGGAAGAGGAAAGTTTGGCTTGTTGCGAAAAGAGTCCGGGCCCGGGTTGTATTGCGCCAGTATAATTCAGTACTATTTTTAAAATAATATGTGACGTTATTGATTTTTCACGATCATTTATTTTATTAAACAATTATATAAATATTATTTTTTTCATTGTGCTTATCATTAATAAAATATAATTTTAACTTACACTTTATATATTTATATCAACATTTTAATAAAATAAATAATTAAATATTGTAGAAAAAAAGGCCGTATCTGTTGTTTGTTTGTTGTTTGATATCTGATTAGAATCTGTTATGTGCTTTTTCTTCTTTAAAACCTTTGATCTGTTCAACTTCACCAAAAAAAATATTTGTCTTGATGCATATTGTGTTATTTTTTTGATTCTG
This sequence comes from Oryza australiensis, assembly GCA_019925245.2. NCBI lineage: Eukaryota > Viridiplantae > Streptophyta > Magnoliopsida > Poales > Poaceae > Oryza > Oryza australiensis. Next base: position 6,000,426 of record JAIFGZ020000116.1, on the reverse strand, counting down.
TATGCGCGTGGAGACCGATGCGGCTTGTCATATTTTTTCACAAGTTATATATATTTCTCCGCATCTAAGGATAATTATTTTTTGATTATTTTGATAGAATAATGATTAGTGCAATACCAATATGTGGTGACAAAAAACCTACTTTCCCCTAAAAAACTACTTACTTTGACACTTGGAAAGTAGATACATTAAAAAGGCCTAACAATTAGTATTACGTTGTATAAGAGCATTTCTGGCGAAAATGCTGAAAGTAAACACCAATAGTGAACTCTGTTACAGGGTGATACTGTTATGGATAATGATCGTGTACTCTTTCTCTCGGCTTGTGTGCTACTGTTTCGTATCAGTTTCAAGGTGTCCATTTTTTATTTCTTTTCGCCACCACACCCGCCTCTGAAACACAGATTCTAATTCCAACGTACAACAATGGCGACAGAAATAAAAAAAGAATGTCGATACAACGAAAGATTAGAGCTGCCAACGCATTCACTGATCCAAGGTGGTCAAAAGAAGCCTGATTTCTTTAACTCCACATCTCTTAGAGTGGGATTTGGTCGTGACTGCCTTCAGACTTTGTGCACCCAAGTGTAATTAGATTATTTCTCCCACATAGAAAAGAAGTAAAAGAGTTGGTACTCGGTAGAAAAAAAAGGTGAAAGGATTAATGCCTCGGCCTCTTCTGGGAGACAGTAGTGGCAATGGCCCGCGACAGCGACGCCGGGGCGGGCCCACGCGCAGTGGACAGGAGATGCTGGTTGACGATGACGACGACGACGAGAGTGAACGGGTGGTGCGCGTCGCGGGTGGGCGGACCAGTCAACGATGTGCGTGCCTCCAATCCTCCATTACGCTGCGGCGTCCACGTCCGCGCGCACGCGTGTGGCGCTCGCGCGGCGTTCGTTTTCGCGCGTGCTTCGTACGTTTTCAGCAGGATGCGCGCCTAACGCGACGGAGGACGTGAGCCTGAGCCGGAGCCGGATCCGGTCGTCCTCGTGACCCGCATGGGTTCAGACTCCACGCCGTCGGGAAGCCGTTGCTGTGGCCGTGTGGGACTCGCTCTCGTTCCTCCCCGTTTCTTGCATGTGCCGCTGATGATGATTTCTGCCGTCGCTTCGCCCGTCGGTGACGGTGAGGTGTGAGCTCTGCTGCTGCTGATCCGCGTGCCTCGCCGAGCAAGATGCAAACCTTTGCCGATGATGCAGTGCAGGAGTGGTTTCAGGCTGTTTCCATCCGCCTCCTAGCGTCTCAAACGTTGGGATATGTCGTCAGACAAAACATTCACCATCTAGAGGATCGGATTCGGATCGGTACAGCAAGAGCTGAATGGGGGAAGTACTCCGTTACCAGATATACATGGGCCGATATTTTGAAAGCCCTTTACCAGAAATGTCGAAGCATGTCACTTACGGTTCGCGGTTTAGTGTTGTTATTAATGGGCTTCTCGTCGTCGTCGACCAGCAGTAACGAAGGGCCCGATCCAGCGGCCGACACGGTCGCGGTCACCGGAGACGTCAGCCGTGGGCGGACAAACGTGTCCGCTGGAGTACGTTTGGAGCTTAGCGGCTGGAGGTAGGAGCCCCGGGACAAGAAGATGTCACGTGTCGGCATCTTCAGTGCGGTCAACACGACACATCCATCCATCACTCATTCAATAGAGACGTACTCCTCTTGTACGTATAAGCGATAGCTACACGTACAATTTTGTCATTGTTGTGCATGCATGGCAAATTCCTGTGCACCTCAGAACAATACTGCGCGTTACACAGGATTTCCATAGCTGTGCACATCTTGTCCTTGTACGTACTGCAAAGTTCAGCGAACTTTCAGCCTTCCCTTTGCAAAGCTCAGGCATGTTGTTTGAGAGCACGGCAAATATCAAAGATGCTCTCTTTTTTTCTTTCCGATCATACTGTACCAGGTTTAATTAAGACAAAGAAAGATTACTCCATATAAAATTGGCCACATGGCCTCGGGGGTGTATTATCTGTCTCTTTCTTCTTTATTTCATGACGTCTCACCTTGTGTGACGTATCACCACTGGTACTTAATATGATTCTTTACTTACTTGCGATGCCTGTGCCCTACAAGCGAAAAGGACGCTTACCAAACATTGGAATAAAATTCATGGCCATCTTGGAGACGTGTTGACACGATTGAAAACCACTATAACTCTTTGTTTAATTTTGTTTAATTGGGACTGCAGGTTTTTCTTTCTTGCGGACGGAACCTGTCTGTAGATAAGAGGATTTCTTCTCATGTTTTCCCAAAATGCATCTTTTGCGGGCTCTGCTTTGCAAGCTATTAATTCTGTGGAAGCGTATAACCTCCATAGAGGCTGTGTATTCGTGTTGATTGTGTTGCCGGGAACAGCCCCACGGCGTGGCTTACATAGGGATGAGGTACGGCTGTAGATTGAGATCAATCTCATCTATTCAAAAACAGAAAACTAACCTAGAGATATTATCTCAAAACAACCGAACCTGATACAATATCATATGCGAGCGCAAGTGCTGCTACCTTCACGCTAACTACAACCATATTCACTAACATCCTCCCTCAATCTCAACCTACCATACGAAGATCGAGATTGTACTTGAATTCTGCCATCTTATGATCATTCAACGCTTTAGTGAAGCCATCTCTTACTTGATCTCCTGTTCCAATGAAACAAATCCTGAGCAGGCTACTCTCTCACGCATAAAATGATAATCAATTTCAATATGTATTGTTCTAGCATGAAAAACTGGGTTAGCAGAAAGATAAGTTGCTCCTAAATTGTCACACCATAATGTTGCTGCTGACCGAGTTTTGACACCAAGTTCGTGAAGCAAAGAATGAATCCGAATTATTTCGACTGTGGCATTTGCCATTGACTTATACTCAGCTTCTGTGCTAGATCTTGACATTGTTGGTTGCTTGCGTGCACTCCATGACACAAGATTGTTACCAAAGAACACAACAAAACCACCTGTGGAGCGTCCATCCACACAACCTGCCCAGTCTGCATATGAAAAACCACTAACAAGTGTAGACAGTGACTTAGTAATTCTAAGACTCAGTCCCAAAGTGTATTTTACATACCTCAGAATCCTTTTAACTGCTGTCAAATGCACTGTTGTTGGCTTATGAATAAACTGACAAACCTTATTAACAGCAAAGGAAATATCTGGACGTGTAAGTGTTAGATACTGTAATGCACCAACAATACTCCTGTATCTAGATGCATATTTCACCTCTAAAGGTATTCCTTCATATGCTGATAACTTCTTAGTAGTTGTCATAGGAGTATTACTTGGTTTGCAATTTAACATGCCTATTCTTCGCAACAAGTCACTACTATACTTGGACTGAGATAGAACAATACCATCATTTACCTTGGTTACCTCGATCCCAAGGAAGTAATGAAGCTCACCTAAGTCCTTTAAGGCAAAATTAGACTGAAGAGCATGTAACAAGTTTTTAGTCCCTTCAGAAGATGAGCTAGCCACTATAATGTCATCAACATAGATAAGAATAAACATCACCATGTTTTTATTACGATAATAGAAGAGAGATGTATCACCTTTTGATGGTTTGAATCCCAAATCTTGTAGCTTTGTGCTTAGTCTATGATACCAAGCTCTGGGCGCCTGTTTAAGCCCATACAGAGCTTTGTCCAACTTGCAGACATCATTTGGGAATCATTTATCTTGATACTCAGGAGGCTGCTTCATGTAGACTTCTTCCTCTAGAACACCATGAAGAAACACATTCTGAACGTCCAACTGACAAAGACTCCAACCTTGAGAGACTGCAATAGAGAGAACAAGTCGAACAGTAGCGGCCTTGACTACAGGACTAAAGGTGTCCTCGTAATCAATGCCATATCGCTGTTTAAATCCCTTAGCTACCAATCGTGCTTTATACCTCTCAATTGATCCATATGCGCATCTTTTAATCATGTAGACCCATTTACAGTCAATAACATTCCTCCCTGGCGCAGAGGGTACAAGATGCCAGGTTTTATTCTTTTGGAGAGCAAGAAATTCCTCCTCCATGGCATGACACCAATCATCATTAGCTAATGCTTCATTAAGAGAATTAGGCTCACCAGTGACCGCCAAGCAGCCATACTTGACAGTTCCATCAGTAAAAATTTTAGGCTTACGAATACCAGCTTGTAAGCGAGTACGGGGATATACCTCCATAGTTGGGGCTGCTGGCGTAGAGGATGCAGAAGATCCGGAGGAATCAGCAGTAGCTGTGCCAGATCCGGAGACCCCTGGGGAGGTGTGCGGCTCCGCGGAATCCGGTGCAGAAGATCCCGGGGTTCGTACGCGGGATGGAGGGCTGGTCGGATCAGGGTGCTGACGTGGCAGCTCATGATTGGCGGACTGACCGGACGTAGATGCGGGGGACGACGCGAACTCGAAGGCATCTGACGCAGGGGAAGCGGCGCCTGTCGCCCGGTGTGGTGTGCCGTTGGAGGTTGATGCGGTATCAACAGTACCCGAGAAGTCCTCTTAGGTGTTATTTCCTGCATTAAAATGATCCGAATTTTCTGCCTGCACATCTTGAGCCTGATTAGACAAATTAATAGGTAGGATATGTGACTCATTAGCATGTATTTGCACACCCTGGGAAATATTGGATGAAGGCAAAAGTCGAGATTCAGAAGTAAACCGAGCACCGGCATTTGGATGCAATTTTGCAAACGGAAAGATATGCATGCTCATCAAAGACCACATCACGAGAAATATAGGTGCGTCCTGTTGGAATATCCAGGCACTTAAAACCTTTGTGAATAATACTATAGCCAAGAAAAACACATTGTTTTGATCGGAATGCTAATTTGTGGGAATTGTATGGTCTAAGATTTGGCCAACAAGCACAACAAAAAATGCAAAGAGTACTGTAGTCAGTTGTCAATTTGAGAAGGCGCTCAATGGGAGTAGAGTGATTGATTACTTTGCTAGGCAACCGATTGATGAGATATGTGGCAGCCAAAAAGGCTTGATCCTAGAATTTTAGAGGCATGGAGCTTTGGGGAAGAAGAGCTAAACCAACTTCGACAATCAAACCAAGTTAGTACATAGCCAAACAACTTTTTGGCCAAGTGCTTCTAGCGCCGAGTAATTCCATCATCTCTGCCTGAATCTCCCGAGTGGCTCCAAAGACTATGAAGGGCTGGAAAATACCTCAAAAATTCTCAAAAAATAAATATCTAGGTGCATCTCCTCATGCACCTAATTAGGTGTAGCCCCCGACTATGTGGTTAGTCAAAAACAGACTAAGCATATAGTCAAGAACTATAAAAAATCATACTCATATAAATGCTTAGCTCAAGATAAAGCAATCATAAAAATTATATAACATATCACTCGGTAAGCTCATGCCTATCCGAGTAAATTTGTCCGAGTCATCTCGGAACAAATAATTTAATTAGCCCTTTTGGGTAAGAAATCAATTCACTCGGCAAGCTCATGCTTATCCGAGTTGATCTGCCCGAGTCATCTCAGAACAAATAGCTCAATCGATCCTCGCGGGTAAAAACACTTGGCAAGCTCATGCTTATCCGAGTTAACTTGCCCGAGTCATCTCGGAACAAATAATTTAATCGACCCTCATGGGTAAAAGCACTCGGTAAGCTCATGCATATCCGAACTAACCTGCCCGAGTCATCTCGGAACAAATAATTCTATCGACCCTCATGGATAAGAAAATCAATTCACTCGGCAAGCTCATGCTTATCCGAGCTAATCTACCCGAGTCATCCCGGAATAAATAATTTAATCATCCCTCACAGGTAAACAATTTTTTCAGTCATCTGAAAAATACGACCAAAATATCAAATAGCTCCTGCCGTAATATTGGTCTTAATCTAAAAGATCTTCACCAAGGTGAAAAATAGCATTGATATAATTATTTAATCAAATGCTTAGAAACCAAACAGTCCCTGTCGTCAGGACAGCCATGAAAAGCTTAATTGTTTGTCACTTTTCAAATTGCATCGTGCCAACTTCTCATGATGTTACGCAAATCACGGTATGAAAGGATTTTAAAGGTATTGGGCTATGTGACACGTGCATATTGCCAAGGCAAATCTGCTTAAGTCCATCCACTTAAGTCCCTAAGGACACGTGTCAAGCCACACCTTAGCCGGGTCGCAAGTCTCTCATGGGCTCGGCCCAATCGCAAGATAACTTGGCAAAAAACCCTCAAGTCTTTTACGAAGCCTCGAGGTCATCCCCGTCACTTCGTCTTCTCAAAAATTCCTCTTTCGCGATCGTTCACCGCTCTACGCCTTTGTCCCGATTGCTCCCATCTTTCTCTTTGCGGGAGGCCTCGGAACATAGACCCCATGGGCGAGTGAAGGCCCAAAATCATCCGTAGCGGCCGAAGCGACAAGGCCTGCAGAACAAGAATCCCGGGCCCTATCCCGAGTGAGAGCGCTCCGAGTGAGAAGTCCCCACCTCCCGGTGAGGATGTCCCAATGAAAGAGCCCCGATCGCCCCAAGAGGCCCCCGCGGAAACCAGTCGGCCAGAAGAAGATCTCCCGAATGCCACCCAAGATGCCCCGACTGAGAGCCAGTCGGGCGTAAACCAAGAAGAAAAAGGCAGCCGGGAAGTACCAGTCAAGGGTTCTTTGATGCTGGTAAGCTTTGAAGCGGTCTTTAGTCTTCAATCTGTCTTTTCTTTATCTTCATTTATCTTCTTTAAATCGATCAACAAAAAAGGAGGAGATCCCCAAAGCTGCAATCTTCAGAGGCCTGGATCTCAATGACTTTGTGAATGTTGCTTGTAAACTCTGATGTGAACTTGTAAATATCTAGCTTATTTATGTTAATGCCTTGATCTGAGTTTTCATAGAAAATTTCTTAAGTAATTTTCGTCCGACTGTCACCAAGCCTAAGCTTGATTAGGTCATCAAAAAATTCTCAGTCCTTATCTATTGAATTCGAATCAAAACACTAAATAATGATAAACCAAATATAAACAAGTTGTCAAAGAAAACCATGCTTTATTGACACAAGTGTAGCGCCCGACTGTCAACTCAAGAAGTAATCTTGCTTGAGGTTGGCAGTCAAGAATAACATGAAACTTGAGGCAATTTAAGCATAGTATCGTCGAAGATGTTCGATGTTCCAAGAGTTCTCCACCATGGATCCATCTTCACGCTTTAGTCGATATGCTTCTGGCCGAGTCACCTCAGCGATTATATATGGCCCTTCCCATAGTGGAGATAATTTGTGACGGTCCTTGGTGGTCTGAACCTTGCGTAGAACCAAATCGCCAACGATAAAAGCTCGTGCTCGAACGTTGCGACTGTGGTATCGTCTGAGACCTTGAAGATATCTTGCCGACTGGATCAGAGCTGCCTCTCGGGCTTCTTCCAGTCGGGTTAGATCGTCCACTCGGTCTTGATCGTAGCACTCGTCGTTGAAGCTGCGAACTCGTAGGGATTCATACTCCATTTCGTTTGGCAACATGGCTTCTGCCTCATGGACCAGAAAGAAAGGAGTTTGGCCGGTAGTCCAACTGGGCGTAGTCCGTAGAGACCACAGAACTGAGGGGAGCTCTTGGACCCATTTGCCGGCATAAGAATTTAGCCGGTCAAACACTCGGGCCTTGGTGCCTTGAAAGATCATGCTGTTGGCATGCTCAACTTGTCCATTGCTTTTGGGATGTGTGACCGATGTATAGCAGATCTTGATACCGAAATCTTCACAGAATTCCTTAAAGATGCCTCTAGTGAATTGAGTCCCATTGTCGGTTATAATTCTGTTTGGGACACCGAAACGGTGCACGATGTTGAGGATGAAGTCTCGTGCCTTGTCAGCAGTGATTGTAGCAACCGGCTTAGCCTCGATCCACTTGGAAAATTTGTCGATTGCGACGAATAGGTGCGTGAATCCTCTTGGAGCCTTCTTGAAAGGGCCGACCATGTCTAAGCCCCATACCGCAAATGGCCAGGATAATGGGATCGTTTGTAGCTCTTGGGCTGGGACATGGCTCTGTCGGGCGAAAAATTGGCAGCCTTCACATGTTCGTACTATTTTGTCCGCGTCGAAGACCGCGGTAAGCCAAAAAAAAACCTTGTCTGTAGGCTTTGCCCACCAAGGTGCGTGCTGCCGCGTGGCTTCCACATATGCCTGAGTGGATGTCTTCGAGTAGCTGTCGTCCTTCCTCGGGTGTGATGCATCTTATCAGGACTCCGGAGGGACTTCTCTTGTATAAGTCGGAGTCAACCATGACATAAGCTTGGCAACGACGTCGGACACGTTCTGCCTCATCCCGGTCTTCCGGCAGCTCTTGCTGTGTAAAAATTTGATGAGTGGTGTCCTCCGGTCGGCGTCAATCATGGCGACTTCGTTTGCGGCTTGTTCGTTGGGAGTTGGCTTTGCGCAACGGTTGGCTCATAGAGGTGCTCGACAAAAACGTCTGTTGGGGCGGCTTCACGTTTGGACCCGGACTGCGCCAACTCGTCAGCTGCTTCGTTGTTGTGTCTTAGGACGTGTGATAACTTGAGTCCGTCAAACTTGTCTTCAAGTTTGCGAACCTCCTGTCGGTAGGCCTCCATGGTGTTGTTTAGACAGGACCAATCTTTCATTACTTGGTTCACGACCAGCTGGGAGTCCCCTTTCACGACGAGCCGACGTATCTTGAGTGAAACTGCAAGTTGCAGTCCATATAGAAGGGCCTCATACTCGGCGACGTTGTGTGAAGCGGAGAAGTGGAGGTGAAGAACATATCTCAGTCTTTCCCCAAGCGGGGAGATCAGCACGACTCCTGCTCCCAAGCCGGTGATCCTCTTGGATCCGTCAAAGTGCATGGTCCAGTATAGTAGGTCTTCTTGAGATACATCTTCTTGTTGTTCGGTCCACTCGGCCAGAAAATCTGCTAAGGCTTGTGACTTTACAGACGTCCTCGCCTTAAAAGTTAAGTCCAGCGGCATTAGCTCCAGGGCCCACTTTGCGATGCGCCCAGTCGCCTCCTGGTTATGGATGATATCGTCGAGTGGAAAAGAAGTGACGACGGTGACCGAGTGACCCAGCACTTCGCTAACAGTCGGGTTCATCAGTCGGCTTCTCGTTTAGTTGCGCCACATATTGCTCGGCGAACTGTTTATAAATAAAGCAGTCCTTAGCCGCGTGCTTGTGATTGGGGTGATGCGTGCACTGAGCGTTCATGATGGCGTCGTAGACCGCGACACGGCGGCGGCGTTAGGAATTGGAAGTTGCGGCAACTAGATCTTCGGATCGACGCTTGCGGTCCTTCTGGCTCTGGTTGTTGTTGCCGTTATCGTTCTTACGATTCCGGCTTCCTCCCGCCTGCTTGTCATCCCTCCTGTCGGGTTGGTCTTGCCGCGCCGCTTTGATGGCATCATTGGATTTGGCGTAAGAATTTGCCGTCTCAAACATCTGCTTCACCGTCTTCGGTGGCTTGTGCCCGAACTTCCCGATTAACAGCTCATCACGGACTCTCTTCTGGAAGGCAACGATGATGATGTCGTCGGTGATGTTGGGGATCTTGTTGCGCTTTTCGAAGAAACGCCGGATGTAGTCCTTCAGAGGTTCGTCCGGCTTCTGGATGACGTTGTATAAGTCGAAGTGGGTCCCGGGCCTCTCGAAGGTGTCCTGAAAGTTGGCGATGAAATGGTCCCTCAGCTCACTCCACGAGCTGATTGAGCCTCTTAGTAGGCTCGTGAGCCAGTTCCTGGCTGAGTTGGCGAGGGCCACGGGCAGGTAATTGGCCATAGCCTTGTTGTCGCCGCCTGCTGCGCGGATGGCGAGAGTGTACACGGTAAGCCATGACTCGGGTCGGTCTTGCCGTCATATTTCTCGATTTCGGTTGGCTTGAATCCATTCGGCCGGTGCACTCGCGAAGCTCCCGAGTGAAAGCCGGCACTCCATCGTCATTGCTATCGAGTGATTCCCTCCGATCTTCCCGAGTGCGTTGATCTCGCTCTTGGTAGCGGCGATCGAGGACTTCCCGCAGATCACTCGGCGGGGTCCTCGGTAGGCTGGTTCGGTAGCTGGAGCTGTTGTTGCGGCGGACGCGGTGGTGGACGGGTGGACGTCCATGTTGCTTCTCGCGAGAGTCGGCCGTTTGCTCCTGATGCTTCTGCGTGGACTCGTGGCGTGGGCCTCTTGGCCTGGTTGTCGACCGGTCTGGCTCGGGCCTTTTGTAATCCTTTGACCTTAGCGGCGGAAGCCGACTTCTGTCGGGCGTTTCAGCCACAGACTCAGTCGGCCTTCGTGCTGAGGTGGAGGGATGACCGTTGGTATAGCTGCAACGATGGTCTTGATCTTGTCTAGTATTGAAGTCACGTCGGGGGGCATCGTCTCGATGACGGTGTCCAGGAGTGTGAGGGCAGAAACAACGTTCTGCTGTGGCGTCTGGAAGATATTGGTGTTGCGGACTCGCATTTGAAGAATAGCCTCTTGAGCGGATCGTCCGGCTGCCCGTAGATCCTGCTTTCTCTTGTCGGCTTCTTCTTTGCGTTTCTTCTCCTCTTCTGCCAGCTTGCGCTCCTGCTCGATCCTAGCTCGCTCTTCTTCCGCGAGTCTGCGGGTCATGGCTGAGTCGGACTCGGTTACCTCAGCCATGAGGACATCGAAGCACTTCGGCTCGTAGTCCTTGTTGTAGTCGGAGTCGTCGGCTTCATCCGAGGGGATGCCATAGAGGTCGTCAAAGCCTGTGGAGCTGAGATACTCGTTGAGCTCCGAAGATGAGCATGAGCCGAATGGCTGGAGGATGACGGCGACCTCCTCGATCTGGGTTGCTCGGATCGGATCGTTCCGGTCCGAGTCGAGCTTGAGGACGCGGACTCCTCCGAGTAGGTCGACCTCGACTCGGGAGAGGAGCTTGCCGTAGATCTCAGCGGCGTTTGGTAATCCAAACGGCGCCGAGAGATCTTCTTCCGAGTAGATCGTCTCTGTTGGGGGGACGAGAAGATCGGTGCAGATTTTGGCGGCGTTCGGTAGTCCGAACGGTGCCGAGTGAATTCCTTCGTCGGAGTGGGCGGACTGCATCTTGGACTTCAAGATGTCGTCGTAGATCTTGGCGTTGTTCGGGAGCCCGAACGTCGCCGAGTGGGTCTCTCCTCCCGACTGGTCTGAATCCGAGTCGAAGAGGGAGAGCTTGTCGAAGTAGTGGGCGGCGAAGTCGCCGAATCCTGAAGAAGATCCCATCGCGCTTGTCGACAAGATTGTTGAAGAAGTCTTGACGCGCGGATCCCCTACCTGGCGCGCCAACTGTCGAAACTCGGTTTCGGCAATAGAAATTTGGGGGTGCAGTCAAGATCACCAAGCTCGATGGGTTAGATGAAAAACGAGGTTTAGACAGGTTCAGGCCCTCTCGTGAGGTAATACCCTACTCCTGTTTCGAGGATTCGATCCGCCGAGTAATATTGATCTCAAGATCTGTAACTCAGAAAACTCCTATCCCTCAAGGAACGCCCCTTACCCTCCTTATATAGTCTCAGAATGTGGGCTTACAGATCGGAAACCCTGTCCTACTCTAAGTCGGTTTCCTTAATTTTACCAAACCATAACTATGAGCCGTTGTCTTATCTCAATCGGCAACGTAACACCCAAGTCATAGTTGGTTTACATATTTGGCAAGCGCAACCTATCCCTAACTCCAGTCGGACAAACTTGTCATATGGATATCCGATTGCCATAATCTCCACCGAAAATTTAATAGATAATCTTACGCACTAGATCGCAACATCATCAAAATGCTGCCACGTGTGTGCCAAACATAATCAAAACCATCCTAGATTGTGTTTAGAGGTAATTCGTCCGACTAAAAAAAATGATAAGATATTTTCGTTGATTTGCGGGGGTAATTCGGACAAGAGCAATAATTTAGGAATGACTTGTTAGTGGGGGTGGGGGGTCAGTAGGAGCACCATCTTTAAGAAAAAGACGAGATTAAGAGCTACTGGAGCAAACTGTAGGGTTTGGGATCGTCGGAAACAAGTTTTGTATTTGGAGACCTTGGCTCTGTCCGGGAAACACTGAGATTATAATAAGCAATCAGTTAGAACTTTAAAAAAAAAAAGAAACACTTCTAGTTTATTTTTTATCCTGTAGTCACATATTTAAGAAGACTGAGATTTTATAAGTAGTCGTAGCTATGAGAAACTTCCTAGATATGCTTTATTGCTTAGGCCTTTAAGTGTGGTCTGAAATATTTGAGGAACCAGAGATTTTAGAGCTTAGCAAATTGTCTATGTTGCAATGACAAAAAAAATCAATGCAAGCTCATCATTTAAAGAATATGTAGAGCAGATATTTTCAACTCCTTTTAACTCTATATAGATTCCTTCCCTACATGTACAGATCTTACCAAATAATATAGACATTATATACATTTTTTTGGAAATGTTAATATTTATTGATTTATTGAGTATGTGGGTTTTACCAGAGCGCCTACATTAGGGAGATAGAGGCACTGCTGTGTGCTGTTAATTTGCTGATTGCAGCTTGGGGCTCGCGTGCAACTCTGTTTTTAGTTTTCACTAATTCTGCTATGAAGATTTGGTTAGTGAACCAAATAATTTAGGGCATGTTTAGATTACTGTCAAAAGAAACTTTTTCAAAAATTTAACAAATTCACAACATTATCAAATTTTGATAAAATAGAATAAATATATTGTGCTAAAATTTTATATGTTTTATCAATATTTGTTAACAAACGAAATACCCGACTCGACTATTTACTTTTGGGCTATCATCGTTCGAGGTACGGAATAATAAATCTCGAAACTTAGTTATGTTCGCATAGATATCATCTGGCATTTTGTTGTTTTTGTTCTATTATATGAAATGCTTTATAATGTACGATCTATACCACAGGTAGTAAAACGCGGACAGCTATGCTTTGCTGTCCTGTGCTATCTATCCTTCTTCGACCCCTTGGCTATTCGCTGCGGGACGGCGTCACGTTAATACTACTACAAGCCAAAAGCGACGAAGACGGCCTTAAAATTTTACATCCTTGATCCTTCGTTAATTACCCTAGATCAATTTCGTCCTCTAGGCTCGTTCCACTTCTTGCTACTTTGCTACAGTACTAGTAAGCACGCTAGCCAGCCAAAGGCAGTAAATGAGTACAGTAAAAAAACCTAAAAGTACGTGCTCCATCCAAGCATGCAATGCGGTTATGCACAGCACCACTTACACCTTGCTTTTTACACTAACCGTACAGTTCAAAATCTCACTCCCAACCCTCGTTGACACTCGCGCACCAACCGAAGTTGAGGTTGGAGGCGTGCTCGTCGGAGAAGAAGCTGGCGGCGTCGTTGCCCATCTCGCCGGAGGCAGCGAGCCATTCCTCTGTGAAACCATAGCCGCCACCTTTGTACGAGTCGTAGGAGTACGGACCGTGCAATTTGGACTCGAGCGCCGGGAGCGACGAGCTGCCCACGGTTGCCGCCGACGCGTCGACCAAGAACGATGCACCGCATCCAATGAAGCCTGGTTGCTGCGGCTGCTGCTGCTCGAAGGCCGTGCCGGAGTACGGCGACGCCTCGTCGTTGAACACCACGCTGGAGTCGCTGTCGTCCGACGAGCCGTCCTTGTACACCGTGGCGGCCGCGGCGCCGACCGCCCCGTGGTGCTCCTTCACCGCGTCATTGCCGGCTTCTACCTTCACTGATGCCGCCGTGTCTGCCGGCTTGGACAGCTTCTCCCTAAGCTCCCGAATCTGTTCGAGCACGAAGGTGAATGACAAGCTCTCGCGTCGACGCGTCCTGGATGACAGCGGTGGATGGACACGAGTGGCACGTACCTCTGCGGCGAGGGCGTCCTTGTCGCGGCGCAGGGCGTCGCAGTCGGCGCGGAGGGCGTCGTGGCGGGCACGGAGGGCGGCGAAATCGCGCTCGAGCTGCTTCGTCTTCCACCGGGCGCGGCGGTTCTGGAACCAGACGGCGACCTGGCGCGGCTGCAGGCCGAGGTCGCGCGCGATGCGGGCCTTGCGGTCCGGGTCCAGCTTGTTGTCCGTGTCGAAGCTCCGCTCCAGAGCGCGCACCTGCTCCACCGCCAGCCGCCGCTTCTTCTCGCCCAGCCCGCACGACGACGACGACGACTGCGCTGCGTGTCCGCAGGCCATGTCTTCGTCGACTTCGTCGTCCACCTCCTCCAGCTCGGCTTCGTCTTGTTGGTCCATGGTCACCGCGGGCAAGCTGCCCTCCTCAGAGAACGCCAGGTTCTCTCCTGCAAAATATGCGTCCACTTTTAACTTTGTGTTTGTATTATTCTTGCTTCAATTACGCTGGATCGAAACAAATTACTACTACAAATGCAGATGAATCATGGTATACAAATGCATTCCATAGTTTGCCCTTAAATTTAATCCTCAAACTGAGTTGCTGTTCAGTTACACACATGAGGCACTCCACAAGTATTCTACACAAACGAAAAGATCTGGCAGCAAACACACCTGGTTTTTTGGATTTTCGGCTGCTGGTGGGCCTCTTCATTATTTACAAAACTGAAGGAGAAATGGAAATGGAGATGATCCTACTAGTTATTATGTGGAGGGGCAAGGAGTGTTGAAAGAAGCAGCACCTAGCTAGCAGCGGACAGAAATTGCATGCAGATGTGTTTCCCTTTTACTTTTGTTGGTCGGTGGCAATGGCCTCCCCTGCTTCGAGAATCGAGCAGTGATCGTGGGGATGAACTGGGCAGAGTGCCTGTTCGTCCTTTGGAGGAGGAAGGTGAGAGGCGGAGAGAAGGGAGAGAGAGAGAGAGCAGTAGTAGTAGTAGAGAGTTTTTTTTTGAGGGAAAGTAGAGAGGGAGTTCACTGGACGGGGCAAACTGCTGATGGAGGAAAAGCCATGGATCGCGTATTAATAAAAGGACGCAGGAGGAGGAGCTGGGCCGGGAACTCTGGTTTTGGACGCTTCCCAAGATGTCCTGTGGCAGAAATCTTTGTATGATTCATGTGTCTTGAATACATGTTTGATTTGTTGAAAATGAAAATATTGGACTTGTTTGGTTTGGTGTCAATTTATGCTCTAACAAAATTTTGGTATTCTCAATAGTATAAACAAGTGTTTGGTTTGCTATCAATTTTTGCCCATAGTAATTTAAACTCTATACACTAAATTTTTTGACAGTGCTAAAACTTGTTAAGGTTTTGCCACTACCAAAATTCTGATAAAACAAAAATTGATGTCAACCTAAACAGGACCCATTAATTTATTTTGAAAATGAACCTAAGCCTTATCAGCGATTCAAAAATCACAAAGTGTGAAACCAATTTGGATTTTGACCCATATGAGTCATGTGGATTAAAAGTTCTATCTGATAAAAATACATTCTTATGCATTTGACTAATAAAAGGGATTGTAATGGGCCTGTTCGGCTGTTGGTTTTGCGGCTGCGCTGCAGCCGGCACCAACAGCGCCGCAGGCATCCAGCTCAGCCGCAGTCACAGTCCAGCCGTTACAACCGGCTGATATTTTTGATAAAGTTCGACCCGCTGTTAATTGTCTGGTTATCATTTGAATTTCATTGAAATCTATCAATCATCGAATAAAGTTCTACGGATTCACACCGTGTCAATTGAATCAATAATGATCATTGCCGAGCAATTATAGTTAATTTTGCAAACCCCGATCAGATTTGTAATGGACTTTTAAGAGTAGAAGCTTTCAAGTTACCAAATCATGGTATGGGTGTGATAGCTTGATATATTTCATTTGGCTGTCTTGTCAAAATTTGGTAAGTTTGTCTTAGTAGCAAATCAAACATGCTCTTAATTAATTAGTTCTATTTTGAAAAAACCTTAGATTTTTATGAAATTAACCCAGTCGTCTTATTTTATAAAAATCCTTGAGTGTTTATAAAATTAACCCGGTCCCAATGCTAAAATAGATCTCACGTGAAGACATAAACAAAAAGTAAATTAAAATTACATGAGACTTCAACTTTGAAATAATTATCATAAAATAAAATGACGCCGTTGCAACACACGGACATATTTATATATCTATATAATACAACTATATATAAAGCAAGTAGTGTTTCTACCTAAAATTTTCGTTCACCTAGCTATTTTGCAGAAACCCCTTGAGTGTTTATAAAATTAACCCGCAGTCCCAATGCTAAAAAGGCCTCAGGTGAAGACATAACAAAATATAAATTGAAATTACATGAGACTTCAACTTTGGAATAATTATGACAAAATAAAATGACGCTCGTTGCAACGTACAGACATATTTACTCTATATATATATATATATTCTATAACTATATATACAATTAGTGTTTCTATCCATTTTTTTGTCCGTCTGGCTATTTTGTAGAAAACCCCTTGAGTGTTTATAAAATTAACCCGTAGTCCCAATGCTGAAAAGAAAGGGAGGGCGTGGATGGAAAAAAAGACCTCCTGCGCCGCTCCCTCCCGTCCCCATCCGTGCCGCACCTGCGTCCCTCCCTCCCGTCGCTGCTTGGAGCTCTCGCGTCACGCCTGCGTCCCTCCCTCCCATCCCCATCCGCGCCGCGCCCCGACTTCACCCGTTGCAACGCACGGACACAGTTGCTAATATATATGCATGGTGTTATTTAACTTTTTTAAGTTCCTTGATTGTTAGTGTATGGTGCATATCTTCAAGTGCTACTCGGATTGCTAACAAATCACTTTTCACCTAAGCAAAAGGATTCGTGGTATATGATAATACCATATACCTAAAGATAGTTGGAAATGTATATTTTGATTAAGAAAATACGATAAATATAGAAGTAAATTATCTTCTCGGAATAAAAGATATCATAGTCCTATTCGGGAAAGACAAGGTCTTCTTAGCCCGTTCCTGTTTTAGTTTTTCGAGTTCTACTTGGAGTAGAAGGTAATCAATGCTATAAATATGAGACCTCTAGGAGGAGAGGAGAGAGGCCAACAAAGACGAATACAAACCAACACAGATCTAGATAAGTCAATACAAGACAACTTCAATCTCGCCGAGTTTATGTTCGGGGAAGAAGATTACACTAGCCATCGACTACGTGTGAAAGCTCCATGCCGCCAAGCCTACAAAGACTAGATTAGGTCATCCCAGATTTGTATTCATGTGATATATTTATATAAAAGCAACATCGGCTTCGGCCAACAGGAGTAGGGCTAGTACCTGTCAGTTAAGAGGCCCGAACCTATATAAAAATCCATGTTTTCTGTTTCTTTTACCTCAATCTCGCGCATACCCGCGTTTCAACGATCCACATACTCTATAAATATCGTTTGTAGGTATAGCCCATCGACAGTGGCACGTCACGTAGGGGGACTTAGTGCTTCAAGGTTTTGATGAGATGGATTCAAGAGGCGAGATCTTCGACGAGGAATCCTTCAATGACAGCTTTAGGAGATATGACCCGACCGAAATACGTTATCTTCTAGCTCGAAACCCTTGTCATCTCAATATTTATCAAGACATTGTTGTTGTGGATTTTTTACGAGGGATACTTCGCCGACTTCGATTGTATGACCCGACCAAATTGAAACCATCGTCATCCAACCATCGTCTTCGACGACTTCAGATTGTTTTAAGACGTCGTCGCTACGAAGAACTCGGCCATGAGACCTCAGTCCATGCCGACTACTCCAGAACTGACACCACCACCGCAGAAAACAAAAGTTCAATATCGTCAACCATGAGGCTTCAATCCGGGTCGACTACTTCCAAGTTGATTAGCATCGCTAATCAAGATAATTAGTATATTAATATTTTAAATCAATCTACTGATTTCGTAGATAGATCCGACATGTATCTACAAAGGTACATAATATTTCATACAATTCACCATATCTATTCTCATATCCATAATTTATTATGTTTATCTAGAGCATATTTGTTATACAAATATCCATTGTGCGAGTATTCCATATATTAAACCGACTACGGTCTAATACTGGGGGCTTGCTCTGTTTCTTCTGTATAAATCATGCTTGTTTATGGTATACATAGTACCTGATATTTAATCTAAATCTGCTCATTGAATCCTGGCAATACTAGAAGATTTATACAGTTTCCCGAATACATGCTCAACATTCTCTGTTTTATATATTGCCTTCTAGAAAATATTTTTCTGTAATAAACAAGCACTCTAGTAGGCAGAGGTCGAGTACGCCCCATTATCGAGAAAGTTCTCAAACAAATGTAGAGTTGTCAAGCCATACCTACTAACAAAAATTGACGGCATATCTCATATCTAGTACCGGTCACGCCTGGTCTATTGTGAAAAGATTGCTACGTATAATCTCCTCGTGTTCACTCGGTAGGATTGCGAACGGACGTTCGATATGCTTGTAAGTTTGGTATGTGAAGTCATGCTGGCCACATGAGATGCATATGTAATAACCGACTCAAGCGCCCCTAAAGGTGGTCGAGGTACAACTACACACATGGTCCTCGACCAACGGAGTAGCGATCCCACCACCTCTATGAGTGGTCGAGGTACGACTACTCCTGGTACTTAGCCAGCGGTTGTAGCGATCGTCCCACCACCTCTACGAGTGGTTGAGTTCAACTACATCTAGTCCTCGACCAGTGGTTGGAGCAATCCTTTCACCACCCCTACGAGTTGTCGAGTACGACTACACACCTGGTTCTCGACCAGCGTTGTAGCGATCCTCCCACCATCTCTGCGAGTGGTCAAGTATGACTATACATCTGGTCCTCGGCCAGCGGTTGTAGCAATCCTCCCACCACCTATGCGAGTGATCGAGGTACAAATACACCTGGTCCTTGACCAGCATGGTAGCGATCCCACCACTTTTACGAGTCCTCTACGAGTGGTCGAGGTACGACTACACCTGGTCCTCGGCCAACAGTTGTAGTGTTCCTCCCACCAATTATGCGAGTGGTCGAGGTACGACTATACATGGTCCTCGACCAATGGGGTAGCAATCCTCCCACCACCTCTACAAGTGGTCAAGGTTCGACTATACACCTGGTCCTCGCTTGACGAGTGTGTGTAGTAGTCCTATCATCTTCATGCATTAATCTATGTAAGTTTTTGTACATGTCAAATGTGCAATATTTGTCCGTTGATTCCCTTTTGTCATATCGCTACTAGTTGAAGTCGTTTCTTATCGTCCTATTACATTAAGCCTGACTAATTGCCGAGTCTCAGAACCTTGAATGGGGATGCTTGGAACTATTGGATTAGTCAGGTTCTAAGGGTTAACGACTATGTCAACTTTGGTCATGTCAGAGTATCCACTGTAACATATTAACTAGCCTTATAATCGGGAATTGGTTATCCCAACTTCACGCTCGGGGGCTAGGAATTTACAGCTTCAGCATAGTTTGTTATGAGATTCAAGTTGCTTTTGTGAAAATCCTTCTATAAAACCAACCGGGCTAGGGAGAGTACACATCTCCGTTCATGTGAGGACAACTCTGGTGAGCGTACTCGTTTATTATCACACATACATAATTTATTCATAATATTTTTAGTTCATATCATATTACTCTTAAGCACTTACTTGGGGTTTTTTTGTCTAATAATTTGTGCTGAGAATTGATTTTAGGAAACTAAGATATCAGAGCAATTGGTCTTTTTGAGTAAAAGAGACTAGTTGGAGGCTTTATAGTAGACAACATCTTATCTTGACTAAATAAAGCTCAAACCGAGAATTCTTGTACTCGACTAAAAGACATATACTGGTTCCAAGGCACACAGTATTTATAATTTATTCTGACTAGATGGACGCCGGATTAGTGACTTCAAATTTCAGTACACACGAGAAGAAATCTCATGACAAAGCAAAGTTGAAAAATTGTCTGGTGGTCTCACTTTGTTCTTGTTACAAGAAACTTGGAATGACAATGCTATAGCATGGCCGTTGTCGACGGGTGGGTCGGTAGTCCTCAAAAGGGGGTGCCCAAAGAGGTAAAAGAGAATGGTAGATAAGTCGTTCCCCAATGGATCCGATGGTCGAATCGAGTCCGGAGACGAGCCAAAGAGTAAGACACAGGGGATTATACCGGTTTGGCCCTCCCGAAGAATAATAAGCCTACGTCCAGTGTTCTTTGTTGGGGTGTATCATGATCAAGAGTTACAAGGAGGTGTTGTTGGGGCTTGAAGCAAGCAGACCAAGAACAGGGAATGAGAAATGCTAGAGTTCGATCGGAATGTAGATGTCTCCTTTGGCTCTGTCGCCGTGTCCTCCCTTTTATAGCTCAAGGGGGCAGGAACAGGGAGAGCTTGGGAGCCAAAAAAGCTATGTCAAATATGTTAAAAGGTGAGTACAAACAATATCTGAAAAGGCACAAAATGGTCTGCTCGATCCTATACATCATGGGCATCTTGCGCTCTCTCTCTTTCCTTGGGATCCCTCCTCCACCTGAGATGCCTATACTGTGCTGCCGGGTGACGTCAGTCTCTGCTAGGGCTGTCCCCTCCCTCTTCCTTCTTGTGCGCCAAGTCGTGTCCTGAGGGTGGTCGTGGTCGGGCCGTAGTTGACGGGGTCGAGAGAGGAAAACCAAGGTCGGACTCGGGGTAAGGTCGGAACGTCCGACCTCGCTAGAGGGGGTCGAGCCATCGACCACGTCTCGAGGACTCTCGGTTTTTATTTCAACGGGTCATAGATTCCTATCCATAGGGTACCTCAGGGTGACACCCCCACAGTCGTATATCTTGTACGGATTTAAGAACCTACATAAGAAGAAAGAGAAATCGTTGACAGAATTTTTGCGGATTTGTTTTTAGTAGTTTAAGTTGTTGACTTCAATCCAAATTCAATCCATGGTCGTGTTCTTAGTCGAAGTTGGAATAAAACTTAGTCACATACTCTATACCTACTTGGTAATCTAAGAATGGTTAAGCGAGTACGACAACTATTGTTCTAAGATCTTTAGTTGGGAGCATTGTCTCATTTGTATTGAAGTCGAGGGCTACTGTCAGTGTCAAGGATAAGACATATCTCCTATACTTGGGCTTATGGTATACGACAATACCAGATACCTAAAGATATACGAAAATATATACTTTGATTAAGGGAATACGACATATATAAAGGAAATTGTCTTCTCAGAATAAAAGGTGTCAGGGTCCTATTCGGGGAAGACAATGGCTCCTTAGCCCGTGCCATATTATAGTTCTTTGAGTTCTACTTGAAGCAGAAGGTAATCAACACTGTAAATACGAGACCCTAGTAGAAGAGGGAAGAGGACAACAGAGGCGAATACAAACCAATACAGATATATACAAGCCAATACAATACAACTCCAATCTTGCCGAGTTCATGTTCGAGGAAGAATACTATACTAGTCGTCGACTACGTGTGAAAGCTTCATGCCGCTAAGCCGACAGAGACTAGATTATTTCATCCTAGATTTGTACTCATGTGATTTTTATATATAAAGGCAACATTGGCTTCGACCAACTGGAATAGGGCTATTACCTGTCAGTTGAGGCCCAAATCTGTATAAAAATCCGTCTTCCATTTCTTTTACCTCAATCTCACGTTATACTCTACAAATACCGTTTAAAGGTATAACCCATCGATAATATCTAGTACCAGAAACACTAGATCTGGTATCGTGCTGACGTCATATGGTACCTAGGAACCAGATCTGATACCTACGGATATGAAATATGGTACCGAAGATATTAGATCTGATATCTATGGCACATTTGATACCTACGGAGTATCATATTTTGTGTGGAATGTACCAAATTCGGTACCTATTTAGTCTTATGCTGACATCATGCATTACGGTATACCGTTATTTAGTCTTTCTACAAGATAATTGGAGCATATAGTAATGACAATGTGCACATTGGAGCATAAAGTAGCAATTTAAATTTCAGATCGATCGAACTCAGAGTTGTGAAAAGAAGACCTTGCTGTCATGTACACAATAATATTCATATAGGCCCTGTTCGCTTGTCTTATCAGCCGGGCTTATCAACCGTTCGAACAATATTTTTTTCTCACAGCAAACCAGCCGGCTTGTCTTATCAGCTGGCTTATACGATCTGCCGAACACGCCCATAGTTTAATAGCGGTCGCGTCGTTACCATTTCAAGCAACTAATGTCGCACAAATGGCTGTCAATCATATCAACAGGGCCATAATGTAAGAAATGTAGACTTACATACATGAACTCAAGATATAATAGTCTACCTGATGTTACTTTGTTCATTTATTTACGCCAACGACAATGAGGCTGAATTCAAAACAAACCAGTATGAAAAATGTTCTAACTCCTATAAGAGTCCAGGAGAACTCTATGTTTCCTTGATAAAATTTTTGGATAACCGTTACAGTGGAACACACAAACCTCTCTATATAAAATCGACGTAATCATACGGTACGTGTTGTGTTACGATACTTGAGGGGTATCGTGAGGTAGGAGTACTTGTTAATGTGGAGATTATGGCAATCAGATATTCTCATGGCAAGCTTATCCGACTGGTAATAGGGATATGTTACGCCTAATAATTATGTAAACCGGCTATGACTTGGGTGTTACGTTGCAGATCAGATAAGACAACGGCTCATAGTCATAACTTGGTAAGATTGAGGAAACCGACTTAGAGTATGATAGGGTTTTCGACTTGTAAGCCCGCCCCCCAAGACTATATAAGGGGGGTAAGGGGCGTCCCTTGAGAGATATGAGCTTTAGGAGCAAGAGATCAGATTCATGAGCAACAGATCTTGAGATCAATAAACACTCGACGGATCGAATCCCCGAAACAGGAGTAGGGTATTACCTCACGAGAGGGCCTGAACCTGTCTAAACCTTGTTTTCCACTTAACCCATCGAGCTTGGCGATCTTGAGTGTACCCCCAAATTTCTATTGCCGAAACCAAGTTTCGACAGTTGACTAGCCAGGTAGGGGCCCACGCGTCAAGATTTCTTCTTCAATCTCGCCGACAAGCACGATGGGATCTTCATTAGGCGTCGACGACTTCGCCGCCAAGAGACTCGACAAGATCTCCCTCCTCGACTCGGATTCGGACCAGTCGGGAGGGGGAACCCGCTCGGCGTCGTTCGGGTTACCGAACAACGCTGAGATCTACGACAAAGTTCTGACTTCCGAGTTAAATTCCATCCACTTGGAAGGAGGAATCCACTCGGCACCATTCGGATTACCAAACGCCGCTGAGATCTATAGCCATCTTCTGACCTCCCTGTCGGAATCCATCCACTCGGGAGGAGAAACCCTCTCGGCACCGTTTGGGTTACCAAACGTCGCTGAGATTTATTGCAAACTCCTCTCTTCTGAGTCAAAATCAACTCACTCGGAAGAACCGCCGTCATCAAGCCACGACCCAGACTGGAACGATCCAGATTCAAGCGATCCGGGTTCAAGGGAAGTCGTCGTCATCCTTCAACCATTCGGGTCATGCTCATCCATGGAGCTCGATGAGTACCTCAGCTCTTCAGATTTCGATGACCTCTACGGCATCTCCACGAACGAGGCCAACGACTCCGACTTCGACAAGGACTACGATCCTAGGTGCTTCAATGTTCTCATGGCTGAGGTGGCCGAGACCGACTCAGCCATGGCCCGCAGGATTGCAGAAGAAGAACAAGCCAGGCTTGAGCAGGAGCGCAAGCTGGCAGAAGATGAGAATAGGTGCAAGGAGGAAGCCGACAGAAGGAAACGAGACCTGAGAGCGACCGGGCGATCCGCTCGGGAGGCCATACTTCAGACGCGAGTTGACAACACCAACATCTTTCAGACGCCTCAACAGAACACCGTTGTCGTCCCACCCTCCTCGACACTGTTATCGAGGCGGCACCCGCCACGGTAACACCAATCCTGGACAAGATCAAGACCATCGTCGCAACTACAGCCAACTGCTCTCCATCCACCTCAGCACGAAGGCCGACTGAGTCCGTCGCGGAAACGCCCGACGAAGCCGACTTCCGCCGCTGCGGTCGAAGGATTACAAGAGGCCCGAACAAGCTCGGACGACCACTAGGTCAAGAGACCCCGCCACGAGACCACACGGAAGCATCGAGAGCAATCGGCTGATTCCCGCGAAAAACGGCATGGACGACCACCCGTCCACGACCGGGCCCGCCGCAGCAACAACTCCGACTACCGAAGCAGCCTACAAAGGACCCCGCCGAGCAATCTGCGAGAAGTCCTTGACCGGCGCTATCAAGAGCGAGAGCAGCGCTCCCATGAAGATCGAAGGAGATCACCCGATGCAACGACGACGGAGTACTGTGTTCACTCGGGACCTACGCCGAATGCATTGGCCGAGTGGTTTTAAACCTACAGGAATCGAGAAGTACGACGAAAAGACCAACCCCGAGTCGTGGCTGACCGTGTACACCCCCGCCATCCGCGTAGCAGGAGGAGACAACAAGGCCATGGCCAATTACTTAGTTGTCGCCCTCGCCAACTCGGCCAGGAACTGGCTCACGAGCCTTCCAAGAGGCTCGATTGGCTCGTGGAGTGAACTCTGGGACCACTTCCTTGCCAATTTCCAGGACACTTTTGAAAGGCCTGGGACCCACTTTGACCTCTACAACGTCATCCAGAAGCCAGATGAGCCACTGAAGGACTACCTCCGGCGCTTCTCGGAAAAACGCAACAAGATCCCCAACATCACCGACGACATCATAATCGCCGCCTTCCAGAAGGGAGTTCGTGATGAGTCGCTGATCGGAAAGTTTGGGCGTAAGCCACCGAAGACGGTGAAGCAAATGTTCGAGACGGCGAACTCCTACGCCAAATCCAACGACGCAATCAAGGCGGCGCGGCAAGATCGGCCTGACAAAAGGGACGACAAGCAGTCGGGAGGAAGCCGGCATCCTAAGAAGGATAACGGCAACAACAATCATGGCCAGAAAGACCGCAAGCGCCGGCTCGAGGACCTGGTTGCCACGACGTCCAACTCTCAACGCCATCCTCGGGTCGCAGCCTACGACATAATCATGAACGCTTAGTGTACGCATCATCCAAATCACAAGCATGCGGCCAAGGATTGCTTTATCTACAAGCAGTTTGCCGAACAATACGCGACATAGCTAAGTAAGAAGCTGATTGACGAAGTCGGCCCATCGAGAACCAAGAAGAACAACCCGACTGGAAATTCAGAGCCTTTTCAAGACCCCGTGAGCGAGCTGAATCACATCTTCGGGAGGCCGCAAGCTTATGAGTCCAAGAGGAAGCAAAAGTTGACCGACCGCGAGGTCAACGCGGCACAACCCGAAGTCCCACAATACCTACGGTGGTCGGAGGTGGCCATCACGTTTAACCGCTCGGACCATCCTGACCGAGTGGTTCACCCAGGGCGGTATCCCCTGGTACTAGACTCGGTGGTTCGGAACATCAAGCTGAAGCGCGTCCTCATTGATGGGGGCAGCGCCCTCAATATCTTGTTAGCCAAGACCCGGACGAGATGCGATTCCAAGATCCGAGTTGAAGGCAAGCTCGATCCCCTTCCACGGAGTTATCCTGTGGCATCACGCCACTCGGGCACATCGCCCTTCTAGTCACCTTCGGAGTTCGGGAGAACTTCCGGACGGAGAACATCACTTTCGAGGTGGCCGACTTCGAGACGGCCTACCACGCAATAATTGGAAGGCCTGCGCTCGCCAAGTTCATGGCGATACCACACTACACCTACCTCTGCATGAAGATGCCCAGCCCCAACGGCGTCATCACCCTGCGCAGCGACGTCAAACAAGCCTTCACCTGCGACAAGTAAGCTGCGATATGGCCCAATCTCGTGAGAGATCACGTGGCCAGGAACAAATCCGACCGGCCGCAAGAAAATAGCCAAGTCGGGACACGACGATGCCAAAACGAAGAAAATCTCCCTTGATCCATCGAATCCTTCCAAAACCACTGTAATCGGCGCTGACCTAGATCCTAAATAGGAAAGCACGCTCGTCACCTTCCTCCAAAACAATAAACATGTTTTTGCTTGGAAACCATCTGATATGACTGAAATTACTAGGGAGGTGATCGAGCACTGTTTGCACGTCAAAGATGACGCGAAACCTATCAAACAACGATTACGCCGTTTTGCTCAAGATCGAAAAGATGCCATCAAGGAAGAATTCACAAAACTCTTAGCCGCCAGTTTTCATCAAAGAAGTCCTCCATCCCGACTGGCTGGCTAACCCGGTACTGGTCCGGAAGAAGATAGGGCAATGACGCATGTGCGTTGACTACACCGACCTCAACAAAGCCTGCCCTAAAGATCCATTCGGGTTGCCTCGCATCGCCAAGTCATAGATTCAACAGTCGGCTGCCAGCTTTTGAGTTTTCTGGACTGTTACTCGGGCTACCATCAGATCAGCTTGAAGGAATCCGACTGCTTGAAGACATCGTTCATCACGTCGTGTGGAGCCTACTGCTACATCACAATACCCTTCGGTCTAAAGAATGCCGGAGCCACGTACCAGCGCATGATCCAGAGATGCTTTCAAACGCAGATTGGGAAAAATGTGGAAGCTTACGTCGACGATGTCGTCATCAATACCAAGCAGAAGGAAGACTTGATTGCCGACTTAGAAGGAACCTTCGCAAACATTCGCGCCTTCAGAATGAAGTTGAACCCGGAGAAGTGCACGTTCGGCGTGCCATCAGGCAAACTGCTCGGCTTCATGGTGTCCCATCGCGACATTGAAGCTAACCCAGAGAAAATCAACGCTATTTTAAACATGAAGCCCCTGAGTAACCATAAAGATGTCCAGAAGCTCACTGGCTGCATGGCGGCGCTAAGCCGATTCATCTCCCGACTCGGCGAGCGAGGCATGCCTTTCTTCAGGCTACTGAAGAAAATCGACGACTTCCAGTGGACCACGGAAGCCCACAAGGCCTTTGAAGATTTTAAAGATTTTGTCACGACGCCGCCTGTCGTAGCCTCACCTCAGCCTCAGAAACCCCTGCTACTGTATGTCTCAGCAACTCACCAGGTGGTGAGCACAGTTCTCGTCGTTGAGCGCGAGGAAGAAGGACGAGTCCAGAAGATTCAAAGGCCAATTTACATTGTAAGCGAAGTGCTGGCAGGAGCCAAAATTCGCTACCCCCAGATACAAAAATTGCTATATGGTGTTGTGATAACCGCAAGAAAATTGGCGCACTATTTTCAGGCTCACTCGGTCAGCGTCATCACTTACTTTCCACTCGGCGATGTCATCCACAACCGGGAGACGACTGGGCGCATCGCAAAGTGGGCCCTGGAACTGATGGCGTTGGTCTTAACTTTCAACGCGAGGACGTGTATAAAGTCACAAGCCCTGGCGGATTTCCTGGCCGAGTGGACCGAGCAACAAGAAGACGTACCTAGGGAAGACCTATAACACTGAACCATGCACTTTGACGGATCCAAGAGGATCACTGGCTTGGGAGCGGGAGTCGTGCTGATCTCCCCGACCGGAGAAAGGCTACGATATGTTCTTCGCATTCATTTCTCCGCCTCACACAACGTCGCCGAGTACGAAGCCCTGCTGCATGGCCTGTGACTTGCTGTTTCACTCGGGATACGACGGTTGGTCGTGAAAGGAGATTCCCAGCTGGTTGTCAACCAAGTGATGAAAGACTGGTCCTGTTTAAACGATACCATGGAAGCCTATCGGCAAGAAGTTCGCAAACTTGAAGACAGGTTTGACGGACTGGAGCTATCCCATGTCTTGAGACACAACAATGAGGCAGCTGACGAGTTGGCACAGTTTGGGTCCAAGCGAGAAACCGTCCTAACAGACGTTTTCGTAGAACATCTCTACGAGCCGACTGTTGTAGCAAAGCCAACTCCCAACGAGCAAGCTACAAATCAAGTCGTTATGCTCGACGACGACTGTAGGACATCGCTCATCAAATTTTTAACTCAGCAAGAGCTGCCGGAAGACCGAGATAAGACGGAACGAGTTCGACGTTGTTGTCAGGACTACATCATGATCGACTCTAAATTATACAAGAGAAACCCCTCTGAAGTGCTAATAAGATGTATCAAACCTAATGTACTGCTTTTTTATCTCTCTGTAATGTACAAAACCTCTTTAATTAGCGCTATACTGTACTCCAACGTCAGATGACGTTAAAAGAGCTATGAAAATTAAATGTGAGGTTTTGGCAGTTTTGCTGCATTTGTTTACCATTTCCTTCGGTGGCGAAACGTGGCAGCGAACAGTGTTGGAGGAAACAGCAGCAACGCCAGTATCCCAACCCTTGAGTGGGCTCAGCCCCGGGACCCGCGGACAAACAAAAAGTCAGGGAAAACCACACGCGAGGTCGCAAAGTGTGGCTCGCGACGCCGTAGCTCGCCAAAAGGCTAGCACCCAGCTTGAAAAGTCTGGTTAAGTAGGCAGAGTCGTGCAACGGCATGTGTCACCCGGTCCAAAACGATATATTATCCCCTTTCTCCCGACGTGTTGTGATGTTTGCTGGAACAGAGCCGAAGATATGTCATGAAAGAGGTGAACAGTCACAAGTCGTCTTTTAATCTGATTTCCTTTCGCCTGATTAAAATCTTCTCTGGTCATGGTCATTCTTTGCTTGTGCATGCAGCACATAGCTACAGAAACGATCTCTGTTCTGCCAGTGAGATCAACATCACGACACATGTGCATCGTGCTAAAACTACTAGTAGCAATTATAGATAAATCAGCTTCATACGAAACGCTGGTGGCGTTGCCGCGTTGATGTACGTAGTAGTAGTACGTGACTTCTATCTGAAGGATCGATCAAGTAAGGAAGGTGACGATGGAGTCATCTTACGGATTTACGGATCACGTCCATGGTCCGTGTAAATTAAATCGGGCGAGACGACCATGCACGCGTGAATCACGACAAGGATCCTTTTTGACGCGCACCAACGGAGCTCTGCTTTGTATCTTTGTAGCCTCCGTCCTCACGCGCAAATGGTATATGCCAAGCTATTATAAGTGCCGACGTGTCGACGTCGTGTTAAGGGTTTGCCTATGTACTCGTAGTCTAGGATATTGTTCGCTTGGATGTATTCATGCTATCAGCTAGGATATATAAACGCCAAAACACGACGACCAATAAGAAGAGGCTCTATAATGGTACTATGCAGCTACGGCAGAAAGTATAAATTGAGCCAAACCATACACGTATACCCACCTCCACAGGTCGCCCAAGCAAAATCAGGCGCAACCTAACCAGTAACCACATCTTTTTCCAGCCGGGAATCTGTCTCCGGTGCCCTGAAAAGGAACCCTGGATGCAACCTCCCTTTGCCCAGAAAGTCTCCGGCCGCACAGCCGATTGATTGAGTGATTGATGATGGCCGCATCAGCGATCAAACCCCAACTAATAAAGCGCTCGTGCGGCCGCCCCGCCCACCCGCACGCACTCGCGCATGGACCATAGGAGTACGTGTTGCGGGGGGACGACGCCGACGTCCGGCTCGGGCTCGCGATTTTCCCACGTCTTTGACACATAGACCGACCTGCTCGTTTGACTGTGTGCCGTCCCATCACACCGCCAGCCGCGCCCCTGTGCGACGCGCCATTGTTCATCCGGCTCCGCCCGGTCCAATCCAAATCCGATCCCGAGCCCGTCCACCCAGGACGGGAGTAGGAGCCGGGAAAGCTGACGGAAAGCGATGCGCTAGGAAAAGGACGGACCAATTGATCCCAGCTTCTGTTCCCAATCGGAACAAATAGAAAAAAAAAGTCGAAATTACCAATCTGAACTAGGATGAGTACGAATTATCCTTTTAAATCCAAAAACCAAACATCTTTCATTGTAACAATTAATATTGGAAAAAAACCTGGACAATTTTTTATTAAAAAAAGGTGAGACCCGCCTCATATTCTCTTTCCCACTTCCCCTCTCACCTCCCTCCTCTCTTTTATCCTTGGCCTGCATTGAACACCGGCGCCGACAACCTCTCCCTCCCAGTCACGGCGGGCACCGACGAGTTAGCGGCGAGGAGACGTTGCAGGCGCATCGGGGAGGGCGGGCGGCAGGCGATGGCCAAGATGTCACTACAGGCGTGGTGGGTGGCGAGCATTGACGAGGAGGGCGCTGGAGATGGCGGACAGCAACGAGGTCGAATTCACCACCTCACACGCAACGACGAGGACGATGCTAGAGGCTAGCAATGGAATAGGCGGTCCCGACGAGGTCGAGTTCACCGGCATAAAATTGAGGAAACAAATCTCTTCGCACAGAACAATCTCGGGACTAAAGCAAGTTGCAGAGCAACATTAGACGAACCCTTAAAACATACCGAAGTGAAGAGTGGATGTTCGACCAGCGACAATCACTTGAGAGGCCGCAGCGCGGGCTGGGTAAGGGCAGGGAAGCAACGACGAGGGGAGAGAGGGAGGATGGTGGCGACAGGGGCAGGAGGATTACAACAGTTGTTGTCCCTCACCAGCGCAGGTGCCGGCGCGGGGCGAGGATGGTCGTGCGACGATGTCGATGGTGGGTGAAACGGGTTTGCCATGGCGAGGAGGGTGCAACGGCGAGAAAGGTGCCGCCTGCCACCCTTTTCCTTGTCGCCCGCCACACTGAAGAGATCAGGAACAGGAGACACGGTAGGAGGCCGGGGCGTGAGGTCGTCCACCACCGTTCTCGCGTCTGCCGCACAGCTTCTATCTCGACGATTGTCGACGGGCTATACCCGAAGACAATATTTGTCGAGTATGGGGATCGTTGGAACTAGGATATACGTAAGATTGAGATAAAAGAGACAAAAGACATGGATTTTTATACTGGTTTGGACCCCTTAACTGACCGGTAATAGCCCTACTCCTGTTGGCTTAGTCGGTGTTACCTTTATATATCAATATCACATGAGTATAATATTTGAAATAACCTAATCTAGTCTCTGTCGACTTGGTGGTATGGAGCTCTCACACGTAGTCAACCCTAGTGTAGCTTTCTTAATTAAAGTGTACCTTCCGTATATCTTTCGGTATATGGTATTGCCATATACCATGAACCCAAGTATAGAAGGTATGTCTTATCCTTGACACTCACTGTAGCCCCCGACTACAATGCAAATGAAACAGACAATGTTTCTAACCAAAGACATTAGAACAATAGTTGTCATACTCACCTAACCGTTCTCTGATGGCCGAGTAGGTATAGAGTATGCGACTAAGTTCTTTGCCCAACTTCGACTGAGAACACAACCATAAGTTCAATTTGGATTAAAGTAAAACAACTTAAACTGCCATAAACAAATCTGTGAAAATTGCGTCGACAATTTCTCTTTATCTTGTTGTAGGTTCTCAGACTCATACAAGATATATGACCATGATATATCGTTGTCGTTCTGAGTTTTTTTTAGTTGGCAAAAAATGCAACCATAAGACAACTATTTAACTCAACTCTATCATGGGACCTCTTTTTATATGTGCTGAGACTTGAGTCACTTATGTGGCGTTCGTCTAGTCATAATAAATTCCTGACTATCGTGCCTTGGGACCAGTATTTAGTCGAGTACAAGAATTGTCATTTTGAGATTCATTTAGTAAAGATAAGATGACGACTACTATAAAGCCTCCAACTAGCCTCTTCTACTCAAGAAGGTCAATTGCTCCGATATCTAATTTTCCTTAAATCAATTTCACAATAAATTATTAGACAAAAACCCAAGCAAATGCTTAGAAGTGACATGGTATGAATTAAAAAATATTAAAATAAATAATATATGTGTGACAATAAATGAGTACTCTCATCGAGCTGCCCTTAGCTAAATGGAGTGTAGTCTTCTTAGCCCCAAGCTGGTTTTATGAAAAGATTTACACAAAAGCAGCTTGAATCTTGTAATAAACTACGTTGAAGCTGCGAATTCTTAGCCCCCAACCATGAAGTTGGAAAAACTAATTCCCGATTACACAGCTAGTTAATACGTTACAGTGGATACTCTGACATGACCAAATCTGACATGGCCGTTGACCCTTAGAACGTAACTAAACCAGTAGTATCAGGCGTCCCCAACCAAGGTATATGAGACCCGGCGATTAGTCAGGCTTAACGTAATAGGACGATAAGAAACGACTTCAACTAGAAGTGATATGAGAAAATAGGATCAATGGATAAATATTGCACATTTGATATATATAAACACTTACAAATATTAATGCATAGGGATGTTTTGAGATCGCTACAACGTTGGTCGTGGACTAGATGTGTAGCCATACCTCGACCACTCGTAAAGGGGGTGAGAGGATCGCTACAACCGTTGATCGAGGACCAGGTGTAGTCATACCTCGACCAGCCATAGAGGTGGTGAGAGGATCGCTACAACCGTTGGTCGAGGACAAGTTGTAATCGTACCTCGACCACTCGGAGAGATGGTAAAAGGACTGCTACCACGTTGGACGAAGACCAGGTGTAGTCGTATCTCGACCACTCGGAGAAGTGGTGGGAGGATCACTACCACGTTGGTCGAGGATCAGGTGTAGTCGTACCTCGGACACTCGGAGAAGTGGTTGAAGGATCGCTACCACACTGGTCGAGAAATAGGTGTAGTCATACCTCGACCAGTGAGATGATCGCTACAACCGCTGGTCGAGGACCATGTGTAGTCGTATCTTGACCACTTGGAGAAGTGGTGGGAGGATCACTACCATGCTGATCAAGGACCAGGTGTAGTCGTACCTCGACCACTCGGAGAGGTGGTGGGAGGATCGCTACCACGATGGTCGAGGACCAGGTGTGGTCATACCTTGACCACTCATAGAAGTGGTGAAAGGATTGTTACAACCACTAGTGGAGGACCAGGTATTGTCATATCTCGACCACTCATAAAGGTGGTGAGAGGATTACTACAATTGCTAGTCGAGGACTAGGTGTCGTAGAGGTGATGAGAGGATCGCTACAATCGCTGGTCGAGGACTAGGTGTAGTCATACCTCGACCACTCGTAAAGGTGGTGAGAGGATCGCTACTACCGTTGGTCCAGGACCAAGTGTAGTCATACCTTGACCACTCGGAGAAGTGGTGGATCGCTACCACGCTGGTCAAGGACCAAGTGTAGTCGTACCTCGACCACTGATAGAGCTATTGGGAGAATTGCTACCACGCTGGTCGAGGACCAGGTGGAGTCATACCTCGACCACTGTTGGGAGTGTTTGAATCGGTTATTACATGTGCATCCCATGTGGCCAGCATGACTTCACATACCCAACTTACAAGCATATTGGATGTCCATACGTAATCGTGTTGGGTGATCAAACCGACAACGTTCGCGAGGAGATTGTACATAGCAATCTTTTCACAATTAGATCGGGTGTGGTCGGTACTAGATGTGAGATAGTCCACCATTCTTTGTTGGTAGATTTGGTCCGACAACTCCGTATTTGTTTGAGAACGTTCTTGATAATGGGGTGTACTCGACCTGTGCCCACTAGACTGCCCCATTATTCCTAAAAAGATATTTTCTAAAAGGCAAGATATATAGTAGAGAATACCGAGTATGTACTCAAGAATTGTATAAATCTTGTAGCGTTGTCAAGATATAATGGGCAGATTTAGATTGAATATCGGGTACTATGTATACTATAAACAATGATGCTTTATACAAAAGAAACAGAGCGAGCCTCCAGTATTAGACCATAGCCGGCTTGACATAGGAAACGCTCGCACGATGAATATTGTATAAAAACATGCTCTAGGTAAATATAATAAATTATTGATATGAAAATATTGTATGGATTTAAAAATAGGTATGGCTAAATTGTATTAAATATTGTGTATCTTTGTAGATACATGCTTGATGTATCTATGAAATCAACATATTGATTTAAAAAATAATATACTAATTACCTTGACTTGGAAGTAGTCAACCCGGATCGAAGCCTTGTGGTCGATGATATTGAATTGTTGTTTTTGTGGCAGCGATGTCAGCTTTGGAATAGTCGGCATGGACCGAGGTCTCAAGGCCGACGATATTGAACCAATGTTCTCTGTGACGGCGACATCTTGAAGCTTAGTTGATCTTGATAGATCGAATATTGGCGACGATGTACTCTGGTTGGGTTATATATCCTAGATCCAAAGCCGTTGAAGTATCCCTCATCAAAACTTCCAGAGCGGCAATGTCTTGATGAATATTGAGATGACAAGGGTCCAGCTCTAGCAGAGAACTTACTATGGTCGGGTCATATCTCCCAGGTTCGAAGGGTAGAGGGATATCACCAAGGTTCTTGCAAGATGAAGTGTTCCCAAAGTTCGAATGCTTGAGGGGATTCTAGTCTTCATTGAGAAGCTCACAAAGAGTTGGGTCTTTGCCAACCCTTTTCTCTAGAGATTGCACAATGCACTCCTCATTCTACTAGTGGTATCTCTTTCCTTTTGGAGGTGAGATCTAACCTTCACAAACTTCTTTTGGTTAACCACAAGTAAATCAGTGGCTCAAGAGTGACACCTAGCCGTCTAGGAGTCATCAACCTTCAAGAGTAAAAGATGATGTCCGAATCTCTTGGGGATGAATCAAGTGCTCATAAATCCTCATGAAGCCAACACAAAGCAGTCACACAAACTCGAAACCACAACTCTCTCTCACACACACACGAAATCCAAACTTGAAGCTCGGTGGAGAGGGGATCAAGCAAGCAAGGCTCGAAAGTGGATTTCAAGAGTTGCAAGCCAAGGGCACCGAATGTTCAATAAGAGCAGCAGCATTGACTTGGAGGAGAAGGGGGCTATTTATAGCCACAACATCATATCAACCTGTTAGAGGCAAATATTACCATTTTAGAAAATTCCAAAAATATTTTTTGGGCAGGTCTGAAAACAACAGAAACAACAGAGCTAATGCGACTTTTCGAAAATTCCAACAATCTATTTTGGACAAGTCCGAAAATGACCGGTGCTGAAATTTGCTATGGAGATATTTCCAGAAATTCCGAAATGCATTTTCGGACAAGTCCAAAAATATCCAGAACAACTCAAGACATTTTTGGAAACTCTAA
This sequence comes from Oryza australiensis, assembly GCA_019925245.2. Lineage (NCBI taxonomy): Eukaryota > Viridiplantae > Streptophyta > Magnoliopsida > Poales > Poaceae > Oryza > Oryza australiensis. Next base: position 5,965,557 of record JAIFGZ020000116.1, on the reverse strand, counting down.
AAGTCATTTTTGGGAAGTCCGATAATGTCCACAACTTAGTTTGGCGACTCAGCCATTTTCAGAAATTTCAAAAGTGATTTTCAAACAAGTGTGAAAATGACCGGAACCAAAACTCAGCCCCTAGATATTTTCGAAAACTTCGAAAGGCACTTTTGGACAAGTTCCAAAAACTTTAGAAGATAAAACTAAGAATGAGAGCAACTTCGAAAATGATTTTAGCACCCAATTCATTCCTAGACGCCAATGCATCATCTCCCTTAATAGTACAACTTTTTTGTTGATTTAAGCAAGAGAAAATTAATTTATCTTTGTCGCTTTTTATCAAAACTTCATACTTAAGGGTATTGCAACGAGCATCCTCTCATGACGGATTAATATTCCTTCGCACCTTCTTAAATACAAGCATTACTCCTTGTTAATCGGATTGTCATTAACCACTAAAATAATTAGGGGCATGATGCTCTTTCATATTAAAAGAAAGAAACCCCGTAGGACCAAGACTAGTCCGGATTCAGATTAAATAGGGTGTAAGTTCTTTCACTACTGGAGAAAGCCACACTAGTCCCCGTTCGTAACCTTCAGTAGTCTCGGTTGTCAAACTGGGACTACGAATCCGGACTAGAGGTGGTCTATCTCTAGTCCCGGTTAAATAACGGGACTAGAGATGCACATTTAGTCCGGTTGAAGCCACCAACCGGGACTAAAGTGGCGAGCCACGTGGCCGGCTCCGCAATCTTTAGTCCGGTTGGTGGCTTCAACCGGACTAAAGATTATTTTTTTAATTTGCCATTTCTACAGCGCTGCTATATATATATATATTACACATAAATTATAATACACATAAATATATAATTTACACACATTTAAACGAACTTAAGAAAGGAAATATACATATATTACCAAAATATGTACAATATTTATATTTATACATGTTTCCTAGCTAGCTTATAAAAAATTGTCTCTAATCTACTTTGCTGTGGTCTAGCTACTAAAACTAATGAAGAACTCCCCGCGGGATCAACGACTGCTCGTTAATAAATCCCATCAAATCTTCTGAGCGGCTTGTATGAAAGTATCGTGGGGAGATCGTCTCTTACTCGCATAAGCTGTCACTAATTACAATAAACGAGAAATAAATATATGAAGTGAATAAGAAATTGAGACGTAATGTATGAATTGCTGTTATACGTACATCTAGATCATCAATAGTTTTGACTTCGGTCACAAAGCGGTGAATGTAGTCGCAAACGTAATATCCACATAGGTTGGTGCCCTGCGACTGTTTTTGCACACTAAAAGAGAAACGACGACATATTTAATATGCATATCATATTTTCGAACATAATAATGATTCAACTCAAATTAGGAGGCGGCATGTTACTCACTGGAAACTTCATCCGCACAGAAAGCTTATCTTTCCAATTTCCACGAACATTACCCCGGAATCGTTCCCATGCCCTACGTGCAGTTGAAAGTTAGCACGTAATTATCCGAGAACCGCATATATGCAATAGAAAGTAAGATGACATTACATTAAACAGTTCAAATATATGAGAGTACGTGGACTCGATTTATCCATTGAGTCAAAGACATGGATCTTTGATGACCCATGTCAAGTACTAATAGAATCCAGTAGAATCATAAATTGGTTTAGATGACACATATGAAACTTTATGTATGCACGGGATTAAAATTGATTCGGAAAGAAAGAAAAAACTTACGCAGTATTATAGGACAGAAGGATGAAGGAGCGGAAGGGTTGCTTCACAAGCGCGTTGTATATGTTGTCCACTGTGTCATTAGGAAATTAATCAACCAATGGGCCGTTGATTTTCCGTGGATCCATGAATCCATGCTTGGTGCATTCGTGCTTGTTGCGTATTGGATCGCCATTCTACAACGGTTAAAAAGAATTTTAGTCGGCTAAATTCAAGGAGGTAAGAAACGAAATAACAGGCGATACTTACAAAACCCGCTGTTGAAATGAGACGTCAAGGGCATCACGTTGGTACAGGTCGAATATATCTTCGAATCGGATATAAAGGTAGTCATCTCCATCGAAGAAGTAGTCGAGTTGAATATTTGCATGTTATCATGTCTTCACCCTTGCTTGGATTGTTGCATGTACCACGATGGAAGCGGTACATATGAGTTGGAAGCCTTTTCACGAGATCCGCCTTGACGAGAGGCTTTCCAAGGTTGAACTTGTATTTAAGCGGAGCCTTCGCCGGTGCATGCCCATGTAATTGATCCATATTAATTCCACTTCTTGAATGAATTGTCTTAAATCAGTCTAATATTTGGGACGTCTTGAACTCCAAAGGCTTAGTGGCTGCATGCCAAGTGGGGTACATCTTTGCCCGCTTTCTTCCCCAGCTTGAGGTCGACCGCTTTGGTGCGGGTGGCGGCGTCTTCTCAATTCTCGAGTTTTCTTGGACGACCGCTTGATATTGAAGCGCGCTCTTGGATGATGACCGTTTAGGAGTCGGTGCTCGTTGTGGCGACGGAAGAGGGTTGGAAAGCGGTGGAGTTGGAGACGGCCGTTTAGGAGTCGGTGCTCGTGGAGGCGACGCAGGAGGCGGAGGAGGCGGAGGCGGCGAAGGAGGCGGAGGAGACGGCCGACGTGGAGGCGAGGGCGGTGGAACGATAGGAGACGCTGTTCGTCCGGAGAATTTTATGTAGATCTTCCTCCGAGAGAAATATTCCATGAATTGTTTCTCCTAGCATCGTCTCCCCGTCTCCTCCGGGGATATCCAGCTCTAGATCTTCATAGCCGCGTTCCACCTGTTCAATTTCAACCTTCATAGCCGAGAGTGGAAGGTGCCGTCTCGGGCTACTGGAATAGCCATGCCCGACGCGACCTATTGAGAAGATTGCTTATTAGTTAATAATGACCGTTGATTGACAAGTTATTAAAGAAAATATACGTACAACATAAAAGTACGAACATACCTTTATTGTTATGTTTTTCATGGGATGTGCGAGATCACACGGGTCTGCGTGTGATGTCATCCATGGGGCATGGCGGACCCGGTTGAGCTTGTGGGGCCAGCTCGCCTTCATTTTCAGTAGACGCGCAGCTGCTATGCTATTGTTGGAGTTGTGCGGTTGTTGCTAGATCCAGTGTTGGCTAACCCAGCTCCGCTCCTCGGCCAACCTTACGGCCACCCTTTCATCGACAATTTGATCGATCGTGAGAGCTTCATTTCCATCTCTGCAAATCTAGCATCATTCTCTCGCTTTGACCGCATTCGGCTCCGTATGTGGCGATGTCAGCTTGGAACCCGTATTTCCATGGGACGACGCCTTTTCCACGCGTACGCCCCGGGTGCTCTAGGTTTTGGAGGCCGAGCGTTAGCTCGTCCTTCTCTCTATCGGGCCTGAAGGAGCCCGAGGAACTGGCCTGCACCGCCTCCTCTAACCTCCGTCCGGCTTCTAGAATTTCATCACCAAAGATCACTGTGCCATCGACGGGATTTAGTGAGCCGCCATGAGCATAGAACCAGTTCTTTGATCGTTAGGCCAATTTGCTTGTGCTCGGCGATATCCCGTGCTTCTAGGTCGCTTCCATTTTTTCCCATTTTCCATTGCTTTTTATAGCCGCCGACCCAAGCTGTGATGGTATTTCTTTTTGCTGCGTTGGCCTTGTTCTTTTCTATGATTGATTGCGCTTCTTCACTTGGTCTTGTGCTCAACAAAAGCATCCCAATGATCTCTGAGCTTTGGGAACTTGTCGAAATCGGTGTCGGCCCTTCAGGATATATTTCTTGTGTAAGCTGTTTCTTGTAGTTCCTAAAGAGCTCGCCATTTTCTTCAACATCCATTCCTTGACCCTTGCACGATCGAGTCGGCATGGTGAGCGTCTGCGCATTGTCGTCCACGGCATCTCTTTCTCTCGAGTCGGGAGATAGCTTTGCTCCTCTCCTCCTTTGGTAGAACGCCTCCGGTTGGCAACGCTTATGGGCACGTCATCCTCACCACCCATCCGCGTGCACCACAAACTTCCTTGCGGCGTCCTCGGGGCAATTGGTCGACCGTCGGTGCCACCTCCGTTATGACATGTCGACCCTCTATTTTCTTGCTGAGGCCGCGTGGCCTCTTACATCCCACGGAGGCGGAGGCGGCGCCCTCATTCCTCTCCTCGTTCCTTTGCTCGTCTCCCCTCGTTCCCCTCCTCGTTGAGGTGCGATCGGATCTTCGTGTCCCTCCTCGTTGTAAAACTCTGTTCCTCGTGTGATCTCATCAAGGAGAAGCTGTTCCTCGTCACGATCCGCCATTTGATTGATGTGGGTTGAGGACTTAATCAAAGAATTCTGAAAAAAAATTATTGTCGGTTAATACATGTACCAATTTACGAATATCATGTATGTGTACGTAAAAAAAACATAGTCACAAAAGAAGAAGATGAAAAAAATAGATGAAATCCGATAGACACCAGATCCAATTGTGCACATCCACAATGGTGATATTTTTTTAGAAGTCACTTCCTGGATTACATCTACACCGAACGACCGAACGAACGACCAAACGACCGACCGAACCCTAACCTATCGTTCGTTCACGTCCATTCGTTCACGTCTATGAGTACGATCATCTGGAGGAGAGGAGATAAAGAGATGATCATGTATGTGAGGAAGATAAGGTCGAGAGGAGAGGAAGTGGAGAGGAGAGGATAGAGAGGACGTTGCATGCCTATGTACGTTGTAACGACCGAACGACCGACCGTCCGACCGACCGACCGAACGAACGACCGACTGACCGACCGAACGAAATCAGGACCAACCGACCGACCGAACGAGTGTTCGTTAGTGCGTCCGTCCGTTCGTCCACGTCCGTACGGCTGTCCCTCCGTTCGTCCGTCCACATCCGTTTGTTGATTTTATCGTTCTCGTTCGTTGAAAAATACAAACTTCACAAGTCACATACACATTCAAATTTAAATCTATTTATGCATTTAAATTGAAATACACATTCAAAATTATAAATTCACAATATTCATGCATTAAAATTTAAATAAACAGTCTATTTACATATAAAGTCCATACAAATTTACACATACACATGCATCGAAATTAGATTCACAAATTTACACATACACATCGAAATCATATTCAAAACCTCCTCATTCATTCACATTCACAAAATTCAGAAAATTCACAAAATTCATTCACATTATAGAACATATAGCACAGCAGCGGCAGCGGCGGCGGCGTTGGCGGCTGCGGCGACGGCGGAGATGACAATGGTGGCGATGGCGATGGCATCGACGGCGGCGGCTAACCCTAGCGCGCATCACGGAGAAAAAAGGGGGCGGCGGCGGCTAACCTCCGGCAGCGGCGGCGACGGCGCCGAAGACCTTGGCGCGGCGGTCCCTCGGCGACGACGACGGCGACGAAGATGGCGGAGACGGCGTGCTGCGGCGGCGTTCTTGTGCTCGGCGACGGCGAAGAAGACGATGGAGTTGTGCGAAAACGGCTAAGTGTTTGGATCCCAGTGAAGCCCTTGCTATATATAGGTACCTGCTCTATTGTCCCGGTTGAAGCCACGGACCGGGACTAGAGATGGCGGGCAGCCACGTGTCCCAGGTAGGTGGGCATCTCTAGTCCCGGTTTAAGCCACCAACGGGACTAGAGATGTTTTCCCTGATGAAATTCACCTCTAGTCCGGTTGGTTTCAAAACGGGACTAATTATTACCGTGCCTAATTATATTGTGTTGTATTCATATATAATTATAATTAACATATCTTCATATGTTCATATATAATTAAGATATGTGATACAATTAACATAAAATATTATAAATTAAAATAATAACATATAATTAACATATGTCATATTCTAAACTATTTAAAATTTAAATAATAATATGTATTTAACATATGGCCTATTTAAAAAAATTAAATTAAGATAAAACATATAATTAACATTTGTCGTATTTAAAACTATTTTAAACCATAAACCCTAAACCCTAAACCCTAAACCTTAAACCTAAACCCTTTTACCATTAATCCTCAACCTAAACCTAAACCATATTTTAAACCCTAAACCCTCGTGCGGCTGCGTGATTGGCATGTAGAAGGGCTGCGACCGTGGGCGTCAATGCCTTCTCCTACGATCTAACATCGTCTCTCATGCTATTGGAGGTGCTCCATTCTCATCGGTGTAATAGAGCGGTGGTAATCTCTTCTCACTTTGTTCTACCTAGTTCTCCGATTGCTTCATCTCCTCCCAATACTTGACACATCATCTTCAAAGATGACACCAAGCTCGTCGCATGGCAAGAAACAAGTGTCTAAGCAACACAAATTCGAAAAGCATCATTCCTTTTCGATTAAAAAAGAGAGCATCATTCTTGCGTTGATCGAGTAGAAAGAAAAGAATCATACCTTGTAAAACGTTGCTTTGCATGACGGCGGAAGGAGAATGGTGAGGATGGAAGCTCGGGAAGGAGATCTTGGAAAAGAGAGCTTCCTCCTCAAGCGAGGTAACTATCGGTCAAAGGCTAGTGCAATAAGGCCACCGGCTAGTTCATGAAAAAGGTTAGATCAATAACACATAAACAGATAAACAAAGCAGTCTTACGGCCAAAAGAAGCTACTTGCTATAAAATTTTCTCGGCGATGAGCATGGTTAACCATATGCATGATGCAAGGCAAAAGCGCATTTACCTATGTTTTTGGTGGGCTCCATTATTCGAGAGACATGAATCAAATCTCACACTCCAATGACTCGGGATCAATGAAATAGCTTATCTTATTTGTCTCGTCCACGTCAGTATCCAGTTCCTCTGTTGATCCGTGAAGAGGCCACGACGTTTTTTTTCTGTCTTATTTAGCGATCTTGGTCTCTTCAACATGTCATGATCCATCGTAGTAGCCTTCTTCACCGATCTTGGTCTCTTCAATATTTAATGATCTGGATCACGGTCTTATTTCTTGCTTTTCTCCCTTTGCTTTATAATCTTTCTGTCTTGCTATTTCTTCGAGTACAATGTAGCAGTACTCGTATATCTCAATCAAACTGTGAATAGCGAGAGATATGGCAATGATTGGATAGTGCGGCTGTATATGGCAATGATGGCTTGCCTTCCCCGTTCCCGTCTCAATGCCTCGGCGGCGCCATGGAAATCGTCGATGACGCGCACGACGACGGACTACCTCTATCCGCTGCCGTGATTGAGCCATACTACCGCCGCCACCGCCCGAGTCTTGGGCTGCTGCCGCCACCTGCCGTCGGTCTTCCTGATTTAGAGGTGTGCTTTCTCTGTGTTTCAACGGCAATATTAAAGTTCTCGTTGCTAATGTCTTCTCACTTATTCTCGTGAATTGCCACATAAGCATTAGCCGTTAGAGGATTAGTGTCCTGACCACAAGTTAGGATCTTCTGTAAGTATGGAGCATGTCGATGACCTTCCTCCTCCTCGCTTGTAATTCTCCCGAGGACTTTTCGTCGACCTCGGTCTCACCCTTTTACCGTTTTTATTCATAGCTCCACCAATTGTAATATGATCTAGGGAATTGACTATGAATTCGGTGGATGGTGTAGGTGCCTCCTCACGTGGTTCCCCTTGTTCACGTCAGGGGCCATTCGGTGCCTCCTCCTCCAACGGTTGTATTCCGAATTACAAGCCACCAAGCGGTTTAAGCCACCAACCGGTTGAAGCCACCAACCGTAGTATTCCGAATTACAAGCGTTGGAGAAGGAGGCACGGGCAGTCCCTCGGACGGTGAACAAGGGAACCACGTTGGAGGAGGCACCAACACCATCCACCGAATTCATAGTCAATTCTCCTAGATCATATTACAATTGCGAGGAGCTATGAATAAAAACGGTAAAAGGGTGAGACCGAGGTCGACGAAAAGTCCTTAGGGAGAATTACAAGAGGAGGAGGAGGACGGTCGTCGACATGCTCCATACTCACAGAAGATCCTAACTTGTGGTCAGGACAATAATCCTCTAACGGCTAATGCTTATGTGGCAATTCACGAGAATAAGTCAGAAGGCATTAGCAACGAGAACTTTAGTATTGCCGCTGAAACACAGAGAAAGCACACCTCTAAATCAGGAGACCGGCGGCGGTGGCGCTGCGGCCAAGGCTGGGCGGCGGCGATAGTACCCATCGATCACGGCGGGCGGATAGAGGTAGTCCGTCATCATGCGCGTCACGGCGGCTTCCATGGCGCCGCCGAGGCATTGAGACGGGAAGGAGGCAAGCCATCATTGCCATATATAGCCGCACTATCCAATCATTGCTATATCTCTCGCTATTCAAAGTTTGATAGAGATACACGAGTCTTGCTACATCGTACTCGAAGAAATAGCAAGACAGAAAGATCATGAAGCAAAGGAAGATAAGCAAGAAAAAGACCGTGATCCAGATCATTAAATATTGAACAGACCAAGACAGTGAAGAAGGCTACTACGATGGATCATGACATGTTGAAAGAGACTAAGATCGGTGAAGAAGACAGAAAATGCCGGGGCCTCTTCACGGATCAACAGAGCAACTGGATACGGACGTGGACGAGACAAATAAGATAAGCTATTTCATTGATCCCGAGTCATTGAAGTGTGAGATTTGATTCATGTCTCTCGAAATAATGGAGCCCACCAAAAACATAGGTAAATGCGTTTTGCCTTGCATCATGCATATGGTTAATCATGCTCATCGAGAAAATTTTATAGCAGTAGCTTCTTTTGGCTGTAAGACTGTCTTTGTTTATCTGTTTATGTGTTATTGATCTAACCTTTTTCATGAACTAGTTGGTGGCCTTATTGCACTAGCCTTTGGGTGATAGTTACCGCTTGAGGAGGAAGCTCTCTTTTCCAATCTCCTTCCCGAGCTTCCATCCCACCATTACTGCTCGTTGTCATGCAAAGCAACGTTTTACAAGGTATGATTCTTTTCTTTCTACTCAGATCAACGCAAGAATGATGCTCTATTTTTTCTAATCGAAAAGAAATGATGCTTTCTGAATTTGTGTTGCTTAGACACTTGTTTCTTGCCATGCAGACGAGCTTGGTGTCATCTTTGAAGATGATGTCTGTTGAGAGGAGATGAAGCAATCGGAGAACTAGGTAGAACAAAGTGAGAAGAGATTGCCACTGCTCTATTACACTGATGAGAATGGAGCAACCTCCAATAGCATGAGAGACGATGTTAGATCAAAGGAGAAGGCATTGACGTTCTAGCTCGGGTCGCAGTCCTTCTACATGCCAATCACGCAGCCGCACGAGGGTTTAGGGTTTAAAATATGGTTTAGGGTTTAGGTTGAGGGTTAATGATAAAAGAGTTTAGGTTTAAGGTTTAGGGTTTTGGGTTTATGGTTTAAAATAGTTTTAAATACGACAAATGTTAATTATATGTTTTATCTTAATTTAATTTTTTTTCAAATAGGCCATATGTTAAATACATATTATTATTTAAATTTTAAATAGTTTAGAATATGACATATGTTAATTATATGTTATTATTTTAATTTATAATATTTTATGTTAATTATATCACATATCTTAATTATATATGAACATATGTTAATTATAATTATATATGAATACAACACAATATAATTGGGCACGGTAATAATTAGTCCCGGTTTTTGAAACCATCCGGACTAGAGGTGAATTTCATCGGGCGGGAAAACATCTTCTCATGTTTGCAAACAAATTTAGAGATGAAAATGTATATAAAATAACCGTAAAATACGAAGTGCTAAGAATGTAAGAAGTTATACAAATAGATAGCAAAATATATAAAAACATCCGCAAATAAGAGTAATAAGTTGCTAACCTTAGAGAGCAAATATATTATCACCAAAGAAGGTGCTAACCTCGGCAGCACCGGACCTCTAGCTGAGAAAAATTTTGAAGATGTATAAGTGTGGTGGCTCGTGATGGAGGAGGAAGGGGTATATAAAGAAAATCTCTAGTCCGGTTGGTAATACGGCCGGGACTAGAGATGCCATCTCTAGTCCCGAGGCAACGGTATAAAAAATATCAACGACTCTCTAGGACCTTCTCTAGGACCTTTAGTTCCGGTTTATTTCAAAAACCGGGACTAGAGATGACAGTTCAAATGTTGTCGGCGCGTGCGAGCGCGCGGGACCTTTAGTCCCGGTTGGTAACACGAACCGAGACTAGAGGTAGCTTATCTAGTCTCGGTTGGTGTTACAAACCGGGACTAAGGTCCCCGCGCCGGCACGCGCGACAACATTTAAACCAAGTAGAGGTGATATATCTAGTCCGGTTGGTGTTACCAACCGGGACTAAGGTCCCGGCGCTCGACACGCGCCGATAACATTTGAACCGGGACTAGAGGTGATCTTTAGTCCCGGTTCGTGACACGAACCGGGACTACTGTTCCTAGAGGGCCGTTGAATTTTTCAACCGGAAATAGAGATCATCTCTGTGCAACTCAAACCAAGACTACTGTGCTTTTTATCACTTCAACCAATGATAGTTTATCCAGTAGTGTTTGGTATTAATAGTTTAGGTTGAAAGATGTTTTTTTGAGTAAAAAAGTAATTCGTACTGTAATTCGGATTCTTTGCAAAGAAATAGATGGCAGGGGGTGACGGGTGGCCGATGACTTCACGAACAGTTTTGTTCTTTGTTATATCAAAAGGAATATGAGTACTCAACACTCGGTGGGCTAAAACTCGCAAGAATAACACGACATTAATGTCATCTAGCACTGCGAGCAGCCGGGTTGCCGATGTGGAAGATTGAACTTCGCACAGTGGAGTACTACGTCCTCTATCCTAAAATTAATTAATTTCTAAAGATAAATCTAAACCGTCGTATTCGTTCTCAGAAATTAATTTATTTAGGATGAAGGAAGTAAGCGTGTGTTTTGTCGAGTGTATTGGAAGTGCAGGAGAGGGGTGAAATCAAGGCGATCTGAAGTGCAGGAGTGGTATTGGTAGTACCATTTTCTTCCTTTTAAAATATATAAAAACTTTTAATTGAAGATACATTCTAGTATTATTGGATAAAAACTATTCTTTCTCCATTCATAAAATATAAGAGATTTTAATTAAATAAAACATATTTTAATACTATGAATCAAAATAAAAAGGTTTTAGATTTATAATATCAGAATATATTTTATTTAATTTTTTATTTAGATTTATAATTTTAGAATGCATCTTATTTAATTATAATTTTATATTTTTAGACGAAAAGAGATCAGCACGGGCGAACTCACAGTCTTCTCACATCTATTGCATCCGGTCGACGATGAAAAGTTGAGTCTAGCGGTAAGTTGGGTCGCGGTGGACTGTGCTGCACACTGTTGGCGTCAAATCTGGTCCCGGGCTCCCGGCTCCCACTTTTATCGCGCAAACAGGGCAAGGACAGCTCGACTCACAACAAAGCGTCGACTGTGCGAGTCGACTAGCGATACTAGCCGATAGATCCCTCCACGACGTGAGCTTTGTTTGGCCGAGCTAGTACCACAGGACTAGCGGTGTTCTGGCTCGACAGTGTGACCAAACATCGATATCTTCGGGCGAGCAGAAGCACTACAGTCTACACCAGCGTCGTCGTGGCATCAGCCCACGTGACGCTATTCTTTGATAGTCCGACGCGTTCAGAGATGAGAGATGGGCAGTGCAGCAGCATGGCATGCATGGAAATCCACAGATCAGGACCATATGCACTGGCACGCAACGCAAGGTCCTCCGCGTCATCAACCATTCAGGCAACCAAAAGCCTTCAAGCCCATGTTGTGCATGCACTCGTGCGATCGTGCCAGTGCCGAGCAGTAGCAAAATGAATCTAGGCGTAATTTTCACGTGCCGAAAATGGCTGAACAGCTTGTGCTGCCGGCATCGTCGAACCATACATACTCACACTGTCCGATCGATCGACCAGAGCGAATGCACCTCGTGCGCGGTGACTGTCTCGCGCACGACCACGTCTTGTCCTTGCTGATAACCGAGGTTTCGTTGCCATATCTCGTGATCTCGTCGCTATCGCCGCAACCCCAACGTCGGATTGGGTTTCTGTTGCACTGCTGAATCAACTGCACCTCCATGTTTTTTTATTTCTTTCTGCTTTTAAATGAGAGTACGACGAGTTCAAATTTGCTGTAGCTGGCAATAACGTCGCAGGCTAACAACCCATCGTGGATCTACTAGACGTGCCTACGCAAAAGAAGGGTTGGGACTTTTCAACTCGACGGAAACTTTGGAGCCTAGTGTAGGCTGTAGGTGCTAGGGGCGTGTCATGTTCGTCAAGTGTGGTCCTCGCTCATGAATCATGACACAGTGCCCCGATAGTGCAACCAAAGTGTTCCTTTTTTTACCGGAGTATTTTCTATGGTTAAAACATATATATATATATATATATATATATATATATAACTTACTACGGGAAAGCTAAAGGATGTCGAGTATCTTATTGTTTGTCGAGTGTTTTTTTGTGCACTCGGCGAACAAGGTTTTTACCACTCGTTTTTACCGAGTGGGCTCTTGACAAAGAATACACTCGGCAAAATCAACAGTTTGCCGAGTGTAAATACTTGACAAATAGCGTATTTTTTCGAGAGCCCTCATCGGGCATTCGACAAAGTGCAATTTTGCCGAGTGTCACGAGGACACTCGGCAAAATTGTAACGGTCGTGACCGAGCCATTCAAACAACGTCGTTCCTCAAGATGTTTGCCGAGTGTTAGAGCAAGGCACTCGGCAACTCATATCTTTGCCGAGTGTCTCACCCAGGCTCTCGGAAAAATGAAAATTTTGCCGAGTGCCTTGCCTTGACACTCGGCAAACTTTTGAAAATTTTTCCTCCACCACCCTCCAAACTTTATCTAGTATGTAAATACAACATGTAATCCCTAATAAATTTTGATAATTTTTCGATTGGTTTTGATATATTTTTTGATTTATTGTATTTTTATGATTTTTGCCAAGTTAAATTTGAACCGCAAGTGATAAAAAATAAAATAAAATTAGTGAAAAATTATATTCATGTTATTTAGACCCGTTTGAGTCATTATCCGGTAAATGAGAAGAAATTTCAAATTTTTCTTCACGAAACATTTTTAGGAACCTATTGAACGAATGATTTTAAAATTGTAAAAAATAGCAAACGAAGTCGAAAAATCATGAAAATTGTCAGGATGTCATGATATCATACGTGAAGCTGTAATAAAAAATGAGAAGGTTTCGAATATTTTATCAGGTACGACGTTCACAAAACCGAAGATTCTTGTGTTTGATTTTTGAATAGTTTTGAGAAGGATTGGATAGTTTTGGAGAGAAAGTGACGACCGATTTGTTGTTTGATTTCAATCTTTTTCCCTAGGCAATAATTAGCATAGAATGGTTTATGGGAAAATTTTGCAATTTTTCGATCCATTTGATAATTTTAAATTATTAGAAGCATAAAATGTAAAGTTTTTTTTGCCGAGTGTAACACTCGGCAAAATATAGCACATGGAAAAAAGTAACAAAAAAGTCCAGCGCACAATTTTCGCTCGGTGCAGCATTGATCGGGCACTCAACGAAGTTTGTATTTGCCAAGAGCTGAGATCCGGCTCTCGGTTAAGACGTTTTGCCGAGTGCCCGGATCGGGGCACTCGGCAAAGGTTAAACACACGAAAAAAATTTATAAGCCCGCCTCCTCCCAGCCCCGTCATTTTCACACACTTAGAAAAACCGCCTCCCCGTGCCTATCTCGGCGCCACCGCCTTCCGGCGCCCATCGTCGCGCTGCGCGCCGCTGCGCCGTCCCACCACCGCGTCGCGCCCGTCGCCGGCCGCCGCCGCCGCCTCGGCTGCCGCCTCGGCCGTTGCCTCCGCAACAGGTGGCCCGACATCGGCCCCGGCCCGCCGCGGCTCCTCCACCGGCCGGCCGCCCCACCGGCGGTGCCCGCCGACCGACGCCCCCTCCCCGGCCGACGTTGGCCCGGCCAACGCCCGCCTCCTCGCCCCTTGCCGGCGCCGCCACAAGGTAATGTCCTTCTCATTTGTTTTTGTTCATACAAAACTAAATAACATACTTATTGAAACATATAAATAATACCATGTGCAACATTAGAAACAAATCTATGGCAAAATAAAACTAAATTTTTTATCAAAATACATTCATGCGAGATTTTGTTGTAAAGAGTTTGGTTGTGTTGGGGTGACATATCTATGCTCCTTTGAAAACCTTAAACAATATAATAATATAATAGATTTAATGTAACAACGATACAATAACATAATACATTTAATAAGTTGGCAAAAAATGTTTTGATGTTTATTGTATGCACGTATATTCGAAGCCTTTTTTTTGAGATGAGGAACGGAGTCGCATCGCGCAGCCATGCCGTCGCTTGTGTGCCAGCCATCGAGCCGTGCTTCCCTATTCCGCAGGTGCCGCTGCCTTTACCATCGTTTGCATTTATATAACGTAACCTTAGGCGTCTCCCGTTTGAAAGAGATACGAATGAAAATATGCGGCTTCTTTCATATCTTTAACCGTAACTGTTTTGAATTGTCCACTTTTTTGGACAGCCTAAGGATATGTAGATGAGTTTAGTTTCCATGATGGGCAGCTAGATGGGTACATGATTTCTATTTTGCATTCCAACTACCAATTACCGATAGTTCCTAATGATACTATTGTTTTATTCGCAGTCGACGTCGCATGATGGGCAGCCTATGTCCCAGTTCAAGGCATGGGCTTTGGCCCACAAGGGCAAGGCGACGTCCGACGTTGACTACAACCCAGAGGATGGGCCCTCGGCGTACACCAATGCGACCGTCTACAGTCGCTTGAGTGATTACACCACGATGGCAAGGGAGGTCCATGGGGCAGAGTTCGATCCTTCCACCTAGGATATTGATGGAGAAGTCGTCATGAGGATGGAAAGAGGCAAGAAGCATGGCAGGTACTGGATTGGCGACAACATCATCGACACAGCCAATACACCCACTCTATATCAGCTTCGAGCAAGGAGCACGAGTGCAAGCCCGGCCATACGCCCACGGCCGACCGCTTCACAGTCCAAAGTGCAGGAACTCCGGGTTAGAAATTTTGGTTTTATGCTCAATTCATTAATATTTGTCGATTGTTTGCTTCGCTTTGTAACATTGAAACGGAATATTGTAGAACGAGTTGCAAGAGGAGAAAAGGAAACAACAGGAGATTGAGGTGACGATGACTGATGTCACACCCTGAGTTTTGCCCTAAATTATTTAAATAATTTACCCTGAAATAATCGGAATTTACGAAATTAACTGGAGCCAACCAGTAATTTTAAAAATGCAATTAATAAATGAAAACGACATGGTAGGATTTTTCTTGAATTCGCATGTCAAAATGCACTAACGAGGATTTTTACTTGGAATTTTTAGAGCACTCTAAGTATTTTTAATCAATTAAATAAGGAATCGGGAATTAATTAAGCCCCAAAATCCTTTTTCATTCTTTTTCTTTTTCTTTTCCGTACGGCGGCACAGTGTTCCCGCCCTTTCCCTCTTGGGCCGTCGGCCCGGTTCCCCTCCTCGGCCCGAGCCGCTCCCACGCGCGCCCCCTTCGGTCGTGGGTCGAAGCCCGCGACGCCAGCCGCGCCGCGCAAGTCCGCAAACCATCCCTCGCTCCGCAAGTCACCGACAGGTGGGCCCCGCCCGTCAGGTCTCCGTCCCCACGCCCGGTCGGCCCGGCCCGCCGCCCGCCATACGCGCGCCGCTCCGCTCCATTCCGCTTGAACCGTGCCACGTCGGACCCATGCCGGGCCCGATCCCGCAACGCCGCATCCATCTCCGCGTCCCTCGCGTTCGATGGAAACCTTATCCGCGAGGAATTCGCCGCCGCCGTTTCCCTCTCTCTCTCCGAATCCGTAACCAATGGCGACAAATCCGCGCCTATCCCGTGCCCTTTACGATCTCGTTGTGCCTCTATAAAGTTCCCTCTTCGCCGCGCGCGTTTCCCTTGTTTCCTCTCATGTTAACCCTAAAAACCACCGCCGCCATCGTCGTCTTCTCCAACGCCGGTGAGTGCGCCGCCGTTTCCTTTTCTCTCCGGTTTTCCGTGTTGTCCCTCGAGTCGTTTCCCCGCGCATCGTTTTGCTCTCCGCCGTCGTCTCCGCGCTCGCAGCCGCCTTCGTCGCCGTTGCCGGTGCCGTCGGAGATCGGTCGGCCGCCGCGTAGCCATGGCGGCGGGCGAGCTCGAGCCGCCGCCGCCCAAAACCCTAACCCTAGCGCCGCTCTTCCAGGGCCGTCCGAGTCGGTCGGATCGGGAGGATCCGAACCGTCCGATCCTGCCCAATCCGTCGCCGTTCGATCCGATCGCCGCGCGCTGGATGGCCGCCGCGTGTCTGGATGGCGCCGCGTGTCGGCCGCCGCCCGAACCCTAACCCTACCCGCGATCCGCACCGTCCGATCCTTCGGATCGGGCGGATCTGGACCGTTCGCTCCCGCGCAAGCCGTGCGCCGTCCGATCGCCGCGCTCTCGCGCGGATGCGTGCCGCGTGTCCGCGCTCGCCGCCGCCGCCGTGGACTCGTCCACCGTGGACCGCGCTCGCGCGCTTGCGTCGGCCGCTTGTGCCGGTGCGTCCCTACCCCTGCGCCATGCTTGCGTCACCCGGGGCTTAATTGCGCAATAAATGTTTTAATCTTTTCGTTTAGTTTAAAAATCGTAATTAAAATTCTAAAATCCATATCTTTTGAATCCGAGCTCCGTTTTAGCCCATTCAAATTTCATTAAATCCAGAAAAATGTCAAGAATCCATTAAAAATACTTTTCAGTGATGCTTCAGTAGACTTTTTAGGGTGTTTGTTGAGTGCTTTGTTTGTCGTGTAGATCCCGAGTTTTCCGGCGAGCCCGTTCTCTTGAAGTAGTCGTCGAGGTTCCTCGGTCTCCGAGCAAGGCAAGTCATACCTTACATTGACCATATCATACCTATTTTATGTAAATACCTCTTTTCTTTCAAATACTGCATATGTTTTAGAATGTCATTTCATGGGATGATTATACCTATTGTACTCAACCATAGGATTGTTTACCTTATACCATTGATAACTTGGGGTTCAATGTGACTAGATGATAGCTTAAGGTTTGCTTAGTTATGCTTAGCGCAACTAGCTCACTTAAGGGAATCACACTAATCAAGTATATTACTAGAAGTTAACTCTCAGATGATGTTAAGTTGTGACTCTATTTCTAATAATATTGACTTATGAAAAGGGTGGGTCGTGAGCACATGGTTGGACTTTGGTTAGCGTGCTCATGACAATTAAGGACCGGTTCTCGGGAAACCCTGGAAGAAATGCCGTGCATACCACAAGCCAGCATGGGTAATGGCTGGGTCTGTAGCGTAGCTGTCTCTAGTCAACGTATCCCGAGAGAAGGTGGGCGTGATGGAGTTGGGTCGGCCCCGGTTTTAAGGGTTGATCAGCTTCGGATTCACCGCGGCACTAGAGGGGCTGCCCATTGCCCGATGGGAATGGGGGCGAAACCTTGGTATGGTACGATTGGTTAGAGGGGTTATGTGAAGGGTCTGTCACGGTTCCTTTCCGGGCACCATGGTGGTGCACGGCGCACGGTAACGTGTTGTGGGATTGTGTCTTGTGGGTACGGATTGTACACCTCGATCGAGTAAAAACTATTCGAATAGCCGTGCCCACGGTTACGGGCAATCGACCGATTCACCTTGATTAGTCTCACTTATTTATTTGAATGAAATGTTGAAATATGACTAGTACAGTGGATGGATGGGCTGTTGCAACGTGGTTTGAGCGTTGGACAATGTTTATTTAATCTTGCTTAATTATTACTACCGTTTCTTGTCTTCAAATATTGTTATTATATTCTGCAAATGCTGTTTTTATGCAAATTGAGCCTCTTATCCTTTTCCTTGGTATTTATCTTGCATCATGTCCCCTTTTTCGGTGTGACTTGTTGAGTACGGTGGTTGTACTCAGCCTTGCTTCTTTTCCCCTTCGGTGCCGAGGTTGAGATCGAGGTCTCCGAGGAGGTGTAGGCTTGTTCTCGTCAAGGGTTAGGCGTGGTGTTGGCGTTCGCTTCGCTCGTGTCAAGTTTAGCTTAAGTCGGTTTTATTTTCTTTTCATTTGCATTTGTGTAACTCTTTTATATTGTTTCTAAGACGAGGATTACGTATTAACAATAACGTCGATTTGTGTACCTCGGTGATGCCGGACGAGGGTGAAATGCACAAATTAGGCTGAGAAATTCTGGTGTGAATTTACGGGCGTGACAACCGAGATGTACACCTACGTGCAATCACTTAGTCGAACATGGGTATTCTGTGGTACCGTCATAGCTGTGGTATTCACTCCTCCACACTGTTGTAGGCACTCCGGTGAGTCACTTGACAACCTCGTATTTGCTTTTGTTATTACTTGAATGTTATTATCTTGATAACCGATGCTATTCTCTTTTTCCTATGTGCGAGACTCAATCGGTGGCATTGAATAACCCCACTAATGACCACGGATGTTCGCCACCGTTTCCACCTCGGTAAATTATGTTTTGCTTGTGATTGTGGTCAAAACTAGAATAATTCAATGTGGATTGTGGACTATCTATGTTTAGCTACGTGGATTGTGCTTTTGATAACGGAATATGGATTATATTTATGTTTTGTGAATTATGAGTTGTGGATGTGATTGTAGCTACGATTGTGGTTGTGGATGTCATTATGTGATTGTGGTTGTTGATGCCGTTGTGGGATTGTGGTTGCATGTGGATGTCGTTGTGGGATTGTGATTGTGGATTGATGCTTATGATATACAAATGTGATGTTGTGATGTATGTTTCAAATTTTTGTGAAATATGCCACTGAACGAATTAAAAATGGCAAAAATAGCCACTTTGCCAAGTGTTACACTCGGCAAAGTGCTTCTTTGTCGAGTGTATTTGCCTAAACACTCGGCAAAATAGGTAAGCGGGGGTTTTGGGAACACGCTTCGCCGAGTGCTTGAAACTTTGCCGAGTGCATTGCAACAAACACTCGGCGAAGAGGAAAACTTCGCCGAGTGTATTTCACAAAGCACTCGGCAAAGAAGTCTAATTTCGCCGAGTGTATTTGTTCAGGCACTCGGCGAAGTATAGACACTCGGCAAAATTGTCTGTCACCGTCTTCCCGTCAACCGTTTACCTTTTTTTGCCGAGTGTCGAAGGGACACTCGACAAAGTGTTTGCCAAGTGTCCGATGAAAAACACTCGACAAAGAGCTCTTTGCCGACAGAAAATTTGCCGTGTGAGCTATGCCGAGTGCAACACTCGATGAAGTCTTCGTCGAGTATTTTACTCCCTTTGCCGAGTGCCCTAGACATTGAGTAAACAAGGGATCTCCCGTAGTGACTTAGGCATCATGGTGCTTGGACTGCTCGGACACCAAGATGTAAATTAAATATATATCCAATTCAAATAAGTATGTATTTTTAAAACGTTTAGGTATGAACAGTTCAAACAAGTTTGAACTAAATTTGAATATTTTTTGTTAGATTTTGATTTTAGGAATATAGCATCTAAATATATAATTAGTATAGTTAGTTAGGTATGTAATAATGGATTGTGAAACAAAGTTAAATTTGAGTTGTTTTCTTGCTAGATATAACTATGAATCAATTATTATACCTAAGTATATGCTCACAATTTAAAAAATATTGAAAATTTGAATGAATTTTGTGTATTTCATACCTTGATGCCCAAGCACCATGCATGTTGTATAAATGTTGATATATATATATATATATGTGACTGAAAAATAAATGTTGTAATATAAACTTTGAACAAAACATAAAATCAATTCTAAAATTTAGTCTTAAAATTTAAAGTTTGCTCGTAAGAATAAACATGAATGAAACGATTAAGCCGGAAGGGTTCTTTTTATCTTTATATGCCCATGTTAGTTTTCTGGGCATAGGAGCACGGGGTGTACATAGAACGAAATTTACATAGTAGTACCGAGTACGGAGTGATGAACAATATCAGTGATGAATTTAGTAGCCATAGATTTTGTGCGCTTGTCTTAGAATATAAATAGTTTTAGATGTAAACACGATATTAACAAAGTACGTGAGGTTAAATGAGAGAGGATTGTGATCGTTAATAAGAGAAAATAGATGAAGAATTTGAATGATAAAAGGTTATAAATGATTTTAAAAATATAAATAAAGAAGTTGTATATTTTGAAATAAATTTTAAATGTTAAAATTCGTTTTATTTTGGAATTAAGTGAGTAACTTTTTTTTTCTGGCATTCGGAGTAGCAATAGAAGTTTGATAGCGCAAGTTCAAAACGGTTTCAGCAACCGCCGGTGAAGCGGACAAGTGTAGGAGCCCAATGCCTGCAGTGCGAAAAAGGCTAATTAGCACCTGGTCACGCGCGGCCTGATCCGCACGATCAATTAGCCCATTCTTTTTTTGAGCCATACTGTTTCGCCCTTTTTTTAAGCATTTTTTTCATGGGCAGATGCCTTTTCTTTTTTTAAACGGTCCGATTCAATTCATTTACACATGTCGGGTCGAATTGGGTCTTTTCCTCTTTTTAGCAGGCTTTTTTACTTTAGCCCATGTGTATAAATATAAATTTAGTATATATACATATATATAATGTTTATAGGTACATACTAAATTTATATTTACGTAAATATGTCCGTACATTGTAACGGGTGTCATTTTATTTTATCATAATTATTTTGAAGTTGAAGTCTCATATAATTTCAATTTATATTTTTTATGTCTTCACTGGCCTCGGGCGTCGCCTCAGGGTCGACCAAGCGACGAGGCGACAGCAGGGACGACAACATAGGAAGGAAAGCAGACAGAGAGCGAAGGTCCAGGCGATGGCGCGGGAGCTTCGAGCGGTGGCGAGAGGGAGGGACGCGACGTGGGGCATGGAGTAGGAGCTCCGAGCAACGACGAGAGGGAGGGACGCAGGCGCGGCGCGAATGGGGATGGGAGGGAGGGACGCAGGGAGGAAGAGGCGTATGAGGTTTTTTTCATCCAAGTCCTCTCTTTCTTTTCAGCATTGGAAGTGTGGATTAATTTTATAAACAATAAATGGGGTTTGTGCAAAATAGCCAGATGGACTGCGGGTTAATTTTATAAACACTCAAGAGTTTTTCGTAAAATAGTCGGGTGGACGAAAATTTTGGATAGATATAATTAGTTATAGATATAAAAAATTATATCTATGCATATTTTGTACTTCTGTATGTGTATATACATATAAACTTATAAACGTTATACATAACGTATATCTACAAAGTTGTACGCCTATATCTACATGTATGTAGAATTTTTTTAGTTTATATATATATATATATATATATATATATATATATAAATAGACACATACATTATATATACATACAAACTTTGTATTTAACATGTATATCCATAACTATATCTATAAATTATTAAAAAATTTGTTAGGTCGACTATTTTATAAAAAAAATTTGAGTTTTTTAAAATTAATCTGGAGTATCACTGCGCCGCCTCGTGTGCGCGGCGAGAGCTTTACGCGCTGACGTCGCTCGGCGAGCGTCTGCCGGCCTCCTTCGAGGCGCTGTCGTGGGCGCGCGACCCTTACGCGTCGCAGTCGTCGTCGTTCTCCACCTCGCCGGGGCGCCACTACTACTGGTCCTGAAAGAACGTGCCCGATACACCGCCGCCATCACCAAGGGAAGAGGCCACGGCCGCCGGCGCAGAAGAATCTCTACCTGGTGCTCGATGACTGGGACAGGGGCTACAGCATCCACAAGCTCGACGTCGACGACGACGCCGGGGCTATCCACGGCATGCTCGTCCACGACGCCGGCGGCGAAGGCGGCGGTCCCGCGGTCCGGTTCGCGGCATCGAGGTCTTCGTGCGGCATGCGGTTCTTACCCATGCGCGGTGGCAGCATCTTCATGGTGTCCGACGCGGCGCCGACGTGTACGACACGGACGCCGTCGCGCTGACGATAAATAATTAGTTTACTAGGGACTGAATAGTATGATCATCAATACTGCTCTCTGGGTCTTTCCCAACCTTTGTACTTGGAAGCAACCCAGCATCGATATGCTCAGCTAGAGCAGGCCCATAAGCCAATGCTTCCCCAAGAAGTGTCTTTAGAGTCGATTTATTTGATTGAGCACTATTACTAGCTTTTGCATTTGAACTTGACTGCTTGTTTTTTGAAGCTGACTTCTTTCCTGTTGTCGTAGATGGTTCTTCAGATTTATCAGTAACCAGCACTCCATCATTGGGGGGTACTTCTTGAGCATCAATTGAACTGGATGTAACTCGAGAAGATTCTTTATCATCAACTGCATTAGACATCATCAGTGTGTTTTTTAACTTTGTAGAGTCGGTCCTTTCAAAAACACGGCATGCCTGATAGCGATGACGTGACATGATAGCCAATCCCTTATTATCATCTCTGCGATTTATAAAATTGATGATAAGTATATAAAAAAACAGTAAGGAACAAAAGTAGGCATAATTATTGGATCAAATGAAGGATTATGGAATCACTGATATAAATTTTGTTGGTCTTTTGGCACTTTATAGTACAATAAAACAAACCAACGTTGCCTCGTAGATAGAGCAATTTAACGTAGAACTGCACAAAATAAAAGATAGACCTATGAGAATGGAGTAATGTCATCACTATGTATTCCGAATCTGTGAGAAGTATATTTCCTTGAGCGTATAGTTCTAAAATGACGAAATGTGCGTTACTGCCAAGTCCAAATTGAAACAGGATAATCTGTGTTAGGATCTATGGCTCCAGGCTAGGCACGGATCTAGTAGGTAGAAGCGGGACTCACCATCGGGCTTCATGGACGAGCTCGCCATGGGGTCGGTGGTGATGTCGTCGGCGTTTGCGATGGGGTTTTGGTGGACTTTCCGCCGCTCACAGCGCCCCCTTGATTGGTCTAGGGTTTAGGGTTTGTTAGGAGCAAAATCGTGCGCGAACTTTTCTCGACGTTCGTGCCCCGGCTTCCTCCTTTCTCTTTATATGGCGCTGCGCGACGGGGGCCCACCAACCATAAGTTGGTTGTGCGCCCCCGATCAGGGCGCGGATCAAGCGTGTCAACGGTCGTTGGACCGTTGCACGGGAGATCAATCCTAACATTCTTCCCCTTGATCTCACCTTAGCTAAACTTACTATACTTAACTTGATACCTATTTCATCATAGATCGGTATATAGAGTATGAATCATCACAATAGTCAGTTACGGACTATTGGATTCAACTACTACGATACACTTTTCCACTTTGAAATGGATTCTTTGTCTTGCTTTGGGCCCCTCTCTATCCAGGAATCATAGGCTTTCCCGTAATCCCATGCCGGCTAAGTGTTCTCTGAACACATTGGACGGTAAGCCTTTCGTAAGCGGATCCGCAAACATTTTCTTTGTACTTATATGCTCAAGACTAATTGTGTGATCCTGGATATTTTCTTTCACATCATAATACTTGATGTCAATGTGTTTGGCAGCACCACTTGACTTGTTGTTGTGAGCATAAAATACTGCTGGCTCATTGTCGTAGTACAGTCTGAGTGGTTTTTCAATGCTGTCTACCACTCTCAAACCGGGTACAAATTTCTTTAACCATTTCGCCTGTCCTGTGGCCTCATAGCATGCTACAAACTCAGCGAACATCGTAGATGACGCTGTAACAACTTGTTTGGAGCTTTTCCACGATATAGCCTCACCTGCGAGAGTGAACACATAACCTGACGTGGATTTTCTATCATCTAAGTCTCCCACAAAATCTGAATCTGAGTACCCTTCTATTTCAAGGGATTCAGTTCTTCTATACGTTAGCATAAGGCCTTTTGTGCCTTGCGTGTAACGCAGAGCTTTCTTAACCATTCTCCAGTGATCTATGCCTGGATTACTTTGATATCTGCCAAGTATCCCGGTTACATAGGCTAAGTCAGGGCATGTACATACTTGAGCATACATTAAGCTTCCGACAGCTGAAGCATATGGAACCGCTCTCATCTGATCGATCTCATACTGGTTCCTGGGACACAAAAAATTCCCAAATCTATCGCTCTTGACTATGGGAGCGGGCGTAGGTTTGCTCGCATGCATACTATATTTCTTAAAAATCTTTTCTAAGTATGTCTTTTGCGATAAGCCTAATACCCCTTTTCTTCTATCTCGGTGAATCTCAATTCCCAAAACGTATGATGCTTCACCAAGATCTTTCATCTCAAAGTTTGAGGACAGAAACTTCTTAGTCTCCAATAGCAGACTGACATCACTACTTGCCAGTAAGATGTCATCCACATAAAGGATGAGGAAGATGAATCTCCCATTCTTGAACTTTGCATAAACACAATTGTCCTCCTTGTTCTCATCAGACCCGAACTTCCTTATCGTCTCATCAAAATTTAAATACCACTGTTTAGAGGCTTGCTTTAATCCATAAATAGATTTCTTAAGGTGGCATCCCATACTTTCTTTTCCTTTTATGACAAAACCTTTCGGTTGTGCCATGTAGACATCCTCATGGAGATCTCCATTGAGAAATGCCGTCTTTACATCCATTTGATGTAATTCTAAATCATAGTGCGCCACTAAAGCCATTATTATCCTAAAAGAATCTTTGCATGAGACTAGAGAAAATGTCTCATTATAATCTATTCCTTCTCTTTGCGTGAAGCCTTTTGCCACAAGTCGTGCCTTATATTTCTCGACATTTTCTTTGGAATCACACTTAGTTTTGTAGACCCATTTGCAGCCTACTGTCTTGGCTCCTTTGGGAATTTCTTCTAAATCCCAGACTTTGTTGCAACTCATAGATTTCATTTCGTCTTCCATGGCTTCTTGCCATTTGGACGAATGAGCGCTTCTCATGGCTTCTTCAAATGAGGTGGGATCTCCCTCCATTTGAATTTCTTCACTTACATATACTTGATACTCATTTGGGATAGCCGATTTTCTAACTCTTTGAGACCTCTGGGGGCCTCAACATCCGCGCACTCTCGAGTTGGGCCGTTGTGGCTCTTCCTCATGCGTGACAACGAGTCTTTGTCGGATCTGAAGGACGGGTTCACGACTTTCACTTGTTGCCACGGGAGAACCGACAACGGTGTCGTCACCACAGTCATGCACCGTCGGTGCAACAGCGACAGGTATTGAGAAAAAATGTTCTTGAATCATCGGAGTAGGTACAAATACCCGCTTCTCTTCAAGGCTAATCTCTCGAGCTACCATGCTCCCCCTCATCATCTCATCCTCCAGAAAAATAGCGTGTCTCGTTTCCACAAACTTGGTATGTCTGTCAGAACAGTAGAAATGAAACCCCTTAGATTTCTCTGGATAGCCAATAAAATGGCAGCTGACTGTCTTGGGATCTAATTTCCCAATATTCGGGTTAAACACCTTTGCCTCAGCTGGACAACCCCACACTCGCATATAGTTTAATGTGGGTTTTCTCCCTGTCCATAACTCATATGGAGTTTTAGATTCGGACTTACTAGGAACCCGATTAAGTATGTGAATGGCGGTTTTTAACGCCTTCATCCACAAGTTAATCGGTAGAGTAGAGTAACTTATCATACTTCTCACCATATCTATCAGGGTACGGTTGCGTCTTTCAGCTACTCCATTTTGCTAAGGTTCGCCCGGTGTAGAGTATTGGGCAACTATGCCATTTTTCTGTAAAAACCTTGCAAAAGGTCCAGGAACTTGGCCATACGGGGTATGCCGACCGTAGTACTCCCCCCATGGTCGGATCTTACTATCTTGATCTTTAAATCGTGCTGATTTTCAACTTCAGCCTTGAATATTTTGAACTTATCTAATGCTTCTGATCGTTCTTTAATAGGATAAATGTAACCATAACGAGAATGGTCATATGTGAATGTTATAAAAGAATCATAACCATCCACAGATGTCACAGAAACGGACCACAAATGTCAGTGTGTATTATTTCTAGAATTCTTGTGCTTCGTTTGGCGTCTTTCTTTATTTTCTTGACGTACTTTCCTTTAATACAATCTATGCATTGATCTGAATCTGAAAATTCTAAGGGCGGAAGAATTGATTCTCTCATCAACCGTTCAATCCTCCCCCTCGAAATATGGCCTAAACGGCAGTGCCATAATTTTGAAGACACATCATCAATTCTTTTCCTTTTATTGTTCACATCATAGACGATGAGGCATTCTCATTACTCAAAACATTCACGGTATCACTGAGTGATAACAAATAAAGCTCATCTTGTTTAAAAGCTATGCCTAAACACTTATTATTCAACTGAACCTTACATTGTCCATCTCCAAAAACACATTGAAATCCATCACGATCTAATCGTGGGACACTAATCAAATTTCTTCGCAAAGAGGGTACATAGAGGACATCGTGTAAATGAAGTACAAAACCATCTCTTAATACTAGCGGGAGTTCTCCAATGGCTTTGGCTTCTACAGCGACGCCGTTTGCAACTTTAATTATTCTTTCTTTTCTTTGTTGCATCCTCATTGTACTGAATCCCTGTGGAGAATTAGCAACATGGACAGTTGCACCTGAGTCAATCCACCATGTAGATTTTTCATAACTTACATACAGGGACTCATCTACAAATATGATAATATCCTCACCTCTCTTGCATAAGTGCTTCATGAAATCCACACAGTCTTTCTTATAGTGCCCCTTCTTTTTGCACCATAAGTACTGGTCCCTTTCTAGCTGAATGAATTGAGGTCTTTGATGGTAGTCAGGCTCAGATCTTTGATTGTATTCAGGCATTGGTGCTTTTCCATGTGGCCTAGAGGAGGAGACATTGTTCCACTGAGGTTTCCCTTGTGGCTTAGATGGGGAAGAATTATTATAATTCTTCGGAGAATTATAATAATTCTTCCTCTTGTGGTTCACATAGTTAATGGAATCACCACGTGAACCTTTGATCCTTTCCTCCTCTTGAACACACATGGCAATTAACTTTTCAATTCCCCAATTTTTGGGCTGTTAGTTGTAGTTAACAACAAAAGCCTCAAATTCCTTGGGCAGGGAGGCAAAAATCAGATGAACTAAAAATGCATCACTTAGCCCCATTTCCATGGGTTTTAACTTGGATGCCATGTTGCTCATTCTCAGGATGTGCTCCCTGACACCACCACCAGTGTACCTCTCTGTTACAAGCCTCTTTATTAGAGTGCTTGCATATGCTTTTGAAGAGCCAGTAAACTGACTCTCCACTCGTTTTAGGTACTCTATGGCAGTCACACACTCCGGGATTGCACCCTTTATAGCCTCAATAATGGAGCTCTTGATCACCATCAAACACTTGCGATTTGACTGGTCCCACTTGGCTCGATCAACATCATATTTCATCCTTTGCAGTGCATGATCACGCACTCGCTTATCAAAATCAACTTGGCTTTCCTCTTCACCTCTTATGGGATCAGCAGGAGATATGGGACACTCAGCCGTCAATGCTAGATCAATATCGGATAGCGCAAGCGCTATCTCAATCTTTTCTCGCCATGAGTTATAATTTCCTCCGTTAAGAGGCTCAATGGACGATATGTAACTCAGCGGATTACCTGAAACAAAAAATCCATAAACAAGATTTGAATTAATTCGACGTTGGTCAAATTAAAACGAATTGTTCGTCACATTTAATTCTATATCACCGTTGGGCAGAAATAGAATCAATCATTCAAATGTCAACATACTCATTAGCATAATAATTTTATCAACAACTTTGGTCAATAGACAAAATCATCATACTACATAAAAGGATTCACATTTTCTAATTAAAATGTCCCGTTGGTTCTAAATTAATTAGAAAAAGTAAAAGCTATACTTAGTGGAGCGAAAACTATACTTAGCCTTGATACTTAATGCAGCGGAAACTATACTTAGCCTTGGAACTTAATTTGGGAATGTTATGTTACAGGGTAATGAAAATAATCATCAATACCTTAAATAAAATAAAAGAGTAAATGTACTGTACTGGGCAAAAAAAAGTTACTATGCGTCACTGTTGATGCGGGTCGGCCTAGTACTGTTCTACACTGTTCATTCGGGCCATTGCACTGTGCTTATCGGGCCGCAACCTGGGCCTAGGCCAACAATCCTTCACCCCGCCTGGGCTTAATCTGGCCCGGTCGATCTTGACCGTTGGATCAAGATCGACGGCCGTGCACCGTTTGCGGGGGAGACAAAACCACGCGGCGAAAACCCTAGGGTTCCCCCCACACTCCGCGCATCTCCTTCTCCCCCGCGCCGCGCCGATCTGTTCTGCCCCGCTGCCGCCCTGCTCCCTCCCCTTCGCCGCCGTCTCTCCTTCTTTTCTCCTCTTTATATGGCGCTGCGCGACGAGGGCCCACCAACCATGAGTTGGTTGTGCGTCCTCGATCAGGGTACGAATCAAGCGTGTCAACGGTCGTTGGACCGTTGCACGGGACAGTTGAAACACACGCATTAAGTACGCCAACCAAAATAGAAGCAATGTTGCTGGCTAGAAAAGTTTGTGCTAGAAGAATAGAAATGAGAACAGCACCCTATCATATCCAAGCATACGAACATCTTCAAGTCTCTTGCTACGAATGTGTTTTCGTAGTTTGAGAGTGAAACCAGATGGTGTGGTGCTCTTGTCACTGAAGATGGATGTAGAAAACCATAGGGGTTTAGGCATTACTGTTGTAAAACAAGGATACCAGGCAGACTGCAAACGTGAACTGAAGGCATCGATTAGCATCTTACCGGACATATTGGGTGGTGTGCAGCCTGACTCCACTTTCCATCAGCAACAAAACCTTCTCATTTTCCCCTCACGCAGTGATTCCACTGCTGTTCATCAGCTTGAAAAGAGCGTCGCGCTTGTGTCCCTCCTTCCCATTCTCATTTACGTCGCGTCCCAACTTTATCTATTACAACGCACAAATATAATTACTAGTAAAATATATATGCATATATATATATATAGGCATAAGTATAGGAGGAGAGACTAAACGAGGACAGCTGACAACGGAACCACGCCTGTCAAGCCCCCTCCCCACACGGTTTTCGGTTTCAATCTGCCTAGCCCTGGACCACACCCGGCGCAGTGGGCCAACTAGAATAAGTTCACTTAATATTTCTTATCTTTTTGTCAAATTTAAATTATATTTTTAAACGACAATATCAAAAAAATTGACTTCCCAATTTATAAAATCAGGTTAAAGCATGTCTATAGGTAGCTGATTTTGTTAATGTGATATCCTAGTGAACAAACAAAAATAAAAGAACGTGAGTCCTGCATGTAAGTATCCACACCATCTGCTTCTTCTCTCCTCTCTTCCCCTCATCTCCTCCATGTCCGGGGCGCGCACCCGCAGCAACAGCACAGCACGGGCGGCTGGCTGTATGAGGAGTACGCGTCGAGGTCGTCGTCGTCGTCCCTTGTCGTGCAGACCATGGCCAGGAGAATGAGGCTGCAAGGTGCGTTCGTGGAGGCGAGGTGCGACCATGGCGATGCGGATCCTGGGGCGTCGTCGGTGCCGCTGGCGGTGAGGGGACGGCCTCATCTGTCGTTACCCCCATCCAGATCTGATCAGACGTCGCAGCAGTAGCTCATTGGGGCGGCGGCGACGACGCAATGGCTTGGTGGGGACGGCGCAGTGGCTCGGTGACGACGGGGCGCCGCCACACGTCCTCGCGGTGGACGACAGCTCGATCGACCGCGTCGTCATCTCGGCCGTCTGCTCTCGATGTCGCGCCCTTTCTTACCGTCATGTCGGTCAACGTTCTCCCCCTGCGAGGACTCCTCTCTTTGTCGCGATAGCTGCGAAGACGTTGCCACCTGCGGTCGCGCCGCGGGGCAGCGCTAAGTCTGGGTGCTGCTATCCACTGTCTGACGACAATGTGTGGAAGCCCGACGATGGGCTCGATGTTTTCGCGGAGTTCGGATGCCGGGGGTTCTCAAGCTGGGTAAGAACCGGTCGACCATGGCAGGAGTGGCGCTCCACGTGTTGTGAGGGGGATCGAGGTGGAGTGGGCCATGCCAAAGTGTAGCGAGATGGCGACGTGCGTCGACGGTGCTGTCCTCATCAATGCCACGGCGGTGCGCGGTGCGCATGCGACACCGCCCTCGTCGGGGACGACTTTGCACAGGGCACCGGCTGCTCAAAAGGCACAAGTAAAGTACTCCAATACTGTGCCTAGCCGTGCATCGTGCAATCACTGCGAGCTCGAGCTATCTATCATACACTTTCCAATCCAAACACTCGATACATAATGTTTGCTGCATGTTTAGCATGCGTCAATGCCGAGCAGCTTGTTAGACTTGTATTAAGTTTTTTTTCTTTGTATTAAGTTTTTTTTTTGCTTCGTGTAAGATTTGTATTATGTTTCCTTGGTTTTGTAGGACCACACGCCTATATATTTATAATAGCAGCACTTTATTCATTGAGTTGAGATTATTGATCTTTTTCATGGTATCAGATTAGGGTTCAGTTCCTCTCGCTTTCGCTCCAACCCTCGCCGCCACGCATCCCTACCTTCTTGACGTCTCCCGTCGTCCATTCACCGGCTTTCCTTCGCTGACACCTCCCCAATAGTTGGTTCTGGCATCGATCAGAAAGACGTCGAGGCCGCCGCTGCCAAGGCTGTTGTCGTCGAGGCTGCCTTCCTGGCAGAAGCAACGGCTCGACGTGACGCCGAGGAGATCATACGCCTGTTTCTCCTCATGCACGATGCCACCAGCGGCTGTCCTGCCCCCACACCTCTCTCCAAAATGGCAAAGCTGAGTGTATACTTCGGTTCATCAACAACATAGTTTGCTCTTTGTTATTTCAGGCCCATCTTCCTCCTTCCTACTGGGTTGAGGCGCTCCGCGTTGCCACATATCTTTTGAATCGTCTTTCCACCAAAACTCTCAACTTCGAAACACTATTTTCGCTCTCCACGGTGTTCGCCCCACCTACGATCACCTTCGTGTCTTCGGTTGTCGGTGCGATCCGAACCTTTCCATCACTGCTCCCCCACAAACTTGCACCACGCTCCACTCTGTGTGTTTTCTCGACTATCCCGATGACCATAAGGGATATTGCTGCCTCGATCTCGCCTCCACCCGTGTCATAATCTCCCGACATGTCATCTTTGACGAGTCATCCTTCCCGTTTGCAGAACTTCTCGCTTCACTTCCTTCATCCAACTTTGATTTTCTATCAGGGTTTGATGATGTGCTACCTAGTCTGGTTTCACATCCATTTGTTGCAGGTGTTGCGGGTGGAGTTTCATGCTCTGTTGGTACTGCTGCTTCGACGCGCGCTGCACCGGTGTCCACATCGGTCATTACTGCACCGGCAGGCTCCCTTGCACCGAGCCCTATTGTCACGTCGGTGGGTCTCCCTGAACCGAGACCAACTGTTGCGTTGAGCTCGATCGCTGCGTCACCACCGGTTTTGTCACCTACTGTGCCGACAGCTGGCTCTCCTGGCACGTATCTAGCGTGCCCCCACTCACGGTGCTTCCCTCGCGCGTTGTGTCTGCCCCTCGGGGGAAAGCAGTATTCCGTCAACGGAAGGTTCCTCTCAATCTTCATGTTGCAGGTCTCTCACCATTGCCCAAGACATACTGACGTGCTCTAGCCGATCCTCACTAGCGAGAGGGCATGATTGACGAATTTACTGCACTGCAAGCCAACGATACTTGGGAGCTCATACCACCTCCTCGTGGCGTCAATATTGTCTGGCAAATGGGTCTTCCGTCACAAGCTGCACCCTAATGGCTCTCTTGATCACTATAAAGCCCGTTGGGTTCTTCGAGGCTTTATTGAACGTCCTGGACTGTATTTCGGCGAAACCTTCAGCCCAGTTGTGAAGCCTGCCACTATTCGGACTATGCTTTCTATTGCTCTCTCCAATGAGTGACCTATTCACTAGCTTGATGTCAAGAATGCTTTTTTGCATAGGACTCTCACACAAGACAACATACTGTGTTTAGCCATCTGGGTTTGTTGACTCCTCTCGTTCTAATCATGTGTGCCGACTATAGTCACTTTATGGGTTGAAGCAAGCTCCTCATGCTTGGTACAACAGATTTGCCACTTATCTTCAATCTCTTGGTTTCATTGGTGCCAAATCCGTTACTTTATTGTTTATTTTTCGTCAAGGAGATGATGTGGTCTATCTCCTGGTTTATGTTGATGATATCATCCTCACGGCTTCATCAACTGGTCTTCTCCGTCGAGTTATCGATGCTCTGACATTGGAATTCTTTATGAAGGATCTCGGCAACTTGCACCATTTTTTGGGTATGTCAGTCACTCCGTCCGCTACCGGTCTGTTTCTATCTCAGCGCCATTATTTGCTTTAGATCCTCAAGCGCGCTGGTACGTCCGACTGCAAACTGTGTGCTACTCCGATTGATACTAGCGCCAAGCTGTCTGCGGATGGTCCGCCTGTTGATGATGCTACCAGTTACCGTGAGCTTGTCGGTGATTAATATCTCACATTTACTCGTCCGGACTTGGCTTATGCAGTTCAACAAATTTGTTTGCACATGCCTAACCCAGAGAACCACATCTCACTCTTATTAAGTGTGTCTTGCGCTATGTGCGTGGCACACTTGATTATGTTCTTCAGCTTCGCCAGTCTTCTACGACAGACTTGGTCACCTACTCTGATGCAGATTGTGTCGGGTGTCCTGTCACCCGTTGTTCTACTTTCAACTATGCAATATTTCTTGGTGATAATTTGATCTCCTGGTTGTCCAAGAGACAGGCCATTGTGTCCCGCTCCAGTGCCGAGATTAAGTACCGGGCCGTGGCTAACACGGTTGCTGAAACCAACTGGCTTCAATAGATTCTTGGCGAGCTTGGTGTTCTGGTTCAGCAAACCATTTTCGTCTATTGTGATAATGTCAGTGTTGTCTATTTATCAACTAATCCAGTTCAGCATCAGCGCTAAGCACATTGAGATTGATTTGCACTTTGTTCGAGACAAGGTGGTCGCAAGTGTTGTCGGGTTCTTCGTGTTTCGACGTCGTCTAAATACACTGACATATTTACAAAGGGGCTACCCTCTTCTATCTTCATCGAGTTCCGTTCCAGTCTGAACGTCTGTACTAGTGGCTGAGTACGACGCTCCGCCTGTAGGAGGGTGTTAGACTTGTATTAGGTTTCCTTGGCTCTGTGTTAGACTTGTTTTAGGTTTCTTGGCTTCGTAGAACTGTGCACCTATATATTTGTAATAACAACATTTTATTCATTGAGTTGAGATTATTGATCTTCTTCACAACCCAAATGACTACTGGGAGTGTTGCCAGGGAAGGTTTTGCTCCAAGAAGTTAGTTGATCTTGCCGGTAATCATACACTCCGTGTGTTTCATTAATTGGTTGCATTTGCACATCAATCTCCAGATCTCCACCAGCTGATCCGATTCCACAAACAGGTATTTCATTTTGCTCTTCTTCCTCATGGTGGTTGTCTCTTTTTGGTTGTTCCTAAGGCAGCCTTCCAAGGACACCATGTGGGACATTGGAAGGCTGCCTCATTCTCCTAGCGGTGGTTTGCACGACAAGCAACGATGACGGCGACCTCGGCATGTACTACTTATGCAGCCAGCCGCCCGTGCCGTGCTGTTGCGGGTGCGCCACCCTCTGCATGGATGAGGTGAGTGAAGAGAATAAAGGAGTGGGGAAGTCGAGGACGTGGCCACTTACACATGGGCTCCATGAGTTTTTTTTCTTGCTGACTAGGATGTCACATCAGTGAAATCAGAATTTAACTTGATTTGTAAGTTGGGGGGTCAAGATTTGTGAAGATGAGGGATGTCATGTGAACTTATTCTTTACTAGCAAAATGCCCATGCGTTGTAACGAAATGACGACGCAGGGAGGGAAGCAGACGAAGGGCGAAGGTCCAGGCGGCGGCGTGGGAGCTCCGAGCGGCGACGGGAGGAAGGGGCGCGACACGGATGAGAACGGAAGAGAGGGACGCAGGAGGTCTTATTTTTCATTCAAGCCCTTCCTTTTTTCAGCATTGGGACTACGAATTAATTTTGTAAACACTTAAGGAGTTTTCTGGGTGTCTTATGAGATAGACATTTAGTCTAAGTTAATTTAATTTCACCAAATTAAGTCAAAAATATAATAAAAATAGATATTGACTTACTGATACTTTAAACCGATTAAAAATTTGGTAAAAGTTTAAAATATTTACGACTCGGATATTATTAGTTAGAAAAGTATATTGATAAATATAATAAGTTACATGTTATCATCAAGAGACATTCGAACCCTTACATCTCCTTATAATTTACTTATCTCAGTTGACTATGGTCAAACATCACAGCCAATGGGGCCTGATGTATCTTCTAGAACCTGTCTGTGATTTACCATAAATATGAGACTAAAATATAAAATCGCCAAAAGCTATAGGATGTCGTCTTTCTCCTGTCCTCACGCGAAAGGTGACAGCGCTCGACCATGCCTTCGGCCACCGATGATAGGAGAACGTCAGGGAGGCATCCTGCCTCACAGGCGCTTCTCTCCCTTGTTCGACGGCGGCGCACTAGCTCACGCGTGCAGCGTGTGCTCGACAGCCGCTCAGGGCAATGCACGATGAGGCAGGAGGCGCGTGAGTCGGGCTCGCCTGCTGGAGGTGAGGAAAGCGAGGCAACAATGGAGCGAAAGGTTATACGCAAAAAACGATTTGATGATCGAAAAGTTATAGATTATTAAGTAGTTAATATAAGCTTTTAAATAGCCAGGTGGACTGTGGGTTAATTTTGGAAAAAAATTAATGAGTTTTCTTTAAAATAGGCTATCAGAACAAAATTTTAGGTGGCTACTTACTTTATTACTTTATACTCTATAGGTAGTTGTAGATTATAGATGAGATAGATAGGCCCTAACAGGCTCACTAGGTGTCTGTAAGTGGGCCTGTTTTACCATATGGCCTCGGCCTCAATAGTGAGTTTCCGGATGGGCCTTTGTAGATAGGCCTTAACATGGACTCGCGACGAGTCTGTTATTTGTAGTTCCTGTGCTTGATTTCGCACTTTCTTTGCACGACCTTCGGTGGGATTGTAGGAAGCTTATCGTTTCTTTCGTGGAACGATGCAGCTTCCGGCATCTGCTTACCTTCACCCAAATTTAATCTAAAAAAAGCTTCACTCAAACTTGCTTAGCTTTGGCCGTTTGCATCTGCTTGTACTCGTTGATCTATCTTTTTATTTCATTT
The DNA here is from genome assembly GCA_019925245.2 of Oryza australiensis. Classification (NCBI taxonomy): domain Eukaryota; kingdom Viridiplantae; phylum Streptophyta; class Magnoliopsida; order Poales; family Poaceae; genus Oryza; species Oryza australiensis. The sequence goes on along the minus strand of JAIFGZ020000116.1, from coordinate 5,930,413 downwards.
GTACTCGTACCGCACTTACGCAAGTATTGTCGTGTCGGGTCAGCCAGCTAGTTTTCGCATTTCCGGGAAGCTGATAATGGGCATCCATCGACGCGTATACTACTCCTTGGCATCCAAACGGACGCGCAAAAATAGCGTGGTAACTAGGAGACAGCCCCTTTCTTTTCTCTTTATTGAGATGCGTGCCAGTCCCTTCTTCTTTGGGGGCTTTTTGTCCGAGCCACTAGTCCATATCCCAATGTTTAAATATTATTTTAAAATATTAAATATAAATTATTTATAAAATCTATTAATTCATAAGATAAATCTAATGATCTTAATTACGTAACGATTTAACGATGTGACGCTACAGAAACATTTATTAATTATAAATTAATTAAATTTAATACATTCGTTTCGTAAATTAATCACTAATTTTATAATTATTTTAATAATTAATTTATGTTTAGTTAATTGATATTTAAATATTTAATATAACATGTACTAAAATTCAATTTTTTCATCTAAACAATTCCTTTGTGGACTGTCACCAGCCGGAAGTGTCCACACTCCATACTCGAACAGCTCATGTCAAGCTCACAGCGTCACATGTCCAGCTTTCCAGGCAAGTTGATAGCCAACCAAGCCAAAGCCTGCTTTCACTGTCCCTATGTTACAGTTGAAGTCGAAAATTGCCGACCACACCGACCATACTTTTCTCTTCGCGACCCGTGTATTTCCAGTTTCTTCTGCGCAACACCAATGCAAGAAGAGTACGGCGATAGAAGCAAAATTCACTGTTTCAATACCTCCACGGAGTAGTAATTCTTTCAACAAAACACGCATTTATGCTTCTCCTGCATTAATGAAAGAGAGAGCCTGCAGATTTTTCTACGCGGGTTTGAAGGATCGATCACATGGCGGATGCCGGAGTACGGCACAACACATGGCCGTCAGTCACGGCTCCCAACGCGGGCCATCTGTCAGGACAGCACGTCTCGAACCGACCCCTGCAACGGCTAGTAGCCGGACCGCCCAGCACGTCACCCGAGGGGGTGCATTTATACCACCCATCTCACGCGTCCATGAACAATCCGACGGGGTACCGCTCATCCACCTGTCCCTTGGAACTAGTCGTTGGATGATTACCTGGTAAAACCACCGCTTCTCCCGGCGACGCGATGCCGCTGCGCGAAGGGTCAACATAACCGGCGCCGCTCTCGCGAGGTGGTCGGTGCCAGCCGGATCCAACTCACTGACGTGTTGGTCCCACTCGACGTGGTCCCTACGTGTCGGCGACCGGTGGCGTCGCGACTCGAGAGAGCTTGAACGGGTAGTACAGCTGTTGCTTAACCGACATGGTGATTTTCGCCCTTTCACGCTATAAATACCTGCACCCTCTCATTGTTTTCGCCACACAGTTCATCGGCATCTTCTCACGCTCTCACAGCTTTCCAGTTTCCACGCACTTGTGAAAACTCAAGTTTCCAAGCCGGAAATCCAGCGCTAGTACGCCGCACTGATGGCTCGCTTCGCCGTCGTCGCCGCCATCGTCGGCCTCCTCGCCGTCACGGCCGCCGCGCAGGCCCTGGCGCGGCCCCCATCCCGGCGCCCAAGATGGCCCCGCTGCCCGCTCCCCGGCGAGGTCCCCGGCCACCGCCCCCGCGCCGGTCGCCACCCCGCCCACCGCCGCGTCGCCGTCCCCCATGGCGTCTCCTCCTGCCCCGCCCACTGACGCCCCCGCCGCCAATGCTCCCTCCGCCCTCACCCCGTCCGCGGTCACACCCACCGTCTCCGCCCCGACCGGCGCTCCCACCGGCGCACCCGCAGGCTCCTCCGCGTACACCACCACCGCCAGCTTCGTTGCCGTCGTAGGTGCGGTCGCCGCCGCCATCGTGTTCTAGATGGATGGATTGATTGATCGACGCGTTGTTTATACGGCGAGATTCTTTTTGTGATTCTGTTCTATTACAGACAGCGAGACACTGATATTCAGATGTTTACACTTGTCATGTTTGAGATGATTATTGATGGAATATATTCTTTCATTTTATTACCATACATGATACATGGAGTATTGTGGAATTTCCATTTTTCTTGTATGCTCTGCTTTGCTCAAGCGTAAACTATTCCTGCCGGTCTGATCAGGCCAGGAGTGGGTGCCACATGCAGTATAATCTAGAGATTTTTTTCTTTGCTTACCAAGGCCATGCCATGTGCGACACAGCTTTTGCTTGTTCAAAATACATGTGACGCGGCGCTGTTAATATTCGTCTCCCCAACGCTCTTTTTCTTTCATGCAAGTTGAGCACCAGACAAGATGGCGCCGTGTGAGAGCGGCGGCGGTGAAGGAGAAACATGTTTGGGAACGAGAGGTTGCGTAGTGGACCGTGAAAAGATCGTTTGAGTTTGAGGCCCAACAAAGTTTTTCGCCGGGCCGGAGGCCGTACTATGTAGTACTGGACCGGAAATGGGAATAAGTTCACTTACAGTTCATTAATTTGACGTCGAGTTCGAATTACATCCTCAAAACAACGTAATAGTCCATTAATTTGACGTCGAGTTCGAATTACATCCTCAAAACAACGTAATGCCAGATATAACATGACCCTTAACTTGTAAAACCGGTACAAATATAATCTTAATCTTAAGACAGTATTGTAAGAGGGCGGTTTTAGCTGATAGTATGGCGTGGACGTGACACCAGAGATAAAAATAAAAAGTAAAAAACATGGAAGCCTCACGTGTCAGTGAAACCACACAGCTTCTTCTCCTTCCCCCTATCCCCTCTCTTCCCCATCTCTTTTCAGAGCGCGCGACGAACGGGAGAAAGGCGGCACAGGTGGCGGCCAGCAGAGAGAAGGGCGGCGAAGAAACCCCCGCGGCGTCGTGGTACCTACCACCACCACGCGACGATGAGATGGCGGTCGTGGCGCTCGTCTTCCCATGCGATGACGGCGACGTTGATCCCAACAAGGAACTGGACCCCGGTGTGCGAAACGGAAGACTATTGTTGTCGTCATCGTCGCCGCGCTCCGTCGCCCTTTGGCGCCGCAGTCCGCATATGACACAAACCGTCATCCTCTAGCCGGCTTTGCAGTGGCCTGACGTGTCGCCGATCAAGTAGAAGTTGTCGTCCTGGTCAAGGCAGAACCTAATGTTAGCATTGTCGTCGAACCTCTGCTCCGGCTTCTCATCGTTGCAGAGCCTGTCGCCGTGATGCCGACTGATTGGCCTGTAATCCGTGAAGAGAGATCTGCCGACTATAACAGATTGAGCAGGCAAGTTGTGAACAGATGAGAATTACTCAAGGAAAACATCAAAATGTTCGAAAATACAAAAATCTAACAACGAATCAACACCATGGTTCATCAATTCGTGCACTAGAGAAATTAATTTGTGAAGTAAATGTTAATTTGGGAACCTTCCGATCAAGGCAGCTCACTCTAGGCACAAAGTATTGCCGCGTGATGCGCCCGCTCGATGACGGCGGCCGCGTGCGCTCGCCACGGAGCCCATTGAATGCGCCTGCAACCTAGCGCCCTTGTCGGTAGAGCCACACTGGCTGCCTCGCCGTGAGCCTATGATGCCTGCCGATCAGCGATAAGAAGATCGAAGCGGCAACGATGCATCCCCAATCCTAATGTGGCAATGTCATTGCACTTCAGTACACCCGTGAGTCACTGACGAAGTCAACAAATGAAGAAGAATAGCATGTTGGATGATGCACATTGCTATCCAGTGGTGGAGGACGGAATTTTTTTAAGGTGTGGTGGATTTTCCACAAATCACACACCTCTATAACCATATCGCATACCGCAAACACCAATACCACATACCACAAACATATTAAAAAAAGTGGTATTGAGAATACCTTAAAAATAATAAATGATGATTAACTTCTATTCTTCCAATAATATATAAACATATCAATAATTAACATAGGAGACCAGAAGTCCATGAAAATCATGTCAACAAAAGAAAAATATAAATTTTATATCTAAAATAAAAAAGATATATGTTGTAGAGAAGTTAAAGATTATACCGGTAACGAAGCAACTAGTTAATTCTTGGTCTTTTAGGAGATCTAGATAATTGCATTTGTCTATCTTTTTTCTCGGAAAGCTTGATACTTCGAAAATCAAGTCCTTTGAATATCTCTCGCTCAATGTAACACACAATTAAGTCACTAAGCCAACCATCTGACATCTTGTTCCTTAACTCAGTTTTAATAATCTTCATTGCAGAGAAGACCCTTTCAACCGATGTTCGCTACCGGTAGAAGCAATGCTAACTCTATTAGACAATAGACCAATGGAAACATAATGTGCATCTCAAGTTTAACCATTTTATGTGCAAAATTTGCAAGATCATGACACTCTTTGAAATCCTCAATTCTTCGCACATGAATAATGAAAGTCTATAGTTGATCCTTTATGGACTTACGATCATCATAAGTGAAATCCTCAAGATAGATGTCCGTAAGCCAAGCAAGTTTATTCACATCAAACTTAAAGAATGAATCTCGAGGATCTAGACATGAAAAGGAAACAAGTAAATTCTAAAATCTAAATTCTAATTCAAACTAAATTCTATTCTAAAATCTAAATTCTATTCTAAAGTCTAAATTCTAAATTCTAATTCAAACTAAAACCCATCCTCTTTTGTAGTTCAATGTTCAAACTTTGTAGGTTATAGTTCATCAATTCATTATTCACCTGGCTGTGGCTGTCGTTTGTGCCGTATGATTTTATGTGCGCATGCATAACTCCAGGAGCAAAGTTTGCTGCCGCCGTGCACAGAACAGATCAACAGAACATCAGTTGTCTTGCGGTTGTGCATGTGTCTGTGGACGGTTGTGCGCTACACCGAGAGGGAGGCTGTCGCGCGCCGCCGGCCGTCACCGCCGCCGTGTGCGTCGGAGGCCGGACTGGACTGAGTTGCCGGCTGCTCTGCTGCCGCCGCCCGCGCGCTGCGCTGCCGCCGCCACACGCGCGCGCTGTATTGTCTGCCGCCGCCGGCGCGCCGCGCGAGGGGCCACAGAGGGAGTCGGAGGTGAGGTGCGCTATAGGCGGCTCGTCGTTGTGCAGAGAAGAGGAGTCGCGCACGCGCACATAGATGAAAGTTGGAGCGCCACGCTGTGTCGTCCGAGGATGATGAAACAGACTCTGCGTCCGCTGATTAGTTGCACGGGCTGGTAGAGAAGGCCTTCGTGCCGCCGGGGAGGGTCCTGGGCCAGGCCCAAGGTATGGCGCGGGCCACACCTTCCCCTACCGAGCCCTCTGCTCCTGTTGCTATCGATTATGTCATCCTATTCTGTTCCAATGACATGTGGGTTGACATGTTTTTTACCTTTTATTTTTATTTCTGGTGCCACATCAGGTCATGTCAGCTAAAACAGCTTACAATATTGTCTTGGTACTATATTTGTACCGCTTTTATAAGTTGAAAGATGTGTTATATCTTGTATTGCGGTTTGAAAGATGTGTTAGATCTTATATTGCGGTTTGAGGATGTATTTCGAACTTGATGGGCATAAGTGAACTTATTCCCCGGAAATGACGAGGGTAGAACACGAGGAACCAAACTAAGTTTTATGGGCCGGGCCAGAGTTCAAGTTCAATCCAGCCTACATGTAAACAGCTTATGTCACTTTTCAAATTATTCTTTTTTTGTTTTCGTTCGGACATACGAGTAACTAACAGCATGTCAAAATCAGCAAACTATTGCAGATGCATGGAATATTACCTGAACATACACCCTTCGTTCTCAAATAGTAACTATCATCGTAGAATATATGTAGTCAAAACGTAAACCTCCAACTCTTAGCATACGCAAAAGATATGCTCTACTTAGCAAGCGAAAGCATTTTTCTTTTTTTTCCCTTTTTTAAGAACACTGACGCACACAATCAATCAATCAACTAGTCTACTCCAGATGTTCACATGCCGTCATTATAGCACAGTGTAAATTTTGGAGCTTTGCCAGCCACTTCTCCTTCTCCATCCCAGCAATTTGCTTGAGAGGGGAGCACATTCCCTCCCTTCAGACCGATCGATAGAAACAAAACAGGGTTAGCTTTCAAGGCATCGATGCATCAGCTCAGCACGAAAGTTCTTACAAGTTGTGCGTGCCAAGCTAGCCGGTACACTGTATTACTGTGATGTGAAAATAGCTGGAAAGTTTAATTTCCTGGTGAATGAACTGTTTCCTGGCCTCGCTCCCCGCGGTGAAAGTGAGCTGCGTACTAATCTGATGTGGAAACAACCACAACTTGGCCGTGTGATGCAGTGCACCTGTGCATGAACAGCTTGATGCCGTTTTGCTGCTACTTGGCTGGATCAAGACATGCTTGTACAGGTGTGCAAGAGCTGATCTACACAAACTACAAAGCCAATCATCGGGAAGCTGCCGGGCCACTTGTCTGAGTGCTCACATCAGCTGTTAGGCCCCAGGTTCCGGCAACGACCTGCTGGCTAAAACGGGGCATTGCACGGCTTAATCCTCGTCTTCCTCAAGCTTACACACGACACTGACGTGGCCACAGCTAGCACCTCGCAGTCAAGTTTGTATACGACTACTTAATCCTCATCCCTCTCAAGTGTCTTATTGAAGTTTAAATTAGGGAGCACAGAAAGGAGAATCATTCTAAATTAATACTGTATCGGAGTTCTTCAACAGACTAGAGCAGAACCAGACACCACATTGTTAATACACGGTATATTTCGGTAGATCTATATCATTAGTAGAAGGTTGATATGAATTAACAGCCGAAGAATTACTGATGGGTTTGTCACTGAAACTTGCTTAGACCCTGTCCGACTTGTGTACTAGACAAATATAAGAGATTCTAAACTCTTGAGAGTATATTCGTTTATATGTTATTCAAACAGTTATAAAAAGTTTAAAAAATTCAACAAGATAAATTAATATGTGATAGATCATTACACAAACATACAAACTGAAACTCAAATACAAGTTGAAAAAATAAATTAAACTATGGTTAATATATATTCACAGTAAAATTTGTTTTTTTACCTATAAAAATTAAATTTAATCTTACAATTTTTTTATGATTTATCACATATTAATTATCTTATTTAAATTTTTTAATTTTTTATAACCATTAGATGACATGTACATAATGAAAGGCTCGAAAGTTTAAAGGAAAAACGTTGGGTGGATAGTAGGAGGCTCACTGAAAGTCTGAAAATTACTCAATATTACGAGAAGAAGATAAATTGGTCGATTCTTTTTTTCTGAAATTCACGTATTACAGGGGAACAGTCAGTCAGGAACAAGTCCGATCAAACGTCCATTGGACATCAAGAATTCATGAGAGTCCCACATTATAGGCAGTACCGCAGTAGTAACAAAACTCCTAACAGTGGTATTTCCTCCGGGTCAATGGAATCTCTAGTCTCTGCCGCAGATCAGTAGATCACTCATGCTTTCTCTGTAGGCTAGTGCACCCTGAGAGCATAATTGTCTGAAGAGCATTATGTACTCCTGCGACCAAACCGCAGAACCAAACACACACGAGGATTATTTACTGTTTATCATGAAAAAAGAAGCAACTCATCACATCATCGGGCAATCATTCGGCCTCTGCACTGGATGGATGCCTCGCTGTTCGTCCGTCATATATGGGAGTAGCTCCTGACAGATGCACTCCAAGCAGAGAAGCAGAGTTCATGTGAACTGAAACAGAGATGGCTTCATGCAAATGGGCCACAGGTCTTTTTAGGACACTCAGGCCACATAGCCGTATACCTTAAATACTAATCAAATGAGTGACTCCACGGTTCTTTAAAACGGTATCAAGAGTTATCGTAATTTTCGATGTTATTTTGCAGTCTCTCTACGTTAGAAAATACAGTATCTCCATATTTTTTTTGCTTTTGTCAATGAGTAGATTAAGATTTACACTTGAAATGTCATGACTTTAGGTACATAATGCACTAATATTGTCAATTTTGCCTTCTAAATTTCTCATAACTATTTTCATGATATTTGAGAAGTGCATAGCTTGTGAGATTAAGATGTTGATTCTACCTTATCTTTCGTTACATGTTTTTTAAACTATTAAACATCATGTTTTATGTAAAATTCTTATTTATAAGTTGATCTAAAATATCAAATAAATTAATTTTTTAAGTTATAATAATTAAACCTTAATTAATCTACGTTAATAGGTTTATTATTTTACGTACCCTTACTTAATTCTTATCTTCCTCGTTACGAACACCAAGAGCTCCTTCGGAACACAGAGATTTTACAGGATATATCATTGGTGTATAGCCTAGGAAAAACCCTTAAAGTCCCTTCATTTCAAAGAAGGCATAAGGTTTTAGTCACCCTTCTTCCATGCAAATTGCAAGTACTTACGTAACGTATTAGTGTGCACAACACCTCCCTCAAGACAAAAGTGATCATCGTACGTTTACAAGCGCTCAAAATGTTGGTATAGATTTCTCATTAAGGTCGCCGGAGATACTGCATGCAGCGCTCTGTTGGCTAGGGTACAATCACATTCACACGTTACAAGCTAACAAGCTATCGAGGCGCCATGGTTCCATTTCCAGGACGGACGGGCAGGCACCAGGGCTTCACATGGCCGTCTCGGGTGTCGTCTCCATCGATCGCGGCGTCAGCTGATGGGGAGGACGGCCTCCTGTTGCTGCTGCTGCTGAATGCTGCCCAGGATCTCATGCACAGCGGTGGCAATGTCTTCTACAGATCCCAGCTTGGAATCATCCTCCACCTACCATCCAAACGAAAGCGATTTACATTATCATCGGTGTTGTTGTAGAAAAATGGAAGCGAATCTTCGCTCACCCGCGACGTTCCAATCGCTTAATTTGTCTGTGCTGCTAGCTTAAACTAAATAAGCATGCAGTAGTAGTAAAATAGGTGCAAATCGTCGATTAGTTTTTTTATACCTTGAGGCTGAAGGAGTAGAGGACCATGGCGTCGACGGTGGTCACGTTGAGATGCAGCGGCGGGATGCGCAGCTGCTGCAGGCCGACGACCAGCTTCAGCAGCTGCTTCGGCCGCCGCCGCGCGAGCACCTTGAGGCTCGCGTGCCCTTCCACCATGGTCACCTCGATGTCGGCGATGGCCGCCGACCGGCAGCTCTCCGCGGAGCCCGCCGTGTCGTCCATGACGACGCTGCTGGCATTGCCGGAGCTCCCGGCGCTGGCGGCGGCGCTGCAGCCACTTCGAGACGAGGTGGAGTACTGTGGGAAGCTGAAGAAGCCGGCGAAGGGGGAGTCGCCGGCGTCCGTGGCGCCGATACGGTTCTTGAGGCTCTTTTGCACTTCCAGGGACTGCAGGAGCTGCTCCAGCTCCTTCACGTAGTTGATTGCTCCTCCGACAATCGATGCTTGATCACCCTAATAGAAAGAACAAAGCAGAAAATGGATTTAACTTAATGATGATTAACGAAAAATAACAATATGACAAAAGTGATTAATTGAAGCATTCGTAGTTAGAGTTGTACCCTCTGAGCGTAGGACGGCGGCATGAGGGACCGGAGCACGGCGAGGTACTCGTTCATCTGGCGGCGGCGGTTGCGCTCGACGGCAATGTGGGTCATCCGCTGGCACTCGATCTCCTCCTTGTTCTTGACAACCTTCGTCCGCCTCCGTTTCCTCCTCCCGGCGGCCACCGGCGCCGCCCGCTCCGCCGCCGCCTTGCCCTCCGTGGAAGCATCCGAGTGATCCTTGGATGCCACGTCCCACTCATCCACGGAAGCGACCTGCAGCTGGTCATCCCACTCGTCCACTCCGTAAAACTCACCGAAGCCGCCGCCGCCGGCGGCGGCCAGGACGTCGCACCACGGCATCCCGTAGGCCGGCGAGTCCCTGCCGCAGCCGTAGCCGAAATGGCCCTGCGGAAACACCACGGCCTCTAACGCCATCCCACACACACCCGGCAAAACGAACGGCCGTTCTTTTTTTTCCTCTCTCTCTCTCTCTCTCTCTCTCTCTCTCTCGCGAACTGACGACGCCACGATACGATACGCACGCACACGGACACGATCGATTCAAGGGAGGCAAATTAAAGAATGAGTTGCCCAACGACGCGAGGGGTGCCGCCGTTTTATAAGGGGACGCGAGCTTGGCCGAGAGAGCGGGCAAGCTGCGCTGGTGCACGTATGCGCGGAGGGGGCCACGCGCGAGGCGGCCTTTTGCGCGAGGGGGACGGGGAAAACGCAATGATTTACACGGAGAAACGGAGCAAGCAAGATGACGCGCGCGCGCCGGTCGCGCGGGCCGCGATCTGCTTGGTTGCGGAGCCGTGGGGACGGGCGTGCGGTCGATCGGGTGGCGGGGCTTGTTTGATGCGGTAACGCGGCCTGCAAGAGGGGTGGCAACTTGGCGAAGAACGCGCGGCGCGCCCGGCCGGGCCGGGAGACGTCAGAAATCTGGGCGTCGCACAGGCGCGAATGGTAATAGCGGGCCGGTTGCTCGGATCGAGAGATTCTGGCATTCTGCTACACTGTGACCGGAGAGCGCATGGCAAACATGCGATACGACGCCAGCCATGAGCCATCTGAATTTTCTGATTTTACCGTTCACCTCTATCTCGTACATTCTGCTTGATGGACTCTTGTTCGATAGATCAAACCAGGGGAGAGTTATTGTGATCTTCCACTACAGCGTTTGCATGGATGTGGCTTTCATCGGCATATACAGAGGTGATCTACTGTCTTGTATGTTTCAATCGGCACCAAATTTACGATTACCCTCTTGTACAAGTATGTCTACCTGTCTGTATCACCCGTCGCTTTCCTTGGAAAGAAGCTTCATTCAGTTTGCAAAGAATCGGCTATGATATGTCACTTCTCTAAAGGAATATGTTTAGGACTAGTACAAGTAGTGGTGTACAATTTTGTGTAGTGTGATTATTTTACAGCTGATTGGCGCATAAAATCTGTGAGATGGGATCATCCTGAGACCGACATAGGAAATTAACAACGTAACAAGATTAAGGCAATACTGCTAAATCTTGGCACATTAATTTCTTTTCCCGTGCATAACGTGCCCTCATCCACCACCACCCACCACATAGCCATCGTGACCCTGGTGTGCCTCTACATAGACGGAGTAAAAGTATTTTCATACTTTAAGATGATATCATCTCGTTTTGTGTGTAGTTAAAAATAATTATAATATTAAAAAATAAGATAGATCAATATATATATAACTTTGTAAACATATGTTAACATAAAAATTTGATACTGTTTTTTATGGATTTGGATAAGAAAAGAAGTCGATCAACTGATGAAAGTTTATGTCGAAGAGACCAAGTTCAAAAAAAAATCGTGAAGACCATATCATGCCAGTTTATTCTATCTATTAATTAGGTAAATTTAGTAACTTTTATTTTAGGTTTAGAAAGTTTTGTCTAATGCCCGATTAGGACTTATCTTTATTTTTGTCTTTAGGAAACATATGCCGTATTCGATCAGGACTTGTATCAATCCGAGGGTATAAATATATACACCCGGTGTCGACAGACGGTCGATCAGTCCTCCAAGAGGACTACCAGAGAAGGTGAAAAGTGTTGTCGGGACGTCCTACCGATGGATCTGATGGTCAACTCGAGAACAATGCGAGCCAAGGTTTTAGACAGGTTAGGCCCTCCCGAAGGATAACAAACCTACGTTATGTGTTATTTGTTGGGATGGTGTATGAACAAGATTTGTGTACAAGTGAGAGTTTTGGATTGGATATGGCCTCCTCCCTCGCCCACGCGACCTGCCCTCCCTTTTATAGTTTGGGACGCAAGGAAGCTTGGCCATAAAGCAAAAAACAAGTAAAATGTAATTTGAAAAAGTACACAGAAATCCCTTGGACTCTAGTCGTCGTGAGCATCTTGTGCGCAATCTTACCTCAGGATCCATCCTTCGCAGGTCCCACGCGTGCAGTCCTGTCAAGTGACGTCATCTTCTGTCGAGTTGTCTCCTCCTTGTCCCCTTGGCGAACCTTGCATAGTACACCTCCTTTCCGACGAGAAAAGCTTGTCCTTTCCAGGTCGGAGCCGTTTGCAGAGGTTGGGTTAAGGGATTGCAGGCGGACTAGGGGGCAAGGGTCGGGACAACAACCCCAGCCGCAGAGGTCGGGCTAAGGGGCCGAGGTCGGTTTGGGGGTCAGGATGACCGACCCCGATCGAGGTCAAGCCACCATCCCCTGCCCAAGGCCTCCTTTCTCTGCCCAACTGGCCTTTTTTTCCCTCGTGTGGGCTACCCCGGGGTGATATCCCCCACACCCGGGGTCTTTGTAAACTATCTCCATATATCAATACAATCAATTTCGATGCATCGTCACCCTTAATTCGATGAGGTCTTGCTTCTCATGAGGGGCTGAATTAGTTGAGTTCGAAGTCCAGTGAAGGGTAAGTCTCGTCAACCTGGCAGTTGTATCGGCTAGGACTTTTTCGGTTAAGTCCGATATTCTAGTCGATCGACTACGACTTACCTGATATATTTTGTTTTGTCTAAGACTGTATCGGTTAGGTCTGACCTCTTAGTCCAATCAAGATATGTCCATCACGTTTGTATAGATCTATCAATTTATCTAGTTTATCTTATCAAACACAATCTCGTACTATCTCAGTTAGGTCCGATCTTCTAGATTGTTGTTGATAATCTAAGTCTTGCTAAGCCGATAGGTTTTATGCTACGTTTTATCAAAGTGCTAGTCAATAAATTATCTTTACATTGCATTCAACCTATCTACAATGATAGTGCGATTAATCTATTTTTTATTGGCCTAGTTTTATTTTCAACCTTATACTATCTCGGTTCAGTCCAATCTATTAAGGTTGGTCTTGAAAGAATGAAAGTCGATAGCTAGTAGGTTTCATCTCTTCGGAAAGTTGGATAGAGCTGATATCACTATTTATCTTTACCTACATGCATCATACTAGCATCGGTTTTCTAGCCGATGTATAAGTGCTTTGACATATATAGGTTGCATCAGATCTATATTAGATTTTCACTCGATATATGCTATAACCATTTGACTTGTGCATCTCCTATATTGTATCAGTATTGACCGATTGGTTTATTGATCAAATTCTTTCTATCATCTTTATAATAGTGTTTACCTGATTGTTTGATTCTATGTTAGATTCATAGCCGACTGTTCAAAACCCTATCAACATTCGCTGATCTCGCGACATTACATCGGCCTATTTGCCGATTGGCTCCTTGATTATCGATCTATTTTTATCTTGTTAGTTGTATGATCAAACTAATTGGCACGCTCTGAACCCGATAGATAGGACCTGCATTGGAGCTAAGCAGATCTCTCAGGCCTTCGTGTAAAATGATAAATTTCTCATCAACAACATGCTAATTTAAATTCAACATAAGTGGTAACAAAAAATAACAAATGCTACGACTCTAAATATGTGTACTATTTACAAAATTTGTTATAACTTGTAGAGGTTAAAATTTGACTTAAATATTTAAATATTTGTGAAGTGATATATTTTATATTTATCTATTATATCAATTTTTTAAATTTTTTTAACTATTTCAGTAAATAAGTAAAAAAACAAATGGATTATCCCGTTAACGGATAAAATTACTTTCTGGACTATGAGCCACCATGACCTCGTTCCTAATAATAGTATGATGTCGTCCGGACACACTCAAGAACACGCACGTTGCGAGATGAGTGTAGCTCAACTGGTTATGTTTCTTGTGATGGAACCAGTCTATCCAGATTTAAGTTTTAGACTTTGACAAATGTGCTCATATTTATGACTAATTATTTTAGTGATAGGTAACGTAGTCGTTGACAACGAGATTGTCGTGGTGACTTCATCAATCTTAATCTATATCGGTCCAGTCTTTCGAAGATGCTTGTAGGTAGATAGTATATATATGTTTATAGGGATGAACATATGTGCGTGGTGAGCATACTGTGTTTTTTAAAAAATAGAACGAGCGTGTAAAAAAGAAGCGCGTCAAAGAAGGATGCAGAAGCACTTCCCAATGGTGAGAGGATTTTGAGCGAAATACACCCTGATAATATTGACAATTTCCTAATAATCATAAATTATCACCAGTGTTCTACTGAAAGATGAGATATTATGACTAGATGGTTAGCCGTGAGGATGAGGATTCGGCACGATAGGTTTCAACTTCAACTTTCAGTTCCACGTACGCTTGTGACGTACATATATATACGCTCGGTGAAGTGTTGGGTCCATGCCACGCTAGGGAGCTCACATTCATCGATCTAGGCACAGTTCGTGATGGTGTTCGCCAAAGCATGGCTCAACTTGCTGCCCATCATGTATAACCCCAACAAAAATAGACGCGTCAGCAACAGTTAAAAAGAAAGCGAAAGATGCATGCATGCATAAAGTTTTTCTTACTCGGTATCATTTTCGATCTGTTCGTTCAATTCCCAACTTTGTCTAACGGCAGCTAAGCAGGGAGAACTTGAGGCCCATATAACTTCTGTGGAACGCCAAAGTTTCAGGCTCTAAAAGCTGAACAGCCGTTGGCATCTTTTTGGGACGGGTGTTTTGCATATAAAAATACAGTAACACGTACTTCTCTCTAAGTAGCATTTTTGTTTTTCAGGAAGAACGTGTTAACCTGTTTCCAAAAGACAGTAGAAAGACGTACGGCACACAGGTTCCATTGGAATCCCCAACAAGATTGAAAAAGAACCGTTGGCAGTGTATATTCTAATCACATAATTAATCAGTATATGGACGACGACAAGTACTTTAGACTGCTTATCACAGATGCTGGAGAATAAGAACAAAATTTCCCTTGCAATTTGTAAATTATTGACCTCCTGGACACGTTAGATCAAGCCCATGAGAGAACTGAAACCGCTCTCCAAATATATTGCCGGAAGCTATTTGAAACCAGGGGCAGAACACCGGATTGGCCTGAAGCATTTTTGTTCTTTTCTTCAGGTATTGCACTGAAGCATTATTATTTCTGCTGTGTCACACTTGGAATGTAACGAGACCTTTCTTAATTATATAAGTACCCTAAAACAATTTCCTCAATTCACATCAGTTTCTGGATGGAGATGTGGCGATGCTAAAAGAACTCTATTATCTCTCATGTACGTGGTGTGCCCTGGAGATGCTGAAAGCTTGCCCGGATGCTTTTCCCGGGAGAATCTGCTCAGATCGAGACTGAAATGCTTACAATGACGCAATCGTACGGCATGCATTTTCTTTTGCTTCAGTTTTCCTTGATGAAACTATGACATCATAGCATTGTTCTTTTTGCATGAATTTGATTTCTGCCCATGCTGATAAAGCTGGCTAGCTAGCAATAACAGGCAGGCACTCTCCTGTGTCTTTCAGAGTCTCAGAGTAGGATTAAGACCCAAATTATTATTCAGTGAGAGCTTAACATCTGATGCTACAGCTGGTGATAAGACCTTCTTTCCCTACGCGGAATTTACCTGGTCGTCTTTGATTCTCAATGTAACATCAATGATCTCCTTTTACGTATAAAACTACTAGAAATTATGATTGGTGAAAAGATACGGAATCGGCGTCAACAAATCAGAGCATCCAAGTGGCTCTAGTACAAAATTATATTTCCCATAGTCATCTAGAATGAAACCATTTCTGACTGATCGAGTGTTACTACTATACGATGACAACACATCAAATAAATGGTGCTAAAATTAAACAAACCACCATCGTACTACTCAACTTGACATACTATATCTTCTTATCTTTTTCTAGGGTGTATGGTGGTCCAGATACAAAATATGGAAAAGTCTCGCCCATGATAAATAAGTACTACCTCGGTTTATCATAAAATACGTGTTATTAAACGTCGATCTCTTAACTATTAATTAACTTATTAATAGGTTAAAAATTATTAAATTTAATATGTGAAATGACATTAAAGATTTGTTATAAGAACACTTTCATATGGTTATATTTTTCATAAATTTTAAATATATAACTATAAAAAGTGATAAATGTGCATTAGAGACCATGTCGATGTTTGAAAAAAATTGAAAAAATGGTGGTAGTAACAAAATTATTAGACGTATCCGTATGCAATACTCTGGTTGCTTGACTGTAATAGCGAAACCACTTTGTTATCTAATGGGTCATCATCTGCGTGATAAGATTATGTTTAGCATGACTCCACATCCTAATTCATATTGGATATTGGATTTGAAGTTTGTAAGTAAATTATAATAGAAATTTTATGGGCGTTAAAAAAATATTTTGAGGTATCTAAATTTTACATTAAAATTTTTATACCTCGAAGTACTTGGTGTCTGAAGTAAATGTGAAGTAAATGTGGTATCTTTCGGTACCTTTTTAAAGATGATAAAATTATCAAAATTTGAAATCTTATAATCCATCTAAAATATGAATAAAATGATTCATTCAATTATTATAATTGTAATCATATCTCTGGATTCATGGATTCCTCATGTAAGGAATACTCAGTGCTAAAAAAATTTAGATTGGAGAACCGTGTTATAAAGTCCTAAATATGTGATATCTCTCAAATATGAAAAATATATTTGTTTACGGAGTTTTCTACGTATCATAATTTTATATACGATGAGAACTAATTTTCTATATATACACACTATATTGCATTTCATATAATCTAGGTATGTATACTTAGCATGAGAATATATAGCTATTATCTTGAGGGAGGCACGAATCTGTGTAAAACCTCTTTTCACACACATGGTTTTACGAATTCATCTCAGGTATACTTAAAAACTATTGTCCATTATATAATGACCGACAGATACCCAAATCTTTTTTGTGTTTCTAATTGTTCCTGTAATGTTCCAGAAATCGTGCGACACCTAGCTTGTTGTTTAGCATGTACAAAATGTCATTTCGGTCGTGCAGCTCCTACGTTATAGGTAGGCACTAATTAATACTATATCCTTAACGTAATCCTCGGCAATCTTGCTCCATTCTGCCCATGCCCTATTAGGTACCAAACCATACCGTTCTCGCAAAACAAAGGCAAATAAAACAGCTGCGTGAGCAGAGCTGACATATAGCATCATTTCTCCAGTTCAAAGGTGAGGAAAACCATATACCTGCTGCAGTATGCGCCACATTACCAGACGCAGCACGATGACATGCTCGAACAATATTGTTAATCAGTGCAAATCTTGGAGAGATCCCGTGTGGGGGATTAATTTGGACGGACAAGTAGGTAACCGAGGATTTGGTTTGGTGATGGTTTTTTTGTGCAAGTGTGAATTGCGAAGTTTGGAAGCATTGCTAACCGCTGCCGTCTCGGGTCAGCGTCCTACGTACTCCCGGGGTCCTCTCTGCCCTTAAACAAATGGATTTTGTAACGCTTCCTTTGGGAAGTCCCTAGCAAGTTTGTTAATTGCAACCTTTTCGTTCAGAGACTTAAGTTTACTTGCAACTTGGTCAGGTAAATGCTTTCGATGTACTTGCACATTTCAAAGATTCTTCATATAGCTTTCGCCCGGAGGAGGACCCCGGGCACAGTGTTGTGCCAAATTCCAAGATCGACACCGGATTCTTGAAAAGGTATGCCCAGTTACAAAGTACAAATATACAACAACTGACCAAGATAGTGTCACAAAGTGGTTGGTGGAACAAGTGAACAATCCTGAGCCATTGAAGTAGTATGTTACACATCCCCTCACCTTATTTAAAAAATAGAACTGGGCATAAACTAATCAAACTGTGGGTCTGCATGCATTCTGTTATTTACAGTGGTAATGAAGAGGCCGTGTAACATGTTAACAAGACTCTTCTCGCTTGGATCAGACAATGCTATAGGCTGGGAATACTGCCATCACAAGCCAGCTGCAGCTAAGTAACCAAATCTGAATCATCTAAGGACTAAGGAAGTCATGCAACAGACAAAACTAACTAGGGTATTGTTTAGAGAGCTTTAGATTCCAATAATTTGTTGGTTGGTAGTTCTGAGAATCTAAAAAAAATAGGTTTTTCAGCTTCTGGCTTTTTTATTTTTTTTTTTGATTCTACAACTATAAATTGTCAGAGTCTAAATATCAATCTGGACTGTTTAGGAAGTTGGAGATTTTGCGGAAAACTGCAGCTGAGTTCACTACTAGTAAATGATAACCCAGTAGATATAGCAGTAGTAGCACGTTATTAAGGCCATCTAACTACAGAAGATTGGTTTGTTAACTGCAACCAATGTCGGCACGGGAATCATGTCATAATCTATAGCTCGGCCTGCAGGCATGCATAAACCCAAATGCTAGTAGAGAATTTGTCTTGGCAAATGGAGGATTGAGTTGGTACATCAGGAATCTTTCTTGTTCTTGCCCTAGTCAAGCTCCTAACACTTCGAACCTTGTAAAGTACTAAGTATAGCCTATAGTGCTAGAACCAGTAGCGTTCGATCATGCATGTGTGTGCGCATGTTTGTCCCCTGCCACCTCCAATGTGTGGCTGGCAATGCATGGTTCAGTCTCCGTTATGTCAGCATGGCGCCAATTGACCGGGCAGTAGTATTTTTCTACTGGCGAGCCCGTGTTTATTTTATGCGTTGTGCAAATCTCGACGCTGTGATTTAAAGCTCGGTTCGTGTACGGAGTACGTACGTGGTGGTCAGATACTCGTCGTCACAGAGTCACAGATACTCTTTCTGATGTGTAATTTCGTGCAGCGTTCGGACACACACGGTCACAAAAGGGCAGAGCAAAAAGGACTCTGCCTCTCTGCCGGAATCCAGCCAACGTGACGAACAGTAAGTGGCCGACACCCACAGAATTCTGCTGCACACTCGCGAACCACGAATCGCTCTACGGCCTCGACCGTAACCTTGGTTTACCGCACAACACGTCCTCGCGCTGCCACGCGCACGAGGGGGACCCGGCCCCGGCCCCTACGGCGCTTGGCCTTGCCTCTCTGCGGGGAGGCCGTGTGCGTGCATGGTTGGTCGCTATGCCTCACATGACACGGGCGCTGCGCGAGCACGCCAGATCGCGCGGTTTTATACGGCGCTGGCTCAGCGCGTCGTCCTGTACCAGTGGCGGAGCCACAGCACCGTCTTAAAACCCCGATGACTAATACTATTTTCTGATAATCGACTGATTTTTATATACGTTAACGGCTAATGATAATAGAGACGGCAGTGAGGAAGCTCGAATGGCCGCCCGACCTGTACGGGAGCTATCTCCGCCGCTGCCTGGTACTGTGGGCTGCGGCCGCCGGACATGCCTGGGTTTACGCCGCGAATACCGCTTTCCCACCTCCTGTTTCGTGTACGCGGTTTGCAGCCGGGCCAGCGTGCCGGGTGCAGAACGCTAGCAGAGCATCGATCGGAAAGTTGGATTTTGGATCGATCTACAGACTACAGGAGAGTGGACGTGAAGCGAGCGACGGACGGTGGATGCGATTCTAGTGGCCGGTGTCAATTAGAGCTCACTCAATCAAGGACCCTCAGCTCTGGTCTGGACGACGGAGAAGTGTCCGCTACAACTTCACACCGATGGAGCCAGATGAAGAGTTGCAGGTTACGCAGCGTGGCACTGGCAGCGTCAGATTATTCGAGCCAGCCGAATCATGAGGGCTACGGAGTTGAATAATCAACGCGATCATGTTTTCGCAGCCTACTAGTACCACCTGATCGAGCCGGTGTGAGGCGCCGGCCGCGACGTCCCGTCATGCAAGCGATCGATTGATCGTTGTCGTGGTCGCCGTCGTCTATCATGCGATGGGTGCATGGAGGATTCACTGAACACGTACATGTCTCAAACTAAAAAGACACAAGGAACGCACCAACGTTTGGGTCAGTTTCCAACTTCGAATGATTCGTGTCCTATACTGTACTGTACGTAGGAGTACGCAGGTCGTCGTGCCAGTCGCTTCAAACATCAGACATGGGCCTATCTGATATCACACCACTTGTGCTACCTAGTACGTCAGAGCCGCGTCGTTCGATGATTGTTCCCGGCATGGCTGAGCTCTGTGTGATGTGTGATCGATCCCATCATGGTCCATGGCTGTGCACGCAATGCAACTAGTAGGTTGCGCATACATGATTCGTGCAGGAATATTGCTCTCATGCACAGCGCGACAGAGGTGACTCTTTCTTATGTTCTGCGAATGTGCTTATGTGCAGTGGACTCGTGAAGTGCATTTACACTGCTAGGCTTGGATTCTGGCACTAAGGATATTCTATTATGGCACGAAACCAATTGGCATTTCGTGGCGTGTGCCACTATGTTATGTTTCAACCATACATCAAGATCTCTATCACTACAAATTCAGAAACGAACTTGATCATTGGACACAATTTGGAACGCATCGGCTTGTTCTCCGTTTAGAAAGGCTAGGCATTCAAGGAGGTACACGGCGTGATGGCGGTACAAGTTTAGCCCGTTTTACCCGGTGAACTCTGCATAGTAAGCATCAGTCTGATCTGATATTATTAGCAGCGATTGGTTACCACTTACAGTACAACCAAGGAAGAGATGTCTGTCACACGCGGCAATACTCCTGCTGTTCTTTCGTTAACAGTTTTTATGCTTGGGCCGTAGGGAGTCGTCATAATGTCATTTACACAGAACGCGTGGGCCTTTACTTCATTTTAATACTTGGGCCGGTCAATAGGGAGGCCCATTACTGCTGAACTTCTCCTATTTCTGTAGAGATAAGTCCACTTGCAATATCTCATCTTTACGTCCAATTTAATTTAATTGATATCCCTAAACTATAATATCAGAAATCTTTACCTTACACCTTGATAAAACCGTTCAACTTAGGTCCCATAGCAGTATAGATGGTCGGTTTCGCTAACGTGGCATCCTAGTCAGCAAATAAATAAATAAATAATATGTGAGACCCACATGTAAATGTCCACCTCACTTTCTTCCTCTACTTCCCCTCTCCTCTTTTCTCTTTCCCTCGTCTTCCTCTACTGCCCCGTCGTAGGCCTAGTCTCACCGGCAAGACCCTGTTTCATTGCCACGTGCTCCGCACCTCGCGCTAGTTGCCACGGTGTGCCTGCAAGATGTTGTAGCGTCGCTCATCCCGCGCATCCTTGAGGTGGAGCGCTATCACATTCGGAAATTCACAAATAATTTCCAAACTAACTTATGCATTAAACCTTCGTTCAGGACCAGACAAGGTACATAAATTAACAATTTGAATATAAAGTACTGAATACACTAATGCGATAAATACTTACAACATAAGCAAGCACTTAGTCCTCACCATGAATAAAACTACAACGGAAAAAAAAATCTACAAAAGCTTGAACTCCACTCTCACAGGCAGCTCAACTGGGATCTAAGCCAAAATATTTTCTCCTTTGAAATCCTTCTTCAAGTGAGGTTTGATTGATTATTACAAGATGAGTATATGGAATACTTCGTAAGCCACACAACAAATATGTGAACGGGAATAACAAAGAATGGCAATAATAAGATTCATTTGCAAAGGCAACATTTAATAAATATTTGAGAATAGTAAAACAGTTGAGTAATTAGTAATTAATATTAATCAATACTAAACAACACGCCAATGCTGCGCAGGCCCAACCAATTCCGAATAATGAATTCCGATTACATAAACCTAATATCCAAACCAGGAATTAACCATTCCAAACCAGGAGCTAAACCAATTATCAACGTTATTCATATTATTAGCATTACATAAGTAGTGTGGGACTAATCACGAAAAACATTGATAGGTCCGCCCATAACAGCGGACACAACTATTCAAATAGTTTTACTTTGACCACAGGTGTACAATTATACCCACAAGACACAACCTCAACACCATGTCAACCATGCTTCGCGATACTAGAAAAGTACCCAAACAGAGACCGTGACAAGCCACCATGCATAACACAATTCCCTACAGTGCACCGTTTCCGGATCATAGTCACCCCCTTTAGCCAAAGTAGGGATTCCCCACCGACCCTCGTGGGCTTATGTCCACCACTTCTCAGTTTGGCATTGTTAACGATCAAATTTGGAATTAAGGCCAAAGCGGATTTAGAGGAGACTGTGATTCTCAGAAATGGAGTGCGCACCAATTGCAAACCGAATCGGCTGATACCGAATCAGCTAGGGTGTTCATCGGCTGATACCGAATTGGACAAGGTGAGCCGATGTAGCTGATTCCGGTAAGAGGGCATTGGAATCACTATCGGATTAAGTTGATGTGCTTCATGAGGATTACCTTGAGATCCACCATAATGTCTTGACTTGTTTACTTGATATGCTAAATATACCCTTTATATTAAGATCTCACTGTGGTAAAATATATTAAGCTCGCTATCGATCTGTTAGGTCATCTTAACACTTGATTGATTCTTGTTTAATCTATTTAATCTATATTGTTATCTTAGTATAAAGTGGTATTGGAGTACTAGTCGATACGTGTTAGATTTGTTACATCAGCTATGCTATAAATATGTATAATCTATGTCCTGAAATACTTTTAGACATAAGTGATTTATACTGTCTCGGCACGCTGCCGATCTATCCTAGTCACTTGGTTTAAACGTATTTTGAGACCTAGATTATATACTATTGATATCTACAGCCGGTCGAGTAAATCTAATTTTTCCTTTGCCGATCCCGTGCGTATTGCATCGGCTCAATATTGAACGCTACGTCATCGGCCACTAGCCGATCAACTATCATTTTATGGATTTAACCCTGTTTTCTTTCTTTAGTTTTTTGTTGGTTGTAGGATCAAACCAACTGGCATATCCTTAAACCCCAAAAAAGCAAGATTAAGGACCTGCACTAGAGTTAAGCAGATCTCTCAGGTCAGTGTGTGTTTTTTCACGTCGACACGCATCCACAATGAACCACGCTATACATAGTGTCAAGCCATTGCACACGCTTGCTTATGGTTAGAATGGTTAATGCTTCACAACAATAGCTCGCGAATCAGTCCTTAATTGTCCTGAGCACGACCATCAAAACCATGTGCTCACAATCCAACATTAGTCAAGTTAGTTGTCAAATTAATTAATTAAACAATCATGACTAGCCATCGTGAGCTATCATTAAATAACCATCATTTAGTGAAGCATTAGTTATCGTAATAGCGTGCTAATGTTTCTAAGCATGGGCTAAGAAATTATACTACTAGTTGGACCGATGTATAAAGTCCAAACTAGTAAAATTATAACCCAGAGTATCAAGGGATAAGTTAATCAATACAAATTGGCCATAACAAGGAAATAGGTTCACACCACCTGATGATATTCGAAGATAAATGCACATTTGAAATAAATAGAGAATTTTAACATAGAATCAACATGCTCAAAAGGATTGTTTTAAGGATCGATGTGACTTGCCTTGAAAACAAACGTCTTAAATTCGTCTTCCGGAGCTTCTCCAATGAACGAACGATCCTCCGAAACGACTAAAAACTAAATCTAGAACGCAAAATGAGAAAAAACACTAAAAAAACCAAATAAACACTACAAATAAAGTTCATAAATAGATAGGGCTTGAATTTAGATGAATTATGAGACTTGAATGACCTCATTCCAAGTTCGTATAAATTAGTGATGAATTAATGAAGTTTAAATCAATTAAATCCTATAAAGAAACAACTAAATGTTTTATTGCGTCATATTGAATTATTTTAGAACTGAAAAAAGGATATTTATGATGTCAGCTTTGGGAAAGAATGGACTAATGTCACTCACAGGCGGGACCCACTTGTCATAGAGACAAGTTATAGATCGGGTCTACCGTAGACCAAGTCGAGAGAGGAGGTTCACGGTGGGCGGAATTGGATGGCTTAGATTAGTTGTGCGAGGTTTGACCAAGATTCGATGGATGAGATTGATGGACTGATGACATGGCACGCAACGCAAGCAGCCACGACGGACAGAGAGGAGTAGGTGGCGATGACATGGGTACACACGTGGCATGCCACGCCATCACCGACAACAGCGACTCGCGAAGACGATGGCAATGGCGAACGGCGGTGCTCGGGCGAAAACGGAGGGCACTAACGGAGAGAGGACGATGAGATGATTTTTATCAGCACTTACGCGATGACGAACGACGAAGGGAAACGGCTGGCGACGAGCTTCAAACGGCGATGAGGCAGCGACACGAAGGGTGGCTGGAGCGACGCTGGTGGCGAAGAGAGATGGGAAGCGTGGCGGTGGCTCCAGGGGACGGGAAAAGCTCGGGAAAAAATGAAAAGGGGAGAGGAGGTCCGAGGCATGCTATTTATAGGCAAATGAAAGGGAATCCGGGCCAAGAATGGATGGGTTCAGGGGCAAAAAATTAGGGTTCATCCCGAGTTTGTCAGGATAAGAATGTGGCCAAAATTCGTGGGATTTTGCACGGGATTGAAGGCTATTTCTTGGGTAAAAAGTAGAGAAGATTGAGGATAACAAATCCTCTCAACCAATTTTGAAAATGGATCAACGAAGTGACCGAATTTGAAAAGAGAGAGGCGCCAGATCGGACACAGGAGGCGGCTGGAGCTTGAAGAAGACATTGTAGCGTTAGGGACGTAAATTAGACTTCTGCTTTTCTCTGTCCTGGGCCGGTTGCTGGAGGACGCCAAACAGACTTCCTAAAGAGAAGGTAGGTCGAACTGGAGAGAGAGGTCGGGAAAATGGACTTCCAAAAGGAGGCGGGCTGGCGCACTTGCGACTTCAGCCGAGCGAAGACAGAGAGAGAAGGGGATGGGCTAGATTTGGCCCAAATTCTGGAAGGGATTTTAATTTATTTTTGATTTAAATAAATACTGAAATGATGTTTTATTTATTAAAAATATTTTTGAGGCCCAAATTATTCCAATAAAAATCATAAAAATACTTGGACCATCAAAGTATTTAATAAAATTTTATTTAGATTAGTTTGATGTTCAAATTTTTATAGATTTTTATTCAAACACTTCATTTAATTATTAAATAAATTCTAGAAATTCCTTTTTCACAACAATTTATATTTAAGCGATTTTTAGGGTGTGACAAGCGCAGCCGTGTTCGGTACCAGGACTCCTCTATGCGCGTCACGCTCGTCAATGCCACCTATGCGTTGGCGACTACGTCAGCCTCCACGTCCCCGGCGCTTCACCCCCTCAGTGACACGCTCCTCTACAAGCAGGACTAGTGCGTGCAGACGACGACCACGCTCGCCGCGACCACCGCCATCGAGGCCTCAACCCCACCACGGGAGAGGGAGGGGCAGGGCAGGGTGGCAACGGGCATGCTTGCGCTACAAGATATGATAGCAGGGATGACTCCACGCGACGGGGAATGGGAGGAGGGAGTGGCTCTGCGCTCCTCGACTCACCCTCCACTACTCTTTTCAAGCTCCATTTTTCGGCCAAACCGGCCAAGCTAGACAGCGCCTACCGTCCCAGCCAAGCTCCGCGCTGAGCACGTGTTTTGGGCAGCGGCAACTATGCATTTGAGAAGGAACACCTCCCGCGGCTTGAACGCACCCAAAAACACACCATTTGAAGCCTTCCCCAAGAACTCGACCACCCATGGCTCGGTGCCAAGCGTGCGGAGCTAGTGGGTGAGAGAGCGAGCCCCACGGAGGCGCGCACGTAGGGCAAAGAGTCCCGTGAACTCCATCACGATCGTTGGGTCACCGTCGCCATACGGTTGCTCGCGTGAGGTTGTCGCCTCGGGCCCGGGCTCGGCCCTGGACCCAACCCATCGCTCAAGTGGTGCAGTGGATATGCTATGCGAGCACAAAGGCCGGTACGGGGACGGGAATGAGGAAATATGCTATGCGAGCACAAAGGCCGGGACGGGGACGGGGATGAGGAATGCGGAGAGGACACGTCAGTATTAACGCTCGGGGAAGTGGAGGGACGGGACATAGGACAAGTTAGATGTCGTGGCGAATGTGAGATAATGGGTGGAGGGCAACGAGCGAGAGGCCATGGGAGGAGTGGAGAGCAAAGGAAGTGGTCGTGGAGAGCGAGCGGGTGAGAGGGGGAGACGTGAGAGCGAGCGAGAGAGGGGATAAGAGGAGACGACAAGATCACGAGAGGGAGAAGTGAGGTGGTCACTTATATATGGGCCTCACATATTCTGGATGTATCTCGTCAGTAAAACCAGCCATCTGCTATACGACCTATCTCGAAAGGTTTTGTCAAGATGAGAGGCGAAGATTTCTGATATTACGGTTTATGAATGTAAATTAAATTGGATGTAAACATAAGGAACAAATGTGGACTTATTCCTACTTCTGCAACCTGATGGTATTTCCAAGCCTAACTGAAATAGAATCAGCCCATGATGGAGCCCATAAAACCGGTAACGAATTCAGTGCACTATTGTTCCCACTGATGTCTGCCTTTTCTTTTTCTTTTTTCAGATTTATGCCAGCCATTCATATTAACTCGAGGATTCAATGTCAATGACTATCATTCTTTCGACAAGCATACCTATTTGTTACTTTTGCTAATTGTGCTGCAGCAGTGACGAAACAACGTGAAGAGGTTATTCTAATCGATCTATCGTACGTCACTTACGTGACAAATAGACAAAGAATTAATCCAAGGCAACCACCACATGTCCACATGATTGATGATTCATAGTAGTAAACAACTGCGCATTATTGCTCGGTGAAAAGTTGACTGCTACAAATTTCATATGACCACGTCAAGCTTTATAAAAATAGAAAAAGAAAACTTTCGGCGACGACCTCGGTGGTGGTTGCAAAAACCGGAATTAGATTGCGTTCGTACACATAGTCATTAGTCCACATGAGTGATCAAAACTCACAAAATGCACAGTTTCAAAGCTTGTATAGTGAACTGGTCATAATAATGCACCCTAATTCTTCTTTTAAAACTAAATGCATCTTAATTCCCCTATCCAAGCATGGCATAAGTAATCCCGAAGTTGACATGTTGCATGGTCGACATGGGCGGCAGGATAGGTCGGAAAGTGATCGGCCCAAGAATACCCAGCCACAGCAGGCGCCGTCCAATCGCTGCATATTGATGACTTTCTCGTCGTCTTTGTGATGGGGCGGGGCAAAATGTTGCATGCAAAAGACAGTAGCATCAGTCGATGTACTGAACCCACAGCAAGTTCTTGTTGGCTTGGATATTCGGAAGCGCCTGGTTCCATCAGATCATGCATGATCACCGTACATATAACCGCGATTAAAAATTTGAACATGGTAAGATGGTACGGAGTAGTTATGTAGTTATCTAGTACTAAGTCATTGGACTTCGCCCGAGAAAATAAAAAGCATATCGATTGGTACATTATTAACGACGTGTTGATTCTGTAACCAAGAGGTTTGTTGTTTGTCAGATGAAACTCTGACCTAATTCCAGGCCCGCGTGAAACGGTGACACGAAAAATGCTTCCAGATTTCCACCGGCAACGTGACACGAAACGGTGAATCGCACAGCCCAAACAGCCGGTGAGTCAGCGGCGCCGCTCGCTCGTCCCCGCAGTCACTGACCGGTGGGCCCACTCGCGACGTAACCATGCCTGACGTCCGTGCGTTACACCACCCGCGTCTTAATTAACACCTCCATTACTCCATTCCTTCCAAAAACTCGAAACCTTACCTCCCCCTCCGGCGCACCACGCGTGCCACCCCTCTCCGGCCGCCGGCCTGCGGCTCATCCATCCACCTTGGCTGGAGACGGCAATGGCTCCCCGCCGGATCGCGCTCCCGTTCCTCGTGATGCTGCTCTTGTCGGCCTATCGCTCTTGCCTGGCGCAAGAGAGCAACGACACGCACCACCACCACCACCACTCCGCCACGGCCGGCGGGTTCACGCCCACCACCGTCGTCGTGCTCGTCGCCCTCATCACCGCCTTCGTCCTCCTCACCGTGTTCTCCGTCCTCATCAACCGCTGCGCCCAGTCACGCGCTCCCCCGCTCCGGGCGTTCCGCACGGCGTCCCATCAGCCCGTCGACGGCGGCACCGCGTCCCGCCCTGGCGGCCGCTCCTCTCGTGGCCTCGACAAGGAGGTCGTGGAGGCGTTCCCCACGGCGGTCTACGGCGACGTGAAGGCGCGCATGGCGGCGAAGTCGGGGCCGCTCGAGTGCGCCGTGTGCCTCGCCGAGTTCGCGGACAGCGACGAGCTCCGGGTGCTCCCCGCGTGCTGTCACGTGTTCCACCCGGACTGCATCGACCCCTGGCTCGCCGCCGCCGTCACGTGCCCGCTCTGCCGCGCCAATCTCACGGCGCCACCTGTATCGCTCGTCGCCACCGAGAGCTCCGACCTGACGGCGCCGGAGGAGGCGGTGCAGGAGGAAGAGCCGGAAGAGCTCGACGAGGCGTCCCTGATGGCCACCTTCACGCCGGAATCCGTCATCGACTTCGGTGCAACGCATGATCACGAATTCTCGGGAGCCGGGTACCCCCAGTACCGGAGGACGCAGTCGGCCATGGAGGCGCCGGACCGGCACACGCTTAGGCTACCGGAACACGTCATGAAGGAGCTCGCCGCCGACCGCAGGCACCGGCGAGCCGCCAGCCTCACCGGGTACCCGGACAGCGTGGAGAGGACGCCGAGGTGGCTGACGTCGCTCTGGCGATCGGTGTCGTGGCAGAGGCAGACCCGGGCGGTCTGGGACGCCGGAGAGGAGCACGGCGGCAGCAAAAGGGTTCACCCGGTCGCCGGAGCTCCGGACGAGACACCCAGCGGGTCCGGCTCCGACGGGAGCAAGGAGAACTCCCATTCTGACGCGTTAAACCGGGTTTGAATTTTGTTTTCTCCTTTTTTCTTATGCTTCGTTCTAATTGTGCAGCGGTGAAGTAATACAAATTAACGATAAACTGCGCAATTTTCTATTAGCAAGCAGTACTACTCTAGATCGATCATTTTTCTCTAGATTGTCGATTCTTGTTTGAGTTTATCGGGTACAAAGGTTCAATATTCCGGTAGATCATGAACATTTTAGGATATCCTTAACAGTGCCTCTCAGATTAATGAGGACAATTAGTACTGATTAATTATGCCGGTCACTTGCCAGAATACTGCTCCTGTGTGTGCTAGGCTTGCCAGGAAGTGATATGATACACCGGCCGATGCACTCGGTGCATGTCAATGACAGAGAATGTATCCAGTCAAAGAGTACGTACGCACGCGATTGTCGTATGCATTTTTCTATCCCGTTATTCAATGTCAACTCTAGTAGGATGATGGCGTCCTGCATGGTATTTCAGGCTTGTTTGGTTGACAATTAAATTTGTCACTGCTAACCTTACACAAGCCATAATTTTAATAGACAGTGTTTGATTACTGTTATAATTTTGTCTAACTCTTAACCACCTGACTTACCTGTCATACGCTCTGTTTTTTCAAACTTTGCCTAAGCTTAATTTGTTATTTTTTATGCCAAAAAATTTGACAAGACTAAACTTAGTCATCTTAGTAAAAAAATGCGTGAAAATATTAATTCCGAACCAAACCTGCTTTTACTTTTTGGCTGGTGTACAACTTTTTTTTAGGGGGTTTGGTTAATTTCTTCGGGGATTTCTACAATTTGTCAGGCTGATGAAGAATCTGCTATGAATACTTTCCTGTTCTGAATTTTGAGTATATCAGGATCAAAACTGTATCTGAAACTTTAGGCGTGTATCCGTCTCAAAACGCGTGAATTTCGTCGAAAACGATTACATTTTTCCAAGAATTTGGTAAAAATCCTACTCCTTTCTAAATTGGGTTGAAGCTGAAATATGCTTGTAAAGGCCAGAGAGCCAAAGAGATGCATACAAGTAGAGAATCTTTGTTTCACAAGGGTAACATGTAAACCAGTCAATTTATACATGATTGCAAATAAGTTGTTTCCACTGTAGTATGGTCATCTGCAATATGATCGGAAATGAGTGTCAGTTCATACGCTGCAATCATTCTTCACATCATCTCTTGAAAATGTTCTACACCCCATCACCTCTCCTCGTGTATGGAATTCTTTGGGTAAAAAGGATCGCTTTCTAGGGCTTTTAAGCCTTTTGCAATTGAGCAGGGAAGACAGACATTCACATGCCGATGGTCTGGATGCCTCAATCTTATCGCTTTTCAGCCTATTCAGGAAGCAGCGACGCGAGCCTTTGCAGAAAAATCCGTAGAAACAAAAGCTTTCAGACATTTTATCTATGTCAGTGTGAGTGTGACACCAAGATCTTGCCGCAGCATGAGGTAAAAGCCAATTAACTGTAAACTTCCTTATGCTTACTAGTAGTACCTCCCTTCATCAGTAAAGCTAATACCCGTGCTACATTCATGTTGGTGTAAAATCGTGTTACAACTTTGTAGTAACTGACATAGTCGCATCCCCTACGCGGTACCGATGCTTTTCACCAAATTTTGCTCGAATTTACCCTTTTAAATTTAAATTTCTCGAAAACCATTCGAACTTTGACTGGAAACATGCTTTCGTCTCACGTCGGAACCTAGTTATTTCGTGTTTTCTTAAAACACAATACAACCGCATACGTTTACACATGTATTTTTTATTGGTTTTTGTCAGAACATGAACCCATCTCACATCTTATTTACGCCACTTTCATTGCAAAATTCGCGTTTAAGACCATGTTTTAAAGACAATAATACACAGAAGTATACTGACATGAAAGCTGCCGAGTTTGATTCGCTGAATCTTCGATTTATGATATGTGTAGTACACTTCGTACGGTAAGAGCTTTAGCTTTAGGCTGAGTTCGTTCAAGAAGGCTTTAGGCTGAGTTCGTTCACGTTACCAATTTTATATTTCATTTTATTTACACGCACGTTTTTCAAACTATAAAATTTACAGTAAAATTATTTTATGAAATCATATTAATTTTAAAAAATCAACTAATATTTAATTAATTATGTACTAGCAATTGGGCCCGTACGTTGCAACGAGTGAAATCGAGGCATGACGCGGATGGGGACGGGAGGGAGGGGCACATGCGTGGCACGGGAGCTCCGAGCAGCGATGGAAGGGAGGAGCGCATGCGCGGATGGGGATGGGAGGAAAGGGTGGCGCGGATGGGGACGAGAGGGAGGGCGCATGAGGTCTTTTTTCATCCAAGCCCTTCCTTTCTTTTCAAGATTGAGGCTGCGAGTTAATTTTGGAAAACTCAAGGGTTTTCTCGCAAAATAGCCAGACAGAACAAAATTTTGGGTGAAAACAATACTTGCTTTATAAATAGTTATAGATTATAGATATACTAACAATTGTGTCCGTACGTTGCAACGGGTGAAGTCGAGACGCGGCGCGGATGGGGATGGGAGGAGGGCGCGGGCGCGCGCGGGAGCTTCGAGCAACGATGGGAGGGAGGAGCGCAGGCGTGACGCGGGACGCGGCGCGGATGGGGACGGGAGGGAGGGGCGCAAGAGGTCTTTTTTCATCCAAGTCCTCCCTTTCTTTTCAGTACTGAGACTGTGGGTTAATTTCGGAAAAATTTAAAGAGTTTTCTGCAAAATAACCAGGCAAAACAAAATTAGTTATAGATTATAGATTATAGATATAGATTAATATACTACTTAATTAATTTAATTAATTATGTATTAATGTTTAATTATGTATTAATGTACTACATTTTGTGTGCGGAAGAGAAAGTTCTCGAACACACCCTGATGGTTAGTTAAAGTCATCAATGCAAGCCATCAATCGCGTAGAAAAAGACGGACTTGACTTAAGATTTGCAATACATAGTTAGGATCTGTATGGAGCTTTAGTCCCATGACTAAAGATTAGTTTTTTAACTAAAAATTCAAGTCTTTACATTGTTTGATTACAGGTCTTGTATTATATAAAGACTAGCAATTGTGCCTGTGCGTTGCAACGGGTAAAGTCGAGGCGCGACACGGATAGGGACGGCACAGAGGGGCGCGGGAGCTCCGAGCAACGATGGGAGGGAGGAACGTAGTCGCGATGCTGGGCGCGGCGCAGATGGGGACGAGAGGGAGGGGCGCAGGGAGAGCGGAGCGAAGGGGTCTTTTTTTCATCCAAGCCCTCCTTTTCTTTTCAGCATTGGGATTGCGGGTAGGGCAGACGAAATACTCATGGCTCGCTAGCTCGTTCGGCTCGTCGATGGCTCGGCTCGGCTCGTTGAGAAATGCTAACGAGCTGCGCCAAGGGTTTAGCTCGTTAGCTATAATGAGCCAGCTCGAATCAGCTCGCAAGCTGCTCGTGAGCTCAACGAGCCAGATGCAATGTACAAAGTAGGGCCTAATGTTTTGCTTGTTTTCCTATTCTTTTGCTTGTTTTGTTATTGATGTGACAATAAATATATAATTTTTATAATTTTGTGATGGTCAATATGGATCTAATGCTTTAGATTATAATAGTAATAATATCTAATCTAGTTGCATCATTACATTTGCATGGATAATTGTCGATGGACAAGTGTTATTACGTTAATTATGGACTTAATGTATCACTTTTTATTTTTTTCAATTGTATATTTGCATGTTTAATAGACTAAAAAATAAAATGTAATTTGTACATAAATTACACTCGTATTAAAGTGGCTCGCGAGCTAAACGAGCCGGCTCACGAGCCAAGCCTCCCGGCTCGGCTCTACCGAGCGGCCAACCGAGCCAAGCCGAGAGCCGAGCCTCCTGGCTCGGCTCTCTACCGAGCCGAGCCGAGCCGGTATCCACCCCTAACTGCGGGTTAATTTTAGAAAAAATCAAGGGGTTTTTTGTAAAATAGCTAGGCAGAATAAAATTTTGGATAGAAACACTACTTGTTTTATAGATAGCTAGCAAAATGTCCGTGCGTTGCAACGGGACGACGATGCAGGGAGGGAAGCAGGTGGAGGACGAAGGTCCAGGTGGCGGCGCGGGAGCTCTGAGCGGCGACGGGAGGGAGGGGCGCAAGCGCAGCGCGGATGAGAGGAGAAGAAAGGGACGTAGAAGGTCTTTTTTTCATCCAAGCCCTCTCTTTCTTTTCAACATTGGGACTGCAGGTTAATTTTATAAACAGTCAAGGGGTTTTCTGTAAAATAACATTTTTTTCTTCTTTAATTGGGTTTTTTAAATAGTCAGACGGACTGTGGGTTAATTTTGAAAAAACTCAAGAGGTTTTCTGCAAAATAGCCAGGCAAAACAAAATTTGGGTGGAAACACTACTTGCTTTATATATAGGTATAGATTATGTTACCCCTATTTAATCATATAAACTAAAAATATAAACTTAATAAAATTGATTTAGACATCAAAGTGAATAGCCCCAAAGCAACGAAAATGTCAACATGTTTTTATGCACCTTACTTTACTTTGGGATATGTTTTTGAGACGCAATAAGAAAAAATAATTAATCAAGCCCTGAGCTATCAAATGTTAAGAGATTAATGATGGTATAATAAGATTTTTATTGACACCTGTTGGACCACTAAATAAAAAAAGATCATGTCAAAGAGAAATCTTTTAGTCTATGGCAGACATATTGCACCGTGGAGGTAAACAAACTGTGCTGCGGGAGAGAGGGCCTACGTTGCGGGAGGACATGGTTTAGTCTCAATTAGCATTTTTGGCATGGTTTAGTCTCAGTTAGCATCTTTATTAGGGACTAATAGACTAATACATTTTATTCTTTTTATTCCCTTATGTTTAAAAGTTTAGGGAAAAAATACTAAAATAAAGAGATTAATATTTCTAATGCTTCTAGTCCCTAATTAAACAGGGTCTTACTGTCTTACTGCATTTTATAACAGTGTCTTACTGTCTTACTCACTGCATTTTATACGGTGAGATCAGTAATAAACAAGGTGCTGTTTTCAGCTTCTGCTTTTTTTTAAAGTTAAAAAGTTAAAATAAATAGCCAGTTTTTTGAGCTGTTTTAGTTTTTGATAAAATAAATAAAAAACTAAAAAACTGAGCTTTTTCTAACTTTTGATGCGCTGAAAAAAATAAAAAAAATTATTATAAAAGCTAATAGTAAAATATCATCCGTCAGTAAGTTAGTTTTTTTTAAAAAATAGCTTTAAGAAAATAAAAATCAAAAACTCAAACAAGTACAGTATCGTGTGGATTTGGATCGCACGGCCATGCCAATACGCAGATACAGTATCGTGTGGATTTGGATCGCACGGCCATGCCAATACCAGATCTTCGTACCCGAGATTAGTACAAATCCAAGCTGCATCTACAAATTACGTGTTCGAAACCAGGATACGGAATTGGAAAATTACGTCTCTCCAGCTGAAATCAAGCAAGAGGGTAATACGCTTTCCCATTCCCAACACGTAAACAGGAGTACAATTCTCGCGGAGGAAGCGGAAAGAGAAAACTGAGACGAGTTAAGCCGCTAAAACAGTATTCACGGATGGTTGGCCTCCTTCCGGCCGCCACCATGCTGCTCCGCCGCCGCCTCCACTCCTCCCGCCACCTCGGCCACTCCTTCAAGGAAGAGGCTACAACTGCCTCTGCCGCCCCGGCCTCGGGAGAGAAGGCTCCGGGGGCAGGTGCCGACGAGCTGTGGACGCTGAGTGGGGAGGACGAGAAGGATCCTTTCGCGGAGGCCGTGCTGGCGGAGGGGCTTGAGGGGATCGGAGGTGAGGGCGCTGCGATTGATGAGGCCGATTCGGGGAAGACGAGGAGGAGGCAAAGCGCAAACGGCAGGAGAGAAGGGCGAGGGAGCAAGAGCTAATGGAGACACTCAAAGGTGAATCTATGTTTATGCAGTAACTTAATTTGGGATTATTTGGGATCATAGTATGGTTGCTGTTATGTGCGTATGGTTACTTCATGCAAACTGATTGAATAGCGTAGTTTGAGGATATAGGATCATACCCGCAGACATAATAAATCTCTGAAATGGAATTTCCAACTAGATGTTTGATGTTGTTTACTTACAATGCTGTATCAGAATGAGCTTGCCAGGTATGTATAATGTATACTTGATCAGTAGCTTGTCAATGTGAGGTATCACAAATATCCGGTAGGTGTTTTAGGAGCAATTTGCTTCAATGCTGAAGTTGGAATGTACATGTTGGTCTCCACTCACCAGCAGCATTTGTTTCATGTGATGCCACTCATTCGTGTCATTTACCGGCAATTGCAATAGGGTATCATGGAATCGGGTAGATAATATCACTCATGATCATGTGGTGTCTGTGCTGCGTGCTTGTGCAACCTCATGACTGATTAAATTATTTATTATGCCTTAGTTGCTTCTAATGATTTACAAAGTTTTTTCTTTCTGGTATTAAGTCCGATCTTATGTAGGATTAGTCCATAGTGGATACATATGTTTGTAACATGTTAAAATAGTTTTTCCCTGGTTGCAGGTCCAAACCGTGCAGTTGGTGATCTCATTGAGGCCTCTGGGATTACAGAGGATATGATTGCTAGTTTGATCCTCTTAAAGGATGTT
This sequence comes from Oryza australiensis, assembly GCA_019925245.2. Taxonomy (NCBI): domain Eukaryota; kingdom Viridiplantae; phylum Streptophyta; class Magnoliopsida; order Poales; family Poaceae; genus Oryza; species Oryza australiensis. The sequence goes on along the minus strand of JAIFGZ020000116.1, from coordinate 5,895,134 downwards.
AGGGGTGTTCCTGGATTACCTCCCCTAAGAGAAATAGAAGACAAAGCTATCGAGAAAATGAATGCAACATCAAGCAGAGCTGAAGTAGAACGCCAAAAGCAAGAGGAAATTGCTAAAGCACGTGTAAGACAAGTTGATGAGAAAGGAAGGGCTTATGGAACAGGGAAAAGGAAATGCAGCATTGCCCATGTTTGGATTCAGCCTGGTGATGGGAAGTTCATTGTCAATGACAAACAATTTGATTCTTACTTCCCAATTCTGGATCATCGGGCTGATCTTCTTCGCCCATTTACCGTGACCAAGACTTTGGGGCTTTGGGATGTTACATGTACTGTGAAAGGTGGCGGTGTCTCAGGTTAGTGTTCATTTCTTTACAATTGCTCTTTATGATATCTCAATGGTTACTTGTATTTTTATGCTAATGTGATACGAAAGTGGTGTTTTACAATAATTTTCTGGAGATAGACATGATAGATTGCTTTCAAATTTATATGTAAGTGTTTTGCATTAACTATGCACATATAAATCTTTGAGTTCTGCATTTTAAATTATGAGATGTGGAATATATGCCATATTTCACGTTCACATGAGGCATTCATTCACGCATAATTCTGCACAAATTATTTCTTGCAGACTTTCAGTGCTCCATGGATTTCAGCATTAGTATCATACCTCAATGCTGGTGCCTGGATTCATTTAGTCTTTAGTTAATATGTTTTATTCGGTGTAATTTTTCTGACTAATACACATTTGCTATTGGACGTTGCGCGTTTCTATTAACTTGATTTTTCAGATAGGCTACAAAACCTTCTCCCTGATTGAAATTTCTTTTTGCAAGTGCAGGACAAGTCGGAGCTATCCGGCTAGGGATCAGCAGGGCCTTGCAGAATCGGGAACCAGGACTACGTCCATATCTTAAAGCAGGTAAAGCAGATGACTTACTCCTCTAGTTGATGATTGGCAGTTCACATTTGAACAATGAGATTGTTTGAGCTTTATTTTCCCTATGTGGCAACCATCCAAAATGAAAGTATTATTCCAGTGAATGTTGTTGGCTTGTTGCCTTGCTAGTCTTGCTCATTTGTTTATCATCTTCCAAAACTTCTATTCATGTGTTCATACTTGCACCAAACAGCTGGATATTTGACAAGAGACTCACCGGTTGTTGAAAGGAAAAAAGCCTGGAAAGGCAAACGCAAGAAAGAGCTTCCAATGGGTCAAACGGTAACAGGTAAGTTCTACTTATTCTTGGGCCTTTTTTTTTTGTAATGAAAATATCTATTCCTGGCCATTTACAAAATCATGTAAGACCTGTCACTCAATTGTCAAAACCTGGTAAAGCCCGTTCCTCCAATCTACCCTGTTTGAGGTGGTTTTGACCCACAGACAATGGGGGTCTGCTTTTCCTAGAGGGTCATGGTTGATCATCTATGATTAACTATTGTCCAATCCACTGTTCGTTATGTAGGCCTACCGTTTGTTGTATGTCCAACATGTAGCGTCACTCTTGACATGAGAGTTGACGGAGGTTCTTTATCCGGTTTTAGTTGAGAGATAGGAGTATTTTCTTTTCTATTTTATGGGAAGATATCTCCTTTTTACCATCCTTCTCTTTATGTTTGAGAGAGTATAAAATTACTTTAGTTTTTTTGGCAGGCACCTGCTCTTTGTTGTTTTTTTTTTCGGGTCACGGCGCTCTATATTTGCAGTTGGGCTGATATTTCGGAAGGTCCTTTTGAGCTCTATACTTAAATATCCCAGCCTTAACCGATAATGGTCATCATGAGACACAAGCATTCTGTTTTTTTTAATGTTGACAGTTGACACAGCAAACTGATCCAGGAAAAATAAATCATTTGACCTAATTAAGATGCAGAAGTTACATTGCTATGAGCTGTCATTAAAATGGGCTGTGCCTTCGATGGAATCCGTTGTTTAGCTCACACAAGTTATTTCAGTTTTGCTAGGATGGCATGGCTGTATGCCTGTATGTCAGCTGCTGCCACATTTTTCCTCCATGTATGTCTGTGCATGCTCTCTGACTATGGTAGAAAGTTATGTGTCCAACTCTGTAAGCAGTAATAAGACCAAATGGAATATTTTCCAAACGTGAGATGTCATTGTGCTTCTCTCTGAATCCACCACCTTGTTCATGTAAGATAGTATGGGCAAGACTGCAAGTAATCAATACCAGCCACACAGTTGCACGCCCTCGAGCTTCTCGATAGTCGATGCCTTGATGTTGTCGTATTTACCATCGATCTACTGGATTAGCATAGCATGTTTGGCAATGGTGGATTAGCATAGCATGTTTGGTAATGGTGATCTCCAAATTGGAGAAGAACCCATAAACTCTGTTATGCTAAACATGTGTGGCAATATTAGTCCTCAACCAAACATGCCCTTCGTCTTGAACACCAACGGTAGTTGAATTTTTTTTCAGTGATGCTAGGTGCACCAAAACGGCGTGCATGCAGGGTAAAAATCCAAGATGAAGATTGACGAAGGAATACACGGTTGGTGAAATCACTTTAGATAAGATCGATCAATCTTCACTAGTCACCATTTGCCATACATATGCTACTTGACTCGGCCGGCCGAAATGGTAAATGCTTCGGTAGCCAGAAGACCAAGACCATAAACTTGGACGCAACGAGGCCAATACTAGAGACCAACAGGAGCAGGTGAGGAAGAATCGTCCTGTCCACTGTTCACCTGTTGAGTTAATCAGCTCACAAGTCGCGACCATCTTGTCCTCCCATATGGCAGAATCTGGTGACGAGCATATTAGCTCACGCACGCGTGCGTCCTCTCCCATCACCTGACTTGCGACCACTTGTCCATGCGCGTGCTTGCGATCATGGCCTGCAAAATAACACAGCCAAAAATGTCAAATCCAAGTCACTACTGCATTTGATCGCTTTCTAAGCCTGTGTGGACAGATTGATCGTTTTGTTCACCTCCTTGTCCCAGTCACAGCGGATGGTTATGATGGCCAGAATTAGCGTCTGCACGGCGGTTCCGCCGATCATGCCCGCCCAAATCCCCTGCAAGAAGTTTCACGAAAGAAATGGTCAGGACGGAGATGGCTAACATTTTCACTGTTTAACTTGAACTACTCAGAAATCAAGTAGTAGTAGCATAGGTACCAGGACGCCAAGTTTGAAGAGCCATCCGAGGAGAATGCCCATGGGGATGCCGATGAGGTAGTACGTGCCAATGTTGACGTAGGCCACCATGGATTGCCACCCAGACCCAACAGCCACACCTGCACGTATATGACCGGCCCATTTATGACCAGTTCAGCTGGGAACTGAAGGCCCATGTAGAAAAGAAGAGAAGGGTTGGGACCCAACGGCCCAGGTTGGTGAGTAGGGTACTTTACCTGAGAGCACGGGCTGGATGCTGTTGAGGAGGATGGTGAAGGCGAGGAGGACGGAGAGGTTGTCGACGGCGTCGAGCACGACGTCGCTGGAGGTGAAGATGAGCGCGAACTTGTCGTGGAGTCCCACGATGAGCACCCAGAAGAAGAGCCCGATCACCAGGGACGTCACCGACGACACGATCGTCGCGAACCTCGCGCCCTTCCCGTTGCCGGCGCCCAGCTCGTTCGCCACACGCACCCTGCAAACCACAACGAAAAACACGTACGCCGCCACACGTGCTCTGCTTAGTTCGGTAATTCGAGTTTCGCAAGCAAATCGAGTGAGAACTGACAAGGCAGTGCGTGCGTACCCGGTGCCAGCGAAGAATGCCAGGGGAATCATCAGCTCCCATGCGTTGATCGTCATGCTGAGAAGACACACACATTAATTGTCAGATTTAGGTTAGCCACGATCACACGCAGTCAGATTGATTCAAGAACATGTACTACTAACTTACCATATGGAGAGCGCGTCGACCGCAATAGCCGCGTTCTTGAGGTTACCGGTCAGCAAGATGAGGATTCTGTAGTACCAGTTCTCCAAGCTGCAAAACACACAAATGCTGTCAGCAGCTTTAAAACGAAAGGTGAAATCAAACAGAAACCATTCAGTTTCACGTCGCGTACCATAGCATGACACCTGAGGCGGCGGACAACTTGACGAATTCCCACAGCCCGGCGAACGCCTCGAGGGAGAGGCCGTTCCACGTCTCCGGGCATCCGCCGCAGGCGACATAGGCGAAGAGCATGGCGGCGGTGGCCCACCACGAGAAGTTGAGCGTGAGCGCGATGCCGACGAGGCCGAACTGGAACCTGGAGACAAGAAGCCAGCTGACGGCGACATGGACGCACAGCGCGACGCCGGACGCCGCCGCGTTGGCGAAGTTCTTCATCTGGCACTGCAGGAACCGCTGCAGCGGGAAGAGGAAGGCGAAGGAGAGGTGCAGCGGGATGAACCAGACGGAAACGCGGCCGGCCATCTCCGACAACTCCGGCGGCTGCCCCGTCAGCAGCAGCACGTCCTCGGCGTAGATGTACATGGGAAGCAGCAGCACCGCGCACGCCAGCAGCACGATCCACGAACGCTGCATGTACACCCCCATCATGTGGTACTTCTTCGCGCCAAACGCCTGCCCGCACAGCGTCTCCAGCGCGCTCGCCATGCCAAGCTGCGTTCCATCAGCCGCGTCCACACGCCCAATTAATTGCACAGTGAATCAGTAATAGTGATTCAGTACAGTATAATAATTCAGAAGCATCATCGTACAAACTAGTATACTACAGTAAACAAGTCACTGCTCAGGTAGCCGGGTACAATTAATTATACAGTAAGAGAATCAGTAGTGCCAGTGATTCAGTACAGCATAATAATTCAGACACATCGATTACGCACAAACCATACTACAGTAAGAAGTCACTGCTCAGGCAGTCGGGAATAATCATACAGTAAGAAAATCACGAAAGACAATTCAATTTTATGCTATGACTCCGTATGATCCCTCTGTGCTCATTTACTTGTTTAAAAAATAATGGAAGATTTCATTAAACATAAAAACGTCCGGTCCATGCGTCAACCAAAGGATGCACACAGTCAGAGAAGAAAAACCTGGAGTAGACAACATGCATCATGTTGCCTTACAACGATGTGCTCTACTACAATCAGGAGGAGAGACTTTCAAGTCTGTCTATTAATCTTGTCATACTCATTTAAATAATTATCGGTATTTCAACTTTGGTTGCTAATAAATTTTAAATAATTAATTTATATTAATGAATTTCCATTCTTGTATTTATGGCACAATACACATTACTAATATGACATACTTTTAATTAACCATGATTTTAAAAAACGAGCAGAAAAAACAAATACAAGCAGTCAAAGTTAAATAATAAACAGTGATAAATACTCTATACTTCTATACTACTTTCATTCCCACGTCACCCTAACCATTGACATTTAGATCTCACAATCTATATTATTACACCACATTTCAATAAATCATTCTTGTTTCACAATTGGCTTATCTAAATTTAAAAATCACCTATTTGTTCAATAAGAAAAAATGTTATTTAAATTAAATAAGTGTTTATTAAATAATTTAGTAAGAGCAGAAAAAACAAAAACCATCGATCAAAGTTAAATAATAAACAATAATAAGTACTCTATACTATTTTTAAATAGTAGTGACGGTGTATATTCTCACACTACATCTATCGTTGATATCTGGTCCACACTGTCTATACTATTCCATCACTTCTCAACGAATCATTCTTCGTTTCACGTTTGGCTACCCTAAATTTTAAAATCAACCTACTTATTCAATAAAATTTATAGTATTACTTAAACTAGCTTATTAATTGATTTAGTAAGAGCAGAAAAAACAAAAACGAGCATCAAAGTTAAATAATAAACGGTGATAAATACTCTATACTACTTATTAAAGTGGTGACGTTCATTTTCACACCGTCTGTACCGTTGACATTTGAATCTCACAATTTATACTATTACATCATTGCCATTGTTAACAAGTACTTCATTCACAATTGACTCTTCTAAATTTTAAAACCACCCACTGGTTCAGTTTAAATTATAGTATTACTTAGACTAAATAAATACTTATTAATTTAAATACTTATTAATTAATTTAATAAGTTAAGTGTTTAGTTTATTTTTTGTTGTGACGAATGGGCTCTAAACAGTATCTGAAAAGGATTCAGCGGAAATATAATTTTTCTTCGCCGGGCCGGCAAAGGGAAGCCGGCCGGAATTTATTGACAACAGGAGAAGGTTAACGTTACAGGTGACAACAGTGTTGCTGAAAAGAAATTGTAAGCACTGCAAATGAGCAGCAATAAATACCGGAGATGAACAGATGCCATATGGAAGAGTACCTCTATATGTCGCTGACATGTAGATGTTATGGTTCACATGTCTAACACTCAAAATTAAAATTAAAGTACAGTAAATGAAAAGAATCTGTTTTCGATGCCACGTGTATGTATGCGTCGGCGGATGATAAAAATCGACAGGTGGAACATCAGAGCGCGAGGCATTTATTCGAAGCTTCAGGAACAAAAGAGAGGAAGCCTGCAAGAATAGAAGAAATGAAGAATTCACTCCAGAAGGCCAGCTCCTTCCGGTGCCTTCTCTGTATACTCCGATGTGAAGAAGATGTGGACACCGCCGGATAGAATCCAAGTGTTCGCGGACACAGAACATCATGCGACAAGCGCCCGTCGTTGAATTCTGGATTACTACATATATGATTTTCTTTTTTTCACAAATCAAGTGGAAATTTCAAAACAAAACGTATTCCAGGCACGTGCATCGATCTTTTTTTAGGAAAAAAAGAGAAATTATCAAGAAGTACCGGGAGTCTTTTCTAAGTGTATTTTCTGGTTCCTACGATATCTAACAAATTTTTACACTTAAAATATATGGAATTTTACACTTAAAAATATATGGTAGCTTCTCATGTATCCTAAAATCACTCGAATATGTATTACTCATACCAAAGTTTTACTTGCACGTAGGCAATGAATAGGAGTAATGAACAACACAATAATGCCTGGTGAAAAAGAGCAACCCACTATACTAACCCTACATTTCAAATTGAGCAGGGTTTATAAAAGTAGTGCTTTTTTAAAATATATGCACCCAAATGACGTAAGCAATAAGACCGCCGCACCCAAATGTGAGGGGAGTTTAGTGAAGTGATGCTACCATAATCCAGGACATAAACATGATTGTTCAGTGATGCCTCTGGCCACTGGAATTACTACCGAACTGACTTAACCATTTTGGCTATTTACTCGTGGACAGAAAAAAACCCTATCAATTTTCGCTTATGCTTATCTGTATGGCTTGTTAGTAATTAATTGATCAGTAAACTTTTATATACATGCTTTTAATGATTAAAAAATAATGTAAAATAAACTATGATGAAAAAAATCATAAATTTAACTTCAAAATTAAATTTTAGCTTAGAAACAAAAATACGGGCTATACTCACAGATGGTATTTCACAGATGGTATTTGTAGAGTATGGGAATCATTGAAACCAGTGAATATGTGGGATTGAAGTAAAAGAGATGAGAAATATGGATTTTTATGCACAGTTAATAACCCTGCTCATGTTGGTCGAAGCCGATGTTGTCTTTATATTTCAGAATCATACGAATACAATATTTGTGATGACCTAATCTAGTCGATGTCGGCTTGACGGCATGAAGCTCCTATACATAGTCGACGACTAGCATTAGTGTTCTTCCTCGAATATGAATTCGGTGAGATCGAAAGTAGCTTTAGGTCTCTCTTGTCGACTTTGTCGCTTCGATATCGTGTTGAGTTTGTCTAAGCTTATATTCCATGTTAACGTGTTCCCTCTCCTTTTAGGGGCATTGTGTTTATAGCGAATATCATCTTTCTCTACGAGTAAAACTCGGACAAACAAAACATGACACGAAAAGATCTTATCTTTTCCGATCCGACTAAGACTTTAACATCTTCTATTTCAAGAAGATAATTAAATTCTTTATTTGTCGTATTCTTTTAATCAAAATATAATTTTTTTATATCTTTAGGTATATGATATTGTTATATATCATAAACTTAAATATAAAATATGATTTATTCTTGACACAGCGAAAGGACTAAAATTTGAAGGCAATCGGCCTTTCAACTTCTCATGATTTGACGAAAAGGCGAGAGAAATTCCACTCTTTAACTCCGACGCGAGGAAAAGCAGCCATATCGCAGTCGAAGAAGTACACATCCAATTGGCTACTCACGCGTCGGTTTGTCATCACATATTCCTAGTTCAACTCTTCAGGTTCAGGGTGGGCGCTGTCTGCGATATGTACAGGGTTGCACGAGGATTTTGGTCGCTGAATTGCACAAATCGGCCACATTTTTCCTTTCAATTTTTTCTCCTTTCAAAAAAAAGACCATGCATGCATGCATAGCAGCAAATGAAACAAAAAAAATAAAGATTATTTCCACTGAAAAATTTTATCTCACGGTTTTCAAGAGTGACAGGTAAAAAAATTGAGTTGACGAATGAAACCAATCCCTCAATATAAAGTTTCATTTCAAGATTTTATAGGCTGCATATACTATTTAATTACAAAGTATGTAATTAGATATGATCAGATAAATATCACTTTCATTAGATTTTATAATCTTGAAAACAGTATATACACAGTGTTTTATTCTGATAAAACTTTCTTCTCACTTTATAATCATATTATCATATTATCACGTATACTGAGGTGTCATCATATTTAATACGTATAAAATCTCTATGAAACTCTAGATTAGCCTAACAACGTCCCCCAAATGCTGTGATACGCATGCCAATTAACACGTCACACCTGTCCAGACTTGCGCCATGCATAGTACTATACCATCATGGGTCATGGCAGCTTGCAGTAATCGAACGCCAGCTCAGAAGAAGCGTAGCATGCTTGCATGCTTGGCGCTAGCTAGCTGCTCCAGCAGTCTAATTCATAGCACATTAATTTTGTTCGAAATATTTAATGCTTTACATTTATTTTTGTCCTTGTGGGGTAATTAAAACCAATCCTAAGTTCCTAACCATATTGGCGGACAGCACCAAATTAGGAGCGCAACGAATTAACCAGCGAAAACGACGTGTTCAATCGGCCGGAGCTACTAAAGAGCGTAGTAATATGCGTACCATGAGGCCGAAGTTGAAGCCGACGACGACGGTGTTGGCGATGGAGATGGCGGCGAGCTCGAGGTCGCCGAGGTGCCCGGCGAATGCCTGCGTGATGACGTTCATGCTGTAGGTGACGACGCGGCTGAAGATGGCCGGCGCCACGATGACCCACAGCTTCTTCGACTCCTCCCACACCCTCCTCCTCAGCTTGCCGCCGCCGCCGCCGGCGGATGCCGGCGACACCACCTGCCAGTCCTCCTTCACCGCGCCGCCGCCATTCAGCAGCGCCACCCTGCACTCCTCCTCGTCCCCTCGCCCGTCGCTCATCGCCGCCGCCGAACGAACAAGCCAACCTCCTGCTTCGATTCTTCGATTATTCCTCCTTCCCCCCCTATGTCAATGAGGTGTCAAACCCAATCGAACGAGCGACCGAGCGAGCGAGGCAGGTGGAACGCCTTTTAATAGGAGAGGCGCCGAGGCGAGCAAACGGGCTGCGAGGAGTTGCGTGGTGGTGTTTGCGAGTCCAAGCTAGGCAAGCGTACGTGAGCCGCGAGCGAGAGGACGACGAAAGCGCGGACGTCTGCCTGTGCGCTGCACTTCGTGGCGCACGTACGGCGGCGCACGAGACTTCGACGTCGCTGTTGGGCGAATCGGCCGTGCGCGCGGCGGTGTTTGGTGCCAACCAACCACGCACACCGCTCCCGCGCCGCGCGCGCGTCTGTGGAGACGCCTCCTTCCACGATTTCCCGTGTTCTCTCCTGCCTTTCCGGAACGTTCGGTCGATCGACTCGAGCCATATAGATCAATGGAACCCTCGAGTCCTCGAGTCCTAGTCCGAACACGTACGAGTCCACTGCGCTTCTTACGGCGTACGCACGTGCAGCTAGCGTGTGCAACTGGTATGCGCGACTGACGGGAAATTAAATGAGATCGGTTAAGTTAGATGTTGGAATACAATATTTTAGGCGCGCCTGTACCGCGTGTGAGATCTGCGCTGTGTCAACACAAGACTCTTACGTTGATCGATCGTGATTGTGAAGATGGGGAAGAAGGACTACGTACCGAGAAGCTGTGTTGTACAGTACTCGCGGCCTGTCGGCCAACCAACCAACTCACTCTTGAGTCCTTCAAGCATCAGGGCTCCCAAAACCGGCCGGTCTCTACACTTGTGCAGTAGTTTGATCATATAATAAGGAGCTAAACGTTTTGCGGCACACAGAGAGATTTCGTAGTACATATCCGTACACGTGGACACATTTGTTGCTATACATGCATATGCACCAACGAAACTGCTCTCTAAACTTAAAAACTTCAAATCGCGTTTGTTGCTGCTCATGTACCTCGTCAAAGTAATCGCGGGGAATCACTTACTTTGGGAGTTTTGGGTGATGATGACGTCCGATGGGGCCCATGAGTAAGACCAATAATTAAAAAATTGCACCTGCATGCACAAGCTAGCCCTGTATTTTCTGCCAAGTCGGTAGTGTATACAATAAAACCTGACCCGAACCGAAACAAAATGGACATATATAACACCAAGGAGGCCTCGATCAGTCACGGTGAACATGCGTACTGCTGTAGAGGACACAGATAATCCCCAGCCATCTCAGAAGTTTATCTTATCTTACTAGAAGTTTAAAAAATTATAAACTGTTGTGTGCAACCTCTTTACAAGTTTGTGTACAAGTTTTAAGCTTTTTGCATTTGTAATTTTTTAAATACAATTTATCCATTATATGATGTATATAATACTTTTTGTCGTTGTTTTTTACTGTAAATCTCATATGATATACAAAATATTTCTATGTTATTATTTTTTGCGTAAAAAATTTCTATCTGATATACCACACAAAAATAAGTTTTCTAAAAATATAAAAATTTAAAATTTATATACAAACATTCATGTTGTATAGGAAGGCTAAAAATCATAGTTTTTCAAACTTCTAATAATATAACTTAATTGTTAACCTCTTATGTATTGAAGGGTTTTTCAGTATTTCTGAAAAATAGTCTAAGCCACAATTGATTAACTCACTGATATATTATAGAAATGAATAATATCAATTGAACTAAGATAAACAGTATAAACCGTGAATTCTGTCGTCAAATCGTGTACATTGCCAACTACGTACCATAAAAAAAACAAATTCACACGAGTTACTACTGGTATCATGATGGCACAACCACTGCTCACGTATTGATGCCTACTTTTGCTCATATATATATATATATATATATATATATATATATATATATATATATATATATATATATATATACTACCAACGAGAAAAATTAGGAGTGAAAATAGAACAGATATAGACTTATATCATATTGTTTTTATATTTTTTGCCTGATATAAAAATTAATACGAATAGCTTGGATATAAAAACAAATATAAATTATCTTGAATACGATCGAATATGATCGGATACAAATATAAAAATAAATATTTCTCGAAACAAGAAAACCACCTAAACTAGCTTCTAATAGAAACAAATACCATCACATATAATTAGTTTATTTTATATAAAACGTTTTAAACAATACTACTTATGTTCAAAATGTATAATATTATTGAAATAAATACATGTTAATTGATATTATAACATATAACATATAGTAAATTTAAAAATAATTAAAATTCAAATAATATTACTAGTTTGACTAGTGTTGTGCGATCGGCTGCAATTAAAATTTAAATAGGTAGGTTGAAGGTCTAGAGTTAGAAAAAAATACTGTATGTTTTATGTCTTGTGTGGATATTCGAATAGCACTTTTCACCGGATATTCGTATTATTATTCGTATATGTCAAAAACTTGTAACGTCTCTTTTTCGCATGGCGTTAAGAAGCTAATTAAATAAAATCATATATGCAAAAATTTTGTTCCTTGAGTACAGAGTCTAAGTTGTGCCGTAGATCTCAACTTCAATCCCTCCGTTGATTCCTTGGTGCCGAAAATCGCCTCCTTAAATTTCCATTCAAAAATACCATAGATCTCAATTTAAATCCTTCCGTTGATTCCTTTTCTCGGTGCTGAAAATCGCCCCCTCAAATTTTCATTCCAAAACACCGTAGAATCTCAATTTAAATCCCTCCATTGATTCTTTTCCTCGTTGCCGAAAATCGCCCCCTCAAATTTCCATTCCAAAATACCATAGATCTCAATTTAAATCCCTCCAATGATTCCTTTCCTCGATGTCGAAAACCGCCCCCTCAAATTTTCTTTCCAAAATAATCTTTCTGTATTTGGATTTCTCACCTAAAACCATATCCACAAATTTCGTCGAATATCCTATTTCAAACTCAGTCTAATGATTTACCTCCGAATCCTAAACTCTTTCCTTGGATTAGTGAAAACAATTTCAAATCTCTGCAGCCTAATCTCTCTCTTCTAAATCTCTAGCAACCAATTTGTCGCAAATACATCAAACTACATAACCCTTTCGAATATTTGAATCGACGCTTAAATCCTCTTCATTTTCTCCGGGCAAAGATCCCATGTTTCAAATCCCAAATTTGAAATCATAGTCTCTATCCAACTCCCTCGCTCTCTCTCTCTTTCTCTCTCTCTATCTATCTACCTATATGTCTATCTTTGTATCCCTTCCCAAATATTTGTTCCAACTCCAAGATACAAATTCAATCAATTCCCCTAGAACCCTAACTTTCAGGATTCCCTTTCATTCCCTCTATTTGAATCATCTCCGAAATACTCTCATAAATCTAAACACAATCCTATTCAAAGGAATATCAAATTCCTAATTTGATGACATTCCTTGACTCCTCCCTATTTTCTTGAGTTCAAGTATCAAATTTGAATTAGAATCCCAACTCGAATACTCAAAATATCACTTCATTACTCCCCTGGAAAATAATCAAGCCAATTCATTCTATTGCGTTGCCTCTCCTCCAATTACATCGGTCGACCCAAGTTCCTTTATCTCCTCTCCTTCTCCTACTCGCACTCGGCCAACCCCCTCCCTTAGCCTAGTCTAGCAGCACCACTCTCCTCTTTGCTCGCCCACAGGCCGCACCACGGCCCAACGATGAAAGCTACCCGGTTGCTGACCTGTTGCGTTCGCTCGTTCTCCTAGTCACGCATTGCGCCTGCACTGGAGCATACCCACAGTCACGTCGTGCCCCTGTTGTCGCTTGCCATCGCACCTGCGTGCCCAAATCTGCTCACCGCGTCGCTCGCCGTTTCGGCCCGTGTGCGCGAGTAGCCAACCATAAGGACGCTGGCATCACACTCCCCTGTTGCGGCGACCGTCCAGTCCCAGCTCACCGCCAACCCATCCCTCCTTTTTCCGCACCGCCAACGTCACTGTGTTCCTGCCACTAACCGCGAGCGTGACGTCGCCGCCCTTGCTCACCTCACCAGCCACGCCGTCCAAAATGGGAGGAGGCAACCTGCCCTTTCCACCGCCTCCTTCTTATTTTTCCCTCCCTAGCAAGCCGAACCGCTCTCCTCCTTGTCTTCTAGCTTGGCCAGGCAGCAACACGATGATGACGCCGTCTTGCAACTCACTGCTTTTCCTTGACCGCATCGCACAGCTCCTCCCCCCTCTCGCATTCAAGCTCGGCCACTCGATCCACCGCCCTTTGCATCCTCGTCATCCGCCGTTTTCGCACTACCCACGAAAACACCGACGTCGCTCGCACGATCTCCAGCCGAGCGCTAGCTCGCTCACTACCACCTTGAACCAACCATGGCGCCTCTCCTCCTCGCCTATAAATTCACTCCGCTTGAGCCCTTCCTCCTATCTTTGCTTCGTGCCCCAAGCGGCGAAGCCCTGCTGCCTTCCTCCCCGAAAATGATCGCCACCGCGCAGTCAATGTAGACCCCCGTTTTTGTAACAGGAATCAATCGTGTTCATAGTACCATTTCCCTGGATCGAGTAGTTTGGTACCCACGAATACATTGTTGAATCATCAGGTGCACGTTACATCCATCGACATACACAAAATATTACAATATAGGGCCCAAAGGCAATGTCTAAAACATAGGACCGAACGGTCCGAAATACAAGCAAAAGCAGAAATTAGATAAGGCAGTGGAGATAAGGCAACGGAACGCCATTGCCACAGGCAACGACCGGAGCTAAGACCTACTGGACGCCATCATCTTCCACACCCTCCTGGTAGTACGCATACGGATCTTCCAAGCCTTCATCCCCCCATCTAAATGTTTGTGCGTATAGCAAGGGTGAGTACCAACCGTACTCAGCAAGCCACCATAACAACGATGCATATGATAGGGGATAATCAAGAAGTGGCTATGGTTCTTTTGCATAAAGCCAGTTTTGCAATTCTTTTCACAAGCCTAAGACCTAAGACTTATCAAGTTTTAATTCCATAGTTTATTTAATCAGCGACAGTTCTGTCCATCATCCATTGTGATCCCAAGGATAGCTTCCCGCCACTGGATCATCATGATTTTCTGGGGTCTACCCCTTCTCGCCTTCCGAGAAGTTGATCCACCAGTAAATAAAAATGGTCATGCAAGCCCATCCCATCATTTTAAAATTTTGAGTCTAGCCAAGCGAAAGTCTTGTCACGATGCTCCATATCCACGAGCACGGCTATTCGAATAGATTGATTCATTCACACTGCAGTGGATGTACACTTTACCCGTACTCCGTGACTGCCCAACAAATGAGCCTACGTCCCAACACATGAGACAGTTCGACAAAGCCTTTCGATAACCTCACTTTGGCACCCGCTCCATGAGCTTAAATCCTCTTGCACTCTAGCCATCGTTTCCTAGCAGTGTGAGGAGTTCTGGCACTTCCCGGGTAAGGAAAAACTTCATTCTTCAAGTTGTAATTAATTTCGATTTTCAATCCTCCATTCTCAGCCTCATCTCATACATAAGAACCACTATGCAGGGGTACCGCCTCCTCTCGGCTATCTACTCTGCTAGGTCTATACCCATTCGAGAAGTACGGTTGTACTGGCTTGTTTTCCGGGTATCTCATGGCTCGGTCCTTAATTGACCAGGGTCGACACTTGCCTTTTTCGGAATCCACCCAAATCATCCAGCCGCCCCAGTCTAAAACATTTGTTTGTTTTAGTTTTTCATCGAAGAATCATTTCATCATTGTCATGGTAATGTGGCGCTCATGTCTCCACATGCCACATATCAACCACCTTCCCCAAGGTAGTTGCCCAAGCATATAGCCTTTGATAAATATGAACATGCAAGAGTCTAATTTAGCATGGCTAAGCAATACCGAAGATTTTCTTCGGACATATCATGTCGTAGGTTACAAAGAATATATGTACAGGTAATCAACGTCAAGGCATGACATATAGCAAGTAGGAGAGTTCATATGTATATATAGCATGCATTTTTGATCTAAAACAAACATAAGTTCGCAAATGAGTTCAACATGTTCAATGGTAGTGATGACTTGCCTTGCTCGCAACCTTGTTGACTTGGGTCTTCGGCACAGTCAACGGCTCCCTCGAGTTCTATTCATACGAGCGAGAAATCCAACCGAATTCGATTAGAATTCAAATAAAATCACCAAAATGCCAAATAAAATCGTAAAAGTGACTCCAAAAATTAGTCAATGATCTTAGACGAATTTAGGTTCGATTTTCGATAAAATCCGAGTTAGAATGAGTGAGTTATAATAATTTGAAGTTTTGCGATTCCCGATTTAATTTATTATGTGGTGACAAGGTTCCAATTTAATTTAATTTAAAATTTTGAAATATTATGATCGATGATTCAAGAATATTATACTAAAAAGAAATGGTTAACTCTATCGAAGTTCCAAATTTTATTGGACCGACAAACTCTAGAATTAAATAGTCGGATCCGCGAATAATCAATCCTAAGCTTGACGCTATTTCAAATAATTTGAAGTTTAAATCTTTGAAAGAAATTTATATGATAAAATTGATATTTATTAACAAAGTAAACTATAATTAATTTCTAAGTCAATTTATGCGACAATTAAACCCTTAATATTATTTAATATTTAGCCTTTAATTAACCCTAGAATTTTATTTCAGAAAAACTATATTTTTACCCCAAAACTTCCAGAATATTGTTCCAAAATATTTTTCCTAATTTCTCCTTTTTTTTCTTTTTTTCTTTTTCTTTCTTTTCTTCTGTTGTTCTCTTTTCTTTGTTCTTCCTTCTTTCTTTTTCCCTTCCTTCCTCTTCTGTTTTCTTCTCCCTCCCTCTTCCTTCTTTCTTCTCTCCTTTGCCTCTCTGCTTCCTTGGCTCGACCGGGCCGAGGCTGGGGGGCGCACGCGGCGACGCGGAAGGGAACGGGAGGGGGACTCACCGGTGGCGGAGAAGCGGCACAGGCGCGGTGGCGTCGACGGCTTGGCGCGCGCGGTGTGGGGGCGAGGCGCGGCAGCGGCGGCATGGCGACGGTGGTGCAAAAGGGCGGCGGCAGCGAGGGAACAAGAGGGGAAAGGAGAGAGTGGAAATGGGGAATAGGGGGATGGCGGGGAGGAGCTCGGGCTCCCCCCTTTTATAGAGGTGGCCGGGAGAGCGCGGGGGATGGGGGGGGATGGGCGGCGCGGGCGCCACGCGCGGTGGCGCGGAGGGGGTCGGGCGCGGCGTCCACGCGGCACGGCGGCGATGGCAACGGCGGCACGCGCGTGGCGTGGGCGGGGTGGGTGGCGCGCGTGTGCGCGTGGGCGGCGCGCGCGCGCGTGTGGGGTGGGGACGGGTGCGGCGGCGGCGCGCGGCGCGGCGCGACGCGCGCGCGCGCACGCGCGGAGAGAGGGCCGGGGCCGGCGCCTGGTCGAACACACGCGCCCGATGAACAGTAGCTTTTCCGATTTTTTTCTTTCTTTTTTATATTTTTTGTTCCTTTTGCATTTAGCCCATATAAATAAAAATATAATTTTGGTCCCAATTATAAATTTAATTTAATTCTAAATTTTCAATCTTTCATCCAACTTTATTATTATATATTATTACTTATTTTATTTTTATTTTTATTATATATATGTATTATATATTTTTATTTACCAAAATACAGTTTTGTTCCAAAAATAAATTTTTATCCACCTTAGCTTCTCTCAAGTGTATATTTTATAATTTGTATTTTTAATATTTATTTTGGAATTTCCTTTTCTTTTATGTTTTCTAAAACTTTTTTGACTCTTTCATCTTTTAGGTAAATACTCTTTATTTATATCGTGCAACAAAACTCGCAAATAAGAGGCAAATAGTACAACAAGATGCAACAACCCAAAAGTTTTTGTAAGTTCCAAATTTTAGATTTTGATTTTTAAATCTTTGATTTTCAGGGTGTTAGAGTCATCCTCGGTGTCACCATGTCGTGGCCAAGAATGCCTTGCCGCCATCGAGCCATTCCATCCCCACATGCCTCCATCTCATTCCTCAGTCGCGCTCGTCTCGGCGCTGTGCCGCGACGACACTACCAGGTCCGC
The DNA here is from genome assembly GCA_019925245.2 of Oryza australiensis. Lineage (NCBI taxonomy): Eukaryota > Viridiplantae > Streptophyta > Magnoliopsida > Poales > Poaceae > Oryza > Oryza australiensis. Next base: position 5,877,600 of record JAIFGZ020000116.1, on the reverse strand, counting down.
TGTCCGTGTCGTATTCCCGTCCACGCCACCATGCGTCACCGCCCGACCATAGAGGTGATCACGTTCCTCCTGGACTCGAAACGGGCAAGTCCCCTTGTCGTCCTCCTTTTTCTTCTTCCATGGCCATCGTTGGCCTAGCTCGCCTTGACGCCATCAAACCACCCTTCCGTCCGCGATGTCTTCGTCGCCATACTCTTAGCACGATGTCGACCCTAGATCGCCGCCTCCGTGAAGCCCGGTCACCTTCCTCCGTCGGCTTCCCATTTTCTCGCCATCGACCACCGCAATGTTATCCTCCTCGTCACTGGTGAGCACCCCCTTTCCAATTCCCTATGTGTATGCCCTCTAAAGGCCCTTGGATATCTATTGAACACGTTCCCTCGGTCGCTCGCCCATCGAGTATAGTCCCTGCCATTGTACTTCTTTCATCACCGCCGCGCGCAACCATGCGTCGCCATCGGTCTTCCCCTTGGCGAATCCTCTTGCCACCGCCCTTCTTGAGCTCTCTAGTCCGTCCCTGAAGCAGCCCAATGCCGCTGGCCCTCCCTCTTGGTCCCTCGCTGTTGCTCTGCTTCCGCTGTCGCTGTGCACAGTCGCACACCACCATCGGCCTTCCTCTCACCGATTCCTCTCACAACCGCCCTCCTAGAGACCACTTCAACCTCCCAAAACCCTTCCCCTACCCACCGACCTTTCCTCTTGCTCCCGCGACACGCCGCCCATTCCTCCGCCGTGGTGCACGGTCACGCGCCGCCACGGCTCGAGACCCATCGATTCCTCGCGTCTCCACCCTCCTCATGCCCCTAGCTACCTTCCGGAGGTGCCGCCTTGGTCGCTCGCCTTCTATCCTCCTCCCTTGACGTGTTGTCTTTTCCACCGCAGGGTGATTGTCCTCGGTGACCATCGGTCCCCGTGCCACTCCGCCTCACGTCGCAACCATGTAATGGTTTGATCGAACCCAATGCGTGATTTGCTTTCCTCTCCTCTCGCACGGCCACATCGGCACCCCTGCAAGGTTACCACTGCTGCCAGCCTCCAACACGCCTTCTCTCCCGAATCCACACCGTTGAATTGCTTCCCATTTTCCTCCTCTACCGGTAAGTGTCTGCCTATCCCTCCGCGACACCGTCGTTTGCCGGTGTCGTTGCACCACTGCGAGCTGTCCGATCTCAGGCAAGCGTGGCATTCCACGTGGATGCCACTTTCGCCTGCCCCGGTCACGCAGGAGACTAATCAAACGCCTCCCTGACCCCGCGCATGCATTGGCCTACAAGGCCATGTCACTGCGCCAGCCCACTCTGCGGCCTTGCCCCTCAGCGCATGGACCAAAAGTCTATCCCCACTACCTCGGCCTCGCTCGCTCCTGCCGGCCTTGTGAGCTATCAAGCCGAGCCTTGCTCCATCGGCCCGTGGCCCAATGTTTGCTTCCCATTCCCCGTGCGGCCCGGCTTCCAGTGGAGCAAAGTCCATCTTTCCTCTCTCACAGCGAACCCGCGACTCGTGGACTCAATCCACAGTGCGCCCCTTCCTATTTTGTGGGATCCACATGTCAGTGACTGTCAAGAATATTCAAGAGAATATTCATTTCTGCAAATTCTATAAATCCTTTTTCCTTTCTCCAGAAATTCAATTAAACTTCCAAAATTCATACCTTTTGATCCATAACTCTGATTGACTCCGTTCTATTTCCAGTAATTTTGTAAAATTATGATCTATTCAATGGCAGTATTAATTAGTCTAAATATGATCTTTTCTTGGTCTCTTTCTTAGGTTTTTGATTGTTTCTATATAGTTGCGGTTCCAGATTTTTGTCCAAGCATGTATTCCTCGAAGATTCGTGAAGCCCAAGACCTTGTGCAAGGCAAGTCACCTTTGAACATATTGAGCCCATATTTGAACTTAAATATGTTGCTTGCAAAATATTTGTACATTGATAGGAATGCACTAAAACTGTTTGGCCCATATGCAAGGCAGATTGGTAGGCCTACCTAACTTTGTTGCATTAATCCTTCCCTTGTAAATTGCTATATCATGTTTCATCATAACCACCTTGTTGCGCCTCGGTATTCATGCACTTTGTGTGAGTATCAATGGTCGCCCTCAAACTTAAAATCTGAGAACATCTTGGGTTAAGCTTGGTTTATAAAATCTTTGAAAAACCCGACGACTAGGTCGGTGCCTTATGAAATAAAATGAGTTTTAAAAATAAAACTCATGACACAAGGCCATTCCTAGGCAGGATGCTTGTGTGGTCGCTTTTAAGGACTGATTCCTTTGAAATTACATCCGAGCATATAACAAGTGCAACCACATGGGTGAAATGGGACACCCCTGACTGAGTAACTAGATAGGCAATGAAAGCCTTGATGCTGAGGGACAAGTGGATTCATCGGGGTGGTGTCGGGAAGGACCCCTAGGCTTCCTTCCACAACATGGTCTAGGACCTAACCTATTATTGGTCCGTGGGACCCCTCTTGTTGGCATAAGATTACCCTGTGTCGACTTTGAAAATGCCTTATTGCAAAAGCCTCAAGGACAAGGTCACCATATGTGGCTATTCTGCATGGGTTGGGTGACCCGGGTCAGTAGCGTTGTGTGGTAAAGTGTACCCCCTCTAAAGAGGTTAACAACATGTCCGAACAGTCATGCTCACGATCATGGGCAGATGTGAGATGATTCCTTAGCATAGTTTTTGTTTTACTCTGCTTTGTAAGAAGGTGTTGTGGTTTGAAAAACCTGTTGTTTGGAAAAGCAAGTGGTTGTCAGGAAGACAATGGGATAAGGAGTCCCTAAAAGTAATTGGTTGTTTGGCACAACAAAACTATGGGAGTTCAAAAAATTGGTTTGGTTTGGGAAACTATCTTTGAGGCCAGCTCTGAAGTTGTGCAAATATTGAAAAAAATTGTCACTTCTCATCCTCGACCGAGCTAGGACTTATCTCACTTTGGTTGTGGAAAGCACACACTTAGGTTTTTCAAAACTTGAAAGAAAAAATGTTTGAAAAATAACCAATCTCCCCTTTAAGCTTGCAATAACCACATAAGATCCCCTGGCTTACTAAGTACGTAAGTGCTCACCCTTGCTCTATATCGTTCTACCAGTTCTGAAGGTGGAGTCGAAGTGAAGAGAAAATTAGGGTTTCGTCCTGGTTCCTAGCTGTCGCTGGTGGTGTTGGAACTTAGTTCGTTGGTTCCGCTACCTCGGTTTCTACTGCTGTTGATGCTTCCATGTTGTCTGTTACAATCTCGGGCTTCTTCCGAGGGTTGCAACTTAAGTTAAGGTAAATAAGTTATCTATTTAAATTAAAGGTTGCAATGATTCATAATTATCACCATGGGTACCAACGCTAAGTCCTATGACTGGTACTGATATCATGGTCTCATAAAAAGCGGTTCGTATTGTTTTTCCTACGACACGCTCTTGTCAGGTGTCGTTGTATAGCAATACCTGATTGGGGTGTGAAAAAAACTCTAGTACCATATTCGTATTCATATCTGGGAAAAATATATCTGTATTCATATCCGTATCTAGACTATTCGAAAATTATTTGCTTGAATAGTATTTGTATTCTTTTTTTTGGAGCAGACGAAAACTATCCGCTTTGTTTTCATCTCTAAGACAAACCCATAAAAGAGAACACAAGTAAACGCCCTTCAAATGGTAGTCATGGTTAAGAAAGTGAGATTACCTGTCAAACTGATTACAACTCTGAAATGTTTACTACGGAGTAGTATAGAATGTCCAAATTTCCAACAGGTCACTATCATTCTTAGGTATGGATCGATATGGGCCACAACAAAGTTCAATTTTCCATTTTGCATAACAAATGAGTCGTTGGCGTTGCAGCTTCTCCATCGCCCACCCATAACATTATAGTATTGCACTACTTGTTGCATTCATCATTGCCCACGTCTTCTGGACCCATCTTTGGAAGAAGCAAACACTACTACAGAAAACGTTATTAATGTCAGATTTCTCAATCCACACCACGAAGACGGCACTAATGAGGAAAACTCATCAATGCCGGATTGACAGTTGACACCTATTAGGAGGGCAAAAAAATTTTAAAAAAAAGAAGTCGGCTCGATGAATCGGCTATCGAGCCGATTGCTCCCGATCCCATTGCCTCCAATTCCAAAATAAACATCATGAATCACAAATTCACTCAATTCCAATCACAAATCAAAACCAAGAATCTCCTATTATAATTACTAAATCAACATCCCAAATCACAAAATCCCCACAAAACATTCAGAAATCAAACCGTTGGAGCATGGAAGCGAGAGAGAACCACTGTCGGCGCCATGTCAAGGAGGAGGAGCATCGTCGTTGTCGCCACGTCAGGGAGGGGGGAGCAGCCACGAAGAACAAGGAGGGTGAGGGAGGCAGGGGAGCAGCCGCTGTTGCCATGTTGGGAGAGCGGTAGCAGCCGCCATCGCTACCATCGCTAGGGAGCAGCTGCCGCCACACCGTGAAGGGGGATCAGTCGCTGCTGCCGCCATGCCAGGGAGAGGGAGGAGCAGCTGCCGCCACTATGCGTTTTGGGAGAGTGGATCGAGAGAAAGGTGGGAGGATGAGGAGGAGGAGGAGGAGAGGATAAGGATGTTTGGGATGAAGAGAGAGAGGACGTCTGGGGCAAAGCTCCCACCCGGGCAGCTCAGTCTGGCTCGATTTTTATGAGGTCGTTTTTTTAAAAAAAGACACCTAGTTTTTCATCTCGCAAAAGTGAAAAAAGGTTTATAGTTTACCGGTTTCAAATAAATCGGCACCCATAAGTTGTTCCCTGTTAGGGAGGATTTTGTAGTAGTGAAAATCTCTTCGCTTGATTTTGTTCTGATGCCATATTTGCAGGCATAAGTGTATCCTCTGGTTTCATAATTCTAATGTTTCAGAGTCAAACTTTAATAACTTTAACCATCAATGACTCTAAAAAATATTCAACATATATAAATTCGTCTTACAAAATATACAATAAAAATAAAAATTATTATTTATTTTGTATATTATAATATAATAGAAAAACATATTTAATGAAATATTTAGAGATCGCGTTATTGTCATAACTGGAGGGATTACTATTCAGCTCGATCTAATCGGTGGGCCCGTGGCTGCATTCGTCTGCCGATCATGTTCATGGCTGACGAAGTAGTAAAGGATGCAGCTGATCGATCAAACAGTTGTTAATTAATACCGTCGTAGGAAAGGATACACGGCTCTTGGCTGCAATAGCGGCGTAGCTGTTGGCATCATGATGTACCACATGATGATGCATGTGGTTGTGAGTTGCGACGCGATGGTCACGGCAAAACGCGGGTCGTGATCCACGTCGATCGCCTCTCTGTGCATCGACATGTGTCCCCTCGTCGTGTCGCAGGATACATTATGTGGATGTATATAATCATGTAATGCATGGATCTGTTTAGGCAGTGTGCGTCGTTGTCCGAGGACGTGAGGCCCTCGTCGTGCTGCGGCGATCGAAAGGTAATTTTGGACCGGCTTCTGTTGTCTCCATGAATGGCAGACAAACCCGTAGCTGTATGGCTTTGGAATTTTCGTACAGGTTGAGTGATTATCACTGTATGGCCTGTGATGCTCTCGCCACAGGAGACCAGGGAGACGAACTGAGAATTTTTGGATTTTTAATTTTTTTATTAAAAGATTTACAAAAATAATTTTTGTTTAAAAATATTGCAAAACTAATCGTCCATCGCTCTTCGAAGGGCGATTTAAAAATCATTCTTCCAGAGGACGATTTTGATGACGTGACAGACGACCGTTGGTCGCCGTCTGCCGACTTCGTATAATTTTACATTTTACCTCTTATCGTCCTTGCAAAGGACGTTTTTACTGTTCACGGTACTATTTATCACTATTTACCATATTGTTCATTACTGTTCATCGTATTGTTCATTAAACAAGAAAAACGCCTTGCAAGGGCGATAAGAGCAAAATGCAAAACTACACGCGTGCGTAGATGACGCCAATGACCGTCTCACACGTCGCCAAAATCGCTCTCGGAAGGGCGATTTTTAAATCTCGTTCTCCCGAAGAACGATGGACGATTAGTTTTGCAATATTTTCAAACCAAAAATTATTTTTACAAATCTTTTAAAAAATAAAAAATAAAAATGCTAAAAATTCGACGAACTGAAGTGATCTGGTCCACACACGCAAAGGACAGCCCAGAGTAGACGTGCAATTCACAAGAGGCCGGCCCGGTTTTTTACTAGGCCAGATGGAAGGCCTTATCCAAGCTGAGCGAGATGGGCCTTGGTGGGTTCAATCTCTCGGTGACCAGGCCAGACAACAAACGGAAAAGTGGGCCGCCGGCCTCGTGAGCGAGGCCGATCATAACGTGGACAGGATGGCGTAGCTGCATGACTGCGTCTCTAGTACACACTTTTGGTCCACAGAAAGTCCAATGTCACTCTCTTAAATAAAGTCGAATCTGATTAGTATATCTTAATCGAAAAACCAGATATAACGGCTACTTTAACTATTAAAACCATGCAAAACGACTTTCTCATCGGTATTGATGGTGGTTTTTTGCTGACGTGACGTCCACGTGGCAGTCCAATCATCAAGAAATTAAAAAATACATGTGGGGGTCCACCCTGTAAGTGACAAGAGAAAAAAATACCGCCAGCGACCTCCCTAGCTCCTCGGGCGGCGAGCTTCCGCAAGTGCTATTGTTTAGCCGTCGCCTCCTCTTTCCTCTCCCTCATGCTACGACCACGGTCGAGGATGCCGTGGCGGGAACGAGGAGCTGACTAGCGCGAGGAGAAGAGGAGCCGGCTCGCCGCCCTCCCAACCTCGTGTCGTTGCCGCCGCCTTCCCAACCTCGTGTAGCCACCACCGTTGGAGAAGACGAAGCTGCCGTCGTCGCTCTCCCAACCTTGTGTCACCGTGCCCCCTTCCCAGCCTTGTGTAGCCGCCGTCGTTGGAGAAGACGAAAGCGTACCAAGTTGGAGAAGCAAAACGACGTCGCAGAAGTAGCGTCAGCAGTAGAATGGTGTTTTGGAAGAGCGGCGGCCACCACCTTCATCCTTCTGAGCCCTCCACACTTCTCATGGCCCCGTTGCCCCGGACCATAGGAGAGAGAAAGAGAGGAGGGAGGTGACTCCTCGTCGCCGCCTTCCGCCTCTCTGCCTCACCTCTGATGGCCCCACCGCCCCGACCATTGGAGAGGGAGGAGAGATGGTGCTCCTCGCTGTCGTCGCCGCGCCCTTCTCACTTCGGATGGCCCTGCCGCCCCGAGCATAGGAGAGAGCGGAGGGAGGCCGCTTCTCGTTGCCGCCTTTCGCACCCTCCCCGCCTCTGATGGCCTCATTGCCCTGACCAGAAGAGAGAGAGGAGGGAGGCCACTCCTTGTCGCCACCTTCTGTGACCTCCCACCTGTGATGACCTCGACGCATCAACCTCAAGCGTGGCTTGGACACAGTAGGCGAGCACCGTGCAGACCTTATCCGCTGCGACGAGACTCTCGTCAAGCATATCGACACGGGAAAGCTAAACCCAGAGCTCCAGTGACGAGAGAGAGAGAAAGGAGGGAGAGAAGAAGGAAGGAGCCACCGGTGCCCTTCCTAGCTCCGTTCACCACCGCTGTTGCTGCCCTCTAGGCTCTCTACTGTGAAAGAGAGAAGAGGAGAGGGAGGGGAGAGATGAAGAAGAAAATGAAATGGAGACTTATATATGGGTCCTATTGTCCTTTTTTTACTGATTATACTGTCACATGGACGCCACATATGATAAAGACCAAGTCAACGTGTGCCACGTAGAATAAAACTATTGTCCGAACCATGCAAGGAGGCGAATTAAACCAGTATTGATAATTGAGGAAGTCGTTATATCTGATTTTATGGTTGAGAGATATGAATTAGATTTGACCTCTATTTGAGAAAGTCAACTTTTTAGTCCCCAAAATTCACGTCAAAGTTTTATATGAAAAGTTCTCAAATGAAAATTTCGCAGATGAAAATTTCACAAATAGAAGTTTTCAGACAATTGTTTCAAAAAAAATGCATTGAAAACGTAGCGATGGGAAATAGTAGCTGCAGCCATTAGGTGGGCCTTACAACCTATGGACTCACATATCACCTGTTGTTATTGCTGTGCAGTAACCGTAGAGGATCTGTGTCCAACACGTAGCTACAGTAAAAGCAGTCCCCTGACCCAAAGACTTAAGACAAAGGAGAGGAGCATTCGGCTGTACGCGGGGCTGCCTGCTCTGTACCGTCGTGTCAACTTGACCCTTTCCACGGTGTCAACTAGGGAGCTGAGAGTTGGTACGCCGTTCGCCTGATGGATTAATGTTGGGTTAGTTAATCGGAACACACATGCAGATTTTCAACATGCAGGTTCCGAGCGGCCATGGGAAGCGCGGCTGCGATCGGAAGAATAATGGTCACGGTCTCACGGATTAGTTGGGTTTCTTCCCCCTTCTTTTTTTCTCCCTCTCTCTCTCTCTTTATGCATAGAGTTGGGTTTCATTCTGACCTTTATTTGATTGATCGACCAAGGTGGCACGTACGTCTTCGTATTCACATATGATTATATATATATATATATATGTATATATATGTATATGTATATATATATGTATGTATATATATATATATGTATGTATGTATGGCTACTGTGTGGTGCGTCGCATAGCCTTATCCCGTGTAGCATGGTCGAATCTCTAATTTAAAAACTCAAATTGAAAATCCGAACCGTTCAAATTATTCTACATATTAATATCGCCTTGTATACCAAATTTTACATTTTTTTGAATTTTTACTATTTTATCGATAGGTCAAAGATGCAATAAAATAGATACTTGAAATCGTTGGATTAATGCATCTTTGACCTATCTGATAAAATAGTAAAAAAATTCAAAAAAATATAAAATTTGGTATACAAGACGATATTAATATGTAGAATAATTTGAACGGTTCGGATTTTCAATTTGAGTTTTCAAATTAGAGATTCGGCCATGCCACACGGGATGGGGCTGTGCGGCGCGCCATACAGTAGCATCTATATATATATATATAACTATCTATAAAGAAAGTAGTGTTTTCATCCAAATTTTGTTTTGTCTAGCTATTTTACATAAAACCCTTTGAGTTTTTCCGAAATTAACCTGCAGTCTGCCTCACTATTTTAAAAAAACCAGCTAAAGAAGAAAAGGAGGTTATTTTTCATAAAACCCTTGAGTGTTTATAAAATTAACCCGTAGTCCCAATGCTGAAAAGAAAGGGAGAGCTCTTGCGCTCCACCCCGTAAGCTGACTCTATTGCCTAGCGGTTAGCGACACTTTTTCGGCCCTCTCTTCCGTCTCCATCCGCGCCGCGCCTACGCCCTCCCTCCCATCGCCGCTCGGAGCTCCTGCCCATCGCCTAGACCTTCGCGCTCCACCTGCTTCCCTCCCTGCATCGTCGTCCCGTTGCAACGCACGGACATTTTGCTAGTGTGTGTATATATATATATAAAAGAAAAATACGTCTGATTATATCAGTACGACAAATCCAGCTTGCTGTCCTAAACAAATTACCTAGATGCTAACTAGATTGAAGATAAGCATGTCGTCTGCATGCAGTACGCACCTAACGAACCTGTGGATTTTTTTTCTTCAAATAAAGAAAAAGAAAAACAATTATTCGAGTTGGGTGAGTTCGTTCATTCACTGCTCTCAACATGCACAGTCTGTTGGTCTTTGTCGTGGTAGGTGAATGCACTTCAACTCTGACAAACAAAATCCATGAAACTGACCGAGAGCTTATGTCTCTGCAGACGGAAGATCTCATAGTTCATACGGCGACTATTGACTCTCTGATGAAGTGATGAGCTTACATTCATACGAGATGGTCGCTGTTAATTACTTACCACCTATTAATCCCCTTGGTGAGACTTCGTCCCTCCAAAATTAGCACGCGTACGTGCCTACCCCCTGCAAATCTCGAAATCCTAACTGCCTGCACCATCAGCGACCTCGAGAGAGAACGTTCAGACAATTGATGGAATAACCGAATGATGGATGGATCTGCTAGTCGATGTCTCGCAGTTGGTGGAAATGGAATACGTTTTCAGCACCCACTGTCGCTGGGATATCATTGAGAAACCAACAAACGCATTATGCATGGTCCGTAAAGTTAAAACGAATGGAAAAATCGCTCAACCTTTTCTCAGGAGATGAGATAAGGGAGTTTTTTACCTTTAATTTTAAATACATCGTCTACTCATTAACTAAAAGTAAAATGTACACAACATACCTATACATTATCACTGACATTTTTGCTTCAATACAATATAATAATTTTACTTTATTTGTTTTCTTTCAATCCATTAGTCTATTTTTAAAATTATTTTTGTAGTTTGTGTAAAAATTATTTCTTGTAAGACAGGTATCTCCTTCCCTCTTCTCTCCTCCATGCTATCATAAGTCTTCTCTTCTCCATGCTATCATAAGAGTTTAGGGCTTAGTTGGTAGGGTTTCAGATTCTGTAGGAAACGTTTTCGGATTCAGATTCTCTTGAGAAACATTTTTCTGAAGAATCAGAATCAATCGTGGAACCATTTGGCAAATTTGTTGGATTCTGATTCTGAAAAGTAAGTAAGAAGCTGAAATAAACTAATATGCCTAGGGGATGCTATCTGGTTTGGCTGGTCACGAGGGTGGAGTGGAAAAAGTGAAAGTGAATCACTAGAAAATGCTCCAACCCAGTTTCACCTTGGCCCATGTAAAACTAGAAATATTTCTATTTCGAAACTGTTGGTTTTACTCTTGTTTGACACAGTTTCTCCGATTTTTCACTAGAATATGAAACGTTTCAGCCATCCAAACGAGCCTTAGTCCCCTATCGTTCGATCAAATATTGAAAATACATGGTACGACGTATTAGAAAAAATAATAATTTATGAAAACGTATATATATATATTCTTAACGATTTAGATATAATATTAAAGAATAAATTTGATGGAAAAATTTAAAATTAATTTTAAAATTTAAATTTTGGTAACGGCTAGTCGTGTACAAAGAAAACTATGTTATACTTTTCCACACAATCGGAGTCGGTCATGTCTGTAACTGTCACTTTCTTGAACTTACTGCCACCAACTTTTTACTGTGCCATGCAGACATATCATCACCATCCGTGATCAGTCAGTACACTAGTTAGGTAAAATACCGGGGAATATATTCCAAGTACGTACTGGAGTCGTACTTGTTAAGTTACCCATATGGAGTATTGCATATGCCAATCCACAAGAGTATTGCATATGCTGTTGGCTGTATATGCGGCAGATAAAATTAGTACTGGAACAACGGACTGGCGGTATGTACACCACAATGTGTTATACATGTACTCCAGTTTAAACACATGCAGAGTCCAACCAGTCTTTAATTAACTCCAGGCCCCAACAAATTAAGCTACACCAAACAGCGGAGTGGAACTAATCAAACAACCATTTTCTTCGGTTTGAACAGGGAAAAGATGGAATTAAGCAAATTCTATTGGGTAAACGAATCCAAATCATCGTTATATTTTGGATCGCTATAAATAGTTGGAGAGAAAAGCACATGTTAATTACCCGGTCTTAACAGCCACTTGAACCAAACGGAACGAACAGGCAGGCACTTTCCACGGAGGCGCTTCTGCTTGTTTTGTCTCGCTAAACAATGATCAATTAGCTAGCTAGCTAGTCTCTGTGTAGACGCATCACGCATGTGTGGATTATTGGGGAAAAGGACGTTAATTTGTTTCAGCTCAGTAGCTAGTATATTTCACTATAGTACTCGTAGTATCTACGTGGACTAGACCCATGACACGTCAGATCATCAGCTAGCTAATCCTACGGAGATGGTGGTTGGTTATGGATGCGAATGATTGCACACATGGTGGGTCGTCAAACGCAGCAAGTCCAAGCACATGGAACGTTGAACGTGTGTGTTGCTCATACGTACCTGTGGTCAACGTACGAGTAGGCTTTACTCGGTCATAAACATATACATTAAGTGTATAATTTGCTGAAATGATAACGGATCAGTTTGAGATTTGTGACATTTTGATGCACCTTATGGTCACGCGCTTATTCGTACGGAAGTGATTTTGATATATCAAGTTCCAAAAGAAAAATAAATTCATTTCAAGTTGAATTAGCCTGAACTAATTTAATGGGTATCATGTATGGAATTATATATCACACCATTTCATTTCTCTTAAATAATAGGAATTATCAGATTATCAAAATAAAAAACAAGATTTGAAGAGAGACGTATAAGAGCGTGTGAAAAATTAAATATACAAACTACACATCTCTTACCACTGCACTATCGAGTACATCTCACACTATCAAAGCTAGCTAGCCTTTATTTGCGGTAGCTACTCCCTTCGTTAAAAAATATAGCAACATATGATTTAATTGGACATATTACCATTAGCTTCAAATTAAAAAACTAGCATTGTATTTGTGTTTCTATATATATGTACCCTTTTATTTTGTAGAAAAATCAGCATTAATTCACTGCACGCATGCAACAAGTGGAGTCCCTAGCTACTCCTTAGTCGTAGCATATATGTAACAAGTGGAATAGTCCAATTACACTGTAGCGCTAGCTCCGGGACGATTTCTCAAGTATCTTCAGAACAAACAACCTATCTGCCGATTACTTAACTGTTATACCTGTGGAGTACTTCTTGTCTCCTTCCTTTTTGTTGACTCACCTACTCTGTTAATCTCTCTATTTCTCCAACATCTTCTCCTATAGACCTGCATATCCTCCACACCTCTATATAAACCCTAGAATCCATGTCATCCAACACCCAAGCAGATTAAGCTAATTAACTACCATCAACACACCCTAATCCAAAGTGCCAAGCTTGTAGTAAGCACTAGAGCTAGCTGCTTGCTTCACTGATCATGGCCACCATTACTGCTGCCAGTCCCAGACCCAGTCCTGCTCCTGCAGCCATGCAAGAGACCATGGCGATGCCTAGCGACTCGCCAGCCAGCGGCAATGCGTCGCCGGCCAGGTCCCGGCCGTCGTTGCTGGTCATATTCAGTGCCTGCCTCGTCCTCCTCGGCGCCGGCGGGCCGCTCCTCCTCCGGGTTTACTTCGTGCACGGCGGGAGTCGCCTGTGGCTGTCCGCCACGCTCCAGATCTCCGGCTGGCCGCTCCTGCTGCCGCCGCTGTGCGTGTCGCTCTACCGCAGCCGCAGGCACGGGATCCGCAACCTCCTCCTCCCGCGCCGCCTCGTCGGCGCGGCCGCCGTGCTCGGCGGGCTCTACGCCGTGTCATGCTTCGTCTACGCGCTCGGGTCGCAGGCGCTGCCGCTGTCCACGTCGTCTCTGCTGCTGGCGACGCAGCTGGCCTTCACCGCCGTGTTCGCGTTCCTCTTCGTGGGGCTCCGATTCACGCCGTTCTCGGCCAACGCCGTCGTGCTGCTCACCATCGGCCCGGCGGTGCTGGGCGTCGGGCCGTCGTCGGGGAAGCCGGCAGGGGAGTCCTCCAAGGCCTACTGGACAGGGTTCTGCGAGGCCATCGCCGCGGCAGCGCTCGCCGGGCTGGTGATCCCCCTCGTCGAGGTCGCGACGGCGAAGTACGGGCGCCGCACGGGACCCGCCGCGAGGGTGCCACCGCCCTACGCGACGGTGATGCAGATGCAGGCGGTGATGGGCGCCGCCGGCACGGCTGTGTGCATGCTCGGCATGGCGATCAAGGGCGACTTCCAGGCGGTGCCGCAGGAGGCGGCGGCGTTCGGGATCGGCACGATCAACTACTACCTCGTCCTCGTCTGGGACGCCGTGTCGTGGCAGCTGCTCAACCTGGGGATCATGGGGCTCATCACCTGCGCGTCGTCGCTGCTCGCCGGCATCATGATCGCCGTGCTGCTGCCCCTCTCGCAGGTCCTCGCCGTCATCTTCCTCCACGAGAAGTTCGACGGGACAAAGGGCATCGCGCTCGTGCTCTCGCTCTGGGGATTCGCCTCCTACCTCTACGGCGAGAAGGCGCAGAAGAAGATGGAGGCTCAGAAGATGAGCGAGCAGGAGGTGGCGCTGGCGCAGAAGACCGCAGACGTGGAGTCAGCGGCGCCTTAGTTACAGTGATGGCCCCTGATGATACGTGTGTAATTGGGTGGATATACATATTTACAGGTGTAGTACACATGTTTCTGTTTTTTTCCTTTTTAAGAAAGAGAGTGTAGTGTTACAGTGACATGCATAAATTTTGTACGAGATTGTTTTAAATTTTGTATGACATTGTTTCATTATATGGGAGTAGCACACAGAAAAAAGCAAGTGCTACAAATTAATTGTATCAATAAAGAGAATAGTATATACATACACAAGTTCTTCACTTCATGACTTCTGCCCAATGCTCATGACTTCTGCCCAATGCTGGTAAAACCTTACTACTAGTCTACAAGACAGAAGGGAAGACTGCAAGCCACCATACATGAGGTTGTATATGATTAATCTCAATGAAAAATTTTGTATTAATGTTTTCAAGACAGCCACATAAACATGAATAAATAAAATGATGTTTGAAACTATTTTTTAATACATAATTTTATGATGTAGTTTTATAAAATCAAAATCACATTTAATTTCATTGTGATTTTAATTTCATAACTCATGAGGAGTTGATATTTGTGTACACAAGGTTTCATCAAAATAAAACTGGTTTCCTCTCTCTCCTTTAATTTTATATCATGTCATCAAATAATTCTACGTTGCATACAATTAATTAATATGAATGAACCTCATGAAACTCCTCACTATAAATAACCTATTAAAAAGACCATTTTCACTCTGTATATAGAACACACAGTTACATGGAAACATGCCTGTAGCACAGAAGGAGCATGTGCTGATATGCACACCTTGAGCAGAAAAGAGGGACGGAACTACGGAGGCACAAGCATGCATGCAAGAGAAGACAGGGATAAAATAATTTCATAAAACTATAAAACAAAACAAGCCCCTCCAACTCCCTGTCTCCATGCATGCGGGGCAAACGGGCAATGCATCTTGGCATGTGGCGATGGGCGCCGGCGTCGTGGTGGCCGACAGGCCGCCATCCGGTCCAACGGCCCAGCAAGACTTCCAACGGCCGGAGCCTCAGTGGCGGTGTTCATCCTCGACGGATTGTCGCCTGCACCAACGCCAAAGTTGATCCGAATCCACTGCACGATCGTCGGTCGGTTTGTGCATGTTGGCTGCACTCAAGCCACCAACAATCTGACCAAGTTTTTGGAGGCTGTGCTCTAACCCAGTCATTCTGAGCATAGGTGACAAAAATGAACACACCGAAAAAAAACAAAATTTTAAAAAACTAAGAGTAAATTCCATGAAACTACGGATATTTGACCAATATCTATTCCAAAACTATAAATTTAATGTGAAATTTATCACAGAACTACATATTTAAACCATTGCATTAGAATATGTACCATTGCATTAGAAAACTACAGATTTAGTAACGAGATTATCAAAAACTAACTATAGATTTTAAGTTTATATTTATAGCACTATTGAGGTTATAAAAGTTGTAATTTTGTGATAAAACTGATGTTAAATATGTAGTACCTTAAATCTTGTGAAAAATATGATTTTAAATTTATAGTTTTGTGATACATTTTTTTAAATCTGTAGTTTTGTGATAGATTGATTAAATTACATGTAGTTTTGTGAAATTTACTTAAAAAAATATGGCCCAAACATCATGGAATATATTCACATTGTCATGGAATATGGAATTCTTGTACAAGATACAGGGGAATTGCACCTTTTTTCACCAACTATCAACATATTCTGCCGTAGTACTGTAACATGAACCTCAAAACACAGTATCTGCCAACTGCCATTGCATGCAGGTACCAACTAAATTTGCTCGATTTCTTCTTCTTGTCAGGTCTTGGTGCTTCATCATCTCCTAGAGAACTTGGACACGAGGTACACTAGAAAAAAGCAGACGAGAGCGAAGAGGATTACATGAAAAAGATGGTTCGAACCATTCTGTATGATTTTCTTGTTTATTCTCCTCATGTTGTTCTTGACCCCTGCCTGGGCCTTTGTCAGAGTCATTTGCTGCAAACAAGTGCAATATGCACATTAGAGACTGAGCACAAGCATATTTCAAGTTTTCAACACAAACTAGTGTAGCATCTTATTGCAGGTTCTAGTCTACACATGATATTGACAAACAGCGAGAGGAATATGCCAGACAGGTAACTTTGGATTCTCTAGGACATTTTTATACAGCAAGGCCTCATTTCGATGGACATTAACCTCGGCCATCAAATTCCTGGCCTATACATGTGCTAACATGGAAACATTTCATGAATGTGGTCTAGTCCATTTTTCCAAAAACTATTGACCAAACAAGATGACAATGGAGAGAAGATCAGCATGTGTTTCCATTTAGGCACGAACATCCTGCTAAGCCTGAATGATGGTTATAGTGTACTTTTAGAGTTCTCATACAATGGTTTCAGATTTTAAAACGACCAGACATCAATTTCTAAATAATCAATTATGACTAAATGTACGATTCTACAAGCACTTCGCTTCCAGAAACTACTGTTTTATGAAATTTTAACATGATGCTGCTACAGATAGACTAGAAAGAAGGCTCACAATGCAAGTAATACCCAGGACACTAACATACAAGGCCCAAATGAATTCATGGTAACTTTTAGACATGCGTTAGTGCACAATGAAGCAAATACAGTGCAAGGAATCACTGGACATGATCGGTCAAGTGATAAGAGATTGAGGATCAGCAGATTGTGTTTGAAGAAACGTTACACTAGAAACCTTGAGATCAATGATAATCTAACTGCTAAAAGATGTCCATGTGAGGTACAATAGGCATGCCATATCAACATATGTGCCGATAACTCAATCTAAATGCTAAAAGGCTCATCAACCCGCCTTTCGAACTTTATTCAGGATTTGGTCCAAACTGTTTGGCAGGCTAGTCACTTACCAGCTCAGAGATGAAATCATTTTGGTACTTGGCCTCTGTTTGGATCTCTTGGGCAACCTGCAGTACCAAATCAATGGCTTGTTTAGAATCGATTCAAAGAATATGAAAAAAGCTTACGAACATCAGTAGATCATGGTTCGATTAGTCCCACATAGCATCACGCAGTTTCACAACAACTCTAGCTCGCCACACCGGTTTCATTTAGACACCAAAATTTGACTACCTTCCGCAACAGAGTTTGCTCATACAGATATTCATAACAATACTTACTCCTCTTAGCTTACGGACTTGCCCACGAAGTCCGACAATATGGTCATCCAAATCAGCAGTAATTGGGTCGATCTGGAGCGAAATCTCGCTGGAGCTTGATGATGCAGCCGGCCTGGCTGTCAGCCCTTCCCTGAAGAATCGAACATTAGAATCAGGATAACAGAGACAAACTTGGATAAGTCCAAGAGGGAAAAAGATAGTTTCCACACACGATTCGATAGTTAATCAGAAATTCAGAATCAAGCCGCGAAATCAGGGACTTCTCGAGGGCTCAATCAACACCCTATTCACCACAACGAAATTTTACCAACAGGGAAAGCAGCGCAAGAACACAAATCGGGGAAACAACCCACATGTTCGTTGACTACAAGAAATCGAAATCAAAAGAATGACGCGTCCTGGCGAATCTAAGCCCGCAATAAACAAATCGAAGGAATCGACGATTAGGACGGAAAACAGGGGGGGAAAGGGCCGAACCTTGAACCGTAGGGGCCGCTCGCCATTGCGAGATCAGAAGAGGCGACCACGAAAGATTGAGCCTGAAGAGATGGAGAACGAGGCTGCTTCCTCCTCCGGATGCGCGTCCTCCCGGGCGTCGCTGGCTGCAAATTCCCAGCGGCGGCTTGGATTGGAACGGAGAAGACGAAGGACGGAAGGGGAGAGAAAGGGCAGCGGAGTAGAGGAGGGGACCTGGCTCGCGTCATCGCGTGCGTTCGTTATGACGGCCAGGCCGGGGACGTAGCAGATCGGACGGCCCACGGTTCACGGATGACGCGTTCTTAAACGCGTTATCGAAGCAGCGGTTCCACCGTGCAGCGGTTGCTTCTCTGTCAGGTAATCAGGTTTAACATTTTTTAGGGAAATCAGGTAATGAGGTTTATGGGTGAGTTCGAATCTACACCTTCTAACTTTCTAATCTCTCTGGGCACGCTTTTTAAGGCCTGCAGCTGAAATTTGAAAAGATTTTGGATTTTGATCATTTTTTTGTTTTTTAACTAAACAAGGGATGAAAAGTTAGAATGAAATAATTTCAGATTTGGAAGAGATTTGGCAAAAAAAACTAAAATTTTTTGTTGGAAGATGTGCATGAGAGTTGCATGCATCATGTATTTATTACAATCCAAAAAATTTTCACATGTAATTAAACGTCTACTCTTATGAAAAATTTTCATCTAAAATTTTTTAGTGAAAATTTTTACCAAAATTTGTAAAAGTATACAAAGCTTTTCTATTACAAAGTTACGGTAAAAATCATATTAATTTATTTTTAAAATTTTAAGCTAATATTTAATTAATCATTAATTTATTTTTAAAATTCTAAGCTAAAATTTAATTAATTGTTAATGAATCATTTCGTTTTCTATCTTGCACATAAAATAGATTGATTTTCCATTCCATCAGGATTTTCCTGTTACTGCCTCGAGAAAGCACAAGTGCCGCTACAGGATAGTCAGACAATGCAGCAGTAAAGGGAGAATATACATGAGCACAACTCATGGTTCAACCAATTCAAACATGTAGAAGAAAGTGAATTCATCATAGGCGTCACTTTGTAAACACTTCAAAATCGGTTCT
This sequence comes from Oryza australiensis, assembly GCA_019925245.2. NCBI lineage: Eukaryota > Viridiplantae > Streptophyta > Magnoliopsida > Poales > Poaceae > Oryza > Oryza australiensis. The sequence continues at coordinate 5,858,779 of JAIFGZ020000116.1, read as the reverse complement.
TAATGCGAATTTCTTTCGATCAGCCTTGATACTATCATCGAACGTCATAACAGACAATCGATTGATATTGCAGGAAGCGAAATGGAATCCAATCAGACAACAACGGAGAGTAACTATCGAGAGATCATGATTCACATATCAAAAACCGTTTAAAGTCGGTACAAATTGCAACAAATGCCCACATCTATCCAACAAAATACAGAAGACTGACTGCCAATTTGATGAAACACAGAGTACATCATCACAACTGTAATGTATTGGGTTTGCTATTCCCAATCTATGAACATCACTAAGCTCGTATATTCTGAGCCTCCTGAAGTGCTTCCTGCAGGTTCTTTACGGCGCTGTCATAGTACACGAAGCCCATGAACCAGAACTCATGATTATCAACGGAAACCACCTGGATGTATTTCTCAGATGCATTTGTTCTGCTCGTTGAAGGATTAACTGACCTCAGTTGGGTGTGGGGAATGACAACCTGTTGTTTCAGACAGAACAATGATAAGTTATACACTTATATAAAATGATTCATGCAATCGAAGAAATAACAGTGCGCTAATGGAAGTGAAAGAAATCTGCGACCAGTTTCATGAAAGAAAAGTAAAAGCGAAGCAGATAAAGCAACACTACTTTGCTTTTTGTACAGTACATTATGGTAAGACATCTTGCTTCAGGAGAAATTTGTTACACTGATTATCACCAGTGGTTGTATTGTGAAACACAGACAAATACTACGGCATGATCTCAATATACGATAAAAAACACATACAGGTAAATCAGTACCTTGTAGTAGCTCCACTCATCTTTATCTCCAACCTTGTAAGCAAGTGGATTATCGCTACAGAATGCCAGCTTTTTATTGGACAGGTATAGCACACCCATGACAGGACCAGCAGAGGTTGACAGATAACATGCATATGGTTTCTTCAGTTTTTCGTCAGGGAGAACATCAAAAGTTTGATGGAAGATTTTATCATATCCACCTTCTGCTATAACTTTGGTGATCTGGGAGACCCTGCCCATTGCCGCATCTGTAATGCTTGGTCCGGTTTTCACTGTTTCAAGGCAAATTAAGATCAGTGTTATGACAATATCGTCTCACACTGCTCAAATCTAATTTAGAAAACTTCTATCATCTCATATCGAGGGACCAACAGTACAATGAGCATGTGAACAAAGAAAGCTCAATACAAGAATACAACACCAAATCAATGCAACTACAAAATAAGGGAGAAAAACGTTCACAATGAGACATCTATCTGGATTGATCAGCTCTATAAAACACTGCAAGAATTTAAAATATCTTTTATCTCTCTATATTGTAAAATTTTGGAAAAAGAGATATTTTTTACCTAACCAATTATGCATGAGCAATTCACAGCAAATATAAAATCAGCATTTCTCCATTCTCATCAACAACGCCAACTCCACATAAATCGAATTACATAGGGCCTATTCAGATTGATGTCATTTTAAACCATACCATTATTTGGTAAAATTAACAAATATGTGGCTACATTTAGTTTGTTACCAAATATTGATAATGTCTATGAAATTTTGGCAACATTATATTGAGCCTATCTTACCAAAACTTGGGTTGCCAATTTGCCAAAATTTTGGCAAGGTTCATTTTGACACCAACCTAAACAGACCCATAGGCGATAACAACAGTACACCCTGTTGGCAGCGAAATTTGGCAAGGTACTCGGAGTCGAAGAACAGATCGAGACGGATTTGGTGGGAGAAAGAGTTATTGCCAAATTTGACTGCGAATCGTCTGCAGATTGTATCGGACGATACAGAGTCGGACTTGATTAGCCGATATAGACAAGGCAGCCGATACAGTTGGTTTCAGGTTCAAGCTGGGCTCAGATTGATGATTCGAAAGTATTGCCAAACAAGGATAGAGTTCATTACAGACAATTGTATCTATTACTTAGGGATATTATTGAGTTGTATTTGTTAGAGATATTTTTGTAAGAGTCCGTTTAACGGATTTGTTCATATATTTTTGTAATTTAGGAGTTGAGTCGTGTCCAAGCATGGACAAGTTTGTATATTTGGGTATAAATAGATGCTCAAGGTCTTGCAAAAACAATAGTTCGATACACACTTTCGGTGCATCGTCACTCTAGTTTTCTAGGTTTTTCATCTCGACGAGTTATTGTTTCGAGTTGGGCTGCATCGGCTTCAATCTCCGACAAGGGGTAAGGCTTGTCATGGCAGTTTGTATCGGCGGGATTAGTGCTTACATCGTTTCGACACTCTAATCTAACTTATGCATCTGTCTATTTATCATATATCTTAATTAATCTAAACCGATAGTTCTGTTTACTTGTATTGGCTAAGCCTTCTTTAGGGTTTTGCTGGTATCGATTAAACCGTTTTGTAGATCTAGATTAGCTAAGGTATCCACCATCTCGAAAATCAGTTAAACGCTTGATTGTTTAGACTTTATGATTCTTTTCATACTTAGTGTTGCATCACTTAAGTTTGACCTAAGTCGTGCTTAGAATCATAAAAGCTAACATGCCTTGGATCAACCTAAGTTGGGCTTAGAATCATAAAAGCTAACCTGCCTTGGATTGTCAATAAGGATAGTATCAGGTTTTAGCCGATCTTGCCTGGTATAACTGTTTTGCTTTAAGTCATATGATTTATTTTGCTTAACATGTTACAATTATCATCTTATTTAAATTTATCAATTCTTTAAATCTACTACGCTTGTTATTTTCCTCGCACTGTCTTGGTTAAGTCTGATCTGTTGAGGTTATAATCTATTTAATAAATTTAATCAAGATTGATAATATTATATAATGCTATATCGGAGTTTTAGCCAATATGTTATTTAATCGCCTAAGCTCTTTCTTCGGTTATGACCTAAGTCTATATAATTGTTAATTTGTTTAATCTTGGTTATAAGCAATTAATACTGTCTCGGTTAAGTCCGATCTATCGTAATTGTTGTATCTAAGAGAAGGATTAAATTAGTAATTACATGTTATTTGAATCCACAGCCGATTATGATTGTTTTGGGTCTAATCTTTAATATATGTCCATTGGCTAGTTTTTTAGATCATATAATTGTATAGCAACTGAATTTAATAATCTTAATTTTATGCTGCATCGATTAGGTTCTACCTATGTGGTTGATTTTGTTAAGAAAAAGTTGTTTATGATTATATCTAATTTAAATCTAGTTCATGAACAATATTTTCTACCTTATAGCCAATTTGACTCGATCGCATCGGCTATGTCATTACGATACGTCATCGGTCGATCGGCTATCGACTTCTAACGTTTACCATGTCTCGTTGGTTGCAGGGCCAAACCAACTGACACGCCCACATTCTTTTCACCAGCATTTTTGGACCTGCACGGAAGCTAAACATAACTCCTAGGCCATCCTGTTTTCGCATCGAGACATCCATAATCCATAAGCGCTAGACCAATTCAAAGTTTCAAACAGACCAAAGAAGCCAATAGATAGTGAACCTTCTTCATTCAGCATTGCTATAACCCACTCGCCAGACAGCATAAATACCAATCAAGCACTACTGTAATTCACAATTCTCACCAAACCACCTTTTTTTTCGAACTTATCAACAGGAATTATCATCAAATTCCATCAGTGCTAACTACCTATATTTCACCACTCAGTTTAATTACATGCTACACATAACTCCAAAACGAAGATAATATGCAGAAACACCAAGCATTGGTAAACTCATACAGAACAAAAATCAATAACTTCAGAATTGAAGCTTACGGTGTTGCCAGAAGTTGCCGGTGAGGGTCTCCGTCTTGCGGGCTGCCTCTCCAAACCTCTTCCCCATTTTGCCGAGAACATCCTTCACCGTATCCATTGTATCTGTAGAAGGGGAAATCCGCAACAGTAAAAAAACCGCTAGTTATCCTGGAATCAGTAGAAAAGGGGGGCAGATTTGGCTGCAGGAACGCACTCTTGGAGGCGGGCGCGACGCCGCCGGCGGGGGAGGAGACGTAGGGGTTGCCCGAGAAGGGCGGCGCGGAGGAGGCGGCGGCCGCGGCGTGGTAGGGCGGAGGGGGAGGTGGGGCCACGTCCTCCGGCGAGAGCCTCGGGTAGCGCGTAGTCCGACGCTGCTGCTGCGGCAGCGGTCGCGGGGGCCGGCGCCGGCGCCCCCGCCGCGGTATGGTCTCCTCCGGCGATGGCCGGCTGCTGCATGTCGACGGCGGGGAGGTGGGGCCTACTGGTCAGACGGTACAGCTGGTCGCCGCGTTTTGTGCTCGACGTAATTCCTGGACCCAACGGACGCTTCAGGTCAGGTGGTAGCCCTTTTTTCCCTTTTACTTTTCGAGGATTTCGTGACCGTCTCCGAAGCTGATGTGCTATATATAATCTAATTTTTTCCTTCCTTCGAAAAAAAACGGAAGAATACTATTACCACCCATAAAAAACACGATGAGGTCATCGCTAAGCATTTCGAGTCTTCGATGAAGTAGTACCAAATGCTTAGCCACGAAGGTGCTTTCATTGTCTGGCGTGTACTATATCATTTCAAACGCAAACTGCGCCACGTCGTGTGGCCCGAGGTCAGTGACGCGTTAATATTTAGAGGCCCACATGTCTGTGCTGTCCTATAGGCTGTAGGTAAGATCAGATCCAAGTGTTGCTGCTGCTCCTTCTAACCCGTTAATTCCACTGCTTCGTAGTACAACAGCAACGTTCAATTCTGCCTTTCGGACCCTTCCTGCCTGCCTAGCCTAGTACCCCCATGGATCTGAAACTCACCCAACTCCCAAGGCCCACCTCACGTGAGCCCTGTCGCTCCCCGGCGCCCGCCCCCTCTTTCTCCTACGCGCGCGACACCGCCCACCCAACGAACGGCCCAGCCTGTGCGACTCGACTCCGCTCGGGTGCAGAGCCGCGGGCAGTCGGCCCGAGTGCCGGCCGCGCGCCTCTCTCCGCCGCTGCACGCTTCATCTGGTTCGGCAGCGACTAGCGAGCGGCGCGCGAAAAAAAAAAAACTGCGCGGATCACGGGGAGAATCCGGGAATCGCACGCGGACCCGCACGAGGACGAGGAGCACCCGCGCGCGGCATACTGCGTCGTACACCTCTCCGTTGCTAAGCCGCCCCGGTGCGGCACGATGGGAGGCTTAGGCTGGGATCTCGGGGAAAACTGGAAAAGAAATGGACATTACGACCGGGGATACCTACCGAACTACCTACCTATTTCCTACCATGCTTCAAAATAAGTTTGTTCCTTCCTTTCATATCACAAGTAACAATATAAAATCAAAAATACTAAAATATCCTTGTTTTATAAATCGTTTCAACCCTCCATCTCAACTAATTATCATGTAATAAAAAGTTAAGATGATTAATAACTATTTATCATGTAAGAAAAAATTAAGATGATTAATGAGGAGAGAGAAAAAATAAAAAATCATTTTAATGAAATAAATCAACTATACATAATAATCAAAAATAAAAAAAGAAAATAAATGAATAAAAGAAGAGAGAAGATAGGTAATTAGATAAGAATTTATTTTGAAGACCTTATTTATTGAACATATAATTTCTTTACGATAAGTATGTAAACTATTATAAAATACTATAAAATAGTGTATGTGTTGGGATCGTTCTAATATAATTGCTTTAATTTATCTACTTTTAATATATTTATTTTTTATTTTCATAAACTTCAAAACGGTAATCACTTACAAACTAAACTTATTTTGAAATAAAGACTAAAAATAAATTTATTTTGAAATTGAAGTAGCGCCTGAAAGCTGAGAGCCCCAGGCTGAACTCGCGACCTGCCACTAGCAGCAAAGACCAGCAGTGCCACCTTTGGAGACGCACGAGGGGCATTGCCCAAAAGTTGGTCACTGATTGTTTTTTTTTCTCATGAACGACTAGCTAGCACTGCTTTTATTAGGCTAACCGTGGATCTTTTTATGACCATTACTATATCTATTTGCTTCATGGTCTCTTGTTCGGTTTCAAAAGGCATCGTGCTTTCTCTTTGTGAGAGAAATAGAGGGAAGGCACATCCTGCTTTCTCTTTATTATTTTTTCTTCATACGAATTGAAATGATTTTCCTTTTGTCCTTAACAAATGAAAATTTCGTTGTCATTGAATTTTAGCTAATGTTGCTACTCTTGTTAGCTTAGACTGATCAATGATCCCACGAATATACGTAGTATTTACTGAAGAAAAGATCGACTCTAGCGCAACATAAAACTGGAGAAATCACTTCTGAATTTGGTCTGAGCAAAACAACAATCAGTCATGGACCAGGATGTGGAGTAACCGAGTAATCTCTTTACAATCTTAAAAAGAAGCGGATACCTTAAAGAAGACTATTCTTAGGTTTTGTGCTTGGCCCCGGATTCAAATCAAACGTCATTGTAGCTCCTCTCCCCTGTTCTGTGTGTCGAATAATAATAGACAGAGGCCTGAATGGGGGGAAGCTGAACCATATAGATAGGACCTACCTTTTTGCTTATTCCTTATCTCCATCTCAGTTTTTATACACTTATGGGGATATAATGGCTGTAATTATGTGAAAGAATTCTAGCTTTAAACAAACGTGGTTGACATGCACACAACGGTAAAATCACAAGATGGAGCTTGTAATTTTGGGATCAGAAGAACACAGGTAAAGATAGAATCATTGTGCCTAGTTAGTTTAGCAGGAAGGATCTCTGGACACAGTGGTAGATGGTTTGATTCCAGCTCTTGTAAACAAATGATAGAAAAGTACAGTGTTTGGTCAGCACTACATAAATAACAATTAACATGGGACAGATCAAAATGTATTCCACCATGAAATAAAATAGTTTATCATCAGGAAGTACTCAGAAAATAATATGCCTTGCTGGACAGAAGTTGATATGGAGTCACATGGCACAGTGCGCCGGTTTTTTTCCTAAAAACAATTATTTGCAGCAACTATCACACGAAGCAGAGAATTTATTGGACAAAATCAGGACAGGACAACTGTATTTTTTTTTCTTTTGTAAAAGAGGATAAATGACTGGCAGTATCGTGAGGCCAGGGTGCAGTAAGTGCTTGAGTGGACAATCTGAGTTGTGTCTTTATCATCATCATCTCTTTCTTTCTTTTTTGAAACAAACTTTAGTACCATCTTTCTTGAAAGAAATAGACTTTCCTGCTTGTACAGATGGATCAATATCAGAAACGAATATTGCATCATGTACTTGTCAAAAGATCGAGAAAGCAGAATACTTCGATTTTATTGCCATGCAGCCCTTGAAACAAGGTAGTAAGAATAAGTGCTCAAGATTTAGCAAGAAGTCACTATTAGACAACAATACAATGGATGAGGATTGATGAACAATGTAGTTGTGTAGATGCACAGTTGTATGTGAAGGTCCACAAGTCCTTTCCTTCGAGAGTTTTTGAGTCGTAAATGATCAGTTCAACCAAAGAAAAAGGAGAATAGAGATGTGCAGGAAGTCCACTGAGAAAGTTGGCCACTTTTGCCTCTAGTTTTTATTTCTCCGTGCAGGTAAAATGGATTATGTTATTGCAGGTCAAATAATAGTGCATGCCTTTTGGTGTTAGGAGATGGACAGCTCATCTGCAAATCACCAGAAAAACAAAACGCAGTTACTCTGAAGTCGTAACAACACAATCAACGACCTGGCCTTTTTGAAATCTCGTGCTAATTAATTAAGAAAGGAGATAGCTAGCAGCGCGTAAAGTAAAACTGCACTAATCGTTTAAAAATTGTTATCACAAGTAAACTAACCCAACACCCCACCGGCCAAGCGTGATGTGTCAAATTAAAGTGCTGTGATAATTGTTATCTGAATAAGTCGTAGTACCACGTCACACTAATTGCTAAAAGGGTCACCAAATACCAATCAGTTTTTGTTACCATTGTAATAGAATAAAAGATTGTTGTTTTTGTATGCGTGGCTGTTGCCTGTTCTCTGAAAGAATGTTCGATAATTATGTGGTGTTGTGAACAGCTTGTGCCTTTATTTGCATGGCATCTGAAGTCCTCAAGAGCAGCAGCAAAATCGCTAGACTGACAGAAAGGAAGAAGAGGCCTTGATGAGAGAATCTGAGATGACTGCAAGCACCGAATGCTCATTCTGTACACTTCTCAAGTTTCTGGAGCATCAAAGCGTGTTCTCTGCATGCCGTTCAAAATGGAAAAAGAAAAGAGGAGCTTGATTTGGATCTTAGAAAGGTCTTAACTGATCAGACACAGTGACACAACCAACCAGCTTGAATCACACTCACAATGTATGCATGGTTAATCCATGCCATGTACTTGGGCTTAGGGTTCTCTCCTCCAAGGTCTTATCATATAAACCAACCGGCCAAAGTTTGAATACAAAGGTGCCTGCATAGATCGATCAAATCTGGAGATTATAAAATTTGGGAGAGTATGAGCTGTGTTTCTTGTTTTCTAAAACTAAAGAAATAATTTTTTCGAAAAAAACATTGGAATTAAAGAACTGGGGGTGGTAAACAAGGTTGTGCTTAAACTACTGGCTGCACTAAGAATCCCAATGCCTTGACTGACAGCAATCCCTGCCTGAAAGGCCGACCAAGCACAATAAAAGATGTGGAAGGAAACAAAAACAAAGAACCTTTCCTTGGCCTATCTCTCGCCTCTTTACTGTTGCATTTCTAATCAAAGTCTCTGGGGCATGTGGACTGGGGCAAGGGTGAAGGATTTGTTTTTTCGGATCATTTTCAAATGCCTTTCCGGATGGGCAAGGGGGCTCATCATCTGTGAGCATATGACAAGTTCAAAGGTTAGTAATGACCACCATGCTCCTACACCACATCACCACCTAAAAGAACAAACACGATATTTGTTTAAATTAAATTGATTGAAATTAAGGACCTTTCAAGGACTTCCTCCTTTCAGATGAACGGCTTTGGTCGCTATTCTTCGGTCCCAATATATAAGGAAGTAGTAGTTGAGACTAGACAGAAGTTATTCTGTAGCTAGAAAGTCCCTTCTTTGTCATGTACTGTATGTGTGTGTGAAAAACACTTTCATATTTGGAATTATTTAACCAATTCCTCGGAAGCTATTTCCAATCATTATTCAGCATCAAGCCATCCTTAGGAGGGTTTTAACTTGAAATACCATCATCACTCGAATAGAGAGGATAACTAGATATCGAGTTATTTAGCTTAAGAGTTTGAAAACATATGCTAATAAGAAACCGATCAATATTTATTTTTACATAATTTAGGCCACACATTTTAATTTTATGGATCACTTTCGCATACCTTGATATGCACTCTTGCTTTCTTCTCTTCCTATGGCTGACGTCACTTCAATGCTACGATTCCCCTCATATTCATTCTCTCACCATAGTCATAGCTGTACTACCAAGCTATACTACCTTGTTTACATGTCTCATCCAATATCTCACGTATAGATCTCATAGAGTAGTGTCGTCGGACGATCGTTCCATCATAGCACTTGGTTCGTTCTTTCGAACCCCATAACTCCACATTCTTCTCCATCTTTATTTTCATCTATACATCGCTACTTGTATCAACCTCTACGCTTTTTCCTTCTTTAACTTGTAGTTAACAATGGCGCTTTTGGTATATATTACTCAGACGACCTGTATGATAGAACATAAGGGTCTGTTTGATATGGTTTCAACTCTTAAATTTAACTTCAGAAGTTATATCTGCAGTGAAGTTATGGAGCTGCCATCTAGTACATTTTGTGAGAGAACTCTAGCCAGCTTTACTAAAAAGAGAGTGGAGCTGAAACTATTTGGTTGAGCTCCAACTCTAAAAGAGGTGGAGAGCTAAAGTTACGTTAAGCATGCCTTAAAAAAGATGATGTTTAGTTAGACTCCAACTCTAGAAAAAATGGAGCTAGAGCTGAAGTTACGTTAAGTATGCATTAAAAAAGATGATGTTTGTAACTGATGAAGATGATGATTAAGTAAGAATAGATAAAACGATAAAACCATTGATGTACGATTAATTAAATTTTAACTATTACCAACTTAAAAAGATATATGTGATATTTTAGAGCATATATAAAGTTTTTATATGAAATATGTCGTTTAACCGTTTGAAAACAATCAAATAAAAATTAAAATATAATCTATATTTTAATCAGAAACGAACGAAGCCTTAATTTGATTCCGATAAAAATAATTGAAATCACCATCTTCTCTACTGGAATAACTTTGAACGAATCAAAATATGCCGTGCTGGAAGAGAGAAAGCAGGTGTCTAAACTCTCTTGTACAATCTCTTTCACGCTTAATCATCTGAAGAACGCAGAAATAATGAGATGTTACATCTGTTCCGGCTTCTCTCTTCTTGGCTTATATCCATGGAGTCCATATCCCACGAGGCACTGTGGCGTGTCGTTCTGTAGAGCACTGCGGCGCGGGGCGGCTCCCGGCCCAACCGAAGCAACACAAGTACGCCTCACAGCTCCGGCCTCGATCTCACACCCACCCGCACCGCGCTGCCTCTGCCTCCGCCTCCCTCCATCACCAACCCCGCGCTCCCCTCCCTCCCGTGCCGCCGCGGCAGCGCCTCCCCTCCTCGGCGTCCAGCAACCAGCCAGTCAGCCAGCCGCGGGGGTGCCATGTCCGAGGAGGACGACGACCAGCCGCCGGCGCCGAAGCGGCCGCGCGCGTCGCCGCCGCCCGACCAGGTCCTCGACAACGTCCTCGAGACGGTGCTCCAGTTCCTCGACTCGGCGCGCGACCGCTGCGCGGCCTCCCTCGTCTGCCGCTCCTGGCACAGGGCCGAGTCCGCCACCCGCGTCTCCGTCGCCGTCCGCAACCTCCTCGCCGCGTCCCCGGCGCGCGTCGCGCGCCGCTTCCCGGCCGCGCGCCACATCCTCCTCAAGGGCCGCCCCCGCTTCGCTGACTTCAACCTCCTGCCGCCTGGCTGGGCCGGCGCCGACTTCCGCCCCTGGGCAGCCGCCGTCGCCTCCGCCGCCTTCCCCGCCCTCGGCTCCCTATTCCTCAAGCGCATCACCGTCACCGACGACGACCTAGACCTCGTCTCCCGCTCCCTCCCCGCCTCCTTCCGGGACCTCTCGCTCCTCCTCTGCGACGGCTTCTCCTCCTCCGGCCTCGCATCCATCGCCTCCCATTGCAGGTAATGCATCTCCCATTCTCCCTACCCACGCCTCCTCTCTTCTCCCTTCTCCTCTCTGCCATGGAACTTTCCAACTTCCAAACTTACTAGTGTAGTACTTGTCTAGTCGTCCGTGATAAAACTGGTAATGGCGGATTTGATGCGGTTGCTCTCGCTGTTTCTTGCAGGGGGCTGCGAGTGCTCGATGTGGTTGACTGCGAAATGAACGACGACGACGACGAGGTGGTGGACTGGGTGGCGGCGTTCCCGCCGGGGCCCACTGACCTGGAATCGCTCTCCTTCGAGTGCTACGTCCGGCCGGTGTCCTTCGCCGCGCTCGAGGCGCTCGTGGCGCGCTCGCCGCGCCTCAGCCGCCTGGGCGTCAACGAGCACGTGTCGCTGGGACAGCTGCGCCGGCTCATGGCGAACACGCCTCGCCTGACGCACCTGGGCACCGGAGCGTTCCGGCCGGGGGACGGCCCCGAGGATGTGGGACTCGACGTCGAGCAGATGGCATCCGCGTTCGCGTCCGCTGGGCGGACGAACACGCTGGTTTCGCTGTCTGGCTTCCGCGAGTTCGAGCCGGAGTACCTGCCTACCATTGCCGCCGTGGCAGTCAACCTAACGACCCTCGACTTCAGCTATTGCCCGGTCACTCCCGATCAATTCGTGCCCTTCATCGGGCAATGCCACAACCTTGAGAGACTATATGTAATGCCTGGATTGCTTCATCAGCTTGGTTTTACTTGCACCGCATGTTTTGCTTTTCTGATGATGATTTGTTTGCCAGGTGCTTGATTCAGTGCGCGACGAGGGGCTCCAGGCCACGGCGAGGACTTGCAAGAAACTCCAGGTTCTCCATGTGCTTCCATTGAACGCACATGAAGATGCCGATGAGCTGGTGTCGGAGGTTGGGCTTACTGCCATTGCTGAGGGCTGCCGAGGGCTCCGTTCAATGCTTTACTTCTGCCAGAGTATGACCAACGCTGCGGTGATCGCCATTTCTCAAAATTGCGTGGAGCTTAAGGTATTCCGGTTATGCATAATGGGACGTCACCAGCCTGACCATGTGACTGGGGAGCCCATGGATGAAGGGTTTGGTGCCATTGTTCGGAACTGCAGCAAGCTTACTAGGCTCTCCACATCCGGGCGCCTGACTGATCGAGCTTTTGAGTACATTGGTAAGTATGCCAAGTCGCTCCGGACGCTCTCTGTAGCGTTCGCTGGAGACAGCGATCTGGCGCTGCAACACATCCTCCTGGGGTGCTTGAAGCTGGAGAAGCTGGAGATAAGGGATTGCCCATTTGGGGATGCTGGCCTCCTCTCCGGAATTCACCATTTCTATAACATGCGGTTCCTCTGGATGTCAGGTTGCAACCTTACGCTGCAAGGTTGCAAGGAGGTAGCACGGAGGCTACCGAGGATGGTGGTGGAGCTGATAAATAGCCAGCCTGAGAACGAAAAGACGGACGGCGTGGACATCTTATACATGTATCGGTCACTTGAAGGGCCAAGAGAGGATGTACCACCATTTGTGAAGATCCTATAAGCTGCTTCTGCAGAGTGGCACTTGATATGCTGAATGCGGCCTAAGCAACAAGGGAAGGTAAGCTGGAGTCAGGCGTATGATCATTTGTGTATGCTTGAAGTTTGAAGGAGTTTAAGCCATCTATCAGAGCTGCAAATGGTTAAATTGTTGTACTACTAGTAGGAGGCATCGGTATATGCAAAATTTTCTACCGCAAGATCATAAGTGCATCAGAGCAGGCTTCTTCGAGGGGGCTTCATTCCCTCAGTTTTGTTTGCTGCTCTGATGGCCTTCTGTTTGAGGGGGGGACAATCTATCTATGCCGGCACAACCACCATGGTTTCTCTAAATTTTTTTCCCAAGTGAAGCTTGTCATCAGATTAAATTCATTGACACTTTTCCTGTTTCTTGCCTTTAATTCCTTTTGTTTTCGCATTCGTATGTTGGAACTCAAACAGAACACCTGCTGAATTGAGCTTATGTTTAAATTCCTACTTGTGTGCTCCAAGAGTCTGAAATTTTGGGTGATCTCTGGTGAAGGCTTGAAAAAGTCTTTGAACTTGTCTTTTCGTTATCTCCTCTGAATCCTGCACTTTGTCTGTTGATATCATTACCTGGAGGTCCTACGCCTCACAACCTGAAAGCTCTATCCATGGGTTCCTTATTGGGAGGTCAGCAAAAGTTAGGCCCTGGTCCATCAAGTGATTATTGCTTGACAGCCCCAGTTTCCGGCCTACGTGTTCGCCTTCCACGCCGGCGAAAACGACGGCCGGCAGCCGCCTCCGCCTCCGATCCACCACCATTGCCTGACCAAGGTTTTTTTTTTTCATCAGAAACATATCTCAAGCTGATACTGTTGTCACAAATAGTCGCCACAGCCTTTTTCTTTGCTTTTTTTCCCTCCCTCTTCTCTTCTCCTCTTCCTTTTCTTTTCTTTTCTTTTCCCTTTGTTTCTTTGTTCTCTTGTGGTTGCTTCTTCTTCTGCTGCTGGTCACAACTTCGGCTGAGGAAGAAAGAAAAGCTTGTAGGATGGTGACCAATCCTACAAGGAAGCCTGGTTGCATCCAAGCCTGAGCTCAAAAAGATGATAGTGAAGGGGTGGCAAATGATGAGGGAGTGATGACCGGTCGATCCATCCTGATGGGGATTGATCGATCGTTTGACTGATCCCCACGAGTCCCTGACTGTCCTCACTCCCAGCTGCAGCTGCTGCTGCGACGAGCAGTCCAGAGGTAGTAGATGCCAAGCCAAGTGGGGATCCATCCACAGTAAAAATCTCTGCAGCTGGTGAAAAGCCTTCCTCACCAAACTCATTGGCTCCTTTGACCATCTTTCCCTGTGTGTATTAACATGAAGAGTGTGATGCTGCAGTGTTTTTTTTCTTCTCTTTCGGTTGCTTCGGGTGTCTGTCAATTCTTTGGCCAAAGAAAAAGGGTGATAGGTTTCTGTGAAAGTGAGGGATGCAGCGACTCATTGCCAAAGCAGATGTCCGAAGTTTTTGTGCTTAAAATCAGGAGATCTCTAGTACTGATTTCTTTTTTTTCCTTTCTGATCATCCGAGGCCGAGCTGAGCTTTTTTGGTGATTGGTACATTTGAGGTTCTAGAGGCTGGGACTGATCTCTTCTTGCCCTTGCCATCTCTGAAACATCTTGTCAAATAATTGGCTACTATTGCCACTCCGGCTTAAGAAAACGAAAGAACATTTAGTTTCTTCAGATCTGGGAGGATGCGGATCTCAATATTTCATGCCGGAGCAAGCTGCGATCAGGCCACGGGATTGAATGAGACTGATGTGGAAGAAAGCGCAAAGCTTGGCTGTTTCAAACGCAGGAGTAGTTACTGTAGGAGTAGTAATGAGGGGGACTGTGATTGATTCACCCAAGCAGAAAGCTGCAAGGGCTATACGCCATTTGGTCCAGCGTTTTCATACGTGTAAGCTTTATTACTGCCTATACTATTTGCATGAACAGAGCTATTACCAGTTTACCACTGAGTGGTAACTTGGACGATTGCTGCTTGTCCAAAATTGATGTGTGGATAATAAATTATTCAGGTTCAGACAAGCTGGTGAGAGTTGTATCTAGGAGATAGTTCATGTCAAGATCACTTGTAACTTACACTCTACTCTGAATTCATTTCCGTTGCGTTTGCTTTTGCATTGTGTTTACCTATACCTGCATTTGTGATTCTATTTTCAGAGCCATATTTGGGATCTGCATCCATGGTCCACGCATCTTCTCTTGCAGCGTTCTTTCAGGGGTGTGTCGATGATGATTCTATCTTAGCTCTTGTCAAACACGACGTAAATTATAGCTTTTTTCAGACGCATTATGCTTGGGAAAGGAGAGAAATGATGGCACAAAGTTGATTCTTTTTTTTTACTGCTGACTTTTCCCTATTTCTACCAGTTCAGTGGCTCCAATCTTAGCATTAGGTAAAGAAGAGACTACTTTTCTATAGCCATCAAGACTGCATGCATGGGAACAGATCATTTTGCTGTGTACATCAGGTAAAATCTCTTCTGAAAGTTAGGCGTGCGTTTCCATATGTGCAGAAACATTAGAGCAGTTTTTAATCAGATCTTGTCATTCATATGGTACAATACAACTGCATATGGCTGCTGGACTTGGGAAGCTTTTTAATCACTACTAACTTTGGTCAGGAAACCTTTTTCCTCTGATGATTATAGAACGATCAAGCACAAGTTTAACTGCTAACTACTTCCTCCAATGTGGGCCTATGGCTGTAGGGCTTTGCAATCATACAAGCTTGTGAACAGTGATAAGATTGGATTTATAGGCTTACTTTATGGTGTGTCAACACCTTGGTTTTATTTATTTTTTGGTCACATCAACTTTTCTGATTGAAGTAGCAGTAGTGTCATGTTCCTAAATATCCAAGATTACATGAACAGAGTGTCCACATGTTGTATGAAACTACGAAGGCCTCAGAAAAGGTGAAGTGCTCCACTAAATCCCAGAAAAGCTATTCACCCTCATTGCCTTCTCTCTATCTGATGTTTTGTATTGGGAATCATCTACTGCAAATGTCAAAGCTCTTGATGGAACGCTGTAAGCGCATCTTTTGTCAAAACATCAGCAAAGTATATTGCTTTATAGGAAAAAGGAAAAGCAAAGTGGCTTTGTATTTGTGAAAGATGGTTTGCGAGAACATATTCTGTAATCTGAACCATGGCATATACTTTTGGAAAATACCGGATTTACTATAGCGGTAAATTAGTCAATGATGTCTCATACATCACTAATATTTTCTTGATAATAGAGTAAATATCTCGTTATCACGTACACATCATAAAATAGGTTTTTAGTTCTTATCACATCGAATGTTTAGATGTTATTTTAAAGTATTAAATATAGACTATTTATAAATCAATTTATAATCGATGACTAGTTCACGAGGCGAATCTAATGAGCCTAATTACGTCATGATTTGACGATATAATGCTATAGTAAACATTTGCTAATCGTTAATTAATTAGGTTTAATAAATTTGTCTCGTGAATTAGTCATCGATTCTGCAATTATTTTTATAATTAATTTACGTTTAGTCCTTTAAATTAATGTCTAAATATTCGATGCGATACGGACTAATTTTAGTCCCTTCATACAAACACCCTAATAGTTATGTAAGAAATTATACTCTTGACTTGTCCATAGGTTTTGCTGATTAGATCGAACCTAGTTGTCAGTTGTGACTGGTGACTGATTTTGCTCGTTCATTTCCAAAACTTGAGATGATTTAAATTAAAAAAATCACCGACAATTCTTGAAACAGTTTATGGGTGATCATAATAAACATCAAATGTCTTGTTGGGACAAGAAAGGGATTTTCAGTTCCTGCAAAAGACCATTATTCATCTTCTAGCCAACTACATTTCCCTGGCATGAATAGCGTGTAAGCTGGCAAGATCTAATCTCATTAGCTTGACATTTCTGTCTGTTTGATGGAAACTCATACCTGACTGAAACTTTTCTACTCTAAATATTCTCATTAGCCAACAGATGCCAAACGCATGACGAAAATAAAGAAAATGTGCAGTGAACTGCTGGATGCAGATAGTTGCAGACACCAAGCAATTATCCGTGTCATCATGCATTTTCGAATTATATAGTATAAAACAAATAAAGGAGTATTCAGCATTGCACAGAAAAATATGGGCCAATCTCAACCAATGGACTCCTGTTCATCTGTCCTTTTTTTCTCCTCTCTTTCTCATGTGGTGTTTGCAGTGGGTTAAGTGTGTGATCTGTGCATTAGCACTGTTCTTGCCGGGACAAGACAATCCACAAGTTGATGCTGCCCAAGTGACCAAACAAAGGAGAAGGACAACTCAAATGGGCAGCATCTCTGGATCTGGGAGCTGCTGCTGCTGCTGCTCTGAAGTCTGAACGAACCAATCCATTGCTCACGAGGCACTAGGATGATGGATGAACAACAATTTATCAGCAAAGTGGCAGGTTAGGTTTGAGTTAAACAATGGGCCAAACTCCGTTTATTAATGCGTTGCAAACCTGCAGAACTACACAATGTGATTGTGCAGAAGGCCGGCCAAGTTGCTGTCATGTTAGGACAAGCACATGATTGGGGGCTCCTCCTCTTCCTCCTCCTAGCTCAGAAAGATATGCAGTAATAAAGGCCTCAATGTTTTGCACAGATCTACAGCAGGAGGGGGCTGCACTGCACTGCATGCTCCCATCTTGTGCAAATGCAATATTACTACGCATGCATGCACACACAGGTGACAGCCACTACACAAACACACAAAAGGTGATGAGGAGAAGAAAACAAGGAGTCTAGTTAAGACAGTAGCACAACAGGACAAGAGTGAATCAATTCTTTGCCCCCTCCTCCTCATCTTTATTTCACTTGAAAGAAAAACTCTGGCCCTTGATTGTTTGCATTATCTTTGCACAAGAGGCATTTGATCTTGTGGGGAGTATTCTATTTTACCTGATCCCAAGGTTGGGCCTTCTTTATCTCTCACTCTCTCTCTTTCTCTCCTCTCTGAAAGATGTGTAGGGAATCTTCCTCATCATTTCAATACCCAAGAACCATGGACTTCTTTGCTGGAGAGAACCACATGAAATTGTGACAGCCAATTTATCACCAAGATATTTGTGAAATGAGACCGTGACACACACATCCAGCCAAGGTAGAGAGGAAAAGGAGTGAAAAAAAAAAGCTGCCTCACACACCAAACTAGCAACTTGCAGTGCATTCCTACTAGGGTAAACCCATCCTCCTGACATTTTTTTCATCTGGTGTACAGACTCAGAATCTTTTTGCTCACTTTTACAGAGCCCTCCTACATGCCACTACTACACTAGTATCACTATCTTCTACAGTACATATATGATATTTTGAGCTTATAAACTGATAAGCTACATCTGAATTAGGTAGAATAGGAGAGTGCCATTGGTGAAAACGGCTGCATTCTGAGGTAGTTTGTGGCAAATGTTAGTGTTGTGGTTGTGTGGCACTGTAGGGTGGTCAAAATCCTCCCCTGATTCAAACCCCATTTGTGGGGTCTCCTCATTGCAAAGGCAAAGCAGTGTACCACTGTACTACTGCCCTAATCCAATTATTAGTTCATTGTGTTGCTGGGGCCAATGCATGGATCCCAACTTGCATTGCTCAAGGTGATGGATGGATGGATCCATTTTGCTTCTGTGGTCTTGGAAAGTCTCAAGTGTTCACCAAAAAAAAGGCGGCGGCGGCAGCAGCAGCAGCAGCAGCAGAGGAGGAGGAGGAAGAGAGCTAGTGATGCTGAGATGCTGCACAGTGGTGAACAGAGCATGAAAGATGGGGCCTGCCTGCCTCTTCCTTGGTAGATTGTGTCATTGTTGTGATGAGGAGGCACGCTTGATTTTGCCTCGAAAGAATGGGAGAGATAGCTCTCATCTCATCTCATCTCCTCCTCTTGCTGCATATCACCTGTGAATCTGGCTGTGATGGGGGCATGGATTGGTGGGTGTGCACATTTGCTATCTGGGCGTCCTCCCTTCCATCATTGCGATGCTCTCTGCGTGTGTGTGCCGTGGTAAAAAAAAAGATGATAGCAATGGCAGAGCAGATGTGTCCTTTTTCTCCTGTCTGCATTTCAGTTTTCATCTTTTTACAGTCCGGGCGGCTGGCTTTATTCTGAACAGATTTGGAACATTAGCGTGATTAATTAAGTTTTGAACAACATGGTCAACATTTGCACGAATATATACACTGAAAGCAAGTGGTTGCATGTTTAACTGTCCTTAGAAACAGTTAATACAAGTATAGACGTGTAATACTGTTGCAATAGAGATGTTCATGTCTCTGCCTTCAATTGTTCATAGGAGAGGAGGAATGGAGGATTATATATATAAGATCAAGAGGGAAGAAAAGGTTTGGTTTCTGATGATGGTTTTCTTTTAATCTTACAGACAATCGAAGGGCATTTACAGGCAAAGTAGCCTCGTGGTGTCATTGAGAGAGAGTGCACACAACTTAACAATACTGCACGGGTCGAGACGCACGACAACTAGTATTCATCATTTACGGCTAAAACTACTAAGATCAATGAGAGGGATACCACACATCATAGTAGCCCATGCCAAATAAAGG
Organism: Oryza australiensis; assembly: GCA_019925245.2. NCBI lineage: Eukaryota > Viridiplantae > Streptophyta > Magnoliopsida > Poales > Poaceae > Oryza > Oryza australiensis. Next base: position 5,839,525 of record JAIFGZ020000116.1, on the reverse strand, counting down.
AGATCAGACAGGACGGGTCGAAAATCTTCGAGCCAGGGTCGGGAGCCGGTCCTCGGGCAAAGACGACTAGCCCGATCTTTGTCTTTCGACCCGTTCCCAGCTTCTTTGCTCGACCTCCACACACGGCTCCTCATTTGCTCGACCACCGTGCATGGCCCCAACAAGAAAAGGAGCAGGCCATCCTCGGGAAGGAGGCTTCCTTGGTAAGCCTCGCAGACAAGACAGAAAGAGGACAAAGTCGGCAGATGATGGCGTTATCTGGCAAGACTGTGCACAAGAGGCTTGCGGCTAGGGATCCCGAGGCGATTCTGTTATGCTTTTCAGCTTTAAGCCTGAACCTATTTTTTGCTTTACGACCAAGCTTACGTGCGCACCCTAAGACCTTCGTGACTGCCTTCCTTGGACTATAAAAGGGAAGGCAGCATGCGCGGGCAAGGGGGATCCAATCCGATCCTATCACACCCTAGAAACCTTAGCTCACATGCTTGTACTGGAACGCTAAGTTTTCACCACCCTAACACAGAACATAAGAGTAGGTTTGTTATCCTTCGGGAAGACCAAATCTGTCTAAAGATCTTGGCTCGTCTTGTTTCTGAGTCGACCATCAGGCCCGTTGGTGGACGTCCCGACCACTCTTTCACCTCCTTGGGCACCCTCTTGGAGGACTGGTCGACCTCCCATCGACAGTTGACGCGTCAGGTTGGGGTGTGTCTCGCCATTATCGAGTGGTTTTGATGGCTGTTTCGTTCTCCTCCGACTTCACGGTTCCCACGGGGACGATGTTCGTCTTTAGAGCCTAGTCTTTCGCTCTGATGACTTCAGTCGCCTCGCCCTCTCCCGGGAGGCTTCTGGCGAGCTGGAGCGCGCCGCCGCGCTGTGGCGCACGACGACAGTGGCGAGGCGCCCGGCTTAGCGCCCTGTGGTCTTGACTCCGGAGGCCCACCCGGCCATGAAGGCCTGGCGGCCCAAGCCCCCGATTGCCCGCACGGTGGTCCCAAGGGCAGACTCCGTGTGGACGCGGATCGAGCGCACCATGGGGCGCCACTAGGGATGGCAACGGTTCGGGTTTGGTTCAGGTATCCACGGGTTTCGGGTTTTCGGGTTTCAGTTTTGGTGTATGTTTTTCGCCCGCGGTTTTGCGGTTTCGGATACCCGAAATATTTCGGGTTTGGTGCGGTTTTTAATTTTAACCCGCGGATAACCCAAACCCAAACCAAAACCCAAAACCCGAACCTGAACCGTAACTTGACAGATTTGTCAAAGGAGGCACTGGCCAATCACTGCCCATCAGGCTTCTCGTTACATGTCACATGTAGCTATATATGCATGCATCTAGGGATGATTTATCTACAATAATCTCTGACAATCTCTCTGATCAGCTTGAAAGATGGATTGCCACATGTTTAATCATGAGGTAACTACTGGTTCCTTTTTTTTTAGAGTAGAAAGCTTAAGTTCACTCCCTTCAATCACAAGTGACGCTTTTACATTGATACAATATCTAAAATATTGCATAAAGTCGTATTGCAGAAAAAAGTATGAAAAAAATAGCATACCTGAATGTTGAAGCAGATATATGTGTTTCTTACAGATAGTGACAACTAAAATATGCTATGCTAGTTCAGCTGACAGTACTAAATTCTTATTTTTATGAATCATAGGGTTTAACGAGCTGCTGAGCCAACTCTTGAGCAAATCAAGCAGTGAGAAATAAACCGTTTACGAGTAACTATGTGCATGTATACTTATTTCGGGTTTCGATTAAAAATTCGGGTTTCGGTTAATTCGTCGGGTTTCAGGTATCCACGGGTTTCAGTTTTGGTGATGTATTTTCACCTGAATCGGTTTCGGTTTTGGTTTCGGGTTTTAGGTTCGGGTTTCGGTTTTGGGTGCCCAGAGACTCTACTCGAACCGAACCCAAACCGTTGCCATCCCTAGGCGCCACGCCGCATGCCCAGCTCCCCTGGCGCTGAAGCCGTCTTCACCGACCGTACCCGCTACGGGACGCCTCTTTGTCCTCTCTGAGCCGGCGAGCTTTGTGAAGCCCGTCCGGTGCACTCTCCCTCGTCTTGCGACACATGAACAACTACGTATCTTGTAAGCACTTCATTTTTCGTAGCTTTTCTCCTTGGTCCGTCTTGCCGACCCGTTGTCCTCCCGACCCCCGGGTGGCCTGCGCACGCTCAATAACTTCTTCGCTATGCTTACGGTCCACCCTAAGCTATGCGGCCCTGACCCCTAGCGGTTGGGGTTCTGCGCGAGAGTCCGCCTCTTCGGAAGGAAGCATATTGAGTACGCCTGAGCTGCTCGGGGACTCGGCCATCCGCTGACCCGCTCTCCTCCCAACCCCCTGGTGGCCTGAGTACGCTCAATAACTTTTTTGCTATGCTCACGGTCCGCCCTAAGCTACGCGGCCCCGACCCCAGATGGTCAGGGTCCTGCGCGAGAGTCCGCCTCTCCGGAAGGAAGTCTATTTAGTATGCCTGAGCTGCTCGGGGGCTCGGCCGTCTCTCCCTTAGTCTCTCCACGTACCTATTCGCAACGTATTTGACTACACGCAAGGGCTCGCCCTGATACCCCTCGGATCAAGACAGGACATGGTCCCTACAGAAGCGGGCTAGGGTCAGGACCCGACGTAAGACAGTCAAATACGATGCGAGTAAATATTTCTCCATTAGTTTCTCTGCGTACCTATTCGCAACGTATTTGACTAGATGCAAGGGCTCGGCCTGATACCCCTCGGATCAAGACAAGGCATGCTCCCTACCGCGATGGGCTAGGGTCGGGACCCGACGCAAGACAGTCAAATACGATGCAAGTACTTTAATTTTACTCTCCAGTATGGCAAACTTAAAATTCCATTACATTAAAAAGGGATGACAAAGTTTTTTATATGGGCTTCGACTGACTCTCTACATTTCCTGAAAGGTGAGGTTCCCGGCGATCTCTTTGACCTCGTCGACCACCATCGGCCTCCGGGCTATGGTTTCTTCGACCTCGTCGATTGCCATCAGCCTACGGGCTATGGCTTCTCCGACCTCGCCGACCGTCATGAGCCTTCAGGCCATGGCTTTCTCCGATCATGTCGATCGCCATCAGCCTCCAGACTATGGCTTCTCCAACCTCGCCGACCTTCCTCGGCCTCCGGGCTATGGCTTTCTCCCTTCTCGCCGACCGCCATCGGCCTCTCGGCTATGGCTTCTCCAACCTCGCCGACCGCCATCAGCCTCCGGGCTATGGTTTCTCCGATCTCGCCGACCGCCATCAGCCTTCGGGCTACGGTTTCTCCGACTACACCAACCACCATCAGCCTCCGGGCCATGGTTCCGCCAACTCCGTCGATCCTTGCCAGCCATAGGACTACGTTCCTTTCAGCTCATTGCCTCGCGCTAAGTCAATCACGTGATTTGACGACCACTGAGGAATGATGCATAAGGCTTGACCCCGGACAGAATGTACCATTCGACCCTAGGCTCGGGGGCTGCACCTGGCCGGTGCATCTGCCGAAGCACGCTTAAGAGGCTCTGACGACCAATCAAGGATCCCAGCTGGGCAGAATTCAGAGTCTAGGGCCGAATGTCCCATTCTCCCCTAGGCTCGAGGGTTGCTGTGGGGGATACCATCCCAAGGTAGTCCATGCCAAGGAAAAGAGATCGAATAGGACAGGTCGTAAATCTTTGAGCCGGGGTCGGCAGCCGGTCCTCGGGCGAGGACGACTAGCTCGATCTCTGCCTTTCAACCCAACCCCAGCTTCTTTGCTCGACCTCTACGCATGGCTCCTCCTTTGCTCGACCGCCGCGCACGGCCCCGACCAGAACAGGAGCAGGACGTCCTCGGGAAGAAGGCTTCCTTGGTAAGCCTCGCAAACAAGACAAAAGGGAGATAGAGTCGGCAGAGGATGACATCACCTGGCCAAACTGCGCACAAGAGGCTCGCGACCAGGGATCTCGAGGCGATTCTGTTATGCTTTTTAGCTTTAAGCATGTACCTACCTTTTGCTTTACGACCAAGCTTACGTGTGCACTCTAAGACCCTCGTGATTGCTCTCCTTGGACTATAAAAGAGAGAGCAGCACGCACGGGCAAGGGGGATCCGATCCGATCCGATCGTGCCCTAGAAACCCTAGAACTCTCACACGCTTGTACTGGAACGCTAAGTTTTCACCACCCTAACACAGAACACAGGAGTAGGCTTGTCATCCTTCGGGAGGGCCGAACCTATCTAAAGATTTTGGCTCGTCTTGTTCCCGAGTCGACCATCAGACCCGTTGGTGAACGTCTCGACCACTCTTTCATCTCCTTGGGCATCCCCTTGAAGGATTGATCGACCTCCCGTCAACAATCACTAATCTCATTTGCTTCCTAAGCTTTCGCCTTTGAATGTCAGTATCGGTCTAGCAGAGTTGTTTCGATGTTGATGTTCTTTTCGATCTTAAGGCATTTCCCCGCTTCATCTAAAATTCTCTCTGCCTCTACTCCAGCTTGATAGTTTTCATCACGTGTTCAAGGTTAACCATCAAGAACATTTTCTTCTCAATGCATAGCAGCCTAAACGGACCCTTAAAAAACAACTATGATGAAATTACTGCTAGCACAATGTGGCTCCGCCGTGGCTCCCCAAGCCATGCTACTTTTCGAGCAAGGCTACCGTGATGTCGTGAGGGCACGTGTATCCTCACGAGGCCACTCTTTGGGCTGAGGTGGCAACTCAGATCCGAGTGAAAGTACGAGGCCACTCACCACATCACCGTGTTGGAAACACTCTAAGATCCACAGAAACCGCTGTGATAGTGCCAGATGCGGAGATGCACTTGACAGTGCAGTGACAAGGGTGTGTGGTTTCAATCCCAAGATCTCATGTTTAATTCTCCACACGCTTACAATTTTTTCTTATAAAATGTTTGGTGCCAAATGCTTCTCTGCAGCTGAGAAACTGAAGCACATGGTACCACAAGTCCACAACACAAGCACAGGTTTAAAGGATGAGAAAAATGCGTGCGCACACATCCAGGTCTCCAGTTGCATAACAAGTCACTCACTCACACAAACAAGCAAGGGAGGGACAGAGAATCACCACGCTTTGTAGTTTGTTCATCATCTGATATATGCAAATATACAATGCACCCAATGAAGCTTGTCCTACGGGTAGGACATGCCCTGTTGTTTCCCCACGGTGACACAGGAATCAGACAAGCAAATACACATCTATCCAAAATTCCAGCAAAGTCTTGGTGACATCCTGACACGCGCGTATCCACCAGGAGACCAGAAAATAAGGCGAGCTAGCTATCATATAGGCAAAGATAAGGTTCTGTGATTCTGTCGTGTTGGTTCAATGAATGCCATCCACTTGACAATCTCACAACAAAGTTACGCAGAACTCGACTGATTCCAAGCTTTAGTGCAGAATCCATGCAAAGGTAGAGGGATCAAACGATGCAATGAGCGCGCTTAAGTAGTAAGGTTGACAGAATCTTAATTCATTTGTCAAGCAGAAGAGTGATGAATGATCATGGGGGGCAAGCTTTCAATGTGTCACTGCCTCAATTAAAATGCACTTGAAACTACTTCACTGCATGCTTAAGAGACATATTAACTAATATTCTGAAAGATGCCATGGGATCAAAGCTGGTTAGTGCGGAATGACAATACAGAAAGATCCTAGGAGAATGTAGCTTCTACTATTCAGCCTCATTAAGAATTGTTATTCAGTAGCTTAGGTGCAGACTGCAGAGACTTCCACAACCTTATTATTTTCTGATTGCGTATATGCTTTCATATCCTTTCAAAAGGACAGTAGCAATTGCATAACAGTTGAACTACTGCCATCTGCCACTAATAAAGGCAACATCTCTCGAAGTCAACGTAGGATTTGCAAAGTAAACTATAGCTTTGACAGTAATTAATTAACAATCAGTAGAAGCTAGCTCTAATGGAATAGAAGCATATATAGTGGTGAAAAAGTCATGTCGACCAACGAGCATCAGGATGGTAATTAGGAAGCTTGCACTACTGGAACTAGACTATAATTAAGTCTACTTCACCATGCACTAAAAAGTGACCAAACTGCTGGCTTGTAGTAGCTGGTTTGATTTGTGCATGCAGCACCTGCCACTGCAGGTATTGGAAGAAAGCTTAGTTGACTTCCTCCTTGACAACGACTCTGGGAGAGAAGTTCTCTCTTCTTTTTCTTCAGATTGTTCTTCTCGAAGCTTCTGAACACATTCCTCAATTATACTAGTAACATGTTTATTAATTACACTACAGATGATATATAGTTCAGGAGCTAAAACTGAAGAGAAATGGGGAGTGAGTTTGTGCCGATGGAAGCAATTAATGATCATTCATGCGCAGATATATAGCTCACAACTGATATCTGTTTGCTGAGTTGAGCATGCAGAATATGTGTTCAGACGAATATAATTAATTTCCTCCATATATAACTGAATATATACTACCAGCAACGACGTTACAATAACAGCGCATGAAGACGTATATATACAGGTTATTCACTTGTGCCGACGTCTAATATCTAATCAAGCAGCATGCAACGTAATACGGCATTAAGGTCTAATTGCATTAAACGTAAGCTTAATATATATTGCAACCTTACGTATTAGCCTGCTTTCGTTGACAAGGCTAGGAATTTTCCTGACATCATCGATCAGAGCCTTGTCAAAGAAAGCTAATATGTGTTGTCTTAAAAGCAAAGAGCAGGAGGTGTACATAGTTCGTTATGTAGACTTATGTTATATACATAAGCTAGGGCCCGGACGAGCCAAAGTGCAGACCTATATGTATCACTGTCCGGTTCAACATGTTCTAGAAAGAATATTGCACTTTTGTATTTTTAAAGACTAATGGTGAACTATATATATATGAGCAGGCAATGGCGTGTTCATTGCTATACATGCATACATAGTATGCTGAACTTAAATTATGCAAAATTTGGCTTTCTTTTATTAAATGTTTGCATGCATATATTGGTTATGTACTGACCATGGTATTGATTGACATGTCATATTCCTTATTAGCTTGTGCATCTACTACTTAAAAAATTCTTATAGGGACCGGTTTATACGTGTCAGTTTATTTAAAACCGATAACTATTGACGTTTTTCCTTCTCCCATGGGCTAAAAAATAAAGAACCGACACATTTGAACAACAATAGGTGTCGATTCTAAAAGAAAAATCGACACCTATACTATTGGTATTTTTAAAAAACTGATACCTATAATATATTATAGGTATATTATAGGTGTCAGTTTTCTTAAAAAACAATCACCTAAGATTTGAGCTAAGCCGACAAATCTTAAAAACCAAATCACTCCTCCAGCTCCCTCTTCTCTCACTGTCTCACACTCTCACTTTCTTATCCTCTCCTTCCCTCTCTCTCTCTGTCTCACCCCTCTCTTCCTCTCTCCTATGTGCGGCTAGCGGCAGGCACGAGCGGTCGACGCCGGGCAGGAGCGGCGGGGAGCTCGAGCAGTGGCAACGTGTGCGGAGGGCGGCAGAAGCGGCGGCAGCGGGCTCGGGCGGCGGGAGCGGCGCCCCCGGCATGGATCCGGCGTGGAGGACGGTGGGAGCTAGTGGTGGCGGCAGCAACACTGCCCCGCCTGGATCCAGTGTGAAGGATGGTGGGAGCTAGTGGCGGGGCAGCGGCGGCGCCCCGCCCGGATCCGACACAGAGGATGGCGGGAGTGGCGGCGCCCGAGCGGAGGTGGCGGGCGGTAGGCGACGACACCTGAGGAGTGGCTGCGGGTGGCGGGCGGTGCCTCTCCTCCGTTAGATCCGGTGGAAGGAGAGGTGATAGGTGGCTATGGATGGGAACTGCTCGATGTGGGAGGTATGATGTGGGATGAGGAGCTACTCGATGCATCGACTCGATTCGAGCCGATGCATCGAGCCATTTTTTTTTGATTGTGAAACCTCAAAGGTGTCGGTTTCTAAACCGACACCTTTGAGAAAACCACAAAGGTGCCGACTAATAGGTGTCGGTAGAGAAACCGACATCTATAGGGGTTTTTCAACCGGCACCTAGCCATTTTTTAGCAGTGATCCAATTTGTCATGGCCGGTTTATATTATTTGCCCAAACTGTTCTAATTAACGCGTGTAATCATGCATGTTGTTGACCATTGTTAATAGGTTTATCACACAGAAATTCATATATGAGGGAAAAAAGAGTAGGGAAACGTCTACACATGAAATAATGAAAATCCTCTTTAATTACTTTAATTTTGACTAAGCTCGAGACAGCAAGTAAGTGTTCATTATATTTAAGAAAAAAACTTTGTTCTCACGCATATATACCCGCGCGCATATTGAAATAATCAAAGAGATGTACACATATATATACTACTCATCTCTCTGAACTCTTACTTTGATTAACCCATGATCAAGTGAAGAACTGAAGATGTTCACATGATCAGTTAGCATCTTCTCCTGTACAGTAATTAAGGGACATATTAACAGCTTAAACACAGAGCAGGTAGCTCTTGCTGCATGCTAGTTGTCTACACATAATACCGTGCATGCATCTATATATGCATGGCTGTAAAAGGCTCTTCCTCTCTCTCTCTCTCTATATAGCTAGCTAGTAGTGATCACCTCTTCCAAGAGCTTGTACCTACGAACCCTCGGCCTGCCCCTCCCGACGCCGGGCGACGGCGGCGCGTCGTGGTCGGCGCGGCGGACGCGGCCACCCAGGTCCGACGCCGACCGCCGCAGCAGGATACGCCGCTGTGCCGGCGACGGCGGTGGCAGCGGCGGCGGCTTCTTGATGGGCTTGCTCAGGTCGGCAGCGAAGTGCCCGCGGGCGGCGACGACCTTCGCCGCCGTCACCGATCTGCTGCTACTAGCTGGATCGCCACCGGCCGCCCTGGCGGTGGACGGCCTCGCCACCGAGCTCGAGGTGGCGCCGCCGCCACCGCCGTTGCTTCCTTGATCCGCCCTCAGGCACCAGTTGCACGTGCCGTACGACTCCGCCTTTGGGTATCGCTCCGTGCAGTATCTGACAGTATACACATGTGTATATACAGATCAGTTTAGCTGTAAATACGTGGAATATGATAGCGTGATCTACGTTATTGCATGCATATTTTGAGGTAGACATTGACATATGCAACAAAGTATATGTACTGGCGAATACACTTATGTTGATCAATATCCATGCGTCCTTTTCAGAAAAAATAAATACTCCTTAATTTGCCAAGATAAGATCGATGCATGCGTTCGTTATATTTAGTTGATATGTAACACGTGCAGTTGTCCATATACTATACAGTTAGAGCTAGCGATCAAACAAGTACAATAATGCTTAAATCAACATTTATGTCCATAATTTTTCTGTAATCACGCAGATGTTTCAACAATATTCGTATGGCCTAGCTGACATGCGCAGCCACTGTCAAGCGCTAGGGGAAAGAGAAAGAAGCAGAATTAACAAAGATCGAACTATTTGCAGATAATGACCGTATTATGTACTTTATTTCAGCCACGAATGCCGTACTTTGAATCAATTTGTTTGACAATTTCGCGTGGATCGCGCGCAAAGTCAGACAAAATTAGCTGGAAGGCACGCTAAAATTACTACCGGAGACACGCGCGCACGTCAAAAGCGCACGAACTGGCCTGTCATCGATCAACTACACGCCGGTCATTCGGTCAATAATCTTAATTATAAATCACAACTTCGATCACTAGCTATAGCTAGGGGCCAATCGATATATGGATTAGTTGAGAGGAATGTACATGTGTAGCAGTTCTGGTTCAGAAACGCATGATCAATTGAAACTATTGGAATGGTACTTGCTCTGTGTGGTGCACATGCTTGTAACTGGATTATTCCAATGGCGAAAAACAGTCTTGCCATTGGCCTGTTCCTGTTCCGCATTCTGTATCGTGTGCCAGTTTGCTATTGATCTGAATAGTTAGTTTCTCAGATAATCCAAGATGGCTAACCTATGGACTCATCGAATTAAGAGTATTAATTCATGCAAATAGTAGAGTTAATTTATATGGAGGAATTGATTCCAAATTAAATCGATTCGATCTATATATATATCATGTGTATGTCTCATCGAATTAAGAGTATCAATTTATGCAAAATCATAGAGTTAAAATTGATTCATGTGTATGTGCCCAGAAATCATTGTCCTATTAGATTATTGGGGGCGACCTCGAAAATTATCTTCGATAACAAAAACAAATCTGGGGTGCAGACGAACACGAACAAATGATTTTGACGAGAGAGCTAATATACGTACGTGTGCTGGGAGCGGACGGCGCAGGCGGCGCAGCGGAACAGCTCCGGCAGGAGGCCACGGTCGCCGCACATGCAGCACACGGCCGCGGCAACCGGCGGCTGCGACGACGAACCACCGGCGCCGGCGGAGCCGGCTGACTTGTCGCTCCCCATGGATATTAGATATCTCGACAGATCGATCGATGAATCGCGCGGGCGGCTATCTCAGGCACATCGATTGGTAAAGTTGCCGCATGAGAGATCGATCGGTCGATCGATCGATTGGATGGGAATCGGATCGGATCAAAGGGGAGCAGATTGATTGGATGCTGCTCCTCCGGCTGATGCTGCTCTTGCCGAACTCGAGGCCGGTTTGGGAAGAGGAGGAATTGGAGGAGGAGGAGGAGGTGGTGGTAATGCGGTGCCTGCGGTCTTCACGCATCTCAAGATCTTGTAGAAGGAAGCTGCCCTCCTTTAATTTTGTCGTCCTCCTGCTGCTGCCATGGCTGGAAAGATTTGCTGCAGTTCTTTTTTTAATTTCTGAGATGGTTTTTGCGTTTTGGACCCTGAAGTTTGTGGATTTATATTACAAGTTCTTTTTTTGGCCCTAAAAATATCTTCGTTTGTACTATGAAGCATTGAGGGGCGTAGTTTATTGTACGTCACCATCAGCTATTAAATGGCTATATCATAGGCGGACCTAAGCCTCGACACACCGTTGAGGCACAACATTTTGAATATCTGTGCTATTGATGTTTGGCATGTCACATATGTTTTTTCTAGATCTTTAGAAATTGGTTCATCAATGTCTTATGTTTGAATCTAATTTAATTATTTTACTTTGGTTTTGTGTGTACAAACTGTATTTTATTATGTATTTCGATTTGATATAAGGTGGGTGTATAGCTTTAACTTACAAAATTTGAGTCTTGATCACCGTAATTATGAACACATGTTTATTTCAAAAGTTGTTATATTTTTAGTCTTTGTATTATATGCACATATTTTAACCGTCCAAACATAACAATGAAACCAAATAACCATCCACGCACATGTATAATTTCAATGCAATTTTTATGAGGCTTACGTATTGATATGGGCTTTTTAAGACTGATGAGGAGTGATTGTTGTGGCTACAGTTGTCGCTACCGTTGCAATACTATAATCGTTAATTTAAAGTGTGTATTTTGTAATGACGGTATGTGCAATCACAACAATCAGATCCAATCAAACCCTTTATCACTTTAAGTATATAGTCAAGTATATGTTAAAAGAGATATTCATGACGTGTGTAAGTGGCAGTGGTGCATATATGTCTTCCATATTAAAAAAAACAAGTGTGCAAGATAGTGGACATGTCGGCTATAGGCTATAAACCAAAATATAACATATGACAGGGTTCAGAACGCAAAACAACTGGAGCGAAAAATAATTCGGGAGGCACCAACAGGTCCCTTTCATGGCAAAACTGTAAATAAGGAGACATCAAGGGGCAAACACCCTTTCCCCCGAGGAATGATAGCAGTTGGGTGGATGGACTTCGTTGGACGGTGCAGTGGACGCGGGCCCACGCTCGACGCTCCCTCCACCTATCACCCACTCACTGACATCCGGGCCCGGTAAACACCAGGCCCACCTATCAGTCACGGGCTTCGCGAGGAGCACCCACCAAATCCGCCAGTGGCACAGGGCGTAAATTCACGGGAAGCGCGGGGGCTGATTGGTCCGGAAGCGGGCCTGGTCGGTGGTTTGACCCTGCATGCCGCGCTGGCCAATCGGAGACCAGCAGCGATGCGTGGGGCCCACGTGGAAGGGATCTGCCGTGGCGCATGTGGCCAGGGAAGGCCGATGGATCGGGCCGAGCCGACAAAGGCGACGGAAATCTCGTGTGATTTTCGCGGTAATGAAAATGGCTAATTAAGTTCTCTCGTGTGGTTTATTTTCTTTTTTTGTTAGAGCGATAGGAAAGGATTAGGATGCCGTCATGCCGCGTGAGTGCGTAGGGTTTAGCGTTTCGAGAGGTTAGGATTTGACCTGCTCTTGTGGAACTTTGTAGAGATCGGGCGCGTGACGTGGAGGTTTGTGGTGGTGGCCGGTCTTGTCCTAGGTAGATGGCCAAAAACACGTTAGTCTCTGAATTAGCACCTTATAAACTGGTGTGAAGTATGCCACAGCTGATATTAGGCGGTGTTCAATTCTCTGGATTGGAACTAATTTTTTCGATATATGAAACGAAACGATACATTAACGTACACCTAATTAAATATTAATTTATTTTTTAAAAATATATTAATATGATTTTTAAAACAAATTTCGTATAATTTTTTTAAAAAACACGTCATTTAACCGTTTGAGAAATGTACGTGTAAAAAATAAGGAAGGTTAGCTGAAAAGGATTGGAAAAAAATAGTGTACGTGAAAAACATTAGAAAGTTGATAATAAAGTTAACTCTATTCAGTAGAAAGTATTGGTTTCCACTTACATATACACGGATACTTTTTAGTAGGATTTGATGGTAAAATTGTTTTTTTATGTGTTGCGAGAACACCGATCTCTCTCGGTTTGAGCATGTGTTGAGAAATATATTTACAGGTGGATGGTGTGCGCCAGTCATGTAACGAGAAAAAAGAAAGGCATACGATATACATTTTTCAGGATCAGTTTGAAGCTTCGGGCAGGGGGTTTGCTTTGTTCAATCATATATAGTTCACATAATCACAGGTCTCTACAAAATTTATGACACGTACAGTAAACGTGCACTTTTGTGCCTTCCTGGGATGATGGACCGGGGGTGCAGCTTGGTCGCTGTTCGACAACACCAGAGAAAGCCCTTTCCCTGCGTGCCATTGCCATTGCCATTGCAGTTGCAGCTGGAGAAACGGAGTACATGTTGATAAGCTTCCGTGCAACCAAAAAGTATAACTGGCGCCATCAATTCAGCAGGCTGGCACAGCCTTAAGCCGACAGGACATGCCAGCTGCCGGCAGGGACGTCGTGTGCAAAGAGCTCTTGCTCATCACCGAAGGGCTTGCCACTAACCTTCCGGGAAGAAGGCGGCGGCGTGTGCAGATGACATAGGCAGCACATGGTCGATGGTTCCGTAGCTCTCCCACTCGTGTACAGCCCTTTGGAAACTGGAAGCAGCACATGCTTTCCACACACACACAGACAAGTACACAACGACAGAGACACTTCTTTGGCCTGTCTTCTGAAAGAAGCGGACAACTTGCCTGTTTCGTTGAGCCACTTGGCTTCTGGAATGAACCTGTTGCGTTATTTAAAAGGACCGAATGGCGGTTCGATGAACCGCCTGGCAATTCATCCGCGAGTACCATGTCTCCAGCTGCGTCTTTTTATTACGGAATACTTAGACGCAAGCACACACCCACAGTATTACAATCAAAGGAACGCAGTATGAAGATTCACCTAGGGCCAAGTCCAGTTTTACAAGTCAATTTCTGAACCGTTTGGGAGCGTACGCATGCAAGGGCAACTGAAAACCGGTGACGGCCACACGAAACATTTACACTATATATTGAGTTTGTGCAAGTAGTGTAGAGAAATATATCCTATACGCAGTACCAGATAATACGGGAACCAAGCTTCCCGACCTCTAATGGCGTTGCCCTCCAGGCCAAAGAGAGGAACATTATGGCTTAAACCTCTGTTACGTCTTCGCTCTTCACTTGTTTGCCCCCCTACAATCTGTACAATGGAAATGGATATACATTGCGTACCAGAGATCAATCATTATACCCAACCAGCAGGCGACAGAATTTAGCTGTTTATTCTCATCTCAAGCAACAACACGCCTGCTTAGACACCACATAAGGAGGTGTGCCAACATTAATCTACTAATCCAAGCCTAAAACTGCAACAAGGCCTTGCAGTTTCAGTCCTATCAAAACATGAACTGCTTGTCTCTTGGATGAAGTCACCTTCCATGTATTTCCTTCTTTTTCCCGTAAGCTGGGGGGAAAAGCAAACCAAATCCCAAAATCAGGTAACTACTAATAGAAGCAAGGATATGTACTATGTAGCAAGACAGAAGGCAAAGGTTTGACACAACTGCCTAACTGTACCCAAACATATATATTTGAACTTGTGTTTGAGCCCTTATGCCGTGAAGTATTTAGGATGCCCTAAAATATCCAGTGAACACAGCTACCTCAGCAACTCAAGCGATAGGAAATCAGCTCTGCGCACACTCCAAAGGATGTAAACTTCCTTCACCAAACTCATGCATTCGGAATCGTTCCAAAAATTCGAAAGGTCTGCACATAGAATATAACAGTTTATGAATGATAAGGGAAAAGATAATAATAACACTGAATTGTTGGAGAATTGGAGCTAATATCATGCATGTTAAGACTTAACTCATGGTAGAGAAATAAGAACATCGGAACAACCAGACTGGTTTCTCTCTAAATTTGGATTACCTCCTAGTAATAAAATAAAGTGGAACGGTTTCAAGAATCACTAAGCTTGAGTAAACTGGAAGCAACTAATAAAGCAATTTATTAACTGCATGTGACAAATCGACAACACACTATAGTAACACAAATAGACTCATTTGAAGAATAACCTGACAGCCAGATTTTTTTTTTAATAGCATGACGCCAAACACTTTTAATGATAACTTGATGATCCTAACACAGCAAAGTATGGTTTGATGCCAAGCAATTGGTGATGTTTGTGATGGCTTACAGCAAAATTTCACGGTTCCGGGATAGCTTCCTCTGATTGTTCTCTATAACACTTGATACATCAATTTCGGGTCCAGCAATCATAGATGTAGCATTCGCATCCGGTGTCCATAACTAATAAAGAAACATATAAAATCAAATTACAACTTCAAGTAAAATCATTAAAATATTTCTAAAAAATATGATTACTTACCTTTATTGTGTTATCAATACCACTTGTTGCAACAGCGCAGTCATATGGATGAGGTTGTATACAGTTCACAACTGAAGAAAAATATGATGCATGAGAAGCAGTATTCAAAGGACAGCAGCAGTTAAAAACGGAAGTACACTTACCAGCTCCATCCCCTGCAAGCATTTTAATCAGCCTTCCGGTTCGTCTCTCCCATATGAACCACCTACCATCATCACTTCCGCTAGCAATAAACTCCCCTGTTGTAAGAGATGCAGCATAGATGTGTTTATGTTATTAGAACGAACTATTTGATTCCATGGATTCTAGAGCTCAAATTAACCCAAGTGATTTTGTGTAACAGTTTCAGTTTTACGTAAAAACTAAAATTTTAGTAAGCACTAAAAAGGTTCATAATTCCATGTAACAAACTCCACAAGGAAATATAACTATTGGCTGACGACTAAACATCAAGGGCCTTCATAGTCTAATGTTAAGCCAATATGTGCAAAATTGTATGTTCTAATTAAAGGTCAGTGTGTTTCTCTTACAAGAAAATTTGTCATTAGAAATACAAATGGCATATGGAAGGACAAGCACTTCATATACCGCTAAGCAGGAATGCAAGAAGGAACAGCCTAACCTTGTTCACCGAGAAAGGTAGCTTGCTTTATATCTGTCCCCACATTGCAGTGTGCAACGTATCTTTGCTTCATGTCAATCGCAACTTCTGGCTGCATTATATAATGGGAAAATGATGTTAAATCCATGCAATATCAGTGGAATACAGATATAAACAGAAAAAACATCCCATATTAGGAACTTCAGACAAAGCGGTGGCAGAAAAGAAGGAACCTGATAGGCAGAATCACCATTCTGAGTGGACTCAGCTGATCCATTTTCACCAGAATGTTCGTCAGTTTGACTATGTCTTCTGTGAAATCTTAAACTTAAACTACCCTGGACAAAACCTGGATCACTATCACGGCTTTCATCACCTGATGCTGATGTCTCAAAGTCCAACTCCATTTCATCATCATAATCTGAATCTTCTCGACCCTCCTGTGATGATGAGCCACTGGCATCCGATCTCAACAGTAGATCACTTAATGAGCGTAACCGCCCATGTCGTACATCAGTGTTAGTATTTCCTACTTGATCCTTTTTATTCTTCTCAAGTTCAGCTGTTCGAACAAAATAAACCCATCATATACTTGGAAGTTTGACAATCAGTAAATCAACATAATGTATCTGGTGCATCAATGCAACCACCAAGCCTTAAATCTGCAGACGTCTCAAAATTCTTGATATGAATAAGCATCACCAAGAACTACAACATAAGGCTCAATTACAACATGCTCCATTATAGGTCAATTTTAATCTATGTGTTTTTTGAGTTGCTAACTTCATGACAACAACTACCAAACATGGGGGATTAATAGAAGGTAACTTAGCTCAGTGCAAATATGGGAACCAATTTCTTCATAACTATTTCACATTATGTTGTGTGTGGGAAATAATTGTCTGTGTCCAATGTACTATTTACTAACCTGCAAAAAGCCGCTCCTTTATATTTTCCGCTTGCTTCACTGACTCAGAATAAGGTGGAACAATAGTATTTAATGCATCCACATATTCAGATGCCTCTTTCAGCCTTCCTAACTACAAATTCCCAACACATGTTCGTAAGAGAAAGATGGCAACACTTAATTTCAAAGGGAAGTCAATCCATGCTTCTATGAATTACTCAGCTTACCTGTAATAGTGCTTCTGCCATATACAAATGCGCTTGAAATGATCTGGAATCTATACGCCTTGCACTGTTGCAATCCCATATAGCCATGTATACATCATTTTTCCATCTCCTCTGTAGATCAATATTTAATGATCCGTACGTTTTACACAGATCAGATTTTCAACAACAGATAAACAAAAGCAGGCAAACCTTTAGATACAATCCTGCTCGAGTACACAAGCAATCATGCTTCATGTTATCATCAATATAAGGGTCCACTGCCTGAAGTATTGTAGAGCATGCTTCAACCCCAAGCATCAAGTTAGTGCCCATCTCAAGAGATTTTGTCGCAACTTGCATAAGTTTCTTGAACGTATCTACCTGAAACGGGTGCCATTAAAGGCAGCGCGGTTCAACATGTCTAGCAGACCAAGCAAACAGTGTGGTATGAATTGCACACACACACACACACACACACACACACAGAGCACTGCTCACCCTACACAAATTTCTTGAAGCTCTGTTTACAGGGAACTTCTGTTGTTTTGAAATTAACTTTGCTGGCTCTTTGTTAAAAGGGGGTAGACATAATTGCTCCTGTACATCATCTGCTGTGTATCTCACAGAACTCATATTTTCTGAATCAATAAACAAATTAATCCAATCATTATAATATTAAGATACGATAATACTGACAGAAAAACGTAGCAAAAGGTATGATAACCACAAAGAGAGCTGAATGATCATACCTAGGTCAACATCAAATAGATATACATGTTCACCACTGTAGCTCAACAGAACCTCCTTACCATTTGGGCTGAACGCAACATGAGTTAGATGCAAATTTGACTTCCTCTGGTTACAACATAGGCCAAATGTCAATTGATAGAAGGAACGAGTTGCTTCAGAAATAACAAAATTCTTAAGCTAGAACAAAATTGCCTACTCTAGGATGCTTAAGCTCTAGGCCAGTTTTTTGGAAAAAAAATACAAATATTCCAGAAGTAGTAGTTTATATGGAAAACAACACATTTAAAATTCATCCATGACCGTGCAATACAAGGTTATCCATAAAACACATGTAACAAATCATAAAACTGCTCGCAATAACAGGATTATCAACACTCCTGACTATTACATGAAAATTCTCATGCTAAAGAAAAACAGCCAAAAAAGCTTCATGTGTTCTATCAATCTCCTACCCCGAATTTTAAACTTTAAATTCAAGATTTACATTTAATTTGGTCAACTTTGAGTCAGCATACAAAATGTATATAGCCAGCACAGCAAATCACATATATGGTATTCCATCCAGTAAGAAACTCTATGTTTTGGGGAACATGTGGTCGAACTTTATAAATTTAGCTATCAACTTAACTTTGTAGATTGGAAGTATTTAATTGATATCCTTGATTTGTCTTAAATTTTACCATGTTTCATAAATCCATATAACAGAAACTAGTTGTCAAATGTGTGTTTTGGAAACTGGGATGATGGTCCAAAACGCTACTTATTTTATGACATAGAGGGAGTAATATACCCAGCAACAACTGCTACACTATTTACCGTACATAGTTGGGACAATAACAACATACTCAAGAACAGGGAACTCACAGTATCAGAAAGGTGCATTGGACAGAACATTTTAATACATGGAGGTGGTTCCTTTTTTGTTTGACATGAGCTCAATGGTGGAAGCATTCTCCTGTCATATAGACGTGCAAATGCATCACTGCATAAACATCAAGTTGTAAAGTAATGTTATTCAGGTTTAGAAAGCTTAGAATGGACCAATGTATAAGGATAAGTTAGGTCACCTTCCACCAACAAGGAGCTGATGGGGACGAACAGAGCTAATATCACAAGACTTCAGTGCCAATGGCTGTCTGGGAATATCAGCTAAAGATTTCTTTGCTCCCCATCGTAGATCTAGCTGCCACACAGAAAACAAAAACAGAAACAAGCAAGCAACTTAGCAACTATACCAGTAAAATTATAGCCGGTGCTTACCTTAATCATGTATTTAGTTAATTACCCCTACAATTCCAGAATTCACAAAACAAAAGGTATGGTGCAGTTACCAACCCTAGAAGGTAAAAGTGGGAGCCACAACATGATCATCATTAGGCTGAAATGTTTATACAGTCATAGTCCAACAAAATGCAGCATTATAGGTTCATCCACCTGGTAATAGGAAGTGGTGTACAAATCAACCCTTAAAAAGTAAATCTCAATTACATGTTGGCTCAAGAGTTCACGAAACAATAATGAGACACCATTTATAATTTTGGGAAATATTTTTTCTTCTTGTCGTTCAGGGCCTGCACATAATTATTTATAGTGCTAAATATTACAGATAGACTGCAATATGGACTCATCACTCATACAAGGATACAGAGTTGGGCTCTTACTAGATCCTAATTCCTAGTGGTAACCAATAAATCTGAACAGAAGAACGTTTAAACCAAACAACAAAAATACTCCCAAAGGTAAAATTTATCATGATATTAGGTTGTTAAGGACCTAACATTTTATCAATATAGACAAAGTTGCAACGTTAGACGTTACGAGTCTAACCAAATTTTGTCAAAGGGTGGAAGACTCACCAGCACATTACGGCATTCCTGATTAGTAGATCTTGCACGTGGACAGGAACTGCACTCCCGAAAATCATGTTGTCTTAGAGTTCCATCCTCACTTGAACTCCAGACTACATTAGGGTTACCAATTTCAACCTACAGATAGCAAACAATAAAAAAAATGAATAATTGAAGGCCAAGCAGAAATCTCAAACCACAAGAAACTAGAGCACATCTATAATTGTGTAAAGACTTAAGTACAGAGCATCATTTTCTCCTTCTACATCAGTTCATTCACAAATCACAAAAGACCTATGTCAAGATGATGCAATGCAAAGATAACACTTCTTTCATGCTCTAGATATTCAAATTCCAAAGGTCATATCAACATGCAATCTTACAGCTAGTTTCTTGATCCTCCTTGAGTGGCATTGGTAAACTGCTGCTGGTTCCATAGAAATTTCTATAGGTCTTTTTCCACTTAAACGGGACAAATTAAAAACACGAACCTACAAAAGAATCAGCAACTCTCTCACAAAAAAAGATCCTCAAAATAACAGGCACCAGAATAGCAGAAAAATGAGAACAACTTCTAGAAAGGTCATACCTCTGCATCTCCTGCCCCTGAGACTATTTGTTCATCAGATGTTTCAGGGACAAATTTTGTGCAAAATATGTTTGCTGAATGGCCCGTATCAATGTCATGCAACAACTCTCGATTAGCATAACTCCAGATACCGATCTGCAGATAAATGTTCATACAGCACTACACTCAATCAAGCATCAAAATCTCTGATTTACTAATCCAAGCATATAGCAAATAAAAGATAAAGCCAGCCACAGAGGTTACTAACTAAAACTCGCGTCGCCTGCTGAGCAACAACCCCTTTTGCAACAAAATTGCCTAATATAGTTCATATAATTCTTCCCTATAGTTACAGCTTAACAAATAGTTTAATTGGATACAAATAAAGGAAGACAAATCATTGCAAACCTCTTGTGTTTGAAAGACAACTAAAGAGCTCATGTGCTACCATATTCTTTGAGCCGAAAAGGTCTACTAGACGATTACCACAGTAATTTAGCCATACAAAAGTAGCACGACAGGGCATTTAGAAGCCAAAAAAGAAAGGGAGAATTAGAGTTCAAGTACTAACTACTGAAGAGAACATGACATAAGAATAAAGAAACTAGTAAAGTCAGACCCAACCATACTTGATTTTAGAAACTTACTCTAGTGTCATCTGATCCTGATAGCAGAAGTGAGCCCTTCGAATTCCATGCAATAGCATTGACACAACCTAGGTGGCCCTGTTATATAGCATGGAGAAAACCGAGACAGTCAATGTAAAAAAAGCAAGAAAACTTTAGCATTTTTTCTTTTGAACAGCTATACAATTTCCAATACAGGAACAACAAGAGGGCCAAGTGCCAAATGTCCATGTGTGAAAATCAGTAGAACAGCAAAAAAAAAGTACTTGCGTACCTCCATTTCCTTTTCCAAAGCAAGCCTTTGTACTAGAGAAGAATGGAATTGCACCCTCTTATTAATGTCCTGGAAAAGAAGAAGTCGTTACTAGCATCTAAACATTTTAGCTACACGCCTACAACACATATAGTGATACCATGATGAACATATGGATAATACATCACAAAATGCAAGACCAAAGAAGAAACAATATTAATGCAAGAGGGCCAAAGTGCCAAAAGCTGGCTTGAAGTCCTCAAACTCTCCACCAGGTTGCCTCCATTTTTTTTCACCTCTGTTCCCCCTATTATACCTCGACTTGCGTACTGGAAGGTCATTCACCTTAGAACTTCTCGCCTATCCTAAATTCCCAACCAACGGCAGAAGCAATCAACCGCACTCATAGCAGATTACAACAACTCGAGCAATTGATAGTCCAAAACCTTCCTCTGGCGCTACAGATTCAATTCGCGCAACAAGCTATGGAAACAACAGAAGGCTCAAACAGCCACGGATATTAACCCCAATCCGTAAACCCCTGAAACTCTCAAACGGGTCGAGGAACATATAGCTCGAAAAAAATGCAAACCGAGCTCCAGCCCTCGCGAACATACCACAAGACGCCTCGCCACGCGTTCCTGCTCTATCGATTCGTCCCCACCGCCCCCAACGAATCGCCCCCAATTCGCCCCGCCGCAAAAGCTATCCACAAATGCCACAAACCCTAGCACGCGAGAGGAGGGGGGGAGAGGCATCCCGGGCCATCCCGAGGGAGGGAGGGGCTTACGGTGGTGCCGTGGAGACTTCGGGCTTGCAGGAGGTCGGTGACGCTGCCGTCCGAGAAGCGCCACCGCACCTTCTCCGCCGCCGCGTCCATCTCCGTCTCCGTCGCCGGCGATCGAAGGCCAGACCTCGCCGCCGGCTGCGCGCGCCCCGATCGCCGTGGGCGGTTTTGGGGACGCTTCTGGAAGCTTTGCGCCTTTCCGCTTCCAGGGGACGGAGTGGGTGGGGAGGTGTGGTGTGGCCGTGTGGGGGTCAGGGTTCCAGAGACAGGGAGAGAGAAGGGGAGGGGGGGGGCGCTTTTGCCCCGCTGGCGTGGGCGATGGGGCCCACTGACGCGTGGAGCGAGCGGATGGATAAACGTGGCCTGTCAGGTGGGGCAGACTATCGCACCAGAGCTAAATCTTCTTTTTCATTGTGAAATTAGCTAGCGGAGGAGTGGCTTTTCCAATTTCTTTTGAAATCCCTTACGATAGTCCGTTTGTACATTTGATGCTGGATCCATATTTATAATATTTATAAACACAGATAATCCCATTTGTCATCTATACAAATGACAATATAATCAAAGAATCAATCTTTGAAGTTTTAAATCTATAATTTTGTTCTTACGATTGTATTAAAATATATATAGGAAATTAAAAGAATTCTTAACATGAGATTTAACCAGTTTGACAAATTCCTTTGCGTCCCTCTTTTTTTATTTCTGTATTGTTTTCTGTGCTCTATCCAAACGATCGTTTCAGTGCTGTGAAAGACACTCAAATTCTACTCTGGTTTTTAAAAATCATGTGTTTGAAAAGAAACCCTTAATATCTCAACTAGGTCCCATTAACAGATATTTTTTTCATCTTTATGGTATGTTTTTTTAAATATCGTTTCGTACGTAAAATATCAGATGAATCTATTTTAAAATTTATAATAATTAAAACTCAATTATTTTTTATCTTTTTACGTAAAATACTTAATTTTCATCTCCATCTATGCCACAAAACAACACCACATATGATCCTAAACCGGGATTTTTTTGCCATTTAGTTAGCAATTTAAAATAAATCATACATATGGTACGTGAGAGAAGAGGAAAAAGAAGACGAGGTTGCTAGGTTGTAATATTTTCTCTGTGCTTTTGTTTATTGTTTATTAATAATATGTTGATGCTATCACCATTTGTCCATGTGTAATCCACGTAGACGTCACATCGTCGAAAATCACATTGGTTGGGGTTCAGAAACGAAATGTAAAAGGTTTTCCGGGTTAATGGACCAATAGTGAACCGTTTCATATTTTAAGGGACTGAAATCGGATCAACGTCATAATTAAGATACCAAATATAGTCTTTTCTCAATTAATTACAGTAGTAAGGTTCTATTAACTTTAATTAAAACTTGTCCGGTTGTGCTGCAAATTATAATAATTTTAGAAGTAAACTTAGAGGTTATCTACATCACTTCTATTGCCTAGTTCTCTTTTCAATGACAACTACATATTAAAAGAAACGGTGACGACTCTACAAGGGAGAATGGCTTGGCTCAATCAAAAGCATTAGACCAACTCATTGCACCTCCCGGCAAACAAATTAACCAAACAGCTGCATGAGGAACACTACCCCTTGATTTATCTCACCTTCAAAACTTCTCTATTTGATTCTGGTTCTGCAGATATGTACAGGGCAATGGGCTTTTTTAGTAGTTCAGCTTCGACACTGAAGTTAATACAAAGGTAATGTACACAATGAAACATCGAGATGAGGGGGGAGACACCTCGCCCTTTTTACAGCGGGAGAAGCAAAAGCATCTACAAGGGGAACCGCCTGGTCACATTGCCAATCTACCTGCAAAATTGTGTTGTAATGCCGAGTCGAATATTACCTCTGTTCCATGAGTTCAAGTTTCGCCTGCTCAGGCTGTCAGGTGGTGTGGGTATGTTCTTGATATCTTGATCGTGTTACACCATCGTGATTGAAATTCAGCACAGGGGTCTACCGAACCATCAATTTCCTCAACTTTCTTTCCACTAGTAAATGCCTTTGAATGAATATTTCAAGCTATGCACGTGCTTCTACAAAGGCAAGCTTAATGCCAAGGTCTCAGTTTCTTCAGAGTTGATGCTGTGTGACAGCCTCTGGAAAGCAGTTGCAAATGCCCTGTATGATCATTACGGTCAGTAATGAAGTCTGCGGTCGGTTGTTGGTAATGCACTTCAGGTAAAAAGATTACTTAGAAGTTAGAACTCAATTACATGTTATGACGGTATAAGTACAACAGTTACTCATTTGAATAGCTGTCGGCGAAGTCTTTAATTCTTCTCTTGATAGTCTGGGGAGGACAAGGAAATAGAAAGAAATCAGCATGGATACGTCAGAAACCCAAGTAAAATAATCAACATAAAGGCAAGTGGCAGTGTTAACTACCGAAGGACACACACCTGCAACTCTTCATGAAGCAGTGAAAAAACCTTCTTCATCAATTTATGCCTCTGCGGGATATATGTCCACAATCAAGCCACGATGAACTTTATAGTTATAATCAAGTATCAAATAAAATTTCAGAAGATGTTACATTCTTGGTTAATTACCTCCCCAATCTAACTAAAAGTTTAATATCAGATTGCGATGCACAGAGAAATTTGGACATGGATATGGGAAGTGGAAGGCCTGACCCGTTTCAAGTTGATGGAGGAAAAGAAATCGAAGATAGGCATATACTGATAATTGAGCTGTAATGATTATATAGGGAAAGGCAGGAAGAAGACATACTGTGCCCGATTCATGATACATGTCTCTGATTCTTTCCAAAATGTTATAATACAGATCTTTATCTCTTTCTTTAGCATTGTTAAGATCCTCCTGAATCTTTAGGAATTCAGATCTGTACAAAAAATATGTCAGTTACAGAAGGAGATCACATGAACTATTGAACAGACGATAATGGAGTATTAAGGGAACTTAAAATAATAAAATTTTATTTATACATAAGAAAATAGTATTAGGGGAGCTTAAAATAAGAAATTATTGCATACCGAGTTTTTTCAATCTGATTGT
The DNA here is from genome assembly GCA_019925245.2 of Oryza australiensis. NCBI lineage: Eukaryota > Viridiplantae > Streptophyta > Magnoliopsida > Poales > Poaceae > Oryza > Oryza australiensis. The sequence continues at coordinate 5,814,796 of JAIFGZ020000116.1, read as the reverse complement.
TTAAGTAGGAGTAAACCTCGTATTTCTCATTGTACTCCTGAACATAATCTTTGTATCTGAAAAAGAAGATAATATGTTAGTTTTTCTTCACAAACAACAAAAGAAACAAAATTTCAAATATTACACATGCCAGCAGTATCTACAACGGCTTACGGTATGTGATTTACGCAAAATTACCCATTACTTATTTGCATGGAGTATCTCTAGAATGCATATTTGACAAAATAACACTGCTCAAATGCGAGATTAATTGTACCACCTATAAACCTGTACAATTCCAGACAACAGACATGATGTCTGAAACACAGTAGAATATTCATAATGGACCTCAAATATCACCAGTACAGTTCAGAGAAGGGAACTTAATAGACGTGGGCTGCAGACCAGGTAATCCATCATTTGACTACGATAACAAATTTCATGGTTTGGCATTCTAGCATCCTAGGCTTAGAGGAATTGCTTCAATCCATTTTCGGTGGTTAAACTAAATTGAAGTAATACTGGCTAAATAATTATCATAAAAACAACAGCAGGAAGGATGTTGTATCTTACTGTGAGAAATCTTTTATTGGACCTTTCAGTTCTGGTTCCTCTTTATCATACTTTGAGAAGAATAAATTATCTTCATCTGAAGAACTGTCCCTTCTCTTTCTACTGGCATCATTCTCAATCAAAGAATTGTTCCTACTTCTTTCCTCGTTTTCTGCTGGGGAAACTGATTTTCGTGTTCTAGAGCCTATGGCATTCCTGTTACCATTCTGAGGAAGCTTGGGGGTAGTTTTCACTTTCTTCTTTGGACCTACATGATCTAGCATTCCAACCTGTACCATCCTTGTTTCCCTTTTTCCTGGTTTTTCTCCCGACTGATCTGGATGTAATATGACCTCAGGAACTGGATTATCGGGTTTTGGCAATTGCTGGCTCTGTGGAACATTTCCTCTTTGTTGAGGCCTATTATTATCAAAATCATATCCAGGTGTCTTCTTGGGGAATCCTTCCTGATTTATATTACCTCCAATACCAAATTCTCGAGGTGATGGTTTCCTCTGATCTTGAGAAGAGGATAGAGAACCCTTTCTGTTCGCCATACTGGGAATCGAGTTATCCACATTAGCTAATCTACCATCAAGTGACTTTGAAGAACTATTTCTTTCAAATTGCTTCTTTGTCCTCCCAGTCTCATTTTCCAGAGAAGCCTCACGAAATTCACCCAACTCAAGATCTGAAAGCTCTCTCTGAAGCACTTTCTTTCCATGAGGTGAACTCTCAGCATTATTTCTTTGCAAACTTGATGGCCGACCATTACTTTCGTTGGAATCAGGAAACGGCATGACACCATCATATCCAACATTTCCTTTGGCACTTTTGGCGGAAATCATGGAATTCACGTCAATGTTAGCATCTTTGGAACGTCTGAGCATTTTATCCTCAACTTGGGTTCCCCCATATCTAGCTTTTTTTCTTGTGGCAGAATCATCGGAGTCGTCAAAATTGGCATATTGGTCTTCAGCGTGCGAAACTCTTCCAAGGTTACCATCCAAACTATTCCAAGGCTTCTGAATCTTATCTGCCTTTTTGTTAGAAATTGACTTCTCAACCTTATCTTGTGTTCTCTCAGAATGCATTGTTTGGTTAAGTACATTTGGGCTTTGATTTATCTTCTGCAAACTTCCAGAAGCCAAAGGTCTTACCTTCACAGCAGGACTGGTATCATGTGCATCCCAGCTAACATTCCCTGTCTCCTTGCTCAGCTTCTCATTCACATGTTTGTCAGGAGGTAAAGTTTGTATGCGTTCTGATAATGAACTAGTTCCTAAATAATCAGCCTTGGCCCTTTTGACACTTACGGACATTGTGCTCGAGTTCTCGTTGCCCAAGCATCTTTTCAACTTGGGTTTGGCACCTTTCTCGTTGATCCTGTCCTGACCATGATTTGATCCATCCTTTGATACTGATTTTCTCCTACTGCCATGATGTTTTGTAGATTGGCTGGTGTCTTCCTTGGGTAGGTTTTCACTACTAGGTGCTAAAGGGTCACCAAAGAGGTCCTCATAAGACATTTCATTTGCAACATACTTGCTATCAATTCTACTAGGATCTATGCAGGTATTTACCATGTTCTTGCCTCCAGGGATTTCTGGTGGCTTCTCTAAGTGGCTCGCATTGAAGCTATCAGTTGGTACAGCAGTGTATGCTGACTCATTATTGTTGTTGTTAAAATTGTTCAAATCAATGTGTGGGGATGCACTCTTATAATCCAGATTTGTTCCAATATCAATTAGCTCATCATCACCATCTAGTGCAGTCAAATCTCTTGGCGAAGAAGATAATTTAAGTTCATCTGCTGCTTTTCTTTGTATTCCTCCTTTATCATCATCACTTGTAATATCCACAAATGCATCTGATCCTTCCTTGCTGCTTGAAGAAGCATCACTGTCACTGTCGCTACTGCTCCCACTGCCACTTGCAGCACTTCTGCTTTGACTCCCACTTTCACTTCCACTGTCACTGCTTTCACTGTCACTATCACTACCGCTTCCACTCTCACTAGATGAGCCAGCTTTACCATCACTGTCATTATTGACTTTTCCATCTTGAGCAGCAGAAACTGGGGAGCCTCCAATGTCAATCCTCTCAAATATATCAGGATCATTCATCTTTAAGCTTGGACCAGCTTCCTCAGTGTTGTCATCAATAGATCTGTTAGATACATCAGCAGATGACTGTTCAGGTGCTTGCCAGAGATAATTGCAAAACACAGGAAAAATAATTGAACAAAACTAAGGAGAAATCTTCATTAAAACAATGCCCATTTGTCACAAGAAAACAAGGAATTGAATTTGTAGGAGAAAAAATTGTACATTCCACTGCCAGATGCATGCCTTTTAGAGCTTTCTGTCTCTAACCCAGGTTTGAGCAAATACCTCCCTGGCACTTGGAAAATTGCAATCTGCAAGGATATAACAATGTAATAAGTATGCAACATAACATAGAGCTGATGTTTCGTTAATGGAGAAGATGGGGTGGTGAGTAATGTTTGCCACTCACATTCTTGATGATACTATCTATTTTCTTTGAAGCATTTGGAAATACATCTGCAACAGCTTTCTCCAGGCCCTGTAAATATTTTCAACACATGTTGTAAATGATAATTGCTCATGGAGCGAACCTTTCTGAATTAAGTAAACAGGTATACAAAACCAAAGCCATCTATCCAACTATGAATATTCAAGAATATGATGTACAGAAATGAGACCAAGAAACTACAAAATTTTAAAGGATCAATCAATAAACTAAAATGCCCCTTAAAGCTTCAAAGAACTGAAGCTATCACTAATAGGGGAAAGGGGGCCACTTTATCGAACGTCTACACCCATATAAGTTTGGGAAAATCCCTTGACTTGAGTCCAATTTTTCAACCATGTGTAAAACCATTTAATCTTCACGCTTCCAATTCTCAACACCATTTGAAAAATACCCTCGTAGACCAAATGGAGTCACCATGGCACTGTGATGGGGAGTCATCAGCAATGGTGTCATCTTACCCAGGGATCACCACCAAAATTACCTCTTTGAACATGCCATCGCCATCCAAGTGTGTGTGATCGGAGACTTGGAATAACGATTCAAAATGGCAAGAGTATGCAACAAATGAACCATATGGAAGCATGAGCTATTCACAGCATCGCTGCTACCCACTACCAAACCGCATCTGTGTGCTACAACAGTAGCAGCGGGTCATACTGGCCTGTAGCAAGTCACTACAGAGCCGCAATTGTGCATAGCACTACAGACACCTACTGAGTTATATTGGTCTATCAAATAAATGGTGTCCACATAACAACTCACTATGCACGCACACACACAGAGAGTACCTTTAAATTCATCCCTTTTGGATTTTCTGAAAGTACAGATATCAAGAGGCTTCGCAGCTCATTTGTATTATCATCAGTACTTGCAGAAACAGTACTTGCTCGACGACTTGTTCCTTGAGACGTCCTATTTGGGGTTGATTTCTCAAGTTTACTACTTTCATCTTTATTCAAATCGAATGGTGTTATGACTTCATTATTTGCATCTGATCCAACAGGGAGTGAAGGAATGCTTGGTCCAGGTTGCTCAGGAGAAAGAGCTGGTGAAGTGGAGAAATTTCCTTTTGGTACACTGTTAGACAGCTTCACTTTGGAAACTGATTTGGTTGGAGCAATAACAGCAGCTGGAGTAGGCCAATGGAAAACATACGCAATTAATTTATTTGCTAATGCAAGGTTTTCTTAATAAAAGAACATGCATAGATGTAAAAAGAAATAAAACAATACAAAGGACAAGGTCAAACAAGACTCAAACCTGGATTCTTCTTGTAAAATTCTTTCTTCTGCTTCCAGTTCATCCTCCGCATATTACCTGAAAGAGATAATAACATTAGATTATATAGCCCAAGATCTAACAAAAGGTTTAGGCATTACAGTCTCTAATTAACTTTAGGCAAAGAACAGAAAACAAGTTCAGAACCATTATAGGCTCGTAGCTGTTGCACCTAAGGATATAGAGGATATTTACACACTACCAGATACTGATCCAGTGTTTTCTCAAAAAAAAAAAAGAAATAATACTGATCCAGTGCTAGTAATTGAGCTCAGTCATATACTGATGTGTACAAAATAGTTATACTACATATATTTCAAATACAAATGCAAAATCGAGGTAGAAAATGAAATCACAATCCATGGTGAAAAGAAAACAAATAATAGTTCAAAGCACGAACCTTCAACAGCAGCAGCAGCCATTGACTTGGCCTGACTCTTAACAGATGGATTTGCAGGGTCCAGCACAATCGATCTATAACAGGCAAAATTACAACATGTTAAAACCATACATAAAATCATAAAACAGAAACTTTGAGGGAAAATCTATTCATTAGAACAAAAGAGTTATGGAACAGGGAAAGCAGACAAACTTTCGAGATTTTGAGAGACGCTCAGCCTCCTCTGAGCGCATTTTCACAAGGTTCTTTGCTGATTCATCCAAAATACGCTGCACATTCACCTTGCGCCACGCAGAGCCACATTCAAGAAGCAATCCATTTCCATCCTCTCCACTCTGACGTTCTTCATAAATATCACATAATTCACCGCGTTCAGACGCCCATGTAAATTTGAATTCTTTGCCACCAACATCTATAATCTGGTAGTAAAAGAGCCTGTTAATACTCAACTCAACAAATGAAATGGGCAACACTGTTTGCCATATCGAACCTATTTTACTCAATACATTAATTTAGTTGCTAATCTAGTGTTGTTAAAAACATACCACACAGGATTGCAAAACCCACTAGCGACTACCTTACATTCCCTTCGTGCGCACAGAAGAAACACATCCATTTCATGAAACATGAATCACGTTGTGCTTTTGCCAAATTAGTGAACCAGTATCTTCTCAACCAACTTTCAAAGACTAAAAGGGTATAACTACTGTGAAATAGAAATAGTTAACAAATGTAAAACCATAAGCTTATCTTGTCAAAACAAGACAAAGATAGCAAAGTAGATAGCAAAAGAAATTATCGATGTATCCAAGCAGCATGCTGGATTTTTTTAGAAAACAAAGCAAAACAGTTGAACTAGGATTCGTAAATGTCAGTGATGAGATATAAAGCTACAGTTTCACTAGAGTAACATGTCATGTAAGCAAGAAAGTTAGGAATACAAAGGGTCTTGACAGGAGAGGAGATTGGTGTTTTGGATTTCCTATTTGAGAGAAGTGAACCTTACTGGAGCCAAATACCCATAATTGGGTGATTCTACGCTTCTTTAGTACAAAACCAGGTAAATGGTTTTGAAGAAAAGAAATAAATATAACTGCTCGTTAGAAATTAAACAAAAAATCATTAATTTGCTATACCCAAAAAAAATCAAAGACCATAGATAAAAGATGTACATGAGAAGTACATGAGCTTTATATGCCATTCCTAGCAGCTAACGGTTAGAAAAGTAGTGCTCAACAATACAATTCCACAAAATTAATACTTCAGCATAGATCATCATTCCCCAAAAAACTTTGAGCAACCATAAACAACATAAAAATCCAAATCCATCCTAGCCAAACAATGGAAGTCTTAAATAATGATTTACTCACAGTGCTCTGACCAAAAAAATGCAAAATACACAAACAAAACTCCTGGTGCATATACCAAAAGAAACCATACGGTGTATTCCCAACAACCCAAGGAGACCTATCCCAGTAAAACCAAACTAAAACATGAACTGCCAATTTATATAATCACTCAATAATGAACAGGCAGGAGCTGGATTTGAACAATCCTATACAAAACTTGAAGGTAAATTGAATGGAATGTCGACAGGACCAGAATAAGCAATGGACAAGCTCACACTCAAGAGAGTACCATAGAACATCACAAGTGAAATTTAAGCAATTCAGAGCATCTCGAGCACCAGGCAGTAAATTTGAGCAATATAAATGCAAATTACACAGTGAACTAACCTAAACTCAGGAACGATATGTTACAGGAAAACCAAAAGCTGGTATTCCCGAGAAAAATTATCTCGAGTTATGAACTTAAGATATATGCCATAACAAGAAAAATTTAGAAATTAGTTAGGTTTTAACTTAGAAGAAGGAACTCGTGGGAACAGAACTTGATGACGGAGTGAGTGAGAAGGAGGGGGGAAGCTCACGTTCTCCGATGAGTTGTACATGTTAGGGTTGAACTTGATGCGAGCGCCGCTACCGGATTCCTCCGCACGCCGGATCTCGTCGACGAGGTCAGGGGTCAGCCTTATTATTGCCGCAAAGGCCGGCGGGCCACTGGACTCCAGGCTGAACGACTCCTCGCGCCCCGCTGCCTGCGCAGCCGCCGCCGCCGCGGCGGCGGCGGCGGCAGCGGCGCCGCGACCGCGGGGAGGCGCGGACATGCCGCCGATAGAGGGCCCAGCCCCCGGCCGCGGCCGTGGGGGCCGGCGGGCGCTTCGCGGCTCCGCCGCCGCCGCGCCCGCCGCCACGGCCGCCGAGCTTATACATCGTCCCCGCGCAAGCGCGCGCCGCCGGCGGGAGGCGGGGTGGTCCTTTGGGGCTCGCAGGCGTAGAGTAGCGAAGAAGCCGAAGAGGAGGGCGCAGAAATCGTATAAGTTTTCGTTTTCTTTTTCCGTTTTTAGTTTGGATTTTATTTTTTCTTTTGTGTTTGTTGTTTGGGTCGGTTTTGCTGGTTGGTTTTCCTTTTCCGTTTATAAGTTCAAGCACAATACCAACTGTTACAAGTGTAACTTTTTTGAAAAACTTACAAACGCAAACACTCGTAACGTGGACACACTCATTCTTATAAACACACCAAAACATCTTCAAAAGAAAGACTTGAAGGTATATTTGTAAAATTGACAAAGTCATCATGACGTGTCGGGTACATCCTTTATCATTGAAAAAAATCTATATAAAATTTATTATTTAAATTCAAATAGGATGGTTTAAAAAAAATAAACAGTTGAGCTATGCTCACTTTATATCAATTGTAAATTTTGATAATGCTCAAGGAAAAATATCGTAAAAGGTTAGACTATTATAAAAAATATATGTAATAAAGCGTGGACGTTAAATAGATTTTAACTATGTAGGGATTTTTTTTCGTGGAGCGTTCAACTCATACTAGTGGATATGGTCATGAAAACACTATGCACATGATAGTAAAAGTCGTGATACATGGCTGTATAAATATATGGTTGTGTATATTCTTAATTAGTGTAAAAAAATCTAAAGATAGAAAATGATTGTAGGATAGAATGCACTGTGTTAAAAAATGTGAACTTACACCTGATGATTTCCCTATATTTGGGAATTAACACGCTTGCTGATACACTCTTGAGTGTGCTTCCTCGTGCATCTCAAATAGATAGAAGCAATAGTTAAATCACTTATCGAGAGCACATCAACACGAGTGAATTAATATTTTAGGCTTGAACCATACTATGTTAAACACAATACACGTAATATATGTATAATTTGAATAATTTTTCACACTTAAGACATGTAACCATACGTAAGATGCACAAGTTGCACAATAGAGGTGGATATTTATTTTCTAACAAAAAGAAAGTATGGGGCTCACAATACTTTTCACTATGATCAAACATGTCATTGGTCTGTGTAGTCACAATTGTTCTCCATATAGCAGTCCATAAGATTATTCACGGGTCTACGACACTCTTTACCCCTTAGACACAAGCCGTATGACACATATATGTTTATCCAGTCTTAACAGATGATCAGCTGGATAACTAAAACGTGGCTTTGTTTTGAGAAGCTACTAATATAGGCAAAAACAAGTTGCCCGATAAACTCTTAGCTCTTTATAGGCCATATTCTTACCGTAAATAGTAAAACACTACTTTCTCCATATATCATTAGTTGATGACAATTGACCGATTCTCAGAATATCCAGCTCAAGCACATAAACTAACAAATATATAAAAATATAGAAAAGATTGTACAGTTATAGTTATGTATCATATATACGTGTAAAGTCCCAAGTCCTATCTTCAAATATGTCATACACAGACAAAAAAAAATCTTGTTAAAATTGTTGTTTTTATGGCTAAAATTATACTCCAATAATTTTAAAGTTAAAAATGTGTAATTTAAAGTATATGCAATTTGTTCTGGATGATATTATTAATTGATGTATACATGAATCTTAGGTGCACATAATATGTTCGCCACTTCGCCTTCAAATAAGGTCATTGGCTTAACATCTGAAACACGCTTTATTTCTACAGTAACCACGACTTCGTCAAATAAAAACACTATAAAACGATATATCATTTCAATAACATGATATCTAATACATACGAGATATCATGTCTAATATGAGAGACAACAGATCCGTACTGACGTTAGCATGGTACCATATTCGATATCTTACGAGGCATGATGCCATTGTGATATCTAGTTATTGTACTATGCGGTATCATGTTTGGTAACGAAAATACAGATCTGATATTTTTTTTATCACGCTAACGTTATGCATATTAGATATTTCATTGAAACGGTATACTATCTTATTTCTCTATGTCTACAGACCCAGGTAGGGATGAAAACGATCAGAAACGATCGGTAGAAGGCTTCACTACTTTCGCTTTTATATTATTTTATCGAAAACAAAAACGATACGATATTATCGAAAACGAGAATGGTGTTGGTAATCCGATAATATCGGAAACAAAACTAAACGATCGAAAACACATCGATAACGATCAAAACATATCAAAGTGATATTTCAAAAACGATATACCACATCAAACATGAAACCATAAATGCTTAAAACACATCGCTACACATCGTTGGCCGTATTTCAACACATATGACATAAACAAGCATCATTGATTAAAACATTATTCAACCATTCATAGCACATAGTCACATAGATTAGATGCCAGTGTTCATGCCAATGTTCCTCCACCCTCGTTACTGTTGGCTGACAAGCAATACAAAAGAGAGCAACACAACAACAAGCAACACAAGAGAGCATCAACAACAAACAACAAAAAAAAACTAAAAGTTTGGAACAACCTGATGAGGTTGCCGCTCCAACAAAAAAACTAGGAATACTATACCTACAATATCAGACTTTGTCGTTACAACAAAAAAAATACCGACGGTATTATTGGCGATAAAATACCGACGAAATACGGTATTCTTCGAAAACGATTGAAAGAGTTGCAAATCATTTTCGTTTTTGTTTTCATATTATTTTACCTTTTTTTCTCGATTACCGATGCCGTTTTCGTGTAGCCAAAAATCTGGTAAAATCTCGAAAACGATTATCAAAAATCAAAAATTACCATTTTCATTTTCACCCCTAGACCAGGAGGAGATCATGGTAGAGCCACAAACATGATGTACAGTCAGCACCGCCGTGCGCCCCAGAGCAGCGGCCCACATCCAGCGAATCGGCGATAGCAACGGGCACCATCTGCTGGTGTTCTCGGCCGGCGGAACACGCGACCAAACAGCGTAATCTCCTTACCTCCATCCCACATACTGATCCCCTCCGAGAAGCAGCTCCAGGATAGAAAGCTCCTAACCTCAGGCTCTACCAGTCTCACTACAGCGAGTCGCTCGCTCGCTCGTATGTCTCCAGTCAGAAAAAGAGCCATTCCTGATACCGTCAAGTAAAGCCACCCAGAATTCCAGCAGGGCTAGTTCTCCCTCTAGTTTTATAATTTTCAACGTTTTAAACAAAATTATGGTTAAACTTTTATAATTTTAACTATACATAACTTTTAAAAAATATATTTAAAAGCATAAAAATATTTGTCTTACAGAACGATATTGAAACGAGCGAATATCCTCTCAAGGGACGAAAACATATTTCCTAAAAAATAGATTTTCATTTCTCGACATGCTATTTAAATAATTATTAAAAAATTAAAAAAAATTGATAACATAAATAATAGTATAGTCAAAGAATACTACTTTGTTAGCTATAGGTTACGCGAAGCTAGTAGCAGCTGACGAGCAAAGCAAACAACAACCAGACAGCAGTAGCGCTGCCTCCGCTGCTGGCTACTGCTAATGCATGGACCGGATATGTACTACCACGAGTGACGAAAGGCGTGTGATCTTTTCTTTCTTTCCGCTCTCCCAGAGGAGAAAGTGGTCACTGGCCACTGATGCTCGCCCAACCGAGAAGTGGCTTTATTATAGAGCAATCATCGACATAAAAAGGCCGTCAACAACCGGAGATGATGGGCGAATATGCTTCCTGCCGTGGAGTTCACCCACAGGACTAGAGTCTACAGGAGCAGAACACAGTGCCTGACCTGCACTTACATTGCTAGTATCATGTCCTTCCTCCACACACCCCCCTTCTCCTTCCTAAAATGTATATCGTCATTATTTTTTATAAAATTTATTATTCGTTTTATTTAAAATTATAATCTAAATATATAAAACTATATTTCAGACCTTAGTTTTCCTCCGTCCTAAAATGTATAATGTCATTAATTTTTTATAAAGTTTGATTATTCGTTTTATTTAAAATTATATTATAAATATATAAAACTATATGTTAAGATGATTTTAGTTTATTTGATTATAAAACAAACCACAATAAAAATTAATAATATTTATATAATTTTTTAATAAAACAAACCTTCTAACATTATATGGACAGAAGTCAACAGCGTCATGCACTCTTTAAGACGAAACGAGTAGTACTTCTTCCTGGCCGTATTGGAACGTGCCAGATCACATGTATTCGCACCAGGGTTTCCAATTTTATCGGCATATGCCGTGCCACCCTCGTTGGCACGGCGAATTTCGTGCGAAAGACACGAAAGCCGTCGTGATGAACAGTGACCAAATTTGAATTTGAAAATTTTCATGCTTACCGCGGATTTCGCGGATTCCACACGAAAACCGTGAAGATTAGTGTGAAAAATAGCCAAATCATCGCGAAAAATGTGTAAATGATGTCCAAAGAATTAGGAAAAAATACTAAAATTAGTGAATACATAATTATGATATTTACACTAATATATTTGTATAAAAAAATTATATTAATATATATAATATTGATATAAGTATGGGTGTATGAATTACGGGGAAAATACTTAATGTGATGTTTAAGTAAATAAAAAAATAGAATAGTGATAACTATATATATTATTTAAATTAATATAATTTATTGATAAAAAATGGCCTTGTAATTTATTCAGTAGTGAGAGAACTAAAGGTTTCTTCTCTCTTCCTTCTCTGTAATTTGTTTTGTTGTTTTGTTGCTTGCGCGCAGTGCTTTCGATGAAGAAAATAAATCTAGGAATACATATTATAGTTGCAAATATAAATTTGTACAAATAATATGAGGCCATATGAGTATTTTGTGCTAATATAATTAGTGAATATTTCTTGTACAATTTGTAAACATCATACTAAACAATGACGAATACATACGAAAAACACTGAATACGACGAAAACCTAACTTCCCACAACGGCATGCACTTCATAAGCCGACGGTTTTTGCAAGATTTCGTGCGGGAAGCCCTCTGCTACCCGCGGAATTGGAAACCATGTATGAGCTTCAATGGGCCTATATGAACAGTACATAAAAACAATAAAAACAGTGTAATTTCGGGGTAATTTTGGGAAAAAGAAAACGATTTTTAAGGACCAAAACTTGTGTATTTTCATGTAAAAAATACCATGTAAAATCGAGATCTACTTGATATATTTTTTTAATAAAAGTCTCCAAAAGTTTTTGAATTCTCTCAAAATCTATCATTTTTTTCACCCATCTACCGTTTTGCTACCTGATGGAACCGGCGGTTTTGCTACTGATGGAACCGACGAAAACCGCAGATTTCGAATTTGCCACGGAATCGGAAACCCTGATTCGCACAACCAACTCGCCGTGGTCCTCGTGTATGCCCAGCAGTACAGCACTGCCAAAACACAACATTGGTGTGCTAGTATCTCGCAATTTGCACGTTGACCACTACAAGTTTGTTCGAGCACACTGACATCGTTTTTATACCGGTGGTCTGGACATGCAGTTCCCGTGGTTTCAGACCACAACTGAATTCCCGATCTTCCCAGAAAATACTGCCACCTGCATAAAACCAAGTAACTGACCGGTTAGCGGTCACAGACTACAATGTTCTGGCTTTCTCACAAAAGCCGGATCAATATGATCTGATTGATACACAGAAAATGGAACTAATCAAAATATACCATGAAGATAAGTAGACAAATCGCCCAAACAGAATGCCGTGAAGATATGAAAGACAAATCGGCGAGATCTTATCATAGTTGCACTTTCACAGTACACAGGTGAGTGGAGCATCAGTCTCTCTAGGACAAGGCAGACAAACAAGCACATGCTACCATGAATGCCTCAATCTTAAGGATTGGCATTAGGCATGCAAAAATTTTTGGGGATTTATTGCGTCCTTAGTTGCCTCTCCTACCCCGACCACGGAAACCACGCCCGCCACCTCGTCCTCCTCCCCTACCTCCACCGCCCTTGAAGTGGCCACCACCCTTCTTGCCATTGGACTTGTTGCCAATCTTCATGCCCTCTGGGAGAGGAAGTATACTGTCAACACACTTGCGGAAGCTAAAGTCGTCAGAGGATCCATCAACTCGTCGAACGAAGAAACAACGGCTCTGAAACACCGGGTGGTTGCGGATCTCAAATGCTTCAATTCCTGCTCCAATTTTCCTATCAGGCTCAGCATGACCTTTCTTCAGCAAATCCTCCAGCACCATATGCTCATACTGCAGAAGTTGAAAAGAAATTCAGCAAACCCAAGTGTGACAGTAGCAATGACAATGCAAAAAACAAAGTGACATCTGGATAGTTTGAACCAGACAAAGTACAGCACACAAGCACACAGGCATCTGGAAGTTATCAGCCACAATTGAATACAATGAAACTCAAAGTCAGGTCTAGCAATGACATTATTTTTCTTGAGGGGAACTAGCGATGAGCTTATCGTGGTAACAAAAACATCCCATTGACAGATAGTTTTATTTTCCAGTTTCCAAACAACGATGAAGTAAAAGATGCAATGCTCAAGATGCGATTATTTTGTTCACATATAGATGAAGAATCACAGTGTATGCATTTGTAACTCGTATGTGTGTCAGACAGCTCAATTTTTGTGCAACAAATCATAACTGCAGTCTTGATGAGTTTTGGATTATGCTCTAAACGTACAATCAACGAAAGCCCCTTCTGCACCAAAAAATCTAACAAAAGAAGTTCCAGATGCAGAAGTGAAGTTAAAAAAAACAATACAATTTGTAGTATAATTATAAGAGTGATTAGCAAACATCCTAGAGACCTTGTTCATGTCTGACAGAAACAGAGTGATCTCTTTACCTCTCTACTGTTGCATACTTGCTAAAAACAGGTAGGAATAAAGCAACAATTTTCTTTGATAGAGAAAAAAATTGTTACTTATGGTCAATAACTCAAGGTTAACAGAAAATGTTGCAAAAGACCAAAGGACCATTTGGAGGTCGCAAGCTAACCAGAATTAAATTGCTAGTCATAATATAACACTTCGAGCTGAACAAACATGCCTGAAGCCCCAAATAGAGTTTGGTCTCATTGTGGTACAACCATCCTTAAGTAAAGAACCCAGTTCGTCAAACACTACATGGAAGAACTCATATGGAGTGCCCAACGTATGAAGACAATGCAGCTGAAAGAGTATTCAACATCATATGCTATTCTGTAAATGAAGCTTACCATGAGAACCTAAAGAAATGCTAGCTGAAAGAAGGATAATGTTTAAGCGCCAATCACTGGTATTACTGAACTCAACCCAACAAAGATCATTTGGTTTAGAATTACCTAACATACATACAAAATACCTAAAGAAGCCTCTCCAAGCTCAAAAACATCCTTGACCGTGACAGATCAACTCAAACTAACCTGGGGCTCTATGTAGTTTCATGCAAACTTAGCTAATTACAAGGCGAACACTCGGATTACATGTCGAATCAGTTAGCCAATTGGAGCACCGGCTGCGAAGACAAAGGACTACCTAATAATCCAGGTACCATTATACATCACTATAGCTAATCAAATAACCCATCATCTTGTCACTACAGCTACACGGTTAACACTTTTATCAGACCAAAATTTAGATATAACAACACACAAAGCAAGTCATCAATAAGGGCTTCTTCGGATTGCAGGTTTTTCACGGGAATATCACAGGAATACTGTTCACTGGGATTTTTCCCTTTCCTATCGTTCGGATCGCAAAAGGTGATTATGGGAAATCTGAAGGAAAAGTTCCTTTGCTGCTGATTCCATAGGAAAAATGTAGGAAAGTTTCCATCTGCTCCAACCTCTTTTTTCACTTCCTTTGCGTCAGATAAAGGCAATCAAGTGCTAAGCGATGCCATTAGTATCAGTGAAGAACAGAGAAAGAAGAAGCAGAGCTTACAGGAACCGAAGAGCAAGACAACAGCAGCCGCCACCAACCTGAAGAATGGAGGTGCGTAGGAGGTGGAGACGATGACGAGGTGCTGAAGAACAGCGAGCGCCGAGGAGGCCGGACAGTGCGGTCATCGAAGTGACGGGGGCTGCACATGGGGGTTGGTGGTGATGGGGATCGAGGCCCGCATCCAGCATGGAGTTGATGCTGCATGCGGAGGATGGCGGTGGGCTCGGCATTGACAGAGTCGGAGACGAGGGCAAGAGTGTGGAGGGGTCGTGGAGGAGACCAGGAGGTGTAAAGCTGGGCTGCACATGGAGTTCGACGACGACAGGGATTGAGCTCGGCGACCGGCATGGAGAGGAAGGGGTCGCGGACGGTGGCATGGACTTGTCGCGCAGCGCAGTCAGTGGCATGGAGACGTGGAGTCATGGGCGGCGTGGAGGAGGCTGAGCGGCACGGTCAGCACCATGGAATCGTCAGGTCGCGCCGAGGAGGCCGTGAGGCACGGTCAGCGGCATGGATTTGGGAAAAGGAGTTGGATGGAAAAGATTGCCCAAGTAATAAATGGATTACTGTTTCAGTGGTTCCTTCCTATCCTACGATCCGAATGCACCCCACTTCTATATTGCTATGTTTTTTAATCCACTATTTTACACTTGCATTCCTGTAATATTCCTATACTTTTCCTATCCTACGTTATTCCAAGCCTGCAATCCGAAGAAACCCTAAAGGAAGATTTTTTTCTCATGGCCAAAACAGCGAGAGGCCACGAGTGACAACCGAATCGTAACCCTCACCTTATTGATCTCGAGCTGCGGCGCCCACGAGTGGAGCAGGGCGAAGAAGTAGTCGAACATCTCGACGCCCGTGGCGAACTCCTTGGGCCCCAACTTCACCGGCTTCGCCTCCTCTTCCTTCGAGCTCTCTTCCTCCCCCTTTGCCTCATCCTCCGCTACCTTCGCCTCCCCTGCCCCTCCTCCTCCCCCTCCACCTTCTGCTTCTTGGCCGCAGCCCCCTCCGCCGCCTCGCCAGCAGCGTTGGCGGCGGAGTCATCCCCTTCCTCCCTCTCCCTCTTTTGACTCGGATTCGCCGCAGCCGGCTCCGGCGCCTCGGCTTCCATCGCCTCGGCCCCTGCGGCAACCACCTCAGGTTCAGCCATGGGGGGAGCTCCGAAGCGCGCGTGGAAAGGGAGGCCGAGCTCGAGGAATCCGCGGAGACGGAGGCGGAGGAGGTAGGGTTTTGGAGGTTCCAAGGTGAGAGAGAGAGAGAGAGAAAGAGGTTAAGTATCACGCGAGAACAAAAGCGAACTCGATGCGAGCCCAGGTGGGCCCAGCGAAGGAAGGCCCGGCCCAACAGAAAAGCGAGGGAGGGAGAGGGAATCGGGTTCGCGAGGGGAGAGGGAGGAAGGAAGGAAGCTGACGTGTACATAAAACCGCTGCTCGGGACAATGCCACTCCTCCCCGCGCCGGCCGCCCCACCTCGCCGCGCCGCCGCCGGAGAGGGTCAGGGTCAGGGTCTTCTCCGCGGGCGCCGCTCGTCTCTCACCGGGGCGATTCTGTTCCTCACCATCGGCGCCGTCAGCGCCGCCGTCGCCTGCAGGACGGGGTGCGCCTTCTCCCACCGCCGCTTCCCCTTCCTCGGGTAACCCTCGCTTTCCTCTTTGCTCTTAGATTTGTGAGGAACCCGCGAAATTGCTAGGCACTTCCGAACATGTGCTGCTAAAAAACTGAATTCCTGAACCGTGGTACAAGAGCATAGTTTATTCGAAGCTTTTATCCATGTAATGACATTGATAGATGTGTGAACTTTGGAGGTTAACAGTGCTACGCTTTTATCTAGTTTGAATTCTCTGTTCTTGTAATGATATCTGAATGCAATTTTCTCAGGGTAAGAGGTCTCAGCTCTGCTCGTATGGAGTCCGCTTCCACCACCGTGCCGGCCATTGTTGTGTATGTGACTGTTCCAAACAGGGAAGCAGGTACATGCTGTTACATCAGATTGAGGAAGATATTAGAGAGGAAGAGAGAGTCTCCTTCCAGGACGAGATCAACACTCTATCCTCAAGACGGAGGCGCTCAGCCCAGAGCGTTGTGTTGCATCTTTTTTTTTTTTTGCTAATTGTGTTGCATCTATTTCTGGCTTTTTGCTTAAGAAGTCATAAAAAGTATCACGTTTCGCATCTACTGCAGGGAAGAAGCTATCACAGAGCATCATCAGTGAGAAACTAGCTGCTTGTGTCAATATAGTGCCTGGTTTGTCACTTTGCTCATCACTTCCATTTTTCTACTTATGGATGACACCATATGAGTACATGACTATAAACCCAAATCATATGCCAGTGCTATTGGTTCTCTGTATTCCACAGAAAATATATTTATTGCCTTTGAGAAAACAATGAAAACACTGAAAAGGCTCAGAAGAGGTGGCACTGTAAACGAATTAGATTGAGAAAATCTCACACCGTATGATGTGGGAACAGACCCTGCTAGAGCTTTGCTTAGTTTATTTTGATTGAAATTGTTCTTCTGTTGAATCACAAACTATATTGGTGCTTTGGTTGCCCCGTGTTTTCTGTGCTGCCCTTTCTTAAACTGTTAGACAACAAGTGTTATGAAAAGATATGCAATTAACTTGTTTCATGTTGTTCATCCTCTGTACTGAAGTTCTTGTTGTGTACATTTTTCAGGCATTGAATCTGTCTATTGGTGGGAGGGAAAGGTGCGTTGTGGGAATTTCACCTCTGGACTGAATAGATTAATAGTTCTCATCTTTGAAACTGATGTTATTTCTTGATCCTTAGTACGTAGTGATCAATAATCTGCCCTCTTGCAGGTGCAAACTGATGCTGAAGAGTTACTTATAATCAAGACAAGAGAATCTCTTCTACACGCCTTGACTGAGCATGTCAAAGCTAACCATGAATACGAGTAAACTTCTTTCAGTTTATTGATCTTGCTGCATCTGTCTGTTTACTATAATTCGAGCAGAACTGGTCATGTTCTGTCATATTTACTGGTAATTTGTTCATGCAGTGTTCCTGAAGTTATCGCTCTGCCCATAACTGGTGGTAACACCAAGTACCTGGAATGGATCAAGAACAGCACTAAGGAAAACTGATCTGGTATTCGCCCTGCTGTATATGCGTGCTGCACAGCTCAAAATGTCCAACAGCATGAAGTAACTGATCTGATGTATGTTTTCTTTGTTGGCCTATGTATCTAAGTGACAATGCTGCATGGAATATATTTATGGTTGCTGTCTTCTGAGTTCTGATGAATAACTTGTGCCTGTGATTCTGCTCGCTCAATACTTAATTCATGAAACCTCTTACTCAACACTCGTTCTTGTAAATTGCTGCCCTTGATTTGGTATTCTCGTATGAAGTTTCTCTACCGATGCAAATAAACATCTTTAAGATGTAAACATAACAATTCACTGGTAAAACCAGAGTACGTAATCACCTAAATAGCCCTATTGGCACATACAGATGAGACAGGCACCCGTGACAAAGTTTTGATATGTCACGCGCGTATACCTTATTGCACAGATCGGAAAACTACAAATCCACAAGAGGACACCATGAATTCAGAAAGGGAAAAGAAGAGAATACATAGACTGCACAAGCCGTTCTCGTGCATGGCTAGCAGCTGGCTCTAGCTAGGAAGGTAGATGATGATGAACTAGTAGATGTAGTAGATCTTAGTTGCATGACTCCTTGGCGAAGCCGACGCGCGAGTTGGCGACGTCGAAGACGACCCGGATGTTCTGCTGCTGCAGGTTGGCGATGACGTTGACGACGGAGTTCACGTTCTGCGGTGCCTCGGCCATGGCGAGGCAGGCCAGCGGCGTGGCGCTGCTGTGGATGAGCGTGTTCTCCATCGGCAGCGTCAGGTCCACGCCGCCGTCCATGTGGATGGTCACGGCAGGGGCGCCGCCGGCCGCCACCTCGTCGGTGTTGAAGCACGTGTCGAACGCGCCCAGCGACGTGTACCCGCTCGGCGCGGCCACCTGGCGCCGGAACTCGTCGCGCAGCGCCGCGTACACGGGCGCCGTCCACCGCGTGATCACCGTGCCGGAGTCGACCACCGTGCCGGCGCCGGTGTTGGGGTCGAACGCAAACGAGCCCGCCGGCGCCTTCACCCACGCGCGCCCCACGCTGAGCCCCGTCACGTTCACGTAGTAGAGCGACGACCGGTGCGGGTTCCTCAGCATCGGCGTGTACCGGACGCTCCTCGGCTGGCCGCCGGCGCCCAGCCGGAGCGAGCCGGAGAAGTAGTACGACCTGTAGCTGGGGAGGCAGTAGGAGAAGACGCCATTGTACAAGCTCCCGGCCTGGGAGAGCAGCGCCATGGGACCCCTGCCGAGGCCGAGCAGCCCCTGCTTGGGCATGTTCGTCGTCGGCCCGGTCACCGAGCTGACGCATCCGAACGTGTAGTTGGGGATGGAGTCCTTGCCCAACTTCAGCGAGTCGCTGGCCAGCGCCGCCTGGAACGAGGCGTCGGCGAAGGGCTTGGAGAAGGCGCACGTCGGCAGCGGCGCCGGCGCCGCGCTCTGCGCCGGGTCCCCCTGTGCCGGGCACGCCTGGCCCTGGAAGAGCGGGCACCACGACGAGGAGCACGGGAGGGAGGCGTAGGAGGAGGAGTTGGCCGGGGAGAAGAGGCTGTTGCTCGGGCACGTGTTGCACGGCGAGCAGTGCGCCCAGGTGGCGTCGGCACTGGTGTCGAGCGCCAGGAGCAGCTGCTGCGACGGCGAGCCGAGCCCGGCGCGGACGACGTAGGAGGGGGGAGTCTGGCCGGAGGCGACGGGGGCGGAGGAGACGCCGGTGGTGGCGGCCTTGGAGGAGAGGAAGAGGAGGCGGGCGTCGTCGTCGCGGGCGAGCGCGATGATGGACTCGAGCGGGGACGGCGACGGGGGGTGCACGTTGTGGTACACGGAGAGGTCGGCGGCGGCGGCGGCAACGGTGACGGTGGCGGCCAGGAGGAGGAGGAGAGGGATGGTGGTGGTGACCGCCATGGCGATGGAGCTGGCTAGCTTGCTAAGAGAGGGTCACACTGTCACTGAAGGGAGTGAGGATTGGGACTGAGTGAGCTGGGTTTATATAGGGTTTCTGGCTGTTGATGTAGTCTTTGGCACCGTTTGAATGGGATGGTGATACCAAAAACATGACAAGCCATTAGCACACATACAATTAATTAAACATTACCAATTACAAACTTTTAAAATAGGTTTATTTATTTTTTAAATAAACTTATAAACTTATATATATATTTTTAGAAAAACATCAGTTTATCGGTTTTAAAAACGTAAACGTAACCCAACTATGTAATTAAACTGATAAGTGCGTCATTATTGAACTTATAGGCCCATTTGTTGATTATTGATTTGAGTTTGACAAGTATTTATGCCGTTGACTTTTCGTTTGAGCATTCGGTTTATTAAAAAATTATATAAATATTATTTATTTTGTTATATTTGGTTTTATCATCAAATAAAATATAATCTTAACCTCTAATTACATATAATTATTAATATATATATATATGTTAAATTATTGAATAAAACGAGTGATCATATTTTAAAAAAGAGATACTATCTTCATTGATTTTTATAGGGCGCATGTTAATTTGAAAAAAACAGTCCTTAAGATTAACTTGTTTATAGTCTTATAGACTTCTAGTTATTTTTTGTTATTTTTTAAGTTTATTTTTTCCCGAAGGTTATATAGTTTAACCGGTTGACCAAGCACATGGTCACCATCTTGGCATCTTATGACTAACCTAACACACGCTCAAAGAATGTGAACTTTGATGGTTGGTATTATGCCCTCACAACTCCATAACCGTACAGTCGATGCATCACTGTTTACCTCAATCATCTCATGATACAGTAAATTATGAATTAGTATAAGGTAAAGATTATTTGGCGTAATTAACATTCTCTCACTAGACAAATTTTGTCACACGCGCAATGATTTATTATGGGGAACCAAAATATTGGCTTGTCACATGCAAAATTGGAGTGGAATGAGGTGAATCAAATTGACCATTTAATTACTCCCTCCGTTCATTTTTTGATTGATTTTTTATAGTCGAATTTATTGAATTTGACAAAATTTATAAAAAAATCAGCAGCAATTTTAATACAAAACAAACATATCAACCAAATATATTCAATGTTTTATTTAATAAAACTGATTTAATAATATAGGTGTTGTTAAATTTTTATATAAATTTGATTAAAACTAACTTAAAAATCAAACCGGTTTATAACATAAAACAAGGATATTAAGGCCCTGTTTACTTTTTAATTTTGGGTATAAATTTTACGTCCAAAAGCTTTAGGAGTAAACTTTACACTCAAGAGTGGTGTTTACTTCCACTGTGTAAAGTTTTTGGGATGCTATAAAAATGACATATTTACCCACTTCCGTCGTCGTTGTCGACGCGCGTGCGAGGGGCGGCGGGGCGTCAAGGCGGATCCGGTGTCGCGGCGGCTCGAAGGTGGCCGATCCGGCACTCGGTGGTGGCCGGATCGAGCGCGACCTCGACGTGGGCGAGCTCGGGGTCAAAGAGGCCCGGAGGACGGAGACCCGCGGCGGCGAGGTGAGCGAGGACGACGGATGGGGAGGATCGGCCGCAACGGAGGTGGGAGACGACGTGGGCGAGGCGAGCGCACTCGGCGGAATCCGGCGGGCGGTGGCGATCCGAGTGCACCTCGGTGGAATCCGCAGCGACGGCGGACGGGGCCCTCGACGGCATCCTCGGCCGCGGACGGGGCCGGTGGTGGGGGCGGCGACGGACCAAGGCTGCAATGGCGGCCATGCGGCGGGCGCGGGGCGCGGGGCTGGGTGGCGAGCCGAGGGCGGGGAGTACTATGCGCGCGGGGGTAGGGGTGGGCAATCACTTCTCCCAAAAAAAATTTATACCTTTTGGTCTCAAGCCTCCCAAATCCAAAATTTTTATACCCCAAGTTTACATCCATGTGTTTACTTACAAAATCCTAAAAAGTGAGCAAAATCCTAAATCTTTATAAATTTTTATATAAAGTAAACAGGACCTCCCAAAAAGTGATAAATCTTTACATATTTTTATATGAAGTAAACAGTACCTAAGTAGTTAAGCTATGAAAGCCAGGAAGACAAATTAAGTGTATTAAACTCGCCAAGGAGTGAGTGCGACGAAAAGTCACACTGATGGACAAGAATATTGTACCACATCCTGTCAAAGTTTTTGTCCGGCCACGTCAGGTAAAACCTGACGAAAATCCTTGATTCCTGACACGTCCTGAGACAGCTTCTTCACGGGTCAACAAGGACAAGGATCGTCACACCCTGTCGACGAATCACCAGGTGTGTCTAGCTTAGTTATCAACCAATGAACAACCGTAGAGTGTCTGTTAGTTAAGGTTTAGCTTGCATTCTCTGGATCTTTGGCTGTGACTGGCGATCAGGTTAACTTGTTTATTAACCTGGATGTAATTGTGTACAATAGTATTAATGTAGATGCTCGCGTCCTAGTATTATCTGCAGAAACATGTGATCCGAATGATGTGTTCAAGGACCACGATCCATTGGTATGTACCACGGTTTCTAGCGGCAGATTGAGGACGAGGTTGCGTCTGGTTATGTCTCGTATTATTGCTCGTTCAAACCCAAAATAATTTGATATTATTTTTAAAACCTTTTTAATTAAGATCATAATTTTTTACTAAATATCATATATGTTAAAAAATATCATATATGTTAAATGAGTTATATGACAATCTGGGTTCTAGATCTGGCCTTAATGGTCTTAAGTACTTATGCAGGTTTGTGATAAGCACACTGCCCAAGCTATATAGGAGTATCTTAGAAAGAAATTTAAGGCCTTCTTAACGTGTTTCTGACAGGCTACAACTTCTCTCAAAAGAAAATCAAAGTTCTTCTCGCATGATATATTTTCATCCATATTCTAAAAAAGCTATACAGTTACAACATTTAGAAATTTATTAAGAAGTCAGAATTTGGTCTGTTCAGTTTCTCTAAAATCTCACATGCTATTTCTTACGGTCTAAAGCGTAACATGCATGTCTACTCGCACAATTCTCTCGACTGTTTTCTTCATTTTAAATTATAAAGAATTTCGATTGAACGAATCATATCATTTTACTATAAATATAAATTTGGACAGGTTAAGTAGGTAGGAAAATATTGTTATGGAATATAAACTTCGGTGTGATGTACGTATGTGTTTGGCGATCGTGAATCACGTGGGCGCGGATATATAGATACGAATATACGCGGATCACCTTTTATATATATCAACATATATACACATTTTTTGTTTACATTTCGTGCTGCGCTGTCACGCCTACCGATCCAAATGTGTACAAATCCCCATTCCTCCACGCGTGATTCCGCGGCCTCCTTTTTAGGGGTGTGGGGGTTGGATTCTACTGTGTTGGTCTGTTCCTCGTCACGAGCAGCCAGCGGCATCACGTCCCAATCTCTCCATCCAGCTCGGCATGCATTGCATGCGCACGTATAAGTGTACTACACGGCCGGGAGCGGATGGCCCGTGCATTGCTGTACTCAGCCGCAGCATGGCTAAAGCATTTCGCTATTTTTTCCCCTTTTTTTCCTTCATGCTCGATCTGGTTCTCATAACGACCAAGAATCTGACCTATTTCCGGAGTTGACGATTTTGGAAAGAAGGTGTCACGGCCAGAAAAGTCCCACTAACAAAGGCCTCAGATAAATCGATCATCTTTGGCAGAATGGTAGAGCAGCACAATCGACAAAACGTATGTCCGGCCTATCAACTCAATAGTTTGCTCTTGACCCGCCAAACCAAATTTAAATTTTACATCTTAATTTTAGTTGATTTTAATTTTTTTATCTTCTTTATATTATCTTTTAAGGTGATAACAATATATATATATATATCCATAAATTATTTTTTATTACTAATAAATGTTTCTGTTTATAATCGGCTTTAGACGAAATAGAAGGGACACATAAAGTTGTAGCCGTAAAAATGCCTTACAAGCAAAGCAGGCACCGTCAACATGCTTGCCAGCCAATCGAACAAATGAGCAGTCAATGGTGCAGAATGCTATACTGAAATTCAGCAGGAAGATCATCGTCCATCCGTGGTAGGTATCGTTCCCATCCATGGCCATGGACAAGGTTTAGCCACTTATCAGCAAATTAGCAGGGGAAGCACAAAAAAGGAACATAGACATATCCTCCAATCTATTAATGCATCTATCTCGTGATCGAATTGTCGGTGAGAGTAAGCCCAAAACCCTCCCCTGTTTCCTCCTAACCCAAACAGAACAAATCAATACTCCTTATAATAATCTAAGACATCTCTGCTAATCTTGGAGACGTGTACAATTCTCTTCCAAAATATAACAACTTAACCAATTTTAAACTACAAATCTTGACATGAGACATATCTAGTTTGTCTTATATTAAATATTAACTATAATTATAGAAAAATATAGAATATCTAAAGTACCAAATTATCCCATGAAATTTATAATTAAATATTTTTTTGTAATAAGTTTGTTTTGGGTTAAAAATGCTAATATAATTTTCATAAATTTAGTTAATTCTAAATGAGTTTAAATTAGAACAGATTAAATGTTTTGTAATATGGAACGGAAGGATTACACTTTGTTCCCTATGCTTCCAAAGGGAGCAGGGTCACGGGCACCTTGTTCCTTGCGGCGAATTTGCGATGCTTTGCAGACAAAGCTCGCCTTGGATCGTTCTAATCCACGGCTAATAATGCAATTTTGTTCTGCGTGCGAGCCTCGCTTGCATGCGTCCATGCGGTTGCAGGGATCAGATCCAATCCCGTGCAAAAGCTCGTGGATTGTCATGGAAATGGAAGGATGCAGTTTTATCCAGATGTAGTACAGCTCATCTGAATTTCTTCTTGGCAGTTCATCTGCAGTGCAAATGGCAATCCAGTGGAATCCGAACCCATAGGCGAGCTTGTGGCAAATGGGTTCGAAAAGCCAATCGTTTCTTCATTTTTTTCCAGGAATTCTCAAATTCAATCAATACTAGTTTCTTTTAAAAAACAAGCAAAAAGGATTGCCTGATATGGCGATGGAGCATGAAGCATTTTTATATGTACAAGATTAGCACAAGGCACAATCCTAGTTTGTGCTCAGATTGATTTATATTTGTTCCCGTGTCTCTGACTGGTCAAAATGTTTCACTGGCGTTGGCACCAGCCAAATGATCATACATAAAATTCAATGATGCAAATACAGTCGTATATCTACAAATGCAATCAAACACTGACGTTTTCACAAGCCCTACAATATTAAAGCTGCACCCATAAGCAGCCAAGAGGACAGGACACCACAATACAATAGAGTGATAGAGAAATGGGACACTCATACAACAGGGTGTTCGTCCTACAGACGGCTGGATGGATCTCAGCGAAGGGATGTCTTGCCGGCGAGATGGAGCAACGCCTGCTTGTGGTAGGCGGTGCGGAGCTTCTTGTACTTCTGCACAAAGGTGGAGAGGTCAATGTCCTTCTCCAGGAACTTCTGGTGCAGCTCTTCAGACTCCTCATCCAACTTCGCCATCGATTCTGAGCAAGCACCAAGGCAATGCGATGAAAATGTCAGCAGTTGCGGTTGGGTGTTTGAAAAATTAAATTACATGGTTGGACTTCAAACAATATCAGAAGCAGAAATCAAGGTTTCATGAAATGGAACTAACAATAGACGCCACTATGACGCTAGTACCAGCCCTAACCTGATCATTGGCCAGTTACACGAGGGTAGTGCATGCATAGCAAACAATAGATACATACTAAAACATGCCCATGATTCGGTGTACTAATTCACATAACGTATTCAACTACAAATAAGAGGACATGAATTGCAGATGTAGCTGTTCAGAACCCTTACTTTGGAGCTTGTCGAGCAGTGCAGCAGGAGAATAGGACCTCATAATCTCATCCTTTTGCCTTTCCAACTCGGCCAACCTATCTTGAGCAGCAGCTAGTTCTGTAGTTCTTATAATAGTGCACTGCACAATAATGAGTGCGATTTGAATCTCATGAAAAAAATTGACATGCAGACAAAATCCATTATTATAGCATTAATTGTATTTAAAGTTCTTTAACGATGAACAGCATGGGTACAGGAGCTTTTAGTTTCTGAGATGGCGGTCAAAGTACTAAACCTGATTCCTGAGCTCCAAGATCCGTTGCTCTTTTTCCAAATTTTCTCCTATAAGTTCACAAGATCCAACCATATTTGATTTAGAAACAGTAATAACGAATAAGTTGTTTATATCTTTTTCATAGTTAAGCCAATCCAATAAAAAACAATGCATGCTGATTTACAGAAACACAAATAACTCACTTGCAAGTTGCACCGTCTCCTTTCTAAGCTCATCGCGCAACTGAACATTAAGAAGCACGAGAAGTGAGAAAATTGACAAGAGGTCTGGGATTCAGACAAGTCAACTATCTAAGGTTAAAAACAGTCAGCACAGAATATAAATAATAAAAGAATAATCACCAACATCAACAAGACACAGAACATGTGCTACAACCCAAAGCCTCAAATATGGTGGCAAGAAAGAAGAAAGAAAAAAGATACAGATCAGAGGATGTGCAGCCCTTTCCTGTGTATCCTACTGGGGGAAATCCAGAAACCTTATACAAATTTATTAGTAGTTTGACTAACTAAAGTCCATGTCTAATACAGCCACCAACACAAAGTTCAAACACCGTTATACTCAGCAACAAATCTTACATTGTTCTGGGTTTTAACTTGATCGAGTGAATTGAAGAAAGCATTATATGCCTCTTTGTCTTTCAACAGCCTCTGCAACTCATCAATGCTGCAGAAAAAAGGACAGCATTATATAAAACAGTTTTGCATTCCAAACAAGTACGCTCACCAGGAATAGTGTGCAAAACACATGTAGTAACAGTCAAAATTATAAAAAGCAATGCAACCCATGCATACAGACTTCTTTCAGCATTTATTTACATACCCTCTGAATTTACATAAGTTGTCATGCCTTCTGAAAATCTTGGATTTCTTCATTCATTGCCAATTGATAGAATATAGAATATCAGCCATGATATCATTATTGCAATTAAAAGTTTGTTGCTCTAATATTATTAGTTAGATTCTAATGCCTCTCTTTTATTAATATAAACACTGAAATATGTATACCATCATAAAATGTAACAAGGCTATTGCAATTGTAACCTACAGTACAGATTAAGATAAGGTATAAATACAACACTAACTTTGTATACAGGAAGCTACAAGCAACGTATCAGAAAAGAAGGTTAGCTACTTACCTTTTGTCCTTTAAACGAGCAATTATCCCTGCAGCCTCAGCTGGAGATGGTTGAGCACGTGATGAAGACTGGGAATTATCAGAAGCTCTTTGATGTGGACTAACACTGTAAGAGCTGGGTGTGGATGGATGTGAAGATGAACTGACCACAGAGGGAGGGTACCAGGGTTGCGTAGGGTTGTCCTGGAAATTTGGATCAGGTTGTTGCTGCTGCTGCTGCGAGTTGCTGCTGTCAAGCATTCAGCGGAACCAAAAACAATAAGCAACAGGAGAGCATTTTTCAGGCAAGCTTAAGGCAATCAATAAATCATACTAAGTACTCCTAGCCATGCTAATTTACTTATGATAATGTTATAATTCTGCGTAACTGAAGACCCAACCATAAGGAGACAGAGTAGTAGATTGGTGGACTCTGTTCGGATGACAAAATAATCTTTTGGAACAAAAGCAAGCACGTTTCTGAGCACCAACGTCTGAAGGCTTTTTAGAAAGAAACTAAGGATTATGAATCACATCAAGCCTGTTGTCTGGCACGGATAGGCAAAGACAATATTTTGTATCGAATAAAAGAGGTAACTCAGTCCATAGAATACAAATGAACTAGGTTAGGACTCAGAAATCAGAAGAACAAACGACAAAGGTACTGCTTTCAGTTACAATGACATACCCAAAAAGAGGAAATCTCCAGCTCATTGTACTAGAGCAATCTGCATCAAAAGAAACAGCAGGTTACATATGCTCCAACAGTTGGTGTTAATCAATAAGCTGAACATGTATATAGATTCCGACAGAAAATAACCAGTAGACGGTAATCACTAACGCCAATGCGAGAATACTTGTTGGTGGCATGAGAAAAAAATCAACCAAAACTATACCAAACTGAATATAAATCTATCACCGCAGAGGTCTATTGTCAAAAAAAAGAGGACATCTGTGATAAGTCATATGTTCAGTAGGATGCTTTTTCTACTCTAAAATTACTGCCTGGGTATCCCATACAGCGAGATGCCGAGATGATAAGCCAGCCAATCGAAATGACAAGCATTTGGCGGGTAAAATTTTCTGTAGGCTATAGCTTCTACTCAAATTGCCTAGATGTGCTGTAGAGCGGTGAATCCATCACCGAAGATACCATGCATTGCAGGTAACGAACTTGGCGATGACGTTCAAAGTCATCACAATAACAGCTTAAAACGTGGTCTCTCAAAAGTTCCTAGTAAAAACTTATGTACTTAAACCAACATAGATGAACGGATTTGTAATTGAATCTAACCTAACAGGACCGTAAACAACCACAGCACAGACTTTGGATCAAGGACTGCCGAGATCAGCCCCGAACTGAGTCGCCGGCACGGGCGGCGCTCAGGGATGGCAGGCAGGGTCGCGGAAGACAGTGCGCCGGTGAGGAGAGCCTGGGGGAGTGGAGGGCACTGCCGCGAGAGGGAGTGTGTCGCATTGCTTCGGGTGGGAGCAAGATTGACGGTGGCTGGTCTGGAGAAGCAATTTGGGGAGAAGAGAAGAGAAGAGGAGAGGAGAGGAGGCGATGTGGACGTGGACGTGGAGAGCTGTGCCGGGTCGGCCTCGCCGCTACGTAGGAAATAGCTAGGTGGGCTTTATATTGGGCCATGTCCCCTCTGCGACTTGGGCTCAGTTTGTATCACTGAGCGTGGATAGGAGAATGGTGTATGGGCACAAACTCTTCTTCAACCACAAGCGGTCCGAAACAGTAGCATCTCTTCGAAAAATTTCGGTCAATCATAAATTAATTGTATCTATCGAATTGACTATTCAGCATCAGCAGTAATACGACGCTAAAATATATTTAAAAAATGAATTTTATATATAGTTAGAATAACTCAGAAAAGATATCACTTATACGAAAACGAAACTCAGCCAGTCAGGAATTTCGGTAACTGTTTCATTCATCCCTAATGAGCATCGAGCAATCATCACTAGTGTCTGTTTGCTCTCAGATCAGAGAGTGATCAATCAAAGTGCTCGATCAATCAAGGTGCTCTCGGAGTTGGCCGGCACTACCATATCGATACTATATCGAATATCGAGATCAAGGGTGAGGGGTAGTCAATGTAATTTTCATATACACTTCTGAACTCATTATACTGCCTCCTACCAAGAACCAATAAATTCATTCATTCATTTCTTCCAAGTTTTTCACTGTTTTAGTTCACTGCCTGATTTCAGGAAAGTTAGGAATGATATGATTCACCTACTGGCTAATATTTGTATATCTAGTTGTTTTCAAAAACTGAAACCAATTCATATAGCTGTT
This sequence comes from Oryza australiensis, assembly GCA_019925245.2. NCBI lineage: Eukaryota > Viridiplantae > Streptophyta > Magnoliopsida > Poales > Poaceae > Oryza > Oryza australiensis. Next base: position 5,785,211 of record JAIFGZ020000116.1, on the reverse strand, counting down.
TGTATAACCTTGCTCAGTTTTTACAGGTATAATTCAAGATCAGAATCTGCATCAAATAACAATTAACCTTACCCCAAAATCCCAGGAAAATTAGGAACTATATGAATGCTCTATTTTTTCAGTAACGATGCTAGAGTAGGGAGTATCATTAAGTTTGGTTAGTTTCAGCTGAAACTTCAGATTGCAAGACGCTAACAGAACCATATTTGTTTTGCAAGACTTGCATAAACCAAATTTAAAATAAATATATGATGGCAATAAGTGGATGTTTAAGCATATAAGCACAAGCTAAGAAGTTGATAACTCAATATGATCCAATTATGAAAGATATAGGCTTGAGCTTTCACAAGATCGAACTAAATTTACAGGGTTTTGACCATATGATACTTACATTTAAGGTCGTTGTATTGCTCAGCTCAAAACTCAAGCTGCTATTGATCTTCTATTGATTCTGCAATAAGATGAAATTCATGAGCATAAAAGGGTAAAATGATTCAGATGCATTCCTTTTCTGAATTTCCAGAAAGTTTATGAAAAAAAGTTTATCAGCCATACTTTTCTTGTTTAACCCTCCTGCTGCAAAGTTGTTAAACCAATATTATGAGCCATGAAGTGCGACGCTAAGGATGTTATCGGGTAATTAGGACTTCAATGGATATGCATCAGAACATTGATTCAGGAAAAAGAATTTGCACCCCAACTTTCAAGATCCAACTTGTAGGTTTGCCAGTTAGGAGCAGAATGGATATGCATTCAGGTTTGCCAAAGACTGAGTACTAAATTGTTTCCAAAACAAAACTTCAAATTACTGGAAGCCAAAACCATGAAAAGCTTCATTCATACTTCCTCCATCCCAAAGGTTGTAACATTTTGGGACAAAGGTAGTAATACTTTTTGAAATAGTTTGCCAAATATTTTTGAAAGGGTAACAACCATGGTCAGTGACACTGATAGTAAATAGAAACCAAAACTCCAAGCTCCTGTTCTCCACTACTGCATGAGTAATATGCAAGACAGTGACCAACTTGATATTGGACGGTTCCACTAAATTCATCCTGATACATGTGCATACAACCAAAAACAAACATTTCATTGAATTTCAGTCAATTAAATCTAAAAATTTTGGCCGGTTTGTCAAAATGAGAAAGTATGCTGAATCTTCACCTGTAGTTAATTATTTGCTTCTTTTCAAAAGAAAAATTGGCTTGACAAATTAAATATTGTCAGCGCACATATTTTGACAACTTAAAATATTTTTACTACAAAGTCAATATTTTCTGCAACATACCAAATATCCTGATTTTATTCGTGTGGCAGAACAATTTCATTCAAGCACATGGAATCGGAAGAATAAAATGACACAATTGCTCGTATAATCCCTTTCCTACGTAGAAAGTGTCAAGAATACTAACCGGACATGTCATATCCTAGTTAGATTTGATTGATCGCATAATTTGCCTTGATTTTCCCCTAAGTGAATCATGTTGAGCTTTATTCAGAGAGTAATACACTATGTAGAAAGCGCAACTCAAATAGGACTTATTGTTTTAGGATAACTTCCTACAATGAAGATTACTCAGCAATACTAACATTTCATCATGGATATTATGATGAAAGCGACAGGCCATTTATCAATGGAATCTAGACAACTGCATCAAGGATATATATGGAAATTCATTATTTGCATCCCCAAATCATTTGATCGGCAATTTAAGTTCGGAACCCAAGCCAGTAATATGATGAAACGGTATATATATATTACGAAAATCAGGACAGATTAAGGACAATAGCTAAGGAAGACGTGTTCAATTTCAGGTTTAAACCACATTGTGGAAAAAGAAGACACACTGACACACAGAAGAAGGGGTTTATCCACAAACTAAATCAGCATACTTATCAATAAAATATAACAGAAATTCATCCATCAATCAAATGTGTGGCAACGCAAACATAATAACCACAACCCAACTTCAAGAGCACAAGATCACACCTATATTTTCATTTTCAGCAAATGAGATCACACCTATATTACGTCCCTGAGTACACAAAGGGAAGAAATTGAAGAGGGACACTCACGTTGCCTTGGGCGCTGCGACGCCGATCTTCCTTGACGTTCGTGTCTCTCAATCAGGGCCGTGTGCAGCGACGGATCGGCGGCAACGGGGATCGTCGCTGGCGTGGTTCTGGGGGGCCACGGGGGATCTGCGATGGTGTGGTCGTGGACGACGGGCGGTGACTTGTGGAGGCACCGTGGGCGACCGGGGATCTTGATGCAGTGATTGAACGCGGCGGTCGTCGGTCGGGCCCGGGCTATATGGACGACGGGGAGGAGGGGCGGTACTGGGGATCGGCGGCGGCACCTGAGAGGGAGATCAGCGGGGATCGAAGGCAGCAGGAAGTTGACCTGGAACCGGCGCTAGGATCAGCGGTGGCGGCGACGGCGGCGGCTGAGCGTGAGGGTGGAAGATGCGGCGCTGGGGGAGAGAGATTAGAGAGAGGGGCCGGGGTGGGAGGGTTCGCTGCCTGGTGGGTAGCGGGAAGGGACGAAGAAACGACGGTCCCGGCCGGCGGCGATGCGACGGGGATCGTGAATCGCGGAGGTGAAGGGGGCGCTGGTCTAGGTTTCGGGGGACGAGAGCGAGAGGAGAGAGAGAGAGAGAGGAGGGGATGGGTCGGACGCGGATCCTCCGACTTTGCTACGGCCGTTGTTTCTCGGCCGGTGGCCGGCGTCTACTCATAAACTACAAACCCGTTCAGATTAGTATTATTTTAAGGTATTTTGTTTAGGCAAATAAACATAGAAAAATATATTTTTAAAATATAAGTCACTATTACACTATTAAGAAAAAATATGTTGGATAAGTTTTTTTCTTATGTAAAATGAAAAGATGACTTTATCATTCAAACTTTAAATCAACCGACTTTTAAACCATATAAACAAAAAACAAACTTAAAAACCTAAGTCTAAACAAAAGGAGCCTCAATCATTGATAAACATGTAGATTCATTTAGTTTGTTATCAATATTAAGTAATGCTTATAAAATTTTGACAACCATATATTTGTATTTAGTTTATCCTATCGAAATTTGATAATAATACTAAGTGTTACCAAATTTTGTAAAGACATATTATCAAAATTCAATAACAATACTAACTTATTAAAATTTTAATATTATTAAATTTTAAAAATGTTTATTTTGTCAGTAATCTGAACCGCATCTGCTTTGATCTCACAATCCATAATCGGCAACACACTTTTCACCACCAGAAGCAAATCTGGCCACGGCATCATACCCCATCCCAGACTCAACCTTCTTGGCCACGGCATCCAGCGCCATGACCGGCCGGCCGCTTGAACAGAGATGATCCATCTCGTCCATGGAGCAGCGGCGGCCAGCACGTTTGATGATGACAAATGCCAACGATACGATGTGCGTCATCAAGATTCGAGACTTGTTGTGATAGATCGATTATAGGTGAAAAGGAGCATCAGTCCATACCAAAATGGTTGTATATATAGAAGTTATTTTCCAAACTACCTAATGATAACTTTTTATATATAAGTTATAAGTTGTTTTGAAGTATCAAATATATTTATTTGTTAACTTTATAATATTTATAATAATTAGAACTTAATTGATTATATGTTAACGATTTTCTTATTTTATGTGTGCTAACTTAATCTTCATCAGTTATAAACGCCATCTAAGTGAGACCATCCGATGAAAACGGGATAAGACGAAACTGCACGTCGATGTTTGGCATAGCAAAGTTTGAGGATCCACGTCCGAAGGAATCAAGGATTGGGATCCTTTGACTTAAGGCAAATAAATGCAATAATTGTCCAATACCTTCTAAAATCCCAATTTTTTAACTTATTTTGATCGAAATTTATCTTTTAATAGATTGTTTATCTCATTCCAAAAAATCGGTTTCCTTTTCCAATAATTTCGTTCTTCACAAATAGCTAACCGAGTCTAGCGCCCAATATCAGTTTCACGCTATTGCGCTTTTGTCGATGCGTGTGCTCGACACGCGGGGACCCGGGGGACCCCTTTTTGGTTCGGCACAGGGGAGTGGTGAATCAGGGTTCAAGCTCGGGGTGAGGTAGAGGGAAAGTAGGAAGGTGGAGAAAAGTCGCAATCGCAAAAGACACAGAAGAGTAAATACAGGTTCGGGTCGTCGGGGAGACGTAATGCCCTACTCCTGTTTTTTACTATGTGGAGAATGAATTATAAAGATTGGTGTGGTTGTTCTTCCCTGGGGAAGCTGGAGCTAATGACTGAAGCGAGATGCTTAAAGTCCAAGGTTGAAGAAGCTGAACAAAAAACCAACCCCTCTATAATGAATTTGGGCATCCTTTTATAGTGCAAGGGGACACCACAGTAGTCCTAGCTTTCTCTACTACGCTCCACGTGATGGAGCGGCTCTTGTCCTGTCTTGTCGGGGGTCTACCCCTATTCCTGCTCTTGTTGCCATGTTGCGGGAGTTGGAGGAGAAAAAACGGGCGTCGTGGCTGTCATGCTGCTGACGAGAGGAGGGGTCAACTTACCTACTCTAGTGGGGCCTACCGGTCAGTGGCTCTCCGTCTAGAGAGGGGTAGACGTGACACCCCCAGCGTCCGTATCCTCTCTCCCATGCGGCCGTCCAGCGCATTTAATGCGACTGGACGGGGCGTGGAGGGAGGTGTGCGTGGACTGACCGTGCGGCCATACTGCGGTCGCCATCAAAGACTTTCTCCCCTCTCTCCCTCATGACGGGCAAAAAGGGTGATGATGAGCGGCTGACAGACATGCCTCACATCGCAATAAATGCGACGGCGCAGGCGTCTGGCCTCTCTCTAAGCATTAAATGTGATGGTTGGCAGTTGGCAGTTGATTTTGTTCCTCTCTCTGAGAGGTACGGGTCGATGGACGGGGGTCCGGGTGATTTCGAACCCTGCCATCTGGGAAGCGGCGGCCTCCGGGCAACTCCCGAGCCAAGTCCCCTTTGGGATGGCCACGTGACCGCCCGTGGCCCGGACCCGCATGAGCCGTTCAGGACATATATTTGGGGCGCCCTGGTAAGCGAAGGCGTCTTCCTTCTTCAGATATCGTATTCTCGTTATACCCCCGGGCCCATATCGCCGACAGTAGCCTCCGGTGTTGACCGGGACCGAAGTCGGGTTCGGGCGCGGTTAACGTCATATTCCTGAGTGGATGGGCCCGGGTACTGGATGTGCAACGCCGCAGCGAGAGATAGGCGTGCGGTAACTGATGCTGCACTTGATTAAGCCTTTCCAGACGGGGAGCGTGTTATTTGGGCCGCGCACACGGGGGGCCCATCTAACCGCCTACCTCCCTCCGTTCCGTGTAGGGCGCCAGGTGGGCGCGAAATCCCAGGCGACGCGAAACCCAAGAGGCGCGAAAACCGAAGAGACGTGAAAACAAAGGGGCGTGAAACCGAAGAGGCGCGTCGCGCGGGAGTGGAGCGAGATTAATGCCGTAGAATGCGAGGGGGCTGTGGTTGCCTATAAAAACGGATCCGCGAGAGGGGGGATCAGTTTCTACGCATTCCTCATCCATCGCCTCTTATCCCCCCGTCGCTTTTGTCCTTTCGACTCCTTCCTCTCCACCGCCGCTTCTCCGCATTCCGGCGCCTTCCTCGAAGATGACCCGCGATGCGCCCCTGGAGCCCGGGAGCGTGCTTCCCAAGTCCCAGGTTCGCTCCGCGGAGGCTCGAAGCCTGTTCAACAAGTATCTGTCGCGAGGCACTCGCAGCGGCGGCGATATTCCGGTGGAATGCTCCCCCACGAAGATGGTGTTCTTCGCCTCCTTTGCCATGGTCGAGTTGGTGCCGCCCTTCTCCCGGTTCTTCTTCGACGTGCTAGAGTTCTACGACCTTCAGTTGCATCATCTCACCCCCAACGCGGTCTTCTACCTTGCCATCTTCGCCTACACCTGCGAGATGTTCGTGGGGGTGATGCCCTCACTGCATCTCTTCTAGCAGTTTTTCCGCGTGTGCTGGGCGGGATCCTCCGGTGCGGTCAGATACGTTGCGATCCAACCGCGCAACGACAGGGCCGTCGACACCGCCTTCATCGACATCCACCCTTGCTCCAGATGGGAGAACTGGAGGGTCTACTGGTTCTACACCAATTTGGGTGACCATCCCCGCCTTTCCCTTCCAACGGGGATTCGGCGAATCAAGGGAAGCCGGGACGCGCCGCCTTGGGGAGAAGAGCTGGATGGAGTCTTGGAGCGGATCGATTATCTCCGAAAGGGGCTGTCCAGCCACGCCGTCTTGAGATTTCCGGACACGGCGCATCTCGCCATTACGGGAGAGGCCGTGCCCGGCCTACATGTACATGAACTTCAACGACGACATGCGCACCCATGTTGGCGCTCCCTTCAACTGGAATGAGAATGATCTCGCGATCCTGGTCCGCCGCACCCTCGGCATCACCGTGATGGATCTCGATGCAACTCCTCCGGGCTAGTCCCATTGTGCCGGGACTCGGCATGCCGGAGATCCCGCATGCTCGCAGTGGTGGGTGGCGGCACGGGTTTGTCGTCAGCAGCGCCAAGTGCCACCCCAGAGGGTGGCAACGACGACTACGACGACGCTGACGACAAGGTGCCGATTGGGCGACTGGGCCGCCGGGGCACGGGCAGGAGCGGACCGAGGGCCCCGGACCCGAAGGAAAGAGGAAGAGGCGGAGTACGACTCCGCGCTCCCCATCGCCACCACGCGCGGCGGCGCGCGCGAGCGCACCACTCCCCACCGCAGTCCGGAGGCCGCAGGCGGCGGGTCTTGCCCCGTGGGCCACCCCGACGAGGGCTAGTACGGCCACAACGACGACGACTCCGGCGGTGGCCAGGGGTGCACTCACGACGAGCACACCGTTGGCGGAGGCCGGCTGCGGCACCCCTGCGGCGGCGAAGTCCGCGGGCCGCAGCCCAGTGAGCCCCTCCGATGGCCCCGCGAAGAAAAATGGGCCATCTCTCGGGTCTCATGGAGCTTCAACGCCGCCCGCAGTAATACTTTGCGAGATACATACATTTCTTGTGAGCCCCGTGTCTTATTTCGGGCTATTTGTGTTTTGATCTCTCATTGCGTTTATTTTTGTTCCCACGCGAGCATCAGCATTTTCGCCCCAAGGTTATACCTAAGGGCGGATCTGCTTCCAGCTCAGTGGGGGAAACGCAGGAGAGGTTCAGGGTGGGGAAGCCCACCGGGTCCGGGTCACCTCCTACGGGTTCGGGCTCGGGTTCGGTGCGGCCTGAGGAGAGGGCCCACCCTGATGCCGGGGCGTCGATCGCACACCAGGAACACCCTGGGGCCCTCCGCCGGCAACAGATTCGGGGCGAGGTGGCCCCGACGTGGAGGAGGCGGTGGCGGGCAGCGGGAAGCAATCCCTGGGGTCCCCACCGCAGCAACAATCGTCGCCACTGCGCCAGCCATCGCCCGCGCCACACCATTTGACACCCTCGCCCCGCCGACCGACTCCAACACCATCGACGCCGGTCCATCGCGATCCACCGACGCCGCGAGCAGCCTCACCGGAGGGCGAGGCAACGCCGGCGGGTGAAGCGGCGGCGAACGGCTCCGGCCGTGGGGCACCTTCATCTCCCCGCCCTGTGCAGGTGGTAGACCTTGGCTAGAGCTCCGACTCCGAATCCGGGGGCGCTCGGTCAGGTTTATGGTCGCCTTGGACACTGAGCCCCTCGTGCGATCGCAGGAGTGGGCGAGGATGATAGTGTCCCGGGCGCTGGAGGAGGCCAACGCGGTCTCCCTGGAAGGGCTTCAGGCTCAGGTTTTGGCCTTGGCCGCCAGGGAGGTCGCAGTGGCGTGGTGAGAGATTGAGGTCGCCGAAGGCCGCCGCGAGTTGGCGACCACGGCGAGGGTGGAGGGTCTCATCCGGAAGCGGGAGCTGGCGGACCTCGAGTGTCGACGGGGTGAACTCAATAAGGTGTTCGAGGACACCGTCATTGAGCGGCATACCACTGACCTCCGCAAGCAGGCAGCCGCTGCCGCGGAGGAGAGAGTTCGCACCAGTGCCGGGGAGTTCATCCGCGAGCTCGACGAGCGCCAGAACTCAACCGCGCGAGCGCGTCTGCGTGATGCCGAGGCCGCCGCCGCAGCGACATCGAGCTCCAGGCCGCGAGGATGGCCCGGCGGAGCGCGAGAAGGTCTTAGAGGCGGCGCGGCAGGCGGTCGAGGACTAGGAGGCCGCCGTGGCCAAGGCCGAGGAGGACTCCGCCGCGCGGGAGTAGAACGTGGTGGCTCAGGAGAAGATCATCGCCGAGTGCGAGGTCGCCGTGGAGAGGCGCGAGGTGGCCGTACTACAGGCCCAGGAGGAGGTCTCCCAGAGCCTGAGGGCCATTTGGGAGCACGAGCAGCAGCTCGCAGCTGCCTCGCGCCATCAGCAGGAGGAGCTGGAGCGGTGGGAGCGAGACATCGCCGATCAAGAGCAGGCGGTCGGCGACGTGGAGGCACGGGTGCAGGAGTTGGAGCAGCGGGAGAGGGTTCTGCCGCCCCAGCCGGCCCCTCGCTCCAGCGAAGCGGCGCCAGACTTGGAGGAGGCGCGTCGACGGATCGCGGAGCTGGAGCACGCCCTTGGTTTAGGGCTCCGGACCATGACCTCGTCCGTCGTGCGTCTTCACGAGGCGGTCCGCGTGGTGGGGGTTGTGCGCCCCCGTAACGCCAGCTCTACCTTGGGGGGATTGGCCACCCAAATAGACGAACTAGCCGAGGGGATTAAAAGGGTGCCGGAGAAGGTTGACGAAGTGGCGAAGGAGTCGTCGTACGACCTGTCCCGCCAGGTTGCGACGTTGATCCTGGCGAGCTATCAGGCCCACGACCCCGGCTTCGACCTGTACATCTGTGGACCCCCGTTTTTGAGACGGGAATCTTTCGTGTTCATAGTACCATTTCCCTGGATCGAGTAGTTGGTACCCACGAATACAGTACTGGATAATCAGGTGCACATGCACGAATAGTCTTACATCAACATTATTACATCAATAGGCCCGAAGGCAATGTTCAACCCACGGGACCTTATGGTCCGAATACAACACAAAAACGAATTTAGATACGACAATGGAATAGAGGCGGCGGCTTGTCATTCGCCACGTGCAACGACCGGAGCTAAGATCTAGTATGCGCCGTCGGTTCCTTCACCCTCCCGGTAATACGCGTATGGGTCCTCCGGCTCTTCATTTCCATCAGTGAAGGTTTGTGCATATAGCAAGGGTGAGTACCAACCGTACTCGGCAAGCCAACACGGAATTGATGCATATGATGGGGTTATTCAAAGAATGGTGGGGTTCTTTTGCATAAAGCCAATTTTCACAATTCTTTTCACAAGCCTATCAACTAGCCAAATCAAGTTTTAATTTCACAGTTCATTAATCCGGTGACGGTTCGTCTACCATCCATCGTGATTCCAAGGATGGCTTCCCGCCTCCGATTCGTCATGATTTTCGGGAATCTACCCCTTCTCGCATCTCGAGAAGTTGATCCACCAAATGAATCATCATGCAAACCCATCCCACGCTTTTAAGTTTAAAGTCTAGCCAAGCGAAAGTCTTGTCACGATGCTCAATATCCGCGAGCACGGCTATTCGAATAGATTGATTCACTCACACTGCCGGTGGATGTACACTTTACCCGTACTCGCGACAGCCCAACAAATGAGCCTACGCCTCAACATATGAGACGGTCACGGCAAAGCCTTTCGATAACCTTGCTTTGGCGTGCCGCTCCATGAACTTAAGCCCTCATGCACTCTAGCCGTCCTTTTCTAGCGGTGAGAGGAGTTCGACGCACCCGGGTAAGGGAAACTTTCTCAATCTTTAAGTTTAATTAATATCGGTTTAATTCCACCATTCACAACAAAGGCCGCAGCCTCATTCTCATCCCGTAACCACATCATAGAGAATCATCTATGCAAGGATACCGCCTCCGCTCGGCTATCTAGTCGGCTAGGTCTATACCCATTCGAGAAGTACGGTTGTCTGGCTCGTTTCCGCTATCTCATGGCTCGGTCCTTAATTGACGGGTCGGCACTTGCCTTTTCGGAATCCACCCAATTCATCCAGCGCCCAGTCTAAAACATTTGTATAGCATTTTCAATTTTCATCGAGCCTAGTTCAACATTCTCATGGCCATGTGGCGCTCATGTCTCCACAGGCCGTATTTCAACTACCTCCCCGAAGGTAGTTACCCGAGCACAAAGCTTTCTTACAAAATCATGAGTATGCAGGGATCTAGTGTAAGCAGGGCTAAGCAATTGTACCGAAGTTATCCTCCGGTCATATCACATCGAAGGTTACAAAGAATAAATTCTAATGTTGATCAATATCAAAGCAGGGTATATCAAGCATAGGTACTGTTTGTATAAAGCGTGCAATTTGTAATCTGAAATCAACATCATTTCACAAAGTAGGATCAATATGTTCAAAGAGTGTGATGACTTGCCTTGCTCGCACGCTTGAGGGGTGGTGTCTTCAGCGGGGTCGATGTCGGTTTCTTCAGGTCAGGGGCGGGCCCAGGATTTTGAGATTGGGTATTCAAAATGAGAAGGGGTAAAAATAATTTTTTTACAACACGAGCACAATATTTCGTACGTATGATCAACAATATGGTATTTTAGTACTATTTATGAAATTAAAAGTTGCGAGGTTTTTTAGCAATTTCCTTGAATTATTATGATACTTTGTGAAAAAAACATATGCAATACAATCTACCAAGAATATATCAATTCACATCATGCCATCACAGCATGGTTAATGCACAATAGGCAGCCATACACTAGAATAAACACTGCTGAAGTTCAAATTTTGTCACTTATATCTAGTCTACAGAATTAAACAACAAATTGGGTTCAAATTCGACATCTCCTTGTCTTGGCTAGGCTACTTGAGTTGAGCAAGCAATAACAAAAACAAATTGGGTTTACATATTCACATTCAATGCATTGGGGAATGGGGATTGAGCGGGTTACCTATTGAATTGAATTGGGACTGTTCGGCGAGGCGGTGCAGTAGGGCGAGGGCGTGTGCGGTGCGTTTTGTGGGAGCGGCCGTGGCAATGCGATCAGCGGTGCCGGTGGTGTGGGGCGGGAGATGACAAGAGAGAGGCTGACCGAGCAAGGGAAGGGCGTCCGTGACTGGTTGAGGGCGAGGCCTCGACAGGCATCCGCGCGCCGTGGGCTACTCCGCATCAACGCGTGCACGATGGCGGCGTGGCGCCACGTTGTTGAGCAAGACGGAGGGACGTGTTGCGACTTGTAACCACCAACAATGACTAGGAGTGGTCTAGGGTTGATTTTGGATTTTTTTTTGCTATTGAGCCTGTATAGTGAGAAGATGAGAAAGGTGGGAGGAGGGAGCCACTGCCACCGCAAGGCTTTTTGTTGGCTTCTCTTGATTAATAGAGTTTATTTTCTATATTTCCATGTATACATACGAAATATATATCTCATATATGTGTTTTTGTCTAAAAATCTTGGGTATTCAACTGAATACCTTTGAATTTAGCTGGGCCCGCCCCTGCTTCAGGTGCTACCCGTACGTGCGAAATGTCAGTTGAATTCAATTAGAATTCAATAAAATATCGAGAGATCGAAAAGAACCATAACGGCCATGAAAACGACTCCAAATATTTTGCCTAAAATTCTACTTGAGTCGGGACAAAGGTCGCTTTAGGAAAAATCCGAGTTTTGAAATCGAGTCGATTTCCTAGGGTTTTCGCAAAGACGGCGATCGTAATAATTTTGGGAATTTAGGTTTAAAAATATTAGCGGAGGAAATTTGTGCTCGAGGTTTGAGGGTTTGATCATAAAAGAGAAGCCTTTTTAAATGGCGAGAAAGAATTAAACAGAGTCCGGATTTAAAACGACGCGAAACGAAATTCGCAAAACGTCCGATTCCGATTTTTCAAACTTTGACCGAGAAAACATGCGAGAAAATAATTTATTTTTGCCCAAAATTTTACTCAAGTCATCCCAAAATATTTTACAAATTTTCCAAAATTTTTCCTATTTTTCTTTTTCTTTTTTCTTTTTTTTTCTCTTTTTAGGTTCATTTCTGCGCCAACTGTTCGACGGTGGCGGCCAACAGAGGCGGCGGCAGCGCGGAAAAAGGGCGGCGCAAGGGGGCTTACGGCGACGGCGGGCTCGGGAGGAGCGAGGGGCACGGGGATGCTTTGCGCACTGCGGCGCGTGGATTGCGGCGGCGGCCCCCGCGGCGGCGCTCGGGAACGGCGAGAAGAGCGGCGGCGGTGCGGCAAAATCGGGCGGGCGCCGCCTTTTATAGCGCGGCCAAGGGGCTCGGTGCGGGCGCGGGGTGGAAGGAGGGCGGCTCGGCGCGGCGCGGGCGGAGACACGCGGCGGCGCACGGAGGCGGACATGGCGCAAATTTTTTTCTTTCAAATTTCAATATCCTCTCCTATATTTTTCCAAAACTTTCCGATTTCGAGTACGACTCCGAGAATTTTATTATTTATTTTGTGTCTTAATTTATCTTCTCCCAATCAAAATTTTGTTTTATATTTCCCAAAACGCGTTTTCATAAATCCGCTTTTCCCAATTTCCTTTTTAAAACCCGATGCGGCTTCCGCACCTCCATTTGACAACACCAAATTATCCAAAAACACCGAAAGGGAAATTAATCACGTCAAAATTTATGCAACTGAGTGGCAAATAAGAAGCAACAAACCCGAGAAGAAGCAACAAGCGAAGGGTTTTGAAAGTTCCGATTTTTACGTTTCGATTTCGGTTCTTCGATTTTCGGGATGTTACAAACCTACCCCCTAACAATAAATCTCGTCCCGAGATTTCTTATCGATTCTTGAGTAGGTGTGGGTATTCTCTCGGGAACTCTTCGCTCTCCCAGGTAGCCTCTTCTTCCGCGTGATTGCTCCATTGTACCTTGTACATGCGCCATGACTTGGTCCGTGTCTTCTTTTCGCCTCGTCTAGTATCTTGATTGGATGCTCTGGGTAGGTAAGATCACTGTGGACATGGATGGTTTCTAACGGGCTTGCTCTTCCGACCCGCAAACATTTCTTCAATTGCGATACGTGGAACACTGGGTGGACAGTGGAGAGGTTCTGGGGCAGTTCCAACTGATAGGCCACTTCTCCTCTCCTAGCATTTATCAAGAATGGGCCCACGTATCTTGGTGCGAGTTTCCCTTTGACCTTGAACCTCTGAGTTCCCCGTAGTGGTGAGACCTTCAAATACACGTAGTCACCTTCTTTAAACTCCAATTCTCTTCGGCGGGTGTCCGCGTAGCTCTTTTGCCGTGATTGAGCGGCTTGTAATCGATCCGGATTAGGCGAACTTTTCCTCGGCCTCTTTGATTATGTCCGGCCCGAATACGGTTCGTTCACCGGTTTCTGACCACATTAATGGAGTTCGGCATCGGCGACCAAATAGAGCCTCGTTTGGCGACATCTTCAGACTGGCTTGATAGCTATTGTTGTAGGAGAACTCAGCGTACGACAAACATTTCTCCCAATCCTTGGTGAAATCCAACGCACAGGCTCTCAGCATATCTTCTAGTACCGATTCGTCCTCTCGCCCGTCCGTCGTCGTGGTGGTGTAGCGTGCGAAGGCGAGGTGACGCGAGTGCCTCGTGGACTTTGCTCCAAAAATGAGACGTGAATTGGGTACCACGATCCGATATAATCCTCTTTGGTACACCGTGGAGACATACAATCCTACTCATGTATAGTTACGCTAGCTTGGCACCGTTGTAGTTAGTTTTCACGGGAATAAATCTGGCAGTCTTGGTGAGCCGATCTACTACTACCCAAATGGAATCGTAACCAGTCGTAGTTTTGGGTAGTCCCACTATGAAATCCATGCCTATCTCGTCTCATTTCCATTCGGGAATCTTGAGTGGTCGCAAGCCACTGGTCGTTGATGCTCGGCTTTCACCCTTTGGCACACATCGCACACGGCTACGTATTCGGCTACATCTCTCTTCATATTGGGCCACCGTATTCTCCCTTCAAATCCTGGTACATTTTCGTGCTTCCGGGATGTAACGAATATGCCGATTCGTGGGCTTCTTTTAAGATCAATCCTCACAAACCACCTCGTTCAGGCACGCAGATTCTTTTCTTGTACCACAGGATTCCCTTGTCGTCTACGAAAACTCCTTAGCGCGCCCGGGCCATGCGTTCCTTGATTTCTGGGTTTCCTCATTCCCTTTTTGTGCTTCTTCTATTTGAGTCCTCGAAGGGGTTGGATTTCCGGTGAGTTCACTTCTCCGTGAGGAATCGGTGCGATTAAGTCGAGCCATTTCTTCTTGGAGCTCATTGGCCATACCTCCCAATCCCATGTGGTTGCATTGGGCTTTGCGGCTCGCGCATCGGCCACTACATTTGCCTTGCGGGATGGTAATGGATTCCTAGATCGTAATCCTTGATCAACTCCAACCATCGCCTCGTCGTAGGTTGAGATCGAGCCGAGTAAAGAAATATTTTAAGCTCTTGTGATCGGTATACACATCACGGTGGTTCCCGATCGATAGTGTCTCCGATCTTCAATGCGTGAACAACCGCGGCTAATTCCAGTCGTGTGTGGGATAATTCTCCTCGTGGGGTCGTAACGTCGCGAGGCATACGCTATGACCTTCCCATCCTGCATTAACACGCCTCCTAGTCCTTGCCGAGATGCATCACAGTACATCACGAAATCCTTTCGGTTGTCAGGTAAGGTTAAGATTGGGGCAGTGGTTAACTTCTCTTTTAGTTGGTCGAAAGTCTTTTGACACTTCTCGTTCCATTCAAACTTCTTGTCCTTCTTCAGAAGTTGAGTCATAGGTCGGGCTACAGTGGAAAACCCTTCGATAAACCGTCGATAATACCCGGCCAAGCCCAAGAAACTCCGAACTTTCGTCACCGACTTGGGTGCCTTCCATTCCGTGACGCCTTCGACCTTGGCGGGGTCTCTGCTACTCCTCCAGGTGAAACCACGTGGCCAAGAAAAGCGACTTCCTTGAGCCGAACTCACATTTGCTGAACTTTGCATACATGGTGCTCTCGTAGTTTTTCCAGTACCGACCATAGATGCTTCGCGTGTTCCTCATCGTTCTTGGAGTAGATAAGTATATCGTCGATGAATACCACTACGAATTTGTCCAGGTACTCCATGAATACCTTGTTCATCAGGTTCATAAAACATGTCGGGGCATTGGTCAATCCAAAGGACATTACGTGAACTCGTATAAGCCGTAACGTGTAGAGAACGCCGTCTTAGGAATATCTCCGCTCTAATCTTCAACGATGATATCTCGACCGAAGATCAATTTTTGAGAACACTGCGCACCCTTAAGTTGATCGAATAGGTCATCAATTCGAGGTAGTGGGTACTTGTTTTTGATAGTCACTTCATTCAACGATCGGTAGTCCACACACATCCTCATACTCACATCCTTCTTCTTGACGAAGAGTACGGGGCTCCCGGAGAAGAACTGGGCGTACAAATCCCTTCTCTTGTAGTTCTCATATTTGCTTCTTGAGTTCCTCTAACTCGTTGGCGGCATTCGATAAGGCCTCTTGGATATGGGGGCAATACCGGGCATTAGGTCGATGATAAACTCTATGTCGCGATCGGGGCATTCCGAGCAATTCCTCGGGAAATACGTCCGGTATTCTTGTACTACGGCATCCCGCCTAGAGGTAGCATGGTGAACACTCCCGCAGCTTGTTCGCATAGCTTCGGGTTTTGATCCATAGTTATGCTCATCGGTGATCCCCATGGGGTGGATACCGTGACTTCCCTTCGACTGCAGTCTATAATTCCATTATTCTTGGTCAACCAATCCATCCCGAGTATGACATCAATGGTTTGGGGTGATAGCACCATAATGTTTGAAAGAAACACCACGTCCCTAATCCGTATGGGCACATTGATGCAAGCATGGGGTACGGTTATGTCTCCCCCAGGTGAGTGTACCAACATAGGCCTCTTAAGTGCTACTTGGTGTAGGTGGTGTTGTTTGCTTACTTGGGAAGATATGAATGAATGCGAGGCTCCAGAATCGAATAAAACTTTAACTGGTGTAGAGTTGATAGAGAACATATCCATCAATACGCTCTGGTCCTCCTGAGCTTCTTCAGCCCGCACATGATTCACCTGGCCACGTCGAAACCCGGTGGCAGCCTTGTTGGGTAGCAGGGTCCTGAACCTCGTCCCGCCGGGGGTGGGGGTTCCTCGGACGGACGTTGCATTGGCGCCGGTGCGCACGGGGTGTTGCGTGGTTTTGGGCAGCTATTGGAGTAGTGCCCGAATTCTCCACAATTGAAGCGGCTCACATTCCTTCTTCTGAGCGGCTATGGTTGGTGTGGGTGTACGAAGCCGAGGTGTAGCGGCTCGCGACATGGTCGAAAGCGGGGAACGACCAGCGCCGAACGTTTGGCTTCCATCCGGACGGGTGGCTCCCTTGGGGCGTTGTGGCGCTCCCGAAATGGGAGAGCCATAGCGAGCCTCCTTTGCGGTTATTTTCTACCATCTTTTGGTCGTGTTCAAGCCGAACGACCTTGTTGATGAGGCTTTGGAAGCTGGTGTGGTCTGTCCGATCATCGGTTCTCTCATCGTCATTTAGTCCCTCGATGAATTTATCCATCTTCTCTTCCTCGTCTGTCAGGTCACTTGTGGCGTAACGTGCAAGCGGGTAAACTTGTTCGGTACTCTTGTACCGAGGTGTTTCCTTGACGCACTGCGGAACTCATTTTTCTTCATCCTCATAACCACTGGCACACGAAATTCTCACGAACGCAGCCGTGAATTCTTCCCATGTCGGTTCTCCGGCGTCTTCACTCGCGTTTCCTTGTAGGTGTCCCACCGGTCACTTGCGGGACCCTCTAGCCGGTTAGTGGCGAAGACCACTCTATCGGCTTCTCGAACTCGGACGAGAGTTAGCTTTTCTCTATCACCCTCGGCCGGTCCTCGGCATCCATGGGTTCTTCGGCCGTGGAGAAGGTTGGTGGCTTAGCTCGCATGAACTCTCCTAGACTTGATCCTCCTCGACTTCCCGGTTGTTAGCAATTGCTTGGAGTAGCTGGGTGCAGCAAAGCCATAACCTCCGCCGAGTGGAGGGTTGGGTTCGGCGGGTTCTCGTTGGTTGCCTGCTCTGCGGCGATGTGCCATTAAGAGATCGGACCGGTTTAGGTCATGGTTCCTAGGGGATTTTTCTTCAAGTTCTTTTTAAATGATCTTCAATCAACAAGCAGGGTAAAATAATAATAAGCTCACGAATTAAGATACCGCAAAGCGATGCTCAGATCCATCATATTACATAAAAGGGGTACACGGACTGTACATGCACAGTCCTTCATGCCATGATAACAACAACAACTACATCATCTAACTGCATTAACTAATTAAGGGGGAATAGAGTGTGGTCCATGCTGTCGAGCCGTCCGTAACGAGATCAAGCAGGGGTGGTCTTCCCGCCTAGTCGTCCAACCATCCGCAAGAGCCAGTGCGGGAAGTGGGTGGTCCGCTGAAGCAAACCGGAGTCCCCATGGCTCGGAGGTGGTGGCCTCGGAGTCATGCCGAATCTTCCGGCTCGGTGGCCGCGTACTCTTGCGAGCGGTCTGGCGGGTGAGGGGGCCTCCAGTGTGAGTCAGGCGACGAGTGGGAGCTTCCTCCTCCATTGGGTCGGTGTCGCTGGACTCCCATTTGACCTCCATAGGTTCCGCCTCGATTCCGAGTCGGTGTGGATCTGGATGGGGTTCTCCTCTCCCGATCCAGGCTCGGATGGCACTCGCTACGAGCTCGAGGTGGGTCCCATGGACGTGGCGCGGCGGCGGGTCTATCGTGCACGCGGCTCGTGCTTAACATAAAGCTTGCTCCATCATGGCTTGAAAGGTATCCAAGCATGCTGGAGTCATAAGGTAATAGTGGTCGGGCACAGGAGCAGGAGGCGTTGGTACAATCTCGGTGGAAGTACCTGCAGCGTAGACAGGGCGAGTGCGCAGCTGCTCCTCCAGTGGTCGACTTGCCGCTTCTCCTCTGAGCTGCTCCTCCAGCTCTACCAGGGCTTCCCACGGGCCATGTAGCGGTCCGAGAGTTGCTCATATTGGGAACCATTGGCTTGCGTGAGTTTGCGGCATGTTTATCTCGATCCCCACGCCTTGGTGGCTCTCGACCGATCATTGAGGCGTGACTGCTGGTCGTTGATCTCAAGCAAGGCCTCCTCGTAGCGCATCCGCCGTCTCCGCCCAACGTGATAGACGTGTGACCATCGGGTTGTAGCGCGGGGGTGGCCTCCACGGTGCAACCGGGTTGCCTTCTTCGCGATAAGGATGATGCACGAACTCGTCACCGTGAGTTCGGCACGATGTATCGCATTAAGGCGAAGAAATGCTTCGCGAGCCGCATCTTGGATGGTCTGCTTCGCTAAATCCCGTGATAACGGGTGTGGAAGCGAAAGATGTTTCACTTCCCATGCGGGCTTCTATGGAAACAATTTGCCTCCCATGCTGGATATCCTTCGGAGCCATGCCTTTTGGTGTGATAGGTGGGTGGTTCCGGGTATCTCAAACACCACGCAGGGACGAAGCGCACCACAAACCCCTCGTCTCGTGGGATAGTGACCTCCGCCTGTCATGGTTCGACATCCGCTTTTGTAGGCAACTTAAGGTTAGAGGGAGAGAGCTATTATAATCATTTGGTAAATAAAAGGAAATACATATGTAGAAAAGGTATATTTGTATTTTCGGAAATAATAGTTTAAAAATGATCCTATGTAGGGATATTTCCCTTTAGCCAACTAGTCGGGGTAGGGCGCCATTTGGTCTTAGCCTACGGTCGCATGGCTCGATACCGGCTCTGTGGACCCCGTTTTTGAGACGGGAATCTTTCGTGTTCATAGTACCATTTCCTGGATCGAGTAGTTGGTACCCACGAATACAAGATCTTGATAATCAGTGCACATGCACGAATAGTCTTACATCAACATTATTACATCAATAGGCCCGAAGGCAATGTTCAACCCACAGACCTTATGGTCCGAATACAACACAAAACAGAATTTAGATACGGCGCGGAATAGAGGCGCGGCTTGTCATTCGCCAGGCAACGACCGGAGCTAAGATCTAGTATGCGCGTCGGTTCCTTCACCCTCCCGGTAATACGCGTATGGGTCCTCCGGCTCTTCATTTCCATCACGAAGGTTTGTGCGTATAGCAAGGGTGAGTACCAACCGTACTCGCAAGCCAACACGGAATTGATGCATATGATAGGGTTATTCAAAGAATGGTGGGTTCTTTTGCATAAAGCCAATTTTCACAATTCTTTTCACAAGCCTATCAACTAGCCAAATCAAGTTTTAATTTCACAGCTCATTAATCCGGTGACGGTTCGTCTACCATCCATCGTGATTCCAAGGATGGCTTCCCGCCTCCGATTCGTCATGATTTTCGGGAATCTACCCCTTCTCGCATCTCGAGAAGTTGATCCACCACGAATGAATCATCATGCAAACCCATCCCACAGCTTTTAAGTTTAAAGTCTAGCCAAGCGAAAGTCTTGTCACGATGCTCAATATCCGCGAGCACGGCTATTCGAATAGATTGATTCACTCACACCTGCAGTGGATGTACACTTTACCCGTACTCGCGACAGCCCAACAAATGAGCCTACGCCTCAACATATGAGACGGTCACGGCAAAGCCTTTCGATAACCTTGCTTTGACAGACCCGCTCCATGAACTTAAGCCCTCATGCACTCTAGCCGTCCTTTTCTAGCAGAGAGGAGTTCGACGCACCCGGGGTAAGGGAAACTTTCTCAATCTTTAAGTTTAATTAATATCGGTTTAATTCCACCATTCACAACAAAGGCCGCAGCCTCATTCTCATCCCGTAACCACATCATAGAGAATCATCTATGCAAGGATACCGCCTCCGCCCGCTATCTAGTCAGCTAGGTCTATACACATTCGAGAAGTACGGTTGTACTGGCTCGTTTCCGGCTATCTCATGGCTCGGTCCTTAATTGACCAGTGGTCGGCACTTGCCTTTTCCTAATCCACCCAATTCATCCACGCCCCGATCTAAAACATTTGTATAGCATTTTCAATTTTCATCGAGCCTAGTTCAACATTCTCATGGCCATGTGGCGCTCATGTCTCCACAGCCGTATTTCAACTACCTCCCGAAGGTAGTTACCCGAGCACAAAGCTTTCTTGCAAAATCATGAGTATGCGGGGATCTAGTGTAAGCGGGGCTAAGCAATTGTACCAAGTTATCCTCCGGTCATATCACATCGAAGGTTACAAAGAATAAATTCTAATGTTGATCAATATCAAAGCGGGGTATATCAAGCATAGGTACTGTTTGTATAAAGCGTGCAATTTGTAATCTGAAATCAACATCATTTCACAAAGTAGGATCAATATGTTCAAAGAGTGTGATGACTTGCCTTGCTCGCACGCTTGAGGGGTGGTGTCTTCAGCGGGGTCGATGTCGGTTTCTTCAGGTCAGGGGCGGGCCCAGGATTTTGAGATTGGGTATTCAAAATGAGAAGGGGTAAAAATAATTTTTTACAACCCGTACGTGCGAAGGTCAGTTGAATTCAATTAGAATTCAATAAAATACCGAGAGATCGAAAAGAACCATAAAGACCATGAAAACGACTCCAAATGTTTTGCCTAAAATTCTACTTGAGTCGGGACAAAGGTCGCTTTAGGAAAAATCCGAGTTTTGAAATCGAGTCGATTTCCTAGGGTTTTCGCAAAGACGGCGATCGTAATAATTTTGGGAATTTAGGTTTGAAAATATTAGCGGAGGAAATTTGTGCTCGAGGTTTGAGGGTTTGATCACAAAAGAGAAGCCTTTTTAAATGGCGAGAAAGAATTAAACGAGTCCGGATTTAAAAACGACGCGAAACGAAATTCGCAAACGTCCGATTCCGATTTTTCAAACTTTGCACCGAGAAAACATGCGAGAAAATAATTTATTTTTGCCCAAAATTTTACTCAAGTCATCCCAAAATATTTTCCAAATTTTCCAAATTTTTTCCCAAATTTTTCCTATTTTTCTTTTTTCTTTTTTTTTCTCTTTTCACTGGCGCATTGTTCATTTGCCGCCAACCGCTTCGACCGGTGGCCGGCCAAACAGAGGCGGCGGCAGCGCGCAAAAGGGCGGCGAAGGGGGCTTACCGGCGACGGCGGGCTCGGGAGGAGCGAGGGCACGGGGATGCTTTGTGCACTGCGGCGCATGGATTGCGGCGGCGGCCTCGCGGCGGCGCTCGAACGGCGAGAAGAGCGGCGGCGGTGCGGCAAAATCGGGCGGGCGCCGCCTTTATAGGCGCGCCAAGGGGGCTCGGTGCGGGCGCGGGGTGGAAGGAGGGGGCTGCTCGCGCGGCGGGCGGAGACACGCGGCGGCGCACGGAGGGCGGCACGGCGGGCGCAACGCGACGGCCGGCGCGCGGCGCGGCGGGGTCCGACGCGGCGTGCGCGCGCGGCGTGGGGGTCCGGGCGTGGCTCGGCCGCGTGGCGCGCGCGCGGGCGCGGGCACGGGGCTGGTACGGGCGGGCGTGCGCGGGCGGGCGCGGCGGCGCGGCGCGCGGGGTCCGCGCGTCGGGCGCACGGGCGGCGCGTGGCGGCGCGCGGCGCGCGGCGCGCGGTCGGTCGCGACGCGCGGCGGCGCGCGCCGGGGCCGGTACGGCGTCGAGCACCTCTAGCGCAATGAACAGTGCCATTTCCGATTTTCCCGATTTTCCCATTTTAATTTTCCATTTCTATTTTTCTTTCTTCCAAAAATTCCAAAATAAATTCCCTCATTCAAAAATAATTTCTCACACAATATTTTCAACTTTTCTCCACTTTTATTTTCCCACAATATTTTTCATATTTATTTATTTTAAAAATCTTTTTTCTTTCAAATTTCAATATCCTCTCCTATATTTTTCCAAAACTTTCCGGATTTGAGTACGACTCCGAGAATTTTATTATTTATTTTGTGTCTTAATTTATCTTCTCCCAATCAAAATTTTGTTTTATATTTCCCAAAACACGTTTTCATAATTCCGCTTTTCCCGATTTCCTTTTTTAAAAAACCATGATGCGGCTTCCGCACCTCCATTTTGACAACACCAAATTATCCAAAAACACCGAAAGGGAAATTAATCACGTCAAAATTTATGCAACCGAGCGGCAAATAAGAAGCAACAAACCCGAGAAGAAGAAACAAGCGAAGGTTTTTGAAAGTTCCGATTTTTACTTTCCGATTTCGGTTCTTCGATTTTCAGGATGTTACAACATCCCCACCGAGGACTTCCCCGAGGGCACAGAGGAGGCTGCTCGGCGTCGCATCAAGGATGTCGTCGACTCCATCATGATTGGCTTCGACGGAACTCCGGCGGCATTTCAGCTTGCCTACCACGAGGACCCGCCGGCCGAGGATGGCACGAAGAACGCCCCCAGCGACCCGCCGGCCGCCTAGGACTCCCCTGCTTTTGCTTCTATCCTGTACTTTGTAAAAACATTGCAATACTATTTTATGTTATCAACGCACTTGCCTATTCCTGTCTTGTCCTGTCTTGTCGGGGGTCTACCCCTATTCCTGCTCTTGTTGCCATGTTGCGGGAGTTGGAGGGAAAGAAAGGGCGTCGTGGCTGCCATGCTGCTGACGAGAGGAGGGGTCAACTTACCTACTCCAGTGGGGCCTACCGGTCAGTGACTCTCCGTCTGGAGAGGGGTCGACGTGACACCCCCCAGCGCCCGTATCCTCTTTCCCACGCGGCCGCCCAGCGCATTTAATGCGACTTGACGGGGCGTGGAGGAAGGTGTGCGTGGACTGACCGTGCGGCCATACTGCGGTCGCCGTCAAAGACTTTCTCCCCTCTCTCCCTCATGACGGGCAAAAAAGGTGATGATGAGCGGCTGACAGACGTGTCTCACATCGCAATAAATGCAACGGCGCAGGCGTCTGGCCTCTCTCTAGGCATTATATGTGGTGGTTGGCAGTTGGCGGTTGATCTCGTTCCTCTCTCGGAGAGGTGCGGGTTGATGGATGGGGGTCCGGGTGATTTCGAACCCTGCCATCTGGGAAGCGGCGGCCTCCGGGCAGCTCCCGAGCCAAGTCCCCTTTGGGATGGCCATGTGACCGCCCGTGGCCTGGACCCACATGAGCCGTTCAGGACATATCTTTGGGGCGCCCTAGTAAGCGAAGGTGTCTTCCTTTTTCAGATATCGTATTCTCGTTATACCCCCGGACCCATATCACCGACATGCTTCTTCCCGCGTGCGCGTTTTTGGTGTCCTGCGCTTGGCCCTACTCGTCCCCGCCACCGTGTCCTCCCCGCCTCCTCTACCACCGCCGCCCCTCCTCGACCCCTCCTCGTACACGGCCGCCACATCCTCCACCACCACAGCCTCTCCTCGTCGCCTCTTCATACCGACGTTGTTGCGCTCCTCTCCCTCCCTCCCTTACCGTCGCATCCTACAATACCACCGAAATCAGGCCCAAAGAAATTTTAAATTTATAGAAAACCAGATTTTAAGAATTCTGTTGGATGAGAGATGATGTATTAGAAATTAATTTTTTTAGGAATGACTAAAAACATAATTATTAGAAATTTATTTAGATATTCTGTTGCATGTGCTCTAACTTTAGAGTCACTGACATATGGGTCATAGAAAAAGGACCCACATATGAGTAACACAAGTAAGAGGATCTCAATCCAGGGTTGAGGGACGTGGGATGTATGCGCAAGAGGGGAGTGGAGACGGGGTTGAGGGGGTAACATGGGATGAAAGGATGAAGTGTTGGAAGAAAATCAATACTAATGACTCACCTACGACTGTAGGTTGTTGAATCGGTACTGATGATTTACCTATAAGTGTTGTTTTCTAATAAACCGGTATTAATATTATTAGTTTCAGTTTTATTATAAAACCGATACTAATGAGGTGTTATAGCTAGATATCGATTTTAAGTTTCACGGATTGCTCAAGAGGGAGGTGGGTAGAAAATGCCTCATAGGTATCGGTTTTAAGTGAACCGATACCTATGATGTTGGTTTCTATGTGATATTCTGTAGCAGTATGAGTTATTACCATGATACTAACATATTTAACAGATTCTATCCTTTATCTCTAATAGTGTTCTCTACAAATTATCGTACAAATACGTGAGGTGCCATCAACACTACTACGAAATCAAATTTTTATTATTTTTTAAACTTTTTAAATTTTTATTTTAAAAATAAATTCTTTAAAAACTTATTTTTAAAATCTAAACATTTGATGTGGCAAAATAATACCGTCACACCACACGTAGTGGGCATGACAACTTTTTCATGCCACGCCAGTCAAGTGACATGACAGGATAACACTGCTACGCCAACCAGACCGGTATGGCCAAATAACGTTGTCACGTTATAGGTTCAAACGTTTGTTTTTAAAATTAAAAATTTCAAAGTTCAAATTTTTTTGAAAAATCTTTGAAATCACCAATCGCGGTGGTCAAAATGAGTTTTCTGGCTAGGTGTCCCGCATATGATCAAAGGCTTATAAAAATCAACGATTTTCACGGGCGGGGCTTCAACCGCGAGTGAAAATGATGTTCGTAGATGACTATATTAACCCGACCGGTGGCAAGGTTAAACCAACCGTATGCAAAGATAATTTTTCAACAAAAAAATAATTCTCCCAGATCCCTTTTTGCCTATAATTTCCCAAATCACATATGCCTAATCCCCTAAAAAGAAACATGCATCGTTGCCGTTGCAGCGCGCTGAGTCCACACCCTCACCACGGTCGTCGTCACCATTGCCGAGTTTTTCTACAAATAAGTCCCCGATACAAATGTCATTAGTAGACCCCTTTACAAATAAGTCCCTGATGCAAGTGTCATTAGTGGACTCCTTTCACGAGAGAGGGAACACTGAGGTTGATGCTAAAAAGGGTCTTTTTTAAATAAGTTTTTCAGAGTTATGTTTATAAAATATTTTTTCAACAAATACTACAAAGTAAAAATCCAAACGCCGCCTCATCTCAGCAAAAGAAAAAGAGAAGACGTGTAAGCCGGGATCGTATCCTCTGCCATTCCCAACTGCAAAGGCAGAGAGCTACAGTGATACATAACAGTTATTTATAGCAGTTGGATCAAACTTGGATGGACTAAATCAATCGCTAGTGTGATCTACAGTAAACAAAAAGAAAATAATTCGACAGAATTAGACACTGTCGGATACATGTCGCTAAAGCGAAATTATAATTACTTTTAGTCAGTTTAGATTCAAATGAAATGATTAATTTTAGTCAATTTGTTTTTAGTCTTCTTCATTTTAGACACCCTAAGAATTTTTGACACCCCATACCTCATACCCTCATTAACCGTATCGGTTGCCCCATCTTCCTCGCGCTTACTCCCGCACATCCAGCTCGTCGTCGCCCGATTCAGCAGATCTTAAATCCTTTCAGATCTTAAATCCTTTGTTTTAGAATAATGAGACTTTGTTTTGCAATAATGAGACTTGTGTATGAGATTGACATTACATTGTAATAAAGAATGTTTGGTTCTGCCATGGCAAGCTGGTGTGAGCTCTCGGTCTGGATGGAACATGAATGGAACATTTTTTTTCCCATTTTTATGTGAATGGACTGTAAGAATAATTGGTCGTGTCACTGACGGTGTCCGTTGGCGTTTGGCGACGTCTGTTGCCGTTAGGAATAATGAGATATTTTATATTAGTTTTAATTGTTTTTAGTCATCTTTAACTAAGCACCTATTTTAGTTTGGTAAATTTTAGTCATTTTAGTCTTAATCTTTAGTCGGGTAGATCTGTTATGCCTTACACCTAGGCTTGCAGCTCATTCATCGTTAGAGCACAGAACACTCGTTTAAATTTCACGAGATTTCTGCTGAACGCATGTATCCAATAGGTCCTAATGAAGCTCAACTCATCAATTATTGATTAAGCTATAAAAAATAAATAATAAAAAATAATTTATAGGTAAAACTTTTATACCTATATATATTCGTAGTTTAAAAGGTTTAAAAGTCAAAGATGACCTCCATTAGAAAACCGCAAAATCAATTTAAAATTATAAAAAATAAATTTTGGCTATAACTAATAGGTCAACAAGCAGGAGATGAAAGATAATTAACTATACCTAGTACTATTATCTTTTTACGGTTAGCGTAAAGACTCCTGACAATGGTATAAGAGTGGTATAATTATAACCTGTCCCTGCTGAGCACACATGCATGAATTTGAACAAACCGTCGCCTGCATTGATGATATATGAATTCACTTATTGGTTGGTGTATGATAAACCGTAGAAAAATAAATAAAACAATAAAAATAAATGGTGAGTATATATTTTATATTTATATTATTCACGGCTTAAAATCTAACTGAAAATAAACTATATATGACTTAAAAACTCAAAATCAACCCTCAAACATTAAGTTTTAAAATTTAAATTTTGGTTCTAGCGGCTAAGCTAACATTAAGTGTTCGGGAATAAAGATTAAAAAGATACGTAAAATGATGTAAGTTATTAGCATATAATTAATTAAGTATTAATTATTTTAAATTTAAAAATTAATTAATATGATTTTTAAAACAGTTTTTTATAATCTTTTTTAAAAGAACACGCTGTCTAGTAAAAAAGTGTGTGTGAAAAAACAAGTCTTTTTTCTGTCTTTGTCGCTCTCTGGAACGTAGAGACTCGTGAGAGCTATAGAGAGGTGGTAGCTATGGTAGACTCAAAAAATTTCTCTAACGTTCTCTCTTTTTTTAACGTGGGTCATGTCCTCTCATTGATACGTAAATTCATAAACTATTTGGTTTACATGTATGTCAGCCATGTGAAGCTTCATTTGATAAACATATTTATAATCAATGAATTATTCGTAAGATAAATTTAATAAATCTAATACATCATAATTTGCCGATATGGTATTATAATAAATATTTGCTAAGGTTTATTAAATTTGTCTCACAAATAATTTTTTATTTTTAATTATTTTTATTTTTATGTTTAATTTTTTAAATTAATGTTTAAATATTCGGACATACACAAAGAGTTAGTCTCATGAAAAAAGATCCTTTAGACATATGAGAGGGCATCTTGTACGAAGCACCAACTCCTAAATTTGTTTGTACACATCACAAACCCGCCCGGCCGTGCTCCAAAGTTCCAACACGGCAACACCTCACACCCTACCTACTGCACCGTCCATGCATCAGTCCATCGGTCAGTACATTGTCCCTCGATTCCTTCCTTCACTTCCCGAGAAAAACCACCCAAAACAGTTCCTCCGGCGAGGGCTTAAAATAGGATACTCCTACTGTACAAAAGCTTATCAATTCCTGCCTCTAGCAGATGCTTTGCCGTGACGGAAAGAATGGGAGGATGAGTCGATTGATACCCCTCTCTCTGGCTGCGTTCGTTTCATAGGAATAAAAACTAATCCATTTGATACTTAAAACAAACTAACTCATTAACATATAATTAATTAAATATTAATTTTTAAAAAATAAATTAATATAGTTTTTTAAAATAATTTTTTGTATAGAATTTTTATTAAAACAGACACCATTTCACGTGTAAAAATAAGAAGGATGAGTTGAAAAGATAATCAAAGAATATCCTTATTTTATCATAATTATTTATTATTTTTATAAACTCCGATACATTACTCAAAAAATAAAAGAAGTTAATGCCCGTTTGGTAGGGATTTTACTCCTTGATTCTCAAGTAGAATCCTGTCAAACGAGTTATTTTACAACCGATTCTCGAGAAGAATCACTTCAGTGATTCAACTTTTACGTAAAGTGTGAGAATCACCTAAAAGCGCTTTTTCTCAAAATCACCTAAAACCAGCTCTCAAGAATCACCTAAAAATAACCTAAAATATTGTTTTAATTATTATTTTATTATATCGATTGTGATTCTCTCTAGAATTTAATTCACGAGAATCGAATATAGAATCGATAATCACGTAATCAAACAGGTCTAAAAATAAATTTAATATGAAAAGGAGAAAGTACATAGCTGACGAGAATATGAAAAACTGATTCTTTTAACTTTTTGCTTTCAGTAGCTGATTTAATAGATTTTGTAGTTACTTATTTTCAGAACCCGCATAGATTTTATATATTATTATACGTTTGAGAAGCTTAAGATTTTGGACGGAAATATAGATTAGTATTATTTGATTCATGAGGAACCCGAAGGGCTTCTTTGTTTGGATTATTTGGATTATGCTTACATTTATAAGCCAAAATTTTAATTTTAAACTTAATTTTAATTTGATTTTTTAAACTGATTTTTTATTTGTTACTTTTTAAAAAATATAAAAAAATTGGATGGATAAAATATATCTAACATATTAAGTATGTGTTTTATTTATTTAAATTCTTTTATATTTTGAAAATAAACGAAACAATAGGGCTGGCTCGAAGGCCCAGTCTCCACATGCAAGCAGACCTGTGTGACCTTTCAAAATGTCAAAAGTTGCAGGGCAATGGCGTGGAGGGGTACACACACTACACAGTCGTCAGTCGTGCGTCCTGACCACCTCGTGGCGGACACCTGGCTCCGTCCACCACTTGACGCTTTGCCATAAAAAGTAGCCCAGCCGCGCTGCCCTACCGCTGCAGTTGCAGTGCTAGCTACTCTATAGGGTAGCCTACCTCCTGCTCCCTGTTGCTCCCTCTCTCTCTCTCTCTCTCTCTCTCTCTCTCTCGCTTGCTTCGCTTCCATTTGGTCCCTGGCTTTTCTTCCATAAGTAGTAGTGGTAGTGGCCGGGCGCAGCAGCACGGCCGCGCAAAGAGGGAAAAGATAGCGAGGCGAGCGAGGCGGCGCGTAGATCTGCGGCGCCGCGCTATCTCGGTTGGTTTGGCTGTGTGGTTAGGGTTTTGGTTTCATCTGATCGATCCTTTTTCTTTTCGATTTTGCCTGAATTGGTGATCTGATGGCTGGTGGCGGCGGCGGGGGCGGCCGGAGGGGGACGGAGGGCGGCGGCGGCGGGGACGGGGAAGAGGGAGAGGATAGCTATACGGAGGATCGACAACCTGGCGGCGAGGCAGGTGACCTTCTCGAAGCGGAGGAGGGGGCTGTTCAAGAAGGCGGAGGAGCTCTCCATCCTCTGCGACGCCGAGGTCGGCCTCGTCGTCTTCTCCGCCACCGGCAAGCTCTTCCAATTCGCCAGCACCAGGTATATACACAAACCAACACACCTATCTACTCTCTTCTTCGTCTGCGTCTCCTTCGCTCGCAGTTATTTCTGTTTCTCCTTGCAATTAAATCGATCCGTGGTGTGTCTGTCGGTTCTTGGATCGTACTATTGTTAGGGCTCTTCCGTGTTTAATTAGGGTTAGTTATCGATCATGCATCCGCTTGAGTTTCTTTTGTTCTTTCTGAAATTGCCCTAATTGATTTGCCAGTTTGTTACGTTCTTCAATTTGGCGTGTTTAATTAGTATAAAATTTCTCGTAATTAACATAACATTCTAGTTTATTGTGCTTCTAATTGAGTTGTTCAGTTCAGGGATTGAGATTGAGGTTATGGCTTTCCAATTTCTGTTAGCTCTTTCATGGATATACTCCATACACAACAAGGATGGATGTGTATATTTTGTTCTGATCATCAGCTCTTTCAATCTTACAACAGTTTGTCTTTGGTTACATAGGATTAATTAATGTGTGTACCGTGTAGAATGCTTGCCAGTCCATTATGCTTTTGCTTTCTCTGATTCTACAAATGCTTTTGATTGTTTGGCACTTTGATTAATTCTAGATGATTACTGTAACATGTCTAGATTAATTAGGGAATGCTCTTTAATTCCCAGGATATATATATATATATATATATATATATATATATATATATGCCCGCTTCTTAAATAGAGTTCTCTGTATATATTCCTATATACAGTATTACAGTATATACTTAGATGTTAAATATTAGCTCCATATGGCGCTTAATTTGTTACTTTGCAGCACTTAGATCGTGTTCCACACGGCCATAAGCATATATAGAATTGTTTTTACCTTTGAAGTCAGCACGTACTTTTCTTCAGTCAAGACGTATGGAAGAGACTTGGCCGCGGGGGGGTGGGGGGTGTTTGATCAGAGATAGTATAAATAGCAGATTCTCTTGGAAAAAACTAAAGTAGGACAACTTGCATGCATGTGTGAATGAAAGTACTCGTGGCAAACTTATCCTGTTCTCGCATGATTTGATGTGTTATTTCACATAGATAACCATGCATATCTATATATATCATTGCTTCTGGTTGGATCTTCTCATAAAACTGCATCTTTCTCCAGCTTTTCTACAAGCTCAGTGGACTTCCAAGTATCTTCTTTGCTAATTTCTTTACACTGCCGTTCTTTCCACGTTTGTTACATTATATTGCTTTTAACATCACTATTATAATTAGATCTTGTAGTCAATACACACTGGACGCTTATCAGGAAACTGACTATTGTTCAAACTTTTTTGTTGAAATTTTAAATCGCAAAAACCATCTGGTTTTAATTAAGCTCATCAATATTATTTTCTTCACTAGAGCAGGAATAAGAAGGCATGTAGTTTGTACAGGCATATATATAGTGAAATCATTATTACAGCTACGTACAGATCGACAGCAGATTGGTCATGACAAACATTCTTCATGCATGAGTAATATATTTAATTCTGTTGCGTTCGCCACGAGTAACTGTTGGTTTTAACCGAGCGTACATAAACTTTGACCATTATTTTTTTAAAGCAACTTCAAAATAAATAGGTTCAAGTGTCCAACGCATTTATAAATTATTTTTTATTACAAATCTAATGGTATAATTTTTTATGCGCGCTAAACAGTTAGATTGTTTAAAAGATATTGTTGATCAAACATAGGCAACGAACTCAAATGAAAACTGACAATTATTTTTAATGGATTTATGGTATTTTTACACACTCTAATGAATTTGTCTGCTGAATTTGGGTTACTGGTTTTAACCATTGTGTCATATATGTATGTGCAAACAAATTTAGCCCTAATTATATGTAACAATTGGAGGACTGTGTTGACCTTGTTTTGTGTTATGAATTAATTAATCCCATGGAAAGAAGTGCATATCTAATGTGTACAGAATGTTAACAGATACACTCCACATAGCAGAATGTTTAGAGTGCTAACACATGGTAAAATCAAGCAAAAATGCAACCAATCTAAACTTGTTAAGTGTTGCAACAATAGAAGGTAGAAATTATTCAATATAGTAATTATACATATGCTAATCTTTGCATTCGCTGTAACTAAGCTAGAGCTGTCAAACGAAACGACGCTAATAGTAGCGCGCTAATAAACGCATCTCCAAAGTGAAACATTTGCGATTGTTTTTTTTTCACAAACGACGACAGAAAACTAGTCGATCTATTCTTTTCATGGCATGCGCTCTGGATTTGCATGTACATCACTGACACTAGTTGCCAGTGCATGACATGATATATCAGCATGCATGGATATAGAGTGTGTGCATACCAATTGGACTGATAGCTAGGATATCATCAGGCTCTGAGTTAGAGCATCTTTAATGGTTTTTCCTATAAAATGGTACCCTATAATACAGATTTTAGGGATGCATGTAAAAAATATATCCTTCAACCTACTCTCTCATCCAATGAAACCTAAAAAATTTTTTCCAATAAATTTAAATTTGTGGACTGGACCATCTAAAAATATTTTGGACCCTATTTTTTTAGCTCAAATACTGACTTTAATCTTATACTTTAGGCCCATGTACCTGAAAAATACTGATTTTAATCAAGTATAAAAATTTAGAATAAAGTTTAGATGCAGGTAGTCTATTCGTTTCAAAACATAATAATTTAGAATAAAGTTTAGATTTGTAATATCTAACCAAAATCTGTTACATTTTAGGAAAAAAAGCACTTTCATTTCATTAATATAAAATACTTTTTAAGTATATGTATATATTTTCTTAAAAAAATAAACGGTCATTTTTGCCGCCAATCCGCGCACGGGAGACCGGATAGGGATGAGATCTCATTTCTCAGAAATGGGGAATGAGAATGAAAGAATAGGGGATGAAAATTTTTAGAAAATTTGATAGGACATCCATTGAAAGCTGAATTTTAGTCTAAAACTCCTAAAATTTAAATAAAATAGGGGATAGGGAAGCAATTGGAGATGCTCTTATGTGTACCACTATCAGAAGAGGGAGCATTTGTTCATCGGAGTTTGTCCCAATGCTCCCTCCGATTTTATCATTTTTAATGTTTTAAACAGAGATATGGTTTTCAAAACCTATGTTTCACTAACATTTTATCATGATACAAAAATTACCTTTTATAGTTTTTTTCAAAGGCACGGTTTATTTTTTATTGTGACAAAGTAATTTTTTGATTTTATTGAAGTATCTTTTAAGACTATTCTATACATCGTATTCTATTGTCTTCAAACTAATTATTTTAAACCTATTGGTTTTTAAAGTTTTAATTGTTTTATCTTAAACCTTGTCTAAAACATTAAAAGTTATGGAACCAGAGGAAATACGTACACTAAAACTCAAGATCTTGCATCTAAGACTCAAATGTTGTCTTTTATATATATATATATATATATATATATATATATATATATATATATATATATAGTGTCACGGTGAATTAGGTGATGAGATGCATGAGACAAGTGAGGAGACCATCCCTCTCTTGCAAGAGATAGCCTCTACATAGTTAAAAAAGGTGCAAATATTAGTGCAAGAGTAAATAAATGAAATAATGTTTGAGTTTGTATATTAGAGATGAAATATATTGAAACTACTACATAAAGATAAAGCTTCACCAAGATTAAGTTGACGCGCGTGAAACAAAAAAGTCATTGGCACATAACTAATTAAGTTTAATTATTATAAACTTGACAAATGGATATATTTGATATTTTAAAGCAACTTCTATAAAGAAAATTTTCACACGAAACACACCGTTCAATAATTTAAAAAATATGTTAACGAAAATCGAGGTAAAATCTGAATAGTGCACGAGGAGACAACATGGATAAAATTAAACTCGGCAGACATCTCTATTATTAAACTTGCAAAATACTACTACTAGTCCACATGTATGAACATGAAGCTATTAATAGACACGTGTATCTGTGCCATATAAGAAAGTTTTCATATTAATCTTTTCCGTAGTACAATTAGCTGTATCCGAAAGATCAACATGTAATGTGGTGTGTGTAAAAAAAGAGAAAAACTGCGGGAATGACTGTTTATATAGAGCACATATAATAATCTTAATAAACGGAAGAGAGAGAGAGAGACGATATTTTTTTCTAAAGAGTTAGAACTCATGTTAAAATCCTCCAAAAATTCCTATGATTCAAGGCAACCATATAGAAGTTTCATAGGATTTTGGAATGACTATTCCTTTGTTCTAAATGGATTTGCAGAGTTATTTTTTTTCATAGAATTTAAATATTATAAAATTCCTTTTGTTCCAAAGGGACCCATAACACATGGTAATTTATCTTGTCACAATAGTCGCATGTGTCTTCTAACTCTTCCTGTTGCCTGGGCCATGTCATGCATGGTCTCTTTGCATGAAATATTGATGGCCATAGAACGAGATAGTAGTAGTCCATGGACGCGTGGCCTACCTCTTCAGAGAAGCAACTCGCTGTATGATGTATCTACTCTAGTAGTATTTTCTTCTTCTCGTCCTCTGAAACATTCATGCCCTGCCCGTTTAATTTGAAGGGTCTAGAAAGTACTACCCAACAACATTATTTTGGTACTACTAGCATATATCTTGATGAAAACGTTTGGATTCAACGTTAGTATCAACCTAGCTCTACACATCCAACTCTGACTAACTTTGTCTAGCTCCTATACATCGATGAAGCATGAAACAGATTATTGACCGGTACCACTCGCATTCCAAGAAACTTCAGAGAGCAGAAGAACCTTCTCAACTCGACTTACATGTAAGCTAAAATCATTTTCAGTTTCCACTTGTGTTACAAAGAGAAATGCATCTAAAAAAACAAAGAGAAATGCAACATTAACTATATATATATGATATACCTTCATACCAGTCATCTTCTAAAAATAATTAGTGTGGACCTTAATTAGTTAGCTTGTTCTTAAGCAACTATTACTAGTGGTACTTCTCTGAACATTGCAGCATATCGTTTATTATCATATAAGCAAGAAAAAGTACATGCACCCCTAACTGCTTTTATTCATATCATCTGGTAGGGGGAGGACAGCAGTACTTGTGCCAGACTAAAGAAGGAGCTTGGAGAAACTAGCCTTAGGCTGAGGTACATACTTATAACCATATATAGGCTTTATTCAGAAAGCGGAAGATTCAGAAACAACTGACGAAAATGTGGACTTTCTATAGTTACATATCCTTAGGGAATCTAAACTGAACTGTTAAAAGCTCGCTACACAGGACCTATGTACAGTTACTGAGTACTATTACTTTTTAGAGAGAAATTAAATGCTACATAAGATTACACTATTTCCAGAGTTGTACTGTCTAATTCTGTGGATTCACAGGATGGTTCAGCTATATATGTGGCCATTAATTCTCTTGTGTGTTCCTGCAGGCAGATGAGAGGAGAGGAGCTGCACAGGTTGAATGTGGAACAGCTGCAGGAGCTAGAGAAGAGCCTCGAGTCCGGGCTAGGCTCTGTTCTGAAGACCAAGGTACGTGCAGCAACATGGGACTGTCCATTGGACGTACGTAGTTGCAATGTTGCATACCGTGATCTTTGATCATGTTCTTCTTCAGAGCAAGAAAATTCTGGACGAGATCAATGTACTGGAACGAAAGGTGAGAGCCCCTTTTGGCCAATCTCCAGCTTCAGTACACAGTTACAGAACGAAACTGAAATTAATTATCTTCTGTTAGATCTTGATTTCTCTTTCTTATCACAAAACTACTTCATTTGTGTGATCAAACAGAGGATGCAATTGATAGAGGAGAATTTAAGGTTGAAGGAGCAAGTAAGCATTTTCTCTCTGTCCTTGTCAGCAGAGGGCAGAGATGTAAATTATTTCCATTATCTAAAAACAAAACTTTCTCTCAGTTCTTGCACTGCTCCTTCATTTGATTAAACAACGATCTGAAGCTGCAGGTGTCCAGGATGTCAAGAATGGAGGAGATGCAGCCTGGGCCTGATTCAGAAATCGTGTACGAGGAAGGGCAGTCGTCTGAATCTGTCACCAATGCTTCTTACCCGCGACCTCCACCCGACAACGACTACAGCTCGGATACATCTCTCAGGCTCGGGTGAGTTCTCCCATAGTACTTTCAGTTCCAACTCCTATATGAATATGAATTTGTATTAGTTCGATGATGAACATTCAGGTTCAGATGAGTTATTACTGATTGATTGATTTTGCATGTGGCAGGTTGCCAC
Source organism: Oryza australiensis (assembly GCA_019925245.2). Classification (NCBI taxonomy): domain Eukaryota; kingdom Viridiplantae; phylum Streptophyta; class Magnoliopsida; order Poales; family Poaceae; genus Oryza; species Oryza australiensis. The sequence continues at coordinate 5,749,800 of JAIFGZ020000116.1, read as the reverse complement.
TCTTCAGCTCCAAGTGATGGCTGGAAACTAAAACAGAAACGAGCAGCAGCTAGCTGCCCGGCGAAAAAGGAGCACCTAGCTAGCATGTCTGCATCACAAAATGATCAGCAACAAAATAAGACAGTTTTAGATCGCCAGATGATGATGTGTGTGCTGAGAGTCACTGGCTATTTGTCGTACACATAATAACAAGAGGACGGACGAGTTCTTGGATGTTATGTTACCTGAATATATACTACTCCCATACATGTCGTCAATTGCTTTAATTTCTCCTGATCCCGGTGTAATCCATAGCACAGAAACATGCCCAGTGCCTGCAATTCCAGCTGAAAGCAACCGATTACAGGAACAAAAACTATTTTTTAAAAAGTTCGGACTGGTTGTGGTACGGTTGATAAGTCTGATAAATCGACGAAAAAATAAACAAAAACAATAAAATAGTTTTTAGGATAAAACTTTTAATTATATGTCTATTTTCAGCGGTTTAAAAGTCAAGGCCGCAAAATAAGAGTACGACGAATATCACCAAGGGAGGGAATCCACAAGCGAAGCATCGCCTTTAAACTTTCAGGCTAATCTGCATGCGTTACACAGAGTGATTTTTTTGGGAATTAATGAATGCGACATGCATCCTCCATTAAAAATAAAGGCCTGAATCGAGCATGTCTCATGCTTTGGGCGGGCAAGAAATGTTCCATTGCGTCCTATGGATTGGACTAAAAGTGAGATGTCAGCTTTAGAATCTTGAGCTGGAAACGCATTATCTGACAGTTGAATGCGGAAAAGGTTGGAGCAAATTCATCTCGTCCACTGGGAAAGAAGATAAAATGCGTCCAGATCTCGCTCACATACATAAAAATTTCAGATTGCGATATTATCAAATGCGTCCAGATCTCGCTCACATACATAAAAATTTCAGATTGCGATATTATCCCGGAGTTAAAAGTTAGTACTAGTAAAGTACTTTTAGGGCAATGATGCACAAGCCTTTGTAAATGTTTCGGTTTTGTTGATTCTGGCTGTCAGATTAAACCAGTGAACGATCTATAAAAAATATTATTGAGGGTTGTTAATGCTGGCACTCAAGATTTCGTCTTTAATTAACTCATACAACTCTTCGTCTATATGTGATCAATAGCACCACACAAACATTTAAATCTATACATCAATCAATGAAAATAGAGTGGATAACAGATTTTAAATTAATCTACGTAGAACTACAAACACGTGAGCACAGAAATCACACTAATTGGATTTAAAACGAGAAAGTTATCTATAAAACAAATTCTAGGGGCTGTTTGGCAAAGTAACAGAGTTTAGATGGTTAAAAATGTAAAAAGCGGACCTATACGTAATTATGTAGACAAATCGAAGGTGTAGCATATAAAATAACAAGGGTAGACTGCGAGGGTATTTACTAAGGAGTTGATGGGTTATCTGATAAGAATCAAAGACCAAAAGAACTATTACAAACTAAGGGTTAAATGGCTAGGGTTTCTTAAACAAAAGTAACGAAAAGATATGTGATTTTTAATCTAGACCGTTGATCTTCGATCGAACGGTCCACGAGTTGTCTTCTATCTTTTGCCGTTCTACTTCTTTTTTCTCTTTTTTTCTCCCATGCAAAAATTTTTAAATGAGCTAGGGGTTCTCCGACGATAGAGGGCTAAACCGTTCTACTTCTTTTTTCTTTTTTTTCTCTCATGCAAAAATTTTTAAATGAGCTAGGGGTTCTCTGGCGATAGAGGGCTAAGGGGAAAACAATGTGGCTTAAGATCCGCCACTGGATTAAACAATGTAGTTTTACCGGTACTGAGATGACAAAAGAAGTTAGCTTTAGCCTGCTTCGATTTTCTTTGGCCTTTTCAAATTTTAATCTTCTGAAGAAGTTAGGGTATGCATGGTTAGCAGAATGCGAGAGCACGAGAATGTTCTAGAGCGGAAAATCAGTAAAAGTTTCAGTTTTTCTGAAACTGGCTGTCGGATTAAATAAACAATGTAGCCATCAGTACTGAGGTAAAAAAGTTAGCTTTAGCCTGCTTCGATTTTCTTTAAACTTTTTCAAGTTTTAATCTTCTGAAGAAGTTAGGGCATGCATCGTTAGCAGAACGGCAGAGCAGAGCAGGGGAATGCAAGACGATGCAGAGAGCCAGGGCCGAAATGTTTCAAACTTCTTAATTTATTCCATAACCAGATGCTACATCGGACGGCAGCGACCCGCGGCCGCGGGTCGCCGGCGGCGAAGAAGATGAAGATGATGACGGCGGCTTCGTCACCAGGGCCTGGGGCTCCCTCGCGAAGAAGCTATTGGAGGCGCCTTCAGAAGCAGCAAACATCTTGTAGCACGGCGGCGCCACCTCCCTTGCCTTCCCCAGCAGATGGCCGGAGAAATGGTCCCCCCAGATGTCATATGTGAAGTCTTTCTTCTTCGTTGTCGTCGTCGCGGCACCCTCAGTTCTCTTTACAGCCTTATCTTTCATCAGGTTGGAGCCAGGAGCGCGAGAGCGCGGCGCGATAGGGGAAGGTGAGGACAACAATGGTGCACGCCATGCGTTGGTTGGGGCAGTGGCTGAAGACGAAGGCGACGGCGGAGGCGATGGATTTCCTGATGTTACTGAAGGTGGTGGAGCAGGTTGCTCTTTAGCAGTTTGCAACCAAGAACTCTTCTCATGGTTATTCTTAGCAGATGGTGGCCTTGCCTCAATGTCAGATCCACTCTCAAGTTTACTATTGTTCTTCAGTTCTGATGGTGTGCCAGAGAAAGACCAGTTTTGTTTTGGGGTTGAACTCGGTGACAATGGTGATGACGGTGTCGAATTCCCACTGTGGCTGCTAGAAACCTCAAACTTTGCTGCAAGTCCTGCACCACCGACTTTCCGCTTTCTTCTCTTCCCTTTGTCTCGAGCAACTCTGATGGTTAGATTTCCACTAGTTTCTGGAGCTTCAATTGATTCCTTGTCTTCCACAGTATTACTAGGGGGCAGAGACATAGTTGAAGTTGTATGCAGTTGTTCATCTGCATTGTTCTTGTCTTCTGTCCTCTTGGGGCTATTATGAATATCCGCAGGGTATTTATGAGTTTCTTTGTCTCTTTTGTGCTCCCTTGTTGACCTGTTTACCAGGCATAACCAGACCGAATTATAAACCATGTAACATTCACAGAAATGAGAGAGCGACCAGCATTGGTCTAAATTTTACCTGGAAGTTTTGCTGCTATGCTGAAGGAAAGAGGGCTTAACAGGCTTGTCAATTGTACTTTTCCCATCATGAATCTTGATATAGCAATCTTGAGAGCTCCCTGACAAAGAAGTTGGGACACCTCGGGTGAACACCAGAACAAACACAGACACAGTTCCAAAAAGGAATATCAGTGTTTTCCAATGGATGGATCTGAGGTAAGACTTTCTGCACTGGTCAAGCATACAAACAGGAATGTTTGCAGTCATAGGGATTATGAAGATCCCAGTAGTCATAGCTAACTCAAGGTCTCTCTGAACCATAGCTGAAAAGAAGTCAGCTTTAAAAGAAACAAGCATTCTTATTGATTCACTTGGTGCTAAGCTAAACCCCTTGCAGTTATCTACCATAAATCCATCCATGCCGCAATCAGCTCCAGATATTTTAACCTTTGTCACTTGAAGAGGCAGGTCACCGCTATTTTTGACATGTATTTCTTTCGACAAATGTTGACCACACAAAGGGCTGGTCATCTCTGATTTAGACAGTGCTGATTTATTCTGAATATCAGAAACGATGTTAAACTCTAGCTTCCAAACAGGTTCAGATTCCTCCAGAAGGACAATAGATTGCCGTCCACCATGTGCTTTAAGCGGCAGCCACTCCATGCCTGAAATATTGCTTCTGATCAACACCATGCTTGACCACATGCACTGATTTGATGGACGGAAGATGATAGGACCAAGTAAAGCACTCTCCAGAGGACCAACACTGGCCTCAGTAATTGCTGCATCACTTATTGAGAAGCCAAATCTAGTCTCTGTTGAGTCAACTTCAGGGGACCTGCTTGAGAAAGTGTGTTCACATGCATCATTTATAGTTTTGCACTGACCAATAATTTCCTCAGAATTCAGAAACAGTTGCAGGGATGCATGCTCTAGGCTTGGGTTATGGACGGTTATCCATTTAGAAAACTGTGATCCAACTTGGACAATAGGAAACAACATTTCTTGATCTGCGAGAACAGAAATCCCAGTCCTTGTACCATGAGATCTCCATCTTCTAAGTACTGTATCATCAGCTTTATATGCCCTTGTAATTGTTGGCTGCATTTTTTTAAAAAAAACATGAGCAGATTAACAATCAAAATTGTGCAAGTGAAAAGGTGCTTGAGATAAGCAATCAATTATTTTTTCAATTATATATGTGCAACAAAAAATAGATGTGGAGTAATATTTAAGAATAGCATTTCAATTCCAAGAGCTGCAAACTACTTCATTAGTGTCTTAGTGTTCCATTTTGATATATGATAAATTCATTGTATAAGTGCATCAAAGTCATCACGAAGATATTATCCTGCTATAGGCATCTATCTCAAGATCATATCAATTTATAAATAGCCTGTTTTGGTGTTTTTTGTCAGCTGGTCCATAATGCAAATATAGGACCATTGGTAACTTGAATCGAGGCATAAGAAATCTTTTCCTTCATGATGTAACCAGCACACAATAGAAACCAATAAGCTTATACCCATTAATGACCAGTAGATTATTTTCTAAAAAATAATGATCAGGAGATTCTAAAGGATACAGATTCCTTCTGATTAAGATATCATAGGTACAGACAATCTACAAAGGATGAACTTGGTGGGACTGAAAATATAACGAAACAGAATGAAGCATGATAAAGGTGCTACCATTACCAGGTTCATATATCATATTAATACGCTCTAAATACGTTATTAGGATTAGTTACTTGAAACAAGGGAAAACGAAACTCAATGTCCAATGCTGATAGAAGAACATGTAAGATCAACTTAGACAACATAGGCTACTCACTGGAAAATTCAATAATGCACAAGGGAATACCTTCATGTATTGTAGTCCTTCTACAATACTGCCCAACGATCCTGTCCTTGAGTTAGCAGATAACTCTTCAGAAAATGGCCCATCAGATTCAGTAACAGCACTAGCCGTGTAAGAAAGAGATGCAGATACCACATCTTGGCAGGGTATCAGGATTGAACTACCAACAGAACTGTTCGTTTCTACCACTATATTGCAGTTGTCAAACGAGCTATCCATTGGAAGTGAAGAAGTACATTTTATCAGCGCTATATCTGTTACAGTATCAGGAAAGAGTATCAGTCCATTCAGGTACTTAACCTCAAAATTCATTGATCCATCCCTATTTTCCTCAGTCACTCTTACAATCCTCAGTAACTTTGTTCCCTCGTTCCTTAAAGAAAGGGAAACAATTGACCCAACTCCAGCACAAGATGATACACGCTCAAATGTGACCGAAACTAAGTTAGTGGGCTCATAGTAGGTCCGTGCACGCACCTCTAACTCGATAGGTATAACGACAGTGTCCACTCTATCAGATGTGCAATTTCGTAATTTTATGCAGATAGCACCAAACACCATTCCTTCTGAAAGAGGTTGCAACTCTAACTGTACAACAGTACTGCTTTTTGTAGGAAGCACCTCCCATTGCTCACTAGGCCTGATATGGATCATCGGCAATCCGAATTCAGTACTACTTGCTGTATACCAGTTGCTACTCAAAGAAGTAAACTCCAATGAATCGTCAAAAGGGCCTAACTGACAAACTATATGAGAAGATTGTTTTGTGCCTTGAAATGAAGACATCCAAACAGCCACTTCCTCGACATAGAGAGAATCATCAAAAGGGTTGAATATCGACAAGTTCCTCTCCAGGCGTCCACCTATTATGACATCCATCCCAGCTAGTGGCTCCAACTGATAAGGTGATCCGACAGCCATGCCCTTAGCTTGTATAATGAACCCACCAAAATTCGTCTGCAAAACCAAATGTGCCGATGAAGAGCCCAACAACTTCGGCAAGAATATGAAGGTGACTGATGCATTCTCTCTAGGCTTCACCACCAGATCATCATAACCATACACATAAAACTGTGGGTCAGTACTGAACGGCTCATACACGCGCAAGGCACTGTCATTGTTCAAATTCACCACGGTCAAGGTGGCCATAGAAGCCGCATACAAGCTACTCTTTCCCCAATCCAACACCGGTGGGCTTATCTCAACATTCATCGACGACGAACCGTATATGCCATTTGGGCTGGCATCTGCAGCCGCGCCGTCCAGCTCCGGCGGAGCACCGGCCATTGCCCGCATCCAATTATCAGGCACAAGGGGCGCCTGGCACGACGCCACATTATACCACCTCTCACCATCCTTGCCCTCCCGTCCCAGCCCATTCCGGGAAGTGATCAACGCGTCCGCCGCCGACGAGCAGGTTACCACGCCGCGGTGCCCGGGCATCCGGAAGCCCAACGGCTGCGACGATGGTGGTCCCCAGTCTCTCGACACCACCAAATCCAGCTCCTTGACTCCATCCTCGCTTGCAAGCAGGGCTTCAACCGCCGCGGACGAGAAGCACAGGGCGTTCCGGTCTGCGCAGCCATCCCGGAAGCCGAGGCAGCCGAAGTCGCCATCACTCCTCCGCATCATCCTCCGCCGCCGCCGCCGCGGCCGAAACGGACAGAGCAACCACCAAGAGGCTGCACAGAACAAGCAGCAACTCCCTGCAAGAAATCCAAAAAACAAAAAAAACACAAAAAGAATCAACAACAACTCCAGGTTGATCGCCAAATAGCCAAAAGTGGTTACCACTCACCACTAAAGCACCCAATAAACCTCCACAAAAACAACCACAAGAACCAAAAACAAAAACAAAAAAAAATCAAAGCTTTCCTATCTCTCAGCGCTCTCAGCATGGATGAAGCTCGAAGTGGAGAGCAACAGCAAACAAGAGGGGGAAAACGGTTTCTTTATTTGCTCCGGGGATGGCCAGAAGCAAGAAACTTGGGTAAAAGGGGGAAGTTAAGAGAGGGAGACTAACCGAGGAGCGGACAAGACGGAGCCCAAGGGCCTAAAGAACACCGAAGCCGCCGTCGCCGCCGGCGAAGAGGAGAAGCCGCGGCGGCGGGTGGTCATGCCGGGGTGGACAGGCGGCGGCGGCGGCGGCGGCGGCCGAGACTTCACTGTGGTGGCCTTGGGAATCCACGGAAAAAATGGAAAAAAAATTACATAAAAAGGAGGGGGAAGAGGGAGACGGGAGGCAGCAGGGCGGAATGAAAAAGAAGAGGGGCGAAAAAGAAAAAGGTAAGGAAAATGATGCGTTGGGTGTTGGTTGGTTTTGGTGTTGAAAAGAAATTCTAGGACATTGAGGTTTGAAAAATGACTCTTATGCCCATGTGCTGCTGCTGTTGTTGGGAATCACTTGTTCTTTTTTCCACTTGAAATCACATTTTTGAGTTAGCCCACAATTAAGAATAGTATAAACTTTGTTAAAAGAAGAATAGTATATAGTAAGCGTATGATATTGTTTATCTTAAAAAGCTAATTTTGTGATTTGGTCTTCATATAAGTATTAAATTTTTCTCCTATTTTATACACGGCTAAACCTAATTTCCTATCTTGCCATCGTGCACACTCTACATGTGGGGTACATGGTCCCGGATGCTTTATATTGGGTCTTTGTGCCGTACGAGATGGGTTGGGCCTACTTGGCCTAACCCAAATGACTTATAATATATGGCCTAACCTGGATGACTTATAATTCAAGAAAGATATATTTTCATGATAAAATATCAATTTTGAGAATCATACATATATATCAGAATAAAAAGTTTAATTATAACCGATTAGACTTGTAACCACCCTCATCCTATATAAGAGAGGGGCAAGGGTCCTGAGATCAGGACACCGCCAGAGAACTCCAAGCAACTCCTCACAACTGGCATAGCACACCGTTAGAACTCTAAGCAATTCCTCACAACTGGCATAACACATCATAACAGTGGCATACAGACCATACACTACCACGAAAAATCACTACGTGTTAACCTTGACGCCGTATTACGAAACCTTTAACATAGATCCAATCTCATATATAACTGGATTAGGATATTACCTCTTGCTGAGGGTATGAACCAGTATAATCTCTATGTTATCATCTCTCTTTGATCCAGTGCATCTCATAAAATTTATTGCCTATTACTAGAATCGACGCTACAACTCCCTCTCTTACCGTTTGTTTTCTTTCACCGTATTGCTCGTGTCATCACCTGCTGAAATCGCTTGAACAAGAGGCACGTTCTTGATGCAAATCAAATGGAGAGGAGGCGCATACAAAAGGATGAAGAAAACAAGAATAAGGGAACTGACATCTAATGGCACACAATTCTTGAACATATGTTTTGATTGACATGAACATCACACTGGTAGAGTACAGTCCTGTAAAAATAAGAGCAACATGAAAGTATGGCATTATCCGATAAAAAGTAAGAACAACACAACAATAAAGTACAATATGGTAAAAGTAAGTAGAGTGTGTTTTCAGGTCTTGTTCCCTCCCAAGGACAGGTTCATATGACTCACCCGTTTACCACTAGAAACAACACTTCCTACTCGACTTGTTCGACTTGCATGTGTTAAGCATGCCGCCATCGTTCAATGTAAAATTAGATGTGTAATTATATAGATATGGAAACAACACTTCATGTTCGACTTGCATATGTTGAGATGCTGATAGTAAGGGATGTGTAATTTCAACCTCAAGATCTCATGTTCAATCTTCAACACGCTTACGATTTCTTTTTAAAAATTAAAATTATTCGAAGGGGCGTATCTCTTTTCAAATTTCTTTTTTACTTGCAGGTTTTGGTTTCCACCAGCGTTTAATGTCCAATTAGATGTCAAATTATATACATATAGCATGATAAAGTATTACAACTATATCGTAAAAATCTCATTTTTTTTACTTGCATGTGCTAAGCATGCCACCAACTTTTAATGTCAAATTACATGTATAATTATATACATCTAATTTGACAAATTAGATGTTTAATTAGAGAACTTTGCTTCAAAGTTCTCAAGGAAACCAAATTGTAAAAATGAATGGTTTTGGAAGTAAAAGAAAAGCAAAATGTGATGAGCGTTGGTTGGTTTTGGCGTGGAAAAGAAATTCTAGGACTTTGTTTTTAAGTTCAAAAAACTGTTGTTCTACCCTGGTGCTATGATTGGTAATCACATTTTATTTTCTACAAGAAATTATTCTCATATGAAATCACATTTTCGTGTGAGTCTAGAAATATGAATATGGGTTGGGAATCACATTTTCTTCTTCATAACAAAATACATTTTTAGAGGCCATAAATATAGGGATAATTCTTCTCCCTTATGTAGAGCACCTTCTCATCCCGCCACCGCCTCAATGCACACTTGCACGTGCCTCCCTCTACTACGACATGCGTAAATTTTGTCTCGACATAATTCTGATGAAGAGAATACGCTTGCAACCAATTAAGAAAACAAGAACCCCTCAACTTACATTTTATTGGACAAGCAACTGGTGAACTTGCATTTTAATTGATGTACGCATCACGATGATAGAGCACAGTCTGGCGAAAATAAGAAATCACGAAATTAGAACACAGCTTAGCAAAAAAAGAAAAAGAAAGAAAGAAAGAAAAAGAAAACAATGACATAGAGAGTAGTCTAGCAAAAAAATAGCAACTGGAAACTTCAGTTCCAATGTCAAATTAGATGCCTAATGCTATGGATAGCATGACAAAACATTACAACCATAGTTATCAAAAAATCGGGATGATTCCTTATTTGCTATTTGGCAAATTCATGGGATTCCTTATTTGCCTCTGATCTCTGTCTTACACATGGCTGAACCCATTCATCGTTAACGGGCAAATGAGAGAGCATGTAAACTTTTATGGGCAAATAAATATTTTATCTATAAAAACTTGGAATCAACAATCTCAATGGCTTGGTTTACTTCAAAGATCCCCAAGAAACCAGATTAGAAAACATGGATAGGATATCCAATTTTTCTAAAAGAAGGTAAACCGGTTTCTTTTTTAAAGAAAGAAAAAATATGTTACATATCGGTTGTGTTTGGCGTGGGAAAGAAATTTGAGGGGTTTGTATATAATTAAAAATAACTATTCTACCCTTGGGGTGATGTGGGTTAGGAATCACATTTTTTCTTTTCCATAGGAAAACACATTTTCCATGTGATTTTAGAAATATGGATGTTTGTTGGGAATCACTTTTTTTTCATAGGAGTCACATTTTAGAGTGTACAAATATTAATAGTATAATTAAAAACACAGACGAGCACAGGTTTTCTTATAGGGATAAATACATATATCTCAGGCACCTTTTTTCCCGTAAGAAGCCAATTTTTGGACCGTTAGATCTCCATCCAATGATCCAAGTTCTTCCCTCATGTATCTATAGGCCATTCATGGCACGACACACTCCGCAGAAAGGAAAACGCAACAGATTTGGCGTGAGGATAGTGGAGTAGTGGCAGAGATGAAAACAATAAATTATCCCACTCTAGTAGCTATTTCATAATTAAACTATAATCACTCTATGTTGTCCTAACCATCTAAACTCTTACTAAAGCCCTATACTATATTTAGGCCTTTTAGTTCACCTTAAAATGTGTAAACTTTTGGGATTTTGATCATTTTTTGGATTTTTAAACTAAACATCCATATATAAATTTGAGAGGTAAAGATTTTAATTTTGAGAGAGTTTTGGCAAAAAGATGAAATTTTATATCGGTAGACGAGTTGACCGACCCTACCCCACATATGGCTCTGCATCGCCATCCCCAACATTATATATGGACTAGTAAACTCAGAGGTATTTAAATAAACGGTGGCGTAATTGGTATTTTTCAGTTAGCATGAAAAATTTGGTTGAAGGACATTATATATGGACTAGTGAACCAAATCAAGCATTTAATAGGAACAAATATGTCTTTTCTAAAACAGACAAGAAACTTTACACCAAGAATTAAACACATTTTTTGTGTAAAGGTTACACCCAAAAATTTTGGGTGTAAAATTTACACCCAAAACCAGAAACTAAATAGGCCTTTACTCATCCTCCTTTGCCTCAACATTCCATCGACAGTAGCGAGGGGCGAATCTAGCGGTGGGGCTAGAGGGCTTTAGCCTCTCTACCCCATCGAAGCAGTGAAATCTTCCTTAGTCTCTTCATCAATTTTTAGATTTATATGTGTTGCAAAGAATGATTGATTGAAGGTAGAAGAAGATGATTTTAGCATCTTTTATAAAATATTTCTAGATTCTCACATTAACTAACATTCGTTGCATGCTGTTCCAAAAGAAAAAAAGAAAAAGAAAAAAACGGTAGCATGCGTTGTATTTGCATGCACTCTCCTCAAAGCAGAAGCATATATAGCTTATCAGGTTTGTATGCTAGCTTAGCTCCATGCAGCATATCATCCAAATTGAGAGATTTGGATGGCTTGAAAGAGAGATATATATAGCCAAGGACCAATGCGTCCATTTTGGTAGGACCCAGAACCATGTAGTGGGACGTACACGTACTCTCTACTACTAACTTCTCCATCATCTTCTTCATGTATATATACCGTAGAAGTTATTGCTATAAAAATCATAGGTGTTTTGGCATGTCCAATCGTATAAAAAATATGAAATAGTCAATGTGTGAGACGATATATAGACAAACAGTGTGAAATAGAGGCAGTTACTTTGTAACAACTAGATGTTTTCTAATTGGAAATTGATCCAACATAATTATACATAAATAATTGACCATGTACATGTATGTATATATTCTTAATTGACATATTAAAATCGTATGCTTAGGGCCTTTTCAACGACGAAGAATTAATCGTCATGCATGTTAATGGTCGTCAGGTATAAGACCAATAATGCTTAAGGCCTTCAAGTTAGAAATTAAATCATGTGTCAAGCCACCAATGATTAATTTCCCCTTTTTTGGGTCCAAGAAGCATTTGCATCACGATCCGACACACAGTATTATTGAGTTTTTTGTGATATATGCCACTGTGTACCGATGGCCATCGTGCTCGCCACTAATCGCTGCTTGCTTAGAAGTTTAATCTTCTCCCTAATTTGTTTAAGCATCATTGATCTGGCCTTGGTTAGAATACTACCATATTAAGAGTTCCAAGGATCGCCATTGGTCGGGGCAGATTCCCTGATCAGCAATTCAGCATTAGCCAACCAAAACCATGCTTCTTCTGGGTGTTCTATTAATTTAATTTTCACGTCAACTTTCATTGGAAGCCGGTTTATGTCATACGACATTGGCTAAAAAACAAAAAAATATTAGGTTTTTTGGCATGAACCCTATTTTTTCTGTCATGCAAAATCGCTTTAAGAAACTGCCCACATGAGATATGACCAATCATGCACATGTGCTTTGCCCATACATGCTTGTACTGTTTGTAGTATACCTCTACAGGACCCTCTTTTTCTCCTTAAATTAATATATGTTTGGTATGGATGACAAAATAGGAAAAACATTTTTGCAATTACTGTTTGTCCACTTTCTGGGACTAGGCATGCCACAATGTCAAATCGTAACCACATTGATAAATTGAGTTGTCCTTATTTCCTTCACATTTTAATTAAGTGCATATGTGAAAAGATATACACAAAACTCTCCTCGCAAACAAATATATGAAACTCAATTTGCCGGCTTGAGTTTAGAGCATTAACATTTATATAAAAAATAACTGATGCCGTAATTTTGGTAGACCCTACACATAATTGGTGCTGAGTTGTAGCCGTTTTAAACCAACGTCGTAGGTTTGGTGGATCCACACATGACATGTAACACATGATAGGTAGGGGTGCTGAGTTGTAGCTCTTTTAAACCAACATCGTAGGTTTGGTGGTCCTACTCAAGTTGTAGTTGTTTTGAATCGATGTTGTAGACTTAGGGGCTGTTTGGTTGATTACTAAGTTTAACACATCTCGCTTTACCATAACTTTGTCATGCCACACAAAGTATGGCTAGCAATTTGTTAGCCACAAATGTTGTTAAGTTTAGCAAGAATTTGAGTCTATGACACGTATACCAAAAACTAATAAAGTGAGATATGACACAAGTATAGCAACTAAACCAAACACTATACTAATAAATTGTGGCATGCCTAAAGTTTGGCATGACAACCTTTGTAGATCTTACATGTAAGTAAGTTGTATATTATTTTGAACCGATGTTATTGGAGGACCCGTTAGAGTTGTTTCCAACCAAATATGGAGATTTGGTGAACCCGCAGGTAAGGAGTTTGATTCGTAGCTGTTTTGATGAATCCTACACGAAAGGGTTGCTGAGTTTATAGGTGTTTTGAATTGACTCCATAGATTTGATAGACCATGCGTGTATGAAGTTGAGTTGAGTTGTAGCCATTTCGCCGTCGTTTGTTTGGTGGATTGTAAGCTTAGTTGCTGAGTTGAAACCATTTTGGACCATATAGATTGATGGACCGTATAGATATGAAGTTTGAGTTATAGCTAATTCAAATCAACCTTATAGGGTTGAAGGACCCTATACATTAAAAGTTTGAGTTGTAAGCCATTTCGAACCAAGGGTCATAGTTTTTGTGGACCTTACATGTAAGGGTTAGTGAAGTCCTCCTATAATGATAAAATCATACTTTTAGCGGCATGTTAAAAATTTATTATTAACTTTTCCTCATTAATCATGATTAACATCGAAGGAAACCCTCTCAAAACAAAATTAGAAAAAGGCATTGAACAATGAGCTGAATTCCCATTCCGAAGTTTTGCATGATACTATCTCCCATTCGAAGAGGCAGCATGATGACTCAACGGCTCACTAGGAAAATAATTAGGTGCAGATAAAGCATAGTCAAAAGCTACTTTGCTTAACGAACCATCGCCGCAGCTTTATTACCCTCTAAAGACATAATTTACGCGTTAACATCTCGTAACAATTTACATAAAACTTTTAAGCATGTCACAATTTGCTAACTAAAGTGTATTTATAATATTTTATTCATTTATTTATACTATCAAATAATTACCACAAATCTTTTTGACTATTTAACCGTACTGTTTTTATAAAACACTTATTTTCTACTTGTGAAGATCTTAGGTCACATACAAATGGGGACAGACGAAAAATACAAATTTCCCGTCTATTTTGAGAATAAGCTCGAAATATGAATGCCAAATATACTAGAGGATATTTCACTATTTATCATGTCCCCTGCTACAGGATTTGGACAGGTTTATATAGCCCTCAACGTGACATACGAGATTACAATTTTGTCTCTTAAAAGTCCTACAGTAAGTTATTATTTTACTCGATAAAGCTTATAATCTTAGGGATGTGTTAGTACTTTTCTGTGGTCCTCCAAGGATTCTAGCGCCAGCTGACAGGCGTGGTTGTAGTGATCCCTAGTAAAAGAGTGTTTCTTTCTCGATGATGTATTCCACAAGTTCCTGCCATTTTGGTCGAATGCCAATTCTTGTGTGAGGGTTCAAAAAACACTTTCCACTTGCTGATACCTTGGTACTTTTCTGCCATGAGAAAAACCCTATGAAGTAAGGATAACTACTCGAGTGGATCGTTCCGTTAATAAAAACTTCATCGAGTAAGTAAAACCGCTCGAACATACTTCATCACAAGTGAAAACCACCTTGTCTTATACAGAGGGTGTTTGAACTACAACACTACTAATTCATATTAGTACTACATACTACAACACTACTAATTCATATTACAACACTACTAATTCATATTAGTACTAACACATATTGCATCTATGTAATTAATAAAAAATATTTTATTTATATTAGACATGATTTTTTTAAATTATAGGAGCTTAATTTGTATTTCACCCTGGGGACCAAAATTTTTAGAGACATGACTGCTTCTACGTATTACTAAACTTCATACTTATTTTAATTCGTTTACCCCATACTACAACACTACTAATTCATATTAGTACTAATTACACTCATTTGCTAATCAAAACATACCACACGTTCACACTACGTGACATCCCACATTTCCGACCTAATCATTTGGCTTATGCTTAAACTTATTTGAACCATTTATTAGTATTTAAAAGATAATTTATGAATAAAATGTTTATATACGTGTTTTTAGCGAGATTGAAAAACAGATGCTGTAAAATAAATTGCGATAAAAACATAAAATCAACTCTAAAATTAAATTGTAAAATTCAAAATTTAGTTTATAAACAAACCATGAGACTCGTTTTTCTTTACGAATTAGACGGTGCCATGCACTCAAGCTAGACAGCTTCTAAAATCCCAAATGCCCAACCTGAGCAGCCTCAGCTCGTCTCGGTGGTCGACACGTGTCCAACAAAAGGTCGATCCAACGGTGGAATCTCCTCGCGCCTCGCGCCTGGCGGCGCTGTCGCTGTTCCCGCGGATTCCTCACCGGCTCCCCTCCTTACCAGCCTCACATGGTGTCACTCAACTGGCCCCACCCGTGGGTCTCACCCCCGGGTGGCTAGAGATTCAGGTGAACATAACACCCACGCCAGCGCTACGCTACGTGGACATCGAGATGCGGGCCCCGCGGTATCTGACGGTGGGGCCGTGTCCTCTTCAAGTGGTGCCATGTCGCCTTCCGCTTGGGTGAGCGCCCTCCGCTTTTGCCCCTGGAAACACCCTCTAATTACGAGCCTTGCCATTACATTTGTGGAAGAAAACAAAAATGGTTTTGCACAGTTGCACGGTCACATGGTGATTGGTACATGTGTTACTAGTACGTGTTTTTTTTAAAAAAAAGGTTAGGTGATTTTGGTTGTCATCAGAGCGTCTCTTCTAAATTTAACTATCTAAATTCATTATTTACATAAAAATTATTTTCTATAACTCTTATTCTCCAATAGTTTTGAATCATTCTTGTTTTTATTTTTGCCTAATAAAAAATCTGAAATAAAAATAACAATATTTGGATAACCATTTAAAAACTGTTGAAGGATAGTTTCTTACTAAAATCTCTATTTCTAACATTTAAAATAATATGAAAAGTTTTGAAGATTACTGTGCAAACGAAGAGATACTCCCTTAGATTCCATAATTGTGTTTTAAAATTAAATTTTATAACTTTAAATTTGTTTTTAAAAACTAGAACAACATATGCAAATTTGTTTTTAAAGTGTTATAATAAAAATAAACATGCATTTATTTATTTATTATATATATATTATAATAGAAAAATAAGGTAAAAATATATATTTTAAAGATCATGCCATTGTTTAAAACGAAATCGAAGAAAATAAGATCAGATTAAGATTAAATACGAACAGACAAAATAAAAACTATTAGCAGATTAATTAGGGTTTTAATTATTATAAATTTGAAAAATAAATATATTTAATATTTTAAAATAATTTTTATATAGAAAGTTTTCACACGAAACACGTCGTCTAGATTGAAAAACATACTAATATAAAACTATTAGTAGGTTTAGCTACATGCACGGATTGTCCGTGCAAACTTTTTGACTAATCGAGGTGTTAGTTACCGACCATGGACGATTAGCACCACCTGCACTCCAAAGCTGATGCCGGTTGCATCTTCACGCACGTACAAACTACACCTATTGTAAAGCATCTCATTTTTATTTAAAAAAAATACACACTTATCGTAACACGCGTACACGTATCATCATGCTCATGTACCTATGAATATGATACTAACACATGTTTAAAGAGCGTAGACCAACCATAACTTTTTTGATCTTATTAACTTATTATTGATATAGGAACCATATGTGTGTAATGTCCAAAAGAATGTAAGGAATATCATACTTTGTAAAAGAAAAAGACAAAGCATTTTTTATTTCTCACAATCATATATGATACATAGACGACTGGTAAAAGTACTACATCTGCCTCATAAAATTTTTATTTTTCTACACGAATATGGAATAGATTGATGTAGAAAAGTAAACTTTTTTTGAGAGAGGCCGCATTGATCAACATAGTGTTTTGTAATGTATAAGTATAACTGTATATTGTAATTGCAATTTTTCAAGCTTTGAAGTGATCAGAATTGTCATGTCATGCCACAAGATAATGGCGAATTTAAGCCATGCTTTGCCGACAGAGGAGGACGAATGGAAGAAAATTCTGTGCGGACGGGTTGCAAAGACCATCTATTATAACCCGACCCGTCGCTGGACACGTGGACACCGAAGGCATCCAACGGACACGTTCTCGGGTGGCAGTGCTCCCGACTCCTGTCTCTCGCACGCACAGGCTCGGCTCCTCCCACGCATATCGGCTCGGCTACCTCCAGGAAATGGACACGCTCACATGCCGGGGGTTCCTCGCCATCTCCATGTCGAAGGCCATGACCGTCGCTCATATCGGCTTCCATGGGAGGTCATGTCGGAGGCCGAGCCGAGATGTTTGGAGGAGCGGAGCCTGTGCGTGCGAGAGACAGGAGCCGGGAGCACTGTTGTCCGAGAGCGCGTCCGTTGGATGCCTTCGGCGTCTATGTGTCCAGCAACGGGTCGGGGTTACAATGGATGACCTTTGCAACCCGTCCGCACAAATTTTTTGGACGACCACACCGAGAACATTTATAAGCTTAGAAAATGCAGCACAAGCCTAATTAATTATCTACAACTTTAATTGTTTCTTTAAGACTACAGACAATGTAGCAAGTGATCTGTCATTTCCTGTTTGGAACGGCAGCAGTTGGGAAAGCAACAGTTTCTGATATGTGACGACCGTCGTCTCTAACTTCAGAGTTCAGAGCCAGGAAAATCAAAATCAGAGTCAGTACACGGCGAAAGTGCAGAGATGTATACTTTTTTCTCAACCAGTTTTTGTCCAGACAGGATGAGAAAAAACTATTAGGGCATCTGTCAACAAAAAGTACTTACTTATAAATGTAGATATGGGTGATAGGAACTTCCAAAAACAGATAAAGGTTATATGATAGTTATAAGCACACATGCTACTAAAAATTTGTAACAGATTTGTGCAAGAGAGATGCATGTTCATCCTATAGCAATTGCAATTTGGTTTTAGCAATCACATCATTGGTTTATACCGCACGTCGGCATGTGCCACCTTTTCCACGTACTTCTTTTATTTTAAAATATATAAAATGTTTTGGTTTTAACCTAAGTTCAACTTCTTTTAAAGGTTTGATCAAATTTGACAATTTTTTAACTTCGAACAAATAGTATGTTTAAAAAATATATTTAATTATGAATTTAATGAAATTAATTTGGTGTTTTGGAGGTATTATTATATTTTTTAATAAGTTTAAGCAAACTTAAGAAAATGATGAAAACAAAATCAAAACATCTTTAATTATGAAAGGAAGGAAGTATATCCGATCAGTCATAAATCACTCGCACAACTGCTACTAATTTGGAACACATAATTTTTATAAAAATGTCTCAATCATAGCCACTTTGAAGTGACGACGTTTTCAGGATAATCCCTACGAAATTCATGCGTTCCAAAAGATACCAAACTTATTGCGCGGTGAAGCGATAAACCAAGAACATGCTCGCTACCAAACATTTCTCAGTTCATCTGCTAGTGCTATCCGTAGCAACCTTTCCTGTCCTTGGAAACATTTTCCAATGTTTCCCGTGTGGTCCTCGAGTGGATGGATACTTTGCCTGCCTGCATAAATATGTGCCATTTTGATTGGGAGAAGAGCAGTAACTTAGCTTTAAGCTACAGTAGGGCGTGCACTGTGCTCCTGGCTGCTGTTCATGATTGATTGCGAAATCATGGCCGAATCAATTATTTCAGTAGCAAGGCCAATCTACTGTTCATGACAAATTTGAACAAATGACCGAGTAAATATGATCTTTCCGGTTCTCAGATGTCCATGTCCATCGTACTCCCTCCCCTTTTTTAGTGTCCGGTGTTTGTCGGCCGATAAAATTTTCTGTCCTTTGCTCTAGGAGGTTTCAATATTTATCCATTTAAAATTTTTGGCAATGAAATTAGACTCTTTAATCTTTATTCAATTTTTATTTTTAGATACCGTTGTATTTTCATAAGGCATGCATACATGTATTTTAAAATTCATATATAATATATCAGTCTAATTTTGAGATCAAATTCATCCCACTCAATAAAACTAAATATATGTGCTACTACTTAAGTAATCACTGCATGAAACTGATCTTTCAAAATGAAAATTAAAAAAAAACTTCGGTGCAGGGTTTGGCAGGTATTGCGAAGAAATGGATGAACAACGGCTGTACTTGTGGCTTTTGATTTCAATGCAGTCTTCCTCCAATTAACAACTCATCCTATGCTAACCAAGACTGTCCCTAACAGTCAAGACTCATACATAAGATTTATTTTTTTATTTGGGACATGCACAGTAAATAGGTCACGGATCCAAAACTTCCTCACTCCAACAGTGGGTTGAAGAGAGCGAAGACGAAAGAAGGAACTATATTTGGCTACCCCTCTCCTGGTACCCAAAATGGGTTCTCAGTATGCCTATTTTGTTGGAAATCATTTTTACCTCTTCGCGATGTATTTTGGGTTTAAGTTGCTATATGGGTATAGAATATCTCCGGTTTACTCTAACATTTCATTGGCAACGACCACATTTAGGTTTAGGAGAGAATATCTCCGGTTTACTCTATCAAATTCAGAGAAACAGACAGTTGACGTTGATCTGAACGCTCCAACCACCGTGAGCTAGGAGGCGATAAGGAGAATCTACTCGCTGGTCACTCTTGCCAAGTTACCACTAGGATATTACAGACAAAAACAATGCACTGGAGATTGTTTTTTTAAGTGATTGCTCTGTTTTTTGTCGGGCTCCCAGCATCTCAGTGACAGTATGTGCCACGTAGTAACACTGTAATCAGTAACAACTAGTACAGGTGATTAGTACATAATTGTACAGGTAGCAGTCACAGAGTTGCTGATTAAACAATTTCATGTTTAATAATTAATTCCTGTCTAGTTGATTAATTCCTTCACTCGTAGGGTGAAGTCGGCCTGAAATCTATCCACAGGGGTGGTGGTAGCAAGATAAACCAAATTCTCCATAGATTTTGAGGTGTATATTCGTGAGTCTAAAACTAATGTTCCCGCTGTCTAAAATATGTAAGTAACTTTTAGCTTTTTTGGAAGAAAAGCAACCTCTCTTTGGCTCGTCGCCGCCAATGCAAAACAGAGTTTGACAAATCATTTTGGAAGAATTACCGTCCCTCGTGATAAGACGGTTACTGTGATAACTATCACAACGTGATTACCAGTATATCGTGATTTTAAAAATCAAAACCGTTACTACATGTAATAATCATAAAAATCACATGGTTTCATAAACGCTGATGCGCAACAGAGCTTGATTAGTTAAGCACCTGCAACAGAGACGTGGACGTAGGCTGGAAGTGGACTTGTTTCCGTCCAGGAGGGGCCGGACGACTACCCTTAAGTGCTAACCAAGTCTCTCTCCGAGAGAAAGGGATGTCCATGTCAGACCTTCTTACGTTCTGTTTTTGCAGTGATTAGGATGCTGACAGCCATGGAGATTAGCGAGATATTAACGCAAGAGGAGGAGTAACATTCATTCATAAGTGATAATTAGTGCACTTCTCCGTGGGCAGTTCAGTCAGTCATGAATGATTCTTGCGTGGTGGACACAAACACTGGGAATGGCTGGAATCTCTTCGTTTGGTGGAGTTGGAAGTGGACGGAGATTCCGTGGCATTGCCAAGTCGTGGGTATTCAATTTCAGTTGAGATCATCGCGGCAACTTAACTGGAGATTTCGCAGCAGACGGCACTGACCGTGTCAAAAATGGCCACAATTATGATGCGGCTGCGATGCATGGCATGCTCACTTGGAATGAGGACAAGTGCGGTTACGTAAGCTGAGGCGGCACAGGTTGACTGATAAATCTACACACATTTATGAGAAACAGTAATTGATAATTAATAATGGTCAAGCGCAGTTTTGGGCCTTTTAACCTGAGAAACACCTGCAGT
The DNA here is from genome assembly GCA_019925245.2 of Oryza australiensis. Lineage (NCBI taxonomy): Eukaryota > Viridiplantae > Streptophyta > Magnoliopsida > Poales > Poaceae > Oryza > Oryza australiensis. Next base: position 5,728,747 of record JAIFGZ020000116.1, on the reverse strand, counting down.
TTAGTAAGCTCAGTACATGGTCCAGGGTTTTCCTTACCGTCCAGAAAAAGGTTATCACACTTCAACAATAAACACGGTTACCACGCGATAACCGTAAAAAACTATATAAATTTTTTTAAAAATTTAAATTATTTTTTAAATTTATTTGAATTTAATGAGATTATTGTGGTTTTACTCTTATCGCACCTCTATGATAAGTGTCGTGATAACTATGATAAGTGTGTATGATAAGTGTGGTTATCACGGTAACCGTACAATCACGGACGGTGGTTTTGTAAGTCTAAGAGACACACACTAAGAGCTCTCGCGTTCATCAATTTCCTTTGATATTTGGGAGAGAGGGCTCATTTTTTGTGCAAAACTGTAAATCGACCAACACTTGGTAGTTGGTACAACACTGGTGTACAGCACTTGTTCAGATTGTTCAGAAGCTACAGTAAACATTTCACGATTTTACAAGTAGTTCTACAGTAGTTGCCGGCTTGGTTTATCCTCTCAATTACATTAGGAAAAAACAACAAAAGTGTGTGATCGATTAGTCAAGAAAGCAGAGTTCAATCTGCAGTGGCCACAAACGTTCACCAACCTCTAGAATCTGGTACAAGTGCATGCCCGTCTTGAAATTCAATATCCTGGGGCCTACAGTAGAAACAGAGAAGGATGTGACGAAATAACCCGAGAAATTCAAGGAAAGTATCCACGAGGACAAGAGGAGGACCTCTTTCGATTGCCCATGGGCTCTGAGTGCTTCAAGGATGCTTTCAACCCACCTGTGAAAAACAATATGAAAATTATGCATATGGATGATACAGTAGTCAATTTTGCTTCATGATATATGATGTGACGCTGTGTTGATACCAGTTCTGAATGTCCACCATTCAGACGTGTCCATGACATTTGGATAATGGTATTCAAAAGGTTTGTGACGTGTGCTTACCCGTCAAGTCCCGGGGTGGTAGGATAATATATGCTCTTCAGGCCAAATTTCTTAGCTGCTGAGGCGGTCGTCTCGCCTATGCAGGCAATGGCGTTGCCCCAGTTGTCAACTTGTGAAACGAGATTTAGCCAAGCTCTGCATCATCATGATAACCCGAAAACTGAATAAAGTAAGCACTGTGATAAAAAGGAAAATTGCGATGGCAATATGTAACTTATAAAGTCAACCCATGGAGACAGTTTGCAAATAATGTATTTCTAGTTTTGCAAATAATTGTGATGGCAAATAGAGCTGTTTGTGGGCCTTTGAATCAGTATACCCCCCTTTATAAAACATAAAGGAACATCTCCAAACAGAAATCAGCCCCAACCTTGTCAAAGCCCCATGTTTTCCTCCTTTCTTAATGAAATGATATGCAACTCTAAAAAAATGTTTTAATGCAGAATTTGTGATCTCTCTCACATACGTACTTTACCTGAACCATCTAATTATGGAGTACAAGTATACCATTATTATTATATGAACACGGTTTAAATTTGTTCAGAGGCAGCCATAGACACAAAAATATAGTTACCGGAGAGCAGAAGGAGAAGCCACTGCAACAACTGGAGCTGAAAGAGCAGGCTTTAATATTAGTGGATCAACATCCTGTACAGGTATCTGCATGTATATACCACCATTTCATAGATTAAAAAAAATCCAAGATTCACGTGCACACAAATTTTGAAAAGATAAAATGTAATCCATTAAAATTACTTCTTGTTCTTGAAATACAAAATCTCTACTAAGGTAACATATGTCACAGCCAACCTTATCAAGCTAAAATATGATACTATCAGGTAAAGGAATCGGTCTGAGTGCAGATAAACAGAACAAGGTCCAGAGTGCACAACAGAAGGGGCCAAAATTTCACACTTCTCATATAAAGTAAGCGAATAAGAATTAATAAGGTAAATATAATAATCCAATTTAAAAGACAAACGTACAGTTGTATATGTGTTCAGTCTAGTCACCTCAAATCCTCGATCTGATAGCCCATTCTCTGCATTCCATGGCATATTTGGTTAACATAACGGCTAAAGATTTGATGCAGATGTGGTCATTGTGGAAAACGAAAACCACAATGACAAGGCAATAATGATTACTGAATCTTTTGCAGGTGCCTCTTATTAAAAAAAAGAGGATCTTTTACAGGTGCAGGATATAACCAAATCTGACTCACGGATTTCATGCCCAGCCTTTGCAGATGCAGGATATAAGACTTTACAGGTAGTTTCAGTTGTCCTTGGAAGCTCTGAGGCCAAAAACTTACCCATAGCTGATGAAATACAAAATTGAAAAAAGAAATACCTTACTGACTGAAAACAGTCCAAGTCTTCAATATATGAGAACACAAAATGAATTATTTGAAATGCAATGCAGTTACATCCTATGAGGCAAGATACCTTTAGAAGGAGAAAATGCAACCTCAAGGGATCCATCATTGTATTGCATTACTTCGTCAAAAACTCTTGCAGTACCTGCTCCAACAACTGCTATTCGTACCTTAGGATTTCCAGCAGCCCTGATATCGTTGGGTTGTTATGTAACTTGTGTTAAATATGGTGGTTTTGGATTGTGTTTGGGTTGTTCTGGTGCATCACAAAATAATGGATTGATTGAAGGAGATACATGGATACATCATATATTGGGTTAGACAACAAGAAAATCACAGAGTGCACAAACCTCCGCCACAAAACCCACAACTTAGGACGAAAGAAGTGTGAAATGACGCATAATTTATATTTCTGTAGCAACATTGTGCACAATAACTGCAATATGTTCGAATCTTACTTCCATCCCTCAAGGAACACAGCAGCTGCCTCAGGAGATGTTATAGTGATCCAGTCAAACTTTTCATCTGAAAATACAAAATATTTAAGTGACTGAACCATGGAAAACTTTTGTTATGATGCAAGTGTAATATGAGGATATACTATATGTTGGAGCAAATGGATGTACAAAGAGAGAAAGAAACACACAAAGTTATATTGCTGGGAAAATAAAGACTGAACCACTTACCACTTAGAACAGCAGAAAGCCTATTTGTATCTGGCCCTTCAACATGTTTAATAAGAGGGAGCTCCAGAGTTTGTATATTATGTTTTCCCTGCAAAATTAATTAGAAAATCGATGTAAATGCTAGATAGCAATAAGTTGGATGATAAAAAGGTACTACTTATTTCTGAACTTGGAAAACTGTGTGGAGACAAATTGAATAGGGGACTGCAGCAGTCCATTCATAATTACTTTACCACGTATTTTCCCTGTTTACAACATTTTAAGGATGGATGAAGACCCCCATGTACCCACTAACGCCCCAATTTTTTCAAAATATTGAGTAAAATTGTTAAATTCCCTTCTAGGACACTCCTGAAGATCAACCCCAAGTCTGCTAGTAAGAAGTAACCTCACACACTGTCCAGCAAGGCACGCAGGAACAATTGCATTGGTCTAATGTCAATGGACATTTTCACAAGTATCACAATATAGGAACGATCTGAAATCCGTCAGAATAACAGACATCTATGGTCCAGTTGAATGTGTATAGCCGTTAGAATATGGCTAGGTATGATTAGAAAAATTCTGACTTCATGCTCCATATTAATGATGTATCGTGACTCATGAGACGGTAAGAACCATCAGAGAATAAAAGTAAAGATCTCATAAATTGTGATCCAAGACAAACTCATAGATCTAAAAATAATGGAAGTCATTCCATCCATGGAACTTTTCTAAGCTAATGGAAGAAAATCGGCAATGCAGCTTCATATGCCCAACTTGTATCGTATGAAATGGATGAAAGCAGGGATATCTTCTTACATGAAAGATTGGTACTAACAAAATGACAAATGGTTTCCATAACATAGCATTGCATTTATAATCAGACAAAACTGAACTGCCTTGCAAAACAACTAACTCTAAGCTCAAAGCTCCTACCAGTTGCCGACTGAGCATGAAGTGATGAGTTCCATTTAGCATCGGCACCATGTTCAACACAGTTAGCCCCATATATCTCAATATCTAAATTCTAAGTCAACCTTTCCTCGATGGAAATCGGTACATTTACTGAAATCTCTCGTCAAACCCTAATCTATGTAATTAACCCGTAAATTTGCCTCTATACAGTCGACCAACTAAAATCCCAACACTAAAATTCACGACGATTTCACAGGGCATCACAAAACAAGCATTGAAGATTTCTCCTGGTGACATCCTCCATCACTATTACTAATCCCCCTACGCTCCCCCCAAAACCCAACGCGTTAGGTATACAAGTGAACAATGCAGGAGTCTCGATTTGGGCACCAACCAGCGCGGCGATGAGCTTGGCGTTCTTCCCGCGCTCGCGCGTGACCACGACGTCGGGAGGAGGGGGCGAGGAGCACACCACCAACCTCCCCGTGGCGCCGGCTCGGCCCCTCCCGCCGCCGGCGTGGCGGGCTCGTGGGAAGGTCGCGGAAGGCGGGGTGAAGGGGAGGAGGTGCGAAGAGGACAAGGCCATGGCGTGGCGTGGCGAACGCCGAGGCCGAGCTGAGCTTGTGGAGAAGACGCTGCTTCGGCCTGTGGGCCCCGCACGTTCCCCTAAGAGGTGGCCAAATGGGCCGGGTAGAAACGGGCCGGCCCGAGCACGACCATTACTGTAGCGACACGGCATGGCATGGCCCGTGGGTGAAACGGGCCGTGCCGTGCTTGGGCTGCCGGCCGAGCCCGTGGCCACGCACGGCACGGCCATATCAGATCAAACACCGTAGCATGCACCGTAGCAATCAATGAGGGTAAAATGTGTACTCGTGGGCCTTTAATGTGCCAAAACAAGTTGTCAAATAGTGCTATCAGCCGACTTCGCCCGTGGGCCTTTAACGGGCTCGTGCCGCACGCACGGCATGCCCCGCCACCCCATGGGCCGTGCTTGGCCGAGGACACGCCCGTGGCCAAGACGCACGCATGCCTGGACAGAGTGAGTCGTGCCTAACTGGCCGTGCCGCGGCGTGCCCGGCCGGGCCGTGCTTGGCGCCCGTTTGGCCACCTTTGTTCCCTCCGCCTAGATCCGGGCCGACGAGCGCCGATCGAACTGCCCAATTTGCATAGTGGGCTGCTTATAGGCCTATTTGGGCTGGTTCAATTTGGTAAACCCTAGTATATTGAGCCGTATTCGAATTGGGCTTTCATTTTTTTCTCGTCTCCTCTAATTATAGTTGGCTAAACGGGCTTGGCCCAGTGAACCATTGGCCCAGTATGAAAAAGCACGGCCTAGCCCGGTCCGGCACGGCCTAGCTTGTGCCTGTGCTTGGCCCGACTTGTTGGCGTGCCCGTGCCTGGGCCTTGGAACCGACCCGTAGTGCCGACACAGGCATGGCCCATTCCAACGGGCGGCATGGGCGAGGCACGGCTAGGATTGATCGCAACCGTTGGATCGCCTAGGGTTTTTCGCAGCCATTGGATTGCCGATCGGATGGGGTTCTATTTAACGTCGCGTCGTGCCACTTCGGCCGAAACCCTAGCTCATTTCGCTCGGCGCCCGCTCTGACTGCTGAATCCCGATCTGGATCGGTCTCTCTCATTCCTCTCTCACCGGAAACCCGAGCTTCTCTCTCTCATTCCTCTCGCCGTACGCCGTCGCCGGCCGGCCGGAGGGCCTTCGGTGGCTGGTTGAGCGCCGCTCTCCTCTCTCTATCTTGGCTTGCTCTCCTCGGGTTGTTGGTTGAGCGTCGCTCAGCTCTCCCGTTGTCCCGCCTCCATCCTCCTATCTTATTCTCCAGATCCGGTGGCTTCTTGAGCCACCGGTGGCCGGCACTAGCACATGGAATGTCATAGTACCCCCATCTTCTTGATCTCGCATCATCAATGTAGGCTACTCCTTTCCTTGTCGTCCTCCTCTTTGTCTCCGTCAACCTCACCGCCGACCGCTGGTGCTCCGGAGTGAAATCCGTTAAGGAAACAGAGGTACGGATTCGAGTGTCGTCCACGTCGCCGGTGACTGTGGTGCTCTGGCTGTGAAGGTAACCCTAACCCTATCTTCTTCGATTCTTTTTTGTCTAACTTTCTTCGGTTCTTTTTGGTGTAGCTGTTTAGGAACCGAGTTGTCGCCGTGTAACGATGTTCGTCTGCCATGCAAAGACTTAGACCTTTACTGTGCACATATCTTCGTACTGATGCCACTGTTGATGATTATGATGCATCCTCTAGTGCTAACTCACTGTTCTTACATCAAAGACGTGCATGTCATATTGTCAATCTTATTGTTAAGGAAGATCTTACTTTTCTTAAGCCATTGATTGAAACATTTAGAACTGCCATGTCATTTTTTAATTCATCCAATCAGAGGATTGCTGCATATACAAGTTATTGTATTGTCACTGGTGCTAGGCCTAGAAAAATTCAACTTGACATGGATGTTAGGTGGAATTCTACTTATCTCATGCTTAAACATTTGTTTCCTCATAAGCAACCATTTAGTACTTTCATCCATACTCAGTATCCTAGGATTAAAGGTTCTCAGTTGCTTTTAACTGATGAACATTGGGCTATGGCTGAAAAAGTATTATCTTTTCTTGAATTGTTTTATGATGCTATTATTGCATTTGTCTGGTGTGTACTGTCCTACCTCTCTAATTATGATACATTATCTAGTTAAGATTGCTATACACCTAAAGACCTATGCTAATGACACTCACATTAGGTTTGTGGTTCAACCTATGATAGACAAGTATAATAAATACTGAAGGGACATTCCTTTGCTGTATTCATTTGCATTCATCTTGGACCCTGAGCTAAAATGAAAGGTTTTACTAGAGTGCTTAGGAGGTTGGGTTCCCTCACCAGTACAGATTATAGTGCATACTTGATTAGCACTAGAGCTAGACTTACAGAAGTATACAATAAGTATGAGAATAAATATGGCTCTGTTAGGTTGAGGAGGACTACCCCTCCTAATCTGTCTGGTAGAAAAAGGTCTGCATGGAATAAAATTTATGATGATGATTGTGTTGGGTCTTCTTTGGGTATTCATCCTTTAGTTGCTACTCTTAATACATCTGCAATTGTCCTGATGCAGGCTTCAAGTTCTTCAACCTCTAATGCTTCTGAACTTGTATCTTACTTGGATTGTGACATTGTCAATCAGTTAACTAATAATTTTAACATCCTTAGCTGGTGACATCAAAACAAGCTCATATATCTAGTACTGTCAATCATGGCTAAAGATATTTAATTGTGCATGTATCTATTATATCTTCAGAATCTACCTTTAGTATGACTGACAGGATAATCGAGGAGCGAAGGAGGAGGCTAAAACCTAAAATGGTGAAGATGCTTATATGCATTAAGGACTGGGAGGCAGCTGAAGCAAGGCTACAACAAATGGTGAAGGACAAGAAGCTTGAACAATCTTTTGAAGACCTATATCTTGATTAATGTCTTAACTACCACATCTCTCTTATTCATCTACTCTGTTATGGACTGTATAAGTTCTGAACATTTAAACTAAAAGGACTTTAAATTAAAAGGAGCTTGGTTGTACTCTTTTCCTGTCTAGGGTTTCTTACAAGGGCGAGTTTTACCTAGACATGTTTTTAGAGGCAACCATTGCACAAGCTCCAAATTAATTACTTTCTCTTATCTGATATTTGAAACGATATGAAGTTTAGTGTGTGTGTGTTGATCTGAAGTACATTGATCTCAAAGTTGTGATATCGATATTGATATGAGAGTTGTGACTTGTGATACTGACATCTGAGAATTGATATTGATCTGAGAATTGATCTGAGAGTTGTGACTTGTGATATTGATCTCTGAGAATAGATACTTGATACTGATCTCAAAATTGATATGAGAGTTGTGACTTATGATATTGATCTGAGAATTGATCTGAGAATTTGTGACATTGATCTGAGAGTTGTGATATTGATATGAAGTTGAAACCGAAGTTCAATGATCTGAGATATTTTTGTTGAACCTGAGAATTTATGATATTGAATTTAGAATTTTTGAGATCTTATGTTTGCTAGTTTACTGGTATAATTTGATCTTAGTGCCAATGCCGATACTAGCACTGACATGTCGTCGTGCCTAGTGACCCGGCACGGCACGACTAAGATGGTTTAGTGTCGTGCTTGAATTTGTGCCTCGGCACGACGACACTACACGACACGACACAGCATACCCATCGTGTCTAACCGTGTCATGCCAAGTCATGCCCGTGCTAGTGCCGTGCCAGACGACCCGCTTGGCCAACTATACCTCTAATCCATATGCAACATGGAATTATATCCCAAATTCATTTGAATTTAGTCAATTTATAAGCGGAGTGGTTCATACCTACTCTCGCTTTTGGTCTTGACGTGTACTAATAAATAGCCCAAAATAAATGTACTGGGGTGGTTGATCACACACTGTTCTATATAAGCGTTTATATAAGCGTTGGTATGCATGCCACTCCCAAGTAAGTAAAACGAGGTGACGAGGTGTAATTAAGATGGAGATTACGAGCACGGCGATGCTGACGCCGGTGTACGGCACGCCGCACCCGCTCGCCGGCGCGGAGGTCCAGCTCACCGTGTTCGACCGGGCGGCGTTCGACCTGTACGTGCCCAGCGTGCTCGCGTACCGGGCGCCGGCGCCGTCCAACGAGGCGATCAAAGAGGGCCTCCTCAGGGCCGTCGCGGCGTACCCTCACCTGGCCGGCCGCCTCGCCGTCGACCGCCAGGGGCGCCGCTTCCTCCACGTCAACGACCAGGGCGTGCTCGTCGTCGAGGCCACCGTTGACGCCGACCTGGACGACGTGCTCGCCAACAGCGGCCGCGCCATGGCCACCGACGTCGCCGACCTCTACCCTGCAATGCCGGAGGACAACGTCGGCGCGGCGCTGCTGCAGGTAAAGCTCATCCGGTATAGGTGCGGCGGCCTCGTCGTCGGCAGCATCTGCCACCACCACACCGCCGACGGCCACTCCATGAGCGCCTTCTTCACCGCGTGGGCGACCGCGGTGCGCGAGGGGAAGGGCTTCACCGTGCCGACGCCTTTCCTCGACCGCGCCGCGACGGCCGTGCCCCGCAGCCCGCCGGCGCCGGCGTTCGACCACCGGTCCATCGAGTTCGAGGGAGGAGAAACCAGCGCCGGCGGGTCCTACGCCGTCGTGCCCCTGGACAAGATCAAGGACCTCACCGTGAACTTCACGGCGGAGTTCGTCGCCGAGCTCAAGGCCCGCGTCGGCGGCCGGTGCAGCACGTTCCAATGCCTGCTCGCGCACGTGTGGAAGAAGATCACGGCGGCGAGGGACCTGAGCCCGGAGGAGTTCACGCAGGTGAGGGTGGCCGTGAACTGCCGGGGCAGAGCCAACCGGGCCGTGCCCATGGACTTCTTCGGCAACATGGTGCTCTGGGCGTTCCCGAGGCTCCAGGTGCGTGAGCTCCTCCACGCCAGCTACGGCACCGTCGTGGGCACCATCCGCGACGCCGTGGCGCGGATCGACGGCGAGTACATCCAGTCGTTCGTCGACTTCGGCGGTGCGGCGGACGCGCGCGGCGACGGCGGGGAGCTCGTCGCGACGGCGGCGGCGGCAGGCACGATGCTGTGCCCGGACCTGGAGGTGGACAGCTGGCTCGGGTTCAGGTTCCACCAGATGGACCTCGGCACCGGCCCGCCGGCGGCGTTCCTGCCGCCGGACCTGCCCATGGAGGGGCTGATGGTGTTCGTGCCGTCGCGCACGGCGAAAGGCGGCGTCGACGCGTTCATGGCCGTGGCGGAGCATCACGTCGAGGCGTTCGAGCGGATCTGCTACTCCTTGGAGGAAGGACATGGGCATCATGTCGGGCCGTGTCACCTTTAGACCAGTCTAAACCATGGCGTACGCGTAGCAAACTGATGCGTTTATCCTGCCACTTGTCTTCCCATGATGCTGCAGTTTTCTCCGGCTTTTGTTAATGTTAAGCGTGATTAGCCACAAACTAATGTGCAAATTTGTTCTCTAAAATATATAAGACTAAAAAAAATCCATGCGTTGCAACGAAAAAAACTAACATTACGTAAACAATTTCATATGATCCAAACTTTTCTATGAAAAAATATTATTCACGTAGGTCTTATTCACGTAGGTCTTAGATTTTCGTTCACATTGAACTTGCCACGTCGAATATTGTCGATGAGTTAAGAAAATGCAACAATTAAAGGTCCGTTTGGCTGCGAGAATCGGTTCTATTTCTCCTGTTTCTTCGAGAATCTGTACCAAATGGTTAAAAATGAGAAACGTTTCTTGGAGAATCAGTAGAAACGTTTCTCATTTTTAAACTAGAAATGAGAAACCCTTTAAGTAGTTTCGTCCGTCGATTTCTGGAAAAAACGTTTCTCCGAGAATCACCTGTGAATCACTAGAAACGTTTTTGTATGTTTTTCTCGTTTCTTCGAGAATCCGGAATCGTACCAAACACGCCCTAACTCTAACCCGAGAGAGCAAGGAGAGAAGATTACGAATATGGTTTTGAAAAGAGAATAATATATTGAAACCGGACCTTGAAAACCTTCGGACCGCGTCGCATGGGAACGAAATCTTATCTAGACACTCAAACCCAATCCACTTAAATATTGATGAAAAAAAATCCAAAATAACTTTAGCCAGCCTATCTCAATGTTGGTGAGCACAAGAGGCTGTAAATAACCAATCTATGTGCCAAGACTGAAAAGAAGAGAACCAAAACTTTTATTGACCTGAATGGAAGGGGAAAAAAGGTAACATTAGAAGCTAACTTGGTGTAGGATGACACCATAAGCTAGTCCATACTTTTATTTCGACACTTTCGTTGATTAGCACTATTAACAAAGCTTACTTAAAATACCTTTCTATTTATTTACTAAATGAATTGAAAAATTAAAGACGCTTCTTGTTAGCAACGTTTGCATCTTACAATTCCAATCGGCTCTTGCGATTCCAATCATCATGCAACAAATAGATAGAATCTTTTGTATCATGTCTGCCATGCAAACAGAGAATTATAATAACGTCACTATCTCAGCTCGTCATGCAACAAACTGAGTCATAGACATAGTAGCTATAGATCGATCGGAAACATGCAAAACTGAATCATAGTGTGTCACGTCTCCTTGCATGCAAACCGCACGAGCTACAACATGGCAGTGGGCTGGTCGGAAAACATCCGCAGCACGTGCGAACGGTCACACGATTTCACTCGGACTCGGGCTAACGCAGCATTCACGGCGACGAACGAAAGTGACGGACAAAAATTTTCTAATATTTTTTTAAGTAAGTTAAAAAAAAGTATTTTTAAAGTAAGTTAGAAATCACATACTCGTACATCAACATCGTATAAAAATAAGATGGTGTATCGAAATTGTAGTAAAAAAATCTTCAATGTTTATAATATTATATATTGATAAGATGCACTTGATAATAATACAGTGGTAATTGGTAAGTGTATGTGGTTTCAACCTCGAGATCTCGTGTTTAATTTTTCATATGCTTATAATTTTTTTTTAAAAAAAATGTTCGGTGAGATCTCTCTTCAAATCTCATTTTTTTAATCTCGTTTTTTTTAATACTATACATTGATGGCATGATGGACAGAGAAACAAATCTATCTAGTGTGGTGGCTTTGGCTGATGTTCATCGTGTGAATTTGGAGCCGCTTGGGTTATTTTGCTCAAGCTCGGTAACGATAACCCGTGTTTTGTGCTCCGCAGGTGGTCTCTAGGGTTGGTGTAGTGTTCGGTTGTTGTTGTGCAAGCTGTGAAATTGTCCAGCACACCGCAGTGGTGTTTTTGAGGGGCTTGGCGAGGATTAGATGTTGTATTTTCTCGTAACTCGTCTGGGTTTTTACTCTTGTTTATTAAAATATAATTGGCAGTGGATGATCCACCGGTTTAGTTTCAAAAGAAGCAAACCTATCTACAGTGGAGCATGTTGGAGATATAAAACGAATACTATGTGCTGGATGCTTATGACTGAACGCATTATCCGAAGAACTAAAGTATAAATGTGTTTTGAAGTTTTGAACATCTGGAGCATTTTCAGTGGGATTTCTAAATAGTTTCTCTCTGAATCAGCTACTCCATATGCTTCTACGAAACAGAACGATATGCATGCGTAAGCTAGCGTGGGAGTTGGCGCGTCTTTTCTGTTCAAGATGATCTCCATGGCCTCTAGTTTTACGATCAGTGCGTTAGGTGCCGGTTTCCATGGTGGATCACCGATCAACAGTGACGATTTTGATCCTATCATCTTGGTTAATCTAATCCAAGAAGAGAATTTAACGCCTACCTGACGCTTGTCTGACGCCGTTTCGACGAGACCTCTAGATTCAGACTTCAGACTGGATCATCGGAATGGTGATTGAAGCTTCACACCCAGGTAGCATGGACGGTAGTGATGTTGTTCACCTGATCACCTCATGTCCATGGTGAAAATGGAGGACCGTGATGTTGTTCACCTGGCGCTGTTGCCTTTGTAAAAAGATACAATCTATTTCATACCTCCAAGCTCCAGCTGCCTTCTCAAAAAATCTGAATGCAGATAAAGTAAGGCCTTCTCTTTTAACCTTAAGATTGTTTATGTCTACACTATTCTTCCGTCTTGATGTTTGCATGTTCAATGTAACAACATGGGTGAGGCATTGTGCAGCAATTAATTGTTTAATTTTCTCGAGGTTCATATGCACAAGGGTAATTAAATGTTTCCGAAAAAAGGGGATGGTAAGCGAATGGATATAGATATACAGAAAGCACGTGGCCCGAAACAGAGGTGGCCAAACGGGCCGCCCGGCACGACCCGTTAGGCACGGCTCCTGTAGCGTGCCGTGCCGTGCCGGCCCATGGGCCGTGTCCTCGGCCCAAGCACGGTCCATGGGGTGGCCGGGCCGTGCCGTGCCGGCACGGACCCGTTAAAGGCCCACGGGCCGAAGTCGACCTGATAGCACTATTTGGCACTGTTTTGGCCTGTTAAAGGCCCACGGGCTGCATTTTACCCTCTATTGGGCTGCTACAGTGCACGCTACAGTGTTTGCTACAGTAACATCCGTGCCGTGTCGGCCCACGGGCTCGGCCGGCAGCCCAAGCACGGCCCGGCCCGTTTCACCCACGGGTCGTGCCGTGCCGTGCCGCTACACTAATGGTCGTGCTCGGGCCGGCCCGTTTCTACCCGGCCCATTTGGCCACCTCTAGCCCGAAAGCACGACACGAAGCCCGCATTTTAGGCCCGACTCGAGCATGGCCCGGCCCGATTCTTATTGAGCCCAAGCTAGCCTGGCCCACTCTTAAGTGTCGTGCCTGGGCCGACCAGCAGGCACACGGGCAGCACGGCTTGACACGGCTAAGGGGAGTCAGCCCGCTTGTGGCCCGTTAGTCGTTGCATCTGCCTCCGTTGGCCCAGCCCATCACTGCTCCCGTATAAAATCCCCCGCATCGACGCCCCCAAAACTCTAAACCTAATCCCCCCCGCACCGCACCGCATTTGTCGCCGTCCTCTCGCATTCGCGTCTCTCGGTCGTCACCACCCACCTCGGCCGCACCGCCTCCGCATCGCGGCTTGTCGCAGGGCCACCGCCACCGTCTCCATCTCCGCCTTCGGCGACACTGATCTTTCCTCTCCCTCCTCCTGTCCTCCACGTCTCATGATCTCATCGCTCCACCGAAACCCTAATCAATCGGTCAATCCCCTTCTTGTTCTTCCCATCTTCTCTGTTCCTCTTCCTCTTCTCGCCGCTCCGGATCTGAGGCTGAGGCAGCTGCTTCCTCGACTAATCGGCTCGGTCTGCCCGTCGTGGTCCGGTGGTCGTGGTCATTCTCTCCTTCTCTAAGTTCTCTCTGAGTGACCTGTTGTGCTCGGCTCTGCTTCGGGCTCCGGTTGCACAGCGGCGTAGGTAACTCACTGTCACTGTCTCTCGTTCCTTCTCTTGTTTTTTTCATTTCAATGTTGATTTGAATCTTGATCTGATTCTTGTGTTGTAAGGCTCCTCTTTCTTTCTTCTGTTGCTTGTGCCTTGTGTGCCGTTGAGGTACGAGCACCGAGCCGACGAGGTCGTGATAGAGGATGATGATGGCAGTGGCGCTTGATAATGGTGAAGTTCCTGCTCCTGATGTTGCTGCCTCCTAATGGTGATTAGTGTGATCCGTCATCTCGTTGTTGCCTTGTTTTGTTGGACTGTTGAACTATTAAATTGAACTTTATATTGAGTTGGTTGCACTCTTTTTTCCTTTTTAGGGTTTTCTCATAAGGGTGAATTTTTTTAATGATGCAACCATTGCACAACTCAATAATAATAATAATAATAATATTACTATCTACCGTCCCCTCTCCTGTCTGCTGAGTGCAACTGTGCAAGTATGTATTGGACTATATAATTGGACTGTGATTTAGAGTTGATCTGAGTCTGTTGGTGACTTTGTATAGTTAAAATTTAGAAACTTAAACTTGACTTGAGTTGATCTGAGTAGTGAGTACTTTGATCTGAGTTGATATGAGTATATTGTATAATTTGTAATGTATTATGTATATCTGACTTGAATACTTGATCTGTAACTATAACTAATAGTATATCTTAGTTAATCTGATTTGAGACTGAGTTGACATACTTGATGTTGATCTGAGTTTTACTTAGTTTGAGTTGATCTGAAGATTCTGAGCTTGAGTTTGTACTTTGGATCATACTGTATCTGTTACAGATTCATATATGATTTTTTGTTTACATACAAGACTTTGGAGTTCAAAAATAAAGATGATTGTTTCTGTTTATATACATGAATTTGGACTTGGAGTTCAAAAATGAAAAAAAAGTACCAACTTCAGCACCCTCGGGCTCGGGCTGGCACGACCTGGTAAAAATATCGTGCTTTTTTGGGCCGGCCCGGCACGAAATCAGCCCGGCAGGCCGTGCTTGGGCTGAGGGCGAAGCACAGGGCCGTGCCTGGCCCGGTACAATCAGGCCAGGCCGGGCGGCCCGAATGGCCATCTATACGAATGGACAAAACTAGAGATAAAAAATGACAGCCATGGATGTCTGTAGTTACTAAACATTAAAACAACAAGCTAACTGGAGCAGAAAACAAGCTTCTGAAGCCCGTAAACAGCAAAGTAACTGAAGCAGCAAGCATTGCATCTGAGTCATAATAAGAGCAACTGAAGCAAGAAACTGCAAATCTTTCACTACTTTGCATGCTAGCACTAGGTAGAACCATAGAAACTCCAGCGAGCAATGCTCTTAACTCTAAACTCTGAAGACCAATGCCATTGTGCAACAAAATCACCTCAGCAAGTTCTGAAGCCAAACTATGATTCTGAAGGTAAAATAGGTCATAGCCATCCTACATCTCCAAATCAGCAAAATAGCAGAGATATTTCATATCAGAGTAAGCACACTCAGGTAAGCACATTTCCTACACAATAAGCATTTGCATCCAAAAGGCCAAACGGCAATTCTTGAGGTAAAATAGGTAATAGCCATCCTACATCTCCAAATCAGAAAAATAGCAGAGAGATTTCATATCAGAATGAGCACACTCAGGTAAGCACATTTCCTACACGATAAGCATTTCAATCCAAAAGGCCAAACTGCAATTCTGGAGGTAAAATAGGTAATAGCCATCCTACAATCTCCTACTCAGACAAATGGCAAAGAGAGATTTCATATCAGAACGAGCACACTCAGGCAAGCACATTTCCTACACAATGAGCATTTTCATCCAAAAGGGGTAACTGAACCTCAGATACTTGATACTGATAAATTTGGCTGAAGTCGGCCAAGCTATAAACTCAACCTCCTCACAGAAGACGATGTTACCTAGCAATCACAATTGGTCTGAACTGTAGACAACACATTTGTTGAAGATCAAATGTGAAGCACAAAACAATCATGATGAGCCATTCACCTATTCCATTCCTCATGATCTATAAACGATAGCTATGGATGTCTGAAGCTCTCTTAGTCGGTGAGGATTGCATTAGGAACAAGAGCTTGATGGTTTGTACCTAAAACAAGGTACAAACAACGATGGCTTACACTGGGGGAGCTACATGAGGGTGGAGGAGAGCTTGAGGCACTCGCTCTGGCACCTCTTGAGGCAGACGTCGTTCCAGTTGGGCACCTGGTGCTGGTTGACGCAGACGGTCCGGGCGCAGGCGTCGGCGCAGGCGTCGAGCTCGGAGACGCCGCAGACGGTGACGCAGGTCTCCGGGATGGGGTCCTTGGAGAAGGCTCCCACCTTCTTGAGCATCCGCTTGGAGGTGCAGACGCGCTCGCAGACGAACACCTCGTCGGAGCTCTTCTCGCGCCCGCGCGCCGCCTTGAGGCGCTGCTCCTCGTCGCGCCTTCGCTTCACGCGGAAGGCCTGCCCGGCCACCACCGCCGGGATCGCCGCGGCGAGTAGCGGCCACCACGCGTCCACCATCCTGGGGATATATACAAAATCGAGGGCCGCGAGGATCAGATTTGCCCAAATCCCTCGCGGCCCACGGGGATCTACGAGGAAAATCTTGACGCAAGTATCAAAAGGGAAAATTCTGAGTAAGATTAGGGGAGAATTGGAGAAGCACCTTGCGGGTGGGGCGACCTGCCTGCTTGCTCCGTTGCTCGTCGGCGTGAAGGGGGAGGAAGCGGCGGAGGAAGGCGAGGGTTTTAGTCGAGGAAGACGAAGGGGATGGGTGGGGTGGGGCCGCTTCCTCTTCTTCCAGTCCAGTTTGTTCTGCAACTGCAGGGGATGATATCGAAGCTGGGCCGTAATTGGGCTGAAAGTTCACTCCGCCTACAAAATGTAGGTTTAGGCCCATTTGAAATATTGGGTTCCAAACCAAAATATAATTCATAATACAATGTACAATGTACATTTACAGAGGGACAGCTATATTTGAATTTCTAGAGAAAAATGCATAACATTTGGATAGCATAGATATATTTCCTTTTGTCTTTACACAGGAGCAAGTATTTACCGCTAGAGCTATCCTGTATTTGTGTACATGTAATTCGTGTACTGTATGATTGGGCGGAGGCTTCATAAAACACAGCCCCGCCCAAATTGACAGATCAGATCAACTAAACAGACAAGAATCTCTGATGCAGAAGAAACAGAATTTCCCCAATAACGCTGAAGGAAATCCTATCCAGCGTTTCCACCCGAAGTGTTGTATACCATAGGCCGCCCATATTTGAGAAGTTAAAAGGGGAAAAAAAAACCTAGGATTCTGCTTCTTTGAGACGCGATTTCAAGATTTTCTCCAAAAACGCCAACGTGTCTGCGTACGACGGGTCATTCTTATTGACCGGCTTACACGAATTTATATGATCAGTGGACGGCAGGACCTGCAAAATTTTAATATAGTAAGTAAACCACCAGTTGCAAGTTGCATAAACTGCTACTACCTTACGGAAATTGGTATACCTACAAAATCAATATTGTGTCTTAAGCACGCTAGGAAAACTGGAACTAAAACTGGAACTTGCTTGGGTCTTACTCTCTCTGTCCCAAAAAAATTTAAATCTTGGATCACAGCTTAGATTTGTCCAGGTTCATAACTAGGATTTGATTATTTTTGGGATGAAGGGTGTAAGTCTTTGACATGTACAATCATATATTGTTGAAATCATTAAGCATGTTAAAATTGTGCAGAGTGCTACATGTGGATGCATGATCTATCAAGTCCACCATAGTGCAAGGCAATGGTGTGAACGTTATAGTGTGGTTACTTACAACGAGTTCCCCATACCCTGGGTATGCAGATTCAATTGGTACTATCTCCATCCGAAGAGCCCAACCACCATAACCTTCAACGATCGGTGTGACTTGGGTCTGTTAAATTGTGAAGCCAGTTGACATAGGTATATTAGTATACAACATTGGAAGCATGACGCATATCTGAATGACAATATCTTCCTTTACCTCACTAAAACTAAGAACATTGAGCAATCCTTTAGTATGGCGTTGCCGCACAAAATCATTTAACTCAACAAGTCTTGGGGATCCGCTTCTTAACTCGCCAATCTAAGGAATCAAGTGTCATAAATATACACTGGGATGAAAAAAAATAAAGGTGCAAGTTTTTTGTTAAGGACAAACCGACGGAGCTGGACGAAACACCAAACCCATACGCCATGGCATGTCTGCAAGCCTACTACCAAAATGTGGACAGCTATAGAAAACCTGCAATATGAACATGGTTAGATCTCACAGATGTTTGAAAGAATTAACAAACAAATACATACTAGCCCATTAGTATTGTTCAGGAACTTGTCATAATTGTTCAGCTTTGCTTGATACAGCATCTGCTTAACCACCAGTCCTCCCATGCTGCATGTATGTAAATGGGAATAAGTAAGCCTTTTCGTCTGTCAGACTTTTCAACAATTTCCAGCACAACATCATGAACCAAGCAACCATCGTTACCTATGAGTCACAAAAACAACAGGACGACTGCCAATGCCAGCAGCAATTAACTTCCTTAGCAGCATAGAGCTCACCTCCTATATACAAATATTATCTCAACTGAATAAATTTCAGTAAGAGGAAACAAATAAGCCTAAAGTTGAACTCTGGGTATCTCCCAACTACAGATCATATCAGATCAGAGTATCACAAAATTATGGAATGTTTTGGCAAGATCAGCAGTGGGACAAGAAAAAAAAACCTAACCTGAAGCGGCAAGCTGGCTCCGGTCCATTGTGTCAGATTGGTCTGCATAAATCATTTGAAACCAGTAAGACCTCTGAACATATAAAAGCAACAAGAATTCCATCAGCAGGGAAGCATAAATGTTACCAGAATAACAAAATTTTTAAAAGAGACCAGTATAAACTTCCCCACATAAAGAACATCAGAGCACCAAACTAACCTTGTATTTGACTGTCAAAAAACGAGCTTGAGGAAAATCTGCAGAAAGCCATTCTCTTGGCCAACATGTACCCTCTTTGCCAGCATCTTCATCTATACTTTCCACCAGACCTGCTTTGGTGGTTGATGACTTGTCATCAGCTATCCGCCATGAGTTGAATGGGCCACCACGAAGACCATGGACGAACACGACATCCATTAAAGGGGGTGTATGTTTGGATGTGTTGCCTGGAGAATCTCCAGTTTCAGAGTCACCACCTTCTTCAGTGCAACAGTCATCCTTACATTTCTTTCTTGAAATTTCATGACCATTGTTGTCCAAATGAACCTCAAGAGGCAACTCTGGATTTAACAAGAACAGAGCATCTCCAAACTGAGGACATTTTCTTTTATACTCGCTTTCTGAATCAGGGTATTCATCAGAAGCGCTTCCCGTATTTGGATTCTCAGAGCAGAATACATTTAACAAAGTTAACCTGCAGTAACTTTTTAATTTTAAATCATTGCAAGGAACTCGTCCACTTGCGCATTCCTCAAGCCACTTGCACCATACATTATCAGAAATAATTTCCTTTTTTGAATTGGGTAGAAGAGAGAGAATGGTAACCAGCCGGCCAGCATGCCTTCGAATATGAGCTGCTGGAGGAACTCGTACACTGGAGGGATCAGCAGTAGCGTCATTAGAGGAGTCATTAGAAGCAGGCACATTCTTGTCTTGCACTTCTCGAATTCGTGATGCATCATATGCTTCAATCGCGGCGAGTTTCTCATAATCATCACCAAGGAGGATGCGCCTCAACAGGGAAAGAACTCCTAAATCAGCAATTTTCTTTTGGCATGCACCATCCTCAGAACAAAGCTCTGCTAGTGCTTTTATTCCCTTCAGCGTAGCGGATGCTGAGTCAGCAGCGTCAAACTTAGGTGGGCTCTTTTTATTCAAGTTCTTCAGAGCTGTAGCAAATGGTTCAAGAGAGAGAAAATCGGAAAGGGGTACTTTGTCACCAGAAGAAGGATCATAGTGTGATTGAACTGTTGCCAATTTCACAACAGCGGTAGCTAATTGATTCAAGATCTGAGTCGCAGAGGAAGCATTATGGTGATCTACTAGATTCTGTCCATAAAAAAGGTTAGTATCAGGATTCAGGACTAAAGGAGGAAGAACAAGATTGTGAAAGAAAGTCATTAGGAAATTAGTACTATCAGGAGTTATGCTAAAGCTTCATAACACAAAAATAAGTTATACTGTAACACCCAAAAAGAGCAGCACTAGATAAACAGAAAATGGCAGATGATAGAAAATCTGAAACTCTGAACAAGAAAAGTAGCAGGCTCAATCAAATATTCAAATTTTGTTCCAAACAATACAACATAATCAAAATAAAATATCAGAACATATCTATTTCATAGAAATATTTCAAAGAACAACAATATAACTCCAAAAAACTACCCTAAGCAGCATCTGGCATGAAGCACTTTATAGAGTTACCAAACAACAAAGCAAATTTCATATATAGAATGTTCAGAACATTGTTGCTCCATGGTTAATACTTGTCATAAATCTGAACATGTGGCATACTATATTATACAGGCGATCTTAAGTTCTTGATAGTATTTTCAGTCTGACTATCGCCATGTTTGTTTATCTAGAACTCATTTACCAACCAACTTAACTATTAAGAACAGTTGGCAGCACACACATTCAAATACATATTTTATAGCAAACAATACCAAGATTATTACCTTCACTTTCTCCGGTTGAGGCTGGGTGGTTCCTTTCAAATTCTGTGTCTTGTTATCGCCAAGAATCTCAGAAAGCGTGAGAGCCAACCATCCCTGAGAAATCGGTACGGAAGCTGGTCCATAGTCTTCAAGAATGCATGAAAGGATTTTAACAGCGGTGAGATTTGTAGTTTCTGAAACAGATTTATCAAAGAGCCAACGAAGAAGAATGCCGGACCATCTTTGAGTTTCTTCAAGTGACAACGGAACTTCACCAGCATAGAGCAAACCAAGTGCGACTGCTAATGATTCCTTCATCCTGCTATGAGCATTCTCATTTTCTATCTTTTTTGCAATACTACGAAGAAGATGAAGACCCTTCTGTCTGATCACAAATTTTGACTCATTACACCTTATCATGGATAATAGGAAAGTTGATAGTGACATTTGGGCCAATGACATGTCACCATTCTCAGCAGCCTGAGAAGCTGTCAAAAGAAGACTTGAGCACCAATCAGGGACAGAAGGAGCCAAAGTCAAGTTGTGGTCTTCCAAAAGAGCTCGCGCCACCATGGCTCCATGCCACTTGACAGTTCTTTCAGGTGCTTTCAGTGCAGTTGTGACAGCATGTCCGTCACTGTCAAGTTCTTGAATACGAGAACGGTTTAAATCAGATGCAATAGCCCAATTAGCAAGAGCCCAAGTAGCAAAAGGTACAGCTACATGCTCCCTCTGCAAATCATCCCAGAGGCCTGGAGCAGCAGAAGAACTTAACTTCTCCACCAGTGGAGAATCAGTAGCAGTTTCTTGCATCAATATTCTACTATTCGAAGCTCCAACAGTACCATCATCCGAGTTGCCCACCTCCAATGAGTTTATTTCTCTAGAGAATCCCAAGACAGTAGTCCCACCGAGTACCTTAATCCCTATTCCTTTTAATCCACTGTCACCATCATCACTGTTATTATCATCATGGTCATCAAAATGCATCCCCCCTTGCTCAATGACTTCGATGGCTGCCGCTATATCTCTTGTATCAGCATCTGAAGGCAATAAAGGCTGAAATGATGAATAATCCGCATTATCGCAGTTGGAAGTGATGATGTCCATAAGTGCAGCAACAAGCATGCTCCTTCCTTTAGAATGGTCTGAGACATTGAATGAAGAGTATTCCGAGTTCTGTATTAACAGGAGGGCAATATATTAGGTACAAACAACTCATAATGTGTTAAAGTCCAAGAAAACTGGAACTGGAAAAGCTAAATGGTTTAATAGACTCACGTTGCTAGATTAAGATGTGCATGAAACATAATATATGTATAGAAAAAAACAGAGATAAGCTGAATAAAAAGCATTGCCAGCAAGCAAAAATGAAATTGCATATAGGAGAGTAGAGATCACCAAGCCGTCAAGGAAAATAAATTATATTTACCAACTCCAACGTCTTGATAATCCACTAGAAATGGCAAATTTGCATTATTGCATAACTGGCATGCAGATGCATGAGTACATAACTCATCCCCCCCCCACCCCATGAGATCTGTTATCTTAACATCAATAGCATATATTAAGAGTTTGCAATCTGAAAACCTGAAGGGCCAGAGGTTCCATGCCCACAAAGACATGGGATGAACATAAAAATGCCAGAAATCTCAGAGCACATGAGGATGCAAATTTTGTTTTCCACTTATAATCAGGCTGTACTGGTGGACATCTCAATATCTGGTTCCTATAACATAGCATATGATATACTGAAATTCCTAATACAAGAACAAATCAAGCTACACCAAATCAATAATTCTCAACTAAAAAAAGAAACTAGCAATTCAATATAAACATTCAGAGTTTTCCCTCTTTATCTTGCAGAGTGGTTAGAATTTACAACAACAATCACCTAGATTAGAGTCAGCTACATTGACATGCTCGCATAATTTACACTGATTGCAACATCCATTCTGTTAAAGCTACATTACGGCAGCCAAGCAAAGCAAAAGATTCAAGACCAACACCTGACAGGACATTACCTTCTTGCCGCGTTTTGGCTGATAAGAGAATATGAATTGGAGGAGGCAGGGGACCGCTCGTGGTCGGCCAAGCACAGCAGGCGCAACCCAAGGATCGGCCAGCAGGTGCGCGAGCGCCCGCGCGGCCTCCGCCTGCGTGGTCCTCCGCACGACGCTCTCGAGCAGCCAGTCGATGACGGCGCCGCCCCCCGCCGAAACGATGGCCGCGCGGCGCGCGGCGCTGGCGGCCGCGATGTCGGCGAGCAGCGCGGCGACACGGAGCTCGAACCCGGACCGCACCTCGTGGTTGGCGGACGACAGCACGGACATGAGCGACCTGCACAGCACCTTCCCCGCCGCGCAGGTGTGCTGCATCCGCTCCACCACGCGCGCCGCGGACGCCCTGGACCTCTCCAGCGTCCCTTCCAGGTCGCCCGCGGAGAAGTGGTAGATCGTCCCCGCGGCCGTGACGAGGGAGAGCGTGGATAGGGCGAGGAGCGGAGTCAGGCGGCGGTGGGGCCCACCGCGGTGGGCCGCGAGGTGGTGTGGCGGGTGAGGCGCGGCCACGGGGAGCGACGCCGACGAGGACGTCGAGGTCGACGGCGTCGAGGACGCCGGCGAGGGACCACTCGAGCAGTGCGGGCGATGCCGGAGGAGACGCTGGAGGTGGACATTGCGGAGGCGATTGACGACGAGGAGGCCGCGCCGCAGCATCGCCGGGGCGGAGGAGCGTAAAGTCGCCGGACTCCGGTAGCGTATGAGCTGTTGGGCGAGGCGGCGGTTGCCGGCTTTGGCGTGGAGAGGAAGCCCTCGCGGGAATATTCGCCGGAGAGAGAGAGAGAGAGAGAGAGAGAGAGAGAGAGAGAGAGAGACGGTGGTTCGGTGGCTGCGGCGAACGGGCGAACGGAGGAAGGCGAGTCGCGATGGGCTCTCCGGTGCGGTTCCTTGATGGGCTAAGTTTGGGTGGGTCGTCTCGTCTACAAGCTTCGGAACAAACAAACCCGTGTGTCCGTGCACGTGGAGTTTGGCACGTAGTTTTGAAAGAATTTTGCTTTGGGCTTAGCTCGCTAACTACAAATTCTTCAGAGTGCAAATTACAACATTGTCAAATTGACTCGATTCTACGGCAAAATGGACTTTGTGAGCGAGGACAGCCAGATGGGTCATGCCAATGCCAAGCCCAGCTAGCCCGAGCACAATCATACTGTAGTTGACCCAGACATGACGTGACAGGCTAGCATGTGGGTCATGTTGGCACAGCTCGTTTGTTGCTTGGACCGAAGTTTTAGCCTGTGAAATGATATGGTACTGTTGCTGACGGGTCGACACGGCATGATACAAGCACGAACGACCCATTTGATCATCTTTTTTATATATTATATATTTTTTTATTTCATCATATATTACTCCTGTTTTTTTCTATTTTTCCTTACATTTTACATTTTTCCGATACATTTCCTCATATTTTTATCTTTTTTACTATTTTGCCATATTTTTCAACTTTTTCTCTAATTTTTTTCATCATTATTTTTTTTCTTTTCTCCATCTCAAATTTTAGTTTTATTAGGCCACTTGTTTGATGGCACTGGCCCATGTGTTGACATTAACCGTGGGGCATGACATAATGTCTCATTGGGTCATGTTTATACGTTTTATTGAGTCGCGTTTGTGTCGAGGCCTTAGCATGTGGACTAACACGACATGGTTCGTGTCATGTCTAATGAGCCGTGTCATATAGCATGTTGTGTCGCGCATCGAGCCCATGTCATTTGGGTCAGACCGTTCGTTTGGTGTACTTAGCGAGGACATAGTCGCTCTGCGTCATACTCTAGAAAAAAATGTTCACCTAGCAAACTTGATAAAATGGTTGTAGACTGTTGACTTGATCGAGCTAGGGAGAGTTTGCTGGAAGCTGTTTGGATTCCATTACAAGGGGTAATTTTAGTTAGTCCCATGTTTGATATTGCTATTTGGATTTTTTTTTAAATCATATGGAAAATGCTAGTTGGAAATATAAGATTTTGATAAACGTGTTTTTCTACAAGCGTATCTATCGTGGCTTACTTTTTGGTTACTTAAAGTGTAACATGTCCGTCAGGGTTTGAGTCTCCTCGTACTCAGCATAAGTGACCTGTAATGACTTCCTACTAAAAAGGTATAAAAGGATAACATGTGGTGACTTCTAGACTTTTTTTTCAAAAATGAAATATATGGTGAATTGTCCATATTTTATTTGGTAGACAAAGCTTGTGGTGACTTGTCCGATAATAACGCCTATGTGATTTTCTAGCAATGTGCCTCATAGACAACTCTGGGCGTTCGGGTTACCCGATTAGTTCGGATCGGATAATTCGGGTTTTGAGAAATTCGGGTAATGAGAATTGTTACCCGATAACAGCCTTAAAAAAACACTACCCGCAAAATTGGGTACCCGTAATTTTGGATTCGGGTTCGGGTATACCCAATTTACCCGAAATATATAAAATCACAGTATACACTCAAACAACACAGCTTTTGCACAGGAATAAAACTAGACAGAATAATTAATAAGTAATAACTGATACTTTCAAGTTTTGAAGCAACTGTAGGTGCCAACACAACTCGTACTTAACAGTACGACACATTCACAAAGAAAGACACAGGTACTTGAGTCGACAAGATACAAAAGCAAATTCAAGTATTCAACAGTTTAAGGCATCAAGCTGATGCCTGCCATCACACAAATAAGAACAAAATGATGGTTCAGAGTCCATATGCCAGTGTCGTCCATACTCCAGTTCCAGTGGCAGTGGCAGCAATCCTTTTCCAGTCGTTCATAGTCCATACTGGCAATAAAAATGATGGTTCGACTTTGGGCACAATAGCATATTTCAAAAGCATACTGATTACTGAAACATACTTGACATACTTTAGGTTTTGTGCTGAGCTGCAGCCGTAATCGAGGTCTGAACATTACTGCTTGGTGTTTGTGACTTGGAGGCGGAGGTGCAGACAGTCACAGATGGCTGCTGCTGCTCATTCTTTTTTCCTCCGCCGCCATATTCCTCTATCCACTCTGTAAAATGCACAACAGAGTTACATATTAATATTACATATAGTAAATTCATAAATCCAAGCAATGAAGAAAATTTAATACCTTTTTCTATTATTGCCAGTTCCTCCGTACTCTCTGTTATGTCAACAGTAGGCCTTCAAAGCCAATCATGCGTGCATACTGAAGCCTCTAACATGAATGGAGTAAGAGAGGTACGAAAGTCATGCAAAATATGTCCACCTGTGCTAAAAGTGGACTCCGACGCTACTGTTGTGATGGGTATAGCAAGCACATCACGAGCCATGTGACCCAGAACTGGAAACCTATTTGAATTGACTTTCCACCAAGCAAGAATGTCCATTTTCGACTCTGTGTCTTCTGTTTCTTTGGCAAGATATTTCTCAAGTTCAGATTTGTGGGTGCTGGTAGAACAATTGTTTAATTTCATCTTCTTGGCATTTTTTTCTTTAAGCATTCCTCCTGCTACTCTCTTGGATTTATCATCATCAACTACTTGAGCAGTTTCTTCATCTGGAGCATACATGTTCTTGTATTCTTCAAACAGATCTGTCACACAAGTATTAATGGTTGTCCAAACCAATTGACCTCTTTCCTCACCAAATATCTCTTCAACAATAATCTTTGTGTACAAAGATAACTTGTACCTTGGATCAAGGAATGCAGCCACAAATATCAATAAATTGATGTTCTCCTTCTCCTTGTCCTTCCCCTGCCCTTGCTGCGCCTTTTATCCCTATCTTGCTCTTGTTGCTACCCTTTCTCATTGTCCTTGTTGTTGGTGTGCCAAAGTCCCCAATATTTATCATATTTCTCTGTCATTCTATTACCCATTGAAACTTGCAAATTATCTTCACTGCTCAACCATTCTTGAATCAACAGACGGACTTCTCCAATCTCATGAAAGAAAGTGTTACTAGTGACTTGGAGAGAAGAAGAGATACGAACAGTAAGGTCATAGAAATGCTGCAGAAATTGTGCCATCTTCTTCGCATTATCCCAATCATCTTCATCAGGATACCCAAAGCCATCTCTTGCTTCAGACAAATCAATAACATAATTTGTGTCATCTTCAGCTAACTTTAAAAACACTTTCTCATACACAATTGCAGCCTTCAACATCAAATATGTGTAATTCCACCTTGTTGGAACATCAAGTTTCAAAAAGCTTTGCTTGTCCACTTTCTCTTCCTCAGCAATTTCTTTGAACTTGACCAATCTTGAAGTCCCGTTTTTATATATTTAACAGACCCTTACACGCTTAATAGATTGGTCCACTTCGTGCAATCCATCTCTTACAATAAGATTCACAATGTGGGCTGCACACCTCATATGCAAAAACTTGCCCTTGGCAATGTTGGTTTTTTGCAGCTGCTTCCTCAAGTAATCAACACCACTATCATTAGCACTTGCATTATCCACTGTTACAGTCATAACTCTATCCAGACCCCAATCAGCTAAGCATCTTGTCAAGTTCTTCCCAATATCCTCCCCTTTGTGACCCTTTACCATGAAAAAACTTATCACTTTCTTATGTAGGTTCCAGTTTTCATCAATGAAAGTTGTTGTAACAGTCATATATCCATCTTGAACCTGAGATGTCCAAGCATCTGTTGTCAGGCACACTCTCTGACAAGAATCTTTGAAGAACTTTTTGAGCTTCGCTTTCTCTTCAAAGTACTGACGTACAATGTCCCTTGTGCAAGTTCTTCTAGATGGAACATGGAAACGAGGACATGCTTTGGACATAAATTTCCTGAAGCCAGGCTTCTCACCAAAACAAAAGGGTTGCTCATCTTCTATTACCATCTCGCAAAGGCATCTCTAAGTGCTTCTTGATCAAACCTCCAAGTGGCGGGAGCTTCCCCATGACCGCTTGCAAGGTGCCTTGCTTCAGTCCTTGTTGAAAACATGAGGATTGCGTTTGCATGTACCAAAATGTTTCTTCAATGCGGACGTTCCATGTCCCCTTGTGTCGGCCTTGATTTCACGGTGGCAATATTTGCATCTTGCAGCCTTCAGAAACCCTTTGTCGTCCTTGATCTTGATAAAATGCTGCCACATCTCAGACCTTGAAACCATCTCCTTCCTCTGTACTTTCTCCTTCTCTGTCTCCTCCACATCAATGACCACTTTTTTATTGCCATCAGTTTTTCCTTGCACCCGAGCCTCTACTGGCACCATTGCCATGGCTTGAGTCTCCTGACTTTCAAATTGAGTGTCAGTAGCCAGTGACTCAATATTATCCTCTGGTTCTGGCATCTACCAAAAAAACGAGCACTAATCATTCACTAATAACATATCATAAAAATAGATCATATAAATAAATCACATATCATAAGAACTAAAGAACAGATCATAAATCACAGGCCAAATCAAATAGACAAATAACAGATCAACTAATTGTCTAATTCACAGATCGTATAAATAAACTCACAGGTCATATAAATCACTATACTGTCAACAACTCCATGTCGCCATATTATGAACTAAATCACAGATTAAATTGAATAGATAAATAACAGTTAACAGATGCACGCATCGTCTCATCTTTCATATACACAAATAAAAATAAACTAAGGGGAAGAGGGTTACATATTCGGGAATACATACATTGCACGACGACTCCAATGTGGCTGCCGTCCTTCTATTCTCAAGTCACAGGTGGCTAGTGAAGCCGGCGGGGCGGCGTTGGCGGCGTCGAGCGGCGGCGGGCTGCGGAGGGCGGCCGACGGCGCGTAGAGGACAGAGGTGGATGAGAGAGTATGGCCGGCGTTGAGGTCACGCCGCTGCGGCGTCGGCGTCACTGTCACGCGTGCGCCCGCGCTGCGCGCCTGCGCCTGGAGACGGGGGAGTGGAGACTAGCGGCCTGGTCCTGGTGGGCGTCAGCTAGGTTTATGGAGGCGGACTCGCAGAGGGCACCAAGGAGGTGAAGAGATCGTCCACAGTTCACTCATCTGTTATTGGGCCACGGGGGGATGTGTGGGCCGTCCTGTTGAACTGGATTTCACTATTCCAGATTTCCAAGTAGCGGACGAGCGCAGGACTACGGGTAGTTCGGGTACCGCGTGATGTTACCCGAATTACCCAAATTAAATTTGGGTAATAGTATTCACTATCCGATCTAGACTTCGGGTACTGCGGGTTCGGGTTTTTCAGGTCCGGGTCAAGGTTGTTCGGGTTCGGGTAGCGGGTAGAGGGTAATATGCCCAGAGTTACTCATAGACAATGTAAGTTTTGTGGTAGGTATCACGTGTGATTCCTTTTAACATGATTTTTTAAGGTGAGGGATAGAGTGGAAATCTACACGTGTATACGAGAAAAAAGATGGGTAAATTAGATATATGCCACTGCAATTATGTTGTTTCAGACATATGCCACTACAATTCAACTAATTAGTTCCATGCCACTGCAATTCTTGTATAATTCGAAATATGCCACTGGATACAGATTGCATGTATTGTTAGTTTTTTGGACACTTTTACCCCTGTCCCCACCTGTCAGGAGGTCCCTCGTGTACACCCACGACTGCCTGTGTCGATTGATCCATCCAGCCTGTGCCTGTGTCGATCGATTCCCCACAGGCGAAGGGAACCCTAGCAGGCGGCGGTACGGTGACTCAAGACCAGCAGGCGGCGGCGCATCCCTCCCACGGCGAGGCGGCGGTGCGTCGACTCCATGAGCAAGGTACGCCCTTCTTCCCCTCTGCGCAATGGCTTCAATGGCAGCGGAGCCACCATCTCTTTATGTGCCTGTTTATATGATCTGGAATGCGGAATTGTATGGTACATGAAACTTGATTGAATACAACCTATTACGTGAATGTTTGGCAAAGATGTCCCTGATCCGGTAAGCTTCAAAATGTGCAAATTTCATTAGGTGCGTGGCTGCAATTTGCTCCACACGTCGCCCTTTTTTTTGGTGAAAAACAGGAATGGTGGAAGGGGTACAGAAGGGAATGGGTAGAGAAGCGTATTGTCGTCAATACAAAAACACAAGTGTGTGTGGGGCGTATCCAGTGGCATATTTCGAATTATATAGGAATTGCAGTGGCATGGAACTAATTAGTTGAATTGTAGTGGCATATGTCTGAAACCACATAATTGCAGTGGCATATATCTAATTTACCCAAAAAAGATTAATCCCGTCTCATCGGTTAGTATTGAAGTGTTAATTACCATTGACATTTTTGTTTTAAAAAATGAAACTAACATTTTTGTCATAGAACCATTATCAATATCTTTCGTGTAGTTGTCGTATTGACCCAACTATCCGATACAATACAAAACTATGCCAATATGAAAATTTCAATCTGTGGTTCCCATCTATACGAATTTTCATGTGTGGATCATGATGTTTATTAAAACAGAAACGAAAAACCATCAAACACTCGAATGCATTTTATAAAGGGCCAAATGGGCTGGGGCGAAGTGGGTCGGCACGGGCATGATGGTTCTTGTAGGGAACGCGGTTTACGTAGCGGCATGGCACGGTTGGCCGTGCTGTGCTTGGGCAACCGACCGAGTCCGTGGGCCGGCACGGCACGACATGGCTCCTGTAGCAACATGGCCCAGGCATGGCACGACCCACAGTATGGCACGACACGCGTGGGGGTGGCCGAATCGCAGCGCGACGCGTGGCGGAGGGGCTGACGACAACAGTCGCGTACTGTGTAATGGCTCTGGCTCCAGCCAATCACAACGCGCCACGTACCCCCTAACGACTATATTAATGTTCAAAATTCAAAATAGCCATTGGAGGGCTAAAAAATTCATTAAAAAATCTGAAAAAATTCCAAAAAATATCAAATTTCGCCCTATAAATAGGGCATTCACCCCAGCCATTTCTCCTCACCCCAAACTTCTCATCTTGTGCTCTCAAGTGTTCTCTTTGCTATCAAGTGTGCAATTTTTTGATTTTGACAAAATTTTCTCAAATTTTATCAAAATTAGTTTCGTAGTTCAATAGTTCGATCAGAGAGGTTTGAAGAGCTCGCGGTTGGAAAGATGTAAGTGGTATTCGTATTTATGTATTATTTATATTTTGTTTGTGAATTGAATAAATATTCTAAAATTTGTTTATTTTTGGTTTAAATTTTTAGAATGGATCCGAACTATCCATACCGGTCGTCGTCGTTCACTTTGGATGATTTCGACCCCAACTACATGTCGGGGTTTGATGATGCCTTCGGATCGGCTCCAACTCCACCATCTGTGGAGGAGGTACCGGTTCAGATGACAGCGATGGCTTCGGAAGGATTTTCCGGAACCACGAGCGGAAGTGCTTTGACACACACCGGCTCAAAAAGATCGAGAACCTCCGGTGTGTGGCAATACTTTGACGAGGTGAATGAAACAACCCTCGATGGAAGGAAGGTATTGAAAGCTCGTTGTAGAATATATAGGCAAATTTTATCTGCTAGATCTTCTGGTGGTACAGGACACTTAAAGCACCATACGGATTCGTGTGCCAAGAAGCAAGGAATACAACTCCGACAGCTGCAACTAATGCTAAACCCAGACGGTACGGTATGTAGTTGGGAGTACGATCCCATGGTTGCTCGAGAATCTCTTGTCTGGTTAATCGTCAGGCAACATTTACCCCTGAACTTTGAGGAGTCTCCTGCTTTTGAACAATGCATTCAACAATCTCATAACCCTATGTTTAAAGGTGTGAGTAGGCAAACAACAACTAAGGATTTAGAAAAATGTTTATTAAAAGGATTCTACTGCACTTAAGAAATTTTTTTACATGCACTTTCTTTGTTAGTGTTACTTCAGATATATGGAGTAGTAGGGCTAGGAAAGATTATCTTTGCTTAGTTGTTCATTTTGGTTGATGATAATTGGCAATTGCAAAAGAGAGTTTAAGGTCTTAGGTTAATAGATATCTCACACACAGGAAAAAACATAGCTAAAAGAATTAGGGAGGTAATTAATATATTTAATCTTGCAGATAAAATATTTGTTGTCACCCTAGATAATGCATCTGCTAATACTAGGGCAATGGAAATATTGCAACATTTGTTTTTTTTGTTTATGCTCAGTCTTTTCTACTGCATCAGCGTTGTGCTTATCATATAATAAATTTGATTGTTAAGGCTGGGATGAAGAGAGTAGGTGATCACATCGATGTTGTTCGTCAAGAAATCGCGTGGTTAACTGTTTCTAACCCACGGATTGCTATATGGAAGAGGTTTTGCAATGCGGCCGGTAAGAGAGCACGTAAGTTTGCCACCGATGCGAGCATCGATGAAATGTAACTTATTTAATGTTAAAAGTTGTTTTACCTTATAGTGATTTACTTACTGATTTTGTTCAGTCACGTGGTGACCCAAGAAACAGTGATGGGTCGTCAGTATTGAATGAGCATGTTTGGGCAATTGTCCAAAAATTTTACCAATTTCTTAAAACTTTTTATGATTGTACTCTTACTCTGTCCCAAGTTTATTATCTAACTGCCAATATAATTTTGCACAACATTTTTGAAATTGCTCCTTTGTTTAAAAAATATGAAAATGATGATGTTCTAACTGAACCTGTCTTTTAAATGAAACAAAAATATTTAAAATATTAGAAAACTATACCTATGTTGTATGTTTTTGCTTTCATTTTAGATCGTATGTGTAAATTAAGGGGATTGTCTGCTATTTTATCATTTTTTGGAGATACTGTAGGTGTAGATTATAGTTCTTTTTATAATGAGGTTAGGGGTAAATTATATAAAGTTTTGGAAAGTACAAACTAAAGTTTCACTAGCAGAGACCACCTCCTATCCCCACTATATGTAAGAAGAAGATATAGTGGAGCAGAATTTGGGGTGGATCGTCTTCAAGCCAAGGTGGTGGAAGTTCATCCGCTTCAAGTGGAGACGCCTCTTCGCATGGTGTGGTCGAAGAGTTGTCCGGTTATTTGGACAACGATGCCATCCACCATGAAGCACAAGACTTCAACGTCTTCGGGTGATAGAATAACCACAAGATAGCATATCCCGTGCTTTCAAAACTAGCATGGGATGTGTTGACGGTGCCCATGTCGATGGTGTCCTCCGAATCGGCCTTCAGTCTATGCTGTCGAATCATCGAAGACCGGAGGACGAATCTGAGCAGCGATTACGTCGAAATGCTACTAAGCGTTAAAGAGTGAGAGCTTGCTAGACAACATGCCCAATACACTGCGGATAACCAAGAATTGACCGTCCAGTTCGAGAAACTCTACTTATAACCAGACCAATCGAATAAAATTTTGTTAGAAGTAGTTGTGACCTTTTGAGCTATACTCTTTTTTTTCATAGTTTTCTCAGTTTCCCCTATAAGTTTTTACATGACAAAGTTTTTAACTATCAATAAATGTCATTGTTATTTTTAACATATTCTTTTACAATATTTTAGTAAGTGTAAATTTTTCTTTCAATAATATCAATCAACATGATGAATCTATTATTTTTAAAATTTTTCAAGATGACAAAAATATTAATATACCATTTTTTTTCATATTTTCAACATGAGAAAGTCATTTTTAACTTTTTTTAATTTTTATCTTTTTAACTTAGTATAGGGGCTGATTCCTTTTTTAAAAAATCGACGATCAAGCGTGCCGACTCGGCCCATGGGCCTTGGACGTGTCGTGACTCATTCCGTGGGTCTTGTACGTGCCGTGCCGGCATGGGCACGGCCCGACCAACCGTGGGTCATAATTGAACGAGGACATGACACACGGACCGACATAACATACCCCATTTAAGCAACCGTGCCTAAACGGTCGTGTCGTCCATTTGGCCCTCACTAATGCATTTCCAGGGTGATTGTAAGCCGTTCGATTAACGTGGAAAGCCATGGAATGGACACTCCAATCTACGGGATGTTTACAGAGCGCGCAATGTTCGAACGCGCCGGATGCTCGACCTCGTCCCCCGCCGCCGGCGAGCGGCGCGCTCTCCCTTTCGACCCTCTCTCCCTCCCTCGTCTACTCGTCTCCGCCGCAACCTCCCCCGGCGCCGCCCCGGCCGTCTCTTCCCTACACGCCGCGGCCCTCAAGCTGGGCTTCCTCCCCTCCTCGCTCCCGGCCTCCAACGCCCTCATCTCCGCCTACTCCCTCTCCGGCCTCCTCCCCTGCGCCCTCCGCGCCTTCTCCCTCATCCCCTACCCTTCCACCGGATCCTACACCTCCATCCTCTCCGCGCTCTCCCGCCATGGCCGCCCCCGGGAGGCCCTCTCCCTCTTCTCCACCTCCGCGGTCGTCTTCCCCGACGCCGAGCTCCTCTCCTGCGTCGTCTCCTGCTGCCGCCGCGCATCCGCGCTCCTCCCCGCTCGCGCCGCGCACGCCTACGGCATGAAGACGGCGCCGCTGCTGGCCTTCTACGCCTCGGCCGGTCCGGCACTCGTCGCGCTGTATGCGATGTGTGGGAAGGTGAACGCGGCCAAGAGGATCTTTGATCGTATGGACGGCAAGGACGTGGTGTCCTGGAACGCGATGATTGGGGGGTTCGCTGGTGCCGGGATGAATGGTGAGGCGTGGGATTGCTTCCGGGACATGCGCGCAAGAGGTGTTCGAGGGAATGCCCGTACGGCGGTTGCTGTGCTGGGGGCTTGTGGTTTGGAGTCTGGAAGACAGGTCCATGGGCACATGGCGAGAAACCATGGTAGTGTTTCAAACGCAATTCTGTGGAATGCGTTGATGAACATGTATTCGCGTGTTGGATGCGTCGACGATGCAGAACATGTGTTCATTGAGATTGAACAGAAGGATGTTGTGTCATGGAATGTGATGATAGGTGCTTTCGCAAAGAATGGGCATGGAGAGAGGGCACTTGAACTTGTGGATGCACTGTTGCATTGTGGGATGCAGCCAGATTCTGTGACATTCACAACTCTGCTCATGGCATGCTGCCATTGTGGATTGGTTGATGAAGGTCTTGCGCTTTTTGAGCGGTTTGTGGAAAATTCTGCCCTCATCCCTACTATGGAGCAGTGTGCTTGTATTGTGGATTTGCTTGCACGTGCTGGGAGGTTCAGAGAGGCTGCTGGATTTATTGATCAGATGCCAATCAGACCAAATGCGATTGTATGGGGTGCTTTGTTATCTGGAAGTAGGATGCACCATGATGTGGAGTATGCACAGATCGCTTTTGAGCAACTGGTTCAATTGGAGCCAGAAAACCCTGGAAATTTTGTGACTATGTCAAATATATACGCAAAGGCCGGAATGGTTCAGGATGCAAAGAGAGTTAGGATGATGATTGACAGTGAGGAGTTAGTGAAGCCTTCTGGACAAAGTCGTGTTCAAGCTATGTAAAAAGGTATATATTTTGGCTATTCTTGCCTGCATTATGACTCATCATCAATGCTGGCATGTTTATTGTTTGTGCTGGGCAGTGTAATATTTCTTATTTCTAACCCAATATCAATTCGGACATGCTTGTTAGCAGAGAATAGTTATTACTTTACACCACGAACAATGTATACAGAGCGTCAGTTTTAGACTTTGTTACAGAAAAAATATATATTTCACCCCCTGAACAGCCGGGTTACCTACTTTATCAATTGCACTACAAATCCACCTAATACTTCCCCTGTACCGTGTGAGAATTTCTAATTACCTCCCAGGTTTTGCCACCGTGGGTGTATAGACCTTTCCCCTTTTTATGTTTAACACCTTGTGATGAACTCGATAAGGAATTATTCGCGGCATTGACTAGAGTCTTTATTGGGAATGGACGAAAGGCGACATCGGTCACAACCTCACTATCACTCTTCTTACATAGTACTTGAAGATCTGGGAGGTCCTAGCACTTAATGCCCACAACTAATAGAAAGAGTGGAGGATTCGATCACTTGGAGATGGACGGCAAATAGAGAATACAATGCAAAATCTGCCTATCATTTCCAATTCAAGGGAATGACAACCTCGATGTCGGCAAAGTTGTCTTGGGAGGCATGGGCCCGGGCGAAATGCAAGATCTCAGTTGGCTTGCAATTCAAAATTGGATGTGGACAGCAAATAGATTGCAGATCAGGAGGTGGTCAAACAATTATTTCTACCAGCTATGCCTCCGAAGCCTTAAAACCATCAACCACTTGTTGTTCAAATGTCCAATCTCAAAGCAAATTTGGTTTGGCATGCTTCACTGGCTACGGCAAAGGCACATCATCCTAAGGTGGAACACCAGCTAGGATCTGCTGAATTGGTGGACACGGGAAATAAGCAATCTAGAAGCAACAAAACACAAATGACTCAAATTAGTCTTCTTGCTAATTGCTTGGGAAATATGGAGAGAAAAAAATGCGAGAATCTTCAGAGAAAAAGAAGTGACAACCCATCAAATAACCAATCCAATTCAAGACGAGTTGGGTTGTTGGAGCTTGGCCGGCGCAAAGCACGTTACAAGATTGTTGCCATGAGGAGTAAGTAGACTGACGTGCAAGCATGTTCATGCTTGCAGTCAGAAATATATAGTTTATCCTTTTCTTTCAGCTCTTGTACTTAAACCCCTTCTATTAATATAACGCTAAGCAACTTGTTTGGCCATTCGTAAAAAAAGAGATAACTTTGATATATGTAGTAGTAGAATGCACTGCCTCACAGGCAAAGAAGGATATACATCTTCTACAGGATGAAGTCGACTCCCAGTGCTATGGTTCTGATGGCTGCTGCTTTGCTAGTTGTCAATGACGGATCCAGGATCAAAATCTACCTGTGACGAACTTTTGACTAAAGGTTTTATATGGTGAAATGTAACATAAAAATGACATGTTTTAATTAAGCAATATATTAAATGACCAAAACTATATTATAATTCATAATTAATATTTTAAAATATATAAAAAACAAAGTCAAACATCAATGATAGAACGCACCAATTGGATATTAAGATCGTTGGATGAGGTAAATTCATTCTCCGTCGTCTAATGACTTGAAACCGATTCATAATCATTGCATCATCAACTTCCTTGAATATTTCACGCTTAGTAGAGCATATCATCAAATCATTGAGCCAATCATCAGCTATTTTATTTCGCAGATCAGTCTTGATAATATTCATAGACGAAAAGGCTCTTTCCACAAATATCGTTACCACTGAAAGAAGCAGTGCTAGCTCAATAAGACGATAAACTAATGGAAAAACCATATGTTTTTCAGTTTCCATCATCTTCGCCACTAAACTTACAAGATCAAGACAACTTCTGAAATCATCCACTCTTCTAGCATAATGAATGAATGTTTCAAGTTGATTCTTTATACATGCACGATCAATAATAGAGAAATCCACATCATAAATTTATGTAAGTTGAGCGAGCTTTTTCATATTGAACTTAGAAAAAGAATATCTTGAATCAAGGCAAGAAAAACAATCAAGTATCTCTATAGAAACCTCATTAAATCGATGATTCATCTCTATGTTTATAGCATCAACAACGCATAAAAAGTATCAACACGATATTGATGGTCTTATGTAATCATTATGCCTTTTTCTTTCCTTGTCGGTCTCATCGTGGTCTTGGTGCTTTTATATTTGGTATCTCAATTTGCTTTGTCGACAAAATTCAACTTCAGTTAAAAATTCCTCCCAACCATTATTTCTCAAGTCAACCAATCGTGCTTTGACATTAACAAGCAAGGACATGACTTGAACAATATTTTGATCTTTTTTTGCAAAAGAAGTGACAGCTTATTTGTAATATGGAACAATTTTAACATCAGCTTCATAATGAACACAAAATTAAAACTCTCCATGATGTGTACCAGACCTCCGACATTATTTGCATAACGCTTCTCTTCATTGACAAAGACCATACTGATATAATAGCATCACACATTGATTCAATATGAAGCAATGTAGTATAATGTGAGCCTCATCTAATATCTCCAGGTTTAACCACAGTAGTGTTTTGATTCTTGCCTCTATTAACATCTAATCCTACCAAAATATCTTAATTAATTTATCGTGGGGTTTTACGATGACCTGAGTTATGACGGGTGTCACATCTTACCATAATAATGGATCTGCCTGAGCTACACTATTTCTAGTAGTGAGATATAGTTGTCTACTGCTTCTCATCTTCAGTTTAGGCAAAGACAGTGATGTAGAATAATGTGTACTGATCGTTGTTAATGTTGAATAGACCCGTTAGGATGCGTTCATTTCTTTAATTTCATCCCTTATGCTCTCTTATTTTTTTCAAGTACGTTTTTTAACGGCTGAATGGTTCGTTGTTAAAAAAATATATACAAAAGTTAAAAAATATTATTAATGTATTTTTAAAGTTTTTAGTTACTCCATCCATTCCAATTTTGATAAGAAAAAACATTCATTATTCTCAAATTAATTCTCATCGGTATTATATCATTTCGTGTAATTAATTTTGATTGATTTAATAATACATAATTACTTTTTAGATGATGATCATTTTGAAAAGACTTAAAAAATGAAGATAATATTTAAATAATTATGTGTTAATAGTTTGTTCTGTTTTACTCATGCAACGAAAACATCCTAACCCTTACAAATAAACTCCGCCTTAACATGGTAAAAACAATTTAATGATCGAACTTGGCAGCAGACATAACCCTTATTATCAACACGCTATAATCACGTTTATCGAGTATAATGACGCCATGAGCTAACTTGAGTCACGTCAAGAAAATTTAACTGAGGCACGTCACTGGCTCATGGGGCCCAACCGAAACTGCCAGATTGGCCCGGTCACGCCGATCGAGCCCGCGGAAAGAGGCAGCAAAGCGCGGGAAAACCCGCGATAAACCGCGGAACCGCCTGCCCTGCGCGCGAGTGCGTCCTTCCCCTTTCTCGTCCTCCATCCTCGCGGCGGCGGCGGCGGCGGCGGCGGCGGCGGCGGAAGCGAATCCCGATGGCGCCGAGAGGCGGGCACGCGGCTGCTGGGGTAAGCTCCGGGTCCGAGGACGACGACGACGACGAGGAGGCCGGCTTCTCCAGGAGCTACTTCCTGGCCAAGGAGAAGGAGCCCTCCTCCGGCAAGAAGCGCCCCCGCGCCGCCGGCAAGCTCTCCGACCTCAACCTCGTCGACGAGCAGGTCTGCACAACCCACCCCTCCTTGAAACCCTAGAACCAAACCTCCAATTCGTGCGCCCCCTCGTTTCCGTGGCCGTAGCGAATGCCCTGATTCGAGATCTGGTGCAGGTTCTGCGAGCATCCCTCGCTGAGATCCCCCCGAAGCACGAGAGAGAGGTGGAGGCTCTGACGAGAAGCTACAAGGACCAGTACCGCAACTGGCTGTTCGAGCTCAGGTTCGTCTGCTACCCAAAACCCTCCCAATGTTGATGTTGATGTGGATGAAGCCAAGAGATCGATGTGGTGTTCTTCTGCAGGTGCGGATTTGGGCTCCTGATGTATGGATTTGGATCTAAGAAGATGTTGCTTGAGGATTTTGCATCAACGACCTTGACTGATTTCACTGTCATTGTGGTCAATGGCTATCTCCCATCCATCAACTTGAAGCAAGTATGACCTCCTGCTGACCAATATTGACCTTTTTGCCTGCAGTATGGATTACTTTATCGCATTGTTGTTCAAAGAAAAAAATGCATTGAGCCTACAGTCTTTAAGGAGTTAAGGTTTAGGATACACGAACTAAATATCAAAGGCATCGAATCGTTATCCAAAGTTGATTGTGCAAGCTTAATCTCCACTGATTCATGCTCAGATTGGCTTCAAACATTTCTCTCTGATAGTTGTGAAGCTGAAACAGATGATTCATGAAAATTTTACGCAATTCCTTTATATTGGTCTTGCATGCAGTCATGTGGAGATCCTTGTTTTCCTATTAGGATCATGATCCCAAACATCTGTAACTTAAGATATTGAAACATCTGTACCTTCTATTTGTTCAACCATTCCAATATTGTCAAATTGGGCGCCTCAAGTAAATTCATGTGCATTGTAATTCCTTACTATCATTAATCAGGAAGTTCTAGTTATATCGTGGAGGACTTTTGATTTCTACATCAAAGCTCTTAAATCTGCCAATTTTCTGTCATGTTGCCATTTCAGGTCATAGTGACAATAGCTGAAATATTTTGGGAACAAACAAAACTTAAGAGAAAACGCCAGACAGCAACAAGGTCACAGTTACAGCCATTTGCATCCCAATCAATAGATGATATTATCTCCTTCCTAAATAACCAGACATCCGACAATGGGGATGACAATGTATGCCTTCTTATTCACAATATCGACGGACCTGCCTTGCGTGACACTGAATCACAGCAGTACCTAGCTCAAGTTTCGTGCTGCCCACAAGTACATGTCGTCGCATCAGTAGATCATGTTAATGCACCTTTGTGTAAGTTCCTGGCACCAATAACTTTAACCTCCTGTAATGCCTTCACTGTTTAGATATCCTAACCTGTCAAATAACTGTAGTATGGGACAAGAAGATGGTGCACACACAGTTCAAGTGGAGCTGGTATCACGTCCCAACATTTGCACCTTACAGAGTTGAAGGTGTGTTCTACCCCCTGATTCTTGCCAGTGGCGGTCATGCACAAACCACGAAAACTGCCCTCGTTGTTCTGCAAAGCCTGACACCGAATGCGCAAAGTGTCTTCAGAGTTCTTGCTGAATATCAATTGGCACATGAGAAGGAGGAAGGCAAGTTTGTTGCAGACTTATTTTCTGTAAGAGTTCCTGTGGTTTACAAACTAACCTTGTTTCCTTGTTTGCCAGGTATGCATTTCAGTAGCTTGTATACCAAATGCCGCGAGCGTTTTCTTGTGAGCAGTCAAGTGACGCTGAACTCCCACCTGACGGAGTTTAAAGACCATGATCTGGTGAAGATCAGAAAGCACTCTGATGGCCAAGACTGCCTCCACATTCCTCTTGTTTCTGATGCGCTGGAGAAATTGCTTCAGGAATTGGCCTGACCAGCTGGATTTGTTCCTTTTCTTTTCAATTGATCGAGCGATCACTGATCACCATGGAAACAACTCAGTTGTGTATTCCAATCTGCAGTTGTATATGAATTATTCACCATTTCCAATTTATCAAATAGCTCCTTGTGTCATGAATTGCTCTGCTCATTCTGAGTTTTTTCTGCCCTACATTTTGATCATGAGTTGTGATCGGCATCTTGCAATTTGAAAATTATTCTTTATTTGCAAATTGCAATGCCATGTCGTAGACAAGGGATAGAGTGTCTAAAGATCTCTGCATATACCTCTCCAACATTATGTAGCAATAAAATTCCATTTAAACATGTTTGATCTCAAACTTGAAATTGCATGATTTTTACTGTAACTACTTATACAATTGTAGCCTGTAAAGAATCAAATCAACCAATATTCATTTGAAGAACATGTTTTTTTTCATTATTCCATGGAACCAGCACTACAATGTTACATCTCAACTTATTACTAATGTGATACAACTTAATGCCACATCAAACATATACATCTTGCGGTCGCTAATAGAATTAAATCAGATCTCAGTTTACATGGTGTGGAATACAGCAGAAGTAACACAAGGGGTGAGGTGCTAAAACTTGATCAGTTTCTCATCCTTGAGCCATAAGAGCATCTCTGATAGACCTTCAGTCAAGTTTCTTGGACTGTAGCCCAGTTCCCTCTTGGCTTTATCACATGAATATGCCCATTGATGTCTAAGAACATATACTGTCTGCAATCCACAATATGAGAATCTAGTAAGCACAACAGCATGACCAATGTGCAGATGTAAACTTAAATAGGGAAGAATACTGGACATACAGGGTAACTGATAAGTGGGAGATTTCCAGTGATGCGAGAAACAAAAACTGAAATCCACCCATATATTTCAATCAACCAGAGAGGTACATGGAATTGGGGTCCCTTTGTGTTTGTAATGTTAGCAGCCATATCAAAGATCTGCTTGAATGATAAATTTTCTCCAGTAAGGAGATATCTTTCCCCCACTCCGCCCTTCTCCATAGCTGCCATGTGCCCATTAACAACATCGTCAACATGACAAAATGATTCTCTATCATACCCATCTCCTATGTAACCAGGTAGGCGCCCATTAAACCGTTCAATTAACTGCAAGAATCACAACAGTTCAATTTCTGGTCATGGCTATTTTTCAAGAAATGTTATATTTCAAAATTGAAGCAAAAACAAGATAGCCATGAGTAATAAATTCTCTCACAATACGGGAAACAAGATTTCCAGTAGTTAGTTTTCCAGGCCCGTAGATAACTCCAGGGTAGACAATGGTGATTGGCACCCCTTCTGCTGCTGCCTGCAATGCAATTCGGTCTGCAAGAACCTTGGATTTCTCGTACTCTGTGCAAAATGTTTTCTCTTGATGTCTCTGAAAATTTAGAGCAATTGAACTCTGTTTATAACTTATAGATTTACTTTCATGTGTAAATGCCCCTTTTGCAGATTAGAGGACAATTTGAAGAAATGGTTACTCCATTTCAACAGGACATTCATAAGTTGGATAACTGTTACTAAAAGTCAGTATCAAACAGAATTATACAAGTGGCAGAAATAAGAGAATGTCAGGGGTAAATAAAAATATTTTGGGAGTAGGGTAAATTGAACAGCTAGGTTTCAAGAATTCAAGATTTGCCCATTATAGAAATTTTTCATTAAAAGTTCAATGGAAATCAAGTAAAACGACTATCTACTACCTATACTACTAATGGACACCTTATGTGCCCCTATTAACATGAATATCAGGTCAGTCAAGTTAAAAAAACAGAGATATCAATGATTGAGCTTAGAACGGAACCTACAGACAGAAGTTTTAACCACAATCATAATACAATCCTTTTATTTATTATTCAAACTTTCAAAACATAAAATGGTAAAAAGCTTACACAGTTCAAAGTCATGGTTTTACCTGTATCTCATCTGCAACATAACCATCAGTTGGGCCGATTGCAAAGAATGAAGATGTGTAAATTATCTTCTTTACGGTCGGTGTTCTCTTAGCAGCCTTCAACACATTCTCAAGTCCTCTCACATTGACCTGTAAAACCATAGCACAAAATGTGCATGCTCAATGGCCATTTCTTATACCAAACCAAACCGAATTTGCATGCATTTTAGTTTCATGAACAGAACAACAAACTGAGAATGCATTATTGTTGGAGTCGTAATTTCCAAAGACCCCAAAACAGCATTGCACAATAGGCATAATAGGCTCACCTAGTGTTCTGTAGTACTCCTTACTTTGATTTGAATGAACATGGTACTCTCTATTTGCTACAAGAAAACCTGAAAAAATAGACTCACACCTAGCGTGCTACAGCAATTTCTACTTGCTACAAGACCTAATATGAAGTGAACCAGCAGTTCAGCACACGTACGGTGGTGAAGACGGAGGGGTCGGGGAGCCATGGCTCGACGGCGGCGGCGACGTGGAAGACCGCGTCGCACCCGTCGAAGGCGGCGGCGAGGGACCCCTCGTCGGTGACGTCCCCGTAGGCCAGCTCGACGGATGCCGGGAGCCCCGAGGCGTCGCTGGAGCGGCGGGCGAACGCGCGCACGGCGTGGCCGGCGCCCGCCAGCGCCGCGCACAGGCGGCCGCCGAGGTACCCCGTTGCTCCCGTCACCACCACCCTC
Source organism: Oryza australiensis (assembly GCA_019925245.2). Taxonomy (NCBI): domain Eukaryota; kingdom Viridiplantae; phylum Streptophyta; class Magnoliopsida; order Poales; family Poaceae; genus Oryza; species Oryza australiensis. The sequence continues at coordinate 5,685,592 of JAIFGZ020000116.1, read as the reverse complement.
ATGCCGCTGCGCACCGTCAAGCCGCCGCCGGCCGCCCGCAGAGCAGCCACTCGAACCACTAAACTTCTGCTCGAATTGGACCAACAAAACCTCAGGAGAAACGCGAACGCGAGGAGAACGCGACGGCTTCCCTTGAATCAATGGAATCCCTCCACCGAGATCAGCAGCAGCAGCAGAGAAGTTTGCGCAGCTGGACACGATCTGCTTCCGAGCTCAGGATCGACAAATTAGTTGGGGATTTCTTTCTTTCTTTCCTTTTTATTTGAGAGGAATTAATTGGGATTTGATGTAGGATTTATGATTTTTCTATAGCAATATTATTCGGTCCTCGTGACTCGCGTGACTGACAAGCTCCGGCTTCTAGTGGAGCCCTTTTTTTATAACTGTCCACGACCACGAGTCAACCCACGAAAAACTGCTCGATTTTCTTTTTACACAGTGGCTATACCAACAATTCTAATAAGAGCAATTTTGCAATAGCCACTTCAAGGGACTCTTCACTTTAAATTTTGATAGTTCTTAAAAAAAAACTCAAACTTCTGTATATGACTTGCCAAGTCATTTGGACAACCAAATCCCTCTCATTCCTCGCTAAATTTGGCCAACCACCCTCACTTGTCAATAGTGGGTCCCACCACAAGATTCCTCTCCATCTCCACCATAGCAGTCATTCTCCATCGCTGTCCTTTCCTATGGCCAATCTTTCCCGTCGGTAGCAATATCATCATCGCCTCGGGCTCAGCCTCCTTTTGACGTGAGGCATGTGTGCTAGCAGTCACGACCAGCTCCACCCTCCAACCCCTTGAGCATGCCCTCCACCTCGGCAGTGGAAGTGAACATGATGGCGTTGGGCGTCACGGTATTCGGGGCCACCAACACCTCCGACAGCATGACCCTGTTCAACACATGACGTACGCTGATACGCGCATGGCGACCCACTTGGTCGCCTTCAGCCCTGTGAGGAAGCCCGGTACAACCAGCGGCTCGCTTAGGCCGATGACGTTCGGGACAAGGCAAAGCACGTACCGGCCAGACCCGCTCCTCCAACGTCTCCATGAGGCTGGCTGGGGCGGGGATGTCGGGGACAATCACCAAAATCGAGGCACCTTTCCCCTTCCCCTTCATCCTCTACACCGTCGTCGGCGGCTGCTCTTGACTTTTTCCGACTCTACTAGCTGCTGCTGCTCTCGATTGAGGAGGTGGTGACGACGTGGAGCGAGCGGGGAGAGAGAGGAGAAGAAGAGAAGAATAGAGAGGAGTGTGTGAAGAAGAAAGGTAGAGAGGCTAACACATGAGACCCATTGTTAACTTGGAGAGTATGAAGAGAGGCTCTTGGAGTGATGTAAATTTGACTCTAATTTTTTAAGTCAAATTTGAATAGGTTGTTGGAGATGCTCTAACTTCTACTCTATCCGTCTAAAAATACAAGAGATTTTAGTTGGATGAGACACATCATGAGGTTTTTTTATCAGATTCGTAGTACTAAGATATGTTTTATCTGATTAAAATTCTTTATATTTATACTCGATGCTAATGCTAACCGCTAGGGAGCTAGTTGGTCGGCATTTCATTGCCATGCTCATTGACGCTAAACTTAAAAACACCAAATATTCTGTTTCGTGCCATAGCTTTTGTAACCACTTTTCTCGAACCAAACTAGAGTTAGTCCTTGTTTGGATCTTTCAGGGGACTAAAGATTAGTCTCTGGACTAAAAATTTTAGTCTTTTTACTGTTTGCATACAGGGACTAAACCTCATTAATTACACTGTAAAAAACATGTTACCCCTAATCACTTATGCAAACTGAAATTGAGGGAGAACATCTATAGTACTTTAGTCTCAATTAGTTTATTCAACAAGGACCAATGAACTAAAGAAATTTTAGTCCCTTTTAAAATTTAATCTTAAAAATTTAAGGACTAAAATAAAATAATCGATAGTCCCTCCGACCAAACAATATCTTAGACACTATAGGCCTCTTAGCATAAACACCCCTCCCCTCCCTCCCTGGCTGGCGGCCAATGTGGTGCCGAGGTTAGCGTCAACATGTACTTAATGTTGAAGTGTTTATTCTCAGGGACAATTTATTATTTTGTCACTTTTAAACGTATTTTAACTATTTGCTACTCATAATCATTTGACATATGAATTTAATGATAGATCCTTAATTATCATATAAAATAATAAATAGTTAAATATATATTATTTCGGTGCTATTAAATTTGACGTTGTCCTTGGGGTCTAGTTTCTAAAGGGGTATGCTTGCACCTCTCAAATCTGAAACTTTAGTCAACACACCATGTAAACTACTTGTGTCGACTTCTACGCACCATGTCTCTAGGAATTTGATGCTCTGGTGTGAAATCCAAATGAGCCTCTAAAAATTAGAAATATTCATATAATCAAATCATACTTTACATAATTATACAACATGTTATTTTTACTGTACTTAGCAACATATTAAATATCAATGCTAAAAGAGTAAATATAGTAATGCAATAAATTGGTCTCATATTCTATTGAGAAAATATTGTTTTTTAGTATTTTTTGAAATAAAATATTCAATTATATCTTCATACTTAATCAAGCAAACTAAATTACTAATTATTTAAAATTTAAAAATCAAGATATGTAGGCTAAGCTAAGCAAGAAAGAAAATATTAGACTAGAAATGGAACCTTCACTGTGAATACGTACGCACCTTTGCGAGCGTGACACGGCGATGACATCGTGGCCAAGAAACAAACAGATAGATAGAAAAACGCTATGATTAATAGGCTTTTCTCTATATTCTCTAATTAAGCACTGATGCACTATACTGTTAATTATAATTTTGGGGTAAAAAATTGGGGACCCTGTTCCATTGGCCACCTTAGCCCTACTGATCGACGACACGGCTTGTATATATCTAATTATTATGCTCATGGGCAGTTCTCCTGAACCCCTTTTTTTAAAGAAAAAGAAGGACTAAATATGGGACGAATTTGACATTGTCATAGTAATCCTCAAATTTTAATCAGATGTGTCACTGTTGGCTTAAATGGGTTTGATCCAATTTACTTCCAATAAATTTTATAAACCCATAATCAATGTTAAGAGAAAAGAATCTTAAATTAAATAGGTTGTTATTCAAGAGCAACTATTCATCGATTGAGATTACGGTGAGACTATCACACGCTCATGAGACCAGACTTCCTCTTCATTGTCGGGTATGTCAAATTTTTAATTATAGTGTTAAACATGCTTTAAGAATGTTTATTTTATTTTTAACATTATTATTAGATCATATGTCTGTATGTATATTTGTCATGTATAATATATTTATTTTTTATTAAAATATATCGAATTAGGACTAAATTTACAACAGTCACTTCTAGGTGCATCCATCCTCAAATTTCAAATCACTTATTTACTTTAACTCCTTACGCAGTTACGGCCTACGTAGAATCAGATCGACCACTGCTCATTTACATCTTGGGAATCTGTTGGAGGCATGTTTTTTTTAAAAAAATAAAATCAAATTTCCAAAATTTGTCTTTTGGGAATCTGTTTGCTCTTAATGCCATGCCAAGTGTGTGCCTAGTACATAACCTCTATTTACATGAGGAGTGAAATGTAGCGATAGTAATAAATAAATAATCACACACTAAAATCTGATCATTTCGCTGTCCTTAAGCCATAAGAGAGTCTCTGATAGACCTTCAGTCAAGCTCCTGGGATTGTACCCTAGCTCCCTCTTGGCCTTCTCACACGAGTATGCCCATTGATGCCTAAGAACACGTACTGCCTGCAAACATCATAATCATCATCATCATGATCACCAATGTGCAAGCTCTGAATCTAACAAAGTACTGAAAACAAAGAGCACTGAAAGAGACATACAGGATAGCTGATGAACGGGAGCTTCCCGGTGATTCTTGAAACAAGAACCGAGATCCACCCGTATATTTCAAGCAACCAGAGGGGTATGTGGAATCTGGGCGCCTTCGTGCTCGTGATCCTGGCAGCCATGTCGAAGATCTGAACCAGCGATGTGTTCTCTCCGGTGAGGAGGTATCTTTCACCTTCTCTGCCTTTCTCCATTGCTGCTACATGCCCAGTAACAACGTCGTCGACATGGCAGAATGACTCTCGATCATGGCCACGTCCGATGTAACCAGGTAAACGCCCGTTGAACCTCTCGATTAACTGCAAATTTAAGAGGCAGTAATGTTCAAGTCTCTGATCATGATTCATGGCTATTGATTATTTCAGGAACAGTCATTCAGACATAGTGTGCAAGATGAATAATTTAGAAGTGGAGAAGTTGTCTTACGATGCGGGAAACAAGATTTCCTGCAGTAAGTTTTCCAGGACCATACATGAATCCTGGATAGACGATGGTGATTGGCATCCCCTCTGCTGCTGCTTGCAATGCGATCTGGTCTGCGAGAACCTTTGATTTCTCATACTCGGTGCAGAATGTTTTTCCTTGATGCATCTGCAATTTGATCAACTGAATCCCATTACAGTTTCTAGTGTTGTTTACTCCGCAAAAATGGTTTTCACTGACAAAAGGAATTTGAAGCATATTTTTTGGGAAGAATTTGAAGCATACTTATAATCATAATTTTACACATTTTTTTAAGCATGCTTAGTCTGGACATCTCACAGAAGAACTGGCAGATTCTATACTGGATGATTTGAAAACTGAGGGAGAGCTAATTAACGAGAATTCATAAATTATGGTACCTGTATCTCATCTGCAACATAACCATCAGTTGGGCCAATGGCAAAGAATGATGACGTATAAATTATTTTCTTTACTGTTGGTGTCCTCATGGCAGCCTTCAAAACATTCTCGAGTCCTCCCACATTGACCTGTTATTCATAAATTCATAACACGAGGAACACGCACATTATGCCCATATTTTAACACTGAATGACCAAACCAATTTCATATAGATCATATATTTTCCGCAATTGATTGTGCTAAATGACTTAGTAATCTATAACTATTTATAAAATAAATAGTGTTTCCACCCAACATTTTGTTTTGTCTGACTATTTTACAGAAAACCCCCTCAGTTTTTTCGAAATGGAGTGTCGTAGCCCAAGCAGCGATCCACCTCGGATTTGATCATATTTTAAGGCCATCTCGTGCCCAACACGAACCAGACCCGAAATCTCTAATGGACGATCAGGCACACGACCCACTATGCGTGCGACCACTTTCATTTTTGGCTCATTGGTTGTTTTGGGAATTTTCTTTTTCGGTCCAGCCTGTGCGATCAATTCGGTCCGTTACCAAATTTGGTTGCACATTTTCAGACTTTCTCTTTTGTAATTTTTATGGGATTCATTATTTAGCAGGCCGACCCAATTCGTTTACACACACCAAATCGGGCTTTTTTAGCAGGCCTACTATTCAACCGATGTGTATATACTTTGTATAGGTACGTACGCATACAAAGTATATATTTATATCTATAATCTATAACTATCTATAAAGCAAGTAGTGTTTCTATCCAAAATTTTCGTTCGCCTGACTATTTTGTAGAAAACCCCTTGAATGTTTATAAAATTAACCCATAGTCCCAATGCTAAAAAGAAAGAGAGGGCTTGGATGAAATAAAGACCTCCGACGCCCTCTCACCCGTCCCCATCCATGCCGCGCCCGCGCCGCGCTCGCGCCCCTCCCTCCCGTTGCTACTCGGAGCTCCCGCGCTGCGCCTACGCCCCTCCCTCTCGTCCCCATTCGCGCCGCGTCCCGACTTCACCCGTTGCAATGCACGGGCACTGTTGCTAGTAAATCAACAATTTGAGGAGAGCTGATCGACAGTCTGCGTGGCGGCTAGGACGACGATGGTGGGGAGGTAGGTGGCGGAGGCGTAGCGGTAACAGCTGGGTCCGTGCTTGGGCGCGTGGATTGCTGACAGCAGCGAAGGATGGCGGTGGCTTGAGCATTGACGACCAGTCCTCGACAAGGAGAAGGCGGATCAGGCAGTGGCGGCCTGGGAGTCCGGTGGTAAGGACCTCCTCAGTGGTGGTCCGGGATGACGGCGGCCTGACCGTTGATGCAAGGTTCTCGGCGAGGACGAGGTGGATTAGGCAGATGTGGATCCCATTGGTGGCGGTGGCCCTAGGGGCGACGAAGGCCTAGGAGTCCAAGAAGAGGATATCCTCAACGACAGCGAAGGACTGAGATTTTGGCAAGATATGTGGACCCCGACAGAGACGATGGCCCTAGGGACGGTGGCAGGCTAGGAGTCTGAGAGGCGGAAGAGGATCCTGATGACGGTGACGGCCCTATGAGCGGCAGAGGCCTAGGAATCCGGTAGAGCAGAAGCGGATCTCGTCGGCTCGTGCCTGGTTGGCTAGTTCTGACTGGCACGGATGAAGGTGGGCTAACCAGAGGCGCGTGGCGTCAGCTCACTTGAAGCAGATGAAGATGGCACCAACGAAAATTCACAGCAACATCGCACTAGTGGTGGCGGCAACTAGACGACTTTCGATTGCTGAATATGCTCGTTTTAGGAGAGGATGTCGGAAAGCAGGGTTGTGCCGAGGTCGGAGTTTTTATTTTTTATGGTTTTGTGTTTTTCTTCTTGTTGAGATTTAAGTCTAAGTGTTCTGTGTATATTTTTTGTGAATACAGAGGCCGGATTAATGTGTGTGTGTGTATATATATACTAGCAACTGTGCCCGTGCGTTGCAACGGGTGAAGTCGGGACGCGGTACGGATGAGGACGGGAGGAAGGGGCGCAGGCGCAGCGCGGGAGCTCCGAGCAGCGACGGGAGGGAGGGGCGCAGGGGGCGCGGCGTGGATGGGGACGGGCGGAAGGGCGCGGGGAGGTCTTTTTTCATCCAAGCCCTTCCTTCCTTTTCAAGATTGGGACTGCGGCTTAAATTTATAAACACTCAAAAGGTTTTCTGCAAAATAGTCAGGCGGACGAAAATTTTGGATAGAAACACTACTTGCTTTATAGATAGATATAGATATAGATATATATATATATATACTTTGTATGTGTACGTACCTATACAAAGTGTATACACATAGGTTGAATAGTAGGCCTGCTAAAACAAGCCCGATTTGGTGTGTGTGAACGAATTGGGCTGGCCTGCTAAATAATGAAGCCCATAAAAAATTACAAAAGAGAAAGTCTGAAAATGTGCAGCCAAATTTGGTAACAGCCGAATTGATCGCACGCGGGCCGAAAAGAAAATTTTTAAAATAACCAATGAGCCAAAACAGTAAGTGGTCGCATACATAGTGGGTCGTGCGCATGGTCGTCTATTTGGCATTTCGGGCTGGTTCGTGTTGGGCGCGAGATGACCTCGAAATTGGATCAAATCCGAGGTGGATCGCTGCTTGGATCGTGACCCTCATAAACTTAAGGGGTTTTATGCAAAATAGCCACGCAAAACAAAATTTTGGATAGAAACATTACATGCTTTATAGATAGTTATAGATATAGATATAAATATATATAGATATAAATATATATACTTTATATGTGTACGTACCTATAGAAAGTGTATACACATAGGTTGAATAGTAGGCCTGCTAAAACAAGCCCGATTTGGTGTGTGTGAACGAATTGGACCGACCTGCTAAATAATGAAGCTCATAAAAAATTACAAAAGAGAAAGTCTGAAAACGTGCAGCCAAATTTGGTAATGGGCCGAATTGATTGCACATGCTGGGCCGAAAAAGAAAATTCTCAAAACAACCAGTGAGCCAAAAACGAAAGTGGTCGCACGCATAGCGGGTCATGCACCTGATCGTTCATTAGGGATTTCGGGCCTGGTTCGTGTTGGGCGTGAGATGGCCTCAGAATTGGATCAAATTCGGTGGATCGCTGCTTGGGCCGCGGCCCTCATAAACTTAAGGGGTTTTATGCAAAATAGCCAGGCAAAACAAAATTTTGGGTAGAAATATTACTTGCTTTATAGATAGTTATAGATATAGATATAGATAATAGCAAAAAGCTCGTGCGTTGCAACGGGACGACAACGCAGGAAGGGAAGCAGGCTGAGGGCGAAGGTCCAGGCGGCGACGCGGGAGCTTCGAGCGGCGACGGGAGGGAGGGGCGCAGGCGCAGCGCGGGACGCCGCGCGGATGGGGACGGAAGAAAGGGACGCAGGAGGTCTTTTTTTCATCTAAGCCCTCCCTTTCTTTTCAGCATTGGGACTGCAGGTTAATTTCATGAACACTTAAGGAGTTTTCTGTAAAATAACCCCTTTTTCTTCTTTAACTATTTTTTTTAAAATAGCCAGGCGGACTGCGGGTTAATTTCGAAAAAACTCAAGGGGTTTTTTTATAAAATAGTCAGGCAAAAACAAAATCTGGGTGGAAACCCTACTTGCTTTATAAATAACTAGCAAAATGCCCATGCGTTGCAAGGAAACGACGACGCAGGGAGGGAAGCAGGCGGAGGGCGAAGGTCCAGGCGGCGACGCGGGAGCTCTGAGCGACGACGGGGAGAGGGGCGCAGGCGCGACGCGGGGCGCGGCGCGGATGGGGATGGAAGAGAGGGACGTAGGAGGTCTTTTTTCATCCAAGCCCTCCCTTTCTTTTCAAGCATTGGGATTGCGGGTTAATTTTATAAATACTCAAGGGTTTTCGCAAAATAAGCGAGACGGACGAAAATTTTGGATAGAAACACTACTTGCTTTATAGATAGTTATATATATGTATTAACTTTGAAAGCAAGGGTATCTTCAACTTTATGTACCAGTGGACCTTGATTAAAAAATAGTATCAAATAGATATTTAGTATAAGTTAATTTAATTTCACCAAATTAAGTCAAAAATATAATGAAAATAGATATTGACTTACTGATACTTTAAACTGATTAGAAATTTAGTAAAAGTTTAAAATATTTATGACTCGGATATTATTAGTTAGAAAAGTATATATCAATAGGAAAAGTTGCATGTATATCGATGGCAGCGCGCTAGCTCACGCGTGCAGCGTGTGCTCGGCCGCCGCTCAGGGCAATGCACGGCGACGCAAGAGCGCGTGTAAGTCGGGCTCGCCTGCTGGAGGTGAGAAAAGTGAGGCAACAATGGAGCGAGAGGTTATATGGATTGAAAATTTTATAGATTTGGACGAAAAAACGATTTGATGATCGAAAAGTTATAGATTTTTTAAGTAGTTAAGATAAGCTCTATCGTATGTATAACTGGGTTTTTTAAAAAAAGCCATGTGGAGTACGGGTTAATTTCGGAAAAACTCAAGGGGTTTTCTACAAAATTATCAGGCAAAACAAAATTTAGGTGGAAACACTATTTGCTTTATAGATACTAGCAAAATGCTCGTGCGTTGCAACGGAACGACGACGCAGGGAGGAAAGCAGGCGGAGGGCGAAGGTCCAGGCGGCGGCGCGGGAGCTCCGAGCGACAACGGGGGGAGGGGCGCAGGCGCGTCGCGGGGCGCGGCGCGGATGGGGACGAAAGAGAGGTATGTATGAGGTCTTTTTTTATCCAACCCCTCTCTTTCTTTTCAGCATTGGGATTACGAGTTAATTTTATAAACACTCAAGGGATTTTCCACAAAATAACGAGACAGACGAAAATTTTGGATAGAAACACTACTTACATAAATAGTTATATATATACATATATAACTTTAAAAGTAAGGGTATCTTCAACTTTATGTACCACTGCACCTTGATTAAGAAATAGTATCAGATAGACATTTAGTCTAAGTTAATTTAATTTCACCAAATTAAGTCAAAAATATAATGAAAATAGATATTGACTTACTGATACTTTAAATCGATTAGAAATTTGGTAAAAGTTTAAAATATTTACGACTCGGATATTATTAGTTAAAAAAGTATATTGATGAATAGGATAAGTTGCATGTATATCAACGGCTGCGCGCTAGCTCACGTGTGTAGCGTGTGCTCGGCCGCCGCTCAGGGCAATGCACGGCGACGTAGGAGGCGCGTGAGTCGGGCTCGCCTGTTAGAGGTGAGGAAAGTGAGGCAACAATGGAGTGAGAGGTTATACGGATCGAAAATTTTATAGATTTGAACGAAAAATGATTTGATGATCGAAAAGTTATAGATTTTTTAAGTAGTTAAGATAAGCTATATCATACGTATAACTAGGTTATTTTTTAAAATAGTCAGGTGGATTGCGGGTTAATTTTGGAAAAACTCAAGGGGTTTTCTGTAAAATAGCCAGGCTAAATAAAATTTGAATGGAAACACTACTTGCTTTATAGATAGTTATAGACTAGCAAAATGTTCGTGCGTTGCAATGGGACAACGACGCAGGAAGGAAACAGACGAAGGGCGAAGGTCGGGCGGGGCGCGGGAGCTCGGCGGCGACGGAGGAGGGGCGCGGCGCGGCGTGGATAAGGAAGAAAGAGAGAGATGCAAGAGGTCTTTTTTCATCCAAGCGCGCTCTTTCTTTTCAGCATTGGGAATACTGATTAATTTTATAAACACTCACGGGGTTTTACGCAAAATAACCCCTTTCTTCTTTAAATGAGTTTTTTTAAAATAGTCGGTTAGGCTGCAGGGTTAATTTTGAAAAACTCAGGGGTTTTACGCAAATAAGGACAAAACAAATTTTGGGTGAAAACACTACTTGCTTTATAGATAGTTATAGATTATAGATATAGATTATAGATGTTAGATGTATGTGTATATATATATAACCATAATTGATGTTTTGGATATAAAACCTCATTTTTTGGGAAGAAGAAAAGAAGAAAAAGAGCATACCGTGATGAAAACGGAGGGATCGGGCATCCACGACTCGACGGCGGCGGCGACGTGGAACCTGTCGAAGGCGACGGCGAGGGACTCCAAGTCGGCGACGTCTCCGTACGACAGCTCGACGGACGCCGGGAGCAGGCCGGCCTCGACGTCGCCGCCGCCACCGCCGGCCGGGGGGAGCGCGAACGCGCGCACGTCGTGGCCGGCGTCGGCCAGCGCGCCGCACAGGCGGCTGCCGAGGTACCCCGTCGCGCCCGTCACCAAGATCCTCATGCCGACGATCGATCGACGGCGAACAATCCGACCAAGCAGCAGGCAGGAGGCAGACGATCCGACCACTACACGAGGGCAACAACTGGCGGAGCAAATTAAGCAAAAACGCAGGAGCTCGATCACGCCATGAAGAGCAGGAGTCGCAGCTGTAGTAGATAATATGGCTTGACGGTGATGGCTTCGTCTCCATCAACTCCACATCATCCATCCTCATCGCCATTCTAGCCTGACAATACGTAGGAGTAATCTACGTATACGGCCGGGCCATCATCTTCGAGAGCTCACTCGATCGATCGATCGCTCGCCTTCAGCAAAAGCCAAATCCAATAAATTACGATCTCTATGCATCCATCCATTTCATGACCCATCTCACCAAAATTGTTCAGATAAGGGAAAGGAAATCGGCTTGTCAATCATCTGAAGCAACTCTTTTTATGGTCGTCTTCAACAGCAGCTGTGCTGGATTTGCATTGTCGTGACACACATTGCCAGGTCAACGTCAGTATCCTTGGCAGCATTCGCAATCTAGTTCTTGGAATCTATCGCAATTATGTCAAGTACGAACTCAAGTTGCATACTCATCTTTCTTTCTTTTTTTTCTTTTTTGTAAAATCTGCATACTCATCTTTCTAGTCTAGTAGGTAGAAAATTTTCCTACTCACTGTTACCGTACGTGATCACACTTTATATAAGTCCACTTGAGATCCTTTAAAGTGTCAACGAATATGATTTTCGTCCTTCATCCATAATACCAGATACAACGAGTTTCGTAAAACCGGTGCGAATCACAGTATGGAGGCTGGTTTAGTCCAACGTGGCATGTTAACTTCGGTACGTGACATTTAGACCGCTGGGTCAGCACGACGTGGCGCTTACGTGGAAATTTGATTTTAGAGAAATAATAAATTTTGTGGACCCACCTCTCGTTACACCAAAAATTAATAAAAATGGTGGGCCCACCGGGGCCCCACATGTCATTCTTACCCTCCTCTTCTTCCTCCTCCGCCGGCGACACGGCGGCTTCCACACTCGCGCGGCAGATCTCCGGCTTTGCCGCGCGCTTCTCCCATTGGCTCGGCCTCGCCGACCTCCACTCCGCACCGCGAACCGCGCCACCGCGCTCACGAATGGTCGGGCGACAAAAGCGTCGCGTCGCCGCCCCGCTGTCGTCCTCCTCTTCTCCCGCCGACACCCGAGGATCCCGTGAAGAAGATGACGCCTTTGATGATCCCGTGGTCCGATTTCTCTTGCGGGAGAAGTGGGAATCGTAGGTCTTGGGGAATGAGCCGTCGAGGTCGGAGCGTTGGAGCGAGGAGGCGCTTCACGAGGCCCTCGGCGAGCAGCGCGTCGATGATCTCCTTGCGGCCGTAGTAGCCGATGCGGAGGGCGAACTCCAGCGCGAGGGCGGCGGAGGCGGGTCGCGGAGCGAAGCGGCGACGAGCCGGGAGAGCTACCGCGCGCGTGGAGCTCGTCCACGAGCGTGTTGCGGATGGCGGCCACGAGCCCGTTCAGCGCGCGCTGCGGCGCCGACGAGGCGGACGCGGATGCGACCAGCGCGCCGATGGCGCGGCCCATCAGCACCGGCCCGACGAACACGTCCTCGTTGAATCGGACCAGCGCGAGCACCGCCGCCGCGCCACCGTCCCCCACGGCCGTCCCCACCATTTTTTATCAATTTTTTGGTGTAACTGACAGGTGGGTCCACAAAATTTATTATTTCTCTAAAATCAAATTTCCACGTAAGCGCCACGTCGTGCTGACTCAGCGGTCTAAATGCCACGTACCGAAGTCAACATGTCACGTCGGACTAAACCACCCTTCATACTGCCTTAGGACAAGATTAGCACCGATTTTATAAGTTTAGAAACCCGTTGTATCTGGTATTGTGGATGAAGGACGAAAATCATATTCGTTGACACTTTACAGGACCTCAAGTGGACTTATTCCCACTTTATATCAGACCAAGTATATTAGTTTCTGGGCCGTCCCAGAACTGGATAGAAAAACCCAACTACTTCTCCGGCCCAGCTATCTTTTCTGGCCCGGCCCAAGACCGGATAAAAAACACAACTACTTCTCCGGCCCAGCTGCCATTTTTTCTCCCGAAAGCACGGGCGCACGAAGCACGAAACGTGCCCCGGTAAATTCACCGTTTGTCCTCAATACTACCGATGAAAACCAATCGGTTTGTGTGATTTTTCAGGACACGGTTTGGAATCAATTCCCGGGAGAGATTTTTCATTTTACGAATTCAAATCCAATAACAACAGGTGAAATGCAAATCATTATTCGGTAATCGTCTGCTACGACGGCCAAACAACGCCGGTGGCGGAGAGGTGAAAGAAACGGTGTGAGGCAACCCTCGAGGGAGGGAGGGAGGCAGATGTAAGAAGGAGGAGGAGAAAGAGAAGAAAGAAAGTGCTACCTATGACATATTGGGTTTGTTCGTGACTTAGCTAGTCACGTCAGATAAAATCAGGTATAATATTTTTTAAGGATCTCAGTTAATTTGGTTTTTTATAATATTTTGGTTTTGGGACGAATTTCAAAGTCTTACGTTTACGAAAACGTAAGCCCTCTTTTGGCAAAGTATGTATTAGCAAAATCTATACCTATATATAAAGCAAGTAGTGTTTCCACCCAAATTTTGTTTTGCCTGGCTATTTTGCAGAAAACCCCTTGAGTTTTTTCAAAATTAACCCGCAGTCCATCTGGCTATTTTAAGAAAACCCAATTAAAGAAGAAAAAAGTATTATTTTACAGAAAACCCCTTGACTGTTTATAAAATTAACCTGCAGTCCCAATGTTGAAAAGAAAGAGAGTGCTTGGATGAAAAAAGACCTCCTACGTCCCTCTCTTTTACTCCCATCCGCGCTGCGCTTGCGCCCCTCCCTCCCGTCGCCGCTTAGAGCTCCCGCGCCGCCGCCTGGACCTTCGTCCTCCGCCTGCTTCCCTCCCTGCATCGTCACCCCGTTGTAACGCACGGACATTTTGCTAGCTATCTATAAAGCAAGTAGTGTTTCTATCCAAAATTTTATTACTCGCTAGCTATTTTGCAAAAACCCCTTGATTTTTCCAAAATTAACCCGATTAGGGGTGGATACCGGCTCGGCTCGGCTTGGCTCGGCCAACTCGGCTCCAGCTCGGCTCGGTAGAGCGGCTCTCGGCTTAGCTCGGTTCGCCGGCTCGGTAGAGAGCCGAGCCGGGAGGCTCGGTTCGGCTCGGCTCGTGAGCCGGCTCGTTTAGCTCGCGAGCCACTTTAATACAGTGTAATTTATGTACAAATTATATTTTATTTTTTAGTCTATTAAACATGCAAATATACAATGAAAAAAATGATATATTAAGTCCATAATTAACGTAATAACACTTGTCCATCGACAATTATCCATACAAATGTAATGATGCAACTAGATTAGATATTATTACTTTTATAATCTAAAGCATTAGATCCATATTGACCATCACAAAATTATAAAAATTATTGATTTATTGTCACATCAACAACAAAACAAGCAAAAGAATAGCAAAACAAGCAAAATATTAGGTCCTACTTTGTACATTGCATCGGATCGTTGAGCTCACGAGCGACTTGCGAGCCGACTCGAGCGGCTCATTATAGCTAACGAGCTAAACCCTTGGCGCAGCTCGTTAGCATTTCTCAACGAGCCGAGCCGAGCCATCCACGAGCCGAACGAGCTAGCGAGCCACGAGTATTTCGTCACCCTACCCGCAGTCTCAATGCTGAAAAGAAAAGGAGGGCTTGGATGAAAAAAAAGACTCCCTTCGCTCCTCCCTCCCTGCGCCCCTCCCTCTCGTCCCCATCTGCGTCACGCCCAGCATTGCGACTGCGCTCCTCCCTCCCATCGCTGCTCGAAGCTCCTGCGCCCCTCTGTGCCGTCCCCATCCGTGTCGCGCCTCGACTTTACCCGTTGCAACGCACGGGCACAATTGCTAGTAATAATAATTTAGGGATCATCTATACGACAATCTGCTGAAAATTTTTATAGTTTCAGCAGGATTTTCTCACCGCACGATCAACAAGTGTCATCGTCTCTCGCGCATTGACGCGCCACGCCAATTCGGATGATGTTTTGCCCAATCCGGGCCAGTTGGACTTTGGCCCTTTTTTTTCTCTGTTTAAAAGGAAGCCCAACTAGAGCATGTGAGCTTGGCGTTACCCTCTACATAAGCTCTGTTTTGTTGTTACGGTTGTTGCTTAGAAAAAAGCCCGATCTCCAACAGCAAAACCGCATGCTTTTCACGCCACAGCACCAAAACCCATTTCCAGCTAAAAGGGAATCTAGCAGAAAATAGCAAGGGAATCTAGCAGAAAATAGCAGTACATGAGAACCAATTACTGAAAGAACTTGCAGTTTCAAAGTGTTTTGATTGATCGGGATTGCTGAAAGAAACTATGAAATATGACAACCCCATGACAGCAGGCATTTAGCTAATACAAATGCCAATATGGCAAAGCACGAAAAACTTACGATGCAAAAGATATTCATAATCTGCTCGCACTAAAGTTCATATACTCTATGAGAAGGTTATTTGTTTCATACATGAAATTCAACTGGGAATATTTTGGAAGACTAACTCAAAACAAACTTGAAGTTTATAATGGCACAAAGGTCGTGAAAGTTATTTGATAGGCTTTGTGTCTTGATCTCAATGAATTAATTGCTGCTGTGGAGCTTGACCAGATAAGAGATAAAAATAAACTGAGATTCTCGCTGGGAATATAATCATAAAGATCGCATACCACTCAAAATACCAATTCCTTTCTATTCCTCAACCAACAACTCTGAATACCGTTTATTTTCTCACAGAAATTATGACCCGTCATATTGTCAGGTGCAATATCAATGTTAATGGAGTCTTTCCTCTAGAGCTGCCAACTATATGCAAAGGTAAAAAAGAAGTTAGGAAAAATATCATTTCCCACATCAGCCATGGAAATAAGTGTAAGAAATTCACAGAAGCCATGTTGCTATGTCTTCATGCAAAAATTCAGAGAAATCTGAATAAGTGTGTGCATCATGCAAGATCATGTGAATTCTTGTAAATGGCTAATGAGAACTGCTCGTCCTTTTAGTAGATTACAAATGAGAAAATAGATTCACAAAGTGTACACAAATGCAGATTCATTTGTGGGGTGCACATTCATATAAAGAGTTTTGATACTAAAGGTGCACACTACTTAATATCAAATAGTGCGAAACAATAGAATTGTTGAGAATCTATAAAAACACAACACAAATGGTCATCATCAAAACAACAGGGCTAATTAGTTAAATGAAGCATCTTACACTTGCCAACCGGTGAACATGAAGGGAATTTAATGGCATGATGTTCAGTAATTTCGTAAGGGGATAAATAGGGGCAAATTCTGAATCAGATTCGATCTAGAAGAACTCTACTTTTTTGGCTCGCTAATCAAAATAGAAATGAAAAATATTACAAAAACAAAATTTTGCTAACAAAATTACAAATGGCACAAAAACATTTTTTGGGCAAAATTAAAAAAAATGACAGATAAACTGACATAAATAGGACACAAAAACAAAAGGAACAAAGTACTCTTCACTTAAAATTATGGGGTGATGCATTCTAATTTTTTTACCCGAAGTATGCATTCTAATTGCTGACAAAACTAACAAAACCAAACTAAAAAATGACAAAACTACAAACATAACCTATTCAACTAAGTACTCTTCATTTCTGACAGTACTTAGGTGAGAACCACCAGAAAAAAAGGCAAACTAACAAAACTTACAAAACAAACAAGTGAGCCCTTGCTAACCTTATTTAACTTCATTTCAAATTTGCGAACAAAACTGTAGAGTTCCAAAATATAGTACAGTTCAAACAAAAAAGAGATTTCAAAAAACCACAAAACTCACAAAACTAAGTACTTCTAATAAATGTTGAGGATGCAGAAGTTGACGTAGAATGTGAATGCCGTATTGATTTCATAATTGAATTACTACTAATTGGGTAATCTCAATTGCATACAAAACTAATAAAACTAAGTACTCTTTACTTAAAATTATGAGGTGATGCATTCCAATTGCTGACAAAACTAACTAACCAGGTACTACTAGTAGCTTGCAAAACTAAAAATCATTTGCCTAGGAGATAACAAAACTATGTACTTGTTCAAAACTACAAATTCTAACAAAACATGTAAACACGTTATAACTCTTTGCAAGTTATATTGTGAGGTGATGCATTCTAACTACTCTTGAGGGGATAAAATTATACAGACAATATACTAGCTGTGTGGACAAAAGCAATTAACACTCACCATGCATCACGACATAGTGCTTCCTGCGCTAACATTAATTAATCCGCTAACATCAAACTAGGCTAGCTATTTTGGAATTCTTTGAAACAAACATGCAGAGCAATAAAATAAGTGAACTTTGCTACAGAGAAAGACCAAATAAGAATTGTTTGGGAAGAAATTGCAAAGAAAGGCTAGGACTAAAAGTCATGCACTTTCCAGAAAATAAACTACTAAGCTTGCATGGGAGAAAAAGAACACACGGGGCTTCCTTGTGAGCTAGCAAAACAACCCAAAAATGAGGATGAGTAAACAACCAGCCCAAAGAATGAACAGAAGTGCAGTGCCACTTCAAGAAAATGATTGCACCCCACCTAAACCCTGTTACCACTGTCCAATGGAGGCATTTATCAACCAAGAGATCAAAAAACAGCAGATCATAAACTCATTACCAACAGAAGGTAATGGGAGCTTACAGATGCAGATCTTCTCATCTTTCCCAGCAAGACGGATCTTGTATGCAGCTAACCCGTATAAAGAAGTCAGCTTGCCTTTAACGTGGCATGCCAGGACAACGCCTGCTGCAAGAACAGCAACCGGCCAAGCTCTTCAAAAAAAAAGAGAAAAGAATCATCATCAACAAAAAAGAGAACCATGAAGGATGTGAGCAAGCACGGATTACTAAGCACACCAGAGCAGTAAACAAATTAAGTATGGGTACTTGCATCCATTCAACATAGATCTGAACCAACTTGTCTTTGCTACTGTTAGAAACACCCAGCAAGCATAATTTAGGGCAGCCTCATGTATTTATTTCCTATCAATAAAATACACAAAATTAAACTATCTTAGTATCTTAAAAAATAAGGTATCTTACAAATATTGGAAGCGTTGTGTATTACAACCATCTGACACTACCAAACGTGGTGTCCTCCTGAGGCTAAGCAACAAAATTATGCAACAGAACATGTGATTTAACTTGCACAAATGAATATATCATTAAAAGAGGTACATGGAAGACTGATTACTCACAAACAGGATCACAGAATGAAGGCGCCAGAGCAGTGGCTATGCAAGTAGCTGAGCACATCACAAAAATATAGGGATTTTTTTATCAGAACCTCAAAAAATGCTGAATCAAACAGAGCAAAAATTGAGCGTAGCATTTCAGTATAAGCAGTTCAGTGTTCAATAACACAGTACTTCAATTCACACAGCCATTTAGCGTTTATCAATATAATATCAATGAAAACTACCACTCATGCTTGCCCACAAATCCGATTAATCTTGGCCACAAAGAAGCCAACAAAAAGACATCGAGAAAATTCATAACGGGATTTGGATCAACATGTTGACGCACCTACAGATCAAGATAAACAAAACAGCATAATCATAACACATATCAAGCGTTTCATCCCCCCTCCCCCTTAAAAAGTTTCTAAAACATATGTGAAACAATAATCAACTATGCATAATCGTATGACATTCGACTGACTCACCGTGTGGATCGGTGTGCCTCCCTTGTAAGGGTGGACACTTTTAAACAAAAACAAAAACGAACCGCACCGAGCCGAACCGAAGCTTATGGTTTTTGTTTTTCGGTTTTGGTTTTGGTTCATGGTATTGAATAAATCGAGTAATTCGGTTCGGCTATGGTTTTTAATGTCTAAGAACCAAAAACCAAACCATAAGCAAACCGCGGGCGAAATCCTAGCTAGCCCCGACGGCGGCGGGCGCGCGGGCACTGCCGCGTGGCAGGCGAAACCCTAGCCCCGGCGGCGATGGGCGCGCCGCCTCCACCCCGCCCTGATGCGCCGCTCCGCCCCGGCCCGTCGCCGTGCCGCCTCCGCCCCGACGCGCCGCCTCCGCGCTCCTCCGCTGCTTGTGATGCTTGTTTGGTTTTTTCAGTAAAACCGAAAACCAAACAAAATTTGTGGTTTACAATATTTACGCGAACCGATTAGTTTTTACTTCATGCCAAACCAAACTAAACATAGAAAAAAAACGAACCGAAGTCCGGTTTAAACCGATTGCCCACCTCTACTCCCTTCTTACTCCCTTGCTTGGTGGTTCAGATGTCACGGGCTATATTCCTGGAATAGACAGGCAGGGATTGGGCACCTGGCCATCTACCGCGAGAACGGCTATGGCTGCATCGCCGTCCCCCCGCGAAGGTCTCCGTAGAAGCCTCACCGACGACCACAACCTCCCCGACCGCCCTTTGAATAGCCATCCTCCCCTCGCCAACAGAACAAAGTGCACATCCTTTGCGCTGGGATCCGCGTCCCGGCGGAGAAGAAGCTAAGAACAGGGGCTCCGTCTACCGGAGGAGACACGCGAGGGCATCGTGGATGCACCGCCGCGTCGCGCCCTGCACCCGCACTGCCACGTCGCCGCCGACGATCCAAAACAAAAACGCTGATGCCCCAAACCCCTCCCACCTTGAAGACTACTACACAACCTCCGGAGGGGGCATGAGGCATGGGGTGCCGTCCGCCGGGGAAGAGGCCTTCGCGGCCGCGTTGTGCGTCACCGCCGACGATGGGGGAGGGAGCGAGCGTCTCTCCTAGTTGGGCCGGGCTCACCCCTAGCTGGGCTGCACGCACGAATCCTGAAGACAATCCAACAGTCACAAAATTCAGCTGACAAACCAAGAAAAATCAGCAGGTAGATTTGTAGCAAATCCCAATAATTCATAGGTAAAACGTTCTTTAGCGACTTAAATACCAACACTGAAAAATAAATTTTGATAAAAAAAATTTAAAATTAAGTTTAAAAATTCAAATTTTGACAACAACGAATATCGTGTGGAGGAAACGCTGAGGCCTTTGCCTTTGTATATTGGACCAAGTATATTACATCTAGCCCACCGGACCAAGTTTATGGGCCGGCCCAGAACTGGAAAAAGACCCAACTACTTTTCCTGCCCAGCTATTCTTTTCGTGCCCATTTTTTCCCCGAAAATACGGCCGCACGAAGCACGAAACGCCTTCTTCCCCGTGCGCCGGCCGGCCCCGGTAAATTCACCGTTTTACCCTTCGCGTTCCAACGGTCGATTCCCTCTGCTCGCGTCGTTGAAAAGGGAAAAACCCCCACATCTCTCCCCGTCGCTTAAACCCTTCTTCTCCAGCGTTCCAGCCTCGCAAATCGCCGGCTCGCCGGGGGGAGAGAGAGAGAGAGAGAGAGAGAGAGAGAGAGAGAGAGAGAGAGAGAGAGGACGGGGATGGGGATCGAGAAGGGGATGACGGCGTACGAGGCTGCGCGGGAGAGGACGGTGGAGGAGAACAAGCGCAAGATGGAGGCGCTCAACCTTCGCCACCTGTCCGCTGCCATCAGCGTCGCCCCCAAGACCCCCTCCCCCATGGTGACGAACTCATGCTGCCACCGCGCTCTAGATTCTAATCGGTTGCTCGCTCGCTGCTCCGTTCATTAATTTGATCTTTTTTTTCTTTTTGGTTTTATTCCCTCTTCGGCGGAGCAGAAGCAGAAGAGGCGTAGGATCATCGAGGCGGCGGTCGTGGCTCCCTCGCCTCCGAGGAGGTCCCGGCGCCTCGCTAAACTCCCCGAGGTCAAGTATGCAGAGGTAACTGCTCTGGTTTCTGTTCTGCTGTTCCATTTACCCAGTAATGTTCAGAAGATGTTCAGGAGAAAAAAGTTCAGATAAACATGCTTTCTTGTTCTGATGCATTTGGTTCTAAGTTCAAGGTTGCAAATATGTTGCAAATTATTGAGCGTGATTTTTATACTTCTAGCTCGAGGCTGTCAATCCAGCTAGTGCAAGCTGTAAAAACGGCCCATTGCACAGTGAAGCTGTATTTCACGTTTTCTGACCAATTGAATTGATCCAAAATGTGCAAATTTGGTAGTAGCAACTACTGAACATTAAATAAGTCTCTGAAACAAACATTCTTAGCAGAACTTAACAATCTTACTTTAAAATTATCTAGAGTAAATGGCATTATAAATTGTGCCATTCTTTCTAGCATTCACATATATATGCATGTAACCATAACAAGAAATATATATTCTTTACTAAGAAGTAGCGTTCCTCAGCAGGTAGCACCAGATGGCGCAGAGAGGATGAAGAAAAGGTACGTCATTATGTGACAACATTACCACATGAGCGTGTGAAGCCTGTATTGCTTCCCACTAAGTAGCAAAAAGTGCAAAACTACATCCCGGTCTCCGTTTTCTTCTGCAGGTCTCCACGAAAAGCAATTGACAGTATCTACCTGGCAACCCGTGGATCAATTTCCATGGAAGCTAGGCTCGAGGCAGCAAGAAAAGCAGAGGAACTGGAATCACAACTTGACCCTGAATTTCCCTCCTTCGTGAAGCCAATGCTACATTCACATGTGGTCCGAGGATTTTGGTTGGTGAGTACTGCACTATCACATTCCATCCCTGCAACTCTTCTTAAGGGAACTGACGTCGTGTGGTATTAATATTTGTTGGGTGGCATGATCAAAAGGGCTTACCGAGGCATTTCTGTGAGACTTACCTGCCAAAACATGATGCCATTGTCACTTTGCTGGATGAGAAAGACGAGGGATTTGATACCAATTACCTTGCCTACAAGAATGGTCTAAGTGGTGGCTGGGCTGGCTTTGCTTTGGACCATGGATTGTTGGATGGAGATGCGACAGTATTTCAATTGGTCAAGCCTACAACCTTCAAGGTGTTAGTTTTTACTGAACATTATGTCTGAATAATTTTGTACCTGTAACTTAAGTATGTTTTATATCTGAATAATGTGAATAATCCTTGAAAATCGATTTCTGTCCAGGTGCATATTATCCGAGCTACTGTTGATGATGGAAATGAGGTAACCAAGTGACATCAACAAAGACGGCAATACTAACATATCGGGAGACGGCAAGTTGCATTTTGGTATGTTTAGGCTTCATCTGCTAGTATTAACACTAGGCACTTGATCTGTTACTCTGCTTGTATGCAGAGCATGAGCATCTATTATGTGTCCCATATCTATGTTGGGAGAAGGAACAATTTGGCAGTCTTACGTTGTTTGTAATTGGTGTGTCCACAATTACTGCCAATGCGACACTCGGGAATTCCTTAGCTGACAAATTTGGAGTATCTGCTATTTATGTGTCTGACTACTGCATGTTGCTGTCCTAATTAAGTTTTGATGGAACATGGTACACCTTTTGGCGTTTAGATTGGTTAGATTATGAACTGCTTCTTTGACCTAATAATTATCCTACACTAATGCCATCTAATGCAGCATGTACAACACACAAAATGGATCAAAAGGATGATGCTAAATATCACATCAATCTTTCAACTCACATACAGCATCATACATGAATATCATCCTACAATTTCTGAAGCCTTCGCTCTTCTCCCTTCATCATCAAACTGTATCTTTCTGTACATAAATGTAACATTAGATTGAAAATGATCATCTCAGATATTCCTTCCTTTCCAGCCTCAATTAAGTTTGTTCCCCTCAGTCCTGCATATTATTTTTTTCATGCAAAGCAATACCATCAGCATATAAAATGGATCCAAAATGTGAAGACTTTGTTCCCCATCATACCTCATGTCAAGTCCAGGTTTGTTTTTCAGGCTCTCTGGTATCTGGCCGGTGAGATTGTTGTTGTTCAGGTATCTGTCTTTCGCAGGAGCAAATGCATGAGGCAAGTAAGAGTTATCAGCTGTATGGACATGCAACAAAAAGAGGATTAGGATACTTACAACTCCTTGAGATTGGCGAGTTTTCCCAGCGATGGGCTGATTGGTCCACTTAACTGATTGCGCTCAACATGCCTTTCCAAATTCAGAAAAGTTAGTATGATGGAAATGAGTCTCCTAGCTAGGATGAGTAGTAAACAATCTCCTACTGCCTATCCATTGAACTTACAATGCTTCCAAGATGTGCATGCTGCTCAAATCAGGTATGGAGCCTGTGAGTTTGTTGCCACCGAGATAGCTGCAGACAAGATTTCACAGGAAAATTAGACCAAGTACTTATCCCATTTGATCATTCGGCTCACATCGATTCACTCTATATGATCGTGTCAATCTTACATATTTTTCATCCCAGTCAAATTTCCAATACTGTCAGGGAGAGATCCTGAAAGACCACGATTTTTTAGATCCCTGTAGTATACAGAAGGAAATGGATCATATCATCACAGGAACAACCAACATCTCAGTAGCTTATTCTCCATTCAAAAAAAAAAACATCTCAGTAGCTTATTCTCACTGAGAACCATATGAGTTCATAGGTGCCAAACCATGTCAATCTGAACACTTACAGTGATATGACGCGCACGGGTGATCCCTCGGAGCAGAAAACCCCGGTCCATGAGTTCTGCCGTGGCAGGCAAGGGTCGCCGGTCCAGTCCGGCGGCGGGTTCTTGAGGCTCCTGGCAAGATCCTCCATTGCAACCACTGCACAATCGAAGATCCTAAACCTTCTCATCACCCAAAAATTACTTTCACATACTGAATCTAGCTAGCTCAATGGTGAACTTTAGTTTTGCTTGCTGAATTTTTTGCAGAAAGAAACTGCTTGACATTTGGAGAGTCTGTCATTCTGGAGGTGCATACCATCCCTGGTGGCCGTCCGGCCACCGAGCGGCACAATCTGGTAGATCTCGCCGGCGTTGATCAGCGGACCAACCGGTGACGTCTCGTTGGGCGTGAGCACGATCTCCGTCTTGCCGGACAGCGGCATCATGCTGGAGTACACCATGACGCCGGCCGCCGAGGCGTTGAGCTCCTGGAAGAACTCCTTGCCGTTGACGGCCACGTCGAAGACGCGCCAGCTGTAGGGGCTCGCCGTGCGGGAGTCCTGGAAGTAGAGCGCCACGTAGTAGCTCGCTGCCGGCAGCTCGACCGGCGGCCACTGCACGGACAGCTTCTTTCCCCGGCTCGTCGTCATGCCGGCCCTGAGCGCCTTCGCCGGCGGCATGTTCCAGAACTCCTCCGGCATGATCGGCGAGTGGCTCTCCACCGTCGGGTTGGCGTCCGTGAACGGCGCCCAGTACCGGTTGTACTGGTCATCTGGATAGCTAGAATGCCAACCACGTCAGGTTAGGACAAAATGCACCGGCGGCGAGCGAGCGAGCGGCGCGCAGGCGGGCGGCGGAACGCGCGTACCTCACGATCTCGCCCTTGCCGCCGAACCGGCTGCGCGCCACCGTGCTCATGACGTACTTGCCAAAGTCGGTGGTGTTGTACATGGAGTCCTCGAGGCTGACGAGCTCGAGCGCCGAGATGAACGGGCTGGAC
Organism: Oryza australiensis; assembly: GCA_019925245.2. Taxonomy (NCBI): domain Eukaryota; kingdom Viridiplantae; phylum Streptophyta; class Magnoliopsida; order Poales; family Poaceae; genus Oryza; species Oryza australiensis. The sequence continues at coordinate 5,661,051 of JAIFGZ020000116.1, read as the reverse complement.
TTGGTGTCGGCGCGGCGCGCCAGGCACACGCTTATCGTCTTCCCCTGCGCCTCCGCCACCATCTCGAAGTAGGTGGACATGCCTCGCCGGAAGTTGTCGGTGGTGTTCACGGCGCTCCATCGTGTCCCGTCGACGATCTGGTCGAACACCGGTGGCTCGGCGCCGCCGTCGAACCCGCCGTAGAAGTAGGTGGTCCGCACGAGGTACCGCGACCCCTTGACGACCGGCAGCTGGTAGCAGTACTTCCTCGCCGTCGCGTCGGGGAAGTAGCGCACGGTGGCGAGCAGCGGCAGGATGTTCGGCTTGTCGACGGCCGACACGTTGCCGACGGCGATGAACCCCTCATCCTGAATCCACTTGATGCTCCCTATCTGCTCCTCCTTGTCCGATCCACAGTTTATATAGAACCCTATAACATATCGATCACCCACCATTACACGTCGCATTCTTTGCATGCAAGAATCAATTACTCCCTCCGTTCTTATAAGTCGTTTTTATTTTTTTTTATAGTTTTTTAATTTAACCAACTTTACAAAAACAATTAGTAATCTGTAATACATTACAAAGTAGTTTCTTTAAATACAACATCATAATATATTTGTTTTGGGTTGATAATATTTATATGTTTTTTAGAAATTTTATCAAACTTAAAAAATTGACAAAAAAATCAAAGTGATTTACACCCTACTTTTTTTTCTTAGTTAAATTTCTTTTTAAGTTTGACCAAACTTACTGAAAAATATAAAAACTTTTTCTATGTAAAAATTAATTTAGTATTATAGATGTTATTAAATTTTCTATAAACTTGATTAAACTTAAAAAAAATTTAAAAAAACTATCGACTAATAATATGAAACGAGTATAATATAAAACAAAAGGAGTATCATAAATTACCTCGAGGCTGTGGGATGGTGGAGGCGATGATAGGGGCGATGGCATGGGAGAAGGTGGCGAGGAGGATGACGCGGATGAGAAGAAAGAGAAAGGCAATGGGGATAGGCATTGTAATGTCATAATAGGATTGAGGGGAGAGCAATGGAGCACGCCCGCGAAGGGGAGGCTCCACGAAGGGAAAGGCGCGAAGAAAGGGGGCTCACAAAGGAAGGGGACTACTGTTTATGGATCACCGTGCGCGACAAACGGGTGAGGGATGATTGCTTCCTTCGTTGGTTTCCGCCTAAATTTAGCAACGTTGGTTGAACTGGTCAATCAATATTAGGCATGCAGCTCATGATATCAATGGATCAAATTATTTAAGAGTAAATTTCATAAAACTAAAGATATATTGGTTAAAACTATAGATGTAAAAATGTGTATAAAAGCTACAAATAACATTATATTTTTCATGAAACTACATATCTAATATATTGTATTAGCAAATTATAGATTTAACATCAGTTATACCATAAAAACTATAACTTGTGTAACTCCATAAAATATGTACTTCTTTTATAGCTTCATCATTAAATTTGTAATTTTATGATATGATGTCTTAATTCTATAATTTGGTAACAAATTTAACGTCAAATATATTGTTTTATGATATATATATATATATATTACTTTTATGATAGATTGTCCAAACTATCTATATACTTTTATGAAAATTACTCCACTATTTACTTTCTGATCGAATTATTCACCAAGGGCTTAGTAATCTATAGTCCCGTGCGTGTATATGAACAGGAGGTAGAAAAGAAGAGGAATTTAAAAGAGGCCCAAAATTCTAAACGAGGCCAGCCAGCCCATCCCAGCCCATCCCAGCCCATCCAGCCCAGCCAGCCCAGCTAGGCGAGGAGGCTATCGATCTACTCCCACTTGCGGGGGTCGGTGATGTTGATCTTCCAGTGATGGTCGGAGAAGCCGGCCTCCTCGGCGAGGTGGCGGTCCCAGGCGATCTCGATCTTCCTCCGCTCCGACAGGCGGCACGGCGAGCGCATCACCTCCCCCATGTCGTCGTACACCTGCCACCACCGCGCGTGCGCGGCGTCGCTGGCGTACACCCGCTGGTCGCCGATGTTCCAGTTGCAGTCGTAGTCGCGGTAGCACGTCCATGGCTTCAGCCCCAGGTAGTGGATCGACCACACCTCCGCCGGGTCGGCCCGGAACAGCCGCTCCTTCAGGGCGCGCTCCGCCGTCGTGTTCGCCCAGAAGTTCTTGAGGTAGTTCACACGCCGCGGGAGCCGGTGCCACCAGACGAACACCTCGTTCAGGAACCCCTGGTCGCCGCCATTGTAGGAGCGGATGGTGCGCCGCTGCCGGATCAGCGACTCGAACGTGCACTGCGACGGCTCGATCACCATGATGCCGGAGTTGAAGAGTGACCCGTCGTTGCCCACCGCCGTCAGCTGCGGGAACCGGAACAGCGCGTCGAGGTCGCGGAGGACGAGGATGTCGGCGTCGACGAACACCACGCGGTCGTAGTCGGTGAGCTGCCACAGCCGGAACTTGCTGTAGTTGTACTCGTTATAGGTGCCCCGCTCCGCGCGCGGGTTGCGGATGCGCTTGATCTTGCGCGGGATCCAGCCGGAGGCCACCAGCGCCGCCAGCGCCGGCTTCGACACGGTGTGGTCGTGGAGGAGGACGAGGTCGCGCGTCGACCCGGCGCGCCGGATGCTCTGCGCAAGCACGATCGCGCCGCACAGGTACGTGTCCGACGAGTGGAGCACCGTCGCGTACGCCTCCCGCCGCGGCCGCCCCGTCGTCGCCGCCGCCGTCAGCTCCGACACGTTGAACACTTCCTGGATACCTGCGTTCATTAATTGCTACCTAATTAGTTGACTGCAGCTTACGCCAGAGAAGAACACGTGTTAGATTCTCGCGAAACCGTGCCTGATCTGACAGTCTACTTATCCATGAAATTTTAATTACTCCAAGTCCAAGGTGATCAGAACTCAAATAATACGTACGACGAAGGATTTTTCTTAATCTTTTATCAGACGATGTAGTATATGTACTCGATCGGTAGTGCGTGGCACATGCATCGTGCTTGCATTTCTGCAACGCTACCTATCAACTATTCCAGCTGAATTGATGCATAATCTTATCTTAAAATTAACAAACTAGGAGTGTCAGACAAGTCAAAACCACCAAGGAATCGATCGAATTGCACAAAGCAAGGAGGTAGCAATAAACTTTGCGACGATATTGCGTACGGTTGGTATAGATCATCTGGTCATATCCGCCATGGAGAAGAATGCAGTAGCATGCAATGCAAGTATTAATTGGTTCATGCACAAGCTATCTATCTATTTATCCATCTAGTTACATGCAGCTGTCCGGCCGGCTGGCCACCAACCGAATCTAGTTTAATCAGCCCTGTCGATCGATCGATCATCATAGTGTAAGACTGATCGGACGGTTGGAGGTGAAAGGCTTCCAACCAGCTCGCTGCATGACAATCACACGTTAGGTGAAGAGGCCCCAGCTAGCATCTGTCATCATCATCTTCTAATTAATTAATCTTCTTGATTAACTTGTCAATGTTCATCTCCATGTGCATTCTGATTAATATTCACGTGTATAAACCGTACTGTACCGTGTGGTATCCTATGAGTAATTGAGTAATACATACATATATGTGTATTACTAGTTTCATATTATATATAGTTTTGATTTTTTTCAAACTTTTTAAGTTTATAAAAAAATTAGTAACATTTACAACATTAAATTAGTTTCATTAAATATAACTTTGAATATATTTTGATAATATACTTGTTTTGTGTTAAAATATTATTATATTTTTTTTATAAATTTAGATAACTTAATAAGTTTAATTAGAAAAAGTTAAAACGATTTATAATATGAAATGGAGTGAGTAATTTGGTACTACTTATTAGATCTTCAATCCCTTAAGTAATTAATGTTTAGTGCTAGTATATTTTTTTATCAACTGTGAATGTGTGTTGATCGATTGGTTTAGGCAGTAGACCTAGACATAGATCTATCTGCTCTTTCAAGGACAGGATTTTAGCTAGCTAAGCTAGCTCGATAGCTTGTGGATAACACTGACAGTGATAGATCCATGATTACCAGTAGAAGCTTCCACTCAGGTGGGATGCCACTGTGCTGATCAACGATTACCAGTAGCTAGATAGTTTCTGCTGGTACACTCTAACCTAGACTAATTAATCAACACCTGGTGAACCGTATCATGTGAAGACCAACGGTTGCACATGCAGTTACGAAAAAGAAACAGATTTACTGTTGCACCAACCGGATCGATCGTCAGTACTCTGTACTACTCCTTATGAATAGAGCGACGAACAGGCACTAAACACAATTCAAGTTGATTAATTGGAGGCTTCAGTTTCAAGCTTTCTTGTACTGCTGCTAGCCTGAACCTGAATCAACGAATCGTCACCTCGATCGATCGATCAAGCTAGCTTGCAGGGATCAGATTCTTCAGGTTTGGTAGGAACGGGACTACTCGATCGTAGTGTATGTTTTGCTAAAGAGACAGTCGAGTGATGATGATGAATTGATGATGAGAACCTTGTCCATTATCAGCTCATGGCCTTTGGCAACATTTCCCGACCAGATTCCTATGCTATTTGAGTGGCTTTGTCCCACACACACACCCTCGATAAATCGTCCTCACACTGATCACATATATTCACATTCCAAGCGCATATATTACAAATAATTATGGGACAAAAGCATGCAGATTGGTTAATTATGCTGTGCTTGCTTGATTAATTGTGTGTGTCTGCTGTATTGATGCTGATCGGTTTTCATTAGGTGACATGTTATGCGTCTAACCAGTTGGGAACACTGCTCTGAATTGAAACATGTCTTAGTCTGATGCTAATGTTCTATTTTCTTGCATCCGTTTTTTTTTCTTATGTGCATGCATGACCTTGGCATAATGAAGTATTTTTCTCATACACAAAAAGTAGTGAAACCCATAAGAGATTTTTATTTTGTAAAAAACATGTAATATGGAAAAAAGTTACCTTTAGACGAGAGTGGATTTTAAACTCTCGAGAGGATATCCCCTGTCACTCAAATAGTTATGAAAAAATTTAAAAAAATAAGAATATGTATTAACACGTGATATATCACTTAATTTAACTTTTACAAGATAAATTAAACATTTGTTTTTTCGTTGCAACATGTAGAAGTTAAATTTTATGTTGTATGTTTGTGAAGTGATATATTATATATTAATTTATCTTGTTAAATTTTTTTATTTTATTCAAAACCATTTGAGTGATATATAAATAACAAGGGGACGTTCTTCAAGAGTTTAGAATATTTTTTTCCTTTAGACTAGGTGTTTAGTTTGTTTACAATTCACATATCCTATTGACTAAAGGTTACTGTAAACCATTCATGATTGGAGTTATAATTAACCATCCAGTGGCCAGTTATCCACAGATGCTAACGGGTCAAACTGAAAATAAACCCAAGCTACTGACCACTGAAACTTCTTTATCTATTTTGCATTTCTTTTAAATTTCTCACTTTTGTATCCTGTCTCAGTGTGACCACGATATATTCTCTTTTAGTTTCTAGAAGCTGAACCATATATGTGCCACCAGTTTTTCTCCCCTTTTTTTCCTTATCACTTATCATATTTTTCCTACTTTATTTTCATGCTTTGACTATCTTGGATCCTAGAGAGAAACGTCCTCTCGTTTATTCCAATATCATTTATAAAAATTTTTTAAAATATTTGATAACGATAATATTATTGCGCTTAGCTTACCTCCGGGTCCCCAGAGCGGCAGGGCGAGGTTGCATGATCCGACGGGAAGCCGGAGCTTCTCCTCCAGCCGGTCGACGTCGACCATGTACATCCACCACTCGCCGTCCCTGCCCACCGCCTCGTCGCACCGGAACAGGTCCATCATGGGCTCGCACTCGCTGCGCAGCACGACGCGCACCCGCCCGCCGCCGCCGCCGCCGCCGCCGTTGTGCCTCCTCCCCGTGCGCGCCGCCATGTGCGCCGCCACGAGGTGCACCTGCAGCCTGAACACGTCGCGGTTCCACGCCCCGTCCGTCCGGTTGCACGGCAGCGACGCCACCACCACGTCGACGTCGCCGTACCGGGAGAAGTCCGGCATGGGGAGCTCCGGGCACGACGGGCCCTCGTCGTCCTCCTCCTCGTCGATCCACTCCGGGAAGAGGTCCGACCACCGGAACACGTCGGAGACGCGCTCGAAGTCGACACCGACGGCGTCGCCCTCCACGCCGAGCGCCAGCAGCTCGTCGCGGCCGATGTTCACTAGGCCCATCCGCAACCGCCCCCGGAGCTCGTCGAACATCACCGGCGCCCGCCCCGCGTTCACGATCCTCTCCGCCGCCACCACCGCCTTGTTCGCCGCCACGCCTCCCAGCTGCAACAACGCATCCATCGTAAACAACCTCTCCAACACATGGTCGAGCAAGACATTGAAGCTTTGACGTCGCACACGAATGGTGGACTCACCTTACCTTCCGAGAGAGCTGGGTGGTCGACGTCGTCGGGCTACAGGCGTCGCGGAAGGCGGTGCAGCGGACGAGGGAGGAGGCGCCGCGGTCGAGGAGGTAGGAGTACTTGGGGTGGAGGAGGAGCGCCATGTACGCGAGGAAGAAGAAGGCGAGGAACGCGGCGTTCAGCTTAACGACGGCCGCCGCCCGCAGCCCCGCCACCGGCGACGACGACTTGAGCGCCTCTCCGGCGCCGCTCGTCACCCCCATGCCACGTAATCAACAATGGCACACCCGCCGGGCGTACGTGTCCCCGTGTCGTGCGTCTCCGGCCGGGGGCGAGGTTGGCGTCGCGCGCGGTTTGCCTAAGCCGGGGCGCGTTGCATGCACGGGGTTATATAGATCGGCGCGGCGTGGCGCGCCGCGGCGCGCGCGAAGGAGAATGACATGGTGTGGTGTTGGTGTGTTCGAAGCGTGTGCACTGTGCGTGTGTACGAGTACATAACAGTACGTGTACGTGAGAGGCAAGATTTGGGGCAAGTGGTTGGGTACGGTGAGGTGAAAGGATGGGTGCAACGAACTGAGGAGCCACGTGGCGAGTTCCATCCATCCTTCTCGAATCTCGAGGACACTTACCACCTCAGTCCCTTCCTGATGACCAAGCTCTAAAATTGCGTGTGCTTGTGTCCATCATGACGTTAATTCCTAAAATACAGATGTCACGTAATAATTTTAATTTTTTTTAATTTGTTAGGTTAGTTTATTATGAAATGAAATGGGTGAGAGTAATTAACAACAACATTTTGAATTAATTTTGCATCACGGTGATCACATTTCCTCGATCGATCTCTACCTCGAAATAAAAAAACATATCATGAATAAAAAAACGACTTAAACAATTTGTCTATATATGAACAGTTTTATAAAATTCACATGAAATGGAGCTCTTTTACAAGAAGACCATTTGGTAGAGCCAAAAATTTAGAAATTTCGAACCGATGATCAGTGAACATGCGGACGTTGATACCTGATCTAAATAAAAGCAGAACCTTTTCATGGTCAAAAGGGCAATCGCTATGCAGAATAACAGGAGTGAAAATATTACTACTCCGTACCAGCTAGGTTCCTGCTAGCATTGCACTATTAAAGTTGACCGGAGCTAGCAATCAACTTTGTTTATGTGGTAATTAGGCCTAGCTAGAGCACATAGTTTAACTTTATTTTAACCATGTTAGAGTTGTCTATCACTCTGTGCACATACCGACCCGAAACACATGTCCTCTGCCGTTCTGCCACTGACATGTGGGCCCCACATCCTCTGGGCCAACATGTCAGTGGCGGCAGAGGACCTCACTCCTAGTTTCCTACAGGTACATGTGAATATGAACGACAAAGGAAAAAAAAGCAGTGTAGGCACATATTCTATTCCTTCTTATTACAGCTGTTCAAAAACAGTTCAGTATATAGTGAATTTAGTTGGTCTGTTGCTACTGCAGTTAATTAGTTTTGGTTGCTTTAGTTGATCTGTTGTTTACTTCATGTTAATTAGCTCTTGATTCTTAGTTGGTCTGTTGCTACTGCAGTTAATTAGCATATATTGGTTGCTTACTTGATCAAGTTAATTAGCTCTGGTTGTGCACTAATCAATTCAAAATCAATCAAAATTAATATATAGTAGCTTCAAGTATGACATACCACCTTTCCTACCTTATGGTGGATACTACTATAATCTTTAATTTCTGCAGTAAGCTTGAAACATAAGTAGACTGCCATTAATTAATAGAAGCACAGTGAATTAACCCATATTTGTGTAATCTGCATACTAATTAAATTTAGGTTCGTGCCAGTTCAAGGCAGCCACAACCACATACAGGCGATCCATATATTGATTTATATCTGATCCGTTTGTTGAGGTTGGTGCATCAATCCCCCTGAAGCAGCTATGTCGAGCCTAATTGCGATTTGATTAATTAATTCTTCCTCATCCAACGATTTAATTATGCGTGATTTTAATGATTCGATCGGTACAATTTTTTTTCCTTTCCGTGGTGGCTGACATGGTTGCTTTTAGAGTTTTCTGAAAAATGTAGAGTGGCTCTACCTCTTCTCGCTGATCGGAGTCGTGTTTAGTCGTCGTAGTAATTTCTACGTTTTTGTTTTGTTTGTTTTTTCTTATTTCTCCTCGCATAAGCTGTGTTGTGTAGCAGGGGTGTAGCTAGCTTGTGGTTTCTCTGAGCCACGTACCATCCTACACTCGGCCCAACCGAAGCCCATCTATATAATTGATTGTGTACGTGCAAAAGATCGATGGCTGAATTTTATCCTAATGAATTTTTAAACTTCAACTTACTAAGACTCAATTTGTAACTTGAAAACTTTATTAATGATATGAGAAAAGATAAATTGTTCAAAGGCATAAACAATCTTGTTGACCTCTCAGTAAAACTTGTTGAAACAAAGAGGGACAAACCTTATCATTAGGTCTATTTACTTATCAAGTTGGTATTGCTTCTACCGGTGGCCGTCGTTAGTGTTGAAAGAATATTTTCTACAATGATTTTTATCAAATATAAGTTAAAAATAAGATAGACGATAGCCTTCTGCATGATTGTCTAGTGATATCTTCTTATAATTGAGTGAAGAAGATATCATCAACACTTTTATTGTTACTAAAAGAAGCAGACCTGATAAGAAAAAGTAGTAATGACATATTGCTCTTCAACTATTATGGATACACAAGATTTAAATTTTGTATTAAAGAAAGTTAGACTCATTTATTTTATTATCTCTATATGTCTTTTTTCACTAAAATATCTGATAGGGTTAAGCGAAACAAAAGTTATTTACCGACACATTAAATTTATCATAGCTAAAAAAATTTAGATAATAGACCACCATAGCTATAAATCCTAACTACGCCACAAAAGTTTTTTTAATATATTTGACATATAAACTTTTAGCATGTTTGCGGAAAAAATGAAAAATACAGTGCTAGTGTTGCTACTAGTATTCGTGACATAAACTTGTCATTTCGAATATATGATTGCTGATGTGGTGTCGTTTTTAACGAGCCCTTGTACAGCAAGGTACGGTTCGGTTGCCTTGGGTCAATCACGAGACCATTCAACTGTTTCAAGGACTGGAACAAGAACAACTTCGCGCTGAATTTGACGCGATCTTGGCCGTCTTTTTCTGATCCAACGTCGCCGGATCATGACGATATTGGATGACCGACAAAAACCAGAGAAATATATTTTTTTTTGGCGCCAAGAACATGTACAAGTATAATGACGCCACACCTAGGAGAAGTGATCGTAAGGCTTTCTTGATCAGCTTCGTGGCATGAAAGATTTTAGAATTGATGGAGGGAAAATAGCGATCAAAATTGGCCTAAAAATGGTCATTTTCCGTTGCAAACAGTATATCATTTCACTGGAATATTTGGTAGGAACAGTACATCTCTCTGACAATAACTTCCAAGGAATTTGCCTATTCCAAATCAACAAAGCTAGCATGATTGGTTTAATGTAAAATACATGGAAATTAGTAGCATTGCACATTTCCTGGAGTACCTTAGCTAAGTACAGTTGATTCGTAGGCCAAGATTAAGTGTCTAATCTAGTGAGCAGAGCCATCCGTAACTATCATAATTAAGGAGAAAAAATATCACCGGTGCCTGATGTGCGACATCCCAATTAATGCTGATATGCATCCATCCATCCAGCTATGATCACTGATCAGTACACAACGTTTCATCTCTCGTACCAACCTGACATGCAACCTTTGGTTTTATCCCTTCGCCTTCAAGGATCCCAAATAGAAGATGGATGGATAAGCTACAAGCATACATAGCCACACTGTTGCTGATTCGATCTTCTGAAATGCTAAACTGATGATGGTGCCAACAATCTCTAGCACACTTCAGTTCATGCTTCAGCAAAAGATAAAGAAGTTTTAACCATCCTGATGACCTGATCAGAATCTTCTTGTTCTTCTGTTCTTGTTTTCTAGTGATCTTTCATGATGCAATGAATGAGAAGAAATATTATAATATATAACTTGAGAATGGAGATCAGGTGTGATGAACACAAAAGCTTCTGAATTTAAAAGTGCTTCCTGATATGCATTATAAGCCATGTGTTCCCTTTTGTTTTCATTGCCATCTGATCAGATGCTTCCATCCAAGTTACAGGGCAGAGATGATCGAATTGGTTCTGGTCGTACATACACGTCGTGCTCAAGCTTAACGCTGCGTGGTTTTCACACGTGGAAAGACGACGACGCGCAAAGCTGGAAGTAATCCGCATTTAGCAGTGATCATCAAAAGCAGCTAATTAGTTGGAACCAATGCTTCGAGGCTGCAGTCGCTGTTGTTCTTCTCACTTCTTTTTATCTTTCCTTCTCCTTTCGGTATCAGTGATACTTTCAGTAACTTTACTCCACTGTAATGTAAGAGGAATAAACTTCAGACAAATCTATATATGTGACGTTGGAGAGCCGTTTGAGGGATTAGCGATGTTACATCTCACCTAGAATGACTGTTTAACTGGTAATTTGAAGCATAAGAAAGCATTCCTGTGTACCAGCTAAGTCATGTAAAAATTGCTTTGCACACCATAGTGATTTGAAAGTATATATAAGAAATTAAGCATTCCTAAGCGCCAGCTAAGTCATGTAAAAAATTGCTTACACACCAATTAAATTCTAATCTTTTAACCAAAGAAATGCTACATGCGGTACTATTATTTAGGTGAAAATGTGTTCTCCTTTATTTGCACTTTATGTGCATGTTCTACTTCTACTACTGCTGGTTCCCTACTCCTCTCTTTTGGTCTTGATATACTGTTACTTGCAATCAATCTTAATTAATGGCCGACAATATCTTTACAAAAGTTTTAAAGAAAAGAAACCTCTACTGGATGAATTTTCAGGGTAGTGCTTGATCAAATCTAAGAGATCAATTACACATGTACCTTTACTAATTATTGGCAGTAGTAGCTGAAGAAAGGCAAAAGGCAATGTTCCATTCTTTAATCATGTCGTTTTGAATGCAAGTTGCATGTATTTGGAATTATTAGGCTATAGTCACAAAGTGTTTTTTGGCTGGTACATACGATGAAGATGATTAAACATGCATGGTTGGTTGCATATAGTCTAGGTCCTCTACTACAGCACACGAGATTTAACAGCAAAAGTTAGATAAAAAGGTGAGAGTGAGATGAGATGAGATTGAGAGTAGTAGGATGACTGGTTACAAAGCCTTGAAGGCAACTCCATGCCCAAACCTGACCTACCCCTACATTCTTATTCCTCTTGTGTCTATGGATGGATGATCACTTGAACAACAGTTGTCTCAGTTTTTTTTCTCACCAAATCCTGCTGGATTTCTTTGTCTTTCAGTTAAGAAAGTTTGGAGATGAAAAGTTCTCTGTTCTTCCAACATCCTCCAGGAGAGCACAAAGAAAAAGGTGATGGATTGATGGATGATTTGACCTGGATGCTTGGAGGGCTCTAAAGACTTTATTTGGTAGTGGAAATATGGTTGTGGATTTTTGCCTCGTCTTGAAGAAGACGATGTTTTCAGTCTTTTTATTTGTCTGGAAAAAAATATGCCAAAAGGGTCCGATCAATTAAGCTACTTGTAATAAGTCATAGAAAAACAAATAGAGCATTCAAAAAATTATTTTTAGGTAAAACTTTTATGTGTATTATCAATAGTTTAAAAACCAAGGTTGGAAATAGATTTCGATGGACAATGTACCTTCTAACTTTTATTAGTGGTTTAAAAAACAAGCTCTAAAGTTAACTTCTAGAATTTAAATTTTGACCATGGCTGATAAAAGGAAAAATACTAGATATGTTCATGAGAGCTCTCCAGGTCAGATGGTTATAGTATGAATGAAAATCCCTTGACAAAGCATGGGTGGTTCCGACGTCCTATGTAATGAGACTAATAGAATCCTCTTTGCAGCAGCGACCGTCATTACCATTGGGAACGAGACCACAAAGAGGAGTTAGAACCGTGCTCCTTGTGACAATTTGGGAGACCGGGAATGAAAGAAACTATAAAGAGTATTTCATCATAAAGAGCTCTCGACAGTATCCCTCGTGAAAATCAAGGAAAGGCCAATGCCTAAGCCCTAGCAGGAGCGAAATATCTTGCGTAAATTATACCATAACTCTCTTTTTATTTTATATAAATTCATTATACAGTTTTTTCTCGTGTTATATTCAATGAAATTGGCATGTTCTAAGTGTCAATTCGTTAGAAAAAAAAGAAAAGAGAAAAAAACAGACGACAAGAGCCAAATGGTAGGTAGTTCAAACAAGATTGAGGATGCTGGTACAGTTTAGCTCAAGTCAAACCAAATCATGTACTACTACGCAATTTAGACGATTTACCTAAACAAGAAAGTCCCTCAGACGATTTACCTACTGCTACGTGACTGCTAAATGGAATCCTCTTCCTGTCTCGTCATTACAGTGTGCAATGTGAAAAAGAACTGCAGAATAAGCGCAAAACCTGAACCTGAAGCGAAATCGGCAATACATGCGGTTCTTGTCGACGGCGACGACAATCTTGGTGCGATTGCCGGTTGCTTTCGACATCTTTCGCCGGGGCCGGCGGCGGATCAACGCAATTAAGTTGAGAAATCCGCGGCCGGCCGGCCATTGATCGATCCGATCGATCGAGTAGCCAGCCGGCTTCAACTGCTCGTACGTTCAGAGTTGAGGCCTGGTCAGAATGTTGGGTGGAGCGGAGCGAGCTCGCCGCGTCCTGTCTCGTCTCGCCGATCTACGGCGCACCTGCCGCGGCCGGCCGTTGTGATCCTCGACGCGGCAACCGATCGATCTGATCACGTTTTTTGTTTTGTTTTGCTTCCCTTTCATGATTGACGTGATCGCACGGGAACCGCGAGCAGTGTGACCGGCGATCTAACTGACGGACGAGAATACGAGATTGATCAGTCAGTGAATGTGCAATGCGGGGGGTGTGGCGTTGCGACGTCCCGTCGCCGGCCACCGCACGCAGGGGAGCTCTTCGTCGTAGTCTATTTACGACGCTCTCATTGCTTCGACCCTCCGGGCAAGAAGGCGCCCGTTCACGCCGGTGTGCGGTCTTGCCGGGCTAGAGGGGATCGAGATGTACCACGTTTTGTAATGTAAAATTTAATATTTCTAGTTACTATGTACCAGTGTAAAATCTTGATATCTTCGTATACTATCTTTCTCTCTCGATAAAATGTCAGCACCATTATTGAGAGGTTTTGTGAAAAAAAAACAAGGGCCGCTAGCAGTGATAGTCAGGGTTTTCTATATCGTATGGGCTTGCCGTATCGAGTGATAGTCAGGATTTTGTATACCGAATAGGCTTGCCGTATCGACTCCTGACGGTAGCGTGGTTTTTACACGAAAACCGTGATTACCATGAAAATCACGTCCAAGTGAACAGTAAACTTTAAATTTGAATCATTCAAATCGATTTGTCGTTGCCGCGGTTTTCGTCCAAATCACGAGAAGAGAGAAATTTATTTTTGTGACGTGTTAAAAATTTTAAAAAATACTAAAATTAGTGATAAATATGTATGATATGTGCATTAATATATTTTTGTGATAAAAATAATTTTGTGACATTTAATAGGAACAAATTAAAATAAGATGCAAATAAAAATAATAAACATAGTATAATTATAGCCATTCGAATTTCGTACAAATACTCAGATGAAGTCATAGAATTACATATTGAGGAAACAATAAGTTTTTTATAAATAAATACAGAAGTAAGTCGTTGCAGGCTTCATGTCCAAAGAGGTGAGCACCCACATATTTCACACATGTCCGGCATACTTGATAGTTGAAATATTTGGCAAAAATACAGATATGTCAGTAACAATTAATATTTCATTGTGGAAAAAATTATAAATACTCAATGAATTTGGCTAAGTACAAAATTTGTTAAAAGCATGGCCTTTGCTAATAGTTGGCTATAAGACATATACATAATGATTATATATTCCTCAGCCAACATATCACAAATTCGTAACTTCACAATTCACCAACATATCAGAACACAAGTTCACAACAACATATTTCACATAGGTCACGAACATATCACAAAGTCAAACTGCAATTAAAATATACTACGAAAATTATATATGTTGTAAAAATGATGGAGAGAATATCTTCATGGCTGTAGATGTGCAGTCTACTCATTCCATGTCTATAAGCCAATAGACATTATCATCAACCTATTTGTTCGCAACAACTCCGCTATGTACTTATTTCAACTCTGAGCTTTTGTGAACAGTACACAATTGTTGATGAGCCTCAGATGGGCTTTTGTGAACAGTACGCATGCACAATGAAGTTTCTTTTTTTCTCCACACTGAAAATGATTTATTTAACGACGATAATTTGTGTATTTTCATAAAAAAGTACCATAATACGATCTACAACCATGATTTTTTAATGATTTTTTTCAAATTTTTGAATTCGCACAAAATTATTCAAACGAAACCGCATGTATGTCGTTTCGTACCCCGCGATACGTCCGAAAACCGCGGTTTTCGTGATGGTTTTCGCGGTATATGAAACCCCGGTGATAGTAATCCTAATCAGAGAGGTTA
The DNA here is from genome assembly GCA_019925245.2 of Oryza australiensis. Lineage (NCBI taxonomy): Eukaryota > Viridiplantae > Streptophyta > Magnoliopsida > Poales > Poaceae > Oryza > Oryza australiensis. Next base: position 5,646,010 of record JAIFGZ020000116.1, on the reverse strand, counting down.
TGAAAAGTAGGATCGCAACCAATACTACAACCGATTTGAATTAGGCGGATTTTGAAAAGTACTCTCCAAACTAGAGGTATTGTGAAAAGTAACAACCCATTTCAAATAAAGGGTTTTGTACCGTGATAGAAAAATTTATATTATTTAATAAAGTATCTCGAGTTACCTAAAATTTAGGTTAAAACTTTTAATACTAGGGACATCAAATTTTACAAAAAAAATATCTTTTATGCAAACACCATCGATAATCTCGATCCTTCCTGATCAATGGTTTTGTGAAAACCTATCATAAGAAAAAGGGTTTGGTGAAAAATGTACTAGGGGATAAATTGTGGCCGCGATGGCCACGAACGACGAGGAGGAATGCGAGGGTTGGGTGGGCCGTGGGGCCCATTGCTTTCCTCGCCGGATGGTTGGGCCGTTGGGATGGAGGTGGCCCACTCGATATGCGTCGAAATCGCGCAACTTCTCAAAATTTCCACATTATACACCATAGCTAGCTTAGAATAATCCAAGATCACAATTATATATGGTCATTTTGCAGTTGTTACAACTTACAAGGGAGATCAATCCTGCAAAATCCGGTGGTCTTCCACTCTCTGTATATCATGCTACATGTCTGAACTCTGTACAGGAATTGTGGCAAAAGGAATGATTGGATTTTTATCATTCTAATCTTGTGGAGAACATAAACATACTACTCACATTGCAAACAAAACAGTTGCCAGAAAGAACACAGCAACGCAAAAAACCATTACATCGATATGATCAAATAATACATCTACCAAGTTGTGAGTGATCCTATTATTCTTCTAACAAGACAGACTCTACAGAGTCAACTATACTACTAAATCGCCAATACTAACTCATCCAGTTCTCATTGACTGCACATTCAATCAGATGTACTCTTGCATGCCTTACTCCGGAGCATCTTTCCTTCCAACAGCTTTTGTGGCAGCAAACAGTTTGTCAGATGGAACAACCTGCACATATAGAACAAACCATGCCAGTACATGATTTTTATGAGTGTGCTATCTTCATCTCAATACTTGCAACAGGTTAAGCTAATTAAAATCCTGAGAAATTACTTGGTAATTCCGTGTAAGAGCACTTCTTAACTTCCTTCTCTTGCATGCTTTGCTCGATTCTGCATCAACGTCCGCCTCATCATCAGCAAAATTCTGATCAGAGACCTCTGCATAAAAGGAAAATGAAAGAAGGGCATTAGAAACTAGGTTCATCACATTACGCACTTTTGGAGCAACCTTAGTAGAACTTTAACTTTTCTGTTCATATGACTAGAGACTTCAACACCACCCCCCCAAAAAAAAAAAATAATACAAGCTCCCAGGCGAACAATGGATTTGGCATGCCTTTTGAATAAAAATCAGTAGTGTTTTGATAAAACATTTGTATGAAATATGATCCACCACCATTTAATCTCAGGAAAAGCCATCGAAAGCCATCGAAGTGCATGGCTATTCAGAACACCTTATATAGTTATAGTGTGACCACTGATAGTCAGAAAAAGATGATGAAACAGGGAATTCAGATTTTTAAGCATTCCTCAATGTGAACTAATGAGGTAATTGAGTTAACCACCTGTACTTTCACCAACAGGTTTTTCTTCCTTGCAAGCCTCCCACTCCCTTCCATGAGACAACGGAGTCCTCCCTTGGATAGTCTGAATACCAGATTCATGATCACCCACTAAAGCTTCCGCCGCATCATCCCTTGCATTGCTACTGCAGTAACGCGGCCTGAAATGCTGAATCCAGGGGCTTGCGGGCAGGCAGTATTTTCTCCCGATCCGTGAGCAAGCATTGGTCCTATCAAATTTGAGTTTCTCCCACGCTCCACCTCGGAGAACCTTGAATCCGTTGCCAACATCATTTTGTTCGTGATTGTAGAGTTGCTCAACGAAAGAAGCCTCCATTGAGCTTATATAATGCATGTGCCGCTCATCTGTCCACCCTGACGACATCATGTCCAGGATTCGATTGCCCTGTCAAAGAAAAAGAGACAAGAGCCATTTTATTCTTCGGAGTTCAGGTATTTGCTAACAACGTCAGATAAAAGAGAGTCTGAAGTTCATGTTCAAATATCAGAGTAGCGTTAATTGCATGACTTAAAATTATACTCCACAACCGGAGTAATTATGTGTCTTCACTGCACCACGGGCGAATATATTACTATTTCGACATGACAGACATTTTTTGAACAACTGCATGACGAATTCAGATAAACAATTATGTGTTCAAGACTAAACACTTTTTACTAAGAAAAATAAGCTAATGACAATAATTCAAGGAAGCATGCATTCTCCATGACAGAATCATGAGCTCAACAATTGCTACCTGAATTAAGAACAAACATGATGGTAAAAAGGGAAAAAAACTTTCTGTTCTAATATACCTGGGCAATGCCGCCGGCAGCTGGCTCTGCCTTGATCGGTCGATTGACTGACACATCACCCATTTGATTCTTCTCAATGAAGGAAGAAACTGGCAAGGGGAGGAAAATCCCAAGAAATTGCCAAAACTTTGTTGAACTATATCAGAAACTAGCCCAAAATTCCTCCCTTGAAATATGTACAGCTACAGAGAGGTAGGGGATCTAGGGATCTGGAAGCAAATCGGTGAACAAACCAAGGTAATTCTCCTCGCGAGCGGATGATTACGAAGAGGGAAAAAAAAGACAAAGACGGGGAAAATTTGAACTTCAAGAACCAAGACAAAATCACACCTCGCTCAAGAAAATAGTCTTCCTCTGGATTCAATTTCACCTGCAGATCAAACAACCCGCCTCCCTCGCAGCGAGAACAGAGAAACATCCAAGATTTGGTCTGACCGGCTCGATCTATGGAGAGAGAAGAGGTGAGGAAGAGGAGGAGAGAGGAGAAGCAAGAGAGGAGAATGGAATTGCAACGGAAGAAGCGAAGGAAACGAAGAAGAATCCCCTCCTGTTTAAGGAGCAAATAAATGAGCGAGCGAAAAGCCGGCGGTGGCTTTACCGCCTACGTGCCAGCACTTTTCCACGTGGCGAGGCGACACGTGGCGCGGGGAAAGAAAATATCTCGCCCCCGCCCGCCTCAGATATTTCGTGGCCGCTCTGGGGGCTCCCAAAAAGATCTCTGCAGCTGGGCCCCACCTCCCTGTAAGAAGAAGCCTAGGAGAACAATTTCTCATAAAATTTCTTAGTTTTTGGAACAGTTTAATTTTTTTATCTATATATTGAGAGTCGATAGTTATAAAATCTTAAAAAAAGTAAATGTCACCACTTAAAAAACCCACTACTACTATCTACTTCTCAAAATCTTCTAACTTTTTCCAGCGACGTGGCTTACTCTGATATATCTCAAAATCTTCTTACTTTTTCAAGCGACATGACATGGTTTAGTCAGATATAATATGAGTGTACGTATGTTACGAGCTGTTTCTCAAGAAGAAAAATCTTTTTATCTCCCAGACAGGACGAAGACATCTACCTGCGAAACCACGAGCAAAAGCAGGCATGGACTCGTCCGCTCGTAGTTATCTCCACGGAGACGCCTTTCATATTCAGTTAGGATAATGCAAAAGTGTTCTCAGCTGATTCTGCAGTGAACAAATCATCTACTGCTACTACTGCTGCTGTACAAGATTTTCTTTTTCTTCTGATGATTACTTCAGTCATGAGTCATGACTCATGAGTTATCCAAAGGGAGGAGTCTTGAGGGGAAAGAGATTTATGCACTTTTATCACAGACATCTGTACAGCATATATAATATATCTACAAGATATGTCAGCAGATATATGACTTGTGAGTTGTGTTAGTTCGTCACAAAAGTACAATTATTGAATCAGCTAGGAAATATCTCAGGGAGGAGAGAAATATCTGAGGATAATCCAGCAGGTGCCCGTGTTTTTTCTAGTTGCAACTTGGTGAACTGAATATAATAGCACAGTATGACCAATGTTGGACAGATAACTGTTTTGAGATTGCCCATGTTTTCATCTCTTCTCGCTTTCTGACCAAACCTTTGGTTCAGTGAATATTTATCCTACTAACAGCTAGTACTATCTTGATTCGAAATATAGTTATCTAGTATAATATGAAATATCACCTCATTTAAAAAAATCTGGATAAGTATGTTTCAATTCGTAATGCTAGGTAGCTATATTTTATGACAAAGATAATACATATTATTTTTTCCGTTTTAAATTATAAGGTATTATAATGTCTCTTTCTAATCTGAACCATTATAGGTTTAAGAAAGTTTATTAAAAAGAACAATAAGAGTTATGATCAACACCATTAGATCTATCATGAAATTTATTTTCACAATTCACTTCTTTGATCTAATATTCTTCTCCACAAAACCAGATTAAACTTAGCACAACTCTAAATCATAAATCCACGTTAGATTTGAAGTTTGAATGTTAAACTACAATAGTTTAAAATTTTATATTTCAACTAAAACGAGAACAAAAAAGATACATTTGAATGTTACCAACGGATCGATATTTATGGATTTGTGAGTTAATAATACCTAACTTTAAAAAATTTAGGATCTGGAACTGTAACAAACAGTAACTAAAGATAAAACACATAATCCCTTACATTGTTTGACAAGCGGTGGATTGCTGATTCAGTTTAACTGAAACAAAGTGGGCATATCTTCCATGCGTGACAGATGCAACCAGCTAAAGTGCAAGGAAGACAATATCTTTTTTGAAAGTGCAAGGAAGATAATATCTGAGGTCTCTTAATCCTTCACATAGAAAAAAAAGGTCGCTTTACCCCTTTTGCCTTTTGCAAAAGTCTAAGAGTTACTATGCAGGTCGTTTTACAAAATGTTCTTTTTCTCCAGCATGACATATCGGCATCAGCTCTCAGTCGCAAATCAACTTTACAGAAATATGATAAGACCAAAATAGGCCTCTTTCAAGTTCCATCATGTGTAAATTGGTGGAGGGTTGGGCACCCACTAAATAGAAAAAAAAAACTGATCAGGGGATGATGACACCATTGGGAATAGTCCTAACCACAACTAGGAGGCAACAGGAACTTCAGACTGCAGACTTTTCTGGCTCCTACGAGATAGCATTTTATAATCCTGAATTCAGCAAGTGATAACTCATTAGCCTACAAAACTAAATCATTGTGAAATGCACCACGACAACAATACAAGTCTGATGCATCTATGTACAACCAGAACCATGGAGAGCAGCGCTTACCTCCACTATAGACTGAGCACAAAGCTTCCCAGATAGAACTGCACCCTCCATGGAAGCCAAGTATTTCTGCTTTGTGTAGTCACCAGCCAGATAAAATCCTTCAATCGGTGATCTTTGCAGAGGTCGGCAAGGTTCACAGTCCGGGATAGTCTTGTAAACAGATCTGTAACAGTGATCCAGAAAAGAAATGAATGTGAAAGAAGTGGGCATCCAACTATTAAACCTACCTATGATACATCAGATAGGGGGGAGACTTGCAAAATGTCCTCACCTTGGTGTCTTCACAACATGATACTTCAGAATCTTTGCTTTACTCTGATCAGCAGCAATTTCATCAGGAAATAGCTTGGCTAGTTCTTGCATAGTTGCTTCGATGATTTCAGTGTCGCTCCGTCCAACCCATTCCTCTGCAGGAGCAAAGACCAACTCCAGCATTGAACGGTTTGGATCATAGTATTCCTGTAAAGAGTTCAAAACAAAAGGCAAGAAAACTGTTCAGTAGACATCCACGTCTTAGTTTCTGAGCTATTATGATCCATAAAATCTAGAGCCAACTGACATGTTGCCAAGGAAAAAAATACTAGAAGTCAATCAAGATAAATGAATTAGAAATAAACACGTGTTTATGGGCCTTTTGTTACATCTACTAAAATAAATACCATGTGGTGCTTGAAGATGGTAAGCCCAAGAATAAATACAAGACCAATATTACATGACTCATGGTTACTATTTCATAACATATAATGTCCCCCAGTTAGTACCTTGCAAGTTACTGACATGTCTGCATAAACACTTAAAAGTGAACTCCTGAAAGAGAAGGGAACAAGATCAATACATGGGCATACAGTATTTGGTATTAATCAAGAATGTATACAAACTTTCAGGGTAGAATGTGCCCAATTTGGGCAAGACAAATCGTTTTAGTTCATAAACCAGTCATACTACAGAGCAAATGCAGATTTTTTTAGAAATAATACAGTTTTAATGGAAAATTGTAAAATAGATGTTGGTCGACAGAAATCACAAATTTAATACCCTGTTGAACAACCATAATTCAATAGAGGTTAGCTGGCTTGATTAAAAAAAGAAAAGAGAAAGCATGCAGGTGGCCTATCGAATTCCCAAAGTTCGATAGGTCCTGCTCACATGCAGCAGCCCACTTACATGCATGCACACACATCTCAAGTTCCCATTTTTTTACCGTACCAACCCTGTCGAACAACAGTAGCTCGACAGGTACACTATTGAGCTACAGTTGTTCGACAGGGTGTAAAATTTGTGTTTTCAGGCCACCAACGTCTATTTTTACAATTTCCATTAAAGTTGTACTATTTCTAAAAAAAATCGCAAATGCATGAGGCATTGAAAGGCCAGGAAAAATGATCATGATTTAGAAGACACCTGCTGAAAAGAAGGTGGTCATATGTGTTCTTCAGTTTTCTATCAAACCTGAAACGTTCAAACCAACAGAAATACTAATATGAGGCATAAGGATAACCACAAACTCAAAGATGAGTAATTTTTCTGTCTTGGAACCAAATACTTCAACCAACTAACCATATATGAACATTTATAACAGGAACTCCCACCAATTTCTCCAGCTTCTTGAAATAAGATATTTCTTTCCACTCTTGAGGTACAAGAAGCTTCAAGATATCAACTAAATACAGGCTAGTCAGTTAAAATGAGTAGCTGCATATGTAAAAAAATATGAATTGCAGAAGAAACAAGATTCTAGAAAATCACCTGGTGTTGCAAAGACATAAGCATCCCCAGTTATTTGAGTTCCATCAGTAAGCGCAAAGTGTTTCACTGTTCCATCAGGATTCAGTTCTATTTTCTGTATACGAGAATTCAGGCGAACCTCACCACCCAAAGATCGAACATGATCAACAATAGGCATGCATAGCCTTTCAGGAGGATTACCATCCAAGAATGCCATCTTAGAACCATGCTTCTCCTACACGTTCACATAAAGTATTGTTTTAAAGTCCTCAAAATTCATTTGAGTTTTCTCAAGATAGGAAACAACAGAGACAAAAAAATACTGAGAAGGATGTAATATGCAAGGTACTACTCCAGAAAGAATAGAAGAGTTACTCACATACAACACATATGACCATAGAGCAACAAAAGAAAATACCTGAAGAAATCGGTTTAAAGCAATCAGAATGCACTGCATGGATAACTCATCAGGATTTATGAAATTTAGTGCCTTTGACATTGCAATGAAAACCTCATCGTTCACTCGATCAGGAACACCCTGTGCTGATCAAACAACTGTATCAGGCACCATATTAATCCATTATTCAGAAAAAAGGGAAAGAGATTGGTAAGAACAGCATATATATTGTGTTTTCTGTATAAAACGGTTTTGTATATTAGCTATAAAGAATATGCTCAACAGCATTGTGTGCTCTGTCAACCTGGGCAATGGCTTTTCTAGGTGGAGGAAGAAATCATGCAAGGTTGTTGACCTTCAACTGAAACAGTGATCTTAAACTAAAAGCATAGCTCAAGCTTAAACCTGTGCAAAAGGGTCTGGGGCAAAATAAAAGGCATAAACTTGAGCACATGAAGCATTTCATCTGCAGAAGTGCAGAACTGCCAATGCTTCTTCCCAACGTGAATACAAGAACAAAGGGCATCAGTTTATTTATTAGAAAACAAAAGGTTTCTAGCTTACAACACCTCCTCCTATATCCAAAATTAATGGGGTAGAAATGTGTTTTATACAGAGACTTGCCAAACTGATATAGTGAATTTATACCTGCTTTTTCATCCACTCAGAAACAGTTAAACCATCTTGAGCTTCAACATAAGCTTGGCCACCAACCATTGCTGGCAAAAGTCCAAGAGCAAACTTCACCTTCTCTGGCCAAGTTAGCATTTCGTTGTTTCTCAGTATGGCCCATATTCCTGTTAAATGCATGCAGTCAATGATAAATATTAAATAGGCATCAATTGACAGCATAAAAGCTCCATGGCATGATCTGTTGATTTATCATTAATGCTGCTAGTAAAATAAAAGTAACCGCCACTATGATGTACTTCTGGGAATCTTGGTTTAATTAAACAACTCCAACGCTGTATATGATCTCACCATTTAAGGGCGCTGGCAATGTTTCAGGAAAATCAAACCGGCTGAATTCTCCTGGCTTGTTTGGCATGGCAAATATCATGGAGTGTTCCTTCCATTGCAACCGATCATTAATACCAAGCTCGCCAAATAAGTTCTGTATGTTGGGATAAGCTCCAACTTAAACCAAAAAGGTACATGGTTACATACAGGCACAAAATGAACAATGACACGTGTACTGTTTTGAACCAGAAAACACAGTGAGCATGGAGGGGAAAACAGTATCTGCCATATTCATATACCATTTTGGAAGGGAATAGTAGGTTGAAAGAATACCATCTATGAACAGGAGGATATATATTAAATTAGCTCATTATATTTATGTGATATTAAAATTTATCAACCATATATGCTAGTAAAAAGTTACTTTTTAGTACTGTGAAATAAAATCAATCTAAAATTTTCTTACAAAATAAAACTACCAAGTGTGTTAATCCTCAGACATCAGTTCATACTTTCCACATGGCATTTCTACCTTATTGATAATTTGATACATGTTTTTTTTGTTCAAAAACCTTAGAGATATCTATCAGTGCTGGCAGTAATAACCTAAATAAAATGTAGCACGACGAGAACCTAAAAGATCCAGATATATTACTTACAAAAGATATGAAGCCCAGTTTCATACCAATCTCCATCTTCATCCTTCCAAGCAGCTACCTGTTCAAGGCATTTCCCGAAAGAAAAAAAACAATAAACCACAAATGCTACTAACAGTGAATATGAGCTATTAAGAATGAAGGCAACAAATCCAAATTAAGAATAAATAACAAAAAAATGCAATAGGAAAGCATAAGAGTAAAACCTTTCCACCCAAAACATCTCTTGCCTCGAGCAATATGGGTTTATGACCAGCATCTGCCAGATATTTTGCCGTCGATAAACCAGCCAATCCTGCAAACAAAAAAAAATCAAGCCAAAAACTTATAATGCTAAGAGCACACTGTGACTGCTATCAAAGTTATCTAATATATGTAAATTACTCAGCTGTCAAATCCTAAAATTATATCATACCTGCTCCAGCAATCACGATCTGTAATGGTTTACTGGGTTGTTCACTGTTTCTGAAAAATGAAGATAGTTGTCCAGCTTCCAAAAAGTTTATTGTGTTTTCTAATGGAGGTCTTGGAAAGTCCTGGCAAACAACCTGCAGAAAAGGCAATCAGATATATTTTCGCAAGAAATGAATTGTGAGGCAATAATAGAGTAGCAAAGGCTGAACCTGTCGAGCACCGAGTCCCCGACAAAACCTTTTTGTTTTATTCCTTAAGACAAGAGATTTCAATCCAAAGCTAACATGCTGACTACTTTTCAGTGCTTGGATACTGCTACTTGTGAAGCACCTATGAGTAGGAAGTTGTCCCGCAAAAGATCTTGCTTGGCTGGTTCCAGTTATGTTCATAGATGACAGGCAGCCTGTATCCATGCTGAAGCAACTACTAAAATTATATTCCAGCTCTGATTTGACAAATAAGAACGGAAGAGAGTCTGCAAAACCAATAGAAGCCATCAAACACACAATTCACAGGATCCTTTGTTATGATTATCAGTCAAGTATCAATATGTTTCATCTAGTTTGTCAATTGTCATCACTATGTGATGAAAGAAAAAAAAATACAAACGAGCCAAAGAAACAGATTCTGTTCCAGTGCAGTCGTCCAGTGGAAACTTAGCATGACATGAACAAACCGAAGCCAAAGGGGACAAATAAAAGGAGCAAGGCAGTTGACCAGCTGTATTCCTTGTTATAGATATGCATGGGATGCGTAAAATACCAGTTTATTTTACACCTATGGTGGACAGTGGTAATATAGGTTCACTCCCTAATCTTCCAAGTGTATCTATGTAGTTTCTGCCCATTAAACTTGTATTGTTGGACAGAAACATGAAAGGAAAACTGTATATATATGACCGCATAATTAGGTTAGTGAAGTAAATGGATTAGAACAGATCAAGCATGAAAGGCTCAATGAGATCACGCTAGGGCAGCTGGGGAGGACCTCGTTGCCTCCTCATGCAAAAGTGGTGGTTAGCGCAAACTGAATTCACACCATGCGCCGCTAGTATCTACAGATAATCCCCAAACTGAGCACTAAATCATCATATACCGAATCCTTTATTGTTAGCGAACCGAATGCTCAAAGCCAGCAGTCATCAGTTCTTCTCAGCATCTCTCCTACTATCTACCAAGAAACTACTCCTCCTCCCGTCAGTGCAGTCTATCCAACGCCTTAGCAACCCGCACCAGCTGGAACGAATTCCCCAATTCTACGGACTACGGCTACGTACCCCGCCACGCGACCGATCCCCACCCGCTACTGCTGCTGGTACGGAGGGGGCGAGCACGGAGTAGAGGGGACTCACCGGCGGCGGCGGCGGCGGCGGCGGACAGCGGAAGCTGCGGGGGAGGAGTCGGAGTGGTCGGGAGTCGGGAGGGGTGCAGTTTTGGGGCGGTGGGAAAGGGGACAAGGCCGGCGGGTGGAGGATTGAGGAAGATGTGGTGGTGGAGATGCCTTTTGGCGCCTGGTGCTCTCTTCGTTTTACGTGGTACTAGGCTACTAGCACATATTTTACTAGGAGTAAAAAGAAAATATATAATAGTTTGATAAAATATTTATAAATACATAAATATTATTGTTTTTTTGATTATATGTTTCCTATTAATAAATTTAACTTGCATTTTATTGTATTATCGCTTATATATAAATTTATATTTTTATTCTTGATTTTATTTATGGATTGTACTTAAAATTCATGGAAAAGGTGTGAGTAGGGAGGGATGCTCACCGGCGAGCGACCACGCGATGGAAGCAGGAGGACGTCGGGCGCCTTCGCTGCTCGCAGAATGAAGATCGAAACAGGCGACGGGCGAGGAGACGGGATCCGAGGCCGAGGCCGAGGCCAGATGGGATGGATTAGGATGCTCACAGGCGAGCGACGATGCGGCAGAAGCAGGAGAACGTCGGTGCCACCACTGCTCGCAGGATGGAGATAGGGGCAGGCGGCGGGAGAGGAGACGAGGTTCAAGGGCGAGGTCGGAGGGGATGGATAAGGGAGGTCGATTGTGGGGTCTTAGTATCGTCTGGGTTCATCCATTAGTTTTTGTATTATTTGAGTTAATAATTATGTCACCATCTCATCTTTAGTACAAATATATTTGAATTTGATGATATATTTTGGTATATATATACACACACTAGTAAAATATACGTGCTATGCAACGGGTGAAGAAAACTTCAATTGTATAATGATGGATGAAAACTGAAAGTGCATCTAGCCCTCTAAGTGGGTTTTGGTGGTTAATAACAATTTGGTTAAGGGACTAATGTGTTTAATTAAGATGTGTGCAGGAGAATTAGTCCCTAGATGCTTAGTTGTGCAGATTTTGAGAAAGGAGAACCCTCAAATATCAATTGCAAAAAGGAGAAAAGATTCGACGACGGTTTATAGTAGTATTTTTCTCGAATCTTGAGTTTTAGGAAAAACCATACTATTAAGAGGGGTGAAACTCATGCCATGAGATGATCTAGGTGCTTTTAGTCGAATATTCTTGAGTGAGAATTTGTGGAGTTATTTTTGAAAATGCCCCTTCCCACAAAGAAAGAAAGCCGATCGGAAGTTCGGGGTTCCAAGCCGGAATTTTCGAACACCTTCACCTTGCACCAAACCACGAGAACCAAGTGTTGGCCGGAACTTTAGGACAGTATTCCAGCTGAGTTTGTGAGTAACGGCTAGGTGATGCAAGAGTGTACCTATATATATTCCACCTTGTCCCTAACTCACTTTTGGCGATCCAACTTTCGTTTTTCTGTCCCCTAGCCTCTCTCATGGTGTTCTAGCTCATTCCTACTCAATTCTTGAACCACATAACCAAATTTGTGAGAAGATTGAGTGATTAGAGTAATTGTGAGAGTGAGAGAGCTAGGTAACTTGAGCACTTAGTGATTCTTGCGGGGCCTTGGAGTGGTGCCTATTACTCTTGAAGAGCAATCTCCTAGACGGTTAGGTGTCTCCCGCGAGCTTCCGAAGAATTATGGATTGACCCGAGAAAGTTTGTGAAGGATCACCTCTCCTCCGCAAGGAAACGAGATATGGATAGTGACGAACTAAGTTGATCTTTAGGAGGTTGTCTAGGTAGAGCAATTCACGTTTGTGGTTCATGCTAGAGGATCAAATTTGAATCTTTATGGTCAATTTGATCTCTAGGTAAGAACCTAGAAACGTTGGAATTGAAGGCCGCAGACTTTTTTGATGATTTGCTTGGTGAGGCAAGGGGTTAATTGAGACCCAACTTTACGGAGTTCCTCAACGAGAGTAGGATTTTTGAATCTAAACTTCGGGTAAAAATCCTTGTGTCTCGTGTGTTATCCATTTACCTCCTGCTGCTTGTCTATATTGCATGTGTGTATCTTCCTGATGCTAGCAATAAACCTATGTAGAAAGTACTTAAACTTGAGTTCGGATCCTTTTAAGTCACGAACAGGAAGTTTTGGTGTAACATTGAAAGTTTCGAACGGCTTGTGTTGACCGAAGTTCGGTGCTGTGTGTTTTAACCGCTGCATTTTAGAGAAAATTGCAAGATCACCTATTCACCCCCCCTCTAGGCGACATCTACGAGCCTTCAAAAACCTATCAACTTCTACAAAAACTGAATAATATCATTCAACAAAATAAATAAACAAAGTGACATTAAATAAGATACAGAAATCATATAGTAGTAGGATAAGATAAGACATTTAGGTTTGTTAATGAGCCGAGTTTGAGTGAGCTTGTCTACCTTATTTCTTTATTTGATTTTAAAGTTATTATTTTTATAACTTTCAAATTAAAATTTTAAAGGAATATATGGCAAAACTTTAAAAGAGGTACAACTAAAGAAATAAAAGAATGTTCTGAAAAACAAAAAAGGCCCCGTTGGACCCGTCGGCTTGCTAGGGCGTTCGCGCCCGCGACTCGGTGACGCGCGCGCAGCTTAGCGATCTTGCGGCCCGAGGATGGAGGCCGGCCGACACGGATCAATCTGAGTCGTTCATTTTGATGGATGGCTCGGATCGGTTCGAATCCATCAAACCGTCGATGCCAAAAAAACCAACCCTAGATTCACTTTTCCCCTTCCCTCCCTCCCCACCGCGGGCCGCCTCTCCCCACCGTCGGCGCCTCTCCCTCTCCGTTGCTCCCCCTCCGACGACACCTCTCCCCTTCCCTCTCCTCACGTGTCGCCGCTCCCTCTCCCCTCTCTGGGATGTCACCCTGGGTAGCCCACACCAAGGGAATGAGGTCGGACGGGTCGGACCAGAGTCCTTTGGTGGGGTCGGAAGCCGGGCCTCGGGCAGGACGTCCGGCCGGCCTCTACCCTCTAACTCGACCACGGCTCCCCCGGCTCGACCTACGCGCACGACCCCGACCAGAAGAAAGGGGCGGGTCGTCCTCGGGAAAGAGGTTTCCTCGGTAAGGATCGCAGATAAAACAAGTATGGGACAAGCTGGCAGAGGATGACTCACCTGACAGGACTGCACACAAGATGCCTGCGACAAGCGGATCCCAAGACAATTCTGTTATACTTTTCAGCCTTGGTCTGTACTTGCTTTTTTTTAGGACCAAGTTTTCTTACGCGCCAAGCCCTATGTAATTGTTCTCCTTGGACTATAAAAGGGAGGGCAGGGCGCGCATGGAAAGAGGGGATTTTTCGCATCCTAGATCTCTCTCAACCTACACCATTGTACTCAAACCTTAATCTCAGTCCACCTTAACAAAGAACACAGGAGTATGCTTGTTATTCTCCGGAAGGGTTGAACCTGTCTAAAAATCTTGGCTCATCTAGTTCTTGAGTCGATCATCAGGCCTATTGGTAGGACGTCTCGACCACTCTTTTATCTTCTCGGGTAGTCTTCTTGAAGGATTGATCGACCACCCGTCGACACTCTTCCTCCCGTCTTGTCGGCACGACGTGACGACGACAAGGGCACAACACGGTGCAGTGATGACGGGGGTACGACGTGGCAACGGTCGTCCCTCCCCTTCTCCCCTCGGGCGCAGTGGCGGGTCAGCGGCTTCCTAGCGCAGCGACAACACGATTGCTTCCCGGCGACGCTGCGGCTTGGGATCTGCCTTCTTCCTCTCCATCTCGGCATCTCCTCGACACGGCGGTGGCTTCCTGGCACGGCGACAAGGCGCGAGGAGGAGGTCTGGCGAGGAACAACGGTAGCCTTCCGCTCGTCCCTCCCTCTTCTCTCATCATCTCTTATGTGATTTATTTTGTGATTTTCGCCTCTCTTCTCATCTTCTATGTGATTTATTTTGTGATTTCTGATTGGATTATCTCCTGTCCTATGATCTATTTTGGATGATTTTGTGATGATTCATAATTAATGATTTGGCCAATTGGATTTTGGTTGATCCTTGATTTTCGATTTGTAAGCTGTACACGGAACGGAGGGCGCCGCTAGATCGGACATGACGGACGAAAAGTTGAGGTGACGAACGGAAAATTACAAATTTTTAAATAGGTATAGATATATTATAGATAGAATATATTATTTATCGAATATGTTAGGTTTTTTTATTTTAATATATGGTATTCACTTAATTCAAATAAATATTAGACTATTGCATAATAACAAAAAAATTTAGAGACTTGTTTGTAAAATTACAAAAGTAGTAGTGATGATGTCAGAACCATCATCATTATTGTATTTTATAATAATATAGATATACCACCGTCAACCAATCAGTCTATTACCCTCATAATCTAAATTTCGAAGAAAATCATTGGAGCATTTTCTTTATTTTCGACGCATATACACCACTACACTCATACCTCTACGAATGCGCCTCCTAATATATGCTAGACCAAAACCAACGATACATCCCTGATCTTACTAAAATCATGTTGAAAGTCTATCTATATATATGTAATATTCGTGGGCGAACCTTGGGGTCATAGGAGTATTTAAAGCGTACAGCAAAGCTGCAAAAGATAAGAGCCCACCTCTTTGCGCGTTCAGAAAAGATAACTGTAAATAATCAAGCGTGCGCATTGTGGAGCATAATTTGAATATATGAAGAAAATGAGCTCGGGAGGGAATGCTTTTTTTACTTTATCAACAAGCTGAACTCAGATGCATGAAAATTCTGGTGGAACAGTCACCAGAAAGATCTTCTTGAATACTGAAAAGAAGATGTGCTGCTACGAAGTAATTATCTGATGAACATTATCACTGTATCATTTCATCAAATCGACTGCGCTTTAGCTGCAAATGTTCACGTTTGCAACAACGGAGACAGACACTGTGTGCGCATCTGCACACGACTATGCAGTTCTCACACTAAGCGGAGGCGACTGTTTGGTTTCAAGTGACCGTTGGCCGACTACCTGGAGGTTTGAACGGTGGTTGGATCAGCCCAAATTCGCGGGTAAAAATGTCGGTATGCTAACTGTATCAGCTCAGTCCAAACTGCCATCTACTCCCCCTCTTCTTAACACTTCAAGAAGAACCAACCAAAACCCACCTCGCCAACGCCACCTAAATCTCTTGTCCATCAGATTGTCTAATGCGTGGTGAGATCTTCACTGCAACATTGAAATGAAATGACGATGCTGTAGCCGTGTTCATTTCACATTCTGTCCCGGTTGACAGATTTTAGCTGAAATTATGGATGAACTGGGCGAACCTCTGCTTGGGCTAGAGAATTTCTTCGACGAAGATATTGATTTGGTAAGTACGTCTGTTAGGATGCCGTGGGTTTTATCCGAAGCATTCTTTGAAAAATGCTGTGATTCTTGTGGATATATGACAGGAGAATCTGCCCCTGGAAGACGTTTTTGAGCAGCTGAATACGTCTCGAAGTGGTCTCTCGTCAGCAGATGCTGCAGAACGCTTCAAGTTGTTTGGTGCAAACAAATTGGAGGAGAAGCGTGTAAGTTGACCCTATTCTTTCTGATCATCGTTTACCTGAAACACATACCTTTTCTGAATTCCTGATTTTTTTAATTTCTTTTTTGGCAGGAGAACAAGATCATCAAGTTCCTCAGCTTTATGTGGAACCCGTTGTCCTGGGTGATGGAGGCAGCAGCAGTGATGGCATTGGTCTTAGCAAATGGTGGTGTAAGTGGCCTCATCTGTGTTCTCTGAATATTTATATCCATGGTTGTTACTGTATACTTGACACATAACTCTTTTGCGTGTTTGAGAAAAAGAAAAAAAAGAAGCAACCTATAATGGATTTCTTTGGTGTTCAATCGTTTACTGTTTTTATTCAGAGCAAAGGTACTGACTGGGAGGATTTCCTGGGAATTGTCTGCCTCCTGATTATCAACTCAACAATCAGCTTCATTGAGGAAAACAATGCAGGCGATGCAGCTGCTGCACTCATGGCCCGGTTGGCGCTAAAAACAAAGGTTTTCTCTGAACAGGAAAAAAATGCAACTGAACCCGTTATGCTAGTCTGATCTTGTTGTGTTCATGGATTTGCCTCCAGGTTCTTAGAGATAAGCAATGGCAAGAGCTTGATGCTTCCACATTGGTACCTGGGGATATAATCAGCATCAGGCTTGGTGACATTGTCCCTGCGGATGCGCGTCTACTTGAGGGAGATCCTCTGAAAATTGATCAGGTAGTTGAACTGCCGCACACTTTTCATGCGAAAGATATCGAAATTGAAATGTCAGACTAGTTGATCTGTGTAAATAATTTGATCATATTTTTGTTTCTCCTCCATCTTGTAGTCAGCTCTCACCGGTGAATCCCTTCCTGTCACCAAAAGAACCGGCGACCTACTGTTCACTGGCTCAACATGCAAGCATGGTGAGATTGAAGCTGTTGTCATTGCAACTGGGATACACTCTTTCTTTGGCAAGGCAGCTCATCTAGTGGACTCCACTGAGGTTGTTGGGCATTTTCAGAAGGTGATTCATCAATCTTCAGACTGTAACAATATAATAAGAACCTCACAAGTGGATGTGCTGTAAGTTGTTTCTAACTACTGAATTTTCAGGTTCTTACCTCCATAGGCAACTTCTGTATCTGCTCAATTGCCATTGGTGTGATTGTTGAGGTTATAATCATGTTCCCAATCCAGCACCGGTCATACCGAGATGTGATCAACAATGTGCTTGTTCTTCTGATCGGAGGGATACCGATCGCAATGCCTACTGTTCTGTCAGTCACGCTTGCAATAGGTTCTCATCACTTGTCTCAACAGGTGTGCCAAGATATTGTTGTCATGTTTCTGCAATTAACAGACATTATATCACATATCATTACTTTTTTTTTTGGCAGGGTGCTATCACTAAAAGGATGACAGCCATAGAGGAAATGGCAGGAATGGATGTTCTCTGCTGTGACAAAACTGGAACTCTCACTCTCAACCATCTTACTGTTGACAAAAACCTAATTGAGGCAGAAAATTTTAATAAAAAGATGTAGCATATCGAATTCATAATTATTGACTAGCTATGCAACTTATGATCCATCCTTGGGTAATTGCAGGTTTTCAGCAGAGAAATGGACAGGGAAATGATCATCCTGCTGGCTGCAAGAGCATCAAGAGTGGAGAATCAAGATGCAATCGATATGGCCATAATAAACATGCTAGCTGATCCCAAAGAGGTTCTGAATCCTCCTCTTAATTTGACTATCCTAGACATTCAGAATAGTTCACGTGTATGATCTTTGTGTTGTCAGGCACGCTCTAGCATCACTGAAGTTCACTTCCTTCCATTCAATCCTGTCGATAAGAGGACGGCTATAACATACGTTGATTCTGATGGTAACTGGTTCAGAGTCAGCAAAGGTGCTCCTGAGCAAGTAGGTGCTCATGCTGAAATCCATCACTGTAAATCTCACTGCTGTTACCATCAGAAAAATAGCAATACAGACCTTGATCAGATAGGAAGAACATCTGATGTTTCTCATCTTCAGATCCTCAGCCTATGCTACAACAAGGATGGTCTTGCTGAAAAGGTGCAGCTAATCATCGACAGATTTGCAGAGAGAGGCCTCCGTTCACTCGCCGTCGCTTACCAGGTAGTAGCATCAAGTTCAGTTCAGTTTACTTGTTGCTAATGAAATCTGATGGTTAAGTTCATCTGATCTGATGGCTCGAGTCAGGAGGTGCCAGAGAAATCGAAGCACGGCCATGGCGGACCATGGGTGTTCTGCGGCCTCCTGCCGCTGTTCGATCCGCCGCGGCACGACAGCGCCGACACCATCCGCCGAGCGCTGGATCTTGGCGTCTGCGTGAAGATGATCACCGGTATATGATCATAAGCTTATGATCGTCAATGCAGCAAAGCCAAGAAGTTTATTGATCCTTGTCTCCGTCTCGATCCGCAGGCGATCACCTGGCCATCGCGAAGGAGACTGCCCGCCGTCTGGGGATGGGCACCAACATGTATCCGTCGGTGTCGCTGTTCGGGCACCACGACGGAGGCGGCGGCGACGACGACGCGGCGGTTCCGGTGGACGAGCTCGTCGAGAAGGCGGACGGATTCGCCGGCGTGTTCCCGGAGCACAAGTACGAGATCGTGAGGATCATTCAGGGGGAGGGCCACGTGTGCGGGATGACCGGCGACGGCGTGAACGACGCGCCGGCGCTGAAGAAGGCAGACATCGGCATCGCCGTCTCCGACGCGACGGACGCCGCGAGGGGCGCCGCCGACATCGTGCTCACGGAGCCCGGCCTGAGCGTCATCGTCAGCGCCGTCTTGACCAGCCGCGCCATCTTCCAGCGGATGAAGAACTACACGGTGAGTTCTTGGACACTCACCTCATCACTGCAAAAAGTCACATCTTTTGCTTGATTATTTCACAGGGTTCTTCTCCTTCACTGCAGATTTATGCTGTGTCCATCACTATAAGGATAGTGGTAAGCGACATTGGAAATTCATCATTACAAAAATTCCACAAAATTCTCGTCATATATAGTATCCAATTGATTTCTCTTGTTTGGATGCAGCTTGGGTTCGTTCTTCTGGCATCAATTTGGGAGTACGACTTCCCTCCGTTTATGGTTCTGGTCATAGCCATACTGAATGACGGTGATGATCATTTCTCTGAATTTTACTACATAAAAGCAGGAATAAATACTCGATTTATTCAGTGCTTGATGGTTCGCCATCTGCTTTGATCAGGAACTATCATGACAATATCTAAGGATCGCGTGAAGGCATCACCAAGCCCAGATAGCTGGAAACTGAATGAGATATTCGCAGCTGGAGTTGTCACAGGAACCTACCTTGCATTGCTCACTGTGTTGTTCTACTGGACAGTCGCAAGAACAACCTTCTTTGAGGTAACATCGAATATTTGCAGCTTCTGCAGAATCTGAATCTGAACATCTCGTTGGTGAAGAAGCTTTATGTTTGCGAATTGCAGTCTCACTTCAAGGTGAGATCTCTGAAGCAAAACACCGACGAGATCTCGTCAGCGATGTATCTGCAAGTCAGCATCATCAGCCAGGCCCTGATATTCGTCACACGCAGTCAGGGCTTGTCCTTCCTCGACATGCCTGGAGCCCTGCTGATTTGTGCTTTTATCCTAGCACAATTGGTAAATCTCTGAACTATGGCACATCAAAATATCTTCTTGAAACGAGACTGCATTAAATTTTCGACTTGTACTACTCCACTTCACCAAACATATGTGGCATTCACATTCTGCAGAAGATTTATGAACTCTGAAACATCAAAAACTTCTTCTGCTAGAAGGTTTCTCAATTCTCAGCAACGGATGATGAATTTCTTGATCTGCAGGTGGCTACACTGATTGCTGTCTACGCAACGATCAGCTTCGCTTCGATCAGCGC
This sequence comes from Oryza australiensis, assembly GCA_019925245.2. Classification (NCBI taxonomy): domain Eukaryota; kingdom Viridiplantae; phylum Streptophyta; class Magnoliopsida; order Poales; family Poaceae; genus Oryza; species Oryza australiensis. The sequence continues at coordinate 5,625,846 of JAIFGZ020000116.1, read as the reverse complement.
GATCGGGTGGGGATGGGCGGGCGTGATATGGCTGTACAGCCTGGTGTTCTACGCCCCACTTGATCTGATCAAGATCGCCGTCCGCTACACTCTCAGCGGCGAAGCCTGGAACCTGCTGTTCGACAGGAAGGTGGGTACAGCAGCATGATCTGTTCTTGGATTCTTTCCTTGTCCAGAGCTCGCCCATGGCTTCAAATCTGTGCCGTGCCGGCCATGGATGAATCTGTTCATTCTTCAGGCCGCATTCGCGAGTAGGAGAGACTACGGCAGCAACGAGCGGCGGCCGGAGGCCAGGTGGCCGCGCTCCCACCACCATCATCGTCATCATCATCAACGGAGGGCGCTCTCCGACCATCTCCTCAGTAGTGGATGGCGGCCGACGCGGATCGCGGAGCGAGCGAAGCGGCGCGCAGAAATCGCCAGGTATAAGAATTGTTGAAAAACGGGAGGATTCAGAGAAACAAAAATCCAATCTTTTGTCTTCTCTTTTTGACTTGCAGATTGGGAGAGGCACATATATTGAGAGCGCATGTGCAATCTGTGATGAGACTGAAGCGAGTGGATTCTGATGTAATTCGATCGGCTCAGACAGTTTGATTTGCTTGGAATTAGCTTCATGGCGTTGTATCTTCAGATTTCAGAGTAAAATTACTATATCTTTTTGCATGCAAAATGTCAGAAACTTGTACGGGACATGCCGATTTTCTTTTAATGATTAGAGATGGTATATGAGTTTGTAGCTGCTGATTGAGTCTTTCTTGTAACCTCCATTCCATTGGAGTATTTGCTTTGTAGTAGTACTAGTCTTGTTAACAACCAGTGAACTTGATGCTATACTTAGGACCACTGCTTATTTGGATCTTTCAGATGATATAACCAAATAATCTACCATGATGGCATCAATGAACAATCAGGAATTCAGAATACTGCTCTGTAGACAGGATACAATGGCACACCTGGTCCTACAATATATCAAGCAACACCTGTGATTATGTACTGATGAAACTGGCTTTCTTTCTATTTTCTCCTTCCATTCTTCTCTCCCTTAGGTGCTAGGCGAAAAAAATAAATACAATTTCAGATGTAACAGGAAAAGCTAGGGTGTTATTTTTGTCATATGAAATCTTGGTCTTGGTCGTCTGCTCGGCGTGAAGAAGAATCTCCATCGAGCATTCTCTTCGTCATGTTGGCCCTCTGGACAAGCCGAACCAATGCTTGCACCACCTCTGACATTGGCGGCCTGAATTCTGGTTCAGGCTGTAACATGAATTTGTTTCAGTCAGGTTCAGACATTTTTTTTCTTTTCAGATGTAGGTAATTAGTGTTGTATATCTAATCTGCATATATAGTATAGTGAAATCCTACCTGGACACACAAGGCCAGCACATCAGCAAACCGGGACAGAGATTTGGCAGGGTACAGACCCTTCAGTGCAGGATCGACCATCCTGTCCAATGCATCGATGTCATGGAGCTGTGGAGTTGCCCACCGCACGAGTGACTGCTCTGACCTCGGTCTAGTGCTGTAATGCAAAGTCACACGATTATACCAAGGTTCATCAGTTAGTACTAAATTTATAGTTATGCACAAGCTGGAAACTGGTTACGTATGATGAGAAGATCAAGATACCTATCAAAAGGTCTGCGTCCCGTCAAAAGCTCTAGCATGACTACTCCAAAGCTGTATACATCGCTCTTCAGTGTGTACTGACCAGTCATGTCCACCTCTGGGGCAGTGCACCCAGCACTCTGTTGTGCTGCCTGCATAGTTTTTTTTTTCCGGTGACGAACATTAATACAATCACTAGTGAATCACGATGTATAAAAGGTGTGACATCATTGCCATAAACTTCTCTTTTCGATAATGGAAATTGATCCAGTCTCTACATCAAGTCGCCAACAAATTTCTGTAAGCCCAGTAGTCAGTTTTCTTGGTAGCTTAGCAATCGAAGGGTTATCTGAGTGCTGTTTTTTTAATTAACACACAACTGTGCAAACAATTGTCCTCTTAAAATGGGTGCTTGGATATATCAGCAAGAGCTATACCTGGAATTCTGCATCAGAAATAAAGCTTGCAAGTCCAGCATCTGAAAGGTGTGGATTGAATTCTGAATCCAGTAGAAGGTTGGATGACTTGAAATTCTTATGGATGATGGATGGAGAACAAATTTCATGAAGATATCTACAGATTACATTTTCAGAGGAAATGATAAGATGTCACATATCATATTTCAAAATGAGCATAAAATGTTATATAAAGGGACTATTATTTCAAAATGTATAACAGTTATCCACATTCAAACAAAGCATGAAACTAGCAATTGTCATTCTACACATAAATACAATATGCAAAGGATGTTTCCAAGTTTAGCGAGATTCTGATGGTATGATATGGTTGACAGCAGTATTCTTACTTCAATGTCATTAACGAAAGGATTGCTAATTAAATTTGTGAAACTAGTAATAAGTCACTTGGTTTGTAACTTTTATGTATAATGGATGAAAATAAACAAGGCCCTTCTTCTTGTTTAGTTCGATCTGGACACACATGATAGCTAAATTCATACAAAATTAATATCATGCAATATAATGCCAAAACAGCAGATCAACATAATATGGTGAGATTTTTCACTTACTCCAGTGCACGGGCAGAGCCTAGTGCGATCTTGACACGAGAGTTCCAGCTAAGTGGCTTGCTGTATTCGTCTGAAAGATGGAGTAGATCATGGAGTGACCCATTCCTGTGGAAATCGTAAACAAGCAAGTGTTGCCCATGTTCCATGCAATAGCCCACAAGTTCATTGAGATTTGGATGATGCAGTTTTGAAATGTCTGAGACCAGTTCAGCAAAATCATCAGATGAATGGAATGGCATCACGGTACTATCCAGTTTCTTCACGGCCAGAACCTGAATAGAGTAAACAAGAAAAGGCTCATATATCTAAATGTCCAACCTGTATCACTATCTAAATAACTTCAAAAGAAAAAAGGGGAAATATGGTAACAGAAAGACTGAAGCTAACATTAAGAACTATAAGGCCTCCAATTTATGAGGAATACTTCTATGCTCAATGGTTTCTGTTCATGAGGTCATGACAGAGTTTAAGGCATTTTTTTCTTAGCTTTGCATAACTTCCACCTTTTGACTAATGTGAAAATGAATATACATGCTACCTTTCATTACTTTGAGAAATATACAGGAACAGCAATAGAAAAAAATGTAGCATACCTTTCCATCAGTGAACTGTGCCCTGTATACACGTCCAAAAGTACCCTCCCCGACAAGGTTGTCCATGCTAAAGCTTTCTGTTGCCATCTGTAGATCTGCAACTGAATAAACAGCTGCCTTTATAGGTGCCACATTGGTTTTCTTCAAGACAGGCTTGTTTGATAAATCATCATCATCGAAAGACTTGTGGCGTTCAATCTTGGGGGGTGGCTTCAGACTAAATGAAGCAGGGGAAGGCAAAGACTCTACATCTATTGTGGTAGACTCTTCAATAGGCTTCATGTCTGCACAATTTCAGAAGCAAATTTTCAGATAATTGTATAAAATAGATAACAAAACTAAAATATGATGATCAGCAAGGCATCAGGCAAGCAGACCTTTAACTTCGTTTGAAGGGAATGAAGTGAATGGCTGGTGCTGTTCAAAGTGTTCTTCCATTGCCGCTTTGCGTTTTCTTCTTCTTATCACAAAGAATGCAACGACTGCTCCAACTACCAGCAATGATATGATTATGCCTGCTACACCTCCACCACCTATCCCAGAGCTTCCACCAGAACTAGAACCACCATTGTTTTGACCTGGGCTGTTTGGACGGTTTGGTGGAGGGGGAGCCGTATATGGTGGAGGTGGTGGTGCTGGTCCATTACTCCAAGAATTTCCGTCAGTTCTGTACACAAGGATCATATTAGTACAGGGTACAACTCTCGTACATTTTTACATGTTCATAAGTCAAGAGAACTCACTGTAGATTGTTTATCTTCTTAAGTTGACTAGGAATCCAGCCAGTGAAATGATTGTTTGCAACATTCCTATAGGAAAGCAAAGATATGAGATGTGGTATTGCACGTGCAAATAAAATATTAATTACTTACAGGATGATTTCTTACAGATCATCAAGGGGGAGATTAGCAAGGACGTTGATATAGCCAGTAAATTGATTGTTCTGCAGATATCTGAGAAAAACAAGTATGGGATTACAGGCATATCACTCTAAAAATACATATCTATGAGATAAAAATAATCATTTTCTTACAATTTCTTTAGGCTTGACAATGAAGTGAACCCTTGTGGTAGGTCACCAGCAAGAGAATTGAAGGAAAGATCCCTGAATCGGATCACATATGGAAATGGAAAGTGATATAAACATTAGGAATACGAACAACAAAGAAGGATTTTACAATACAAAAGTTAAGACCAATCTACAATCCACACATAGAGAAGTACTTACAGTGTTGTCAAGCTATAAAGGCTGGAAAATACATCAGTTATATTTCCTTGCAATTGGTTGTGATTTAGATTTCTGCACATACAAGGAGAAAAATTTAGCTCTACCAAATTATACAAATTCATAAGCAGAATCAACTTGATGTTTGCAAAGATACTCACAAATACTTAAGATTAGGCATCGAGAAAATCGAGTAGGGTAAATTTCCAGTGAACTGGTTTCCTGCGAGATTGCTGCAAACAATAACCACTTAGCACACATAGCACCAGAAAAGCTGATGTACTTTCTAAACCACAACTTCATTTGAGGAACTTACAGCCTCTCAAGCTTATTAGTGGGGAGATTGTATTGTATCTGTTGGCCACCACCAAGGTTGTTTTGGCTCATATCGCTGCATCGAAGAATCAATAAAGACTGTTATCAACTGAATTATCACTAGACAGGATCAGACATGAATAATTTCAGATACTAACATCTCAATCAATGAACCCATGGTATTCATATTGTACGCCAAATTCCCGGAGAGCCCCAAGCTTGGTAATTTGCTACAGCGTCAAACAAGAAAATATACTTAAGAGGAAGTAAGAAAGAAGGTGGTTCAGTAATTCTGCATCATGATGAGGCTCACATTGCAGTAACCGATGATCCTGAGCACGTGATGCCCTGCCATGATTGCCCACAAGGGTCTCCACCACTTGCCTGCCAACCTCTGAGCTGCCCCGGAGAATTCAGGCTAGTGAAGAGCGTATTAAGGACAATAACTGCATGGAAGAGAGCAAATTATTACTGCGCTGCACTTTTTTCGCCGGGCCTAATGACAACGGTAGACAGTGCATGTCAGTATGTCACCAAACAAACCCGTTAGCAAACTTGAAATTTGAAGTGCCCATAGACACCAATGAATGGATTCAGATTTACAAGAGTAAATATAGCATGACATCTTAAGAAGAAAATCGCAAAATAAGAACAAGAAAGCTGAAATGCTCATAGCAAATTTTGGCCAATTCTTTCCATGCTCTACCGAACAATTATAAGGCAGAAAAGAAAGAGAAAAGAAGGGTCAAATCTAAAGGCTACGTGAAAGGGGAAAACGACTGCATTTATTTCTTGGAACTACTAAACTAAAAATTGTTCTTCTCAAAAATTGCCATTCACAATCCAGACAATGTTTTACACGAAATTCCTCCTTAATTGAGATTGAGCAAGTAAAAGTGTAACCATAACTGAGATAGGTAGGTCCATAGCATAGGCCAAATTTGGTTGGGAGTAACAGCAGAAAGACAATGGACAGGCAAGATTTCCCACCGAATCCAGTGCATTTCCTTGCTCGGATTAACACCAGCTAACTACACTAGGCGCAGAAATACCCCATTTTGATCAACCAAAATGAGAACTGTAAGCTTTTGAGCGACTAAACTGCCAAAATTCACACATCATCTTGTTCACTATGTCGAACTTATGTAAATCGAGAGCATTCATGCGCAAAGACCAGATTTTTCAAGTCAAAAATGAACAAAGCTTCGGTTAATCGGAAGCTTTCCCATCCATTTCCCCGTTCCAAAACCGAATCTACTGAAAACTCCGTACAAACAGCAAACCAACCGGACGAACCGCAACAGAAAACACAAACACAGACATCGAGCAGAGAACTCCACCGATTAATCCAGCAGCTCTGAAACAAAAAAAGAACAATCGCGCAAAAAAGGAAGATTCCAGATTCTAGCTCACCATCATTAGGGTCAGTATCTGCAGCGACCAAGATTTGCTTCTGGGGCCAAATGCAGAAGCAGCAGCAGGAGCACAGGAGCAGAAGCGGCAGCCATGGCGCATCCGCCATTCCACCACCTCGCCCCCTCCCCATCTTCTTCTCCCCCAGACCAATGCTCTTCCCGTCACACTTCTCTCCCCACTAAAAACGCAAAGAAAGGCGCTTTCTTGGCATAAAAGATCCCTTCTATAGCCTCCTCCCCACTGATTTCTTTCTTCCAATTGATTTACTTATCTCCTCTTCTCTCTCTGCTGCTGCTTTCAAAGTTGCAACCTTCCTCCGTGTTCTTGAATTGCGCAGTGGGAAGTAGCGGAGCAGCAGCTGGCACCAGGACGGGGACAAGAACGATGAGGTCAATTGCAGGTTGTCGCTTTCATCGAGGGCTTTCTTGTGAATTTTAGCGGCCGGGAAGGGCTGGCTCATTCAATATTGGAACATCAGATTCGAAGACGAATTCTTTTCTTCAAAAAGAAAAGGTAAAAGGAAAGCACGGATTTTTTTAAGGAAAAAGCTGACACATTCGACATTTTTACCCCTTGGCTTCAGGCTAGATTAGCAAGATTAATTAGGATGCATCTGCATTTCCATGAACAAGAAAACAAATCATTTATAGCAAGTATTTAGCTGTACTCCTGAATACAGAAAAATGCAGCAAACCGCGCACGGATTCTGTCTGTCAGCGTCGGCCCGATGGGCGGCGGGTTGTTTGCCTGAACTCTGAACTCTCACCGCAGAATTTGGGTTGGAATTCGTGACGCATCTTTGCATCTGGTGCGAGTACTATACTAACCTCCAGGTTATCCGATTTCGCGGTTTTCGGTATGAAAGCCGCGAAATTCGATGGTTTCACGGGATACGGTATGGCGTCTCGCGGTTTCGTTCAAATAATTTCGTGAAAATTTAAAAAATTTAAAAAATTCATTTCAACAAAAAATATATATTTTTTAAAAAAAATATAAATTTCACAATGTTTGTCGCGAAAACCGCGGTATACGGCGCGGTTTTCGGCGGTTTCGCGAAATTCGCGGCACGACACGGATTTCGATTTAGTTCAAATTTAAACTATGGTTTTCACGGTTTTCGCGGTTTTCACGGCTTTCGCGGATTTCGCGCGGTTTTCGTGGTTTTGCGCGGTTTCGCACGGTTTTCACGGTTTTCGCGCGGTTTTCGCGGTACGCACGAAATCGTTCAAATTCAAATTTTTACTGTTCATTGCCGTCGGCTTCGTGAAATTCGCCGTGCCGCCGGGCGGCACGGCATATGCCGCCGAGGCGGCACGGCATATGCCGCCGAGGGCGGCACGGCATATGCCGCCAGCATCGCAAACCCCGCTAACCTCCACAATCAGCTGATGCAGCAGAGCAAAATAAATTCTTGCGTCAGGGTTACTGCTGCTGTACAATTTTGGACAAAGTACGATCTACTACATTAATCATCATCTCAGAGCCCGTGCGGTTTACTACTAGTACGTTGCATTGCATGCGTGCAGAGCTGTATTATTGTCAAATTCACTAATTGTATTTAGTGCTAATCTGCGATGCTATTCTTTTTCTTGGAAAAAAAATAAGAAGGCAGGCATCAATTATGCAGGGTGGATGGAGTCGCCGTCGTAGCAAACATGGGTTCGGAGTAATCTGCATGTCTGCATAATTGCATATTGCAGTAATCTGCATGTGTCAGCGACATGGCACCGCGTGTCATGGCGACGAGCTGGATCCTACTCCCAATAATGGAGTTATTTTTTAAAAAAAAGAAGAAGGAAAAAATAAAGGACTGTTTGGACGATAATTTAGTGATCGAATGTTTAAATATTATTTTAAAATGTTTAGAGGTTATTTTAGAGTATTAAATATAAATTATTTATAAAACTTATTTTATAATTGATGGTTAATTGATAAAACGAATCGATATGCCATGACTTTATTAATTGTGGATTAATTAGGTTTAATAGATTCGTCTCGTGAATTAGCTATCGATTGTCCAATTATTTTTATCATTATTTTAGATATCATCATTTTGGATAGATTTAGATACGATATGACACAGATTTAGTAAACATTGTACACTATGCCAGGATTGTATCTCAACAGCGAAATTCACAAAAAGTTGATCAGCTGGTAGTGGACCGGGACTCCTTACGCGCATCGTGATGGCATGATCTCCATGTCATGGCAATTTAATTACTAGCATTTTTTTGTTTAGTGGTAATTTGTGACCTTATGGCCCGTCGAAAATCTGACAGGATTTTATGCCCCTTATCAGAAGCAAAATCTCCACCAGCTGGTTAACCCTACGGAAAGTACTGACCAGAAAACATTGCAGAAGCTATGAATATGATCAAGGGAAAGGGGAGGGGCAAAAGAGAGGTTACCTCTCAGTGTTGCTAATGATGATAAAGGCCACGTTAACACCTAACAAGTCAACTAAAAAATTCTCTGTTCCAAAGTACCCAAAAGAGAAAAAAAAAGAGCTACAAGCTGGCTTAAATGGCTAAGAGCAAGTTTAATAAAGCTAAATATTAACTATTAATATGTATTAACACTAACATGTATAACAGTCTAATTGGTTTTATTTTTTCTCTTATTGTTTTCTCACTATAAATTTTATAAATATCTTAGAATATGTGTAGAACATAAGAGACAATATTTTTTTCTTTTTTTCTCTTATATAAGCTTACAGTTGTCTTAGAGCAAGTTATGGTATAGGTTGATATTACATCTAATTTCATATGTATCATATATTTAGAGATAATGTATATTATATATAGATGGCATCTAATACACAATCCCAATAACTCTAACACTTTTATATTTTTATTAAAGTTTGTGTAAAGGTTGTTTCCTATATATGAGGGATGGTTTTTTTCTCTATCTCCACTCTTCTGTCCTCCACTTCACTATTTAGTTATACGTGATGTTAAGATGCCTATAACATTTATTTTATAACTCACTATTATTCTTATTCTTGTTCTGATGGCAAATGGCATAGACAGCAACATGTGACCGAACAGCGGAGCGAGACATGCTAATCTGATCCTAAACACCACTTCGGTTGAGACATGTGGCCGCTTGCTTCACCAACAACTTCGCTCCACGCTCGCACGCGTCAACCGAAAACGTTAGCATCTCTTAATCAGATTTACGAGAATCATTTTTCTTCTAAAAGGTCCTAATCAGATTTGTGCACAAGTGTCGTGGAATACTACTTAGCGAGCACTCGAGGCATTCTGATTGGCATCTTTGCATTCTGTTCGAGATGATCTTTCAAAGAACGCCGTGCAAGTGCAAGCAATCCCGTGATAGCGATAATTCTGTCAAAAAAAAGTTGTAAAAAGCAAGCAAGCGGCCAGCTGTGTGTGTTAAGGATTTTGCTGCAAGTCAAAGGTGCAGTGAACCTTCTGAATTCTGAACATCTAGCTCGGTTCATAGGACTTCTCTGATTTAGTTCAGACTTCAGAGAGTAACTCTGCAACCACCAGACATAAGAGACCGTACTACACACTAGTACTACATTGTTCTCGTCATTGTGTAGTATAGTACCAGTACACTATGGTGTTGTGAATGGAGAATAGGAAAGTAATAATTAATGGTGTCAAATGATAAATGGTAGTGTTAATAGTATAATTTCTGCATATAAGAGTGATTCTGCTGAGTCAAGACGAGTCCAATATGCTGCAAGCCTACTGCAAAATAGCAGAACATGGCTTCAAATAACTACTACTTGATTGACAGATGCTATTCTGGTTGTCGTTAATGTTGGATCGGTACGAACAGATTAGGTTTCCATGGCACGTATACAGGAGCAAGGATTAGGTTTGGTGGACCGTGAGGTAGGTGAAACCGTGTCTGTGTAGTGCTTGTTATACCTTGGACCTGATGGTTTCATCACTTTCAATGTCGTAGTTTGCTCTCGCTCAACACCAGTTAGTGGTTGCTAACGTCTTTTCTGTTGCTACTATTATTTAGGATTATTCTGAACTTCTGAATTCTGATCCTTCGTTTGTGTCTTTTCCCTTTAGTGGTGATCCGTTGTTCTTCAATGGAGACATGACAACTAACTTCATTCGAGCAATGTGATGTCATGCATATATTAAGTTCACTAATTTATAAAAGGGGATTGGAAAAAAATAGAGAACTTTTACGGTACAATTTACTACATTGAAAAACATAAGCATTGAGCTGTTCACGGTATTACAGTTAGATGTTCAGTAGGTTACTGGAAGTGCAACATGATATCGATGTTGTGACAGTCTGACAGATGATGCAATGGTTTAACATAACTTAACATGAGATTAGGAGTTCATGCTCCATGCATCATCTGGATCAGGAACTTAAATGGATCATGTGACCAAGTAAAGAGGGCCAAATGCCTCTCTGCTTATTGCATGGGTCACCTTGTCAAGCTGCATGTGAGGCGGATAGTCATAGTCCTCATCAGCATCTGACAATGGCGAGAAGCAGGCTGCAGCTGTTTGTCGGATGATTCGAGCCAATTTGACGTATTCTCTGACTATTATCTCCCTGGAGAGGAGCGGTCTGTGGAGTGAATGAATTTCTGCATGGGGAGGATTCAGAATTTCAGATGCCAAGGGGCCAATTATTCTGTTCTGAAACTTTGTCAAGAACGTCAAGTTCTTCTTCTTCGATTCTCGATTTGCAGCTTGGAGGCCTGAATTGCAGAGGTATTGATCTTTTGTTGCTTCATCCGTGAACTAAGAAGAAGAATTGACCAGAAAGTTAGAGGGTTTGCATGCTTCCAGGTTCCAAAAGAAGTTGAGAACTTACATTGTCAGGCAGAACTTGGGAAGATAACATATTCTCAAGATTCCTTGAAGTTATCTTATTTGAAACAGGAGTACCTAGAGTGCAATCTTCTTCCTGAGTTCTTATTGCTTCTATGAACTGAAACGACGAGAGATTAAAAGTTTAATCGCAACAGCTCCCTACTTTATTACACGAACAGTATTAAACAGTAACGTGCGTGATCCAGCTACTCCCAATGCCTCGGCGAAGAAGAACGCAATGCAAAAAAAATAAACAAGAATTCTTGCAATATGATATATCCGAATGAACCGAGATCACCTTGCAATGGTCGAGAAGATAATCGCAAGTGTCCCTGTGACCACCACAGCTCTTGCTCATCCCGACCAGCTTAACGTACTACACGGTTAATCCAGCTGCACGCAGAAACGAGCAAGATAAAACCAAGACATTTTCTCATGATCCATGCAAGAAGTCCAAAGCATAACGCCACATAATTAAAGAACAAAGAGATAGCCAGACAACCAGGCGGCCATGAATGAATGAAGCAACACAATGAATTTGGCTGCATTACCCTCGAAGTAATGGCAGGCGATGCTGCAAGAAGAGAGGATGAAATGGATCAAATCATCAATGCCGTTTCGGAGCAAATAGTAGACGAGGCATTCAATGGGGATGGCTACGATGGTATCTGCTGATGAGAAGGCTGAGATCCTTTAGCATTTAAGGTTGGCAATGGCAGTAGCTGGTATGAACAGATCAACAGAGACTGTGTGTGTACGAGAGTGGCAGCAGCATATGGTCCATGATTTTGCCTTGCTTCTGAAGCTTTTGCTAGTACTCATCATCTGTTGGCGTGTAACAACGGTCTGTACGTATGATTATGTCAGCGCACGAGTGTTCAGAAAAAAAATTACGTCTAATCAATTGATTATTACATCTTGTGTGCTTGTTGGTTTAATTGGGTGATATCTGATCGAGCTCGAGCATCGTAAAATTCTTGTTCCAAGCTTCTGGGCTCCAAGCTCCTTCAGTACTCTGAACTTTGAACCTTCTTATTCCTGCGATTTGCAGCGACTTGTGAAGCATGAATGCAAACCAACCATGTGGCTGCTGCTCCTGCTTGCATGCGTACTACTATAAAACAGGCAGCATCGATCGTTCTCACTGTCTGTAATTAATTTATTTAAGAAACATGGTACAAAACGTATCCGTTTACAAAGCGCACAAACTCATCCATACGTACATCCCTATATACGCATACACATCCACCTTATCTTATAAACATCTTCCAAAGATTAAAACAACATATATATCAAAACAACATATATATCAAAGTTATCATTAGCGTCTCGTCGTCGAAAGGATACATGATTAACACTTAAAAAAGTAATTAGCACATAATCTCACTGCCTGTAATTTATAACTCTGGCATTTATAATTGGAGAGGAATGTATTCACGTGTTGGCATCCAGAGTTTTGTACATGATTAATTCAACTGGGGAGGGAGGGACAGATAGACTATACAAGCACACACGTGGGAGTGAGCAGTTTTCACGGTTTCAGTGGCCCTTATTATGGATGATGGATGAATCAGTCGGGCACGCACTGCTGTACCCCATGACGAGACCTTGGGACCATGCCAAGCCCGAGCTATAAATTTCTCTTCGATTCATTTCATTTGTGTTCTCTTATCCTTTCAACATCAGTATATTCTACTTCATGGGATCAAAAAAATAAAATACTAGTAGTACCTAATGTTTCATGCTTTTAGTTTCGTAGGGTTCAGCATTTCAACCTTTCTTTCAAGACTTGAGCTTATGCTAGCAATGAAGTATTATACTATGAAGTGTTAGGATGGAAAATGAGTGGAGAAATGTAAAACGAGATGAACCATTAACCTATGATTAATTAAATATTAATTATTTTAAATATAAATTAATATAATCTTTTAAAATTAATTTTTATATAATTTTTTAAATAAACGTCCAATTTAACCGTTTGAAAACGTAAGTTCAGAAAACAAAAACTTTTCCTCTTTATCCTCTCCTACCGAATGGGCCTATTTCAACTAGATCCGGCCTGGCGCAGTTTCAGTGGGCTTGCAGATTAGGCCCATTAATTCTGATTGGGCCTCCAAGTGCTTTGTCGTGGAAATCATCCGCCGCCGTCTTCTTCTTCCTCGGCCACGTCGTCGCGCGGCCGGCGGGGAGGCCGTACCCGCCGGTGTGGTTGAGGAGAGTGCAGAGCTTTCGGACGTGTCCATGGGGGCCGCAGCAATGGCTGCACAGGCAGCGCGCCCCGACGTAACTGCAGGAATTGCGACACAACGGAATCAAACACTGCGCGCTGTTCACGGTTCACCTCTCCTGCTCGCCGCCCGGAGTGGTACGGGTGAGGGATCCTCCGGCGGCGGAAGAAGTAGGCCTCGATGAGGGCAGGAATACTTCTGCAACTGCAGTCGCCCAGGTTGAAGGGGAGGCTACGGAGATGGAGGGAAGCCGAGGAGAAGGGAGGCTGCTGCGTTTGGGAGAACTCGACTCGAGCCATGGCGGCAGATTGGCGTTTCACGGCGAAGCAACGAGATCCAGCATCTCCAGAGCAAAGGTAGAATGGTAGATAAAGGTGAGTTTTTTTCCCCCTCTGCTGCAGTTTGATGCCTTCCTGGCCTCATCTGGGTAAGCATAGCACCACATATTTCTGAGCTCAGTAGCACAACATATTTCTGAGCTCAGTAGAACTGATAAAAGACAGAAATGCACAAACTCTTCTCACAAGACTAGCTAGAAATGTTTATTTTGGTATGGAAGGAGTACATCGTATTTTTTTTAAGGGAAAAATCAGATACATGGTATCGACTGATAGCAAAGCTGGGTGACCACAGAAAATACCTCCTGATAAAATACTTTATGCTTGGGCTGTCAATCGTCGCAGTTCCTCCCAATGTAACGTGCGAGGAAGAAGTGTTGCAGCTAGATTTAAGTGTTTCTTGTGCGAAACAGGGACAATCAGAGAATAAGAAACTGTATGTAGAAAAGCCCATGCGCATTTGTTATGCGATTCGACAAATAAGAGGAGGAGGCAAAGTCATGGTTCTGTTCTAATTAACAAATCTACTATGAGGGCCATTGCTCCCTATTGTCCACGGCTCCTTTTCTTCATTTCTCTCCTGCTGGCTATCTTGTCTTTTGATTCTTCATTTTAGGGCTTATAAATATCACATGCCTGACGCTTAGGTTCAGGCCTCCAATGTCAAATTAGCATTGCATGGAACTTTCTTAGATGCTTGAGAAGAGTTAGTTCTTACCTGTCCATAGAAGCTCCAAGGAAGCAAGAACAGTAGATCCTTTGGTTGTCCATGGCCACCGGTGTTTCTTTGGAGAACATAAACCCCAAGGTTATACTAGGGCCCTCATCGATCGCCAAGTGCATAAGTTCTGTTCTTTTGTGGCTTGTTGATTCATATTCTTTATTGCAGGTTTTACAATGTGAATATGCAGTCCGTGGAGAGGTTGCCATCCATGCTCAGGTTTTGTGGGTTCAGTCCATCCATATTCTGGAAGCCAATTTCAATTTATTCTTTTTCAGCAAATGCTACAAGAGAAATTAATAGATATCTCACCTTTTTCTTCCAGCACCTACAACAGCAGCTACAGACACAACCTGGTTCTCTTCCATTTGACGAGGTCATTGACAACTATAATTTGCAGCTCACGTAAATAATCGATAGATGATTCATAATCTTTCATTGTCGACTATTTTCTGCAGATCCTGTATTGCAACATCGGGAACCCTCAGTCCTTGGGTCAAAAACCAATCACATTCTTCAGGGAGGTCTGTAAATATTAGACACCCAAAAATTATCTTTCCTTTTTATGTTCTTTCAGTATTTACGAGTTATGTTACAGGTTCTTGCACTTTGTGATCATCCAAATCTGCTGGAGAGAGAGGAAATTAAATCATTGTTCAGGTAAACATCAACTGCATGCCATGGTTCATTTGCAAGCTATGACCGTACGTTTATGTTGTACACTTTCTACATATCTAATAAAAAGGTATATAAGCACATTAGGTTATTTCATTTATGTATGATATATATGTTTCTTCATCTCTTTGCAGCACCGATGCTATTGCTCGGGCAAAGAAAATTCTTTCCATGATTCCTGGAAGAGCCACCGGGGCATATAGTCATAGCCAGGTAACCATCTGCCAATTCACTCAATTAGGAGCATCTTGAGTTCATAATTTTCTTTATAGTAAATTTCACTATAACTATGTTATCAAAACTATCGATTTCTGCAAATTTGTAACTATGCATTTAAGAAGAATGCAAGAATAGCTGATAATCTTATCAGAAAACTGCAACCATTTTTGATTGGTCTGGACCAAATCATTAAGTATGGGAAGTAAAAACAAAGTTTTTGCTTACAACGGCAGGACGCTGCTGGATTGGGATTGAGAATTTAAAAAACCTCAAACCCAGCAAGCAGGGAGGGAAGAGCAGAAACCAAAGAAAAAACTGTACAAGAGCTCACAGTAACCTCTTTTCAGTCACTGCGCTATACTATTCATCGTCATCTCCATTGCCAAATAAGAACAACCCTGCTGCCTTCCAAGTGAAGATCTCCTCCTTTGCATCATCTACCAATTGCTCAGCCGTTCGCGACTGCTGGTTGAAAATGCGCGCACTGCGTTCCTTCCAAATAAACCAGCAGGTCAACATGAAAACTGTGTCAAACCTCGTCCAGTAGCCATCCTGAAAAGACTCCCTAGCCTGCAGCCACCAGCCAGCTAGGTCGTTGGCTGTCCCAGGCAGCGGAAAGTCGATTCCAATCCAAATCTTGATCAAAGCCCATACCCTTCCAGTGTAGGCGCAAAGCAAGAACAGATGTTTACAATCCTCCTCTGACTCTTTCGGTCGACCCAACAAAAATGATTGGTCTGGACCCATCTGTCATACACGCATGCAATACTCATGCCGTTGCAAGTTTGGGCCTACATATCAGACACAAATAGGAGATAAAGGCTGCAGGTTTCTAATAAAATCGTCTGCTATTGTTGCAGTTGTGTAAAATGTTCAACTAAAGCTGCAGATTTAAATCAAACACTGCAGTTTTTTGTGGAATTTACTCTTTTCTTTATCCTAGGGTATCAAGGGACTGCGTGATGAGATTGCTGCTGGGATTTCCTCCCGTGACGGCTTCCCTGCAAATGCAGACGATATATTCCTAACTAATGGAGCAAGTCCTGGTGTATGTCCTACCTTGGTTATTTCTGAAGAAACAGAAAAGTAAGATATTCCAGTCTGACTATGTGCTTTCCCTCTTCTAGGTACACATGATGATGCAGTTGCTGATAAGGAACAATAGAGATGGCATCATGTGTCCAATTCCTCAATACTCATTGTACTCAGCATCCCTAGCACTTCATGGCGGAGCTCTTGTATGTAGTTTATTTGTCGAACGTTATAACTTCAAGCTAGTTACTCGATGCAGCGCAATAGCCTGAAGGCATTTCATTTCAGGTGCCATATTATCTTGATGAATCCTCAGGATGGGGTTTGGAGATTTCTAAGCTTAAGAATCAACTTGAAGATGCCAGGTCAAAAGGCATAACTGTTAGGGCGTTGGTGGTGATCAATCCTGGAAATCCTACTGGACAGGTTTGCTCTCATCGCTTCTCCTATCATGTGCGATCTGAAACATTTTATATATACAATGATACAAGTATTCATGATTAAGACAAAGTGGCACTGTCATTTTGCAATGTTTTTCATGTTAGTAAGCATATGTTCCTTGTTCTGAGGAAGTATTTAGATTCAACTGATATAAATGTTTCAAAAATCATTATTGAAATGTTTTTACAATGTTGTTAAGATTCTTGATGAGCAACAACAATATGAGCTAGTCAAGTTCTGCAAGGACGAGGAACTTGTACTTCTGGCAGATGAGGTAAGGCTAGTCATGTTCAAAGATGTCAGTGTGTGACAATAATAATGTTAACAACGTAGGATGTTAACAAACACAAGAGAAAACTGTCCAGATGATCGGTTTTTTGGGGGGGCGTTGATAGGTATACCAAGAGAATATTTATGTTACCAACAAGAAGGTCAACTCTTTCAAGAAGATAGCAAGATCCATGGGATACAATGGGGAGGATTTACAATTAGTATCATTGCATTCTGTTTCTAAAGGTGAAATCCCATCGTCCTTCTTTCTTTCTCCAAGTACATTGTAACTCCTTACCACATAGATATTTTTTTTGCCTGCTGTCAGGATATTACGGAGAGTGTGGCAAAAGAGGCGGTTACATGGAGGTCACTGGCTTCAGCACTCCAGTTAGAGAACAACTCTACAAAATTGCATCTGTCAACTTGTGTTCAAATATCACCGGCCAGATTCTTGCGAGCCTCATAATGGATCCACCATAGGTGCAATAACATATCTGTCCTTACACGAAATGTAACTACCAACACACACTAGATTCATGACAGAGAGGGACCATGCACATTGTGCAGGCTGGGGATGGATGTTATGACCTCTACAAGGAAGAGAAAGACAACATCCTAAAATCTTTATCTCGTCGGGCAAAGGTGTGTGGAGTTTACTTTTAATGGATTCACTTCACACTATCTATGCAGACGCTTGAGCTAAGGCATCATTTTGTCTGGAATCTGGATCACAGGCAATGGAGTCTGCATTTAACAGTATTGATGGAATTACATGCAACAAGACAGAAGGGGCGATGTATCTGTTCCCACGGATTTATCTACCACAGAAGGCAATTGAGGCTGCCAGGGCTGTCAACAAAGCACCCGATGTGTTCTACGCTCTACGCCTTCTTGATACCACCGGCATCGTTGTGACTCCTGGATCTGGTTTTGGACAAGTGAGCTTCTTTCTACTCTTGGATCTTTGAACTGTAGTGATATATATGCTGTCTGAATCTAGCATAATGATAGGAAGTGAGTTTTTCTTTTTAAAAATTTTTTTGGAGTGCCTATCAGTCTCGTTCTACAATAACATAGAGCAACTATGTTGCTATGTTTCTTCTACCATTCCAGATGCTATCTGTTCACCTGCAATTCTGAATTTCTGACCACTCTAGTTTGGTTCTTAGGTTGCAGGGACATGGCATGTGAGATGCACGATCCTGCCGCAGGAGGAGAAGATACCTTCAATGATATCCCGCTTCAGGGAATTCCATGAGGAGTTCATGGCACAGTATCGCGACTGATGCGCTGCAACGCCTAGAATTCGCCATCCAGGAGACGAAAAATAAAGCAAGCAGCTGTTAATCTGCGATACATTGACAGAAGATGTTTGGGTCATAAAGAATTTCACTGGCTTCTGTAGAAGCGTTTTCCCGTAACAAGGTTGATCGGCAATTCGGCATAATGAATTACAGTGGGACTGCAACTAAATATTAGTGTAAATATCATGCTTACAAGTTCCTACGGAATAAAAATTTGTTTTGAGTATGCGTTAGAGCATCTCTAACGGTCTCTTCAATTGACTTTTCAAGTTAAATTTTAGCTATTCTATAAAAAAATATGTTTCAACAGTCTCTTTTAACTCATTGGCCAAGCTATTTGGCTGGCCAAACCCTCCTGGCCAAATTTGGCCACTCTATTTTCCTGGCCAATGGTGGGTCCCACATAGCCCATCTCCTCAACTCCTCTCTCGCATCCTGCCCCATCGTCAGCATCGCGTCGTCCTACGCCTTTCGGAGGCTGTGCTCGAACAACACGGCACCCAACATCGGCATCGATGACGGAGGAGCGCGTGGAGGCCGCGGAGAGCCTGGGATTGGCGGACGAGGCGGGTGGAGGCGGTGGCGGAGGCAACAGAGCGGAGGCCGCGGAGGCGAAGGAAGGAGCACAAGCGGCTGGCCGATTGCTCCCACCGTGCCGAGGATGGCCATCTTCCGCTTAGCGGTCGTGGCCGCTGAGGCATAGGAGTAGTCGCGGCGGCGGTTGCGAACGGCCTGGGACGCGGATCTCAGCAGCGACGGCCTCACCTAGACGTTGGATTCGGGCTCTTCTCGCATGCTTTGCAACCAACAACTACGCCAGATCGCGGTACATGTGCCACGATGGTGTCGTCATGCGCCGCCCGTACTCGCCCGCTCGTCCGCTGGCCACCCTCGTCGCCGCGCCGCCCGTCCTCGCCCTCCCACTCCGCGCCCCCGCGCCGCGCGCCCTTTGGGGATTTGGGGAGGATCTTCCCGGTCTTTGGGGATTTGCACGGGAGAGGGTCACCGATGTGCACATCGACGCGCTTTTGCGTGACGTCGTCGTCGTTGTGCCGTCTACTTTAGGCAGGCTGGGCAAGGCCCTGGCGGCGCAGCTTGCCGGAGCTAACATTCTCGCACTTGTCCCTTTCTTCCATGGCTCCGTTTGGCAGAGGAATGGCCGGCCTTGGAGCGGCAACGGCGGACGGGGACGAAGAGCAAGGAGTAGAAAGACCCTAACATACGTGGGTCTGTTGTTATATGGAGAGTGAAGATAGAGATGCTTTTGGAAAAAAAAGATAAACTTCATTTTCTAAAATTTTATCAAACTGGTCAAAATGGTTATTTGAATAGTCAAAACAATAACGAAGTTGCTCTTATTCTGTAAAAATTGCCCAATAGAGTTCGCTATCCTGAAACGAAGCAAGAACAGAGATCGGAACCACAACACGAAGCAGATAGTTGGGAGTGGAAACCATAAGAGGGCATCAAAAGCAACTCCGGCATCAAAGTTCTCATTCAGCGAAAGCGAAGCCATCGGAAGCAGCAGCTGTAGTGTTTGAAAACAAATCATTGAGTGGATTATCATCATGGGCTATCTAAGTTGAATATAGGGATAAAATTAAACATTCTAAGAAATAAAATTCAACAAATTGCATAAAACAAGCTACAGTACAAATAACCCGGTGAGTTCGTCACGAGTTTGCAGTGCTTCCTGCGAGCACGGAAAAAAAAAATTCTGATAGCTCACGTAGATGGGCCGTTTAGGCATGTGACCCTGTTTTGGGAGCGCTTCTGCAGCTTTTTTTTAATCTTTAACGATAAAAGCTTATAAAAAATAAACTAAAAACTAAAAACTAAAACTAGATAATTCAATTTTTTATTAGCTTCTTGAATGATAAGCTTTTTCAAATAGACCTTAGGGGTATTTGGTTAGATGACTAAAATTAGTTTCCGTCACATCGAATATTTACATATTAATAAAAGACTAAATATGAACTAATTATAAAAATAATTATAAAATCGAAGAATAATTTGCGAGATAAATCTATTAAGCTCAATTAATTTATAATCAACAAATAATTATAAAATCGAAGAATAATTTATGAGACAAATCTATTAAGACTAATTAATTCATATTAACAAATGTTTCTGTGGCATCACATCGTCAAATTATGACGTAATTAGGTTCATTAGCATCACCAACAGCTCATCCAAAGAATGCTTTATATCAAATTTGGATGTTTTTATAAAAATGGTCCAACAAACCACCCAAACCATTATCTAAAATAGATGATTATCCAAATTGAATTTCTGGTCATCCAAATAAAGAAGACTCTACCATCACGTAAATGGAGGGACTCGCCCATAAAATTTAAAATTTATGTTTGGATGAGAGATTTGGATGATCTGCTATAGATAGAAGAGGTATGAATGTCCTATCTAAATAGATGATCCTCTATCCATTTAATTTGAGGGATAAAATTTGGGTGGACTATTGATCAGGTTTGTCTCACGAATTTTCCATTGATTATAAATTAATTTTATAAATAATTCATATTTAATATTCTCAAATATAACATCTATAAATATTCGATGTGACGAAAACTAATTTTAATTTTAATCCACGACAACTAAACATGCCCGTAAGATTCTCGTGTCCCCGCCACCATCCAGGCTTCCCTCGCTGCACACACACCACACGGGTACGTCGAAACGTACTTTGCCACACACCGGCCGTCACGCTCACGCGTCCCAGTTTTTAGTTTGTATATCGAGCACGAGAGAGACAAGTGCAAGGGCGTAGTAGTCGCCGTGTCATCGCTTTTGCGGGCGGGCGTCCACACCACACTGAGCCTTTTACTTCTCGTGTCGCGTCTCGAAGCCTCGAAGGCAATTGGCAAAGGCAGCATGCCTGAATTAATTTAAGTATATGTATCCTTCCGTTTTAAAATATAAATAATTTTGATCAAATATGATATATGTTAATACTATAAATCTAACCAAATAGATGATTTGTCTAAATTTATAATATTAAAATATATTATATTTAACCAAAATTATTTATATTTTAAGACATAAAAAATAGTGTAAAGCGGTTGCTACCAACGCCCCGGTTGTGCACATGGCCTATTTGGAGTATTGGATTCGCCGCTACCAAGCTGCTCAGCTCTAGGGTTGCTGTTTGTTTGCCAAAGATATTCAATGCTATATGAATGGTTTATGTGAAATGAGGGGTTCTTTATCCCTGGTAGCCAGGACGAAAAATTCTGCCGCGTTTGGGTCAGTTGCCACCCCGGGAATGAGTGGTTATGGAGAGAATTGGGTATTGATTGCTTAGTACATTCCTTCCTTCAGAATAAGAGATGGAATACTCCCATATGCACAAGGCAAGGGCTGCTTTGGTTGGTTGTCAGAGCTTATCGCGGCAAACCTTAACGCAGATCACTCTTGCTTTATTAGCTTTAATTTATTGTCCAACTTTATCACATTTGACCAATGTTTTGTTAGCCATGTTTTCTGTGGTAAGCCAAATATTTGACAATGTTAGTCGTGATAAAGTAAGTCTCCAATCAAACATGCTTATAATATGATCAACGAATTATGACCAGTGGTGCGATTTTACTTACTCCCTAGCTTTATATAGAACAAAGTCAAAAGAACGTTAAAAGTTTACTCAGAAACTCTGCATTTAACACTTCGAAATTAAAAGCTATGTTTTTGCCACGGCCAAGTCTTCACTCTAACCGTTAAATCTCACATTCACATGCAAAAATGCGTCTCTTTCTCTATACTTCACTTTCACCTCGATAAAAGATAATAATAATAATAATTTCCGTTCAAAAAAATAAAAGATAATAATCCACATGTCAGGAGAGAAATTAAATTATTATCCCGACCTTGTGGCGCTCATAAAGCCAGCGGCGTAAGCCCATGCCATATGCCAACCCAGCTGAGCATTGCACGCGCTGTATTCGTTCGCCATGTGTAGCATGTGCGAATATTTTTATCATTAAAAGATACAATCTTTTCGAGGTTTTGACAAGGAGAGCTATAGCTTTCAGCTGGCCCAAAATAATCAAATAAACAAGAAAAACCACATGTTTCACTGCACTAGTTGAGCTCTCGCCACTATATAATCAGGCTGCCACACAATCTGTAAGCAATTCCTCCCCTCTTGCAATCCATTCTGAATTCTCTGATCTTGGATTCTTGATCTTCTCTCTGTGAGAATCTCTATTTCAAGATCGAGGAGAGCTTAAAAAGTTTTACACCATGATTCCAAGAGCTCCAAGTCTCTTCCATATCGAGGATGGAGCTGTGGGTGTCGCGGCGGCGGCGACAACGACGAAGCCAATGCCGGCCCCCTCCGGCGCCGAGCTCGTCGGGCTCCGACTGATCATACAGCCGTCGCCGAGGCAACGGCCGCCGCTGTCCGTGCTGAGGAGGTCGGCGGTGAGGCCGTTGCCGGCGACGGCGGCGGCGACGAGTCAGGATGAGGCTGGTGCTCCAGGCCGGGGGTTCATGGGGTTGGGGTTCTTGAACTGCTGCTACTGCTGCCATAAGAAGCTCGACGCCGACATGGACGTGTTCGTGTACAAGTAAGACGTTTACACAACTAATTAAAAACTTTTTGCGTCAATGAACCACTTGAATCGACCATGATCGAGCTGAGGCACTTGGGGTTAATTCTTGGATGCCAATGAATTGATCGGTTAATGTTTGTTTGTTTTTTTGCAGAGGGGAGCACGCGTTCTGCAGCGCGGAATGCCGGTCCCAGCAGATGGCGAGAGAGGAGAGGCGAGCGATCGAGATGCTGGTGAGGAGGCGCCGCGACGCGTTCCACAGCCGGCGAGCTGCGCCGCCGGCCAATATCGGTGGACACGCGAGGCTGCAGATCGCCGCTTCGTGATATGCAGCATAGTGACAGATCGAGTTCCATTTCCCTTTAGTTTCTGAACAATTTTCAGGAGAAACTAATGAGGACGGCGACGACGGCTATTCTGTCCTAGATTTTGTTCGTCCTCGTCTACTCTGACTACGTACATGTATAAGTGTATTTTTCGATCTCTTTTTTTCGTCTATAACCAGCGGTTGTATTGTAGTTGCTGGGGTGTAGATGCTGCAAAGTTGAAGTGTACAAGAAAGTAGAGATGAAACTGATGGACATTTAACAACGTGTTTACACCGGTTAACTCGAAGACATATTCACTTGCTTGGACTTAACTGACGGATTGAGACCCGAAAAACATTGTCCAGATCGAAAAATAAGGCCCCGATTGGTAGGGATTCTCCTCCCTGATTCTCAACAGAATCAGTAGAATTCCTAATGAGGACGGCGACGACGGCTATTCTGTCCTAGATTTTGTTCGTCCTCGTCTACTCGACTACGTACATGTATAAGTGTATTTTTCGATCTCTTTTTTTCGTCTATAACCAGCGGTTGTATTGTAGTTGCTGGGGTGTAGATGCTGCAAAGTTGAAGTGTACAAGAAAGTAGAGATGAAACTGATGGACATTTAACAACGTGTTTACACCGGTTAACTCGAAGACATATTCACTTGCTTGGACTTAACTGACGGATTGAGACCCGAAAAACATTGTCCAGATCGAAAAATAAGGCCCCGATTGGTAGGGATTCTCCTCCCGATTCTCAACGAGAATCGGTAGAATTCCGCCAACGGGTTATTTTCAACCGATTCGATAAGAATCATTTCAAGTGTTTCGAATTTTACATATGAAGTGCGAATCACCTAAAAGGTTCTCCACGAATCACTTGAAACCGGTTTCTACCAAGAATCACCTGAAAATCATCTAAAATATTATTCTAATTATTATTTTATTATATCGATTCTGATTCTCTCCAGAATATAATTCTGCAGAATCAGAATCTAGAATCAGAGAATCATAGAATCAGGAGCCCTACCAAACAGGCCCTAAACATGAAAGGAAGTTTCGGATTCAAATGTGTGTTCTCTTGGGATAGAAATCAACTATCAGGGAATTTGTTAGTAGTAAATCAACCATCCGAACCGTTTGGAATATGAAGTGAATTATTCGACTTTTCTCATCAGCTTAAACTTTTAGGCTGAACTGGTTAATGCGCAATTAAATAAAAAAATATAGCCTACTTTTATTTCACGCTTAAGGCTTAGGGAGAACTCACGTGAGAAGGAGTATTGAAATACACGAAGTAAATTGTTTGTCTTTTCTCGTACGTTTAAGTTTTTAGGTTAAACAGATCGTGCAACGCGTACATGGAACGGAAAATGTGGGCCCTGAATTAAAGTTCAGCACGTGCGGTAGATGGGCCTTTACCCCTAGATGGGCTTTGACGATCCAATAGTTGGTTGGGCCTTCAGCGGACAAGAATTTAGGAGGCCCAAACTCTGAAGATGTATTGGCAGGCTTGAACTTATTACTACGTTGGAGTTTGCTGAACTTCTGAATATAGATATCGCGAATAAGAATTAGGAAGTCCTGAGCATTCTGCTCAGTACCTTTTAGGCTATGTTCGGGAGTTCTCGACTTCATCTCCTTCATTTTTACACATATATTTTGTAAACGGTTAAACGATACATTTTTTATAAAAATTTTCAATATAAAAGTTATTTTAAAAGTCATATTAATCTAATTTTTTTAAAAAATAGCTAATACTCTCCTTGTCATAAATAAAAATGTACTCTTTTAACGAATATTTTAGTTAATAGCTAATTTGAATGAGTAGTGTTTAATTAATTATGAGATAATGAATCATTTTATTTTATGTATTTACATGCATGTAGAAGGATTAAATCCCAACTCAAGCTGCCGAACACAGCCTTAGCATGCGTGCTTGGAAGAAGCAGTCACCTCTTTGGCTGGCCATGGCAACGGATACTACTCCCTCCGTCTTCGTCTCATGAGAGCAAAGATAATAGGCTATAAACCAACTATAAATTTATATGAAAAAATAAAAAATAAGGAGTGTTGACTTTTACATAAAAGCTAGCTTTACACATTTCTCAAAATATTTGTATATTTGTATTGAATTTATATTAAGGGAAAGAAAGAAGAGAAAAAATAACCAACCTTATAGTAATTTATAGTTAGCTTTAACGTAAGCTAATAGTCAATAATAGTTTGATGTATTATTAAAATTTTAATAAATTCGTTTTTAGTTGTTATATTTGTCTCAAAATAAGTTTATTTTTAGACCGGTCATTGTATCCAAGTTTACGAAAGAATAATACTAAGAATAGATAAAACGAGAAAGCTAAATTGAGATTTAATAAATATATGAGATGAATGAAAATAAATTTATTTTAAGAAAAAAAATAGTAGTTACTACTTGACTTTCATGAGATGCCAATTATGCCGTTCAACGCACAACTGGAACTGGATAGAGATTTCCTACTACTAGTTCAAGAGAGTGCACTGCACGGCAGGGGAGATTTGCCGCTTCATCAATTGGCCGCTCCGCCCACATGCAACGTCAACGCTCAAGGACCGGTCCTGTATTAGCATGTTTTTTAAATATTTAATGGTATGTCTCGTGTAAAAATTTTGTGTATAGAAAATATCAAATATATCAATTTATTAAGTTTATTAGCAAACTGTGTCCATGCGTTGCGACGGGTAAAGTCGGAGCGGCGTGGATGGGGACGGGAAGGAGGGACGCAGGCACGACGCTTTTATAAACACTTAAGGGGTTTTGTGCAAAATAGTCATATGAATTGCGGGTTAATTTTATAAACACTCAAGAGGTTTTCTGCAAAATAGCCAGACAGAACAAAATTTTGAGTGGAAACACTACTTGTTTTATATATGTGTTGCAATGGAACGACGACGCAGGGAGGGAAGCAGACGGAGGGCGAAGGTCCAGGCGGCGGCGCGGGAGCTCCGAGCGACGACGGAGGGAGAGGCGCAGGCGCGACGCGGGGTGCGACGCGGATGGGAACGAAAGAGAGGTACATAGGAGGTCTTTTTTTCATCCAAGCCATCCCTTTCTTTTTAGCATTGAGATTGCGGGTTAATTTTATAAACACTCAAGGAATTTTCTGCAAAATAAACAGACGGACGAAAATTTTAAATATAAATACTACTTACCATATATATATACATATATATAACTTTGAAAGTAAGGGTATCTTCAACTTTATATAGCACTGGACTTTGATTAAGAAATAGTATCAGATAGACATTTAGTCTAAGTTAATTTAATTTCACCAAATTAAGTAAAAATATAATGGAAATAAATATTGACTTATTGATACTTTAAACCGATTAAAAATTTGGTAAAAGTTTAAAATATTTACGACTCGGATATTATTAGTTAGAAAAGTATATTGATGAATAGGATAAGTTGCATGTATATTGACGGCGGCGCGCTAGCTCACACGTGTAGCGTGTGCTCGGCCGCCGCTCAGGGCAATGCATGGCGACGCAAGAGGCGCGTGAGTCGGGCTCGCGTGTTGGAGGTGAGAAAAGTGAGGCAACAATGAAGCAAGAGGTTATACAGACCGGAAATTTTATAGATTTGGACGAAAAAATGATTTGATGATCAAAAAGTTATAGATTTTTAAGTAGTTAAGATAAGCTATATCATACGTATAACTGGGTTTTTTTTAAAATAACAAGGTGGATTGTGGGTTAATTTAAAAAAAACTCAAGAGGTTTTATGTAAAATAGCCAGGCAAAATAAAATTTGGATGAAAACACTACCGACTTTATAGATAGTTATAGATAATAATTAAAATTTAATTAAATATGTGTTAATAGTTTTTTATTTGCGTCAATTTAATTTTTATGTTTGTCCTTTTCAAATACCACCTTGGTTTGTTCCCTTTGCTGTCAAAGTCGACCTTATCAGAGCAAATTTGTAATATCAAATGTTATCAAATGACGGACACTTGTGACGATGGGCATGATTCACTCCAAAGTGTGAAAATATGGATAGAAAATATATTATAATTATCACAAAATGGATCCCCTATACACCTCTTCTGTTTATAGGTATAGCATTATGGAATTTAGGCAGTGTTGGATGTGTTTATTTTGATGCATTTTTAAATTTTGATAGTACTTTTATGAAAGACATTTCGAAATTAATGACATTAATGACCTCGTATTTAAATTGTTACCTACTAAAATTTATTAATTAAAAGCGGTAATAAAGTGTACTATAAGCCCACCACATATTTCTCCATTTCTCGACTTCGAATGCAGTGACACCGAACCTGTTCAGGATGATAAGAATTCCACACGCGACGCGCTGCCTCAAGTTGCTCGTGGTACTGTACAGTTTAATCCACAGTTGCGTTCAGGGATCATATCGCGAGCGCCTACCGTGCCGTCTCCTCTTTTCGCGTAAAAATCAAAAAACCATGGAGATTAGCCGTGCCGCGGTTTTTATGAAAACCACGCAAAAACTACGCCAAAAATCATAAAAACCACGAAAATCGTGAAAAAACGCAATTTAAATTTGAACCAAATTCAAATCCTTGTCGTGCGTGGTTTTTCTTAAACCGCGCAAAAATTGCCCACATATCACGGTTTTCGCGGCAAACCTCGCGAAATTTATTTTTATAATATATATATTTGTGATAAAATAAATTTTTTCAAATTTTTGAATTCGCATAAAATTATTCAAACGAAACCACGGGGATGTTGTGCCGCTCCTCGCGGTACGCATGAAAACCACGGCGGTTTTCGCGATATCACGTACCCTGGTTACGTTGCCTCCTCCCTCTCGTATGATTAATGTGATGTTTGAAACCGATAAAAATAAAAAATAAGTTAATGTACGTAAAAAATCATTAGCATATAATTAATTAAATTTTAATGGTTATAAATTTGATAAATAAATATATTTGATATTTTAAAATAATATATATTTTTCATATGAAACACACCGTATAGAAGATTTATGGAGAAATTTCAAGGAAATTTTTTTATTTGGCTCTTTGATTCAAAGGATTGGAGTTTTTCAAATTCTATAAAATTCATATGTTTTGAAGAAAATTTAGCAAAATGTCCAACCTCAAAAAAATCCTTTGACTCTATCTTTCTCATCCGATTCCTATTCTTTCGTCCAATTAAACGATCATTCCTATTTTTCTTACTTTTTGCAATCATTTATTTTACACGTATGTTCCTGTCATGATCCTATGTTTTTTCTATTATTTTTTTATTTCTACGATTTAAATGGCCCTTAAAAGTTTAAAAAATATTAACAAAAACTGAGATAAAATCTAATTTTTAATAAAAAAATCTAAAACGACGCCAAATTGCCAATGGAACAGGCAAACGCAATTAATGTCTGACATTGTTTTCTCTGGCTAAAAAGGTACACTTCTTTTTTTCCGCCTTTGTTCAAGTTTCACATGTTCTCGTGGTAAACAAATACTCTATCCTGGCTACAATATGAGGTAAAATCCTTTCTGTTACAGAGACAAAATGAATCATGTAAAACTGGAAATAATGCTGTGCAAGCAACTCTGCAAAAGAAAAAAAAAGAAGAGATAAAAAGCGCAAATCCTTGGAAGTTCTTGCTGCTAGGACATCAGCTATGCAATACCGCTTTCCTGAAACCTGGGCACGCCGGCCACCTTGGTTTCCCTTGCATATAATTTGTGCACTCAAGTTGATTGACCGAGTGAGACACAAGATCCTGTACAATGAGACAACGCCATTCATTAATTCATTTGCAAGATAATTATATTTGATTTTTTTATGCCAATTAAATATGAATTTTACGTCGATTTCCGTTAACACATTTGTTAAACTGTTAAACCATATATTTCGTAAAAAATTTATATAAAAGTTTTAAAATATCATATACATTTGTCTTTTAAGTTTTAATTACTTAAATAATTAAAGCTTAATTAAACATATGTTAATAATTTTTTAATTTACGTGCTTGTATTTAATTTTTATCTTCGTAGTGCCCAACTGTAACACACACCCACACAAAGGCCTGTTTAGATGTAATACATCCAAAACTTTACATCACGTCATCATCATTGAAAGTTTGACACATAAATGAAGTATTAAATATAGACTAAAAATAATTAAATTACACAGTTTGCATGTAATTTACGAGACGCCTAATTAGACTATGATTTGACAATATGTAAACTTGTGCTAATGATAAATTAATTAGGCTTAATAAATTTGTCTCGTCGTTTATAGACGAATTCTACTTCAAATGTGATATTTTGACAAAAAAAAATTTAAATCTAAACACAGCCAAACACAACTGTCAAATGTATTGGATGGGTCCATTCGGTGGCTTTGACTGTAGCTGCATCCTGCAACCCTTGAGTGCTACTAGGACCAAGTACTACCAACAGATGATGCTGTATTAATAAGAGAGGGAGAGAGAGAAAGCAGGTCAAGTTGGCAACTTGACAATACCGGATTTCCAATAAACTGGGGTGCGGGAGAAGGTATCGGTATTCGCAGGGGATGCAGCCCGATCTTTGCGGGTTACTCGTGTGGCCGTGATGCCGTTGGTCGCACACGTTTCGGTGGCTACTGGGTGCTACCTACTCCATGGTGTTGCAGAGTTTGGTTTGGTAGGAAGGATCGTCGAGCCCAAAACCGGGGAAAGCCCCCTCTTTGCCGTGTTGTTTGCCTTGGGAAATGGTTCGTTTGAAAGTCAGGTGTTTTTGGTTTTTCTTGTTGGGTTTTGGTTTTGGTTTTGGGTTCATATCAATACTCCCGACTCTCGTAATGTAACTTTGGAAGAAATAATTTTGAAGGGATTTTGTAGGGTTGAAGTTTTTTCATGCGGGTAATCTTTGGGGACATTCATTGTAAACGAGGAGAAACAACACCCTACGAATGCGGTGGGGCCGTCTTTTGAAGGCTAGCACTTTTGCTAGATGGATGAAAGTTTATCAACGTGATTTTGTCCCATGTAATTAAGTTCATCCTCATTGGAGTATTTACTGTTTTATGATGTGGTAAATAAAGACTACCATGTTGTAATAAGTAATGCCTGTATGCATCAAATGATGTAGAAGATGTGATTTTTATTCCGTCGTAAAAAAAATGTAAATTCCTTTGTAGATTTTCCAGCATGATGTTCAACATTTTCTTCTATGCTTTTTCAACATAGCATTTGAAGTGTGAAAGCATTCAAATCCTACATTTTATATATCCATGTGTTCCGAAAGCATTTGAGATGTCAAAGTCTTTAAATCGTACATTTCCCTGTCCATATGTTCCGAAAATCCTATGTTTCAAATGAACGCTAAAAAATACTGTATCGTTAATTATGAACAAATTCAACGTTTAGCGATCGACGAGCGATTAACTGTACAAATTGCCATTGGCAAGCATTTGTCCTCTTTCTAAGAGGTGTTGCTTTATATGCTAGTTTTGCAGATGATATGAATTGGATGCACAAATTTGACGGAAAACATGCACAAATGTGTGAGGCAATGAAAAAAATCTAACATCAAGTTATTACTCCTCCCTCTGATCAGCCTTCGGGCCCGTTCTATTCAAAATGCTTATTAGCCACCGCAAAACCAAAAATATAATTAACGTATGACTAAAAATATAATTAACATATGACTAAGTAATACTTATTAAAACTTAAAGGTGTTCTATCTATTTTTTTAAAATAATATACATATATATATATATATACATAAACCTAAAATATATTGTTTAGCCGTGGAGGTGTAAGTGTAAATGATATATTTACACTGCTCTTCGTGGCGTTTTGGTTCGGGTTCGGATCTACCTGCTCCAGTGGCTAACGGGTGCAGAGCAGCAGCAGTGGCGGTCCGTGCCATGCACGAGCCCCAACTCCTCCTACCTTTGCAGTTGCCGGCCCAACCAATGCATGCGCGTCGTGGCCGTTGCCGCCGCCGCGGACAGCTGCCAAACACAGTTAGTGTTTTATTACGTACATAAGAAAATAAAGACGAAAATTAAGTGTTTCAGTTAAAACAAAGATAACATTAATATATGACAAGTTAAGTTTTAATTACGATAAACTTAAAGATAAATGTGTATATGTTGTTTTAAAACATTTTTTATATAAAATATTTCCATTTTAGAAAACATGACGTAAAAATTTTACTCCAATTCCTATAAACAAACGGAGCCACAGTTTACTTACCCATGCCATCGGGATCTCATCTAACATACGTTACGTTAGCTAATATATCATTTACACTCATATGTAAGTAATATAAAATTAATTTAGTCTTAATAAACTTAATATCAGTAACACATAAACTAAGTCATATTACGTTGGAACGGCTTCCGAACCCCACCCCGGCAGCACGGCCCCATCTACGGTACTAGTATACGCAAGTGGGAAAAGGCAAAGGCAGCAGATGCATTGCACCTTCCCCTTCCCCCCTCCTCGTGTGGGCCCCACATTAGCTGTCCCCCCTTCCCTTCCCACCGAGTACTCCCCGCCCTTATCCCTTCCTCCTCTCTCTCTCTCCCCGCGATTTCTTTAGGATAGTTTTTTCCCGCGATTTCGGAAGGTCTCCTCCTCCCTCCTCCTTCCTCCTTCCTCCCTCCTATTTAAGAGCGCCTCGTGCTCGTCTTCCGCCTCCACATTCTTGCAACCAACCCAACACCCAAAAAGCAAAAAGCAACAAGAGAGCAACATGTGCGGCGGAGCGATCCTTGCGGAGCTCATACCGAGCGCGCCGGCGGCGAGGCGCGTCGTAACGGCGGGACACGTCTGGCCAGGCAAGGCCAAGAAGCAGCAGAGGGGAAGCGCGCGCGCCGACGACTTCGAGGCCGCGTTCCGGGAGTTCGACAAGGACTCCGACGACGACGACGATGAGGAGGATTATGAGATGATGGCGGAGGGGGAGGAGGAGGCGACCTCCGAGCACCAGCCGTTCGTGTTCCGTGCCGCCTCCACCAAGAAGCCGAGGAAGGCGGCGCCGCCGCCGTCGAGCAGGCGCAGGAAGCCGGCGCAACAGGGGCGTCCGGCGTCGGCCGTGGGGGAAGTGGGCGGCGGAGATCCGCGACCCCGTCAAGGGCGTCCGCGTCTGGCTCGGCACCTTCCCCACCGCTGAGGCCGCGGCGCTCGCCTACGACGCCGCCGCCCGCGCCATCCGCGGGAACAGGGCCAAGCTCAACTTCCCCTCTCCCGCCCCGGACACCCGCAAGCGCGGCCGCGCCACAGCCGCGCCCGCTATCAAGGCGACACCGGTCATCAACCTCGTCGAAGAGGAGGAGGAGGTCGGCGCCGCCATGGCGTCCATCAAGTACGAACCCGAGGCCAGCGACACCTCCGAGTCGAGCGCCCTCCCGGACTTCTCCTGGCAGGGCATGTCGGCCTCCGACGAGGTCGCCGCGGCACACCCCGTCCTCGACGTCGACAGCGACGACCTCGCCAAGAAGCGTCCGAGGACCGAGCCGGAGGACACCACCACCGAGTCCGGCTCCGGCGACGACACCGACGCGCTATTCGACGCGCTGCTGTTCGCCGACCAGTACACCTACTTCAACGGCGGCGCCTACGACTCCCTGGACAGCCTGTTCAGCGCGGACGCCGTGCAGAGCACTGCCGCCGCCGAACAGGATATGGGGCTCTGGAGCTTCGACGACGGCTGCCTCGTCGACGTCGAGGGCAGCATGTCCTTCTAGCTGTCGGCTCCGTCGCCTCTGTAACTTGATCTGTACCAATGTCATGTAAATAGAAGAGTGGTTTTTGCCAAGTATGTTCGTCTGGTTCCTTTTGGTAGTAATGAAAAATATGTGAGGCTTCTTGTTCTCGTAAAATAAATTTTTTGGCTGTGCCTTTGATGCAAAATCCCACTTCACTTAATCACCCTGTTTATTCTGTGTGATGTTCAATAGATGATTTAATATGTCTAATAAAGAAAAATAGAGGCTTTGGTTATTTCAACATGATTGAAACTTTGAACAACAACAACAAGAAGATAGTGTTAGGCCGAACGCAACAACAACTCGTATGCTTTTTGAAGAAAGACTAGACCATTAGTTACTGCTACTGCAAGTGGAAAGGCAAAATTATCTGAAACGCGTTCCTATTCAGATTCACATGAAATTCAAAATTAGATTCGTATGGATGGGGTTATGAATTTCTGACCCACCATCTGAACATTACCCACATCTATCTTTACACTGTTCACATTCAGATGCCACTCTTCCAACGAGAAATCAGATGACCAACCAGCACCAGGTTGTCGGATCATTTCGGTGGCGAGTTATATCAGGTCGCTTCGACGAACTTGCTGTCGGCAGCATGGCCTCCGAACAGCAAGAAAATATGCTGCTAATCTTCGATCTTATTTCCTCCGTTTTAAGATATAATTTCTCCATCATCTTGACTTCTCAAACCAATTATAATCTTTCATCATTTAAAATTATCACTTATTTTTCATTCACAACCAATCATAATCATCTTTTATTTACTTCCACCTACTTTTTTAATATCCATATCAAAACTAAAACTTATTAGTATTATTTATTAACATATCTCTGTAAAAAAAAACAGAGAGAAAGATAGCACAGTAACTTCACAGTGTGGTGTGATACTGTATCGCTGTGACAATACGGTAGTGATGGCCACAGCCATGCCGTGTCTGTCCGCTAATTTGTATGTTCATGTCACCGATTCCCTTCGGGTGAAGGCAAGCTTGACACGGCCGTGTAATCGATGGCACGAACAAGCTAGGCTGATGAACAGATCTTTGGCTTTCTCATGCAGCGAAGTTACTTAGTTCTCGACGACACAAAACGATGGTTCTCTTTCACAAGGCGAAAGAGGATTTGTAATTGATCTTTTCCTCTGGCCACCATGAATTATAAATTTATAATATGCGTAGAACCTTGTGAGATTTTAATTTCTGTTTTGGACGATTTCATCAAAGTCAATTGATTGGTGATGGCAGCCGTTCGAGCAGCATGAGTAAACAAAAATGGACGAGATAATAATTGATATCATTTTAAAACATATTATTATTTGATAAAACCAATTATTATGTGACTATATTTTTGAATTTTGATGAGCCGCTTCTATTAAAACTTAACAATATTATCACTTTGCTAAAATTTAATATTATCAAATTTTAATAAAATTTATTTTGACACCTATCCAAACCGAGCTTAGTATATATTTATAGCCGCGACTTAGACTGCAAGGCCACATGCAGAGTCCCCCAAAAGCTAGGAAAAAAGTAGTGATATTTCCCAAGTGAGATAAAGGAGACGAATAATAAAAATATTGCTATGTCTAGAAGCCGTCCATGCATCCTTGACGGAGAAACAGTGAACCTGTTCAAGATGCTTTCTCAATAGAGTTGAGCTGCTCAACTAGCAATTCCAGAATACGACAGAGGAAATCGATCGCGGCAAGAGCCAGCCAGCCTCAAAAAGAAAAAAATTAAAACAAAAAGTTCTTCTTTTTTTTTCGTCAAGTTGCATCATGGAACAGGCATGACAACGCCATCTCACATCACTGCATTATACAAACTGAAACGCTGCAATCATGTATGGGCTGCCTGCCCAGGCCCAGCTGGGCACCAAGACCATTCTTCAGAGTTCATCACTGAATTAAAAATACTCTGTTGATGGTGCTACAATTTTCTCCTGTGACCAAAATAGTTGTTCTGAATTTCTTCTGCTTGTTCACTGCCCAGGGACTAGTTAGTAATCATGTTTCGAATTTAGGAGAGAAAAGAAGTGTCAAACAAAATCATAAACGGGCAGAATCTTGAATTTCTTTCAGGAAGCAAAAGCTCGCAAAGTGAAATTGCGAATCATGTTCGGTTGGTTTTCTGTTCCATGCGTGTCCGGACTTTTGTTTGTTGCCACATGGGGCTTACAAGTTGAGCACCATACCGCTGTCTGCATACCTGGGCAAGAACCATGGTTTTGTGTGTGTTTTGCTGTGTATGGGTCATCAGAGAGAGTTCTGATTAGCTAAGCGATGACAAAGACGGGCAAGGCTCTATCCTAAATTTTGGTATAATGAAGTTGAAATTTTGACAAATATTTTAATTTTAAAGAGATCTGTATATAATACTTCAATAAAATAAACTAGCATGGTGAAACTATCTTTCACCAGCTTTCGACTTTAACTCTAATTTAATTTAAAATTAAAGCCCTACCATTAGGTAAGGATACTTATCTACTAGTTAATAAAAACAAGTTTATGATATGATGCTTAGTGTCAGAACGGGCGCTTTACAAAATTTGTTGGATCGGGGAGAGGATAAGAAGGACAACTCCATTTGCATTGGCTTGTTAAATACTATAATAAATACAATTTGTTATAATTAACATGAATCCTCCACTAGTATGGAGCTAACTTTTTTAATTACCTTTAGCTAATTAAGCACCCACTTGTGGATACAGCCTACTGGCAAAACTGGAAGGCCGTACTTCTGAAATGGTTTCGGTATCGTGAGATTGTTGCCTTTGTAGTGTCATGTATGGCCGTCACTGGTTAATTAATTACTGGGCTTATCTATATCCTGCAGTTACTAAAGCCTTGTCAAAAGGGCCGGCCATGTGCAACCCAGACGATCAAGAACTCAATTCCCGTTTATAACATTAGAGTTCCCTGTTCATCACAGTAAATGGACAACTAGTTCGTACAAAATTTATGCATAATTATATAAAAAAAGGATTTTTGAAAATTTCACAAAGCTACAATATTTTGATAAAACTATCACAATATCATGAAATCACATAGGTAAGTTGTTGCATCAAAAACTATGCATTTAACGTTGAATTTATCACAAATGTATGTAAGCTACGATATATCGTAAAACTACGTATTTTAACACATAATTAATTGCAAAAATATATATTGTAAATGTTATATTCGTGCACTATTATCTTGGTGAAACGTTTAAAATAGAGTAAATTATACTTCGTCACCGGGCATATTTTTTTACAATTATCACGAGATAGATTGTACTCTACACAGGGTTTAGCATGTACTTTTATTTACACCAGTGTATATTGAAATATGTCTCATTTTTCGTTGTTTTGCGTCAAAGAATCGAAACAAACTCTTATAAAATATGAGTGAAATTTATGAAACTTCTTGAAATTATACCATGTCTCACAAAAAAATCATTCAGATCTTATGAAAATTTATAAAATTTCCATAGGTTTAGTGATGTATATTGATGTTAAATAAAACTTATCTTAATATAACCTGGTATAAAGTGAAACCGAGTTAAACTTGATGCAAAGTGTCATATATGCATCTTTATAACGAACCGTGCCGTACAATAAATATTTAAGTCTGAAGATATACAAATACGATAGTTTTTGTTGAAGGGTAAATAGTTTTGTGAAATTTATTTGAAAGGATTTTTTTTATGAAACTTCTTACGAAATTCTAACCCAAATGCTAAACTGTGTCAAGAAACTAGGAACTGAACATCCAGGTTGAGAGTTTAGACCAGGTTCATGTTCTGAAAACTTTTTGGTAGCAAGTGGTGGAGGCGACGAGAGGAGAAAAAAAAAGTCAGAAATGTACTCGGTCCTGTGCTATCCTGAATTCTCCATGACTCTTGAGCGCGTTGCAACGTCGTCGGCTCGACTCGTCGTCGCCCATGAATTTTGGAGGGTACTGAGCTCGTGGCCCCCGTGACCATTTCTTTTTTCCTTTTTTCCCCGTTTCCCGCCACTGCTACCTCTATATATGTGCGCCGCCACCATGGCCAACTCCGTCAAGTTCGAACTTCGAACTGACCTGCGGCGGAGTGATCCAGCTAGTAGCTGTGATCGTCAAGAAACCAAGATCGAACAATATGTGTGGCGGCGCGATTCTTGCTAACATCATACCGACCACGCCGGCGCGGCGTGTCACGGCGGGGCATGTGTGGCCTGGCGGCGAGGGTGAGAAGCGGCGGAAGGTGGGTGGAGGTGGGGCGTTTGGGTGTGATGACGACTTCGAGGCGGCGTTTGAGAGATTCGACCGTGACGAGTCCGAGGAGGAGGAGGAGGAAGACGAGGTGGTCACCGGGAAGGAGGCGGTGAGGCGGCGTGGTCAGGTGGCGCCCGCCGCTGGGCGCCGCGCGAGGCCGAGCAAGTACTGGGGCGTGCGGCGCCGGCCGTGGGGGAAGTGGGCGGCCGAGATCCGCGACCCCGTCGAGGGCGTCCGTGTCTGGCTCGGCACCTTCGCCACCGCCGAGGCCGCCGCGCACGCCTACGACGCCGCCGCCCGCGACCTCCGCGGCGCGAGCGCCAAGCTCAACTTCCCCTCCTCCTCCGCCACCACCCGCAAGGGCCGCAACACTTCGACCACCCCCAAGGCTACACCGAACGTCGTCGTCAACGTCGTCGACGAAGAGGCCGTCACGGCGAACGAACCCGAGGCCAGCGAGAGCTCCGGCGCCAGCAGCGCGCTGCCGGACTTCTCGTGGCAGGGCATGTCCGCATCGTCCGACGACGGCGTGGCGCAGCCAGTAGTCCTCGACGCCGACACCGATCACACCATCGAGCTCGGAACCGCCGGCGGCGCCAAGAAGCGGCCCCGGAGCGAGCCCCATGCCACCTCCGACGAAGTGCTCCCGGCGTCATTCGACAACAATAACACCGCCGGCCTGCTCCCGTTCGACGACCCTTTCTTGTTGAGCGACCAGTTCGGCTACTTCAACGGCGGCGCGTTCGCCTCGCTCATGGACGGGCTGTTCGCCGCCGGCGAAGTGAACGTTGCCGGCGAGAGCGTGGGGCTCTGGAGCTTCGGCGACGACTGTCTCAGCGTGTACTATTAGCTAGGCCTTCCCGTTCTTGTATTTTACTGTGCTCTACTGATTGTTACACGTACGTTGCCATAAAGCAGTCCTGCTAGTTTGTAATTCTGGGTGTTTGATCGAAATTTTCATGTTTGTGTTGTTTGAATCTGTAGTGCTCGTATCGTTTGGTGAGTGTTTGATTTGATGCCTCATGTTGTCCCCTGTCTGACGTTCACCTGTTTGGCTGGTCGCATAAGCCAGCTGATAAGACAAACCGACTGATTTGCTGTAAGAGAAAAGCTGTAAGAGAAAAATACTGTTCGAACGGTTGATAAGCCCGGCTGAAGCGAACAAACGAACAGAGCGAGAATTTTGACAGAGAACGGGGCCTGAATGCCTGATGAACTGCAGTAACTGCACACGAGATTCGTCGTGCCTGTAGCTGTAGAAAATGATGATCCAACAGGCCCAATTAATCTGCACGTTTTTGAGGAATCTAAGAGTGCATAAGGTTGTGGGTCTTAAATCTATTTGTCTCACAATGTAAGTGCCTGTATTTTTCGCTTCAGTCATCACATCGTCGGCATCCCTACCCCTCCCATCACCAGCGATGAGCTTATCGGCGGTGGCGCCTCTCCCCTCTCTCCTGGCGGTTTCTCAATCCAGACAAGCGACGAGCTCTCTAAGATGGTGATGACTGATGAGCGGGCGGCTGTGACGGGCTCGATCCCTGATAGCGGAGGAGGCAGCTCCCTGGCATTCCCCCCATGGCGAAGAACCGAGTGGCCGGGCAAGCAGTGGATTGAACGAGTTCGCAGCGGCCGTCGCCGTTCCCTTTTCTTCTCCTCCGCTGATCGCCGCAGCACATAATAGGGCGGATCGAAGCGGCTCGACGATGTCTTCCTTGCAAAAAGGTCGGGACGACGCGGTCTGGTGCTGAGTGGATTTGGCTGCTCTTCGAGTCTTCGTGGACGGTGAGCATTGTTACATTTATGGGCATTTTATGATATAGTTTAATTTTAAACAGTAAAAAAATAAAAATAATATTATAAAAAGTGATGCATCGTATATACTCTTATTCATGTTTAAAGCGCATATAAACATAATCGAGAAACTATACCAAAAGAAATTTAGATGGTATCTAGATCCATTGCCGATGACAATAGGTGTTTCTTCCCTTAAATTTGACGAAACAGACATGTCTATTTGGTTGGTGGAGTCGAGCTGATGCAGTGACGAACAAAGTCGAGCGCAGTGAAGTAGTCGATGCAGTGATGACTCGAGCGCAGTGCAGTTGCCCCCGGAAAATATTAGGAAGAAGATGGGAAGTATGACATTCGGCCTTTAGGAGGTGGAGGAACAACAAGCAGTCGCACACTGGTGTGCTACCCAAAAAACCTGATCGCCTGCCTACTCATGCAAGTATCACACCAGGCGAGGTTTCGGAGGCCTGCTCTCGCAAGGTCTGTGCACGCAGAAGGTTGCGATGGGATGACAGTAATGGGCTAACAAAGAATGAGAGGATGAGTATTGTTGTGTGTCTTGAGGAGGAAGGGGCTTGAATTATGTGAGCAGGGGGATAAAACTGAACACCTTTGAAGCTCATCAATGGCGGCTCAATGACATAGAATATTTTAGGGTGTAAACCTCATCAATGGTTGCTCAATTACTTGTGTTATTTACCCATTGATCACAGGATTTAAACCACATCAATGACTGCTCAATTGCTGATGTAATTTACTGTAATATTTATCCATTGATCACTATAATATTCACTCCAATGATCACTGTTGATGACTGAAAAAAGAAAAAGATGTTACGTCTGTCCAAAACAAAACGATAAAATTATAATTCTAGGTCAGGATTTTCCAAGGATCAAAGGGCCTTTGTCACGTCATGACCCAGCCTGGCCTGACGAGTGTGGCTTTCATATGTCCCCTTCTTATTCTTTCAATTAATACAATCTTACTTAATTCTTAAAATAAAATGAAATTAATCATTTATATATTACAATTAATGTTGGCATGAAATTAATGGGCCGGCGAGCTCCTCCGCTTCCTT
The DNA here is from genome assembly GCA_019925245.2 of Oryza australiensis. Taxonomy (NCBI): domain Eukaryota; kingdom Viridiplantae; phylum Streptophyta; class Magnoliopsida; order Poales; family Poaceae; genus Oryza; species Oryza australiensis. The sequence goes on along the minus strand of JAIFGZ020000116.1, from coordinate 5,585,883 downwards.
GGCGACTTCCGTTAGTCAAAAGGGGCTCTTCGACGGTGGTGCGGAGTGCAGGACTTCAGCTGCGGTCAATCTCTTCCGCAGCTTACACACACACACTCTCTCTCTCTCTCTCTCTCCTTCCGAGCCGTTGCGCCTAGGCTTTTTACAGCTTTTTCAGACCGAAAAAAAATGGCTGACCAGATTTGGCTACGCGACTTGAACGACACATCGATGTATGGTAAAAGCCCTCAGCAAGACAAATCTGATAACCATGGCAGTAAAAAAAAAGGAAATTAATTAATCTCGATGGTGTTATTATACTTGTAACTTGTTCTGTCTTTAACTTGTATTTAAAGCTGCTCGGTTTCGACATGAAAGATTAAGGGTAAGTTCGAACCAGCAGTTTAGCTGCATCAATTCGTTGCTAAGAAAACGGATGAATCATTACACATGATTAATTACATATTAACAATCATAAATTTTAAAAATAAATTTATTTAACTTTTTTATAAAATACTTATATATATATTTTTTAAAAAACACTTAAACACTAAAAACATGATAAAAAATTCGAGTTGCTGAAAAGAACTCAGCCTACGTTTTAAACTATCATTTTTCTCATTTTTTGTTAACACGTTATTTCAAATAATCAAACAGTGTATGTTATGCAATTTTTTTAAAAAAGTCAAATAAATATATTTATCAAATTTATTTAAATTAATATTTAATTAATTATGCGTTAGTGAATCCTCTCGATTTACATGTTGGCCATACGCAGTTCTAATACCAAGGTTCGAATGGACAAAACAACAAAAGTGATCCTCCTTCGTTTGGCTGGAGGGATGTGCGAGCAGGGGTTGACTTATTGTTTTGAGGATATTATCGTCCTTCGTGGTAACAACACGGTTAGCATGATAGTCGCACAGTAATCATTTAAAATCGCATAAATTTCGACGACGAAATTTGAAACCAAAATCGTACGGTTTGACCATGATTACTGTATGGTTGTATGTGATAACCGTGATTTGACGAAATTTAAAACCAAAACCGTACGACATGGTTTTGCGCAGTAAACACGGTTTCAAAGTTAGGTTGAGCCTCATGAAAAATGTCTACGGCGAGCCAACTATAAACTTTTTCCAACCTTCTAACTTAATCTCGATTTAAATCTAAAAAGTAATTTTTTTATCTCGTTCGTTTTTAAAAATCCAATCACCATCCGGTACTATAAAGAACTACCTTCATGAATATTTTTATTTTCAAAAATTTAAATTCGATGGTAACCTGTGTGCGAGTTTTGGCCACAAGTTCCATGGAGCTCGTACTGCTGGTGCGTGTGTACATCCTCAGTTAGTCGTACAAAATTGCGACAGGTTCGTTTTCTCCTCGTGTACTGGCCCAAGTTGGGCCACAAGTTGCGGTGGCCACAAGCAAAAGCCCTTGACAAAGTGCTAACGATGTGATGGGTGCCTAACCTAGGCCGTGCTGATCCTATCTGTTGACTGCTACTGTATGCACCATTTTGTCCCTTTTGTGTGTGCATTTTGCTCTTTGACATATGGATGACCATAGTGAAATTAGTACCGTTGAAATTGTGTTCATCTAACGGGGAAAAGAAAGGGAATAGGTTGTTGATCAATGAGAAGATGGGGGAGTCTAAGGGAAATAGACAAGGGCTGCGGTAGAACTAAGAATTCAATCTTTTGGTAAAAAAAACAGTACTCTCGTAAACACGTGATTAATTAAATATTAGTTGAAAAGTTAAATTAAAAATATATTAACATAATTTTCTAATAACTTTTCTCTACAAAAGACTTTTGAAAAACATATTGATAGTTTGTTTAACAGTTTCAAAAACGTGTAGGTGAAAAATGAGAAAAAAAGTTAGGAAGATGAAAAAAACACGACAAGACCTTTCCTGGGATCATCTGTAGGAAATATGTTTTTATGTGGTTTCAGCAGTTTTTGCCGTGGTTTTACAGTAGTTACATGTTTGCATTGCTTTGTAAATAATATTAGAGTATTATATTTTTTAAGGACAAAAATAATGATTATGTAATGTGTAGGTGTTTACTTTTGCAGCTCATCATAATATGTAGGTGTTTAGTTTTCATAATAAAGACGTTATATAATTAATAAACGATAGATCGTTTTTTTATGAGAAGCCACATCACCATTTGGAAAACCAAGGTTGAAACAAATGGTGCGGTTGTGCGGTTGTGTTGATGGATTTGGGGGTCGTGCACACGGTGATCGATAGATACATGTCTGCACGCGCTAATTATTTTTGCTCGTGAGCCAAATATAGAATAGCCGACGGAGGCATGTTTGGCTTAATTAGGTTGAGACCATGACAATTTTTTAGAGAGTTTGCTGATGATAATGTTTGTCGCTTTAGCTGCGTTAATATGGTACTTAGTAAAGAAATGAACCGTGTATATGATGATCTTATCAAAAGAAGTGAGCCTCTTAAGCTCCCTAGACTAGTTAGTCTCCCGACATCCATTTATTTGATAAGTCGATGATGTAGGAGAACTTTGCACCAAATTGTCTAGTTTTGAGTTCTTACTACGACAAAAAATGAAGTGGCATTCTTTTTATCCCGGTTACTTTGTTCATCATTATCTGTGAGAATAATTTATTGATATATAAAATTATTTCAATCTAATCGTAAAAAAATATATTTTCAATATTATGATTTTACTAATTTCATAAAGTACTCGAGATCCATACAACATTGTTACAGTATATGGGGTGATGTGGTGATGTGGATGGACGCTTGCGCATATATTTTTACAAGGTGCGAAAACTGGTGTAGTTGGTAGTAGTAGGTTTTAATATTTAAAAGAGTAAATAAAATATCATAAGAATAGAATTTATATGTCTAAGTTCTGGAGACGGTACTATCCATGTTCAAAACTTGTTCATAAACATTATGCTTCCGGGTGTCATATTAGCCCCTGCATTGTTTTCATGAAGAGGTCACTGTCGTCTTGGAATAATTAGGCTAGGCCCATTCAAGTCAATTAATTTTGTCTCATATGTATATTCAAGGAGGTTTTTAACCAATTTAAATATATAAATTATATGTGCACCCATTGAAAAATTAAGGAGAAGATACAGGAGGCCACACATACGCGTGATGCTCGCTCGCCTCACCAAGGAGCGAGGCGTGCCGAGAACATGAGGTGGTTGGCTTTGCCGTTCCCGCACGGCAATTGTCTGAATCAGTAACTGATGCTGTTGAATTGCTACCGGTAATTGACCTGTTGAATGGCTGGTTAAATGGCTACCAATCACCTATAGCTTCAGTGAATCCCTGCCTCTTGCGTCTACATAAAAGGTGCTTATCCTCTAATGAAATGTGTGCTAACACAGAACCACGCTCCCTCTCTTTCACTATTGCCCGCTGCTACTCTGTCATCTCCATCGTGAGCCTCTCCACGCACAGAGCTTGCGAGAGCAGGCCTCCGAAATTTCGTGTTGTTGTGACACTTGCATGAGTAGGCAAGCGAAGCAATCAACTACGTCCTTCTACTTTATGAAGGTCGTTCGGGGACTACAATGCAACAACTTACCACAACTAACCACTGCTCTGATCGACTACATCAAATAGCCTGAACCTACGATGTGTCTGACACAATGTCTGATACGTCCAGTTCTAGAAACGACGCATCCATTGACATCAATAATGGTCTCGTCCCTAGGTACAATCTGAATCTTCTCTGATTATTTTTTGTTTATATTTATATGTGCTTTAAACATAAACACATACTTGCTAATAAACACATACTTGTATCACTCACAATAGTTATGAATTACTTAATAATATTCAAAATTAAAATTTGTCATAATTTGTCTAGATTTATAACATGTCATGTTGGTTAGTTGTATTATTTGTCTGTTTTCACATTGTTTTAGTGGAATCTTCTTCTAGTACTACTTTTTAATTTTCCTCGCTCATTTTATTAATTATATTTGCTGCTCTGCCAAGTAAGGGGAGCGTGGTGGCCACGAGCCACATATTTTAAGGTAGGAGCATTGAACTTGCCATTCAAGGATCGATCGATCGTTTCCTAAAAATATAGCCAGAAGTACAAAAAAAAGCATTAATTGGGAAGGAGACATGCTTAAAAAAAGTGGATGGTGGATAATAACAATGCTAATTAGCCTATTCGTCTACTGTAATCCCTTTAGTTTTGTTGTTGATCTGTTCTCTAGCTACCTTGAACTAAGTTTTTTGTTGTTATTGGAGAGCTTAATTGTTATTTGTGGAAGCGTGTGACATCATTGCCGAGTAATCAGCTTGACCTATAGCATTTAGGATCCTCTGTGGAAAGAAATTTGTAGGCTAGCCTGAGGTGTTACCCCTATCAATCAATTGTTTGTTTTAAACCTGACATATCCATATTTAGATTTATAGTATTAGATATATCATATCTTATACTATATTAATTTATTTTGAAATGGGGATAATACTATACTCACTCCATGTCATCTTGCAAGGTGTTTTGGTTTTTTCTCGAAGTTAAACTTTTATTTATTACAACATCAAACCAGTTTTTATTGCATATTTAAAATATTTGTCACAATATTTATTCTGGGTTAGAAATACCGCTATATCCTTTTATATACAAATTTGGTTAGACTTGAGAAAAAAACCTAAAGCAAAAAACTGCAGTTTTTGTTTACTACATTCATGGTTTATTTATTGGCTTGTCAGACGAAATTAGATTTAAAAAATCTTAGGATTGATTAACTTTGGGTCATTTTACATCTAGCCTATTGTTTAGCCTTTGCTTTTAGACTGCTAATAATAACATCTATATAAAAAATTTACTTATAAATTACTTTTCGATGCTTAATTAATGACACTTGCCAGTATTATTTTACTATTCGCCTTTCTTATTACAATATCAACTAAAATTTTTCTCTGCGCGCGTAAGCTAAAAGCTCAGTGCTGAATCTACAGTGCCATGATCATGCAGAAGTGGGTGCGGAATAACTTGGTGGGGATTCGAATGCAAGGTGATAATTAGTTAAGACCAAAATCAGAATCATAAAGCAATTAAAGCGGTAGTGGCACGCCTAAAACAAACTTAATTAAACCCCCAAAGCCGAGCGGAGTGGACTGGGACGAGGACGAAGGCAAGTTAGCTGTTGTTATTAAATACAATGGTATTTAATAACATTCTTTTTTCATTGTCATATATCTAAATTTGATAACGTAGCATGACCACGGTTATGAGTCAATCCTAATGTAACTAAATTTGATAACATGAAAGAAAAAAAACATCGGTGTTATATATAAGAACGGCTTAGAGTAGACTTTTAACATTTATTAACGAAAAATTTGTTGTTTGAAAGTGAAAAAAATAAAAAAGGATAATAAAAAATAGATTTTGTGTGGACTGATTTTTTAAAGTCAAATAGATCATACTATTAGAGCATCATGTGCGTGTTCATTGGCTCATAAATCGACCGATTTACTATAATAGAAAAATAAACGCAAACGAACACGGCCCATGTTCGTCACGACACGGCTACAGGCAGGGCATGCATTGCATGGACCAGAAAATATCTTGCCAGTTGGATTGGACGGAAGGTTAGTTCGTGTAGGCCACGCATCCATCCGTATAAGTTATCATGTTTGAGTTGGCCTCTCGAGTGTGCCGATATAGATCTGGTCTCTGTGAATCTAATGTGAGGTTTAGCAAGAGAGTCTGAGGAAATCAATGGATTTGCAACTGCTGCCTGTTTTCAACGATGGACTTTTGATGCGATGTAATATCACGATATTTCTTTAGTAAATTTTATAAAACCATACGTACTTACTGATCAGTCTATCACAAAACTATATTTATTAAATATAATTATGTATCCTGCTATAAAATTATAGATTTAACATCAATTTTATCTTAAAACTATAACTTCTTTCTTAATATTCATTCTTTGTGTTAAATGACTAAATAGCTAAATGATTTGTGACAATTATTAAAAGATACAAACGATTAATTAAATATAATGGAATTGGAAAAAGGTTTAAAATAGTTTCACAAAATTTTAAAAACTCATGCCGTTTAGAAAGCTTGCCAAGCGCGCACATTCATACTTCTTCCATATATGAAAAAAAATAACGTTTAGGACCGCAACACCATCTTCAAAACATAATTTTGACATTTTGTTATTAAAAATATGTATGATATAATAATATATGTATATTATTATAAAAGTATTTTTCAAGACAAATCTATTCATATAGTTTTTATATTTTCAAACACAACAATTTAAAAATTATTCATGATTTATATTCTCAATTTTTGACCAAAACCTTGTCCTATACGTTATTATTTTCCTATATGAAGGGAATATATCCATAGTTCGGCTTAAAAAAAAGATTTTATGTAAAAATGAAACTCATGAAAAGATAAAAGTACAACAACAATATAATCTCTAGCTATGGATTCAGGTTTATAGTAATGAGTATAATGAGTGTACTTATTGGGTTATAACTCTATAAATAGAGTATAGTTACTCAAAATTTTCAAAGTCGTTTAGCAGGCTTTTAGAAATCGTCCGTGTTTCATTTAGCATCAAGATTTGTGCTTTCTAAGAAAAAGATAAAATAAACACATAAGAGTGGGATCCCTCGTCACGAAATCTGATGCACGAACATGCGCGAAACGCACAACACACGAACGGATTCAAAATTTCTAGTTTTGGCTATCGCATGGCGAGATGGATCCAAAGTTTTCCTGTATTGGTCAGCCTATCGTCAAACTGTCAAAAGGGCGAGTGTTTCACGCACGGCGTGCGTTCGCGCCTCGTCGGCTTCTATCCGGGGTTAATTTTATAAATTTTTATGTTATACTATGTGTACTGTGTGATTGGTTAATGGGTCATTCTATTAAGTTATAATTATCTATATATATATAAAGTAACTAATGTTTTCATCCAAATTTTGTTTTGTCTGACTATTTTGCAGAAAACTTCTTGAGTTTTTCCGAAATTAACTCGCAGTCTGCCTGGCTATTTAAAAAAACTCAGTTAAAGAAAAAAGGGGTTATTTTGTAGAAAATCCCTTGAGTATTTACAAATTAACCCGCAGTCTCAATGCTGAAAAGAAAGGGAGGACTTGGATGAAAAAAAAGATCTCTTGCGTTCCTCTCTTCCGTCCCCATCCGCGCCGCGCCTGCGCCCCTTTTTCCCATCGCCGCTCGGAGCACCCACGCCGTCGCCTAGACCTTCACCCTTCGTCTGCTTCCCTCCCTGCGTCGTCGTCCGTTGCAACGCATGGGCATTTTGCGTATATTTTAGATTTCAATTTGTAAATTTAGTGATATATAAATTTTCTATAGAAACTTTATGTATAGAAACTCTTTCCATAAAAACTTTATACATAAAAACATTATATATAAAAACTTTATGCATATAAACTCTCTATATAAAAACTTTAACTTTATGCATGGAAATTTATATATTTAATTAGAAAGTATAATGTAGAAAAATTAATAGAGAAAAAGGAGTTAAACAAGGGATATTTTTCAAAAAAATGTAATTAGAATGTTTAATGTACAAATTTCAACAGAAACAAAAAGTAGTTAATCAATGATATTTTCAAAAAAAAAAGGAACGTCCATTGTGAATGAGCCAATATTTTTTGTTGACAGATGTGAATGTGATTACAAAAAATTAAATAATATTGTATGGGTGGAAAAATCTTGAAGCAACTCCCACGTGGCCACGTCTTAACATATACTATTTTGCGTGCATAGGTGTGGTTAGACGCACGGCACGAATAAAAGAAATATCGTCGGAACGGTTCGCGTGACTGTCTACTAGTGAATATTCGTGTACTAACCTCCTCCGATCCCGTGACCTCATGAAACGAGGCGCATGACTCACCCACTCTTTTATAATTTTATATGAACTTATATCTTATTTATATTATAACTACATGTTACATATTACGTGTTACATGGGTTACATATGTAATTATAACACAATTATAATGTAATTATTAAAATTACGTTGCGATTGTGTTGTAATTATATTTGATAGATTTTTAGGGTAAATTTCAGTCATATGTTATACGGACAAGTGTTATATAAACAGTCCTTTTTCCATCTTTACTTGTTTAGCACCTTTGGCTACTATGTGATGTTATTCTACCAACATTAATAAATACTTCATCCATTCTTAAATATAAGAATTTATATGATTCAAAATTTTTAACGATACATATTATTTTAATGACTAGGGCCAATCAGATGCTTGGAAAGAAGAAAGAGAATCTTAGGCAATTCAAAATTAAAAAAATTGCAAAAAGTAATCTTTAATCTAACCTTTGTATATACTAAATAACCTAAATATCTTTATATTTGAAAACAGCACAATATTATTGCCGCATCATACAAGACTATTTTGTACTTTCTTCATCCTAAAATAAACCGACTTGACACATCCTAGTGCGATGTTGGTTTAACTGGGGTTCGGTAAACTAGTTAGTTTATAAAATAATATAATATCTCATTATTGTATAATATTATATATTTTTAATATTTTACTTTTTATTTTTTTCTAAATAACTATAGGAATTAACATTAGTTTTTCTATTATTTACATAATCTTTTCTATATTATAATTTATTTACTTTTTCCTAATTTAAACTTCTTTAACATTAACCAAATTTAAATAAAAATGCATTGACATATATAATAACAAATAAATTTTGCTCCCATATAATTAATTTTAAGTTGTATAAGACATGTAATTGTATATAGTAAATATCACAACTCACTTGAGTAATATTTATAATGCACTATAATCGTTAGATTAGATTCATAACAAATGTCACTCTCTAATTTATTATAATTTATTCATATAAATTATAAATATTTATATGAGTATATGTAGCATTGAATATTATTTCATATATAATTAGCTAAGAGAATTCTAGATTATGTTGAGAAAAAATATCTACTAAATTCTAAAAATTAGTTAAGCAACTTGATGTCACAATAATAACTAGTAACTCATGTAAATTACTACTAACTAATATTATTAATATGTCATGATAATTACTACTAACTTATATAAAAATTATAAATAGAGTGAATTGCGTCAGCGGTACATGAACTTGTCAAAGTAGGATTAGGTGCAATCTAGTACATAAACGTGCAAAACACTCATTTTAGTGCACGAATTTGTTTGGTGCATGCGAACCAAGGCTAAATCACATGACAAGGTTTATCTTGTTGATTTGAATGCTATATGAACATGTATCTTAGAAGGATATCACGTAGACAAAAATCTATTCAAGAAGTAATAATGCAAGGGGTAGAAATAAATAAAGATAAATTAAAAAATCAAGTTTACAAATGTAGCATTTTCTATCATATGTGCACACACATTACGTATTAATTTATGATATTTGACTTATAAATATTGGCCTTGTTGTGCCATTCTGTTTTCATTCGCACGCACCAGACAAGTTTATATGCACCAAAATAAGTGTTTCATAATTTCATACACTAGGGTGCACTCATCTGATAAGTCAGTGTATCGCTGATACAATTTACTCTTTGTTGATATTTATTATGTTCACAGATAAATCTACAAGCGCATAGATACCGTTGTAGCATTTCACCAATGAGTATTCCCAAGGGTAACATATTTGTATTTTCGTAGGGAAGGCGACAGTGTAAAGATATAGTTTATACATCATCAATTAATCTATAATTAATTCATCATAGTCTTTTAGGGGTTAGGATAAATATGATAATGTTGTGATACATAGGAGATTTATCTCTCTTAATTTGGTATAGTGGAAAATGACATAAGAGAAATACGGTACAACGGTACTTCTATATTAATCATGTTTTGTATATTCTTAACACTAACATACATGTTTACAAGGCTAGAACTTAGTTCTAGGCACCCAGTTATCACTGAGAGACCACTTCCTGCTAGAATGCCAGTGTGGTTATGACATTTACGTACTCTTACATCATACTCAGACATGGAGGAATACAAAGGACAGAGAGTGTTGTCATCACCTGCCGTCTATCTCACATTTTCGTGAGGGCATACCCACATCCAACGACATTTATCTAACATAAAAACCATGCTTATGCTAGTAAATAATATCACTAATTTCCTCGGGACTCTCACCCTACGGATGGACAAGTAAGAAATAGTGCAACCCATAAGGTCATTGGACCATTATCATAGCATAAATTGACTAGCCTAATCAAGTGAAGCAGAAATATGAATTATATACTATTCATAAAGCATACAATTACTAAAGCAATATATGAGTTATGAACACAAAATTATAAATAAGATAATTCTATTAATTCCACTATATCTTACAAGAAGAGTAAAGTACTAAAGACATATCGAAATCTCCGAGAAAACTATAGGACTGAAGATACTCTAAGCCTATTTCCACTAATACTATAGAAAATACAATGTAGATAGAGATAATTGCTCTTTGAGATATGTGTTGCAAGGGAGGGAATGAGCTCCTTTTATAGCTGCTTATGACGGTTGGTAGGTCGGTAACCGCCACAACCGTCATTGACTCGAGCAGTCAGGAGTCGCCATGTGAAGGGTGGATATGAGGGGTGGCGATATCGGTTCGGACGAACCCTCGATACTGCCTCTCTCCACCGTCTTTCACCAAGGGATGACAGGTGGGCCCCTATAACGGTTCCTAGTGGTTTGGCCCCACTTTAGGTTGGTTTGAGCTGACTTGTGGGCCCCTATAACGGTTCCTAGTGGTTTGGCCCCACTTTAGGTTGGTTTGAGCTGACTTGTGGGCCCTTTAATCTGTGTGCTCACACGTGATTCGTCAAAGGTGTGTTTCCTTGCATCTGGCTTATTTCTCCTTCACTTTATTATGTAATCTCTGCATCCATGTTAATTCTTCAAGTTTAAGGGAACTACATTATTCATTATTGATATACATGTTATAAATGCTAACTTTTCCTTTATTTATTATGATAGTTGGTGGTCAAAATTGGTACTTAACGACCGTCAACACTCTTATAAATAATATATATTACATAGCGTGTGCACACAAACTAGCTAGCAGTGTTTAGTTGCAAGGTATGGTGGCTAGAGCTAGCAATATCATTATCGAAAGTAGAGAAAAATGAGATAACAAGGAGAAGATAAAATAGCAGAACAATTCTAGGATAATATTTTAGTTTTAGCTGCATTGTGGTAAAGGACAAATTCATGTTAAAATTATAAAATTTTAATAATATTATTAAATTGTTGATAAATTTGAGTATATCATATCATGGATGTGAGTAATTTATTTCTTTATGTATGTGGTTGGTGAATAACCTCCTCTGTTTCTTAGTTTCTCTCAAAGTCTACTTAGTATGGCAGTTGAACAATCAGGTGTCTTGGTTTGAATCAAATAGAAAAACGATTTGATTAGATTATTTTTAATGGTAGTTTCTTTACATGGGTAAGTAATATTAATCATGACTAGTTATATTTTTATGCCATATTTTCAAAAAAATTCAAAACGTATACTATACTATATAACTTTTAAATTTTAGAACATATTTTTTCAATGCTTGGTGTATAGGAACTATGAAAAAAATAATTATCTATTTGATTAAAAATATTAGTTTAAATAACATATAAGTAAAAAGGTAATAAATAAAAAATAAGGTTAGAAAATGTATCAAGCTCTCGTATTCCTAGGTAGCCAATACGTAATTGTGTCTAAGAAAGAAGAGAAAATTGTGGTGTTAGGTGCCTCGAGGATATTTTCTCGTCCACTCGGCGTCGACTCTAACTCCTTGTGGGGTGTGGATCTCCTAGAGTTGTTGCTAAAACCACCAGGCAGAGGCGGACCCAGGATTTTATGGAGCCTAGGCGAATCGTCGAACCCAAACCGCAAGCATAACAGTTAACAAAAATCATCCAAAGTCTCAAATATGTTGATCGCTAAACCAAACAAAGTTGTTGATATTTGATACTAATATCATTGTTTAATAGACATACCTGATGAAAGATTACGAGGACGAGGCAATTGTATCTTTCGAGTCAAAATATATGCTCTTCTAACTTGGTCTTTAATTTCAGTAGCATACTCATATATTGGTTTTGTAAGAGCTGGATCACATATGATTTCATTAGGATCAAACACACCGGCAACATTATTTTCCCGAATTGGTTGAGGCTGCAGATGATCTGGTATTTGATTTGGCTCCTCCAAATTTTCTTGAGTTCCATGGTTGCCACCGTGATCATCTCTACTTGTATCAACCAAGAAATGTCTCATTTCTAAATCAAATTTGAATATTTCAAAAACATATGCACCAAAAAAAAATAGTTAATACTACCAAATGACCAATAGTTATTAACAGCCACAATTCAAAACTTAATTACCCCTAAGTACAAGAACATTGAACAACAAAACTAATAAAAATAGAATTATTACCTGATTAGCTAAGTCTTTTATGCACTGCCATTGCCGGAACAAGAACAACCGAACAAGACTTGGAAAACCTAAAACAGTCCCGGGTCCTCTCTGTTCCTTCCCAATCGCTGCAGCTCAGGGAAGAAAGGAGGTTTGGTTGGTTTGCTGCAGCTCGCGGCGCCGTGTGTTTCCTCTTCCTGTGCGGGCCTCGATGCGAGGAAGGAGGTTTGGTTGCCCAGAGCACTGCTGCAGCCACAACACGGCAAGCCGATGGCGACAACTGAAGCGTCGCGCACTCGCGCGAGGAAGGGCACGATCTACTCGGGCATCACGTCACCGCGTCAGGCGTCGAGTGGAAGGAAGCCGAACCGATTTTTCAGCGTCATCGCGTCAGCCCGCGTGTCCCAGCGCTCAGCTAAAATTTGTAATGGGCCTTAAAGGTTGCAGGCCGGGGAGCCCGGGCAGCGGCCCAGGGTGGCCGGGCCCTGGGTCCGCCAGTGCCACCAGGTGTAGTTGCAAAAATGTCAATCATCTCTTTGTTTCTACCAACTAAGATTAATTTATTCTAATTAACTCTTAATTAGTGTTTGTTTAGTGAGAAAATATTTTCCTTTTCACCAATGAGATAAGCAACACAAATATGTATATCCCCTTGGGATTAGTTTATCCTCATTCTGCATATTGTATTTTTTGTCTCAGACAATGCTACTTAAAATTGATCTAATAAAAACAAGAAGAAAATGGATATGTTCTCTAGATAAAACAAGAAGAAATGGATATGTTCTCTAGATTATATTGTGCTTGTATGAGAAAAGAGTGTTATTTTTTTAATGTTAGTTGAAGTGTAATCGCTATTATGGAAGAAAACATCTTTAAAAAACAGTTTTCCTTTAATTCGACAGTAATGAAGTTAATTAGGTGTGATTAAGGTGTGTTAATTGATCTTGTCCGTAGAAACAAAAGAATACCTATGAGTTTGCCAAATCGTCCTTGTCAAATGGGCTGGGTCTTTTCGTGTCCGCTCGAGCACTGTCCAGGAACAACACAACCCGTCTAACCATGACGTGCATGGGTTGCTATGCGACCCGGCGTGCCAACACGACAAATGCATATAGTGAGCCAGCACGACATGGCCCAGAAACGGCATGACATGCCTGGCCTGTGCGACACGATGGCGACCGACGACTAGCGAACAGCCGCCACTCGAGCAACTACCATCTGAGCATGAGCTGGGAGAAGATGAGGATGGAAAAGCCAGGGGCTCGGGCAAAGGAATCGATGGTGGGCGCTCGTCGACGTAGGCCTGCACGGTAGCATGGTGCGCACGACTAACCCCATTCACGAGCACAACCGCTAAGCATGTCGATCATTATGGGCTCACTGGCTCGGGACGAAGGAAGGAAGTGAAGGGTCACGAAGATGGTTGACGAGGAGGAAGAGGAATGTACTATTCGTGAGCGAAGGACCTCGCCAGACCTTTGTCAGAGTTTGTGCGGCAAGATGCAACGAACACTGTTCGTTTTTTTGGTATATATCAAATTTGGGTTAACGGGCCTTCACACAGCCCATGTACCCCGTGTCAGGCCGACACAACACGACCCGACGTCTCATTGGATTATGCCTAGGCCTCGGCCTCAGTATGTGGGCCGACACGACCCAACCCATTTGGTGAACCATGCCTAATCGAGCAGTGTCTGACCATATCTATTATTATTTAGGGGCATTTGCAAATTTGCTACTGGCTTTTTAATTTTGTAAGATGCCACTCGAATGACAATTCTAAAAACATTTTTACAAATTTCTAGTGGCAGTCTTGCAATAACAATTCAAACTAGTGGAAAATTATACTTACCCCTATTATTTATTATTCACCGTCTCAACCCTATAAAAGTTAAAATAAAAAATGTATTTTTTTCGTTTGAAAAATAGAATTAGGACAAATGGATATTGCTTCCATTTTTCTGATTTGCACCGTTTTGGCAGGGGGATGAGATGTGCAATCGGGGTGGATTGAGTGCTGGGCGAAATTACTAAATAACCCTCGCTGTTTTTGACGTATAGCTGGCCTCTGCCGTGAGTTATCCGTCAGTTTGCCCGCCGCCGCCGCCGCCGCCGCCGCCGTCGCCTCTGGCTCCGCCGATCCCCATCCATCCCGCGAGGCGCGAGCGAGCAGGGCGCCGTCGTTCGTCATGCTTCATCCGCCGCATCCTGGTGAGCACATCCTCTTTCCCATCTCTCTCCACCCACGCACTTTTTTCTCGAATTTGCGTTAACCCTAGCTTCTGTTGTAGAAATTTGCCTTAACCTTAATACTAATAAATGTTTGTTCCCAAAAAGTTTGGAACCCCCATGTCCCATGTTAGATCCGCCACTGCTTTAATGTGTGGCGCATTGTCTCTTAGCTCTTTAAGGAAAACTAACTATTGTTCTCTATGAAATCTGGCTCGCACTGCTGGTGTAAATATGATGATACATTGTAAGAATGAAATATAGAATTATTAAGTTTAGTTTCTTTAGCAAGTAGTTAATGATTCATACACTGTTTATGAGTGTGCCATTTTACCCAGGTTTCCAAAGGCTGCTTGCTGGCACAGCTTGGATAACGTATACAGTTAGAACAGTGAAAAAGCTTTAAAACCAAATGAATCATTCTGTTTCCTGTCATTCCCTTTAAATTCACGCGATCCAAACTTCTAGCCCTAAGTGCTGACTATAAGTTGAGGTAAGAAATCACTGTAGGATGATGCATCCTCACAAGCTGTAGAGCAGCTTGGGAGAAACTGGAAACTTAAAACTGTCTTAGCTAAAGGAATTCTTGCTGTCCGCATATTACTTTCATGGTAATTTGGGTGTCAAACTACATGTTTATCAACATGTTTAGTCTATATGTCTGGAAGCACTATATACACAATGATAAATGAGGTAGGTTGTATAGGCTACTAGTCCTCTTGTTGATTTCTAGTCCCATTTTGTCATGAATAGGAAATGCTAGTGCATCAGGATAGTGAATATTCCTCAGGGAGATATCAGACGACGACATCTTGAGGTAGAAGAATGATAAGTGAAATCTATTGAATAACACATGAATAGAATTTCACTCTATTAGGGTCCACTAAGCCAAGGCTAGATATGTTCTTTTCCATAGCAGCTTGGAAACACCAGCCGTTGGTTATCTGTTATGTACTATAATATATACTACCTCTGTAATGTTGGTATCTCCATTTGTAAACCTGACGGTTTGGAGATGGGTGAGGTCCCCAATAATAAAAGACTATGTGAATAACTCACCTTTTATGTGAATCTAATGGTATCAATTTCACATCACCATCTTAATAGAACTTTATATATCAGTGGTTAGAGTTAAAGAAGTATATCTATGGAGATTCTAAATCATCAATCATTAACTCTTTGTACTTTGAAAACGGACATATGGATGTGTTTTTGTGCATTGAAAACCTGTTCGAACTTAACTAGATGATCGGTTGGTACTGTTCTTGTGAGTTCCCTTAACCCCACTCTTCTTGATCAAGGTTTTCATCTATCTCTATCTTCCAGGATGCATTGTATTGAAAAAATGTCTCAAATCTACTTCTAGTTAGGTAGGTAGACTTCCAGCCTTTTTTTTCTTTTTTTTTGGGTTTCCTTTTGCTACCATGTTTAAGAACTCAAAGCTGGACATTTTTGCTTGTTTTTATAACATGAAAAACATCACCTTTTCAGTACTTGTTAGCTGATTGATAACAATGTGTGGAACTACTATGTGAAGTTCTATCAGTTTGAAAGTGTGCTGCACAGTGCACACATATTGAAGATGGAAAAACAAAGGTGTTTACGGGGTCTAGTGGACTACCAAGCAGAACATTGTGTTTGACAGCACAGATGGAACAGAGAAAACCAAGTCACACAAGACGGCAAGGGGCTAACATGGTTCTCACAGCCTCACTTGCAGCGTGATAGAAAGCTAATTGCTAGTGCAAGTAATGCTGAGAGCAAACATAGACCAGAGTAATGCGCTTGATTAATGGGCTTAAATTGTAATGAACCTTCACATGGACATGAAACAGACTGGCTGAAATTTAATGGCTTCTTCTTCCCTAAATTGCTTTCTTGATCTCCCTATTACAGCTTCCTCTGCCCTGCGTTCATCCAGATAGGATTAAATTGTTAAGGCACATAGCAGGGCTACATTAATTGGACCATACATCTTATCCAAATCTTATCCATATGGGTCAGATGTGTATGATTGTATGCTCTGATCTGTAGCGGCTTATATTTTTCTTTTTAGTTAATTGTAACCGACAAGCTGGGCTCAGCATGATATTTATATGTTTTGGTAATGCAACCTTTTCGTAAAAGAGAACTACTTTTCTTTACATACAAACACATCCTTTTTCATTTCATTTTTTAGAAGTTAATTACGTGTGAATGATCATAGCTGGTTATGTATGTGAGCACTGCTGACTCAACATGAAACTGCCACTGGTAAACAAATATAGAGAGAAGGAACTGCTTATGGCACTATGATTAAATTGTTTTATTTTTAATTTTATGCGCTTTATGTACACTTGTTTTTGCATCGTGGGAATGGGGTGAAGTGGGAAAAAGGAAGTTGTGCCATGACCATCCGTATGCCCAACTTCTATGTATCTATATATCTTGTGTACTGCGGACCCTTCCATCTGAAACATTTAGTTTTCATCCTTATTCATTACTATGCTATTGTTTCTTGGGTTTCAGGCAGAACATTACCAGCCTATCATGGAGACAACAGATTTCTTCTGGGAGCTTGTTTCCTGAGTAAATTGCCTATGCTGCGCCCAATGAAGTTGTCTTTGGTATGCAGTGCTAATCCCAACAACCATAGGTCAAGAAGTTCGGATATCACACGCCAGCAGAAGGGTGGATCAGCTCGGAGGAAAAGTAAGCCTTACCAGGAGAAAGATGACTCTGAGAACATTTATGAATTTGATACTGATATTATGTCCTCCAAAAATGGACCGCCCATCTCTTTGACAAGCAATTCCCGTCCTCAAGCAACATCAGTACCAGGGGAAAGAGAGAAGGAGATAGTAGAGTTGTTTAAAAGGGTTCAAGCACAATTGCGAGCGAGGGGGAAAGGCAGGGAGGAGAAGAAGCCGGAACAAGCAAAAGCACAGGGTGAAAGGGGCAGTGTTGACTCCCTTCTAAATCTGCTTAGGAAGCACTCAGTGGACCAACGAAGGAAGAGCGGTGATGAGAAAGAACAGAGTGTTGACCAAACAAGGAGAAGCAATGAATCTGGAAATAAACAAAATTCAAGCATCTTCATAAAGAATGACACTCAGGAAGAACAGAAAAAGCCACATCCTGCCGTCTTCAAAAGGCCAGCTTCAAATTTTAGGCGAAGATCCCCTGTTCCTAATGTAAAGTTCCAGCCTGTTACCAATGTTGATGCTGAACGAGTCATCAATAACATCAATGATGCCATACAAGAAGCTAAGCCAACTTTGGAAAATAAGGCTGCTACTTATGAACCAGACTCGGTTTCAACATTCGAACCTGATTCTGTAATACAACCTGAAAACCTATCTTTGGATGACCTTGATCTTATTTCAGATGATGAATCTGATGCATCTGATACTGATGAACCCAACGGAGAATATGATGAGCCATCTTTGCAAATCCCAAGTGTTCCAATTATTGATGAATCTCATGATACGACTATGGAATCTTCCTTAGGAGGTCCTGATTTAAGCACTCTGAAGGTCGCAGAACTAAGAGAACTTGCGAAATCTCGCGGAATCAAAGGATATTCCAAGATGAAGAAGAATGACCTGGTTGAACTGCTGAGCAACATGGCTTGATCCATCCGCAGCCCTGTCAACTTGGCTCTGTTTCGTCCCTTATTAGTCACGTTGTCTTGGGCATATGCCCTATATTGCCATTCCTATTTTGCCTAGATGAAGTTCTTTTAGGTAGAAAACTGTAAATGAGCAAGGTAAACAATATTCTGTTCCGGTTTTATCGTTGCCCTTTCTGTTACCTAGCCTCTACTCTCTAGTTAGCCTTCTTTTTGCCTTGTACTGTTGTTATTAGGTAAATCCTTCATCAGAATTGACCCCTGGATTGGCCCATAAGACTGGCAACGATTCGACGTCATGCTGATTATGTTCTGATGTGTAGTGTTCTCTTGTTTCTGTTGTTTATCCTTTCTCATGACTTCACGTTGCCTGATGAGGCAAGCGTTGCTTCTCCAAACGTTGCCTGTCAGGTGTGAGTTTTGGTCAGGCATGACCCTCTGGACTTGAACCAAACAGTCTTGTTTGAAGGAAAAGAGTTTTGTGCTTATATGATTATTCATTCAAGTGCTTAGTGTGAAAGAGGTGCTTCAATGAGCTGATCACTTCACTGTAACTCTACTGGGAAAGAAGATGACGTTGTATTTTAAACATTCTAGGAGGTTCTAAGAAAAAAGGGTTTATTTGCCTCAGCGGCGAACCCGAAATTTAGACGAGACTAAGGGTCCGTTTGGTACGGTTTTGGATTCTCGAAGAAAAACGGGACAAACGTTTCTAGCGATTAAGAAAAAAGGGTTTATTTGCCTCAGCGACGAACCCAGAATTTAGACGAGACCAAGGACCTGTTTGGTACGGATCTGAATTCTTAAAGAAACGATAGAAACATTTATAGTGATTCACATGTAATTTTCGGATAAACTTTCTTTCAGAAATCGGCGAAACTACGTTTCATTTCTAGTTAAAAAACGAGAAACGTTTCTGCTAATTCTGCAAGAAATATTCTCGAAGAAGAAATATTCTCGAAGAAACACATTGAATCGGAACCGATTCTCGCATTTGGACCCTAAGAGTCTCGAAGGAGACCTAACAAACCATTATTTAGGTTAATTATCTAATTAATTAGATAACTATGGGTAAAAAAGTATGTTGGAGGAGACCAAGCCAGTGAGCCTATGACCGTCCCCTTAGTCTCCATAACTGTTTCTGTTAGTATATAATTACAAGACGTAAAAGAAGTCATCATATTTGTTATTCGTTATGAAGGTTTAATATCATCATTGTAATCCAATTCTATTTCAAATTCTAGCTCACACAAAATTACATAAAAATCCGCTAGTTTATCTTTGTATCAAATAAAACAAAACGTCATGTGCACGAGAGGAAGAAAGGGCGATACTGTGAGAGGAGTATGTAGCGTAGGTGTGTTTGGTGCGTGTGATGGGTCGAACTGGTGAGCCTATATAAATTTTCACCCGTCTATTGCATGTCAATAAAATAAAATAGTTATGAAACATTTTAAAAAATTTGAGGAGATAAATTAATATCTAACATATCATCCATGTAAGTTTAAATTCGACTTCTAGAAACAAATTTAGTATACGAATATTCACAGTCAATTTGTTATTTTTGTTACAATTTAAAGAATTTGAATTTTTTAACTGAGTGATATGTTATACATTAATTTATCTTGTTAATTTGTTTAATTTTTTTATAATTATTTGATTGACATGTAATAGATGAGTGGACGTATGCAAATGATGAATCCATCTTACAAGTGGGGGGCATCATATTTTGTTTAGTGGAAGCTCATCTTCGAAGGGTGGATGGGAGCTAATTACGAGGAATATATATACAGGTGACCTAATTAAAGGCACTAACATAATATCAGAGAGAATATTTTTACGCTATCAAGTTTATGCCATTGAATTCGTCTCTCCCCCTTTATACAACGACTTATCAGTTTGGGCATACAAATATGTATGAATGGCACTTAGTTACTTGACAGCAGTCATATATTATCGAGCAAAACTTTGAAGTTTTGGGTATAAATAGAACATAGGCTAAATCGGAACATATTATACAATCGGAGGAAACTCGACAGTACATAATTAATATATATCTTTTATATAGTTACAACCCAGTAAATACCTAAAACTCAACATAAAAATCTAGTAATTATTAGTTAGCACATAAGCATGTCACATCAACCTATTAAACATCAAAACATCACTATACAAGTATAGTAATATAGTACATATTAAAACTTAAATACAATTATATTGCATCATTTACCAATTATTATAATTTAAAGCTCAATAGATAAGCATGCTAAATCATCATTTTTATTATACCATTTTCACAATATTTGAACCAAAATTCATCAATCATTTCTACAACATTTAACATATATTTATTCATATATACTTTAGCAAAACGCTGGACGTCATCTAGTCTATATCTATATCTGTCTATAAATATCTATAAAGCAAGTAGTGTTTCTACCCAAATTTTTTTTTGTTCACCTGGTTATTTTGCAGAAAACCCGTTGCATGTTTATAAAATTAACCTGCAGTCCTAATGCTGAAAAGAAATAAAGGGCTTGGATGACCTCCTGTGCCCCTCCCACGTCATGCCTGCGCCCTTCCCTCCCGTCGCCGCTCGGAGCTCCCACGCCGTCGCCTGCTTTCCTTTCTGTGTCATCGTCCCGTTGCAATGCACGGGCATTTTTGTTAGTTTTTAAAAAAGTTAACACCTGGCTAGTGCTCCTCGGAACATTGGGTGTCTACATTTAACATATATTTATTCCAAGTTTTTTAAAAGAAACCAAACCATAAGAGTTATTATAACTTAAAAATCATACGATACTCTTAACTATGGCCTCAAAATTACAAAATTTTAATCTAAAAATCTAAAAACTTTTATCTGAAAGTATGCGCTGAACACACAAACCTGTGCTAAATAGCAATTTCGGTTACATAGAGGCGAGACATGCCATGCCATGTCAGCTTGGGGCCATCTGTGCACGCCACGTGGCATCCCAGTCATCCAATGTACCGTTCCCAAGTCATCCGCCAACGCATCCAACCTTGTGTTTATAATACTATATATATTTTCCCTCCCTTGGTGACAAGAACAAAGCATTCGCAACACACTTGAAAAAATAACACGACGAACACGTTAAAAAGAGAGGTCGAAGAGAAGTGGGAGACCCAAACCGCGAACAATGTGTGGAGGTGCCATCCTCGCCGAGTTCATTCCGCCGCCGTCGCGCGCGGCCGCGTCGAAGCGGGTGACCGCCGGCCACCTGTGGCCGGCGGGCTCCAAGAACGCCGGCGGCGGCAAGAGCAAGAGGCAGCAGAGGAGCTTCGCCGACGTCGACGACTTCGAGGCCGCCTTCGAGCAGTTCGACGACGACTCCGACTTCGACGACGCAGAGGAGGAGGAGAAAGAACACTTCGCGTCCCGATCCTTCGTGTTCGCGTCCAAATCTCCAGGTAATTAACAGAATGTTCATGTGCGTTCTCGTGTTCGATCGGTGCGCACACGTCGTCGTGAGGGTGATTCTTGGTTTGATCTCACCGGGACGATCGGTTCTTGGGGCAGCATACGACGGGCGCGCGGCGAGGGCGGCGAGCAAGAAGAAGCGGGGGCGCCACTTCCGGGGCATCCGGCAGCGGCCATGGGGAAGTGGGCGGCGGAGATCCGCGACCCGCACAAGGGCACGCGCGTCTGGCTCGGCACGTTCAACACGCCGGAGGAGGCTGCCCGGGCCTACGACGTCGAGGCACGCCGCCTCCGCGGCAGCAAGGCCAAGGTCAACTTCCCCGCCGCGCCCGCCGCGCGCCCACGCCGGGGCGGCGGCGGCGCCAACAACCAGAGAGCCACCGCGCCGAAGCAGCAATGCCCGCCACCGCCGGCGACAGGAACTGCCGCTCCACCGCGCGGGCTGAAGCGGGAATTCTCACCGCCTGAGACCGCGGGACCTTTCTTCAACAGCTTCGTCGACCTGACGACCGCCGTGCCGCCACCAGCCATGATGACAAGCTCCTTCACCGACAGCGTCGCCACGTCGGAGTCCAGCGGGAGCCCCCCCAAGAAGCCGAGGTCCGACGACTCGTCCGAGGGGAGCGTCGGCGGCGGCGACACGCTGGGGTTCACCGACGAGCTGGAGTTCGACCCGTTCATGCTGTTCCAGCTCCCTTACTCCGACGGGTACGAGTCCATCGACAGCCTCTTCGCCGGCGGCGACGCCGTCCAGGACGCCAACAGCGCGAACAACGACATGAACGGCGTCAACCTGTGGAGCTTCGACGAGTTCCCAATCGACGGCGCTCTTTTCTGATGTACTCCTCCTCCATTGATGCAGTTGTGCACTCAGTTGTAAGCATCGATCTCAATTTACTACAAATTCAGCTGCAGTTAAATCCATCTGTACATCAGGATTATCTTGATCAGACACCATACCATTTCTTGGTTCAGGTTAATCACGTCGTCGTTGATGAATGTTTAACCGGAGAATGGGTGCAGCTGATATCATGGCTTGCTTGTTTACCAAATTATATTGCAGTGTTTGTGTTTGTCAATTAGATTCTGAATCTGTACTACTGCCGATCTTATGATCAAACTATATATTAAGTTATGTACTCTTAATTTGGGCTACTTTTACGGGGTCTTCGTACTGCTGGTCAATAGTCCTATGAAATCGATCATCTCGGCAATATCGTCGTCAATTATCGTGGTTGTTAATGTCAAATAAGTTTATGAACCCTGGTCCTCTCGGTGTTTATGTACCACTGATCGATCCATCATGTGATTCCTGTCATGTTGAAATGGATCGTGTAAGAATATCATAATTTGCTGGATTCAGTCCAGTAGTAATGTATTTGGTTTGTACAACTGAAATTTTACTTTGTTTCGATTACAACTGATGAAAAAAAAAGATGAGGGAGAGAAGGACAAGATTCTTTTTTATCATCTGAATTGCTCATTTGCCAAATAGAAATCCTGTAGATGTTCAGAAAAAAAACCATTTTACAGTATTCCTTTCTTTTCCTGAAAACATGTACGGTTTTCCTATCTGCTGGCAATCCTGTTTGCCATAACATTTGATCTCATGTCTTCTGTTGCAGCTTGCACAAAAAATTGTCTTTTTTCAGCAAGAATTTTTATTCAGGAACAGTACCACTACTACAGGGACGTGAAAACCGACGCGCGAAACGGTGGGCGCCTTACGAAACCGTGGTTTTCGTGAGTTTGATGAGTGATATTTTAGGCAGCAATTTGAGCAAATTGCTCTTATCTTTCTTACCTAGATGAGGCCATGACAGCGACTTTGCTCAACTAAATTCCAAACTAAGTTGGGGTTGCAGGATTCTCAAGGAAATATAAAATTTTAGGTGCGCACACACAGCAAGCAAAGGCAAATACCTAATGAGGATGAGCAGAGAACTTGGCAAGGTCCGCAGAACTAGCATTGCTTACATGCAAGTTGAGTGTGCCATGGCACTATACACCAGGACCATTACATGCTACCTAGTCTCTCCTTCAGAAAAACTACTAGTTGCACACTTGCATGATTGCATCTGTTCTACTCTGCATAATTGTGTATTACTAGCCCGGGAAGATAGCCCAATTCGGTGGTCCATGATTCTCCATTGAAGATTGGATCTGCCATGCATTGTTCATTTGTTCTTGATATAAAGTTATGTTAGGTTTCAAATGGCTACTTGAACGTGTTCCACTATCTGAATAATTTTCCTTGCACATCTTAAGAAGAAAAGAAAGAGAACATAATCTTCAATTCTCTTGATGATAATTGTTTTCATGGCTTGGAGGTCTGCACAAGCTTTTCTTCTTCTGGCATAAAATTTTCTAGATCAATAGAAGAAACTGAAGAATCAGTACCACCATAATCAGCTCCTAGCTTATTTTACTTGCAGAACTACCACTTGGCCATGCTTGTGGTTGTGGAATTGCAAAATCTCTAAAGATATGCCTCTAGCCCTTTGGAGAATTTGGATTTTGGTTCTGAATTCCATCAAACAGAACGTGACCAACTGCGTATCCACAACAGATGAACACTGTGCAAGAATTTGTGAGTACTCCGTTAGCAAAACTTCACCAAAACACAATAAGAGTATAGATGATCACTCACATATGCTTCCTTTCAAAAGGAAAAGAAAACCCACTCACATGTCAAAACATAGATCACCGATCGCTGCTGAACCAATGCATCTGATGGAAACAACAGCCTTCAGAGTTCAGAGTTCAGATTCCAGTTCAGACACCCACATTGGACATAGAATGATCTGAAAAAAAAAGAGCAAACATGAAACGGATCATCAACTTGGGATGCTATAAGTAGCAATGAAACGACATGGTGGTGTTACACTGTTATGCTTGATGCCATGAAATATAAGGGTTTCTAACCCTTTCTGCAAATGAGGACAAATGGCTGGTCTTATACTAGTGTTACTCATGGTTTGATGCTTCCAAATTCTGAACTTTATGCAAGTCTGTGGGATTATAACCAACCCTGGGTAAACACCAAGGACAGGCTGTGGGCTGAAAGAAGAGCCCACGGTATTCTTTCCTACTGTTTTGTGCTATACTCCTGAATATTGTATACTCTTCATGACAGCATCTACATGGTTCACATTAGCTCCAATCTATTCTAGCAAGATTCTGACGGTATCATTTGGAGGGTATATTCAGAAAACCTTTTTTTGTGCACATGGAAATGATTTGGGGCTTTATCACATACTCACATGTCAGAGAGAGATATATTAGAACATCATTGTCTTTTTTGCCGTTGGACAGAGTTTAGCCTATACATGTCAGTGAGTTATCTCAAAGAAAAAAAAGAAAAAAAAAGTCTAAGTAGATAAGAGCATTAAGGTTTACAAAATGTTGTATTTCTATACTAGTACCATCAAACACTCCTTGAATCGATCTCATAAAATCTCCACATCTCCGAAACCTCAGGACATGAATAATGATATAACATCACCGTCTAGAAAAATATTCCACATAGGATATTTAGTGATGTGGAAGCTAGTGAAAGAGAAAAGATGAACATTGTCTTCTACCTATATCTTATAATATAGGCATATATTTGGTTGGAGGAATATATGAGATAAAATGATTCCTGAAAAGAAATATTATCCAACTTTATATAAAAAACTAACAGACCAGTTCAACACACTTCCTCCCTCTCTCATTGACATATAGGACGTACCCTATTATTCCTAGAAATGAGATCATTCGATCCATCCCTTTCAAACACATCCATAGGACCATTATATCCAAAAGGCAAGAATATGTTTAACCCATCATACCTCATATTCAAACCAAACACACGATAGGAGATTTTATCACTTCTATTTCGTCCCTGAATACAAGAGATTTTGATAAACTCAAATTCAGTTTTTTTCTTATTTTACCCCTCCCCCCCAACTACCCTCTCACACACAACCATCTCTCATTTAATTGGGGTATTCTAATCTTTTTTCCTTTAAACCTTAATTTCTTCAAAAGAGCTCAAAATACTATATATTCCCTATATCGAAAAGTTTAATGTATATTTTATTTTCTAGTTTTCCAAATAAGATAGGTATATTTGTAGTCTCCAAAAATATAAGACTTAAATAAAGAGTTACCTTTTCATTTTTACGATTCTAGATTAAATTGTTGACAAACTAGAAATACTTATTGGTTGCATGCATACATATAATAATAATTCCCTAGTGTTTGTTACATGTGAGGTAAGTTAATTTTTTGTTGATCTTGATGACAAAAGAGATAGGAATGTGGCTTAAACTTTTGGATGGAAGGAGTATATTATAGGAAGGAGGTAGTATTAGTTGTAACCTAATAACTTAATAATGGTATAGTATTGTTATGCAAAATACTATATATGTATTTCATATGCTATCTATACAATCAAATCCAATTGTACATGCCAACAGTCGTGTGAACAATTCATGCCTTTATTATTATGCCAATAAAGTTGACAAGATTGAACACTGAATCAACTCAAACCGTCCAATCAATTTTTGCCAATTTATTTAAGAAGACGAATTGACAATGAGGCAGCCCACAGATTTGGGCGCCCACAAGATTGGGAGGCAAAAAAGAAACAAAACAAAAGCAGCCCACGGAGACTAAGCCCAATCCGACTTCACGTCTTATTTACCACTTTCCCGCGTTGCAAGTTGTGACACGGCACCGGCGTCCGGCGCCGGCGACGTCTCGGAGAAAGAAGAGCGCGCGGCGCCATGTGCGGCGGTGCGATCCTCGCCGATCTCACCCCGGAGAGGGTGCACCGGACTCTGACCGCCGCCGAGCTCCTGCCGGAGACTACTCCCCCCGCCGAGAGGAGAACTACCAGGAAGCGGAAGTCTGCTGCTGCTGCTTCATCCTCCACCGACGACGTCGACTTCGAGGCAGAGTTCGAGCTTTTCGACGACGAGGCAGAGTTCGAGCTTTCCGACGAAGACGACGGCGACGAGACTTTGTCCGTGTCATGTGTGTCGTCCAAGTCGAAGGCACCTTCCTTCGCTTGTACGATGAGATGGAGAAATTTTTTTTTTTTGCCTCTTTCTTTCTCAAGAATTTTCACCTGACGGCAACCTGAACTTACACGCTCTCTCCTGCTGTTTCCTCGATCGCCGGCAGTGTCGTCGGACGTCTCTTCGAGCTCCAGGCCGCGGCGCCGCGTGGCGGCGGCCGGTCGGAAGCCGAGCAAGAAGAAGTACAGAGGCGTCCGGCACCGGCCGTCGGGCAGGTTCGCGGCGGAGATCAGGGACCCCAAGAAGGGGCGGCGCGTGTGGCTCGGCACGTACGGCAGCGCCGAGGAGGCCGCCATGGCCTACGACCGCGAGGCCCGCCGCATCCGCGGCAAGGGCGCGAGGCTCAACTTCCCCTGCGACTGCGAAGGCTCCCCTCGCCGGAGAAACCGGCCCTGCTGGACCATCGACCTCAACCTCCCGGCGGCCGTCTCCGATGACGACGCCGCCGCAGACGCGGATGCAGGTACCCGTACCACTTGATTTTGCAAAACAAAATGGGATGTGAAAGAAAGAAAGAAAGAAAGAATCCCAGCTTGGCAATTTTCTCCGGTGATCAAACTGATCAAGGTTGATAAAATTTGCGTTCTCGAATCAACCAAACTAACATTATCTCGAAGAATTGATCAAACTAACGTATATATAGGCGATGTGGCCGTCGCAGATCAAGAAGAATTGGGCACGGCGAAGAGCAAGATCAAGAAGCTGGTCAGGCAGGGCACTCACGACGAGCAGATGGCGAGCGCCATACCTGAGCTCGTGGAGGACGCGAGCAGGAGCAGAAACAGGGCGTCCATGGCGCTGCAGCTGCAGTACGCGGCGCTGATCGCTGAATGCGACCGCGAGATGGAAGAGATCGCCGCCGTGAAGAGGGACCTCGAGAGGCGCAGGAGGCAGGTGTTTGAGCACAGAGGCCACCTTGTCAGGCAGGCTTCTCTTCTGCTCGACTGACGAACTGATGATCTGCTGAACATTTGAGCTTGTCTGAATTTCTCAACTCTGCACTAGTGCCATGGTGATGGTGTTTCACCTACACTGTGAGGCTGACAAGTGGGCCAGGCGTCCGTGGCATATTGAAGCCACAACATCTCAAGGTTTGCCTTGGTTTGATCATCTGAGAGAGTTCAAGTTTCCGGTGGCTGCTTTTGAGCAGCAACTGTGCATTGTGCAGCACCATCTATGCTCCGGCAGAGCTGGGGCAAGTGCGTGTCTAGAGTTTGTGCGACTGTGTGTGTGGATCTTGTATCCTTGTGACTTTGCAAGCTTTAAATTTGTGTGGAACAATAATATTAGCTTGGTGTGTAAAATATACAAATAAATAAATAGCAGCAACTAAATTCTGGTTTTCAGCTCTTCATCACAAGGTTTGTCATGGGAACAAAATTTCAAACGTGAGCAAAGGTTATATGTTATTATCAATTGCGATAAAATTAATAATTACATACAATTGGTGCTAGGATTGTAAGGATGTGCATCGTCTGTATAATTGCTCCGCATGTAAATGAGATATTGTACCATCGGATTTCGTCCGGATGAAATGATACCAGATAAATATCAGGTTTGATATCTATAGGTTTTAGATCATATACTTGAAGGTATCAAGTGATACTGTGAGGTATCAAGTGATACCATGTCAGTATCGCCTGATACATTTCGATACCAAGCTGATACCCCATCGGTATGGGACCTGCAGCCACCTTCCCGACGGAGAAGAGAAAGGATGAAGATGGTTATCGGTTGCAACAACCATCTCGGATCCAGCCAAGCCTAGGCACCAAATTCAGACCAAACTGACACGACAATGGCAAGCTTGGGTGGATCCAACGGCCTTGAGCTTGGGACGTGACAAAGCCAGTGTCTAGGGAGCTCGGTGCTCCAAATCAGCCATAAACGAGCAACGAGGAAAGGTTGAAAGGAGGGGTTGTGACCACCTCGGGGTCGCCAACATTGACGAGGCCACCCTCGACGTCGATTGACTACGACCACTCCTATAAGAAGATGTCTCCGGCACCCACACCGCCGAGGGCCTATAGCCCATAGGCACCCTTACACCATAAGACGTTGCAGCCGCTTCTTGTGAAGAAGACCCATAGGGCTAGGGCACTGCTGGAGTTCATCTTGTCGCTTGCTGCGGCCATGCCAGAGCATGAACCTCCTGTATCCTTGAGCTCCACGAGCTCACACACACAGATGGATGGTGTACAAGAGAAAGAGAGGAGGAAACAAATTGACGAGGTAGCGGAAGGAAGAGGGGATAAGTGGATCGGTACTAGTTTGTAGGCATATACCGATCAAAGTCCACGTAATGGTGTCCTTTGGAATAGCATTCCCGAAACATATTTCATGTCACTGGATCAGCCGTGTTACTAAGCATCCGATTATGTATGTGATTGCTTGAGCGTATTACTAAGATCTCGTTGAAGAGTTTTTTTGTCAGAAAATTTGCCTCTTATACCCATCTCGTCGAAACCTTTTAGCACCAAGTCCCCTTACTTGACGCGTCATTGTCGACGGGCTATACTCGCTTACAGTATTTATAGAGTATGTGGATCGTTGGTGTCAGGGTATATGTGAGATTGGTGTAAAAAAAGATGAGAGATATGGATTTTTATATAGGTTTGGACCCCTTAACCGACAGGTTATAGCCATACTTCAGTTGGCCAAAGCCGGTGTTGCCATTATATATCAGTATCACACGGGTACAATATTTAGGATGACCTAATCTAGTCTCTGCCGGCTTAACGGCTTGAAGCTCTCACATATAGTCGACGTCTAGTGTAGCCTTCTTCCTCGAATATGAACTCGATGGGATTGAAGTTGTCTCTAAATCTCTCATATCGGCCTATGTGGCTTTTACGTTGGGTTTGTTTAGATCTGTCTTGGTTTTGTCTTCCGTGTTCCTCCCTCTCCACCTGAGAGTCTTGTATTTATACCCTCGGATGTTCTCTTGTCTAAGTAGACTAAGGAGCTGTCGATGCGAAAACAGGGCGCCCTGGGAGTTCTAGTGCAGGTCCAAAAACGCTGGTGAAAACACGAGCATGCTAGTTGGTTTAATCCTGTAACCAATAAGCCATGGTAAACGTTAGAAGATGATAGTCGATCGGTTGATAGGCTGATGACATATCGTGATGACCTAGCCGATGCGGTCGAGTCGAAATGGCTATAAGGTAGAAAATATTGTTCATTAAGTAGATTTAAATTAGAATAACCATAACAGTTTTCCCTTAACAAAATCAATACTATAGGTCGAACCCAATCGATGCAGTATAAACTTGATATTGTTAAAGTCAATTGCTATACAATTATATGATCTAAATAACTAGTCAATGAACATATGTTGGGGATTAGACCAAAAACAATCATGATCGGTTATAGATTCAAATAACATGTAACTATTAATTTAATCTTTCTATTTGATACAAGCAATTACGATAGATCCGACCTAACCGAGACAGTATTAATTACTTATAACCAAAATTAAACAAATTAACAATTATATGAACTCAGATCATAGCCAATGAAAGAGCTTGGGCGATTAGATAAACATATCAATTAAAACCCTGATATAGGCTTATATAAAATTATCAACCTAAATTAAATATATGCAGCAAATTATAACCTCAACGGATCAGACCTAGTGCGAGGCTAATAACAAATAGAGTAGAATTAAAAGATTGATAAACTTAAATAAGATGATAGATATAACTAATTAAGCAAAGTAAATCATACGAATTAAAGCAAAACAATTATACCAGGTAAGATCGGTTGAAACTCCGGTACTATCCTTATTGGCAATCCAAAGCATGTTAGCTTTTTATGATTATAAGCACGACTTAGTAGGTCAAACTTAGTTGATGCATCACTAAGTATGAAAAGAAACATATAGTCTAAACAATCTAGCCTTTGATTGATTTTCGGGGTGGTGGATATCTTAGCTAATATAGATCAATAAAACGGTTTAATCAATACCAACAAAATCCTAAAGAAGGCTTAGCCGATACGGATAAACAAAGCTACCGGTTTAGATTAATTAAGATATATGATAAATAGGCAGATGCATAAGTTATATTATAGCATTGAAATGATGTAAGTCCTAACCCCGCTGATACAAACCGCCATGACAAGCCTTACCCCTTGTCGAAGATCGAAGACGATGCAACCCAACTCAAAACAAGAACTCGTTGAGATGAAAAAACCAGAAAACTAGGGTGACGATGCGTCGAAAGTGTGTATTGAACTGTCCATGTTAGACATGACTCAAACTCCTAAGTTAAAAAACACACGAATACGTTTCTTAGTCAGACTCTTATCAAAATATCCCTAATGAATACGACTCATTAATATTCCTAATTAAGAAATACAATTTCCTGTAATGGACTTTATCCTTGTCTGGCGATAACTTCAAATCCTTAATATGAGTCCAACTTGAACCCAAAACTAGATGTATCCTTGTCCATATCGGCTGGTCGAGTTCGATTATGTACCAGCCGATACATCCCTTTAGCCGATGCAGCCTTCAGTCGATGCATAGTCAAATTTGGCAACAACCCTTGCTCTCGCTAAATTCGCCTCAATTTGTTCTTTGACTCCAAATACCTTATCAAATTTTGCTGTTAACAGGAGCTAAGTATGGATATGATCCAAATAGTCCTTGTTGTGTCCAAGTAGAATTTTGTTTCTATTCCCTTATTCGAAACACCTTTTGTATGATGATGTTTGATTTTAAATGACATATAATGGACCCATAGAATCTAACATAAAAATATTATGAATAACTTATTCCTATCACTGACAACAATTTATTAGGATTTGCAATTCTAGTTGTTGCTTTATTACGACTAGCAAAATACCCGTGCGTTGCAATGGAATGACGATGCGAGGAGAGAAGCGGACGGAGGACGAAGGTCCGAGGGCGACGGCGCGGGAGCTCCGGCGGCGACGGGAGGAGGGCGCGGGCGCGGCGCGGATGGGGGCGAAGAGAGGGGACGCGAAGGTTTTTTCATCCAAGCCCTCTCTTTCTTTTCAATATTGGGATTGCGAGTTAATTTTATAAACAGTCAAGGCGTTTTCTATAAAATAACCCTTTTTCCTTTTTAATTGTTTTTTTAAAATAGCTAGACAGACTGCGGGTTAATTTTGAAAAAAATCAAGGGGTTTTCTGTAAAATAGCCAGGCAAAACAAAATTTGGGTGGAAACACTACTTGCTTTCATCGACTTTTACTTGTAACATAAGTGCAGCTAAGTTATGTTTCAAAGAGATATATTCCATCCTCATAATAAGCTTTATCAAGCAAATGAATACTCCTGGTTTTTAGAACGCAAGCCAAATCCCCATCTGGAACATTCTTTCAACTGACTAAATATGGAGCCAAGACGGGAATAGCATAGATAGGCATAGGCTAAAGATGGTCATGGGTGGAAACCAGGGCGGTGTTTACGTAGAATATAAATGAATAGCGGAAGCGTAAAACTAACCACGGTGCTAACAGCAATGGATGCGAGAACAAAGAAACAAAATTTGAACATATATGGAACTCAATAAAGGAGTGAATTGCACCAGGTTACAAATATCTCGAAGACACATTCTCATCCGTCGAACAATGTTGGTTACGCTCGCTTTCGCTTTTAGCTCGAAAGTTTGGGACTATCCACTTCCTTTGGTGCTTTGGGAACATCAACGAAGACTTCGGTCTTTCGACTTACTCCTAGACTCTTCCATTTGGAATGAGAGCAATGACTCAAACAGGTGCATGCGGGTATCTCATTCTGTCATCATCACTTGGTTAATCCACTTCATATCTATCAAACAAACAGATTTTCTCGATGAAAGACAAGACCAATATTGGAGGATAATTTAGACCTTGACCATTGAGAAGAACCAAGTCATAAACAAAACAGTACATCGACCAGGAACTTACACATTGCGAGAAGAAAATATGGAAGCACACTCTTCTTCAAGGTCACCAAAGGCCACCGACGAGGTTCCTAGCAACAAAGCGGAAGGTTGGATGGCGGCTCATTCAACGAGTCAATAGCACTGACCCTAAGTGTTCATGTGCTGTTACATCAAAGATGAAGGATATAAAATCAATTATTCAATATTTACCAACAATCATTTCAACACTAAATTATATACAGATTGGATAACAAGCCTACTAACGTATCCCACCAAAGATGAAACGAGGCAAGTAGAGTATGGACGGGGTTGTTCTCCTAGCTTCCCAAAAATGTGTACAAGAGCTTCTTCGGTGTCTTTGCACTTGGATCGACGAAGAGACGCTGTTTTTGGATCAAACAAGCCGTGATTAGTAAGGCAAAGTGAGAGAGAATCCTCCGGATCTATCTATCTACGAGACAGAGACAGAAAAGAGGGATTTGGGAGAGGATCCGGGCGCTATAGATAAATAGGTAGGGTTAGCTCACCGCGGCGAGGATGCGCGGGGCGGCGCCACCGCTGCTCGCTCGCGGGACGGGCGGAGATCGGTGCGGGCGGCGGACGGGCGGGCGGGCGGGCGAGCGGAGGAGCGACGGGGAGAGATCGCAAACGACGCAACGAGCCGGAGGCGGTGCGAGGAGGGCGCGCGTCTTGCTCGGTGGTGGCGCCGCCATGAAGCATCAAGGGAAGGGCCGGCGCCGGTGCGAGGAGCCGAAGGAGGATTTGGGCGAAGAGGTCGGCGATGCGAGGGCAGCGGAGGGGGAGGGGGAGGCGGACACGGAGGAGCGGGTGGTGCGGCGAGGTGTGACGGTGGGACATAGTTAATTTCGAAAAAAGTTTAAGGGGTTTTTTTGTAAAATTGATAGGCAGAACAAAATTTGGATGGAAACACTACTTGCTTTATAAATAGATATAGATTTGCAATTCTAGCTGTTGCTTGTGACACACATTTGGTTATTAGCAGGGGTGTCCATGAAATAACCAAACCTTGGAAGGGGACAGGCGCATTTCTACCAACGTCTTTTGCATCCAGCCCCCCAGATCCGCGCCACACGAAGTATAAGATAGTTGAGGGACTAAAGCGACAAATTTGCACGAACCCGAAAACCCTTTTCTCCATCGTCTCCCCCTCCGCCGCGCCGCCACTTCTCTCCTCCTCTCCCCTCTCGCCGCTCCCAGGGTTTCGCGCGAGATCTACTCTAGCATTCCGTGCGTCAGGGTTCCCGAGACCGGCGGCGATGGCGAACGAGCAGCCGGCGGAGAGCTACACGGAGGAGCTCGTGGCCGTGAACCCCTACAACCCCGACATCCTCAACGACCTCGAGGGCTTCGTCAACGATCAGGTAAAGCCTAGCCATGGGATACTCGTGCCCCTGTTTGATTCGCTCATGTGATTGCTGGAATTCGCGAAGGACTGGTCCGTGGTTGCGCTAAAAAAAAGCTCGCGCCATCTCATGTTTACATGGTCCGCAAATCGTTAAATTCTCCTATAAAAACAATCCCGATTCATATGCCCTACGGCGATAGCTAGAAATAGCAGTATTTGCGTCTTTTCGGGCAGACTGTAGTTGAAGCACATAGTTGTGGAGGAGTTGTGAATTAAGCGGCAGCACTATAGTTAGTTGTATGGTGAGTGCAAAAGAAACTGTCCAGAGCTTCGGATGCTATCAGATTAGGCAGACTTCGTCTTCCATCCCTGTTCCAGATGTCAAGTACAATCCCTCGTAAAGAGAAATAGTTGCTGTTGGGTACATCAATAAATCTGTTTGTCAGTCATCTGAACTAGTGGGTGTGCTAAGTGATGGATTTTCAATTGATAAGATCTGTTGTCGTTGGTCATGAAAGTGGCAAGATGGAGATTTTGGTCATATGGCACACATTCATATCGATATTTGATATGCTGTTTGGCTTACGATTTATAAAGAAACAAACTCAACCGACTTTTTTTTTGGCTTCAGCTATTGTGAGTATGTGCATGCATCTTTCGTAGCTCATCTGTTTTATTCCAACATATAAGTTTTTGGTTCTAATCCTTTCAAATTTACTGACCTTTTCTTCCCATTTAGGTTTCCAACCAAACATATAACTTGGATGCAAATCTCAGTCTTCTTCGTCTGTACCAGGTGACAATCCATCTATGCACAAACCGTTTTTACCCAGATTATGACTCCAGTTATATGTTTATTTAATGATGTGTTTCCTTTTGTAGTTTGAACCGGAAAGGTTAAGCGTGCAGATTGTATCTCGCATATTAATTAAGGTCAGAAAACAACTAATGTTAACATTAACAAATAAATAATGCTTTTTCATGGATCACTTCCAACTGTTTTGCTCTCTTTCTGTTGTTCTATTGACAGGCTCTCATGGCAATGCCAGGCCCTGACTTCAGCCTATGCTTATTCTTAATTCCGGAGCATGTGGTATGGAAAAAATTCCCTGTCTTGTGTATATCCCATCAAAAAATAACTTTAAATCTAATAAAATGCTATTGGGGATGCATCTTAAATAATATCAAGAGCTATCAAGTTTCGAATTGTGTATCAATACTCAATGATCTATTAGTTATTGGTGATTGCCAAATTAACCCTGAAATGAATTATCATATATGTATGCCTAGAGACGTGTAATATATATAATAACTTGTAGTTGATGGAATAAATCATTCACCATGGATTTGGAATTTAAATATTTATGCAAAGGAACAGGCTTTTACCCATTTAGTCTTAGATATGTAGATATACAAGACCTGGATACATTATACATCCTGTTGATTATAGCTGTGCATCTATTTCTTCTTTTATTTGTTGAGCTCTGAAAATGTTCTCTTATCATGTGAGTTTTGACAACTGTCCTCTACGCTCTTTTTATTTCAGCAAATGGAGGAACAGTTCAAGACATTGATAGTTCTCTCTCACTACCTGGAGGTATGTATCTGGCTTGACTATTGTATAGATGTTGAACAGCTAGTGGGATATCCACTGTGAACCGCAATCAACTTTTTTATAGACTGCTAGGTTCCGTCAATTTTGGGATGAGGCGTCGAAGAACCGCAACATATTGGATGTTGTTCCAGGTATATATATGTCTTGTGGAATTGGAGCCATATTTTGTTCACATATTGTGAAGTGGTTCTTGTTGCAAGCTAGATGATTGTAATGATTAACTGGGTGTGAGTGATAACCTGTAGCTTTTCTGGTTACTGCATTTCAGTGTTTTCTTGCACAACTCATATTTTAGAAAGTAACTTTGTGACTTTGAGTATCATCGTTTACCATGTGTTTAAGTGGCATGTTCATGCCCACGTGGCCATGTAAATGAGTCTGTGTTAATATCCTAGATGCCCAGAGATTGGTGCTGTATTCCATATCAAGCTGGTGTCTAGGGCTAACTTCTGCTTTGTATTTTTATTCTTTTCACTGAGGATTTCTTCTTAACCTAACATGAACTACCTATGGAATTTTTTTACGAACTTATGTTAAATTGGATGTTATCTGATGGCAATCGATATGAATTTTTTCCCTTTTGACCTAACAGTGAAGGTTTACTTACTACTAATCCTTTTACAGGTTTTGAGCAGGCAATCCAATCCTACGCGATACATGTGCTCTCCTTGACATACCAGAAAGTTCCAAGGCCTGTTCTTGCAGAGGTAAATTATGTCCTTTTAAATTAATTATTATGTGAGCCCTCAAGGAGCACGAGTTTTCATTCAAGGTTTTTTTTGCTCTAAACTTTAGATGACCAAGGATTCATTGCAATATTAAGTGCCATATTAGTGATGCTACAAATATTTGTTATGCCAGATTAAAGTGTCACCATCATCATCCAAAATTTGCTGATGCCTTGCACACAGATTGTTTCTTGTTGACTTAAAAGCTCATCACTCTTCTTTTCAGGCCATCAACATTGAGGGTCTTGCCTTGGACAAGTTCCTGGAGCACCATGTTGCAAACTCAGGTTGGGTGATCGAGAAGGGTGCACGATCTCAACTGATCGTCCTTCCACGCAACGAGTTCAATCACCCTGAGCTCAAGAAGAACACAGCTGAAACTGTTCCGTTCGAGCATGTAACTCGCATATTCCCTGTCCTTAGCTGAGTCAGCAACCAGACCGAGTTTTTGCATTACAGAGCTCCTGAGCGAGTGGAGATACTCTGTGCGCCTCTGTTTTCTCTCCTGTGAGATACTGCCTGTTTTAGCTAAACAAGTCAATTCTAGTGTCGATCCGCGATTCATATTTGCCTAGTTATTATGTTCTGTAAGCATTCTGCCATGATGTTACATTTTTGGTAAGATATTTTATCAGGTCAGAGCAAAATTTTGCATAGCGGCCGTGTTCGGCTTTGGGCAAAACTCGATCTGACATTTGCCACGAGCAAGTCTTTGGCTTTTTACTAGTTTTTGCTCGGTTTTTAGCAAACTAGTTGGGAGCGGTTTTCACTTCCAAAACAAGAAAAATAAACTGTTACCACAAGCATCTCTTACAAAAACAAATATGCAAATCATATTGTCGTCGAGCGAAACAGCTTGGATATTGTGGTTCTTATCGCTGGCAAAATAAACCGCCCAAATTCACCCAAGAAAAAAAAGGGAGTAAATACACATGAACAGGGACCTCTCTGCAAAAGAAAAGGAATAAGTTCATCTAAGGTCCTTTAACTTTACATCGAATCCGATTTTTGTCCTTTCGCTCCAAAACCAAATACAACGGGTCCTCAAGCGTCAAAACCGGTGCAACGTAGGTCCCTTGGCGGTTTTGGTGACTCAACGTCAAAACCGGTGCAACGTAGGTCCTGCGGTTTGGAAGACGGTTTTGACTGACGTGGATGCTTTGACTCGGTCTTCACATGACGTGACAGTGACGTGCCGCTTACATGACAATTTGATTTTGGAATTAATAATTTTTGTGAGCCACATGTCAGTTATACATAAAAATTAATAAAAAACAGTGGGGCCCCATGTAGGCCCACATGTCATTCTCACCCTCCTCTTCTTCCTCCTCTCTCCCCAACTCCCCCTTCTTCATCTCTCTCTCCCCTCTCCTCTCTCCAAGCATAAGTGAGGAGGGCGGCACGTGGTGGCCGGCGGGGGCGCTCCGGCTGCCCTTCCCCGAACTACTCTGCCGACCCGAAGTCCTCGAGCTTGAGCACGCCACTCCCGTCGAACAGGAGGTTGTCCGGCTTCACGTCGCAGTGCACCACACACGGCGATGGCAAGAGGCAAGCGCGGAGGCCAGCTGCGCCATGAGGTCCGCCGCCTCGTGCTCAGGGAGGCGACGGCTTAGCAACGACGGATGGTGCCGAAGCGGTCGCGCCCGATCTCGACGAAACCGGGTCGGCCACACGCCCCCGCCGGCCGCTAGCCCCCGTCGGCCACCACACGCCTCCGCCGGCCGCCACCCGCCGTCCTCCTCACTCATGCTTGGAGAGAGGAGAGGGGAGAGAGGGATGAAGAAGGGGGAGTTGGGGAGAGAGGAGGAAGAAGAGGAGGGGTGAATGACATGTGGGGCCCACGTGGGCCCCACTGTTTTTTATTAATTTTTATGTAGAACTGACATGTGGGTCCATAAAAATTATTATTTCTCTAAAATCAAATTGCCACGTAAGTGCCATGTCACTGCCACGTCATATAAAGACCGAGTCAAAGCAGCCACGTAGGCGCCACGTCAGCCAAAACCGCCTTTCAGACCACCGAGGGACCTATGTTGCACTGTTTTGACAGTTCAGGGACCCGCTGTGTCTGGTTTTGGCGCGCAAGGACGAAAATCGGATTCGGTGTGGCGCGCAAGGAGGAAAATCGGATTCGGTGTAATGTTAAGGGATCTCAGATGAACTTATTCCAAAAGAAAAAGAAAAACCAAACTTGGGCCGGCCCATACACACCCTGGCCCAAGGAGAATCGCTTCCTCACCGTATATGCCAATTAGGGTTTTCAGGCGCCGGAGATAAAGACACAAGAGCCCCTCTCCCTCATCCTCCCCTCTCCTTCCCGCCGCCACTATCTCCGACCTCTCGTCTCTCCTCCTTCCCGTCTTCCCTTCGCGCGCTACCCTACACGCAACCATGGCGGCAGCGGCTGGAGGCGGAGGCGGAGGCGCAGCGCGGGCGCTGTCGCAGGCGGAGCAGGACGTGCAGATGATGCTCGCCGCCGACGTCCACCTCGGCACCAAGAACTGCGACTTCCAGATGGAGCGCTACGTCTACAAGCGCCGCTCCGATGGTATGCACCCACCTACTACAGGCATCTGCATTTCACCCGCTCTGCTTGTGCGTCGGTGCTCACAGCTGGCCATTGCAATGTTCTTGCCATGGGATTTCCTACGTAGGATTGGTTTACAATGTTCTTGCCATTAGATTTCCTAGGTGCTCGCCTTGTTCATGTTTTCCTCGTAGCTTAGCTTTAACTAAGTATCCAACTTGCTGTTGTGAGCTAGAATTATTACGGCATAGTGCTCAATGTCGCAACTTTGTAGTACTAGCTAGCGGTGATCTGATTTCGTGTGTGTTATTTATCGGTGTAGTTGCTTTGCAACTTGTTGCAAGAGATGTTGGTGTTCTTTGGGAGGGAATCTTGAATATGAATACGTGAACATCGTTGCTGCAATTCATAGGTATCTACATCATCAATCTTGGCAAGACATGGGAGAAGCTGCAGCTCGCGGCTAGGGTGATTGTTGCCATTGAGAACCCCCAGGACATCATTGTCCAGTCCGCCCGCCCATATGGCCAGCGTGCGGTCCTCAAGTTCGCACAGTACACCGGTGCACACGCCATTGCTGGAAGGCATACCCCCGGTACATTTACCAATCAGCTACAGACCTCCTTCAGTGAGCCCCGTCTGCTCATCCTCACCGATCCAAGGACTGATCACCAGGTGAAAATGATCGCCATGTCAGAGTAGTGCGGTGGTGAATTGGGTATGGTATTGTCTACTGATCATGTTGTCCTGAATTATGTGCAGCCAATCAAGGAGTCTGCTCTGGGAAACATCCCGACCATTGCCTTCTGTGACACCGATTCCCCCATGCGGTATGTCGATATCGGCATCCCGGCCAACAACAAGGGGAGGAACAGCATTGGATGCCTGTTCTGGCTCTTGGCTAGGATGGTTCTGCAGATGAGGGGCACTATCCTCCCTGGGCACAAGTGGGATGTTATGGTATGCGGCGTTATTACGCCTCTCAGAATATACTGGAAGTACATTCATGAAGATAATTGCATATCTTTTGTATGCTTATACGCTGAGTATGTCTTTTGCAGGTTGACCTGTTTTTCTACAGAGACCCTGAGGAAGCCAAGGAGCAGGAGGAGGAAGCTCCAGCACAAGACTTCGCTGCCATCACTGAGTACACCGCACCTGAACAATGGCCTGCTGACCAGTGGACCTCTGATGTGGCTGCTCCCCCAGCGGCTATTGGTGGTGATTGGGGCACAGCTCCAGGTTTGTGGTTTATCCCCTTCTGATATATATTTTTTCTAACCGAGTATAAAACTGTCATGGACCTCTGAATTTTGTTTCTTGTGATGCGAAAAGTTTTATATCATTGGAATATTCGTGAAAAAACTGCTGTGATGACTGTTGCTCATACTGTTAGCAATTGTCTCTTCGTTTTCCTGCATAGGCTGTAAATTTTTTTATTTGCATGCATATAGCGCCTCGTTACTAGATTCCTTTGATTTAGCTGTACTAACTTGGAACTGATCATTCTCCCTTTCTCTGTGGCAGCTCCAGTTGCTGCTGCCGAAGGATGGGATCAAGCAGGAGCACCCGTAGCCGCTGAAGCCGCCGTCGTTGCACCAGTTGCGCCTACTGGCTGGGACCCGGCAGCTCAACCAGCTGCTCAAGGCTGGGATTAGACCTAGGCAATCACTTTGAGATGTCTGCCGCAGCTTAAGTTAAATATTTTCTGAGGCATGAATGAACATCCAAAATCCGATGCGATCATCTATAGCTACACCATGAACTCAAAACTGTTTTTAGGAATTTCTAGCTGAACCTGTTGTTTGTCCATCCCTATTTCGAACAACAATGCTGTGAGGGTGAGCTCGGCAAGATGTGTGGTATATGTTTTAAGCTTTCAACTTTTGTCCGTCGTTTATTCTGTAGCGTTTATATCAATCTTTCGGTGCAATGGCAATGGTTCTATAGGCGCAGTTTGGTACAGTTTGAGAAATGTTGCGTGGAAACAAAACAATTTTGCAAGACGTGAATGCATTTCATCCCTTATAAGAGCATTCTTAGCAGCCAATTCAAATCACATTTGATCATTCATATCCCCATTTGTACCATTAAAAAAGATTCAAAAAAGATTCCTGTTCCTTATTCTTCTCCAACAGATCATCTTGTTATATTTTTTATATCATACCCTCCTATATTTTAGTAATATTTTTTAATTACCTATACATTTGTATTATTTTTTATAATGGCTATCTTTGCAAACATCCTGAAAAGTCTAAACTTATTGCATTACGGATTTATAATTTATTGTATTATAGATTTATAAAATACTAATTATACTAATTAGGAGAACTAATACTCTAATCTCTTCAGTCCAAACATATTTAGAGGCAACGATGGCGTCTCTGCTGGAACATGATTCTCTCCCCGTGTACGCTATTTTCTTGATGGAGGATGGCATAGCGCATCTGCTGGGATGCTCTAATCCCACCTAAAGTAAACACACGTGTTGTCTCTAAATAAAAATAAAACTTTAATTTTGTTTTGAAGAATTTTCTTTGAAAAACTGACTCCAACAGAGACTTCATATGGATAGGTTCTCTAAAATCAGAATCTCGTGTTCAAAACTGAGAATAGATTCCTGATTCTCTAAAATAGCTCTCGCCACCGCATGGATTATTTTACCGAGAGACGTACACAAAATAAATAGATTTGCACCGCCTGCCGCCTACGTTGCCTGTCGCCATCCTGCATCTTGCCGAAAAAACTTGTCACTGCATCTTGGTGCATGTCACCACACATCAGTCAGACACCGCATCTGCGTCATACGCATTAATTGAACTGCATCTTGCGCCACTGCACGCACACGCATGCTGCTTGCCACGCCTCGAAAAGAAATACCTTAGCGGTTGATGGGTCTGGTTAGTTAAAAAATATAGAATCATTTTTGAGAATCTGGTGTATCAATTTTTGATTTTATTCTCTAAACTTTTTAGGAATTCTCTAAATAAGTTTTTTTGAAAATTGTTTTTTGAGAATCTGTTGGTCATGCTCTTAGGACCCATTTGATACTGTTCTGGATTCTCGAAGAAACGGGCATAAATGTAGTGATTTACAGGTGATTCTGGGAAAAACGGACAGAAACATTTCTAATGATTCACATGTGATTCTCAGAGAAATCTAGTGATTCATAGATGATTCTCGAATAAAGTTTTCTTCCAGAAACCGACAAAACTAGCTAAAGGAGGTTTCTCATTTCTAGTTTAAAAACGAGAAATGTTTCTACTGATTCTTTAAAAAATGTTTCTTGTTTTTAACCGTTTGGTACAAAGATTCTCAAAGAAACATTGAATCGAAACCGATTCTCGCAGTCAAATGGGCCTGTAGTTGGCTCTAAAATATAGAAATATTAGAAACACAGAATTTTGACAGGAGGATTGACCTCATGTGATTAAGAAAATATATAAATATTAGAAACAGAATTTTGGTAGGAGGAATGAGGATGGACCTCATGTGAAATTTTCTTCAACACCTGAAAGAATGAGGCATTCTCTAGGAATTTCGTAAGATTCTAGCGTACAATCCTTTGTTTCAAAGAGCAATTTAGGAAAAAAATCCTATAGACTACAAAGTTCTTTTTTTTTCTTTCAAAACAAAGGGACCTTAAAGATCTGACGTTTTTCCTTCAAATCAAAGATCCAACCAAAGTATCGCAGCAGTTTGCACAAACCTGTATCTTGATTCGTAAAGATGGTAATTTCCCATGATGTTGCAACAGGGCTTCTATTCATCAGGGAGTTCAGGGTTCATGCAAGACAATACTGGTATATGATATGAATCAGCAGGACCCCAGAATAAAATCAGTTCATGCATCAGGTGCAATTTCATATCTCTGGAAAGGAAAAACACAACCAGGCTGACTGAAACATTGGCTCGACAACTCATTTCCTCCTGTACCGTGTGGCCTGTTGGATATGGTCTCACAATCATTACCGTGTTGCAAACGATTAGTGTATTTTGTACAGTGAAGACTGATTAAGCAAAAACAGTAGTTCCATACAGAGAGCAAGTTAAGGAAAAAATGGTAAATATGTATAATCTATAGCATATTTACAACAGGAATTAGGATTTTCATTTTTTTTCATTTTTGTTTGAGAATTTTTTTCTGTTTTATCCTTTTTCTATAACATATTGCCAAAGATTCTAACTAAGCTAACCCTTGCAAAGAATGTGATATATGTTTCTCCTATTTATTGTCTTCAGTATGGTCAATTCTTCTTCACCGTAGCAATTCAATCCTGTACCTCAACCGATCCGAGTCAGAATGGTTTCAATTCCCCATTGGGTTGTGTCATCTTTGAGCACTTTCTCTGGGCATCCGAGTCGATGTTCCTTCAATTTGTTGTAGTGGTCTCTTCGATCACGAGACCTTTGCAGTTCGCAGCAGATGAGACCTTTGCAGTTCGCAGCAGATGCAGCTTGACTTCAAGCGTTTCCTTTGATGTAGCTGCGAAAGTTTCTGCTGTTGAATCCTTTTGCCAAGATGTCACCAAAACAAAATTTTATAGCTCTAGTAGCAGAGCATGCCTCCGTTATCCACCCAATGCGCGAAGCGGTCAGAGTAGTCACGGATGTCTGACATTTGGCTGCTTGAGCGTGACAGATCTGTGTCATCTCTTCCCTGCTAAGGAAAAGAAAGTTCCAATACTGATAACTATAGAGTAAACGCCTGATGATAAGAAAGAACACGACAGTAGATTAAATTTGAAAAATGTAAAAGCTGGGACGGAGCAAAACCTATGTTACAGCAAGCTTGAGTGGCACATATAATTTTTAAAAAAGAGGGGGAAAAGACTGACCTCATCGTTGTGTCCCTGTTCACTGTACGACGTAGTTGATTCAATACTGACAACATCCATGGGTGAATTGATGAGTGATGACCTGTCAATGAGTTTGAAACATCTTATTATCGTTAACCATTAAAACAATTGAGTAATTTAACATCTCAGCCTAGAATTTAGTCCTTCAGTTGCCAGGTCTATGAGAATTTGTGCGGTAGGATACACAAATAAATCACACTACATGTTACCTCTCAAAAACTTCCTCCTCACAAGAATTTCCTGAAGATGATAAGAGATCAAGATCAAGAAAGTTTGAAGAGTGCAATTCAGGATAACCTAATCTTTTCAAATAATTCTGCCGCTCTTCTGAAATTAAGTGTCTCCCGGACAATGTGCTATAGTTTGTACCGAACATAAGAAAAAAAATCAGTTAGTTCATAGTACATTCATGGATAATCTGAAGTTCTCCAACAACCACCAATTCGTTTTCAGACAAGGATAAGCGCACCTGGAGCATGGGTTAGGTTCACCCATAGAGATCTCTGGTGCAGAATCAGAAGGCTCTCTAATATCCTCCAGTTGTTGCATTGGGAGCAATTCTGAGCTTGCAGTGTTGTTTTCTCCAACAGTACAGTCAGATACAGGTATAGTGTTTTCACATAAAATATTTCCATCCGACAACGACCTCTTTATGAATGATCTGCTAATTCGAAATGTGACTGTTACTAAACTAGACATGGAAACTCCAAAATTCAATAAAATAATCTAACAAAAACAGAGTACAAATGGCAGAACCACCAATTGACTAGATCAGCAATTAACACCAAGCTAGGTTCTAACTTGTGCTAATCAACATATTATCTATATATACTACTTTAAAAGAAGGTAGTGGTGGTGGCAGTGAATCTGCCACCCCACCTACTCCATTGTAGTTTTGCATATTACCCCTTGAAGTTCTTAGGATTAAAAATCAATCAAATCTAAATGGATAGACACATATAAAGCCAAATTAAGGTGAGTATTCCCTATAGCAAAATGATAAGTAACACATTTCATATTTATTTTAGGTCATATATTAATATATTTTTTATCTGGTAGCATTCAAATAGTATTCTATAAAAAGATCATTGGCATCATTTCTAGGTGGAACATCCAAATATAAGTTCTCTGCAGTTCCAAGACAAGTTTTAGTATTGTTCAATTCAAACGAGCAAATAGACAGCTAGAGCAAAATAAAATGGTGACACCTTTTGAATTTATAGCATGGATAGAGAAG
This sequence comes from Oryza australiensis, assembly GCA_019925245.2. Taxonomy (NCBI): domain Eukaryota; kingdom Viridiplantae; phylum Streptophyta; class Magnoliopsida; order Poales; family Poaceae; genus Oryza; species Oryza australiensis. The sequence continues at coordinate 5,540,886 of JAIFGZ020000116.1, read as the reverse complement.
CAAACAGTGTCAGATTTACTTGGAACCTTTGATATTCCATATGATTATCTGGTAAACTGTATAAATATAAGCTAAGGTTGTAATGGATATTATATCTTTCTGAACAACATTTCTTGATGAAAAATTGACTTCTGTACCTCCCAGTTTCTTCAGTTAAAGTTCCTTGCCTGCCAATGTTGTAATGCTGATCTGAGTCCAATTTCCAAAGTGCAGGTTTTCCTTGTTGTGGTTGAAAATGACCCAAGAACCTGCAATTTTAAAGTCAGACAGACCTTTGTATGGTAGCATACTAGTGCAATACCAATAGCTCCCATGATTCTGTCATATAATTTTTCTCCAAGAATTCTGCATATTGTACATGTATGGAGTAATACAGACATGAGAAGCTTACACATTTATAGAATCCTGCTTCTCAGGATCAGTGTACGCATTGCTGTAGTAGCGCTGAAGGGTCCGGAGGAACTCCTGAGATTGTGTTGCTGCCTTCCATTGGCCTCTTTGCTCACAGAAGATCTGTAGCACATACAGTGGTATGGAGAACTCAGACAAATAATTCAAAAGAGGAGTTTGGACTTTTGGGATGTAAATAAAAAAAATCCTTTAGAAGAAAAATAACATTATGACTATTGACTTCACTGCCTATTAAGAAGGAAAATTGCTTTGAAAGAAACAAAAATAGGATAATTAAATAAGAACATGAAGAAGGGTTTAATCAAAGATGCATTTGTTTGAGAGTTGTATTACACGGTAGAGGAAGCAAAAATATGCTCCAACGAGTCAGCAAATAGAACTAGGCAAGTACCTTGTTGTGAGCAGCAGAACCGCCATATTGAATAGCTAGGGTATCACCCATCCGTTCATAGAAATCCATAAGATCATCGGCCAAAGGAGCATGCAATTCAATTTTAGGGGTTTCATTGAGCTGCAGCACATGAAGTTGACGCCCTAAAGCAGCTAACCCATACGCAAATTGTGCAACATTTGTGCGATCCAAGCAGTCTATGCAGTTAGTCCTGAGGACACCCTTTTGCAATAAAAGAGGTGCCAGCTTAGTCACACATAAATTTTGATCCTCAATGCTTTCAATGTAACCTGAGTTGGCAGCATCTCCTTGTCCCCTGTGATGCATTTAAAAATAAAAAAAATGCATTAGTACTGTTAAGTGAGCTGATAAGATAAGACCAAATAGCGATCAGAGCAGCTATTCCCACTTGTTCCAAAAGTTGTCTTATCTGTGTGTTCTACTGTTCTCCAAGGCACAGCTTTGACTAATCCAAAGAATGAATATGCAGAATCATACATCATGAATGATCATTTGTGACAAACAACATCTGGTAGTTTCCAGTCGCCAGGCAAAAGTTTAGCATAACTCCCTAAGTAGGCCAAATGTTACCTTGAGGCATCTTCAGACTTTGATGTAGTTATCTCACAGTGGAGAAAATCAGTTAGATCCAACACATCTGATGCTACCTTGTTCAACAGTGCAAGCACATTGGTACCTTTCCTGTAAATAGCACTTAGTACTTAAGATTGTAGGCAATTTACAAGTAACTACAAGCTTGAATTGTAATGGCTTAGATATAAGATTTCTTGGAATACGACAGACTACCTTCTAGAAAGCTTACTCAGATCCATGTGTAAAAACTTTAGACGTTTGTCATCTGGCAGTCCCTTATTAATATAATGTATAGCCTTTGCAAACTCTGCACGGAGCAAAGATTCACGAGGCTTCTTCTCACGAGTCTGAAAAAATAAAAGGACCCAAAATGGATATTATAACTCCAGATTGATAGCAAAGAACAAAAGGTTTTCAATATGGAAATTAAATTTTCCTTCAAAAAATTGCACTTAAATTGATAGATATATAAGCCAGTAGTGATTCACATGTAAATTACCAAAAAAAACATTCATGTCAGAGAATAAAATAAATTTGTATTGCACACTTATGCTCACCTTGATCAAGTTTAAGATAATTATTGGGTTCCCATATCTAAGTGCAAGGTTCTCAAAATGAAGGCGAGTTGCCTTGTAGTCTACATCCGGTTTCACTGCAGGTAGCAAGGTGATTGGAGTATTAGAGAAGACAGCCTAGAGATGACAAATGCATGAGACTAACAGTCTAGAACTTACGTATTATATCTGGCCTAATATTCAGTCTTGAAGTTTCCTGAAACCATATAAGAGGTATGGATCCTCTATGTTGTACAACAGAAGATATCTGATGTGGGATTTCATCTGGTGTGTCTTCAAAAACAATTTGTTCGGTCTCAACATCATTGGCAACCCTACCCTTTTCATTAACACCTCTTTTCAAGAATCTGTATTTGAAAACGATATTATGAAATTAATGTTGTAAAATCAGGCAATGTTGGTTACGTTATTTAAGCTTCATTTTTTTTCAATCCAAATTAAGGTGCTAAACCAAAAGGCTTGTAATGCAAACCTGGTTCCAGCAAAATGACGCGATCGCCTGGCTATAAGTGTCAACCAGAATTCCTTCCCAGATACTGAGAGCTTTGACTGAATACAACAAAATATGTTTAGCATGTCTACTTGACAGATGAAAGTATGAGACACAGTGCTTGGATATAGAAAATGCAAACAAAGTAGCAATAAAAAGTTCCTATTTATCAGAAACATTTAGAACTGCGAATTATACATGTCCTAATTCAAAGGTCTTGCACCAGTATCAAGGAACTGCCTCAACGGCTCAACGCTTACTATCTAATAAACATTATAGATAAGTATAAATAACACGGTAATTTCACATCTAAGCATTGGTATGCTAAGATTGTACAACGGGGGGAAAACAACTTAGGAAAAGCATTAACAGTCTGCTGAGACTTACGAGCAAAATTTTCGACTCAGGAAAGCCTCAAGCAGCTCAAACTGATAAATGTCAGCAGGTTATACAAAGCCATGCCTTTGCAAACCCTTTATTTCGAGCTTTCACTACATGTCAGGTCACACATCGTGGAGTAAAACACAAAAGTTAGTGGGATGGCATTGAGTTAGCAGTATCCCTACTTGTGGTCTTCGTTGATGAATAGACAGTGCTGGATATGCATAAGCTCATCAATTAGAGATGAAAAGAATGGATCAGATAAAAATGCAGTATCAAAGACTCAGAATGTTGCAGCAGAATACCTGTTTAAAAAATCCATGGATTAAGGCAACAGTCCAAGTTGTATTCTTGAGATGGTTCCGGATAGCTCGTGTCAGAAACTCGTTCCAAACAAACATTGTTTCATAAACAACTTGCTCAGTATTCTTGTCAGTTATGTTCTTCTGAAGGCTGCGCATGATGTTGTAAGAGTAGCTGAAGAAGAAGTCTTTGGAGAGATCGACTGAGCAAAGGAGCCGTTTATATCTACAAAAAGTGAAAGGTAAAAATATAAGTATCTGCAGACAATACGAATGAGACAAACTCTAGCAAAAATATATAGTATATTTAGAATTGTACTAAGAAGAATATTACTGGATCAAAGAAAATCAGAACAATTCTATATACCTCTGACCTTATGAACACCACACACAATGCTCAGAACTGCAAGAATTGACATATGCACCAACCATATGAGTAGGTGCATATTATTATCAACAAGCAAATTGTACACTTAAAGGCAAAGTGATATTAATTGCATATACAAAACAACTGGAATTGCCAATGTTCCACTACATGCTTGAATTATGAACAATAGTTTATCTGAAAAATATGCAGACACACACGCGCGAAAATGTGAGAGAAAAGAAAAACGTGCAATCAAGGACACTGGCGCCGATAGTGCACATTGTCTCATCACAATGTAGCAAATAAATGAACTGACATATTACGAAAAGGAAGTGCCACAAAAGGATAAATGAATACAAGAACTATGATATGTCCAGATACAAAACAAAGCAATCTGGCATTTTTTATATTGCTAGGAACCAGAGATGGATTTACAACAGACAAAGCACAATTTACACGTAGAAAAAACGAAAGACCTGTTCTCATCCCTAGAATAAGCCACGTTGGGCCAGACTATAGGGCTTGGAATTGCGATCATTTCACTCTTGCTGACAGAATATATTTCATGACCGCATATTGTACCGACTTTCCTTCTTCTGGTAATTAGAACCATGTAATAAGGGCCAAGAAACTTTATGAAACCTGGATAAAGCATAGATGAAGTAAATGTTATAATAGAACCACCAGAAAGTTTGATCAACACACTATGGTATCTCAGTTCCTGTTTCATTACCAACTATTCCATAGCATTTCGTGACAAATTTCAGTCCACCAGTCAATCTATTCCCCTCATGAATTCGCCAGAGCAGTTCTTGGCATTCATTCTCTGTGTAACTTGTAGGATCTTCCTCGATTTCCAGCTCAGTAGGCTCCATCCTATCAATCTTTAGCACCCTCCAGAGAGTCCTGGTCTTGTCCCTTCCGATAAGATAAAATTTCTACACCAAAAGATCAAACTCATGATAATTGCAACGAATAATTTATGCAAGAACTTTAGGAATCAAATCCCTTGCAACAATGAGATAGTACTTTGAGGAACAAAAATAGTTCCTATAAATTGTGTGCTGTACAAATAAACCTTGGTTTCTGCATCACGAAGCTTTAACCTCCTTTTAAAATCCAAATGCATAAGCAGTTATGCACATGATCAGCTCAAACAATGTATTTTGGCACTAGCGTAAGCAGAGTTGAATTACACATTCGTGTCCAAACTACACCGCAGTTCAACATCCATCATTAAACAATATCTCTTTAGATAATGATGATTAAACAAGATCATAAAGTAAATGTTTAATCTGCCTGAAAAACAATGCCCCTTTAAGGAAAAATTCCCCCTTTATAAGTTTTTTTTAACTCTCTTCTCTCCCCTGCAAGAGAAAACAAAAGGAGGGATCTTCCTCACCTTTTTGCAGCCTTTTTACCCTATAACAAAAACGAAGGACCAATCATAAAAGAGATCCCTCACACGGTGAGGGCATTAAATCACTCAAGAATCTAATCGACCATAAACGAACAACAACACAGACATTATAACAAAGTCAAGCGCATGAGCTTCAACTGCTGACACAAAGATCTCTCCATATCTATGAAACCTACAATCCAATTCAAACCAAATCAAAACGATGAGAAAACAAAATTTTACAAGAGATCCCTACCGATCTGGTCTCGTAGAGCCGGAACTTCTGAAGGAATTTGTCGCCCGTCATAGCCTCCATCAGATCAGATCAGCAAATCAACCACACGACCACCGCGAAATCCAAACCAAGAAATTCAGGGGCAAAACAACTCCGCGTAGTTCAGCTCCTCGTCGGCTGCTTCAAATAGAGCATCCTGCTCGAGCACGGCAAATGCTCCAGGGAAAATTCCAACCAAATCTCTCAACTCTCGGATCAAGAACGGACCAACAACGCCCAGAAAACCACCAGATAGATCGAAATCGATCCAATTCCACACGCCAACCCCAAGATACCTCCAGAAAGGGCGCACCTTTGGATCTCCAATAGATGCAAACACCCGTAAATGGGATTAAATCGAACCGAAATCAGCGGGTCGGCAGCAAGAAAACGATTCACCCGGGTGGTGAAGCGAACCGGGACGAAATCACGCGTAAAAACGAGAGCTTTGGCCGCTCAGGGGGAAGAGAAAGGATCGTAAATAGGACTAGGCTAAATTCCCTGTGCAAGAATGGATTTTTGTGAGAGGATGCGAGGAAGGAGGAGAGGGGGAAGACGATGGCCACAAGAAGCTGGCGACGACGCCGTCGTCCACAAAAACACCACGCAATGGACGCGAGAGTGGCAAGGGAGGACAAATACAATCAATCATTGCCGCAACCGCATCTCCTTGAGCTGGATTTATATACTTTCTTCTTTTCTTTCTTTCTTTTTTTGTTAGTGAGCAACTTTGTTTTGTTTTGTTTTGTGTTGTCCAAGAGGAAACTGGTAAATGCCATCTTTTTGTTGCATACGACGAGGTAACGGTGAACATTATAAGAAATTCAGGATGCCTTTTTGTTTTTCATTAAAAACAGAGAAGAATGAGTTGTTGGTAATAAATGAAAAAGATACTGCTAGTATATAAAAATAGTGTACTCCCTCCTTTCTTTTTTTAACAGAGAAGAATGTGTTTTTTTAGTGAATGAAAATATAAACTACTAGTAGTGTATGTAGGTTATTTTTTCGCCGAATAACTGAATGACTGAATATATAAATAATCATGTGGTGGCTATTCGAGGGTAAAAAAATGAATTAACTATTATAATGTAAAATAGATTTAAAAATCATAAATAGAAAGTTTTTTTAAGCTCACACGGTTTAGAAGCCCAACAGGTGTGCCGCTCAATAGAATGATTTCATCCCTTAAAAAGAACACACCCTAGAAGTAGTATAATTAATTGTTGACGATAAATAGAAGTTAGGAATAGCTCAATACGTCTAACCTAAGTAGATATTGTATATAAAAAGGTATAATTGACTAAAGTAATGATGTAATATTTAGAAACCTCCACTTACAGATCTGAATCTGAACATGTTTTTTATTTAAATTTATGAATGAGGAAATAACAAAAAAAATGCAAAGCATAACGCAAGCTACTGAATAGGATGACCAGAATATGCTTAGGATGGACTTCAACTAACAGAGCATCAGAGGACTTTCAGGTATTACTAGTGCGAGCATCCATATGGCATTCTTTTATTCAAATACTGACAAGAATGACTGAGAGTTCATGCAAGATGCCATCTCTTGAAAAAGTTTCAAGCACACAAAGTTAGTACTTCAACTTATTTTCCTTATGAAAAGCTGCATATCCATCCAATAATAATTAGATTAAGATAATCCCCTTTTCAATGTGCACTTGTTGCAGAACAGCATGTACCCCATGAACCATACGAATATTCCACTGGAGGAACTGTTCTTACCAAATCTATCCATTTTTTTTCGAAAGACTCGCACTAGACAATGTAAAGTTTATATTGGTAGAGAAAAAATTACAAAATTATAACATTGAAAGGTCATAACTAGAAAAACAAAAAAATATCACTACCTACACACCGACAGCTCCAACACATAGACCCAAAAGAAGGTTAGCACCGGACCGACCGCTGCTAAGCATGACCGACCGTCGCTAGGCCAACAAAGGAACTACAGTCGAGATCGCCCAAAACCCAACCCTTACAACTAGGGGTGGACAAAAATAACCGAGGCCGAAGAACCGAACCGAATTGATCGAGACCGAAACCGAAAAAACCAAATTAAATTTCGGTCTCAAAAGTGCAATAACCGAAATAACCAAATAAACTTCGGTCTTGGGCCTTGGTTACCCGAACTAACCGAAGTGACCGAAGTAAACAAGCCGAGCCCAACTGTCTTCACTCTTCATCGCGCAAACAACCCAATTGTCTTAATTGTTGGCACTTATAAGTTGTATGTTTGTTTGAACTTATTTAATTCTTATTTGTAGTCATTTTCATGTTGAAAAATGGTATCATGTTGTTTAGTGAACTAGTTAATTTTCTTGAAATGTGACTTTTTTTGAAAATTTCGGTCCTGACCGAAGACCGAACCGAACTAACCGAAGACCAAAGTGCTCGATCCTGACTTTTTAAAGATCGAATTTGGTCCTGAATTTCTGAAGAGTGAAGTTTCAAAAAGACCGAGGAACCGAACCGATCGGTTTAGTCAGACCGAACGCCCACCCTACTTACAACCGACACGAAACCCGTTCTATTCACATCTTTGGGGTTGAGAGAGAGAAGGTGAGAGAGAAGAATGTAACTGCTCTCCTCCCTAGGCCCTTCGATGTAGCCAACTTGCCAAAACTAGGACGCAGACACAAGAGTACGTGAATCTAGAGCGAGCTTGCGCCACACTAGTTGTTTGGAAGGTTTCGGCAAGGGGTTGCCTAGACAACGTCTCCAAGGAGAGAAGCGGCAGAGCACCGTCACGCCGTCCGTCGAGGTCTTCAAGAGAACCGGGACTAGGCTCTCACCCGGTCGCCCGCTAGAGGGGAGGAGACGGCACGACAACACCCTCAAGGGGGGAGTGACGCTCGAATGACACCGTTGTTGGCTCAGCTTTGGGTTGGATTTTCACCCGTCGTCCGTCGCCTGCCTATCCACAACTTCCGTACCAGTGCTCCACCACCATCTAAACCTCTACCGGCACGTACTCACCACTTCATCAACGCCCCCCACCGACCAGCCTCCGCGTGCCGTCACCGGCCGCGCTTCGTCGTGCCGCACCGGCCTCCGCCTCTACCGGTCGAACTTTCTCGTGTCGCGCCGGTCACCGGCCTCTACCGCCGATGGTCAAGCCTCTACGTGCCTCCTTGCGCAACAACCGTAAGCCAGCCGCACCTCACCATGTCACGCCGGCCTCCGCATCGGCCACGCCTCGCCGGTCTCCTCTGTCACCAGTCACACCTCCGCTTGTGTACCCTGCCGAAATCCTCCTCCTGCTGCAGCATCCAGTCGCTGTCCTCTCCTAGCGCCGACACAGGAGCGTCGCCTCCGGCCGAATCCAATACGGGCGCCGGATCCAAGCACGAGTCTGCGAATCCGAGCACGCCGGCGCCAATCGGTAGTCTCCGCCACCACGTCGTAGCGCCGTCACCATCCCCGCCACCATCAGCCATCCACCGCCCGGCGCAGAGCCCCTACCTCGTCGCCGTCACCCACCCATCCTGCCGCGGCCTCTCCCCGGCTGAGCGACGTGAGGCCGTCCTCGACGCCGTCGTCGTCCCTACCATCGCAGAGGCTCGCCCCCTGCCGTCACCGTCGCCATTCCCGCCGTCGACCCCGCTGCCATCTACCACCCCGCCAGATCCAACGGATCGGCGCGGATTTGGCGATCACCGCCGTCGCCGCCGCCGTCGCCCTGGGCGTCTCCTCTGGCCGCCCGAGCACGAGGCCAGCGAGGAACCCCGTAGCCAATGTCCTTGCAGTTGCGTGGCTTTACCAGCGATGGCGAGGCAGAGGAGGAAGAAGGGGGAGAGGGGACGGCCGGGTTGTCGCCTCTCGAGACGCCCCTGGGGGAGGGCGATGCAAGAGCCTAATCAATTTAGATACTAAATCTATCATTCACACAATTTACAGTCTATCAGGATTCAGGTATAACTACTTAAATTAAAAACGAAGTTTTTGTTCCCTTTACATGTGTGGAGTGAACAGCATCACCGGTCTATTCTCCAGGACCACACACACACCCTTTCATCACCCAACTCTCAAATTGCAGCAGATGTGTTCAAGAAAACGAACATCCTCCAGAATAGTCTACCAAATTAATGAGCCAGTGTACATGCATTTTCTTTTTCTTTTATTTCTTCTTTTAGTTTTTGATTTGGACAAAGATCTTATCCATACAATCGACGACTCACTCATGACAAGCAGCAAGTCCATTACCATTAGATATCATAAAACCTCCAGTTAACCACAGTACTTATCTCAAAAATATCACATCATTGGCATCAAAATCACTGTGCATGATCCTAACCCAGCTTTTGCTTTTTTACATGGTTACCTTTTAACCCAGCTGCCTGCTGGATTCTGGACAAGTGTTGCATCCAGATCATCTGGGACACATATGAGGCACGAGATGGTTAATCTCGTACATGAGTTTGTCAAGGCCTTTTTGACACCTCCTCTTCTCTTCTTCTTCTTCCAATCTTTTGACCTCTTTTTTTTTTGCATGTTGTTGTTGCAACTTTGCAAGCACTGGAGAGTGTGACTTTGTGGGGTTAGGTGTGTGACTATCCCTTTTCCACATGGATTTTGAAGGTTTGAAGGAGAAAAACAAGTGGCCATGAGCATGGCCATGTAGCAAAATTGGGTCACTGGTAAGTAGGAACAGTGATCACCTTGCCAAAAACAAAGCCATCATCCTTTATGTCCCTTTTGGGTAGGTAGCCCTGGTAGGAACGAGTCCAGAATTATTATAATAGTTTTAAAAAAGAATTTCAGAAAAAAATAATAATGTTATTGAAAAGCTGACATGATCGTTCTACTACTTTCTATAATTTCTGCACAATTGTTCATCTTAAGCTTCAGCCTGACATGGATTTTTTTAGAGTATTAGTCAAACCTAGGTAGGTTTAGCAGTTAGGACACTGCCTTTGGCCCAGTCCTAGATAGTTTTAGGGTTTATTTGAAACACAGGATTTAAAAAACATACGATTGGGATGTCACATATGGACAATTTTCACAAGAATTCAGAACACAATAATATAACATATTGGGTTGGATGAGTCATAGAATATAACCATAGGAATTTGATAGAATGAGGAGAGAAAATAAAAATAAAAATAAGGTTTGAGCTCATGGTAAATTTTCCTATGAAATTGGTGCATTAGATAGCAAATCCATAGGAATTTGACATGTTCAAATCCCTCGTTCCAAACAACACACAGAAAAATTTTCTAAGGTTTAGAATCCTTTGAAATTCGTGGAATCCAAAGGAGCATAGCTTTGACATATATACAACAGTCATATATAGGAATAGGAGTATACTACTCCTTTCGTCTCAAAATAAAATATTGCACCTTTTAACTATGAATCTAGTTACATATTTTTTCCGTTGTAGAAAATGAAACTTTTGTATATTTATGTTCAGATTTATGTATAATAATTATGTTTTTATGTTTAGATTTATGTATAAAAGTATATTTTTTTACTAAAGAAGTATATAGTAGTACTACCTTCGTTTCAAAAAATATTTTGCTTTTCATTTATCCAGATTAACGTAAAAAATAAAGTTTTCTTTGGAGAGGAAGTACATACATAGTAGACAGTACACCTGAGATCATCTGGCACATTCATCAGCTTAATTCTCATATTATTGCAGGTTGATCAACAATCAGATCACTCTACTAGTGGTAATTAATGTGTAAAGCAGTTGCCTGTCGTGCTACACATTGACACATTAACAGTTCAACATAGAAGTCAAAAGCGAGCTATGTGCAGCTCGTACTTGTCAATAGTGTTGGCCAATTAATCACGGGTTCATGGCGTTATTGGCATTTAGCTGGACCAATTATTTCCTCCTGGAATGTTGATTTGGTGGCACATCAAAAAGTCCTAACCTTAGTGGTTTGATTTTATTACACACGCATGAGATCCACGAGGTGTGGAGATGTTATGTTTCTGACGAGGAAGACGCTGATGTTTTAGTTGGCTGCTAGGTTATTAATGTTCTTACGTTCAGATTAGCACTATTGATTAAGGTGAAAAATGCGATGGAGTAAATGACAGGGCAATGCAGAGTATAGAATAGTTAATTAAGATAGGCCTAAGCTTGATTGCAAAACGCAAATCATGTGTTACTCACCTAACAGACGAGTAAAATAATTAAAACTGAATTTATCCGCATGCTCAATACAGTTCTGAACTAGTATACAGCCGTAACTTCGATATGAAAACAAAATACCACTTGACCGGTTTAAAAGGAGTTAGACTCAGATCAGTCGATAAAACAATACATTGACGTACATTCATAGTTAACTTGAAAGCCACTTAAACCGGCATGATTGGTCCATTGATCTAAGTCAAGTCTCGTAATTTAACCAAGAAAAAAATCATCGCAAATGCCAAGTGAACGATTTGCAGCCTAACAACCAGAACATGACACATGCAAATCCACCTGTCAGCAGCCTCTGTATTTTTATGGAGAGGTATCCATCTGTCAGTGTCACTGTTGCTAAAATTTCATGCCTGCATATGCTAATTGCGTCCCTCTCGGATCGACCTCTTGCTTAAGTCAATATACAGGTTGTCTAACCTGAATTCTACTAATTAATGAGGTGTTTTGTGTCGACACATCCATCTGGACCAAGCTAGTGTCTCCTCGCAACAACTTACGATCTGTTTTGTTAGTAGTAGTATTATGTATAGGAAACAAAATAAACCTTGTTTCATGCTAGAGTAACTGTTTGTAGACTCCTACTCCAGTTGAACGAGGAATTGTAATTCGTGGCGATCCTAGATTCACGTTGGATTAAGGTTTGTAAGTAAATAAAAGCGGTTTAAAATTTTATGTTTTTTAAAAGAAATTGTGGACATATGTTGAAAATTAAATATGGAATATTGAGGTTGAAACCATATTTTTTTTATGTCACAGCGCTATTTCAAATTTATGATTTTTTTATTTAGGAATACGTAAGCCTAAGTAAATCTTAGATGCAGAGCTATTGTTCCAAACATGACCATAGTTATTTCATCATGTGATATAATCCTAAAGTTAATGAAATAACCATGGTGAGAAATCAAACATCCACTCCGTACACACGTAGAACTAACACATTCTTTTTCTAATCTGTTTATGCCGTGTTTGCATTCACCCCAGCAGGCAACGCATGCAAAACGTAACCGGTAAGCACACGCAATTAATCGTCATATCACATGAGATGAGATTAATTACGTGCACATCATGCATGTGGGAAATGCACAAACCCAACGCATATGTCCAGCGATGATCAGTCAGGCTGGCACGACATCGATACACCTATCGATGGATGTTAATACGTGATGCCGATTCAATTGCTTGCTTAACGCATTGTATTTTTTGTTAATTATTCAGAGATCAGCAGCAACTTTCAGTTGCTGATTTGGCCTTCTCTTGGACGGGATCGCCGGTGAAGTACGTGACATTCGTTTAGCATCACTACCTGTGATTAATTAGCATGTTTGGCAATGTGATTAGACTAGTTCAGACCGGATTAATTTACGTTAACCGATCGAGCTAAACAAGCTTGTTTCTTAATCAAACACCCGTCATCTAGGTGAGGTAATATAATCCGTTTTCCTTGGAACATAATTTGGGATTATTGCTGACTTGGCAGGGATGGATTAGCTGTATCATTCTGAATTGGCGCCAGAAGAGAAGAGAGAAGCCAGCTCTGACCATGGTATCCAACTTTTGATTAGTTCGTGCCCACTTGTGTGATAGACTATATATACGCATAAGTTTGATTTCATTAAGATGCTACTGAATTATTATAAACAGTTAGCACCTACCAGCCTGCAACAGAAGCATGCAAGTATGGGTACAAAAAGTCAGCTTGTGAGATCAGACTTACCATAGTGATGAAATTATTAAGTTAACTAACATGAGGTTTGCAGTCAATATGATAGTAGGGTGTAGTTAGTGAGGGGCAAGCAGGGCGTGGCCTCTCTTAATCTCTGTAAAATTAACACTGTAGCTTTTGTAAAAAAATAATTATAGTGTTATTACCCTTTTCTAAGAAATAAATTTTATTGTTTCTAACTCTGCCGGTTGATGAAAACACACTTCCGTGATCCGGGCCAATCCGTTGGTGGTTTTATCTCAAACGAACACATCATGATGATTTTGATGGTGGCAGGCCGCTGGATCGGAGGAAGAACATAAAACCAACCGATCGTGACTTTGATATGGATGAAGAGTGGCTTCGATCTCGATGGATAAAATTTTGCTTGTCAGTGTTGTAACTAGACATGTTCTGCGGCTGCAACCTGTGAGTGTGAGTGTGAGGTCGTCGTGGGTTGCATGATGAAGTTTCGTTACTCCGAGTGAGAATAAAACGTCATGATTTATGCTGATTTCAATAAAAAATTTTATAAGGATATTTTTATAAAATCAAAATCATATTTAATTTTATGACTAATAAATAATTGATATTTATGTACAATTCAGATAAAATCAATTCTTCTCTATTTTTTAATTTCATATCATGTTATTAAATAATTTTACGTAGCATACTAACTAATCTATAATCTATAACTCTGTATGTTTCCACCTAAATTTTATTTTGTCTGACTATTTTACAGAAAACCCTTGAGTTTTTCTAAAATTAACACGTAATCCACCTGGCTATTTTTAAAAAAAACAGATATACATAATCCACCTGGCTATTTTAAAAAAAACAGATATACGTATGATATAGCTTATATTAACTACTTAAAAAATCTATAACTTTTCGATCATCAAATCGTTTTTTTCGTTCAAATCTATAAAATTTTCTATTCGTATAACCTCTCGCTCCATTGTTGTCTCACTTTTCTCGCCTCCAACACGCGAGCTCAACTCACGCGCCTCCTGCGTCGCCGTGCATTGCACTGAGCGGCGGCCAAGCACACGCTGCACGCGTGAACTAGCGCGCCGCCATCGATATACATGCAACTTATCCTATTCATCAATATACTTTTCTAACTAATAATATCCGAGTCATAAATATTTTAAACTTTTATCAAATTTCTAATCGGTTTAAAGTATCAGTAAGTCAATATCTATTTCCATTATATTTTTAACTTAAAATTTGGTGAAATTAAATTAACTTACACTAAATGTCTATCTGATACTATTTCTTAATCAAGGTCGAGTGGTATATAGAGTTGATACTCTTACTTTTAAAGTTATATATATATGTATATATATAACTATTTATAACGTAAGTAGTGTTTTTATTCAAAATTTTCGTCCGTCTGATTATTTTGCATAAAATCCATTGAGTGTTTATAAAATTAACCCGCAATCCCAATGCTAAAAAGAAAGGGAGGGCTTAGATTAAAAAAAGACATCCTACGTACTCTCTTTCGTCCCCTATCCGCGCCGCGCGCCCACGTCGCGCTGCGCCTCCCCGTCGTCGCTCGAAGCTCCCGCGCCACCGCTGGATCTTCGCCTCCGTCTGCTTTCCTTCGTACGTCGTCGTTCCGTTGCAACGCACGGGTATTTTGCTAGTATTTATAAAGCAAGTAGTGTTTTCACCCAAATTTTGTTTTGCCTGGCTATTTTGCAGAAAACCCTTGAGTTTTTCCAAAATTAACCCGTAGTCTGCCTGGCTATTTTAAAAAAAACCCAGTTAAAGAAGAAAAAGGGGTTATTTTGCAGAAACTCCTTGAGTGTTTATAAAATTAACCCGTAGTCTCAATGCTGAAAAGAAAAAGAGGGCTTGGATGAAAAAAGATCTCCTGTGTCCCTCTCTTCCGTCCCCATCCGCGCCGTGTCTGCGTCCCTCCCTTCCGTCGTCGCTTGGAGCTTCTGTACCGCCTCCTGGACCTTCGTCCTCCGCCTCTTTTCTCCCTACGTCATCGTCCCATTACAACACATGAACATTTTGATATAAAATATAAATCTCATGAAACTTTTCACTAAGATTAGCCTTATCCATTAACCCCGCACGAACGAAGCCGGAGCGCACGGCCCGGCGGGAAAAAAGCCCAAAACGCGACGCGACACACGCGCGACGCGGGCCGCATTTGGCCGGCCACGAGGAGACGCTGGTTTTTGCGCCGAAGAGGGAGAATCGCGCGTGTGGTGTGGAGCCCGTCGCGCTGGTGGGACGGTGGACGCGTGGCCCAGCGAGCGGCCGGACGCGCGGGCCCTGCCGGTGCCGCGGATTCGTTGCGCCAAAAAAAAAAAAGAAAAAATGGCGATGGATCGGCGAGGCGATTCCGGTGTGGAACTCCATGGCCGATTTGGTCGGTCGCTGCTGCGAATTAGTTCGAGCCAAAGTGGTGGGCTTCGCAATCGAAGGACCATGCAGCGACGTCGACGTCTTCAGTTTTTTCTTCCCTTCTCTACTGTTATTATCACACTGTACTGTACGTCTGCACGATCGGCTGCTGGTGGGAATTAAGCCGACCGACGTCGACACGTCTAGGTTGTGGCGACTTGGCGACGAACAGAGAACAAAAAAAGCTAATACATTAATTCATTAATGCGACGTCCGATCAGGATGTGTGTGTGTCAGGCACGTGCAGGATATAACGCGTAGTACATGCGCACGTACGTACGGACGGACGGACCAGACCCACAGGAGTGAAAACTCGACCTGGACCGGACGACCGACCGACCGACCGGGGTCCACCGTTCGGAGCGGCTCGGTCGGACGAAATCAAATAAACCCAACGGAGACGACGGCGAACCGGGCATATATACGATTGGGATTCATGTGTTGTTCTCTCTCTCTCGTGCGTAATAGCTAGTAATAGTCTTTGGTCTTTGGGTTGATCAAATTTCAGCTATATATGCAAGCATATGGTCTCGTTTGTTCGTTCGTTCAAGTTTTGAAAATGGAAACATGCGTTCTTTCGTTCGCGTGTTGAATCATTGACGTGTGCAATCTTGAATTCCAAGCTTTGGAAAAGTTTTGCAGTTTATTAATTAATTAGAGGGCAACAGGAATCGAATTGAAGAAAGAGTAATTTATTATGACCAGTTTTGAAATGGAACGAAAGAAAATAGAAAATATATATGCAGGAAATTTACGTATACACCACCAGCGTCGACCTAGCTAGCTACCTACATAGATGGCCGGATTCATATTGCAAAAATTCTACGAAAGTACATCGATCTGACTCCTTTAGTTTACGTACATCATTTTTTTTCTCAGAAATGCCTTAAATAAACAAGATTTAGCTTAAGTATAACTTCTTGTACGGCTACGTACGCATGTACGTATTTCATCATTTCATCCAAATGTAGGATACATGCATCTTAATTTCGACGCAGTTTCTTTGGTCATTCCCTACCTAGCTACCAGAGGACTAAAGATTAATCAGAGGACTAAAGATTAATCCTTGAACTATAAATTTTAGTCTCATTTTGTTTGGTTTCAGGAACTAAAACAGACTAAAGCTCATTAATTATACTGTACAAAGACTATATTACCTCTATTCATTTGCACCTCATTCACGCTGCAGGAGAGAGAAGGGCATTCACGGGAAAATAAAGTTTTAGTCCCAATTAGTACGGTTTTAGTCCCTCAACCAAACAGCACCTAAAGTATCACTTCTTTCATTTTTAAAAATGACGTCGTTAATTTTCAAGATAAGGTTGGCAACTCGTCTTATTCAAACAAATTATATAATTATTATTTATTTTATTATAACTTAATTTATATTGTTTAAGTATGACTAAATTTTTTATATTTGCACGACAACTTTTAATAAGACGAATGGTTAAATTGTTATCAAAAAGTCAATGACGTCGCATATTAAAAAATAAAAATAGGAACATAAAATAGATGATGACGTTGATTTTTAACATATGGTTTCAACATTTATATTATTAAAAGAATTTACATAGGTATCATTTATTTTTTTAGTTGTTTTATTATTAAAGGAACTTTAAGCATGACTTATAAGATAAAACTTTTAAATATTTACACCAAATTTTTACATAAGACAGATAATAAAATATTAAGCTAAAAAGTTAATATTGATGCCATCAATTTAAAAAAACGAAGGTGTTCCAGCTGAATTCACTGGAACTATAAATGTCAATTGCATGCATTGGTGATGTAAAGTTACAGCTAACCTACAAATATTTTTTTTATAACTCACACGTTCTATTTCCATTTCAGAAATTAAACAAAGTACAATATTTATCGTACAATTAGCTGAACTAAAATGGTTTTTTCAGATCTCTAAAATGGTTTAGCTGAACACCTGTTGCTAGGATAAGCTAGATAAGAAATATTTTGATATTCATAAATTGGAGTACTTAGTTGTTGGGCTCTCATATATTTAGCCAATTTTACTGGCTAAGCGATTCACTTCTTCTCATGGTATCCACATCACTTGCAACAAGTTTTAGGAAATATTTGCCTGAATTTGACTTAGCAAAGGTGGCAGGCTCCAATGATGTGGCTCCTGTTCAAAGTTTCTCCTCTTTAATTATATCCCGTTGTCTCATAGAAAATCCAATCTTATCTACGAACCCGAACACATATGTGTCCAACTTTGTAGCTAGGATTGTTTTTTTTGACAGAGTAGTAACTATTTACATGTATGCAACATTAATTAATCATGGGAAAAAAGAGGAAAGATGCATTGCATTGGAATTAAGCAGCTGCTGAGTGTCTAAATACACGTATCTGCCTATAATTATTGTTTTTATCTTTTGAACCTTTTAAAATTTTTATTTTTAAAAATAAACTATACCAAAACTTCCAAATTTGAATTTGTTGGTCATGTCAATCAGACTAATATGACAAAACAACATTGTAATACTAACCTCTTATGATATGGCGATGTTGTTTCACTATACCAGCTAGAATGACGTGGCATAACATGAGATGCGTACCATCATTCTTGTTTCACCACTTGACAATCAAAGGCAAAACAATCAAAATCAAAAGCAAGTAGCTTGATTCCAAAAGCATATTCGTAGAAAGCGAAATGTGTTTTCTACTGAAATCCAAAAGTAAGCAATTATGATGCTTTGTTGAATAATTAAAAAAACAATACAATTAGAGTACTAAACATGAATATGCTAATAACAAAATAAACACCATCTATTAACATGTTTAGCACTAAAAGGATAAAAGTAGCATACCTCGAGAACGCTCTTCCAGATGATGAGGCATTGGTATTGACGTTGCCTTAGTTGTCGTTGCCATTCTCTCCTCCTCCAGTGTTTTTGTCATCGCTGCCATCTCCTCTGTTGCTGGTTGACATGGTGATGCAGAGGAAGAAGACGATGCTAAGCAGTCGGTGCATGGTGGTGCAAAGAAGTCGAGAGCAATCGCGTGAGAAGTGCTTCCCAAAAACTTGATCATCCGTCTACTCGTGCAGGTACTTTTGTGAATGGAGTTTCGAAAGCCTGCTCAGCAGCACAACATAGAAACAGAGAAAAACTCAGAAAGCACTAGAGTGGGAGAGCTTTGTCTATTCCGAAGGTGAAAGATGACGCAAGTGAGAGAGACGTTTCTGGAGGGATTGATCACAAACCACGAACGGAGTTTCGAAAGCCTGCTCATAAGCATAACATAGAAATAGAGAAAAACTCAGAAAGCACTAGAGTGGGAGAGCTTTGTCTATTCCGAAGGTGGAAGATGACGTAAGTGAGAGAGACGTTTCTGGAGGGATTGATCATAAACCATTTCTGGAGGGATTGATCATAAACCACTCCTCCGTCCATTGCTTATAGTAACATTCCGTCGGTTACGTTTTTTCCTTGTAAAAATTGTAATGTTAGGAAAAGAAGCAGCCAACCTCGTCTCGCCATGCCTCGTCCTCGCGCATGTGTGGCAATCTCACCTCCATCTCAACCGTTCAACAAGTGCTCTCATCTAGCAGTCTATTTAAGTCGAGATCCCTTCACGTTGGTTTCCAAGGTGGTATTAATCCCTTAACATTTAATGCTTTTGTAGAGCGACGATCTAAAACTTTCACTAGAAGTATTATATAAATTGTATATTTTATATGTATCAAAATCTGAATTCATTATCAGCTTTTAAGAATCCAACTCCTGAAAAATCACAATCAAGAGACAAGATTGCGACAATCAAAAACAAAAAGAAACGGAACGTAAGTAATGGGTTTGTAAGATGATGTGTTCGGTCATGTCCGTAAATAATTATGGATTGGTAGTTGAGTGCATCTTTCATAGTCAGGTTTTTTAATCTTAGTTCATTTTTCGGTGTTGATCTTTAAATTAAAACATATATGTAAAACATTTATTCATAATTTGTTTTAGTTATTTTTTTAGGGTTTATCAGCTATAGAGTAAACGATGAGAGGCTTAAGATGCTTGCCTTTTTATAGGCCAAAACAACTAAAGTGTGTAAAAATCAGGGGTGGACACAGTATTATGGCGAGCCATGGCGGCCGCCATAGCTCTGCCGCACGCCCAACACCCCTCCCCCCCGCGTGTAGGCGTCGTGGCCGATGTGCGGCAACGTGTGCATCACGGCGGCTGCTTGTAAATAATTTTATTATGTGATCTAGGTTTGTAAATAATAAAGGACATGTTATGAAAAGATTTTTGGGCTTAAAACATGTTAAGAAAACCACATCGGATGCATTGAAGAGTGCTTTCTTTAAGATGCTTGCTAGTCATGACTTACCAATTGCTAGGTTACGAGGACATGGATATGATGGAGCATCAAACATGAGAGAAGAATTTAATGGATTGCAGAAACATATTCGTGATGATAATTCATATGCTTTTTATATTCATTGTTTTGCCCACCAATTGCAATTAGTAGTAGTGGCTATCAGTGAATGTTGTTTAGGAATTAAGGATTTTTTTACCATGTCAATTTAATTGTATCTAATACTAGTGCATCTTGCAAGAGGAGGGATTTATTGATAGAGAAACATCATAAAAATATTTCAGTAGGATTAGATGTTGGAGAGATTATTTCTGGCAGAGGCAAGAATCAGGACACTACTGTGGGTAGACCTTGAGATAGTAGATGGGGCTCACATTATACTACATTGCTTCGTATTGAATCAATGTGGGATGCTATTATACCAGTGTTGGTCTTTGTCAATGAAGAGAAGCGTTATGCAAATAATATCGGAGGTCTGGTACACATAATGGAGAGTTTTAATTTTGTGTTCATTATAAAGCCGATGTTAAAATTGTTCCATATTATAAATGAGTTGTCACTTCTTTTGCAAAAAAAGATCAAAATATTGTCTTTACATATGGTCTTTTCATTGGTTTATCATATTATTGAGCTAGCATTGCTTCTTTCAGTGGCAACGACAATTGTGGAAAGAGCCTTTTCAGCTATGAAAATTATCAAGACTGATCTGGAAAATAAAATAGCTGATAATTGGCTCAAAGATTTGATGATATACTATACTGAGCGTGAAATGTTCAAAGGAGTTGATGATGAAAGGATTATGAATCGGTTTTAAGCCATTAAACGGTGGAGAATGAATTTACCTCATCCTCCACGACGATCTTATGCTCAATTGATACGTTCTATCATTGATGTTTGACATTGTTTTTAGTATATTTTGAAATATCAATTATGAATTGTAATATAGATTTGATTGTTTAATATATTGCTTAACTAAAACATGTTATAGAATGTTATTTCTATGTTACACTCCATCATACAAAATTTTAGTGCAAAAGTTTACCATAGATGAAATTTTGATCATGGATCCGTCACTGATAAAAATTTACCATGTGATGATCTGATCTGCTCGACGGTGAAAATCATGCTAAACCAACGGTTTTGACTGGTTGACACCGCAACATGAAGAGGCAACTTGTAAAAAAAGAAAAGAAAAACAGTGTATATACCTTCATGAACCTGCCTAGAATACATGATTATGTGTCAAAACTTCCTTCACATCTGACTATGGTGCAACAACCCGAAAGGGACAGAACTATAAAATATTTACAAAAGGAAAAAAACCATATAACTACCGAGTACCGACTTATTGGCGCTAGCGTTATTGTGGTCAACTCATAGTTAAGGGCTAGTACTTTATATACAGAGTATCGACTATTTGACCATTTTGACTTGGTTTGGTTGTATTTTAGGTATCATATATGAATCCTAGAAGCTATTGACTTGACCCGTGGAAAAGTTCAAAATGCCATGAATTGTTTTCTTGGCTACTGGTTACCACTTGCATTTAATTAAAAACTAATCATACTCCAGACCATTAATAAATTATTAAACAAACTAATAACTTTATCCTTAAATTTAACCAATGTAAGAAATATAAAACAGAGTAGTAGACGGCCGATCCATGAAATTCACACGTACAGAAGCGATCGAACAGGGGATACGATTTCAGACTAAACGAATTTTATTGAATCCATCAGACAAAAAAGAATGATTACAAATTAAGATGTTGGAAAACCACCTTTGATCATGCACACATCGTACAGATCGTACATACGGACCTAACATACATGGTCCCTGTTCTTGGATATGATTTGATTCCTCTCTTGACACCGGCCAAGACCAGATCGACCTCAGAGTCTCGAGTCCTCACCAAATCAATTCCCCAGTTCACATGACAGATGAACACACGACCTAGTCCTCGATTATTATTAACTAATTAATCAGTAACTTACTATTATAAACAAATAACGAATCTTATTAAATTATTATTATATCGCGCCACGTACGCGCGCATAGGTATAGCAAATTAATTTAACTGAATTAACGGTATCTTGATTAATTAATTTTTGGCTGGGCACACACCGAATTGTGTGCGATATACGTATACGGCGTAGATCCGGTGTACGGCAGGATGGACGGCCAGGATTCGCTGCTACTCTTCCTTGTAGTCCTGGTTGTTGTAGGGGGCGAAGAGCTCGGCGAGGAAGTTGGACTTGCGGTGGACGCGGGAGCCGAGGTCGGCGCACATGGCGTCGCTGTCGTGGATGCTGTAGGTGGAGATGCAGTGGCGGCGGTAGAACCGCGTGGTGCGACGCATCGCCTCCGTCTCGCCGTCGACGTGCCTCACCATCTCCTCCACCGCCGGCAGCGCGAACCTCCCTCCCAGCAGCCCCGCCAGCCACCTGCACCTCAGCTCCGACGTGTGAAGGTTCGACACGCTCTCCACGTACCCCACGAACGCCATGTTCGGTATCAGAGGATGTATCGTCCCCCTGCACGCATAAATTTAAACAAACATTAGCTCCATCCTGCTGGTGCATGTATATGTGTCCCCGTGTACGTCTGCCGTGTAATTTACGAACCTGTATAGGGGCATCATGGAGGACTTGTTGACGACGAGGCCGCGGAAGGGCTCGGGGAGGACGGAGCGGAGCTTGTCCTTGCCCTCGAAGCCGGTGGCGAGGAAGACGAGGTCGGCGTCGACGTGGGTGCCGTCGTCGAGGACGACGCCGTTCTCGGAGAAGCACCAGCCGCCGGCGGAGCGCCTGAAGCGGATCAGGTCGCGGTCGGCCATTTCGAAGAAGCCGTCGGGGAGGATGGCCATCTGGCAGCTCGCGTAGTCCTCCACGAATGGGTGCTCCGGCTTCAACCCGTACTTGCTCAGCGGAAGCTTCCATGACAGGTACGACTCGATGAACTTGGACACCCCAGCCTTCTGCTCTCCCAGAGACCAAAAAAAAACATGGTAAATTATGATGCTGACAAGCTAGCTAACAAACAACATAATATCGTCAACCAAAATTAATCTGGCTAGGTCTTGAGCATGCACACACACACACACATAGCTCAGGTAGTTTCATTCAATTCTTCTGAACTTAATATTTTTCTGATTTCTGATATGATGTTCACATGCAATGAGTAGATCGAGTGACTAATGTACATACCAGTGGGGTCATGAGGCGGCAGAGGAGTGATCTGAGGATGCCCTGGTTGGGCCTCTCGTAGAAGAGCTGGGAGAAACGAGTGGAGTAGAAGAGGAAGAACGGCAAGCCCCAGATTGAGTAAGATGGCACCACCCAATGCAGGGTTCTCACCAGCATCGTGCACGGCTGCCCTCCCTCACCTGCAACAACCAGAGATAATTCATGACACATCAATTAATCAACCAATCAATCCATATCAGAACTGATCAAGGTTCAAAAAGGATTAATTCTTCAGAGTTAATGACAGACATTTTTTGTTGCTGCATGCTATATACTTGGAATTAATTACTACTAACTTGTTGGCCTGCAAACAAAAGGAATAATATACTAGCGCTTTGATATGGTCAAGTATACAGTCAAAATGGTGGAGTGATCTCTGCGCAGGTTCAGAGTAGAAAAAAAATTTAAGATCATCAACAAGTGGAGCGCGTAGCTAGCATATAAAACACTTCAGCTTGAAAAGTCAGAGTGTACATGCGTATGTGTTGTGTTTAGCGTACTTTGAACTTGTACAGAACAAGAGGCTTCGGCTACATGTGGTATAAAAATTAAATTCTTGATGGAGTGTACGACGGATCAAGACAAGAGTGACCTTTTCTGGTGCAGAATATCAAAGCTAACTAAGATTGGGTCTCCTGAATTCGTTAGGACAGGTTGCTGTCACGGCGTTACATGCATGCCACCAAATTGGGTATGCAAATTAATACTACTACTATACTATGCAAGTGTACAATATTCCATCACAAGTTCATCAAATGATTGGACGCTTCCACGATAAGTATGTAATCCTTTTGAGTTAGTTGTGTGAACTTGGCATGGATCTTCTTTTTCAATGATTTACTTGTTAATCTCCGCGTTACATGCATGTTTCCTAGATAAGAACATTTTGTGTGCAATTGTTGTACTCACAAAACATGGTTTTGTCTCTGAAGTTATAGATGCATATATGAGGGAATTTCACCTAATCTACAATGTTATATACATAGAAAATGCATGCGTGTCGATCGATCTTTTTACTGATACGAATATTCAACGATCGATGGTGAGTAAATCATTTTTCTTAGTTTTATTTTACCTTGGTTGGCCTCGGCGCATTCAAGGGCTAGATCAATAGCACTCTTCTTGTACCCAACCACGACGACCTTCTTGCCTCTCATGAGCTCGACGGTCTCCTGCTCGTTGAGCTTGCAGTAGTCCAGCGAGTGCATGACCTGCCCCTTGAACACCTCCGGCCCCTTCCCCGGCGGGAACACCGGCATCCTCGCCACGTCGCCGTACTTCCCCGTGCACATCACCACGAACTCGAACTTGTACCACTGCATCAATCATCGATCACCATGAACGAAAGCTACGTGAGAACATCGCATGACAAGTTTAATTGACCGTACGTACGGGGTTGAAGCGTGTATGTTAGCTACCTGGACGTCGTCGGAGTCGTCGCCGGTGGAGACGCCGACCTCCCACATGGGCTTGCCCTGGAGGGGCTCGCCGGTGCCGCTCCAGAGCTCGGTGAAGCCGGCGGCGGGGCCGCCGAGGAACTTGACGCCGACGACCTTGGCGCCGAGCATGATGTAGCGCCACAGGCCGAACTTGTCGGCGTAGTCCTCGAGGTAGTCGACGATCTCGCCGTGGGTCGGGAACGTCGGGTCGTCGCGGTTGCGCCACGCCATGTCGGAGAACTCGTAGTCCGGCCGGGGCGTCTGCAGCCGCGTCGACCGGTACACGCAGTGCTTCCACACCCCGCCGATGGACTGCGTCGCCTCGAACACCACCGGGTCATGCGCCGCCAGCTGCTTCGCCGCCGCCAGCCCGCTGATGCCGCCCCCAATGATCGCCACCCTCGCCACCGCCGGCACCTCCTCCCTCGTGCACCGTGCCTGCTGCTGCGCCGCCATGATCTCTCTCTCTCTCTCTCTCTCTCTCTCTCTCTCTCTCTCTCTCTCTCTCGCAAGCTGAAGTGTTAATTTCTACGTGCTCTGAGCTAGCGGTGCGTGAGCTGCTAGCTAGTGATCGCCGGTGCTCTGAGCTAGCTAGCAATGGCTATCACAGCTGAGAGCTAGAGGATGAGTAGTTGAGCGTAGGGTGGCTGATGTGGGAGGGAGAAGAAGCTAGGGAGTGTATTTATAGGGAGCAGGCGAGGGTTTAAGCATGTGTGTGAGCTGAGGCTAAGCAGCTTCCACTACGTGACACAGAAAATGTTGGGAAATATTACGAGGGAAAAAATAAACCATATAAAGGAGAAGGCCAAGATATCATGCACCCACACGGCCGGGAGAGATCATGCAAATGCCACTGACCACTGGGCCCATGCATACTTTTGACTTTTTGCAACGTATTATATATTGGCTCCTTGCTGCCTGCAATTATATGTCTCTCTTCAAACTATTTCCTTTCTTGCAAGTAAAGTTTTTTTACTTGACTGGAAAAATTACTGTGAACTCACTTTGTTTTACTAAGCCTCTTTTCTGCGTTTGTTTCTCCGCATATCGATCAAATGATTTCAATACCATAAAAAAGAAAGTTCATAGGTCCAAGAAAGCTTATCTTAAAGGGTTTCAGCAAGGGGCTCTCTTCATTTCATAAAGAGCTTAACAAGGGATTTTATTAGTTCTTTAAGAAAATAAATTATCATTGGAGTTGTTTCATTGTCCTTAGAGCAGTGTATCTTTTACTGTGTGCTAGCTAGCCAGCTGTAGCTCTTAATATTACTACCCAAATACATTACAAATGTCAGAAAAATACTACTTGCTTTGTTTTTTAATATATATAACTTTTTACTATATATTTAATATAAGTCATGCTTAAAGTATCTTTAACAATAAAATAATTTACAACAAAATAAATGATGATTATAATATTTTTTAACAAGAAAAATGGTTAAATATATATTTAAAAGTAAGCGTTGTCATGCATTGAAAACAAGAGGAGAGTATGAATTAAGAGGGGAAGGTAAGATGTATCCTACCTTAATTAAAAACACTAAACTAAAATAATCTTGTTACTTCTTTAGTCTCAAAATATAAGGGTTTCTTATATTTCTAGCACAAATTAAATAGCAAGGCAAAAGTACAAAATAACCATCATTAAATAGGGAGGCCGCTTCTAATTCGTTCATTGTTGGCTAGTTTTAGACTAAAATCATGCTTGGGAGAATGCACTAGATAAAGTGATAAAGTGAGCACTCTAAAAGTTTATTTCGAACGCGCAAAAAAATTACACATCAATATACTAGAAAGAGCGACATAGAATGTGCAAACCCGGCCAAGGCCAGGAACAACGAAAAAACAAAACAAACAAAACCAGAGAGAGCGGAACTGGGAACTAGGACGACTAAGGATCGTGAAGAAACGGAAGGGGCTGAGCCGCTACACTTCCAAATGGCTCCCAGAAGTAGCAAAGCCCACACCGCTACACTTCCAAATGGCTCCAGAAGCAGCAAAGCCCACAACCGACCACAGACGACCCTCAATGAGGACGGATTCCAGAACCACTAACATCGAAGAAAGCGTCGAGTCGAAAACCCTAGAGTTTCGTTGTTTCCAAAACCTGGAGCACTCTAAAAGTTATTATAAATTTTAAACATCGAACACCCTTTATTAAATTTTGGGGTGGAGATGAGTAAGTTATTTTAGAAATAATCAGTAACGTTATTGTTAATTATTCCCCGTTTTAGCTTTGTTAATAAAATGTTTCTAACTTTCACTGTCAATTTCTAAAAATTTATATAGATAGCATCATAAGATTTCAGATTCACTATGAAAATACTTTCATAATATATGATTGATATGTTTGTTAAACTATATAAACTTTTGGAAAATCATGGTCAAATTTAGAAACGTTGTAAAGCCAAAACAATCAGCAATTTCAAAGGAGGGATCAGTAACTAGGATCAGTCTGACAAGTGAAGGCTTGCCCGATTGCTGGATCTTTCAACAAATTTTGACAGGTAAAATACAGCTGTTCGATCAAGAAAACAGTTACGATACGCATACGACGAGACAGTAAATTACTCGTGTCGCTTTCGTTAATTCATTCGGTCGGTCGGTCGGACGATCTTGATCCAGCCGGGGCTTGGTCGTCAAAGATTTTTACTAGTTTTCCTCTCGGCATGTACAGATTCGAGACACGGGAACGACGACCTTGTCTCGTTCAAGGGAGAACTGATCTCGATCGATTATTCGATCCTGTTGATCATCTCGACCGAGAGAATTATTGAACGTCTCGTCGTCGATCGTCTCCAACAGATCTGAGATAGCTTTGGACCGGAAGAAACCCAAAGGGACCCATGCATATATGCAATGTGCTTGGGCAAATTTGGTTGCATGCCTATGGCTATATCTTCCTTGTCACCCTCCTGCAAGTGAAACGGGCAGCTTTCTCTCTTGTCCTTTTTGCTGCCATGGCCATGTCGCCTACTTCTCACGTCTCACACTGACTGGCTCTTGCTTAGCTATAGCTAGCAGCTAAGCCTAACGCTGACTATTCTTTCCCTGTCACCGCAGTATGGAAGCAACACAAACTGACGAACAGAACAGCGGCTTGTTGCAAGGGTTTTGATTTGATCACAAGTGCTTTTAATCTGTTTCTGCATTTTTTTTCCCGTTGGATGCATGCATTTCTTTTTACAAGGGGAAATCGTTAGGCCAAATTTTAGTTAATATGTTTGTCAACTTGGCGTGGTACATGTTTGCTAGCTAGGATATAAACCCCATGAAACAAAAAGTAGTGAGAAAATTAAACTTGCTAGCTAGGGACATTCCTAAAATATCCTAAATGTCAAACATGCAAGTAGCGACAGTGTTGTATGGACCGTCACTTTATGTATTCTAGTAAATATAGATAAATGGATAGTGCTAGTATATATATGTTGTCTTCTTCCTGCACAATTAAAAGGATTGCTAGAAACTCTCTATATATTTAGTTTCAAAAAAAAGATACTATATACATATATATCACAGTGTTATTAGAACATTTTGGACTTCTCTCTCAGGAAAAAAAAAGTATTTCCAGCAATTCACACTTTTCCAGACCATGAAAGCTACGTCTTCTGCATGCAACACGTACCAATGCATATATATACTTCCATTGTTTACCGAACAAAAAAGATTCTGATGATTAACTATATATAGGATATAAATTATAAAACAGTACCAGCTTAATTTTTTTGTTAATAATTAATTAGACCACCGTATCGAACTGGAGTAGTACACAATGTGTATGTACATGTGTGCACTATGAACTCAAGAAACCAAGACCAGGTAGCTAAGGCTGACCTTGAACATAAACTCAGCGTACCAAAACCAAGAATAATTAGGTTGATCAGCATCAACAAACATAGCAAAGTGTATTTTTCATCTGAACTTCCTCTGAATACCCTGATTATAATGGAGAGTAGCTTTGACTTCTGCGTGGACCGTATACATCGCGTTAACTAAGTAGATATCTTAATTAGAAAAAAACTAAGTAGATCTCTTAATTAGATCGATGCATTAACAATGCATATATATGATAGATTATTCTGTACCACATGGCGCAGATTAACCAACATCCTCCACATGGATCTGATTCCATTGGTCTAGTTGTTCAATAATATTTGGCAATGTATTAATTAATTGAGTTGTATTTGGTGCTGATGATTGTACAGATACCACACATTTATAGCTAGCTAGGCATCCTACATATGCAAGCAAGCTCGCTCTTGATTATTCCTTACATTTACCGCGAAGTTTGATATAATTTTCTTGGTACTTTCTCATATGGAGATGAATTACTGTATATTAAGTATACATATAAAATGTGGATAAACATATTTATTAAATATGTACGTACGTACGCACGTGCCAGTGAAAATGGTAAATTTGATCAGTTTCGACATGTTCTAGGAGTCTTTAAACGGGAAACTAATTAAGAAACTGCAAAGTAACTAAGCTGAGTAGAATGGATGCACGTTGCAAATGTAAGATTGAAAATAATTCATGCACTCGATCAGAAATGTCAGGGAAAATGGTCAGCTGGTTTTACTACTCTGCTGTACTATAGTAATTCTTTTGACTTTGTGACATGATATATTAGCATGTGAGATAAACACGCACGTACTGTAGTTACTGGTCAATTATTGGAATGTGAAATTAAAGAAATATGCACGCTTTTATTTATATATATATAGCTAACTTCCTTTTATTCCTAAAGACAAATTAATTAACAAACGTACTATACGTGCAATAGAACTTGTTAGAAAAGAACGAACTATATATTAACTGCATTTATTAAAGGAGTTCTAGACAAATTAGCAACTGGCGACCTGATTGAAACTCATTTTAACCATGAGTTTAAAAAAAAGGAAATGTAATTAAGTGCTATGTTATTAGAAATATAAAACCAAGCATATAGATGCTGATATCCATGCGGACGATCGATCTATGTAGCTAGAAGATTCACTACCATTTGGCTGTGACAATACTCGCGCTCTAACATAACAAATGAACGAATTAACTATTAATTAAGTGGGATATTTTGAGCAAGGATGCACGCACTAGTTAATGCTATAGATATTACCACTAAGTTTATGGCAAATTTCGCTTGCATTTCTTGCACATGTTATGAGATACAACATTTCAAAGAGAAAAAAATAATATAATTCTCAGTGTGTGCATATATACTCTTCAGTCATCACTCGTCAAGATTCAAGGGAGATAGCAACTAGCCAGCACATGATTTTTCAACTATTGGGACATTTGAATATTAATACGAATGAATGTGGTAGAAAACTTTGAATTGTTGGAGACCAACTGGACCGTATAACTAAAGGGAACGCGAAGACAGGTAATTAAAGTAAAAGTACTTTCAGCTGACTAATATGCTTGTTCGTATTTTCCCGTCCTTTCCTAGCATTTCTGCTTAATCGTCTAAAGACCATGCACCTACTATATACATACGTACTCTAATATCGTAATTAATTAATTTCTCTCTAATGATTTGACGTACTAACTATACACACAAGCAGATCAAGCGTACTGCTCCAATATTCAATTAGATCGATACTGTAGGAAGAGATCGAGCTAGACAGTAGTATATATGTAGAAGTTGCAACTAGCAGCTACCTATAGCTAGCTTAAAAGACCTTCCATGGCAGTGATAAAATAATTAATTAGGCGTTCCCTTTCTGTCAATAGACTAATACTGAAAACAGCTAGCTAGCAAGATTTTGCTCTTGCAACCGCACAAGGTTTTGAGCCTTTGAGGTGGTCAAGCTGTATCAGCGTTAGGATGGCTTGACCAAGATGATGACAATATTATTTTATTTGGGTGCTAATTAAGTCCAGTGTCCGTTCATTGCCTTGTGGGCCGGGGCTTGTGGCCAGCTGGCTGAGTCTTGCGAAACTAATTAATTATTACTTTATATCTAATATATATATATATATTTCTTAAACACATATACTATTAAATTAGATAAAATTAAATAAAAGAAATGTTACGATTGATTATTAAGAAAAAGTAGGTAGAAAATTTGAACGATAAATTTAAATTTATGATTGGTTGAGAAGGGAACGTAGACGAAGAGAAAATATAGATAAGGATATTGTTATATTTTAAAATAAATTTTGAATGTTAAAAGTTTATATTTTGAGACAAAATAAGCATAAATTAATGAATGCGTTGGGTGGTTATTTAATAGCATACACTTGCATAGTTTGGATGAATTATTATTATACTCCATGATTGTTGCGTACTACATGATGGAAAGGTATGTATGCACGGCTAGCCATGTGCTTGACTTGTGGACCGGCCGGTATGAAATGTAGGATCGACTTAATCTGGGACTTTACTAAACCAGCAGAGCAGACTAGTTAGACGTAACCAGATTACTAGCTAGACCAGTCCATGTTAATAAGTACATGATCAAACGTCTCAGACGAGTATGGCGCATGCATGATATGTACGTATCAATGCATGTGTAGCCAATTCAGTCATACACGGTGAGAGATGTGTTATATATATATATAGTTGATGAGAGATGTGTTATTCCGATAGAATAGTAAAAAAATTTAAAAAAATGTAAAATTTAGTTTATAAGAAGATATTAATATGTATAACAATTTGAATGGTTCAGATTTTTAATTTAAGTTTTTAAATTAAAGATTCGACCATGTCACATATCACACAGTATATATCACACAGTATAGTTTAACTCTCTTTCTCTATATATATACACACATCTCTCTCACCGTGTATGACTAAATTGATGGGTGGTGAGGGCAAGGATTATGTCAATAAGAGAGTATCTAGATAAGTGCTTAAAATTTTCAGTCACTTTTCATATACCTCGGATGATACTTCAATTATTCTCATCATTTCCATATTACTTAACTAGTATTAATTATTAGTCACCAGTACCCCGTGATCATACAATATTATTTTTTCTAAAAAATATAAAATAAATGAAGTAAACCTATAACATATAAAGATTTACAAAATTAAATGAAAAAGACTCAAACATAGAAAAAATAAAATAAAAACCATATAAAACAACAAACTACAGTTAAAATGAACTAAAATCTTTTGTTGCACAGCTGCAAATTTAGACACAACGTGCAATTTTAGATGACTAAAAATTTATTTCGAGGTGACCGAAATCTAGCAATTCTCTCTGACGGCAACCAGTATATGTACGTAGTTAAAGTAAATATACATTAATACATATTACTCGTATGTACACATCTTATACGTACGCATAGTATATATAGTAGTGTAGTAATTGGACAGCAACATACATCATGATGCATGATAAGTAGTGGCCAAATTAAGGTAGTAAGTACAATAAAAAATGGAAAACTTGACGTTTCCTTGATAAGCCGGTACTGAAACTTCCTCGAGATATGGCATATGGCCGGTGTGCAACGGCCGCACGTTTGATATGATCGCTGCTAAGTAGTACTAAACACTACTTCAAAATAGATATGTCGTCATTGACCTTTTAAGTAATATTTGACTATTTATTTTATAATAGATATATAAATATTATTTATTTTATTATGATTTGTTTTGTTTTCAAATAAATATAATTTTAACTTATATTTTTATATATTTTTATATATTTATATGAAATTTATAAATAAAATGAATGAGGTCAGAGGACTATCTCTCGTATGTGTCTTCACTGGTTATTAAAAAATAAAATAAATTAATAATATAGACTAATATAAATCACTAGTTACAATAAATTAGATGATATCATACATTGGTGGTTGTATTTGTTATTTTTCTTACTACATATAAAAGTTAAATATATTTCATATTAATTTATCTTTTTTAAAGAAAAAATGATGATTATTTAGATGATACGTATGAAACGATGAGATATTCTGGAGAGATGAAAATAATTAAGGGACGATTGTAAATTTGCCACTGGTTTGAATCGTTATTGCAAGACTGCCACTAGAAAGTTGCAAAAATGCCACTAGAACTATCGTTCAAGGGGCATCCTTGCAAAATTGAAAAAAACCAATGACAAATTTGCAAATGCCCCAAACAATTTCCCTGTCCTAAGAGTGAGACCATCGTCCATTGATCAACACGTACGGCCGAATGCAGCAGCTGACCCGGGCCCTGGCGAGCGTACGGCGCAGCTAGCACCGACTAGCTTAGCCGGGTTTGTCGCGCGCGTGAATCAAGAGCGGAGAGCAAGGATCCGGTGCCGGCGAACTCGGGAGGGGCGGATCCGGCGCCGACGAACTCGGGAGAGGCGGATCCAGCGCCGGTGGAGTCGCGGGCACTCGAAAGGGGCGTTTTTGGCGTCGACAAACTCGATCCGCCGCACGCAGCTCCTCCTCCTCGCCAATCTTCTCTCTCCGTGCTCAATCCCGCGACGACCACCGTCGTCCTGTCCACATCCCACGAGCCCGGGCGGTGACGGCGAGGGAAGGTGAGGCCGGGGCGGTGGTGGAGCCCGGGCGGTGACGGCGAGGCTCGGGCGGCGGTGGAGCGCGAAGGGGAGGCCCGGGCGGCGGAAAAATTGGCGTGAGCACAACAGCAGTAGCACGCGCGGAATCGACGAGCGCTACAACGGGACGGCGTCGTGTCGACAAACTCTCGGGCAACGAGCCGCACCCCGTCCTCTCACCAGACGACGGGGAGGTTGTCTCTAGACGCATGCAGGGGTATTTTTGCAAAATAGTGTCATACATGCACCCCGTCCTCTCACCAGACGACGGGGAGGTTGTCTCTAGACGCATGCAGGGGTCTTTTTGCAAAATAGTGTCATACATACGGGGTACATGCCCTAAGCTAGCTAAGGTGTCTTCCTGGCCGGTGGGTCTTTGCACGGCGGCGGTGCGCAGATCGATCGATGAAGTCGTCAACATGGTACGGTACACTGTCAAGTCCGTCCAAGTTTGGCCCATCCTACCTAGGTGTCACGGTGTTGCATAAGCACCACGTTAAGGTTGTCAATATTTTGATTCGTATTTTAGTATTTTACTAACAATTATGGTCGTGCGTTGTAATGGATAAAGTCGAGGCATGGTGTGGATGAGGACAGGAGGAAGGGGCGCAGGCACGACGCGCATGAAAGGAGGGTTGTTTTGTGTATGGCTTTCAACCGTGTATACCAAGTTATATAAAAGGCTAGAATAATCTGCATCCTATTCGGAATAGGGTTATAGAATAATTTGTATCCTATTCGATTTGAATTACAGAATATATGTATTGCTCAATCCTAATCGTAATCTGATTGCTGGCTCAGCTCAAATTAGCTCCAATTGCAATTAAACTATTTTTGAAAAAAAATATTATGAAGCAAAAGTTGTTTTTATCTTAGCTCTGATCGGGTGGTTGGCTCGTTAAAAAACAATCCCCATTAGCTGATTTAATTATGATTAATTAATTGGTGATGCTTCTATGCTTGTGGTGGCACGATCGAACGGTCTAGATGGTGATGATGAGGTGACGCGGATCGCTTGTAGCAAATGCTGTGGTTCTATTGGCTGGGTAGTGGAGGACGCGGATAACGGATTAACGTGTGATTAATTTAGTTTAGTTGTAAGTGGATGTCTCCCACTACGGATTAATTTCAAAAAACTCAAGAGGTTTTCTACAAAACATGCAGTCAAAACAAATTTTGGGTGAAAACACTACTTGATTTATAGATAAATATAGATTATAGATTATACTACAATCTTATCAAGTCAAAACGATACCGATGTCATTAGTATTTTAGTTTTCATAATATCTTAGTTTTACTATTTATTTTCGCATGATCCTATAAAATTTTATATAGTATCTCAATTCTATGATACCTATAATCCTATAAAATATTATTTAAAATAAGGTATAATGATAATAATGTGCATAAATATGCTCAAATTTATATAAAAACTAATTAAATTTATTAAAATCAATATTACTAGCAAAATACCCGTGCGTTGCAACGGGACGACGCCGCAGGGAGGGAAGCACGCGAAGGGCGAAGGTCCAGGTGGCGGCGCGAGAGCTCCAAGCGGCGACGGGAGGGAGGGGCGCGAGGCGCAGCGCGGATGAGGACGAAAGAGAGAAACACATGAGATTTTTTTCATTTAAGCTCTCTCTTTTTTTCAGCATTGGAACTGCAGGTTAATTTTATAAACACTCAAGAGATTTTCTGTAAAATAACTCTTTTTCTTCTTTAACTGGATTTTTTTAAATAGCCAGACGGACTTGGGTTAATTTAAAAAAAAACTCAAAGGATTTTCTCGTAAAATAGACAGACAAAATAAAATTTGGATAAAAACACTAGATAGATATAGATAGTTATAGATATACTTTAAATTTGTATAACATACTATATATTTTATATAAAAATATGTATTTTCTAAAATCCTGATTCTATGTTTGTATCTCGATTCTATTTTCACCTATTATAAAAATGCAAAGATGATTCTCTACTTACCTCCTCTTTCATCTGTCGCCTACTTTTTCGTCCGCCGCCTCTTTTTATTCTTCGTCATCCCTCGTACACGTTTCTTTGTCCGAACTCAGATCGCATCCGTTCGCACACTAGCCATGCCCGTGTGTGTCCGTTCTCCGTTGCCCGTTTCGATCCTTTGCTGATGAAGCCCACAACAGAATCTGACACCGTGGTGCTGACAGTTGAGCAATGATACACATATACATTATCGATTGGGACAAAATGCATATACATACATGTTTTCAAGGATGATCTGATGTCATTGCTTTGTGATGAAAAAATAAGAAGAAATAAAACAAAAATATAGAATTTTTATGAACCCAACCACGCTGGACGTCTGATTTTTTCAAATCATCGGATGTTGTGTACTTGAAAGTAATTTAATATTTGTGATGTAGTATGACATTGAAAACTTAAAATATAATTTTATGTTTGCCTTTCTTCACTAATTATCAGGTGGCTAAATCTTTTGCTCCATGCTACTGTAGGCTCATCATTGCTTATTTTACTTCATCTCCACCGTTAATATTGGGGCACCATTACGTTCGAGTACCGATTGGTCTGTTAGCACGCATCACAGAGTATGCACGTATAACTAAAATTGCCTTCATCTCGATGTAATACACGAACATATTTGCTCACCTCCCGATACAGCACACGGACATATACGGATATATTTGCTCACCTGATTACCTTGCGCCGAGTGTCATAGAAGATTCGCGCATCCCCTATTATTACTGCATGTGCACGCACACCACTATTTTTTATTTTTAATTTTATTTATTAAAATATTAAAAAAATAATTTTTAATTTGGAAAATTTATAAAAGTAGTTGTCCATCGCTTACGAAGAGGGTGAATTTTAAAAATCGTTAAGAGGGTGAATTTTAAAAATCGTTCTAAAGGATATTTTGTAGGTGGCCCCTTGTCGCGCTTTGAAAGAACGATTTCTTACTGTGCGTGAGGCTAAAAAAAGCCACCCACCCAATAAAAAATAGCTCTATGTTAAGACGGTAGGTAAGGAGGAAAAAAAATCACCCTTCCACCCTTTCTAGCTCTTTTGCAGACGGCCTTCTACAAGGGCTTCCTTTGCGACGGCCTTCTACAAGGGCTTACTTGCAAATTTTGCTGTTTTTGTGGTCGGTCATTAGACGAGAGCCAACAATCATCTGTTACGTTGGATAAATCGTCATTTGGAAAGACGATTTTTCCGAAAAGCGATGGACGACTAGTTTTGTGAAATTTTCAAATAAAAAATATTTTTAAAAATATTTTAATAAATAAGATTAAAATTAAAAAAATTCCGCACACCGCCACACCGGCCAGGCCTTTGTCCCGAGGCCCGCGGTGGCGCATGCCTATTGGGCCGAATGCGAGCCAGACGACGGTGAACAACGACGGTTTGCCGGTTTCTGGAAGGCCGTTGCGACCGGACAGCGAGGCCTTTCGATCGGCCGCCATGGGAGGGCACATAATTTTTTCTGCCATCGCCGCGTCGTGCGGGCCCCGGGAGCGGGGACGCGGGGGGGCCTCGCTTCCGCGTTCCACGGCGAGATACAACGCGCGGCGGCCACTGGCTTTAGTAGCTTTCACAGCTCGAAAGCAGCTTCCCCCTTGGAGCTTTCCAGCTGCGCGCGCACACGCACATCAGCTGCACTCTTAACGCAGGATAGTCTGACATCAAATATGTCCTCAATTTCTGATAACCTTGCATATAGCATAATCATAATACAGATCAAGTGATGCAGGCAGCAGGGAGGCTGATATGTTCTGCAACCCAGCAGCAGCAGGACCTGATTACCAACAACACACAGATTATCCATTTTTGCATGCAAGGTGAAAATTGCAAAGCTTCAGATTTGTATTGAGCAAACATGAAGAGTATCAGAGATTGCCAACACGCAACATGAACATGACCACTGCCCAAAAATGAATAAATTAATGCATAACTTAAAACGGACACACCGGCTATTTACACCTCAATCACTCCCTACGTCATCTTGTACAGTAGTACAAGTGGAATAAATAACTTGGATGATCGATTCCTTCACTCTCCTTTGCATCTGGATCGATCATATGTGTGTCGCAGTGCTGTTACAGCAGAGTACTCCTTCAGCTGGTTCCAAGCCAAAAATAAACTCAACCAGCCCTGAGCCCCTGTGACAGCGTCTACCTGGCTTCAAGCGCTGATGCCGCAGTTTCGACGGTCCCGAGCAAGCAGGTGTACAACTTCTGCTTCAGCTGCTCAATGGTTTCAACCAAAGCATCTTGAGATTTATCAACCTCACCATGCAACTGGTCAAGCCAGTTACTTGTCTCTTTCAGTTGCGACAACCGGACCGCGATTTGCCTGTCTCCGCCCTTGGAGTGCCCTCTTACTCGTTCTCTCGTGTTCTTGTTTTGGCCCTCAAACTTGAATCCAGCCTCAAGAGCGTCTTCCAAGAAACTGAGAAACCATGATTGTGATTCTTTCTTTAGAATAATCCATGATCTGCAGATCTCCTTGAAACCATCCTCTCTGGCCCAATCAATCTTTTCGCTAGTGTATGCATCGTCAGAGTTCTTTGCTGTGCTACTTGCAACAGCTTTGTTCTGAGATACAGAGGCTTTCCTTGATGGCTTTTCCTTCTCTGGCCGAGATTCCTTGGCTGACTCTGATGAGTAATCTTTCCAAACAACACTTTGCTGGATGATAAGCCGGTTTAGCTGAAAAAACTTGGTAATTGCAGCATGTGGATCCTCCTCAGCAGACTTCCTGATCTCAGCGAATATTCTGGAAAAACAGACACCAACATTGAGTTTCAAATAAAAGGTGTTTGTCGCTTTGGAAAGGATTTGCACAAAAAGGGAACAAGGGGACACCGACAAACTACACCAGCTGGAGTAGCTGTAAAAGAAACACCTGAGCTAACATGAATTTAGCACAGAACTATCTATAAATCGTTTCTTTGTAACCCCTTTTCTTCCCTAATCTTAATAAAATTTGGTTGGCCGCGTCTTTTGACCAACATGGCTAAAAAGCCTTACCCAAGGCCTTTAACAAGCGATGCTGCTGCAGTAGCCTCCCTTTGAGCCTCAGCTGCTACTACAAGAGCAATGGTTTTCCTCCTTGCAACAACCTATTCACACAAAGAAATGAATATGCAGCATGGATTAGAACTTCATGAAGCCTCTTTTCATATATAAATGGAATAGTTCAAACAATAGTTTGCAGCTCACGCCTTCATGCATGCCCACGTAATACAGTCATATAGACAGTACATAATCATGTCATGAGGGCCTCAAAACTTATGCTCGATTTTTTTATAAAAAAAGATGCCCTTAAAAATACAATGGTTAGTATACCTTTCCTGACTTGATTAGACTTGTTGGAAGAGAGTCCCAGGAGACAGTTTCAGTAACTCTTCGTTTAACAGTCGGCGTAGAAGTAACTGTACCGAAGGTACCATTAGGTTTTGCTGCCAAATTGAGCTTTGGTGGTGAAGTCATCGCAGGCGGTGGTGGTGTTGATGTTGGTGTTGGTAGCGAAGTCCTATAAAGCTTTGGCGGTGAGCTTTTTTCAGATGCAGACTCCTTTTTGCTGTCTTTTGGCATTTGTTTCTTCACTACAGCCGAGCCATTCTGACTAGGTGAAGAAGCGCTAGTCTTGCATGTGTCCTTGTTAATTTCTTGCTTTGCAGAAACTATCTTAGCAGGACTGCGAGATGGAGTATTTGGCCGTTCCTGCAATACTAGCAGCAAATGGAATCACTAACCATCCTAGAGATGTTTTTGTGCTTCCTATCTTTGTTCGTTTTAGAATATAGAAACTCGAATATTAACTGATGTCATTCAAATACCATTAGTACAATTTTGCTCATCTCAAAGACCCATAGTAAATGGAATGATTCATCACTATGGAAATGCACGGGGATTGTCAAAGACAATATATAGTAAAGGTCAGTGTTTTGGCTGATAGTAGCATCTTAGTTCAAATGTCAATTAAACCTACACACTTAAACGTACCTGAGGTTTTGGTTCTTGTTTGAATTTTGTAGGAGCTGACTTCTGATTTGCAGAACATATGCTACTTCCTCCATTACTTTTGTCACTATCAATGCTGGAGTTTAGATTGGTAATCTTGCTATTGTTGCTAGATATCCCAAGCATGTAACGTGAAGCTACAACTGCCTTCTGCTCTTTGATGACTACCTTCCTCTGAGAGTTCTCCTTTTCACTCTCGGACAGTTCAGCTGACTTGGTAGCCTTCCGTTGATGATCCAATGCTTCTGAAATCCCAGTGGGAGTTGACATCTGCATCAAATCCTTTGGGTTTCCAATGCAAGGGTTCCTTCCTGGAACAGGTCGAACCCCAACAAGAACTGGGACAGGGATACTAGATTGGACCTTTTCAACATATATAAACTGTCCGAGTTGAAGTTTGTTTGATAAGATAAGTTCATTGTCCTCCTTTGATAAAGAAACATATGTTGAGTGCGACGAGTCTGAAACTTTTATAAAGAAACCATGGTCTGGCCAAAGTTCTGAACCAGTGATTGCAGGAACTATGCTAATAACTTGGAGAAGAATGGACCGATATTCTCCACATACTTTCACATCAGAATTTATATTTTTTAGTACTTTTAACAGTACCCCTGGAGTAAGAGATGCCATATCTTCAAGCCAGCTTATTCTCTTTAATTTTTTTCTGAAAAAAGGTACCGAATAATAGATCACATATGTTAAAAAAGGGAAAAAAACATGTAATACTGCTTAACAACACAGTTTGACCACTCTAAAGAAAGAAGCAGAACAGCCTTGGACAAATCATCAGAACTACGAAAGGAAACCATACAAATATAGTTACAACGGTGTTCTAGAGTCCCAAGCCATATCTTCAAGCCAGCTTATTTTCTTTATTGTTTTGAAAAAAAGTTAGCGAATAATAAATCACACATGTTAAAAGAGGCCAAAAAACATGTAATCTACTGCTTAACAACACAGTTTGACCACTCTACAGGAAAAAGGAAACGAAGCAAAACAGTCTTCGACAAGATATCAGAACCACCAAAAGGACATCGTACAGACTAGAACAGAATTCTAGAGTCCAAGCCAAGAACATTTGCAGTCTAGATTTCGCCACATGTCTGAAGATGAATACAACAAGACAAAAACACCAAAAGGCAAGGAAAACAAAAGGACACGTAGAACCCAAACCGCAAAGAAGCCTAAAGCAAAGTTTGTTCTTTTTGGCGATGAATAAAGATGTATCCAATTAGAAATCCCACACATATGTCCTTTCGAACAGTCGCCTGCAACAGCAGCATATCCAACTAGAAAAGTCTAATCACATACCTTCCAATGCACATCACAGAGAGACCTTAACCGAACAAGCGAAAGGATTAGAAGAAAAGAAATTGACTTCATGAATGTTCCTTAGCTTTCGAGCAAAGCTTTGTAGAGCCCATCAACTAAAAACGCAACTAACAATTCTTATGAAGCTCTTCATGGCCAGGTACGTGGACACCTAAAAGGCCAAAAGCTACCAACTTTCCCATTTCCCATGCCTCAATTCCTTTGGGAGAGGCTGTGAGAAAAGCACTGGCTAATTCTTGGAAGAAGACACCATCCTATATGGGTTTCTTCATTTCTTGACTTAAAGGATAGGAAAGGAGAGACCTGACAAGCCAAGAAACGGCAATTCTTGGGAGGGATGAGCATTTTGGTCAGAATACAACTCCTAAATCTACAACGCCTAACATTTGTAGAGCGGCTCTTAAACCAACTTCTGTTAGGTATTTGGCACAGAACCGATATTTAGTGTCTCATACAGCCACTTGAACGAAAATTTCCATGAGAAAAATTTGTTCCAGTAGAACTGTACTTTTAGGTCTTTGGTCTCCAAACTAAGTGAAGGCGTTGATTGACATAGTACCTTGAGGTTACCAAGAAGGTAAGCAATCCTACTACGGGAAACACGAAACTGAAAAAA
The DNA here is from genome assembly GCA_019925245.2 of Oryza australiensis. NCBI lineage: Eukaryota > Viridiplantae > Streptophyta > Magnoliopsida > Poales > Poaceae > Oryza > Oryza australiensis. The sequence continues at coordinate 5,499,910 of JAIFGZ020000116.1, read as the reverse complement.
AAAAAAAGCTAAGGACTAAGCTACACCTCCTTGTTGAGGAAAGAATTTCTTAACCGAAGGATTATCCCAGAAAAAAAAACTACGAAAGCAAGACGCACGAGAACTAAAAACAATCTATCCACAGCCGTCTTAAGAACTTGTATTTACCTAATCCGCATGGTTTTCCGCCCTTATTTGGTCCGAGAACAAGAACCAGGCCGCACCCACAGAACCACCAAGAAACAGTCTAATCCCTCGAACAACAAACATAGCACATACCAATCGAGCAAGAACGCGCTTCTTTCTCGGCCACAGGAGGAGAAGCCCGGCATCAAATTCATGCAGCGCGAAAATCGAAACAGGGAGGCAGCTGTTTTGGTTGCGGCATTCCATCGAACAGGTGGTGGGGTGGGGAGGGGAGGAGGAGACGATTAGTATACCTTTCGGCGCGCGGAGTCGGATGCTCGGAGCAGAGGAGAGGTCGAGAGGTCGAGACTCGAATAGGAGAGAGGAGGGGAAGGAAGTCGAGTCGCCAAGCGGCGGTTGGGCTCTCCCGAGGCGGAATAAAAAGGGCGACGAGGTAGACGACACGAGGCGACCAACTGCCCGTATATATAACTAACTGTCTCTGACATCTCGGGTCAGATTGTCAGATCCACGTGTCCCCCGCTCACCCCCGTGGCGGCCGCACTTTGCCCCCCCCTGACGCACGGGCCCACGTACTTCACCGTGGCAACGTTGGTGGGAGGTCCCGATCCCACGGCGAGCTCGGAACCAACGCAACCGGTGCCGCGTCGGCGTCGCAGCCGATGGGCGGTCAGCCACCGCGCGCGCCATGCCATCCCTCGCCCTCGCCGTCGCCGCGGCGGCACAAGCAGCCGGGTTATTAGGCCAAACCGCCGCGTCAAGGCCAAGGCCGCATGCGTCCACGGCCACCGTCTCGTCTCCGCGAGGTCGCGTAGTTGCGTTTGCGTCTGCGTTTGCGTGTGCCCGCTTGCTGCGCGGTTGACCCGGCTCGGGTTTGGTTGGTGGCGGCGACGCGAGTTCATCCGCGCATGTTCGCGTCGCGCCCGCTTCTACCGTTCTTACGCACCCCGCGCTGGCTGCCAGCCGATCGATCGTTTCGCTTTGTTTCATTTTCATATAGTGGAGGCCACGGGGATTCATGGCGATCGACGTGACGGGAAAAAGATAAAGTTCGTGCCGGCCAGCTGCTTGAATTTTGCAACGAGATTACGGGAGTAATTACGCCAGTAGTAGCATAGGGCCTGCTTGTTTAGGTTTTTTTGTTTGTTTTAGTTCGAGAGGTCATAAGCTGAATTTTTTTAATTTGATCTTTGAAAAGTGAAAAAACCATAATTAAATTAAAAAATTTTAAAACTAGAAGATCACTTTAGACAGTTTTTCTTGAGGAAAAAGTTAAAAAAGTTAAAAGTAATTATTATTTGTCATCGTTACGTTGAAAACAATTTAATCAATCAACTCAAAAACTATATCTCAAACCGTTAAGTTTCAACTTTTCAATAGCTAAAAATCAAAAAGCTCAAAAAGTTAGTTTCAAAAAGCTAAACCAAACATAACCATAACCCGTACCAAACTGCTGATAATTGGATATACAAACAATATCTGCGTCTGTTCTGCAACATTGGCTATACCACTAGTAGTATTACCGAAAATAGTAACGACCGATTGTTGGGTTAGCATAGGCCGTTAGGCGTAGGGGGCATTTGGTAGATAATAAATGGAGATGGTACTGTATATATATTTGTCCATCATGCCATAGCAGGTTAGGATAAGTATTTAACGACATCACTCCATTAACGGCTTCACCAAGAATTATGAGCTGTACTTATATTCAGGCTAAAGCTGAAGAAATTGGACCCTGCAATAAGGGGCAATTATTTTCACGGATAAACGAGGATCTAAACCTCTGACCTCACAAAATCGAGAGGCCCAGAGGGGTTGAATCAGCATTCGTACTGTGACAAAATATCAGCCTCTAGAGAAAACGACACTTTATTCCCTACTCTCATTTCTGAACGGACGAACAGGTTGCTTGTTTAAGGGTTAACCCGTTTTGTTACAGCATAAGTCAGCTTTGAGATAACATCACATATATCGTATAATCTACACATTTTTATGCTATTAAAGACAGTTGGTACTCCATATATTTCTAGTTAAAATGGATTGCCTCAGACAATGAATTATTAATCCACTAATCTCCCCCCTGGACCTCAGCAAGTACATGAACCCCACTTCAAATGAAATATCAGAATCTCTGTGCAAGACAAAGACTATCATGCTTATGCAAGATGTTTGTTGAATTGGCTAATGCAATCTGCTTTTGGTTCAGCATAATGCTGAGCACTACCATGAAAAAAAAGAGAGAAGGAAATACTGTGAGTGTGAGCAAACCACCCAATTATTGGAACAGCTCCACCATCCAGTCATCCACCCCAGGTTGCTCAACAAATCCATCTCAAGGTGATGGCATGACCAAATCAATCCGCTTAACTAATGCCATCAAAACAGCAGCTCGCAGGTCTTATCAGAGGAGATCTCTCATCTTACTTCGCTGCAATCTTTCCCCCTCATAATATTTTCTCCCCATTCTGCCGCATCGTTGTCAGGTATCAAGAGTTCATATATGGTCAACATGGACATTCCATCTAATTTGTATACTTCTACATATTTTTATTAATGTCATAGTCTTAGCAATAATAAATAACATTCGTAGCAGACATTATAGGCTATAGCGCTACCGCTACAAGGTAACGGACCTCTACCACTACAAGGTTGTGGATCGAAGATAACATGTTGGAACTTGGTGTCGCTATAGCGTTTTACGACCGTAATAGCAACCCGCTATAATGCTTAGCTACCGCTATAGCAGCCCGCTATTGATTTTATTGGACCGCTATAATGCTTAAATGATGTTGGATAGGACAACTTAGACCGTGTGTTTTCTTTATCTTATACTAGAGCCCGTACGTTGCAACGAAAAACAAATCAAGTTTCTAGCTTATTAAATCAATTAACAGGCATTCATTTAGTCTAGGTAATACTTAGGTAATTTAAAAATTGGAAAAGACTTAATTGAATGGCGATATAATAAAATAGATTGAGGCCTATATGTTAATTGTAGGGATGATGTAGGAATGAACATCACATATTTTAAGTAGTATAGCATCACTATTAACATTTTTTAAGTAGTATATGTATTTATATGTTATTTTATAAAAAAATTATGTTATAATGTAGGTTGTTTTTAATTCCGCGATTGGAACTTAGCGTCCGCAATAGCACGTTCGCTATTTGCAATCCGCTACCCAAACATTAATCCACTACCAACCTGTTATACCCAAACATTAATCCACTACCAACCTGTTATATGCTGTTTATTACCTTAGGATCTTGGTAGCATCATGAAAAAATTATATATATTGACACATATACAGTGGAACAATCGTCACTTAATCAGCATATCCTAAGTTCCTATTTTTTTAAAAAAATCTTTTCAAAAAATACTTATAATATCCGTCTTGAAAGCGTCACTGAAAAATTTTATATATAGGCACACATATAGTGGAACAATCATCACTTAAATCAGCATATCCCAAATCCCTAATTAAAAAATTCACCAAAAAAAATACGTCATAGTATCCAAATTACTTAGCAACGTGGTAACCTTTTTTTTACTTGAAAGCTTGTGCCTCCGTCTCCGCCTTCACCATGGCGGCGTAGAGGCCGTCGCCGTGGCCGGCGAGGAGGGCGTCATGGCCGCCGAACTCGACGACCCTGCCGCCGCTGACGACGGCGATGCGGTCGGCGTCGCGCACCGTGGAGAGGCGGTGCGCCACGGTGATCGTCGTGGCGCGCCGCGAGGCTCTCCTCATGGCCTCCAGCACGTGCCGCTCGGACTCGAGGTCCAGCGCGCTGCTCGCCTCGTCCAGCAGCAGTATCCTCGCCTGCTTCACGATTGCCCGCGCGATCGCCATCCTCTGCTTCTGCCCACCTGACAACTGCACCCCACTCTCCCCAACCTAGGGCGAAGTGGAGGCCGGGGTGTGATGATTAGCCGCACGTAAAACGAGAAACGTAATTAACATATGATTAATTAAATATTAATTTATAAAAATTAATAAATAAATTTGTTAGATTTTTAAGCAACTTTTATATAAAAATTTTCGTACGAAACATACCATTTTAACAATTGAAAAACGTCTAACGGAAAACAGGAAACAGTAACTTGAAAATCGGTTACGAACGGGGCCCTAAGCGGAACAACCAATTTCAGTTCAACAATTCAACTGAAATTCACCCAATAATCATTTCAAAATTGGAATATAGAGTAATGAAGATTCTGGCATGTGACATAGAACTTCAGGTATCATGATCCTCAAGTTTCACATTACTATGTTCTTTAGATTTACAATCATATCTTAATTTTATAAAATTTTTATCTATCACATAATGTTACATTTACGTTTTAAAATTTAATGTTACATCTACTTTTTAAAATTTTAATATATATGTAATTTACTCTGTAATTTATGAAGATGTTTGAATGCTTAGATTTGGAATTTGTAGTAGTTACCTGGGTGTCGTAGCCTTGGGGGAGGGCGGAGATGAACTTGTGGATGTTGGCCTCCTTGGCGGCGTCCTCGATTTCGGCCCACGAGGCCTTTGGGTTGCCGAATCCGATGTTGTCTCGGATGGACCCACTGAACAGGGCCGGCTCCTGACCCACCATGGCGCACTCGCCGCGGAGCCACTTGAGGTCCAGCTCCCGCACGTCCACGCCGCCGACCACCACCTTGCCGTCCACCGGGTCGTAGAACCGCTGCACCAGCCACACCACCGTCGACTTGCCGCTCCCGCTCGCGCCGACCACCGCCACCGTCGTGCCGGCCTTCACCCGCAGCGAGAAGCCGCTCAGCACCGTCACGTCCGGGCGCGACGGGTACGCGAACGTCACCTTCCGGAGCTCCACGTCGATGGCCTTCCCGTCCTTGATCGTCCGCCGCTTTGTGTCGTCCTCGCAGATCGCCGGCCGGCGCTTGAGGATGGTTAGTATGCCGGCGATGGCCGAGGGGGCGCCGGAGCAGTCCGGCGCGAGGCCGGCGAGCTGGCCGACGGAGAAGGAGCTGAGGACGAGGATGAGGAAGATCTTGGACACGTTGCCGAAGGTGGACTCGCCTTTGTTGATGAAGTGGGCGCCGACCCAGAGTGTCGTCGTGTAGGCGCCGTACATGGCGCCCTGAGAGAGCCCGAGGATGATGCCCATGAGCTGCGATCTCCACCGGGCCTTGGCTGCCGGCCCGTCGAGCGCGCGGTTGAACGTGCCGACGATGCTGCCCTGCGCGCAGAGCGCCGCGATGGTGCGCACGTTCGACACGGCGCCGGCGGCGATGCTGCTGGCGCGGGCGTACGCGCCGTCGTCGGACCTGGCGCCCACGTTGATGAGCAGGTTAAGGTAGCTCGCGCCGAGAGTTAGCGGCGTGCAGGCCGTAGCCACCAGCGTGAGCCGCCAGTCCAGTCCGAAGCAAATGCCGAGGCCGACGCCGGCCGAGCCGACGGCCATGAGCAGCACGGCGTAGCGGTCGCCGAACATGGAGCGGAACGCGACGGCGTCCCGCGCGAGCCGCGTCACCAGGACGCCCATCGCGTTGTCCTCCTCGTCGAACCACGCGGGCTCCTGCCGCATGATGGCGCGGAAGAGGCGGTCGCGGACGCGCATGGTGAGCCGGGCGCCCGCCCAGCCGCACAGCCCCTGCTGCCCCGTCATGGTAAGGATGCAGGCCACGCCAAGGCCGACGACGGCCATGGCCAGGTACCCCACCTGCCGCTTCATCTTCGCCGTGTCGGCGTCGAAGTACACCTCGACGGCCTGGCCCAGCAGCAGCGGGAACACCGAGAACACCGCGCCGGCGTGTATGCCCATCAGGAACCCCAAGACCAGCAATGGACCTTCCCGCCGCTGCAGCTTCCATATCTCGGAGACGGAGACCCTCACCGTGGCGTCCCGCGCCTCCTTCTTCTCCGCCTCCTCCTCTTCTCGAATCGTCTGGAAGCCGTAACTCGACTTGGACACCGACACGTCGTACCCTGACTCATCGGTGAAGCTGGTGTACGCCGCTGCAGCGCCGGGCACGGTGGGATCGACGGCGGGGTCTGGCCTGCCTGCGCCGTCGGAGGCGAGGTTGACCAGCGCGGAGTAGGGGCCGCCGCGGGCCATGAGGTCGGCGTGGCGGCCGGACTCGACGACGGCCCCGCGGTCGAGCACCGCGATGATGTCGGCGTTGCGGACGGTGGCGAGGCGGTGCGCGATGACGACGACGGTGCGGCCGGCGGCGAGGCGGTCGATGGACTGCTGCACCACGGCCTCCGACTCGGCGTCCAGCGCGCTGGTGGGCTCGTCCAGCAGCAGGATGCGCGGGTCGCGGATGATGGCGCGCGCCAGCGCGATCCGCTGCTTCTGTCCCCCCGACAGCTGGGCCCCACGGTCCCCAACCTAATCACATTACAAACCCACTAATTAACACACTATCTGTGATTAATTAGCAGATAATATGTGAGATTAATGGTAGATTAGTTTGTGTGTGTCACTGTCACCTGAGTGTCGTAGCCGTCGGGGAGAGCGAGGACGAAGGTGTGGGCGTTGGCCATGGCGCACGCCGAGATAGCCTCATGCCGCGTGGCGTTCTCCTTCCCCATCATGACGTTCTCGATGATGGAGGTGGAGAAGAGGATGGGCTCCTGCCCGACGAGCCCGATCTGCGAGCGGAGCCATCGGAGGTTCAGCGACGCGAGGTCATGGCCGTCCAACGTGATCGACCCTGCACACGTCCAAGCTTCGTCACCGCCGACGATCTCGCCGTGCTTTGCGCGTTAATGGTCATTCGCCTCACCTCGAATCGGGTCGTAGAAGCGCTCGATGAGCGCGAACATGGTGGACTTGCCGCCGCCGCTGACGCCGACGAGCGCCAGCGTCTTGGCGGCGGGGATGGTCAGGTTGAGGTTGTAGAGCACCATGGCCTCCGGCCGCGACGGGTACGCGAACTCCACGTCCTTGAACTCCATCCGCCCCCTCACCGCCGGCAGCGCCCGCCCGCCGGCGCCGTACGCGTCGATCTCCGGCACCCGGTCGATGACCTCGAACACCCGCCCGGCCGCCACCGTACCCTGCGCAAACTGCGCCATGTAGGACAGCGTCAGCGCCAAGCCCCTGCACACAACCATTCCGAGATCAGAGATCACCACCACACATCGCCGGCGGCCGGAGCCATTGACGAAGACAAGAAACGGTGCGAGGAGGTTGATGCGCGTGCCTTCCTCCGACCATGACGCCGAAGAAGCAGGCGATGGCGTCGCCGCCCTTGATCTCGCCCTTGGCAACGAGCTTGGAGCCGTACCAGAGCGCCAGAGCCCACTGGGAGTAGGTCACCAGGTAGATCACCCCCATGCCGGCGCCCTTGGCGAACCCCATCTTGACGCCGATCGGCGCCGCGTTGTCCAGCCAGTCGGCGTATTTGCCGGCGAGCCGGTCCTCCATGACGAACGACATCACCGTCCGGATCGAGCTGATCGCCTGCTGCGCCACGTCGCCGGCACGCTGGTACGACGCCTAGCAAATTCATCAAATTGGTTTTCAGTTCATGTGCAACACTGATCATCATTCGAAGTCAGAGAGTGAGTAGCCGGCCAAACCTCTTCCTTGGCGGTGAGGCCGCCATAGATGCCCTTGTAGGCGATGCCGCACGCCATCATGACAGGCGTGACGGCGAAGACGGCGAGAGCGATCCTCCATGATTTGGCGAAGCCGACCACGTAGCCGAAGACGAAGGTGAAGACGTGGTGCACGAAGCCTGGCATCTTTACAAATGTACACAAGATTTAGTCTTGTGTCAGCTTAATTTGTACATATGTGTTTGGTAAATTTTGTGTGTGCTACCTTCTCTCCCATGACTTCCTGGATTTGGGCGACGTCGCCGGAGATGCTGTGCATCACCTCGCCGGTGCTCACCTCCGTGTCGAAGAATCCGATCTCCTGCCCCAGCACCGCCTTCAGGTACTCACGCCGCAACCGCAGCGCCGACCTCTCGCCGATGATCCTCCAGCAGGTGATCTCTGCTTGCACAGAGATTCAGAATTGAACTCAAGGGATTCCAAGAACTGAAACTTGTCATCGGTAATCAAAATGCTCACCAAGATAGGCTCCTATGACGACGATTACAGCGAGGAACGCCATGTACACGCTGATCTGCAGAAGGAAAAAAAAAAGCTTGGATTTTTAGTAAGCTGATGAAAATATTGCGCGACTTCAGTGATGGTCATGGCGATGCGTGGCGTACCTGCTTGACGTCCTTCATCATCTGCGTCTTGTCGACGTTGACGATCTTGTTGACGAAGTTGCCGAACAGGTAGGAGTACCATGGGAGCGAGCCGCCGTTGATCATGGCGCCGACGCACCCGAGCACGAGGAGGACGATGTCCAGGGCCGTCGAGTACTTGAACAGCCCCGCGACGCCGACCGGCTTCCCGACCCTCACGTCGATCTCCTCCTCCTCGTCGTCGTCGAAGTCGGCGTCGTAGTCGCCGCCGGCGTCCTCGTACCGGCTCTGCCCGCTGAACGATGCGATGCTGATGTCGTAGCCGAAGCTGGGCGGGTCCCGCCGCGCCGCGGAGACGTAGAGCTGGTCGTGGTTGTCGCGAGAGAAGGAGACCTCGCGGGTGGCGGAGGCGGCCTTCGTCTCGCTGAACCTCACCATGGCTCCTCCGCCACCGGCGTCATGGCCACCCGCGGAGTAAACGGCAGAGTCGGCGGCGGCGCTGTCTTCGTTGCTGGCGAAGGAAGTGTTCGGCACCACGACGATGGCCCGGCTCGCGTCTGTCACCACGCTCTGCAGCTCCAGCCGCCTGCCGCCGGCGACGGGTCTGTGCGCCGACGAGGAGATGTCGCCGTAGCGAGGCCGGGTGGACCGCCTCGACATGTAGTAGTCCCTCGCCGTCCGCCGGAACAGCGCGGGGCCACGCCGCCCGGCGCTCCCCAGCCCGGCCGGGGCCCAGGGCCCGACGGCCGCGCCAAGGCCGTGGGGCTGCGCCCACGACGTGTCCGGCTGCCAGGACACGGAGCTCTGCCATGACATGTCATCGACGACGTCTCGGCGCCGCGGGCCGCCGCGTGGGGAGTGGGAGACCCCGCCGGCGAAGGAGGTGGAGCTGTCCGGGACAGGGAACGGGCTGCCCCGCCCGCCTCGCCGGCGGTGGCCTTGCGGGCCGGAGAGGGAGAAGGAGAAGTCGTCCATGCACGGTGGCACGCACGGCACCGGGCGGTGGTGTGGTGTTCGATAAAAAGGGCGGCCTCTTTGGGTGTAGCTTCTGAAGTGCACGGCTTGGACGCGAGCGCGCGAGGCACCGGCGGCGGGCGGCCCTCGGATACGACGCCGCGCGCTGTTTCGTTGCAGCGTTGCGCGCAAGACAACCCGACTTGTGTCCTGTGAACTCTTGCACGGCTGGTCGGCTGCCTTGACATCCTGAGCTATACCTATATCTGAACTTTTTGAAGTAGTACAAAAGATTTTATGATGGATTCCTAGTAATATCTGACAATTTGCTTATGTTTTTGTACGTTCTCCTCCGTTTGCAAATAAGTGAGAATTTTGTTTTTACTACTTTTAACTTTGATCACTGATTACTCTAAAATGGTTTAACTAAAGTGAGTAAAAGTTTGATGTTTATATTTAAGACATAATACACTTTAATGACACGACATCCTTTCTACTGTCTGTAAATATTTTGCAAAAAAGACTAGTAGTCAAAATTCAAAAGTGAATAGTGTATGTTGCCAGTTATTTAAAAACAGAGGGAGTATAAAACTGTCATTTATTTTCAGGAAAGGTTGATTCTGACATTGGATACTTCATTTGAGCACCAAGCGTTCTTCTTTACGTAGAACTGATAATTTTGTGCTGTAAAGGTTAATTCTCTATATAACTCATCTCTGCATAGGGTAAAATTTCATAAATCTTGCCTCATTGCATACCAAGTCTAAACTAAATATACATAGATAAGAACGACACCTTCGACAAATGGAGGCACAAACCTACAAGGCTTCAGGTATTGGTTTGGATGTAGCGTTTTGAGTATTATGTGATGTGAACCCATCAGTGAACATGTAGAGTATCTGGAACAGAAGAAATGGTTTTTTGATGTGATCAAAGCTGTCAACGCCAACGAATCAACAGTTTACTAAAGCCATCTTTTCCATCGGCTGCAATATGTTTGATTGGTCCAGGAACAGCGACCATCAAATTCGTCAGAAATGCCCATGTCGGGCCAGGAGAGCAATCTAAGAACATCCCTCAAAAACTTCACCGAAGAACTGAACAACACATCATTTTCCAATCTTTTGTTCCCATTTTGATGCTCTCCCATTTCTTGTTATCTACCACCTACTGTAGATCGTGCGTGTGATAGTGCGTAATACGATGATTTGGACAGCAGAAGTAGAACTATTTGCTACCTGCACTTCAAAATTCAGTGTTGTTTCATCAGGTGTTTGTGCTTCTATTTTTCATATGTTTTTGCAGATGACAATGGTACACTCGTCAACGCTGGAACCAGACCGCAAAATAGTTTGATTGTCTTCTGTACTAAACTTCTTCCAAATGGCAAGGAGACAAACATAGTTCATCAGTAGTAGGAAATGTCTTCCTGAGAAATGCAGGCACAGGGATTTGATTATCTGGTTAGGTAATCAGTAACCACAGACGTCAGTCAGCTCATGGATAAATGGCTATCCAGAACATGTAGAAGCAGCATTCTGAAAGTACCTTTTTCTTTTAAAAAAGCGTAAGTAAGTACTACTATGAGAGTACTAGAAGATCCTAATAAGGAAATTCAATTAATCCACCACGCCAACACTGAAAATTGGAAACGGTGAGAAAATTAGATTATAAGAGCGCGTGGTTTCAAGTGGCCATTTGGCAGCGAAGTAATTGAAAGCTTCTGCAAAATCACCAGAAGTACGATGGTATGTACTACTACATCACATATGCTAATAATAAAACCTTATTTTAGGCCAATAATCAGACTTACGTCAGCGGATACTTCCTCCAAGGTCCAACAGCGTCTGAACTCTGAACGTAGTTTCCTGAAAACTATTGAGCTTGTATATTTGTGATGCTATGAAATATGACTTAGAATTTACAAGGGAGTTGTAAAGGTAGAGACTGTTTCGATGTCTTGTGTCATTGTCTTTGGAATAACAGAGCAAAAAAAATTTTGTAAGACAAGAACAGGGCAAAAAGAGCCAGTTCCTTTTTTTCATAAGAAACCTGTTTCATGGTTCAAGCGAAAACTTCCAATAAACTGTTGCTGCTGGATCCCTGCTAAGGGAGCATAACCCTGTAAAACAACCAAAAGTCAGAAAGGCAAATAAAAAAATCTTCCATATAATCATGAGTCTAATTTACAGTAATATTGAGTGTTCCAATTAATAGAGACTAATCTTCTGTATAACTAAAAGCCAGAAGTGCACAAAAAGCTGTGAGCATATTCTTTTGTCACCAATGGTCTCAAATTGTATGCAACCATGGAATGTGGTGATCTTGAGAATACTTTCCAACAAAATTTGAGTATGTACAAACTTAATGGTTTGCTTGCCTCAGAAGGCGGCATAGCACTGAGCATGTCATAACAAATACTATGAGAAGAGCAAAAGCACCGAAATTGCTTTTAGAAGCTAAGTATTGCACAAGTGAGTTCAGTTCTACCAGTGGCGAGCCACATGGGGGGCAAGCGTAGGCCTGGCCTCCTCCAATGAAAATTCTATCCCTCATTATCTACAGATTAATCACTAAGTAATGTGATTTAGTTCGTTAATTGGCCCTCCTTTCATGGCCGCAGGAGGCAGCCCAAGTAAGTTAAGGGGTTTGGGCCTTTTGAATTTTGATTGCTATATCATGTTGTGTGCTGGTCTTGGGCAGGATAGATGGCTAAGATGGGCTGTGCTACCTGCTTAACTTTAAATATTCTCTCGCTAATCCTTGGCTCCTTCTTGCAAATCACCTCTATATTTTTTAAATCTTATTAGTTTAGTACATATATTATTAGTACTTACTATTTAAAATATCAAACTTATAAAGAATATAGAATATTTGCTTGCTGCTCCATTTTGTCAAGATATATTTTTGTGCTTTCCAATGTACAGTAAAAAATTTTAGTACCTCATGTACCATAAAATTTCTCAACTACTTATGTGCAATCAAAGAACTAAAGCATGTGTTTATTGCTATTTTTCTGTTATCATTGTCACCTGCCAAGTTAGCCTTGGCTCCCCTCATATCTAAATCCTGGCTGCACCACTGAGTTCCACCAAAGGGTCATACCTGACTTCCTGTGAACCTCCATGAAGGGCTTGCTGGTGGAAATTAGAAACACAAGCGTCCTGTAATTGATCATGCATATTGACCTCAACCTTTACTAAGAATAAAAAATAAACATAATGAATAGTTATATTTGATCAACTTACATGGTTAAGCTCGTTATTTGATTGCATATGTTGTGGATCTATAAATGGCACGGGAACATTCAAAGAAGAGCTGGGAGTTTGTGAAAGTCCATTCAGAAATTCTTGGTTGTCTGTACTTGCAGATTTGACATCCTTCTTCCATCTTCTCATGAAATATTTTTGCAGTAACTCCTTTATATTTCTGAAATCAAGAATTTTCAACACATGGCAATACTGGATACCCATTGCTTCAATTTTTTTACAACTGCATACAACAGATAAGTCGCCAGAGTCAAACCTAACATAGTGTTCCCCAGGTCTATCTGTTACTGCTACTCTATACTCGAATGCACTTCCATCCTTCCCACAAATATAAATCACAGAATCAACAAACATCTCAAACTCCCTGCGAAAAATTTCAAAGACCACTGGTGTGTACATGTTAGCAGCCTGTCTCAGCATTTTGGATGGAGGAATTCTAGGGAAGCTTTGGCTTGCATGAAAATCAGCTTGTAACTGTGTAATGATGCTCATCAAGCACTCTTTCATAATGCTTACAGAAAGACAACAGGTCAAATTGTGGACTCAAGGACTTTTTCAACACATTTCTAACACTTTCCGACTGCAACGAACTTCTTATATCTGCAGTGAATACATGGCGATTGTATACTGGAGACCATTTATCACGATCATCAAATATTTTTTTAATCCACTCTTGTTTCTTAGATCATACTTCTCTACCATATTTTTCCATCCAAGCAAGAAGTTCTCTTCGTCCTCATAGTCATAAACACATTTCCCAAAATCCTTGCAAATGTTTTGGAGCCTTGGAAGATGTGATTAAGGTGCTTGACAGAGTTTTGGCACACTTGCCATGGACAAAGGCGATGAAATGTTCCTGGCCATGCTGCTGTTGTCACAGCGGTCATAGTTGCTGCCATAGATCAATCTGTCAAGATTGTTTTTGGTTGCTTTCCATTTGTGGCAATCTTGAATGTGTCTAATAGCCATGAATGACTCTTCTGATTCATCATAAATCAAGGCGGCACCAAATATGGAGATTTGCTTGTGGTGGTTCACTCCAAATAATAGTGTTAATGGTCTGCTGTGTTCATTTATCTTGTAGGTTGTGTCCAAACAAACCACGTCACCGTGGTAGCTGGAGTCAGTTCTAGATTTGGGATCAGCCCAGAAAATGTTTGTCAGTTTGTCATCCTCATCAAGCTGGACAGCATAAAAGAAAGAAGGTTTGCTTAGCTGCATGCTTCACAGGTACTTTACAGTTACTCCTGCATCACCAGGTTGCATATTTTTCTTGCGCTTTGAACGAAGAGAGCACCTGTAGTCAGCAGGGAGAAAATTGGTGCTTCTAATTACTTCTGCTTGCTTCACCAAAGAGCAACTAGAAAATCTTGATGGTGTTGCAGAATCTTCTGAAGAGTCTGCTTCAGTTGTTTGCACCTCAGTGAGTATCCTCTGAGACCTCAGCATATGCATGGTTGATGGGGGGTGCTGGCTGATGGTTATGGTCTGGTACAAATTCAGAGATACGATATTTACCATCTGATGTAATCTTAATTGACATCCCTGCAGTACACCCTATTCTTGTTTCTGGCCTTGGTCTTTTGACTTCCTTAGCTCCTTTCTTGTCCTTACGAAAACCTTCTCTCGAGCATACAAAAGTTCTCTGTTTTCAGCTGATTTTCCGATGAACTTTTACGAACACTGAAGCCCACATGTCCAGCGTACCTGTTGTAGAACTCATATGCTTTGACTTCATCATCAAATTCCATGCCAAGTTCTAGAACCATTTGTGCAAATGTGGCATTATCCATAGGGGTATCAGAATCAATAACTTTTAGCACTTTTCCTTGCATGTAGAAAAGAAAAACGACTTAAATTTGGAATTTGAGCGAGTATAAACAATAAGTGGTGGAGATCAGAACAACTAGAATACCTTTGCCCATGCTATACCACAAGCATTGCATAAAGTCCTTCGTCCCTCTGGTCCACGGTGCATATGAGGCGTAGTGTTTGCACTGATGCCACAGCGTAGGCATCTGAAAAACTATTACATAAAAGTTAGAAATTGTCTCACTGACATGCAGAATTGAGTCCTCGATTCAAGAAAAATGATATGTATCAATTTCCAGCATGCTGCTGAATGTTGATAGTACTAGTAGAGTTGTGCAGTACAAGGTAGCACACTGGCCAAAATATCAGCACAATTAACATGCCACCATATGCATATGCATGGACCGACAGAGAGCCTTTGATAATTTTATTGCTTACATAACCCAATCAGAGAAAATACATTTGCGATGATCAGCTATTGCTCTTTTATATTTGAATCCAGTCTCACATTACCATACTAGAGAAGACTTGAATTGGAAACAAAAGAGGCAAAAGGTTACTAAATACTCCCTCCATCCAAAAATGTTAGATTTTTTTTTCATATTTTAGGTTTTCAAATAAGTTAGTCATATTTGTAGTCTCTATGTATTTAAGACTTAAATGAAAAGATAAATTAAATGTTTGATCGAAACCCGAGAAGCCATCTTAATACTCATTGGTTGCATGCATGCATACCCTCCTTGTTCTTTGTTACATGTAAGTGATATCCCCTATGCCCTAGCTACAGTTATAACTACCTTCGCACGTTAGCTCATACCTATCACAGCAAGGAAGAGCTTTTCACCCAAAGATTGCACAGATGAAATCTCGATGCTGAGCTACTGAGTGTAGGATGCGGTAAAAATGAAAATTTCTTCACCTGGTAAGCTCATCCACTGTAACCCTGCCACCATCTTCACCGTCATCGGCACCAACACGAGCATCTCCCCCGTCCTCGAACTGCATTACTCAACAGACCACAATGAACCAGGAAATACCAAGCTTTCTTCAAAACTCCGCGGGTGATAATACACCAATCAGCTCTGGCAAGTCTGCGAGCAAAACCTCTAGCGCTGCAAACCCGGAGCAAGCAATCACGATAGAAAGATCAAATAGCGTCCGAATCCCCTCCCCACGATGAGCTCAACTCCAGCCTCACCGAAGCCTAATTCCGACCAGCACAAAACCTCACCTCCAGAAGGATCAGATTTTGCCCCCATCGAAATCGGCAGACTCCATTGCAGAAGCCGAAATCTCCCAGGCTCTTGCCGGAGAGAGCGCCGCCCAGGAGCAGATCCTCGCGCGAGGTGCGCGAAATGGCGGGAATCGGCGCGGGGATTGGTCGGATTCGGGGTTTTAAAGCTAGGGTTTAGCAGGGGTAAGGGGATCCGGATTGGGATTTGGTGCAGGAGGTGGGATACCGGAGGAGATGTAACGAGCTGCTCTACTGATCTACTCCGCCTGCCACGACAGCCGCCGCCACGCCTTGTTGTGGGCGAGGCGGTTTGGTAGGACCGCTTGGGCCGGGGCCGGGGCGACCTGGCGCGGCGGCGGTCGGCGCGGCCGGGCTCGTGAGGCGCAGGCGCGGCCGAGCTTGGGCGGAGCGGGCGCGGCCGGACAAGGTGGCGGGACGGGGGCGGCGGCCGGCATCGGGGGAGCTCGAAGAGAGAGAAACGAGATAGGAAAACCATAAAAGAAAGAAAACGGGACCCACATGTAGGCAGGGCTCGGTGGGCGGCGAGTTTGTCACGTCAGCGCTATCCGATTGTCTCGATGTTGACGTGACGCATCGAGCTCGGTGTTAATTAAGGTAGCATCGAGCCATGTGATCTTAACGTCAATAGCAACGACGTCGAGCTTGAAATCTTTTTTAATTGATACTGCAAGATGTATTTGTAAGAAACTTTTTTTTCCAAAAAACAAAAAAAATTCAGGCCAAAAAACATTGCTGGCCAAACGGGTTGTCCGACACGGCTCGACCCGGGCACACCCGCGGTACGGTCCGCTAAACACGACTCCTGTAGCAGGGCCGTATCGTGCTGACCCATGTGTCGACCCTCGGGCCTAAGCATGGTCCATGGGTGGCTGGTTTGTGCTGTGTCGATATGAGCCCGTTAAAGATCCATGGGTCGAGGTTAGCCTGATGACACTGTTCGGCACTGTTTGGGCATTATTTGGATCCGTTAAAGACTCACGGGCTGCAGGTAGCTACAGTACCTGCTACTACAGTAACAGATCACGCCGTGTCAATTCACGGGCTAAGGTGCTGACCCAGGCATAGCATGAGCAAACAGGACATGCCACACGGCCCATAGGCCGGCGTTCGAGCTGAGCTACAATATATCTAGTGTTCGGACCGACCCGGCTAGATATGACTCATTTGACCAGCGCTACCAAAAACATCGTAATATCGGCGGTGTAATGTTGTCTTTAGTTTCAAAAGATTTTGTAGTTGGAGCCAAAATAATTAGGGGCATATGGGTAAAGTCGTCTCCTTCACATTTTAAAAATTGTTAGGGTTACTTTTCGTAGAAAATTAGCGAGAATTATAGATTTATCATTGGGGACTCGACTCCTCTTGAGCTTTTGTATCTGTTGGGGATTCGTCTGTGTATACATGCCATGCGATGCGTGTCTTTGGTCCAGGCATAATACCGTTTGGATGCAACTGTCCCCATAATACCGTTCTCAGCTGAGACGGTGCACCTCTGGGTGTTGAAGGGTTGGTTGCAGACGATTCTGTTGCACCTATGATTTAATGGAAACTGAAGTTTTTCTTTTAAAAAAAAGGAACTGTGCTATACAATCCTATCTTGCTATCTTGCTAGTCCAGGAACCAAGTGCCGCACATATACTTAAACAACTATTAGTCCGTAGCGTGTAAAAAAATATATCAGTCCATAGCAGCAAACACTTAATCAACAACCACCAGGTTAATTCAACGAGCATAACAGTATAAATAATAGAATCAAACGTAGACAAGTTCACATATCATCGAACTCGCACACACTGCCTCAGCACATATGTCTTGCACAACTTTATGGTAGTCTATGACTTAATAAGTGACTGCTAATACACCAACACAAATTAATCAAGCTTGAACCTTAACCGGCATCGCTCCATGCATGCAGAATTGCAGACGCAGTCACATGCCAATCCCGTCTTTTGACGTTGCAGTAATTTTCCGTTCATTAGCCTGCATACTTATCAGTGCAGCTTCTTGCTTTGCCCTGCTTAAGCGTCCATGCGAGCAGGGTACTGCTCGACGCAGTCCAGCCACGGGCTGCGCGCCGGGCGGCGCACGCGGCGGACGGCGCGCCACACGGCGCTGTTGCACTTGAACCCGGAGCCGAAGGCGAGCTGCCAGACGCGGTCGCCGCGGCGGACGCGGCCCTTGGCCTCCAGGTACGCCAGCTCGTACCAGATGCTGCTGCTCGACGTGTTGCCAAAGCGGTGCAGCGCGGCACGGGACGCCTCCAGGTCGCCGTCGCGGAGGCCCAGGTTGCTCTGCAGGTGCTCCAGCACGTCGCGGCTCGCCGCGTGCATGCAGAAGTGCTCGAACGCGCGCTTGAAGTCCGGGATGTAGGGCGCGGCGGCCGAGGCGTCGCCGTTGGCGGACGGCGGCGGCGGGGTGGAGGTCTTGGACGGGAACAGGTGGCGGAAGAGCACGCCGGCGAAGAAGAGGAGCTGCTCCGAGAACGGGAGCACGAGCGGGCCCAGGGTGGTGATGTTGGTCTTGAGCGCGTGGCCGCCAACCTCGACGAGGTCGCGGCTGATGGACAGGCCCTTGATCCGCTGCTCGTCCTCCTCCTGGTACACCGACCGGAAGCTCCGGTCGTCGGCGCCCTTGTGCGTGCGCACGATGTGTTCGAGCTGGTACTTGGCGCGGTGGAAGTCCCTGCGGCGGTTGGAGAGCAGCACGGCAGCGCAGCCGGCGCGGAAGAAGGCGTTGGGGATGAGCATGGAGCGGCGCTTCCCGGCGTACCAGGTGAAGGAGACGGCCTCCGTGCTGACGACGACGGCGAGCCCCGCGCCGCTGGCCTGGAGCATGTCGCGGGCGAGGTCGACCGCGATGACGCCGGCGCTGCATCCCATGCCGCCGAGGTTGTAGCTGAGGATGTTCCCACGCATCTTGTAGTGATTGACAATCATCGCGGACAGCGACGGGGTGGGGTTGAAGAGGCTGCAGTTGACAACGAGCACGCCGACGTCCTTGGGGCGGACGCGGCACTTGTCGAACAGCTCGTCCAGCGCGGCGAACATGGCGGCGGACGCCTCGGCGCGGCCCTCCTTCATGGTGGCGCAGTTGGTTCCCGGCTCGAACACGCAGCGCGGCATGTAGGACTCGTCGCCGATGCCAGATTTGGCTAGCAGTCGCGACTGGAACGCCAGGCTATCCTCGTCGAACTTGCCCGACTTCCTTGCCAGATCGATGAACTCCGCCTTCGACACCTGCAAGCAATTGTCCATGCAAAATCACATCCTTACTTACAAATCACCAGCTACCAACCATAATGCGTCACACTGATTACAAAAACTGTGTGAATACACATCATGAAAAATTCAAACCAGTTTCAGAACAAATGAAATCGAAGAAATTTCATACATGCGAACCGGGTAAACTTGGTTGTTTTTTACTCAAATCCATCATGCTTTTCATGGATAGTGCAGGTTGTGGTGTGTGCGATCACGCAAAACATTTACGGTTTTACTTATCGATACGGTTCGGCTCATTGAATGTGTGTGCCCAATCGCCCAACCGTATTTGATTGACACGAGCAAGCGAGAGCGACTGACTGATCGAGTCACCGGCTGGCCTGGCCCTAACTGAAATCATCCTACCAGCTCGTCATAACTTCTACCCTGCACTGCCATTTACTTCAAAGGACTGGGGCCCAACCAAAGGTGCCTAATTTGCATCCGAGACTCCAACAAAATAATGGTAGCCAACAAACAGCTAATTCTTGTCAAAATTTAGTGCTGTGTAGCATATAAATCTGCAAAGATATAACTAGATTTTTCTTTTGGGATAGTACTAAGGAATAGCTTCTTATCAATGGTATCCAGAAAGTTTTGGATCTATATATCATGTAAATACTTTATATTCACTTAATAGTTTTACCATTAATTTCTTTTGCTAGCATAGAGTAATCAGGAAAAAAGCAGTGGTCAATTACTGTTTACTTGAGAGTGATGGCAGTATTTATACTAAAAGTGACATATAATACAAGATAACAGAGGCACTCGGGCACGAGGAAAAGCATCTATATAGTGTAAACTAATTAGTTGTAGCATCAATATATGATAAATGGATTTGATTCATACAAAACAGCACTACCTCCGTTCTTCTTTAATTGATATTTCTTTTTGACATTCTAAGATATTGCTTTGACCATTGCACATTTTATAACGTTGCATTAGGACATAATAATAAACTTATACTACTACGGAAGTAGTTTTTACGATGGATCTAATGATATAATTTCTACAAAATAATTCTAGATGATTTCAAATATGCCAGTGTGGTCAAATCTCTGCACCAAAAAAAAGAACGAATCACACAGGTTCTAGGCTTCTAGCTAGGGCTGTCCAGTAGAATGGAGGTGGTAATCATATGAGCGCGGCTCAGATATTTCAGTGCCGGGCAGATTTGTCAGTGCTCAAAAATGAATATATATACATACTGCTATATCCGTATGAAATTTGTGCTACATTAAAAGCATTTGAGTTGGCAGTAGCTGGAGGATTATGACCGTATTAAAGGACCAGGCGGAGTACTGTTGATAATGGGAGTAGTATTGACAACTAAAAGCCCAACTATAATTAGTAATTTTTTGTTATTGTTGTCAAGTTCATCCAGCAGTTAATGCTATGGCTTAGATGTTTTAAGAGTTTTCTCTTCACACTTCAATTTGAATAGCTTTCACAGTTTTGAGATTTCAGCTACTACGACCTGTAGATCCAAAAGTATTTTTGCATTTTTATTTTGAGTTGTTTGATTCGTATAAAAAGGTTGCGTTGTTTGAAAAACAGTTGGCTAGATCACTGAAGGACCAAATGGGTTTGATGAATCATGAAATTCGATCCTATAATCCATATGAGACCTTCATTTAGTCCTTGAGTACTCTGTATTACGTCAATACTCAAGAGTGTGTAGTGCACACACCTACAAACAAATCCGATCTACCCTTTTGCACCAGAAGTATGTTTTTATTGTTTCGGGAAAAAAAGTTGTCCGAATTAATTTACGTGAGATCTGAAATAATAGAACAGAGCAAGTTTCTTGCGTAGTTCTGAAGCATAAGGAGATTCTAGGAGCTTCACACATTGGCATATGCTTCCATTTAAACATATACTACCACGATACTAATCTACTCCGATTGATATGTATGTGTACGTGATTAAGCATGCAAGTAGGAGTGGTAGTATTACCTTGAGTTCGTCGGCCGGTTTGTAGCAGGCGAAGTCTATGAGGTAGACAGGCCTCGGCCTGGACATGACGTAGACGGAGATGGTGAAGGCGAGGACGGCGAGGAAGGCGAGCACGGTGGCAAGGTCGTAGGTGGCCTCGCCCCAGACCTTGCGCCACAGCTCGTCGCGGCTGAGGCTGCCGACCTCGGCGCCGCAGACGAGCACGATGACCGGGATGGTGGCCAGGTACACGCCGTGGCTGATGAGGTAGTGGTACCCGAGCCGCACGTACTTGAGGTTCACCGACTGCAGGAAGTCCGGCAGCCGCCGGCGCACCCGCACAGAGAACGTCGGTGACCCGGCGTCCGGCCCCGACGGCTCCACGCCGCGGTTCACGATCTCCGTCGACAGCAGCGCCTGCTCCCGCGCCATATGGCCGCCGCTGGACTCTTCTCCGATCCTTGTGCCTAGCTAGGCACCTCTAGCTTAGCTAGCAGCTGCAGCAAATGAGAAGGCAGTGATGACTGATGAGATGATCTCAAAGACTTTAGATATAGGGAGGGAGTGCAGTGCTGGGTTCGGGGAGGAGATGGTGGTGGGTGGGTGGGTAGATGGCAGTTAATGCCATTAGAGAGCAAAGCCAGCAAGGAAAGGAGGCCTTTGCCTCATGCATTACATGGTTGTTCTTGCATATACATGCATCTGTTTGCTGTGAGGCTGTGCCATGTTGTACTGCAAGTACTGGAATCATGCTGCTAGCTGCTAGCATACCAATTAACTGATCACTGGCTTTGTAGGTTGTAGCAGTAATAACTACTACTACTACAGAACATGTGCAAACACCAGTACTGTGTATAAAAAAAAATGTGCATGGATATGCTGTGTACTATTCTCTATGTAGTACACTTCAGCGGTTCAGCTCCATATGCTTATTGTGACACTAAACACGTTTACTGTGGACAACATGTAGTATAAACCTACACATAGAATCAATCCTGTTACTGCTACAAAGCTGTAAAATTAACTAGTCCCTCTGTTTTAAAATATAAACCTTAACCAAAAGAAAAAAATATTATCACCTCCTCATTTAATCACTTTAATAAATATAATTCATGCATCCATTAGAAATAGAGATCTAAATTTGAGAATTTTAGAAATAATAGTTAGCGGAGAGGAGATGCTAGTTAATTGGCATGCATCTATGTCTTATATTACAAAACATCTATTATATTTTGGAAGAGAGAGTAGTTGATTGCATATATGCATGCACGTCTTATATTATAAAATATTAAAATAATATTTGTGTCTTATATTTTGGAATGAAGAGAATAGCTAATTGCAAGCATGCACGTCTTATATATTATGAAATACTTTTTTCGTCATAAGAGATTTTTTTTGAATGAGACACATTCTAATACTATGAATTTAAAAAATTTGGAAGCTTCTTGTTATTTGTAGTCTAGGATGTATCGTATCGAACCAAAATTATTTATATTTGAAATGGAGGTAGTATCTGAAAAAAAAATAGTTATGTTTTATATTTTGAAATGAAGGGAGTATGTTGATGAGAGGAAGGAGGACATACATGCAGTATTTACCATTTCGTGCGCGTGTGCCGTGCCGCCCCTCCATGGTAACGCGGTTTTCGGCAAAAACCACGAAAACTATAAAAACGTGAACAGTAGTTTAAAAACCGCGAAAACCATGAAAACCACAATTTAAATTTGAACCAAATTCAAATCCGCGTTATGTCACGGTTTTCGCTCAAACCGCGCGAAAACCGTACCACATACCGCGGTTTTCGCGGCAAACAGCGCGAAATTTATTTTTTTTGCAAAAATATATTTTTTGTGTTAAAATAATTTTTTTCAATTTTTTTGAATTTTCATGAAATTATTTAAACGAAACCGCGAGGATGCCGTGTCGCACCCCCGCGGAACGTGCAAAAACCGTGGCGGTTTTCGCGGAAAGAAGAACCCTGCATACATGTACCTTCCTTGGGAGAAAAAAACTCCGGATGGAGTTTGGCATAGTGCTGCATTGCTTCTTGGATACTGATCTGGCATTCTTGATCAGCTAGCTGGCCCTTATTGATTGACCGCGCAGTGGTAGAAGGAAGAGTAGGAGATTTCATGGAGGGCCTCTTTATTAGGTAGGAGTAGCAGCAAAAAACTGTTCACCTTTCAGGCTGTTCATTGAAAAAAAAAGAAAAAAAATCTTACTCAGCTCCTCGATGACCATCTCTGATGGCTTCTTTTGGTGCGAGTTCTGCAACTGTAGGAGTTAATTAACCGTTCGGTGAGAGTGCGGTAGCAAGGGGTCAGTTTACCATGAAGCAAAGAAAAAGAATCCAAAAATATCTCCAGGCCCGACTGTTCAGTTTAGCACGAGGCATTTCCGACTAGTTCTCCCCAAGCAAATAGACATCCAGAATTCATCAAATCATCCATCGGTTCAACTGTGTTAACCAGTAACCACCAGCTGCGCCGATAGATGGTAGCAATTGACTGACTGAATACACGGTCCGCCATGTGATGCCATTGCCTGCTAACACAATTCATTTCACCACCAGCTGCAGCTTTGTTTCTTCAGACTTCATAGTGCTGCTTCACAAAATTCTGTCCTTGTATAGGATGCAGGTTTACACATGAATATGAATTTCCTCAAAGCTGGTGAATTCTAGAGGAATTTGTAGTAGTACAATCCTTGGTTACTAACAGAACCTTGAAGGAACTTTTGGTTGAGACATCTTGAACGTGAAAGCAACCCTGACAGCCACTTTCCTGTCTGAAGAAGAAACGAGTCAATAGGTCTTCGAAAAGAGAAATTCCAGATGCACAATGAGTCTAAGCAACAGCAACATGGGGATTTATCTGCTAGCACATTTATTTATGGTGCATATGTGCAGTTGGGAGTTCTAACTTAACCATCACCCATTTGAAACTGGATTGATCCGCACTTCGTTGCAGGTACATGCTAGTACACTCTTGAAGAAAGATTTGAACGATCATATAGTGGCACCAACGAGAGTCAGCCAATGGTCTTTTGGTTGGTCAGATGCATGTATAAAGTCTCAACGAAGTTTCATGAAATATTTTATACATATTAAATGAGATGTTACATTAGCAGATTATAGTTTTTCATAAAACGAGGAAGAGAGAGGGGAAAGGTTTCATGGAAATAAAATTATAGAGCGTTGTTTCCAAAATATTGGAAACCGAGTGAAACACGCACTGAGATCTTTCCTTGGACTGCTTATTATTCGTCGTTTCATTAAACTATGGGACCGGTGTGACAAAAAACTAAAAAATCTATAAATCTGTGCGATGAAACTATACACTTAGAGAAAGACCTGTTTCATTGTCTGTTTTATAGTCTTAAAAACTGATAGGTGAAATCTTATATTATGACTGGCGTAACACTGCTACGACTTGTTTATGAATGATATAGACAAATTAATGGTTTGGTCAGCAATTTCTGGCAGTGGCCTGCAACTACTTCCAGCCCGCTTTAAATTGGCACACCGAATGTTAAGCCATAATAGCACTGCTTTCACAGTCTCAACAGAGAGGAATTTACTTGATGATAGATCAAAAATGCTATGATCGCGGCCTTAAGCAAAAGCCAAAATTTTAAGCTAAGAAAATGGCTTGAAAAAACAAATACTAAACCTGAGATTTGTTCCAAGGAAAAAGAATACTGGACCTTTTGGCTTGTATGCACCAAGATGCAGAAACTAGAGATGTAAAACACTTCTTCATTATATGGATAAATATAGCCATGCAAAGATGATCATTCCTACGAGTGGTGGCCACCATAACCATGAGTGTTGAAATCTGAACAGGGAAAGAATATATGAATTGCGCTGATGATGTCCCAGTAGTCAATCTGATGATAAACCTGCAATAGTACGTACATCGGTGGTTAGGTTAGTCATAACGCATGGCCGTGTTAAGCCATAAATAAGGAACATGGCTCCGTCCAAATGAGCATCTTATATTTTTTTTCAACCAAAAAGAATGAGAGTATCTCGTAAGGCCGGTTGGCTGTATGGGAGATCTATAGTGCAGTAAGAACATTCATGGTTGCAACCATCCAGGAAATAAATGAGACACCATGCCCCCACGTGGTAGCATTGAGCCCTTACTCTGATCACCATGTGTGCATGTTTGTAGCAGAGGTGGTGGATCTCTCAATAGACTGGTCACTTGGACACTTGGTCAGTGAACGCTCAAGTGAAATATTAACTGTTTGTGAACAGGAAGGAGTTTTTCAACGTTAAAGCTGTAAATCATCAGTGGAAATAAGCAGAATACATTCTAGAGCAATTTACCATCTCGAAGCTAGTGTAAGATAAACGAACAATATTCTCTCTAGTAAAATCTTCTAAAATAACACATTAAAAATGGAGTACATGAGGCAAGGAATATTATTCATATTGCTTAATGTTGATATGTAAAGACGACCGGGTAGATTTCCTTTCAGCAGCAGCACCACCACCAAATAATACATAAAGGAATGTAATTGGGACCTAGTTTCATCATATACACAAGTTGCTAGATTTTCAATTTTTGGCAAGAAATGAGCAGTACAGACGTACAGTATGTAAAAATTCTGACACTATTTTAAAGTCGCAGTAAAATTGCTGACCAATGTAACAAGGGATTATGTTAGCTGGGGGATGACACTCGAGCATTATCAGGTATTATCACTAAATCTAGTCTCCATATACCATTATTTTAGTCAGTTGCTGAAAGTGCACGCCAGTAGCTCAAACATAAATTCATTGTGTACTATATATACCACTTGGAAGATTTGTATCCTTTTTTACCTCGGTAGAAACCTTAGCTTACAAAAGAACAAGACAAAAACATAGACAATCCAGTTACTCCTGAAACACATTTAATGGGCTACAGAATGTAAGAAGAAAAAAAAAGCAGCCACAATGAACACTTACTAAAGCACGTATGAAAACTGTAACACCTAGAGCAAAGAACTAATGTACTGAAGTAACTAAAAGCATTTCTCCAGGAACACCTGCAAAAACTTTCTGTCAATAAAATTGTGTACTATGTTTTCTTTTGAGTATCTAGAAATGCTCCAAACAGAGTTTCTTGCTGAGCACTATAGTTCAAGTTCCACGCTTCCATGCTGGCGAGCTGTTCAGCTGCTTCAACACCCTTCGGGAAGTCTTATTATGACACCATAAACAAAAATATTCCCTTTTTACAGCACACAGTTATCTGTGTAAACAAGCTTTAAAATAGTCGATGGCAAATGCTAGTAATTATGTACTTATCTGAATATTGAATCCATCACCAACTGGAAGGCTGGAAGACTGAAATCAGACAAAGCGATGGACCGTACAAATTTTGCTTGGACAATTTCATAACTTCAATGTACAATGCTTGCTACAACTGTTTGCAAATATCATCTCTGTACATAAAAAGGAAGAGTCAATTAATCTACATAAACATAAAGTAGGCATGGCTTAAGTTTTTAGCAGTAAGCGAACATGACATATCCAATCAGAACCAGTCTCTAATTAAGCCCTGAGTTAATATAAAGAACCCAAATATGCCATGAGCAAGGGAGTAACAGAACATAACCATTCCCCTAGGATCACAATAATTTACTTTTGGAGCTTGATTATTAGGGAACAAATATAAAAAAACTGTTCTCTAAATTAATGGGTGCCACTTATTCACTCTATGCAACAATCACTTAGATCCCCTACATCCATCTCAGTATCATCTGCAAGAGCGCCATCATCCATGATATCATCTGAATCTTCACTTTTGACATCCAATATAGAATCAGTAGCACCACTGCTATCATCATTACCAAACAAATAGTCCTCTGAATCAGAGAACTTGGCGAATTTACCAAGATTCTTGACCCTCCCTCTATAGCTGGTAAGTTGAAGGACTTTTTCCTTCCACCTCACCAATGGGAACTTCTCTATCAATTCTGTCCCATCATAAGACTCCGTCAAGAATACGCTAAACCGCTTCCCCCTCTCAGACACATAAAAGATGCCATAATGCTTCAGAAGCAGCCTCATCAACTTCTGCGGCATAACAAACTCACGACGGAAATGTGTGAGGTGATCCGTCACCAGCCTCTTTTCCAATGTGAAGTTCAGTATCTCATGCATCACTGCAACTGCCCTCTTGTCAAACTCTGGCGAGCCAGGAGTCAATCCTCTTGCCTCTGCATAAGGAGATAGGTATGTTGTCTTCTGAAACTGCTCGGTATTGCCTTTTTTCACATAATGATGAACTTTTCCTCGGAATTTGTAGTAACTTGTAAACTTTGGTGGGAACTTCATGGGGAATGGTAGTGAGAGCTCTCCTGGTGGACTGGTAATGCTGTTAGCATTGGCATCACCGGTCAATGCTGCCACCTTTTTCTCGAGCTCGGTGACTGCCCAGTTTGGGTTCCAAGAGACAAGCTCCAGGTAATCGCCGTCCTCCAACCTGACCACCCTGAACTGATCGGGGAACATGTGCACCCACCGTGTCTTGAAATCATAGGGAAGCCCCATGTCGCGCCTGAAATGTGCAATCTTATCGATCGCCAGACGACGGTCCACCGACATCATCAGCAGCCTGGTGACGTACTCCGCGGCCGTGCGCGAGTGATCCTCCAGCAGGAGCGCCTCCTCCTCGACGAGCGCCTCGGCCTGCGGCGAGAGGCCCGCCCACATGACCCCGCGGCTGTCGCGGCAGACCTCGAAGAGCTGCGGCGAGCGGCGCACGAAGTGGGCCACCTTGTTGGGCTTGGTGAGCCCGAGCTGCGGGCGCAGGATCTCGAGGCGCTTGAGCGGGGTGACGTGCTCCTCCTCCTTCTTGAGCGCGTCGACGACGGTGAGCACCTTGGAGAGCACCTTCCACCGTTCCGTGGCCACCTCGAGCGCGTGCACCCGCTTCTTCTTGCTCCGTTGCCTGACGCTGCGGCTCCGCGTCATGCCCCGCGCGAGAGATAACTGCGCGGGACAGCAGAATCGTCCCTGGCCCTGGCGCTGGCCCCCGCGGCGGAGCAGCTCGGTCAGGCAATCCCGCAAACACGTGGTGCGCATGGTGTCCCGAACGGCCTTAACAGGCATACA
Organism: Oryza australiensis; assembly: GCA_019925245.2. Taxonomy (NCBI): domain Eukaryota; kingdom Viridiplantae; phylum Streptophyta; class Magnoliopsida; order Poales; family Poaceae; genus Oryza; species Oryza australiensis. The sequence continues at coordinate 5,472,002 of JAIFGZ020000116.1, read as the reverse complement.
CAGGAGTAACACGATGGTACGAACACAACCGGAGGAGGAAGCGGCGGAGGACCGCAGCTATCGGCGCTTCTAGCCGGTGGCGATAAGAGGAGGAGGAGGCCGGGACGGGACGGCCGGACGGGATGGCCGGAAAGAGGACGAGGGAAATCAAGCGGAGGCGGAGCACAAGTCTGCAACTGCAAGGACGACAATGGCCGGCGATGCTTAAAACTAACCGAGTGTCCGGATTGAAATCTAGCCCACAGCCTTATTGGGCTTGTTAGGTTTGGGCTAATCAAGAAGGAATAAGTTCATCTGAGATCCCTTAACATTACACCGAATCCGATTTTCGTCCTTGCGCGCCAAAACCAGATACAGCGGATCCCTGAACTGTCAAAACCAGTACAACATAGGCCCTCAGTGGTTTGGAAGGCGGTTTTGGCTGACGTGGCGCCTACGTGGCTGCTTTGACTCGGTCTTTATATGACGTGGCAGTGACGTGGCGCTTACGTGGCAATTTGATTTTAGAGAAATAATAAATTTTATGGACCCACCTGTCAGTTACACCAAAAAAATTAATAAAAAATGGTGGGCCCATGCGAGCCTCACATGTCATTCTCACCCCTCCTCTTCTTCCTCCTCTCTCCCCAACTCCCTTACTTCATCTCTCTCCCCTCTCCTCTCCCTTCCTCCTTTCTCTCTCACACTTTTCTTCTCTCTGGGCAGGCCGGCTGGCGAGTGGAGAGGACGTCGCCGAGGCAAGGCGGGAGACGATTCCTCCCACGCCGCCGCCGTCCTCATCGCAGGCGGGAGAACGAATCAAATCGACGACCTTCTTGTCGCGCACATCATGGATAAGCGCACCGACGACCAGGGCAGGGTCGGGGTAGTGGAGGAGTGGGGAGAGGTCACCCTTGATGTACCGGATGTAGGGCGCGAAGCTGCGGCGGATGGTGCGGATCACGGCGTGCGAGAGATCGGCGGGGCGGAAGGCGAAGGACTTGGGCGAGAACCCGGCCTCGTAGACGGGCTCGAGCGGGAGGAGGAGGAGCTCCCGCACGACGCGGTCTGGAAAGGGCCGGTCCGGGGTAGTGAGGAGGGCGCGAAGCTTGCGCTTGGAGAGCGTGGCGGGGTCTGCGCGCGCGCGGCGCGGAGTGGAGGAAAGGGGCGAGGCGGTTGTCGAAGCGAAAGCGAGGCGTCGAGGACGGCGTTGCGGAGTGCGAGGAGGGAGGAGAGCGTGGAGGCCGCGATGGAGGAGCGGGGCAGGTAGGAGCCTGTCTCGTCGGCGTAGGCCTTCTGGTAGGCGAGCACCCAGAGCTCGAGGCGCGAGAGGAACGACGACAGCGACGGCGGTGGCGCGGCGGCTAGCTGCACCGACCCCACGGGAGTCTTCGTTGCGGCGGAGATGAGGGCGGCGGCGGCGTGGGAGGCGTCGTCTCCCGCCTTGCCTCGGCGACGTCCTCTCCACTCGCCGGCGGGCCTGCCCAGAGAGAAGAAAAGTGTGAGAGAGAAAGGAGGGAGAAAGAGGAGAGGGGAGAGAGAGATGAAGTAAGGGAGTTGGGGAGAAAGAAGGAAGAAGAGGAGGGGTGAGAATGACATGTGGGGGCCGCGTGGGCCCCACCATTTTTTATTAATTTTTTGTGTAACTGACAAGTGGGTCCATAAATTTTATTATTTCTCTAAAATCAAATTGCCACGTAAGCGCCACGTCACTGCCACGTCATATAAAGACCGAGTCAAAGCAGCCACGTAGGCGCTACGTCAGCCAAAACCGCCTTCCAAACCACTGAGTTGCCTATGTTGCAGTGGTTTTGACAGTTCAGGGACCCGCTGTATCTGGTTTTGGCGCGCAAGGACGAAAATCGGATTCGGTGTAATGTTAAGGGATCTCAGATGAACTTATTCCATCCAAGAATTTTTTTTTTTCAATCCAAAGCCTACAATATTGCTGTTTAAAAACCAACCCACTAATGAATAGAATAAGTCCACTTAACTCCCTCTAATATAGGTCCAATCTAATTCATATGTTTCAACCGAAATATCCGACATCTTAATCACCAACTATTAAAATCGGTGTAATTTGATGTTCTCGACTGTGTTGAAGGTGATATTCACTGACATAGCTTATTGATATGGTCCAATCGGATAAGTCGGCATGTGGGACCTACATGTTAACGACTCTTCTCCTCCCCTCTTTCTTTTCTCTTTCTTCTCCTCTCTCTTACCCGGCAGTGCAGGGTGGGCGATGAGTCCCCTTGACTCCACCGCCCATGAGAACTGGGAGTTTGAGGACGACGACGACTCCGCCTACAATTTTGGCTTTGTGGGTTAGTTGGTATCAGTAAGAGACTTTTCATTATACCACCATCTAGCTCAACCTTATTTTGGGCCTCCCTTTCATTTAAGGGTAAGAACGACCTGTAACATTTTGCCATCGAGAAATATCTAATTCTATATTTCGTTGTCGATGAGTGCGAGATTTACAAAATATTGTCATACAAGCAACTTTATCTATGTAGGTGTCGCCTCCTCATTACCGACCGTCGGGTCATCCTTCATCCGCCACCTATGCCTCGTCCTCAATTTGGCCGTTGCGATAGGCTCAACCTCGCATAGGGCGTCGCTGCGAGCTCATCCTCGATGCACACTCCCACCTCGGCCTCGTTCTCCTTGGGCTATAGTTGTTGGCTCATCCTTACCCAAGACGTCGCCGCTGGTTCGTTCCTCTTAGACCGTTAGCAGCTCTTTATCACCCTTCGATAAATCATTGGGTCCCTGTCGCCGCACCTCTTCCTTACTCACCGAGGTCGCAGCGTGATTTGAGCCGTCGGCTACATGGTTCCACCATGCGTGCAAAGTGCGAAGGCAAGCCTAAGCATAGGGGCAAAACAGTGTTCCCATATAGACTAACAGAGTGCTATGGAAGTATGGATGGGAAGATGACAAATATGATGATGGTGGCATTTTTAAGACAAAATCAAGTGTATGATGTTATTTTGTAGAATGTAGATATTACACTCGTTAATAGCAAAATATAGAATTAGACATTTATAGATGTCAAAACTTAGATTTTTTTTTGTCAAAAATGAACCATGACTGAATAGCTGATTATTGTTCCTTCGCACAGTTCAAAAAAGACTGCCATGTAGGCATGTATAAAAGAGAGTAATGGTGCCTTTGATTCATTGCCATTTGTAAATCGTAACCTTATCAAATATTATCAAACTTTTCAATAAACAAACAAACTAAACACATCTTAAACAATCCGACCATTCCAAAGTTGAATAACTCCGAAAGCATTCCATAAACATTCTCACTTAAATATCAGTCCTAAGTTCTGGTTATACTTATTTTAACACGAAACCAAGCATACCCTAATTTCCACTGTCACAAAACCAAACATCTCCACTTCATACGGGGTTTATTTTTCTGGGAACATATCCCATTGTTGACGCTTTTTCATGATTAACATAAAATCACCTAATGATTTACGATCTAACCAATAGGGTCGTCAAAATCGAATGATCAAAACCACCTAGCAAAGCTGATTACGAGATTAATTTACTTTCGTGAATCAAACAACTAATTTATGAGCTAATTAACAAAGAAAATAAATATCGTACTTACATGATGACGAACAATTAATTTTCGAGGGAATAACCTTCTCATTTTCGTGTTTTCTGAAGAAGCACGAGCAAGCTAACAAAGAACTAACCTTCTCATTTTCGTGAAGAAGCACGACCGTTTTTCAGCACAAAACAACAAAGATTAATGATTCCGTTTTTCAGCGCAAAAGAACAAAGATTAATCATTACTAGAACTCAGCCATAAAAACAAAATAAAAAATAACACGAAAAATGAAAGAACAGAATAATTGTTCGGAGATCTCTTTCAATCGTCGCCAGTATATATACCAGCAAAGATAAACAATCCTTTGGCAAGTCTGATGATATCGGCTTCACACAAAATAAAACGAACCTTAACCAAAAGGAAAACAAACTAACATAGAAGTCTATATCTATCTTATGGGCATGCACGCGCTAACTAATCTGCCTCATCGGATGCAAACCGACGCCAAATCTCCATGCCTCACGCGACCAACCAGCTAGCACGCACGCATAAACCAGTCGCATCATAATCGTCTCGGTCACCAGCGCAAAATCCTGCAACATGAAATCCTCCTGTGCGCCTGGCTCCTGTTTCTCCTCTCTGTCCTCCATCCAAATCCATCAAGCAACATCGGCTCAAATCAGCCATCAAGCAACAACTAAAGACAACGCATCGATTCTCCATATGCATGCATCGATTCTTAGTGACTTCATGTATGTTATTTTGAAATATTAAATATAAATTATTTATAAAATTTATTTATAATCAGTGACTAATTCATTAGACAAATTTAATAAGTTTAATTACGTCATGATTTGACGATATGATGCTTAATCGTAAATTAATTAGGTTTAATAGATTTGTCTTACGAATTAGTCATTGGTTTTGTAATTATTTTTATAATTAGTTTATGTTTATTTCTTCGAATTTAAATTGATATTAAAATATTCGACGTGACTCCGTTTGATCCAAACAAGCCCTCGATTGCAGCACTGCCCAACTGACATGCACACATCTCCACCCATGCATGATCAAATGATAGAATTACCTTCCAATTTACAATGACAACCATCGATGTATCACAAATTCCTAGGCATGTAAACTGAGTTGATTTACCAAGCAAATCGTTAGACCATTACATCAGCTATTCTAAAATAATTTGGCTTGTACAAATAAATTAACTATAAACCAAATTATATCACAAACATCCATCACATACGCCCCTGTGCCATGGACAGCAACGCTTTGGTTCACCATGTAGTAGAAGATGCCAAGATGACGTGATGTGCAGGCGACTTAACTCGGCAAGTGCTGAATTGAAACATGTGCGTGTTAACTGTACGTCAAACGGGGACGCCGATTTGAGCTCTCACCAGCTTTATCTCTCCCCTTTAATTATTTCTTCTTTAAAAAATAAATTTTAAGACTTAATTTTAAAGCTGATTATTTATTTTTACTCACTAAATATATATATATTATTTATATATTATTTTTTATTATTAATAAGAAGTAAGGATAATTATAAGCATAAACGAGGCTTGCTACTGCTACTACGTTTGTCATAATCCAATTTATCCAACGCGTGGCACGAACAGAGCAGCAGTGACACTCGTGTGGCTCGCCCATCCACCGTGCGGCCGTACGTGCCACCCATCATTTTCCAGCCGAAAGGGTGTGTGTGAGAGAGATAGTGGTCAGTTGCTTCGATCTCTCGACAAAAAATGCAACCAACTGTAACTGTGGCTGATAATTTATCTATTGGAACTTTGGAAGGAAGACAGGGAAAGCAAAGAACACGGAATGCCGATGCACATGCTGCAATTTGTCTCTCTCACAGCTTGCACCACCTAAAGTTGATTGCAACCTAGCTATCGTCAAGTTGGTACAGAATGTTTCAGCTGCTAGGTACATATTCTTCCTGCAGTCCTAGTGGATTACAAGTGTCAGCTTTGTCAAATATATGGAGCAGTACTACGTACTATTATCAGATACGGAAATTCATTGAGCCGTCGTCTATACGGGTTCACATTCTTTGTCATAATGATAATGTCTTTATAAATACTAACGTGTGAACCAATACAAGAATGGAAACCATAAACCAATGGGTGTAACGGTAATATCATTATGACATAGGATTCTCAACCCGTTTATACTCTCTTTCGTTCTCGTCTCTCTCGTTTGTTCCGAATAAATTTAATTTTTATTACCTCTATCATAAAATATAATAAATTTTAAAGTTAGACATGATTATTAAGAAAATATGTAAAATTAAATAGGGAGAGATTGTTATTGGTTAAGAAGTAAAGGTAAGTGAAAAAAATGAATGATGAAAGGTTGGGATTGGTTGGAAAAAGATATGGGTGAAAAAAATGTTATTAATTATTGAATTGGAGTTTGTAAAAGTAGTAGACAAATATATTGGGAGTAGATAAGATGAAAAATAATTGGTATGGGGTTTAATAAAGTGGTGGTATTTTTTTATTGATTAATATGTATGGTATGAATGAAAAATAAATTTATTTTGAAACGAAAGAGAGAAGCATTGAACAAATGATACATCAGCTGGCTGAAGTCGTTTTTTCTGCCTCTCACTGTCCAAATTCGTGTACGAAACTTAATTTGATATTTCAAATAAGGAAGAAAACATCTTTGATTCCTCGCAGGAAGCACGAGCAAATTAAGTTTCTATCTCCTGCTTCGAATATTTTCAGTTAAAAGCCTATATTTCTGCTTGAAACATAACCCATTACTGAATTGGGTATGGGCTAATTACAGGTAGCAGGTAGAGACTTTCGTTATACTACAAATCTAGCTCAGTCTTATTTTGGGCCGTCATTTCAATGCAGCCAAGAAGGTAGAATGGCCTCTCAAAAGGAGATCAGAAATAAGAAACATAGCCTATTAATTTTTTTTTGCGATTTAACATAGCCTAATAATTGATAATTGTTCGTTTGTGCAGTTCTACCACGCCTACATCCTCCTTTTAAAAAGAGCCATGTCTAAATTTATAGCTAAAAATTGATTCTTTTAGACGAACGGATTGCGTCTTTTAGACGAATGGATTGTGTTTTTGTCTGAAAAAGAACAATGATCTGATAAGGTTGCAACCTTATCAAATTTCAATATCACCAAGTAATTAGTAAAGACACAAACTAAATATATTTTAAACACTTCAAACCATTCCAAAATTCAGTAAATCCAAAAACATTCACACTTAATACCACTCTAACATTTGGTAAGATCTATTTGAGTACAAACCACAAGTAGTCTAGGCCATGATCAGCTGCATGATACAGCCGTTGTTACGCAGCCAATCAGCCGCTGTTGCTGAGACAAGTCTCTGTATAGGCTGGTTGAGCACTTGAGCTGCAGCCAATCAGCCGTAGGAAGTGAGTGCAGCCAAACAAGCTTCTAATTTATACTGAAGCATAGTAAAACCAAATTCCACCATTCCATGCCCATTTCCATTTTATGGGGGCATATCAATACATATGGCCCCTGACCCATGGACAACGCCACTGTCATTCACCATGTAGTAGAAGATGCCGATATGATTGAGACATGTTTAAAGGCTCAACCCATTTGTCCTAAATTGAAACATGTGAGTGCAGCTGTGACGGGAAGTGGTTTCTCTGATTTAAAGTCAGATAACTTTGGGTCATTGATATGTGGATCCAAGAACGATGAGTCTGCATGTCAGTGAACTAAAGCCATCATACATACTTTAAGTCAGAGGATCTCGTTTGAATTGTGACGTCGAATGGGAACGTTCCATTTGAGCTCTCACTAGATATTCTAATATTTCGTTGCGCTTGCTCCGCTACTCTTCTACCGTTTGCTTTCTTCCCAATATCATCGAGACTATAAACCGCCTATATCTGAATTCTTATCTGAATTCTAAACTGCATATGTAGTCATATATAAAAGTTGATTTTTTTTAAGAGAAAGGGAGTACGTTGCGGCGTGCCGGAAGTGTAGTGCAACCTATCGTCAAATGAAACCTGCCGCTTCCCGTCATCTCCGGGCGTGCTTGTTTGGACCGGAGAAAGGGTAGTACTAGGAATCCAAGTATCCAACGCCATTGGTGAGAACAGCAACGAGCCAACGGCGTAACGCGTACTCGTCTTGCTTGGCTCGGTTGCTTCCAACCGAAAGGTAGAGAGGGAGAGACAGAGAGACAGTGGCCGGTTGCTTCCATTTCTTGGCAAAAACTGCATGCAACTGTGGCTGAAAATTATCAGTCGGAAGAAAGGGAAAGCACCCAGAAACACGGATACTCGAGCCAAAGCCAAGTCGAACCGAGCTTTCACTATTGCACATGCTGTAAATGTGATTGGTCTCTCTCTCTCACACACACAGAAGCTCACAGCTAGCGCCACCTAAAGTTGATTGCAATTTTGCAACCCAACTATAGCAGTCAGGTAGGTGTTTCAGCCGCTAGATCTTTTCCTGCAGCCCAACTGGATTAACAATGTCAGTTTTGTCACGTATTTGGAGCAGTACTACGTACTAATACTATTCTCAGAGACGAAAATTCATCAGGTCGTCGCCCAAACTAATAAACAACCGTACAGCAGCTGCCTGTCTGAAGTCGTCGTTTTTTTCTCCCTCGGTTATTGAATTTTCACTTGTTGATCTTTCAAATAAGGAAGAAAAACATCTTTGCTTCCTTGCAGGAAGCACGAGCAAATTAAGTTTCTATTATCTCCTGCTGCTGTGCCTGTGCCTGTGCCGGACTGACCGGGTTCAAATGGTGGCACACATATTTTTTTTTCAAATTTCTTGCAGGAAACTCATCTGAACTTGGAAGGAAGCAAGCTACAACTTCAAGCATATGTTTCAGAAGCGTTTTGACTTTGCAGTCGTCGCCTTGGCTTTGGCTAGCTCATCAGCGGCTACTAGTAGTAGGCTGAGTAGTTTAATTAATTGTTTAAGGACCCATGGGTTTGACTTTGGTTTGTGTTTCACGAAGAACAAATCCACAATTACTCCTCCACATACACTGCTTCTTGTGGACGAAACATGCACCACCTGTGTTTTTATTATGTCCCGATCTCTGAAGATTTGCAGAGAGATTTTGCTCATCGTTAAAGTGACCCCGTGCATGCGACCGTGTCTGGTTAGGCATGCTGCCTAGTTTGACATTTTTGGGGTTAATTCTGATTTCTTTGCCCCCCTAACCGCCGTGTTTTTCTGGCTGACAAAATCCAATCTTGACTTCTAAGTGTGTATCAGTGGCGCTGTCTAACCTTTAATGGGTTGTTTTCAGTGCAGAAATTGGACAATGCCACTATTAACAGTACCTGATTGTAGTACTAATCATGGCGGCAGAGCTAATCCATTTGCTTCGAAATAAATCATCGCAATGATCCATCAGACACGAAGTACTAAATCATCATTCCCTTCAGTCGTTTCAACCAGAACTGATTCATGAGAAGATTTTGTATGTCTATCCCTGTTAGAATGTTCGAAATTCTTACACGAGGCAGGAATCGCTACCAAATTTTTTTCTACCAGGATAAGATTCCTAAACTATATTTATCTGGCGGCTTCAATCCAGATATATAAGACTTACTAATGCTGTTACCAATGATTTGATAGGATAAGTATTGGAATCAAACCAAACCAGCCCGTAAAAAATATTTACACGCTCAAAATAGAGTTTAATGGCATAAATTACGAGGACATGATTATTTTCCTTATCTAAAAAAACCCAAACATGATCCAACATCAATTAGCCCCTGCCTGAACGTTCAAAACGAACCATAAAAATGCTCACATTCAAATAACGTTTCATGATGATGTAGTACTAAATTAAGTTCGGCATGTAACCATCTTGCTCACTAGAAAAATCCCAAACATGATATGGCACGTACCTCGTGTCGGCAAAGCACATCAAAGAAAGAAAATCATTTCTGTGTATACGACGTATAAAAAATTGGCGTTCAAATCAGTTAGTTGATCCGTCGATCTCGAGGCGAAAGAAACGTGGCCTGGTCGTCGAGACGACTAGCTATCTGGGCACGTGATTTTTAGCACGCGCTCTCGACATTGGGGCTATCCACGGAAAAAAAAACAAGATTTGAAGAAAGATACGTTTTTTAAAATTTTTTAAGAAAAAATTATGAAAAACTTTGATGTTAAAATCATACATCATATACACAAAGGATTAGCGATTAGCTTAGCTGCTCCCGTTCGATTCCAATCCACACAGGGACACAGTGTCGCGTGTATTGACGCGTACGCAAGCCTGCCGCCTCATATGCTATGCCGGTTTCATCACGTGCAGTTGCGGGCTTCTTTACTTTCAGACCAAGCCTAATAAAATCTCTTTTTTTTATGTGTGTTGCTTGATCCGGAGTAATTCAGTGGTAATTATTCTGCTCGTTGAAAATTTTTAACCCCAAGAGACACATTTGGAAAATTTTCTCTTGAATCAGTCATGATTTGCACAGGAAAGAATATTAATACAGGTGGGAAAAAAGGCACAATTTTTTTCCATCAATCTTCCTATCGAATTTTACAGAGAGTATAGAAGCGGTAAAACTCTACAGCAAAGTGAATCCTCTTGGCGCTGAGCGCGCGCGTCTCCAGTCGTTTTGGTCAAAGCCGGCGAGCGAGGCCGCGCAGATCACAGCGCGATGGTGAGGCTATCGCGGCGCGCGGCGGCGGCGGAGGCGGAGGCGGAGGCGGCGAGACCCAGCCATGAGGTGGGCTTCTCCTCCGACCCGGAGGCCTTGGTGTCCGCCGGCGACGGCCGGGCGTAGGGGGCGGTGGCGGCGAGGCGGTCCTTGCGCTTGGCGAAGAACCGCTGCAGCGACACCTTCCTCATGATGGGCATGTCCGCGAGCGCGGCGCCCTCCCGCGGGTTCGCCGCCGGCACCTCGGCGCTGGCGCCGGAGGAGGCCATGCGCATCACCTCGGCCGCCTTGTCCGCCGGGAATTCCTCGAAGACGACCACCCTCCCGCCGTAGAAGATAGTCAGCGGCGCCGTCGCGGGCCCGGCCTCCTCGACCTCCCTCTGCTCCTCCTCGACGACCTCCGCCCCGGGCATCAGGCTCAGCGTCGTCGCCCTCGCCGGTGCCGGTGCCGGTGCCGCGACGACCGCCGCCGCGGCCGCCGCCGCCATCTTCTGCTCCGCCCTCACGTACTGGCTGAGCACCCCGCACGCCACCGCGAACCTCCTGCTCTTTCCCTCCATCGCCATATCCTCACAATTCCGCTACACACGACGCGGTTTCTCTTCCTCTTCTTCTCCTCGTTTGTGATTGCTTGGTGCGTTTGGTGGTTTTGAGAATTTTGAGTCGTGGGATTTGACGGGGAAGGGCTCTGTTATATAGTAGAAAGGAAGGGAAGGGAAGGGAAGGGAGGGAGGAAACAGAGTCTTCGGTTTTCTTATTCTTTTCAGTTTTTTTTATTTTATTTTTTTGGTAGCGAGGGGAGGTGGGGACGACGTGCGGTGTGGTTGGCACGAAGAACACGTGATTTTTGAGGCCGCGGGGAAGGGTTGGGTGGGCGGTATGCGGTGGCGAGACGACAGCGACGGGGTGGTCGAAACGGTGGATGCGTGATGTTTTTGCTGCGCGAGAGCGTCGTGTGGTGGTGCAGCACGCTTTGCTTTGCTTTGCTTTCCCTCCTCCGCATGGCGACCGACCGGGTGGTTGTCTCCCTCCCCCTCCATCCACTTGTCAACTTGGGGCGCAGGGCACGCACCCCCGCTCTGGTTTGCCCCCTTCTTTTAATTAGCGCCTCATGTAAAACGCTACGGCTTCTCTTAATTGTTTTTTAAGATTTTAAGGACAGTCTTAATGCTAAAAACTATATATATATATATATAGTTTCTATACCTCTAGACACTTTATATACAAATTATGATCTTAATGGATAATTTTTACAAAATAATTTTTAATCTAATTACATGTATTTTCTTTTCACTCTTTATCAATCACATCCACATCCCTTTATGTCTTGGTTCATTTGGTTTCAAACTTAAATTTTGTTTCTATGAATTTTTTTCTCTTTTTTTAATAATTATTTTGTTAATTGACAGTTCAATTAATGTCTATATAAACTATGATGTTTTGGAAATAAGAGTGCCTAAGAAGCACTGGTACTCCACTGCTTAACCGGCAGTTTTGTGTCTCTGCTGCAAATTGCGTTGCCGAGAAACCGGTCTTGTTTACCACTGTTCCAGTGTTGGAGAGGAGAACAGTGGAAAAAACGAGGGGGTGGTAAGAGAAGAACTCGTGTCAAACGGTTTACAACGCTGTAAAATAAAATACCATTGGCATGTCTCAGGTTAGGCTTTTAGAACGATGCCCTCAATCCAACATGAGATATCTATTTTGGGGAGAAAGGTCCATGGGTTATGTCATGCTTAGGAGCAGTTTATAGTTTGTGTTTAGTTGTGCGTATTTTTATCATGAAAAGTTCCGACGCGTGTTTAGATAATATTGAAGAGTAAAACAATGGAAAAAAAAGAGATGGCAAGAGAGGAGCTCGTGCCATGTATTATGGAGCGTCGATCACCTGGTATGACTCTGAAAAATGCGATTGGCGTGTCTCACTTGTGCTTCCAAAACGATGCCCACGATCCCACACGAGATATCTATTTTTGGATGAATGAACAGCCATGGATTAGGTTATGCATAGGGTCATGTTACAGCTGTGTTGAGTTGTACTTCCTCCATAGAAAAATACGATGTATGCTATATTTGGAAAATATAGATTGTCATAATTAATTAATCAAATTATAAATATATTTAGGATCTAACAATTATATCAATCATTTCTAAAAATGTTGGCTCCATATTAAGTTCAGACCAAATATTTTTACCATGCCCTTCAAATTGTTTCATAATTTGAAATGCAATAATATCGTGGTTTATGTCTAAGATTAAAAAAATAAATATTGTGTGACATAAGCAAAAATATCATAACAAAGTTATGTGAATTATACAATCAATCACAAATGCCAAACAGTCTAAATTGTAGTATTATGATATGTCTGATCAAACTCCAAGTTGCTCTCCAGGTTGAATCTTCGGCATTAGCTTTTTTTTTTGAATTGACCCTTACTCCGTCATAATAAAATTAAAGACTGTTTTTGAAACTCCTTCCGAAATGACTGATGTTGCTAAGTCACCTTCAGCCACGGATTGCTCTACCTGTTGCCTCTGTTCCTCCGTCAAATTTTTCATTGTGACCAGAATCCTGGCATCGATTTCCTCTTTAGACATGATGTTACAAATTTCATGTCTCACCAAGCGTGCCAATTTGTGTTGACGCAAAATCTGCCCCGTCAAGTGTGCCAAAAGATATATTGACATAGATCTTGCGTGTGGCACACGAAGACCTGAGAGATCTGCTTAAATCCAATGCAGGTCATAAATTTTGATGAAATACGGATGTGCCAGTCAATTTGATTCTGCAATTGACAAGATAAAAATATATTAATGACCAAAGAGCTAATCGGCCAATAGACCAATGTAGCAATACCATCCGATATCAATAGGGTTTTGAACAATCGGCTATATGTCCGATATAAATTCTGACACTTAAGTAAATATCCAATGAACCAATCGATCGATGCTGATATAAAACATTAGATGTAGGTTCGATTATTAAAATGTAAATCGGCTGAAAGTCCGATGTAAATATAACTTATTGGCTAACACTCCGATAAAACATAACACAAATCTATAAACTTAGCAAGACTTAGATTATCAGCAGTTATATAGAAGATTGGACCCAACCAAGACAGTTCTAGATTACGTATGATCAAATAAGCTAGATAAGCTGATAGATCTATGCTAACGTGATGGATATAATAAATCTATCTAAAACAACATTATGATTATAGAGATATATTGACTAAGCCAGAAGATCGGACCTAACCGAGACAATCCCAACTAGACCAATACATCTCTAAACACAATGCAATTAAATATAGAATTGGAAATATCAGGTAAGCAATGCTTGTACTGACCGGAAAATAATATCGAATGTAATCCGAGAAAGTTCTAGCCTCGCTAATACAAGCGAAATTGACGAACTTAGTTCCTCGTTGAAGATCGAAACCGATGCAGCCCAACTCAAAACCAAGAACTCGCTGAGAGTAAAAGGTGACGATGCGCCGAAAGTAATTATATTGATCTATGGAGATAAGTTACAAATACCCTGGGTATACATATTTATACCCACGGGCCGATATGAGTCTTTATTGAACACGATACAAACTTTTCTAAAGATAACACAAAAAAAATATAAACCATGACTGTTAACGCCAGAATTTGGTAAGCCCCGAAGCCCGAATCGGCTAAGGTGTCCATCGGTTGATACCGAATCAGACAAGGCAAGTCGATGTAGTCGATTCCGGTACGACAACGTTGGAGACACCGTCGGATCAAGATGATGTGCTTCATGAGGATTGCCATATAAGGATAGAGTCCTAAAAAGACACTTGTATATATTAATTATGAAGAGTTTGTTAGTTTTCTATTTTATCTTTAGAAAAATGTATTAGTGTCCAATAAAAACTCGGTTTGTTTCATTTTTATCTTTAGGAAAGTTTGGATTGTAATATGTTAGGATCTTTGTTAGCCCGTAGGTCTAAATATATAAGCCCGGGGTTCATGTATGATATCTCTCGAGTAATACAATTCGGCGCATCGCCACCCTTTACCTTTTCTTCTTTATTCATCACCCTGCGGGATTTGGCACCCGACGCAGGGCTGCATCGGCCTCGATCTCTGGCGAAGGGGTAAGTCCAATGTTCTGCCGCCCCAAACAATTGTATTGGCTACGTCGGTGTTGTCCAAGGCTACATCAGTACATTCGACCTCTTGGATTATTCCGGTTTGCTTAACATGTTTGCCTGCCTATTTATCATATGCATCTGTTAATCTAGTCCTGATATTTCAATTTAGTTCTATCGGTTATCTCTCACTTTAGGGTTTCTAGTGATACCAGCTAAATTGTTTACTAGATTAGATTAGCTTAGACATCTATCACCTTGAAAATCAGTCAAAGGCTTGATTGTCTAGATATTGTGTTTCTTTTCATACTTAGTGCAACATCAATTCAGTTTGACCTACTAAGTCATGATTAGAACCATAATCTCTAGCATGCTTGTTGGTTGTCAGTAAGGGTTTTATCGGGGTTTCAGCCGATGAGTTATTTGGATATCGCATCAGCTTACAAGGAATGTACACAAGATAGATCTAGCCGATTGCAGCAGAGGCTTCATTGGATATTTAATTATTTGGATTTAATGACATCAGACTTCCAGCCGATGTGTGTTTTAATCTTTAAATCAGTATCTATTTTATCATGTGATTGTTTTGTGTCATATTACATTGCTATATCATCATGTTATCGTCGGGCGATCACCTTTACATAGATGTTTGCTCAGCGTACAGTCGATGGATTGAAACCCTAGCTGCATTGGTTGGTGTCAGTATCGGCTGGGATCGCGTCATCGGCTGATCGACTATATTGGTTATTGAACTATTGGCTGATATGCTTTACTTCTGACTGTTTTGTATATCTTGTCAGTGGCAGGATCAAACTGACTGGCACACCCGCGTTTCATCGATTCTAGGACCTGCACTGGAGCTAAGCAGACATCCCAGGCCAGCGTGTTGATTTTTCTCATCAACACGACCGGACACTAAACAAAACTCTCTAAAGATAAATTTTATTTAATTAATAAATAAATTAAGCCATAATGTTATGGTTTTTACGATTCTTTCTCGATTCCGGTCTCTTCTAAATAAACTTTTCAGTGGCTAATTATATTTTTTTCTTAACCAAATCCGTAAAAAATCTTATCAAAATTTAACATTAACAACATCAGAGCATGATATATCAATTAATCTCAAGCTGACGGCTTGCCAGCGATTTGATTGGACCACGTGTATCCTGTTTGTAGCGTGCACATCATTATACCCGCATGCGCCATAAGTGCGCCCCTTTAGAAATGTCATGCACAAAATTTTCGGAGGGGTAATTAACTAGAAGTTAAGAAGGATTAAAAAAACGAGCCTAACGACGCATGTAGGAGTACATGATTATTTTTTCAAATGATTATTTTTTCTATTTTTTATCACGAGGTTGGTCGCAGGTAGTGGTCCATCTATTTTCTCTTTATTTCTTTCTTTCTCTTTCTTATGTTTACACACCATTGCATGAGTTATGTATGTCCTGACAATTATTCCTAGCTAGCACACAGTGGCGTCTCTCACTCCGTAATTAACGTAGACGTAGCGCATATGCTTTAGTCAAGATCCCAAACGAAAAGCGAGTGAAAACCGTACAAACCCTTCACATTTTTTCTCCTCAACTTGTGCATGTGTATGGCTTAATCTTTTGCCATTTGCCTGCTCATGAATCACGGGATAAATCTCGCCCTCCATCAAAGTCCATTTCAATCCCTTTATTCTCGCTACCCCTCTTGTGCACTGTACACGTACTCCACGGCCTCGACTTATGAATCACGAAGGGAACTGAACTGATCGCTTTGATAGCGATCGAAATGTGATCGAATAGATTAATTATAAGCAAATAATCCGGCCTAAGGACATAAACAATGATAGTTAATAATGGATTCTTAGCGTTGTTAATTAAAAAAATTTTATGACATAAAATAAAGAGAAAGATAAAAACAGAACATTGTTCCTATATATAACAATGATTCAACAACGATTTTTACCCTCTATAATATACAAATATGGTTATGGGAGGGTGAAACTAACAAAAAATAATAGTAACAAAACATTTTTTTAGTTCAATGGTTAGAGCCTTTTTTTTGTCTTAATAACTATTATAAAGACACATCTTTAAATAATTTTGCATTTAATCTTGGATTGTCCAAGAGACTATAGGATGCACGTTAGCGGGTATCTCACGTTTTTGTTCTTTGTGCCAAATAGCATGGGGTGAACTATGTGCTCTAGACCCATGTGATTTATTTGTAATCAAGAAAGAAAGATCATCGTTACTGGATGAGATATAAATCCTGATAATCATGTATATATTTTATAGATAGTATACGAAGATTTAGTTGTAGCCGATTAAATACTTTTCATGTCATCCTCTTCCTCATCATATATAAAAAGGAGCAAAGGTTCCAAGATCGAAACAACTTCAGACAACTCCTCACTACTCGAAAACCATAATGAGGATAATCGCTACGTGATACTTCTCACATCGTATTGTGAAACTCTTGGTACAGTGTAATCTACTTAACTGAACTATGGTATTACCTTTCGCCGAAACCTAATATTTGTGTGATCGTGATCTTCTATGTCCATAAATATTATTATCAATCATTGAAATCGACGTAGATCATATTTGTCTCTAGCATTAAACATGTCCTGTTTGATTGGTAAATTGAGCCGTACTAGTTTATCTAATTTAATTTTGGAGCAGTACTATACAACTGGTAGTGGTACGGCGTCATGTGTTCGCACATTTGGCTTAATTTCATCGAAACGGGGGGCAGGACAGCGACTCGTAGCCCGACTTGCAGAGAATAGAGGAAAAAGGAGAGGGAGAAAATAATTAAGTTGCCGCGTGAGGTCGGCGTCACGCTGCTGGATTAAATTAGTCACGTGTTTAGCAACGTGCGTGGAATTTTATTAAAAAGAAGAAACGATACTGTGAGGCGGTCGATATAATAATTGTTAAATTATACTACCTCTGATGTTATCTTTTGGACAGTGATATAGTCACAAAACACTTTGTTCTGTACGTTACAAATTACTACTGATAGTATGAAATTTATATAAAAAAAATCTAGCCACGTTATACTTTTTTAATTCAAAAGTTTAAGACATATTTTATTTTTTAAGGTTTTTTCAAATAAGATAGGATATTTGTAGACTTTGTGCATCTAATATATATATATATATATTCTTAATCTTGATGATTTTTTTACACTTTTGAAAGACAATCTAACATATTATTCTTCAAAGTCCAATCGAAATTAGTTATATATCAAAGTACAAACATGTTAACTGCACGTATTTCTAAACATTTTACTGTGGCCGGAGGTAGCAGTAATTGAGGAATTTTGTTGGGGTACGGCAAATGAAAAAACAAAAGGCAGACAGAGTGAGTAAGTTTCGCTTTCTCACACCAGCTAGTGCACATGATGTTTGGTTTGATTCTTTCGGCTGTGGAGGCGTGGTAGGGCCGTAATTGATTTCTTCTTCTTTTTTTTATTTTGGTTTGATCCGTCGAGCGCAGCCGTCTGCTACATGACTTGTAAGTACTTTTTGTGTTGACAATTTTGCTGATACTAGTAAATTGGATGGTGCGTATTATTGCTTTGATAGAAAATTAAAAGTAAATGGGAATAATTGGAGTCAACCACGCATGTTAACTGCAGTGATGATCGATCGCCACGCAAGGGCCTCCATGATTCCAGGAGAGCGGCTACGAATCAGTCAGCTAGGAAATCATTATTGAATTAGTCAGATATATATTTTTCGCTTTTTTTTCTAAGCCCGTGGTCATATTTGTTGAGCTATATACAGGTCGCTCATTCAGCAGCACCGATGTTTCTAATTTGCAGACAGAAATGGTGCATATCAACCGAATGATTTTTTTTTCTTTTTTGGAGTCGGTGGAAGGGGAAAAAGAGACACGTCAAATTTTCAAACTATCTTGATATAGTATATTGGGTATGTAGATTACATATATGAAAATTGCATTTTAGTCTTTCCCAAAATTTTCTGCCGGTAACCATCGATAATTAAGGTCATGTTTGGATCTTTAGTCAGAGGATTAAAAATTAGTAAATCTCACGTTGTTTGGATGCATGGACTAAAAGGGACTAAAACTCATTAATTACACTGTAAAAAGAGTTACTCTTATTTATGGGAGAGAGTGTTGCGGAAGGGTATCTATTGAAAAATAATCTCAATCAGCTTCTCTAATAGGAACTAATAAACTAATGGTATTTTAGTCTTTTTAGTTCCTTCTGTTTGAGACTAAAATGGAGGGACTAATGGTTTTAGTCCCTAAACTAAACACGGCCTAGGTTTTAGTCCCTAAACTAAACACGGCCTAGGTATTACTGGCAATCAACCGGCTACCGTTTCTGGTTAGCACAAACAACCATTTTTGAATTTTGAAGATGGTTTTGAACATTCACAAGATAATTAACGATATGTTGTACAAAACCGATATTCCAAACATTGGTCATGACAACAGCTGATTGGAGAGGAGGAAACCGGGAGGAAGCTGATAGAAGGCAGGTGGAGAAATAAGGTGGCTGCCATTTGGGGACGTTGGAAGACTTCACTGTAGGTGGAAACACCTGTGACCTTTTTGTAAATTCCTCATCGAATTAAAAATATTTGGGGATGCTATGATCAATACAATTTTCAAAGCAGAATTTTACAGTATTTAAAAAGATATTGAGGTAATACAGTGGAAAACTTTAATACTTCTCGTCTCGATTAATACATATATGTACCAACTTTTATACTTATATACTGTAAAACTAAACTTTAAAATCGTTCATTTTCAAAAATACAAACTATATATTGGAGCGATGATACCTAATGCTAATCTCTAAGAGACTACTCAAATCAAACTCCCCAAATATCCATATAGCCAGGTATCCAATTGATTTAACGAGGCAAACTCGTTACTCACTTTAACAGGTCTTTCATCTACACTCTTCATTTGAGTTCTATGACACTAGTCCCAAATGTGGGTCTCAATTATCTCTCTCCTTGCCAAATGTATACTGGCACTTCTGTGAGAAAGGGAAGATTCTTACTGCACAATTCTCCTCTCAAACTTTCAAATATTCAGCTTCAGCAGAATCTGCCGACGCGCAGTATGGAATATCATGGCAAGAGAAGGCTGGTTGAACTTGGCTCTCCCTTTGTGATCAACTCTAGTTTAAAACTAGTTTACTCCCCCTCACTCTTGACTACTCCTACATGCACACGCACGCTATACTGACCGATGTTTCGGTGTCATAAATAAACACGACACATGTTTCTTAATTAGCTTAATTAAGATCCTGCTTACTTCATGTAAATTCTTGTAAAGATTTGAAATTTTGGTTACTTTTTGACATTTTGGAAGTAAACACATGAATGTAAAGTTGGTGTGTAAAAATTTTAGATTTGAGAGGTTTGGAAGCCAAAAAGTGCAGAATTTTCTTGAGAGAAGTGCTTGCCCACTCCTACCCTTTCATGCACAATAATTTGACTTTTTTATAACATCATAAAAACTTTACACATGAGAAGTAAACACTACTCTTAGGTGTAAAGTTTACCCTCAAAATTTTTTAAGCGTAAAGTTTACATCCAAACTTAAAAATTAAACAGGGCCTAACTAATCGAAGCTTTGAACTGGTAAACATGTAGACGCACGCCTAGTCTTGGGAAGACGACGTGTAACGACTACAGATAATACACATGCATGCACGTCTCCTCTTTCTCACTCGTTCCTACTTCCTACACTCCTCCGGCACATGAAACTTTACACGCATGCACCTACTTTCTATCAAGTTTTTTTTTCGTCAAAAGACTGTATATATATATATATTAAACTTCATTAATTTCAAAAAATTATCCTATATATTTTCCACATGTATTCGCATATCTCGCTGTTACATCTGGAATATATTGTGCTATTTATACATACTAGTTAATTAAATCAATATAGAAACTTAAATATTTCCGACTGATGGCCATGTTGAAAATATGCATGTGACACAAGAACATAAACAGTTAGAAGAGGCTAATTAAACTTTGTTAACCATTTTATTCGGATTTACAAGCCATAGATCCAACAGGCATCAACCCGTGTACATGGATCCTTACATATAAGATCAGCGTGAAAGAATTCTTGAAATAAATCAAATAATTCTCAAACAGACAGATAGGCTGACAGATTAATTTAACCAATCATAGCTGCTACCTAGCTAGTAATTCCCCCGTAAGCAATCAACAACTGTTGCAAAATACTCCGTAGAATTGGGGGAAAATGATCAATACACAGTTCCACACTTCCACAGACACGTGGAAATCAAATAGTAAATCATAGTACTAGTAGTAATTAATTTCTCCTTGATCCAGCTATCTTCAGTTTCTTCGGCTCACAGGCTGAGAGTGGGGTTCACCTGGAGCCACGACGCGCCATCGTCTTTCTTGGCACGCTTGCTCGACTCCGCCTCCTTCTCCGACTCCGGTGGCGAAGCCGCCGCCGGGAGTGGCTCCGCCGCGACGAGCCTGTTCTTCCTCTTCTCCAGGAACCTCTGCAGCGACACCTTCCTCGCGATGGGCATGTCTGCAGAAACGTAGACACGGACACGCAGCTCACGTCGTAAGTTGGTTGGTGATCAGTGTGGATCGGGTCAGTGAACTTTGGCCGGTGCATGCATGTACGTGTGTGTTTGGAGTACTCCTACCTGGTAGACAAGGTTGCCCCGGAGAGAGCTGGCAAGCCGCTGCGGCGCCGGCGTTTGAGACAGCCGCCGTGCTGTCGCGGGAGCCGGCGAGCTTCATCAGCTCGCCGGCCTTCTCGGCGGGGAAGTCGTCGAACACCATCACGCTCCCTCCATAGAAGATGGTCAGCTGCGCCTTCTCAGTGATCTCCTTCCTAACAAAGAACAAAAAAACAACAACAAAAGCTTGCAGCTTTAGCATCGAAACTAACAACGCCGCAGTTAGTCGATGAACCGAATGGGCTCTCCGTGGATTTATTTCCTGTTTACGCGTACCTTTCTTGCGAGTCTTTCAGCGTCCCGGCCTGCTGAGGGAAGAGCTCCATGGTCATCCTCTCCTCCGGCACCTCCTCCTCCTCCTCCTCCGCCGCCGCCGCATCAGAGCCGGTCATGAGGCTCATGGCCGTCACCGCCGGCAAGAAGCGGCCGCCGCCGCCGCCGCCGCCGCCGTTGCTTCCACTGTGCTCCTTCATGTACTGCCTGAGCAGGCCACATGTCACCGCGAACCTGCTCCCGTTCCCGGCAACCGTCGCCGCCGCGTTGGCGACCAGCTGCTGCTCGCTACCGGCCATGTTGTAGCAAAATCAGCTCACATCAAGCTCGGGAAAGACACTTTGGCTTCCTGCTGCAAGAAACGAAACGAGGACGAAACCTTCCCGTAAATCTGTAGCCTGTCTGCCTCTGTTATATAGGTGTACAGCTGGAAGGAAGACGAGCCTAATCTTTTTGTTTCTCGGGTTAGGAAAGCGGCACGTGAAACGCGAGCCGGGCAAGGAAAGAGAGAGAGAGAGAGAGAGTGGTGCGCGGCGCCCGCGCGGAAAAAAAGAAGAAAGAAGACGAGAAATTGCGGGGCACGCGCCGCAGGTCTCTCGCTGTGTTTCGCGGTGGTGTTTCGGGTTGGTTTGGGTTGTTTCGGCGCCGCGCGCGGCCGAGGCGCTGCCTGCCCTGCCCCAGCGTGGTGGTCACGTGCGTCGTGCGGGCGCCAGCGATGCGGTGTAAATCCGCCGGTGGTGGTGGCGTGCGAATGGGGCAAATGACACGCTGGGAAAATGGTTTGGTTGGTTTTGGGTTCTCGGTTAATTTTTTGTTTACTCTAGCTGGCTACGGCTAGCGGGGCAGTTCGCACGCACATGGTGGTGAATTTTTTTATTTTTTTACACTTTTAAATTTTAAATTTTAAAAATAAATCATTTCAAAACATATTTTCAAAATCAAAACCTTTTAGCCATGGGTTAGCGTGGTAGGACCATATTGTCATGCACATGACAATGTTATATGGTCACGCTGTTCGACCGGCATGACAGATTATTTGGCCATGTCATTCACGTGCAGTGGCGAACAAAATTATCACATCCGCGTAGGTGACATGTCGGTGATATTTTATCATGTTAGACGGATGATGTGGTCAAAAGGTTCGGTTTAAAAATATATTAAAAAAATTAAAGTTTGAAAAGTTTGAAAAATAAAATAAAATTCCATGTGGTTAGGTTTGGCCGTTTGGGGCCTTATGTATGCTTGGTGTGTAAAGAAACGTGTCAAGCTGTGCGCCCGCATGCACGTTGAGGCTGTGCAGGATCCAAAATTAGGTGGGGGTGAAAAAGATTTTCTTTTGACTATTCGTTGTTAAGCATTTCTACAGGAAACCCTCTTTTTCGTCTAAACAATATTGACTGGGACTAAAACGTGAAGATTGGTTGAAGATGGCATTTTAATCAATTGTAGTAAACATGTGTTATTTCATATGTGACGATGGAACGTTTGTAAAGAATGCAATGACATATAAATTATTTCCTTTTTCTTTTAAGCTTACGCGTTGTATCTAGACTCTTAAGACGTGCTCCCTATGTATATGTATGCATTTTTCATCCTTTAGAGTATAACATTCAACCGCTAAGCGGTTAATCATGATAAAAAAATAATCATTAATAATATACTTATATATTACATTTTTTTAATATACGACGTCGTTGATCATTTTACATCTTGTTTGTTCATTAGTTTTATTAAAAAATTTAAGTAAATATTTTTTGGTTGTGGCTTGATTTATCATTAAAAAATTTTAAGCAGAACGTATATTTTTAAGATTTTAAAAAATTAAAAAAAGGAATAATTATATGTTGTAACAAAAGTTAACAACATGATAGTTTAAAAAACGGAGGTAATGTATAAAACGTTGGAAACACCAAATCAGTAGTTCAATGCATGGCAGTGGACAAATGTCTTTTTGATGTCAACGACAAACGGGCGAAGGGTTTGGAGAAGCTGAATGGCGAAGGCGTGACATGGTCGCTCTGTCATCCGTCAGAGCAATCGCTCGCATTATACGTAGAATTTAAATAGTGTATATACATACGCTATATACGACATACATACATATCTGAACCGCTACATAAGATGGGCTCCACATAAGATGGGCTTTAGGACGTCGTAACTATTTTCTTTGTCCCAAAACAACCCAATCTATCGTAAAACAACAAATCCTATCCTTCCAAAACATCCGGTCTGAAAGTTTTTAACTATAGACACGAAAGAAAAATTCAAAATAAATTTATTTTGGGATGTATGGAATATTGCCCGTGCTGTTGATTCGGGTCTGCGCTTTATTCATATCAGTGGGCCGGCCCTGCATACAGATCCAACGCAGTTGCTATTAGGACTACACATAACAACTGCATACAATCTGAGCCCTTTAGTTATGAATCTAACGGGCAAAAACGATTCGCCACAGTAAAATCGGAGCAGAACCTTTCCACAGTAAATTGCTACAGTATTTTGCTACAGCGTTCGGATGTATCTCGAACGTCCGCTTTGAATCATGTGATGCTAGTGTGACTGTTTAGCTTGCAGTAACGTTAGCTACTGTACCTGAACCGTATCCTTCAAAACCACATTCAGAGCCATTGCAATTATTTTTAATAATAAAAGGATATGAAGCTGAGGAGATTAACCGTGCCAAGCGCCCTAGTTTCAGAGAGACTAGAAGGTAATTTAGGAACTACAAGCTCATATATAGTAGAGACAGTCTCTGTTTTTCTTTTTACCAAACATATTGCTTAAGCTTTGGTATATGTTTCTAGAAGAAAGATAAAACATATGAAGTTATTACTTGTGAGTTGTACTCCATTATTTTTTTTCTTGTTTAGTTTCGGAGCTTAACTTTATGAATCCCCATATACATAGAGCATATCCAGTTGCCTGACTATAATCAACAACAACAATATTACAAACGCCACAAACAAAAGCGGACTGCTCAGCCCAGACAGCTGAGTAACCCCATATTTCACTACAATTTGATAAAAAGAACTAACACCGTCATACATAACATAAAGTTATTTCGTTTCCTTAAAAAAATACTTAAGCTACGCAGCATGTTTTTAGAATAAAAAGAACCATATGAAGAAATTACTCTCAGTTGTACTCCACTTTTTTTCCAAGGTTTGACAAGAAATGGCAAACTGTTATAATTCCTCAGAGAGTCTATGCATGCGAAGGATTATTTTCGACGAGAACTGGCCCGACGTAGAGCTTCTAGGAAATGCATGAGTGCACGACCAGCTAGCCGTCTCTGTTGATGAATTTTGTACTTGCAAGGCTGCAAAGTTCACGTTCTCTTAATAAATTACTTCAACTAACAACTGAAAAATCTCAGAACGATAATAGGATAAATTAAAGAAAGTCTCTGAAAAAGCGAGTGACAATTAGAAATCGAAAAGGAGAAGAGCATGACGGCCAATGCCATGCACGAGACGTGCAGAGGTGGTGGCGCCACTGCTGCACGCACGCCCGAGGCTTATTTAGCCAGCAGAGCACTCAACTCCTGTACTTTGAAGAAGAAAACTCGACACGATCGAAGACGACGTGCATACTGGCATCCTTCGATCGATCGAGCTCCAAAGAACACACATGTGTCACAAATCCAGTCATTAATTTTCAGAGCAGCGATTAGCAACAGAAGCGTACGAAACGCGGGGCTCGCCACCTCCGACCCTTACATGTGGGTCCACGGGGCACCAATGCGCCAAAGGTCCGTAGCATATTATTGTTTCGACCAACGACCACATGACGGCAACATTCGAACCGGGCAAGAAACTTCCTAGGACGACTGGACGAGACGACGTCTCTCGTCGCGTTGGCGTGCAGCGCCCAGTTCTCGCTTTCGGCTGCTAGAAAAAAACCACAGAAGAAAAAACTAAGCGACCCAGCTGGTGAGTGCGTGCACGTCGCGCATGCACCTGTAGCATCTTGCAACAACAAACAACTCGGCGCAAGCCCACACGCTAAAGCATAATTTACGAGCGATCGGTTTGTCCTCATTAGTATGTTAAGCTATCGGCCAGCACAGGGATCAGTTTTATTAAGCGAGTCCTAAAAAAACGTCACTAGATATTAAACGAGGGACGACATCGTAGGCATCGCTCCTCCGGCTATCGAGTGTTTGGGCTTAGACTAAGAGCAATTTAAAAAATACGG
Organism: Oryza australiensis; assembly: GCA_019925245.2. Lineage (NCBI taxonomy): Eukaryota > Viridiplantae > Streptophyta > Magnoliopsida > Poales > Poaceae > Oryza > Oryza australiensis. The sequence goes on along the minus strand of JAIFGZ020000116.1, from coordinate 5,446,471 downwards.
TTAATCTTATTCTCAATATCTTGTTTATAGGAAAAATGATATCTAACAGTTTTTTAAAACTCTCTTAAAAGACTAGTAACATCAAAAAACATCACTTACCGCGTATATTTTAGTGACGTCAGACCTTCCCTAATCCTCTTCCGAGCTTCTTCCCGCGGTGCCTTTTCGTGATTTTTCTTTTTTCCGGCCCCGGACACTTCTGTATCGCTCGCTAGTCGTCGTCCCGCGCCACGCTTCGCTCGGGCTATTATTGAAGAGTAATTTTTAGCGTTCTGCTATAGGATAATATGTTTTTTAGGAAATTTTTTTTAACATAGCCCCCAATACCTTATTTTGGAAAAAAATTTAATCATCTCTTGGAATTGCTCTAAATCAGTTTTATTTATGGAGTTCATTTTATAAAAATATTCAAACTAGTTATAAAGCTAAAACTATTTAACTGGACTCATATTCAGATAGAGCTCAATCAAACAGATCTTATATAACAGAAAATTTAGCCGGCTTAGTTGGGTGATCAACCGAGGCGGGTTAGGCCCGTCACGACCCGGCGTTGCGTGTCGCCATCGCGCAGCTGTGTTTTGCTTTGCCGGCCGGGTAGGCGTTTTTCCCCAACTCGTCCGTCCGTCCATCCCTCCCCCATCGACCGAACAGCAGGCGCGGCGTACGAACCAAACGGGAACAACGTGCATTGCTGCTTCCGGCAAAAAAAAAATTAGGCTCTGATCGAAGGATGGGCCACGATCGAGCGGCAGATAGCTAGTAGTAGCTAGCAGCCTCATATCTAGTTAGGCTGGGATGAGAGTGCTTGGGTTGTGCAGGTTAGGCCGTGTTCGGCTGGGGGTTTAGGCCTCCAGGGTTCCTCGAATAGAATGGCGCTGTGCGCGAATTGCAAAAGTTCTTTTGCGCATGTGGACTATACGATAAAGTAGCGGCTCATTTCGATTTTCAACCGATTAATTTAATTGGTTGATTAATCTGTGCGCTCACAAATAAGATCCGTCGTGATTCTAAAACAAATATTCGTTGTCATTGGAATCATGCAGATCGATCGAGTAAACAGATATGGTCCGAACCTGTCGGGGTGAGTTGACAGATATCTAACGGTGGGCTGGGCGTCGATCGATCTATCGATCGATGGATGTAACAACCAAACCAAGAGGAGACACATGCGCATGCGCGTGCGCGTGCGCGCGAGGTATACGTGTTTCTCCCCGGAACGAGGAGGCGGTTGGCCGTCGACGCGAAACGGAGGAATGACCTTTTCAAACAGGAGTAGTGTGGTTTGCATGGCGGTTGGCCTCGCGCGCGCGTCTCGTCGCGTCATGCGCTCCCGGCCACGTTTTCCTCACGCGCACTCTCCTCTCCTCGTCTCGCGCCGCGCGCAAAAGCTTCCTCCACTAATCAACCCACACGTTTCGCCCCGCATGCCCTCTATATAGAGCGGTTGAGCGAGCCAACTCCGCAACCAACCATATATGATTAGCGACAGATCGTTCACAAACCTAGACGAGGTTCTCTCTTTGTGCTGATCAGTTTTCCGTGCTAGAAGATGGCAATGGCGTCGACGGATCCCATGACCCGCCGCTTCGCCGTCGCGTGCGGCGTGCTCAGCCAGTACGTCAAGGCCAACTCCCCGCAGCCGTCGGCGGCGGCGGCGGTTACCGGCGTGAGTGGCCTCATGACCGCCACGGCCGCCGCGCCTGTGGTCCAAGAACCCGGATGCGAGGCGGACGGCGGGGAGCAGCAGTTCACGATCTTCTACGCCGGGAAGGTGGTGGTGATCGACCGGTGCACGCCGGCCATGGCGGCCGAGCTGATGCGGTACGCGTCGGCGTCGCAGAGCAGCGCGCCGGAGGCGCCCGCGCTGGTGGACATGCCGATCGCGAGGAAGGCGTCGCTGCAGCGGTTCCTGGCGAAGCGCAAGGACAGGGCTACCTCCACCGCCTCCGCCTCCGCGCGGTATCCTTACGGACGTGCGGCGGCGGAGGAGCAGCCGCCGGCGAAGAAGGCGAAGGCGGTGGAGAAGCGCGAGGATTGGCTCGCGCTGGGAAGCCTGGGATACATGCATTCGCGCTGATCATCGCCTCGACATCACGTCTGCGATTTCAGAGCTCGATCGCCATGTCGTCATCTGGTAGCCGATGGCCGATCGACTTGGCAGATGTTTCTCGTTGCATTAGATTTTCGCCGAGCCTGACCTTCAGTTGATTACCATGGAAGTATTAAGAGTTCGTGATTAGTAGTTACCCTAGTTATTGCGGCATATAATTAAGCACGGGCAGCAATGGCCTTGAGTCGGTAGATCAGGACTAGAGGTGTATGGATCTAACAAGTATGTTGTGTCCCGTTTGGAATTTTTTCCAATTCCTATGGGGACTGAATTGATTATTAATATAAAAATCCTTTAATTGTTATGAAATTCCATCATTTACATAGTGCTCTTGTGAAATTCTGCATTTACGTACACATGGTGGTTTGTTCCATGATTTATAGAGCACCATAATTCTTCTCTGCTGCTAGGTATGATTAATCGGTTTCTCATATGAGTGCTGTGCCCCGCAAAGAAAATACGAAAACATAGTTTAAAGGTTCTTGAACGCTGCCTTCAAGAGTTCAAGGGGATAGAAAGCCATATATGTGATACTTTGTTCCTTGAGAAAGTACTATTTTACAGGTTTTGATAGGTACCCAGGTTTATGGATAATTTATTTTATCATCCATGAGAAGGTATCGGAAGATACATATTTTGTAGGGTAAATATTTTATCATTTATAAGAAGTATCGAGATGTATCATATTTTTTAATGTAAAATTTGATATCTTTAGACATACCCGAGTTACCAAAAAATTTAATATAAAATTTAGATACCTCGAGATATTTTTAAAATGACAATACAATTTCTCTAATTTTGTAGTATAAATTTTTATTTAAGAACTATAAATTTTGTCTTCTCAAACGATAAACAAGTTGTACTCCTGTATTTTTTAGCATGCTATTACTCACCTTAAAAAAGACTGAGTTAAGCATATTTTTAGATTAGTGAGGTGGATAGGTCCACCACAAGAAAACTAATCAATTGGGATATGCTCACATACCAGTTGTACTCCTATGTTGATAGTGTGTCTCATGACCATTGCCAGCAACAGATGCCAATACCAAACAATCATACTACGAGTACATTGTTAAAAGTAGCAGTTAGCACTACTCCTGGAAGTACCACTTGCGCCAGACAGTGTATGGTACTAGCTACTTGCTAGTTTTCTGTGCCCAACTTGACGCACGGGACAAGATAATTAACTTAATCGCGCTCGCGAAATCATGCGCAACATGTTACATGTGCTCGTGGCCGGCCGCCACCTTTGTTTCCCATCGGTGCTAGATTTTGTTTCCCCGACAGAGTCAATCGATCGATCATATGGCATATCGATCGATCCTCCCGAGCCAACGCGTCCTGTCACGCGCGCCTAATTCGTGGGGCGTCTCCCATGCCCGCGACGCGGCCAAGCCCAAACTCCTGAACTCGATCTCCACCGTGCTTCTTTTTTTTTCCGTTCCCTTGCCCCTGCCTAACAACAAACCGGCGAGGCAAACGGGAGAGGAGACGCGCGATCGCACACATGGCCGGCGTGCGCGACGCGACCCGTCAGATCTCGCCCCCATCACGCGGCAGAGGGAAGGGATTAGCTCGCGGCCGCGCGTTCCCCGTGATCGCGCCCCACCCCATCCACCCACCGAAATTACGTACGTACGGGTACGGGTACGGGTACGCGGCGCGGACGCGGACGCGGCCGGAATAAAGGTGAGAGAAGAGGGGGCAAGTTGCACCATGCATGCGTTTGCCTCCTCGATCGGGGGAGAAAGCGTGTCCCCTCTAATGCCGGAGTTTAGTTGCAACGCGAGGTTCGTGTGACCGCGCGCGCGAGCGAGCTAGCTGCTGGGTACGTAGTAGGAGGGTTCATATTGTCACTGTCAGCTGCAGGGCCGCTCCTGAGGCATGGCGAGAAGGGCGATCGCCTAGGGCCCAGCGGATGTAGGGGCCCCAGTCAGTTGATATGTCCCTAAGCATTAATACCATGTGTAATTAACTTAGACCAATCAACTAAATCAATTAGTAGTAAGACATAGTTAACTATGATTAATAATATTAACTGGAAATATGTAACAATTATCCATCCATCTAACTAAGTGGTTCTTGCCTACGGTTCTGAAAAAAGTTACACATTATATCAACTCGTCTGCTTAAAACTCAATAAGTGTTTCTCTATTTAAAACAAATAATATGTATATATTGTTTTAACTGAAAATATTTCTCTCAGTCTTTCCTATGTGCTAGGTAGTGGTCATTAATAAAGTAGAACCAACTTCTAGTTTTTTACTAATTTGACTAATTTATAATTTATTGTAAATTCCATCTTATGAAAATTATTGGCATAGTGTATTTTACAAAAATAATAGATTTATTGAAAAGGGACCTATATTTTTGGTCGCCCTAGGGCCCCCGATATATCAGGAACGACCCTGGTCAGCTGTAACTTGCGCAGGTAGGAGGCGAGAATCAGAATAAGCATCGCAGATGACTAGTACGATTTTCATTTCTGAGACACTGACTGATTCTAACGCAAAGTTGTATGACAGTAGAAACGAGCACGTTCCAACTAAAAAAAAAGGAATTATTCCTTTTTCTTCTGAATGATAGCACCTCCGAAGAACAGCACTAGTAAGTAGTACGGAGTACATTACGAGGCAAACATCCTGTGATCCAATTGTACGGCCGTACAGCTGGTACGTACATAAATAGGAGCCGTGCTGTGTGTGACGACGCTACCTAGCTAGCTGTATCACGGAACGTTTGTCCCGTCCGTCATATACCAAAACCTAGAGCCCAACAAACGTGACGCGATTCGTGAGGCCCAAAAAGAGACGTCGAAGTTCATGTGCTCCCGTTTTTCAGGACAGGTCTGCTACCTACTCCATACTATAGTAGGAGTATTCGTTTGGATGATCAAGTCTGGACTCGTGACTCGAGAGCCCCCATGATTCCCGTGGACTTGGAGACCCAGCTGGAGATCGAACACACGTTGCAGCATCTGATTGCCGCCGTGTCCGTGACGCGGGCGCACGAGATGCTCCTCGCCGTATTTCCTGCCATCTTCCGGTTGCCCGTCTTTGCCTTGAACCGTTGGGTGGCCGGCCGGACAACTGGCTGGCGCATCTACTGTTAGCGGTTGCGGAAACAATACAGTATGTGTGATCAGATCGATCTGGGGATCACACCCGTCATAGATGGAGTCAGGAACACGCGATTCGCCACGATTACATGAGATCTGCACACCAATGTGCAACGACTCCATGGCCTCCCGTCGAACAAACGAATAGTAGAGCTAGCATATGTGCTCAGCTATCGGGCCTCATGTCCGATAAATTGCGACACAACCGACTTGAACACAGTTCACTAGGCCAAGAGTTAACTTTCCCACGACCTACTTTGGAGTGCCTCTCATAATCCATGGACTCAGAAAGGTCCACCTGCAATACCTCTTAGGATTAAGGCAAGGCTTGTTGACTGAAAGAAAAATTTACTCTCAGCAAGAGGGAGGAGAGAATTGGTCCTAGCAGTCCTAAGCTCAATGCCGATTTACATTATAACAATGCTCAAGATCCTCAAGCAACTCATCCAGGAAATAGACAAAGTCAGCAAAAAATTCCTTTGCGACGGAGGTGATGAGATCTATGGAGATGTTAACAACCAAATTTGATAATCAAATCCTCGGGTTTGAAGTAGAGATTAAAACGAAATCGGAGAAGATCTCAATCTATTTAAATGCCCTAAGCTGGTATCAATTTGTCAAGTTACGTTGACAGCCGATTGATCTAGGTTTAGCATATTTAGATTAGATTAATATCTTTTTATAAAATGTATCGGAGTATTAGCCGATTCATATTAGACCTGTAGTATCGGCTAGGTTATCAATACAGATAATTATTATCCTAATGTGCCTTTAGCCTAAGTGATTTATACTGTCTCGGTATACTACCGATCTATCCCAATCACTTAGTATAAATATGTTTTGAGATAGCAATTATATGCTTATTGATGTCTTTAGCCGATCTGGTAGGATCTAATTTTAACTTAATGCCTATTTCTTGTTTCTTGTTGGTTACAAGATCAAACCAACTGGCATGTCCAAAATTCACCAAAGGCGACCATCTTGGACTTGCACTAGAGTAAAGCAAATCTCTTAGGCCAGTGCGTGGTGTTGGCAACTTTTTGACAAGAAGACAATCACGATTGGGACACCTAAACGCCTTGCGGTGAAATTGGAGTCGCCAACCACCTCGATCTAGCAAAAACTAAACCAAGATAGGTTTCGTAGATTAAACCGGCTAGCGAAGCCGATTTGAGCAAACAAAAGATAAACACCCGTCTCGTTGGTGAACGGAAGGTTTTCGGGACAAGCCTACAAAGAGGTGTTGCACTCTCGCAGCAGCGGCGGACGATTTATGGCGTAAATTGACAAAGATGGACTAAACTAGGGTAAAGTAGAAAACATTATTGAAAAATAAAAGTAAAAGAACGATACAATTGGCTAGATTAGATTGATTGTGTTTGTGTTGAACGTATTGCCAATTGAACCGGCCTTGGCCCTTAAATAGAGGTTGGTCTTGCCTCCTACAAGTCCTCCTCCTCATCCAATTCGGGATAGATACCTTAGAAAACCCAAGACATACCTTATGAAGCAAGAAAACCCGAGACCTGACGAAATTCGCTTCGGACTCGGACTCTGACGGTTGACCGGCCACATGCCTGCGGTCAGACCGGCCCTACTAGCCGGTCAGATTGGCCATATACCTTCGGTCTGACCGGCCTTGTGAAGGAAACCCGATACTTTCCAAATTTTGGCAATTTTCCTCTATTTCGTCCATAGGTGCCAAGTTTAGGTGTAAACACATGCCCACTGCCTTTTATGATGAACATCGTGAATCTAAAAGCATAGAACATATTTGTATCAGGACGATAATCCATATTACCGGCCATAGAACTTCCTAAGCATCTTGCCAAACGCTCGGGAAGTATTTTTTCAAGTATCTTCTTGAAATGATCCTGCTTTCACCTTTTCGTTGTAAGCCTTAGCCACCCTCTTCTTCTCTTTCTCTATTTCTTTTAAAGCCTTCAAACGCTTGTCGATTTTCTCATCAAAATTATCTCTAATCAAGGTCTTGTGGTCTTCAACCGACAGATAATCTTGCTTTATATATCCGTAACATCCTGAAAATCGAAGAAATTAAAATCGGAACGTAAAAATCGGAACTTACAAAAACTTTTGCTCGTTGCCTTTCTCTCGTATTTGTTGCTTCTTATTTGCCGCTCGTTGCATAAGTTTAGTTGTGAACAATTCCTCTCGGTGTTCGTGAATGGCTTGGATTTTGTTGGGAAGAAAATTTCAAATACAGGATTAGGAATTTTAAATTAAAATCTAAAAGGGATGCGGATTTATGAAAATATAAATTTGAGAAATAAAATATTAATTGGTGATTATGAAAGATTAATTAGGGAGTAAAATAGACAAGTAAAATATTTTAGGGGATTTACATAAAATCTATGAAAATTTTTGGACTTAAAAATAATGAATTATAAAATTAGGAAAAAGAGAATTAAATAAATATGAAACATATTTGGAAAAATAAAAAGTGGGGAAAAAGTTGGAAATGTAATATTAAAAATTATTGAGGGAATATTAGAATTTATTTTAAATTTTTAGAGTGGAAGAAAACAGAAATTGGAAATTAGGAATTAAAAATCTGGGAAATTATAAAACGACACTCTTCATTGCTCGCATGTGTTCGACGCCGTACCCGCCCGGATGCGCGCCCGCCGTGCGTCGCCCGGCCGTACCGCGCTGCTCGCGCCACGCGCCGTGCAAGCGCCGCACCCGCCCGCGCCCGTACCCTCGCGCCACGCGCCCGCCGCCGTGCTTGGCCCCGCCCACGCCGCGCCGCCGCCACGCGCCGCCGTCGTATCCGGACCCCGTCCGCATCCCGCCCTCCACTCGCGCGCGCGCGCGCGCGCGCCCGGCCCCGGCCTCCGCGCCGCCGCGTGGCGTCCGCCGGTCCCGACGCCGCGCCGCCCCTTCTCTCCCGTTCCCTCGGCCATAGCTATAAAAGGGCGAAACCCCCACTTTTTCCACCTCGCCGCCGTCCCCTACCTCCTCTCTCTCTTCTCTCCTCCCGAGCGCCGTTGCCGCCCCTAGCCGCCGAGCGCCGCCGTCGCCGCAAAACCGAGAGCCGCCGCCGTCGCCGCCGTGCGCCGGCCGCCCGAGCCTCGCCGTATTTCCCAAGAGCCGCCGTCGTCGGTAAGCCCCGAGCCGTCGCCTTTTTCCCTCGCGCTAGCGCCGCCGCTGCCCCTGTTTTCCCCGAGCGCCGGTCGAGCACCTTGTGGGCGATGAATAGTGCGAAGAGAAAAAAAAGAAAAGAAAGAAAAAGGAAAAAGAAAAAATTAGGAAAAATTAGGAAAAATTATGGAAAATTTGGAAAAATATTTTGAGGAGACTTGAGTGAAATTTTGGGCAAAAATAAATTATTTTCTTGTATGTTTTCTCGGTGAAAAATTTAAAAATCAAAATCGGACTTTTCGTAATTTCGTTTCGCATCGTTTTCAAATCCGGATTTCGTTTAATTCTTCCTCACCATTTAAATATGTTTCTCTTTTGTGCTCGAATCTTCAAAAACCTCGAGCACAAATCCCTCCGTGATATTTCCAAATCTTTTCTTAAATAATTACGAAATCGTTGTTTTGCGAATACCCTAGGGCATCGACTCGGTTTCAAAACTTGGAATTTTCCCTGACGATCCTCGTGCGAACCCGAGTAGAATTTTAGGCTAAACATTTGGAATCGTTTTCGTGGCTTTTATGGTTCTTTTCTATCTTTCGATGTTTTATTGAATTCTAATTGAATTCAATTGATCTTTCGCACGTACGGATAGCACCTGAAGAGGCGAGCATCGTCTCCGTTGAAGACCCCACTCAACAAGCGTGCGAGCAAGGCAAGTCATCACACTCTTTGAACATATTGACCCCAATTACGAAATGATGTTATTTTTAAACTTTAAATATGCATGCTATACATAGAGAATTACCTATACTTGTATGCCATACCTTGTTATTGAGTACCTTTAGAATTATTCCTTGTAACCCTCGATGTGATACAAACAACCGGAGAATAACTTCGGTAAACTGCTTAGCCATGCTATACTTAGATTCATGCATACTCATGATTTTATGAAAAGCTTTATGCTTGGGCAACTACCCTAGGGAAGGTAGTTGAAATACGGCATGTGGAGACATGAGCGCCACATTGCCATGAGAATAATGAAAAGAGTTTTGATGAAAATTGAAAGCACTAAACAAATGTTTTAGACTGGGGCGGCTGGATGATTTGGGTGGATTCCGGAAAAGGCAAGTGAAGACCCTGGTCAATTAAGGACCGAGCCATGAGATAGCCGAAAAACGAGCCAGTACAACCGTACTTCTCGAATGGGTATAGACCTAGCGGAGTAGATAGCCGAGCGGAGGCGGTACCCTTGCATAGTGGTTCTTATGGATGAGATGAGATTTGAAAGGGATGATGGTAAATTGAAATTTATTATAACTTGATGAATGAAACCTTCCCTTACCCCGGGTGCGCCAACTCCTCTCACTGCTAGAAAATGACGGCTAGAGTGCATGAGGGCTTAGGTTCATGGAGCAGGTACTGCCAAAGTGAGGTTATCGAAAGGCTTTGCCGTGACCGTCTCATGTGTTGGGACGTAGGCTCATTTGTTGGGCTATCGCGGGGTACAGGTAAAGTGTACATCCACTGCAGTGTGAATGAATCAATCTATTCGAATAGCCATGCTCGCGGATATTGAGCATCGTGACAAGACTTTCGCTTGGCTAGACTGTAAACTTTAAAATGATGGGATGGGTTTGCATGATGACTTTTAATTGTTGGTGGATCAACTTCTCGAGATGCAAGAAGGGGTGGACTCCCCAGAAAACCATGACGAACCGGAGGCGGGAAGCCATCCTTGGAATCACGATGGATGGTAGTGTTAACACTAGAATTTGGTAATGAGGTTCCTAAGTCCTAAGAAAGCAAGGTGAAATTGGATCGGCTGAGATCAGGGGCTATATCGGCTAAAAGAGTAATCGGCTGCAGGGTTGGTCGGCTGAGAATGGATTGAATGGAACAGCCGACAGCCGATTTCGAGTTCAGAAGAGATAAAACCGTGTCCAATGCAGAAACTTGAAGATAAAGTGGGGATTCGGATGTTAATTGCGCGTTTAAAGATATTGCCACCGATGGATAGAGTCCTGTAATGGCAGCTGTATGTGTAATTTAGGAGTTTGTTAAATTGTTAGTTGTAATAGATCTCGTTAGGGATGATATGATGTTTTAAAAAGTAGTTTAGATAGAGTCCGAAGTTGTTACAAATATTTGTATCTCGGGTATAAATAGGACCCGAGACCCTGTGTATAAGGACGATTCAATCAATCTAATCTTCGGCGCATCGCCATCCTTTTCCTTTTGGACGAACACCCTGTTTGGCTTTGGGCTGCATCGTCTCGATCCCCGAACTCAGGTAAATGTTTGTCGTTAGTGGTGAGATTACTTGTTTCTGATGCTTCCATCGCAATGACACATTGGATTCAATAGTTTTGCTACAACATATATCATATAGTGCATATGAACCAATCCGGTGTTTAGATCTATCTTGTAGTTGACTCGTCTTTTCGAGGGCGTGTGGTCAACGAGGCTAGGTTTAAGGGCTGGTTGATTCGTATGCAGTAGCTACCATCTTACGGAGTGTAAGTCGAAAGTAATAGATTGAATGCTTCTTTTGATACTTGATGCCGCATCAAGACCGAACTGTTGAGTCGTCTTTAGAATCGTTGGCAATCTATTCTTTTGGACTTACATTATCTGGGGATAGCGTCGGGGTTTCAGCCGACCTTATTTATCTTGATGTATTCCTTTTAATATGATTGTTATTAGATCTGCGGTAGGGCTGTATTTCGTGTTTAGATTGTGCTTGCTTACGTTCTTAATCTAGGAATGTTACGCCTGCACGAGGTTCATTGGAATATAAGCCGATTTGATGTCAGTTTCCCGGCGTCGGCTGGTCCATTAATCTGTATATTTGTTATTCTTCGTTATATTTGGATCGGATGGCTGATGATCGCCTTGGCATAGCCGATGCGCTTCGGTCGCTTGGCCCAAATATGGCCTGGAATAGCATATGTACGTTCATGGAGTTCCTCGGCCGATCCCGCGGGGGTTTGACCTAACGCTTAACGAGTGTTTTCTTGTATTTTCTCTTGTTGATTGGAAGATCAAATCAACTGGCACGCTCTACACATTGTAGGCAGCTAAGAAGGACCTGCACTGGAGTCAAGCAGATCTCCTAGGCCAGCGCGTGAGAGAGATTTCTCGTCAACAGGTAGAAAGAACCGTCGTCGACTTAATGAACTATGGGTCTAAAACTTGACTTGGCTAGTTGTTAGGCTTGTGAAAAGAGTTGTGAAAATTGGCTTTATGCAAAAGAACACCAGCCATTCCTTGAATGACCCTATCATATGCATCAATTCTGTGTTGGCTTGCTGAGTACGGTTGGTACTCACCCTTGCTATACACACAAACCTCCAGATGATGGTAATGAAGACTTGGAGGATCCATATGCCTACTACTAGGAGGGCGAAGAAGCTGATGGCGCTTGCTAGGTCTTAGTCTCCGGTCGTTGCCTGTGGCAATTGACAAGCCGCTGCCTCTATCCCGTTGCCTTATCTAATTTCTACTTTTGGATTGTATCTGGACAATGAGGTCCTATGTGATGGACACTGTCTTCGGGCCTACTATTGTAATAATTTCGGTGTAAAACTATTCGTGCATTTGCACCTGATTATTTAGTACTGTATTTCGTGGGTACCAAACTACTCGATCTAGGGAAATGGTACTATGAACACGAAAGATTCCCGTTCCAAAAACGGGGGTCCACAATATCGAAGAGAGCCAAGATTCACCTCTACCGGCAAAACGACTTCTTGTGCATAGACCACCTCAAAAGGAGTAACCTTGGTTGCACCATGTGTAGATATTCTGTGAGCCCATAACACTTCAGAAAACACCTCATGCCACCACTTCGGATGTTCTTCTATCTTCTTCTTCTGTCTCCTAAGCACAAATGTCCGAATATATAATTAATTCGGCCTCTGAATCAAGTGTATCGTGCCTCCCAGCTTCCTGTTCAAACCTGGTCTGACCGGCCACGCAATGCCAGTCATACCTCTACCTCTCACCGGTCAGACCGGCCACACAAAGTCGGTCAGACCGCCGGCCACCTGCGATTAGACCGACAGTGATGCGCCGGTCAGACCGCTCGCAGTCTGTGACTTCGCCAATTTTTCCCCAAAAAATAAAATCAAGCACTGACTTTTCAAGTATTAAAAAATACTCCCTTTTTTGATATTATAGCCAGATGCTTGGTATATCAAATTATTGGACCAAAATTCTTTCCTTCTAGACAATATGAAAATTATAACATGCAATTACTATGCCTAGATGAATACTAATCCAAGTGGCTTTTGAAACAATAATCATCAAGACAAAAAAACACTTAGCCACTTGAAGTATGATCAATAATGAATCACCAAAGTCATATATCTCACTTGCATGAATCCCAATAAACTACAAGTGTAAGTAATAGGCTTAGATATGTATGCAAAATATTATAACAATGCCAATGTTTCCAAAGAAAACAACTCTAGAACAAATCATCACATTGATCATTGATATTAGCCAGATTACTAAGAAACAAAATTTCATGATGCAATAATTATGAAATCTATATTTTCTATGGTGATTCATCAAAACATGCATGATTTGGCTTTTAATAAATATCAAAGACCAACGAGCCAAATCATACTTTAAATAAATTATATGCCAACTTGTCAATTCCACCACTCAGAATTGGCATTTGCAACACGTATGCATAACATCAATTTGATAAGCAAAACACACATGTGCTAGTAGCAAGCAATGTTCTAACATGGCATAGGCATACTATAATGATGAACACGATAAACCCATACCTTGCCTTAGCATCCAACAAATGACGGTTCAAAGATGTGATGTTGTACCCATCGCCGTTCACCTTTCTTGATTTCCTCATGAGCATATTAATGTCTTGCCCCCAAGCAAAATCGCCTTTCTTGATCGCACGATTTCGAAGGCAAGATAAACACCGTAGTAGTAGCAATATGTGGAGGAGACTTACCTCTAATGACCGACAGTTCTTCTCTCATCGAATTTGATTTATCACTACTCTGGGAAATCATCAGTCTCTTAAGTTTTTCTTTCTTGGGTCTCCACACTTGCTTGTATGTTGTTCAAGACTTCAAATTATCACATGTTTTGTTCTTCACATCTTTGGTCTTCTTTTCCTTTTGACCTATGGCTCGAAGACGTTGTAGCCTCCTCTTTTGAGAGCGAGAAAGCCGGAAGGTATCCACTTCGGCTGTGGTTGTTTTTTAGGAGTCAAGCAATGATTTTTGATATTTGTGGTCGAAGTGGAAGCTCCTGTGTTGCCCTGAATTTTCTTACTCATCTCAAATGCCCCTCGGTTAGACCAGCCTCTGGGCCCGGTCAGACCGGAGCCATGCTGTCGGTCAGACCGGCCTAATGATCCGGTCAGACCGGTCGTAGGTTGGCGGTTAGACCGCTCAACTGTCCCGGTCAGACCACCATTGTTGGAAATCACGATGCCAGCTTCGGTCTTCTCTGCTTGTAGCCCCTTTATCGCATCTCCAGTAGGAACTTGAACATCTTGAGACTCCTCTTTGATAGTATCAACCTTCGGAGCTTTGACTTCTTTTCTCACCCATACCTTCTTCACCTTGTTCACCTTTGATCCACTGGACCGATTCTTTTGTGAGAAACGGTCTTGTCTTGAGTTGTATGAATGTCTTGGTACTGACCTAGGTGATTCTTTCCATTCTTGATGAAATGGCATGGGTGGTTGAGGCATCCATGGCATATAATACATAACAGGATAACCATATAGTGATATTGGATATGAATACCATGGCGCCGCAATCAGAGGTTTGTATGGAGTTGATATTGTTGATGGTTCCGATTGTTTTGGCGTTTGACCAAATCTCTTTCTAAGAAGCGATCTTGGTCTTTTTGCATCACTAGTATGATTATCAAGTCGTTGACCAGCTAATTCCTTCTTGTATTTAGCCAGAAGTATCTCAAAAGTGAGCTTTGACTTTTTAGTCTTTATAAAACTAGATGACTCATCCTTTGTAACCTTACGATCTTCGGCCTTAGCATTATTGATCCTAATTATCTCAGGCCGAGGATCCCTAATAATAACATTTTTTTCTTTTGTAGATTCGGCTTGACTAGACCGAATCAACACTTTCTTGTCATCAAATTCAATACGAACAATAGGAAAAGAATCATGAATAATTCCTGTCTTAGCAATAGGTGTAACCGAAATAGTATCACAATTGATCAATGAATTATCAATCGGTCTTTGCCCCATCAAGCTCGCATCCTTAAAATAATTATGAAACTCATGCTCCATTTGTGACCATGTAGAAATTGAATTAGGAGCAAGTAAACTAGTAGATGCAAAGTTTGACAAGTAAAGAGGAAACAACTTTAACCTAAGCAAATCATCATTACCGGTCTTACCACATTGATCAATAAATTGGCCGATATGTTCCGTTGTCGTTCTAGCATCCTCACCTGTGAATTTTGTGAAGTTGGGCACCTCAAATTCTTGCGGGTATGGGACCGAATCTATATGTTCTAGATACGACTTTTCACATATATGGAATGTTGCTTTAAACTCTATTTCATCACTACCCTGCAAGACATTGCCACTATCTTTTTCAACATTCACATGACCGATCTGTGACTCGGTCTTAGGTGACAATACTATTTCACTATCGCATGTGACACAGTCCAAGCCGTCATTTAGTTCGGCTATATTTTCAATGATGCCATTATCTAAGCTAGCAACACAATCCGAACAAATATCTGGTCCAGCTATACATGCATCGTTGTTCAAACTAGAAACACAATCCGAACCATCACTTGGTTCGGCTATGCATGTTATTCCATCATCGTTCAAAGTAGCAACACTATCCAAATCAACGGTTGGTTCGGCTATATTGGTTATTACATTATCATCCATACTAGCATTTAAGCTATTATCATCCACTCGGCTTTCCTGAGCCAGAGCCTCATGCAACACATGATCAATATCAAGAAATATCTGGCCATTCAATCTCTCTTTAATAAAATCAAGCAATCCATTATATGCAATGTTGACCAAATTTTTTTGAGTTGTGTTTAAATTAAAACATCGGTTTCTAGCATCTCTAAACCTTTTGATATAATCAATGACAGATTCATCATATTTTTGTCTAACCGATGTTAAACTAGATAACTTAAGCTCAGTTTCATCAGTATAAAAGCAATCATGAAATTGTTGTTCTAATTGAGCCCAAGTATGAATAGAATTTACCGGTAAAGAAGTAAACCATGTAAAAGCAGTACCAGACAAAGACAAAGAAAACAAACACAATTTGAGAACATCATTAGTACTAGCTTCACCACATTGTGCAAGAAATTGGCCTATGTGTTTCCATGGTTCCCTATTATCCTCACTACTAAATTTAGTGAACTCAGGAACTCTATAACCATGAGGATATGGGATATTATCGAAATATTTAGGATACGGCTTTTGGTAAACCTCAGCACGATTCCTTGGCTCAATTCCAAATGATTCTCTAATGATGTTTCTAATTTGCTCTTCCATATTCTTAGGCCTTGGTTGTGGATTTGGCGGCCTAGGAATAGGTGATTGTGGCGGCACAGTATGATTATACTGGCTATAATTCGTGTTTTGTGCCAATACATCTACTTGATGATTTTGTACTGGCTCATAGCAACTATTGGCACAAATAGCACGGGTATGTGGAATAACATGACTAAAAGTATTAACAGGTGATGAATAATAATTAAAATCAGTACTGCTAGTCGTTACTAAAACCTGTCAAAACTTCCAAGGAACCGGTCTGACCGGCTATAGATAGTCCGGTTTGACCGACTAAGTACCCGGTCTGACCGGCCCATGGACCGGTCTGACCAGTGGTCAGTGGTGCGGTCAAACCAGCCGCAGGAGGTCCGATCTGGCCAAGATAGGGCACGGTCTGACCGGCTATGGTAATCACGGTCTGACCGGCCAAGCACCCGGTCTGACCGGCCCATAGTCCGGTTTGACCGATGGCCAGTGATGCGGTCAGACCGGAGTCATGCGCGGTCTGACCGTTGGCTAAGTTCTCAATATAGCTGATTCCTGTGCAATCGGCTGTATAAACACCCATAGATCCCTCCATAGCATTATAAACATATTGTATAGAAGCAACACTAGAAATAGCAGATGCATCTACACAATGATCATTAACTTTTTGAATAGCAATAGACGAATCGGGCGGATTGGAGGTTACCTCGAATATAGGAGGAGGTCCAGGCTTAAGAATCACACCTTGATGGGTCTTGATGAGTGATCTTGCCAACATCTCCTCCAATGTGATCTCGCTGATCTTGTTCCCGCTTACTGTGTGTATGTAGCAAAAAAATTGGAGAAATCGAAGTTTCACAGAAATAGCCGATACAGTAGTAATCGGCTATTTTTTTATGTGAACAGTAGATCGGCTTGGGTAGCCTGATCTTTTTTCTCTAGAACACGTATGGACAGCAATCTGAATAGGATTGGTTCGTAATTTTCAGACCGTATACAGCAAGCTACTGCCGGCCTCCTGTCGCTGTCTCCACACGCGGGTGAGTGTAGATTGGTTTCGGCTGTATGGCCGAAACACCTGGCTAAATAAGAATCGATGAAGCAACTGCAGTGATTAACGTGGTAGATTGATTTTTGTTTGGTTGAAAAGGCAGAAAAATTCACGTCCCCAGCGGAGTTGCAAAAAATCGTGTTGGCAACATTTTTTGCAAGAAGACAATCACGATCGGGACACCTAAACGCCTTGCGGTGAAATTGGAGTCACCAACCACCTCGATCTAGCAAAAACAAAACCAAGATGGGTTTTGTAGATTAAACCGGCTAGCGAAGCCGATTTAAACAAAACAAAGGATAAACACCCGTCTCGTGGGCGAACGGAAGGTTTTCGGGACAAACCTACAAAGAGGTGTCGCACTCTCGCAGTGACGGCGGATGATTTACGACGCAAATCGACAAAGATGGACTAAACTAGGGTAAACTAGAAAACATTGCTGAAAAGTAAAAGTAAAAGAACGATACAATTGGCTAGATTAGATTGATTGTGTGTGTGTTGAACGTATTGCCAATTGAACCGGCCTTGGCACTTAAATAGGGGTTGGTCTTGCCTCCTACAAGTCCTTCTCCACATCCAATTCGGGATAGATACCTTAGGAAACACGAGACATACCTTACGGAAGACCCGACGAAATTCGCTTCGGACTCGGACTCTGACGGTCTAACCGGCCACATGCCTGCGGTCAGACCGGCCCTACTAGCCGGTCAGACCGGCCATATACCTTCGATCTGACCGGCCTTGTGAAGGAAACCCGATACTTTCCAAATTTTGACAATTTTCCTCTATTTCGTCCATAGGTGCCAAATTTGGGTGTAAACACGTGGGAATTGAATTTCTCATCAACAGGAGGCAAGTGCAAAGCAAACGGGAAGAGGATCTGCAAGGCGATTAAGTATGGTGACCTCGGAGTCTCCGACCTAAAAACATAGGACGAGTGCTCCGGCTACGCTGGCTATGACATGAGTGGACTAGTCCGAACAAACATGGATAGGCATGCCCACACACTGCGATGAACATGACAAGGATCTATTTGCAGCCTCCATAGAGGATTTCGTGGGAGACGGCAGAAAGTCAGTCTTTTAGGAATCAACCTGGGCATCTAGCACTCTATTAGAATAATCGTCCCAAACCTATACAAGCACTAAAGAAGGAAGAAACAGACAATCGCGAAGCCTTAGAAGGTAACAAATGGATTGACAACATTAGACATAACCTGTCCACAACACTCGTCGTTTGAATGCCTGTGGATCGCAAACATCACGTTAACGCAAGGGACTGTGGTTAGCATCCACTGGAAATGGACAGAGTTAGGGAAATACACCACCAAATCGGTCTACCAGATGCAATTCCTTGGTGGGGTCCCATCGGTCACAACAAGCATGGTGTAGAAGTGTTGGGCACCGACAAAATACAAATTCTTTGCATGACTACTACTCCAAAACATGATCTGGACGATATATAGGCTTCAACAAAGAGAATGACCTAACAACTATTTTCGCTAGCTCTGCTGAAGGAACCTCGAAACGGGACATCATCTCTTCAATGAATGCATGACAACTAGGAGAGTCTGGGATGCGATGGCAACACGGATTCACCTCTATTGGAGGAATAGGAACTAGGGTATTCCTTTTGCCAGGTCTTAGGGTAACATTTGCCACGTCAAATATAATTTTGCCTTAAGCAGAATCCATTGCCAAGTCAGAAACAAGAATCTGATAGACCGGCAGAGCATGGGGTTAGGGCCACTCTAGTTACACACTCTTATGTTTAAAAGTGAAACCCTACAAGATCTACATTTATAAGGTGCGTTCAGGGCCCGCTTTGGCCGAGGCCTCGAGGCACCCATGACCTTTATGGTTACACATTCTTATGTTAAAAAGAGTGTAGAAACCTACAAGATCTATATCTATAAGGTGTGTCCGAGGCCCGCTCTGGCCGAGCCCCGGGGCACTGTTGACGAGAAATTCATCGTTTACACAACGTCCTAGAAAATTCATCATTTACACAACGTCCTGGCATGTCCTAGTGATTTGGGTTCAGGCCGTGCCAGTTAGTTTGATTGTGCAACTAACAAGATAAACAAGGAAACATTAGATTACGGTGGCCAATCGGCCAATGGCCCGATAAGATATCGTATTGTCCAGCTGACGATGATAGGAATCGGCTATGATCAGAAATACTTTAGGATGTGCAACTAAGATTATACATCGGTGTAATTTAGATTTAATATAATTATCATCAAATTATCTTTATTATTCTTAACCTTGATAGATCGAATTGAATCGAAACAATATTAGTGTCGGTGATATGGGCCCGGAGGTATGTTGGAGATACAATATCTGAAAAAAGAAGGTGCCTTCGCCCACTAGGGCACGCCAGGGATATGCCCTGGATGGCTCAAGCGGGTCCCGGCCACGGGCGGCCACG
Organism: Oryza australiensis; assembly: GCA_019925245.2. NCBI lineage: Eukaryota > Viridiplantae > Streptophyta > Magnoliopsida > Poales > Poaceae > Oryza > Oryza australiensis. Next base: position 5,427,138 of record JAIFGZ020000116.1, on the reverse strand, counting down.
TGACCACCCCAAGAGGGGCTGGCCCGGGGGCTGCCCGGAGGCCACCGTATTCCCAGGCGGCAGGGTCCGGGGTCACCCGGGCCCCCAGGCGGCAGGGTCCGGGATCACCTGGCCCCCCGTCCCTCACCCCGCACCTCTCTGAGAGATGAGCGGGTCCAACTGCCAACCACCCCATTTAATGCCTAAAGAGAGAGAGGCTAAGCTCCTGCCCCGCCGCATTCAATGCGATGTGAGGCGCGCCTGTCAGCCGCTCTCATCATCACCCTCTTCGCCCGTCACGAGGCAAAGAGGACATAAAGTCTTTGACTGTGACCGTAGTATGGCAGCGCGCCCACTCCGCGCACGCCTCCCTCACGCCCCGTCTAGTCGCGTTAAATGCGTTGGGCGGCCGCGTGAGAGAGAGAGAGAGTGAACGCAGGAGGCGTTGCGTCAGCACCTACCCAGGAGCTGGGCCACTGACCAGTAGGCCCCACTGGAGTAGGTAGGCCGGCCATCCTCGCGTCAGCAACATGGCTGCCACGATGCCCGCTTTTTTCTGCCAACTCCGTGACGCGGCAACAGGGACAAAGATGGGGGTAGCTTTTCCGACAAGACAAGGCAAAAACCGCCCCATCACGTGGAGCGGAGCAAAGAAAATCAGGACTACTATGGTGTTCCCCTTGCACTATAAAAGGAGGCCCAAGTCCATCATAAAGAAGGTTCCTTCGGTGGTTTTCCATTCGTCAGCTTGCCGAGCAACAGCTAGTTCTTAGCAACTCCTTGGCCATCTCAGTCATCACCTCCAATACTCCCAAGGAGAACACCATCACTGGTCTGTGTAATCCATCCCTCATATTGCACAAAGAACAGGAGTAAGGTATTACACCACATAGGTGGCCCAAACCTGTATAAACCTTTTGCGTCCTTGCTGTCTTGATTTTTTCCGGTTTTACCGGCTTCACCTCATCTTACCAAGAGTTTAAGCCCAGTTCACCGCTCCCCTGTGCCGAACCAAAAAAGGGGGTCCCTCGGATTCCCGTGTGTCGATCTCCGACATCGACAATTAGATTAACACAAAATAAAGAGATTGTTGAACAAATATATAGTGTAAATAATCAGGCGATGCATAAAATTATAATAAGCACATGAATAAATCCGACAACAATCATTATCGGCTTAGGATTGGGTATTACTATCAACTATGATAAATCGGACTTAACAAAGATAGTACTTAGTTGCCAGTAAAAAAATCATATAAGTTTGAGATTATATATATCAAATCAGTAACTGATATGATTGTTCGGCAATGAACAAATAATATATTGGCTAAATTTGATACAACCTTATATAAAAATATCATACTTGATTAAATCTACTAAATGAATACATTCTTAGTAGATCGGACTTAACCGAGGCAATGTAAGATCAATAATAGGCTTAGTAGATTTAAAGATTTGTTATATTATAATTATATATATATATAAAGGATGATTGATATAACGAATCAAGCATTGAAAGCACACGATGTGCAGAAGAGCCGATATATCAGATATGCAATGCGAGTAAAAGCTAAATTAGTATATCGAACTTAACCGAGAAAGTACTAGCTCTGCCGATACAACCAAAGTTGACAATACTTACTTTCTCGTCTGAGATCAAACTGATGCAGCACAAACTCGAAAACAAGAATTCGTCAAAAACCTAGAAAACTAGGGTGGCGATGCGCTGAAAAGTTGTTTTATTGAATTATTGTTATTCTACAAAGACTCTGGCATACATATTTATACCCATAGGCTAAATTGATTCCGACTCTATTATGATCGGATTAATACAGGAATCTATCCCTAAACAAAGAAACTTTCGTTACAATTTTGACTCAGACACGACTCCAATCGGTTAAAAAGATATTATCCAAGATCGATTCTAACACAGACCTATCGGCTTAGGACTCTAACAAAAATAGAAACCACATCAACCTTTCCTTTTTCTAGATAAATTTGCCTACCGAATCCACTAAAATCACGACGTGAATCCTAGCTTTGACTCGGTCATGACTAACAAAAATTGCAAAATCTTGCCATTAATAGGCACTCATGCCCTTGATGGTTACGCACTCTTATGTTAAGAAAAGTATGAAAATTTACAAGATCTACATCTATAAGGAGCGTTCAGGGCCCGCTCCGGCCGAGGCCCCATGGCACCCATGCCATTTTCGGTTACACACTCTTACATTAAGAAGAGTGTGCAAACCTACAAGATTTACATTTTCAAGGTACGTTCATCATGAACTCTTTCATCAGTGACATCTTTGAGAAGCTCGTCCAACATAATAAGAACTTCTATTAAAAGGTGCTGGAGTGTGCCCGGGGCCCAGGCACAGCCAGGGCCCCCGGGCACTATACGTGCCCCAGGAACAGAACACGGCCCGGGAACACAATAGCCTGAGGGATCGATGTTACCACAGGGTAGGAACAAATCATATGATAACTCTAATGAGGAGCTCGCTGGTATTGTTTGCCTCAGGCTTTCCACGAAGATCTTCGCAAGGAATCATTATCTCAAGGCAAAGGTTGTGTGCGCCGCCGGCGGTCTGAGCAGGATGGTGGGCCTAGTGACCTGATCGAGGGCAACATCATCATGCCAATTACGTTGCAACTCCCAGAAGATTACAGATCAAGATTACATCTCATTCGCATGCAACAAGGTGGTGGCGAGGTTTGAAGCCACCGGCGACGACACATCACTTAAAGCAACAGGGGCGAAGCGACGTGTTGAGCACTAGCAGGTGATCTACGACTTCGCCGCCAAGCAAAGGGAACCAGCGGTGGTTCTATCGTGACTTGGCTTGGCCCACCATTCCCGATTTCGAACAGATGGTGAGAGGAGCAAGATACAACTGTCCGGGGGCCTCCTCACGAAGTGCCTGGGGCACGGTAAGAACAAGCCTGCCACGATAATCCCACCATTAGTTCAATGGTGTCAGAGGGGACACTAACAAGACTAGACAAAAACATTTCCTAGGTGGTAATGGCACTGTAAACCCCTCCTTGGACTATAAAAGGAATGGGTTATCTCACTTAGAAAAGAGGGGATTGAGAAAAACCCTAGAAAGAGAAACCCTAGCACAGACTCATCTTATAAGCTTGTATTACAACTAGCATCCTCATAGTCCCAAACACAGGAGTAAGGTATTACGCTTCCGAGCGGCCTGAACCTGTATACGTGTTGTGTTCATCCTTGTTACTTTTACATAGTTTTACATACCACACACGCCACGAGCTTGATCCCTACTCGTCCCTTGGCCGAATCTTTAAAGGGGGTGTTCTCTTCCCCATTGTGGGAGTATCGCACTCTGACAACCTCCCCCAATTAAAACCACATAATTGGTTTGACACACCATCTCTAGAGGAATGGTGGAGCCAAAGCGTCAAAGCGACAACAAAAGAAAAAGAGAGAACGTCAAGTCAATTCTTATCCTAGTATCCTGGGAAATATGGAGGGAGAGGAACAACTGAGTATTTAGGAATGAAAAGCTATCTCTGCAACGGATCATAGACCTAATGACTGACAAGGTTTGGTTCTGGCGCGTAGGCGATGCAAAAGGCATGAAGTCCCTAATGCCAGAAGAACAAGGCGACACTATCGATAATCTATAACAAAGCAACTGTAAACTTGGGCATGCTAGACATCCCATAGTCGTTCCCATCCCCTTTCTATTCTCTTACATGTAATCCCTAGCCCCAAAAACTATTGTACAATGTTCCCACATTCGTAATACAAGTACACCCTGACGGGGTTAAAAAAAGTCACATACCCAAGGTTACATTTCAAGTGTTCATTGTTTTGTTCTCATCATGGATGGAAACTGGAAAGTGAGTTGTTAGGGTGCCTTTTTTTCTTTTGCTTGTAGTATAAAGACAAAAGAATGCATCGAGTTTATGAGCGAAAAAGCAACAAAGTTATGATGATATGCCAATAGAGAAACTGGAATATGCATGCAGACTAAAAAATACACGCCATTTCTGAATGTGCGTCAATCCCGACCCGTCCACATGTGTAGGCCAGCATTTTAGTTTAGAATCCCAGCCCACTTACACCAATAGGCCGGAATTCCATTTAGCCAAACAAGGCTCAGAATCGCTATGGACTCTCCACTGGACGGGGGATGAGGGGATGAACCACCAAGCTGTCGGAGGTAGAGCAGGGCGAAGGAGAGCTATCCTTGGACCTTTCCACACATGTGACCGGATCCAACGCCCAGCAGGGAAGCAGGTGGTGGCGCACCCCATGCACACGAAGGGCGCGACGGGAGCGGTATGCCCCCAAACCCTAAAAATTCACCCCTCTTAACACTCGATCTTGCTCTCCTAGGTACAACATGACTGGACTTTTTAGATATTTTTCATCCACTCCTCCCTTCCATGATTTTTTGAGCTAATATCTAGCTAAATTAAATGCTTTTTTAGGAACCTCACTTCTTGGGGATGGTTGGATCTGAAATTTCCAAACTCCGAAGGCTAGTGGCAATGACCGTGGCACTAGAGGTCAGTGGTGTACCTAAGATTTTCTAATTGGGGGTTTGGCAAACTAGTTAGTTTATAAAATAACATAATATCTAATTATTGTATAATATTATATATTTTTTATTTTAATTTATTTTATTCTAAATAGTTATAATAATGAACATTATTTTTTCTGTAATTTACATCTTATTTTCTATATTATAAATTATTTTAGTTTTTTCCTAATTTTAATTTCTCTAACATTAACTGAGTTCAGAGGAAAAATGGATTGACATACATAATAACAAATAAACATTATACCCATATAATTAATTTTAAGTTATATAACACAACATAAGACATGCAATTGTATATAGTAGAAGTCACTACTCACTTGAGCAATATTTATAGTGCACTATGATCATTAGATTCATAACAAATGCCATTCACTAATTTATCCATGTAAATTATAGATATTTGTATGACTATATAGCATTGGATATTATCTTCATATATTATTAGTTAAGAGAATTCCAGATTATATGTTGATGAAAAATATATCTTAAATTCTAAAACTAGTTAAGCAACTTGGATGTCATGGTAATTACTAGTAACTCATGTAAATGTTACTACTAACTAATATTATTTATATGTCATGGGAATTACTACTAACCTATGTAAAAATTATAAATAATATATATTACATAGTGTGTGTAGATAAAGTAGCTAGCAGTGTTTAGCTACAAGATATGGTGGCTAGAGCTAGCAATAATTATTGAAAGTAGAGAAGAATAACTAACAAGAAGAAGATGGAATAACATAACAATTCCAGGATAATTTTTTAGTTTTACCTACACTGTGGTAAAGAACAATTTTGTGTTAAAATTATGAAATTTTAATAATATTATTAAACTATTGATATATTTGAGTATATTATACCATGGATGTTAGTAATTTCTTTCTTCATGTGCATGGTTAGTAAATAACCTCCTCTATTTCTTAATTTCTCTCAAAAGTCCTCTTAGGATGGCACGTTAAGCTGACAAGTGTACTGGTTTGAATCAAATCGAGAAACGATTTGATTAGGTGATTTTTATTGGTAGTCTGGTAAGTAATATTAATCGTGACTAGCTATATTCTTTGATGCCACATTTTTCAATAAAAAATCAAAACATACCCTGTGAATTCCATATATTTATACTATAATTTTTAAATCTTAGAACATGTTTTTAATGCTCGTCTTATAGGAATTATGAAAAAATAATTATCTATTTGATTAAAATATTAGTTTCAATAACATATTATTAAAAAGAAAAATCAATAAAAAGTGTTAGAAAAGGCATGAACATTTCATATTCCTGGGTGGCTAAGTATCCGTGCATAATTGTGCCCAAGAAGAAAGAGAAAATCATCGTGCGGGATGCCTCGAGGATATTTCCTCGTCCGTTCGAGGTCGATTTCGAGTCCTCGTGTGGTGTGAATCCCCTAAAGTTGATGCTAAAACACCCAACGTAGTTGCAAAAATATCAACCATCCCTCTATTTCTACCAGCTGAGATTAATTTCTCTTAATTAACTCTCTTAATCAGAGTTGATTTAGTGATAAGTAACATAGATTTGTATATCCCCGTGATATCGGTTTATCCTCATTTTGCATATTGATTTTCTTTGTCTCGGACAACACTACTTGAAATTGATCTAATAAAAACAAGAAGAAAACACATATGTTTTCTAGATTATATTGTGCCTGCATGTTATTTTGGTAAAAGAGTGTAATTATTTTTTTAGTGTTGGATGGAGCGTAATCACTGTTGTGGAAGGGAACATCTTAAAAAAAGTTGTTTCCCTTTAATTCTATACTAATCAAGTTAATTAGATTCAATGAGGTGTCTTAATTGATCTCATCCATACAAACAGAAGAATGACTATGAGTTTGTTAAATCCTCCTATAGGTTGTCAAATGGGCTAGGTCTTTTGGCCCGGGCATGTATGTAAAGTTCGCAACTCAAGAATGGCATGGCCCATTTTGCCTACGGGTCATGCTGGCATGACCCTTTTAGCCATGTCGTGCTTGGGCCGCTACCCAGCCCCACGTGCCAATACGTCAAGTGCATGTAGAAAGCCAACATGACATGGCCCAGGAATGGCACGGCATGGCCTGGCCCGTGCGGCATGGTGGTGACCGATGACCGACGCCGACCAACAACCACTAGTTGAGCAACAACCATCCGAGCAGGATCCAGGAAGAAAGAAGAAGGAAAGAATAGAGAAAGCGATGATGGGCGCTCATCGATGTAGGCTTGCACGGCGGCGTGGTGGCACGACTGTAGGAACAAGGAGGCCGACTAGAGGAGGGTGAATAGGCGGTTTTAAAACTTTTGTCTAAACTGAGTTATATATGCGGAAGGGTAATCAAAACGGTTTTTCACAATTCAAAACCTAAATCAACTAGTGTCAACTAAGTGCACAAAGAAACTAGCTTATGTTGAGGTTTGCAAGCCTAGGGTGATAATAGCATAAATAATTTCTATTATGTAAACTTGCTCAAAGTAAATTGGCACAAATGTAAATTACACAAAATAAAGGAGATAAGAGACAAAGGATTTTCCACCCGATGTTCGGAAGCTTGCCGGCTTTCTACGTCACCGTTGAGACGAGCCCAACTTCACCGCTCAAACCACTGAGCCTACGAACCCCTTTGTCAAGGGATGAGCAAGGTGGGAGCCAGTCCCGAAGTGATATCCAAGTCTCTATCACTATGGTTATTCTTCCCCCACTCCGGAGATGGCAAACACCGAGCCACTCATAACCAATACCGGTCCTCCTCCACAACCTTCTTGAAGAGGTCACCGGGCAACTCCTCCAAGCCGTTTAGAAGGTGGCAACCTCCAAGTCTAGGATACTTGCCGAGGATGATCAAGTGCCACACTAGCTCTAACAATGAAGTAATGCCCTTGGATTGGCTTAACCAACTCTCCAACAGCTCACTAGATAAACTAAGTGCACAAGGGTGTAAGAGCTCTTGTAAGGGTTCAAGATAATGCAATGAAGTGACAAAACCTTACCCTTGCTACTGGGGAGTGGGTATATATATCCCCAACCACCAGAACTAGCCATTGGGGGCGAAACCCCAACTCACAGGTGTCGGTCGGTCGGACCGCCATGGATGGCCAGTCAGACCGGCCTCCAATGCAACGACTAGAAAACTAATTGTTTTGCATTTAATGCACTCACGGTTTAACTGCCATAATTTGGCCAGTTAGATCGTGATTGGCTCCGGTCAAACTGACTATGGCTCTAGCGGCTCTGTATCGCCAAGACGAGACTTCTCCTTCAATTTCAGGAGCAGCGCTCAAACCGCCATGAGAGCTGTGGTCAGACCAGACAATGCTGCGATCAGACCTCCAAAATGGCTACGGTCAGACCGTGGGTCAATTATTAGCACAATCGATCATTAGTAAAACGATGATTTCTCTTGACTCGGGTGTAGGATTTTGACGTTTTTGGACTCTATGGAAAGCTTATTCAAAGGTTATCCAAACCATGAGCAATCCATTCAGGAAACACAACTTTTCTTGAGGAGAAATGGCTCAAACACCAAATGATATCCACCAGACATAACCCCATGAGGCTACCTACTCCTATAGGATGTGCCCACTTTTCTTTTTGTTTCGGACTTAAGAAAACTCACCACACATGGTTAGACAAGCCCACCAAATGCACCCACATGAATATAAACTAATATGGCACAAGATCATCCACATGCTCACTTTATAGACCTCTCTTGATAGTATGGAGTCCATCTAGCAAATCCAGTATACACCAAACACCAAGATCGAGAAAAAACTAAGAAACATTTTTAACTCCATTATACCTTTGCCTTACGTCATCCAACTTGGGGTCAATGCTTGATCCAAGATCAACACTTGTGACTATCTGGTTGAACCATATTTATGCCAAGGTCTTAACCATCCTTTACCAAGACTTTCTTCTCATCACAAGTTTGACTTCATTCTTGTCAACATGACGATGTCCTTGGATTGGTGACCATCAACCCATGGCGTCATCCATTTGCCTCATTACGGTGGGACCTATCCCTTTGCATAGTTCAAATAAAAACATTAATCCCAACAAATCGGTTGTCATTCTTCACTTGATGACCAACCGGTTACATATTAATGATATAGATATGTTTGTTCAGTATTCATTAACACCACAAGTGTCCTATACTCACATGCAAGGTCAAGTGCAAAGATCCAATATAAATAGTAGGTAAACAATATGGATCTAGAACATGCACAACAAGTGTATAGGATTTGCTCCCCCTAAATATATTAATACAAAGGAATATACAACAGAGGCAAGTGTATGCATAATTAGAAAAAATAACTAATGAGGGTTTATCCTATACACATGGAGAAGGCATGTAGTAATGATGTAGATTAACATAGACACACACCTTCATGATCTCCATGTTCTCAGTGTAAAGGAGACTAAATAAGATAAATCACAAATAAACATTAGTCTCACACGTATATATCAATAACATGGAAATCATACATATGATGATGGTGACAAAGAGTGATACATATCGCTTGATCTCTATTTATTTCATCCTTGTCCACAACCAAAGAATGCATAGCTATGGCAACTCATTATTTGGGAATAACCTAGCTCACAACTTATGTAAAGAAAAGGTTAATCCCATAAAGTCGGTCTATTATCTATCACCAAAGCCACAATTAGCAAATTGTTTGATCCAAAATCATTCAATCATTTCTTTTTGGTGACATATGATAATCCGATATAAACAATATAGATGTGAGACGAAAGATGATTTGAAATCAAGGTAGAGATATTATAATAAACAAAATATAGAACAAGCTCCTCCTCTAGAGGTGCATACATATGGATATAAAGGACAAATATATACATAATTAAGTAAGATCAATGAGGAAGGTCACATTATATTTTGGATCACAAGAGAGGCCAAGTTAGAATATGTGAACTTTAATACATACATCTTATCTTTTTTATTTTCACATCCAAATGAGACTACTCAAAGAAAGGCTCGTAAAAATGTTAGTCTCATATAATGAGATTTGTCATTAATCACCAAAACCAAATTAGGGCACTTGAACTTACAACGACCGGCCCCATTCTGAGTGTGTTGGTCGTCGATGGCTCACCGCCTTAGGGTGGAGGAAGTAGGAAGCGTAGGGCCATGACAATGCTTGACGAGGAGGAAGAGGAATGTGCTATCGATGAGCGGAGGACCTCGTTGAACTTTGTGCGATGGGATGCAACGTGCTCTATTCATGTTTTTCTCTTGGTATATATCAAATTTGGGTTATGGGCCTCCACACAACCCACGTACACCAATTGTACCAGGCTGACACGACACGACCTGACATCTCATTGATCCATTGTTGATGAGAAATTCGTCGTTCCACACGAAGGCCTGAGAGATCTGCTTAGCTCCAATGCAGGTCCTATCAATCAGGTTTAGGATGTGCGAGTTAGTTTGATCATGCAACTAATAAGATAGACAAATAAATCGATGATCAAGGAGTCGATCGGTCAATAAGCCGATATAATGTAGCAAGATCAACCGATGTTGATAGGGTTTTGAATAATCGGCTATGGGTCCAATGTAGAATCAAATAATCAGGTAAACACTGTTATAAAATGATTAAAAGAATTTGACTAAGGAGTTAATTAGCCAATACTGACACGATGTAGTAGATGCATATGTCCGATGTAGATATGATATAGCCGATATCTGCCAAAGCTCTTATACATCGGCTAGAAAACCGATGCTAGCCTGATACATACAAACGAAGATAAATAATGAGATCGGCTCTATCCAACTCTCCAAAGGGACTAAACCTACTAGCTATCAACTTTCATTCTATTAAAACTAACCTTGATAGATCGGACCTAACTGAGACAATATAAGGTTGGGGTTAACAAAACTAGACCGATAAAAAATAGATTAATCGTACCATCGTTATAGATTGACTAGATGTAATGTAAAGATAACTTATTGGCTTGCACTTTGATAAATCATAACATAAAACCTATCGGCTAAGCAAGACTTAATTTATCAGTTATAATATATAAGATTGACCTCACCGAGACAATACGAGATTGTGTTTGATAAAATAAACTAGATGAACCAATAAGATTTATATAAACGTGATGGATATATCTTGATCAGACTAAAAGGTCGATCCTAACTGGTATAGTCTTACACAGAAAAATATATATTAGATAAGCTGACAGTCTATGACTAGAATATCGGACTAAACCGAGAAAGTTCTAGCCAATACAATTGTCGGGTTGATGAGACTTACCCTCCCGCTAGAGTTTGAACTTAATCGATGCAACCCCTCATGACAAGCAGAACCTCGTTGAATTGAGGGTGGCAATGTGCCAAAATTGATTGTATTGATCTATGAAGATATCTTACAAAGATCCCGGGTATACATATTTATACCCTCGGGATGATATAAGTCGTGATCGAATACGACATAAAAGGAAAAATACTAGTCCTGATCGAACACTAGATAAACTCCTTAAAGATAAATGAAAAATTACTAAATCCTACCTAATTAATAGATAGAATTAGACTATCATGTCGTGGTCTTCCCGATTCCTTCTTGACCTCGATCTCTTCTGGATAAACTTTCATTGGCTGATCGACTTATTTTCTTAACCTAATCCACTAAAAAATCATACCAAAATTTGGTGTTAACAGCTGTGCCTGGGCTCCAGCCTCAGTATGTGGGCCGGCACGAGTTGGCCTATTCGGTGAGCCGTGCCTAATCGAGCCATGACCAAACTTACCTATTTATCCACCGTCTCAACCCTATAAAAAATAAAATAAAAACCCATCGTCTTAATGGCCGAGCCCTAGAGGATCATGAGTTCCTAACCCCTCATGAGTTATCATGATTCCTAACGGGAAATTTAACTACTTAGCACTTTTACAGACTGCCACTCATAAGATGTCATTCTTCTGGATGAACTTATAGAAATGCCATTAAAGAGAGAGTACACCTTTACAAATTGCCAATTTTCATATATGGAAGGATATGTCACCTTGCCAACGTAGACATGGACATGAAAATGACCCATTTGCCCCTAGCTTGACCTCAGTGTATATTGAATATGCAAAAGATACAAATACAATATTTGATCAATTGTATACTATATATAGCATATGAATAGGTTTATCATATTTCAATCTTTTTAGGATTTATCCAATGCAAAAATTTAGTAATGTGAACAAGATATGAGAGGATAAATTTGTAATAAAAATATTTGAAGTACAATAAACATGTTGGATCTGCTCAAATATTACAAGTGTATTTTATTGGCATGCTCAGTATACACTAAGATCAAATGAGGGCAAATGAGTCATTTTCATGCCCTTTCATATTGGCAATGTGACATATCCTTCTACATATGCAAAATTGGGAATTTATAAAGATTTATACTCTCTCTACTGGCATTTTTATAAGTTTATCCGAAAAAGAGTGGAATCTCAAGATCCTAATTGTAAAAATCAGACAGAGTTGGGAGTCTAACAACAAAAGAACGAAACTAGTGTCTAGTCCAAAGATGTAACTGACATGAGAAAAATCATTTAAACCACATGGTTTTATGCAGAACCAAAGGAGAACTGGGGCGACCTAGGATCAAACCTCCGATGGTCAAGACCGTGGGATCTTTCACAACCCTACCTAACCCTTAAATAATTTTAGGCCAAAAATATATAAACTGTTAGCACTACCCGTTTTAAACACAATCCTCAAATTTTCTAAACTAAATAGTTGGTTCCATTACTACCTCTACCTACATACATGCGTGACTATTTGAGCTAGTTACTATAATGGTTTTAAAAATGAAACAAATATATTTTACATTGATTAACCAAAATTCTCAATAAAATATATAATTTTATTATTTTATTGAACCAATGGTTGAACCGGTATGGATTAATCGGTTTGAACACTAGTCTGGGTTTAACAACTACTGGCCTAGAGCAGTGCGTTGCAAGAGAAAACAAACTTTCTATCTTATTACAAATACTTTCTATCTTATTACAAATTTAGTTTAAGGAATACTATGATTTTTTATTAAATAAATAGATGGTTTTGAAATTTGAGAAGAAGACTCACTGAAAGATTAGTAAAATAGTGGGAAGAGGGGATATGGAAATAGACAATACCGTTACAAAATTTTTAGGATAGATACTCAATCCGTAGGAAGGCAAATAGTAAAGTTCCGTTTAGTACGGTTCTCAATTTTCGAAGAAATGGGCGGAAACATTTCAAGCTATTTACGTGCAATTCTTTGAAGAAATATTTTTTTTAGAAACTAGCGAGCGAAACTATCTAAAGAGTTTTTCAATTTTAGTTAAAAAACGTTTCTGCTGCTGATTTAAAAGGTTTTAATCGTTTGATACATATTGCGGACCTACTCGTCAGTTTGCCCGCCGCCGTCGCCGCCGATCCTCATCCGTGCCGCGAGCGAGCAGGGGCGCCGTCGTTCGTCCTGCTGCTTCCGCCGCATCCTGGTTAGCGCATCCGCCGCCACCGCCGCCTGCGCCGATCCCCATCCATCCCGCGAGCGAGCAGGGGCGCCCCTTGTTCGTCCTGCTGCTTCCACCGCATCCGTTACGTATATCCTCTTTCCCATCTCTCTCTACCCACGCACTTTTTTATCGAATTTGCGTTAACCCTGGCTTCTGTTCTAGAAATTTGCCTTAACCTTGATACTAATAACAGTTTGTTTGTTCCCAAAAAGTTTGGTGGGTTCAACTGAACCCCCATGTCCCAGTTAGATCCGCCGGGGAGGAGGAAGCGTGCGGCGGTGGTAGTTCTGGGAGACATTGGGCGCAGCCCGCGCATGCAGTACCACTCCCTCTCCCTTGCCAACCAGGTATCGATCCCCATCCCAAACCCATCATCTCATATTAGTTTTGTTTTGATTTGATTGAGAAAGCATAGTCCTCCAGCTAGCTGTGGGTGTACTTCGATTGTGCTGTGATAGTTAATATTCCTTCATGAATTTTCTACTTAATTCATCACTGCTCTAGAGTGGCCTATGGTCCTGGGTTATATAGCATGGTAATAACAAGGAAAGGAAGGAGATGTGGTGTGTCAGTTGTGCCAGTGAAGAGATGAAGTAACTAAGGCAGTAGGGTTCGTTTGCATGTGAGCTGACATAGCTTCGCTTTGATTAATGCCCTCGATTTTTTCGTTCTCCCTTAAAAATGTGTTTTTTCTCCCTGAAAGTGTGATTACATATGTGCAAATATTAGTCCTATTAGATAAGACAGGTTTTGAAGAGAAGAGAAGAAATTTGCCTTGCAATTACTAAGCGTATATATTTTCTTCAAGTGGCAAAAAATTTGGGAAATTGGGACATGTTCTATGTTGTGAACAACCAGCTCTAATATGCCAGCATATGTATCCATGTTTTAGTTTATTAGTTGTTCTTTATTTTTCTTGACAGGCTGGTATGGAAGTGGACATTGTTGCAAACGGAGGTATTGTTTTTTTCGCAGTTTCATTGTACTTTTGGATTTTACTCCAGCATTATAACTGGAATTTATTTATACCTGACAATACCACTTAGGGCAAATCATACAGGCTGAATTTCCAACAGCTTTTGACCTTCTGTTGCATCTTTTTTGAAATTTGACTTATCTTCTGCTTTGGGTAAATGAGCAGGAAGTGACCCACATCTATTATTGAGAGAGAATCCATCAATTCACATCCACGAAATGGTACTGATTGTTGGAAAGCATTATGCTGTTCTCTAAGTTTACCTACTATTAACTTACGAATTGTACCTTCTAGAAATCAGTGCAGTTAACAGGAATATCAAAGATATCCGGTGCCCTGACGCTGCTACTTAAAGCTGCCATCCAGTTTATCATATTGATTTGGTACCTTTGTTTCAATATTCCTCGCCCTGATGTCTTCATTGTTCAGGTCACTTTTTTCACAAAATTGCACTGAGCTTCTTTATTCGCATGCATGGTTCAGAATTACATGGACAATTTGTAGTTTTATGCAATTACTATCACTGTCAATATTGTGGAAATCTTCTATAATTCATCATTTATCAATAAAGCTAGTAAATCCATGGTGTTAGCAAAGTATTGCGCAGCTTAATTAGCAAGTCATGCTGCAGACTTGTACAGTACCTATTCATGACACCATTTTCAATTCAACATTTAGGTGCAGCCTTTACGTAGTCAAAGTTTTGTCATATTGTATATTATCTTTTGGCCTTACTAACTGACATAGATTTTTATTACCAAGAAATCCTTCTGTGTGGTACTTACAATTTATTTGTTAATTAGAAAACCTCATATTGACTTATTGTGTCATTCACTAGCAATGAAACTGATTATTTTATTTGATCATCTTCTGTCCAACAGAATCCACCCTCTGTTCCAACTTTGGCTGCTGTAAAATTGGCTAGCTGGCTAAGAGGTGCTAAGTTTATTGTGGACTGGCATAACTTTGGATATACACTACTTGGGTTGTCTCATGGCAGAAGCCATATCATAGTTAAAATCTACTTCTGGTAATTCCTTGTCCTGTTTGTTTATCTGCTAGTTATAGCATACTGATCGTGTGTGTGTGTTAATATAGTGGTGTGTTCTTTGCATTCTAGGTTCGAGAAGCATTTTGGACAGATGGCTGATGGTGCCTTCTGTGTTACAAAAGCAATGAAACATGAGCTTGATCAAAAATGGGGAATCAAGTAAGATCAATTTTTCTGCTACTTTTCATGTTAAAGGCTATTGTGTTAGCACATGACTACTTTTTTTCTTTTTTGAAGTCACTAGCTACAGTTTGTACTAACTTTACTGGTCGGATTTCAGCGCAACAGTTCTTTATGATCAATCTCCTGAATTTTTCCATCCTTCTTCATTGACAGAGAAACATGAGGTGAACATCTGTTTTCATTTATTTCCTCATCTCTGCTGTACTGCCTATTTGACCATTAGACATGAAATAGTTGTTTAGCAGGTTGGGGAATTCCATTTGTAGTGCTATGGGCAATGATGATTGCATCTCTGTTGGTATGTTCTCGAACCACTCTAAATATTTCATTGCTGTAAGCAAATTTCACTTTGAATAGTTTCTACTGTTTGCTCTTACAACACAGAGAAAGAAGTGGAAGACAGGAACACTACTGTATTTACAAGCCGGATCGATGGTGAAATTTTCTTGAAGCCTAATAGACCAGCTCTTGTTGTCAGCAGCACAAGCTGGTCTGTTCTCTTGATCTGGGTGATCCTAGTTGTATCATTTTTTATACTCAGCACATGTAGTTTAATTAAAATTAAAATTAAGAATATTTTGCTTTGCCACATATACTCCAGGACACCAGACGAAGATTTCAGCATACTTCTGGAAGCAGCACTTATGTATGATAGACGTGTTGCTGCAACTTTAGGAGAATATGATTCAATGGATGAGGGGAAACTTTGGATTGATATCAAGGAGGGGAAGCAATTTGTCTACCCAAGACTGCTATTCATTATCACTGGTTTGTGCATTCTGCTAATTAGCTCCAGTAACCAGTTTTTGAGTATTGTTATGATATCCATGAATATCAATTTTGAAGGTAAAGGACCTGATAGGAAGAAGTATGAGGAACAAATAAAGAGGTTGAAACTGAGGCGTGTTGCCTTCCGGACTATGTGGCTTGCATCAGAGGACTACCCTCTTTTGCTTGGTAAACTAGTTGATTGCCCAAAGAATTCCACGTTGTAGCTTAAATGCTGATTCTTTGAATAATTACAGGATCGGCTGATCTAGGTGTATCATTACATACATCCTCTTCAGGGCTAGACCTACCTATGAAGGTACAACTCATAAGCATCTGCTCTTTTGGAAAATTGGAATTTTTTTTAATCTGCTGCTTGTAACTTGGATGATTTTGCTTTAGGTGGTTGATATGTTCGGATGTGGATTACCAGTTTGCGCTGCTTCATTCTCCTGGTAACCCATGTTCCCCATGTGTTTGATTTGTTATGTTTTGGTTTTGACCTTTATGTTCTTTGAATTAAAAGTCTCTGCTCACTTTTCTTTTGCTGTGTGCAGCATTGAGGAGCTTGTAAAAGTGAATAATAATGGACTTCTTTTCTCAACATCTTCTGAGCTTGCCGATGAACTTATGGTGATGATCACTTTTAATTATTTATTTCCATATTTTATATTCATATCTCCTTTTTTTTGGAAATACTTGTTAAAACTGCTGTGACTAGAAGAGATTTTAATTGTTGCAATCACAAATCCATGCAGATGCTCTTTAAGGGGTTTCCAGAAGAATGCGATGACTTGAAATCCCTCAAGGTTGGTGCCTTGAGTACTGGGTTATCTTCCAAATGGTCGACAGAATGGGAACGTTATGCACTCCCCTTGGTGAACCAGGTCATATCTTGAACCTAAATGATTGAATATGGTCATTTCAGTCACCTGAATATTCCTTGCCATTTTGTTTGTAAGGAAATTTGCATGTTATATGTTGATATGCATCACAACAGTCCACATATTATGAGTCTTACCTTCCTTTTTCTGAATTTGCAGGTCATAGGTTGAAATGCATGAAACATTCTACAGGTAGGCAAATCATGTACTTGTTACAGCTTGCTTGAACTTCTGCTCATTCCATAAATTTTGGGCGCACTGTGCACTTGAGTGACCATATGGCATATCTAATGTACATTTGAAGGTTGGGGGGAGAACACATCATATTTTTTGTTTGCTTGCACCAAGGCAGGATGTATGGCAACTAGAACTGAACCTTAGTTTGATCTAGGACCTGACTCGAATCTCCTGTCATATTTTATTTGGTAAGCAAAAGAGAAGTGCATTTTGTAATAGATTCTGATAGCACGTTTTGTAAACAGACATGTACATGTACGGTCGTATAAAAAACAAATACTATTCCTCTGACAAAAAGGAAAAAAAGTCCAGGAAATCGCTCTCGTTGCCTCTTTACTGCCACCACGGCCGTCTAGATCTCCAAGTCCAACACAATGTCTGGGGAACGAATTCAAGGATGGAAAACATCAGATTCTATGTTAATCTACTATCACTTTCTGTCAGATGAACATGAACTTACACTCTGAATCTGTTCTGATCCATTTGCTGCTGCCTTCTTGTTGCTCTTTCTGTGGCGTCTGAACCGTTGGATCACCTTTCATCGCAGGCTCTGGCAACGCCGGTTTTTCAGGATGTGTGTTCTTGTGCAACAACGACAATATAATCTGCCATCAAGTAAAGATGATAAGGAACACATCAACATAAAATCACAAGAACCACTACGAATTTCCTCTGGTTTCTGAAAATCGAATGAACAAATATGCTCTCTACATTGGAGTATTGCTACCTCACTGACACTCCCTTCAGGCATCGTCTCCCTGCAGCTCGGCCGGTGCAGGAGGCCACCGAGAGCAGCGGCCATGATCTTCCTGATCGATCTCTGCTTCAGCTTGGCCACCACCTCTCGGCCATTCGTGGAGCTCGACGTGCGGCTCAGAGACCTGCGGTGCCTGCTGCCGCCGACGTCGTCCTCGGCTCCGGTCACCGCCCCGTTGGCTCTCATCAGCAACCTGAGCTCCTCCTTCAGCCTGTCGAGCTCGTCGGCGTCCACTGCCGTCGTCGACGGCGTGTCAGAACCATGACGGCCCTTCGCCCCGCCGCCTTCGGTCGCTCCGAACGTGCCTATGGACAGCATAGCCGCCGCCCAGCCGCCGTCGAGATCGTCGTCGTTCCGCTGGAGATCACCGGACGTATGAGCGCCTGCGGGAGATCAAGATTCAGCAACAATTATGTGACTGAAACGCTGGGAATTCTGAAAACTGAAAACCATTTCGACTTACGCCGAGACGACACTGCAGTGTGATCTGGTTTTTTCGTCCGGTGGAGCCTTGTCTGCATCCAGTTCAGAGCCTGAAACCGAAGCAGAACCAGCAGAGCAACGATTGCTGAATTAGCATTTGTCATTCGATGTAAAAGTTCAGAAGAACCAGAGAATTGAGTGTGTACCCTCATGAGCAGTTCTTGTGACCTCTTGTGTGCGAGTTCTTCAGAAGAAAAATGTGGATGAATGGACACAATGGGAAGAAGAAGATGGATGATGATCCAAGACTCCAAGTGCACTATATATAGGAGTAACTATGTTGCAACTTTACAGAAGCATGCGTATGCAGGATTGGAGCCTGAAGAATTTCTCTCTGGCTACTACAGTATCAAGGTGATTACTATCACATCTCACAGGAATTGTTGCAGAGCTCAAAGATGAATGGCATCTCGGTACTCCTTAACATTCCAAATAGGGCTCTGGCCTAGTTGAGAAGAGATGAACAGATCTTCCATGTGACTAAATTACTCAGGAGATTTGTTTGTTATCTCATCTCAGGAGAGGCTCATGGCCACTGCCATGTCCAGCAAATTGGGATGGCAATTTTATATCTTCAGATGCACACATTCCCAGTTCAGCTTGACTGGAAGCAGGACCCAGTACCGATGAACAAAATTCTTGATTGCAGCTGAGATGAAAAGGAAAAGTCAGTACTAGAGGGGGAAATTGCACCGAGAACCGAGAAAAGAAACATTAAGATAGATTGCAGTATGGTGCTTCCAAGAAGCATTGCCGTGTGACAAACTTAGCCACATAAATTTTCAAGTATTTGTTGCCCTATCATGTGTTTGCTTTGTTCTGAAATTGACGGTTGCATACTCCAATCAGGAAGCAAGTAAGCAGGATAGTGGGAGTTCTTGTGTACATTTTTTCAGCGATCAGGAGAGTGAGAGATCGTACATGAGTCATTTCGACTTGGACAATTTGCTTGGATCACTCTGACTTGTGACTCTTGCCATTTCTCTACTACTTTTTAAGCGGAGTTGTCGTCCTTCCATCTCCTTCCTACCATGCGTAGGAGGTCATGCACCCCATGTTTTATTCTCGATGTACCTACCCAGCCAATCCCTAATTATTGGTACTTAATTCATATACCTCACCAATCCTCAATTATATGGGCTGGTCTGTTACAAAATACGACATATTACTAGTGTCCTAAAAGTATTTATTATTATGGTATTAAAATAGTTCCTGAAAAAACCTATGGCATAGAGAACTAGAGAAATTTGTTTCGAGTACCACTCATAAACAGTACAGCTTAGGGGCTGAAGAATTTTGCAGGATTTTCGCAGAAACTAGTTGAATTTTGAGAAATCCTCCAGCATTGTTCCATTCCAAAGGATGACCAGGGCTCTTTTAGAACACAGGATTGTGAAAACAAAATAAACAAAGTAATAGGAAAGACATTGCAATAAAGTGTCACCCTATTAACTCTGTAGTGGTAGTGTCTGTTCTATCACATTACTTCTACCATTAATATTTGGAAACCACAATATATACTATTACACCACTCTCTAACGAGTTCTCTCCCGTTTCACTGATGACTTTTCTCAAATATCGAAATCACTTATGTGCAATAAAAAATCATAGAAGTTCTACTTGTATTTAAATATATGCTTAATTAACTTAATAAGTTAAAAACTTAATTTGTTTTCCGTTGCAACACATTGGCTATTGGCTAATTTTTATAGAAATTAAAAACATTTGAAAATTCCAAAACTGCCGTTTGGATAAGACACGATAAAAATTTAGGAACTTTGTGTCACGGGAAGAAAGAAAACATGGGGCAGAAATGCATGTTACTTTTCCTCCAGCATTTTCTATGGATTTTTGGATTCCAAAGGCGCCTGAAAATGGCCCATTTCATAGGAATTTCAAATTTCAAAGAAATTGGGAAGAACAGTTCCTTTGTTCCAAAGAACCATATAGGATTTTTGCCATAGAAATTCAATCCCCAAAATTTCTCTAGTTTTTCTTTGCTTTAAAGGAGGCCTAGATCTTGACTGGGATGGTTCAAATCACCGCCCATTCGTGAGGATGTGCAAAATCCTGACCTGACCGAACTTGCGTTACGTAGTTTTATTTGGTGATTTTTTGAGGATTTAATCATCTCAAGTCAGCAGAGGCCTCACACATGATTTTTGATTTTCAATGACAACAACTATATCTTGATTGAATTTTAAACAAAGTTAGTTCTACCAAGCACTGACCCTCCTTAGTAAATAAAATTTTAGATTTCTGACTGTGCCGCTGTTCTTTTGTGTGGCTTGACCGTTTGAGCTACAACTGATAAGTAAAAAAACGAAGCAACCAAACATAATTAATGAATAAAACTTTTGTGTTTGTATTATCATCAGTTCAAAAGTCAATACTAGAGAACTCGAAAATAGTATAATTTAAATTTTAATTGCGGCCAATAAGCTTGGGACACAAAATGACAAAAAAAATCGAAGTGAAGGCCAGATTATCCATTCCAACGAAAAAATTATTGTGTATCAATACTGTATTGCTAGCCTAGTTATACTTTGCATGATCTGACGGCTAGGAAGCGATCAGCACAGCGACGCGGCCACTCCCCACTCCCATAGCCCGAGTCGGACCCTCGAAATCCGGCTCGACCGGAACACGAACGAGTCCGACCCGGACCCGAGCGAGTCTTCTTGCGGAATAAGAAGAAGCCGCCGCACCGTGTACCTTTTTGCCTCCCCAACCAAGCGCGCACACACACAAACGCAGCCTCGCCGTATTCGCTCGGAGCAACGCGAACGCGAACCCCCCGGCGGCGAGAAATCCGGCGACGATGAGCCGCGGCACGGGCGCCGGCTACGACCGCCACATCACCATCTTCTCCCCCGAGGGCCGCCTCTACCAAGTCGGTGCGTGCGCTCGATTCCCTTCCCTAACCCTAAAACCCTAGCCTCGTTCTCGTCATCGCTCTGGTTAGATCTGCTTTGTGATGGGAGGCTGATCTGATCTGCTGTGGTGTTGCAGAGTACGCGTTCAAGGCGGTGAAGTCGGCGGGGGTGACGTCGATCGGCGTCCGCGGCAAGGACTCCGTCTGCGTCGTCACCCAGAAGAAAGTGCCGGTGAGTTTCCTCGATCCGGGGACGGCGGCCGTAAAGATCGCGGCTTTATGCTGTTTTGGGGCCCGATTAGCTGTTTATACGGCGGTAGAAACCATGAGACTGATTTGTCTTACCCCTTGTAATGGGGTTCTGATTGCAGGATAAGTTGCTGGACCAGACGAGCGTCACGCACTTGTTCCCGATCACCAAGTACATCGGTCTGCTCGCCACCGGCCTCACAGGTTTGTTTACTGTGCTTTGTTTTTTACTGTATAGTTAGTGATATGTTGAGGTGCATGGAATTAGCTTCAGATAGTGGAATGATGTGTTTGTGTTTTTGTCTGCGTGTTGATGATGAGGAAATGTTGCTTTTTTGTGTCTTGGATTTAAGATTAAGTTGTTCCGGATATCAATTTTGAGATAGATGCAGTGGAAATTGACCACCCAAAAGTGATGACTGGCAATGTCGCCGGTTAATTTTGTGATGATGCTAGAGCTTTATACAGGGCATGGTTCTCCTGGTTGTTTTGGGTTGTACATGACGCACTGGATGGTATATCAGTATGTTTAGCTCTGTTTGTTTTTCCCTCTTAGGGCAATGGTAGAAAGCACTGCCCTTTTTCTTTTGGGGACAGAAAAACACCACAAAATCTGGATCATATGCAAGCATACCATATTAATTAAGCTATCGCATATTTGCCATCAGTTTCCTTATGAAGATGCTTTCTTTTTAGTAGTATATATGTTGTAGCATTAGGTACCACATAATTTGTTTTGCTAGTGATAATTTAGCATTGTGACCATATTTTCCTGAATACCTTCATTCTTCATTGATCATAAACAATGTTTTCCTTTTTCTGTTTTTCAGCTGATGCAAGGTCCTTAGTCTACCAAGCAAGGAATGAGGCAGCTGAATTCCGTTTCAAATGGGGCTACGAGATGCCTGTAGACGTATTAGCAAAATGGTATCATGACTCATCCTTAAGTTCTCAATTTGTGAAAATAGGGTTGTGGTTGAATATATTGATCTTTGCATTTCATATAACAAAGTGATAGCTGACTTATCTGGTTTATGTTTCAGGATAGCAGACAAAGCACAAGTCTACACGCAGCATGCCTACATGAGGCCCCTTGGAGTAGGTTTGTACCATCAAGTTACCTATTATTCCATTGGCTTCTGCTCTATTTGATGCTACTATTAAACCAATCAGCTTGGGTCTTATTTGCCCGTATTCATTTTCTTTGGTTATATTCCACAGTTGCTATGGTCTTGGGCTATGACGAAGAGAAAAATGCTCAACTATTCAAATGTGACCCGGCAGGTCACTTCTTTGGACATAAGGTATACACAGTAATTTTGTATGCTTCATTAGAGTGTTACACTATATTTCGTTTTTCATTCTTTAGTTCACTTATCAGCTGAATGTTGAGCCTTCTTTGTCTTTCGTTGGACGATTAGAAATTTGTTTCCTTTAACACCTGGTATTCTATTCTCAGGCAACTAGCGCCGGTCTTAAGGAACAGGAAGCAATAAATTTTCTGGAGAAGAAAATGAAGGATGACCCACAGTTCTCCTACGAGGAAACTGTCCAGGTAAACATTGCGAGGTCTTTTTCCAGTCATTTACTTTTGTTCTTACTCATTATTTGCTAATTTTTGTCCTATGGTCCCAGATTGCAATTTCTGCATTGCAATCAGTTCTTCAGGAAGATTTCAAGGCCACCGAGATTGAGGTATACTGTTGTTTATACACAAGTCCTTTCTGAAAGTTTTTTTTAGTTCTGCTTCGCTGTTGTGCTTATCAGATAAACTATCGTTTGGCAGGTCGGTGTTGTGAGGAAGGAAGATCGTGTTTTCAGAGCACTCTCGACAGAGGAGATCGATCAGCACCTAACAGCCATAAGTGAGCGCGACTGAGCTGCAATGAAGTTGGACATGTCACTGCTTCACTCTGCACTCTAGTCCTTCGGCAGTGCCATTTTATTTCATGTTCAGCCAAGAAACATTCAGTGAATCATTTCATGTAACACCAAAAAAAGTCATCAGCTATACTTGTTGGATCATCCGCTTATATTTGTGGCTGAATTTACTACGATTTACTTGTATGTTGCTGGTATTTGTTGTGACCTTGAGCTCTTCGGCATTCTGCTCTTTATATTGTGCCCTTGCGAAAGTTGTTAGCACGAAAAAAAGGCTTCGAGCTCTTCGGCATTCTGCCCTTTATATTGTGTCCTTGCGAAAGTTGTTAGCACGAAAAAAATGCATAAACCGGTTGAGCAGTGCTATACGCACCTAGAAAAAAAATCTTGCAAAGGAAGTTCTCAACCATTTTGGTTTTAAACGAAGATTCAATCACGGTGTGTCGCGTCATGTGTTACGCAAATCAGCTCATTTCAGTCCAAACAGCATCCTGCATATAGCATGCGTGTTAGATTCCAACGAGCAGCTAGGGGGAACTGGGGACGCCACATTGAAAGAACATATTGCCTAATTCCGCAAATTTTACAACATTTTGCTGACAAAAAAAGCCTGCTATACGAATATTACAACAGCTATTTCAAATTTCTATTCTGCTAGTACTACTCATCTCTGCCATATACAGTAGTACAGGGGTCAATTCTTTTTTGTTCCTCCTTTTTTTTTTCTTTCAAAGGTGTACACAAACATGATGAGCCTACCTACCATCCTGTTACTTTCACTGTAACAGGACACGGAAAAGGCCCGGCTGTGCCTGCGTATACTGAATGCCGTGCTCCAGGAGGTACTGCTCGACGGCAGCGGTCAGCCTCGCCGGAGTACGGGTGCTTGATATTATGATCACTTGGAGACGACGGCCTGTGGATCGAGCAATCTTCCGCCGGTTATTTAGCTCGTAGTTCAGAACGTGTATAGCCTCGCTTACATGAAGACCACACAGGTCAATTGGGGTATTTTGCTCCTGAACCAGGCCTTGAAATTCTGGCATTTGAAATCTGGAAAAGCCATGGAATGGATTAAAACTTTCATCATATGGTAATAAACAAAAAGAGAGCATCTTGTAGGAAGTACTACACCGTATTCAGACATGGAGCACACGCTTGCAAACTCAAGCAACTTGCTCGGTATGGAAACCGACTACCAGTTCATAAGGAAATAATATCTTACACTAGTAGTGCAAAGGCCTGGCTGGTTATTGTTGAATTCAAAACTTCTTAGTAGTAACTTATATTCATGCTACCTGTACGACCTGTTATGACATTATCTAGGTAATTTTCATGTCCTAATGTTATTCAAAAGTTCAAATAGTAATACAAGTTCTCAACAAGGCAAAAAATGCAAGTGTATGCATTGTTTGAATTCTCTCATTGAAAAGGATTTGACAATTGCAATCAGAATCACTTTTATGCGCAGGAGTGTTCATGTCTCATGATACACATTTATATCATCATAAGAATTTATATAAACGATAACTCTATTAATAAGTGATAATGTCAATGAAATTAGTGTCTAACCTTTGGCGATATGCATCTCTAGCCTTTTCCTGAGCTAGTCTGCTTTGCAAATTGTAAAGCTCCTTGATGTTTAGTTCCTTCGTTAAAGGATTGGCACCAGTTAGAAAAACCTGCCTATCCTGTCAAAATTTTGAATGCATAGTGGCGGACTGTGAGCGAATATATTAAAAATATCAAGAAAAAAGTTGTTTATGTAATTCAAGATATTTTTCTGAGGCATAATTTTTTAGTACTATAAACAACAACTCCAAAACCATAATATCAAATATTCATGTATTGTCAATAAAATCCAATAAGTAATCTTGTGCCACCATCACCAAAAACACTAGTCATATAACATATATGCCTACCACATCACCAAAAGAACTCATGCTGTGAAATGTTTGATCCAGAGCACTTTTTGTCACATTGATAAGATATGAAGTAGTTTTATTGCTAGTATTTTTATGTTACCAACCATGTAATAATTACAACTTTTTAGTGCTTATCTTGAAATTAGAAATAGTAATGAATATTAAAATTTTTGATTGATGATTACTAAAATTGACGATACTTACAATCCCTAGTCTCATTAACATAGAATAAATCATACTGTCAATATTTATTGAACGACATGCACAATAATTTAGCTTTAAAATATGTACCAATAATTTAGTATCGAAAAGTAGAGCATATGCACCTGTTCCAGAAGCGCATGCCGTAGGCTTGCAAAATCATGAACTTCATCCTTTGATTCCAAAAACATGCTTGCTGTCATCACAAAGAAGTTCAAACATAAGGCAAATAAGCATGTATGCTGTGAGAGGTCCATGAAAAAACATGCATTATAATTCAACAACACTACCCGCAGTATCAGTTTCAAGCCAAGCAGGCCCTGTTTGAACTCCAGCTATATTTTGCAGGGTGTTGTTTGAGACTATGTCATGATTGCCATTGAATGAGCTAGCCATCAACTGAGAGCCTCTGCTTGAACCAAGACCAGAAACAGGCAAATTAGTTGTATTGTACCTCCCCCTAGGAGTATCCAGAGAAATATGTTCCCGGCCAGCTGAAGGGGAAAGTATATCATCTGCGAGTACAGCTGAGTGGGATCTATATGTATTGTTTGCCAGACCAAAAGCTTCTTTGTTATAGTTCGCAAGACCATTTTGACCATATGATGCTGGTGATGGAGGACTTGAATGTCCAAACGACAGTGACCTCAGATTCTGATTGAGTCGTCCATCAACTTTATTCTGCTAATGAACATATGATAATATTAAATAAATGCTTGAAGCAGACATCATGCATGTAATCATATCTTAGTCATTCCCATCAAACATGCCCAAATGGAAGAAAATTGTCAACAGACATGGCTGCGACATGGTATTTCCAAGCAAAGATTTCTTGAACTTATAGTAAAAAAGTAGTGGAGTTCTGGTAAGAGATTAATCTGATCCAGAATGAATGAGAAGTACTTCCTAGGGTATACACTGTGTTGATGATTCAACCACTCTTATGTGGTACATAAAACAGAGAACCAACAGTGCGATTGTTGTTATATCAGTTTCTATAATGGATGGGCTCAAGAAATAATCCTGGCTCATCATACTCATCTACAGATAGAATCCCTCCTATTTTCTAGACTATAGTCGTGTTCAAAGTTGAATGCAAGTGATATTTTGAGAACATAATTCCATTTCAGGGTTGTTCACTTTGATGCCTAAATCAACCTTACCAAATTGGTTGAGAGTTGTATTTGGTTTGCTACCTTTGCCAAGTTTTTGTGAGAGGAAGATTCTAGAACTACCAAACTTTGGTGGTTAAGGCAATTTATGGCAATGTTTGGATTGTTACCTTGCCAAACTTTGGTAGGGTTAATTTTGCAACAAAGTGAACAGCCCCAGTAAATTTTGGCATGGGCAGTTTAGTCTGTCTAACAACAATATAATTTTCTACATCAGTTTCCTGAGTGACTTTTATGAGAAGAAATAATTAATAGGTTGTAGATTAGGAGAATCAGTGGGTTCAGATAGTATTCAGTCATTAGAAGTCCACTACGCTTTTCCTTATATTAACAGTAGATTGACTCAAATAACTATACTTCAAGGTCGCAAAATCTCAGATATCTAGTTCATTCATTAAGTCTCGGACAAACACACGAGGTCATTACTGCATGCCACTAGTTTAAAAATCAAACTGAACATATGTTCCTGATTAAAGAGTAAAATAAACCAATTATACAGCCCAGATGCCAAAAATGACATGGAATTTTCAGTATTGAACGTGCAAACTTCAGTTGATTGAAGAAAAGCATATCACTGGATCATTAAATGAGGTCTTATTATTTAGAGATCAGTATCATAGTACCACTGTTAATAATCGGGAACTACAAAGTGTTATAATGCCTTATACTTGTATGAATTGGGTGACAGGAAGCAAGATCCACTCAATAGTCTAGCATTCATTCAAACAAAGACTATTGCCAAATAGTGGGTGGGGAAGCACAACCAGGAGTGTGCCAAAAGATTTGAGAAAAGGTCTAAATTCACTAATCATCCTAGTTTCTTGGGAAGTCTGGAAGCATAGGAATGCATGTGTTTTTGAGGGAATCTCTCCCCAAATCAGTACTCTACTCCATACGCTGGCGGATGAGTGCAGCCTTTGGTGTATGGCTGGAGCTTCTAGACTCCAAGAATTCCTTGCTAAGTCCTTGACCGCTATGGTTTAGCACCCTGCCGGTCTGCTGGTCTTGCTCTTTATCCCCCCACCACGTTTGAAGGGGTGGGGGATGGTTGTGTGAGGGTGTGTGGCTGTCTTTCCTCTTTCTGTTTTTATCTGTGTTCTTTGTATTTTTCCCTTATTTCTTAATGAAATGACACGCAGCTCTCCTACGTAGTTCGAGGAAAAAAAGGACTATTGCCAAATGTTCAAGGTATTGTTTTGTCAGACATCTTTGCTCAGGTTACAACTTGTCTGGAGTTGATGTAAAACCATATAATGAAAGTGATTTGATGGCCTTTTTTTAAAAAAAAAACTACGAAGCATTTTGCTTGTTATGAAATTTTCTATAACATATGATAAACATGTCAGCTATGATTCATATGTAGTTCAACTGTCCAAGCCCCAAGGCACATTTGGAGAGGAAAAAAACAAATTTTGGTAGATTTAAAATTGAGATGAATATCAGAAGAAAAACAGACCTCCAGCTGACTCATGATATCCATAGTCGAGCTAAAGCTGCGCCTGCTTCCGAAGTATGCATCAGTAAGGTTTTGCACTGGAGCTCCTGAAATTTTAAGGGTAAAGGTTAGGGTTCATACTACTACCTTCAGTGAATAAAATTACACCCATCAAATCAACACTATACCAATGCTAGAATCTCCATTGTAATGGCTGGCATCCCTTCTGTTTGTATTGTATTGCCCACCATTTCTTACTGTTTTTACCCACGGAGCAGCAGTTGGACTCATAGAGCTTGCAGTTGGACTCATAATAGTAGCTCTTGGCTGTTCTTCTACATAAGTTGGGCTAGGAAACTCGATCTTTGCACGTGTGCTCAGTGTGTCCCTAATAAAAGGAGAAATACGGTGTTGCAAATTCGATGTCTGATTTGGAGAAAATAGTGAAGCACCAATGCTATCATTTATTGACAAGCCAGTGAGTGAAAGATTATCAGGTCCAGGCATCTCATCTTGTCCCAGAACTTTGAAATCAGGGGTAATATCATCTGGAAGCTGTTCTTGCCAATACCGATGTGCTTCTTCATCAGGGTTACTTGGTATAACAGACTCTTGTTGATCTACAATAGTGTCTTTGGAGGACCCTGATACAGAAATCCTGGATGTGTCTGATCTATTTGAAACATCATTGACAGATCTGAGGGATGAAGGTACAAATTCTTGTGCATTTGGATTTAACACAGTGGTCTTGTTTACCAAACTTAATGTTCTCTCTTCGATGGACATACTGATGACAAGCAGATGAAAGTCTTGCTGGAGATATTCTTCCTATTCCTATAATATAGAATTGTGCAAGGCAGTCTTAGATTCCTAGAAAGAGCTGATGGTTTGCTAGAAACAAAGAAACCTAACAACTACATTTATGTGGAAATCAACTTATCCCAATGATATTGAAGAAAAAACAGGACCACAACATTTTTTAAGTCTGATTTTGCATAGAACCTCTTGAATATATCCAACTAGATGAATGGTGGATTGCATTCAGTGAAAAATATACACTCTAAAGTTCTTATTACATAAGTTCAAGTTGATAAATGGTGAATAGATCAGACAAATTGAAATTTTCATATGGTACGGAAGAATCAATGTAGAGATCCCTATCATTTCTCATGTGATTGAAGACAAAAAGGTTTTGAACATTTATATATGGCCATGGAGACTGCACATGATTATCAGAATCATACTCTCAGTCTATCACAAGTTAAAGAAAATATCTATCCTATAAGCTGCAAATCCAACACAGCAAAAGGGAATGCAAAAAAGAGAATTGGACATGTAAAAGTAAGCCCCAAGTCACCCAGAAATAAACTCTTTCCTATTTTTCTTCCAGCTAAAAATGGAGATGGAAACCTGTAAATTAATCTTAGAAGTTTACATCAGTGCACAAATAAGTTGACACACCAGGATTGCACTTGAGAAGACGCAAAAAACAAATCAATTGCCTACAGACAGAAACTACAGTCGCCAAGCTGGCCATCTCTAATCATCCCTTGTCGCTCCAGATGAATTCAAGACGAAAATAAACTGAATGTCTGTGCATTTGATACTTTTGGATGCAAAAAGTACCAGAGCAAAATGCATTGTCTTATGGGAGATCCAATTATGAGCAAAAGCTTCTAATTGTGGCATTGTTTCTTTTAGATGATAGGCCAGATGGCCCTGCTTTTCTGAAAGCAGGTTTTTACAGAGTCACACTGGGGTTTCTAGCTTACATTTCAGCCCAAAAACATATATCATGACAATTCATCGTAGCATTGTTGCATGGGGTATCCAATAAATGGAAAAATACTGGTGACTTTAAGCATGGCATAGCTAAAAGTATGTACTTTCTTTTATCATGGAACAACCCTTGAGAAAGAAAAAGAGCGCCTGTTAAGTTCCTCATCGTTGCAAGAGAACCACATTACCGTCATCACTGTCAACAGACGATGACTCAAGCAAAATAGCTAAAAACTGTTCTAATCAACAGAACTGACAGAAGAATAGCAAAAAAACAGTAATCTTAATTGGTATCCAACACGGAGATGACCCCATCAAATTAACTATTATCCACCAAAGCACGCATCCAGCAACATCTACAACTAAGCTAAGAAGACCAAGGCATTAGTTTTCACACTCAAGCCACAGTCGAACGATATCGATCGAGCTTGTACAGTCCTTCCATGAAGAGGTCAATCGAACGTAACAGTAACACTAAGCAGTAAGAACATAATAAATTACTGAATTGGGGAGACCTCGTTAGTCCAAAAATGGTGACCACGCACACGCCCCGAATCTAACCACCAAAATACCAGTTTGATCCAACGAAAAAACACCTAGAGCGATGCGTAAGCAGCATTTGGCAACTTGGAACCAACGAAATCAACCGCAAAAATTAGCTAAATTCAGCAGCTTTTATATCAATTAATCCACAAAAACCCCATGCCCGCAGACCAAGCGCACCAAGCCCAATTCAATGCATCGACAAATCATCTACAAGGATCTAGAACCATCGGCGCCCTCACCTCACGCGAGATCGACGAACCCATAAATCCAAGGACTCCCAACCCACTCGCACACGTACGACGCGCCTTCTAGAAGCTCCCACTCCCCGACCGCCACCTACCACTCCGGCGGCGCACCACGCATCAGCCCCCAGGTGTATAATTCTAACAGGACCGCACGATTCCAGAAGCTTCTAGAAGGATCGGAGATCTCACCTGCGCCTTCTTCTTCTTCCCCCTCCCCTCCTCCCCTCCCAACCTTCTCTCCTCTCGCCCAAAGTTTTTTTCTCTCCTTTTCTGCGCGATTTTTTTAGCTCGCTCTCTCTATCACTTCTTGTTCGCTGTGTTGACTCGTAGCCTTATATTATTCGTGGACGCGATAGGATCCCACGGGCGCCTCCTGGCCGTCCGATCCGTTCCCGCGCGCGCATCCGGCCGTCGGTCGCCTTCGCGGGCGCAGATTAAAGCGTACACCTCGGGAGCCAACCGAACCCAGGGCGGCTGACATGTGGGGCCGCACGTGAAATGGCGACTCCTGTGGCGTGTTCGTTTGTCCCGTGAGGAAAGCTGTGGGCCCCACCTGTGTATGCGCTGGGCCCGGGGTGGTGGGGGGCTGTACCGCCTGTACGTCAGCCGTGCGACTGATCCGTGGGCCTCGCTTTCTGTGGGGCCCACCTGTCATGGTAGGTGGAACGCGTGGCGAGGTTGTACTTTGGTGATGTTTTTCATTTTTTGTTTTCGAGTCGCGCTGTTCGAGGTGCGAGGTGGAGCGAATACCTTACCTTTGTGGCGAACGAATGATTCTTTGGTTGCATGGGATTTTGTGGTCCTCGGTGCGTCTCTCTAGGTGAGGACAAACAAACAGCCAAACTGTTTTTTTTTCCTTCTCTCTTTTCAGATGCTATTTCTTATCAGAAAAAGTACAGAACAACCTACGCTCTTACTTACCCTTGCATTTGTAGATTTGCTGGAGTATCATAGTTAAACAGTGCTACATAAATTTGCAGATTTGGCTGCATGTATATGTGCAATTTGGTAGTAGTAGTACTATATTGTTTTGTTGAGGTCCATCTGAATTCTGAAACTTTACCATTTCTGAAGTCTGAACCAGGGGCTTGATTAACAGTCAGAGGCTCAGAGCCACCAAATGAGCTTGCCAACAACTGTGTGGCAACTGGCAGTTCAGACTTCTATTGGCTGGCCTTCTGTTCATGCCCGTCTTAAAGGGTAAGAGAAAAATGCTGGTACAACTGTTTTTTCTCATTGCCATTGAATCACTGCACGTAGACAGGATTGCACGATTTTGTTCTAGAACCATTCAATCAGGAGGGGATGTGAAAACTCCGTAATATTCGAGATTCTGGAGCAAGTTGTTCTCTTGCTGTAAATGACCTGAAGCCTGAAAAAAGAGACAGAGCTTTCCTGAACAGAAAGTGTCCCCGTTCGAAAAGAGGTGGTTCAGAAACTTCAGGGAGATACCAGTAAATTGTTTTTGAACGGTAGAGTCACCGGAAATGCTTATAGCAACCAATTCTGGACAAACACATCTTTAATCAAATTGGCAAACAGGAAATTGCCGCTAGTACAGAAGCAATTAAACTGACTTTGCAGCTCGTAGTACTTCGGACAACTCACGCAGTTCACATTACCTGGCGAATTTAGATTGGATGCGCCGTAATCTGCACTTTTAGCGTAGCAAAGGCATGCAGAAAGCTTACTCCTTTCATTTTTGAAACAAATACATTATGTATTTATTTTAAGACGAATGGAACAGAAACATCACGAGCATGAGACTAATGAAAGCAGTAAGCAAGCTGTCCAAAAAAGAGTAGGTTTAAGCAAAAGTTGTCCAAGCTCTGCATGACTCTGTACTGGAGTGCACTGTTCGCATTGCTGGCATCAGTTGCCAGCTTGTATGATTGTATCCCCTGACATGGCACCACCACAGTAAAATCCAGAACGCATGATTTCGATATCATGGCGCATGATAATGCTGCAATGGTGATAGTACAACAGTTATAAACAGTTAAACAACATATTACTGTTAGAGCAAATTTAATAGTAGAACTGACTATTAATTTATGTTAGAGGTAATATATATAATAGATTAATTATAAGGTTGGTTTTATTTTTTCTTTCTTTTTCTCGTTATAAATTTAATGTAAATATTTTAGAGGTTTTTACATCGCTTCGCTTTTCACCACAAGAGACAAAAGTGAAATAAACAACTAATCTTTTATATTTAGCTTCTCAAAAGTCATTTGGTTTTTCAACTACAAAGCTAGAAGCTCACCAGTGAGCTTTTTGGCTGAGAAGAAAAATTACCCACCCGCCACCGTAATGCACTAACTTGTCCGCTTTCTCGTCGAATAAACAACTAATCTTTTATATTTAGCTTCTCAAAAGTCATTTGGTTTTTCGAACTACAAAGCTAGAAGCTCACCAGGTGAGCTTTTTGGCTTTGAGAAGAAAAATTACCCACCCGCCACCGTAATGCACTAACTTGTCTGGCTTTTCTCGTCGAATATTTTAAACTTCGTTTTTGAATATTTTAAACTTTGTTTGGTCCAAAAGCTAATCCTGAAGAAAGTTATGAAACAGGAAACAGGCTCAACTTTTATAATTTCAACTTCTGAAGATAGTAGTAGCTAGAAGCTTAGAATCCAAATGCTTTTATAGAAGTAGAAGCTGAAAGACAGGCCTAAAGTTAGCTCTGAGATGAGAACAACATTACTCATTTTTTTATAGCGAGTTGTTATTCTTGTTCTTATAACAGTAATACTGCTGTTCGAACCATCATTGCAGCTGCCCACAATGTTAAGCCTTTTCCAGCTAGCAAGTAGTACTAGCAGCTCACTTAAAACCGTGGAATTAGCGGTTGTTTTACACGCTAGAGACCCGGATTAAAAAACCATAAATTGATTTGCTTAGCTAAACACAATCACAACTCGCAATATCGTACCACTACTACTACGTCGACGTCACTGGCAGCTCATTGAGTGAGTCACTGAGTCACTGCCAGCTCAGCAAAAGCCAAAGTGTCAAGCTTACCCCATCAAACCATCAACCCAACGCAAATGCAAAATCCCACCTCAATGATTATTTGCTCGTGGGCCCCACCACCTCCTCTCCCGCCATTGTTTGCCCGCACTCGCACGCCTTGCTCCTCGTCGTCGCATACAAAAGACGCGCGCGCCTTGCACTACCAGCCGCTGCACCAACCGGGGCTCCCCCAAGAACCTCTTCCTCCATGGACGACCCACCTCTCCTCCTCGCCGCCGGCGAATAGCACCGGCGGTATCCGATTCTCTGGTTGTTTCTACAGGTTGCAGCTTCTTTCGCTTGCTCTAGGAATCGGAAGTTTTTTTGGATATGTCGGCGGCGGCGGCGGCGGCGGCTGCGGCGGCGGCTGGGCAGGAGGTTAATCCGGCCGTCGTGGTGGCGGCGGTGGAGGTGGAATGGGCGGAGTGCGCGTGCTGCGGGCTGAGGGAGGAGTGCACGCCGACGTACGCGGCGGGCGTGCGGGCGCGGTACGGCGGGCGGTGGCTGTGCGGCCTGTGCGGCGAGGCGGTGGTGGAGGAGCTCTCCGCCGCCGGGGCCGGGTCGGTGCCGGTGGAAGTGGAAGTGGAGGCGGCGATAGCGAGGCACGCAGC
Organism: Oryza australiensis; assembly: GCA_019925245.2. Taxonomy (NCBI): domain Eukaryota; kingdom Viridiplantae; phylum Streptophyta; class Magnoliopsida; order Poales; family Poaceae; genus Oryza; species Oryza australiensis. Next base: position 5,392,783 of record JAIFGZ020000116.1, on the reverse strand, counting down.
CTTCTGCCGCGCGCTCGGCTGCAGGTCCCCCGCCGCGGCGGAGCGGCTCATCGCCGCGGTGCGGCGGCTTCTCCGCGGCGCCGGCGAGGGTGGGAAGAAGGACAAGGCGAAGGCTGTGGTGGTGCTGGAGTTCCATGACGCCTGAGACGACAGATCGAAGATTTGCTCTCCCATGGCGCTAGCTAGCTAGGCCTAGCCTCTTCTCTTTTCATTTCTACCTTAATTACTGCTTAATTTTCCTAGCTTAATTGTATTTAGCTCGCAATAATTACGTGCTCAATTTGTACGCAAAATCCTGCAGATTCTCCAGTTTTGTGTAACTGTGTAGGAATGGGAAACAACATTCTGGAGGACAATGAGAGATTGAGAGCTAGGTGGAAAAAAATTTCCATTTTTCTCTGTTCATATATTGCTCAATCCAATTTTGACAATTATTTTGCATCTTTGCGTTATACTTATGCTTGCCATGACAAGACCATTAGGAGATCAAAGGTTCTGTTCATTTCGGCTAAGATAGGAAGCATAAAAGACCTGAGCACATTGTACAGTTTCTTGGTTTTGGTTGGACTCTGAGATATAATTGTTGGGACTATGTCGAATTCAGCATAATGCGACTCAGAAGCAAGCTGCTCTAGCTGGAGCATCTTAACACTAGCTATATATTCTCCCCTTTTATGAGCTTTTACACTGTATTTTGCACATTTTTCACATCATATCGCACGAGTAGAACCTTTGCCCAATTATACAGTTAGGTGCACGGTTGCATATATAATAAGTTTTTCACCATACAGAATATCATTAGTGCAAAAATTCACCTTGCAGGTGTTTGAGCAGTGAAGGAAAGAAAAAGGCCAATACCAAAACCAACCAGAAAGGCTGAAAACCAAGCAAGTTACAGAATACAAAAATATATCCTACACTAGTGATTCAATTTCAAGCAAGATTTGTTCTTATCTGTTGGCCTGCAGGAGAAACCAGTCATGTTCCCCCATCATTTCTTCAGCCTGAATTCAGAAAGAGGTTTAAATTAGCAAAGTCAACTTTTGCTTGAAATGAAAATGAACTCTAGAATGACCCTTTTTATTATAAAAACACAACGATCAAGCTTGCAATGGATTGGAAACGCCGTTCAATAATTGCAACTTGAAAATTTTTTAGGGCGTCTGATGTTGATTCCAGGGTCGCTGATTGGCTGGAACAGATGGCAAATCTTCCAAGGTTTGGTTGGGTTGGATGGAGCGATAATCAGCCCTGTCGTGACGCTGATCTTCACATGCTCCAAAATGAACCTCAAAACCATCCCTAATCAACGCTCCATGATTTCTCCCCACACACACACAATTTTTTTAAAAAAATTCGTCACTCAGCCGACATGTGGAATCAAATTCTGTGATTTTAGTGAGTGTTTGAGGGTTTGGTTTGGTCTCGTAATCAGAGGAGTCACCATCAAACGCACATGCATGCAATTGAGTGAGTGTTGATAAACTGTCGGATATGAATAATACGATGCACTAAACCACTGTTTAGTCGGCATGTAGCTCCCTACAATGGGCTGCTCATCACGTCTACAAAAATCTGAAAACAGTTTCGACCTTTCAACTCAAGTAAATTGCACAAATCCACTGTAACTAGATCAGTTAAAAGTGTGATTTAACACGAATTACTGACATGAGATCGACTCGTTGCAGTACTGTGAGATGGAATCTTCTCCTCGCTACGTAATCATCATCGCTTCTTTGTCAAGCACTACACAAGTGTACTTGGTGGAGTTCATGATATGGCCGGCCGCCATTTCCCATTAATTTTTTCTGAACTTTTTAATCCATCCCGGAATTTACAATGCCTTTTCCTGTACATGTTTTTGTTCTTGACCTGATAATAATTTAAGCGCCAGTTCCATCAGGAAGCTGGACCACGCTGGATTAAAAACCAATTTTTGTGTAGCTTTCGATCGATCTTATCATGCCCAGATTCTTCCCTGCTCGCGCATAGTGTTCCTGGCATATTCGCGTTGTGCCTCTCATGATGGATCTCCTCACCTTTGATGGCATTGTTACCTAAAATTATTCGTCAGAGCGTGAGCTAATGCGTCGGCCGCGTTGGACACTTTGGCAAAATTACCTGATAATAACTGTATTAATCATGGATGTGCTGTGACATGGCATTAACCTTATTTTTTGGGAGGGGTATGTTCCAAAAACATGCTAGGATTAATTTATGTGCAGGAAGGAGAAGCCAGTGGTCAGTGATCACAAGTGTTATTTTCTTTGCCAGGAAAAGAAAGCATCTTGCGTTGGTGTTTATATATCAGGTTGAGCTGCATTGATAGAGCCTCTTGCAACTTGTCTGATTAGATTTATGTGAACATGGACAGCCACTTGAAATTTAAGTAGGACCTTGACTCCAAAGAAATATCTTTCCTTGGCACTATTGGCAGAACCGCAGAATCTTCCAGAAGGTCCTAGATGGCGGAGCAGAGCCTGTTGGCGAGCTGTCAGCACTCTGCAACCCTCTTGAGGTAGGTAGACTGGTTTGTCATTACAGTGTTTTTCTTTCATATTTAGTACTATGCTATACTGCTTTGTATGGGCATGTCTATATAATTAGGGATTGATTGGTTGGATGAATTGAGATAAAGCACGGAGTAGACCCATATAATTGAGGATTTGGCTGGATGCGCACGATGAGAAGAAGACGGAAGAAGGACGACTACGCTTTTGAAGTAGCTAGTCGAGATAATAACACTCTGGGCTCTTTTGGAACGAAGGGTTTTTAAAATTTTGACGAAATTCATATGGCTCTTTGATCAAAAGAATAGCTATCTAAAAGTTATAAAAAACCGTTGAGCTGGCTCAAAACATAAGTATATTGGATGAATTATAATATAAGGTCCAACCTTTTGGAAAAGTTATTTGTGTTTATCTCTTTTCTGATTTCTGTGTTTTCTCGTGCTCTTCATCCAAACAGTTTTTTTTTGCAGTTTTTTTTTGTGTTTTTTCAATCCATAGTGTCGAAGTGTGGAACTTCTCTAGCGGGTAAGCGAGTACTCCCCTTTTGGAGATTCGGCCAGGGAGCGGGTGAGCGAAAACAGGGCGATGACTCGCACGAATAAAAACATATGGCTTTTTAGACATGTTTAGCCCGTTCCAAGATGTAATACCCTACTCGTGTGTTTTTTGGTGGATGATGATGATTAAGTTTACAATGTGGATTGGATGGATGTTGTTCTAAGTGAGAGAGGATGACCCCTTCTTTCCATGAGGTGTGAGTTTGTTCTAACTTGGGTGGAAACCATCTAATTCGCTGAATGCGAACCGAACGAAACCCCTTTCTTGGTGTCCTGGATCCTTCTTTTATGCCTAAGGGGAATCCATAGTGCCGAAATACATAAGTGGAGATGGTACTTTTGCTACTAAATTTGGTATAGATGGTCTTGTTGATGTCATTTATGTCGTTCAGGGTTGAAGGCTTTTTTTTGCGAGGCGAAGAAAGGGGCGAAGAAGTCAAAGGCTTCTCCACCTGAGTTGCCTACGGGCCCACCGATCAGCTGCTGCAAAGAGTCTAGGGGGCCGTGGGATGGATAGTGGGGGTGTGCCACGTTGCGCCCCCTTTTTCTCCGAAGTGATGCACGCTACCGGCGCCACCACGTCTCCCACGTTGTCAATGGGACGTGTACAAGACATGCGTCGTCCCGCCGTTAATGTGGATCGGTAGTAGTTGAAGCAAATTTTCCACCTCACCAGCTTCTCCTCAAAGGGACGGCGTCCTTCAAGAAGAGCCGGGGGGCAGTGTGTGTGCTCAGTCCCATGCCAGAGGCAAGGAATCTGACTTAGCTTGTCTCCGAGCTTGCAAGAGTTGATGAGAAAATCTGAGCTTGTAAGAGTTGGTGAGGAAGTCTGCACAACTCACAGAGACCACGCCCAAGGAGAGAATTGTCCCGAGCACAGCCCACAGGAGGCCACGTCCGGGGTCGGATGTGTCCCGAGCACAATCCATGAGGGACGTGCCCGGAGACCATATGTGCCCCAAGTATAGCCCACGAGGGACCGTTCCTGAAGGCCGGATGTGCCTCGAGTAAATGATGATGGGGACCCTGTTAGGGCATTTTAATCCTATAATAAATCCTATGTTCTTGAGAATCCCATGTTCAAAAGAAGTACTTTTTTACTATATAGTTTTCAATGATTTCTTAAAACTAATTTAGGTGAAAATTAATCAAACTTAACTCGAATTTACAACATACTATCAAAGGACAACCCATCCCATTATCCATCCCATTGATAAGGCCTCATCATTTGTCCTTATAAGCCAATTTAAAAATTTAAAATTTAAAAGTTGATTTTGATATTTTTCAACTATTTTTTACTTAGGTCCCGTTTAGTAGGGATTCTCCTCCCTGATTCTTAACAGAATCAGTAAAATTTCTATCAAATGTGTTATTTTGCAATTGATTCTAAAAAAAATCACTTTAAATGATTCAACAATTTTACATAGGGAGTGAGAATCACCTAAAAACTAGTTTTCCTTAGAATCACCGAAACCAGTTTCTCCCAAGAATCGCTTGAAAATCACCCGAAATATTATTTTAATTATTATTATATTTTATCAATCTCAGTAGAATCAGAATCTAAAAATTAAAAAATCATAGAATCAGGAGTAATACCAAACAAATTCCTAAACTTTTAAGTCTTAAAAAACATATATAAAAATTTTACCCACGAATCCTTTTTTATCGCTAATAGGCCGCAATTGCAAATCTGCTTCAGAACGGTTTAAGCCCAAAGTCAGCACAATCTAATACACACGGCCCACTCGAGCAACTACCGTTCCTTCGCGCGGCGTCCAACCCGGCAAAGGCAAGCAAAACCGCGTCGCCTCCTTGGTCCTTCCTCGCAATTCCCAAACCGCACCTCCAATCCTCCGACCCAAACCCTAACTCCGGCGATCCGGCGCCCCACGAAACCCCTTGCCGCGCGCCAAATTACTCGTCCCCACCCCCAAATTCGGCATGCCCGCCCCCGGAAATCCTATCCACTGACCTCGCCGGAGATGATCTCGTCGGCGGGACCGCATCCTCGCCGGGTTCGGCCCCTTGCCGCCGCCTCCCTGGTGCTGTTCCTCTTCCTCCTGTACAGCCTCTCCGGTGGGAGCTTGCCTCGGTCTCCACGGCTTCTGAGCTCCAATTCGCGCCCGGTGCTCCGTAGATTCCTCTCCGATGCCGATCATATCAGCCCCGCGTCCGGAGGCGCGAACCTGTCAGAGATCGGGCAGCAGAACGGCGAGCCGCCGGTGGATCCCTCCGTGGCGTGCGCCGGGATAGCGCGGCACGAGGGGTTCGGGTCCCAGTGCGAGTTCCTCCGGGCGCACCCGCAGTGTAGCTCCGGCGGGTTCGTGGACTACTTGGGCTTCTTCTACTGCCGGTGCGAGAGGTTCAGGGTTCTCGGCTATGCGGTGCTCGGCGTGTGTCTAGCAGCTCTGTTCTACATGCTTGGGAACACGGCCGCGGATTACTTTTGCTGCAGCCTTGAGAAGATGTCTACGCTGCTACGGCTCCCACCGACAGTGGCTGGAGTGACATTGCTCCCCTTTGGAAATGGTGCACCTGATGTGTTTGCAAGTATTGCCGCGTTTATGGGGACTGGTGCTGGCGATGTTGGGCTGAACAGTGTGTTGGGCGGAGCGGTCTTTGTGACATGTGTTGTGGTTGGAGCTGTGTCATTGTGTGTGGCGGAGAAGAATGTGCAGATTGATAGAAGATGTTTTGTGAGGGATGTTGGGTTCTTTCTGATGACTCTAGTAGCACTGTCAATTATTTTGATTGTTGGGAAGGTGACCGTTTGGGGAGCAATGATGTTTGTGTCAATTTATGTGGTTTATGCATTTGTGGTGGCTGCAAATGAGGTATTGAGGAAGCATGCACGTAGGCTTAAGTTTGATGTGGTCACACCATTGCTGCCTGTGAGAGGGAGTATCTTTGCACAAGGAACCGAAGATGATGAGTCTGTGTACAGTTCACTTCTTGAGGAGGAATCAGATGGTGAAATGGCTCGAATAAACACATCCTTGCCTCAGTGGATGTGGGCTTCTCATGTGGCCATTTACTCAAATCATGGGATCAGAGGTGGTTCACCTGACAGTTCCAGGCCGCTGTGGGGTTGGAGTGATGAAGGAGAAGTGGATAATTCCACAGTTAGCTTCTCCAAGCTGTTTTTGTTTCTGGAGCTCCCCTTGACGATACCAAGAAGGTTGACAATTCCAATAGTTGAGGAAGACCGGTGGTCGAAAGAATATGCTGTTGCTAGTGCTGGCTTGGTGCCTGCTCTGCTGGCGTTTCTTTGGAGCAGTCAAGATGGGGTATCCACTAAGGCTCACGTAGCAGCATATGTGATAGCTGGTATTTTTGGGATGGCACTTGCTTCTCTCGCTTTCATGTTCACTAGCCATGAACGACCTCCACGGAGATTTTTATTCCCATGGGTGTTGGGAGGGTTTGTGATGAGCATTATCTGGTTCTACATCATTGCCAATGAACTGGTTGCACTTTTGGTTGCTTTTGGAGTGATATTGGGGATCAATCCTTCAATTCTTGGGTTAACTGTGTTAGCATGGGGTAATTCGATGGGTGACTTAATGTCAAATGTTGCCTTGGCAATGAATGGAGGAGATGGTGTGCAGATCGCCATGTCTGGATGCTACGCAGGACCTATGTTCAATACACTTGCTGGATTGGGAATATCGATGCTGCTTGGAGCTTGGTCAACAGCACCCAACTCTTATGTGCTTCCTCAAGATCGCTCTCTCATTTACACGATGAGCTTCCTCATTGGTGGATTGATCTGGGCTCTTGTTATGCTGCCACGGAGTGGCATGCAGCCTAACAAGATACTCGGAGTTGGTCTCATTGCTCTTTACTCACTTTTTCTTTTTATTAGGGTGAGCAATGCAATGGGGATATTGCCATTGCCTGGCTTGAGTTAGTTGCACAATGCTGTTGTAAAAAAAAATAGATGTTGATCTGCATAAAATTGCCTGTCCATGCCTGTCTCTATACAAACGAAATGGAATTACACGTGTCCTGCTCTGTTGTTGGGTGTTACAAGTTGTGAATGTGCTGATATGACACTTTTCCAGTGTCTAATCTTTATTCAGGTAGCTATCTTCTGTGGTGTACTACATTTTTAGTTTGCTCATGCTATAGATCCACTTTTGTGTCCTTTTACTTTGTAGTTTGATGGACTATGTGAAGAAAACTAGCAACCCGGTATCAGGAGTTCAAGTCTTCAAGGCAGGTAGTGTCTCACCATATCATTTATTAGTGGAAACTGCTTCTAAGAGTTCAGTCTTCAAAGGCAGGCCACAGGCAGAGTTTATTCTGGCTTGGCACCTGTTCCTACTTGACAAGGAGTTGGGTCCAAACAGGGAAAGGCTTTTCTGAAGGATATGTTGATCTTCAGGTCGTTTCTGAACTTGTACCCGTGCAAGCTTGTTCTCTATTCTTATCAGCGGCTCTACTCTTGCCGTATTTCACATTTGCACTATAAAAGACTGAAATGCGGTAAGATCTCGCAACAACCTGCAGGTGTTGCAAACGATTTCGACGCCCTGATCCCTTGAGATGTTCAGCAACTATTAGCAGGTAAAGTTCAGTGGAGCAGAGCATAATTGCAAGATCAGTAAGGCATTGCCTTTACCTTAACATTGCAAACCGAATAGAGGCTGAAAAGTCCATTTTGCTCTCGTTCTTACACAGTCACCATCTTCTTCCTTTTTTTACAGAATATTCACAATGCTATCATCATCTGAGAAGTCTTGCCACCACAACTGGTAGCGATCCTGTTGTTTTCTAACATGTTCCCTGATTGGGGGCGAGGTGATCGTCGCCGGTGAGGGCGTCCACGAGCAGTAGAGCAGAGGCGGGGGCAAGGCTGCGTAAGGATGTCGTCGTCGGTAGGTCCCGGAGTTCGGAGGCTCCGGTTCCCGAACTCCGGCGAGGGCTGCTGCACTGGAGCGGTGGAGAAGCACGCGAGGGTTGATTTTTTTATTTTTTTGAAACTTTTTTCATTTTTAATTTAAAAATAAATCATTTTAAAACTTATTTTCAACTGTCGTATTCTGGCTTAAGATAATGTTGCCAAACCCAATTATATTGGCGTGAAACGCTGTCATGGGTAGCCAATATGGTATGACAAGCCAATGTTACCATGCTCAGCTAGAACGGTATGGTCAAATAACGCTTTTACATTAGCGAGACCAACGTGGCCAAAAGATTCACGTCTTAGAAATAAGTTTTGAAAAGATTTATTTTTAAAATTAAAATTTTTTAAAAATTAAAAAATTCGCGAGGGTTTGGTTTCGTTTGGGTACCGATGCTACATGAAGAAATCAGACTGCAACGCTTTCCTGATTAATACTCCTATTTTATATTCATTTTATAGATCCAGAACAGAGAGAGGAATGAATGGATCGGCGATGTCGCCGGATCAGATGGAGATACTGTTGGGCACGCCGCGGCAGGTGACCCCCGGCGGCGAGCTGGGTGCCAGCAGCTCGTACGGCAGCACCCCGGCGCCGCACCGGTTCTTCCGGCTGTGGTCGGCATTGCGCCTGTCGATGGTCTCCTCGGCGCGGCGCACGTCAGCCGCGAACATGCCGTGCGCCGCCACGGCCGCCTCGTCCGCCGTCCACGGCACGCCGCCCTCGTCCCGCCCCTCGCCGAGGTACTCCTCGTCGGGCGAGTGCGTCGACAGCGTGTCCACCACCGCCATGAACTTGGTGGCCTCCAGCACCCCCGGCATCGCGTTCAGGAAGAAGCGGTGCGGGTCGGCCAGGAACCCCGCGTACTCCGCCGCGTCGCGCTCCAGGTCCGGCAGCAACCGCCGCATCAGCGGCGGCCGGTTCGGGACGTACCCGCCTAGCGGGTACTGCCCGAAGTTGAGCGCCGCGTGCTGCGCCGACGCGAGCCAGACGAGCGTCGTCAGGATGGACGCCAGGTCCGCCGGCGTGGAGAGCGGCGGCCACCACGGCGCGTGCCTGAGGTCGCCGTGCCCGACATGGATCGACTCGTGGTACCACCCCTGCAGCTCAAGGTCGCACTGCACCGTCCCTGCGTCCGGGTAGTAGAGCTGCACGTAGGACTCCACCCAGCTGCGAATGGCTGACCAGAGCAGAAGCCCATCATTCGCGTAAGGGTAGTCCTCGATGAGAAGCCTGACGCCATGGGGCTGCGTCGCGTCCTCCACAGCAACTCCTCTGAGAATTGCAGACGAATCAGGCAATGTCGGTGACCATGAAAGTACAAAAGCTTCGTCGTTTTTCAGAATCAGATGATGGATGGTGATGGAGAGGAGGGCATGCCTGCGGATGAGGTCGGACGGGAGGCCCTCCAGGTCGAACCGCCAGTGGTTGCGGTAGTAAGCAGCGCTGATCTCGCCGGAGACAGGGCCGGGGGTAAAGCAGGACTCGATCACCCCGTCAGCGTTGATGAGGCTCTGCCGTGCAAGCGCGTTGATCTCGAGCGTGTACCGCATGTGCGGGTGCAGGAGCTTGAATATGGGGTGCATTGCGCTCATATGACGGTGTGCCGCCAGGATGAATGGCTCCATTGTTGCATGTGTCCTCAGCCTGAAAGAGAGGACTCGGTTAGTCACAATGTTCAGAAATTACCTGACAAGTTGGTGTTCTTATTGAGGCAGGCAGCAGTGACATTATGGCATGTTTGTTCAGTCTGTTCTTATTTTTTTACCAGTGATTGACCAGCTGATGGACACCAGCATCGTTGGAGCTGACATGGGCCTTGGCAAGCATCCAGAGCCAATTTGAGGTAGCATCGTAGGGAGGCGTCAGGACCTTGCTTGGCCGAGGCTCCCCTGGCTGGGCTGGAGGAAGACTAAGTTCGATAGCAATCGGTTTCAGTGTGCCAGCTTCTGTCAGGAAGAAGATTGTTCGGGTCGCATATGCTTTCCGTCCCTCTATTGCATTGATCCGGTCCAAGAATGGCAGGTATGCGTCATGGTAGTCCACTATGAACAGCTTTGCCTCATCCATTGCCTTCAATTGTGACATGTGATCAGAAAGAATAAACATGGGGACACTGCTGAACATGATTTAAGACCTCATCAAAATGATTGTACCTGCTGTACTGTGAGTCCGTTGAGATGTCCAGCTATGTGTGTTTCAGTGATTGATGATTCTGGTGGTCCATAGATTGCAGGATCCAGCTTGCTCACTGGTGGGAAAACCTATTTCCAGGCAATTATCTCAGTTAAGTTCGTACGAAAACTCAGGCTATGAATTAGTTTTGTTGATCAGCATTAACAACAAATTTCTGTGACTGATAGCTGAGGATCATGGTTTCATCTTATTATTACCTGCAGCCGCTCAATGTTAACTGGGTTTATTCCTGCAACAGCCTGCCTAGCAAACTCATCATCACGGAGCCATGCAAACTTGTCCTCTGCAGAATGAGGGAGACAAATTTTTAGTGGTAACTCAGGATGTTGAATTTGAACAAGCATTTTCTGCTAGCAAACCGGCTCAAGGTAAAAATGAATTAATGATCGTTGCTTACTAGAAAGAATGCTAGGAGTGTCATAGCGAAGCATCCCTTCGCTCGACTCCTGAATCTTCTGAACAAGTGGTATCTTCTGGAACAGGTGTTCTTGCAGGCCCAGCTTCAGCCTGAGGCCCTCCTTATAGAGGTTGTCAATGTGGTGGAATCCTTGGAAATTGTGGGTGTCAGCTGAGATGGATGCAATCAGTGATGGGATCAGCGTGTGAAGTACTGCCCGGAGCCTCCCTGATGAGAAGGCACCCTGCTTCAGCTCCTCAAATGCCTCATCGCGGGGAACATATATTGGATGCGGCTTCTCTACTCTGCTCTCTGCTAGCATGTCTACAGCACAGGTAAAAGCATAATGTTAATTCTAATTTTGAACTGTTTCCATATGAGGTGAAACTCCAAAATTTATCTGGAAGCTTTCACTGGACCACTTTGTACTTTATAGTAAAGTGCATGGTGTAGAGGCAGGATTTATATCCATTATCCAAAAAAATAGTAAAGCGTGTGGTTTTCGTTAGAAATAGAAGTAATAACTACCCACTTAGCACCCTTGCAAAAAAAAAAAAACCCAGTTAGCACCAGTTCTGAATATTTTTTTCGCCAGGCCCACCAGTTCTGAATAATTCACAAACACATTACAGCAACAATCCTACAGGAAGTCTAATAGCAGTGGGAGTATAATAATTATTAGGGATAATGCCAAATTATATCGATCAGTTTAATTTGCAGTAGAAAATGCATGGTCATCTTGTGTTTGGTACTGTGGCTAGAGTCCAAGAACACCATTTCAAAGGCTAAACAACATAAAAAGGGCCATCCATAAGGTCTGTTCTATTGGTCCTGGTTGTTAATGGGCATATATGGTCATATACTTCCAGCCTAACTATTGGCACTATTGAGTACCTGTCAAGACTCTTCACCCAGAAGAAATTGCCATGATCGATCCGATCATCTTGAGCTGCTCTTTTCTTTTTCAATCAGGCAATTCTTGTTTTTTTTCCAATGGAGTGTATGGCATAGATTTTTGCCAGCTTATGGATAGATATGACCTCTAGGTCTTGCATAAAGTCAAATGTTATTCAGAAGTTACAAAAGTTACATCTTCCTTTGTCAAATTCGGACAACAGCAAGGAATCAAACCACGTGGTGAATGATTCTTTCTTGAAGGGCCAAGCTATCACATCTGAAAACGACTTGGTCTTTGATCAAAGTGGAATCAGACATGCACAAATTTCGTGCTGGTTATAGTTGGAAAATAACATGCACCTTTCTGCCTTTTACCCAATTCCCTTTCTATTATCCGCTAAGGATTGTGTGCAAACAGAACTTACTGGTATCTGTTGGCGGGCGACCAGTCCGGCAACGCCGTGGGTAAGGTATCTTCTCTCCTCCAAGGATCGGTCTGATGAATTCCTTCCCCCTATCTGGATTTCCCAAATCATTGTATGTTGCATAATCATATATCCTGTCAGATAACCTCCGAACCCCTGTGCCATCTCCTCTTAGGTCTTTCAGCTCCTTTTCCCTTAGTTCTCTAAGCCCAGGAGGTGTTTCAGATGGTAAATATGGCTGCATGAGACCATTCATATATTATCAGAAATCTGAATTACGGATTTCAAGTGAATATTTTTTTTAGAATTGTTATCACTTTCTCGTCAAAGAAATCAAGTAACCATTTGAAGGCCAAAAAAACAGCCAAGTGGGATCACAACCCAACCTAAATCAGACTACATAATGCTTTTATAGTTCTTGACTTCCTGTGGAGCAACATGTAAAGAATCGACAGTCATGTTTGACAGTGCAGGAAAAAGCACACCACAATAATGTGGTGTATTATTGTGGTGTAAAGAATCGACACATGAAGATGCATAAGGCATTGATGCCCCCACTCAGTTCATTTAACCAGTGCCAAAAGATTGTTCTCGGACAGGCCACGGATATGTTCTACTGACAGGCCTATGACCTATACAAAAATTGAGCAATTAAAAAACCTTTTTGACAATGACATAACTCAATAAAAATCATGCCTATTAAACAGGTTTATGACACTGACACACTAGTAACTCAATAAAAATCATGCCTTTAGGCTGGCCTGCCACCTCGTTTTTGTAGTTAATGGCCTTCTTTCCCCAATCACCATCACAGACAAGGATGCACAACCAGCTTAGTGACTAATATCACATAACAGGACCATGACTATTGTAAGGATCACCTAGCCATGATAATACCACAACCTCAAAACACGTTTTTTATTTCTTTGGACTAAAGAAAAAATATAAAGGGAATGTTCACTGTACCTTGTTGCTGAAGAACACTCTCTTTGTCGGCAGCTCCCTGGTGGACTGCACCCAGGAGTTGCAGGCGAAGTGCACCGGGCCGCACGGCAGGCCGCCGCCCTCGACGACGATGCTCTCCAGGAAGAACTCCCTGTTGTGCCGGTTGGCCACGGCGATGGCACCGGGCTCGCCGAAGTCGGCGTCCACCGTGAACTCGGCCGTGTACACGACGTGGTCGCCCTTGGCCCCCCTCTTCTGGCACCAGTCCTTGATGGACACTCGGCCACTCTGCATCGGCTTCTTGGTCCCTGGAAAGATTGTTCATCATCAACTCAGTCAGAGACACGTTTTGTCGTTGCACGAGTTGGGAAAGCCGGCAAGGCAAGTCAAATTTGGAGACATGTAAAAATTGTCAGAAAGGGACAAGAGCTTTTGCGGATCATGGAGAGAAGGGAAAGGTAACTTGCGAGCACAGTGATCCATTTAGTCACGAAATATTCTGATGTTCTTTTTTTCTACACGAAATATTCTGATGTTCTTTTTTTCTAAAGGGGAAAAAAATTCTGGTGTGATCATGATCAGGGCTAAAAGGGGAGGCAATTGAAGTACTCTGAAGATTCCGGTGGGCGCTTCGGATTTAAAGGTAGAAAGAAAGCTCTGTTAGAATAACCGTTCCATTTATCTCATTTCTCCAACTTGCAAATCTTTGGGATTTTTCTAGTTTTCTGAAAGATGTCAGTGTTTGAAAAGTATAGAGTAGCTCCAATTGCTTGGATACTCTTTTCTAAGCAAAGGTCGTTAGAAAAATGCAGTGTGAATATCCTAATGCAACGGACACATGCTCTCCATCTCCATATGCTCTCATTATACTAACTCCATTATAAAGATCTGATTGATCATCTGCATCAAATCAGAATCCCCTGACTGCCATCTGATACCTACCCAGGACCGTGAGGAGCAAACGGAGCTGAAGCCAAAAAGGTAGCAACTTTGCATTTCCAGCTCCCAGTAACTCGAACAACGATCAAAACAAGCTTAAACTTTAGCCCAAAAAAATAAAATAAAAAGCTCGAATAAAGGTGAGACTTGAAGTCAACTCGGCGAAGTGCTAGCTTACTCCCAAGAAAATGGAGTACTTTGTTTGATTCTTCTTACTTGGGTGGATCTTGGTGCTGATGAGCTCGAGCACGACATTCCGGCCGACCATGTCCCAGAGCGCGTCGAGGTGGCCGGCCACCGCCTCCTTGATGTCCTCCTTCTGCTTCCGCCGCACCGTCAGCGCCGCCCGCAGCGCCACCTTCTCCGGCGCCGGCCGCCTCTCCCCGGTCCCGCCGTCCTTGATCCCGGACGACGGCGACACCAGCCGCGGCACCTCCTCGCTGATGGCCGCCACCACCACCACCTTCCTCCTCCTCCCTTGCTGCTCCCGGGGCAGCGGCGGCGGCGCGAAGCGGAGCTCGCCCCTTCTCCGCCGCTGCGCCGGCGGCGTCACGGTGGCCGCCGCCCGCATCAAGCCGGTCAACTCCATGCACGAAGACGAAGACGACAGTGAACACCACTGATGCGTTCTTGGCTGCGCTTCGGATCTCCAGCCGGTTTGGGCTGTGCTTAGGTGGGAGCTAGCGAGGCGAGGTGTGCTTCGGTGGGAGCTAGCGAGGCGAGGTGGTTGGCGTCGTCGAGTTGGGAGCAGCAACAGCAACAGCACCAGCCAGCAGCAGTGGTAGCCTACCTAGTAGGATTCATTCATCAGGGGAGGAGTCGCGTCTTGTGGCTGCGTCAGTGTTGCCAGATTTTTATATTTTGCAGTCAGCTCGTGATTTGGGTGGAAGTCATGGGCGTCATGGGCATTTTTGCAAGAAGTTTTGGATGGTTTCTTTCGCTGACCGGATGACTGAAACATTTGGGTTTCTGAAGAATTTTTGCTCGTCTTTGTGCAGGGCGGCACGAGACTAGGAGAGACGGTTTCTACGTGGTTATGAGTTGGAAGTATGTACGGCGAAATGTACATAAACCATGTGCCTGTGACTGACCATGATAGTTGAACATGCCCATGGTTTCTGTTCAGCCGAAGTTTCAGAGAAGTCCTAGGATATTGTATTTTCTTAGATCTGGTCTTAGGGTAGTTATATCATTTTTTAGTGTGAAAATCCTGTCAGAAAAGGTGGGGCGAATTATAGTGTGGAGCAAAAGGGTTGGTGACCTTATATTCCGGCAAGTTCCCTTTTGCTTTCATTGTTTCCTGTTAAGCTTGAAAAGGGCATATTTGTCAGAAGTGCTCTGGGCATAATACCATAATCTCTCCGCTAATTTAGTGTTTGTTACTCCCTCCGTATCAGGAGTAAGTTTATTTTGCTCCAACGTCCTAAAATAACTTTATTTTCATTATATTAAAGTTTATAAAAATATAAAATAATATATTAAAAGTAGATACAAAATAATTACATTGAAAGTTAATAATATGATGGTATTTTAGTTTTTTAGTTTTATATGTATTGATATACGTGGGGTGGGATGGATGAAAAATGAGTTTATTTTGAAGCCAAGGGAATGTTTTTTTCAAAAAGGAGATTTTTTTTATTACGATGTACTGGTATGACCGAGAGGAATCGATGCGATTCACCCATACACCATTGCCACCTTGCGAGAAACGTTGCTGCGTGTTCCATATTGTTCACGAGGTGAGACTTTCAAAGTGTTTAAGTGCTCTTTCCCGAAAAAAAGGAGGTTTTTAAGTGCTGGAGGATTCTTCATTTTGGTAAGCTACTCCTATCACCTTTCAGGAGCCCCATGACGCTGGCCTCTTTCTCAACTGTAACCATACGGCTGCAACAATAATTACAATCCAAACTCAACTCGTCGTCCTGCCGTTAATTCGTGTGGCTCAGTTCAGCCAGCGCGATGGATCATTTGGTTAAGCCACTGTACACATCATGGGTGATTTATCAGTGACCTCAAATCATTCATTAGCCAGCAAAGGAGGAGAGCGATATATTATTCCTCATGTGTTGATCTGATCACCCAGATGAGATGATGTTCTCCCACCGTCGCATGCACAACGTGAGCAAATTGGACGGATCGATCGATCATGGAGTTGATGAAAGAAGGGAGAAAGTGAGAGAGGGGGACAGATTGTTAGGGGCGGATGTTAGTCGGTGCCATCTCGGACAGGCATCAAATCCAATCCATGTCCCTTTGTCCCTGGGCACCACACCAGCACTTGTAATAGGAGAAAGTTGTAGCTGGTGTAGTGGACCAGTGGCCTACTCTTTTTATTTTAAAATATTGTTTTTACTCTTTTTATTTTAAAATATTGTTTTTATGATAAGTCAAGACAAATATCTGTTCAGATTTATTGTTTAAGATGAATCTCTGTTCAGATTTGTTCAGATTTATTTATTGTTTTAAATAAAATTCTGTTTTAAATATTACTAACGTAATATTATAAATATAGAGATACGTGTCGTGTGTTGGATCAAGCTCGTTTGATCCTTCTCTAGTCAGGTCTAGAGGCCTTTGGTAGGACTGGATATTTGGGTTAACTCGAAATATCAGGTCGGATATTTTAGGTTTTTCAAAATTTGGGTTTTCAGAAATAACACTCGAAATATAACCCAAATACTTTATTATCTGAAATTTCGGATATCCATTATTTTGGGTTTGGGTTTCGGGTAACCCGAATTATCCGTATTAAAAAGATCAAACAGAAAGAAACGTCCAAATCTACAAAAGAAAGAAACAATTTCTACCAAAGATTTCGTCTCTGTGCAGAAGGTACATTTGATTTAGAACTTGGTATCATTTACATTAAACACAATTGTAATCAAATGTCCAAATAGAATACACCAGTGAGGAGCAACTTCGTCATCTGAAAGTTCTGAACCTTTCCGAGAGACAATGTAATGATACCAGGATTCTTCCTTAAATTTGGTACAAAATAGTTAGATATCACCACTCACCAGTCAGTACATTATCACAGGTCCAGCAAAAAGCCGCAGCAAGTCCTTCTTACTACCTTGTCAGGTTGAACATATTGGGATCTTGTTGCAAGCTTGCAGCAATAGCTCAGGACACTAGATTTCAGAACGAGAAACAGGTGCAAACAGGTGCAATGCGCTCAGTCAATCAACAGAAAGGGTGGTAATGAGCATCTCCATGCTCATCATACAGTTACAAGTTACTTGCTGGAATTGAATCGGGATGATGAACTTACAAGTTAGAAGCACGGACAGTCAGCCAACGCCCCGAAGGTTTTGGTATTTCGGGTAATTCGGATACCATGTGTTGCAACCCGATTGTACCCGAAATAAAATTGGGGTTTTAGGTTTACTACCCGAAAACAGTGTTTGGGCTTCGGGTTTCGAATTTTTTTGTTTGGATTTGGTTTTTTCGGATTTGGACTTCAGGCTCGGGTTTTATGTCCACTGCTAGCATTTTATGTCCACTGCTAGCCTTTGGAGTTGGAGCAATAGCCCATGTGCTTGAGAACTCGATGGATTTATACTACCTGTGACATGAGATTATGTGGATTTTTTTATTGATATATTTATTTATGAATTAATTTACATAAGTATATTTTTTTCAAAAAATTGCAGAAATATTTTCATTAAAGAAAAATTCACCTCATAAGAGGACAAGAAGGGGCTTAAATGCAATTTTTCTCTTATAGCTCGCCAACTTTGTATTTTTACAATTAAAAATGTCATATGAAGTCGGATGAAATTAAGCTTTATATCTTATAAAGGTTTGAGGAGATTTGTAGTTAATAACTTTTTCATTTAATATCGTTGAGGAATCCAAATATTCGTTAAAAAAATCTAACATCTATTTTTACAAAATCTCATATATACATTTCAAATGACCTCCGTTGAAGACAAACTTTATATTTTTATCAATTTTTCATTTAAAATTATTTAGAGTGTTAAGTAAGCGCTACTAGTTGTTATATAGTAATTAAAACCAAATATACTAGTTCTATGCAAATAAAAAACATTACATTTAGGCCTCTTCTTGCCCTCTAGAATGGACGATTTAAAAAAACGTCTTTCCAAAGAACATCAGGAGCATATTTTTGTAACTTTTTAAACCAAAATTTCAAAAATATTTTTTGAGTTTTCTAAAAATACAATATATAAATAAAAATTCAGAGTATGTGAATGAACCTATGAAAGTTTGCTTAGGTGACTGTGACATGTGAGTTTTTGCTTAGTATAGAAGATTCATGACCTTGTTTAGAGCCGGAAAATGGAAATCAGGATTAAAAGCTGGCTGGATATTCTCATGATTACATGATTAGCTACCACTTGTGACAAGGATAAGCTCAGTTCGGTTTATTTGATTATCTCCTAAACCTGCCAAGTTGCTACTTAGCGTTGCCGTCTGGCGTTCATCAAAATTAAAGCGTCCTATCTGGAGCATAATTATGCTCTTAATCAGGCATAAACCTTCATGAAATGAATGTAAACACTTAATCCGATGATGATAAAGCAGTTCGGTGGCCCAAAGCAATCGAATTCAAAGATTCTTTACGAGCTCCTCCTGTACATTTGCATTACTTTTCCATGCACAAATCACCAGGGCTTTTGCCATACGTTGCTTCAGCTCTGCAACTTTATCCAAATCGCTTGGCTCACAAACTCACGATAGCCCATGGTTAGGCAGATGCATTATCCGTGCACAGATGAGTCATGCGAGACACGTACACTCAAATGACCCTATTTATTCTTTTCCTGCATTAACAGAAGCTACATTGGAAAGGAAGTCTTTGCTGATCACAACTAGTATTCGTAGCTCCAAGAACTGAAAGAGCTATCGTATCAGATGGGTGCGTACGCAGCTCTGACGCCGGTTGTTAGCAAGATCTTCTGCAGCAGCTCGCACGCCGTGCTGATGGTGCGCCGGCGTCCACCGACGGTGAACGGCGGCGGGTTCGTCGTCACCGACCGTGATCAGAGGGTCGTCTTCAGCGTCGACGGCTGCGGGATCATCGGTGCTAGCGGCCAGCTGATCGTCAGGGACGGTGATGGCACTGCCATCCTCTTCATCCACAAGAAGGTGAAAGCCAAAACTTCACCTGAAACATTTCAGTCAAGTTGATCCCATGATGTTCAGAACACAGCATTATTGAGCTATATACTCTCTTGGATATGTTTGCATCTTTTGTGCTATGTTTCTTTTCTGAATGTTTGATCCAACTCGATTTTTCTCCAAGGGAGGTGTTGTTCAAGCATTGAGCATTAACAATTGGTGGAAGGGATATCTCATGGATTATGATGAACCAAGCAAGCTGGTTTTCAGCTTGCAAGATCCTAAGCCTGTGCTCTGCATGAACGGCGATGTCAGGGTCACTATTGAGCCAAAGGGAAGAAAGAGGCACTGGGATTATGAGGTGATCGGGTCATTTTCTCAGAGAGCTTGCACTGTCAGGAGCCGAGCAGGACATGTCGTAGCACAGGTAATAAAATTCTTCAGGCATGGCAATGGAGTTGAAATGAACTTGATCAAGAATGGAATTAGATCGTGGTAAAAAAATGTTTACAAACATTTGTTGTATTTTATATCACTAGATTGGAGTGAAAGGGATGCTGGCTGGTAAGGACTTCTACCATGTGGTGGTGCAGCCAGGTTATGACCAGGCGTTTGTGGTTGGTGTAATTGCCATTCTTGACAACATCCATGGAGAATCGACAAGGTGTTAATAGCAATCATTGGATAAGAATGTATTAACTAGCAAATTTGTTTCAATTGCGTTGGTTCGTTATTAATCATGCTGCTAGATAACTTATTTGTCCTTTTTGTTGATACACTAGCAGCACATAATATGTTGTAAAGATTGTAAATTGGTTATTGGTGTGTTCCTCAGGTTCAGAGTCTATGGACTTCTGATTGTAACATTTGGTTTTGTATGGATATAGAGACCGAATTTATATCCATTAACAAAAGTAAGTAACTTAATTTGTAGACTTTCCTGATAGATGAACACTTCTTGTAAAAGAAATACTTTACATCACATTGTTTTGATCAAGACTAGCATATTTGTCCGTGCGTTCTAACGGGATTTTAATAGAAAAGATTATCTTTGATATGTTATTATCATCATTTTCTGTGTATATCATCTCTAATTTCCACGTATATTTATTACTGACCCTCTGGCCTCAATGCCTCATATTGTCCTTATTCCTTTCTGAGAAAACTAAGTAGTGATAGTTGGGGTTGTTGACATGTGGATCCTCCTACCCAAAATGTAGAGAGTTGATGGTAGGGTGATGGCATATTCAGCACTTACTACCACCAAAGGAGTATAGATAAATGGGATCTATAGGTTTCATCTGGAAACACAGTATTCTAACTCCACTGGAAATAGACAATTCCTAGTTTGCATAATTCATAGGTTTAGGGTCTTCGTGAAACGCGTGATTGAGAAACATACGGTATCGACAATGACTACAATATTTGAGGACGAATGGTTTGGCTAGTATAAAAGCACTCGCGGTGATGGAATAAAATGAGCCCAATTTTTGTAGACTTAGGCCCAGTTGTTAGGTTATTGACGTAAAGTTTGTATCACGTTCTTAAACCGTAATATCAGATATAACGTGTCCCTCATCTTTTACCAGTGAATATGTGGCCGATAGTCGTGCAATCTGTGCTGTTCGTGCAACCAAGGCCCATGGATGGCTAGGCCATGATGCCCGGAGAGGTTGTCTGCTATTGGGCCACTTGCCATGATATGTGGCGGTTTGCTATCCAACGCGTGCAAAACCTATATGGGCTTTTTACCTACATGAATACTAGCCTCATCTTGGAATAGGTTTATTTTTCCTCCCTTATCTCTTGCTCCTAATTGAATCGCGTCCCTGAACCACAAAAGGCGATGGAGTTTGGATTTAGGTGGAGAAGATGTAGGTCACAAAAGTCAAGGAGAAGGGAAAGAAATTCAAAGGGAGAAGGCAAAAAACCACACTGGACGAAAGATGCAAGAGTTTCAATGGTCCAAGAGTAAGTTCAGGTTGGTACCTCCTTCAGTTCGTTCCATCACCCTAGGGCTCGGAATCGATCCCTCCTGCTAAAGCTTCTTGAGGGCTGCCTTGTTGAATGTGGAATCAGGGAGATCCATCATAGACTTGGTGGGAAAAAAGAAGAAGCTTTGCTTAGGGTTCTTCGAGAGCTGCGGGAAGATTGAGGGCGAAAAGGAGGAAGAACAACAGTGCTTGCGGACGGACCCCAAATGAATCTTAGAGGTGGGTTTTATAAACCATGGACGACAGTTTGTATTTCAAGAAAGACCGAGCAATTTTCAGCGAAAGTTTTGTGGTTTCTACTCTATGGCGGTTGCTTCTTGACCTCAATCCAAATTCAAATTTTGACAATATTGCAGCCTAGTACTAAGAAGAATGACTTATCCAAGGACTGCTTACTCGACTTCTCGAGTTTGTTCAAATATCTTGACAAGTTTGTTTCCTCGGATTATATAGCCGAGAACATTGAATCCGTCATATGCAATGAGGTTGAGAGCTACTGTCTATGTTACGGGTTAGGTAGGTTTCCTATACTTGGATTCGTAACCACCAAGAATACCACATACCTAGTATTATACAACAAGTTATATTTGAAAATGGGAATATATCATATAAGAATGGGAACTCCTTTCTTGGAAATAGAAGGGTATCGAACTCCGACCCAAGAAAGACAAGGTCTTATCTGCCTATATCTCACATGAACTCTTTGAGTATACTTGGACAAGAAGTTGCCTACCTTACATACTCTCCCCAGGAAAGAAGGGGATTGAATCACATGCCATAACCATGAGCCAAATCAAAGACTAGCCAAGAAGAAGTCAATAGCTAGCCACCGACTTCAAGTCGTCAGACTAGTTCTCGAGGAATACTAGTTGGTAGGCTAGATTAGCTAGCTTGATCTCTTTGTAATTAGTGTGATACATACCAGAGCTATTCATATAAACTAGATTAGGGCTATTATCCATCTCGGGGGGCCTGAACCAGTATAAAAATCCATGTCTCCCATCTCTTTATCGCAATCTCACATATACCCTAATATCAATGTCTCTTATACTACTAAAATACCATTGTCAGATATGTCCCGTCGACAATATCACCTACACCATTTTAAAGATTTAAAAATAAACCATAGTAAAAATATGAAGTTAGACATAACATGGTAAGTTAAGTGGTTGTCACACCTTTTGTAATTGTTGAGTCTCTTTGTTAGGAATGTTCAGCATGCGACGACCATGGATGATCACCGTGAGAAGTGATGCATTGTGATTCTTTGATGTTTTCAAGGGCTTTGAAAGCTTTTTTGCGCTTGTAGGTTTCATGACGTTATTTTAGTTTTCTGTGCTTCTTTGGGTCAGCCATCTGTGCATGACGTTCTCTCTCTCTCTCTCTCTCTTTTTGGGAGGTCATCCAAATGTGATTAAGATCAAGGATAAAAAGTTACAAGAAAATACTTTTGAATGACAAAAAGCTATCGAGTTTGAGAAAAAACCTAAAAACAGTGCCAAACAAGCACTGTTCATCATCTTCCCTAGCTGAAGGTGATTAACAGACGAGGAGGGAAGATGGGCGCCGATGCTCCGGCGACCAAATGGCGGTGAGGAAGGTGGTAGGATGTGTCCCATGATGTGACTCGTCCATAGATGGTGGAGGTCAGCCACGAAGAAAACCAGAACAATAGGAACACATCTGACAACGATGTGGTCCCAATAGAGATAAACGACATCGACGAGCTCTGGTGGTGAATACTACCGGATGAGTGTATAAAAACGTGTTCCCAGATGAGAGGATGTTGTTTTCCTTGAACACGCACGAGAAATGGAAGACAAAGAAAAAATGACTAACATTGTTCATCGTTTTCCCTAGCTGAAATGAGAAACAGAAGAGGAGGAAAGATGGGTGGCGGTGCTCTGGCGACCAAACGACTGTGAGGAAGGTGGCCGGATGTGTCCCACGATATGACTCATCCATAGATGGTGGCAGTTGGCAATGAAGAAAACCAGAACAACAAGAACGATATGGTCTCGACAAAGAGAGAAATGAAAATGACGAGCTCTGGTGGTGAACATGGCTGTTGAGTACGTCAAAACATGTTCTTGGATGAGGGGGTTCTATTTTCCTTGAACACAGGAGGAACGAAAGACGGATAAAAATCGACTAACACAGTTCATCGTCTTCCCTAGCTGAAGCTGATACGCTTCGAGAAGATGCGCCTGGGAGGAGGGAGAGGGCTGCTGGGAGGAGAGGGATGCCATGGAGGAGAGAGGGGTTGCCAGGGAGGAGAGGGGAGTGCCAAGGATAAGAGGGGCGTTGGGAGGAGAGGACTGCTGAGGAGGAGAGGGCTGCGGGAGAGAAAGGAGCACGTGTGCAACGGGACCGGATCGAACAACCTATGGACGATATATGAAAAATATATATGAAATCTTCATGTATTTGCGTTGCACCGGATAATTGAGGGGTGGCTGAAGTTCAATCTTAACGATTTATCAAAGCACCTTAACATGATCATAAGCACTGTCGATGTGTACAGTGATAAAAAATCATGTTTGTTAATGGCATGGTGGCTGTAATTTGATCTTAACGATTTACCATGTGGATGTCGATTTTGACGCGTGGCTCCAATTGTTTTAGAATGGAAGGAACGGATGATGAAGAATGAGATTGTTTTTGTGCAGAACACTCTATGTAATTTAACTGTAGGAATATACTCGTGCATTGATATGTGAAGAAAATGGAGTTGAACTGATGGCACGTCTAAATCACGACTTGCGGAAGCTGACGTCACATCCGGATAGTGAAAATCGTTGCTTATTTTCTTAAGTGAGTTTTGTTTTCGATCTATGCATTTGAGGTTAATATTTAAAAAACAGACAATAAAAGAATGAAAACAGAGCAGACAGAGAAAAAAAGAAAAAATAAGAATAAAAGCAGAGCGGACATGAGGTAAAAAAGAAAGCAGAAGCAGTGAGCATTTGCACTTATATTTTTTTCTCTCACACTCTAGATTGAGACTTGAGAGGGGATAGGATAAGGGAGAGAAACAAATAAAAGCAGCAGAGGGGATAAGGCCTGTCTCCGATCTCACACTCGTCTCTGGTTTCTTCCTCTCCACCAGTGCACTGGATCTGGCCACTTGTTCTTCCAGTTTTTCCCTTCCCCCTTGCTGCTGCCCATGGAGGAGATCAAGTTCTCCGCCTCCTCCTCTATCCTCAATTCCCCATGGCTGTCAGGAAGATCCTCGTGCAAGCCGTGGAGGTTGGTCGTCTCCAGTGCCGATACTGCATCGTAGTTCATCTTTTCGGTGTGACTTTGCTCTATTGAACATGCCGTCCAGCTTCAGCCTTCATTGCCTTCCTCCAACGCTGCTTAAGGCCCTTTAGTTCCTCCAAAATTCTATAAAGTTTTTGAATTTTAGTCACTTTTTTATTTTAAAACTAAACAAAGTTGTCATGTATAGTTTTGGGTTTTGGGAGGGTTTAAACCCAAAAACTTTACCATGTGCCCCAACCTTCCCAGCACAAAACCAGCGAGGTGAGGAGGTCGTGTCGCAGCGCACGCAAGCAAACCAGGCAAGCAAGCGGGGCCGCGGCGAGCAAGGCATACAGGCGTCGCCGGCGCGCTGGCCGTGCAGCTGAGCTCGCTAGGGATTCATGCCCCGTCGTCGGGCGCGGCCACGCGACGGCGGGAGGGAGCTGGAAGGGGTGGTGGCGAGATGATGAAGGCCGGGTGCGGGGAAGGGGAGGCCGAATCAAAATGTGACGCGTGGCGGAGAAGGAGACGGCAGTTCGACCGGCACTGTGTAACGGCTCCCTCCCTACCAATCACAGCGCGACACGTGCCAATTAACGGCTAGTTTAACGGTTCAAATTTGAAAATAGTTGTTGGAGGTCTAAAAAATTCATAAAAAAGCAGAAAAAATTCTAAAAAAATATAAAATTTTGGCCTATAAATAGGGCATCCACCCCAGCCATTTCTCTTTACCCCTAACTTCTCATCTTGTGCTCTCAAGTGTGCAATTTTTTGATTTTGACAAATTTTGCTCAAATTTTGTCAAAAATCAAAATTAGTTTCGTAGTTCAATAGTTTGATCGGAGAGGTTTGAAGTGCTCGCGGTTGGAAAGATGTAAGTGATATTCGTATTTATGTATTATTTGTATTTTGTTTGTGAATTGAATAAATATTCTAAAATTTGTTTATTTTGGTTTAAATTTTTATAATGGATCCGAACTATCCATACCGCGTCGTCATTCACTTTGGGTGATTTCGACCCCAACTACATGTCGGGGTTTGACGATGCCTCCGGATCGGCTCCAACTCCACCATCTGTGGAGGAGATACCGGTTCAGACGACGATGATGGCTTCAGAAGGATTTTCCGGAACCGCGAGCGGAAGTGTTTCGACACACACCAGCTCGAAAAGATCGAGAACCTCCAGTGTGTGATAGTACTTCGACGAGGTGAAGGAAACAACCCTTGACGAAAGCGAGGTATCGAAAGCCTGTTGTAGAATATGTAGGACAATTTTATCTGCTAGAT
This sequence comes from Oryza australiensis, assembly GCA_019925245.2. Classification (NCBI taxonomy): domain Eukaryota; kingdom Viridiplantae; phylum Streptophyta; class Magnoliopsida; order Poales; family Poaceae; genus Oryza; species Oryza australiensis. Next base: position 5,367,401 of record JAIFGZ020000116.1, on the reverse strand, counting down.
CTTATGGTAGTATAGGACACCTAAAGTGCCATACAGATTCATGTGCTAAGAAGCAAGGAATACAACTCTGACAGCAACAACTGATGCTAAACCCGGACGATACGATACGTAGTTGGGAGTACGATCCCATGGTTGCTCGGAAATCTCTTGTCTGGTTAATCGCCAGGCAAGATTTACCCCTGAACTTTGGGGAGTCTCCTGCTTTTGAATAATACATTCAGCAATCTCATAACCCTAGGTTTAAAGCTGTAAGTAGGCAAACAACAAGTAGAGATTTAGAAAATGTTTATCAGAAGGATTCTACTACACTTAAGGAACTTTTTGTATATGCACTTTCTCCGTTAGTGTTACTTCAGATATATGGAGTAGTAGAGTTAGGAAAGATTATCTTAGTGTAGTTGTTCATTTTGTTGATGATGATTGGCAATTACAAAAGAGAGTTTTAGGTCTTAGGTTACTAGATGTCTCACACACAGGGGAAAACATAACTGAAAGAATTAAGGAGGTAATTAATGAATTTAATCTTGCAGATAAAATATTTGCTGTCACCCTAGATAATGCATCTGCTAATTCTAGGACAATGAAAATTTTGCAACCTTTATTTTCTGTTTATGCTTAGTCTTTTCTATTGCATCAGCATTGTGTTTGCCATATAATAAATTTGATTGTTAAGGCTGGGATGAAAAGAATAGGTGACCACATCGACGCTGTTCATCAAGCAATCGCGTGGTTAACTGCTTCTAACCCGTGGTTTACCTGTTGTGCTTCTAACACTACAGGTAAGAAGAAGATACAGTGGGGTAAATTTGGGGTGGATCGTCTTCAAGCCAAGGTGGTGGAAGTTCGTCCGCTGCAAGTGGAGGTGCCTCTTCGCATGGTGTGGCTGAAGAGTTATCCTGTTATTTGGACAACGACGCCATCCACCATGAAGCACAAGACTTCAACGTACTCGGGTGGTGGAACGACCAAAAGATAGCATATCCCGTGCTTTCAAAACTACCACGGAATTTGTTGACGGTTCCCGTGTCGACAATGTCCTCCGAATCGGCCTTCAGTCTATGCGACCAAATCATCGAAGACCGGAGGACGAATCTGAACAGCGACCACGTCGAAATGCTACTAAGCGTTAAAGACTGGGAGCTTGCTAGACAACATGCCCAATACACTGCGGACAACCAAGAATTGGCCGCCCAGTTCGAGTAACTCTACTTAGATCCAGACCAACCCCAATAGAATTTTGTTAGAAGTAGTTGTGACCTTTGAGTTGTGCTCTTTTCTTTGTCATGGTTTTCTCGGTTTCCCTATGAGTATTTACATGACAAAGTTTTTAACGAGACAACATGTATCATTGTATCCTATAATGATATAAACATCAATAAAAGTCATTACTATTTTTAACATATTCTTTTGCAATATTTTAGTAAGTGTGAATTTTTCTTTCAATAATGTTAATCAACATGATAAATCTAACATTTTAAATTTTTTCAAGACGACAAAATTATTAATAGACTTTTTTCATATAGTCCTTATTTTTAAACCTTTTTTCAATTTTTATTTTTTAACTTAGTATAGGGTTGGTTCTTTTTTTTGAAAAATATCGTGCAACTGGTCGAGCATCTTGGACTTGGCTCGTGGGCCTTGCACGTGTTGTGCCGGCACGAGCCCGGCCCGCCCGTAGTGGGTCGTGCTTGGGTCAGGGGCATGGCACGCGGGCCGGCATGGCACGACCCGTTTAAGCAACCGTGCCTAACGGGCCGTGCCGCTCCCGTGCCCGTGCAGCCCGTTTGGCCCTCTATAAACTTTTCTCTCGAACATATATAAGGTGGTCAGCGAACCCTTCGAGGGCATAACCACAGATAGGAACAAAAAGTCGTAACTTGATCGTCAGATCAAATACAACATCAGGCGGATTCAATCCCTGGAACAAGGGTAGGATATTACTTCTCATCAAGAATATTTGAACCTGTCTAAATCATGTTCTCTTACTCATCCACTTTAGATCTTGTGCACTATTCCCCTTTTTTTATCGTCTCGTCATCGCACCATTGTGACGGCCGATGGCTCCGACCTACGATGACGGTGTCGTCACCGCCACCATGAGGACAACTTCGATGTCACCTTTGCTGCTTAGCATCTCCACGCCGGTTTTAGTTTCTCCCAGCTCACGCGAGTGTCGGTACACCTCACTGTTACGTACACGGTTTATGTCACACCGGCACATCGGTACGTGGTGCGGTTGGTCCAATTGCCGGTAGTCCTAGCCAGATGGGCCAGGCCTTCCCATGCCGGCCCGAGCACACACGCACTGTAGCACGGCCTGACCCATCACGACATGATGGCGCGTGGGTGTTAACGTCAGAATTTAGTAAGCCCCGGAGCCCGAATCGGCTAAGGTGTCCATCGGCTGATACCGAATTGAACAAGGCAAGCCGATGTAGCCAATTCCGGTACGATAACATTGGAGACACCGTCGGATCAAGATGATGTGCTTCATGAGGATTGTCATATAAAGATAGAGTCCTAAAAGGGAAATTGTATCTATTAATTAGGAAAAGTTTGTTAGTTTCCTATTTTATCTTTAGGGAAGTGTATTAATGTCCAATAAGGACTCGGTTTGTTTCCTTTTTATCTTTAGGAAAGTTTGGATTGTAATCTGTTAGGATCTTTGTTAGCCCGTGGGTATAAATATGTAAGCCCGGGGTTCATGTATGATATCTTTTGATCAATACAATTCGACGCATCGCCACCCTTTACCTTTTCTACTTTATTCATCACCCGGTAGGATTTGGCACCCGATGCAGGGCTGCATTGACCTCAATCTCCGGTGAAGGGGTAAGTCCAATGTTCCGCCGGCCTAGAAAATTGTATTGGCTACGTCAACGTTGTCCAAGGCTGATCAGTACATTTGACCTCTTGGATTATTCTGGTTTGGTTAACATGTTTGCCTATCTATTTATCATATGCATCTGTTAATCTAGTTTTGGTATTTCAATTTAGTTCTATCGGTTGTCTCTCGCTTTAGGGTTTCTACTGATACCGGCTAAATTGTTTACTAGATTAGATTAGCTTAGGCATCTACCACCCTAAAAATCAGTCAAAGGCTTGATTGTCTAGATATTCTGTTTTTTCATACTTAGTGCTGCATCAATTCAGTTTGACCTACTAAGTCGTGATTAGAACCATAATCTCTAGCCTGCCTATTGGTTGCCACTAAGGGTTTCATCGGGGTTTCAGCCGATGAGTTATTTGGATATCGCATCGGCTTACAAGGAATGTACACAAGTTGGATCTAGCCGATTGCAGCAGAGGCTTCATTGGATATTTAATTATTTGGATTTAATAACATCGGACTTCCAGCCGATGTGTATTTCAATCTTTAAATCAGTATATATTTTATCATGTGACTGTTTTGTGCCATATTACATTGCTATATCATCATGTTATCATCGGCCGATCACCTTTACATAGATGTTTGCTCAGCGTACAGCCGATGGATTGAAATCCTAGCTTCATCGGCTGGCATCAGCATCGGCTGGGATCATGTCATCGGCTGATTGGCCGATCGACTATATTGGTTATTGACCTGTTGGCTGATATGCTCTACTTCTGGCTGCTTTGTATATCTTGTCAGTGACAGGATCAAACTGACTGACACGCCCGCGCTTCATCGATTCTAGGACCTGCACTGGAGCTAAGCAGATCTCCCAGGCCGACGTGTTGATTTTTTCTCGTCAACAGTGGGTCGTGCCGGCACGACCCGTTGTCCGTGTCGTGCCTGGGCTGACGCCTAAGCCCGTGGGTTGGCATGGCACGACATGAAATACTCTGTGTGTCAGCACGGGCATGGCACGGTCGGCTGGCATGGCACAACACGAAAGGGAGAGGCGGAGCGCGGGGCAAATGGGGACGAGTGGATGACCGAGGGTGTCACGGGCGGCGGTCGGCGATCGGCGTGGAGGAGGAAACGCGAGGCAACCGAGGACGGGCAGACAGCTGATGGCGTCACGAGCGGCGACCGGCGCGGAGGAGGAATCATGGCCGACGGCGGAGGGGGAATCGCAGCCAGCGCAGAGGAGGAAGCGCGGGGCGACCGGGGACGGGCGGACGGCCGCCGACGTCACGGGCGACGGGAGCACGGTCGGCGTCGCGGCGCCGGCTCGGCTTGTCGTCGGCGTTGCGGCACGTGCCAGTGGGCGGCACCGGCGTTCGGATCGCTAGAACTATGTAAATTGAAGCCGAAGGAATGGAGATCATCAATCAATAAATATGCGATTTTACCATAATAACCTTAGTGTATGCAGTACATTTACGAAACTACTCGTATAAAATGGTCATTTCACGTTATTTTGTTGACTAGAGTTTCGTGGCCAAACGGGCCAACCTCAGCATATGGGTCGTAACTGGGCCCATGCCGTGTCCACGACCACCCCATAGGCCGTGCTTGGGCGGGGGAGGCGACACGTGGACTGGCACGACACAGCCCGCTATAGAAGCCGTGCCATAGCAGACCGTGCTGTGTCGGGCGGCTCATTTGGTCAGCACTAATTGCCGGCGGCTAGTGAGGACTGTGTCCTTGTGGGCTACAAAGAGGATTTGGGCCTATCTCTTGTCATCTCCTCTCTTGGCCCAACATATATATATGTGGCCCATACTGCAGCTGCCTGACATCAGAAATCCTGAATCCGTTCTCCCTGTCAAATTGTTACACTTGTTACAACATTGCATTCCCACACCGTACACCACCAACATTACCATTACTAAATCCTTGCAGCTTCTCAGAATTTAAATACAGTGCACACAGAAAACCTACAGTCCTACAGCAAACAGTAAAAATATACAAACCATACATTCGCATACAGCATACAGTATCTATCTACAGAGATATTTTCACGGCACTGGGAAGATACTAGAGATACCTCCACACATGAGGAGTGATCGACCATCCGTATTCTGTCAAACTGGTTTCATGCTCAATTGCTCATTTACCTCTGATATGCTCGTATTTACACGCTCTAATCCTATTCTGCTATTCAAGCCTATGACAATAACCTGCTTCAAATCCACAATCATTTTACCGACGAGCCAACTCACTGATCCGGATCAATTTACCGGCATCACTTGATCAGTACGTACTTAGCTCGGTCAGCACAGACAAACACAAGCAACACGCCGAACAAAACCGTATCATTCCCGCTGCACAACGGCAGCCGCCGTCGACCGATCCGCCGCGCCTTCCGACCTCCTCCGTTCCGCTCGCCTCCTGCTGCTGCCGCTGCCGCTGTCTCCATCGTCGGGCGGTGCGACGTAGACGAAGGTACCGATGAGGCAGTCGTCGTCGAGGGCGAGGAGCGGCTCGAGCGCCTCGACGACGGCGGACATGTGGGGGCGGGACTTTGGGTTGAGGCTGACGCAGCGGTGCGCCAGCGTGGCGGCCTTCTGCGCCGCCTTGGCCGGGTACTGGCCGGCGAGGTTGCGGTCCATGACGCGCCCCAGCCGCCGCGCGTCGGTCAGGTACGGCCGCGCCCACTCCACCAGGTTCTGCTCCCGCGCCGGCCGGCTCTTGTCCACCGACTTCCGCCCCGTCAGCAGCTCCAGCAGCACCACGCCGAAGCCATACACGTCGCTCTTGGCCGTCAGATGCCCTAAAAAATTTGATAAGACCATAAATAAATTGCTTTCAATCTGCCTGATAAATCGATCGATCAGATTGCAGAGTAAAACTTACTCCCTTGTTTCAATTTTTTTGAAAAAATAGATCTGAAATATGATACTTCTGGATAGAATATGTTATATTTTATATTATATTTGTTTATTTTAGGATGAGGTAAATATTTTCAGTTTTTTCTAATGTAAAACCTGTCATGATGTACTCTGGTGCAGCGTAACCCTGTGTGCCCATGACACGTGTCGAGACGTGCGTCTCGTCACCCTCTGGCCCATCCTTGGCTAGCCCGAAATCTGAGAGCTTGGCTTTGAAGTCCTACGAACAATTCAGCAATGAAAACAAAATTAAGATTGCTACAGAACTGTACTTGTGTTAGAAAACCTTTCTGCTGCAATTGCAGGATTCCGTTGATGGAGAAATAATAGCATAACAAAAGCAAATGCGCTAGCAGTAGTGCCAGCCTGCTAGGGATTATTGTTTAGAGGGAAATATCACCACTTAACCAAACAAAATGTGCTCAACTCCAACAACTGCACCCCCAACAACTCTGTTTATCACGCGCGTAATAATTTAGTTTAAACCGATGAATCACTTCGTTTTACTATTTTTTTCAGTTTTTTTCTCCACGGAGAAAGAGTCATACCACCCTGCTCTTTCTTTGTCACCTTAACGCATTGATGACAAAACGGGAGCGCTGCAATAGTTGAAAACTTGAAACTGAAAGTCTGAAACCTGACCAGTTCTTGGTTTAGTATACATAGGCGATCTAGTAGTCAAGATTTGTTGTTTAGTACTTGGCATTTGGCATCACGACAGTTTCATACTGGAAACTAATTAAGAACAAGCAACCAAACCATGCATGCATGATGCATCTATATAACTTCTGACTATTATCTAAAAAAATATAACTTTTCTGACTACTAATGACAAACAGATCAATCTTTTGGGGAAGTAGGTGAAGGACAAATATGTGGTGTCATGGTGATAACGTAATCAAGGTTAAGGACGTACCGAGTCTAGCAAGATGTTGGTGGTCTTGAAGTCTCGGTAGATGACCGGCTTCTCGGCTTCATGGAGAAATGCCAACCCTTTTGCGGCGCCTATGGCGATCTTCAACCGTGTTGACCATGGCAACGACGCTGCGTACTCTGCACACATTTGGTGTGTAAGTACGATTTGTAATCAGACAAGATGATTAATTAAGTTGAACTAATGGTGATAGATATGCATATATATGGAGCTTGAAGAAATGTGTTTTAGTCAGCATGCATGTCCGTGACAGTAGATTGACTACATGAAACTAATGACATCGGATTTACCTAAAAAAACTTGCTGAAACGTTGCCATCTCTTAATTAATTTACAACAGCTTAATTACTGTACTCCCACACACGTGCTTTTTCAGTTTTCAGGGCTACCTTGCTTCATTAATAAAACATGAAGCATGTTGTGCTACTATGTCCTTTAGACTGTAGGAGTAATTGATAGATCGAGGTGACTAGATCATGTGGTTACTGATAACACAAGCCACGACTTTTGACTTATGAGGTTCATCCAAATCACATATTAGGGGTTGTCTACTACTTTGACGCTAGTACAAATGTGAAAGAAATAGTAGACAACGAGTGGTGAAGGTGTCCTACCCCTACCATACTCATGATTATACATCAAATCTGCACTCTTTCTACTTCACTGTGCAGATGCAATGGACATATTGGAGACATGACAGTAGGACTGTACGAGAGACAGACAAATTAGAGAGAGCAAAAACAAGATACAGGTGTGAATTATATCAAAGTGGTTAAGAGAAAATGACTCCATATATATAGAGAGATGATGTAACGCTAAAATGGACGTCACAACAAAGGTCTAAAAAGGCAGTTTGAACCATCAGGAAAAACTGGAGAAACATATTGAAGGGTGTAGCGCAAGAAAAGCTACTCGATCGGTCGATCAATCAAGAGCTTAGCCGCGCCACCATTTGTAGAAAACTTTATGCCAGCAAGTTGGTAAAATCGCGCCGTCCATTTCAACCGATGTGCAGCCTAGAGATTCTGTCGAATCCTTTTTAGCTTAATGATGCAGCTAGGAAAAGGCAGAGGGACATCAATGTTTTACGAATATCTCTTTCTTCTTGCCTGCAAGATTGTCACTCTGCTACTATATAGTACTTATACCATCGATACATATGTAAATCGTTCTCTCTAATCTCAACTATGGTTTTATTCTAAATTACGTGTGCCAATTTGTCGGAAAACAACAGCTTGCACCAAATTTCAAATATATTCAGATTTCAGTTGCAGAAAGAAGCATAATATATGGAACAATAAGCACAAAAAAAGTTCAGAAATTTTGCCATGCTTACTTTTGAAGAGATGCTTCTCCAAGCTGCCCCTCGTCATGAACTCGTAAACGAGAAGTCTGTGTTCATCCTCGTAGCAGTAGCCGATCAGTTTGACGAGGTGAGGATGCCTCAGTTGCCCCAGGAAGATGACTTCAGTCTTCATCGTCGTCGTGGCATGTATGCATTTGCAGGCTTGTCAGTCAAGTTCAGACATTTTTTTCTCATTTGTTTGCTTTTAACTGGGAGAAAAATAAACTAAGAAAGCATTTCAGCTAAGCAAGCAGCACTGTTCTATTGAATTATTGTCCCATGGTATCTAGCAGCAAACTTCTGAAACTTTCTCGAATGGAGTTCAGTATGTGTAACACGTCAACCAAGGAAACTTCTACTTCTAAGAAAAGACTAGTGGTTTGAATTGGAATATTGAGAAAAAATAGTAAAAAGAGTCGAACAGGTACGTATTCATAAACTAATACAGTATTACAATACTAATTAACCATTTTAATCTAAGAAAAGACTAGTGGTCTGGAATGTCGAGAAAAAATACTCCATCTATCTCAAAATACAACTTCTAGCATTTAGCATTTAAATTTTATTTTAAAATATAACAAATTATCCACCTATATTCCATTCTCAACCAATCAAAACCTCTCACAATTCAAATTCTTCATCAACTTTCTCTTCTCAATCATCATAATCTTCTTCTATTTAAATCTACCTATTTTTTAATACATGTGAGCAAGTACTCATAAACTAATACAATATTACAATACTCTAGATAAATTTTAGACAAAGAAGCGATAAATATTGCAAATAAATTTTAGCCCAATAGCATGTATCGATCAATTCAAACAAAAAAACTTAAAGTTCATAAGAAAAAAGGGCAATTAATTCACTTTATGTTCTAACATTCTCTCATGCGGCCGGCCTCCCAGTCTCTAACGTGGAATAAAAGTAGGGTACAATTTTAATTTAATTGCGTGCTAGGTGGGATTAGAACTCGAAACCTCAACCTCTATCGGTAATTCATTTTATATTTCAACAGAAAAACATTTTATTAAAATAAAATGTATTCATTTTCTGAATTCTTTCTCCTGACATTTCAGAATATATACTACCCACCGAAGCAAGGCCAAGTTAATAATGCTAATTACGTTGGATATATACTTTCCTGAACTTATGTAACTCAACATATAGGTTACTTAATTAATTTTATCTGAAGACCTATCATGGTTAAAATTCCCAGCTAATTAACTCAAACCTAATTACTAGAACAGCTCACCTAAGTTTGAACAAGTAAGCAAGTCTCATCAACTAGAGGTACTAGATATAGCAATTAATAATACTCATGCCGTCATGCGTATACCATCACCAGGTAAAGAACCACACTATTCATCAAACTGATCATTCAGTATCGTACTTTATGCAAAGTGGTGTTCTGTATTAATTTAGTTACCAACAATAACTGCTTAATTGGAGTGTCAAGGCATGTCAGCTAGTAATGTGAAGCTACGTACAGGTCCAAGTGCAACCGTGCAAGTAAGAACTGAGCCGATGGAGCTAGCTAGCAATGGAGTAGTTTATAATTAATTATAGCAAAGCGTAATTAAGCAACTAGTGATTAGTCTCGTACTTACCAGCCACTCGTTGTGTCCCTGTGTGCCCTCGAGGTCGAGGAGCTTGACGGCGACGGGCTGCGCGCGCAGGCCGGGTTTGAGCTTGTCGTCGACGTAGCCCTTGTAGACGGGGCCGAAGCCGCCCTCGCCGATGAAGTTGGTCATTGAGAAGTCCCTGGTGATGGCGCGGAGCTCGGCGATGGTGAAGACGTGGAGGTTCGACCCGGCCAGCGACAGCGACAGGTCCTCCGGCGACACCATCCCGCCGAACGACAGGTCCGAGAACGACAGCCGGCTCTGCAGCTTCCGCTTCTGCTGGCTCGCCGCCGCCACCTTCTTCTTCTTCTTCTTCCCGCCGCCGCCGCCGTCGTGGTGCGAGGTGAAGCACCCGAACAGCGAGCTCCACGCCTGCTTCGCCATGGCGCGCGCGCGTGCGTGTGTGGCTGGGTTACCCGCGCCCGCTGCTTTGGCCGGATAGAAGTATATATATATACGGTTGGTGCCCACCGGGCGCCGGTGTTAATGACGACGGCTTCTTGCTTGTGGGCAGCTGGATTAATCGCTCACTAAACGGAGTAGTTGCGTTAATTAATTATTACAAGCTCAGAGGGTTAACGGCGCGGGGTTTGGTTAATCTGGTTTGGTGGTGTGGATGGATGGCGTCGTACTCGTACGTGTGGAGGGGCTTAGGCTTTTGACTTGGCGGACCATTTTGACACGGGGAAATATGCGTGAAATTCCGCGGCGGAAACGGGGTTTCGGCGACTCTCCGATCCGCGCCGTCAGTTGCAACGGGAGATACGCGGCGAGCGTGCCCTGGCGTTCTCCCGTGCGTCGGATGAAGACTGGACGGATCAGATGGAAAAGCAGGCAGAGCATGGCTATATCCTTTGGTATGCTGAAAAGCTTCCCTTTACTAGTACTAGTACCACATAGTTTGCGACTTTGCGTCCGTTTCAAACTGGACCAAGAGGCACAAGTGGATCGCGTTCTCTATAGTTTCACACGTGGTTAAACTCTTTTTTTCTTCCCCGAAAAAAAACTCTCTTTTTCTTATTCTTAATGTGTTTTCACCACAGTAATTAGCTAACTTAAGTTTCTCTTAATTCACTATCGCTTCGTTTGGACCACACTGGTTATATGTGGTAACGTTTATTGATGAAAAAATAAATTTATAGGTAAAATTATATATATATATATATGGTTTTAGTGACTTAAAAATCGATGTTGAAAAATAAAATACGATGAAAACATCTAAATTAACTCTCAAATTAAATTTTGGCTGAGCTGATTAAGTTGAAAAGAAAAAAGGATGGAGCTTTCATATGTATATGATAACTTTTAATCGTTTGGAGTTACTACTAGTTAGCATAATCTGCTGACAAACACACCCGAGTACTATAGCTGGCTCTATCTGGAATGACATGTCCTCCGTTCCGTTCTCCTGTCGACTATTGCCGCATCCTTTTGTACTTAATGTACAACTGTACTATTATCAAAGCCCCCTTTCCAGAAGCTGTACTACATTGATCAAACTTGCAAGGAACGTTGCTTCTGTTCGGCTAGCAATGCTCCCTGCAGGGAAAAGCTGATACTCCATGCAAAAAACAAAAAGAAAAAAAAACAAAGATGCTATAGCTTGAGAGCAGGTAAGGTTGTGTTCGTAACATCTGCAATGCAAGCCACCGGCGCCGTGGCTCTGAACTCTGTTTTCGTGCCGACATGAATCGTCCAAATTACAAATTTGCAGTCGCTTCTAAGTGCAGAGTACAAATTGTAATTTATGCATGATTGTTAACAGTCCCATGCAACCTCCTGTATTAAGAAAAATGAAAAAGTAGGCCCAACCAGATCATAAAGGTGCTAGCTCCCTTTTGTTTTACCTCAACTTCTTCTATCACTTGGAAGCATTAGCGTCTCTACACACATATACATAGATGATCTTCAGTTTCTGAAAATGATCTTGTCCTAGTTTAGTTCGCTGGTTTGGAGCTTTATGCCCTTTTTCAACCTTGTTCAACAAGATACACACACATGTGACATGTGTCGTACTTATTTAACTATTCCGCAACATGGCATTATCTAGCTAGAAGAAATTAAGAAACGTTTATGATCTAGCTAGAGGTACTAGAATAATTGCCAAGTGATCGTTGTCGAGCTCAGGGATTGGACACAGCACCAAATTTCAGAACCTTCTTCAGGCTGGGCGTCCATGTATCATATATGTCACTGAACACAAGCTGATGTAGACGATCAATCGAGCTTGGCTGCTAGCAAGGAAAGGAACTCTTAAGATAGACAGCTACAGGTTAATTTTAATTGCCGGGTGTTAGGTGCCGCCAAATAAAAATGAGCAGGAGATATGGTACTTAATGGCGATCGAGCACTAGAAACAAATTAAAAAAATTAGAGTAGTAATGGATTTAATCCTATGGTGTTGGGTCCAACTTGATATGGATGTGGCTAGCTAGTTTCTAGAAGGTAACGGGAACGTACGTACCTGACCAAGGCTGACCTACAGCTGTAGTTGTACGACGTACGGTCAATATGGTGCAGGTATAGATGGTCACATGGGTCGAATCGAAGTGGATTGATACAGACATAATAATTTCTGTAGACGACATGACATGGCACGGCATGAAGCAAAACGGGTTCATGGCACGACACGACTACTGTTTTGTATCGGTCCGGGCACGGCACGACATGGCACACGTATGGGGGTGACGAATGGGAGCGCGACGCGTGGCAGAGGGGAGATGGCAGCCAACGGCGCACTGTGTAACGTCTCCCGCCTGAGCCAATCACATCGCACCACGTACCCCTTAACGGCTAGTTTAACGGTTCATATTTGAAAATAGTCGTTGAAGGTCTAAAAACTTCAAAAAAATCTGAAAAAATTTCAAAAATATGAAATTTCGCCCTATAAATAGGGCATCCACCTCACCATTTCTCCTCACACAAAACATCTCATCTTGTGCTCTAAAGTGTTCTCTTTGCTCTCAAGTGTTTATTTTTTGATTTTGACAAAATTTGCTCAAATTTTGTCAAAAATTAAAATTAGTTTCATAGTTAAATAGTTTGATCGCAGAGGTGTGAAGAGCTCACTTTTGAAAAGATGTAAGTGCTATTCATATTTATGTATTATTTGTATTTTATTTGTGAATTGAATAAATATTCTAAAATTTGTTTATTTCGGTTTAAATTTTCGAATGGATCCGAACTACTCTTACCAGTCGTCGTCGTTCATTTTGGGTGATTTCGACCCCAATTACATGTCAGGGTTTGACGATGCCTCCGGATCGGCTCCAACTCCACCACTTGTGGAGGAGGTACCGGTTCGACGGTAGCGACGGCTTGAAGGATTTTCGGAACCACGAGCGGTAGTGTTTCGACACACACCGCTTGAAAAAGATCGAGAACCTCTAGTGTGTGGCAACACTTCGACGAGGTGAAGGAGACATGTCCCGATGGAAGGGAGGTATCAAAAGCTAGATGTAGAATATGTAGGCAAATTTTATCTGCTAGATCTTATGGTGGTACAGGACACCTAAAGCGCCCTGCGGAGTCGTGTGTGAAGAAGTAAGGAATACAACTCCGGCAGCAGCAACTGATGCTAAACTCGGACGGTACGGTACGTAGTTGGGAGTATGATCCCATGGTTGCTCGGGAATCTTTTGTCTGGTTAATCGTCAGACAAGATTTACCCCTAAACTTTGGAGAGTCTCCTGCTTTTGAACAGTACATTCAGCAGTCTCTTAATCCTAGGTTTAAAGCTGTGAGTAGGCAAACAACAACTAGGGATTTGGAAAATGTTTATCAGAAGGATTCTACTGCACTTAAGAAACTTTTTAGTACATGCACTTTCTCTGTTAGTGTTACTTCAGACATATGGAGTAGTAGAGCTAGGGAGGATTATCTTAGCGTAGTTGTTCATTTTGTTGATGATGATTGGCAGTTGCAAAAGAGAGTTTTAGGTCTTAGGTTAATAGATGTCTCACACATAGGGGAAAACATAGTGTTAACAGCTAAATTTGATAACCAAATCCCTAAGTCTCAGCCGAAATATAAATGAAATCGGATCGGAAGAACAGAGGTTGAGTCGGCTACGGTGCGATCGGCTACGAGGTCAATCGGCTGAGGTTGGATCGGATGAGGATAGCTGATAGCCGATGCTGAGTCGGAGGAGGGGATAAAACCGTTTTCCGATGAAAGTGGTTAAAGATAAATAGAAGATTCGGTTCCCAAATTGTGTGTTAAAAGATATTGCCATCTCTGGATAGAGTCCTGTAACGGGAATTGTATCTGTAAATTAGGGATTTGTTTAGACTATTTTATTGTAATGCGGCATGGGTCCTTATCCAGGGATATTGTCGTATTTTAAATAGTAGTTTAGATAGAGTCCAGGGTCTGTACAGATAATGTTATTCTTGGGTATAAATAGGACCCGAGATCCCTGTAAATAAACATTCTCACAATCAATACAACCTTCGGCGCATCGCCTCCTTTTTCTTCAGACGAACAACTGACCCGGCTTCGGGCTGCATCGTTTCGATCCCCAAGTTAAGGTAAATGTTTGTCATTAGTGGTGTATCTCGTCGAATTTAGTGCTTACATCGCTATGACACTTTAAATTCGATGATTTATGCTGCGCTAGTTATCATATATCACATATAATCTAGAACAATGTTTAAGATTTGTCTCGACATCGGCTCGTTCCTGTCAAGAATCAGTAGCCGATAGAGCTAGATCTAAAGGTTGGCCTAGATTATATGCGATATTCACCGTCTCGAGGTATTTACATCACCTACAATAGATCAGATTATTCTTTTTATACTTAATGTTGCATCAACATTGATCTATTAAGTCGTTTTTAGATCTTTTATGATCTATTCGGCTAAATGTATATGTTTAGAGACAGTGCCAGGGTTTCAGCTGGCCTTGTCTGTTTTAGTATTCTTTCGATATTTGCTATCAAGTTTATTAAAAACCGTCTCTTATATTAAGATCTTGCTCTAGTTAAATGCCCTAAGCTGAACCGCCGCGCTACACCACACCAACCGATCTAGGTTTAGTGCATTTCGCTCGATTAATATCTTTTCATAAGATAAATCGGAGTATTAGCCGATTTGCAGTTGGACTTACGACATCGGCTAGATTGTTAAAGCATATATTTATTATCTCATTGTATATTTGGATTAAGTGGCTAATATTGTCTCGGCACGGCCGATCTATTCTAGTCACTTGGTTTAAATACACTTCGGGATAGCACATATATGTAAATTGACTCTTGCACAACTGGCACGTCTTGCACAACATTGGTAGCCGAGAAGGACCTGCACTGGAGTTAAGCAGATCTCCCAGGCCAGCGCATGAGAGAAATTTCTCATCAACACATAGCTGAAAGAATTAGGGAGATAATTAATGAATTTAATCTTGCAGATAAAATATTTGCTATCACCCTAGATAATACATCTATTAATTCTAGGGCAATGAAAATATTGCAACCTTTATTTTCTGTTTATGCTTAGTCTTTTCTATTGCATCAGCGTTGTGCTTGTCATATAATAAATTTGATTGTTAAAGTTGGGATGAAGAGAGTAGGTGATCACATCGACGTTGTTCATCAAGCAATCGCGTGGTTAACTGCTTCCAACCCACGGATTGCTGCATGGAAGAGGTTTTGCAATGCTGTCGGTAAGAGAGCACGTAAGTTTGCCACCGATGCGAGCATCGGTGGAATGCAACTTATCTAATGTTAAAAGTCATTTTACCTTATGATGAATTACTTACTGATTTTGTTCAGTCACGTGGTGGCCAAAGAAACAGTGACAGGTCGCCAATACTGATTGAGCATATTTGGGCAATTGTCCAAAGATTTTACCAATTTTTTGAAACTTTTTATGATTGTACTCTTACTCTGTCCCAAGTTTATTATCCAACTGCCAATATAATTTTGCACAATATTCCTGAAATTGCTACTTTGTTAAAAGAATATGAAAATGATAAAATTCTAACGCAACCTGTCTTTCACATGAGACAAAAATATTTGAAATATTGGAAAAATATACCTATGTTGTATGCTTTTGCTTTCATTTTATATCCTAGGTGTAAAATAAGGGGATTCTCCACTATTTTATCACTTCTTGGAGGTACTGTAGGTATTTATTATAGTCCTTTTTATAGTGAGGTTAAGGGTAAATTATATGAAGTTTTCGAAAAGTATGAACTAAAATTTGAGGGAGTTCGCCAGCAGAGACCCCCTCCTATCCTCACTACAGGTAACAAGAAGATACAGTGGGGTAGAATTTGGGGTGGCTCATCTTCAAGCCAAGGTGGTGGCAGTTCATCGGCTGCAAGTGGAGACGCCTCTTCGCATGGTGTGTTCCAGGAGTTGTCCAGTTATTTGGACAGCGACACCATCCATCATGAAGTACAAGACTTCAACGTCCTCGAGTGGTGGAATGACCACAAGATAGCATATCCTGTGCTTTCAAACTAGCACGGGATGTGTTGACGGTGCCCGTGTCGACGGTGTCATCCGAATCGGCCTTCAGTTTGTGCGGCCGAATCATCGAAGACCGTTGGATGAATCTGAGTAGCGACCACGTCGAAATGCTACTAAGCGTTAAAGACTGGGAGCTAGCTAGACAACATGCCTAATACACTGCTGACAACCAAGAATTGGTCGCCTAGTTCGAGCAACTCTACTTAGATCCAGACCAACCCCAATAAAACTTTGTTAGAAGTAGTTGTGACCTTTGAGCTGTACTCTTTTCTTTATTATGGTTTTCTCAGTTTTCCCTATGAGTTTTTACGTGACTAATATTTTAACGAGGCAACATGTATCATTGTATTCTATAATGATATAAACATAAATAAAGGTGATTACTATATTTAACATATTCTTTTGCAATACTTTAGTAAGTGTGAATTTTTCTTTCAATAATTTCAACATGATGAATCTACATTTTTTTCAAGACAACAAATAGACCATCTTTTTCATATTTTCAACATGAGGAATATATCATTATTTTTTTAACTTCTATTTTCATTTGTTAATTTTTTTAAGTAAGAATAGGGCTTCTTGTTTTTCTAATCGACACTGTGCTAAAGGGTCGGGCGTGCCAGCGTGTAACATCCTCAAACTATGCAATTTTGAAAATAAATAAAATGACGAAGAATTTTTTTTGTGAATAGTTGTGTTGCATGTTTAGTGATAAAACATTTAAAATTCCTTAACTTTTTCCTTATTTCAATTTAGAAAATTAAATTTTACTAACTTTTGATTTTTATTTTTGAAAAATTCTAATGTAGCTTTTAAATCAAGAAAATTCCTAAAAAAATAAATTTAAATTAACCTTAAAATCTAAATCAATTTTTTAAACTTTTTCCAAAATTTCCTTTTCTTTTATTCTTCCTTTTCTTTATTTTTCCTAATTTTATTTTTTCCTTTTTCTCTTTTTCTTTTTCTTTTCTTTTTCTTTTTCTTTTCTCTTCCTTCTTCCGCCTTCTTCTACCTCCTTGTTTCGTTAGAATCACGCGCCGCCGAATTCAACTGTCGCATCGTGGGTTGGCTCGCCCACTTAAGATCGTCACGCTCCGCTTTTCTCCCTAGATTAAAAATCACCTGAAAAATCGTAAAAAGAAATTGGAAAAAGCTAAAGAAAATCAAAATCCTAAATTAAAAATCCATTTAATAATTATAAATGGCTTGGTGGAATTTTTATTAAATTCGTCGTGTCAAAATACGCTAACAGGATTTTTATCGGAATTTTCGAGCATCGGAAGCAATTTTAAAAATTAAATTAGGATAACTAGAATTAATTTCCTTAAGGAAAAGGGCTTTTCTTTTTCCTTTTCCTCTCTTTTTCTGTGGGTCTCGGCCCACTTCCCTCTTTTCTCCCTTCTCCTCCCGTCGGCCCAAGTCTTCCCCTCCCTCGGGCCCAAGCCGACCGCCAAGCCGCCCTTTTCTTTTTCTCTCTCCTTCCTCTTCCTTTTGGGCCGGCCCAACACTGTTCCTCCCGCGCACGCAAGTCTAGTTCTACCCCCTTCCGGCCTGGGGCGATGACAAGCGGGGCCCGCTTGTCATCCCCAAGCTCTAGCCGCCCCAAGTAGCAGTCGCGCATGCCGTGCGAGCCGTCGCACCTCCGGCCACGTTCCCGCGTCTCCCGGCCACGTTCCACCTCATTTATCCATGTCATCATGTGTTCCCGACGTTACTCTTTCATTTCCCCACTTCTCCCCTTCTCCGCTCATCATGTGCGTCGGAACGGCCGATTGAAGACTATCATTTGCAGCCGCCATTAATGTCGCGACGTGATGGTTTTTGTCCGTTCCCCCCTCCTCCCGGCCATGCCCGAGCTCCTTTGCTAGCTATAAAGCTCCCCCACACCCCGGAACACATTCCCCACTCGCACTCGCTCGCGTTCGCCCACTCCTGTGCTCCCGCACCGTGCGCCGCCCAAACTCCACCGCCGAGCTCACTATTTTCGTCCATTCCCACTAAACCGTTGCCCCTCTCACCGAACTACCACCACCTCCACCTTCGCAATCCTCGGGAACACGCTCCCGTTACTTTTTCCCCAATTTTCGATCATCGAATCACGTTGTCGCTGTCTTCTTCCCCGAGTCCGGCCGTCGGTGAGAAGCGCCATCTCTCTCTCCTTTTTCCCCCTTGTCGAGCCGCCTCACGCGTGCGCCTGCTGCCGGCGTGACCGACGCCGTCGCTCGTCACTGGCCGTGCCCGACGCCGCCGCCCAAGTGCCGCCGCCGCCCGTCGCCACCTTGCGCCGCAGCCGCCGCCTCCCGTCGCCGCCTTCCGCCTGCGTTGCTGCGGCGAGGCCGCCGCCGTCGTCGGCGAGGCCACCGGCCAGCCAAGCCCGGTCGAGCCATGCGCCCTCCCTTTCCCTGTGCAGCCAATCCAAGCCCGGCCAGTGGCGTGTCGCCACGTGGCGCACCCCTCTCCCAAGCCGGTGGACTCGGTCCACCGTGCACCATTGAATTTCTCTCTCTTGCGTCACTGTTCCATGGGTCCGACGGTGACGTCAGCCCTTAAACACTTGCGTCATAAATCGTTTTTCTTTTTGTTAACTAGTAAAAAGGCTAAAACTTGTAAAATTCACAGAAAATTGATCCGAACTCCGTTTGAGTCCGTTCAAGTTGCAGCGGATTCGTAAAAATGTCAAGAATATATTAAAATAGTTTAATTGTCTGTTTTAGCTTTCTAATAGCCTGTTTTTGCCGTGCTTTGTTTGTCGGTAGATTCTGGTTCCGAGGACGCTCCGGTTTACTTTGAGGTTGTCGCTGAGGTTCCGTTGGATCAAGATCAAGGCAAGTCATTTTTCTTTGAACATATTGTACCTATTTTGCAAATTACTATTGTTTTATCTATTGCATTACATTATTTTATAATGCAATCGAGATGGGAGATATAGTATTAAGCCTAGGTCGTTTACCCTGTGTATTTGATTACCTGGGAATCAATTTGACTAGAATCAGGGCTAGGACATGATTATTATGCTTAGTATAACTAGATCATGAAAGGGAAAATTAATTTACTAGAATTATTTCACATGAAATGTCGGTCTCCGACCGGATGTACCGTTGGTACTGCTAATCGGTAAGTTAAAACTTGACTATTATGGTGGGCTGTGGGTGCACGGTTTTGCAAGTCGCACCCACGGTAGTTAAGGACCGGTTCGCGGAAAACCCTGGAAGAATTATTAGTGCGTACCACAAGCCAGCATGGGCAACGACTGAGCTTGTAGTGTAGCTTTTCCTGGCCGACGCATCCAGGCGAGGGTGAGCGTGATGGAGTGCGGATGGACCAGGGAAGGTCTATGCGGCTGCCGGATTCACCTAGGCACGAGAGGCGGCTGCCTACCCTGGATTCTGGGTAGGGGCAAAACTTAAGGTGTGGTGTCGCTTGGTCAAGGAGGGTTATGCGAATGGTCCTGTCACAGACCCCTTTTCGATATGCCATGGTGGCATGTCGACGCACGGGCACGTGTTGTGGGACTGTGTCTTGTGGGTACAGACGTACACCTCTGGCCAGAGTGAAAAACTATTCGAATAGCCGTGCCCGTGGTTATGGACGATCATCCAGATTCACCGTGATTAGTCCCACTAAAATAATAACCTGATTCAGTGAAAATGAGATAGAATAATTGGATGGATTGGGCCTGACTCAACTGGTGTAGCGTTGAGCAGAGTGTTAAAATATTGCTTAATTATATTTAATTACTGTTTTTACTGCTTTCAACTTAATTCTGTGAAATGCTTGCTTTATGCAAAAGTTAACCCTAGCCTATCCTTGAAATTAACTCTGCATCATACCTTCTCTCGGTATGACTTGCTGGTACGGTGGTTGTACTCTGTCTTGCTTCCTTTTCCCCCACCTCAGAGCTGGAGGATGAAGCTGCAGTTGGGTTCGATGCTGAGTAGGCTCGTCGCTGCCGTCAAAGGTTGCCTGTGGAGTGGAATCGCTGCCCCGCAAGAGTCAAAGCCTAGTTCTTAAGTTTATTTTACCTTTCCGCTGTATATGTAAGACTTTTAAATGTTTTAAGACGTGGATTTGTATATACAATTTGTCGTTTGTGTATCCCTGGCTGGTCCTGGACAGGGTATTTTAACACACATTCAGCTTCGGAAATTCTGATGCGAATTTCTGGGCGTGACAAGATCCAACCAACCTAAGTGAACCGACTATCTCCTTGTGCACGTGTAAACGCCGGATTGGCTCGGCCACGACATCGGCCCTATCCCTAGTGAACCAACTTACCTGAACCGCCATGGCTGCCGGTGATATCCGAAGCTCAAAACCGACATTGAACGCTATAAAATAGACTACGATAGGCTAAGCCATGCATACAAAGTTTGATCCTCATCTTTCTCTCTACATTTCCCCTAAGTTTCCCTTGCCTATTAGTCACCACATTGTTCAAATTTTGGAGAATCTGAGAAAAAACTTTGAAGAACCCTAATTTGGTCGTTGGAACCAATCTTCAAAATTAATCACTTCCGATCGGTTTCCTCTCCAATTAAAGGTATGCCGATGATCTACAAGTTCTTAGCTTTCATTCCCCTAAAGTTTTCAAGCATAGAAATCACCAGAGAACGCCGACAACGAGTGCCGCCGGAGCTCCTCTGCACGGCCACCACCATGTACATGACACTAGCCGTTCCAGTTCGTTTCCAACCAAACCAAGGCCATAGCTAGCATCTCAATAGCTCCTAGATACCCCCAACACTTTATTTTGGCCAAAACACCACCAGAGCACGTCGACGACGTACTCCTTCGCCGCCGCGGGCAGGCCACCGTCGCCAGCCACTCCTGCTCACTCTCCGGCCCAGCTAGCCCCTAAAACGGAATCCCCGTGAGTCCTAGATGGAGAAAAGTCCCTTAGATCCTAAGCCCTGGCCACCCACAACCATGCGCGCCATCCTCTGGACGCCGGCACTGAAAGAAATGGAGAAGTAGAAGGAAAAAAGAAGAGTAGTAGGAGGAGAGAGAGAAAAGAGTAAAAAGAAATAGAAAAATGAAAGGAAGCTGGCGCATCGGTTGATGTGTTGAGGTGGGAAGTGCAAGGTCTTTGGTTCGAGTCCAACATCTGGCATTATTTTTTTATTTATTTTATTAAAAGAATAGATAGGTAAGAGAGAGAAAAATAGGAAAAGTGTAGGAAACATCCTAGAAAAATAGGTTGATCCTTTTGATCTCTTTCAAAATCTCATTCTAATTTTTTTATATTCTTTTTAAAACTTATTTACCATTTTAAATCCTTCAAAAATATTTGTTACAAAACTCTTTTATATTTACATTTATTCAAACTTAAAATTTTAAACCTAAAAAATATAACCTTTTAAACTCCAGAGATCATCTTTCTAAAATCTATTTGAATTCTTTTATTTTTATGATGATATTTGATGTTTATTTAAACTTATTCAATAATTTCTAGAAAATTAGTTTATTCCCTAGTGACCAATAGATCCTTTTACTCCTTTCAAAACTTCATAAATTCCTCCTATTTCTTTCAAATTTATCTATATTTTATTTTAGAAACATTCTTAACTTTTTTGATTCTATATAAATTATTTTAATACAAGCCAAAATTTTAAACTTTAGAATTTAACAAATAATCTTCCTATTCATTTTCCTTTTAAAATATTTTAATTTTATTAAACCCAAGTTTTAAAGTTTAGAATTTGACAAATAACCCTAAAAAAGTAGTTTAATCCCTTTAAGTCCTTCCAAATTTTATCCACCTTTTAAAATATTTGAAATATATCCTTCCTCAAATTGCAAATCCTAAAATCTAGCAAATAATATTCTCATTTAAAACCCTAAAAACCATCCCTCTTTCCTCTTTAAAATATTTTAAATACTCTTTCTATTTTTTTCTTGTTTTATTCAAGTCTAAATTTAAGTTATAAAATCTAACAAATAACTTTCCCTTTAAAACTTCAAAAATCACCTTTTAAACTCTTTTTAAATTTCTATATTTGTTTGGTATTTATTTAAGTGTTGTTCGTTTGATTTATTTTTATCAAATATTGATAGATCGCGACGTTGAGTTCGCAGAGGAAACTGAGCTTAACCATAACATCGACACAAACATCTTCGCTACTATTCAAGGAAATAAAGGATTTGAGACCATTGGTTCTGGAGGCAAGTCGAACTGTCCTTGATCATCTATAGTATTTTAAATTAATGAATTCCATGTTATTAAAGTATATTAAGTTAGAAATGTTTCGGGGATGGATTAGATAATTAGAAACTATCATTTCATATAGATTTGGATATTCTTTAAACCATGCATGTCAATATTTTATATGGATCTCCTAGTTTGTATAGACTAATATTTCATACACTAGGAATATCCTATCATTTCATGAGTAGGAAAGGAGAAATTTAATACTTCATGTTATTAGATATATTTTTCTTCTCCTTAGAAAACCCCTTGATAACTTGAATTAGATATAAAACTATCAACATGATAAGATAAGCATTATCACATGTGTTAGTATTTCATTCATATTCATAGGAAATAATTTCATGTGATAGAATAGAAAAATAATCTATTATTTTATGTTATATGTAAATATAAATCTTATCGTTTCATGTAATACGAATGGTCATATGGAATTATACTATTATTTCATACAGTAGAATGGAAAAATGATCCATCATTTTATGTGATAGGAAAACATAAGTCCTATCATCTCATGTGATACGAGGATAATTTTGGCTATATGCCAGAAAGTATAATTCATATGACCTAAATGATTTTTGCTATATGCCAAAAAATATAAAAACTCTTATGCCGGAATAAAGACATAGTTTCGCCCATCCGATGGATCGGTTATACCGGCATAGCATTTATATATTTCTCTTTGATCTCCCTGGGGACTTGAGGAGATTTATTAATGCGCATAACAACATTTGAAGATTTGTAGTGTTATTGTTGAAGTCTCATTGGTGGACAACTATGTAAATAGCGGGTAACAATGTCGATACTAACCAGATTGGTACCGTGTGTTAAGATAGAGTTCCAGGTTCCACCAAGCCAGGGCAAGTGTGTGACGAACAGCTATTAAATAGGGGTGAGGACACCAATTACTGGTTAGAATTGGTGCCGCTATTAAGATAGTTCGTCGGTCTCGTTCAAACATCAGAAAAGGTTAGAACTATATAAATACTATGTTACCCTTAGTGTGGCTAACTATGGTTAATCCTCGGGTAAAGCTGGACAAACACTGCCGAGTTTATTGTATTCGAATACTCCGTATTCCCGGTTAATGAAGTTGTGTCTATGGGTGAATCCAGTTTAATGGCATAAGCAATTTTTCTAAAAATATCATCTTAAAAATTTAAACATTGATATGTAAATAATTGTAGGAAAGAATATAACCTAAGAATCATGCTAAGGCTAGATTTAGCTTACTTCTTTTAAGCTATCATAGTCATTCATTTATACATAATAAAGAATCATGTTAGCACTTAGGTTCATGTCATTCCTTTTTAAAAATATTTTGCATATTTATAAGAAGGGATAGAATATGGAATTAGACTAAGACTAAGTTTATAATTTTTGTTCCTAATTGTTTACATAGAATATTCCAAATGAAAAATTAGGATATACTTGCATGCTAAGAATAAATTTGCAATTCGTAATCCCTTTCCAAATATCTTGCATAGTTATTCATGTGTTGTTAAGTTCAGTTTGGCTTGCTGAGTACCATTGGTGCTCACCCTTGCATACATACAATATATCTTCAGGAAATCTCAAAGCCAAGGAAGAATATGATTTCTAGGTCGCTCTACACTCGGGCTATCCCTGTGAAAGTGTCATGTCTTTTTGTACTATATAATTTGTATTTGTTCATTAATAGTCTGTAAAAACATACGAAGTTCTTGTATCTGTACTATTTCACGCATAATCGGACTCCTGGAAGATTATGTGGTATTGTGGGAGTTGACCTCTCCGGAGGAGACCCCACACTGCGTCGGCCCGTGGGCTCGGCCTTGGCCCCGTGGGCCTTTCACGTGTCGTGCCGGCACGGGCATGACCCGGCCATCTGTGGGTCGTGGGCCGGCACGTAACGGCCTGTTACAACAACCGTGCCTAACAGGTCATGCCTCACTCGTGCCCGTGCCGGGCCGGGCCGTGCCGCCCGTTTTGCCATCTATAGGTGCAGGTAGGACTTAACAAAGACGATCGAAACCATGAGCGCCGAACGAGCGAGTATAGTGCATTGGAAAGTCTTATTGTCTTTGTTACTCAAAAATTATAATTTTTTATGACATAGAGTAATATGATGAAAGCCGCCATCAACATTCACGTAGAGAGGTGCTTTTCAAAAAGAGGAAAACGAGATGATTGCATGTGACATATAATTTGTGTTTAAATTCAACTCATATTGGTAATAGAAAATATTTTTTCTACGTAATTTAAATTTGAATACGTATGTTGTGAAATAATATATTATATACTAATTTATCTTACTAATTTATTAAATTTTCTAATGACATTTTAAGCGGCAAGCATAAAACGAGGGCGTCCCTCTTCGACTGAAAAAACAAAAACACATCATGCTTGCATTTGTATGTACTAGCAAAAACTTGTACTTTTGTTACGGGGTTACCAATAGAATTTAATAGAATTTTATTATAGGTTTCTATAAAAAATAATTATTATTGCTAGTTCAACTAATATGTGAATTTTATTGCATGTTTCTATTAAAAATAATTATTATTGCTGGTTTTAATTACTATGTGAATGCCCATACACTGTTACGTGATTAACCGAGGAGTCGCATCCCATGATATAGAAAAATAAATGTCATTTTCTTTTCTTAAATATCTCCATTACTCTTAATCATCCCCATAACTAATAGGAGGACACGCTAACAAAGTAAATCAGATTTGATGTTTGAAAATTCATCTTTAGAATTATATTTGTATGGACTATTTGGTTGTAATATCTTGTGAAACGATTAATTGATACATTTATAGATATATATTTATGCAACAGTACCCATAAGATAGTCACCCATGATTAATTATTCAATTATATTTAAAAGCCTAGAAAAAATTGAATGCGCTAAGAATATCTAGGATGGGCCTATTCCAACAACCTTGGATAAAAGAGACGACGCCAAAAGGAAAATGACGATGACCCAACAAGCCCATTCCTATATAAACCCTAATCCATCTCTCTTTTCTCGGGTTATCCTTTTCCTCTCTCCCGACTATCGATCGATCCACTGCTATGCTGCATATTCTTTCCCCTTCACCTTTCCTCCCCTTCATCTCTCTGCAGCTCTCCTGATTCCCCTCTTCTTCACTGCATCTACCCCCATTGACGGTAGTGGCACGCAACAAGATGTGAAGAGCAGCCGTCACACACAGCCATCCTCGATCCCCTCCATCTACCTCAGCAGGCAGCAACGCCATTTCCTTCATCTTTCTCCCTCTCTTCAGCATCGTCGACACTCGGTCCCTCCTCTAGACTCCAGCACCACCTGTCCCCTACTCTTGCTTTTTTGGCAACCAAATCCAGTCGCGTGGACCTTGGTCCTGTCGTATCTAGGAGTACTGAGTTTAACACCACTGGATTTAACCATATCGATGCTTAGCATCACCGATCTGGACATACTGAGGCTGGGGGCCTCAGGCCGAGAGAGGTGGAGGCGTCACAGGGGAGGGAGAGGAAGGTCGAGGAAACTCACTGCAATAGCATTATTTTTTATGACACTTGGGTTTTATTTTTATTAAAAGACCTAAAAACCCTGCTTGTAAAAATCACAGGAGACCCTAAAAACCTAGCCCCGCCAGTAAAAATACCTCTATTATTACAAGCAGCGCTATTAAGGGTCACCGCCAGAAAAAAAACGTGGGAGGTATAAATGATGCATCCAAGTCGTCCTTTTCCTTAGCCCTCCCTTTTTTTCCTCAGCTCTCCTACCTCTCCCTCGACCTCTCCCAAATCCAGCCTCTCCTCTCCCTTCCTCCCCTCTCGCTCTCTCGATTCGAAGGGGAGCCGTGACGACAACGGCAAGGGGAGTTGGCGGCGATGAAGCTCAGGACGCAACATGGCAACGACGGCGGCAAGGAAAGCTGGCGGCCGTGAAGCTTGGGATGCGGCGCGATGGCGGATCTAAGCGCGGTTCTCAGGCGACGACTTAGGACGTGGGACGTGCAGAAGGTTGTACCACCATTCCTCTACCGAAATATAACTATCCCAGATCTGTATCTTTAGTTGGAAACCAGTCCATTGTTGGATCTCTGTCCAAACCTGTCGGTAGAATCTGTAGTGTGCAAGAAGAAGAACGGTCGTTTCTTGTATGTTGTGGTATGGGGGCAGTAATGGTGATTTTATATTGCCAACTATCGGCTGTCCATATCCTATTCTATATTGCCAACTAAGCAAAAAAATTGCACTTATGGGGGGCCCATCATTTCCAGATTGATTTGTTGAAGATTGTTCTTTCCGCCCCTAGGAATTGTAGCCAGTAGGCTGATTTTGCCGTGTATTCTCCATTTGCCGTAAGCTTCCATACGAATGTATCACCTTGCTGCCCCAGTGGCCCCCTGCTATGGATCAGAGTCCATAGCTAGACGTACTGGCGAAGATGATCCTTGTCTGTAACTTGCAGAAGCCTGATATTTTTAATCCACATATTTGACAAGATTGCTTCTCGCACTGTTCTTTTCTTCCTTTTTGAGGCCACATAAATTGTCGGTGCAATGTTCTTTGGAGCTCTACCATCCAACCAGTGGGAGTGCCAGAAGCTCGATGTTCGCCCATCTCCTATGGTTATGGTTGTCACCATGAAAAGCTCTCTGTCTAGGTGGTCGCAAGGCACGGGTGTTCCAACCTAGGGTTTATTAGGCATCTTCCCCTCGAACCAAAGCCATCTCAGCCTGAGTGCCCTGGCAAATTTGAAGAGATCGAGGACTCCTAGACCTCCTAGGTCCTTTGGCCTACACACACTTTCCCATTTAACCTTGCACTTTCCTCCTGAGATGTCATCACCACCTGCTCATAGAAATTTGTGTCTTGTCTTATCTATAGCACTCAAAATTCTGTCTGACAGCTTCAGAGCTATCATGTGGTAGATGGGTTGCGCGGTTAGTACTGATTTCGTCAGCGTTGTTCGCCCTACTGCCGTCATCATTTTTCCTTGACATGGTGCCAGTCTCTTGCGGCACTTGTCGAGAAGAGGTTGGATGTGCACTTTCTTGAGCTTGGAAGTCGTTAGCAGCAAACCCAGATATTTCGTTGGGAATTGGGTTAGGTGCACCAGGAAGATGGTAGTAATGTCCTGGAGATTAACCTCTGTGCAGTGAATCAATGCAATATGGCTTTTGCTGAAGTTTGTGTGCAGGCCCATGACTTCCCCAAATTGTTTTAGGAGTTGCGCCAGATTTTCCATGTCCCACGTTGAAGGCTGAATGAAGATGGCCGCGTCATTACGTAGAGGGAGGTGCGCAAGCGGGCTGCCGTGTCACTAAGAGGGGTTAGCAACTCTTCGCTCGTCGCTTTCTCCAGGAGATGGTGAAGGGGGTCGATGGCGAGAATGAAGAACAGGAGGACAGGGGGTCGCCTTATCTGAGCCCTCGTCCATGTTTGATGGGACTGTTTGGGACCCCGTTCAGGAGCACTCTACTGGTCGAGCTACTCAGAATGTGGGATATCTGGTTCCTCCACCTGGCAGGAAACCCTCTTTTTTGCAACAGGTTGATTAGGTAGTCCCATCTTACTGTGTCAAAGGCCTTTGTGATGTCAAGTTTGAGCATGAGGCATGGTTTGCGCATTTGGTGGAACTTCCTTGCAAGGTTGCGGATGTATATGAAGTTATCATGGATGCTTGTCTTTTTGATGAAGGCGCTCTGCGCTTGGTTTACAAGGGATTTCATGCGTGGTTGCAACTGCAGCGCTAAGATCTTGGATATAAGCTTTGCAGTGCCATAAATGAGGCTGATTGGCCAGAAATCCGTAATGCTATCCGTTCCATCTTTTTTTGGGATTAGAACTATGTTTGCTGTGTTGAGGAGTTGCAGGATGTTGCTGCGTAGGGCCATGAAGGCATGGATGACATCCATTATATCATGCTTAACTGCCTCTGTCGGTGATATGGGCCCGGGGGTATGTCAGGGGTATGACATCTGAGGAGAGGAAGGCGCCCTTGCCCGTCAAGGGGAGTCAAAGTTGCGCCCTGAATGGCCTAAGCGAGTCCTGGCCACGGGCGGCCACGTGGCCATCCCAGAAGGGGCTGGCCCGGAGGCTACCCAAAGGCCACCGTACCCCCAAAACGGCAGGGTCCGGGATCACCCGAACCCCCCGGACGATAGGGTCTGGGGTTGCCCGGACCCCCCATCCCTCACCCCGCACCTCTCTGAGAGAGGGGCGAGCCCAATTACCAACCAACCAACCCATTTAATGCTCCAAAAGAGGGGAGCTGAGCGCCTGTCCTGTCGCATTCAATGCGATGTGAGGCGCGTCTGTCAGTTGCTCTCATCATCATCCCTTTTTGCCTGTCGCAAGGCAAAGGAGGCCTAAAAAATCTTTGACCGAGACCGCGGTATGGCCGTGCACCCACTCCACGCACGCCCCCCTCACGCCCTGTCCAGTCGCGTTTAATGCATTGGGCGGCCACGTGGGAGAGAGAGTGCGAGCACAGGAGGCGGGGCCAGTGCCTACCCACGGGATGGGCCGCTGACCGGTGGGTCCCATCAGAGTAGGTAGGCAGGCCATCCTCGCATCAGCAGCATGGCCATCATGGTCATCATCTTTTTCCGCCTACCCCCATGACGCGGCAAACAGGAAGGAGCAGGAATGAGATGGCTTCTTCGACAAGACAAGACAAAAACCACTCCCTCACGTGGAGCGGAGTTGAGAAAATTTAGGACTACTGTGGTGTTCCCTTGTACTATAAAAGGAGACCCAAGTCCATCATAAAAAATGTCGGTCGATTGGTCGGCTAACTCCTCGACTGGGAGATCAGCCCCCTGAGCAACAGCTAGTTCTTGGTAACCCCTCGTCCACCACCGACTTCAGAAGGAAAGAACTCCTTCATTGTTCTCTGTATTTCATCCTTATACCACATACAAAACAGGAGTAGGGTATTACACCTCGTCGGTGGCCCGAACCTGTATAAACCCCCGTGTCTCCGCAGTCTTGATTTTCTCCCGCCTTATCCGCATCATCCTATTCTCATCGCGAGTTTAAACCAGGATTCACCGCTCCCCGTGCCGAACCAAAAAGGGGTCCCTCGGATTCCCGCGTGTCGATCTTCGACATCGACAGCCTCCCAACAGGCTTTGTAGAAGGCCCCCAGTGAAGCCATTCGGTCCAGGCGCCTTGTCAGAGGGGAATTGGTTGAGAGCTATTTTGACATCCTCTTCTGTGATGGTGTCCTCTAGGGTTGCAAGGTCTATCGCATCGGACCTCATTCCCTCCCAATCGAAGTTCATGGAGTGTTGTCATGGTTCCGCCAAGATCGAATGGAAGTGATTGCTTATGATTGATTCCTTTTCTCATGCTTCAGCTTCCAAGTTTGCCCATGCTTTAGGCGCCGGATGAAACTTTTTCTTCGTCTCCCGTTAACCTTGAGGTGGAAGTATTTGGTGTTTGCATCCCCTTCTTTAAGATTTATAATACATGAAGCCTGCTTCTTGCGGGCGCGTTTGATGACCGCTAGTCACAACACTCTCGACTTGAGGCCCTTCCTGAGGTGGCTCTCTGCCGCCGAAAGTGTTCTCATTTCTTGAGTGATATCCAGTCTTAGGATGACCTCTAGGGCCATATGAAGCTGGTTTTTTTGCGTTTGACAGAAGACCTCGGCTCCATTTTCTAAGTGCTTTGGCTGTTTACCCCAATTTGTGGTACACTCGATGGTGGGGCTCATGATGTGGTTGTCTTGCGTTTCAAGCCTCCCTCTTGGCATAGCAATTCCGCGCCCTAACATCCAATCGCAAGACTAAGGCACCACAACTTCGTGCCCTAACGACTACCGAGTTAGCTTCGACTACGACCCCGCTTTCGCACGCCAACACAACCAACACATTTGCCTCCGATCGACCGAACGACCGCACGAGAGCCCAAATGCAAGGCCAATCGGCTGCACCCCATGCGGGTCATGATTCTTGGCCCCGGCCACAAGCATAGGACGTAGTCAAAGCACTATGCCTTCCTTTCTCAACAACGCAACTAGCAAGCGCCATTGTCGTCACACGTCTACTTATCCATGCCAGCCTTCCCATC
Source organism: Oryza australiensis (assembly GCA_019925245.2). Classification (NCBI taxonomy): domain Eukaryota; kingdom Viridiplantae; phylum Streptophyta; class Magnoliopsida; order Poales; family Poaceae; genus Oryza; species Oryza australiensis. The sequence continues at coordinate 5,337,009 of JAIFGZ020000116.1, read as the reverse complement.
CCCGTTAGCGTGACCTATGACACGATACCGACCATCAATGTGCTTGCGTCCCTAAACCTTCCCTCATGATAGGCCCAGACCTAGACATTATGTGCTGGAACGTACGCGGCCTCAACAGTCGGCCAGACAAGCGACGATTTGAGAAACGATCGACTCGGCGCGACTGCACATCGTCTGTTTGTAGGAATCGAAAGTGGCAAATGTCAACCCCGCTCTAATCGCAACCCTAGGGACGGGGCGTCTACGGGAGTCCCTTCAAAGGCCGACAAGGGGTAGAAGAGGAACAAGGGGTGGCGTTCTCCTTTTTTGGAATGACGACTATGTTGACTTGACGAGTGCTATAATTGGGGAATTCAGACTCTCGGCCGTTGTAACCATCAAAGAATGCCAAAGCTCCTTCCTCCTCACAACAGTCTACGACCCTACAAAGGAGATAGCAAAGCCACGTTTCCTTTAGGAGCTACATCAATTAAGGCCCTGTTTGGGACTGCTTCACGAACTCTGCTCCACAAACTCCACCGTGGAGCAGCTCCACAAAAAACTGAAGTTTGTGGAGTACCTCTTTAGGTGATCTCACAACTCTACCTTTTTTCTAGAGCTGCGTGTGTGGAGCTGAACCCGTTTGGCTAAAAACATGGAGCGGAGCTAAAAAACATAGAGCGGAGCAGCCCCAAACACCCCCTAAAACCTCCCAATGGCTCCGGTTGGCTAGTGGCAGGGGATTTCAACAACATTTACGAAGCGAGAGATAAAAACAACAACCTCAACCTCCAACAAATGACCCTCTTCAAAGGTGCCCTCAATGCCGATGAGCTAAAAGAGATCACCCTATAGAATAGATGTTTCACCTGGAGCAATGAGAGAGAAAACCTCACCCTCGTCAAGCTTGGCCGCTTCTTTTGCAATGCGGCTTGGAACGTTAACTTTGGTTAACATCTCCTCAACGTCTCCAGGAAGAAAGAATCCCCGAAGGCTAAGACCTCTCATTTTGAGAACTTCTAGATCCGGCTCCTTAAATTTGATGATACCATGGTTGCTTTTTTAAAAAGTGGTATAGAAAAGCAGGCAGGTGATGACTGATGAGATGATCATCAGGTTGATGCTAGCTTCCACTAAAAAAAAAGTTGATGCTAGCTTCGCCTCACCGCGGTGAAGTATATACGAGCTCATGACGTTGTGCGATTTGACTCGGTGTAACGACGGGAACCCGTACCGTACGTTGGGCTCCGCCTCGATCGCGTGCGTTTCACCACCTTCCATTCCAGCCACCCCGCGATTCGTACGCGACGACGCCGCGGCTACGTGCGTACGTAGGCCAAGGCATATGCGCAAGCGCGCGCCCCGCGGCCAAACTCTGTTGGATCAGGCGATCGGTCGGTCGGCTCGCTCGATCAACGCGAGGAAAAGATCGGGAGAACGCGGGGGCGGTTTCCGCCAGGACGGACAAGGCGGCCGCGTCAACTGGTGGATCGATCTGCTCCGCGCGCGGCTTGGACCGGTAGACAGGATCGCTCGCACGGCCGGATGCCCGGATCAACCCTTTCCAACCCGATCAATCGGTGTGTGCATTCCAGACTGGATGAATAGCAGATGTCATATATCCATTGATTACTTCCACTGGAGCAGACAGCAGAGTACGTCGACTGGTTTGAACTGTGAATTGTGAAAGCAGCCATCGCGCTACGGAACTTGGAAGGCAGGGGTGAGTTGATGTGAAAATGTTGGTTGGGCTGCCAAAATGCCAACTCACCCAGTCGTCAATTCCATGCATTTGGACGGCGCACGTCGTTTTATCTCTTGGTTCACCTAACAACAGCTAATCAATTGGGGGTATTTTCCAAAAAAAAAAAGTTAGCTACTCTGCATTGAACTCTCACAAAATTAGAGACCACCGTATAAATTATCGGTTACGTAACTGCACGAGTTACACATGGATTCTACCATCTCAGCGAGTTACGTTAATCTCCATATATGATCATGCCATGGTAACTCCTACAGTGTCTGGGCATCAAAAGGACAGTTTTGGTGATGCTACCATATTATTCGTGCATGGCAGGCCCAAGACATTTTCTTTTCGTGTCTCTTGAGCGTTTGACCTAGGGCAAAGGTGCAGGCAGATACTCCTACTGTATTAGTATTGCATTTCAGCAGTGATATGCAAGAGACAAGGACACGTCCTGATCAAATCCTAACATTTTAATGACGGCAACACCAGAACCTGGATTCAGGTGGCTATCCTAATTCACCCAAGCGGCTGCATTCAGCTTCAACGTGTCATCAATCCTCGGCTTAGATTCTGCAGACAGAATAATCAACGAACGGTGTCAAAAATTGCAAGAATATCAGCACCAGGCTTCTAGAAAATATGGATCATACCCGACCATTTGGAAGCATCAGAACTTTTTCCCGCATTAATTATGTCCAAGAGCAAGAAGAAATTTACAGAACTCACAGAAGAGACAAGAACATCTTGATCAAGATGGACAAGGCCACCATGGAGAGGAATGGATGTGAGCAGTTTACTGGTTCACTCAAAGTAGGATGCAACGGCAGCAAATGCTTCAGGTTTACTTCATCTTCAGATATGACTTTAATTGTGACCAACTTGATTAGCATAACTCAAGTATGCCGACCTATGAATAGTCTTTCAACATTTAAAATATAACAGAAAAATATCACTAGCTTTAGATCCATTATTTTTCTCCAAGTTCTCTCGTCTGTTTTCATTGCATAATTCAAATTGAATGATGTCTGCACCTTTTAAAATTCTTGCCTTTTGAGATAAAATTTCTTCCAGTATGAATGTTGTAGAGTCTAACCTAATAGAAACACAACGATTTCGTGTATTTGTCAACAACCATATAAAGGAAAAATAGTTCATCTTTCCGAGGCCCCCAAATAATGATTTTAGTTGAACCGGCTCTAAAGGAAACGAGGCGTGTCAACGGAAGAAGCAGGCTAAAACACACTACGATAAGAATCGCTCGTAGAATTGTAGTATTGCCTATGACCTTTCCAAATTTCTGTGGGAAAATTTTCGCTTCAGAGATAGCAACTTATTCGATCACTCTGATTTGTCTGATTTCTATCTCTATCAGAACGCCTATCAGTCTACGTCCATTTCAGGGATTAGGTGAAGAATTGAAAAGTTTCATATTAACCAATTACATTACGTTTGCTGAATAGTTCTGGGAGAAATCATATCTCTGGACATCACCCCAAAAAATCATTTCAAATCTGTATGACTTGAGATGAAGACACATTTGGGAGTTACAGGGAGGTAAGCCTTGGGGGAATTGGTCCTTACCTATAACAAAAGAAAACCGACAGCTCCTTGAACTGACTTGCATTAGAGATTGAATTGTGTTGTATATGCCTCAAGGGGCTACTAGCTGAGTACTTATCTAGTACTAGTTATCTTTGTCCCAGAAGTTTCAAATTGAAATATGTATTGTCAGAATTATTTAACTTGAATCAGCAATTGTTGATGAATAAAAGGTTTCTATCCTTATATCCTTTTGATTCCAGTTGTATAAAACTTGTGCCAGGTGATCTCTGACACTTATATAGTACGTCTTCGGAAATCAGATCGTGCAACAGTTTGCAAATCAGATCATTCAACAGTTTCAACTTTCTCACCTTTGAGGTGAGAAATGCAAAGTTTTGGGCTGGCACCGGAGACGTTACGGTGGGAAATGCAAAGTTAACTGGGAAACTTGCATGCCAACTAAGCATGGAGGGCTTGGGCTTCTAAACCTAGATAAATTCGCAAGAGCCCTGCATCTGCGATGGCTATGGACGAGCTTAAAGAGCCTTCTAAGCCTTGGGTCCGTCTCAGCAACCCTTACGATAAAATTGACAGAACGCTCTTTGCGGCCGCAACTAAGTTTGTAGTGGGAGATGGGCGTACAGCCAGTTTCTGGGACACGCCCTGGCTAAATGGTTGTAGGCCAAAGGACGTCATGCCACTTGTCTATGCGATGGACAAGAAAAAAAGAAAAATCCCTTCAGCAAGGCAAGATCAATGATGATTGGGTAAGGGACCTGGACCTGCTAGCTAACCCTCCATTCACACTTGAGCTAGTTCAACAATTGGTGGCGCTTTGGACGGCTGTGCGGAACGTCCAATTGTCTAAAAATCAGGCATATCGGTTTTCCTGGAAGTTCACCTCTCATGATCATTACTCGACTTCCTCAGCCTACAAGGTGCAATGCCTCGGAGCTCCTACAACAACCTTTGACTCCTTAATCTGGAAGGTCTGGGCAGCTGCCAAGTGTAAACTTCATGCGTGGCTCATCATACAAAATAGAGTGTGGACGTCGGACAGACTGGCGGCAAGAGGTTGGCAAAATAATGGAGTATGCCCTCTTTGCAGAACAACCAATGAGACGGCTCTACATCTTGTTGCAGAATCGACTACATCCCTTTCATTGGGAAGGCACGCATACTGTTCTGGAATGGTGAGAGATGATAACAAACACATCTGGGGTCCCTAGGAAGGGTCCGCATATGATGATTTTCTTAGTTGTATGAAAAATTTGGAAGGAGAGAAATTCTCGTATCTTTGACCACAAGGATTTGACGGTGCAAGGTCTAATATTTAGTATTAAGGAGGAAGCTAAATTATGGATCCTAGCTGACGCTAGACGTCTGAGTGAGTTATTACCGTCTTTTGTGTAATTCGTTTTGATCGCTGTTTAGACTCTGTGGGCTCTTCCTTTTTATTTTCCCTAGGGGACTCTGTACTTCTCTTTTATTAATTGAAAAAACATATCCTCGTGTTGTTTTCCTTTCAAAAAAAAACTTTCTCACCTTTCTTGCTGCTGTAAAATATCATGCAAGTTGCACATTTAAGCACCATCTCTTCGACTTTGCCTGCCAAACTGATTAAGCTACTAATTGGCTCTCATGTGGCCCAAATCTTGCCCGGTTTCAGTATCGTCTTTTATGGATTATCTGATTTAACACGAATTGGGCTGAGGAACAGAAAGCGTATCACGCATTCACGCATGTTAGGGACATCGATTTCTTGAGCTCACACATGTATGGAAAGCTGCTGAAAGAAACGCCCATTTTAGAGTAACCACACTCTTCAGACTTCATTGATGGCTGCAAATGGATTAGCAGATGTCCCGTCTCGATTGCCTTCCTTGACGGTTCATACAGAATTACAGACTGATGGTAGATTGGTAGCCTCAAGAACGAAACGATCATATGAATTCATACGCATGTGTACAGAGATCAAAAGGAGGTGACGGACTCAGACTCGTCGATGCTCCCCAAAAGTCGAAATCGAAAAGGTAGCATCCGGTGTGTAGAAAAAGAAGAGACGCTTTGCTAATTTCTGATGTGATCAAGATAGAGATGGGCGTAGGAATTCTACCCTATCAAAGAACCAACTGCCACCGATTCACGTCACGAGTAGACTTATACGATGTACGCTGTACATGTACATCTGAACTTGTCGTCGTGGTTAAATGACAGCCGAAAAAAGGGAAGAAATTTGCGTGGCTTGTCAATGGAAGAGTCAAGAACACACGTGAGAAAATGTGCTCCATCGCGTACTCGCGTCGGTTTACCGTGGATTATTCACCTTTCCTTTTAACTTTCTAGAGGTGATATGTCTCCTAAAATAAGAGTAGCAAAGGAGGCAGGAAAAATCACTCCCTTCCTTTTTGAAACAAAGAAATCACTCTCCTCGCTACGAGTCTTGGTCCGTTCTTCTTTGTGCCGATGTTTCCAGAGAAACTGGTGATGGTGATGATGATGAGATGATGGAAGGATCAATCTTGCTGCGTACACCAGCGTGACATGGCTTAGCTGTTGTGTTTGTATGACGTATTTGGAACGTATAGCAGGAAAATGTTTCTGTATTCTGTTGAACGCAGTTACTGGGGCCCTGGACGTGCAAGAAAAAAGGCCGAAAATTTAATGGGCCTCAACGTGATCGACGCGAGAGTCCAATTGCTCGCGCCGGAGCCCAGTAGGATCCTGTCCTTCCTGATTTACTCACTTGGCCCAATAAAAATCTGACACATTTCGTAGCTGCCGGCGTGCCTTGGCGGGATTTTTCATCATGGTTATGGGCGATAAAATGTGACTGAAATCCAAGCAATTGGACAAGTTAAAAGAAACAAAAAAGGAGGGAAGTTGATTACAAGCTTAAAGTTAATGTTTTACATAAACAGAAGTTAAGAGTTCATTTATATCTAAAGACAGTTGACCCTTAAAATAAAAACAGATTACAAGGTAGGTTAGGATTTTCCTTACTAGAACAAACTCTGGAGTCTGGACGCGTTAGCAACTCCTCTACTTGGGTTATGTCGGTAAATACTCGAAGTGCATGACCACGGTTATCGTGCAGTAATCGCTGGGCTAAAAGAAACTACAGACAACCTCTATACCCGGTAATCGAACAAAATCACGTGGTTATCACAGTAAACCGTATTGTTACCACGATTAGGATGAGGGTTACTTCCGTGTCACGCTTCTTGGTGATAACCATATCCTCCCCCGCAGTTACCGTCGCCTACCGTGCGGTTACCACAGCCACCACCGCCTCCCACTAGCGCGGTCGTCTCTCCTAGGGACCCTCACCCCGTGCCGACAGAGAGAACGAGAGGAGAGGTCCAGGATATATTTTCTCCTTATTTAGGTCTTAATGGGCAGAATGAACAGTGCAAATCAAAACCCATTACTTTATTTCTTTTTTCAGTTTTGTAAACTATTTTTGGTTTTACCCTAAAAATGATTTTATCTTAATCTTTTTTAAAAAAATTCTTCATCATCCGCCACTAAATTTCAAGAACGACGTCCATATTTTTTTAATTTTTTATTTTTTTGGAATTTTGAATTCGCCCAAAATTCATCAAACGCTATCGCCGGTAACCTTATACTACACTGTGGTAAGCGTGGTTACCGGCGATAAGGGAAACCCTGCTACCCACATCATCAAAATACCCTGCTAAAATCGATACTCTCTAGCAGAATAATATGATAAAGAATTTCAACACTAAGATCAAACCCACAACATACAGAATTTCAATCACATTTTCAAAATTATCCACATCATTCAACTAGTACCCACATAATTTCCACCATACAGATCTCAGAAAATTTGATTATCAAAACTAAAGCAACAAAGGGGAGAGATACTCACCTCGATCAAGCTGAGGCGCTGGCGATGATCCAGGTCTCCAGGGCAGCGGTGGCAGGCAGGGATAGTGCGGTTTTCGCACGAAAACCGTGAAACGTAAACAGTAGTTTTCGCGACGTTTCGTCGTTTTCATCTAAGCTGCATGAAAACTGTGCAAAAACCACGCAAACCACGCCGAAAACCGTGAAAACCATAATTTAAATTTGAATCAAATTCAAATCCGTGTCATGCCACGGTTTTCGCTTAAACCGCACGAAATCTATTATTTTTTGATAATATATATATGATAAAATGATTTTTTTAAAAAAAATTTGAATTTTCACGAAATTATTTAAACAAAACCGCGGAGATGCCGTGTCGCACCCCCACGGTACACGCGAAAACCGCGGCGGTTTTCATGGTAACGCATACCCTGATTAGAAGTGTTGCGTATTCAAGCATTTTTTTCTGCATTTTGAACGTGTAAGAAGTACAAATCTCGATATTTCACTTCACATATTATACAATGACATTGACAAAATATTCAGCATGTGTTAACAAATTCAACATCAAAGAATATGCTCAAGTTGTTTCAATCTTGGATCCAGCTCTCTGGATAACTAGTTATATTTCACGTTTTTCTACAAAATACATAGATAAATATATATTAAATGTTATAGAAATAATTTATATTAAAATATTGTAAAAATAATATGAGAAAGAATATATTAAGTTTTTTATAATATTATATTTTAGACAGTGGCGAAGGTAGGGGTATGCCGGGTGGGCCCCGGCGTACCCTGGTCCGCGCGTAAGTGTGTGTGTGTGTGTATATATATATATATATATATATATATATATATATATATATGGCACATATCTTCTCGCCTTGTCGTTCGGAACTCGAAAGTCGAAACTCGGGAATAGCGAAAGACGAGAACCGTCGCCGAATGCTTGAACCAGTGCTACCGAACCTGTGCGCCGGCCGCTGCCTGCGCCCTCGCGCCACCCGCGCGCCGGTCGTCGTTCGCGCCTGCACGTCGCATGTGCACCGGCAGCCGACCACTCGTGCGCCACGCCGCCGAATAAATTAAGACATTCATGTTCATTCGAAATGTCAAATAAATTAGTAAAAAAATAGCATTATAAGTCTCTGGTATTCTTTTATGCATATATTTTTAATTATTAGTATGTTGTTTAATCTATTTATATTATATATTTATATTATAGTTAATGGATCGTTTTTATTTAATCTAAAATTTAAAGTATTATATATATACCTAATCACGTTGTTAATTTTATAATTAATTTTATAATTATTATTAAAAATATTGTGTTAAATTTTTTTTGCGACATGGCCTAAGCTAAAATCCTAGATTATTTTAGATGGTGTGACATGAGATTGGAGATGTTTTATAATATTAATTGTTAGGGTGTGATAACGTGACATGTTTGCATGTTGAGTTTTTTAATAATTAATTGTTAGTGGGTACAAACTATATATAAAAGATATATAAAAGGTATAGATATATTTGTGTCTAAAATCTGATGGGTAAATCTCGAATCAAATCGGATCTCCTATAGTTCACCGAGGTGTTTTTGGATCCTCTGCACGTCCTGGCCGGTGATCTTGAACGCCTTCTTGAGGACCTCGTCCGGCAGCCGCGGCTCCGTCCGGAACGCCGAGAACGGCACGAGCTGCGCGCCGGGACTCTGGCTGTTGAGCCCGGACAGCACGACGGCCGGCGCCGCCGTGTCCATGTTGTACAGGAAGTGCACCATGGCCCTCGGGAACACGAACGCCTCGCCGGCGCGCAGCAGCTGGGTGTACAGCCGGTACGACGTGTCGGCGAACCCGACCAGGACGCTCCCACTGAGGACGAGCGCCGCCTCCGACGCGCGCGGGTGGGAGTGTGGCGGAGCCATGCCGCCCGGCGCGAGGTCGATGCGCGCCATGGCGAGGCCCTGCGCGTTGGCGCCAGGCAGCGACGCGGCCGGGTTCGTCAGCGTCACGTTGAAGCCGAAGAGCGTGGCGGCCGGGTTGGTGGCGCGCGAGAGCGCGGACGTGGCGAAGTGGTCGGCGCGTGCCAGCGCCGGGTCGATGCAGGCGAGGCCGTTCAGGTGGAATGCCCCGGCCGCGGCCGCCGCCGCCGTGTCGGCGACGCAGTAGTCGAAGAGGAGGTCGGGATCGCATCTGCAGAGGACGGCGAAGAGGACGAGAGGGAGGAGGATTCGAGGGGCGAGGGCGGCATGGTCAGCTGATGCTGCTGTCATGGCTGCGTCTCAGGCAGGAAAGGATTTGGTCGAGTGATCAGTAGCTGTTACTTACGTATGTACTGGTATATACTTGTCTAGAATGTTGCTATGTAATGATGCTTTCACGTTACTGTGATAATGAGTAGCGGAAAGGTAAGGGCTAGCTTGCCTTGGAGCATGAGGTATGTGCCTTTTGGCTTTTCACCAAACCAAACCCGAAGACCTGCCTGGCTCTGATCAGCAGCAGGAGGATTCGTCAAGCTCATTCAATCTGATCCAAAGCATGGTACAGGCAGGAGGTAGCGTCACACCCCCTTTGTACTGAACAAATTTAATATGTGTCATTGATAGCATATAGAACGACAGGGTCACAACTCACAAGTGTGTGTATTGTGTTGAACTTCGGTGTTACAGCAACCTTGTTGCGGTGATTACAGCGGCGATACATCTCTAAGCTCGTCCAGAAAGAGGCAGCCAAACACTGTGTTAAAAAATTCACTGCCCCTGATGACACCCTGACTTCCCACGAGAGCTTGAGTGTCATATTTGCATGCCCTCGTGCAGTCCGGACAATATGTCACCTGCATTTCATTTTATGAATTTTCGGCACATGTGAGAGAAATTACTAGGCAGCAGGTTTCAATGCTAATATAGTACAAGTAACATAGTTGGACATCTAAAATTCCAAATGTAATAGTCAAATTTCAATTTTAAGCTTATGCTTGGGTTGCAAACAGAGATTAACTGAGTGTGCCCTGACTTTCATGCCACATCTTGCCTGACACACTAGGTACATGAGGCTACTACAAGAATATCTGAATCAACATACTGGCATGTCTTCTGAAATTAATTCTGAGCTGGGTATAAATTGAGAATGCGCAAGGGCTTTCATTAGTTCAGTGAAGCATGTGGGCAATGGCTTTCACACGTTCAGTACTATATAACTATAACCATGTGCAGCGGCACTACAATTGTTGTGTAGATATACAGGTTTCAGCATGTCATGTCAACAATAGGGGGAGGCAACGACGTTTCACCGGTTGCAGGATACGAAAGTAGGTAAGGCATACCTCCAAAATCTTCGGATTGAACTTATTATCAAGCATGACATCAACCCCATAGATAGCCCTAGAGAATGGGTTCTGCATCTCAGGATGAATAGCTGTGGCTGACTCGAAGACACGTCTTATCATATCCCGTATGCGTCCATGAATCTCCAGCCATTTAACTAAAATTTTAGTCAGAAGTCAGTAACTAGACATGCATAATACAAAGAGATAAATGCAAGCGGACCTTGGTGCTCCTTCTCAAACTCCTTGACAAACTCTGGTGTGTTCATATGGTTCATCCTTCCAATATAATTCTGGAAGGGAAATATAGTTAGGCATCCTAATCACATTTTCATCTTAGAAAAAACTATACCATATTTCTAGAATCTAGACTTTTACATGGTATATGATGACAACATCCCTTCCAATATAATTCTGGAAGGGAATTATAGTTAGGCATCTAAAGCACATTTTCATTCTTAGAAAAAAAAACTATAAGCATAACATAAGCATAAAGCCAGAACATAAAGTCACTTAAAGAATAGAAAAGAACATCTGAACACACCCTATTTACACACTCCTGACAGCAACTAACATTCATGGTCCCACAAATAATATGTATAGTTACAATCAAATTTGAACATACCATCACGGTGAAATGGGTTTCATATTCAAAAAAGCTTGTTTTCTCCAGAGTGTACTGATTGTTGGCTAACCTAACCTGCAAATAATAAGTTATATGCACCAGAGACAAAATAATTAGTTAGTATCGCAATGAACAATGAGATCGATCAAAAGTATCATTCGAATTAAAGGTCATACCCAAAACACATCAGAAAGAAATATCTCTAAAGGGCATATACTGCGGACGAAAACAATATATCGCAGATCAAACTTCCTTCCTTGGAAAAGTGCAGGGGATTCGATATATTTTTGGCATATTTTGGGACCTGTCTCCATGAGTCTAATGATAGCAGATAAATCACCAGTAACAGTAGTGTCAATTGTTCTTGCCATATTCCAAGGTTTCATAATCCATAAGTTATCCATACCATCTCTCTTTCTCACACAGTAATCTCCAATGAGTGGAGATAAATGTGTCTCCAGGTTATACGTAGGTTGAAGCCATTCAGGTGAACCCCATGCCTGTAGGATTGATGCTAATTTTCAGATGCCATTGAAAGAATATGGCGTTTATTGTATGGTTTTTTGACATAAGCGACATGCAATGTTTTCCCTGAAAAACAGATCTAAGCTAAACAGCTCAGTAGCTCACCTTGTGGATAGTCTCTGCCAAGTGATGTTTCATGACCAGGCAAGCTTCGAAAGGAAATTGATTTGTATATTGTTGGTCTGTAAGTCCTAGTGCATTCTTTAATTCCGAATCCACTTGCATGCTTACCCAAATGATGTCAGCTTCCTTTGGATCAGATGCTGCAGGCATACAAAATAGATACAAATGAGGACTATATATAAGTAAACCATACAACGGCAGAGCACTATTAATATTTTTTTGGGTCTGGTCAGAGAAAACATAATACTTAGCTGATTCCTCAGGTAAACTAGTGCTAGCAAACACGAAAGCTTTTGATATCAAATGAACTTCTACGATTGGGTTCAAACTACCCAGATAAATGAATGTTCTATAATTTGCATTGCCAGCAAGCTACAGCAATGCTTTCTACATAAACGAAGTTCCAAGGGAAAGGAGGACAAGTTAAATGAAAAAAAAGGAGGGAAGTTGATTACAATCTTAAAGTTAATGTTTTACATAAACAGAAGTTAAGAGTTCATTTCTATCTAAAGACAGTTGACCCTTACAAAAAAAAAGATAAACGATAAGGTAGGGTGGAATTTCCTTACTGAGAACAAACTCTGGACGCGTTAGAAACTCCTCTACTTGGGGTATGTCGGTAAATACTCGAAGTGCATGGCCATCACTTGGACGGATACTTTTGGTCACCGGTGTTGCTTTTCTTGAAGGACAGATACTGCTTGATTGAAGTTGTTCCTTGTACTTTCTGAATTCCTACAAGGTTGAAAAGGGAGAGGAAGAATAAACATATGGCCAAAAGATAAGACTGTTTATCCCCAGCACCACAAGTTTACAGACTAAGTTTCTTGCCTGGATAAAATAATTCTCTGGTGTGTGGAACCAGGCTGTAAGCCTAGCTGAGCGTTGTTTGTCCTCGCCAACACCAAACAAGAAATCACGAGTGCACTCTTCTCCAGTATGAACATCATGAATAGGCCACAAAATTGTGTAACTGAAAATATTGGGTATTAGCAAGCTACATATTACTAACATGTTGCTGCAGTTCGAAGGACAATACCTTATGGCAGAAGCTAGTTTACCATCGGGCATGAACAAAAACGGTGCTATTCTGAAGTTTGCATCGTCACTGTGGCGCATAGCTGAACCCAGCTCATCCATGACATACCTACATGAATAACCAGACACAAACCCACAAAACAGTAGCCAGAGTGTTAATCAGATACAAACTTTTCTTTTCATGCTATTCGATTCAATATTTATGACTGCAGAGAAGTGAAAACAAGCAATGTTCTAGATGGTCTAAAGGTGAATATCTACACTAGGTAAACCCCTAACTATGGCTAGGGGTTAGTTGACACAATCATAGGTATTTATGTTCAAACTTTTAGCACAACTTCACCTCGAAGTTATTAAAATTACGCACAATACTCTATAAAGGGATGAGAAAAGGTTTCAAGTAGTCATACCAAACAGGTGTTTCATCAATCTTTTCTTCATTAGCAAGCCGGTATGTCATAAGATATAACCACATTGCACCAATAATTCTTTCGGGAAGGGATTCTTCCGGTGACCATTCAGGCAGACGTGGTTTAAGTGCAGAATCAATTATATGCTTACCACTCTCTATTATACTTGACACATTAATACCATTTAGCAAAGATAGATTAGGAATACACTCAAGAATGGAAATAGCACTGTTTCCAAGAGGGCCAGGAATATCAACCTGTGGAAAGAAATTTGCCATGAAAATCTTGACTGCGATGATCTTATTAACCTAGAAAGAAGGTGATCTTATTTATGAGACAGATATACAGTTAGGCTGGTAATACCTCCAACTCTTGTAACTGGGTAAATCCACAAATTAACTGCAAGAGATCGTCGCTGGACATTTGATCCAAAGGATTACCACGGATGTTCAAGCTCGACAAGGAGGAAAGTTTTCTAGGAGAGAACACCTGTTGAATTGTATATGCAGAGAGGGGAATTATCAGCGAAGAGTTCCACATTTCATGATTGTACAGTCTGAAAATAACATCTTAAAGTTAAAATGTGCCAAATGGATTAGTGAATAATTTCGGTCAAGAAAATGAATTAGTGAATAATGTCAATAAAAGAAGACCAGTTATAGCTATTACCTCTGGTAGTTTGTAGATACATCTATCTGAGAGATCGAGAGTCACAATATTCTCCAATGGTATGCTCTCTGCTGAGGAACAAGGATTATCTGCTCCAATAATATCCCCACAGAAACCTAAAGCCCATTCTCCAGCTTTCCTCGTAAAATGTGAGTTGTATATTTCCAATTCAGGTAGACCATCAAGAATAACTTTGTCAACACTATTAACATTAAGAAAAAGAACATCAGAATGCCACATGGCAAAAGAAGAGATGGTGAACGGCCCAACTAAAACTGGTCACTTGTTTGGTTTGAGGATCCATTTATCACCTCAGCAATTTTTTTGATAAGTTTATGTTTATTAGTACATGTTTATTACTACGACGAAGAAGTCATCCCACCAAAACCAAGGGAAGACCTCATGATGGACCAACTCATCCTAAGATGGTTTTATTCCTCAAATTAAAAAGGACATTTACTAGGATTGAGCTAAAGAATATCTCAATTATCTTAAAATGTTGCTCACTTGCTTTCTGTTCAAGCACAGAAGTTACAATTTCCCCCATCAATCATGTTGAAATAACTACATGATTCCACAATAACTAGTTGCTGGTCAACTTCCATCAGGACCCCCAAGTTATTTTCCTACTTGGACTTATCAGGCTATAACAGTGAAAAACTTGAAATGAAAAATACGCACAACAGAATTAACAAAACTAAAACTTCAACAAAAACAAATAAGGCTTGATTCTGACCCTTCCTTCAGTGCAGGGTTCTCATTCAACCAAAGCGCCTTTAGCCTTCTACATTCCCCTATTCCTTTCATAATTTTCTCTGGATCTTGAAGCTTGTTTCCCCATAGGTTGAGGGCTACCATATTCTAATGGCATACAAAGAAAATAAAGGAAAACTTCAGAACATACACAAAATTCAAAGAAACATGAAATTATGGTAAAAAGACACATCTCAAAGTCATATAATGTTTTTGGGGAGCTAGATCAGCACTAAACATTACAATTTTTTTTACTGAAACGATCTTTAGCACGGGAAAGTTTCTTTTTCTGAAGAATAATTCAAAGCATAATTATTCGATTGGATCATCTACAAAGATATGCACAGCAGGATATTTTTTTATCAGATCAGGCAGATAAACAACTTTTTGGTGTATGTTCCAGACAACGGCAACTAAAAATTAAAAACATGAGTAAATAATATATAAAGGGAACAGACCGGAAATTTTGAAGATAGATCCAAAGCTGTTAGCATGTCATCATCAATTCCAAGCTCCTCAAGTTCCAGCCATGCTGCCAGGTCACTTCCCTTCTCCTGGATTCTAGTCCTTTCTTTCTCAACTATCTCCAAGGCATTCTCCAAACTCCCTCCATTCCCATTGTCCTGTTCATCTGCTTCTTCAAGTTCAGTTCTCCTGTCCAGATCCACACACATCAATGCTGCCATTCTTTCAGCCAGTCCTGGTACTTCTCTCAACTACATATCACCAAAATAAGAGCATAAGAGCACTCATGGAAGTAAAAAGCTCTGTAAATGAACACTCATTGTCGACCACTTATTAACCAGCATAAGAAAGCTAATAAGTACAAGACATTAACAGCAAAAAAAAAACTAGAACACTCTTAAGTTAGCTCAAACTGTAGCTGTCGCTCACTGAACTAGTCAATTCTCCAATTCACAGTAATAACACATTAACGATAGCACAGACCATGCTAAAATCGTTCCATGTAGCCAACATAGAAGTAAATGGCATGATAGTACAGCATAAACCCCACTTGAAGTCACAAGAGTAACCAAATTAAATCAACAAGTCCATTAGGAGCAAATAATGCCGTCATTGCGCTCTCATTTATGAGTAATATACTGGGCCATGGTACAGCTAGGCAGCACAAAACCAGCCGAAATCGCACTGATCACTTCTCATCAGCAAACTAGGGCAACTCATTCCAGAGAAGTAAACCACGGTCCCAGGGATAGTATTAGTACCTGCTTAAGCGCATCGGAGAGGCGGAAGGACCAGGCGTGGTCGACGAGGAAGACGTCGGACTCCCTCCCGAGAGTCCTCTCGGCGCCGAGCACGAGCCTCCGCTGCCTCCCTCCCTCGCAGGGCTCTACGGAGAAGGCCTCCCCGCCGTCGAACACCTCGTCGGCGAGCTTGCGGTAAAGCCGCTGGTGCAGCGGCGGCGGGATGCCGGAGGCTGCCAGCAGGTAAGCGTGCACCCTCGCGAAATCCTCGTAGCTCCGGATGCGATCTTCCGGTGAAGCAGCAGCCGGCGACATGGCGATACCCACCGGCGAGCGGCGGCGGCGGCGGCGGCGACGAACGGGGTGAGCTGGGGAGAAGAAGGGTTTAGAGACTTTGAGCTGTCGAATGGTGAACAGCGCCAGATGGAAAACCGCCGCACACCCTGGCCCACGGGCCCAATAGCGACCAACCGTTTTGGGCCTCGTGGTAGTAGTAGACATGCTGCCGGATGGGCCTTGTCCACAAGGAATGGGCCTATGAGCCGAGATTTTTGGTCCAGGGAGAAAAGGTGGAGCCAGTAGCAAATCCCAATCAAGATCGGATCCCAATCGAGTTCGCAAATCGAAGTCGGCCGCCCCCTCGATTAATTTTCCCTTATATAAATCGAATTCGATGCTTCAATCTCTTTCCCAGAGGTAAACCCTAATAGTCCGATGCTCATCTATATCTCTTATTATATTATATTAATTATATTATATTATTATATTTTAATTATAACGCATCTTACAATGGTCCAAATTTAACATTTTTCTTTTACTTAAAGTTCAATTTTTATATTATTTTTTATTTTTATTGTATGTAATGCATTTTTACTCGAAGTTTATTTTTAATATTATTTTTTATTTTTATTGTGTGTAATGTACGTATGAATTTAATCGTGAGAAATTATTTAAAGATTTTTTTCTAATTTGTATGTATACAAGTTATATTTGATCTTTTTACTTATATATATATTTGAATCCGAAAAGGATCGAGGGCTAGTTAACCCCACCAGTTTCACGGGTTTCCCTTCTCCATCCACCGAAAAAATTATCGCCACAAACGCCGCCTGCGCGATTTCTCGCACGCGCCGCCCAGGCGACACCCTCCCACCGCGACGCCGCCGTCCGCCCAGGAGACATCTGCTTCCGCCGCCGCCTGCGTTCTCTCCCACCGCGCCGCCGCCTGCGTTCTCTCCCACCGCGCCGCCGCCGTCCTCTCCCACCGATCCGCGCCGACCCCCATCCGCCGAGCCGACGACTGCAGCCACGCTACCTCCAGCGCCGGCGTCCTGCTGCTTCCTCTCCGGTGAGCGCCCGCAAGCATCTCCTCTCTCTCATCAGTATCGTTCTACCCACACCTCTCGTTCTACCCACATCTGGAAGCATTCATCTTTGCCTGTAACTTTAGCTTGTCTTCTAGATCTGGAAGCATTCAAACCCTGAAATTTTTATATTTCTTGACTCGAACATCGGTTGTGAATTCGTACAGTCTCTAAACACAACAAGCCATATCCGTATGTCCTTTAATTAAAATTGATCAGATCTTTCGGTCTCTAAATTCATGTACATGAAAGTTCCTGTACTGTAAAAAACTTCGTAATTCTTCTTTTCAATTGTTCTTGGTCATGATCATTACATCGGAGTTTATTACTCCTCTTTTCAACTGTGTAGTTTGTGGGATTATATTAGCTCAAGATTCTTGCATACAGCTGCTAATAGAGCAAAGCTTGCTTACCTAACCGACAAAACATCAGCATTGTTAATTTAGGTTATTGTCTACCAAACTTGGTTGAGTGATTTCAGCATTAGAATATTAGTAGTATATGTTGAAATTGCACTTGGGAGTATTTAGGTTTCCATATGTGCCTGACATATATAGCTCTTCAGAAATCTTTGCGACCATATTTTTTAGCACTACCATGAGTTTGTTTTATTGTAAACATATCACAGGAGCATTTGTTTAACCGGCAGTTAAAAGTTTGTTGTGGGATCTGGTAGCAAAAGGGTCATCATTTTGCACTTTTTCTAGATAAATATCTGCTACAATGTATGTATGAGAGGATGGGCAATTATTAATAATGTAATATATATTTATATGCTATTTTATGGATAGACCAGTTTTAGATGATGTGTTAATTTTTGGAGTCGTGTTAAGATACCAACATGAATGCTTTCCGTGATGAGTTAGCTAATCCTTTGTTCTATGGATTGTAAAATGTGTATGGATTATAAAGATATAAACTATCATCAATGCACAATTGGGACTGCCCTAACCGTGAAATACCTAGGCTGTATACGGCTTGGCCCCAAATCGGCAAATCGCCGCCGCACACAAGACATAGCGACGAAAGCAGCGAAGTCGACGACGCGTCGCCCCTATCGATCGCCAGTGGGGACCCCAAGCCATGTCGGCGCGAGACAGGGAGACGGCCGCGGCGCTGGCCTACCTCGCCGCCGCGCTAGACGGGGCGGTGCTCGGCCTCGGCACTGCGGCGCTCGCCATCGCCTCGTGTGTCAAGTACCTCGCCGCATCCGGGCAGCTGCGGCGCATTGCCTCCACGCCGGCGGCTGCCATACCCGATCTCCGGTCGCTCCTCGCGGAGTACGGCGGCGACGACCAGCCGCTCCTCGTGGCGGTGCGTGGCCACGTCCGCGCCGCCCCCAGGGGCAATTACCTCGTCCCCCCAGGCTCCGGCGAGCACTGCGTCGTCGCCAAGCATACCCATCTGGTGAGTCGTTCGCTGAAAAGTATCTTGCACCCGGCGCTTAGAGCTAGGGTTTACTTTGACTTTATTTTTTCTTTGGTGCCTTTACAATTGTATACCTGTTATTCTTTCCCTGTACGGATTTCTCTAACTAGTGTTATCTGATGATGTACGTATGCAGTGCTTGTTCAATGAATGGAGAGGCATCTTTGGGTGGACCTTTGATTTGCATGCCCTCTTTTTCAAATCAATTAAGGAGCAGATTATCACATCATTTAGATGGGTATATCATCTATACTTTGTAAGCTGGTTATTGTTTGAATAATTTTGGCCTCAAATATTAACCGTACCATTCCTTTTGCAAGGTTCCATTTGTTCTTGTAGATCCTGAAAACATGACTGGAATGGTCCATGTGAAGTTAGGCAACGCGATGCAACCATTACCTCTTACAACTGTGTATCATAAACTTACCCCACTCGAGTCAACTCCTTACACATTGTTTCAGACTATTATTGGCAATGGATACCCAGTAAGTTCTTGGCTGTATATTGGACATAATTTTTTTATGCACAGGGATATCTATCTTAATCTATGCAGTTGTCCATTCTATAGATTGCATTGTTGGATGAGGAAAAGATACTTCCTGTTGGAAAGGAGATTACAGCAATAGGATATATTCGACCTTACAAAGCAAGTGTTGAGATCAGCTCATGCCCAGAGATACCTTTTTTCTTGTAAGGGTTCTTTTGTTTGGCATGTATTTCGTATCTTGTCTTTCTTGTACTGATGCCAGACACCAGGATTCCCAGAACATTGGTAGTTTATAATTTATATGGCTAAGATATCTCTTGTGGTTAACTAAAGTAGTTCATGCATATGAAGATATTCTTTCGGTTGAGTTTATTGCTTTTGTTAACGCTTTACCTTCAGGTCTGACCTTACCAAGGATGAGATGGAAGCTGAGTTGTCTTCTCGTGCTAAAACACTCTTTTGGGCTAGTGTTGTTCTTGGAACGATGTCAGTTTGCTTACTGGGCTTTGCGACTTACAGGTATCAAACTGTGACATTTTTGGGATTGTTAATGATTTTATTGGTTAGTATTCAATTAGTGATTTAGTTCTGAGGATAATCTACAACTTGATACTTCATGTTATCTTACTCTCTTTTTTAGTTATTATGTAGTGTTATCTTGTGAGTTCCAGAAAACTGATGTTGTACTGATGCAGGAGCTGGAAGAAGATCAAACAGCGGAGGGAGGCAAGGCACGCCCAAGAGGTATTTCGACAAACTACTGAAGATGCTACAGACGATCTGTCTAGCGATGAAGAGGCTGGTGAAATGGGAGATGAGCAACTATGTGTTATATGCTTAAGGAAAAGGAGGAGGGCAGCTTTTATTCCTTGTGGTCACCTTGTCTGCTGCTGCAATTGTGCACTGACTGTGGAACGTCAGTTGGCACCATTGTGCCCTATGTGTCGGCAAGACATCCAATACATGATAAGGATCTATGACAATTGAGGTACATGACAAGTTTTCTTTAACCTTTTGGAGAGGGACTACTCATGACGTTTGATTCACTTTTTCCTTATTATAAATCGCAACATATTATTTGGATTACACTAAGGAAAATCTACAAGTGTATCCTTTTTTGGCTGTTCTGTCGCAAGGAAATGAAATTGTTGCCAATATGAGAATTATTTCTTTGGCAGACAACTCCTGGTTGAGCTTTAAGCTAAATACTAGTAGATGAACAGCACTGTAGATACATTTAAGTGAATTTAGTTTCCTGCAATAGGCATAAAATTTTAGCAACTCTTCTATGGAGGAACATTAACTGTTAGCAGCAGTAGCCTCAACATACGTGCTCATTCATTTTAAATAAATTTACCAAGAATCTTTAGCATCTGAAATAGTGTAATTTGGAGATGACTTATTTGATCGTTGTTGCAGGCTTATCGATGTTTTGCTGATAACCCCTCGCACTGATGACCTCAACTGATCATCCTGCGTGCACTAGTCTAAGCTACTTAGCTAACTAAACTATGTTATCCTGAATTTTGTGTATATATATGATAACCTCCCAGGAGAACTCATCTGGGTAGAGACCGGATACTTTTCATGGTCGCATGGAATCCTGTAGCTAGCCACGGTCATGAGCTGACGTCGATAGTTGCAAATTACTACTATACCTAGTTTTGTTGGCTCTCCCCTTTCATGTCTGTGCATTCTGTAAAGATGGTTTTGCCGCCAGCAAAAGTATGATGGTTCGTATTTTTATTCTTGTTCTGCCCATCCATGAATTTCCAGTTCCTGGTATGAGCTTAAGGTTGTGGTGTTTGCAAATTTGTTAAGTTCAGGAGTATGCAGGAGATTACCGAGTGACAGAATTCCGCCTACTTAATGGAGAAAGAGAGCTGCGCTGGGAGTCTGGCACAATTATAAAATGAAATTGCAAATACGGTATCGTTGTACCGATAAAAAATGTGTAGTATGTTGTATCTGCCATACAATCCGCACAATGAAAACTTGCTTAATAATGAATGGTGTGCGTTTATGTATGTAGTGCATACGTATATTTGAAAATGTGCGTCTGTACTATATTTCGAAAAAAAATACTAGTAATCAATAAGGACTAATTCTACTGGCTGGAGCACATTATCACAGGAGTATTTACAGATAGAGAAAAAAAATGAATTATTGTACTTACTTGCGCCCTGCGAAACCTCCAGAGACGTCAACGCAATCAACAGGCTGCCGCAGGATTAAAATCGAACGGTCCATACTGCCCATAAAAGCAACCATCAGACGAAGATCGGACGGCCAGCAAGGAACCCTAGCACCCGTGGCTGCCTATATAAGAGGCAATCCTCTCGCCCTAACCCCTCCTCTCTCCCATCTCACCCTAGCCGCCGCCGCCGCCGCCTCCTCTCGGCTGCTCCCATCCTCTCCTTCGAGGTCAGCTTCAGATCTTCTCTCTTTTCCTTGTGTGCGCCTGTTCATGGTCGTTCGTAGCTGCAGATCTGATTTGGTATCGCGAGGTTTCGGTGATTTGATTCTGGTGCATGTTGTTTTTGTCCATTTTTTGTAACTTTTTGTGTGTATTCGTCTCACAGCTATGATCTTAGTTTGCTGTTCGTTGACTCGACGATAAACTTGATTTATCGGTGAATCATCCCTGTACGTAGAAAATTATTGGTAGAATCGGACTATTAACTTGATTTGTTGCAGAATCAATTACATAAATTGAAAATTATTGGTAGAATCGGTAGGAGGATTTTCATCTAGAATCCGTTCGCGTAGATCTCTTTGTTTCTATACATTTTTTATTCTACTCTTGCTCAGTAGATGCTGTTATCATCTATACCTTGTTCGGTTGGGTCGATTATTGCGCATCTGTGAAAATCTTCTGCTGATTTTCATGGCCATTAGCTGTCTTAGCACTTAGAATGGATCTGTAAGCTATCTAATCTGAGAGCTTGCCTGTAATATTATTTGAGTTAGAAATTACGCACACCTGTTGTTTCTAATATTTGTTTTGTTCTGTGCTGCAGTTAGCTACATCCTCATTCAACCATGGGTAAGGAGAAGACGCACATCAACATTGTGGTCATTGGCCACGTCGACTCTGGCAAGTCGACCACCACGGGCCATCTGATCTACAAGCTTGGAGGTATTGACAAGCGTGTGATTGAGAGGTTTGAGAAGGAAGCCGCTGAGATGAACAAGAGGTCATTCAAGTACGCATGGGTGCTTGACAAGCTCAAGGCTGAGCGTGAGAGAGGTATCACCATCGATATTGCCCTGTGGAAGTTTGAGACCACCAAGTACTACTGCACCGTCATCGATGCCCCTGGACACCGTGACTTCATCAAGAACATGATCACGGGTACCTCCCAGGCTGACTGTGCCGTGCTTATCATTGACTCCACCACTGGTGGTTTTGAGGCTGGTATCTCCAAGGATGGCCAGACCCGTGAGCACGCCCTTCTTGCTTTCACTCTTGGGGTGAAGCAGATGATCTGCTGCTGCAACAAGGTATAACTCTAGTGTTTGTCTTCTGTTGTGATTAATGAGCCCAGCACTTGTTTGTACATATTCATGATGCTATTGCAGATACTTTTGATACATCAGTGAAGTAGCATGACTGTCATAACTATGCATATCTAATGCTGCAATTGTTGATGGTTGCTTTCCTGCTGCTTTAGACATTAGTGATTAATTGCTGCTGAAACTAAACTATCATGTAAATTTGACTAGGTTGCTTGTTCATTTGAATCTTTAGTTTGTTACTTTATGGCAAACTTTGATTTGATTTGTACTTTATTTTGTAATTTTTATCCTGCTGGAAGTTGCAGCCCTCACTTTGTTTTGTTACATCCTATATCTAATCGATACTATTGTGTATCTTGTATGCTGTTAGGTACTACTACCTCTGTCTCAATATATAGCAACCTAGGACTGGATAGGACACCTGTCCAGATGCGTGGTACTAGGATGCGTCCCATCCAATCATAGTTGGCTATATTTATGGATGGATGGATTAGTATCTTTGTTTCAAATCATATATTGTTATCTTTGTTTCAAATCATATATATATGAGTGTGTAGTCAATATGCATCTAATACTGCAATTGGGATCTAATACTCTCTTTGTATCGACTTATCCCTTTAATTGGGATCTTTTATGAGTGTCTTGTAGTCACTGTGCATCTAATGCTGCAATCGTTGATTGTTGCTTTACTGGTTCTTTTACCATTAGTGATTTACTGCTGCATGGAACTAAACTCTTCTGTTAAATTTGGTTAGATTGCCTGTTCATTTGAATCTGTGGATGTCTGTTACTGCTCTCTAATACCTTTGTTTGATATCTTATATCTGGTCACTACTCTTGTGTATCTTGAATGCTGTTAAGTATCTTTGCTGCATATCATATATAGTTCGCTACCAACCTACCCCCTGTTGAGAAAAGTAATTGATTTGTTATCTTTTGTTCTGTTACAGATGGATGCCACCACTCCCAAGTACTCGAAGGCCCGTTATGATGAAATCGTGAAGGAAGTCTCGTCCTACCTCAAGAAGGTTGGCTACAACCCTGACAAGATTCCCTTCGTTCCCATCTCTGGGTTTGAGGGTGACAACATGATTGAGAGGTCCACCAACCTTGACTGGTACAAGGGCCCCACCTTGCTTGAGGCTCTTGACCAGATCAACGAGCCCAAGAGGCCATCAGACAAGCCCCTGCGTCTTCCCCTTCAGGACGTGTACAAGATCGGTGGTATTGGTACCGTGCCTGTGGGTCGTGTCGAGACTGGTGTCCTCAAGCCTGGTATGGTGGTGACTTTTGGTCCCAGCGGCCTGACCACTGAGGTGAAGTCGGTTGAGATGCACCACGAGGCTCTCCAGGAGGCTCTTCCTGGTGACAACGTCGGGTTCAACGTGAAGAACGTTGCCGTGAAGGATCTGAAGCGTGGGTACGTGGCCTCCAACTCCAAGGACGACCCTGCCAAGGAGGCCGCCAGCTTCACCTCGCAGGTCATCATCATGAACCACCCTGGGCAGATTGGCAACGGCTACGCCCCAGTGCTGGACTGCCACACCTCCCACATTGCTGTCAAGTTTGCTGAGCTGGTGACCAAGATTGACAGACGATCTGGCAAGGAGCTCGAGAAGGAGCCCAAGTTCCTCAAGAACGGTGATGCTGGTATGGTTAAGATGATTCCCACCAAGCCCATGGTTGTGGAGACCTTCTCTGAGTACCCTCCTCTTGGTCGTTTTGCCGTGCGTGACATGAGGCAAACGGTGGCTGTCGGCGTCATCAAGAACGTCGAGAAGAAGGACCCAACTGGTGCCAAGGTGACCAAGGCTGCCGCCAAGAAGAAATGAGCTTTCGTTCAAGTGGTGGTTTCCGTATCCGCATTTGAGATATCTAGCTGTTTTAGTATTTGTTAAGTTTTGTCGACGACCATGTCATTTGTAGCATGGATCGTTAATACCTGCTTCGCTGTGTGCACTATGTCAGTCGTTTAATACTCTATTTTCTGTTCGGCTAAAACTTTATGTTCTGTGTCTGATTATTGCCCATCTGCTGTTGTGGCATGCGAGTATTTACATTACAAACCCCTTTGTCTTTGTTTTCGCTTGCTATTGAAAACTGGAAATTATCTTTCAGTTTATGAAAAGTGAACTTTTTATCTGCTATTGAAAACTGAAAACTAATTGGATTTCAATGTCGCTGATTATTTTGCCCGGCACATCCTTCCTGAATGATTTAT
Organism: Oryza australiensis; assembly: GCA_019925245.2. Lineage (NCBI taxonomy): Eukaryota > Viridiplantae > Streptophyta > Magnoliopsida > Poales > Poaceae > Oryza > Oryza australiensis. The sequence continues at coordinate 5,312,180 of JAIFGZ020000116.1, read as the reverse complement.
GTTGAAGTTCCTTCAGTCCTATATTTGTGGGGTTGAATGGAACTTCACACTGATAAACAAAGACTTTCAATTGAACTGATAGGGAAGTTCTGTACTTAGGCTTTCAATGCAAAGTTTCACCTATCATTTTTTAAGACGTAAAACACCTAGCATAAAACGAGTTTCTCTTTCAAGCCAGTCTCAATGCAAAGCGGTGAAACACTTAACATCAAAGTGGTGAAACACTTAGACATAAAATCAAAGCGGTGAAACACTTAACATCAAAGTTGTGAAACACTTAAGACATAAAATCAGTTTCTCTTTTAAGGCCAATCTCAATATAAAGTTTCACCTTTCATTTTTTAAAACCATTTTCTTTCTTATGACATAGTTTCATGAATTATTTTATCATTATCGTGGGTTCCACGGATCTCTTTTCTCTTTCTTTCTTTTCTTTCTCGCCTCTGTGCGCCAGCGTCGTTCGCGCCGTCCACGCCTGCGGCCGCCCATGGGCTCCGCGTCGCTGGCGCCCTCCTGCACCAGCCGCAGTCGGGTCCACGCCGCCTGCGCCCTCCTGTGTCGTTCGTGCCGTCTACGCATGTGGTTGTCCATGGGGTCCGCGCTGCCTGCGACGTCCGCGTCGTCGCACCCGCCCGCGGGCTCCCTCTCGCCCCCGTGCCCCGACGGGCGTAGATCGCAGCGAAGCTCTCTTCCGCTTGCGTCCGCCCCGGCCGGCGCCGTCGCTCCCGCCCGTGGGCTCCCTCCCGCCCTTGCGCCCCGACAGGCGTAGATCGTGGCGAAGCTCTCTTCCGCTCATGCCCGCCCGCGGGCTCCCTCTCACCCCATGCCCCAACGAGCGTAGCTCGTGACAGAGCTCTTTGCCGCTCGCGCCCGTGCCCTCGCGCCCTTGCCGGAGCTTCCACTTGCGGCCACGACCGGCGGAGATCGCGGTGGGCTCCCGCTCAACTCCCCTCCCCCGCCCGGTCGGTGAAGCTCGCAGTGCCACTCCTGCTCGCGCTCGCCCGGCCGGCGCTTGCCCTCGCCCTCGCCACGCCCACGTCAGCCAACCCGCGATGAAACACAGTTGCGGTTCACGGTGGGAGTCTCACGCGAATACCAACGTTTTGAAAACCGGGCTTATTCGTTTCGTGGAGATGAAGCGATACTCCTCTCTCTCCTCCTAGTTTTATGAAAAAGCTTATGTGGCATCGTATTAAATATATATGAAACCTTTGTTAAAGTCCAAAGTCCCACTGAGATTGGCCTTATAGGTTTAGATTTTGTTTACCTGGCATGCTACCCAACGGAGATTGAACTTTATTCAGATACAGGATGAGGACGCACGACTGACGGAGTATCAAATAGCACACCGTTTCCACTCCTCCGGTTAAGTCCTTTCATTAACAATTTACTGCTGAGATTAGTCTCATTGTTGCAATTATTACAATGATACTTTTTCATGAAAAAACAGCTCCCTTCTTGATAATGTTTGGAATTTTTAGTATTTTTAATTTTATTTTTAAAAAATTTACAAAAATAATTTTTGGTTTCGAAAAAATTGCAATTCTAGTCGTCTCTCGCCCTCTAGGAGGCGAGATTTAAAATCGTTCTTCCGGATAGCGTTTTTGTTGACGTGGCGACGGTCATTGGCGGTTCTGCGCCGCGCCACCGGAATTTTGCAAAACACCCCTTGCCGTCCACGACAAGGGCCTTTTTTGGTTGTAGCATCAACGGGCCGCCCGCAAAAGAGCGCGCGGCTTTTGCATGCGGCCCCTTGTCACCCTTGCAGAGGGCGATTTTAGCAAATCTCACCCTCTACAAGGGCCTTTTTTAGCCACCACACCATAAAACCCAAGTCCACCGTGGAGGGCCTCATTTGCGGCGCTCGAGAGTCCGAAAAAAAAGAGAGAAAAGAGAGGGTGAGGAAGAGAAAGGAGAGCCGCAAAGCCCGTCGAATTGTGAACTCCATCCCGGTAAATACAATATCTCGTTGTATCTTTTTGATAGTTAGTTTGTGTAGAATATTAGGGAAAAATACAATTTTTTAAATATTTGAATAGTTATTTAATATTTATATATAGATTTATAAAATAGGATATGATTTAATTTAGGAAGTTTGAACTAGATGATTTAATTTAGATCAACATACGTAGAATATATTTTGATCTATGTGTATATTATTTGAATAGATGTTTAGCACTATGATCTAGGTGTTAAAATGAGGGCATGATTTATTTTAGCCAATTTGACCGAGGACAAACTGATTTGGATAATCATGCGTAGAATTTTGTTAATAATCTAAATATATGTGTAGCACTTAGTTCTTGATTTATAAAATACGATATGATTTATTGTAGGAAATTTGTTAGATTTGGATGAACATATGTAGAAAAGATGTACGATTGGCGGTAGATCTACATGAAGAAACCGATTTGGTACATTTTTAGATGTAGAACAGAGAACATATTGTTAAAGAGTTTAACTTAGGCACAGATTCATCTAGGCATCATATTCGTAGTAATGGAATAAACTCAGTTTCAATGTGTTTGTTAGGCACAATGACAAGTAAGGGCATATTTCAGATAGTTCACGGTGAAGACAACGTTAGATATGGTCCAGATGATGTCGATCTGTTAGAATTTAGGATGAAATCGAAGGGCATCGATTGGCCAGCCGATAAAACATTTGAGTCAGTCTATAGTTGGTTGCTACGTGGATTTAAAGTGGATACAAGAGTGAACACAATGTCCCTATCCATTGTAGTAATTCATGCAACAGAAGGATATTATTGGGAACTTATGCCGATAGATAACACCAAGTCGTGGAGACGTTATTGGAACATGGCATTTGAAAGGTCCTGGCCCGTTGTTATTTTTGTGACATTGCACGAAATCGATAGCAGTAATACAGTGCAAACAGAGTATGGTGAAGGTCTTAGCAATGTTGTGAAGAATGTTGAACCATCGATCCGAACGGGGGGTAATGAAGCAAGCTTGGAGGAGACGATTGGCGTGGCGGACGAGGGGGAGAGAATCGAAGCAATTGTTGAAGAAATGGAGAGGGAGGATTCTGAAAATGAGTAGGCGGAGGGCGATGAATCATTGGACGAGGAAGAAGATGTTATGCCCGTGGATTGGACAAAAGTTGATTTCTCTTAACTTGTTATCTCAGAGGGGTAGCAGGTATCATTTGAATACAAGGATAACGAGATAATCCAGGGTGCTAGGTATGCTCATAAGGAAGACATGAAAGAGGCGGTGAAGCATTGGACGGTTTTCTTGCATAGAGAGTTTAGGATGGTGAAGTCTACGAACTATGTGTATGATGTGAAGTGCATGAGGGATGATTGTCCGTGGCGCGTTCATGCATATAAGGAAAAATGGATTGACTATTGGAAAGTGAGCATTGTTGGTGAGCACACATGTTTGTTACCGGGGGTAGATAAGTACCATCGCAACATCACCTCAGCATTTGTTGCAAGTGAGATGTACAGTGGTGTTGTTAGAAACACAGACTTTGAACCGGGCTCCATTATTAGGTGCATTGAAAACAAATTCAAGTATCTATAAGCTTTTCCAAGGCCTAGAGGGCGACACAAAATATTGGAGATGAGGTATGACACATTTGAAGCATCCTGTGACAATTTGCCTCGTCTTTTAGCCACCATTGCTCAGAGAAACCCTAATACCTACTACGACATTCAGACATTTTCGTCATCTACTGAACCGAGCAAGAGTGTGCTGCAAAGAGCCTTTTCTCGCTTGGTGCTTGTATCAACGCATTTGTGCACTGTCACCCTGTGTTGTGCATAGATGGAACCTTTCTGACAGGCAAATACAGATGTCAGATACTGACAACGATTGGAGCAGATGGGAACAACCAGGTGTTACCTATGGCGTTTGCATTTGTCGAGAGTGAGAACACCAAAAGTTGGTATTGGTTCTTGGAGAGAGTTCGCTGCCAAGTCGTGCGTATGAGGCCCAATGTTTGTCTCATTCATGATCGTCATGCAGGCATGTTGAAGGCAATTGACTACCTGCAGAATGGTTGGCCGGAGAGGGGACTTCCAGCTAGGTGGCATGATGTTCAGAGTAGGTGGAGCATGCGTCATATGGGAGCCAATTTCTACAAGCAATTCAAGAACAAGCACCTGATGGATCTCTTCAAGAGGCTATGTGGTCAGAATCAAGAGAAAAAATTCAATGAGTTGTGGAGAAGGTTGGATGAGCTGACAACCAAGCAAACCGACGAGCAATCTCGTCGGCTACGGGACGGAGAGCCTGCAGTACCTCTTGATCCATTGCATGATGACTCGCCAGCAATAAGAAGGAGGTCCGCACCATCAATACGTAATTTCTCTCACTGGATAGAGAATGAACGTCGAGTTGGTGCTGATGCTTTGGATTGGCCTATGGATCAGCTCGCACAACCCACATGACGGGAACGTCCAGAATGCCATTGTGGTCTCCGTTGCTAGGTGATAAGGTCCATTAGACATGCAACTAGAGGACAAATATGCTCCGTGTGTCCCGAGATTGTGGAAGATGATTTTGTCGTGAGTATCATTTTTTCTTGGTTAACCTATTCGCTTCTTCCACTTTCTAACCCCAAACATCACAAATGTACAACCATGAAGATGTACGTCAGTGTCTATTCGAAAAGTGGATCGATACGGTTAGACTAGCTTTGATCGGTCCGACGGTAACGCAACCTGACTCGACCGAATAATTTCTTCAGGCATGGATGGAGTACGAACGTCACGTCAAAATCGCAAGCTTAGATTGGAGGAACAACCCACTAGGTTTCCCTAAATGGTCGGAGCGTCTCAGGTGCGGTTGTTGGGATCGTTGCAATATGGCTACCTCCTTTGAACCACGAACATATGGCCGGAGATATTTCATTTGCCCCAACTTAGACAATGACTTTGTTGTATGTCTTTCGTTTTATCAATCCCGCTAACGTCTTCACTCTAGTGGCACTCTAACTGATTACATGTGTTTCTTTACCAAGGCATCCAAAGGAGGTGCGGATTCACTATGTGGATCGACAATGTTATTCCCCAATATAACGGCCTAAAAGTAACGGAATGCGAAACACAAAAGAAATACAACGTCGAGAAGAAAATAGAAAATTGAAGACAAGCTAAACGCCGTAGAAAGGTTCCGTAGGAAAGCCGAGCCTCGACTCGTCGAGTCCTATTAAGTTGTATCATGTATGCATGGCATATGTTCCGCGGTTTAATTACGTGCAATAATTCTTATGAAACATATGTCATGTATTATATCATCCATATATGATGAGTTATACAACAATGTGGCACACAACTGCTTAACCATTGGTTCTAACTTAACTTGGTTAAAACGATATGGTATGATCACAGGTAATACAAACAACATACGTACGATAAATTGTAAATGACTGTGTACAGTGCTGAGCTACGAGGTGAACTCTGAGTTATGTAGCTATTGTTGCCCAATTTAGAATATTACTTAACTCAGACAAAACTTGTTAAATATTATACATGTCCTCCTCTACTTTAATTCAAAATGACATGACCAAACTTCCTTTAGATTTGTAAAAATACAAATTATGGACGAATTATGGGGAAAAAGCGATCCATAGAGGCCAATTAGGGTTAGGGTTTAGTGGGTCCATTCAGGGAAAAACCGCCCTTGCGAGAGGGCGATAAGGGGACCGCCTGCAAAAAAGCCAAGACGGCCGCCCTTTTGCGGGCGGCCCCTGTTGCTCTGATCAAAAATGCCCTTGTCGAGAGCGGCAAGGGTTTCTTTTGCAAAATTTCAGCGGCGCGGCAGACGGCATCTAACGGTCGTCTGTCACGTCAGCAAAAACGCCCTCTGAAAGAGTGATTTTTAAATCTCGTCCTTCCAAAGGACGAGAGCGACTAGAATTGTAATTTTTCGAAACCTAAAACTATTTTTATAAATCTTTTAAAAATAAAATTAAAAATACTAAAAATTCATAATGTTTGGGGGTTATCTCAGCTGTAGATAAGGGTCTGTTTGATGAGCGGGCTCTCTTTTTTTTTTGACACTGAAGCTTGCAAACTTTATTACTCTCCTGGATTGCGATCACTCATTACAATATTACTCTCCTGCTGCTGCTCACTGCCTTGCTCGGCTGCTAGTTGTTGCATTACTACGGCTGCTGCCACGCTCGCGTGGGCCTTGGCCCAAGGCCGGCTATCCTGGTGCTGCACTGCCTACCCTGCTACCTGGCCCAACAAGCACACAAAGCAGTTCACTAGCTTATCTTTTCTTTTCTTTTCTTTTTTAATTTATGGATCAGCTCTAATATCATCTGTAACGGACGCCCAAAACGATTTTAGCTTAATTGGACCACACACACTTTAATAAAAGGACCACACACACTTTAATTTTCTTGTATTTCCGTACTTGCTTCGTGTAAAATGTTTAAACTGAAGTTAATGGTGACCAAACTCCAAGGAAAACAGTGAATCTCTGACCACTATTCACATTAAGGCGTGAGATGCGAGGAGCAACACTTTGGTCGTGAGAGAGGTTATGCTAGGCTCTACAAACCTCGGTTGGACGTCGAGACGTTTAAGACCACGAATGTCCTCAGCCACAGCGATTGTAGTGTCTAAGGGAGTAAAGAAATAATATTACAGATAATCGGAATTAAATACCGAAAAAATATAATTTAAAAGCAGAAAAAAGGACGCGAACCGGAATAAAGCTGGACCAGGCCGGTTTTATTAGTACTCAACCGGTTCTAAGGGAGTTGGTTTGGCTCAACCAGTTGGGAATAATGCTAGGCGTTGTTGCTCCTTCTTCCTCCTTGCACCGGGCTGGACAGGAAGAGGAGAGGAACCAAGGGGGAGGGCGCGACTCCTGCTGCGGGCGACCTCAACGGCTGGAGGCAGCGCGAGGAGCGGGTGGCGGCTGGGGGTGGTTTGAGCAAGGAAGGGCCAGTGGCCAGGCGGCGGTGGAGAGGATTTGAAGAAGAGAAGAAAACTTGGGAGTTTGATGGAGAGAGGAGGAGCTCCCCGGCTTTTATAGGCCGGGAAGGTCGGTTGCTGGGAATGGATAGAGGAAGAGGACGATGATGCAACGGCGGGTCGGGTGAGGATCTTGGTTGCACCGATACGGCGCTCCATCGTCGTATCCTCGTACGGGATACGGGGATACGGGGATACGTCGGGATACGTCGGGGATACGCGTATCCCGGACGTATTCGTCGTCGCCGATTCAACGTCGCTCCATCGCCGCACGGCCGCGCTCCACCGCAGCCAGCCTCCACCGCCGCCATCGCCCGCGCTCCACCATCGCCCGCACTCCACCGTCGTTGTCGCCCGCGCTCCACCGCAGCTAGCCTCCACCGTCGTCGCCGCCCGCGCTCCACCGCAGCCGGCCTCCACCGTCGCCCGAGCTGGTAAGTACAGTACTACTAGTAGTCTACTACAGTACTACTTTTCCCCACCCTGTTAAAATATGTGGCTCCTGTGTTGTGGCCTGTGGCTGGCGATTTTATGGATGGAGTCAGGATCAGCGCCAGCGGGAGATATAGGTGAGACACTAGAGACAGTAGTTTATTTTTTTAGTTTGTTATGAATGACCAGCTGGCAGCTAATAGTTATTATTAGCATGAACCGAGTTGCTTCTGTCACTATTTTTATTAAAATCCATCATCAACTATTTATTTTATTTATCTATTCTATAACAATTAAATTTTTAGCTTAACGTATCCTATGAATTCTTGTATTGCTGTTTTTCTAAAATTCTGTATCGTCGTATCACCGTCTTCGTGTCCCCGTACCATGCAACATAGGTGATGATGAACCGATGGCGACGCTGAGCGTCAGCCTTCAATTGGCCAAAGACGTCGGTTCATGAGGCGGCGACGGCTTGCAGGTGACGCGCGGCTAGCGTGGTGTCGTAGGGGTTGCGGCGGGAGCTGAGATCCAGCGGAAATGGTGGGCGATGGCGGAAATGGCAGCAATCGCGACGGCTTCGGGGCGCCACAATGCGCCCCTGAGTTGCAGCGCTTGCGACGTGGCAACGACGGAAAGGGTGGTGGCAGAGGAGGGAAGCTTCGGCACAGCGGCGGCGCTCCTGGCTTGGCGAAACAACAGCGGCGCCCATGGAGACCACGACGGCGGCGACACCCATCGGATTGGGGCAAGGAGGCGGCCTAGCGGCCAGCTCCGTTGGCCGAGCGCCTGGCGGGGCCGCGCGCTGGTGCGCTAGTGTGGCTAAAGAGAATCATAACTCTTGCATGTAACTTGAAATGTAATTTTAAAAATTTCTTCGTAATATGTTATTTTCGTAAAACGGAATTGTTAACCTTGTGTTGACAGAAAACCCCTCTTAAAAGCTTGTAGATTGTGGGCTACTTGATGAGCTTCACGATTCGTGCTCCAAGCCTTCTCCTCCAACTCCCGCGATCTCCTCTTTTTATCCGACGTCGGTGACACCCTAGACTCTAGCAGAGTAGGGGTGGTGTTCACGCCAAATCTGTACCGCCGTTGTCGTGCTGAAAGATGTGTTGACGTCAGAGCACACGTCGGCCTGGGAGATCTGCTTAGCTCCAGTGCAGGTCCTAAAATCGATGAAGTGCGGGCGTGCCAGTCAGTTTGATCCTGCCACTGACAAGATGTATAAAGTAGCAAAACATAAAGCATATCAGCCGATAGGCCGATAACTGAAATAGTCGATCGGCTGACAAGCCGATGGTATGATTTCAGCCGATGCCGATGTCAGCCGATGTAATTAGGGTTTTAATCCATCAGCAGTGTGCTGAGCAAACATCTATATAAATGTGATCGACCGACGATAACACGATGATAAAATAAACATTGATCTGAACATTGAAGCATACGTCGACTGGAGGTCCGATGGCATAAAATCCCAAAGATAAGCAATGATAGGTGAATACTCTGTTGTCATCGGCTAAAAACCAATTCATAAGCAATCCTTGCAAGCCGATGCACCGTTCATGGAAATTAGGTTTACTCGATCGGCTGTAGATATTAATAGCATATAATCTAGGTTTTAAAATATGTTTAGACCAAGTGACTGGGATAGATCGGTAGCGTACCGATACAGTATAAATCACTTATGTCTAAATGTACCTTAAGACGAAAATTATACGTATTCATAACATAGCCGATGTGACGTCTAGATAACTCATCGGCTGAAACCCCGATGAAACCCTTATTGGCAGTCAACAGAGACATATGATAAATAATCAGACAAAGATGTTAACTGAATCGAAGCAATCCAAGAGGTCGAATGTACTGATGCAGCCTTGAACGACGCCGACATAGCCAATACGATTGCCTGAGCTGGCAGGACTTTAGACTTACCCCTTCGCCGGAGATCGAAGCCGATGCAACCCCACGTCAGGTGCCAAGTTCTGCCGGATGATAAAGTAGAACATATGAAAAAGGTGACGATGCGTCGAATTGTATTGATTGAGAGATATCTTTACATAAACCTCGGGCTTACATAGTTATACCTGTAGGCTGACAAAGATCCTAAAAGATTACTGTCGATGTCGTAGGTCGACACGCAGGGATCCTGAGGACCCCCTTTTTGGTTCGGCACGGGGAGCGATGTATCCTGGCTCAAACTCGTATAAAAGATGAAATAATACAGATGAGGCGGGAATTTATACAGGTTCGGGCCACCAGCACGGTGTAATACCCTACTCCTGTGTGTATGTAGTATATGGGGCAGGTTACCAAGAACAATGAGTGTTTCTCCCGCTTAGACCTTGTGATGGATGGGAGATTTCTAGAGGCTAGTTGGAGGGACTCAACCTGGGGCAAAAACTTCTTTTTTCCGATCCGAACGGAGCCTTTTTGTCTATATGAAGGAGTTGAACCCCTTTTATGAAGGACTTGGGTCTCCTTTTATAGAACAAGGGAACACCAGAGCAGTCCTACCCTTTTTTCTACTTCACTCCACATGAGAGAGTGGTTTCTGTTTTGTCTTGTCGGAGAAGTCATTCCATTCCTACTCCTCCCTGTTCGCCGCGTCATAGAAGGTGGAAAAAGTGCGGTCATCGTGATGGCCATGCCGTTGACGTGATGATGGTTTACCTACCCCCTCCGATAGGTCCCACCGGTCGGCGGCCCGTTCCATAGGGAGGTGTAGGCGCCGTGCTTCGCGCCGCACTCTCTCTCCCACGCAGCCGCCCAGTGCATTAAATGCGACCGGACAGGCGTGAGAGGGCGTGCGCGGAGTGGGTGCGCGGCCATACCGCGGTCTTAGTCAAGAACTTTTAGCCCCTTTTGCCTCGTAATAGGCAAAAGGGGTGATGATGGGAGCATGACACGTGCCTCACATCGCATTGAATGCGGCGGGGCGGCGCTCGCTTTCCCTATTTGAGCATTGAATGAGTTGGTTGGTAGTTGGGTTCGCCTCTCTCGAGAGGTGCGGGATGGAGGGTGAGGGTCTGGGCGATCCGGACCCCTTCCTTTTCTTAAATGCCACGCCCACGACATACCCCTGCCCATATCACCGACAGTAGCCCCGGCGTTGACCGGGCCGAGTCGGCTCGGGCGCGGTTGACGCCATTTCCTTGAGCGTGTGGGCCCGGGTATTTTGGGTGTTTTTGCTATGGTAGGTGGTCGATACGCGACGACTGATGTCGTACCTGGCCAAGCCCTTTCTTAGGACGGGGGGCGAGTTTGTCTGGGCCGCGCGCACGGGGGCCCATTCAAACCGCCTAGCACTCTCCGACCCACGTAGTGCACCTGGCAGGCGCGGAGCCCCAGGCGGCACGAAATCCGAATGGCGCGGAATCCATGGGGATGCAAAAATCGAAAGGACGCGGAGATGAAAGGGCGCGGAGATGAGGGGCGCTTCGTGCGGTAGTGGGCGAATTTAATGTCGTAGAATCCGAGGGCGGCGGGCTTATAAAACCGATCCGCATGGAAGGGGACCGGTTTCTACGCTTTCCACTGCCATCTCCTCTCATCGGCATTCGCCCTTCGTCTACCTAGCGCCTCCTGCTCCTTCCGCTTCCTTTCTTCCACCTTCAGCTTTTCCCCTTCTGTGCTTCCGCATCCACCCCCGCAATGGGCCGCAATTCACCTCGGAGCCGGGAGTGCGCTCCCAAGTCCCCGGTGTGCATCGCGGAGGCTCGCAGCCTCTTCAACAAATTCTTGCCGAACGGCACGCGCGCGGCGGCGACATCCCGGAGGAGCGGCCTCCCCACAGGATGGTGTTCTTCGCCTCTTTCGCCATGGTCGGGCTGGTGCCGCCCTTCTCTCGCTTCTTCCTCGACGTCCTGGAGTTCTACGACCTCCGGCTGCACCACCTCACCCCCACCGCCGTCTTCTACCTCGCCGTGTTCGCCCACACCTGCGAGATGTTCGTGGGGGTGAGGCCTTCTCTCCACCTCTTTCAGCAGTTCTTTCGGGTATGCCGGGCTGGCTCCCCCGGCGCGGTGGGGTACGTGGCGGTTCAGCCGCGTAACGACAGGGCGGTCGGGACTCCCTTCATCGACATCCATCCTCGCTCCAGGTGGGAGAACTGGAGGGCGTTCTGGTTCTACACCAGCCTGGGCGACCACCCCCGCCTCTCCTTGCCGACGGGGATCCCGGTGAACAGGAACCGGGGCGCGCCCACGAGCCGGGAGGGAGCTGGACGGGGTGCTGGACCAGATCTGCTACCTCCGGCGGGGGCATGTCCAGCCACGCGGTCTTCCGCGACTTCACGAGGCGCATAGCGCCGCCGCAGAGAGGCCGTGCCCGCCTACATGTACACGGGCCCCAACGACGACATGCGGACCTTCGCGGGCGCCCGTCTTCGACTGGGACGAGAGGGACCTCCGGACCCTGGTCCGCCGTTGCCTCGGCATCACGGAGATGGACTTGGCGCAGCTTCCGCCCGGGTTGGTGCCGCTGTGTCAGAACTCCGCGCGCCCGGAGATCCTGCACCTGCTGCAGGTGGTGGGTGACGGCGTGGGCTCATCGTCGGCCGCACAAGAGGCTGCACCGGGGGCTGCTCCGAGGGCCGATCCGAGGGGCGGAGGCGGAGGCGACGTCGACGACGACCCCGATGACCACGTCCCGGTTGGGCGGCTGATCCGTCGGGGTCCGGGCCGAGGCGATCCGGGGGCCCCGGATCCCAAAGGGAAGAGGAAGAGGCCAGAGGAGGACCCCTCTCCTCCCCCGTCTCCACCACGAGGCGGCGGAGCGGAGCGCGCGCCCTCCCCGCGCAGGCCAGAGGGCTCGCGGGCGACGGGCCCATCCCCGGGGGCCACCACGCCGAGGGCCAGGCCGGCCGCAACGGCGGCGACAACGATGGCGGGGGAGGCCCGGGGTGCGTCCCCAGTGAGTGCGCCGGCAGCGACGGAGGCCCAGGGCGCATCCCCGGCAAGCACACCGGCGGCGGGGTCTGTCTGCGGGACTCCAGCATCAGGGGACGCGGCGGGTGAGAGCCCGACGAGTCCTCCGGGCCGCGCCGCGAAGAAGAAGCGGGCTATCTCGGGGATCTCCTGGGAGTTCAACTCCACCCGCAGTACGCCTTGCCGATGTGTGAATGCCTACCGTGGTCTTGCACTTTTGTCTCGTTTTTTGATTTTTTGTTGCGATTTTGTTTTGTTTTTAGCCGCGAGCACAGGCATTTTCGCCCGAGGGTTGTCCCCAAGGGCGGTTCTGCCTCCGGCTCGGGGGAGGGTGCACAGGAGAGGTCCGGGGCGCCCGAGCCCCCAAGGTCCGGGTCGCCCCCTTCGGGCTCGGTCCCGGATCCGGCGGGATCCGGGGAGGGGGCCCACCTAGTGGCTAGAGCGCCTGCCGCCCATGAAGGGCAGGCCGTGGGCGGTGCCGGCGCAGAGGCAGGTGCGTTGTCGGTGATGAACTGTTGGGGACCCCGAACCTTGCCGTGATGCCTCTCATGAACTGCACAGCTGAATGTTTGTCGATGACGCTGAATGGATAGGCCTCCGACCACTTGGTGAACTTGTCGATGGCGACATACAGGAACTTGCACCCGCCCCGCGCCTGCTTGAATGGGCCCAGGATGTCCAGCCCCCAGACCACAAATGGCCATGAGAGCGGGATGGTTTGAGTGCCTGGGCCGGCAGGTGCGTCTGCTTGACGTGGAATTGACATGCTCGGCACCGCCGCACGAGGTCTGTTGCATCCGCCAGCGCAGTGGTCCAATAGAATCCCAGACGGAATGCTTTTCCCACCAAGGTTCGGGAGGCTGAATGTGCACTGCATTCACCTTCATGGATCTCGGCAAGGAGCTCAAGACCCTGTTCCCGAGCAATACATTTCATGAGCACTCCGTTGGCGTCGCGGTTGTAGAGTGTCCCTTCTACCAACGCGTACCTCTTGGAGGTCCAGGCGATGCGTTCGCCTTCCTCATGTTGCTCGGGCAATGACGCGTCTTCTAGGAACGCCCGGATTTCCGAAATCCAAGCCACCTGGCGCGTGATGTTGGTCTCAGCGGGGCCAGGCTGCGGCTGGCCCGCCGAGTCCGGGGCGTCGGGACCGGCCGATTCCTGCCTTCGGGGCGGTTCAGTTGCGCACCGACGGCTCTGTGAGACTTTCCTCAAAGGCACCTGGCGGGGCTGGGGCTCGCGCGGACGCGATCCTTGATAGCTCGTCCGCCAGGGAGTTGTCTCTTCTGGGAATGTGGCGTAGCTCGAGGCCATCGAAATGGCGCTCCATACGCCGTACTTCCTTGACAAAGGCCTCCATTTGAGGGTCGGTGCATTGGTATTCCTTGGAGACCTGGTTTACCACTAGTTGGGAATCCCCAAGGACCAGCAGATGGCGGATGCCCACACCTGCTGCTGCCCGTAACCCCGCCAGGAGCCCCTCATACTTGGCCATGTTGTTGGTTGCTCGAAAATCGATCCGGATGATGTACCGAAGCACGTCGCCCGTTGGGGAAGTTAGCACCACACCTGCTCCGGCTCCGTGCAAGGTGAGTGAACCGTCAAAGTTCATCACCCAATGCGTGGTTCCTTGACCGTGATCCTCCGCGCTCTCGGGTTCCCCTGGGGGTGGATCGCTTCCGGCTGTTGGTGTCCATTCTGCCACGAAATCAGCCAAGGCTTGGCTCTTTATTGCGTGCCGGGCTTCGAAGTGTAGGTCGAATTCCGACAACTCGATGGCCCATTTGACTACCCGTCCCGTGCCCTCTCGGTTATGCAGGATTTGTCCGAGAGGGTAGGACGTGACCACCGTTACCCGGTGCGCTTGGAAATAATGACGCAACTTTCTGGAGGCCATAAGTAGAGCGTATAGCATTTTCTGGGCCTGCGGGTAACGTGTCTTCGCATCCTGTAGCGCCTCGCTAACAAAGTAGACCGGCCGCTGCACCTTGGTGCGGGCCTTGGCTACCTTGCTAGGGCGGTGGTTTGGGTACACTGGCGGGTTACCTCGGTGTCCGGGCCTCAGAGCCATCGCCTCCTCCGGGGCCCTCGGGGCCACTGCAGGTGGAGGGCTTCGGTGCTCCGGACTAGGGGCGGGCGGCTCCACGAGGCTCGGGGGCCAAGGGCCACCTCCGGGTTCGGGCGCCTCCTCGGCCAGCTCCATTCCGAGGTCTCCTGCCTTCGGTTTTGACAGGGCTGGGGGCGACTGAGAGACTAGCTCGTCGTCGCGCTCCACAACCAAGGCCGCACTAATCACTTGGGGGGTCACCGCCAAATATAAAAGGAGGGCCTCCCCTTCCCGAGGAGCCACCAGTACGGGCGGCGAGGAGAGGTAGCGCTTGAGCTCGCCCAAGGCTTTCTCCGCCTCGTCCGTCCAAGTGAAGGGGCTGGTTCATTTTAATAATTAAAATAAGGGAAGCGCCCGCTCTCCTAGCCTGGATATGAAGCGACTCAAGGCAGCTACACAACCCGTGAGCCTCTGCACGTCCTTGAGTTTCCTAGGGGGGCGCATCTCCTCTATTGCCTTTACTTTAATGGGGTTGGCCTCAATGCCTCGGGCAGAGACCAAGAATCCTAATAGCTTGCCTGCCGGTACCCCAAACATGCATTTTTCTGGGTTCAGTTTCATGCGGGAGGACCGAAGGTTATCAAACGTCTCGGCCAAATCCGGGAGCAAAGTTCTTTGGTCCCGAGATTTAACTACGAGATCATCGACATATGCCTCAACATTGCGCCCTATTTGGTCCTTTAACGTGATGCGGATACCACGTTGAAAGGTGGACATGGCGTTTTTTAAACCAAAGGGCATAGACATGTAGCAAAAAGTACCCACAGGAGTGATAAATGAAGTTTTCTCCTCATCCTCTACAGCCATACGAAATTGATGATAGCCAGAGTATGCATCTAGGAAGCATAAAAGGTCACACCCCGCAGTGGAGTCGACTATCTGGTCTATTCGGGGTAGAGGATAGGGGTCTTTGGGACATGCCTTGTTGAGGTCGGTGTAGTCGATGCACATGCGCAGCTTGTGGTTGGCCTTCGGGACGACCATCAGGTTTGCCAACCACTCCGGGTGCAGCACCTCCCGGATGAAGCCGGCCTCCTGGAGCCGTGCCACCTCTTCGCGGATGAACGCCTGCCGCTCCGGGGCCTGTCGCCTCACCTTTTGCCGGACCGAGCGTGCGTCCGGCCGTAATGCGAGTCGGTGCTCGATCACCTCCCTGGGGACCCCGGGCATGTCCGACGGCTTCCAAGCAAACACGTCGGTATTCGCCCGCAGAAAGGAGACGAGCGCATCTTCCTATTTGGGTCCAAGCCGCCACCAATGTTGGCGGTCTTGGACGGGTCGTCGCCCAAATGGATGGACTTAATCACCACCTCGTCAGCAGAGGTGATGTGTTGCTTCGGGGCCCGAGAACCCGACGACTCCCCTTGGGGGTCCTCGGGTTCGACGCGGTCGGTCGCCGCAATGTCGTCCACGCGCGCCTCCGCGCAGTCTAGCGTGGTTTTGACGTCAGCGTGGAAGGTGATGGGGCCTCCGGGCCCCGGCATCTTGAGCTGGCGGTAGGCGTAATGCGTAGCCGCCATGAACTTCACCAACGCCGGCCTCCCAAGCACGGCGTTGTAGGGCAGATTAAGATCCGCCACATCGAAGTCGATCCGCTTGGTGCGGAAATTAGTGGGGCCCCGAAGGTGACCGGCGGGCGATCTGCCCGGGGCCACACCTTTCGGGCGTCACCCCAATGATGGGGTGAGAAGGCCCGAGCACCATTCCCGGGCCTTGATTGCCTCAAAGGCCTTCGGGATAGCACGTTGAGGGCCGCACCTCCGTCAATTAAGACTCGGGCGACCTTGACGTTGCGGATGGTGGGGGAGGTCACGAGGGCCAAATGGCCGCTACGCGCGACACTTCCTGGGTGGTCGGTCTGGTCGAAGGTGATGGGCACCTCCGCCCAGCGCGACCTCCGGGCCGCCTCGTGAGACGGCACGGCTGCGAGGAGCTCGTGTCTCATGGACTTGAAGCTCCGGCGGGACATTTGGGTGCCCGTGCCGCCGTCAATGGTGGCGACGACGTGCTGGGGATCTTGGTAGCCCAGCTCGTCGTCGTCGTTCCCGGCGGGGGCCGTATCCCGGCCTCCTCTCGCCAGTTGCTCGGGCGCTCCGCCGGTGCCTTGCCCTTGTGACGGATCTCCTTCTCGTTCTCCCTCCGCTCCTGCTCATACTTTTGCACTCGCTCGGCTAGATTTTTGACCGAACGGCAGTCAGAGAGGTCGTGGTGAGAGGTTTGGTGCACCATGCACCATTTGTCTCCGGCCCGACCCTGGGGGCGAGGGTCCGGGGACCGCCTGCGGTTACCCGTGGGCTTGCCCTTCCGCGAGGGCTTCTCGGCTCCGTCGGTGGCGAGGACGTGGCCCTCCTCACCGCCACGCGATGGCCGGCGTTTCCGCCGCCGCTCGCGTCGCTCTTCACGGACGCGGAGGGGCGCGCCGGTGGGGCCGGGTAGCATTCCTAGGATTCCAAACCCGGGCCTCCTCCTTGCGGGCCACCGGCTGCGAGCTCGAAGAGCTCCGTGGTGGTCCGGGAGCCTTGGATTCGATCTTCTCCAACATGACGTCGTGGCAGACGCCACTCCGGAAGGCGAAGATCACTGCATGGTCGGCAATGGAAGGTATGGTGTTGCGTACTGGCAAAAACGCTGAATGTACTTGCGCAGGGACTCGTCCTCCCCTCGTCGGACCATGTGGAGGTCCGCCTCCACTCCCGGCGCGGTATGTGCCCGAAGTTGGAGGTGAACGCGGCATAGGTCGTCCCAAGAGGTGATCGACCGGGCCGGCAAGTTCATTAGCCAGAACGGGCCCGGCCCTTGAGCGCCATGGGGAAGAAGTTGGCCATGACGCGCTCGTCTCCTCGGGCGGCCTCAATGGCCGTGGTGTATATCTGGAGGAACTCGGTAGGGTTAACCGAGCCATCGTACTTCTCCATAAGGGTCGGCCTAAACTTGTTAGGCCAGCGCACGTTACGGAGGTCGGCAACAAAGGCCTGGCAGCCATTGCCAGCCGGGGGGGCGACAGTGGCTGCGGGGCCTCGTTGGGCATCGCGAAGCTCCCAGCTGGCGGCTGGGCCATCACGGCCGCTCGCCGTTCGCCGTGGGGCTCCATCTGCGGCTGGGCCGCTGTGGCCGCTCGTCGTGAGGTGGCGCCTCCTGACGAGGAGGCGCAGTTCGGCACCCGCCCTAAGCGGCGCTCGTCTCGGCGCTGCTCGATGCGGAGGCGGGCGTCGCACCCTGCGTACAACAGATCTCAGGGCGGCTCAGGCTGGGCCGCCGCCGAGAGGTTCTCCTCCACCCTCGTGGCTGCTGTCGCCCTTCGGACCCGTTGCCGAGAGGAAGAGCTCATCGCGACGTGCGAGCCGCGCGGTTGGCGGCTGGAGGAAGCGAGGTCAGCAGCCAGCTGGCGCTGGGCCGTGCCTACGAGCTTCGCCACGTCGAGCCACCTTTTGGTGTTGGACCCCTCGCCTGGGGTGGCTGGAGGGTGGCGCAAAAGGGCTTCTGCCGCTTGCAGGGCACCCTCAGGAGTGCCAAACTCCAGGCGGCGATGGACGTCGCCTCGGCGGGGCTCGCCGGTACGCCCGCTAGGGCGTGGTCTGTGCCTCACAGGAGCGTTGTCGGTCCTGTAGGACGCACGGGCCCCTCCGCCTCCAACCGCTGCTTCAGCGGGGGGCAGAGGGGATGGCGCGGGCGCAGCTGCCACCGTCGCCACCAACGGTGGTGAGGGAGACAAAGGTTCCTCCCCCCTCGAGCGGAGGTGGCGGAAGTTGGGGCTGTGCCTGCCCGCATCGACTTCTTCTGCCGCCTTGTCGGCCTGGCCACGTTCGTGCGTAGCGAGCGAGCCTGACGCGGAGCATAGGGCGCGGCCGTGAACCATGGCTGAGACGGGGAGAGAGGATTCCCGCCAAAAAACAGATGGAAAACGGAGGTTTAAACCAGAATATAGCGCGCTCCCTCTACCTGGCGCGCCAGCTGTCGATGTCGTAGGTCGACACGCAGGGATCCCGGGGACCCCTTTTTGGTTCGGCACGGGGAGCGATGTATCCTGGCTCAAACTCGTATAAAAGATGAAATAATGTAGATGAGACGGGAATTTATACAGGTTCGGGCCACCAGCATGGTGTAATACCCTACTCCTGTGTGTATGTAGTATATGGGGCAGGTTGCCAAGAACAATGAGTGTTCCTCCCCCCTTAGACCTTGTGATGGATGGAAGATTTCTACAGGCTAGTTGGAGGGACTCAACCTGGGGCAAAAACTTCTTTTTTCCGATCCGAACGGAGCCTTTTTGTCTATATGAAGGAGCTGAACCCCTTTTATGAAGGACTTGGGTCTCCTTTTATAGAACAAGGGAACACCACAGCAGTCCTACCCTTTTTTCTACTTCACTCCACGTGAGAGAGTGGTTTCTGTTTTGTCTTGTCGAAGAAGTCATTCCATTCCTACTCCTCCCTGTTCGCCGCGTCATAGAAGGTGGAAAAAGTGCGATCATCGTGATGGCCATGCTGCTGACGTGATGATGGTTTGCCTACCCCCTCCGATAGGTCCCACCGGTCGGCGGCCCGTTCCATAGGGAGGTGTAGGCGCCGTGCTTCCTGCGCTCGCACTCTCTCTCCCACGCAGCCGCCCAGTGCATTAAATGCGACTGGACAGGGCGTGAGGGGGGCGTGCGCGGAGTGGGTGCGCGGCCATACCGCGGTCTTAGTCAAGAACTTTTAGCCCCCTTTTGCCTCGTAATAGGCAAAAAGGGGTGATGATGGGAGCAGCTGACAGTCGTGCCTCACATCGCATTGAATGCGGCGGGGCAGGCGCTCAACTTTCCCCTATTTGAGCATTGAATGAGTTGGTTGGTAGTTCGGTTCGCCCCTCTCTCTGAGAGGTGCGGGATGGAGTGTGAGGGTCCGGGCGATCTTGGACCCCTCCGACCAGGGGTCCGGGAGATCCCGGACCCTGCCGTTTGGAAGTATGATGGCCTCCGGGCAGCCTCCCGGCCAGCTCCTTCAGGGGCGGCCACGTGGCCGCCCGTGGCCGAGACTTGCCTAGCCTTTCAGGGCATAACTTTGACGCTCCTTGATAAACAGGGGCACCTTCCTTTTTCTTAAATGTCACGCCCACGACATACCCCCGGGCCCATATCACCGACAATTTACAAATCCAAACTTTCCTAAAGATAAAAGAAAACAAACCGAGTCCTTATTGGACACTAACATATTTTCCTAAAGATAAAATAGAAAGCTAACAAACTCTTCTTAATTAATAGATACAAGCTGCATCTTTCCTGGACTCGGTTTCCTCTGGATAAGACATGATCTTGAACTGAAGCTAACAAGAATCCGACTGCTGGAGATGTAGATGACAGAAAACCCCCATCGACCGATGCGAGACTCTACGCCGATACTAGCTTTGAGCCGATATGAACACTTAGCCGATGGGGACTCCGGGCTTACCAAATTCTGGCGTTAACATGTTGGAGAGGGGCGGTGGGGAAGGAGGAAGAGGGGGAAGATCACCAGGTTTAGAGGGACGGTTGTGGAAGGCAGCGGCCTGGCGGTAGGCGGTGGACCAAGACAGGCGGCGAGGTGCCGGCGGTGGCACCGAAGCAACGGGGATGGAGAAGGGCAATGGGCCAGCATTGGTTGTGGGGCAAAGCAAGCGTGCGGTTAGGAGGAGATAGCTGGTGGTGACGGATCCGACGGGGCGAGGGCGTCTCGTTGTCGTCGTCTTGAGGAGAAAGAGAGGGAGGAAAGGGGAGCAGGGAGGGGGATGAGGCTCACCGGGTGGGGGCCTCGCCGGCACCGTTGACGCCTTCCGGCCAGCCGGCGAGGCGGGTGACGGTGCGGTGGGGCGATGGCGGCGAGGGATCGGGCGATAGCGATGGGGTTGAACATGTGCAAAGGGAACGGGGGAGGAGAGGAGTTAGGGTTAATGGCTCTGCACGAATCTTAAAACATATCCAATAGTCCAAAATTCGAAAGATAAGAGGTGGGATTTGTTGACGAGAAATTTCTCTCACGCGCTAGCCTGGGAGATCTGCTTAACTCCAGTGCAGGTCCTTCTCGGCTGCTTGTGCTGTGCAAGGCGTGCCAGTCGGTTTGATCTGTTAACCAATAAGAAAAAACAAAGAAGCATGCATTAAGTGTTAGGTTAGATCCCCACTGAATCAGCTAAGGGAATCCATGAGCATATATCTGCTATCCTAAAATTTATTTAAGCCAAGCGACTAGAATGGATCGACGATACCGAGACAGCATTAGTCGTTTAACCTAAATACGAAAGGATAATAGATATATGTATTGATAACCTAGCCGATACCTAAAGCTAACAATGAATCGGCTAGTACTCGATAGTACTTATAAAAAGATATCATCCTTGAACCAGGCTTAGCTCGAAATCGTCATTTGCTGCCTATGGCCACCGATTTCGGCTCACGAGGTCGACAAGAATAAGATCTTAACATAAGAGGCAGTCCTAATATAAATCTAATAATAAATATACTAAAAGAAATATATTAGGGCGATAAGGCCGGCTGAAACCCCGGCACTGTCTCTAAACAATATAAATCTAGCCGAACAGATCATTAGCAATTCTAAAAATGACTTAATAGTTCAAACCTGATGCAACATTAAGTATAAAAAGAACAACCCGATCTGTTATAGCCTATTTATATTTTTCGAGACGGTGGATACCGCATATAAACCATCCAAAACCTTTAGATCTAGCCCTATCGGCTGCAAGTTCTTGATAGAACTAGTCAATGACAGGATAGATCTAAACATTGAGCTAATTTGCATGCGCGATATGATAAATAGCGCGGTATAAACTTCTGAATCTAATGTGTCATTATGATGAAAGCATTAGAAACAACAGATCATGCCACTAATGACAAGCATTTACCTGGATTTGGGGATCGAAACGATGCAGCCCGTAGCCAAACAAATTGCTCGTCTGAAGAAAAAGGTTAGCGATGCGCAGAAGGTTTGATTGATTGTGTTGAATCCAAATTTACAGGGGGTCTCGGGTCCTATTTATACCCAAGATATATTATCTGTACAAACCCTGGACTCTATCTAAACTACTAGTTTAAAATATGACGTTATCCCGGGAAGGACCCACGCCGTATTACAGTTAACAGTTTAAACAAACTCCTAAATTACAGATACAATTGCCGTTACAAGACTCTATGCATAGATGGCAATATCATTTAACGCGCAATCTAATAACCGAATCTTCTATTTATCTTCAAACTGCTATACCAGAAACGACTTTATCTCTTCTGAACCTAGAACTGGCTATCGGCCGCTTTTGTCCGATTCAACCTTAATCGACTGGCCTCACAGTCGATCGTTTCTCAGCCGATACAGCCTCTGTTTCTCCGCCAAATCAGCCGATCTGATTATGCTTCATCTTTGCAAAGACTTAGGGATTCAACTACCAAATTTCGGTGTTAATAGGATTTTCTGTGAATAGATACATAGATAGTCTCTTTCGTAAAATAGAGCTCATGAGACCGAATCCTCACACATATGCGTGCGTTGTGATTTTTTCCTACCTCCCTTGTACAAACCGTAAACAAATTTAGTGGTTCAAGATTATATGAAAGTTACATACAAATAATACTATAGTTACATGCAAGATACAATATAATTACACTATGATTGTACTATAATTATATTTGTCAAATTTTTAGGAAAAATTTTGTCGACAAATATATAGTAAAATTGAAAGAATACGTTGGTAGGGGTGGACGAGAAGCTCGTGGCTCGTTAACTGGCTCGTCTCGTGACAGGCTCGGCTCGGCTTGGTTCGTTTCTATTTCCTAACGAGCCGAGCTGGCTTTAAAGCTCGTTAGAGATAACGAGCTTGCTCGAGCTAGCTCGCGAGCTGCTCGTGAGCCTTAACGAACCAGAGCACATGGTCTGGGCCTGTGCAGCCCATCAAGCAATTGAGCAACAAGGCACGGGCACCACATCCATCCGCATCCCCTGCCCTAATCCTAGTCCTGACACCCGCACGGCCGCACCCGCACTGAACTGCCGCCGCAGCCACACCGCGCGCACCGCTCCGCTCAGCTTGCGCCGTGTCACACCCTGGGTTTTTCTCTAATTCATTTAAATAATTTACCCTGAAATAATCGGAATTTCTGAAATTAACCTGGAGTCAACCTATAATTTTTAAAATGCAATTAATAAATGGAAACGACATGGTAGGATTTTTCTTGAATTCTGCATGTCAAAATACGCTAACAGGATTTTTACTGGAATTTTTAGAGCACTCTAAGTATTTTTAATCAATTAAATAAGAAATCAGGAATTAATTAAGCCCCCAAAAATCGTTTTCCTTTTTTTCTTTTCTTTCCGTACAGCCGCACGGTGTTCCCGCTCTCCCTTGGGCCGCCGGCCCGGTCCCTCCCCGGCCCAAGTCGCCCGTGTGCGCGCCCTTCGGTCGTGGGCCGAGGCCCGTGACGCCCGCCGCGTCGCGCAAGTCCGCGGAGCATCCTCGCCCGCGAGGCACCGGCAGTGGGTCCCGCCTCGGGTTTCCGTCCCGCGCCCGGCCGGTCCGGCCGCCGCCGCCATGCGCGCCGCCTTTCCGCTCCTTTCCGTTTGAATCCGAGCCACGCTCGGCCCGTGCCGGCTCAATCTCGCGATGCCGTTTCCATCCCCGCAAACCCCGCGCCCGATGGAAACCCTATCCACGCGGAATCCGTCGCCGATTGTTTCCCTCTCTCTCGATTCCGTGAACAACGGCGAGGAATCCATGCCGTTTCCGTGTTTGTTTCGGCCCGTTGTACCCCTATAAAACTCCCCTTCGCCGCGCGTTTCCCTTGGTTCCCCGTGCGCTCGCCCCAAAACCCGCCGTCGCCATCGTCGTCGTCTCCGTCGTCGGTGAGTGAGCCGCCGCCTCTTCCTTTCGGTTTTCGGCCTCCTCCCCGAACCGCCCCGCGCGCATCATTCCGCCCCGCCGTGTTTTCCCGCACCCGCGCACCCTCCGCCGCCGTCGTCGGTGTCGCGAGGCCGGCCGCGCCGCGCGCCATGGCCGGCAGGGCGAGCTCGAGCCGCCGCCGCCCAAACCCTAACCCTAGCGCGCTCCTCTGCGCCGTCCGATCTTTCGGATCGGGCGGATCCGCACCGTCCCGATCGCGATCGATCCGTCGCCGTTCGATCCGGCCGCCGCGCGCCCGATGGTTGCCGCGTGTCCGCCTCGCCGCCGCCCGAACCCTAACCCTAGCCGCGATCCGCACCGTCCGATCCTTCGGACGGGCGGATCCGACCGTCCCTCGCGCGCAAGGCCGTCGCCGTCCGATCGCCGCCACCCTCCCCGATGCGCGCCACGTGCCCCGCTCTCTCGCCGCCGCCGTGGACTCGGTCCACCGTGGACCGCGCCGCGCCGCTTGCGCGCGCCGCTTGCGCCGCGACGTCGCCCTACCGCTTGCGCCATGCTTGCGTCACCCGGGGCTTAATTGCGCAATAAATCGTTTTAATCTTTTCGCTTTAGTTAAAAATCGCAATTAAACTTCTAAAATTCATATCTTTTGAATCCGAGCTCCGTTTTAGCCCATTCAAATTTCATTAAATCCAAAAAAAATGTCAAGAATCCATTAAAAATACTTTTCAGTGTTGTTTCACTAGACTTTCTAGGGTGTTTGTTGAGTGCTTTGTTTGTCGTGTAGATCCCGAGTTTTCCGGCGAGCCCGTTCTCTTGAAGTAGTCGCCGAGGTTCCTCAATCTCCGAGCAAGGCAAGTCATACCTTACATTGACCATATTGTACCTATTTTATGTAAATATCTCTTTTTCCTTCAAATGCTGCATATGTTTTAGAATTTCATTTTATGGGATGTTTATACCTATTGTACTCAACCATAGGATTGTTTACCTTATACCATTGATAACTTGGGGTTCAATATGACTAGATGTGAGATTAATGTTTGCTTAACTATGCTTAGCGCAACTAGCTCACTTAAGGGAATCACACTAATCAAGTTTCATTACCGAAAGTTAAACCTCGATGATGTTAAGTTGTGAGCATGTCTCTAATAATATTGATTTATGAAAAGGTGGGTCGTGAGCACATGGTTGGACTTTGGTTAGCGTGCTCATGACGATTAAGGACCGGTTCTCGGAAACCCTAGAAGAAATGCCGTGCATACCACAAGCCGCATGGGTAATGGGGTCTCAGCGTAGCGTCTCTAGTCGACGTATCCCGAGAGGGTGGGCGTGATGGAGTTGGGTCGGCCCCGGTTTTAAGGGTTGATCGGCTTCCGAATTCACCGCGGCACTAGAGGGCTGCCCATTGCCCGATGGGAATGGGGCGAAACCTTGGTGTGGTACGATTGACTAGAGGGGTTATGTGAAGGGTCCTGTCACGTTCCTTTCCGGGCACCATGGTGGTGCACCGCGCACGGTAACGTGTTGTGGGATTGTGTCTTGTGGGAACAGCTTGTACACCTCGATCGAGTAAAAACTATTCGAATAGCCGTGCCCACTTACGCGATCGACCGATTCACCTTGATTAGTCTTATTTATTTATTTGAATGAAATGTTGAAGTATGACTAGTGCGGGTGGATGGATGGGCCTGTTGCAACGTGGTTTGAGCGTTGGACGGTGTTTATTTAATACCGCTTAAATATTACTACCGTTTTTTGTCTTCAAATATTGTTATTATATTCGCAAATGCCGTTTATGCAAATTGAGCCCTTAACCCTTCCTTGTTATCTATCCCGCATCATGTCCCCTTTTCGGTGTGATTTGTTGAGTATCGTGGTTGTACTCACCTTGCTTCATTTTTTCCCCTTCAGTGTCGAGGTTGAGCTCGAGGTCTCCGAGGAGTTGTAGGCTTGTTCTCGTCAAGGTTTAGCCGTGGAGTTGGTGTTCCGCTTCGCTCGTGTCAAGTTTAGTTTAAGTCGTTTTTCTCCTTTCCGCTGCATTTGTGTAACTCTTTTATATTGTTTCTAAGACGAGGAATCAGTATTATCAATAACGTCGATTTGTGTACCTCGGTTGATGCCGGACGAGGGTGTAATGCACAAATTAGCGCGAAAATTCTTGTGTGAATTTCTAGGCGTGACAAGTTGGTATCGAGCCTTCCCGTGACTGTAGGACAAGCCAACCGGAAACCTTAAGAGCCCTCTAATTCATTTCATGTGCATAGGTTTTGAAAAAAAAGGGGGTGTTTTGAAAAGTGGAGTCAGTCTAGGGATTAGGAATTGCGAAAATGGGATGTTGGTCGTGGGTTTTTGAGCATGTTTTGATTTTCCCACTCCTTTGTTTCTATAGATGGCAGGTTTCCCCAGACGCACTGCGGAAAAGGGATGACAGGCTTCGTTGCGGCGCGCGTATGGCCCTTGCAATTGGATATCCCAAGCACCGGAGTATACAACGTTGCGCCTCGGTGGCGAGTTGCCCTACCGTGTTCGGTTGGAGGTTCACGGGTTTGTGGGAACGTGTCTTCCCAACATGGAGGTCACGGCTTCCGGAGGCACGTCGATCATGCTTGTCAAGAAGCCGCCTACCCGATGTTAGCCAGGATGAGGGAGCTGCATGATGCTGACCTTCGCACCTCCTCCTACCGCTACCATCCCCGTCGAGGTAGTTCCTCAGAGGTCAGTGCATTCAAGTCTACGGCAGAGGAGAATGACTCTACCTTCGGTCACATGTGCACCGTGCTCAAAGGACTAGATCAGATGCACTCTGACCTACACAAGGCGACGAAGGAGCCGAACGACAAGAAGATGCCGAGGATCGCGCGATCGCAGGACGAAGTGGTTCGTCCGAAAAGGAGGTAGCCGAGTTGAAGGGACTCCCGCCACCGGTTGGGGTTAGACTCCGCACTACGCCTCGGAAGACCACCACAGCGCCGGTCCGTATCCAGCTGGCACCTCGGATTCCACCGCCTTCTCCAGCTCCACCCGCTCCAGTTTCAGCGCCGGTTCCAGTTCCTCCCGCTGCAGGCTCTGCTCTCACCTTTGCTCCGGCTTCGGCGAATCAAGGCGGAGGTGGCAGTAACGGTTGGATCTCCGTCTCCAGTAACTCGAGCTCAGAGAATTCGGCTGAAGACATGGACTCGAAGAGACTCGAGATTCCTCGGAGGGAAGGCGGGATCGGTTGGGCTACGGCAACCGATTCGAAGAGTCCAAGTCGAGGTGACGCCGAGGACTCTAGGAACCGTTCGGAAGAATGGGGATCTTACGAAGGAAGCGGTTTCGACTCCTCGTCTCGTGGATCGTTCTAGTTGCCCTCCTTAGTTTTACCGTTTAACTTAGTTTGTCTTCTTGGTAGTTGTTGTGTGTTAGGTCTGTGTGGGGGATAGGCGCGATCGATATCAAGTGTGATATGACTGACCAATTAAGGATGTTTGGTGCTTTTCCTTGTTTTTAGTCAAGATCGAACAATGCATTTGAATTCAAATAATAAAGATTAGTTCTAAGTCTGCATTTTTCTTCTTTTCTTTCTCTTCGTCGATCGTCTCCTTCGATGGTGAACACCGGGACCCGGGCGAAAACAACAATGGGCGTCAGGTGCCAACAACAACGAGGCTCACGACGCCAATGGCAATGCTCCTCCACCGCCACCCGAGAACCCCACCATTGCTCAAGTGCTCGCTTCACGGACACGATGATGGCTGCAATGATGCAAGCAAATGCAACAACAACACCATCGGATGCAACGGCGATGTTGCAACAAATGCAAGCAACGAGCGCGAGAACAATCGGTTGCCGCCCCACCACCCCACCAAGCCGCCGAGTTCCTTCGTGTCCGACCGCCGACCTTCTCCAGCACCACTAATCCCATGGAGGCTAATGATTGGCTTCATGCCATAGAGAAGAAGCTAGATCTCGCTGCAGTGCACGGATCGGGAGAAAGTCTCGTTTGCCACTCATCGATTCTGGGTCATGCTTCGCCTTGGTGGGACAACTACTTGGTTACTCGCCGGCGGGCAAGCGTGATTACACTGGAAGAGTTTCGTCGGGTTTCAGGGACCGCACACATTCCTGCGGGAATAGTTGCACGAAAAGCGTGAGTTCCGTTCTCTTGAGCGGGGTAACAAATCGTTCGAGTATCGCACGAGTTCAATCGTCTTGCCCGTTATGCCCCAGAAGATGTGCGCACTGATGCAGAGAGGCAGGAAAAGTTTTTGGCTGGTTTGGATGATGAACTCACGGACAAGCTTATCTCCGAAGAATATGCTAACTTTGAGAAGCTGGTTGACAAGGCCATTCGACAGGAAGATCGGCGCAACAAGATGATCAAGAAGAGAAAAGTATTCCAGTCCCGACCTCCTCAACAGCAGGGAAATCAGCGAGGCCGCGTTTCATGCCCGGAAGTCGAGTGGACCTACCACCATGATTGTTCGTCGGCATCGACCTTATCACCCACGGAATTTCCAAGCGCGGTAGTGGCGTGGTCGCAACGACGTACTCCGCCGCGCCCTCCAACGGCGCCATCCCGCACGATCCACGCCACCACCTCCAAGGAAGGACTCGGAGGAAAGCCGGAGTCTGTTTTCAACCGTGGTGATCCCGGACATTTTGCGGACAAGTGTCCAAAGCCAAGACGCGCGGGCCAAGGTTCATCCAGGCTCGAGTCAACCATGCGTCCGCCGAGGAAGCACTGCCGCTCCCGAAGTTATACTGGGTATGTTTCCCGTAAACTATACTCCCGCCACGTATTATTTGATTCGGCGCTACACATTGTTTTATCTCAAAGCAATTTGTTGGGGCACATGGGTTGTCGGTAGTGGGACTTAAGATACCTATGCGGGTTCAAACCCCGGAAACCACTTGGAGACCACTCGCATTGTCCCTCGGTGACCATAGAAATCCAAGGATCTATGTTTCTAGCCAACCTCATCCTCCTTCAGTCCAAAGGCATAGAGGTCATCCTTGGGATGGATTGGTTGTCCAGACATAAGGGAGTAATTGACTGCGCTAGTCGCACCATTACTTTAATCAATATGAAAGGAGAAAGAATTGTTTTTCGCTCTCCCATGCAAGTCAAGCCCGTAGCAAGTTTGAATCATGTTTCCACCGGGGAATCGTCCGAAATGGCGGCCAAGACCCCTGTGAAGTTAGAGGATATCCCCATCGTCAGAGAATACCCTGAAGTTTTCCCCGAAGACTTAACTCAGATGCCGCCAAAAAGGGAAATTGAATTCCGGATTGATCTAGTACCCGGGACCGCCCCAATACACAAGAGGCCGTATAGGATGGGAGCCAACGAGTTGGCCGAAGTAAAGAAGCAAGTGGATGAACAGTTGCAAAAAGGGTATATTCGCCCGAGAACATCGCCTTGGGGTGCTCCGGTGATTTTCGTGGAAAAGAAAGACAAGACCAAGAGGATGTGTGTCGATTATCGCGCCCTCAATGAGGTTACTATCAAGAACAAGTATCCCCTACCACGAATTGATGATTTATTCGATCAACTCAAAGGGGCCAAGGTATTTTCCAAGATAGACCTGCGATCGGGCTATCATCAGTTGAGGATTCGGGAGGAGGACATTCCCAAGACCGCCTTCACCACTGTGTATGGATGTACGAGTGTACGGTCATGTCTTTTGGTTTAACCAACGCACCGGCTTTCTTTATGAATCGATGAACAAGGTGTTTATGGAGTTCTTGGATAAATTTGTGGTGGTGTTCATTGACGACATTTTGGTCTACTCTAAGTCGGAGGAGGATCATGAGCAACATCTTCGGATAGTACTCGAGAAGTTGAGAGATCATCAACTCTACGCCAAGTTTAGCAAGTGTGCTTTCTCGGTTAAAGGAGGTACGGTTCTCGGCCACATTGTGAATGCCCAAGGAGTAGCCGTGGATCCAGCAAATGTGGAATCGGTTACCAAGTGGACCCCACCTAAAACGGTTACGCAGATCCGAAGTTTCCTTGGACCGGCGGGTTACTACCGCCGCTTCATTGAGAACTTCTCCAAAATCACCAAGCCGATGACTCACCGTTGAAGAAAGATGAGAAGTTTAAGTGGTCGCGTAATGCAACAAGAGTTTTGAAGAGCTCAAGAGGAAGTTGGTGTCGCACCGGTGTTGATACTTGCCCGACCCAAAGAAAGGACTTCCAAGTTTATTGTGATGCATCTCGCCAAGGGTTGGGATGTGTGTTGATGCAAGAAGGCAAAGTGGTCGCATATGCATCTCATCAATTGCGCCCACACGAAAACAACTACCCCACTCATGATCTGGAGTTATCCGCAGTGGTTCATGCACTGAAGATCTGGCGACACTACCTAATTGGTAATCGTTGTGAAGTGTATACGGATCACAAAAGTCTTAAGTACATTTTCACCCAACCGGATTTAAACCTCCGACGAGAAGATGGTTGGAACCGATCAAAGATTATGACTTAGGGATACATTACCATCCCGGCAAAGCTAATGTGGTTGCGGATGCACTAAGCCAAAAGAGTTACTGCACCACCCTAAGTGTCGAAGGAATGTGCGACCAGTTGCAGCAGGAATTCGAGAATCTAAATCTACGAGTGGTGAATTTTGGTTTTGTGGCTGCTCTGGAAGCCCAACCCACTCTCATTGATCAAATTCGGGCTGCTCAGGCATCAGATCCCAAGATGGCGGAACTCAAGAAGAACATGAGAGTCGGAAAAGCTCGTGGTTTTACGAAAGACGAACATGGCACAATCTGGATGGGAGAGAGATTGTGTGTGCCAGAAGACAAGGATTTGAAAAAAATGATCCTTACGGAAGTTCACCAAACCCAATACTCAATTCACCCGGGCAGTACAAAGATGTATCAAGATCTTAAAGAAAAGTTTTGGTGGGTCAGCATGAGGAGGGAGATAGCCGAGTTTGTTGCACTTTGTGATGTTTGTCGCGGGTGAAGGCGAACATCAACGGCCCGCCGACTGTTGCAACCACTTCGATTCCGGAATGGAAATGGGAAGAAATTGGAATGGATTTCATCACGGGTTTACCCGCACAACGTCGGATATGACTCAATTTGGGTCGTGGTGGACCGGCTCACCAAGGTGGCCCACTTCATACCGATACATACTACCTACTCAGGGAAGAAGCTAGCAGAGCTTTATCTCGCAAGGATCATGTGCTTGCATGGCGTGCCTAAGAAGATCGTGTCGATAGGGGAAGTCAGTTTACTTCCAAGTTCTGGAAGAAGTTGCAGGAAGAGCTCGGTACCCGTTTGAATTTTAGCACGGCCTATCATCCGCAAACAGACGGTCAAACTGAGAGAGTGAATCAGATTTTGGAAGACATGCTGAGAGCATGCGCGCTCGATTTTGGAAAAGCGTGGGACAAAAGCTTGCCCTATGCAGAATTCTCTTACAACAACAGTTATCAGGCCAGCATTCAAATGGCACCGTATGAAGCACTCGTATGGACGGAAATGCCGCACACCCCTATTCAGGATCGACGGGTGAGCGCCGGTTGTTTGGCACGAAAGTAATAAGTGAAGCGAGAGGAAAAGGTCCGAGCGATTCGGAAAGGTTGAAGATTGCGATCCAGACGGAAGAGCTATGCGGATAATCGTCGAAGAGATCTCGCTTTTGAAGCGGGGATTTTGTGTATCTTCGCGTTACACCACTCCGGGAGTACACCGTTTCCAAACCAAAGGTAAGTTGACACCACGTTTCGTGGGACCATACAGGATTCGGGAACGTCGAGGAGAAGTGGCCTATCAGCTGGAGCTTTCCTCCCACATGACCGGTATTCACGACGTGTTTCATGTGTCCCAGCTTAAAGAAGTGTTTAAGGGTACCGTAAGAACAGGCAAGTCCGAACCGATCGAAATCCAAGAGGACTTAACCTATGTAGAGAGACCAAACGTATCCTTGAGGTCGGTGAGAGAAGGACTCGGAACAAGGTTATCGGGTTTTGCAAGGTTCAATGGACTCATCACTCCGAGAAGGAAGCTACTTGAGAACGAGAAGATGAGCTAAAGGCCGCGCACCCGCACCTTTTCGCGTACCTCCGAATCTCGGGGTTGAGATTCCGTTTAAGGGGGTAGGTTGTCACACCCCGGGTTTTTCTCTAATTCATTTAAATAATTTACCCTGAAATAATCGGAATTTCTGAAATTAACCTGAAGTCAACCTATAATTTTTAAAATGCAATTAATAAATGGAAACGACATGGTAGGATTTTTCTTGAATTCTGCATGTCAAAATACGCTATTGATTTTTTTACTGGAATTTTTAGAGCACTCTAAGTATTTTTAATCAATTAAATAAGAAATCGGGAATTAATTAAGCCCCCAAAAATCTTTTTCCCTTTTATCTTTTCTTTTCCGTACAGCCGCACAGGTGTTCCGCTCTCCCTTGGGCCGCCGCCCGGTCCCTCCCCGCCCAAGTCGCCGCGCGCGCCCTTCTGGCCGTGGGCCGAGGCCCGCGACGCCCGCCGCGTCGCGCAAGTCCGCGGAGCATCCTCACCCGCGAGGCACCGAGGTGGTCCCGCCCGCCGTTCTTTCCGCGCCCGGCCGGTCCGCCGCCGCCCGCCATGCGCCCGCCTTTCCGCTCCTTTCCGTTTGAATCCGAGCCACGTCGGCCCGTGCGGGCTCAATCTCGCGACGCCGTTTCCATCCCCGCAAACCCCGCGCCCGATGGAAACCCTATCCACGCGGAATCCGTCGCCGATTGTTTCCCTCTCTCTCCGATTCCGTGATCAACGGCGAGGAATCCGCGCCGTTCCGTGTTTGTTTCGGCCCGTTGTACCCCTATAAAACTCCCCCTTCGCGCGCGCGTTTCCTTTGGTTCCCCGTGCGCTAGCCCCAAAACCCGCCGTCGCCATCGTCGTCGTCTCCATCGCCGGTGAGTGAGCCGCCGCCCTCTTCCTTTTTGGTTTTTCGGTCTCCTCCCGAACCGCCCCGCGCGCATCATTCCGCCTCCGCCGTGTTTTCCCGCACCCGCGGCACCCTCCGCCGCCGTCGCCGCGGTGTCGCCGGAGGCCGGCCGCCGCCGCGCGCCATGGCCGCGGCGAACTCGAGCCGCCGCCGCCCAAACCCTAACCCTAGCGCCGCTCCTCTGCGCCGTCCGATCTTTCGGATCGGGCGGATCCGCACCGTCCGATCGCGATCGATCCGTCGCCGCTTCGATCCGGCCGCCGCGCGCCGATGGTTGCCACGTGTCCGCCCTCGGCCGCCGCCCGAACCCTAACCCTAGCCGCGATCCGCACCGTCCGATCCTTCGGATCGAGCGGATCTGGACCGTCCCCTCGCGCGCAAGGCCGTCGCCGTCCGATCGCCGCCACCCTCCCGATGCGCGCCACGTGCCCCGCTCTTCTCCGCCGCCGTGGACTCGGTCCCACCGTGGACCGCGCCGCGCCGCTTGCGTCGGCCGCTTGCGCCGCCGACGTCAGCCCTACCGCTTGCGCCATGCTTGCGTCACCCGGGGCTTAATTGCGCAATAAATCGTTTTAATCTTTTCGTTTAGTTAAAAATCGCAATTAAACTTCTAAAATTCATATCTTTTGAATCCGAGCTCCGTTTTAGCCCATTCAAATTTCATTAAATCCAGAAAAATGTCAAGAATCCATTAAAAATACTTTTCAGTGCTGTTTCACTAGACTTTCTAGGGTGTTTGTTGAGTGCTTTGTTTGTCGTGTAGATCCCGAGTTTTCCGCGAGCCCGTTATCTTGAAGTAGTCGCCGAGGTTCCTCAATCTCCAGAGCAAGGCAAGTCATACCTTACATTGACCATATTGTACCTATTTTATGTAAATATCTCTTTTTCCTTCAAATGCTGCATATGTTTTAGAATGTCATTTTATGGGATGTTTATACCTATTGTACTCAACCATAGGATTGTTTACCTTATACCATTGATAACTTGGGGTTCAATATGACTAGATGTGAGATTAAGGTTTGCTTAACTATGCTTAGCGCAACTAGCTCACTTGAGGGAATCACACTAATCAAGTTTCATTACCGAAAGTTAAACCTCGAGATGATGTTAAGTTGTGAGCATGTCTCTAATAATATTGATTTATGAAAAAGGTGGGCCGTGAGCACATGGTTGGACTTTGGTTAGCGTGCTCATGACGATTAAGGACCGGTTCTCGGGAAACCCTGGAAGAAATGTCGTGCATACCACAAGCCGCATGGGTAATGGTAGTCAGAGCGTAGCCGTCTCTAGTCGACGTATCCCGCAGAGGGTGGGCGTGATGGAGTTGGGTCGGCCCCGGTTTTAAGGGTTGATCGCTTCCGGATTCACCGCGGCACTAGAGGGGCTGCCCATTGCCGATGGGAATGGGGCGAAACCTTGGTGTGGTACGATTGACTAGAGGGGTTATGTGAAGGGTCCCGTCACAGTTCCTTTCCGGGCACCATGGTGGTGCACCGGCGCACGGTAACGTGTTGTGGGATTGTGTCTTGTGGGTACGCTTGTACACCTCGATCGAGTAAAAACTATTCGAATAGCCGTGCCCACGGTTACGGGCGATCGACCGATTCACCTTGATTAGTCTTATTTATTTATTTGAATGAAATGTTGAAGTATGACTAGTGCGGTGGATGGATGGGCTGTTGCAACGTGGTTTGAGCGTTGGACGGTGTTTATTTAATCTTGCTTAAATATTACTACTGTTTTCTTGTCTTCAAATATTGTTATTATATTCTGCAAATGCTGTTTATGCAAATTGAGCCCTTAACCCTTCCTTGTTATCTATCCTGCATCATGTCCCCTTTTCCGGTGTGATTTGTTGAGTACGTGGTTGTACTCACTTGCTTCATTTTTTCCCCTTGGTCGAGGTTGAGCTCGAGGTCTCCGAGGAGTTGTAGGCTTGTTCTCGTCAAGGTTTAGCCGTGGAGTTGGTGTTCCGCTTCGCTCGTGTCAAGTTTAGTTTAAGTCGTTTTTCTCCTTTCCGCCGCATTTGTGTAACTCTTTTATATTGTTTCTAAGACGAGGAATCAGTATTATCAATAACGTCGATTTGTGTACCTCGGCTGATGCCTGGACGAGGGTGTAATGCACAAATTAGCTGCAGAAATTCTGGTGTGAATTTCTGGGCGTGACACGCCGGGTGTCCCCGAAATTGAAATCCAAAGCAAAATCCCCAGCCGCCAGCTGTCGCACTCGCGAGTGCCCCCAGTCGCCAGCCGCCGCCGCCGCGAGTGCCCCCATCCACGCGCCGCGACTACGAGTGCCCCCGGCCCCCGGCTACCGGTGCGCCAGCCCGGCGCGTCGCCTCTCGGAGGCGCGGCAACCGCCGCGCGCAACCGCCGGCGTTGCCTCGCGCCGCCCGGCGCCCGCCGCCCGACCACGCTTGCCCCGTCGCCACTCCCTCCTCCTCCGTCGGCTATGACTGCGATGGGGAAGAACGAGAGGTGCAAGAGCAAGTTCCTCAGGTTGCAAGTGTGGAAGAATCCCAGACCCAAAACAAAGCAGCGACGACAAAACAAATGGTTTTATTTTAGACACTGTGTTCTTCACCATTTTAATGAATCACAATTCAGAGATGCAATTATCTTGGTAGATGCTGGCGTAGAAAACTTAGCAAATGCAGGTTGTGACAATTGCAGACTTGCAGTGGACTGTGGAATCATATATTCACGAGCTGGCTCACGAACCTAACGAGCCGGCTCGAGCTTTCAAATGAGTCGAGTCAAGCAGGCTTTCTAGCTCATTAGGATAACAAGTCGAGCCGCTCGTTATCCTAACGAGCTAACCCGAGCCGAGCCGAGCCGAGTCGGCCTATCCACCCCTATACGTTGGCCTGGCTCGATGCTGGGCCAAACGCATGAATGGGCCGGATTGGCCCACAAAATAATTGGAGTGGTGGGGACGGGAAAAAAGAATGGATGGGCCTAAAGAAATGGATTTCGGCCCAAATGAATACGAACTTTGTAATTTTTGAAGGGAGGATTTGAATAGGATTTAAAAGAAAGGGAACTTCAAAGAAATTGTTTAGGGACTATTTGAGTTATGAGGATTAATTTAAATAAGGTTTCATGCGCTCTAGTGATGTTTAGATTATTTTTGGAATAGGGATTCAAAGGAATTGGAGGAATAAATGGAGGGGTTTTATAAAATTTGAAGGAAATTTAGATGAGAGGATTTAAATTTGGAAATAAAACATAACAAAATTTAGGTCAAAGATGATAAAAACAAGATTAAAACAAAACAAGAATACTCTAGTTCAAATAAAAATCAAAAAGCGTGAAATTAAAACTTTTTGCATAAAAAATCAGTATGTTATAGGGTGGGCCCCATAACCAGCTAGGCCTATTGCAACTGAGACCTATTTACTGCGCGCCTGCGTGAATTGAAGGTGGATGTGGGGAGAGGGAGCTACCGTCACGCCTTACCCTTTATGGGTCCTCGATTCCTTACTTCCGGCTACCCCGAGGCCTCAACGGTTTTGGTGGCTTAGCGTGGCAAGCTCTCGTCATGCCCAGCTCATGACAGGCCCCGAGGCCGATGAAGCTGGCAAAGAAAGAAGTTGCTAAGAAGATTTATCATACCTAATAGGAATACAAATCAAATCTTTCCTTAGACTTTAGTCATGTGATGTCCTCCAATCCACGGAGCAAGTATAAAAAGAGAACCAAGACCAAGGAAGTGTGTGTGTGGGGGGGAGGGTTGGATCCTAGGTGGACAAGGAGAGACTTCAACACATTTATTCTAAGTTCTTAGGAAACCCATAAGAGAAAGGAAGACGAATGACTCTATCCTTCAAGGCGAAGAGAGAGAGAGAAATCACCATCACAATAGAAAATAGGGTGTTATACCTCCGAATAACCAGAAGTAGGGTGAAATCGAGTATCCTAACAAATATTTTCTTTTAAATTTGAAATTGGGTACGGATAGTGCCGAATAACATATGACTCATCACGTGTCCTATCCCATATTATTTCCTCCAAATCGGATTTGGGAACGGATATCTATGTGTATTTCTAAATCATAGATATTCAATATAGGGAGGCAATTAAAATGTTAAAATAGATACATCAAGGAAAATATCATACAATATTATCCGTGAGCTCATAAAATAATGATTAGCTAATCTTTTATTATGTTTGTAGGTGAATTTATAATATATTTTATAATATGGGACGTACGCAAGGGCGGATCTAGGGCCCGGGCTGCCCGGCTATAGCCCTGGGTGAGTGGGTGAGCCCATGTAGCCCTTTAACGTGTGTGGTGTTTAGTCTAAAAACTATGATCTCGATTAGAGAAAAGGAGGTCCAGGAAGCAACATCTGATTGTTTTGTGCTTGAATGAGTAGCTTAGTTTGGGGCGCAGCCTTGTCCTGATCCGCCCCTGGACGTACGGGCGGGTATAACTCTTCTCGTATAATAATCCATATTTTTTATGGATTCAGGTTCGAACTCGGATAGTACGGTTATTCTATTTTCTCTCACATATTCTTTGTATAAGCCTTCGGTCGGTTGGACGGGCAGATGGGAAATATCCATCTATTTTTACCCCTAACCAGAACATTTATAATCCCATGCATTCATCTGATCTAGCGATTTGGGGGATCTCTAACCTTTCATGGTCGAACTCACTAAAAGGGGTTCTGCCGGATCCCCCCACTATCGGGGTCCTTTCTTCTCGACACCTTGGTCTCAAAACAACTATGGACCAGTCCAAAGTGACTACTTGCAACTAAACGCCCATCTTCTTACTTGGTTGCACCGACACGGTGCTCCACCGCCGTGTTCCCGTACGGGACATGGGGATACGCCGAGGATACGTGTATCCCAAACATACCCGTCGCCGTCATCATGGACGCCGATGCCGTCGTAATGCACTGCCGCCCAGCCATCAGCGTCGCGCTCCATCGCCGCCCGGCCTCCACGCCTGTACTCGCTGACGTCGAGTCCTCGTGCTCACGCTGTCGCTGTCGCCCGGCCTCCACGCCGCACTTGCCCACGCCACGCCCGCGCCTCCGCGTCGTCGAGGCTCGCTGTCGCCACTCGCCAGGCCTTGCCATCGCCGACTACTACTAGTACTATTGCTTTTGCTTGCTATGATACTGTATTAGTAGGATATATGTGGCTGTTGCTGAACTGAATCTGAATGGATGGAGGCCGACATCTATGTTGCAAACTTTGCACTGTAGGCAGTACTATATTAATGGATGGAGACGGACAGCTATGTCATGTTTTAATTTTTAATAGTTATTTTGTTAATTTTTATAGACGGTGTTGTAGTTTATTGTTTTTATGAATGACCAACTGTTATCATCTGTCACTATTTTTATTTTTATTAGAATATATCATCAACTATTTATCTTATTTATCTATTCTATGACAATTAAAATTTTAGCTTACATAATTCTACGTATTCTCGTAATGCTGTTTTCTAAATTTCTGTATCGCCGTATTCGTATCCCCGTACAACATAGTCTCCTTGTTGCAAATCTACTTCTTCCAAATGTCTTCCTCTAAAAAAAGTTTGAACTAGAACCTGCTTGGGATTATTTTTTCCCACCTGTAAAAAGTTTACAAGTGTATTTCTCTGAGCACCAAGATAACAAGGGAAAACTCCCCCCATTTAAAAGCATCTGGGTAATAATTTACCTCTGCTTGGATGCACCGGATTGTTTTTCACCTGTAAGTGCAAGCAATGATATACGAAAAATGCTACAGCATTGCGTAGTTTACTGCCCAAAGAATCTGTCCGAACTACGATATTGTTCTAAACATAATATACTGACGAAAACTCTCACACAATTTGTCATCGTTTCCACTCATGTAGTGCTTAACACATCATACCGACAAAAATCTCTCATGCAGGGATCATGCTGAAGCAAATGGTTCTAAAGGCTCCAAAAGCAACAAGACATAAGTGCAGTGAACAAAAGTTTGAATGGTTCAGAAGATTCAATTATTGTTATCAATCATCAGATTCAGAACATTGAACAGGAATTAAGCACATTATTACCATCAATCCATACAACACATGAATACTAACCGTCACCTAACCAGTATTTGCAGCACTAAGATCGAATCCAAGCATGCCCAGAATTCAAAATTATCCATATCATTCAACTATTACCCAACAATTTTCATCACACGGATCTCAGAAAAATTGATGATCAAAACTAAAGGCACAGAGGGGAGAGACATTCTCACCCGGATCAAGCTGAGGTTGTCTAGATGGCAGATTGATTATATCTCGACAACCGTGGCAGTGGTTGGGACGCAGATCAACTCCGGTGGTCGTCGTAGAGAGGTCAACACTCGGTAGGTCGCGGCAGTGGGGAGGAGAGAAGGCAGGGGCAGCGGCGGCTGACGCAGATGGCTCTAGAAGCTGGCGGCCGTGGCAGGGCATAGATCGAGACCGGTGGTCGCCGCCGTAGGGAGCCGAGCAACACAACGATGGGGAGCAGCAAGGCGGTGACGGCAACGGCTGACACAGATGTCTTCGGGAGCTGAAGGGAACACCATGGTTGGGAGGATAGAAGGCGGCGATGCCGCCGGCGGAAGCGGGCTGACGCCCACGCTTTGGAGAGCGCGCGAGGGCTCGAAGGATCGGTCTGGTTGTTCCTAGTCGAGCGGGGATTTTTTTTATTTTTTATTTTATTTATTAAATAAAATATTTTAAAAATAATTTTCGATTTGAAATATTTACTAAACTAGTCAAAATCGATGCTTCCAGAGGATGATTTATCTGATATGACAGACAGTCGTTGGCCATCGTCTAACAGTCGATGACCGAAGAAGGAGCATTTTGCAAATGGTCCCCTACAACAAAAATCGCTTTCTAGAAAGACGTTTTTTTACTATGCGGAAGCTACCCAAAAAGCCATACAAGTAGAAAATAGCCCTCTAAAAGGCAGAAGGGGGCTGCGTGAAAAACCCCACCCTCTCGGCCTTTTTGCAGATAGCCCCTACATTCAAAAATCACCTCTCGGGGAGCGATTTTGGCTATAGGAGGCAGCCGCAACTTTTCACCGCCCGATGAGTGGGCATTAGGCGAGGTCATCTGTCATGTCGAATAAATCGTCTTTTGGAAGAACGATTTTTAAAAAATCGTCTTCCAAACACGATGGACGATTAGTTTTGTAAATTTTTCAAATTGAAAATTATTTTTTAAAATATTTTAATAAATAAAATAAAAAATAAAAAAATTCGTCGAGTGGGTGGCGGACCCAGGTCCTGGGCACCTAGGCCGTGGCCTGGGAGCTAGGCATCAAAGCCCATATAGAGAAATGTATTTTCACCATGTAATTTGCTCGTCGGCCTAATACGCAATGGGCTGGCTCAGGGCTTGGCCCAAACCTGGGTCAGCCTGACTTTTGTCGGAAAAAAGTGTGGGCTCCCGATGCCACACAATTTTTCCGTTGGAATCGGCAAAAAACAATCGGAAAATTAATCGTTTACAGGCCATCCAAGCGAATTTTTTGCCCAACGTAAAAAAAATATCGGGCCAAAAATTTACACCTGTATTCGGCTGATTACAGGCATTCCAAGCCGGGTTAGCGTACATTTAGACGGTACTAGATAATTGCTCATGTGTTATAACGGAATCTAACAAAAGTTTAAATATATTCTAAAGTCCAACATTATTTAATCAATAAACCATTTTAGCCACAACTTTCTGCATGCCTGCTGAGGTAGGCAACGAGCTCTATTATCATGTACATGTCAATGTGGACATTCCATCTCATTAACCATCTCCTTTTGTGTTTTATTTGTATTCAGATTCACATAAAAATATTGATTTGAACATGAAGTTATGGATATCTAACATCAGAATACAATCTGTTTAATATGAATTCATGTTATTCCTATTCCATCTATTCCATCAATACAGTATGGTGCCTATCCAAAAAAAACAATATGGTACAGCCCGGCCAAACTGTCGTACTCCACCAGAAAAGGCCCAGCCCATCTACACACTGCTAACCCTAGCAAATAAAGTTCTCAAGACCTCCCCACAAAGACTAGCTCCCTAGCTGTCAGCATGTTTTCTCCCCTCTTTTGCCTATTGACACCTTCTGTTATTCATCATCGGATCCCCCAATTGGGTTAGATCGCATCCGCGCTGCCGCGTGACTGTCCCTTCTTCCTCCCAACTCTTCCAGTGCTACCATTTCTTACACCTGCTCGACCTCTTTCGTCACGGTAGTCACCCGAAGCAGACTCAACAGGCTTTGCCTCCTTTGTCACAGTCTCGATTGGCTTGCTCGCGACCGTAGCCTTTGCCGATGAGGCTGGCCACGTGCTGAAGAGTGGCAACGTTCCGAAGAAGGGATGAGGGGAGGGGGAGGGAGGGTGTGGCTTGAGGCATTGTCGTCGCTGGATTTGAGGTCAGGCAAAGAGAAGGTGGTGCGTGGGTGTCATAAAAGGGTTGGGAGCGTAGTGGCTGTGATAGGAGGGAGTTGTCGCTGGGGACGGCGACGTGATGATTCGTGGTCGCTTTTTGGCATTTTTAACTAAACATATAATAGGTGTAAAGTTGGTTTATAAAAATTTTGGATTTGGGAGGTCTGAGACCAAAAAGATGTAAAATTTTCTTGGGAAAAGTGTTTGCCCACCCTACCCCCTGCGCGCACAGTACTTCACCCTACCACGCACGCACATGCCCTCCCAAACCATTTTTCCCCTTCTCCCTCACGCCGCCGCCCGCTCTCTCTCCCCTCCGCCGCCGCCCCCGCTGTCTCCCTCCGCCGCCGCTTCTCTCCCCCACCGCTCTCTTCGCAAGATCTGCCGCATGGCCGCCGACGAGCTCCTGCGTCGGCTCGGCCTCATCCTCGTCGTCGCCGCCCTTCTCCTTCACCGTTTGTCCCCCATGCGCCGCACGCGCGACGCCATGGTGCACCGCCTCACCGCCGTCCTCTCCGAAGGGCTCCGGCAACACCGCCGCCGCCCTTCGCAAGCGCTACGGCGCCATCCTCGCCGCCGACACCGAGCACGCCGCCCGCGCCGTCGAGGCCGAGGCCTCGACGTCGCCTCCGCCGTTGCCTCCACCGCCGCACCGCACTAACCCTCTTTTTCTTCTCAAGATCCGCCGCATGGCCGCCGACGAGCTCCCCCGCGTCGGCTCGGCCTCATCCTTGCCGTCGCCGCCCTTCTCCTTCGTCGTCTGGCCCCGTCCATAGATGTGTTTCATTCATGCATTTGGTTGATGTTGTTTGGGATTGTCCCAGATGCTTATTCTTTGGTGTGTAGTAACTGCTTGATTTTTCAATTTGTGATTGTGCAGAAGGTAAAATTGTTTCCAGTTAATTCGGTGATGGCTTAGGACCTTGTAGGAACAAATTGATACTATTATTGGGATTTGATAAGAAAAATACATACATCTGAGCATGATGTGAAGATTGATATTAGCTCTTGTGGCATTAGCTTTTGTATGTGAAGATTGATATGTATGCCACAGCCCAGAAAATTGAACTAAATGAAGTATTTAATAGGAACAAATCTGTCTTTTTACAGCAACCCAAAAACTTTACACAAGGAACTAAATTTTGTGTAAAGTTTACACCCAAAATTTTAGGGTGTAAAGTTTAAACCTAAAATCTGTAACTAAACAGGACCTAAGGTGGAGGAAGCGGAGAAAGAAACAGAGAAAGAAACAGACGAAGGGGTCATAGGTGAGAGATGAGACATTGGGATGAGAATCGATCGATCTGGACTTAGAGCATCACTCCTCCACCCACATTGTGGGCCCAAGATATCAGGGAGCTGTTTGGGCAGAATTGACCTCACCAATGACAACTGACAATGTTTTAAGAGTATAGATAACGCGAACGTTTGAATAGGCTGACCGCAGGATTTAAATCGAACGGTCAATACTGCCACTCAAAAGCAACCATCAGACAAAGATCGAACGGCCAGGAAGGAACTCTAGCACCCCTGCTCTCTCCCATCTCACCCTAGCCGCCGCCGTCGCCTCCTCTCGGCTGCTCCCTTCTTCTCCTTCGAGGTCAGCTTCAGATATTCTCTCTTCTCCTCTTGCGCTTGTTCATGTTCGTTCGTAGCTACAGATCCTGTTTAGTACCGTGAGGTTTGGATGATTTGGAACTGGGCCATGTCGGTTTCGCCCATTTTTTTGTTACTTTTGTGTGTGCATTCATCTCACTACTATGATCTTCGTCTGTTGTTCATTGACGCGATGATAAACTTGTTTTTTGGTGAATCATCTGCATAAGTTTAAATTTATCGGTAGAGCTACATAACTTGTTTTTTCCAACTTGTTTTTTCCTTGTTTGCGTCTGTTCATGGTCGTTGGTAGCTGCAGAGCTGATTTGGTACCACGAGGTTTGTAGTTGCAGATCTGATTTGGTAACGCGAGGTTTGGGTGATTTGGTGCTTGGGCATGTTGTTTTCGTCCAATTTTTGTAACTTTTGTTTTGTGTATTCGTCTCACTGCTATTATCTTAGTTTGCTGTTCGTTGACGCGACGAAAAACTTGATCTATCCGCGAATCATCTGCATAGGTTGAAAATTATAGGTAGAATCGAACGATAAACTTCCTGCAGAATCATCTACATAGGTTGAAAACTACTGATAGAATCAGTAGAAGATTTGTATCTCAAATCCGTCAGCATAAATCTCAAATCCGTTAGCATAAATCTCTTTCTTTGTTTCTGTAAATTTATTATTATACTTACTGCTGATTCTGTTGTGTCGCAGTATTAGATGCTGTTATCATCTGTGTTTGTTTCGGTTGGGTCGATTACTTAGGTCTGTGTAAATCTCGTGCTGATTTTGATGGCCATTAGCTGTGTTAGCACTTTGATAGATGTGCCAAATTATCTGATCCGTGAGCTTTCCTGTAATATTTGTTTGGAGTTAGAAAATTATACACATAATTGTTTCTAATCTTCCTGTGAGCAAGCCAATGATACAAGGTCCATGCCACAAAATCAATTCCAAGAACATAATAATAAGAACCTGATTTCTACTGATTTCTTAGCAACAGACCAAATTGATTATTCCAAAATTGCCCCTTCTCTTTATCAGCTTCCAGTTATAAGTTGTAACTTCAAATAATTTGAGACCTCTTGATATCCAAAATTGTTCTTACAGATCAACCCCTATTTCAAATGACGGCAGACTTAGGAATTATCTCCTGGAATGTGAGAGGGATAAATTCGCCAGCCCGATGTAACACGATACATGAGTTCATGTGAGACACAAATTGTACCCTGGCATGTTTCCAAGAGACAAAACTATGCGCGATGGATGATGCCCTAGCTCGCTTTTTGGGAGGCTACAAATTAGATGGTTTTGCCTTTAAGCCATCAAGGGGCACGAGAGAGGGCATCTTACTTATGTGGAACAGTGCGGTAATCAACATTCAAGGTTTAAGAATTGGGCGCTACTCGATCTC
The DNA here is from genome assembly GCA_019925245.2 of Oryza australiensis. Taxonomy (NCBI): domain Eukaryota; kingdom Viridiplantae; phylum Streptophyta; class Magnoliopsida; order Poales; family Poaceae; genus Oryza; species Oryza australiensis. The sequence continues at coordinate 5,268,520 of JAIFGZ020000116.1, read as the reverse complement.
AGAGCAAGTCACTTTGGTGCATTCAAGAACACCTTTTTATGGCACATCAGATCTTCAAAACCTAGCTCAGGAGAAGGATGGCTACTAGTAGGTGATTTCAACATGATTTACCAGGCAAGAGACAAGAACAATAGTAACGTGAACCTAGCACGAATGCGTCGTTTTCGTTCTACCATCGACCGATGCGAGCTAAGGGAGATCCCATTGCAAAATAGGAAATACACTTGGAGTAACGAGCGCTTGTTCATGTTTTTCGAACTCTTGTCAAGCTAGACCGCTGCTTCTATAATGAGGCTTGGGACCTCAAATTTTCCGAACTTGGCCTGCATGCGCTCTTAACGGGCCCCTCTGACCACTGTCCATTGCTTCTCTCAAGTACCAGCGGTCCACGAAGAACGTGGCCTTTTAAGTTTGAGAACTTCTGGGTCCGGCTGCCAGGGTTTAAAGAAAGAGTCCAAGCGGCTTGGAATGAGCCAAACCCCCACATAGAGCCAATGCATCGCTTGTACCACAAGCTACGTCACACGGTAGCAAGGCTCCGGGAGTGGGTGCAAGCTTTCTGTGTAGAAGCCAAGCTACAATTCCACATGGCGCTGGATGTCATTCATAGGCTGGATGTGGCCCAAGAGAACAGAGAGTTGTCCGAAGAGGAGGTTAGACTAAGGGCGAGACTCAAGCGCAGAGTTGTGGCCTTAGCCTCGATCGAAAGGGCAAGGAAGAAACAGGCATCAAGGGTAAGGCACATTCGACATGGAGACGCTAACACGAGGTACTTCCACCTAAATATGAACACTCATAAGCGCAAGAATACCATCCAAAGGCTGAAGAAACAGAATGGATGGGCGGTCACGCACCAGGACAAGGAGGAGATAATTTCTCAGCATTTTGCGAACGTAATGGGACGACCGTCTCCGAGGCAAACTGACCTCAGTTGGGAGGCTCTAGACCTCCAACAGGCTGAAACAACTTTTAACATTAAATAAGTTGCATTCCACCGATGCTCTGCAAGTGGAGGCCCAAGAAACAGTGACGGGTCGCCAGTACTGAATGAGTATGTTTGGGCAATTGTCCAAAAATTTTACCAAGTTTATTATCCAACAACCAACATAATTTTGCACAACATTTTTGAAATTGATTCTTTGTTTAAAGAATACGAAAATGATGATGTTCTAACTGAACCTGTCTTTCACATGAAACAAAAATATTTGAAATATTGGAAAACTATACCTATGTTGTATGCTTTTGCTTTCGTTTTAGATCCTAGGTGTAAATTAAGGGGATTGTTTGCTATTTTATCATTTCTTGGAGATACTGTAGGTGTAGATTATAGTTCTTTTTATATTGAGGTTAGGGGTAAACTATATGAAGTTTTTGAAAAGTATGAACTAAAGTTTCAGGGAGTTCGCCAGCAGAGACCCCATCCTATCCCCACTACAGGTAAGAAGAAGATACAATGCAGTAGAATTTGGGGTGGATCATCTTCAGGCCAAGGTGGTGGAAGTTCGTCCGCTGCAAATGGAGACATCTCTTCGCATGGTGTGGCCGAAGAGTTGTCCGGTTATTTGGACAGCGACACCATCCACCATGAAGAACAAGACTTCAACGTCCTCAGGGGTGGAATGACCACAAGATAACATATCTCGTGCTTTCAAAACTAGTACGAGATGTGTTGACGGTGCCTGTGTCGACGGTGTTCTCCGAATCGGCCTTCAGTCTATGCGGACGAATCATCGAAGACCGGAGGACGAATCTGAGCAGCGACCACATCGGAATGCTACTAAGCGTTAAAGACTGAGAGCTTGCTAGACAACATGCCCAATACACTGTGGATAACCAAGAATTGGCCGTCCAGTTCGAGCAACTCTACTTAAATCCAGATCAACCCCAATAGAATTTTATTAGAATTAGTTGTGACCTTTAAATTGTACTCTTTTCTTTATCATAGTTTTCTTAGTTTTCCTATGAATTTTTACATGACAAAGTTTTTAACGAGGCAACATGTATCATTGTATCCTATAATGGTATAAACATCAATACAGGTCATTACTATTTTTAACATATTCTTTTATAATATTTTAGTAAGTATGAATTTTTCTTTCAATAATTTCAACATGATGAATCTATCATTTTTAATTTTTTTCAAGATGATAAAAATATAAATAAACCATTTTTTTCATATTTTCAACATGAGGAAGTCATTATTTTTTTAAAACTTTTTTCAACTTTTTTTTCAAATTTCTATTTTTTAAAGTTAGTATAGGGCTGCTTCTTTTTTTAACATGCACTGTGCAAACGAGCCGGCGTGCCGACTTGGCCCGTGGGCCTTGCACATGCCGTGCCGGCACGAGCATGGCCTGGCCAGCCGTGGGCCATGCTTGGGCTGAGGGCATGACATACGGGCCGGCATGGCACGTCCCGTTTAAGCAACCGTGTCTAAACGGGCCGTGACGCTACCATGTCGGGCCGGGCCATGCCACCCATTTGGCCGACTCTGTGCGGCAACGATTTGTCGATTTGGGGCCAAGCGACACACAGCCTGGGTATTTCACGGTTACAACCCCCGTGGACCACCCTATATGAACCTTGGAGATTGCTTGTGTTACTCTTCCTAGCCGTCCGATCATGATAGACAGAATATGGAACATATATGAACCTTCGAGATTGGTTGTGTTACTCTTCCCAGCCGTCCGATCATGATAGACAGAATATGGAACATATATGAACCTTCGAGATTGGTTGTGTTACTCTTCCGAGCCGTCCGATCATGATAGACAGAATATGGAACAGAATACGAAGCGGTTTAGTTTTATTAATTATGTTAAATACATCATGAAAAATAACCTTATCAGATCATGTCTCCGATGGAACCTAACTCGATTTTTGTTAACACGTTTTTTAATTAAAATTTAAATTTTATCTTAATTTTTATTAGCGTGTTTTTTAAAATTTTTGTGAAAAAAAGTTGGTTTAAAATATCGAATATACATATTTGTTAAAGTTTATAATAATTAAAACATAATTAATTATTAATTAATTATGTTACATCTAAGCGAAACTGTTTTGCTAAGCGGTGAAACATTTGTAACCAAGCAATGAAATATGTGAAATATTTTTGATGAAACATCTGAAATACTTTTTTATATGCAGTTAAACACCGTCCAGGATTTTGATTGAGATCGGACGTCCGATCCCTAGTCATCGCCATACCCAGGCTGTGTACGGCTCGGCCCCAAATCGGCAAATCGCCGCCGCACGCAGGACACAACGACGAAAGCAGCGAAGTCGGTGACGCGTCGCCCCCATCGATCGCCGGTGGGGACCCTACGCCATGTCGGCGCGAGACAGGGAGACGGCCATGGCGTTGGCCCGCCTCGCCGCCGCGCTGGACGGGGCGGTGCTTGGCCTCGGCACTGCGGCGCTCGCCGTCGCCTCGTGGGTCAAGTACCTCGCCGCGTCCGGGCAGCTGCGGCGCATCACTTCCGCGCCGGCGGTTGCCATACCCGATCTTCGGTCGCTCCTCGCGGAGTATGGCGACCAGCCACTCCTCGTGGCGGTGCGGGGCCATGTCCGCGCCGCCCTCGGGAGCAATTACCTCGTCCCCCCAGGCTCCGGCGAGCACTGCGTCGTCGCCAAGAAAACCCAGCTGGTTAGTCGCTCGCTAAAAAGTATATCTTGCATCCGGCGCTTAGAACTAGGGTTTACGCTAGGTGGTATGGATGCTTAGCAAGGGTGTGGTTTCTAATTTTAAATTCTCAAGGGTTGTGTCCTTAATAACTGTTTTCGTGATGATGAGATTATATGGAAAGGCTGAAGGTTCCGATTAAACTGTAGAGATAAGCATGTTTAGGCATTGGAATTCGAAGTAGCCGTTTCATGAGCTTAGATAGAGGCTTCAAATTGTAGAAATCTTCGAGAATTTCAGTGCATATGGCTATAATGTCTGATAGTTTTCATTACTCTCTCTCTCTCTGTTTGTAGCTTTTAGGAGTAGCCGAGTAGGAGGTATATGGTTGGTATTCCCTTGTGCATAATTAGATACTTTGGGGAAGGGTATGCTTGTGCTTTCCTTGTCAGGCTATTCTTGTTCTCAATTCTGAGGTTTGACAACTAATTCGAAAAGTTTGGCAAATTGATTATTAATTTTCCAAAATAACATTTGGCTTCTCTTGGATTGGAAATTAGACGGTTAGTACCGTATATGAGTTATCTGGTTGCAAGATGCCTACTGGCTGTAAAATCAATCTCCTGTAACCCACGTATGCTTCCATGGAGTTGGGTCTTTAGGAGAGTGTTGTTGTTAAAGCCCGGAAGTAATGATAAAATGCAGCAATTTTGACTTATGTTATTAGTTGATTCGAATTCTAGTGTGATGTTGTAATCATAGTAGATGGTTCTAGAATGAAAAGGATTAGAAATAAATTAAAAAGTTTTTTATGATTTTGTTTTTTGTTGCTTAGTGGCATAAAAGACTTGGGTTATTTATGGATTGCTTCTGGATTTCTGTGGAAACAGTATCCTGAAGCAAAGCTGCTTAAGTTTCAGTTATTGATTTAGTTGTAAACTTCAGAAAAACCAAAGGTTTATGTGCCGTGGTAATGTGGTGCAAACTGCTAAGCTACTTCTGAACACATTATGGGTTTGTTCGGCTGCCGGGGCTGCGGCTGCACTGCAGCCAACTGGAACAGTCCGGTAAGCACAAACACAGTAGCCGCTGCAGCAGCCGCAGTCCTGGCCTGCCAAACTGATAGTTAAGGATCCTCATGGATTAAAATATACACTGACTTGCAATTAATTTGTCATTTCCCTTCTTTTGTTACCAAATTAATATATATGAGTACAAATATACAATGGCATTTACTTTATTGTTACACGCCTAAACTCTGCCTTTATTTTTTTTTCCTTTGTGCCTTTACAGTTGTATACCTGTTATTCTTTCCCTGTACGGATTTCTCTAACTAGTGTTATGTGATGATGTACGTATGCAGTGCTTGTTCAATGAATGGAGAGGCATCTTTGGGTGGACCTTTGATTTGCATGCCCTCTTTTTCAAATCAATTAAGGAGCAGATTATAACATCATTTAGATGGGTATATCATCTATACTTTGTAAGCTGGTTATTTTTTGAATAATTTTGGCCTCAAATGTTAACCGTACCATTCCTTTTGCAAGGTTCCATTTGTTCTTGTAGATCCTGAAAACATGACTGGAATGGTCCATGTGAAGTTAGGCAGCGCGATGCAACCATTACCTCTTACAACTGTGTATCATAAACTTACCCCACTCGAGTCAACTCCTTACACATTGTTTCAGACTATTATTGGCAATGGTTACCCAGTAAGTTCTTGGCTGTATATTGGACATAATTTTTTTATGCACAGGGATATCTATCTTAATCTATGCAGTTGTCCATTCTATAGATTGCATTGTTGGATGAGGAAAAGATACTTCCTGTTGGAAAGGAGATTACAGCAATAGGATATATTCGACCTCACAAAGCAAGTGTTGAGATCAGCTCATGCCCAGAGATACCTTTTTTCTTGTAAGGGTTCTTTTGTTTGGCATGTATTTTGTATCTTGTCTTTCTTGTACTGATGCCAGACACCAGGATTCCCAGAACATTGGTAGTTTATAATTTATATGGCTAAGATATCTCTTGTGGTTAACTAAAGTAGTTCATGCATATGAAGATATTCTTTCGTTGAGTTTATTGCTTTTGTTAACGCTTTACCTTCAGGTCTGACCTTACCAAGGATGAGATGGAAGCTGAGTTGTCTTCTCATGCTAAAACACTCTTTTGGGCTAGTGTTGTTCTTGGAACGATGTCAGTTTGCTTACTGGGCTTTGCGACTTACAGGTATCAAACTGTGACATTTTTGGGATTGTTAATGATTTTATTGGTTAGTATTCAATTAGTGATTTAGTTCTGAGGATAATCTACAACTTGATACTTCATGTTATCTTACTCTCTTTTTTAGTTATTATGTAGTGTTATCTTGAGAGTTCCAGAAAACTGATGTTGTACTGATGCAGGAGCTGGAAGAAGATCAAACAGCGGAGGGAGGCAAGGCGAGCCCAAGAGGTATTTCGACAAACTACTGAAGATGCTACAGACGATCAGTCTAGCGATGAAGAGGATGGTGAAATGGGAGATGAGCAACTATGTGTTATATGCTTAAGGAAAAGGAGGAGGGCAGCTTTTATTCCTTGTGGTCACCTTGTCTGCTGCTGCAATTGTGCACTGACTGTGGAACGTCAGTTGGCACCATTGTGCCCTATGTGTCGGCAAGACATCCAATACATGATAAGGATCTATGACAATTGAGGTACATGACAAGTTTTCTTTAACCTTTTGGAGAGGGACTACTCATGACGTTTGATTCACTTTTTCCTTATTATAAATTGCAACATATTATTTGGATTACACTAAGGAAAATCTACAAGTGTATCCTTTTTTGGCTGTTCTGTCGCAAGGAAATGAAATTGTTGCCAATATGAGAATTATTTCTTTGGCAGACAACTCCTGGTTGAGCTTTAAGCTAAATAGTAGTAGATGAACAGCACTGTAGATACATTTAAGTGAATTTAGTTTCCTGCAATAGGCATAAATGTTGGCAACTCTTCTATGGAGGAACATTAACTGTTAGCAGCAGTAGCCTCAACATACATGTTCATTCATTTTAAATAAGTTTACCAAGAATCTTTAGCATCTGAAATAGTGTAATTTGGAGATGACTTATTTGATTGTTGTTGCAGGCTTCTCGATGTTTTGCTGATAACCCCTCGCACTGTATGGTCACCCCGATTGTCTGCGAGCCTGAAGACTTCAACTGATCATCCTGGTGCACTAGTCTAAGCTACTTAGCTAACTAAACTATGTTATCCTGAATTTTGTGTATATATATGATAACCTCCCAGGAGAACTCATATGGGTAGAGATCACCGGATACTTTTCATGGTCGCATGGAATCCTGTAGCTAGCCAGGGTCATGAGCTGATGCCGATAGTTGCAAATTACTACTATACCAAGTTTTTGTTGGCTCTCTGCTTTCATGTCTGTGCATTCTGTAAAGATGCTTTTGCCAGCCAGGGTCATGAGCTGACGCCGATAGTTGCAAATTACTACTATACCAAGTTTTTGTTGGCTCTCTCCTTTCATGTCTATGCATTCTGTAAAGATGGTTTTGCCGCCAGCAAAAGTATAATGGTTCGGATTTTTATCCTTGTTCTGCCCATCCATGAATTTCCAGTTCCTGGTATGAGCTACAGGTTGTGGTGTTTGCAAATTTGTTACGTTCAGGAGTATGCAGGAGATTACCGAGTGACAGAATTTCGCCTACTTAATGGAGAAAGAGAGCTGCGCTGGGAGTTTGGGACAATTATAAAATGAATTGCAAATACGGTATCGTTGTATCGACAAAACATGTGCAGTATGTTGTATCTGCCATACAATCCGCACAATGAAAGCTTGATTAATAATGAATGGTGTGCGTTTATATAAGTAGTGCATACGTGTATTTGAAAATTTGGCGTCTGTACTGTATTTCAAAAAAATACTATTAATCAATAAAGGCTAAGGCTGTGTACTATATTAAAAAAATACTAGTAATCAATAAAGTTTAGCTACTCTTTATTTTCTATTAATATGTTTTTCAAACTGTTAAATGATGCTAAATGATATGTTTCATGTAAAAACTTTTTAAATTTATTTAAACATTGTTTAAAAATATAATAAATTTATTTAATAATTTTTTATATATTAATACTGAATTAATTATATGCTCATAATATTTCCTGTAGGATGAACGCAGCCTGAGTCTACCGGCTGGAGCACATTATCACAGGAGTATTAACAAATAGAGAAAAAATGAATTAATGTACTTACTTGCGCCCTGCGAAACCTCCAGAGACGTAAACGCAAACGTTTCAACAGGCTGCCGCAGGATTAAAATCGAACGGTCCATACTGCCCCATAAAACCAACCATCGGACGAAGATCGGACGGCCAGCAAGGAACCCTAGCACCCGTGGCTGCCTATATAAGAGGCAATCCTCTCGCCCTAACCCCTCCTCTCTCCCATCTCACCCTAGCCGCCGCCTCCTCCTCTCGGCTGCTCCCATCCTCTCCTTCGAGGTCAGCTTCAGATCTTCTCTCTTTTCCTTGTTTGCGCCTGTTCATTGTCGTTCGTAGCTGCAGATCTGATTTGGTATCGCGAGGTTTCGGTGATTTGATGCTGGGGCATGTTGTTTTTGTCCATTTTTTGTAACTTTTTGTGTATATTCGTCTCACTGCTATGATCTTAGTTTGCTGTCCGTTGACTCGACGATAAACTTGATTTATCGGTGAATCATCCTTTACGTTGAAAATTATCGGTTGAATCGGACTATTAACTTGATTTGTTGCAGAATCATCTACATAAGTTGAAAATTATCTTTAGAATCGGTAGTAGGATTTTCATCTAGAATCCGTTCGCGTAGATCTCTTTCTATGTTTCTATATTTTTTATTTTACTCCTGCTCAGTAGATGCTGTTATCATTTATACCTTGTTCGATTGGGTTGATTATTGCGCATCTGTGCAAATTTTCTGCGGATTTTCATGGCCATTAGCTGTCTTAGCACTTATAAATTATAATGGATGTGTAAGCTTTCTAATCTGAGAGCCTGCCTGTAATATTATTTGGAGTTAGAAATTACGCAAACCTGTTGTTTCTAATATTTGTTTCGTTCTCTCTGCAGTTAGCTACATCCTCATTCAACCATGGGTAAGGAGAAGACACACATCAACATTGTGGTCATTGGCCACGTCGACTCTGGCAAGTCGACCACCACGGGCCACCTGATCTACAAGCTTGGAGGTATCGACAAGCGTGTGATCGAGAGGTTTGAGAAGGAAGCCGCTGAGATGAACAAGAGGTCATTCAAGTACGCGTGGGTGCTTGACAAGCTCAAGGCTGAGCGCGAGAGAGGTATAACCATCGATATTGCCCTGTGGAAGTTTGAGACCACCAAGTACTACTGCACCGTCATCGATGCCCCTGGACACCGGGACTTCATCAAGAACATGATCACGGGTACCTCCCAGGCTGATTGTGCCGTGCTCATCATTGACTCCACCACTGGTGGTTTTGAGGCTGGTATCTCCAAGGATGGCCAGACCCGTGAGCATGCCCTTCTTGCTTTCACTCTTGGGGTGAAGCAGATGATCTGCTGCTGCAACAAGGTATAACTCTAGTGTTTGTCTTCTGTTGTGATTAATGAGCCCAGCACTTGTCTGTACATATTCATGATTCTAGTCCAGAATACTGTTGATCACATCAATGAAGTAGCATTATCATTTTATGGATTATCCCTTTTAGTTGCTAGTTTTTCTGACTGATCATTTACGACTGCAATTCATTACGCATCTAAGACTGATATTATTGATGGTTGCTTTTGTTACGACTGTCTGTCTTCACTATGCACCTAAGAGTGCAATTGTTGATTGTTACTTTCCTGCCACTACAGATGCATGAAACCAAACTCTTCTGTTAAATTTGTTTAGAATACCTTTTCATTTAGATATGTGTTGTTTGTTACTTTATGCTAGACTTCTATCGAAGATGCAGCTGTTTCATTACAACATGGATGAGCACATCACTTGTTGTACATATTCATGATGTTTGTCCAGATAATTTTGATTATGCTAATGAATCAGCATGACTCTCTTTGCATTGACTTATACCTTAATGAGTGTCTTGTAGTCACTGTGCATCTAATGCTGCAACCGTTGGTCGTTGCTTTACTGCTGCTTCTACCATTAGTGATTTACTGCTGCATGGAACTAAACTCTTCTGTTCCATTAGGTTGCCTGTTCATTTGAATCTGTAGATGTCTGTTACTGCTCTGTAATACCTTTGTTTGATATCTTATATCTGGTCACTACTATTGTTTATCTTGTATGCTTCATATCATATATATTTCGCTACCAACCAACCCCTTTTGAGAAAAGTAATTGATTTGTTATCTTTTGTTCTGTTACAGATGGATGCCACCACTCCCAAATACTCGAAGGCCCGTTATGATGAAATCGTGAAGGAAGTCTCATCCTACCTCAAGAAGGTTGGCTACAACCCTGACAAGATTCCCTTCGTTCCCATCTCTGGGTTTGAGGGTGACAACATGATTGAGAGGTCCACCAACCTTGACTGGTACAAGGGCCCCACCTTGCTTGAGGCTCTTGACCAGATCAACGAGCCCAAGAGGCCATCAGACAAGCCCCTGCGTCTTCCCCTTCAGGACGTGTACAAGATCGGTGGTATTGGTACCGTGCCTGTGGGTCGTGTTGAGACTGGTGTCCTCAAGCCTGGTATGGTGGTGACCTTTGGTCCCAGCGGCCTGACCACTGAGGTGAAGTCGGTTGAGATGCACCACGAGGCTCTCCAGGAGGCTCTTCCTGGTGACAACGTCGGGTTCAACGTGAAGAACGTTGCCGTGAAGGATCTGAAGCGTGGGTACGTGGCCTCCAACTCCAAGGACGACCCTGCCAAGGAGGCTGCCAGCTTCACCTCCCAGGTCATCATCATGAACCACCCTGGGCAGATTGGCAACGGCTACGCCCCAGTGCTGGACTGCCACACCTCCCACATTGCTGTCAAGTTTGCTGAGCTGGTGACCAAGATTGACAGACGATCTGGCAAGGAGCTGGAGAAGGAGCCCAAGTTCCTCAAGAACGGTGATGCTGGTATGGTTAAGATGATTCCCACCAAGCCCATGGTTGTGGAGACCTTCTCTGAGTACCCTCCTCTTGGTCGTTTTGCCGTGCGTGACATGAGGCAAACGGTGGCTGTCGGCGTCATCAAGAACGTCGAGAAGAAGGACCCAACTGGTGCCAAGGTGACCAAGGCTGCCGCCAAGAAGAAATGAGTCTCGTTGAAGGGGTGGTTTCCGTGTCTGCATTTGAGATATCTAGCTGCTACTAATTCGCTAAGTTTTGTGCACGGCCATGGCACTCGTTGCATTGACCGTTAATATCAGATGCTCGTAATGTGCACTATGTCAGTCTTTTAAGACTCATTTTATTTCTGTTCGGTTAAAACTATGTTGTGAGTCCGATTATTGTCGTCCGGCTGTTGTAGAATGCGAGCATTTACTTTGCTAATTCCTTTGTCTTTATTTTCTCTTGCTCTATTCGCCACTTCTGCTGTTATTGAAAACTTGACGCTGTTTCTGTTTTTAAAAACTGAACCTTTTTTCTGCTATTGGAAACTGAAAACATAGTATATTTTAATTTTGCATATTGTTTGGGTTGAATGAAACTTTATTTATTTCTTGTTTGATTATCCGTGCTAAAGTTGTTCTTGTCACGTCAATATTAAGTATTAAATGTGGAAATTTATTATTTTAAATGTTTAGATATTATTTTAAAATGTTAAAAATAAACTATTTAAGTCGGTTTTAATGCATTCAGTTTACAAGACTATGAAATTAATAATAAAATATTTCTTCAACTTTACGAGTTATTTTATCATCGGTTATTTTAGCTTTTCTTTTTACCGCTACAGTTTCAACTCAGTTCTGAGTTTATAATTTTATCACATAGTTTTAGTTTTTTTTATCGGTACATTTTTAATTTAGTGTGAGTTTCATCCGGTTCGAGTTCGTTGGTATAGTTTTAACTCGTCGTCATAATTTTATGAGTTATTTTATCATATATTATTTTAGTTTTGTGTTCGTTGGTATAGTTTTAACTCAGTGCGAGTTTTATTCGGTTCGAAACAATGTTTTATTTTCACGACACATTTTCTTTTTTATGTGATATCTTATTTAATATGTATTAAATACATCAAAATGAAAATTTCATTTAAGATTGGTCTTAGAAATTTTTTTATTTATAGTCGTATTATTCGTGAGACGAATCCAACACGAATCTAATGAGCAATATGTTGTTACAGTCATTTGCTAATAATTTGTCTCGTAATGTGTTGATTCTTGGTCATGAAACCAAACGACCCCTCGTCTAGGTTTGGCTTGATATGAGCGATCTTTTGACGTGTCAGATAGCACTAGATGGGTGTCGTGGTAGCAGCTATGTCAACAGTAAGAAATATGCTATTGTTTATAGGACTATGCATTTGGTTAAAACCATATGTTTGGTTTGGATTTTTTTCTATGTAAAGTTTGGTTTAGTATGAATGAATAACCGATCGGTTCGATTCTCGTAAATATTAAAAACCGTAAAATTTAAGTTCGATATTTTTGGTTTAGTTTTTGGTTTTTACGGAAAAACCAAAAAAGCAGAGAAGCAGATAAGCAACACCCTAGAACCCCAAGCAGAGAGGTGGCGAGGTGGGGCGTGGCATGGCGTAGGCGGTGAGAAAGGCGGCGGCGAGAAGGGAGGCACCGAGGAGGGGCGCGACGAAGAGGAATGCAACGAAGGGGAGGGATGTCGAGGCGGAGCTGGCGCGCTGTGGCGGAGGTGGCACGACGCGTCGAGGCAAAGACGGAGGCGGCGCGGTGCTACTCTGCCGCTCGATTGGATTGGATCGGTCCAAGACTGGTTAGGATATGGTCGGCCGGGCTGGGAATCGGTTTTTTCAGGGGGGAAATATTTTTTGGTTTTCATACATAAAAACCGAAGCTGCACCGAATTATTCGATTTCTGCAACATCATGAACCAAAAGAAACAAAAAACAGAGACTTCGTGGTTTTTTTTTTCCGATGCAAAACTGCCCAGCCCTAATTGTTTGTAGTAATGATGACCGATACATTCAACCGTCACAACATATTCCGAATACTAATGAATGCAGTAAAATAAAAAAATCGTCTATTAATAACATATTTCGAATACTAATGAATGCAGTAAAAATAAAAAACAAAGAAAGTTGTGTGAATGGAAACAATCGGTAGTACTGCCATCGATTATATTCCCAATTAGAGAATCCCAAATTTTTGGCATTCATCTAATTTCTTTTTTCCTAGTTTACGACTTAGCATTGTTCAAGTTTTGAGTTTGTTAGCTTGAGTATATCACCATAAACTTGAAAACTTGTGGGTAGCAAGTGCATGATCTAAAGTGTAGGTTATTATGGAATATGATATGACAGAATATAGTAACTATTATCTTATTCCATGTAAAACTAAAGTTCAAAGATTTTATTTTCAAAAATTCAAAAATGATGAGTTTCTCAAATGGTGAGACATTTCTACGAGAGTCATTTGTTAAATCAATAGCAATATCCTAAACATATATTGCCTGCAATCAATTTGAGTTCGGTCAAGTAGTCAAGTAGTCAGACCCCTCTTGAAATCTTTTTTATAGTTAAAGTCTTATATGCATATCCACCATAAAAATGATTTCCCTCTACATTAGACGTTTAGTCACAAAAATATTCCATTTCATACCTCATGCTAACTTCTACTCCAGAATTTTGCATCTATCAAATAAAGACTCCAAAACAATTCTGATCCTCTATCTTCATATCCATGTCAAAAAAGACATGAGTCAAAAGAGTGCACACAAAAAATTTAAAAAATTCATGATGCTTACAAAAAGAAGAAACTTGTTGAGCATGATGACAAAAAAAGTATGCTCATAGTCATGTTCTCCAAAATAAAAAAAGATATGGAGGAGGATCATACAAAAAGAGTTAATCAATTTTTCTTTCTTCCAATTTTTCACTCATATTTTCCACCTACAAATATATGTTAACGAGTTCTTTATGTTTTCAAATTTATGCTAACCAGTTCTATTTCTCAACCACCCAAGAGAAGGATAAGCGAAACCCCAATTGGACTAAGGTAATATGGGTGAGACTATCATTGCCAACTTATTCAATTCAAGGTAGAATACTTGGTTGTACGCATGGTGCTTTAGAGAGATAAAACATAGTAGCAACTCCTCATTCACCGAGCCTAAGTCTTACCTTTGCTCAAGGATGAGCAAAGGATAAGCTTGGGGGAGTTTATTGACGGTCATTAAGTACCAAATCCGACCGTCACATACCTTAGAAATAAAAAGGAAATTAACATCCTTTACCGGCATTTAGGTTTAGAATTAATAAAGTTTTACATGTCCTTGGAGTTTAGCAGAACGCAAGAATATTTATCAATAAATGAAGTGAAGACAAAGTCGCATGGCGAAGAAACACAACTCCAACCAATCGACGATCGCCACGTTAGCTTCCCGTGGATCGAAGGGCCCACAAGTTGGGTAAAACCACCTTAAACTGGGGCCAAATGCCCGGGAACCACCTTAGGGGCCCACAAGTCAGTGACTGGTGAAAGTCGGTGTCGAGAGGCAGTTGCCAGGGTTCGGCCGAACCATGGCTGAGCAAAATCGCCACCGACTTCCACATGGCAGCTCCATAGCACTTCCCAATGATGGTTAAGGGCTAATGACGGTTACAAACGGCCATCAAACCACCATGGAGAGGCTATAAAAGGAGGAGGCTCACTGCATCTCAATACACACCACAAGAAGTAGTTCTTATATTTCTATCTTAGTCTCTAGGCTAGTGGAGTTTAGGAATACTTTAGAGTCTTTACTTGGTTCCCGAGTCGCCTTCGGAAGTCGGGTATGTATTTTATACTTTTCTTCCTTTGTACGTCTTTGAGCTTAATAAAGTATTCATCTTCTAGTTTATATGAGTGTGGATCCTCTTCTACTTTCGTAGATGTGTGTTCCATTTATAGTTTATATAATAGTCATGTTGTGGTTGGACGAGTAACTCTATTGCCACGTACATGGTCCAATGAGCAATTAGTGTTGGAAAACGAAGAAGCTACGGTAGCATGAAACAAAATTTCTACCGCGCAATCTAGGAAAGCTTACAAGTAAGGGTCTATAGATTGCTACCAATTGATGTGCAGTGCAATGGAAACAGTCAATATGTTGCTAGCTGACCTCAGACAAGTCTAGCCGACCTCGGCCGACCTAGGAACAGCCTTTGCCGACCTCAAAATACTTCAGCCGACCTCGCCGATCCCGGGTACGAATCGCTCAACCCCGCTGACCTCGGTTCGTCTCGCCCGACCCCGCCGATCTCCACGCGCGCCGCCCGACCCAACCGCCGAATTGGATTCGGCTAGTTGGATCTTGATGAGATCCAATGCCACCGAATAACATCGCAGTGTAGCGATGTCTCTACCCGTATGCTAGCTCGCAATGCACAGCTAGGGTTTTGGCTCAAACATGGACTAAGGTTTCCGTGGAGAAGTTGATCTAGCTTAGAGGTTGTGCCTCCTGATCTCCACCCCTTGCCCTCCGTATATAGAGTTGACCAACTGGGCCTAAAGGCCCATCGAGATTCTATATATGATCAGATCTCTATCCGAAATAAGCCGTATCCGAGTCAAACTTGAATGGTTGTTCTATCTCGTTAAGTGTGCGACCCTGTAGGCTCAGATATACTTGGTTCCGAGCCGAGAACACTTCTCGGTCGATTCGTCAACAATGGCCCCTAGCAGAACGTATTGACACCAAAGTATACAAGAAGATTATATCGGCTGAACCTGTAATGTGTGCATAAATCTCTTTGCCTCACGATATCAATTAAGCTATAGGTAAGACACGTGCCATCCTATCAACAACTTAATCATTCACTCGATCTTGTATTGGATTATCTATCTGTTGATTGACTCCTCAATCAACTTGGCATGGTCATGCACTTCCATAATCCATTATATCGAGGGGCCCAGAGATATTTCTTCCATGGGAGGAGCAAATTCCATCTTGATTATTCACATCCCACTACATGTTTCGTATCAAACCTAAAGACTACTTTTATGACTACCCAGTTATGGAATAGTGTGTGGTAGTCCTGAAGTAAGCTATTACACATGTTGGAATCCATGATGATCTTAGGTCTAAGAACTTTGCACCAACACTACTTGAGACCAACTAATGACACATTAGTTCAATGTAGTGTCTCAAGGTGGGTTTATCCAACAACGTATTCTCTAACACATGTTTACGTTTATTGATTTGATATCTCCATATCATGATCTATGAGACATGATCATCAATCAATAAACATGCTGATCTTAGAATCATATTCGTTTCATAGATATGATATACGATCAGGGTCATTTAGAAATTGATTCATACATAAATAGTCTCATAAATAAGTCACATACTTATTGATCAATATAAGTTGTCTATTTCATGGAACCAAATAACACTGTATTCATTGATACATAAACATTGACTATGATATCCAACATCTCCATGTTGCCTCTAGGGCATATCACTAACAATTAGGATGTAGGTTTGCCTTTGCCTTAGTCATTGACGTCTTGGGAGGTAAATGTATCTATGGTAATGTGAGCGCGGTGCTCAGATTATTTCATAGACATTGGTTATGCCCATATCACATGGGTTGTAAAGGTAGGCGGTAGGTGGTGACAGCCCTGTCCATTCTTTGTAATCCTTCACGTTCGGGTATGGTGTAGGGCAAATGGTAAGAGACCGCTTCATGGTGGTAGGCCGGGCCACTGGGAGGCGGTACCCCCGTAGTCCTCGGAGCATAGAACTGGGTAACTAACAACGACTATCCTAGTGTTAACGACCAAATTTGATAACCTAATCCCCGGGTTTGAAGCATAGATTGAAGCGGAATCAAAGAAGGTGTGTGATCCGAGAAGAGACGGAAACAGAATCGGCTGAGTCCGAATCGGCTACGGAGCCAGTCAGCTGAGAGTGAATCGGACTAGGGTAGCCGATAGCCGATTCTGAGTCAGGGTCGAAGTGGGACCAATCCCGATGGAAAGCATGGAGATAAGGAGTTGGGTTCGGTTCCCAAATTGCGCGTTAAAGATATTGCCATCTATGGATGGAGTCTTGTAACGGCAATCGTGTCTGTAAATTAGGGGTTTGTTTAGATATTCCTATTGTGATGCGATGTGGGACTGTATCCTGAGATGTTGTCGTATTCTGAATAATAGATTAGATAGATAGAAACCATGGTTTACATGGATAATGTTATTCTTGGGTATAAATAGGACCCGAGACCCATGTAAATAGAACAATCACAATCAATACCATCTCGGCGCATCGCCTCTCATTTTCTTTTAGACGAGTTCTTGATCCGGCTTCGGGCTGCATCGTTTCGACCCCCGATTAAGGTAAATGCTTGTTGTTTAGTGATTTATTTCATCGAATCTAGTGCTTCCATCATAATGATACTCTAGGTTTGATGTTTTAGATTGCGCAAGTTATCATATATGGCATATAATCTAGAATAATATTGTCACATCCTGGGTTTTTCCCTAATTCATTTAAAATAATTTACCCGGAAATAATCGGAATTTCTGAAATTAACCTGGAGTCAACCTATAATTTTAAAATGCAATTAATAAATGGAAATGACATGGTAGGATTTTTCTTGAATTCTTCATGTCAAAATACGCTAACGGGATTTTTCTTGGAATTTTTAGAGCACTCTAAGTATTTTTAATCAATTAAATAAGAAAACAGGAATTTAATTAAGTCCCTAAATCCCTTTTGCTTTTTCTTTTTCTTTTTTTTCCTTTTTCCGTACGCCCGTACGGTTTTCCCGCCCTCTCCCGTGCGGGCCGTCGGCCCGACACTGCTCCGCCCGAGCCGCACCCCGTGCGCACGCCGCTCTCCCCGTCGTGGCCGAGGCCCACGGTCCCGCCGCGCCGCGCAAGTCGGCGCCTCCCTTGCGCCATGCGGTCACCAAGCAGGTGGGCCCCACTGTCCGAAGCCGCTCTCGCGCCGGCCGCCCAACCGCCGCCGCCGCCATAGCCGCGCCGCCCGCCTCTTTCTCGTGCCGTTTCGCGCGCCTCGCGTCGCGTGGCCCCACGCCGGCCCGGCCCGCGCCGCCGCACCCGTGCCCGCTTTTCCCGCACGCCGAAACGGCCGTCGTCGCCCCGAAACGGCCGCCGAATATCTCGCTCTCTCTCTCTCCGAGTCCGAAACCGACGGCGAGGGATTCGCGCTCAACCCGTGCGCAATCCGGCCTCTTTCCGGCCCCTATAAAGTCCCCTCATGCGCCACCGCGTTTCCCCTTTGTTTCCCGTTCGTCCTAGCCCCAAAATCGTCACCGCCGTCGTCGTCTTCCCCATCTCCGGTGAGTTCGCCACCGCTTCTCCCTTCGGCTTCCGTGTTGCCGTTGCCCCGAGCCGTTGCCCGAGCCGCGCACTCTCCGCCGTCGTTTCCCGTGCATCGCGCCGCCCGCCGTCGTTGTTCCCGTGCCGACGAAGTCCGGCCGGCCGCCGCGCGGCCATGGCCGGCGAGCGAACTTGAGCCGCCGCCACCGCGTCCTAACCCTAACCCTAACCCTAACCCTAGCGCGCCTCCGTGCCGTCCGATCTTGCGGATCGGACGGATCCGCGCCGACCGATCGCGACGGATCCGCGCCGTCCGATCGCCGCCGTCCGGCCGCTCCGATCGCGCCACGTCACTGCAATCCGGCCGCTCGGATCGCGCCACGTGGCGGCAATCCCGCCGCCCGCGCCGCCCTCCGCGTGTGCCGGCCGTGCGGCCGCGTCGCCCTAGGGCTGACGCCGCCCGCCGACGTCATGCGACGTCAGCCCCGAGCCGCGCGTGGATGACGTCACCAGGGACTTAATTGCGCAATAAATAATTTAATCTTTTCGTTTAGTTTAAAAATCGCAATTAAACTTCTAAAATTCATATCTTTTGAATCCGAGCTCCGTTTTAGTCCATTCAAATTTCATTAAATCCAGAAAAATGTCAAGAATCCATTAAAAATACTTTTCAGTGCTGTTTCAGTAGACTTTTAGGGTGTTTGTTGAGTGCTTTGTTTGTCGTGTAGATCCAGAGTTTTCCGGCGAGCCCGTTCTCTTGAAGTAGTCGCCGAGGTTCCTCGCTCCGAGCAAGGCAAGTCATACCTTACATTGACCATATTGTACCTATTTTATGTAAATACCTCTATTTCATTCAAATACTGCATATGTTTTAGAATGTCATTTCATGGGATGTTTTATACCTATTGTACTCAACCATAGGATTGTTTACCTTATACCATTGATAGCTTGGGATCCAATGTGACTAGATGATAGTTTAAGGTTGCTTAGTCATGCTTAGCGCAACTAGCTCACTTAAGGGAATCACACTAAGTTTATTACTAAAGTTGACCTCCCGGTGATATTAAGATATGACCTTGTTCTTAATAATATTGAATTATCAGAAAGGTGGGTCGTGAGCACATGGTTGGATTGTGGTTAGCGTGCTCATGACGATTAATGACCGGTTCTCGGGAAACCCTGGAAGAAATGACATGCATACCACAAGCCAGCATGGGTAATGGCTGGGCCCGTAGCATAGCTGTCTCTAGTTAACGTATCCCAGAGAGGGTGAGCGTGATGGAGTTGGGTCGGCCCCGGTTTTAAGGGTTGATCAGCTTCCGGATTCACCGCGGCACTAGAGGGGCTGCCCATTGCCCGATGGGAATGGGGGCGAAACCTTGGTGTGGTACGATTGATTAGAGGGGTTGTGTGAAGGGTCCTGTCACAATTCCTTTCCGGGCACCGTGGTGGTGCACCGGCTCACGTAACGTGTTGTGGGATTGTGTCTTGTGGGTACAGTTGTACACCTCGATCGAGTAAAAACTATTCGAATAGCCGTGCCCACGGTTACGGGCGATCGACCAGATTCACCTTGATTAGTCTCATTTTTTTCATTTTTTTACTCGAATGAAATGTTGGAATATGACTAGTGCAGGTGGATGGATGGGCCTGTTGCAACGTGGTTTGAGCGTTGGACAGCGTTTATTTAATACTTGCTTAAATATTACTACTGTTTTTGTCTTCAAATATTATTATTATATACTCGCAAATGTTTATGCAAATTGACCCCTTGACCCTTCCTTGTTATTTATCTCGCATCATGTACCCTTTTCCTGTGACTTGTTGAGTACTGTGGTTGTACTCAGCCTTGCTTCTTTTTCCCTCTTCAGTGCCAGAGGTTGAGGTCGAGGTCTCCGAGGAGGCGTAGGCTTGTTCTCGTCAAGGTTTAGCTGTGGAGTTGGTGTTCCGCTTCGCTCGTGTCAAGTTTAGCTTAAGTCAGTTTTATTTTCCTTTCCGCTGCATTTGTGTAACTCTTTTATATTGTTTCTAAGACGAGGATTCTGTATTATCAATAACGTCGATTTGTGTACCTCGGCTGATTCCTGGACGAGGATGTAATGCACAAATTAGCTGCAGAAATTCTGGTGTGAATTTCTGGGCGTGACAAATATCTAGATCTATCTTGCCATCGGCTTGTTCTTCTCAGGAGGCAGCAGCCGATAGAACTAGATCTAGATGTTAGCCTGGATTATATGTTGTATCCACCGTCTTGAAGGGTTTACATCGGTCCATATAGATCCGATGCTATCTTTTTATACTTAATGCTGCATCATCCATGACCTATTAAGTCGCTTTTAGAAGTATCATGATCTATTCGGCTAGATGTAAACTTGTAGAGACAGTGCCGGGGTTTCAGCCGGCCTTATCTGCTTTAATATTTCTTTTAGTATTATTTGCTATTAGATTTATTAGAGCTGCCTCTTATATTAAGATCTTAATCTGACTAAATACTTTAAATTGGCATCAATCTGTCAGCATTAGCCGACAGCCGATTGATCTAAGTTTAACTCTTTTAGGTTAGATCAATATCTTTTCATAAGAAAGTATCGGAGAACTAGTCGATCCACAGTTAGGTCTACAGTGTCGGCTAGACCATGAATGCATATATTTATTATCCTAGTGTATATTTAGATTAAATGATTTATATTGTCTCGACGTAGCCGATCTATCCCAATCACTTAGTTTAAATATGCTTTGGGATAGCAAATATATGTAAATTTGTTTCCTTAGCCGATCCGGTAGGATCTAACCCTAACCTTAACACATATCTGTTTGTTTCTTGTTGGTTGACAGATCAAACCAACTGGCACGCCTAGATCATCATAGGTAGCCCAGGACGGACCTACACTAGAGCTAAGCAGATCTCCCAGGCCAGCGTGTGAGAGATTTTTCTCATCTACACCTAGTTATATAGACTATGTACTCATACTAGAAGAACCATAGGAACCTGACTCTAAATACTATTCTCCACTTAGCTCTAGTGTACTATTAAACAGGACTCTTTTGTGTGTTTCACACTGTTGATGAGAATTCTGATTCCCACGCACTTGCCTGGGAGATCTGCTTAGCTCCAGTGCAGGTCCAAGTTGGTCGCCTTTGGTGAATTTAGGGCGTGCCAGTTGGTTTGATCCCATAACCAACAAGAACAAGAAATAGACATTAAGTTCGAATTAGATCCTACCGGATCGACTGAAGACATCAATAAACACCTAATTGCTATCCCAGAGCACATTTACACTAAGTGATTGGGATAGATCGGTAGTATACCGAGACAATATAAATCACTTAGGCTAAAGGCACATTAGGATAATAATAATTATTTACATTGATAACCTAGCCGACACTAAAGGTCTAATATGAATCGGCTAATACTCCGATACGTTTTATAAAAAGATATTAATCTAATATAAATGCACTAAACCTAGATCAATCGGCTGTCAGCATAACTTGACAGATTGATACTGGCTTAGGGCATTTAAACAGATTGAGATCTTAATATAAAAGGTGGTTTTAATATATCTAATAGCAATTAAAACTAAAAGATAACTAAAACAGGTAAGGCCAGCTGAAACCCCATTACTGTCTCTAATGATAAACATTAAACTAAACAGATCTTGATAGTTCTAAATGCGACTTAATAGTTTGATTAGATGCAGTATTAAGTACAAAAAGAAATATTAGATCTGTATAAGCTAATGAAAACCCTTGAGACGGTAGACACGATATATAATCTAATTCAACCCCTGGATCTAGCCTCATTGGCTGCTGTCTTCAGAGAGAAACCAGCCGATTATAGGATAGACCTAGAGATTGCTCTAGATTATAGGCCGCATATGATAGATTGCGTAGTTTTATAACATCGAAACTAGAGTATCATGACGATGGAAGCACTAATCCCGACGATACAAGTCACTGGTAACAAGGAATTACCTTGTTCGGAGATCAAAGTCAATACAACCCGAGCAAGAGCAAGAACTCGTCGAAAATAAAAGTGTGGCGATGCGCCGAAGTTGATTGATTGTGTGTTGGTTGTTTTTTTACAAAGAGCCTTCGGGTCTTATTTATACCCAGGCATAACTACATCCGTGTGGGACACGGTTTCTCTTTATCTACTATTTTCAGTACGACAATATTTCGGAACACAGTCCCATGCCGCATTACAAAAGGAATATCTAATAACTTCCTAATTTACAGATACAACTGTCGTTACAGGACCTTATCCATAGATGGTAATATCTTTAACGCATAATTTGAAGACCGAATCCAATACTTTATCTTCAAGTTTTCTTCTGGGTCTGGTTCCATCTCTACCTTCACGCGAAATCGGCTATCGGTTATCCTGGTCCGACTCGGACTGAGCCAACTGTTTCGTAGCCACTTCGGATTCAGCCGACGCAGCCTCTGTTTCTCTGCAGGTCACACATCTTCTCTGATTCCGCCTCAATTTCTGCTTCAAACCTGTGGGTTTGATTATCAAATTTGGTCGTTAACACATGCCCCCCAAGTCCGCAATATGAAAATGTTGCGGATTTTGTACAATCCGAATTCCAATCGCAACTCTAGGTCGACTCTGTTTCGGCCGTTATGAAAACTCCTTAAATAAAGCCCGTCGCCCGCCGAACAACTCACGTCGTCAACAGCTAACCACTCCAGCAAACGTTTCGAGTCCTCCAACAAGCTCTCCGACGTCCTCAAACTCGCGGCAGCGATTTCTTCCTCCAGTGACCCCAGCGCATCCCAATGGCGTCTTTCGCTGCTCCGTCGGCCGCGTCCCCTGCCGAGTTCCCTGAGGTATGCCCTAATCGGCTAGAACTCCCTTTTTCGCTCATTTCCCTTTATAGATCTAAATTCTAGGGTTTATGATTCTGAAATCCGCATCTTTTCGATTGTAGCACCTTGCTCACCAAGTAGCAATCCCCAGCCTTCTATAGCATGACAGATATTTCCTAGGGCCGATCAGCAACAAGGACCCCACAGAGTTCATAATATCCGCAACCAATAGAATGCCCTATAGGATGAAAAACCCAAGTCTTAGCCACTGGGCAGGCACCTTCAAGTCTTGGCCATCAATGGACAAGTCTTGGCCGGCATGATACAAGAGAATGGAGCCGGCCAAGCGCAACCACTGGGAGGAAATTGGGATAGCCCAATGCTTAGCCCTATCTGTAGCCGATATGGCAAAAGATGAACCACTGATGTCGGCTGTAGTCTATTTCTGGAACAATACCTGGAATGCTTTCATCTTCCAACAGGGCCCAATGACAATCACCTTAGCCGATGTAGTAATGATAACTGGATTAGATGTCCTATAATCGGCTAACCCCAACAATCTGGAAGGCAAAGACCAATTTCAATTCAATACTAAAGCCATAGGGGGTTGGAACGGCTTCGTGGCCGCAAACATGCAAGAAGGGCCGATCAGTGCCAGGGAGCACGCCGCTTTTCTGATGATGTGGCTAGAAAAATTCTTTTTCTGCGGATCTAGCTACGGGCCGACGACAAACTGGCAAGTAATAGCCGAAGCCTTAGTGGACAAGAAGAAAATCCCATTAGACAAGTTCTTGCTCGGCTACTTGTACCAAGCTTTGAACCAAGCCGTTTCCAAGATCGCCTCCAACGCCAACATTAATACCGGGGGCCCCTGGTGGTTTCTCCAACTGTGGCTGGTGTTGTTTACACAGAAGATAGCTGGTCGGCCACAACTGACTGAGGCCCGCTTCCTCTTGTTAGAGCCGATTGAAGATGATGAAGGGGAGGCAATAACCACCAGGAGATGTCTTAGCTACGGCGAAGCAGCAGCCACACATACTGGATCCAAGCAATCGGCCGAACTGCTAGCCGAATGGTTCATGTCCTTATATGAAGGTTTTGCCAAGTACAACTGATGCTGGTACTTTTACAGGAACAGAACACTCTTTGAGCTGCCAATCGAGTTAAACTTCGAAGAGGTCAATTCGGAAGATTACCCCAAATGCCGAGAGATCTTCACCACAGCGCTTGTGCCATGCATCCTGCCGACAGGGATCCACCAGGGCCGAAATGTAGTGAAAACATACGAGTTCTATTATCTAAATTCGGCTGCTAGGCAGTTTGGTCTTGGGCAACTGTCCATCGGCTGCTTCTTTGTCGATAAGATTGAGACTCGAGGGGTGGTGACTGAGAGGCTGATTATAAACAAGTTAATGGAAACAAACGGCCCACCCCTCGGCAGTATCATCATCTTGGGGCTGTCTTACAAAAAGAGCACGACATATGATAGATGGTGGGTAGAGATCAAAAACCACATGTTCTATCAACGATCCTCCTACTACATCACCTCCCTGCTGCCTGACGAGATCCCCTCGGTAAGCTTTAAACTTTAAACATTTTCCCTTCTTTGAATGATCGGCTGATCTGGCTTGCTAACACTTGAATCTTTTTCCCCTTTTGCAGATGACAGAAACGGATCCGCCGAAGGTGAGCTATTTTGGGATCACCATCGAATACCCCCTAGGCATTCTTCCTGGTGGCTGTGGATTAGCTCCTTCGGCGATCGGGTGGGAAGCACCAAAGCTAAAGACTTTGTTGCATGGGCGAACGCGCGAGCCGCTAGCACGGAAGAAGAGGGTTGCCCCTACTACAAAGCTGTCGGCTACACCTGTCAAGAAGCAGAAGAAGAAGAATAAGCTGACCACACCAGCCGACAGCCTCCCATCCATCGACCCAAGCATCGACCAGGCCCTCAACGAGGAAAATCATGGATGAGGAAATGTCTCAAGCTATCGAGGAGGCGGCCAAATCAAGTGATTCGAGCCACGACTCAGTGAGCCCACCATCCGACGACCCGTCTCCTCCAAGCCCTCCTGCCAAGAAACGGCCAGTAAGTCCTTCTCTCATCACATCTGGTTCATGAGCCTTGATCACCTTAATCCTTAACCAAATTTTCTTCTGTAGGTCAAAAGGCTAGCTGGTCGCACTCCACGTCCTGATTCACCAGTAGACTTCTAACCCCGCCTCTTCTTTGCTTTGCTTTCCTTGACCGATCTGAACTAACACCTTGTCTCTTGTGCAACCTCCTCGGTCTCCATCAACTGCCCCCAAGTCTCAAGCGAGCACACTCAATCGACTGTGGGCAGTCACAATGCCGAGGATGTTGCTAGGCCGACCAGCGAGCACGCCGAGGAGGTGGCCACATCGGCTAGTGATCATGATGAGGAGGCCGTTGCTCCAACCAGTCCAGCTGCCGAAGAAGTGGTTGTTCCAGTCCCTACAGCAAGAGTAAGCCTTGTTCCTTTCCTCTTTTTAGTCCTTGAATAATCGGCTACTTTCCGACTTGTGATCTGTCCTCTCCATCTCCCTTGCAGGCGCTGGCCGATCTACTGTCTTTTGACATCAAGGAATTCCTTGGTGATGAAGAAGGCGAAGCGACCAGTCCGGACAAAACTGTAGCCGATGAACTTAAGAGCAAACTTCAAGACATCCGCAATCGGCTAGATATTGACGTGGATCGCGTGGTTGTGGAATGCGGATCGGTGTTGACGAGAAAAATCAACACGCCAGCCTAGGAGATCTGTTTAGCTCTAGTGCAGGTCCTAGAATAGATCAAGCGCGGGCGTGCCAGTCAGTTTGATCCTGCCACTGACAAGTTATGCAAAACAGCAGAACGTAAATCATATCGGTCGATAGACTGATACCCAAAAACTAACTAATCGGCTAATAAGCCAATGGTGCAATTCCAGCCGATGCCGATGCCAGCCGATGGTGTTAGGGTCTGAATCCATCGGCTGTGTGTTGAACAAATGTTTATATAAAGACGATCGGCTGACAATAACATGATATATATAACATTGCATGAACCAATCACATGATGAAATAGATATTGATTTAAAGATTAAAGCACATATCGGCTGGAAGTCCGATGTCATAAAATCCAAATGGTCAAATATCCAATGAAGCCTCGCTGCGATCGGCTAGATCCAACTTGTATACAATCGTTGCAAGCCGATGCAATACCGGATAACTCACCGTGAAACCCCGATGAAACCCTTAGTGGCAGTCAACAGGCAGGCTAGAGATTACGGTTCTAATCACGACTTAGTAGATCAAACTGATGCAACACTAAGTATAAAAAGAAAAGCAATATCTAGACAATCAAGCCCTTGGCTGATTTTTTAGGGTGGTAGATGCCTAAACCAATCTAATCTAGTAAACAGTTTAGCCGATAACGACAGAGACCCTAAACGAGAAAACCGATAGGGCTAAGCTGAAATACTAAGATTAGATTAATAGAGACATATGATAAATAGTCGGGCAAGCATGCTAACTAAACCGAGCAATCCAAGAGATCGAACGTACTGATGCAGCCTTGGACAACATCGACGTAGTCAATATGATCGCCTGATCCGACAGAACGTTGGATTTATTCCTTTGCTGGAGGTCGAACCTAACCGATGCAGCCCAGCGCTGGATGCCAAGTTCCGTCGGATGTTGAACGAAGATGAAAAATAAAAGAGTGGCGATGTGCCGAATTGTATTGATTGAGAGATATTACATGAACCCTGGGCTTACATATTTATACCCGTAGGGTGACAAAGATCCTAACAGATTACAATCCAAACTTTTCTAAAGATAAAAGGAAATAGATAAAGTCCTTATCGGACACTAAACAGACTTCCCTAAAGATAAAATAGGAAACTAACAATTTCTTCCTAATTAATAGATACAAGCCGTATCCTCACTGGACTCGGTTTCTTCTGGATAAGATCTTCTCAAACCGAATCTAACAAGAATCCGACTGTTGAAGATATGGATAACAGAAAACCCCCATCGGCTGACGCAGAACTCCAAGCCGATATCGACTCGAGCTGATCCTAACCCTTAGCCGATAAGGACTTCGGGGCTTACCAAATTTTGGCGTTAACAATCGGCGAGTCACGGTTCTTCAAGATTGAGAGCCAACTCCCGGAAGATCTGGCCACCAAAATTTTAGAAGCCGTCTACATCGACTTGCATCGGCCTAAGTTAGGGCGCGCAATGCAAAAGATGATAGAAAGAGCCGCCCAGGCCGATGTAACAGTTAGGATCGAAGAAACGGTTAAGAATGTGGAATTCGAAAAGGCGAAGCTAAACGAACTGACGGCCGATCCATCAAACTCACAAGCCCAAATTTCCAATCTCAAGCTCGAAAAAGCCGGTCTGCTGTTGCAGTTAGAACAATGCCGAGGGAAGATCGCGCCGAAGAAACTGCTAGCCGATCCGCCCAAAGCCATCGAAGACCAAAAAGTAGATTGACGGTCGCGATCAACCATTTGAAGAAGCTGCATAAGACGGCTAAAGTGGTCCTCGGCTCTGATGCAGAAGATCTGGCTGTGGTTGACAAAGTGAATGCCATCAAGACTTCAGCGATCTCGGTCATAGATGCATTCCTAGGCATGTAATAGGACTTAGCTCTCGAAACTTGTATTAACTTTGTTTATACAATCTTTTGTAATCAGCTCGTTGACCTTAATCTCATTCCTTATATCGATCTAAGCTTTGAATGCCTTGAAAAATTTCAAAAACTTGTTAAGTCTGATTCCTGATGTTGTATATGTATATGCCCCCCTAGTTTTGTCAATGATGACTGCAACATTGATAAAATTAGTATTCCGAACAAACCAAGGCCGTCGGTATCGAGCTGATTTAGAAAAACCAGAGGAGAAAACTTAGAAAAAATGATCTAAAGGCAATGCGTGTATCCCACCACATCGGCTAACACGAATCGGCCAGGCGTTAGCCGAATCATGAGTTGATCCAAACACTGGGAGTGATATTTTTTCAGATATTTGGCATTGAGAGCCCTCCCAAATACTTCTTCGTCCAATCCTTCCAACATGTAGGCACCTTTAGAGACACATTTGTAGATCTTGAAAGGCTCTTCCCAGTTAGGTGACCACTTGTCGAATTTGTTGTCCCTTGACCCAATCGGCAATATTAATTTCCAAACGAGTTCGCCCTCTTCAAAAGCCTTCGGCACAACTTTTTTGTTATGATGACGGGCTACCCGCTCCTTGTCCCTGGTCACTTTTTCCAAGGCACGCATCCTTGACAAAACTAGGTCTTCTGATTCATCCATCATTAAGTTATAGTAGTCATCGGCTGTCAGCTGGTCCTGTAGTTGAATTCTTCTTGAGCCGATGATGTTTTTCCATGGCAGAAGTGTTTCATTTCTGTAGAGCAGTTTATATGGAGGCACCTGGATTGATCCTTGGCAAGCCATCCGATAGGCCCAAAGTGATTCGGCTAATCGGGTATGCCACTGCTTCGGGTACTCAACGATCTTTCTCTTTATCAACTTGATTAAACTCTTGTTTGAGGCCTCTACTTGACCGTTGGCCTGAGCATAATATGGTTAAGAAGTGAGCAACTTGATCCCCATGCTGTCGGCAAACTGAACAAACTCATCTGAGATAAAAATAGATCCCTGATCCATAGTTATAGTTTGAGGGAGGCCGAATCGATATATAATGTGTTCCTTGACAAACTCGATGGCATCCCCATAGTCAACCTTCTTCAAAGGAATTGCTTCCACCCACTTGATAAAATAATCGGTTGCCACCAATATAAACTTGTGTCCTTTGCTTGAGGGTGGATTAATTTGGCCGATTATGTCAATTTTCCAACCTCTGAACGGCCAAGGCTTGATGATAGGATTCATAGCCGGTGCTGGTGCCCTCTGGATAGCTCCAAATTTCTGGACGTTCTGGCATCCCTTGTAGTATTTGAAACAGTCTTCCAGCATCGTCGACCAAAAGTATCCTGCTCTTCGAAGTAGCCACTTTATCTTGTGAGCCGATTGATGCGTGCCGCAAATCCCTTCATGCACTTCTCTGATAGCAACCTTGGCTTGATCGGCACTGAGACATTTGAGCAGCACACCATCAATCGTCCGGTAATATAAGTCTTCGTCGAGAAAAACATATCTGAAAGCGTTATAGCGCAATTTCTTTGAAGCCGACTGGGAAGGATTTTGCAGGTAGTTGTAGACTTCAAACCTCTAGTCGTCATCTGTTATGGTGGCAATCTCCACTTCAACATCTTTTATCATCGGTCTGTAGCCTGATGCCCCCTGAGCTAAATCATTGGCTTCTGCATTTTGTTCCCGGGGGATATGCTTCAGTGTCACTAGCCGAAAATTGTCCATCAATTCTCGGCACTTGTGATAGTAGACCATCAGCGTGTCGTTCTTGCATTCATATTCCCGTGACAACTGGCTGATGAACAACAATGAATCTCCCATTATCTCGATGGCGTCGGTTTCCACCTCCTTGAGCAGCTGTAGTCCTTTAAGCAAAGCTTCATACTCTGCTTGGTTGTTTGTGGCGTGGGGCGTGATTGAAAAAGCAAACTCAAAGTTGGCCCCCTTGGAGAAATTATTACCAAGCCGATTTCGCATCCATTGGTGCAAACCGAGCCATCGAAAGTTAATGTCTAAGGCATAATTTCCACCGAGCCGATTGAGTCATCTTTGTGTTCCACTATGAAATCGGCTATAGCTTGTCCCTTTATTGCCTTGGGTGCCTGATATCGTAGATCAAATTCTCTTAAGGCAAATATCCACTTCCCAACCCGTCCTTTGAGCACTGGAGCCGATAGCATATATTTTGCTACGTCGGCTTTGTATACCACTGTGCACTCGTTGGATAATAGATAATGCCTCAACTTTGTGCATGAAAAATACAGGCAAAGGCATAATTTCTCCACGGACGAATACCTTGTTTCAGCGTCCAGAAGCCGTCGACTGAGGTAAAATATAGCCTTTTATTTCCCTTCAACCTCCTGAATTAAAACTGAGCTGATGGACTTTTCGTCGGCTGACAGATATAACCTGAATTGTATCCCTTTTTGTGGAGGAATCAAAACTGAAGGTGAGCTTAAACATTCCTTGATATTGTCCAACGCTTTCTGCTGCTCTGCCCCCCAGGTGAATGCTTGATCGGCCTTCAGCCGAAGCAATGGTGTGAACGGCTCCATCTTCTCTGACAGATTGGCTATGAATCGCCTGATAAAATTGATTTTGCCGATCAGAGACTGTAGATCCTTCTTGTTCTTGGGAGGCTGAATCATCTTGATTGCATTAACACTCCTTGGTGTGACTTCAATTCCTCTTTCGTGAACAAGAAATCCTAAAAATTGCCTGGTCGACACGCCGAACGCACATTTCAAGGGGTTCATCTTCAGGCCATATTTTCTGGTTCTCTCCAAAACCTGCCTTAGATCGGCTATATGGTCTTCTACTTCCCTGGATTTAACAACGACATCATCAATATAGATTTCTACCAGGGAGCCGATCATATCATGGAAAATGTAGTTCATGGCCCTTTGATACATAGCCCCAACATTTTTCAAGCCGAATATCATGAGGACCCATTCATACAGGCTGATTGCCCCTGGGCATCTGAAAGCTGTCTTGTGGATGTCTTCCTCGGCCATGAAGATCTGGTTGTAACCTGTGTTGTCGTCCATGAAACTTATAACTTTGTGGCCGGAGGCGGCATCCACTAGTAGATCGGCTATAGGCATTGGGTACTCATCCTTGGGGGTAGCCTTGTTCAAATCTCTGAAGTCGATGCATACCCTAAGCTTGTCATTTTTCTTTAACACTGCAACTATGTTGGAAATCCACTCTGCATACCGGCAGGGCCAAATAAACCAAGCATTGTATAACCGAGTGATCTTGGCTTTGATCGCATCATACATATCGGCTTTAAACCTCCTGGGAGGCTGTTTGTACTGCCGATATCTAGGCTTTATATGTAGCCGATGCACAACAATTGATGGGCTAAGACTAGGCATCTCAAAATACTTCCAAGCAAAACAATCTTTATAT
This sequence comes from Oryza australiensis, assembly GCA_019925245.2. Taxonomy (NCBI): domain Eukaryota; kingdom Viridiplantae; phylum Streptophyta; class Magnoliopsida; order Poales; family Poaceae; genus Oryza; species Oryza australiensis. The sequence goes on along the minus strand of JAIFGZ020000116.1, from coordinate 5,237,585 downwards.
TTCTTTAATAAATCAATAAGCTTGGCCCTAAAACGAGAAGACAAGTTTTTACTAATATATGTCGGCCTAGGCCTATCTCCTGGACCTATATCAACCTCTTCTAGCTCGCCGGCCGACATAAACCCCTGCCCGAGTTTTCCGTCGTTGTCGTCCGCGGTGTCCTTATTGTAGACGCTCGAGCCCTCCACGACGCCTTGAAAGTAGTAATTGAGGCTCCTCGTCTCCAATGGGCTGTATATCGGAATCAGACACCTTTAGAAAATCAGCTTGACAGATTTTGCCAGACAGACAATTAATACCATCGATTTCGCACAGTGACAAATCGGTGTTAGCAACGTTAACTGACATGTCGGCTGGCACAATTTCTATCTTGTCGCCTTGCTAGTGGATCAGACTTTGGTGCATTGTAGAAGGGATACAACAATTGGCATGAATCCAATCCCTTCCGAGCAGCAGGCTAGATGATCTCTTCCCGTCGATGACGAAAATTGTCGTGGGCATGGTCTTGTTGCCGACGGTCCGCTCGACATTTAAAACTCCCTTGGCCTCTGAAGGGTTGCCGCCAAAGTATTTGAGAATCATATTTGTCTTGATCAGGTCTTCGGCTCCCTTGCCCAGTTTCTGAAAGTTGCACAGGGCATTAAATTGACAGCAGCCCCTCCATCGATTAGCATCTTGGACATCGGCTTGCCATTGACGAACCCCTTTACATATAGTGGCTTCAGGTGCCGATTCTCAGTCCCCTCAGGTTTGTCGAAGATAGCTTGTTCTGGGGACAGAACTAGTTTTGCCAGGGTCTCCTCGACATTATCTGCATCGTCCTCGATGGCCTCAAACTCAGCTGGCAACACAAATACCATGTTGACCGATGCAGAAGCTTTTCCTTTTCCTTTGGCTGCCCTTCTTGCTTGATCAATTGGGCTCTCATCGGCTGGGGTGGTCTTCTCCTTGGGTCGCCACTACTTCATGCCCTGCCGACGTTGCTGGTGCTGAATCATCTGTTGGACATGTTTCTCCTGCCCTTCGCTTCTCAGCCTCTGTATTCTTCTTTTTTGCGTCTTGGTGAACAGGTCGGAAGGACACCATTGTGGGTTAGCTGATTGTTCTTCATCGGCTTTCTCTTCTTCCTCATCCTCGCATTCGAAGAAGTCTTGATGAATCGGCCCCAGCCGATCGTGCACAGGCAGCGTCCTCTGGTTGAGCTGCACGGCCCTGGGAACGAATCGGATAGGACTTTGCATTGGGGGGTCCCTGTACTCGTCCTCTCGAAATTCGCTACACGTCGGGCAGTCTTCGATTATGGGCAGCCTCATGCCCGATTCCCAGCAGAATCGGAAGAATTCGAAGTGCCAATGCGGGTCGCAGTCGCTGTGGCGTCTGACATATCGCAATCCTACCTGCTCAGGTTCTCTTTGGTACGGCTTGCCACGCCGGTCTTCTTCTTCTTGTTGCACTCGCAGTTGGACCGGCGTTGGCTGTCCATTAGTATCGACCAACGATCATCCGATCGGACAGTGGTATGCACCATGTTGACTGGTGCGACTTTGTCCCCAGTTGGCTTCGGCTCAGCCTTGACTGATTTTAAGGTTTCGGCTAAGCTGTACGTCACTCTGTGTTGCCGATCAGCTCGCTTGTGGCCGGTGTGGACCATGTTCACCGGGAAAGGATTGGCATCAACTTTCATCGGCTTAGCCGATTCTGCAAACTTTATTTTCCCAGCTTCAATGGCCGACTGGATCTGCTGCCTGAACACCTTGCAGTCGTTGGTGTTGTGGGAGGTAGTGTTATGCCATTTACAGTACTTTTTCTTCTTGAGTTCTTCAGCCGATGGGATGACATGGTTCGCCGGAAGCTGAATTTGTTTTTCCTTCAGCAACAGGTCGAAGATCCTATCGGCTTTGGTTATGTCAAAGTCGTACTTCTCCTCCTTGGCCATTTTCAAAAGCCATTGGCAAACTATGGCCTTCTTATTCTTCGTCCACTTGGCTGTCGCTACCTCAGCGTCGCTGTCGCTTGTATCCAAATCTGTTTCGCAAACGATGTGAGCAACCTTCTTGATGGCCTTCCTTGATTCTTGAAATCTTTGCTCATGGGCCGTCACCTTCTGGGCCAAGTGGGCTAGGCTGTCGAAGTCTTGAGCTGAAAACCTCTCACGGATCGGTGGCAAAAGCCCGTGAAAAGCTAGATCGGCTAGCTGGGAGTCCGACAATACCAGACTGTAGCATCGGTTCCTCATTTTTCTGAAACGTTGGATGTAGTCTTGGACTGATTCCTCGTGCTTCTGTCTGATTATGGTTAAGTCCGACAACTTCATCTCGTGGTTGCCGGAGTAGAAATAGCTATGGAATTGTTTCTCAAGATCGGCCCAGCTTTGTATCGAGTTGTATGGTAGCGATGAAAACCAGGTAAAGGCCGATCCTGATAACGACAGCGGGAACAAGCGAACTCTGAGTGCGTCTATAGCCGATGCCTCCCCGCATTGAGCCAGGAATCGGCTGACGTGTTCGTAGGTAGACACATTGTCTTGCCCAGAGAATTTGGAGAAGTCTGACACTTTGTACCGGTTTGGCAATGGTACCCTCTCGAAGTGCTCTCGATACGGGTACCGGTACATAGGGCCGGAATCCTTTGGCTTGAGGCCAAACTGATCGCGCATCACATCGGCAATCAGATCAGCCCAAGGTCTGTTGTCTTGAGCTTGAGGTATCGGCTCGTATTGTTCATACGACATGGGTCCTGGCCGATACTGAAGAGGTGGTGGCGTCTATGGTCGATACTGCTGATCATATTGGTCTCCCGGATGTTGATACTGGAAATGATTCACAGCAGGAGGTGGCCGAGACACGGTCAGCGGTGACTGCTCAGGAAGTAGCCGATTGCCGACATGACTATGATGTGGCGCCGGGGGAATACTGCCAATCGGCTCACCGGGCATGATTGGCCGTCGATTGGTGTTGAACATGTTCTCCACGTACTCCTGCGTCACTGTTGGGGCACCACAGCCCTGATGTTGAGGCTGCTGTCAGACCAGGACCCTGGGATGTGTCTCTGAAGTCGATGCCTACGCGTTTGGTTGAATCAGAGCTCCCCCTTGGGGATTCGGCTGTCCCAGTGGCGGGATTGGCAAGCCTTGAGTTGACAGCGTCCTGTAACCCAGGAATTGGCCGTCAGTGAAATAGGTCGGCCCCCTTGGCAGTTACTCGGCTATCTTCGAGTCGACCACAATGGCTATCATGTTGTTGAGGGTATTGGCTAATATGCCACTTTGGTTGATGAGAGGGTGGTGCATAGCCGAGTCGATTCGGTCCTGTGGAGTGTGAAGTCCCGAATCATCTTATTCTTGTTTAATGTCCTCAATTTTCTTCTTCCCTTTCCTGTCCTCCTCGGAGGACGTGTTGAGGTCTTCGAGCTTGAATTTGAACTTCTGGAGGACGGCCCCAGATCTGGTCTGGGTAAAGGATTGCAGGTAATTGGCCTGCAACTGCTCAACCATTTGTTTATAGTCGGCTAGTTGTTCAGCCGACAGTTGTTCGATTGTTACCAGGATGATGTTTTCCTAGTTGACTTCTGAGTTCTTAATGCCAGACATTGTGTCGATCTTGGAAGTGTGCAAATGGGTCCCACCGGGCGTGCCAAAAGCGTGTTGATGAGAATTCTGGTTCCAACGCACTGGCCTGGGAGATCTGCTTAGCTCCAGTGCAGGTCCAAGTTGGTCACCTTTGGTGAATTTAGGGCGTGCCAGTTGGTTTGATCCTGTAACCAACAAGAACAAGAAATAGACATTAAGTTCGAATTAGATCCTACCGGATCGGCTGAAGACATCAATAAACATATAATTGCTATCCCAAAGCACATTTATACTAAGTGATTGGGATAGCTCGGTAGTATACCAAGACAGTATAAATCACTTAGGCTAAAGGCACATTAGGATAATAGTTATCTGCATTGATAACCTAGCCGATACTAAAGGTCTAATATGAATCGGCTAATACTCCGATACGTTTTATAGAAAGATATTAATCTAATCTAAATGCGCTAAATCAAGATCAATCGGATGTCAACATAACTTGACAGATTGATACTTTCTTGGGGCATTTAAACAGATTGAGATCTTAATATAAAAGACGGTTTTAATATATCTAATAGCAATTAAAACTAAAAGATAACTAAAACAGGTAAGGCCAGCTGAAACCCCGGCACTGTCTCTAATGATAAACATTCATCTAAACAGATCTTGATAGTTCTAAATGTGACTTAATAGTTCGATTAGATGCAGCATTAAGTACAAAAAGAAATATTAGATCTGTATAAGCTAATGAAAACCCCTTGAGACGGTAGACACGACACATAATCTAATTCAACCCCTGGATCTAGCCTCATCGGCTGATGTCTTCAGAGAGAAACCAACCAATTGTAGGATAGATCTAGAGATTGCTCTAGATTATAGGCCGCATATGATAGATTGCGTAGTTTTATAACATCAAAACTAGAGTATCATGACAATGAAAGCACAAATCTCGACGATACAAACCACTCGTAACTAGGAATTACCTTGTTCGGAGATTGAAGTCGATACAACCCGAGCAAGAGCAAGAACTCGTCGAAAATAAAAGGGTGGCGATGCACCGAAGTTGATTAATTGTGTGTTGGTTGTTTTTTTACAAAGAGCCTTCGGCTCTTGTTTATACCCAGGCATAATGACATCCATGTGGGACACAGTTTCTCCTTATCTACTATTTTCAGTACGGCAATATTTCGGGACATAGTCTCATGCCGCATTACAAAAGAAATATCTAATAACTTCCTAATTTACAGATACAACTCCTGTTACAGGACCTTATCCATAGATGGCAATATCTTTAACACACAATTTGGAGACCAAATCCAATACTTTATCTTCAAGTTTTCTTCCGGGACTGGCTCCATCTCTACCTTCACGCGGAATCGGCTATCGGTTATCCTGGTCCGACTCGGACTCAGCTGACTGGCTCCATAGCCGATTCGGATTCAGCTGACGCGGCCTCAGTTTCTCCGTAGGTCATGCATCTTCTTTGATTCCGCCTCAATTTCTGCTTCAAACCTGAGGATTTGGTTACCAAATTTGGTCGTTAACACACACAACCTCTATCCATATTTATCTTACCCCTCCCTAGACTTTGGCATCTCAATTATAACTTATGAATATCCATAGCATCTTACTATTCTCTTCCAAACCACAGTTTTCCTTTGGGATAAAATAAATAACGATATTCTTGGAATACTCTCTGGGTGAAATGCTACAATGGTATATCCGTGCGCTTGCGGATTTCTTGCGGATTTATTTGTAAGCATAAGAAATACCAATAGTACCTTCACCTGAACCCGGTGGGTGCCATCCCCAGGGTTAGCGGTTTCTTCGCCTGACTTCGCATTGCGGTGGAGGCGAGGACTTCGCGTGACGGCGGCGGAGGCAGAGCCTCGAGCGATGACGACGGCGGAGGCTTGGCGCAATGGCCACAGGGGCTTCACTCCACGACGGCGGTGATGGCTTTGATTGGCATCTTGTTGTTGTCTTTGAGGCTAATCCCCACTCGTTGTTGCACCTGGAGTATCGCCTGACTCAGGCTAAGCACGTGTCGGATGCATCAAGCCAGGTGAGGGGGGATGGAGCTAAGGATAGCAACCAAACAAGAACCAAAATATGTTAGATGTATCTTAGGTTAGGCCAATTTTTATTGGTGTAGCAACTAAACAACCCCACAATCTCAGTTAGTAGAAATGTTTGCAATTTCTTCCTCGTGTTGCCCGTCAATTATCCATAAAGGGGAAAAATCAATTCTTATGTAAGGATATCATGGGTATTATACCGTCCAATGTCCAACACGAGCACCACACGTATTTGATTGAGTGAGATCTATACACACAATAATAGCCACTCACCCTCAATGTGTCCATAATCGTGGTCAACATCTTTCAATATAATAACCATGATGTCGAATAAACAAGGGAGATCTTCAATGAAATAGCTCGCCAGTCAACTTCAACTTAAGATATGCTCATCAAACCCCTCAAAGGTGACGACTAAACATGATACATATATCAGGGGACTCGAACTATAACGCTACATTCCACGATCATCTCGATTACTAGAAAGTACTCGTGCTTTTTAACATATATCAAGTGTCGTTATAGATAAGGCACACCTAATACTTTTGTGTTAGGCTCGACAGGGCCCACAATATACTAAGTTTTATATGGAATAATACCTTATATACAAAAGGTGCTACAAATAAGAAAGGATGAGCAAAGTTTTACTTGGACACGACAAAAACTACTCAAATCATATTCATACTTGGTTCTCGTGTTCTACTTGGACAACATCCGAGGGTATATATACAAGACCCTCTAGGAGGAAATGGAACATTGTCACGCCCCGAATTTCATTTGGGATTAAAAATCATTAAATAATTTATTTTTTAGAAATTAAATAAAATTAAAATTAAATTAATCAAGTGAAATTAATAAGGAAATAAAAATTTCCTTTAAAAATCATGGCTGAAAATATTTTTGAAATATTCTCCATGCCCTAAAGTATTTTATGAAATTTTTGTGAAATTTTGAAGCTCTAGAAATAATTTTAATAATACAAAGATCATTTATGCAATTAAATAAAAAACCAATTAAAATTCTTCTCCATGTTCTCGGCCGCTTTCAACCCATTCCACAAAAGTCCGGTTTGCCTCCCTCTTTTTTTCTCTCTCCCAGCCCCTCCTCTCTCTCTCCCGCGCTGCGCTGCCTCTCCTTCTTGTGGGCCGGCCCGTTTGTTTTTCCTTCTACGTGCAAAGTCTTTTTCCCGTCCTCCTCCTCTCGAGCCGATGATAGATGGTGCCCACCTATCATCCCTTTCCTCGCGCCGACAGAGCCGTCGTCGCTCTCGCCCTCGCCGCGCGAATCTCGCTCCTTCCCCATCGCTCCTGCACGCGCCTCCAAGCCGCCTTAACGCCGCCCGTTCCCCACCAATCCCGTGCTAACTCCACCGCCATTAATAGTCGCTTTCCGCTGGCTTTATTCCCCCTCTCTTAATGCCAGCGAGGAATTTGGTCGGATCCCGGCCGTTGCCACCCACCCGCGTCCCTATAAAGACTGGTCGCACCCCCTCTCCGTTTGCCCTTTTTCGTCCCAAGCTCGACACGCCACTAGCCCTCTCTCCGCGTCGTAGCTCGCTTCGCCGCTTGCCGCCATTCTTCGGTCACGCGCCACTGGCGTTCCGAGCCTCGCCGCCGCGCGCCGAGCCCATCGCTACGTTCGTCGTGCCGCGCCAAACCTAGGTCGTCGCTTCCCGACTGCCGCTAGCCACCAAAACGCCCCTTCACGTGCGTCCCGAGCCACCACCGCCCGTTTGCCTTCGGCCATCGTTCCTTGCCGCCTCGCGTCTTCCCGGGTTGCGCCTCCTCCTCCTTTGACTCCACGATGCCGAGCCGCTACTCAGCCTTTCCACCGCCGCCGTCGGGAGCAGCTGGAGCCCGCCGCTCGTGTCGTTGCCTGAGCGCCAGCCGTTCTCCTCGCTGTCGTCCTCCCGTGCGTGCTCGGTAAAGCCTTTCCTTTTTTTCCTCTCCGCGCTCCTCCGCTGCTCTCCGCATGCATCGCTCGGCGTCACTCTGCGCCGCTCGCCGCCACTGACCGTGGCCACGTCGCGCATGCGTCGCACCGCGCAGCTCCTGTGTCGCGACGCGCCGCCCTTCGCGTCACACCACTCCCCACAGTCCGAACTGCCTCGGGGCAGATCAGGGTCGTCCGCTCGGCCGCTCGCATGGCTATCGCGTGGCTGTCGCATTGGCGCCATGTCGACGCCACGTGTGCATCGTGTGGCGTGCCAGGCCATGGACCGTCGTGGACCGTGCCGCGGCTGCCGCGGCTGACGTCAGCCCTCGGCTCGCTGACGTCACCCGGGCCTTTTTCCTTTGAAAAATAGATAATAATTGCGTAATAAATCAATTAAATTTCTAGAATTTATTTAAATGGTCCAAAACTTCTAAAATTCATATCTAATTCGTTTGAACTCTAAATTAGGCCATTCAAATTGCAAAATTCATCTAAAATTGAGCTCTACATGTTGGTTTACTTTCATGTACTGTTTATTTGGTTTTATTAGAGTTTTCCTCATTTTGCATGCCAGCAAGTAGTTTCTGCTGTTTCGGAAGTTCGCGCTCATGAGGAAAAGATTTTAGAAGTTTTGTTCGAAGAAGCAAGGCAAGTCACCCTCCCCTTGAAGCATATTGAACCTATTTTATAAATGTTTTACCTTTTGCAAATAGAATTGTATGTTTTACCAATTACATGGGATTAGGGAATTGTCTATCTGCTTGCTTGTGTCATTTTACTTGATATTCATTCCTTTGTCGAACTTTGGGTGATAAATTGACTAGCTTTAGTCACTTACGTTGACTTTTGCTACATATATATGCTTAGCCAAGCTTAATTACCACTAGCTCATTAAATGGGATAATTACACCATCTACACTTAGTCTTTGTTGAGTTGCAAGCTCGAAGCACCTGACTATGTTTTATTGGTCATAATTACCCAACTAAAAAATGACTTAATGGTGGGCTGTGGGTGCACGGTTTTGTTTATCGCACCCATAGCAATTAAGGACCGGTTTATGAGAAATCCTGAAAGACTTACAATGGTTACTACAAGCAAGAATGGGCAACTGTTGGACTCTGTTAACAATCAAATTTGGTAACCAAATCCCTAGGTTTGAAGCAGAGATTGAGGCGGAATGCCGAGTCCGAGTCGGACCAGGATAGCCGATGCAATCCCGCACGAAGAGAGGGATGGAGCCAGGTCCGAAAGGAAACTTGAAGATAAAGTATTGGATTCGGTCTTCAAGTTGTGCGTTAAAGATATGTCATCTATGGATAAGGTCCTGTAACAGCAATTGTATCTATAAATTAGGAAGTTATTAGATATTCCTTTTGTAATGCGGCATGGGACTACGCCCCGAGATATTGTCGTACTGTAAATAGTAGATAAGGTAGAAACCGTGTCCTACACAAATGTTGTTATGCCTGGGTATAAATAAGACCCGAAGGATCTTTGAAAAAAAATCAACCAACACACAATCAATCAACAGACAATCAACCAACTTCGGCGCATCGCCACCCTTTTATTTTCTTTTCAACAAGTTCTTGCTTTCGCTCAGGCTGCATCGGCTTCGATCTCCGAACAAGGTGATTCCTTGTCATAAGTGGTTTGTATCGTCGGAGTTAGTGCTTCCATCGTCATGATACTCTAGCTTCAATGTTATAAACTGCTTAATCTATCATATGCAGCATATAATCTAGAGCAATGTCTAGATCTGTCTCGCAATCGGCTGATTTCTCTCTGAAGACAGCAACCGATAGAGTTAGATCCATAGGTTGAATTAAATTATATGTCGTATCTACCGTCTCGAGGGATTTTCATTAGCTTATACAGATCTAATATTTCTTTTTTACTTAATATTGCATCTAATTGACCTGTTAAGTCGCTTTTAGAACTATCAAGATCTGCTTGGTTTAATGTTTATCATTAGAAACAGCGCTGGAGTTTCAGCCAGTCTTATCTGTTTTAGTTATCTCTTAGTTTTAATTGCTATTAGATATATTAAAACCGCCTTTTATATTAAGATCTTAATTTGTTTAAATGCCCTAAACCAGTATCAATCTGTCAAGTTACGTTGACAGCCGATTGATCTAGGTTTAGCGCATTTAGATTAGATTAATATATTTTTATAAAATGTATCGAAGTATTAGCCGATTCACATTAGGCCTGCAGTATCGGCTAGTTTATCAATGCAGATAATTATTATCCTAATGTGCCTTTAGCCTGAGTGATTGATACTATCTCGGTATACTATCGATCTATCCCAATCACTTAGTATAAATGTGCTTTGGGATAACAATTATGTGTTTATTGATGTCTTCAGCCGATCCGGTAGGATCTAATTTTAATGTAACGTCTATTTCTTGTTCTTGTTGGTTACAGGATCAAACCAACTGGCACGCCCTAAATTCACCAAAGGCGACCAAGTTGGACCTGCACTAGAGTAAAGCAAACCTCTCAGGCCAGTGCGTGGGAATCGAATTTCTCATCAACAAACTCGTAGTGTAGCTTTCCTCTAGCCGATGTTCCTCGGCAAGGGTGGGCGTGATGGAGTCACAGTCGGCCGGGGTTCTATCGATTGTTGGGCTTCCGGATTCATCGTGGCACTAGGGGGCTGCCCACTGCCTTTTGAGGGGTGGGGGTGAAAGCTTGGTGTGATGCGATTGGTTAGGAAAAGTTATGAAAAAGGTCTTGTCACGATTTCCCCATTTGCAACATGGAGATACTTGGGGCATGGCAACATGTGTGGAATTGTGTCTTATTGGTAAAGTAGCACACCTCTGATCAAAGTAAAACTATTTGAATAGTCGTGCCCGCAGTTATGGGCGGTCAACCAAATTCACCATGATTAGTCTCACCCTTAATAATTTGACCTAATAAATTTGTTTAGTTCAGATGAGAATGGTTGGGTCTGTTCAATGTGGTTATAGCGTTGTTCAGTGGAGGATTAATCTTGCCTTAACGGTTTTCCTCGTTTTAAAATAATAAATGCTTGCAACAGACTTTATGCAAAATAGCCGCAAGTCTCCCTTTGTCTTCCCTTGCATGATTGCATTTCTTGGTGTGACTTGTTGAGTACGGTGGTTGTACTAGCCTTGCAAATTCTTCCCCCTTTTCGAAGTATAGTGCTTCGAATTGAAGACGGAGTTAGAGTACCAAGGCTCAAACCCTAGTTGAGTTTGCCTGTGGAGTGAAACTGAAGCCTCGCTAGGATCATCCTTCTTTTCCGTTGTTGCTCCTTTTGGGTGTGAGGACTAAGTGTGTCGATGTCGAAGATCGACACGCGGGAATCCGAGGGACCCCCTTTTTGGTTCGGCACGGGGAGCGGTGAATCCTGGTTTAAACTCGCGATGAGAATAGGATGATGCAGATGAGGCGGGAAAAAATCGAGACTGCGGAGACACGGGGGTTTATACAGGTTCGGGCCACCGGCGAGGTGTAACACCCTACTCCTGTTTGGTATGTGGCATAAGAGATGAAAATACAGAGAACAATGAAGGTGTTCTTCTCTTCTGAAGTCGGTGGTGGACGAAGGGTTACTAAGAACTAGCTGTTGCTCAGGGGGCTGATATACCCAGTCGAGGAGTTAGCCGACCAATCGACCGATCAATCGACCGACCTTTTTTATGATGGACTTGGGTCTCCTTTTATAGTACAAGGGAACACCACAGTAGTCCCAACTTTTCTCTACTCCGCTCCACGTGAGGGAGTGGTTTTTATCTTGTCTTGTCGGAGAAGCCATTCCATTCCTGCTCCTTCCTGTTTGCTGCGTCATGGTAAGCGGAAAAAAGGTGATCGTCATGGTAGCCATGCTGCTGCTGTAGGGATGGCCTGCCTACCTACTATGATGGGACCCATCGGTCAGCGGCCCATCCTGTGGGTAGGTACTGGCACCGCGTCTCCTGCACTCGCACTCTCTCTCCCACGCGGTCGCTCAATGCATTAAACGCGACTGGACAGGGCGTGAGGGAGGCGTGCGCGGAGTGGGTGCGCGGCCATACCTCGGTCTTAGTCAAAGACTTTAGGCCCCCTTTGCCTCGTGACAGGCAAAAAGGGGTTATGATGAGAGCAACTGACAGGCGCGCCTCCCATCGCATTGAATGCGGCGGGGCAGGCGCTCAGCTCCCCTCTTTTTGACCATTAAATGGGTTGGTTGGTAGTTGGACTCGCTCCTCTCTCGAGAGGTGCGGGGTGAGGATGGGGTCCGGGTAACTCGGACCCTACGCCGAGGGTCCGGTGATCCGGACCTGCCGTCTGGGAGTATGGCGGCCTCGGGCAGCCTCCGGGCGCCCTTTCTTGGGCGGCCACGTGGTCGCCGTGGCCGGGGCTCGCTTAGGCCATTCAGGGCGTAACTTTGACGCTCCTTGACGGGCAAGGGCGCCTTCCTTTTCTCAGATGTCATACCCCTGACATACCCCCGGGCCCATATCACCGACAAAGTGACTCTTCTATAAGTATTTATATGTTTTATTTTACGTTTAGATCAGTATATTAATTTATTATTTGTGTACCCTGATTAATTCCTGGACTAGAATTTAATACACAAAATAGTCTGAAAATTTGGAATAAATTTTCGGGCATGACAGACATGCCAAGACAGATCAACACAAGCCATAGCAAAAGCTACATCGAGCCTGAATAATGTCAAAGCCCTAGTCATCGATAAGATCCTACTGAGTCGTACTTGTTGGATCCTATTTGGCAGGTCAGATTAGCTAGTCTGTTTCCTCAATATTATACTCGTGTGATACTGATATATAAAAACAACATCGGCTTCGGCCAACAGAAGTAGAGCTATTACCTCTCGATTAAGGGGGCCAACCTGTATTAAAATCCTTGTCTCTCGTCTCTTTTTATCTCAATCTCACGTATATCATGGTTTCAATGATCCTCATACTCTAAAAAATACTATAGACGGTACAACCAGTCAACAAATAGTTATTCAAAGTGAGCATTGTCTAAAGTCGGCATTGTCTATCCAACTCCATGCATACAGGAAATTACTTGCATATGGTCTTATGACCAAGGCATTACTAAAATTTTACTTAGTAAGACACCATTAGCAAGTTACACCATATCCAATATTTGCAAACTCAAATATAACGACTAGGTCAACCCTAATGATAATTCGAATTTTCAAACTAAAACTCGGTAGATAAACTACTATTGACTATATATCGATGAAGCACCACAAATAAAACTACAATAACTTGTCCAAACATTAACCTTGGCTCCATATTTTTGAATGTGTCAAATTGGTAATTAAATAAAAATATATTCTACTCTAAACGAATTACAAATATTTTTTTATAAATCCTTTCTCACTGTCGCACATGAAAAAAGGATGTACAAATGTGACTCGTGATGTAAATATTGCTTGTTCCTGTATGTCTTGAGTCATTCTCATTTTTTTGGATTTTCTTGCATAGGATAAATACATTTGCGTAATAGGTTCCATATGCATTAAATTGGTTAATAGAAGAACATAAAAATAAATGGAACGATATAAACTATTCAAAATATTCTCAAATATAATACACCAAATGCTTAGACTAGAAAAAATTGGTTGAATCTACATTTAAATTAGTACTTAATTAGATCCCTTAAAACAAGTTGTAGAGGTTAACTATAACCTATGACAAACTTTACCCTATTACCAAAATTCAATAAATGTTGGTAATGGAAAATCTAGTTGAACCAATATGTAGATAATATTTCATTCACCAACCATAGGCTCAGTTAAAACAAATTCACAATTCAACACCCCCATATTATGCATGTAAGACTCCTATACAATAACAGTTTCAAACTTAGTCTCTAGATGCTAAAATTAAGCTTACTATTTAGCTCACCAAAATTAATCCTTAGCCCTTCTTTCAAATGTGATTCATCCAAAAGGTGGACCAATGTCTCATCTACTAATCCTCAAATCAGTCAAGCTTGGACAATTTTCTACCTCAACAATATGGGACCCTCAATTTGCTTCCAAATTGACTAGACTTATTTATCCTTTTTACATGGCAAAACCAAAATACTTTAATCTTGGAAATTGACCCACCTTTTAAACCACATATTTACCTATCTCTTATAACTTGGACCCACTTAAAAATCCCAAATTATATGGATGAAACTTATAATGCAAAACATTTCATAGCCACAAATTCCTCAAGTATTTTCCACCTTCACTTCCAAAAGGACCCCATGGCCCACTAGGCAGCCACTAACATCACCCTGGCCAACATTTCAGCCTCAACAACCACCCTTGACACCCCAACTATCCCAGTGGACGTGTGGAGGCCCACGAACGTGCCAGGACACCATGGACTTGGCCACCTCAAAATTGACTCGACAACATCGAGAACGTCCTCCATCCTTCACACCATTATGTGTCTCCATTCTCCCTAATCACATTCTAGCTATTCTCACCAAGAGAGAAAGCCCTTCGACTCCACTTCAACATTGATTTCCTTGTCGGTCGTGAAGAAGAAGATGACCTTCATTACAGATGAGTCATCTTCTTCTCTATCTATTCTGCGTTCCCTCTTGACCTTACCATGCCTAACAACTTTTCTTTGATCTTTCTTTGTTTTGATCAACCGATCAATGAGAACACAACCATGCGCAATCGGGGTCCAGCGTGCACGCAGGGCGTGATCTCTGGCATCAACTCTTCACTATGACTCCTTGGAGCCCTTCCGGCCGAACTGCCGTGCTCTGATGCTTTCCTCACATTGGCGACCAAAACCCCAAGACCTCTCGTGGAATAGTCCCGTGGACATGGAGATCAAGCACCGTCTTTCCTCGGCTCTGGTCATCTAACCTTGCCATCAAGGCATCAATCCCTCCATAACCAGCGAGCGGCAAGTCAATTACTTGCACATATAGCCTCCCTAGGACCCCACTACCCACCCGCATTTATTGGTTTGCCAGCTCATGGGTCATAGACTATCGTCGTCGTTCGCTTAGGTTTGCTACCATCGCCAAGCTGTTCCAGTGCCACGGCCATCTTGGAGACCTCACTGGGCCCGACCAGTGGAATGACGAGTTTTTCCATCATCCTTATAAGATCATATGCATGCATAAACATGGTCGAATCGGGCCCCAAGGTTTGACATGCACCATAGCCCCAACCTGACTGCCGCTTCCATCACATTTGCCACCAAATTCGACCACCTCTAGCCGTGAGTTGAACACCTACATGTTCATAAGAAAGTCCTATATCTTTTTTGTACTGGCTAACGTCCAATACGAGCCACCGTTCACCGTCGATGACCACGATCAGAACCGCCGGCCATGAGGTTGTGCATGGATAAAATGCATTAACCTAGCTTGTGAATTTGAGTGTAGGGTTCAAGTTATAAAATAAGGGACAAGGACTTGGTATTAATATAAAATAAAATACGGACTCCTTATAAAACCTGGCATAGACACATGAGGGAGTGCGGGTTAACTCCTTATTAAACCCAGGGGCCTTTTTGCATATTGGCTCTCACTTACATGTTGAACCAGTGTATTTAAAATATGTAAAAGAAAGGGGAAATAGCTAAAGCTTTAATTGTTCAATTGAAAAATATGTTCAGTAAAATTCATTGAAATTTCATTTTAGCTCCAAATGGGATGAACCAAATTTCAGTATGGAAAATCCCTAACTATTATGTACTACATAATTACTATAATATGTACCAAAATTTATAAAACTCACAAGGAATTCATCCTAGTTCTAATTAAGTTGAACCAAATTTTGTTACGACCATAAAGTTATGTTCTTTATCACTATAGATTAAAATTTGGCACTTTTGCTATGGAAGATACCTCTAAAAATTATTTAGCATAAAAATCCTAAATTGTATCTAAAAGTTGTAAAATTCAAACTAAATTCAATTTAGCTCCAAATGAGCTGAAATAGAACTTGTTATAATAAAAAATTGGCACCATGTCTCTATAAACCAATATATGGCAAAACTAGTACAACAAACCGCTTTAAAAATTTATTTAGTAAATAGTTAGTATAACATGCAACATAACTTGTGAAATTCATATTAACCTTAGAATTGATGAATCCAACTTTGTTGAACTTAGGGAGTCATACTCTTTGTTGATTATAACTGAAATTCAACAGAACTTGGACAGAAACAATATCTAAATTTAAATAGAGCTTAAATAATGTGACCTATAGAACTTGTAAAATTCATATCTCGCAAATGCAAAAGTGATAAAATAAAAATTCATTCACCTAAATTTATCTAAGGTCAGTACCAACCTATCGTAAAGAATTCATGCATTTTAGAGTATTTTGGATTTTTCATATTATTTGGATGTTTATTCGATTCGTATGCTATAATTATATGTAGATTGTGAATTCGTTGATGGTGAAGGAGTGGAATTGATGTTGATAATCAGTTTAGGGACTTCTTCATGTGAGGCGTAGTGCCCTTTCCTTTGAACACTGTGTGTCCTATAACTTTTGTTAAAAATGTTTCGTTTACAACCTAGCATGTTTTATTTCCATAAAATTTTATGTAAGTATGGGATAATGATAGATATGACCTAATTGTTGCATTATCTTTCATTTGGAACTTATATTCATCCCTGATTATAAACTTGTCATTTGCTCAAATGGGTTTATACTAGCTTATTATGCTTCATAAGTTTAGCCAGTGATAGTCTAAGATGACCTTGTGACCACTTAGGGCCCGTTCATTTTTTAACGTGAGATTGGATATTCAACTGCACGCATAACGAGAAGGCTTACTGACGTTAATTAAATATTAACTACTATAAACCAAAAAATGGATTTAATTTATTTTTTAAAAAATTATTATACAGAACTTTTTGCAACAAACATGTCGTTTAGCCGTTGAAAATACGTGCTAAAAACGAGAAAATTAAAGTTTGAAGTTGAAGAAAAGAATGTAGCCTTAATATCGACGGGCTATACCCGCCTATGATATTTATAGAGTATCGTTGGTACCAGAGTATACGTGAGATTGAGGTAAAAAGAGATGAGAGACAACGATTTTTATATAGGTTTGGGCCCCTTAACTGACAGATAATAACCCTACTCCTTTTGGTCGAACATGGTGTTGTCTTTATATATCAGTATCACACGAGTATAATATTGAGAAAACAGACTAACTAATCTAACCTGTCAAATAGGATCTGACAAGTATGGCTCAGCAGGATCTTATCAGCGACTAGGGATTTGACTTTATTCGGGTTGTCTCTTGATGTAGCTCTGGCTATGGCTTGTGTTGATCTGTCTTGACATGTCCCATCTCCTCCTAGGGGTCTTGTATTTATACTCTTGAGTATTGTCTAAGTAGAACTAGGGAGCCAAATATTGATACGATTCGAGTAGTCCTTATCATGTTCAAGTAGGACTTTACTTCTCCTTTTTTATTCGGAGCACATTTTGTATATGAGGCATTATTCTGTACAAAACTTAGTATACAGTGGGTCCCTAGAGCATAACATAAAAGTATTAAAGTATTAGGTATGCCTTATATATAACGACAATTAATATATGTTAACAAGCACGAGTACTTTCTAGTAATCAAGATAATCTTGGAATGTAGCATTATAGTTTGAGTCCCCCAAGATATGTATCGTGTTTGGTCGCCACCTTTTAGGGTTTTGATGGGGCATATCTTGGGTTAAAGTTGATTGGCAAGCTATTCCATTGAAGATTTTCCTTGTTTATTCGACACCATGGTTATTATATTGAAAGATGTCGACCGCAAACATGGACATATTGAGGGTGAGTGGCTATTATTGCGTGTATGGATCTCACTCATCCAAATATGTGTGGTGCTTGTGTTGTGTTGGACATTAGATGGTATAATACCCATGATATCACTACATAAGAATTGATTTTTTTTTCCTTTCTGAGTAATTGACGGGCTTCACGAGGAAGAAATTGCAAGCATTTCTACTATTTGGGATTGTGGGGATGTTTAGTCGCTACATTGATAAAATTGGCCGGACCTGAGACACGCCTAACGTATTTTGGTTCTTGTTTGGTTGCTATCCTGAGCTCCATCCCCTCTCGCCTGGCCTGTGCATTTGACGTGTGCTTAGCCTGAGTCAGGCGACCGTTTTCGATCGCCTGAACTCTAGGCGCAGCAACGAGTGGGCATTAGCCTCATAATCTTCCTCTACTGCTCAAAGATAGCGACAAGGATACGAATCAAAGCCGCCATCGTCACCATGAAGTGAAGCCTCTGTTGTCGTTGTGCCAAGCCTCCGCCGCCATGATCGCTCGAGGCTCTGCCTTCATCACCGTCACGCGAAGGCCTTGCCTCCGGCACCATGAGAAGTCAGGCGAAGCAACCGCTAACCCTAGCTAAATCTATCATCGTTGTCGAAGCCGGTGTTGTTTTTATATATTAGAATCACACAAGTACAATATTTGGATTGACCTGATCTAATCTTTGTCTACTTGGTGGCATGGAGCTCTCACACGTAGTCGACGGCTAGTGTAGTCTTCTTCCTCGAATATGAACTCGACGAGATTAGAGGTAGCTTTATATCCCTGTTGTTGGCTTTGTAGCTCTGTATTGAGTTTGTCTAGATCTGTATTGGTTTGTCTTCTGTGTTGGCGTGTCCCCTCTCCTCCTTGATCTTGTATTTATAGTGTTGATTAGTTTCTTCTTCAAGTAAAACTCGAAGAACTAAAACATGATACGGGCTAATAGGACTTTGTGTTTCCCGAACAAGACAATGACACCTTTATTCGATAGCATAATTTACTTCTATATTTGTTATATTTTTTAATTAAATAATATACAATTTATTCGATAGCATAATTTACTTCTATATTTGTTATATTTTTTTAATTAAATGATACATTCTTGTATATCATTAGATATATGGTATTGTCGTATATTTTGTATCCAAGTATTAGAGGTAGGTCCTATCATTGACACTATTGTGGAAGCTATCAATTTTAGTGTTGAGTTTTGTTTCAAATTGTGTTCATGCAAGGAATTTTCCTAGAGATTTATTAGACTTGTTTTTCTTAGTCATTAACCTTTTAGGATTTATCGGTACATATATTCAGAAGATTTTTATTTAGACAACAAAAATATTTTAATTTACCACACTTTCTTTGAGTATGCACTAGCTCGTTGAACTTGGTTTTGATTTTAAGCAAAAAGACTGCAATACATTACCTTCGAAAAGCATTTTAAATATTTTATTGAAATTTAAATTTCGAAATTCTAAATTTGAATAATTGAAAAAAAAAGTTTGAATTAGGGTACCTACTTGCTCCGTGTGAAACCTACAGAGACGTGAACGTAACGCTAACGTTTGAACAGGCTGACCGCAGGATTAAAATCGAACGGTCATACTGCCACACAACAGCAACCTTCAGACGAAGATCGGACAGGAACCCTAGCACCCGTGGCTGCCTATATATAATAGGCAACTCGGCCAAACTACTCTCTCCCATCTCACCTTAGCCGCCGCCGCCGCCTCCTCCTCCTCTCGGCCGCACCCGTCTTCTCCTTCGAGGTCAGCTTCAGATCTTCCCTCTTCTCCTTGTTTGCGCTTGTTCATGTTCGTCCGTAGCTGCAGATCTGATTTAGTACCGTGAGGTTTGGGTGATTTAGAGCTTGGGCATGTTGTTTTCGCCCTTTTGTAACTTATTATGTGTGTATCCGTCTCACTGCTATGATCTTCGTCTGCTGTTCGCTGACGCGAAGATAAACTTGATTTGTCGGTGAATCATCTGCCTATGAAAATATTAGTTAGAATCGGACGATAAACTTGATTTGTTGCGGAATCATCTAGACTAGTTGAAAATTATCGGTTGAATCGGTAGAAGATTTGTGTCTACGATCCGTTCGCATAGATCTCTTCCTTTGTTTCTGTAATTTTTTTAATTCTACTACTGTTGCTAAGCAGATGCTGTTATCATCTGTATCGTCTGTATCGTCTGTACCCTGTTCAGTTGGGTCGATTACTGTCCATCTGTGTAAATCTTTTGCTGATTTTGATGGCCATTAGCTATGTTAGCACTTTGATAGAGGTCAAGTTATCTGGCCTGTGAGCTTCCCTGTAATATTTATTTGGAGCGTGAAATTATGCACACCTGTTGTTTCTAATATTTGTTCATTCTATGCTGCAGTTGGCTACCTCCTTATTCAACCATGGGTAAGGAGAAGACTCACATCAACATTGTGGTCATTGGCCACGTCGACTCCGGCAAGTCGACCACCACGGGCCACCTGATCTACAAGCTTGGAGGTATCGACAAGCGTGTGATCGAGAGGTTTGAGAAGGAAGCCGCTGAGATGAACAAAAGGTCATTCAAGTATGCGTGGGTGCTTGACAAGCTCAAGGCTGAGCGTGAGAGAGGTATCACCATCGATATTGCCCTGTGGAAGTTCGAGACCACCAAGTACTACTGCACTGTCATTGATGCCCCTGGACACCGTGACTTCATCAAGAACATGATCACGGGCACCTCCCAGGCTGACTGTGCCGTGCTCATCATTGACTCCACCACTGGTGGTTTTGAGGCTGGTATCTCCAAGGATGGTCAGACCCGTGAACACGCCCTTCTTGCTTTCACTCTTGGGGTGAAGCAGATGATCTGCTGCTGCAACAAGGTATATCTCTAGTGTTTTGTCTTTTGTTATGATGGATGAACACATCACTCGTTGTACATATTCATGATGTTTGTCCAGATAATTTTGATTACGCTAATGAATCAGCATGACTCTCTTTGTATTGACTTATCCCTTTAATTGGGATCTTTTATGAGTGTCTTGTAGTCACTGTGCATCTAATGCTGCAATCGTTGATTGTTGCTTTACTTCTTCTTCTACCATTAGTGATTTACTGCTGCATGGAACTAAACTCTTCTGTTAAATTTGGTTAGTTGCCTGTTCATTTGAATCTGTGGATGTCTGTTACTGCTCTCTAATACCTTTGTTTGATATCTAATATCTGGTCACTACTCTTGTGTACCTTGAATGCTGTTAAGTATCTTTGCTGCATATCATATATAGTTCGCTACCAACCTACCCCCTGTTGAGAAAAGTAATTGATTTGTTATCTTTTGTTCTGTTACAGATGGATGCCACCACTCCCAAGTACTCGAAGGCCCGTTATGATGAAATCGTGAAGGAAGTCTCATCCTACCTCAAGAAGGTTGGCTACAACCCTGACAAGATTCCCTTCGTTCCCATCTCTGGGTTTGAGGGTGACAACATGATTGAGAGGTCCACCAACCTTGACTGGTACAAGGGCCCCACCTTGCTTGAGGCTCTTGACCAGATCAACGAGCCCAAGAGGCCATCAGACAAGCCCCTGCGTCTTCCCCTTCAGGACGTGTACAAGATCGGTGGTATTGGTACCGTGCCTGTGGGTCGTGTTGAGACTGGTGTCCTCAAGCCTGGTATGGTGGTGACCTTTGGTCCCAGCGGCCTGACCACTGAGGTGAAGTCGGTTGAGATGCACCACGAGGCTCTCCAGGAGGCTCTTCCTGGTGACAACGTCGGGTTCAACGTGAAGAACGTTGCCGTGAAGGATCTGAAGCGTGGGTACGTGGCCTCCAACTCCAAGGACGACCCTGCCAAGGAGGCTGCCAGCTTCACCTCCCAGGTCATCATCATG
This sequence comes from Oryza australiensis, assembly GCA_019925245.2. Classification (NCBI taxonomy): domain Eukaryota; kingdom Viridiplantae; phylum Streptophyta; class Magnoliopsida; order Poales; family Poaceae; genus Oryza; species Oryza australiensis. The sequence continues at coordinate 5,216,338 of JAIFGZ020000116.1, read as the reverse complement.
AACCACCCTGGGCAGATTGGCAACGGCTACGCCCCAGTGCTGGACTGCCACACCTCCCACATTGCTGTCAAGTTTGCTGAGCTGGTGACCAAGATTGACAGACGATCTGGCAAGGAGCTGGAGAAGGAGCCCAAGTTCCTCAAGAACGGTGATGCTGGTATGGTTAAGATGATTCCCACCAAGCCCATGGTTGTGGAGACCTTCTCTGAGTACCCTCCTCTTGGTCGTTTTGCCGTGCGTGACATGAGGCAAACGGTGGCTGTCGGCGTCATCAAGAACGTCGAGAAGAAGGACCCAACTGGTGCGAAGGTGACCAAAGCTGCCGCCAAGAAGAAATGAGTCTCGTTGAAGCGGTGGTTTCCGTGTCTGCATTTGAGATATCTAGCTGTTCTAGTATTGTTTTAAGTTTTGCCCACGGCCGTGGCACTCGTTTCATGGACCGTTAATATCTGCTCGCAATGTGCACTGTGTCAATCGTTTAATACTCTCGTTTATTTCTGTTGGGTCAAAACTGATGCTCTGGGTCCGATTATTGTCATTCGGCTGTTGTGGAATGCGAGTATTTACATTGCTAGTTCCTTTTGTCTTTATTTTCGCTTGTGCTATTCGCTGCTTTTGCTGCTATTGAAAACTGGAGACTGCCTTTCAACTTTTTTATCTGCTATAGGAAACTGAAAACCAAGTGTATTTCAATTTGGCAGATTGTTTTGTCTCCCACATGCCACCTGTAGGGTTTCAATTGTTGCCGGGTTGGCCGAAAAGGTGACCAACCAATTTAATTATGGGTAAAAGTAATAAAGTTCAGTTACATTAGAGCGGCAATATATTGCCGAGTTCACATCACAACAAATGCGATCCGATGAACAAAACTGAGTAAAAAACAGGGGAAGCACTGAAAGAAAACTCTGAAAAAGGAAGAGTGCCTTCGAAAGTTAGCCGAAGTGGCGCTCCCGCTCCGACCAACTAAGCAGAGCACTCCAGGAAGATTCTAGCTATTCTTCAAATTTCAACCTTCTCTTTGATATCAGCCACTCCTTGGAAGATTCTAGCTATTCTTCAAATTTCAACCTCCTTTTTGATATCAGTCGTCAGTCCCATCGCCCACCACGAAGTGAGCCAGAGAATCGAACATGCTGAGAGTATCCTTTTCAAACTGAAACCCCGAATTGGTCCATGGTTCGCCGGTGTGTTGCAATCTCCGAGCAGGCCATTTTAAAGGAAGTGCCTGTCCGAATAGCTGCAAATCTCTAATACCCAAACCGCATTTCTCTATGGGTGAACAAAGAATTAGCTTCCAAGCCACAAGACAATGCCCACCGCTCACTTGTTCTTGCCCCTTCCATAAGAACCCTCCACACTTGTCCTCGATCTCCTTTATTGCCCACTGGGGTAAATTCAACACCGAGATAAAATGGATGGTAATCGCAGAGAGCACCGATTTCACCAGGCACAACCTTCAGCCTCAGCTTCCAACCAACAACTCTTTTTGAAAGCTTGTCCAACAAAACCTGCAACTCGACCTTCGTTAGCTTCCTTAAGGACAGTGGTAGCCCCAGATAGACCATGGGAAAATGTTGTATCCTACAGAGAAGAATATTTTGAACCAAAGAAACACTATCATCCGAGCAGTGAATTGGAGTGATTGAGCTCTTAGAGAAATTCGTCATCAACCCTGTAGCATTCCCGAAAAGATCAAGAAGACTCTTGATCGTGTTTGCCTCTAGCTCGTTAGGCTTGAAGAACAAAACAGCATCATCGGCATAGAAAGATACATTTGGCAGAGACCTTGATTTGAAAATCGACTCCAGTAGCCTCCTCTGTCCCGCGTGCGCCACCATCGCATGAAGCGTATCCATAACTAGGACAAACAGCAGTGGGGAAAGCGGGTCTCCCTACCTAAGACCCCTCTCCGGCTTGAAGGGCTTGGAGGTGATGCCATTGAGCAGGATGCTAGTTTGTGTTGTAAGTAGCAAAGTCGCTAACCGCCTTCGCCAAAGAGGACCGAACCCATGGTATTTCAGCATATTAAGCATGAAAGGCCAAGAAACCGTGTCGAAAGCCTTGGACACATCCAGTTTTAGCGGGATCATCTCCCTCTTATGCCTGTGAAGCTGTTGCAAGATGCCCTTGACCAAAATAAAGCTCTCATGAATACTACGCCGTTTGATGAAAGCCGCCTGTGTATAGGAAACCAAATCATGCATTCTTGGGGCAAGGCGCCTTGCCACAACCTTGGTTACCAGCTTTGCAAAGCTATGTACCAGGCTTATAGGTCTGAAATCCTTAAGCAGGGCCGCATTTTCTTTCTTCGGGATTATGATAATGGTGGCCGAATTGAGCAGCTCCAAATTCTGCGAATTGCCAGAGCAAAACTTCAACAAAGCTGTCATCAGATCCTTCTTGATTATACCCCCAACAAAATTGGTAGAAAAGCGTTGTGTAACTATCTGGGCCCGGAGATTTCTCATTTGGTATGTCCTTGATTGCCCCCAAAACCTCATCTTCAGAGAAAACTTCCTCCAGCGAGTTGAGATTGGCTTTGCCTAGTTCTATTTGTTCAAAGTTGATATGTCTAGCTGAAGATTGAGAGCCACTGAGCACTGATTTAAAATACTCACAAGCGATATTTTGCATATCCTGTTGTGTTGTGCTGATCACTCCATCATGCTCAATTCTAGGGATCATTAATTTCCTCCTCCTAGCCAACATTTTCAAGTGAAAGAAAGTAGCAGTGGCTTCCCCTTCCCTCAGGTACTTGATTTTAGTCCTTTGTCGCAGCCTAATTCTTTCTAAGGAGGCCAAAGCCAGACATCTCCCTTTCAGGGTAGCCCTTAACCTTCTCTCTTCTGCAGTGAGCAATCTCCCCTCCTGTGCCACATCCAACCTGAATACTATCTCATGAGCCACATGAATTTGCCACCTAAATTTGCTAATCCCCCTCTTCCCCCATTTAGACAAGCATTTAGCAAGCCTAGCCAACTTTACATGGAGGATAGCAAAGGGATCCTCAGTCTGAACAGATTTATCCCACCTTTCTTTCACAACCTCTAGGAAGCCATCTAGCTTTGTCTAGAAGCTTTCAAAATGAAATCTTCTCTCTGTGCTGAAAGAAGTACCACAACTCAAAAGTAAAGGGCAATGATCAGAGACCAAGGAACTCAGAGCTTGAAGGTTTGAATCAGGGAAGTTTTCCTCCCATTGGATTGATACTAGAATTCTAACCAATTTCATTGGGGTTGGCTGCTGTCGCTCGTTATTCCATGTGTACCTTCTCCCAAACAAATACATATCCCTTAATTTGAGCTCATTAAGCTTGTTCCTGAATGCATTCATCAGCCGTCTTTACCCGAGTGTTACTTCTATTCGCTGCTGAGGAAATCATGTTGAAATCTCCAGCCAACATCCAGTTCTGATCACACTTACTCTGAATTTCTGTCGATTCCTCAAGAAACAAGAGCTTATCATCCTCAAGCTGGGGTCCATATACTGTGGTGAGGAACCAACATTTGTCCCCCACGATCCACTCTAGCCGTACTATAACCAACCAACGCCCTAGATGCATCAGCGAGCCTCTGAAAATGTTGTCCTTCCAAGCCACAATGATACCTCCTCTCGTCTGCTCAGTTGGCAGTGCCGCAAAACCTCCAAAACCATGCCCACAAGTGCTACCAATTATTGAGCCATCCACCATATCCAGCTAGGACTCTTGCAGACAGACAATCGAGGCCCCAGCAAACAAGACCATCTCCTTGACAACAGTTCACTTACTGAGATTATTCAAACCTCGAACGTTCCAACATAAGAGACTAAAAGAAAACACAGAGCTAGACATAGAGGGACAGAGGAAACACACACAGAAACCCACGCACACATGCACACCCCAAGAAAGCTGGAAACGAGAGGCAGTAAAGCTTGGGACAACCCCAGGCGCCCCGCTGTTGTCCCTACCAGGACCGCCCCCGGATGCTTTGTTTCTGTTAACGGAGCCACTTTATCTTCCATGCGCAAGTCCAGAAGTTCAACAAGCATAGAGATATGTTGCGGAGCAAGCGGCTTATCAAAGAGTTGGGTATATTGCTTCATCGCCAACGGCGTTGATGGCTCTTCCAAGATTCCCAGCTTCTTCATGACAACGAGTTGCGCTTTGGTCTCAGCATGCTGTCTAGCCCCATTTCCCTGCTGCAAAAAAGGCCGTGGACTCCTCCATGGGATGAAGTCCGATGGCAGTGCCTTGCGCCTTCTTCCTCTAGGTTCAATCACCTCGGCCGGCTGCCTAGAAGACAGGATTGGACAGTCTGGGGTGGCAGAAATGGAAGTGATGAAAGTGTGCAAGCCAATTTCCTGGAGAGCTTGTGTTGACTGTATCTGATCAGGTTGATTTTTGGCAAGCTGACCACACCGTTGGCCGTCACGGGCAATAGCAGGCTATAGCCCATCATTCAGTTTGTCAGCAAGACTTGTTTGTTGCTGCCGACGCCTGTAAACCATGGGGAAAGGCTCAGTCGAAGTGAAAGGCAGCAGGTCTGACACCCACTCTGAACCAGGCCGAAACACATAAGATTGCTCCACCAACTGGATATTCACAGAAGACTGACTCCCCAGATCATGCTGGGTCGCATTAAGCCCAGGTTGAATCAGCGCTGGCGCGATGAAGCCCGCCATTTTCTTGCCTCCCTGTTCAAATGGCGCCTTCCCCATCCGCCAACTACCTCCCATTAATGTCGCTATACCAGACTAAACCTGAAAGTCTTCCCTCTTTGGCACAATCGCTAACGCTGAAAGCATGAGAATACCATGCCCTTTCTGACAGCAACGGAGAAGGAGCCTAAATCTTGATCACTGGAGCACAGCCAAGAGCTGCATCTTGATCTGCCAAGCTAGCTTGTTGGTTGACATCCATCGTCCATGGCCATGAGTTCTTCTCCGACACCGCTTCAGGCGCAAACCCAGCCTGTTCTTCTTTGAAAAGGCTTGTTTGGAGGGGTGACAGCAGGTTCAGAGAGGCAACAAAACTGACAAGGACGCCATCCGGGATGCCACCTCCTTGAACAGTCTCTGACACAGGAGCAGCTTGTTGCAACCCAAACACAGCTTCGCCTTCCTCCGTCTGGATCTGAGAATCGAACCCTAGACATCAAACCCCGCCGCCTGAACGTCAGACCCCACCGCCTAAACATCAGACCCCACCGCCTGAACAACAACTACCCCATCATATAACCCCGCAGCCTGGACACCGACAACAACCGCCGCCACACCTCCTGTACCCGTCGATAGCCCTTGGGAGGAAGACACCCCCCAAATACCCCCGTCACCTAGACACCATCCGTAGACATATCTGGGACCGTCGGCGACGCTGCAAACATAGTTGGGGGTAGCACCCACGCTCGGCCTGGCAGACCACAGGCTGCCCCCGATGGACCTCCGAAGGAGCAGCCGCCGCCCATTTCAGAATTCCAAGGCCCTGTGTCGTCGATCCTGCCCACCCAACAGGAAAAGGTCACTCGCCTCGGGATAACATCATCAAAATCCTCCTCATAATTCGTCCCCAAGATGTCAACGAGGTGAATCGGCGTTGGGTCAATAATCTCTTCAATGCGAAGGATAACGTTGTATGTCAGCGTCCTCTTGTGTAGCGACACTTTTGGGATCAAGACATCACCTAGAAAGCGCTCCCAGGGCGGCGGACCTCCCCCGTCCTCTCTGGAAATTCAACCTCAAGAACTTTAGGGACCTCAGACGGGTTGCGTAGCCAGGCGAATAGGGTTAGGACCCGCGCGTCGGCAGGCGTCATCAACTCCACTAGCTCTCCCCCAATACCGTGAACCAGCTGGGAGATAACACCTTCCTCCCAAGCATGTTGCGGCAGGCTTTCAATGGATAACTTAGTAAAGAACTGCCATTTGGTGCTATGAGCTTGCAGCCTTCGATCCCACCTCTTAAAAGCGATCGACGCATTCTTGAAGAAGACTTCTCTCGAGCTGCCAAGCACCCAGTCTCTGTCCCTTGTGCTACGAAACACTATCATGTAGTCCTCCGACGTTGTCACCTCTACCCTGAAGTTTGAGGGGAGTACTCCGCAACTGACAACCACCTCCGCCATCTCAGCGGGAGAGATCCTCGGTTGTCTTCCAAGAACCATAGCTAGCAAGGACTTCTGTTCTAACAACACCTCATTATCCACCATCTTGGGAGTCCAGGAAACCGCACAGCGGCCCCTTGCAGGACGCAGTTTCAGATCTCTAGTGAGCCAATCTTCTACCACATTCACCAGTTGTTGAGCATAAATCTGAAAGCCAGCCATTGCGACAGTGTTACCTTCGGCAGTAGACACCACCAGGTCGAGCCAACCTCTTTCCGAAGATGCCTCCTTGCGAGGGACTGGATCCCGCCCAGGGTCGGCCACCGTTCGCCCTAGCTTCTCCTTTGACTGCGAGAAGGCAACAGGTGGCCGGCCACCCCCACTGGATCCCCCTTGCACACTTGGAATGTTGCTAGATGCCCCGTGAACCAGCAGTTGTAGCAGTGGGTGGGTTTAAAACAATTGCTTTTCTGGTGACCAATGGCCAAGCATCTGAAGCAGCGACCATGAAGCCATCTTGATATTGGCCTTGGCGCCTTGAATGGCCCCGTAGGGTTGGTGGCGTTGGTGGTTGGGGCGCCAGGAAGACGCTTTGAATGTTGTCTCCTTCTGCGAGTTACTTCGGTCCATCGACCCCCCACGTCATTACCATACGGCGGATTTGCCGGCTCTCGGGCAACCACCTCGCTCTAGGACAGATTCCCCAGGCGGCTCGACATGGTGGCTCGATGGAAGTATCTTTAGCTTACCTATGGCTAGGCCGAGATAGGGCAAGAGGGATTAGGGGTGGCCGCCGCGGCCGACGAGGCCGACGGCGGGAGCACAAGCTCTCATGCTCTCGGGCTCTCAGACTCTCACGCTCTCAGGCTCTCAGACTCTCCATCTTCAATTGTTGAGATTTTGTTTACCTACCATGCTACCCAACGGAGATTTAACTTTATTAAGATACAGGTTGAGGACACGCTTGACGTATCAGATAGCACACCATTTCCACTTCTGTTAAGTCCTTCCATTAACAGTTTAACTCTGAAATTAGTTCCATTGTTGCTATTGCAATAATATTTGTTCATGAGAAAGCACTCAATCTCTAATAACTTTAGCCCCCTTCTTCATGGTGTTTGGTGGCCGTGAGAATCCACTTTCGGTTGATTTCAGCTGTATGCATATAATGAACACAATACAAATGGGCGAGAGCCTGAGGCAGGGAGGCGTGGCCGCGCGGGGCGGGCATTGGGCAGCAGCCGGAGGCCCGGAGTTGGCGGCCGATCGATGGAGGCACCTGGAATCTCCTCACAGGTTAATTACTATGGCTGAGCAATGACTTTACGCTACAATGAGTCATGAAAGGATTGATGAACCTGTACCGAATTGTACGGTTTTTAAATTATTTATTTATAGCGGGATGGATGGATGGAGCTGGAAATGCATATGGCGATGGAGAAGCTGAGCAGGGGGACGGCATCGTTCTGCAGCTCGACGTTCTCAAGGTTAGACGTCGCTGTGAGGCGCCAAATGCTGCGTCAATTATCATTAAAAGGCGAAAGCGGCCTTCCTCTTATTTCTTCTACTTCTCTGATCGACCTGCATGCTAGCTTTGGTTGGTTGCATGCATGGAGATGGGCGTGACCGAAGTCGATTCTGCTGGTATGTTAGCTCATAGCTAGCTACTAGATGGTAAAACGATGAAGACGAAGGCGGTGATAGATAATTAATGGTTTTTCGCATTTGTGATATGATGTTTCTTGTAGATTAATCTCCCCATGAGGCATCTAGGGACAAGAAGATGCTGGACAGATACTTTTTTTTTTACTTTTGACACATCCATCTATTGGTTACACTAGAAGGGTACCTGAGGATATATATTTTTTAGTCTAAAAATTTGTTACCTCTAGATAGTAAGGTAAAAAAAATAGTATGAATTTTGATACTTCGAGATACTTTCTCAAATACCTCCCCCTAGAAAGATCGTAGCTTAGCTTCCCCTTAACACGGAGTAACCTATTTATTTTTTTAAGACGTGTGATGCATGGCAGAACAGTGATGATATTGTTCTTTCTTTTGAGAAAGAGAGATGCGTCTTTTCAGTGATGATATTGTGAGCATCCCAAAATTCCTCTAGATACATGTAAAAATCTGTTGTGTGTTGACCTGTCCCTATGAAACAAAAATACCTATAAAATCTCTGTATAATTCTGCACGGTTGTAGTGCTGCCAATACTCAGTGGGGTACCATGGTTAACTAGTTTTTTTGGTGCTTAGGACATCATCTTGGATAATCGGATTAAGTTTGTGCACGGTGAACAAGAGCATACGCAAACTAAAGTTCAGGTTTTGTTTCAACTGGCAGGTTAGTAGTACTCCTATCTGAACTCTAGATACCGGTGCAAAATTTTCAAGCCATAGTACTCTGTTTGGAGATCATATGTTTATAGACCCCTAGCAACATTGGTAAACTGATTCTGTTGCTCAGTTTATAGACCTATCAACAATGTTGAAGTTTTAGGCCCCGTTCTTTTTGATTAAGATTTATATTTTATTTTGGTTTTGTTAGCACGTTTTTTAAATTTTTATATAGAAGTTACTTAAATATCAAATATACCCGTTTGTCAAATTTGTAATAATTAAAAATTAATTAATCATATATTAATGATTTTTTTATTTTACGTGTGCCAATTTAATTTTTATCTTATCAGTTTCAACCCTTAACCGTTCAACAAGATTGAAGATTCAAGAAGTAACACCAGCAACATTGATGGGTACTTGTCACTGTAAAATGAACAGTATACTTTGTTCTCATACAATTGATAAATCAGCTATGTCAATTTACAGAAGTTGACTACATCAGCTACATCAAACAGAGCAAGCAGCTTCGCATGTCATTGATGCATGCACGTACTCCTCATAGATGTTCCCCATCTGTTAATTCAGAATTCAGAATTATGCTAATAGAGCATGATTTCAGAAATCAGCCTGATCAAGAAGCATTTCCTTTTTTATATATATACGTGACAAAATACGCTGAAGCAAATTCCTTTCTCTATCCATGTCGTTGCTCCTTGAAGTACAAGATTGACCACTCTTAATCTTCACTTGGAACTTGAAAGTTTTAGGCACAAGATGTGATGTTGTTGATGTTACCACGTTTGAAGACAATTCCATTGCCTCTTTTCTTAAGCCTTGAAGATGACAACTGTGATAGTGCGCTATTTGGAAAAAAATGTCATCACATATGCATTGATAGTTTATTGATTATTTCTTTCTATCTTCCTTTTTGCATATTGTTAATTTGTTCTTATTAAAACCGCCATCGGGCCGCCACTCTGCCCGAGCAATAAATCTCGACCGTTGAATCTGCGAGCCATTGGGGACGAGTGGGAAGCATGACATTTGATGAGCCGTTACGTAACCCCGGGCTTGACGGCCTTGATGGGATATGATAGGTGCTCTGTTCGAACCGTCAGCGGCCCACGTGCGTGGCACGCGCGCCCGAGACTGGGTGATACCCCGTCAACCAATCCGTCGAGATCCTACGTCAACCCCGCCGACTGCCATCAGCCTTCGGGCTATGACCACTGGCCGACTGTCAGCGGTCTTCGAACCTCGGCACGGCCGACCGTCATTAGCCCCCGAGCTATGGCTTCTTGGCCATAAGCCTTCGGACTATGTCCTTTAGCCGATTGTCGGCGGTCTTCGGGCCTCGGCACGGCTGTCCGCCATCAGCCCCCGGGCTGTGGCTTCTAGCCGACCGTCATCAGCCTTTGGGCTGTGGTACGACCAACCACCATCAACCTCCAGGCTATGATATCTCGACCATTTGCCTCCGGGCAATGGCCACTCACCGACCATCATCCGTCCCCGGGCAACGGATCTCTCGACTCCACCAAACACCACCAACTTGAAGATAATATCCTGAAGATATCCCTAAGATGATGTTTTCATGTTTGACCTTAGCCTTGGATGTACCATCCAATCCTAGGCTCGAGAGTTACACCTGGTAGGTGCACCTAAACGGTTCACCTGCCAAAACACGCTTAAGACACTTTGAAGGCTCGGCCAATGGTCATGGCTTGAAGAAACTTTGACCCTAGGCCCAGATGTCCCATCTGGCCCTAGGCTCGAGGGTTGCACCTGGCAGGTGCGCCTGTCAAAGCACATTTAGGATGTCACAAAAGGCAAGACCAATGACCTCGACGGAAAAACTTTGACCCTAGGCCCGGATGTCCCATCGGCCCTAGGCTCAAGGGCTGCACTTGACAAGTGCACCTGTCAAAGCACATTTAGGATGTCACAAAAGGCAAGACCAAGGACCTCGACCAGAAAAACTTTGACCCTAGGCCCAGATGTCCTATCTGGCCCTAGGCTTGAGGGTTGCACCTGACAAGTGCAACTGAGCGGTGCAATTGCCGAAACATGTTCGAAAGACTTCAGGAGCCGGCCAAGGGACCTGACTTGGGGAATTCAAAACCTAAGGACGAATATTCTATTCGCCCCTAGGCTCGGGGGCTATTGTGGGGGATATTACCCCGGGGTAGCTCACACAAAGGAAAGAAGACCGGCTGGGTTGGATCGAAGGACCTTGGGACGAGGTCGGCCGTCCCGACCTCTCCCCCATCCCGATCTCAGCTCTCTAATCCGACCTTAGACCTCCGTCCTCAAATCTCCTCGGGAAGAAGGCTTACTTCGCAAGGATCGCAGAGGAGACAAGAGAGGGACAACCCGACAGAAGATGACGTTACCTGACAGGACTGCGCACAAGGTACTTGCGGAGGACGGATCCCAAGGCAAGACGAGGCACGAGATGCCCACATCGATCAGGACCCAAGGGATATCTATGTACTTTTCAGATGATATTTGTATTTGCTTTTTTACTTTTAGTTTGAGCTTTCTTTGTCCCCAAGTCCTCTTGTAGCTACCCCCTTAAGCTATAAAAGGGAGGGCAGGTCGCGTGGGCGAGGGGGAGGCCAGATCCAATCTCTAGAGCACCAAGAACTCACTCCATTGTACTCTTTTTATACAACACCCCAGTAAAGAACATAGGATGTAGGCTTATTATCCTCTGAGAGGGCCAAACCTATCTAAAATCCTTGGCTCGCATTGTTCCTGAATCGACCATCGCATCCTTTCGGTAGACATCCCGACCACTCTTTCACCTTCTCGGGTAGTCCTCTTGAAGGACTAATCGACCACTCGTCGATACTTCCCATCTAGTAATTAGTAATAAATGAGACATTCGCGTGAACTAGAAAAATGACATTTGCAACATGTGAGATCTTAGATGCATCATTTCATGGCAAATGTCGGTGAATATAAGGGCAAACTATGATATCTGAATATGTTCTGTTAGGGCAGACATGTCTGACACTCTGACTGAATAATGATAAAGCATAAGAAACTCAACAGATATACTGATACATGCATGGTATCTCTAGTAAATACCTGTCCACGGTTGTTTTTTCATCATCTCTGATATAGCGATGGTACCTATTATTCCTTCTCCTTTACGACCAAACGTAAGCAATTGATTTTGAGTGATTAGATGATGCCTTAAAGACAAAACTTTTTTCCGTGAGTGATTAGATGATGCCTTAAAGACACAAACCTTTTTTCATGAGTGATTAGATAATGCTTAAAGACACAAAACTTTTTAAAAGTTTTATGAACGCGTAAAAATTACACGTCAATATATTATTATAGAAGACATAAACTTAAAATATTTTTTGAGATCTGTTAGTTCAGCTTTAGTCTCAGAATGATGTGGACATAGTTTAAAGGGCCTACTTGCAACCAAATATCATCTATTTCTTGCAAATCTACTCTTCGCAAACAATTTTCTAATGAACTTTAAAAACGGAGTTGTACCACCATCATAATCATAGATCCCGCACATAAAAACTGCTTTAAAAACCACCCTACCCAAAAACAAAAAATCAGTGTTTCCATGCGAAATTAAAAAAACAGATGAAAAAACTAAACCATATAATTTCAATAACGTTGTAATGCATGGGAACGCTAGTAAAAAAGACAATTGTATGTTTGACCCAATTTTAAAAGCATACTTCCAATTTAAACTTTTTTTAATTTTGCTCATTTTATCGTGTATTTCAAAAACGAACTTGCCATCTGACTCTGCTCTACCAACAGCGTTATGAATGCAGGTAAAAAATACATTTAGAAAAGGAGAAAGACCGAAATGTGTCTATTACAACTTAACAGCCTTATCCCGTCCTCGGTTTCAAGCATCCATAGGCGAGGAGTCGTGCAAAGAGAGGCACACCTAGCGGCTAGCGCTGGACGTGCGGACGGAGCGGAGTGCGACGACGCTCGCATGGCCCACGGAGCAAAGGGTCCCAAAGCGCAGAGGGAGGGGGGCATGGCCCACAACGGAGAGGTATGAAGGAGGTGCATGGACAGAAGGCCTCGACGGCTCAACGTGAGGAATGGCGGCATAGGAAAGGTGGGCCTTTCTGGCGAGGGCGACAGGGTGACGTGGAGAGGTAGGCTCCCGAGGAGAGCAGTCGAGGAGGTGATCCCGAACGACGGCGTTGTAGATCCGGTTGCCTGCATGGTGGATGGAGGCGACACGTGATCCAGGTGAAGATGTATTTTAGTTGGTGTGGTGATGTATTTGTGCTTCTCTTGAATACTTTGAGAAAGTAAGGTTAACAGCCTGTTTGTTATTTTAGTTCAGGGATTAAATATTAGTCTGGATTAAATATTTTAGTCTCTGCCTGTTTGGACTAAAGAGGACTAAAGGAAGGTGCAAAGACCATATTGCCCTCATCGTGTCATTGCTTCCGCACCTTTCACTGTCTTCAAGGAGGAGGACGCGACGCGCAGGGCAGCCGTGGGCGGCGTCGGCGGCGCGGAGAGGCCGCGGGCATCGCCGGGCTGCGCGGGGCGGTCGGGGACGGCGTCGGGAGGATGCGGGCGACGCGGAGACGGCACGGGGAGGAGGCAGCGCAATAGCCAAGGGCATGAAGAGAAAATCTGCACTTTAGTTTCAATTACCACCTATCTTAGGAACTAATCACCTGATGCAAATTTAGTCCGTTTTAGTCCCCGCTTTTTGGGTAATTAGGGACTAAAGAGGACTAAACTCTAGGGACTAATGGAATTAGTCCCTCAACCAAACAGGGCCTAAATGAGTAAGGCTGTAAACGGTATTTTAGCCTTGAGTTAACACCATTATGTTGCCTTCATGGAATAGGGCTAGACCTAACAGCCCGTTTGGTTGGGGGGAGTTTTTTTTTGGGTGTGTTCTTCTTCTGTATTTTCCAACTCATTTCTTTCGTCTTCCATGCGCATTTTTTAAACTATATATACTTTTTACAAAAATTTTATAATTTTTTTTAAAAAATCATATTAATTCATTTTTTAAAAATTAGTTAATATTTAATTAATCATGCGCTAATGAGCCACTTCGTTTTGCGTGTGTGAAAGATTAGTTTCCAACCTCATTGAACCAACACACCCTTAGAAGGGGTTGAGAGTTTAGAGGAACAAGACTGTTTTGTTTGGTTGATAAAGATGGAGTTTTGGTGGATGGAGATGGGGAATTGAGGAAAAACTCCCTTCTTTTCAATACCTGGGTATGGGTGATAATTGGGAGGTAATTTCTCCTTTTACTTTACCTAAATAAATCATAACCATCCATTTTCATTAAAGATCTAATTTCCAACTAAAACTCCCTATCAATTCTCATCACCTCTACCAAATAAAAGATTAGCATTAAAAAGCAAATTTCCATATTAATCTTACCATCAGTTCCTTCATCTAAACTTTAAATCCTTTTCACTCAGATGCTGTTTGGTATTTTAGTCAAGGGACTAAAGATTAGTCCCTGGACTAAAGTCCCATCCTGTTTGGTTGCAGGGACTAAAAAGGACTAAAGCTCATTAACTGTACTGTATAAAAACTATATTACCGCTATTTTTTTTGAATGCACTTCTCTCTCCAGCAGCGCGAATGAGGTGCATTCACAAAAAAATAAAGTTTTAGTCCCAATTAGCTCCTCCAATAGGGACTAATGGACTAATGATATTTTAGTCCCTTTTAGGCCCTCCTATTTGGGAGTTTAGGGACTAAAATAGAGGGACTAATGCTTTTAGTCCCTCAATCAAACAACCCCTCAAGTAAACAAACCATAATATTCTTTTTTAAAAGAGAGTTAAATGAGCAAACTCAAAAAAAGCAGAACTAATTCAAAATAGGGACAAAAACATAATTGAAAAAAGTTCATCACCAACAGTTCATCTAAATAATACTCTATACAAAATTTAAATATTTTGATAAAAACATAGTCCAACAAATCACCTAAACCATCATCTAAATAGACAACCATCTAAATTAGACTTCTGGTTATTCAAATAAAGGGAACTCTCTCATCACCCAAATGAAAAGGCTCTCACATAAATTTCAAATTTATGTTTGAATGAGAGATTTGAATGATTTGGGTTGTAGATAGAAAAGATAGGGGTATACTGTTTAGATAGATGATCCCATGTATATCTAATTTAGAAAATAATATTTGAGTGATGCCCAGGCGAAACCTCCAGAGACGTTAACTCAACGCAAACGTTTGAACAGGCTGACCGCAAGATTAAAATCGAACGGTCAATACTGCCATGCAACAGCAACCATCAGATGAAGATCGGACGGCCAGGAAGGAACCCTAGCACCCGTGGCTGCCTATATAAGAAGCAACTCGGCCAAACCCCTCATCTCTCCCATCTCACCCTAGCCGCCGCTGCCTCCTCCTCTCGGCTGCTCCCGTCTTCTCCTTCGAGGTCAGCTTCAGATCTTCTCTCTTCTCCTTGTTTGCGCTTGTTCATGTTCGTTCGTAGCTACAGATCCTGTTTAGTACCGTGAGGTTTGGATGATTTGGAGCTGGGCCATGTTGTTTTCGCCCATTTTTTGTTACTTTTTGTGTGTATTCATCTCACTGCTATGATCTTCGTCTGCTGTTCGCTGACGCGACGATAAACTTGTTTTGTCGGTGAATCATCTGCGTAAGTTGAAATTTATCGGTAGAATCGCACGATGAACTTGATTTGATGCAGAATCATCTACATAAGTTGGAAATTATCGGCAGAATCAGGGGAAGGATTTGCATCTACAATCCGCTCGCATAGATCTCTTTCTATGTTTCTATAAATTTTTTATTCTACTACTGCCCAGTAGATGCTGTTATCGTCTGTACCCTGTTCGGTTGGGTCGATTGCTGCGAGTCTGTGTAAATCTTCTGCCGATTAGCTGCTTTAGCACTTTGATAGATGTCCAAGTTCGATCTGTGAGCTTGCCTGTTATATTTATTTAGAGTTAGAAATTATACACTTAATCTTTGTTTCTAATCTTTGTTTCGTTTTTTGCTGCAGTTGTTAGCTACCTCCTTATTCAACCATGGGTAAGGAGAAGACTCATATCAACATTGTGGTCATTGGCCACGTCGACTCTGGCAAGTCGACCACCACGGGCCACCTGATCTACAAGCTTGGAGGTATCGACAAGCGTGTGATCGAGAGGTTTGAGAAGGAAGCCGCTGAGATGAACAAGAGGTCATTCAAGTACGCGTGGGTGCTTGACAAGCTCAAGGCCGAGCGTGAGAGAGGTATCACCATCGATATTGCCCTGTGGAAGTTTGAGACCACCAAGTATTACTGCACTGTCATCGATGCCCCTGGACACCGTGACTTCATCAAGAACATGATCACGGGTACCTCCCAGGCTGATTGTGCTGTGCTTATCATTGACTCCACCACTGGTGGTTTTGAGGCTGGTATCTCCAAGGATGGCCAGACCCGTGAGCACGCCCTTCTTGCTTTCACTCTTGGAGTGAAGCAGATGATCTGCTGCTGCAACAAGGTATAACTCTAGTGTTTGTCTTCTGTTGTGATTAATGAGCCCAGCACTTGTCTTTACATATTCATGATTCTAGTCCAGAATACTGTTGATTACATCAATGAAGTAGCATTACCATTGTATTGATTATCCCTTTTAGTTGCTAGTTTTTCTGACTGATCATTTATGACTGCAATTCATTACGCATGTAAGACTGATATTATTGATGGTTGCTTTTGTTACGACTGTCTGTCTTCACTATGCACCTAAGAGTGCAATTGTTGATGGTTACTTTCCTGCCACTACAGCTGCATGAAACTAAACTCTTCTGTTAAATTTGTTTAGGATACCTTTTCATTTAGATATGTGTTGTTTGTTACTTTATGCTAGACTTCTATCGACGATGCAGCCGGCCCCTGTTTCATTACAACATGGATGAGCACATCACTTGTTGTACATATTCATGATGTTTGTCCTGATAATTTTGATTATGCTAATGAATCAGCATGACTCTCTTTGCATTGACTTGTACCTTAATGAGTGTCTTGTAGTCACTGTGCATCTAATGCTGCAACCGATGGTCATTGCTTTACTGCTTCTTCTACCATTAGTGATTTACTGCTGCATGGAACTAAAGTATTCTGTTCCATTAGGTTGCCTGTTCATTTGAATCTGTAGATGTCTGTTACTGCTCTGTAATACCTTTGTTTGATATCTTATATCTGGTCACTACTCTTGTTTATCTTGTATGCTTCATATCATATATATTTCGCTACCAACCAACCCCTTGTTGAGAAAAGTAATTGATTTGTTATCTTTTGTTCTGTTACAGATGGATGCCACCACTCCCAAATACTCGAAGGCCCGTTATGATGAAATCGTGAAGGAAGTCTCATCCTACCTCAAGAAGGTTGGCTACAACCCTGACAAGATTCCCTTCGTTCCCATCTCTGGGTTTGAGGGTGACAACATGATTGAGAGGTCCACCAACCTTGACTGGTACAAGGGCCCCACCTTGCTTGAGGCTCTTGACCAGATCAACGAGCCCAAGAGGCCATCAGACAAGCCCCTGCGTCTTCCCCTTCAGGACGTGTACAAGATCGGTGGTATTGGTACCGTGCCTGTGGGTCGTGTTGAGACTGGTGTCCTCAAGCCTGGTATGGTGGTGACCTTTGGTCCCAGCGGCCTGACCACTGAGGTGAAGTCGGTTGAGATGCACCACGAGGCTCTCCAGGAGGCTCTTCCTGGTGACAACGTCGGGTTCAACGTGAAGAACGTTGCCGTGAAGGATCTGAAACGTGGGTACGTGGCCTCCAACTCCAAGGACGACCCTGCCAAGGAGGCTGCCAGCTTCACCTCCCAGGTCATCATCATGAACCACCCTGGGCAGATCGGCAACGGCTACGCCCCAGTGCTGGACTGCCACACCTCCCACATTGCTGTCAAGTTTGCTGAGCTGGTGACCAAGATTGACAGACGATCTGGTAAGGAGCTCGAGAAGGAGCCCAAGTTCCTCAAGAACGGTGATGCTGGTATGGTTAAGATGATTCCCACCAAGCCCATGGTTGTGGAGACCTTCTCTGAGTACCCTCCTCTTGGTCGTTTTGCCGTGCGTGACATGAGGCAAACGGTGGCTGTCGGTGTCATCAAGAACGTCGAGAAGAAGGACCCAACTGGTGCCAAGGTGACCAAGGCTGCCGCCAAGAAGAAATGAACTTCGTGCAAGTGGTGGTTTCCGCATCCATTTGAGATATCTAGCTTTCGTTAAGTTTTGTCCACGGCCATGGCACTCGTTGCTTGGACCGTTATATCTGCTCGTAATGTGCACTATGTCAGTTGTCTAAAACTCGTTTATTTCTGTTCGGTCAAAACTTGGATGCTCTGAATCTGATTGTTGTCCTTGGAATGCGAGTATTTACATTGCTAATTCCTTTGTCTTTATTTTCCATTGTGCTGTTTGCTGTTGGTGAAAACTTAAAGCTCTTTTGCTTCTGGTGGAAACTGTAAACAGTTGCTACTATTGAAAATTGCAACATTTGGTATTTCAATCGTGGAGATTGAAGAGATTGAAAACTGATACCTAGTGCTACTCTGGGATTTTAATTGAAGCTCGGTTAGTCCCAAATTGTTTGGGTTGAATGGAACTTGATGTAGGACGAGTACTCTTGATTTTGCTTGAATATGAACTGACTGATAAGATTTTTACCTGCCTCTTAGGCTTATACCACCCGACGGGTTGGTTGGTTGAAGTTAGTTTGTAGCTCGTTTCTTGGGTTGGTTGAATGAACTCCCTTTAATACATCGAGTACACACGTATCACATAGCACACCGTTTACTTTTATTAACAAGTATACCATCGTTGCTCTAATAAGTAATAACTTTTCAATGAAAAAAAATCAAGCTCTAATAACTTTAGTCCCCCATAATAATGTTTTGGGGCCGGGGCAATCCACTTTAGGGTGATTTCAGCTGTATGCTATAGCAACATCAGTTGACACAAAAGGCTAACTTGCTTAAACCTGTAGTATGGACGCTTGCGCCGTGAGTTGATGGTCACTCTATGATCCTGTACATGTGTGCGATCTCAAAGCAGTTCGCTAATTCTATCCTACGGATTTAATTCGGCCTAGAGTTCAGCCGTTGTTTTTCCGTACTCTGAAACGATCCATGTAGCTGTAGAAGTAAAGAATTGCTGACAACAAAAATCGAGCTCAATGCCATCAATCCCCCTACATGATAACACCACCAACAAAGACAATATTAAAGCTCATAATTTTAAGATAATGGATTGATAACTCCTGGCTCTACATGGTGGGATGCAAACAAACCATACGTATACAACGTTATGATATAGAAGCGTACAATAGCGGTAGATTGTACCTGATAGAGATGGTGTCATGGCGAAATCAAATTGAGGCAGTAACACTCCCGCGGCAATAGGGATGGCTACTATGTTATATGCGACAGCCCATGACAAATTTTGGTGAACTTTGGCCATAGTTGCTTTCGAAAGTGATAAAGCATCCATTACCTGCGCCGTAGGGTGGTTCTCGTTTATTAGCACGAATGCCACTTGAACTTATGCAGTTACAATACCATACAGATCAGAATCCTACCTGAGAAAGTCTGTTTCCTAATAGAACAACTGAAGCTGCGTCAGAGGCAGCACTTTCTTTCGAGTGAGTTCGCATAGCTACCCCCACATCAGCAGCTGCTAAAGATGGTGCATCATTTATTCCATCCCCAACCTATGCATCAGCAAATTCCATTAAGAAAATAATAGAGAGTAGTTCATCCTATCTAAAACTTTGAGTTGGTCAAGCTTTATTTTTTGTTTACTATGCTCAACATTTAAACATTTCCCCAAAGTCAGGACGTGGAATAATTTTATCGCAAGCAATTTCAGTAGGCCATAGACTAGCAACAACTGTATGTGTTGTCAATAATAATAGATAAAACCACATCACAGAACATTACCATTGCAACCCGACGTCCCTCTCCTTGCAAAGCAGTTATAATGCCTGCCTTTTCATGTGGAGTTAAGGATGACTTTATGTTTTCACTTCTGATCCCTACAGTTCTCCCAATGCTTTCAACTGCTTCTTTCCTGTCTCCTGATAGTAGAAATGTCGAGATTTCTTCCTGGTGGAGTCTGTTAATCAATCAGAAAGGGCAAATACAGTACTTAAATTATACAGACAGAACATAATTAGTAATGAATACAACATTTGCATAAAACTAGAAAAGAAAACATTTGCAACGTGTGAGATGTTAGATGCAGCATTTTTTTTTTGGGAGAACATTCAAAAGGGTTGCATGTCATATAGAGAGTAGATGCAGCATTTCATAGCAAATGTCCAAAAGTATAAGGGAAAACTATGAATTCTGAATATGTCCTGTTAGGGAGATATGTTTGACTGAATTACGATAAAGCAGGAGACACTCGATAAATATACAGACTGATGGTATCTCCAGTAAATACCTGTCCACAGTTGCTTTGGCATCATCACGCAGAACATCTGATATAGCGATAGCACCTATTATTCCTTCTCCTTCACGGCCAACATAAGCAATTGTTTTTGAGTGACTAGATGATGCCTCACTGGAAGACGCAAACTCTAGATGATTTCTGAGATCTCTCAGTTCAGTTGATGATGCCTTGGTCTCAAATCGACTGTGGACCCAGTCCAAAGTGCCTACTGCAACTAAACACCCATCTACTTCTGCCAAACAGCCAAAACCAGGCTCTGTAAGCTGACCGATTGTGGCTGGGATATCTAGTTTGAGAAGTTCGGCCTCATCCATTATAGCGTTTGCAATAGGATGCAATGCTGTTTTCTCCACTGCAGCGGCGAGACGAAGAATCTCCGCCTCCTCATATGCTAGAGAAGCTATAGAAGTAACTACTGGTCTTCCTTTTGTTAGCGTCCCTGTCTAAGAATCACAATACAAAAACCAATTGTAACACAGATACTTAACTTTGAGGAGACTAGTTTAGCATGAAAAATTAAAATGATAAATGATGTATGTAGTGTGTACCTTATCAAGTACAATGGCATCTATTCCAGCTAAACGCTCCAAAACATCACCCCCTCTAATAAGTAGTCCCTGTTTAGCACCTAGTTTAATATAGAAGGTAGTTCCATGAGGGTTAGCAAATCATAAAAAGCAAGATCAGAGAAGGATTGCGCTAAACGCTCCAAAACATCACCCCCTCTAATAAGTAGTCCCTGTTTAGCACCTAGTTTAAGATAAAAGGTAGTTCCATGAGGGTTAGCAAATCATAAAAAAGCAAGATCAGAGAAGGATTGCAACGAAGTAGCACACTGAATATGCTGAATCGACTTTAGTAATACAAGGGCCTCTTGATCGTATTTATGATGTATGAACATCTTCGACCCCATGGTGTCAGCCAAATATCAAGAACAAACGAACCCAAACATTATGACAGTAAAAAGTTACCCAGTGATGTTCCTATCAGAATAGCTGTAGGGGTAGCTAATCCAAGTGCACAAGGACAGGAAACAACCTGCAGGGTGAACAATTATGAAATCAGCCCAAAAATAAAAAATGCAGGCATATGCAAATAGTGCCCTACGCAGCCCACAGCTTTTCAACCACCATGTCCACCGGACAGGTATTGTATTGAGAAAATTCAAGATGTTTGGCATGTACATCAATCATGATGGATTTCAATGATGATAAGTTAGTTGGTGCACTGTTGTCTGACTTTGTAAAATTAGTCTGTTCGATAATATTTTTTTATAAAAATAGTTTTCAGATCATTAGAGTGAAACGCTGATCTTTCAGAAAACAGTACCAGGACTACTTACAAGTACATCCACAGCAAGCTTCAAGCTCAATAGTAATGAATCCCCGTCTGGGCCAGAAATATCATTTAGAAGAACCTCTGGAAAGATGTGGGTGCCAATGTAATACCTTGGAATAGAGAGAGAAGGTTGCCGAAGCAACATTAATGTAGCCCCAGTAAATTTCATGTGTATTCTTTTTGGAAGGAAAAAAACTACAAAAAGGAGAATGGGAGCATACCAGAAAGAAAATGTTGCCGCAGACAATGTCATAACAGTATAAACAAATGGCCCTGCAATTGAATCTGCAAGCCTTTGAACAGGTGCTTCACGTGCTTGTGCATCCTCAACCTGTTCAAGAACAATACAAGATTAATAAAAACTTCTTTTGGTCGAGAAAAAAAAACTTCTTTTAGTCTCTGTTATCAAGAGAATAGAGGGAGTATACCTACCATTCGGACAATCTTAGCAATTGTTGATGATGGTCCAGTTGTTGTCGCTCTGATCTTTAAAGGACCATCCTTCAACAAGTCAAATAATAAATTGTCAATCAATCAAACAAAGAATTCTCATATGAGCCTACGTACTTTATAAGAGAGAGGGGCAGGGGGGGTGTTAAAATTAAACAAGCATAAAAAGGACAATCTAATAATTTCACTTAAGCAAGTTTAGTTAAAAATAGCTTCAAAAATCAATCGAAACATGGAAAAGAGAGTGAATAGCCTATTATTTTTTCGGTCAACTCACAATAGCTTTTGCATTGGCAAAATGACCATGGATGAGGAATATACATATGACAAAGAGATCAGCATTTTAACTAAGAGTACAGTTTTTGAAATGAAAGTAAGGCTTAAGAGCAGTCACAAGCTAATGGAATTATAGAATATGGAGTAAGAATTCTTGGCAGAAAAGTATGCACATACCCAATTTACAGTTCCAGCAAATACAGGAAACCCTTTTTCCTTGGGTACTGGCAATGATTCCCCAGTAAGCATTGATTCGTCAACAAAACTTGATCCTCCAAGGACATTTCCCTGAGACAGAAGATATGTCAAATAGTTATGTGCAAGCACAAACTGACGTATTAAGAAAATGCAACAGAAGAAAGACAAGTGCGTCTAACCATTAGTGAACTAGAGCAGCCTTCTAGAATTTTCACCTCTACAAATAAATCATGATGTACTTAAAGGGTATAGTACTATACAAATACATGATCAAAACCATGAGTGGACATACAAATTTTACAAATAATAGAGGATATCCAAGTTTGAGAGAGAGAGAGAGAGAGAGAGAGAGAGAGCAATCCATGGTGCATTCATTCAGACAGAAAAGCATTGCTGATAAATTGTCTAAAAAAACTAATACAGAAGAGGGAAAAGGAGATATCTTCAAATGATCTGAGCACATGCAATTCATTTTGTAAGATTACTTCACCATATGAAATTAATAGTAACAAAAAAGGGGTCAATCAAACTTGGGATTTATGCATATTCAAAGAAAATACTATAAAATAAAACCAGTGTGGCTCCTTACATCTACAGGGATTATTTCTCCTGGAAGGACCAATATCAAGTCTCCAACACGAACATCATCGACAGGAACCTCAACAGTGATTGCATCTGAATTCAAAACACCATCTGATGAAGGATCGTCATTTGAGGAAGTAACGACCAACCTTGACTGAGGTGATAAGAGTGACTGCAACAGAATAAGGCATAAGTAGTTGCCACCTGCCAATAAATTGAGTCTTATAATGAAGAATATGCAGAACTACAGATAAATTACTTCACTACCATCAACTATCACTGCAAAGTTTCTCCAATAGTGTTTGAGGGAATACATATTTACTTACTTGCATTCTACAAATGGAAAATAGAAGTGTTACTCTGCAAAGGAATAAGGTGTATACTTACAATGAGCTCATTCATATCGCTAGAAGCCTTAAGCCTGGCACTTTCTTCAAGAGATCGTCCAAGAAGCACAAATCCAAGAAGCATGACCTGCATGCTACAAGAAAAGTTTCTTCAACATTATTATGCAAAACATATTCAACTTTATTTCATCAATCACCAAATCAGTTCAAGTAATATGGTAGGAAGTAATTAGGTTTATATTTAAACAATTCATAAACACAACAGGATGCCTTGTTAACAATACACCACAGCATAGACAAAAGGCAGACAACAGTGACAAATGACAGGAGTGTCAACAAGAAGATGGAACGTGCGTGCATGGAAGATCACTCACCGGTTCATCAAAAAAGGTTGAATTCCACTCCAGTTCAGGGTTCAACAAGGACACCTGCATAAAAGAAAAGCTGCATTAGTATTCTTGTATGACTGACAGATGATCTGGGCACTCAAATGCACTTACTGCACTGATAGCAAATGCCGCTGCAGATCCAAACCCTACAAGAGAGTTCATGTTGGGGGATCCTTGCTTGAATGCTCGAAGTCCATCAAAAAGTATATCTGGTGTTACATTGAACACATTCTGAGAAAAGGATAAAAAACCTGAAGATACCCATTGCACGGTCATGCTGAAAATGTACTAGAGTAATGTACAACACATATAGTTCTTCATATCATCTGTCATTCCAGTGTTTCTTAGGAGGATTTAAGAATATGTCTCCTTTACTACCGTTACATTGAACACATTCTGAGAAAAGGATAAAAAACCTGAAGATACCCATTGCACGGTCATGCTGAAAATGTACTAATGTACAATACATCTAGTTCTTCATGTCATCTGTCATTCCATTGTTTCTTAGGAGGCTTTAAGAATATGTCTCCTTTACTACCTACCCAGGCACCCACCAACCCAAACAAAAGCCCATGAATCGAAGTGCTGAAGTATTTTTCAGGTCAAACAATAGGGAAATACTTGTTGTGTATATATATTAGAAATATATAAAAAACAAAGGAGTATTTACCAGAGAAGGAATGTGCAGCCTCCCCCATCAGGTAAGGCTACCATTTTTTTTCTAGCCATGACTGCCATCTCAGAGAATTCAATGATCATACCAAGGATGACTACATGTAGTGCAAAGAGTTTTCAGCATCTCGTGTCAGACAACCTAGTGACCTGTTTGGTGCTATTGAGTTGTCCATCGTTCATTTTTTAGAGAATTCTATCGTTCTTAGGAACTCAGTTAATTTCGTCAAGTTATTGCTAGTCCCTATCTGGTTTGATACCCAACAAACTGTGTAGAAGCCTATACAAAATAACTGTACATTGCTATAATATACCTCTTCCAGGCCCAAACAATGCCGCTATTGCAATGCCACATTTCACATACGAATTATGCAACAGATCCAAAAACGTTCCTGCACCATGCATAAACCGATCAGATAGTGATCCTCGTAAAAAAAGCAATTCAATATAGCATGTGCATCAATAGCCAATTAGACTTCACTAATTAAAAGGGTAGCCGATTTAAACTTCATTCATGTCCATTCATCTATTGCACAAACACCACACAACCTGTGATCATGCTCTCGTGGTTTGAACTCACCATGGTGGACGTGGATGCCGAGCGACTGGAGGAAATGGGTTGCGTGCGAGCCGCAGCAGAGCGCAACGAGCGTCCACGCGAAGGCGACACGCCCTCGGCTCCGCGTGAGGAGCTCCGCCTTCCTGGCCGCCATCTCCCTCCACTTCCGCGCGCTATCGCCAGCCCCTGAGGCCGCGCCCCCTCGCCGCGCCACCGAGGGGAACCCGCACTCCGTCAGCCTCGCTGCCAGCTCCTGCCCAGCGCCCGGCTCCGGCGACCTCAGCCGCACTGCCGCAGACTCAGCGAGGAGATTCACCGCCGCGGTCTCCACCCGCTCGTCCGCGGCCAGGATGGTCCGCACCCGCGCCGCGCAGCCGCCGCACATCATGCCGCTCACGTCGAGCAGCACGGTGGCACTGGCCCCCTCTCCCTCTCCCGCCGCCGCGTCGACCGCGCTCGAGGTCGAGGCGGAGGGATCGGCCATGGCGCGGGGGGTGGCCACCGCTGGGCCGTGGGGGAGGACGAGGCGGAATCGCTGCGCAGTCGAGGCCTTAGTACAACCGCCTCGACCCAACCGGAGACGCCGGAGCAACAAGGGGTTGACGCCGCCAACCGGAGCGGTGACATAGAGGAGGGAACAGCTAGCCGTGGCGGCCATGGAGGCGATCGCCCGCGAGCGCGAGCGCGAGCGCGAGCGCGGGGGGCAGCGGAGAAGGATTAAGCTTAGCTGCGGAGGAGGGAGGAGGTGGCCATGGAACGCGCCGAGACGAGGAGTGGTGGGTGGTGGTGGTGGGAAATGCAGGGGAGGAGAGGTGTGGTGGTGGTGAAGTGTGAGCGGGGATTAACCTGAAGAAGGAAAACGCGGAGATGGCGACGGGTGCCAGGGATGAGGAGGAAAACGGGAGTAGTCTTTGCGAGGCGGATGGATTCGGCTGGATAGCAATCTTTCGAGACGTTTTGGAAGCCTTCGTGGTTGAAAACGTGGTGGGCGTGACGCACGACGCAGATCCACAACTCGTTTTCCACCATGGGACCAAAAGGTTGTGGTTTTGCACCGTATTGCTCGCACGCTACCGCTGTGTGGGAGCATCGTGCGTGCCATGTTTGCTCGTTAGCGATAAGCAACGGAAGCTGCATTCTCGGAGTAGACAATAAAGCCGCTTCTGGCTAATTTTTTAGTTCAAAGAAGTCAGAAGTTAAAACGGCTTTTCAATTTGGTTTTTAAAAATCAAAAGTCAAAATTAAACTTGAAAAGTCCAAAAACAGAAGCTTATTTTGGACAGCTTTTCTAGCTTTCAATAAAAAAGTTTAATTCCAAATAAGCCAACTCAAGCTGGATCAAAATAGCTTCGGCTTGGCGTTTTAGCTTTTCAAAAGCCAAAAGTCAAAAGTAGTGGTTTTGTCTTTTTGAAAAGTGAACCAAACAGGACCTAAATCAGTCCCTCTAGTAAAAATACAAGATGTCCCGAATCACATGCTCGTGTTTCATCAATAACTCGCATTATAGCCTCGCTGAGTCGCTCTCACTGACAATAAGCGTTGTCATGAAACATGGTCGTTTAACTGGATTTTCATACTAGATGTTTGCATTATAATCACACCTCTTCGAAGAACATATAGTTTATTTTTAAAAAACATTGTAATGTTTCGATTTTTGTGTGACGTTAAAAAGGTAATTTAATAAAATTCTAAAATCCATTTCTTAAGTGTTGAGTCTAAGTTGTGCCATAGATTTCAATTAAATCCCTCCTTCTCCTTTCGTTGGTGTCGAATATCGACTCCTCAAGATTTCGGTTCCAAAAGCAATTGTGGATCTCGAACCTTTGTAATCAAATCCCTATCCTAAATCATTATCGACCAATTTTCTTCGACTGATTCTAGTACAATACTTCTTCTAAATATTTGAGTTAGCGCTCAAATCATCTCCGATTTCTCCTTGTGAAGGTCCCCTCGTTTCAAATCTCAAATTCGAACCTCTGATCTAACCTCTTAAAATTTCCTTTCGAATATAGTTTCGAAGTTCGAATCCTTATATCCGGCATACTCTCCTAAAACCTTAACCGCAAATTTCGTCGAACCTCGAATTCAAAATTTAGTCCAAGCATTCACCTCATAAATCCTAAACTCTTCCCTTGGTTCACTGAGAATGATTCTCGAATTCGAATCTCCCTCCTACATCGCTACCAACCAAATTCTCGCTAATACGTCAAACTCCATAACCTATTCGAAGATTCGAATCAATGCTCAAGTCCTCTACAACTTCGCCTTGCAAGAACCCATGATTCCAAATCATGAATTTGAAATCCCGCTTTACGCACTCATCTCTTTATAATCTCTCTCTTTCTCGTATTTCTATCTCTGTCTTTCCGTTGAATTCTTTCCCAAAATTTGTTCCATCTCCAACATACAATCCCAAATTCCATCCCTTTATTCGAACTCTAACCTCCAAGATTCCTCATTTCCCTCTCCCTTTTGAATTCCTTTTTAATAATCATACGAATCCCGAATATACAAGTTCTCAAGTTGATGCCCTCTCCTTGATCACTTGTATTTCGCTAAGTTAAAATGTCAAATTCGAATCCTAATCCCAACTCAAACCCTATTTCTCTTTATCCTCTCCCCGCAATAATTCCTTGAATTCGAAAATTCAAAGTTCCAGATCCAAATTCTTGCCCCCTTAAATCCCTCTCAAACTTTCAGAAGGTTCAAATACGAACTTATCCCAAAAATATCAAACTCCCACCTTGTTTATTTTCCTTGACTCCTCCCTAATTCTCTGTGTTCAAATATAAAATTTGAATTCAAATCCCACATCAAATGATCCTCAAAATTCTCTAAATAATTCCTAGAAAAAGATTAAAATCAATTCCCTTAGCTTGGGCTGCCATTCCCTTCCCTCTTAGGCGGCCAATTCCTCCCTCTCCAATTCACTGTAAAAGTCTGTTTTGAGTCCCCTTCTTTTTGGACCGAAGCTCGCAGTCGGCCCATTCCCAAGACGACTCGTGCCTAGTCATGCGCGTCGCACATGCTAGGAGAGACACACCCCATCTCACGTTCTCTGTCTCTCGCTCATGCTCGCTCCTCGCCGTGCCCACGCCATCGCCACTGATTCAAAATTTTCGCCGCGTTGCTCGTCGTTCCCATCCACACGCACGTCGTGGCCGACTAGCCAGGACGCCGATGACACCTCGCCTGCTGACCGCTCATCGCCAACCACTGCCCCATCCTTTGCCGCCTTTCACTATCGTCACCATGGTCCCGCCACAATCCGCCAATGCGACGACGATGCTCCTGCGCGCCTCATCAGCCATGTCGTCCAAAACAGAGAAGACAAAGCTCCCTTTCTCCTCCTCCTTTTCCTTCCACTCCCATGCTCGATCGCTCTCTCTCTCCCTTGTCTCCTTGCGCGTGGAGGCAGAGGATGCTGACGTCGTCACTGCAGCTCGCCACCCCTACCATTGATGTAGAACCCCCGATTTTGAGGCGGGAATCTTTCGTGTTCATAGTACCATTTCCCTGGATCGAGTAGTTGGTACCCACGAATACAGTTCTGGATAATCAAGTGCACATGCACGAATAGTCTTACAATACCATTATTACATCAATAAGCCCGAGCAATGTTCATCCCATAGGACCTTATGGTCCGAACACAACATAAAAACGAATTTAGATAAGGCGGCGGAAAGAGGCGGCTTGTCAATTGCCACAGCAACACCAGGAGCTAAGGTCTAATATGCGCCGTCGGTTCCTTCGTCCTCCTGGTGATATGCGTATGGATCTTCTGGCTCTTCAATTCCATCAGCTGGAGGTTTGTGCGTATAGCAAGGGTGAGTACCAACCGTACTCAGCAAGCCAACACAGAATTGATGCATATGATAGGGTTATTCGAAGAACATGGCTAGGGTTACTTTTGCGTAAAGCCAGTTTTCACAATTCTTTTCACAAGCCTATCGACTAGCCAAATCAAGTTTTAATTTCATAGTTCATTATCCCGGCGACGGTTCTGTCTACCATCCATCGTGATTCCAAGGATGGCTTCCCGCCTCCGGTTCGTCATGATTTTACGGGAGTCCACCCTTCTCGCATCTCGAGAAGTTGATCCACCAGCGAATAAAATCATCATGCAAACCCATCCCAAAGTTTTAAGTTTAAAATCTAGCCAAGCAAAAGTCTTGTCACGATGCTCAATATCCGCGAGCACGGCTATTCGAATAGATTGATTCATTCACACCGCGGTGGATGTACACTTTACCCGTACTCCGCGACGCCAACAAATGAGCCTACGCCTCAACACATGAGTCGGTCACGGCAAAGCCTTTCGATAACCTCACTTTGGCGTACCCGCTCCATGAACTTAAGCCCTCATGCACTCTAGCCGTCCTTTTCTAGCGGTGAGAGGAGTTCTGGCGCACCCGGGGTAAGGGAAAACTTCTCAATCTTTAAGTTTAATTAATATCGATTCAATTCCACCATTCACAACAAAGGCCGCAGCCCCATTCTTATCACATAAGCCACATCATAGAGAACCATCTATGCAAGGATACTGCCTCCGCTCGGCTATCTAGTCAGCTAGGTCTATACCCATTCGAGAAGTACGGTTGTACTGGCTCGTTTCCCGGCTATCTCATGGCTCGGTCCTTAATCGACTGGGTCGGCACTTGCCTTTCCGGAATCCACCCAAATCATACAGCCCCAGTCTAAAACATTTGTATAGTACTTTCAATTTGCATCAAAACTTAGTTCATCATTCTCATGGCCATGTGGCGCTCATGTCTCCACATGCCGTATCTCAACTACCTTCCCTAAGGTAGTTGCCCAAGCACAAAGCTTTTTCATAAAGTCATGAGTATGCATAAATCTAAGTATAGCATGGCTAAGCAGTTTACCGAAGTTATTCTTCGGTTGTTTGTATCACATCGCGAGTTACAAGGAGTAATTCTAAAGGTAATCAATAGCAAGGTATGGCATAACAAGTATAGGTAATTCGTAAAGCATGCATGTTTAGAGTTTAAAATAACATCATTTCGCAATTGGGTTCGATATGTTCAAAGGGTGTGAAGACTTGCCTTGTTCGCACGCTCCTTGAGTGGGGTCTCTGCGGGGTCGTGTTCGCCTCCTCGGTCGCTAATCATACGAGCGAAAAGGAAAAAGAAAAATGGATTCCGGTTAAAATCCGATAAGAACGAACGAAAAGCATGAAAAATCATAAAGAACTCTCCAAAATATTTCCCCTACGATCCTACTTGGGTTACGGAGGATTTTTATAGCAAAATCGGCCGTAGCGACGAGTTTCGACTTTTAGGGTTTTTGTAAAAGGATCGATAAAACGACGAAGCGGAAGTCTTGCGAATGTTGTTCAAGAGGTTCGTTGATATATCTTTGCCGAGTCCAATGGTTAAGTATAGTTTAAAGAAAAGAAAAGTAATATTAAATCTTCAAGAAAGTTTCACGTAAACGGAAGTTTCCAAAATCGTATATAGAAAATCATTTTACTCGAGGAAAATACCGAGAAAACTATATATTTTTGCACAAATATTCCCCAAAATTCCCTAAAAATATTCCCCAATTTTTCTAGAATTTTTCCCTATTTTTTCTAATTTTTCTCCCTTCTTTACTTTTCTCTTTCCTCTTTTCCTTTTTCTTTCTCCCCTTTTTTTTAAGCGCTGTTCCTTCTTCTCTCCTAGACGCCGAGGCGTCTACCCCCTTCGGGTGCACGGCAAGCGGCGTGGTGGCGTGGCGTTCCCGGCCGACCACGACCTCGTCGACCCGGGCTACCGCCGAAATGGAACCGGGGACGGTGACTTACGGCGGCGGCGGCGCGGAGCTCCGGCGACCGGTGGACGGCGGAGAACGCGGCGGCGACGCGTATTCGGTCGACCGGCGCACTTTGTGACGTTCGACGCGCTCCGGTGGCAGCAAAGGAGGAAAATGAGTGAGGTGGTGTTGGCACGGTGTGGGAGGGTGAGAGGAAGCTTGGGACCTATTTATAGCGTGCGGGGTGCTTGGGAACGCCCAGTGTCAACTGCTGCCCGCGCACGCGTGCGTGCGCACGTCGCACGTTGTGCGCCACTGTGGCCGACGTGTGCGTACGGCGAACGTGGTGCGGGAGCGTGCATGCGCGACGTGGCGAGGACGCGGCGTGGTGCGGACTGTGCGCGTGCGGACGCTGACGCGGCCGAGTGCGGCGACGGCATGGCGCGCAGTACGGCGTGGACTCGTGTGCGCGTCCGTTGCCGCGGCTGGCAGCGGCATGGCGCGGCGCCCGCGCGTCGGGCGTGGCATGGCATGGCGGCACGGCGCGGCGCCGCATGCGGCGATGCCACGGCGGTGGTACGACGGCGGTACGACGCGGCATGGCACGGTGGTATGGCGACGTGGGCGCGGGCGTACGGCGGTGTGGGGGCGTGATACAACAGCGTGGGGGTGTGGCGTGGCTGGCGTCGGCACGGCGCGGCTACAGCGCGGGCGACGCGACGGCGAGCGTACGGCGACGTTGACGCGGCGCGGACGGAACGCGCGCGCAACGCGCGGCGTCGCGGCAATGTGCGCGGGGTATGGTATGACCGGCGTCGATCACTTGGCGGCTAATGAACAGTGCATTTTCTCTTTTTCCCGATTTTAAATTCCTATTTTCCATTTCCTTTCACTCTAAAAATTCAAAATAAATTTTAATATTTCCAAAATAATTTTGAAATTATATTTTCAAACTGTTTCCCCCACTTTTTATTTTTCAAAATATATTTTTCATATCTATTTTATTTCTTCCTTTAAATTCAATAAATCAGGGCCTTTGATTAAAATAAGTTTCTAAATTCTCAAAAATATTTTTATCATCCAAATATTTATTATTTTTCTTTCATCAATTAGGGTTTAAACCAAAATATATTCTTTTCAAAGAATCTTTTGTAAATCTCCAAAATTATATATTTACCCTTCTCCAAATATATATATTTTGAATTACTTCTCCCAAAGGGATCTCAAAGCTTAGGGTTTTTTATTCAACTTCACATCAAAGCAATTCCAAGAAATTCTTACGCAATCGAACGGCAAATAAGATTGAAAAACACGATAAGAAGCATTGAAGCCAAAAAGTTTTTGCAAGGTCCGATTTTTAATGTCCGATTTTAAATTCTTCGATTTTTAGGGTGTTACAAACCTACCCCCTAACAATAAATCTCGTCCCGAGATTTTCTTACATTGCTGAATAGGTGTGGATATTCTGTCCTCGGGAATTCTTCGCTCTCCCGGGTAGCTTCTTCTTACGTGTGATTGCTCCATTGTACTTTGTACATGCGCCACGACTTGGTTCGTGTCTTCTTTTCTGCTTCGTCTAGTATCTTGATTGGATGCTCCGGGTAGGTAAGATCACTGTGGACATGGATGGTTTCTAACGGGGCTTACTCTTCCGTACCCGCAAACATTTCTTCATGCGACACGTGGAATACTGGGTGGACATCGGAGAGATTCTCGGGCGTTCAATTGGTAAGCCACTTCTCCCTTCCTAGCGCTTATCAAGAATGGGCCTACATATCGTGGTGCGAGTTTCCCTTTGACTTTGAATCTCTGTGTTCCCCGTAGTGGTGAGACCTTTAGATACACGTAGTCACCTTCTTTAAATTCCAATTCTCTTCGTCGGGTATCCGCGTAGCTCTTTTGTCGTGATTGAGCGGCTTGTAGTCGGTCCCGGATCGGCGAACCTTTTCCTCGGCCTCCTTGATTATGTCGCCCGAATATGGTTCGTTCACCGGTTTCGACCACATCAATGGGGTTCGACATCGGCGACCAAATAAAGCTTCGTTTGGCGACATCTTGGACGGCTTGATAGCTATTGTTGTAAGAGAACTCGGCGTACGGCAAGCATTTCTCCCAATCCTTGGTGAAATCCAATGCACGAGCTCTCGGCATATCCTCCAAGACTTGGTTCGTCCTTTCAGTCTGCCCATCGGTCTGTGGGTGATAAGCGGTACTGAAAGCGAGATGACTTCCGAGTGCCTCGTGGACTTTGCTCCAAAAATGAGATGTGAATTGGGTACCACGATCCGATATAATCTTCTTTGGTACACCGTGGAGACATACAATCCTACTCATATATAGTTCCGCTAGCTTGGCACTTGTTGTAGTTAGTTTTCACGGGAATAAATCGCGATCTTGGTGAGCCGATCTACTATTACCCAAATGGAATCGTAACCACCGTAGTAGTTTGGATAGTCCTACTATGAAATCCATGCCTATCTCGTCCCATTTCCATTCGGGAATCTTGAGTGGCTGCAGCAGCGGCCCGGCCGTTGATGCTCGGCTTTCACCCTTTGGCACACATCGCACACGGCTACGTATTCGGCTACATCTCTCTTCATATTAGGCCACCGGTATTCTCCTTTCAAATCTGGTACATTTTCGTGCTTCCGGATGTAACGAATATGCCGACTCGTGGGCTTCTTTTAAGATCAATCCTCTCAAACCGCCTTGTTCGGCACACGATTCTTTTCTTGTACCACAGATTCCCTTGTCATCTACGAAAACTCCTTAGCGCGTCCAGCGGTCATGCGTTCCTTGATTTCCTGAGTTTCCTCATTCCCTTTTTGGGCTTCTTCTATTTGAGTCCTCAGCAGGGGTTGGATTTCCAGTGAGCGTACTTCTCCGTGAGGAATCAGGTGTAGATTAAGTCGAGCCATTTCTTCTTGAAGCTCATTAGCCATACCTTTCAATCCCATGTGGTTGCACTTGGGCTTTGCGGCTCGGCGCATCGGCCACTACGTTTGCCTTGCTGGGATGATAATGGATTCCTAGATCGTAATCCTTGATCAACTCCAACCATCGCCTCGTCGTAGCTTGAGATCAGCTGAGTAAAGAAATATTTTAGGCTCTTGTGATCGGTATACACATCACGGTGGTTTCCGATCGATAATGTCTCCGATCTTCAATGCGTGTACAACAAGCGGCTAATTCCAGTCGTGTGTGGGATAATTCTCTTCGTGGGGTCGTAGCGTCGCGAGGCATAGGCTACGACCTTCCCATCCGCATTAATACTCCTCCTAATCCTTGCTGGGATGCATCACGTACATCACGAAGTCCTTCTGTCGGGTAAGGTCAAGATTGGGGCGGTGGTTAACTTTTCTTTCGGTTGGTCGAAAGCATTTTGACACTTCTCGTTCCATTCAAACTTCTTTTCCTTCTTCGAAGTTGAGTCATAGGTCGGGCTACGTGGAAAACCCTCGATAAACCGTCGGTAATAACCGGCTAAGCCCAAGAAACTCCGAACTTCCGTCACCGACTTGGGTGCCTTCCATTCCGTGACGGCTTCGACCTTGGCGGGGTCTCACGCTACTCCTCCGCTGAAACCACGTGGCCAAGAAAAGCGACTTCCTTGAGCCGTAACTCGCATTTGCTGAACTTTGCATACATGGTGCTCTCGTAGCTTTTCCAAGACGTGTCGTAGATGTTCCGCGTGTTCCTCATCGTTCTTAGAGTAGATAAGTATATCGTCGATGAATACCACTACGAATTTGTCCAGGTATTCCATGAATACCTTGTTCATCGTTCATAAAGTATGCAGGGGCATTGGTCAATCCAAAGGACATCACTGTGAACTCGTATAAGCCGTAACGTGTAGAGAACGCCGTCTTAGGAATATCTCCGGCTCTAATCTTCAACCGATGATATCCCGACCGTAGATCAATCTTGGAGAACACACGCGCACCTTTAAGTTGATCGAATAGGTCATCGATCCGAGGTAGCGGGTACTTGTTCTTGATAGTTACTTCATTCGGCGATCGGTAGTCCACACACATCCTCATACCCCCATCCTTCTTTTTGACGAAGAGTACTTGGGGCTCCCGGAGAAGAGCTGGGCGTACAAATCCCTTCTCTTGTAGTTTCCTTATTTGCTTCTTGAGTTCCTCTAACTCGTTGGCGGCATTCGATAAGGCCTCTTGGATATGGGGGCGTACCGGGCATTAGATCGATGATGAACTCTACGTCGCGATCCGGGGCATTCCGGGTAATTCCTGGGAAACACATCCGGGTATTCTTGTACTACGGCATTCCGCCTAGGGGTAGCATGGTGAACACTCCCGCAGCTTGCTCACATAGCTTCGGGTTTTGATCCATAGTTATGCTCATCGGTGATCCCCATGGGGTGGATACCGTGACTTCCCTTCGACTGCAGTCTATAATTCCATTATTCTTGGCCAACCAATCCATTCTGAGTATGACATCTATGGTTTGGGGTGATAGCACCATAAGGTTTGAGAGAAACACCACGTCTCTAATCCGTATGGGCACATTAATGCAGGCATGGGGTACGGTTATGTCTCCCCCAGGTGAGTGTACCAGCATAGGTCTCCTAAGTGCTACTTGATGCAGGTGGTGTTGTTTGCTTACTCGAGAAGATATGAATGAATGCGAGGCTCTAGAATCGAATAATACTTTAACTGGTGCAGAGTTGATAGAGAACATACCCATCAATACGTTACGGTCCTCCCGAGCTTCTTCGCCGCACATGATTCACTCGGCCACGTCGAAACCCGGTGGCGCCTCGTTGGGTAGCGGGGTCTGACAGGCACCTCGTCCCGCCGCGGGGTGGGGGTTCCTCGGACGGGCGTTGCATTGGCGCCAGTGCGCACAGGGGCGTTGCGTGGTTTTGGGCAGCTATTGGAGTAGTGCCCGAATTCTCCGCAATTGAAGCGGCTAACATTCTTTCTTCTGGAGCGGCTAGGGTTGGTGTGGGTGTACGAAGCTGAGGTGTAGCTGACCTGTTGACGTGGTCGAAAGCGGGAGAACGTCCGGTTGCCGGAACATTTGGCTTCCATCCAGACGGGGTGGCTCTCTTGGGGCGTTGTGGCGTTCCCCGAAATGGGCGAGCCATAGCGAGCCTCCTCTTGCGGTTATTGTCTACCACCTTTTGGCCATGCTCAAGTCGGACGACCTTGTTGATGAGGCTTTGGAAGCGGTGTGATCTGCCCGATCATTGGTCCCCTCGGTTCGTCATTTAGTCCCTCAATGAATTTGTCTATCGTTTCTTCTTCGTCCGCGGTCACTGGTGGCGTAACGGCAAGCCGGGTGAACTTGTTCGATATTCTTGTATCTGAGGTGTTCCCTTGATGCGATCTGCGGAACTCGTTTTCTTCATCCTCATAACTGCAGTGGCACGAAATTCTCACGAACGCAGCCGTGAATTCCTCCCATGTTGGTTCGCCGGCGTCTTCACTCGTGTTTCCTTGTAGGTGTCCCACCGAGTCACTTGCGGGGCCCTCCAGTGGTTAGTAGCGAAGACAACTCTATCGGCTTCTCGGATTCGACGAGGGTTAGCTTCTTCTCTATCACTCTTAGCCAATCTTCGGCATCCATAGGCTCTTCGGCCGTGGAAAAAGTGGGCGGCTTAGCTCTCATGAATTCTCCCAGACTCGATCCTCCTCGACCTCCTTGATTATTAGCAATCGCT
Organism: Oryza australiensis; assembly: GCA_019925245.2. Lineage (NCBI taxonomy): Eukaryota > Viridiplantae > Streptophyta > Magnoliopsida > Poales > Poaceae > Oryza > Oryza australiensis. The sequence goes on along the minus strand of JAIFGZ020000116.1, from coordinate 5,180,180 downwards.
TGGAGTAGCTGGGTCTGCAAAGCCATGACCTCCGCCGGGTGGAGGGGTTGGGTTACGGCGGGTTCTCGTTGGTTGCTGCGCTCTGCGGCGATGTGCCATCCGAAGAAGGTAGATGAATTAAGAGATCGGACTAGTTTAGGTTATAGTTCCCAGGGGGATTTTTCTTCAAGTTCTTTTGAATGATCTTCAATCAACAGACAGGGTGAAATAATAATAAGCTTACGAATTAAGACACCGCAAAGCGATGCTCAGGTTCCTCATATTACATAAGGGGGGTACACGGACTGTACACACACAGTCCTTCATGCCAGATAGCAACAACAATTATATCGTCCAACTACATCAACTAATTAAGGGAAATAGGGAGTGGTTCGTCTTGCCGAGCGGGAAGGTCCTTCCCACCTAGTCATCCAACCATCCGCAAGAGCCGCCGGAAGTGGGTGGTCCGCGCTGAAGCAAACCGAAGTCCCCATGGCTCGGAGGTGGTGGCCTCGGAGTCACGCCGAATCTTCCGACTCGGTAGCCGCGTACTCTTGCGAGCGGTCTGGCGGGTGAGGGGGCCTCCCGTGTGAGTCAAGCGACGAGGGGGAGCTTCCTCCTCCATTGAGTCGGTGTCGCTAGACTCCCATTTGATCTCCATGGGCTCGCCTCGGACTCCGTGTCGGTGTGGATCTGGATGGGGTTACCCTCTCGATCCGGCTCGGATGGTGCGGTACGGAGCTCGGGGTGGGTCCCATGGATGTGGCGGCGGTGGGGTCTACCGTGTACGGTGCGAGCTCGTGCTCGACATAAAGCTTGCTCCATCATAGCTTGAAAAGTATCTAAGCATGCTGGAGTCATAAGGTAATAGTGGTCGGGCACGGGGCGGGAGGTGATGGTACGGGCTCGCTGGAAGTACTGCAGCGTAGACGGGACGAGTGCGCATCTCCTCCAGTGGTTGATCTGCTGCTTGCTCTTCCGAGCGTTCTTCCAGCTCTACCGAGCTTCCCACGGGCCATATAGCGGTCCGAGAGTTGCTCATCTTGGGCACCATTGGCTCCGCAACGAGTCTGCGGCATGTTTATCGGTCTCCACGGCCTTGGTGGCTGTGACCGGATCATTGAGGCGTGACTGCTGATCGTTGATCTCGAGCAGGGCCTCCTCGTAATAGTCGTCTGCTGTCTCCGCCCAACGTGATAGACGCGTGACCATCGGGTTGTAGCAGCAGGGGGTAGCCTCCACAGTGCAGACTGGGTTGCCCTCTTCGCGATAAGGATGATGCACGAACTCTGTCATTGTGAGTTCGGCACGGTGTTCCGCATTAAGGCGAAGGAAGGCTTCGCGAGCCGCATCTCGAATAGCTGCTTCTACTAGGTCCCGGTGGTAGCGAGTGTGGAAACGATAGGATGTCTCACTTCCCATGCGGGCTTCTATGGATACGGCTGCCTCCCAGGCTGGATATTCTTCGGAGCCATGCCTCTTGGTGTGATAGGTGGGTGGTTCAGGGTACCTCAAACACCATAGTAGGGACTGAAGTTGTACCACAAACCCCTCGTCTCGCGGGATAGTGACTTCCCGTGTTCCGTCGTGGTTTGACATCTCGCTTTTATAGGCAACTTGGGGTTAGCGGGAAAGAGCTATCATAATCATTTGGTAAAAAGAAATACGGATGTAGAAAAGATATATTTGCATTTTCGGAAATAATAGTTTAAAACTGATCCTATTGTAGGGATATTTCCCTTTAGCCATCTAGTTAGGGGTAGGGCGCCATTTGGTCTTAGCCTACGGTCGCATGGCTCGATACCACTCTGTAGACCCCCGATTTTGAGGCGGGAATCTTTCGTGTTCATAGTACCATTTCCTGGATCGAGTAGTTGGTACCCACGAATACGCTTCGGATAATCAAGTGCACATGCACGAATAGTCTTACAATACCATTATTACATCAATAAGCCCGCAGCAATGTTCATCCCATAGGACCTTATGGTCCGAACACAACATAAAAACAGAATTTAGATAAGGCGGCGGAAAGAGGCGGCGGCTTGTCAATTGCCACGAGCAACGACCGGAGCTAAGGTCTAATATGCGCCGTCGGTTCCTTCGTCCTCCCGGTGATATGCGTATGGATCTTCTGGCTCTTCAATTCCATCAGCTGGAGGTTTGTGCGTATAGCAAGGGTGAGTACCAACCGTACTCAGCAAGCCAACACAGAATTGACGCATATGATAGGGTTATTCGAAGAACATGGCTAGGGTTACTTTTGCGTAAAGCCAGTTTTCACAATTCTTTTCACAAGCCTATCGACTAGCCAAATCAAGTTTTAATTTCATAGTTCATTATCCGGCGACGGTTCGTCTACCATCCATCGTGATTCCAAGGATGGCTTCCCGCCTCCGGTTCGTCATGATTTTCTGGGAGTCCACCCCTTCTCGCATCTCGAGAAGTTGATCCACCAGCGAATAAAATCATCATGCAAACCCATCCCAGCAGTTTTAAGTTTAAAATCTAGCCAAGCGAAAGTCTTGTCACGATGCTCAATATCCGCGAGCACGGCTATTCAAATAGATTGATTCATTCACACTGCAGTGGATGTACACTTTACCCGTACTCCGCGACAGCCCAACAAATGAGCCTACGCCTCAACACATGAGTCGGTCACGGCAAAGCCTTTCGATAACCTCACTTTGGCAGTACCCGCTCCATGAACTTAAGCCCTCATGCACTCTAGTCGTCATTTTCTAGCAGTGAGAGGAGTTCTGGCGCACCCGGGGTAAGGGAAAACTTCTCAATCTTTAAGTTTAATTAATATCGATTCAATTCCACCATTCACAACAAAGGCCGCAGCCCCATTCTTATCACATAAGCCACATCATAGAGAACCATCTATGCAAGGATACTGCCTCCGCTCGGCTATCTAGTCAGCTAGGTCTATACCCATTCGAGAAGTACGGTTGTACTGGCTCGTTTCCCGGCTATCTCATGGCTCGGTCCTTAACTGACCAGGGTTGGCACTTGCCTTTTCCGGAATCCACCCAAATCATCCAGCCCCCAGCCTAAAACATTTGTATAGTACTTTCAATTTGCATCAAAACTTAGTTCATCATTCTCATGGCCATGTGGCGCTCATGTCTCCACATGCCGTATCTCAACTACCTTCCCTAAGGTAGTTGCCCAAGCACAAAGCTTTTTCATAAAGTCATGAGTATGCATAAATCTAAGTATAGCATGGCTAACGTTACCGAAGTTATTCTTCGGTTGTTTGTATCACATCGCGAGTTACAAGGAGTAATTCTAAAGGTAATCAATAGCAAGGTATGGCATAACAAGTATAGGTAATTCAGTAAAGCATGCATGTTTAGAGTTTAAAATAACATCATTTCGCAATTGGGTTCGATATGTTCAAAGGGTGTGAAGACTTGCCTTGTTCGCACGCTCCTTGAGTGGGGTCTCCCGGGGTCGGTGTTCGCCTCCTCGGTCGCTAATCATACGAGCGAAAAGGAAAAAGAAAAATGGATTCCAGTTAAAATCCGATAAGAACGAACGAAAAAGCATGAAAAATCATAAAGAACTCTCCAAAATATTTCCCCCTACGATCCTACTCGGGTTACGGAGGATTTTTATAGCAAAATCGGCCGTAGCGACGAGTTTCGACTTTAGGGTTTTTGTAAAAAGGATCGATAAAACGACGAAGCGGAAGTCTTGCGAATGTTGTTCAAGAGGTTCGTTGATATATCTTTGCCGAGTCCAATGGTTAAGTATAGTTTAAAGAAAAGAAAAGTAATATTAAATCTTCAAGAAAGTTTCACGTAAACGGAAGTTTCCAAAAATCGTATATAGAAAATCATTTTACTCTGAGGAAAAATACCTGAGAAAACAATATATTTTTGCACAAATATTCCCCAAAATTCCCTAAAAATATTCCCCAAGTTTTCTAGAATTTTTCCCTATTTTTTTTCTAATTTTTCTCCCTTCTTTACTTTTCTCTTTCCTCCTTTTCCTTTTTCTTTTCTCCCCCTTTTTTTTAACAGGCGCTGTTCCTTCTCTCTCCTAGACGCCGAGGGCGTCTACCCCCTTCGGGTGCACGGCAAGCCGGCGTGGTGGCGTGGCGTTCCCGCCGACCACGACCTCGTCGACCCGGCTACCGCCGAAATGGAACCGGGGGACGGTGACTTGCGGCGGCGGCGGCCGAGCTCCGGCGACCGGTGGACGGCGGAGAACGCGGCGGCGACGCGTATTCGGTCGACCCGGCGCACTTTGTGACGTTCTGACGCGCTCCGGTGGCAGCAAAGGAGGGAAAAGGAGTGAGGTGGTGTTGGCACGGTGTGGGAGGGTGAGAGGAAGCTTGGGACCTATTTATAGCGTGCGGGGTGCTCGAACGCCCGGCGTCAAGCGCTGCCCGCGCACGCGTGCGTGCGCACGTCGCGCGTTGTGCGCCACGTGGCCGACGTGTGCGTACGGCGAACGTGGTGCGGGAGCGTGCGTGCGCGACGTGGCGAGGACGCGGCGTGGTGCGGATGCGTGCGCGTGCGACGCCGACGGGGCCGAGCGCGGCGACGGCATGGCGCGCAAGATGCGGCGTGGATCGGTGTGCGCGTCCGTTGCCGCGGCTCGGCGAGCGGCATGGCGCGGCGCTGCCACGCGCGTCGGCCGGCGTGGCACGGTGGCATGGCTGACGACGGCGCGGCGCTGCCACAGTGCGGCGATGCCACGGCGGTGGTACGGCGGCGGTACGACGCGGCATGGCACGGCGGTATGGCGACGTGGGCGCGGGCGACGGCGGTGTGGGGCGTGATACAACAGCGTGGGGGTGCGGCGTGGTGGCGTCGGCGCGCAGCGCGGCTACGGCCGGCCGACGCGACGGCGGCGTACGGCGACCTTGACGCGGCGCGGGACGGAACGCGCGCGCAACGCGCGCGTCGCGGCAATGTGCGCGGGTATGGTATGACCGGCGTCGAACACTTGGCGGCTAATGAACAGTGCATTTTCTCTTTTCCCGATTTTAAATTCCTATTTTCCATTTCCATTTCCTTTCACTCTAAAAATTCAAAATAAATTTTAATATTTCCAAAAAAATTTTGAAATTATATTTTCAAACTTTTCCCCACTTTTTATTTTTCAAAATATATTTTTCATATCTATTTTATTTCTTCCTTTAAATTCAATAAATCGGGGCCTTTGATTAAAATAAGTTTCTAAATTCTCAAAAATATTTTTATCATCCAAATATTTATTATTTTTCTTCCATCAATTAGGGTTTAAACCAAAATATATTCTTTTCAAAGAATCTTTTGTAAATCTCCAAAATTATATATTTACCCTTCTCCAAATATATATATTTTGAATTACTTCTCCCAAGGATCTCAAAGCTTAGGGTTTTTTATTCAACTTCACATCAAAGCAATTCCGAAGAAATTCTTACGCAACCGAACGGCAAATAAGATTGAAAAACACGATAAGAAGCATTGAAGCCAAAAGTTTTTGCAAGGTCCGATTTTTAATGTCCGATTTTAAATTCTTCGATTTTTAGGGGTGTTACAATTGACCATGCCAGCTAACCCTCTTGGGTTTCCTTTGCCTCCAAGCCATCCCAACCTTGGTGCCTATAAATACCCCCTTCCTCCTCTTGCTCAGGGTTTTACTTAACACTGGTTACCGTGGTAACCGTGCTTACCGTGGGGGTTCGGTAAGGGTAAACGGCGATGAGGTTTGATGAATTTTGCCAAATTCAAATTTTTAGAAAAAAGCAAAAAAATTCAAAAAAATTATGGTGGTAGCTCTTGAATTATAGTGCAAATGGTGGTGAAGAAATTAGTTTTGAAAATGAACGAGATAAAATAATTTTTTTATTTAAACCAATATTATGTTAGAAAATTAAAAAAAGAAAAAGCTTAATGGACCAAAAACAGCATTGTTCATAAGGCACAATACGACCCAAACCGCGGTTACCGCGCCAAACCATGGTAACCGCGTCAAACTGTACAGTAACCGCGACCAAACCGTTTCAAAATTTGCCAGTGAAATTCGTGCAGTTTTGGGCGATAACCGCCTTACCGTAAGGAGGTGGTAACCGCCTTACCGTAAGGGGGCGGTAACCCCCCCTAACTGTAAGTAAAACTCTGCTCTTGTTTCATACCTCAAGGGCTCAAGACGGTGGAGCCCTGCTCCCTTCTCCCTCGGTGTCAATCACTGCCGCCCGGGCACCTTGGTGCTCTGTTGCCGCGGCCAAGCGTGTGGACACGAACTCGGACACACGGCAAACGCATTCCCCCTCGTCCTCAGGTTCAACTCCGCTCGTGGCCGAACCGCATAACCACCTCCAAAACTATTTGCAAAATAAACAGCCTCCCCTTGCAGCTTGCAATAACCACCTAAGTTTGTTTGGCTTGCTTCGTACACAAGCCCTCTATATAGTTTTGCCAGCTCTAAAGGTGAAGTCGAAGTGAAGTGAAGATTAGGGTTTCATCCTAAATCTTAGCTGGTGCCAGTGGTGTTGGGAGTTAGTTCGTTGGTTTTCCGCTGCCTTTGCTTCTGCTGTTGCTGCTTCCGTGTCGTCAGTTGCATTCTCGGGCTTCTCCCGAGAGTTGCAAATTAAGTTAAGTTAAATAAGTCCTCTATTTAATTTAAGGATTACAATGCTTCATAATTATCACCATAGGTACTAGCACTAAGTCCTGGGACTGATGCCGATATCGCGGTCTCTGAGGAAGCGGTTCGTGCCACTTTTCTATGACGCGCCCTGTCAGGTGCCGTTGTACAACGGTGTCGGATTGGGGTGTGACAAAAATGTATATAGTTTTGGTTTGTTTACAAGTGCAGAGCAAATCTAAGTTTTATTTAGGCACAATTAAATGGTCGTGGGCTTATGGTTTGTTAGATATCCTAGCATATTGTCCGTGCATTACAATGGTCGTGGGTTTTTTATTGTTGTACATATTTGTTATTTTTGTTATTTACATGTGAACCTTGTATTTTTTTTCTTTTGTAGGAGTAAGAGTTGATAAAAGTAGTCGACATGTGAAACCCTCTAATTCTATATGTCTTTTTTTTTTAAAAAAAGGAATTAATCGTGGGATGGTGATTGATACCATCACCTTCTTTTTTATAAGGAAGTATAGATTAGAAATGCTTGTTGGCTTACTCCAGTACAGAAGGTGTGGATAGTAATTGAATGAGATTCGGCTCCTCTATAGTACTGCAAAGATGGCATTTGTAGATGTGGGATAAATTATTGCAGTAACGTCACAATTTTTCATAGCTAAAATGTTTTACTACTGCAGTGTTGTTTAGATTACTGTTGAAATCAACCATTTCAAAATTTGGCAATGCCCAAATTTTTGATAAGTTAGCAACATTACCAAATTTTGATAGAATATGATTAATGTGTTGCTGTTTGGAAACAAATAAAACAAAACGTAATCATATATTTATCAATTTTACTAATCAATGATATGATTTAAAATGACATTAATTTGAATAGGCCATGCAATAAATGGTACGATCTTTCGTAGCTACAAGATTCACTATTGGATTTTGAGGTAAATTTCACTTGGTGCTTTTGCCATATTAATTGATAAGAGCCACCCATCACAAATCGTAAGGCGTACAGTGTTTCTAGTGTTGTTACGATATAGGATCTCGTTTCACTTGGATGAATCTCTGATCTCCTATTAAATAATCCTATTAGTGTCGTCGCTAACGGAATCTGTCCTAAGTGGCTGGATCTTTTACTACTTTTAAAATACAAACAGATCCTTCAAAGAACTTGTTCCGAAAATAAACCTTTTTCAGGGCGCCATGTTGAAGTACATCGTCAAATGACATTTGTGCGGAGAGCCTATTAAAAATTTTCAAAAAAACTTATTTATAATAAAAAATATTTATAAATAGGTCCTCGATACAAATGACACTTACACTAAAAAAATTATAAATATTTTTTATTATAGACAAGTTTTTTTAAAATATTATAAATAGATTCTCGACATTAATAATCTATTTATAAATACTAGCCAAATACATGTGCGTTGCAACGGAATGATGACGCAGGGAGGAAAGCAGGCGGAGGGCGAAGGTCCAGGCGGCAGCGCGGGAGATCCGAGCAACGATGGGGGGAGGGGCTCTAACACCCTGAGGTGTTTTCCCCTTTTAAAAATCCAAAAGAAAAATCATAAAAGAAAATTGTTGGAATTAACTAGAGAGAATTAATAATTTTAAAACCCAAATGTTAAATGGAAATGGCATGGTAGGATTTTTCTAAATTCTACATGTCAAAATACGCTAACATGATTTTTAGTGGAATTTTCAGAGCACAAGAAATAATTTTAAACCAATTAAAATCAAAATCGAAATTAATAAATCCCGGGAAAATCAATTTCTCTCTCCTCCGTCCTTTCCCGCTCTTTTTCCGGCTGTGGGCCGTCGGCCCGAGCCGACGAGCCAATCCCTCCCCGCGCGCGGCCCGTCCTTTTTCCGCCCGCGCGTCCCTCTCCCTCTCCCCCTCGCGGGCCAAAAGAAGGTCGCAGCCGTTTAACTCTTGCGCCGCGAACAAGTCCAGTTCGCCTCCTCTTACCTCGGACGCCGACAGTGGGGCCCACCTGTCAAGCCGTCGTCCCCGACCCCGGCCGCCTCGGCGCCATTTCCGTCGCCTCACTCCGCTTGGATCTCGCGCACCCGTTTTCCCCGCGCTCCGGATCCCACCGCCTTAACTCCTCACCGTGCCCGCCGACATTCAAAGCCCCGGCCGCCGCTCTCGCGCGCCCTAATGGCCGGATTCCATCCCCGGCCATTACTTCCCCCAAATCGCGTCGGCGAGAAATTCCGCCCTTATCCGGTCGCCACCGACCTCCCCATCCCCTATTTAAGCACCCCCTCGTCCTACCCGAGCTTCCCACGCTCTCACCCAAGACTCTCTCGCACTCGTTTGCCCCCGCACCGTGCGCCTTCGCTTCGGACCTCGCCGTCGAGCTGCGGCCGTGTTTTCCCGCCGCTCCGAGGTGTCCCGAGTTCCGCCGACTCCTCCCTCCTCGTCGCCAGTGCCAGCGCCGCTTCGGCCACCCTTCCCCGAGTGGTTCCGCCGCCTCCCTCACTGTCCGCGCCGTCGTCCCCTTCAACTCCGGTCGCACCGCGGTGAGCGTCCCTCCCTATTTCCCCTCTCGGCCGAATGTGCGCCACCGTTCCCGAGCGCTCATGGCTCCGCCCACGCGTGAGCCGCGGTATTCCGCCGCCCGCACCGCCGCCTGAATGGCGCCGGTCGGTCTCCGTCCGCCGTGCGCCATCGCCAACCGATCGCGCCGCTCGAACCCCTTCCCGGCCGTCCGATCTGCCTCGGCAAATCGGGGCCGTCCGTCCCCGCTGGCCCTCGTGGCACACCGCGTGGTCGCCGCGACAGTGCCACGTGCGCGCCACGTGGTGCTCCGCTCTCCCTTTCGGCCCGTGGACCCGGTCCACCGTGGACCGGTGCTCCCGCGGCCGCTGACGTCAGCCCTAGCGCTGACGCAATTCCGAGATTTATTGCGCAATAAATTAATAAGGATTTTTCCTGTTTTAGTAAAAACACAGATAATCTTCTAAAAATCATATCTTTTAAATCCGACCTCCGTTTTACCCCATTCAAATTTCATTAAACTCACAAAAATGCTAAGAATCTATTAAAAATGGTTTTGTTCCCTGTTTTAGTAGTTTTTTAGCCTGTTTTGTTGAAGTGCTTGTTTGCCGTGTAGATCCCGGTAGTCCCTCCGTCCCGGTTTACTTTGAAGTCGTCGCGGAAGTCCCCCAAGCCGAAGAGCAAGGCAAGTCATGCTATATTATTGATCATATTACTCCCATTTTGCTAAAATACTCGTTTTACTCTATGAAATTGCATGTTCTTTATACTGTCGTTTCATGGGAAATAATACACCTTATGCTTAGTTTATGCCTTAGGTTTGACACCTCAAACCCTTTGATAAAACTTGAGAAAATAATGTGATTAGATTCAGGACTAGGTTATGCTTAGCATGGCTTAGTTTCACTAGCTCACTAAATGGGTCATTTTCTCACTTAATGTATCTCTCCCGGACTTATGTTCGAAGAATTAATGATTATAGATTCAGATGAACCGCACTAATAACTAAAATATGCCAAATGGTGGGTTGTGGGCGCTATGGTTTTGGTTAGCGGCGCCCATAGCAATTAAGGACCGGTTCACGGAACCCCTCGGGAGAATGACCGTGCAAACCACAAGCCGAAATGGGTAAGGTAGGTCCCGTAGTGTAGCCTCTCCTAGCCGACGAACCCATCGGCAAGGGTGAGCGGGATGGAGTTTCGGTCGGCCCGTATAAGGGTTGCTTGTCTTGTCGGATTCACCGAGGCACTCGAGGGGCTGCCCACTCCCGGGGTCCTGGAGTGGGGGCGAAACCTTGGTGGGGTTCGCTTGGTTAGAGGGGGTTATACGAAAGGTCCTATCACGGTTCCTTTCCGAGGTACCGCGGTGGTATTCCGGCGCACGGGAAACCGTGTTGTGGGGCTGTGTCTTGTGGGTACAGTTGTACACCTCTGATTAGAGTAAATCTATTCGAATAGCCGTGCCCGCGGTGATTGGGCGATCGACCGAGCTCTCCGTGATTAGTCTCACACTTTTACATCCTAAGTTTTGGAACATGACTAGTATAGGTGGATGTTTTGGGCCTTTCGCAACGTGGGGATAACGTTGGACAGCGTTGGTTTAAAAAATGTTTCAATTACTCGAATTACTGTTGTTTTGACTTTGTTCAAATTCGTATTGTTTGGAAAAACCCCTGCCGTTTGCGCAAAAGCAAACCTTAGCCAGACCTTTGTCTCCCCTGCATTCATTCTTCTCCTCTTCCGGCGTGACTTGTTGAGTACGTGGAAGTACTCATCCTTGCTTCTTCACCAGAACCTGAGCCAGGGGTTGAAGACGAAGATGAAATGGAGTAGGCTTTGTGCTACACTCTGGAAGCTGCCTGTGGAGTGGTCGAAGCCGCATGGCCAGCGTCAAGCTTAGGCTTAGGCCCTTTTTCTTTTTCCGCTGCTCTTTTGTAATCTTTTTGTATTGTTTCTAAGACGTGAAACTGTAATATCAACAATTGTCGTATGTGTACCCTGGCTGGTCTGGACAGGGATTTTAATACACATATAGCTTTGGAAATTCGGGTCTGAATTTCTGGGCGTGACAGGGGCGCAGGCGCGGCGCGGAGCGTGGCGCGGATGGGGACGGAAGAGAGGGACGTAGGAGGTCTTTTTTTTTTCATTCAAGCCCTTCCTTTCTTTTCAGCATTGAGATTGCGGGTTAATTTTATAAATACTCAAGGGGTTTTCTATAAAATAACCAGAGACGAACAAAAAATTTAGATAGAAACACTACTTGCTTTATAGATAGTTATATATATACATATATATAACTTTGAAAGTAAGGGTATCTTCAACTTTATGTACCACTTGACCTTGATTAAGAAATAGTATCAGATAGACATTTAGTGTATGTTAATTTAATTTCACCAAATTAAGTCAAAAATATAATGAAAATATATATTGACTCACTAATACTTTAAACTGATTAGAAATTTGGTAAAAGTTTAAAATATTTATGACTCGGATATTATTAGTTAGAAAAGTATATTAATGAATAGGAAAAGTTACAAGATATCGATCGGCGACGCGCTAGCTCACGCGTGCACGGTGTGTGCTCGGCCGCCGCTCATGGCAATACACGGCGACGTAAGAGGCGCGTAAGTCGGGTTTGCCTGCTGGATATGAGGAAAGTGAGGCAACAATGGAGCAAGAGGTTATACGGATCAGAAATTTTATAGATTTGGACGAAAAACGATTTGATGATCGAAAAGTTATAGAATTTTAAGTAATTAAGATAAGCTCTATTGTATGTATAATTGAGTTTTTTAAAAAATAGCCAGGTGGATTGCAGGTTAATTTCGGAAAAACTCAAGGGGTTTTCTGCAAAATAGCCAGGCAAAACAAAATTTGGGTGGAAACACTACTTGCTTTATAGATACTAGCAAAATGCCCGTGCGTTGCAACGGGACGACGATGCAGGAAGGGAAGCAGGCGGAGGGCGAAGGTCCAGGCGGCGGCGCGGGAGCTTCGAGCGGCGACGGGAAGGAGGGGCGCATGCGCGGCGTGGATGGGGACGGAAGAAAGGGACACATGAGGTCTTTTTTTCATCCAAGCCCTTCTTTTCTTTTCGATTAGGACAGTGGGTTAATTTTATAAATACTCAAGGAGTTTTCTGCAAAATAGCCCCTTTTGTTCTTTAACTGGGTTTTTTAAATAGTCGGATGCGGATTAATTTTGGAAAAACTCAAGGGGTTTTCTGCAAAATAGCCAGGCAAACCAAAATTTGGGTGGAAACACTACATGTTTTATAAATAGTTATAGATTATAGACTAGCAAAATACCCGTGCATTGCAATGGACGACGACACAGGGAGGGAAACAGGCGGAGGGCGAAGGTCCAGACGACGGTGCGAGAGCTCCGAGCGGCGACGGGAGGGAGGGGCGTAGGCACGACGCGGATGGGGACGAAAGAGAGGGACACATGAGGTCCTTTTCATCCAAGCCCTCCTTTTTCTTTTTAGCATTGGGACTGCGGGTTAATTTTATAAACACTCTAGGGTTTTCTGTAAAATAACATATTTTTCTTCTTTAACTGGTATTTTAAATAGCCAGGCAGACTGCGGGTTAATTTTAGAAAAACTCAAGGGGTTTTCTGTAAAATAGCCAGACAAAACAAAATTTGGGTGAAAACACTACTTGCTAGTTATAGAATTGTAGAAATAGATTATAGATTTTTATTATAGACAAGTTTTTTTAAAATGTTATAAATAGATTTTCGATATTAATGTCATTGGCACCATCATGTTGAACCACGACGCCAATTACGTGGATGCCATGAAAGGATCAATTCTTAAAATAAGTTTTTTTTATTAGGGATATGTTTGTAAAATAAGTATTCAAAAGAGGCTTAAAAAGTGAAAAATCCAGGCATAAGCGGTCCTTTTTGACAACCAATATAGTTTTTGCCTCTACGTAGAACTGATGGTAAAATAATTTCAACTTTGATCGATAATTTACAGGAGCAATAAACAGTTAGGAAGTTTTACTCCATCTGAATCATTTAAGTTTATATTAAGTCAGTTTTCTCTAAATTTAACTAAGTTTATAGACCTAGCATCTCCAACATTAAATTAGTTTCATCAAATATATAATATATCTGTTACAATATTTTTTTCAAAATGTTACTAAATTTTTGGGTAAATTAGTTTAATTTTTTTAAATGACATATAACAAACAGTAGCATTTTCAACACAAAAGTTGTACTAGTTCAGAAATACCAGAACGTACCAGGAGCAAACTCCAAAACCTCCCATCCGCTCACCTCCGTCCCGAACGTTATCTCTAACCCCTCGTTTCCCACCCACCACCTCTCTCCCCGGCGTGCTCGCTCGCACAGTCCCCAATGGCCTCCCGGAACGCCGACCCGCCTCGTCACCACCCCTCAACGCCCCCTCTCCTCCTCGCCATGCGCCACCTCCCCTTCCCGGGCGTCCACCGGCCCCGCGCGCTTCCCGCCCCCGACTTCGCACCCCTCGCCCGCCGCCTCGAAGAGCTCGCTGCCGCCGCGGCCGCGCACCCGCTCCTGAAGCCGCTCTTCGCCTTCCACTCCCACTTCGCCGCCTTCTCCCAGGTAGGTCGACGCCCGCGGCCTCCTTGAGCTCGATCACACGAACAGACGTAGTATCACGTATGTGCGGGCTTGCTTACGATGCGTTTGCCGGTGCAAACGAGCAGAGCAGGAGGCGGGCCATGGCGACGATGCGCCGGCCGACGGGTGAGTGCCCACTGTCCGGGGAACACTGCTTCGCGGCGGTGCTGGGTGATTCTGTGGCCGGGGTGGTGGTGTCCAGCGGCATCAACAACTTCCTCAGCCTGTACAACACCGTGCTCGTCGTCAGGCTAGTGCTCACCTGGTTCCCCAACACGCCGCCGGCCATCGTCGCGCCCCTCAGGTACGTTACGTACACGGCGCAACGAAGCAATATCATGCATGCTATTGCTAGTACCTGTTAACACTTTAGTGATCGTGTTTATGGAGCCAACAATTAGCCTGTTCTAATTTAGAACAGAAAAAAATGCAAAAACATACTCCCTCCGTTCAGAATATAATGTGTATTTTGACCGTCATTTTAAGCTTTGACAAATAACTAATCCAATAATATTTTGGTTTTACCATAAAATGATATTGCTGAATTCATATTTGAAAGTACACTTTCTTGTGAATATGATTTCGTAACCATAAGCAAAATTGTGTAAGAAAGATGTATGGTCAAACCTTGTTTTTTTTCTGGACGGCTAGAATACGCGCTATAAATTTAAACGGAGCAGTAGTTCTATTTCAAAAAGAAAGTACAGCACATAGTTCTATTTCTACAGTTCAGAAAAACGTAATGCTACCGCTAGCTAGCTGCATTGACACATCTCGGTGATCGGTTCAATTGTATTGTGTGCAGCACGATATGTGATCCATACCTGAATATTTTCCGGGGAATCATCCCGCCGCTGGGGGGAACGCTCGACCTGTCGCCCATCCTCGCGTTCCTGGTCCTCAACGCCTTGTCCAGCACCGCCGCCGCCCTCCCGGCCGAGCTCCCAGACCCAGCAGCGCCGACGTCTCGCGGTGCAACCTCGTCAAGCTCCGTGCTCACCGCAAACCGGAGGAAATGGATGCGGAGAATCGGCCCGGTAAAATCGCAGGAAGAAGAGGAGGATATCTGATGCTCTCTCTAGGTGGACTTCATTTGCACCAGTTTGGATCAGATGGAATCACTGTCTCACTGACATGGTGGGCATCAGACTCGAGGGTCCGGGCATCAAACTCGAAGGATCATCAATTAAGCAGGCGGAATTGTTTTGCTTGTGTTGCTTCAGAAGATTTTTGCTTCTACGCGGTAGAATCCATCCCATTGAGGCTTTGTGTTTTCTGGGTGTATGCAGAGGAACAACCTGCTTGACTAGTTGACTGTAATGCCATGTTCCAGTCTTTTGGATGAGTTTGTTTCTTTGTTGATGGATCGCATGCTCACTGTTTAAGTGCTTATACTACATCACAACAGTACACCAAGCGTTTCTATTCTGTGTGCATCCAGTGAATTTGATTTTGGACTTGTTATTAGGCTATTAACATCGTACATCACACTTCAAGCGTTTTCCCCCTTCTTTTATTGTATTTGTAAGGGAGCTTTTTCATAATGTATATCATGGGTTTTCTGCAAAGCTGAACAAACTAGTCGACCATATATAACTAATGATTATGCTCGTTTGAAGGGGAATCTTGAGATCCAAGCAAGAAGTCCAACACGATCTTGTTGAACCGATCCGGGTCCTCCATTTGAGGCACATGGCCCGTCTTCTTGATGATCTTCAATCTAACATTATCTCCCAGGCAGCTGCAACCGTCATAAGCACAAGAAAAAAGAAGTTAATCTGCAGTTGCAAATTTTGTATCACTGGTATTGCTGCGAATTATTTTACCTCTTGACAGCAAATGCCTTGTCCAAGGGAAATATCTGATCATGCTCTCCCCAGATGAGCAATACATCCTGAGCCAAGGGTGTAAGCTTGAATGCATCCGTGCCTACAGTTGTAGCATTCATAAGGTCGATCTTCTCTTCCCTCTTGTCCGCAAAAAGTTTCTGCAAAACGCTGAAATGCAACATTAGTGTGTTTGCTAGCATAACAGTGCACCCAAAGCTATGAAAGAAACTTGTGCTCTGTACAATGTTCAAAATATAAACATCAGAACACGATAATTTCGTTGGAATTTTTGAGTGATTTATGGATCCGTCGTCACCTTCATGGTGGCTCGGATCACGAAGTCCGGTAGCATGGCGCTGGCCTGCTTCCGGTAGAAGGTCAGCTCCATGAGCCGGCGAGCTTCGCGCGCGTCCAGCGGCATGAGCACGTCGGCCGGGTGCGTCCACCCGCCGCCGGCGCGCTCGAGGAACGCCCTGTCGTCCTCCGCCGTCTTAAGCAAATCGGAGTTGGATATCACCACGGGGCCGACCCTCGCGGGCCCCGCCGCGCGCGCCATGGCGTAGGCCACGAACCCGCCGTAGCTCGTGCCGGCCACGGCGACGCGCACTGCCGCCGCCGCCGCCGTCCCCACTAGCGCCGGGAGCGCGTCGAGCAGCGCGGCGGCCTGCGCCGACTCGGAAGGCGGCGGGGAGGAGGGGCAGGAGGAGGAGGCGCCGAAGCAGAGGAGGTCCGGGACGATGACGTGGAAGCTGCGGGAGAAGGGGCCCACCTGGCCGCGCCACTGCCACGTCGCCATGGGGCCGAAGCCATGGATGAGGAGGAGCGGCGGGAGGCGCGGCTCCCGGGCGGCGCCCAGTAGTGGATGGTCCGGGCCTCGCCGCCACCACCGTCGCCGGAGGTGGAGGGAAGCGTGACGGTGCTGGGCCGTAGCCCGGCGGCGTGGAAGGCGGAGCGGGCGATGTACTCCATCAGCGGGAGGACGCCGAAGCCCATGGTGGCTTACCTGGAAGTGATCAAGTGATCGAGACGGGGCAGCAGCGTAGCAGGTAGCTTGGCATACGCAACGCCGCAACGTTGGAATGCATACAGAGGAGAAGAGCGGTGGGATGTATGACATATACCGCCCTAACCAGCTCTAGCTATCTCCGAAGAAGGCTATATGTGCTTATTTGATTTATGTTCACCAGAATTTTGGTAATGTGATAAATTTAGCCATTGTTCGGTTTGCTATTAAAATCTTGACGGTGCCAATTTATTTAATGCTAGGATTTTGATAAGCATGTTGATAGGTAATCTAGTTGGCTTCACATCAAACAATAGTCCTACCTACTCTTTCAGAATTTTGGTTTTAGTTCAGCAACAAATTACAAACGAGATGCACCAACCTTACCAAAACTTTGGCAATTCACAGAATTTAGCTTGCTGATAATATGATATTTTGGTATGTTAACTAAACATTTGCACTTTTTTTTTTGCCGGGGCGGCCTGGAAGCCGACCAAAAACTTAAGATTTGAAGGAATAAAGTAGTTACAGATAACGACACAAGGGTGTCGCAATAAGCCAAGTACCGCTCAGCCTAACTGTTAAAACGAACAAAACAGAGGAGGAGAAAGAAACTGTACAGTAGCCGACAACCTACAACTACTCTCCGATTACATGAAAGATTCCCGCCTCAGCCCAAACCCCGATTTCTTCATTGATATCTTGTGCTAATTGCAATGCAGTTCTCTCTTTGTTCTCAAAAATTCGGCCGTTGCGCTCCTTCCAAATCATCCAACAAATCAGCATGAACACGGTATTAAAATGCTCCCTATTCCCCAACCGAAAACGGCGACGAGTGACCAACCACCATTAACTCCATTCAAAGCTTTAGATGGCTAAGAAAACAAATCAGCAATTTACCCCTTTTTATTATTTCTCAATGTTCTCAAATAATTTGTAGTACAAATTTTAGCTGTGAATGGACTAAGGTGGCTAACCATCCTATTTCCATCAACCAAATATTCGAGTGGCCATCCGTCTTATTGCGATGTGCCATTTGACGAAGGATCAGGCTTGTGGGTAGCCAACAAGAAGTCTAGCAGGATCTTGTTGAACCGGGTTGGATCCTCAAGCTGTGGAGCATGGCCTGTTTTGCTTATGATCTCCACTCTAGCTTTCCCATCCAAAGATCTGAACAGAGTAAATTTTGTGCAGGAAATGTCAATCAGTGTTCAGTTTAATACTGCAATGGAAGCTTAGTACTAGTATGTTACTCTCCATTACCTCTGAACTGCATAAGCCTTCTCAACCGGGAACAACTGATCTTGCTCTCCCCAGACAATCAACAGTTCCTACAATGCCAATGAAACATGAAAGGTCTCAGCTACGGCAAGAGATTGTCAGTGAGTGCACTGGTTGAACTACTGTAATAAGTCTGTAACTTACCTGAGATATTGGAGTTACTGGGAACTTGTCTGTGCCAACTGTGATCCCCTTGAAGATTTGAATAAGTTGCTCTCTGTTCTCCGTGAAAAGTTTCTGATGTAGAAGATAACAAAGCCATCTCTTTCAGAGGACAGATGGTGTTTGGCTACTTCTGTGAGTACTGTATGAAACTCTGAATGATATACTACCAATCTCAACAAGCATGAGCTGTAAACTGTTGCACCGTCCAAAAGAGTCGAGCTAAAAGTAGTTGGGTATTATTGCAGTGTGCATGGCTTTGCCTCTTGCAAATGGAAGCTAGATTCATTACTTAGCTGTAAGGAGACGTCATTTGTTTATTCAAAACCAACGGTTTCTTTCTTGCGAAGCTGTTTTACTAATTACTACTGAGAACAAGAAAAAGCAACTAACTGCGTATTTCGATCAACAGTTCCATATTTGATTCCTGCATCTCAACGTCAGATGGAATCAGGCGAACAAAATGACAGGAAATCGCGGTACAAATGTATAATCTTCTAGAATCCTTCTTGGTAGGAGTAATTTACATGGTTGCTCTCCACTCTTCAGTTTTCAGAGTTCAGAGCGCATATAAAAATGCGAGCAGCAGTTCCACGGATCGAATAAGAACATGATGCCCTTGTATATTTTTTCTTTTTTAATCCAACTTTTTTATACATTGACTTATTTTTTATGCTACTACGAAATTAATTAATTAACTGAAAACACGAGCGGTTCGAGACGACCTAGTTTTTGAATTGACAGCGCGAGAAGAAGTGGAAGTGGGTTCAGTTTGACCTGGATGAAGTCGCGGAGGATGAAGTCCGGCATCAGCACCGCCGGCGGCGGCCGGTAAGAGGCCAGCTCCAGCAGCTTCCGCATCGCGGCGGGCTCGGCGGGCAAGAGCACCTCCTCCACGCCGCTCCACCCTTCGCCAGCCCTCTTCAGGAAGCCCCTGTCGTCCGCCGCCGTCTTGAGCAGGTCGGAGCTCGCGATCACCACGGGGCCAACCCTCTCGGTCCCCGCCGTGCGCGCCAGCCAGTACGCCACGAACCCGCCGTAGCTGGTCCCCGCCACGGCCACCCGCCTCCCGTTCATCCCCGGCAGCGCGTCCAGCAGCGCCGCCAGCACCGCCACCTGCGTGGCCTCCGACGGCGGCGAGGCGGCGGAATCATCGCACGAGCTGCCGCCGAAGCCGATGAGGTCGGGCACGATGAGGTGGAAATGCCGGGACAGTGGCCCCACCTGGCAGCGCCACTGCCAGGTGGCCCGGGGACCGAACCCATGCACGAGCAGCAGCGGCGGGAGCCGCGGCTCACCCGTGGAGGCCCAGTAGTGAACGGTGCAGGTCCCCTCGCCGCCGCCGTCTGGGTACAGCAGCGTGACGGCGCCGGGGCTGAGGCCAGCGGCGGCGAACTCCCGGCGCGCGAAGTAGTCGAGGAGCGGCACGAGGCTCAGGCTGGCGCCCATGGTGATGGCCTCCGCTGAGCTCTCACAGTCTCACTCACGCAGCCTCGTGTGATAACGTTTGGTCGACGAGAAAACGTACAGCTCACACTTAACAGTGGTGGTTGGGCGTACCAAACTTAATCGCGAGTTAAAGAAGGGAAAAGGCACGTGTGAACGAACGCCCGGTTCGTTGGTGGTGGCCTTCTTTGAATGGGCGGCGGATGCTGTTGACGGAGTTAAGGAGAGCCGTCCGTTTGTTGAGGCCGGGCCTCCAGGATGCTGACACGTATGCATCCCAGTGGTGCATTGTACTAGTGCAGATGAGAGGGTAGCGGCCAAGGGAAGATTGCTGCCCTGGCCATCCCCAGCATGAGATTGCCATCTGAACTGCACCGTGCTAAATAATACAAGTGGGCAGTAGCAAAGCCGCAACAAATTACTTCATCGACCTGTCAAGAACATATGCATCTGATCCGAGAATGATCACAGCAATAAATATGCCAGTTTAGTGGTACGGCCGTCTGCCTGCAGTTCCAAAGTCAAGAGGAAAAGAACAGAGACCTGATACTGGTCCATCTAGAACAGTTCTGTATTGGAAGATTTCATATTTGACAATTAATCAAGAGTTCACAGCATTTCTTTTTACATCCCAAACAGGGTAATTACACTATCAGCATCTGAGGGTATAGGGCAAATCCGGGTTGGATTGGTTTTGAGCCTTTGAGAGCTCCTGCTCCTAGTACTTCCTAGCAGGGCTCTAGTGCTGGGCCACTCCCAACTTCCGGCCCATATCACGAGTCCAGAAGAAACGACTTGATGAAGCGGTTCACTTGCTCGGCTCCCTCCAACTGCAACGCGTGCCCTGCGTCCTTGATGATCTCTAGCCTTGACACGTCTCCCAGATGCCTGCAGCCACAGCCATGCAAAGGCCCAGTGGTCACAGCTTCTTTTTTTTTGGCAGTCAAGCATACATTAGAAAAAAACCCCACTAATATGGCGTATCGAAGTGGTGAAATTGGGCAGTTGATGTCCATTATTACCTTTGCAGTCTGTGGCCGAGATCCAGCGGGAACACCTGATCCTTGTCACCCCACAGAATCAACGTTTTCTGCAGTGCAAACCAGACTTAAGGCCCGTTAGATAGTGAGTTTAGGAGTGACAAATTTCTCCTTTTCTTATCACATTTTCTAAACTACTAAACAATATATTTTTTAAAATATATATACATATATAAACATTTTTAATAAATAAATAAATATATTTCTATAAATTATAATAATTAATATTCAACTAATGTGCGCTATATGTGCGGTGAAAAATTCCACTCCAAACTCATTATATATGGTACTTAGCCTGTTGCTTGCAAACAAGAAGAAAAGAAAAGGTTCAAGCGAAAATATCGGCCGGGCAACGGTATAGAAGGAGAGAGAGAGAGAGAGAGAGAGAGAGAGAGAGAGAGAGAGAGAGAGAGAGAGAGAGAGAGAGAGAGAGAAAGTGTTCTTGTAGACACGCATATGACAGAATTAAGTCATGAACAGCATTACATCGACAGTACGGGGATGAAGACGCTTTCTGTGTGGACGTCGTTTGAGATTGACTCGCCAACCGATCACTGGACATCGATCCACCAGATCATTGTGTTCTATTTATATTTTCTTTTGTTGCATGCAGTTGTATCGGTTTGTGAAAGCATGCAGTATGTATTTATACCGCCCATATGTGAGCCATGTGCCATATAGTCATGTATTCTCTTCATCATTTTAAATGGATAGAACAGATTCTATTATTACGAATCTACATTAGAATGTCCTGACTATTCAAAATCTTTTATATTATGAAACTGAAGAAGTATATTATGGAAGGGAGTATATTATGGAACCGATGGGAGGATTGCATGTACCTGAGTGAGAATCGGGAGTGGATCGATGCCAGCTCCGTTCTTGAGCAGTTCGTGCAGTAGCTCTGCCCTCTCCTTCCTCTGACCCACGCACATCAGCTGCCACAGAAAGAAAACAGAGTCAACTTAGAAAAACGGTGTATTACTCCTAGTAATTTCCCAGTGGATACAAATTAAATGTGCTCTTGATAAAAAGGAATGACTTTGGCAAGGAGGGAAAAAATTGTGCGTGCCATATGTTTCCCTACCTTATAGAGCTATTGTACTAGTTTTGTGTCGTGACACGCACAAACTCCTCAGCAAAGAGCCAGGTCATCCATGACCATAGTTAGAACGGCACAAATTCGTGGTACTCCTAAAGTGACACCCTAGGTCTCCCATGGAAGAAACACGCTCGTTGAGTGCACACACGATTCGTACGTATGGGCCGACTACTCCATCGTGACAGCTACTCAGTGTACCTCGCCGTTAGGGAGGAAGCACACGTGAGTTCCCGTACTTTGATCTGCTGGTTGCGCTCAACTTGGAAAGGGACACGATAGAGAGGTGCACATGTGGTCGATCCAAGCGGAGTGTCACATCTACTACTAGCTCGCATGCATATGCATGCATTCATCACGGTATCGAGGCCCATTTTATCATCCATGCTATTGATATGTCTAATGCTCTGCTCTTGGAAGTACGTATGGAGCCAGCCAGTCGGAAACGGAAACATATCGTCTGACCTTGTGCAGTTCGCAGGCCTCATTTTATTATGACCGATATACGTATCAGTGGTACAACTACAAACTGTACAACGTCCGGAGCCTCATCCCAGCCAGCCTCCAGGGCCTGGATTACTCTGCCTTAGCTTGCAGTGCACCAGCTGGCGTACACTTCCCGCATTATGGCGTTCGGTCGAGTCGTATCCGTTTCTCCCGACGTTATTACGCATGGCGGCGACGCACACGCACGGCATCTTCATCTTCTTGCCTTGACTGGGTCGGATCCACGTCAATCGTGTCCATATATGGGGTTTTGTTTGTTCTGTTATCAAAGTAAAAAGGAGGCAAAGCTTTTGCCCTTCATTCAAAAAACAAAAGAAGTAGTTAAGGAAAATGTGATCTTGTGCTACAAGTTCGTGTAGTGCAGATTCGTGCTGTCGTGTTGCAAACTTGCAATAAGACCAGCTCGATCAGGTCACACGCCAAAGTTCGAGCCCATACTTTAATTGGAGTGCTTGATCGGTGCTACATCCACAAAATATGACAAAATACGTGTAAGTGGCAGCTAGTGGAGCGGCAACGGTTTTTTGGGGCGGGCTCTTTGCCAAATTTCTCCATTCCTGAAGATGACACGTTGGCCACGTAAGGGCCCAGCGCCCATGCCAGAATCCACGAGATGGACGTACAGCCTCATCGCCACGTCGGTCCAGATCTATCGGAGCACTTACCTTTACGTGCACGTGCCACTCTCCCCTGCGCTACACGTGTAGGAGTACTGAATTGCTAATCTATATTTTACTCTAGTATTTTGCAAATTTACTAAAATACAAAACCAAATTAATCTCTGTTGGTGCCGTATGGTGCTGTACGATCTGATTCCGGAATTGCTCACATGCAAAGGATAGCGTGTTCTACTCTGGCTTAATTTGGACGTGTCCACCTGACCATGCAATTTATATGGTACTCTTTATCAATTGTTTTCGCTTAATCCTGCTACCATGTTTGGCCTAACTTTTAGATTCAAACTCGTGGATTTTTTTAATTATGCTTATCATTGAAGTCAAACCCATGTGTATATGCGGTACGATCTAAACGAACACTCCATCTAAGCTGGGGTTCCGTATAAATTCTACTAACCTCGACCGTCAAGATTGCTCAAAAACCGATCAATGTGCATGTTTTGCGTGGGAAAAAAAACTTGGGGGTTCTGCATCACCATCTGGCACGTGCACAACACATGCATATATTTGCAGCCAAACAAAGAGTGCAAGTACGCCGTACTGTTGTACCAATTAATGACGACAAGAGATTTTCCTTTAAGCGGCTTGTTCCATTCTATCAATAAGTGGAAATGTTGCAGGTGAATCTTGTAGAAAAATTAAACTGCTCTCCTAATTTTAAATATACGTCACTATTGATTTTTAAAAATGAGATGTTTTACGGTTCGGATTATTGAAATGAATTTAGTAGAAATATAAAAAATACAAGTCAGATTTGAAGTATCTCCCCGCCACAGCAACATAAGTAAACAAATAAATAATACTTACACAATTTTATTATTTTGTTAAATATAATAAATGATCAAATACCATTTCTAAAAGTTAACAAAGTTGTATATTAAAAAGAAATTTTATGATCCTTAAAAATTACCAAAAGGTCAATATTTTTAATGTAATTTTTTATCTTTTAATATTAAAGGTATCGAGATGTATTAGATTTTATTAAGAAAATATGATATATCTCTGTATTTTTTCGGAAACTGTAAAATAACTCGTATTTAGAACCTGGTGACGATAATAGATAAAACATCTTGTTGCTAGTTAAATTCGTCCCACATGATATTTTTCAATATCATTTTAACTTTATAAGATAAGGCTTTACTAGTGAAAGTTAACCGTGCCAGTTACTTATTTGGAAACGACATGATGTACTCTTGCCTAGCACAAACTACTCTCTTTCATCCTAAAATAATTTTATTTTTCACCCAACATACACATGTCTATAATCTATAACTATCTATAAAATTAAAAATAAATAGTATTTCTACCTAAAATTTTTATCCACCTAAAATTTTCATCACCTGGCTATTTTAAAGAAAACCCCTAAAAATCTCTTAAATGTTTATAAAATTAACCCATAGTTTAATGCTTAAAAAGAAAAAGAGGACTTGGATGGAAAAAAATCTCCCGCGTCCTCTCTTCGCCCCCATTCACGTCGTACTTGCGCCCCTTCTTCCCATCGTTGCTCGAGCTTGTGCGCCACGCGTGTGCCCCTCCCTCCCGTCCCCATCCGCGCCGCGCTCCGACTTCACCCGTTACAACTCACGAGCATAATGCTAGTTAAAATAAAACTTAAACAACTAAAAGACTAAAATACTTTTATTTTATTAAATCCTAATTTAATTATCCTTTATTTTTATTTATTTTATTATAATTATTTTAATCTTTATAAACTTTGATGTAATTAATGATAATTTAAAAATTAAATTTATTTCGGAAAAATAAGACGGAGGGAGTTGTTATTATTGGATGGATTAGCGAGAGTGGTAGTAGGTGCTGGAATGTGCTAAGCCGAAGCAAGCACGTGCATGCTGAGCTAGCGCCTAGCAGCATCTGCTCGATCCATGGGGGTATCAACAAAACTGCGCCTAAAAAGAACAACCAGCAACACGACACGGGAGATCGATCGGACAGAGGCACTGACCTTGATGAAATCGTCGAGCACGAAGTCGGGCATCCACGGCGGCGGGCGGTGCATGGACCGGCGCACGAGGCGGCGCAGCCCGTCGGCGGTCTCCGGGAGCAGCGACTCCTCGACGGTCCTTTCTTCCCGCGCCGCCATCTCCCTCATCTCCCCCGGCGTCGCCGCCACGCCGCTGGTCATCACCACCACCCTCGGCACCCGGTCCCGGCCCTCCACGGCGGCCAGCCGGTACGCCACGAACCCGCCGTAGCTGATCCCGACCACGTAGTAGCGGTCGACGCCGAGGAGCTGCATGGCCTCCGCGGCGCAGCGGGCCTGGAACGCGACGGTGCGGAGCGGCGAGGCGGAGCGGGAGTGCACGCCGAAGAAGAGGAGGTCGGGCGCGTAGACGTGGAAGTGGCGCGACAGGGCGGGGAGATTGCGCGCCCACGTCCACTTGGAGTCCCCGCCGAAGCCGTGGAGGAGGAGCAGCGGCGGCTTGGAGGACGGCGCTGCGGGACACCAGACGCGGACCGTGGTGGCGTCGGGGCCCGGGAGGCGGAGGTGGACGGGGCGGATGCGGAGGCGGGCGAGGAAGTGGAGAGACAGCGCGGCGTCGCGGAAGGCGGCGAGGCGGAGCCGCACGAGGAGGGCGAGCAGCCGGAAGAGCAGCAGCGACAGCGGGAGCAGCGTGAAGAGGGCCGAAGCGGTGGCGGCGGCGGTGGCGGCGGCGGCGGCGGCATGCCGCTGCTTCATGGCGCGGACACGCGTGCACTGTGAACACAACGAGCAGGGTGTGGGGGGCAGAGAGGATGATGGTCTGCCGTTGCTATTAATAGCGGGCTGCTTCACAGAAAATGGTTATGGGTCGATGGATCAATTAGACCGCGGCCTCCCGTGTTTATATAGGACTATAGGAGTATATATACAATTAAAGAATTGGCTTTGATTCTATTGGAACTTGGACAGTTGAGTGTTGGAATAAGTTCAAGCTCTCTTGCGGTAGTTTCCAGAAAATAAAACTTACTGTAGCAGTATTTCCATTAATCATGTATTTAGGTAGATGCTCCAAATGATCTATAATGTGATGCTTTCTCTCAGTTTAATTACATCTGCAGGGCGATAGCAGCATATTAGCATACATGGTTAATTTCATCGTGACACATGCCTCGTGCATGCCTCGTGCTGCTACGTCAATTACCTCTTCAAATCTGTGTGTACTCTGCAGTGGCATCAGTGAGGGACCATGCAGGTACAGCGACACCCAGTGACCCAGACAGGGACTCAACGAACGCTGAGGAGCACTATATCCTTCGTTTCTGATCCGACAATTGGCAGGAAACTGGTGACTGTCAAACAATGTAACCTGCGCATGGATTCTCTCACGTGTGGCTGTTGGATGGATTGATTTAGATTAGATGAGGTTGTTGTAATTTAGGTCCCGTTTGGTAGGGATTCTTCTCCCGATTCTCAACACCGCAGAATCTCTGTCAAACGAGCTTATTTCAGAATCGATTTTCGGAAGAATCACTTTCGGAGTGATTTAGAATAGTTTTACATAAATGAGAATCACTTAAAAAACAGTTTTTCCTCAGAATCACCTGAAACCAATTTCTGCCAAGGATCAACAGAAAATCACCTAAAATATTGTTTTAACTATTACTTTATTATACCGATTCTGATTCTCTTCAAAATTTGATTTAGGAGAATAAAAATATAGAATCAGAGTCTTACCAAACGGACCATTAGTTTCTATCCAACTGCACGCTTGTGATAAAAGTTGTAAAAGCCGCGGCGATGGTTGTTATCACCAATTACATTCGCACCTAGCAGAGGCAAGGGCGACGTTCTATCCATCTATTCTTGTTTTCTTTTGGTGACAGGCTGACAGCGCTCTTCGTTCTCAAATAATGATGTCATATTGGTCTCATTTTGATTTGTTTGCCTTGCTTGTCTACTTAGCGATTCACCCAAAACAATATTTACTTATTTATCATTACTAATTAAAGATTTGTCATTGATCCTCATGCTGTAGGATATGAGTAACAAATTTTTAATTTTTTAATTGTTACATTTTAAAAATAATAAATAGTTAAATGTCTCCATCCAAGCTATTGCCTCCGTTGGACAAAAACACCATGAAATGTTTTGGTTTGTGCGTACGCCAAACAGAGTCACTTTCTTTGATTTAGTTATTTTTAATACGGTCTAGTGTTTGGTTCTGAGAGTTTGCTCATGAAAAGATCCAAGGCTGCAAACGGTTATAGAACTAAGGTATTAACAAAAAAACGATAGCGAAGAAAATCAAATATCAAAAATTGGTGGGGAAATGTCATTGAGATATTGTAAAGGTTCAGATTAGACCGTACGGCCTGCGGTGGTGGGGAATTTTTTTTTAAATTTTATTTTATTAAAATATTTATAAAAATAATTTTTTATTTGGAAAATTTTCGTCCATCGTTCTCTCAGAGGGTTATCTCAGAGGACAATTTATCTGACGTGGCAGATAGTCGTTGGCCATCGCCTAACCGCGCCACCGAGAGAATATTTTATAGGTGGCCTCTTTGCCACCCTCGTAGGTGGGTGTTTTTTATGTGGAGAGTCGCCGCAAAAGAGCGGCGAGAGAGGCCGGTATTTTTGCAGGCGAGGTAGGGCGACAGGGGCCGCCCGCAAAAAGCCACTCCTACGACCCTTGCTGGCGACACCCTTATCACACCTGAAGTTTATCCCTTTAAAAATCATTTAAGTAATTCCCCAAAAAATAAATTTTTGAATTTAACCTTGAGCAAATAACTAATTTTAAATTACATATAATAAGTGGAAATGACATGGTAGAATTTTTCTTAAATTCTACATGTCAAATATATTCACTGGATTTTTAGTAAAATTTTCAGAGCACCAGAAATAAATTTTAACCAATTAAATCAAATCTTGGAATTAATTAAGTCCCATGAAGTTATTTTTCCTTTTCTTTAATTCCCCTCCTTTTCCCTCTTTCTAGCCGGGTCGACGACCTAACCCCGCCGGCCCAAGCCGCCAGCGCGCACGCCTCCTTTCTCTCTTGCCCATGGGTCGCCGCCCGACCCCGCGGCACGCCGCCAAGTCCACAAGACCTCCTCCTCTTCTCGGCCGCCGACAAAGCGGGGCCCACCTATCGTGCCTCGCCTCAACCACGCCCAACCCCGCCACCCGACCTCGAGCCAACCCCGTGCCGCCCGACCCCGCGCCATCGTGTCGCGTTGCCGTGCCACTCGCACACACCCGTCACCGAATCTGTGTCGGAGCCCGCGTCCACGCGACGTACCGCATCCGCCTGCATCGCGTCATCCTTATCCGCGCCAAACCCTAACCCTAACCGAACTCCATCGCATTTTTCTCTCCGAGTTCGAGAAGATCGGTGAGAAATCCGCGCCGATTTGTGCCAAATCCGGACTCCCAAAACCCCCTATAAAATTCCACGTAACCCCTGCATTGTTTCCCCTTTGTCGTCGCTCGAAATTGTGCCCTAATTCGCCGAGTTTGCTTTTCCGTCGCCATGCGCCATTGGCTTCGTCTCCGTCGTCGGTGAGTCCTACTTCCTCTCTCTTTGTTGTTCCGTGCATAAGCCGCTGCAATCCCGCAAGCCCGTGCGTCAACCCGAAACCCGAGAGCCGCTCCGCGCCGTTCACTGCAACCCGCGCCGTCGTTTCATCGCCGTCGCTTGCACCATCAGCATGCCGGTCGGCCGTCGCGCGGCCATGGCCATTGCGCCTAGCTCGCCGCCGCCTCTCCAACCCTAGCCACAACTCCGAGCCGTCGATCTACCGTGTGGTAGATCGTGGCCGCCCAATCTCGCACACCCGCACGGCTGCCACGCTAGCGCCACGTGGTACACCGCACCGCCGTCGCTCCCGAGGACCCGGTCCACCATAGATCGATGTCTCGCGCACTCGCTTGCGTCAGCGCTCGCGCGCTAATGACATTAGCCCTACTGATTGCGTCGCGGGGTTTAATTGCATAATAAATTATTAAGAATTTTTCTATTTAGTAATAAACACAAATAATCTTCTAAAATTCATATCTTTTTAATCCGAGCTCCATTTTAGTCCATTCAAATTTCATTAAATTTATAAAAATACCAAGAATCCATAAAAATTGTTTTGTGTGCTATTTCGTGGACTTTTAACATGTTTTGTCGAGTGCTTTGTTTGTCGTGTAGATTCCTAGTTCCAAGATCCCGTTTATTTCAAAGTAGTCGCGAAGTTTCCCAATCTCAAAGCAAGACAATTCATACTTTACATTAATCATATTGTGCTTGTTTATCCAAATGTCTTATTTCTCTCAAATATTGCATATGTTTTAGAATGTCATTTTATGGAACTATTTTACCTATTGTACTCGATCATATGACTTGTTTGCCTTATACCATTGATAACTTGGGTTTAATATGACTAGATATTGGTTTAGGTCATGCTTAGCATGGCTTAGATCAATTAGCTCATTAAAGGGAATCACATTATTTAATTACTATAGTGGAGATTATTATATAGATGATGTTAAGTATGAGATATTATATGTGGACCCCCGTCTTTGGAACGGGAATCTTTCGTGTTCTTAGTACCATTTTCGTGGATCGAGTAGTTGGTACCCACGAAATACGCATGAATAACCACCGCACATGCACAAATAGTCTTACAACGAAATTATTACAACGATAGGCCCGAAGGCAATGTTCACCACACAGACCTCATGGTCCGGATACAACATAAAAACGAAATTAGATACGGCAGCAGAATAAAGGAGGCATGCGGTTGCCACGCAACGACCGGGACTAAGACCTAGTAAGCGCCATCAGCTTCTTCGCCTTCCTGGTAGTAGGCGTAAGGATCCTCTGATTCTTCATTCCCACCATCTGAAGGTTTGTGCGTATAGCAAGGGTGAGTACCAACCGTACTCAGCAAGCCAACACGGAAGTGATGCATATGATAGGGTTATTCAAGGAATGGCTGGAGCTCTTTTGCATAAAGCCAATTTTCATAAATCTTTTCACAAGCCTAACAACTAGCCAAGTCAAGGTTTAGTTCCATGGTTCATTAATTTGGCGACGGTTCTGTCTACCATCCATCGTGATTCCAAGGATGGCTTCCCGCCTTCGATTCGTTATGGTTTTCTGGGAAGTCCACCCCCTCTCGCCTCTCGAGAAGTTGATCCACCAGCGAATGAAATCATCATGCAAACCCATCCCAGCATTTTTAAGTTTAAAGTCTAGCACAGCGAAAGTCTTGTCACGACGCTCAATATCCGCGAGCACGGCTATTCGAATAGATTGATTCATTCACACTGCAGTGGATGTACACTTTACCCGCACTCCGTGACTGCCCATTGAATGAGCCTATATCCCTTTATATGGGACGGTCACAGCAAAGCCTTTCGATAACCTCACTTTGGCAGTACCCGCTCCATGAACTTAAGCCCTCATGCACTCTAGTCGTCATTTTCTAGCAGTGAGAGGAGTTCTGGCGCACCCGGGGTAAGGGAAGACTTCCTCAACCTTTAAGTTCAATTAATATCGATTTAATTTCAACATCCACAACATGGGCCGCAGCCTCATCTTCATCACACAAACCACATCATAAAGAACCATCTATTCAAGGATACTGCCTCCGCTCGGCTATCTAGTCAGCTAGGTCTATACCCATTCGAGAAGTACGGTTGTACTGGCTCGTTTTCTGGCTATCTCATGGCTCAGTCCTTAATTGACCAGGGTCGGCACTTGCCTTTTCCGGAATCCACCCAAATCATCCGACCGCCCCAGTCTAAAACATTTGTATAGTACTTCCAATTTTCATCAAACTTAGTTCATCATTCTCATGGCCATGTGGCGCTCATGTTTCCACAGGCCGCATCTCAACTACCTTCCCTAAGGTAGTTGCCCAAGCACAAAGCTTCTTTGTAAAATCATGAGTATGCAAGGATCTAGTATAAACAGGGCTAAGCATTTTTACCGAAGTTAGCCTCCGGTCATATCACATCGAAGGTTACAAAGAATAATTCTAATGGTAATCAACATCAAAGCAGGGTATACCAAGCATACGTACTCATTTGTGTATAGCATGCAATTTGTAATTGAAATCAACATCATTTCACAAAGTAGGATCAATATGTTCAAAGAGTGTGATGACTTGCCTTGCTCGCACGCTTGTGGAGTGGTGTCTTCAACGGGGTTGATGCCGGTCTCTTCAGGTGCTTCCCGTACGTGCGAAAGATCAATCGAATCCGATTAGAATCCCATATAACACCAAAAGGTCGAAAAGATCCGAAAAAGCCTCAGAAACGATTCCAAGCGCTAAGCCCAAATTCCTACTTGAGTTTGTATTAAGATCGCCCGGGAAAACTCCAAGTTTTGACATTGGGTCGATGACTTAGGGTTTTCGCAAAGCGACGATCGCGATTTGCTCGAGAAAATAGAGTTGAAAATATCCGCGGAGGGATTTGTGTTTGAGGTTTTGAAGGTTCGAGCACAGAAGTAAAACATATTTAAATGGCGAGGAAGAGTTAAACGAAATCCGGATTTAAAATGACGCGAAACAAAATCTTGAAAAAAGTCACATTTTGATTTTCAAATTTTCCACCGAGAAATCATGCAAGAAAATAATTTATTTTGCCCAAAATTTTACTCAAATCTTCCCAACATATTTTTCCAAATTTTCTAAAATTTTTTCCAAATTTTTCCCTATTTTTCTTTTTCTTTTTTTCTTTTTTTCTCTCGCGCCACTATTCATTGCCCTTAATGTGTTCGACCGAGGCTCGAAACAGAGGCGGCGGCGGCGCTAACGCGCAAGGGAGAAGGGGGGCGGCGGGCTTACCGGCGATGGCGGCCCTCGGGAGGTGCGGCGAGGCTCGGCGACTCGGCGCACGGCGGCGACGGCGTTTAGGGTGGCGTTGGTGCTCGGAAAGGAGAAGGGAGGGCGGCGGCGGTGCGGAAAAAGGGGCGGGGAGCTTGGCCCTTTATAGGCGCGGCCGGAAGAGGAAATGGGAGGGAAGGGGGCCGCGCAAGAGCGGCTCGGCGGTTGCCATGCGCGCGCGGAGGCCGGGCGGGCGCGGCGCTGCGCGCGCGTGGCGGGAGTTGCGCAGCGCGGCGCGGGGCGCGTGCGCGTCGTGCGCGTGGCGCGGCGAGCGGGCGCGGCGGGTCCGGCGGGCGCGGCGCGCGCGCGAGGCGCGAAGTCGCGGGCAGGTCCGCGCGGCGGCGGCGCGGTGGCGCGAGCGAAGGGCGCGGGCGGGCCGTGTCGGCGGCGAGCGCGTGGCGCGGCGAGCGGGCGCGCGCGGGGTCGGCGCGCGAGGTCGCGGCACGGCGCGGCGGGGCTGGTACGGCGTCGAGCACCTCATGCGCAATGAAGAAAGGCGATTTTATATTTTCTCGATTTTCAAATTCTAATTTCTTATTTCTATTTTCCTCCCTTCTAAAAATTCAAAATAAATTTCAATATTCCAAAAATAATTCTTAACATTATATTTTCAACCTTTTTCTCCACTTTTATTTTTCCACATTTATTTTTCATATTTATTTAAATTCTTTTTTTCCAAATTTTTATAATTCACCTATTTATTTTCCAAAATTTCTCGATTTCTTGTAAATCCCTAAATATTTTATTGTCTATTTTATACCCTAATTAATCTTCCACCATCTACAAATAATACTCTATTTCATAGATTCGCATTTTCATAAATCCGCATCTTATCTCCGATTTCTTTTAAAAATTCCTAATTCTGAATTTCGAATTTTTCTCTCCGTCAAACTCCAAATCATCCACAACACCAAAAGGAAATTTATCACAACTAGATTTATGCAACTGAGCCGGCAAATAAGAAGCAACAAATCCGAGGAAAAGCAACAAGCGAAGGTTTTTGAAAGTTCCGATTTTTACGTTCCGTTTCGCTTCGATTTTCGGGATGTTACAAACCTACCCCTAACAATAAATCTCGTCCCCGAGATTTCTTACCGGTCTTGAGTAGGTGTGGGTATTCCGTCTTCGGAAATCCTCGCTTTCCCGTAGCCTCCTCTTCAGTGTGGTTGCTCCATGGTACTTTGTACATGCGCCATGACTTGGTCCATGTCTTCTTTTCTGCCTTGTTCAGTATCTTTATTGGATGCTCCGGGTAGGTGAGATCACTGTTGATATGGATGGTTTCCAAAGGAGCTTGCTCTTCCGGCACCCGCAGCATTTCTTCAACTGCGACACATGGAATACTGGGTGGACATCGGAGATGTTCTCGGCAACTCCACTGGTAGGCCACTTCACCTCTTCTAGCGTTTATCAAGAATGGGCCCACATATCTCGGTGCGAGTTTCCTTTTGACCTTGAACCTCTGAGTTCCTCGTAGTGGTGAGACTTTTAGATACACATAGTCACCTTCTTTGAATTCTTATTCTCTTCGACGAGTATCCGCGTAGCTCTTTTGTCGAGATTGGGCAGCTTGTAATCGGTCCCGAATCAGGCGAACCTTTTCCTCGGCCTCTTTGATTATGTCAGGCCCGAATACGGCTCGTTCACCGGTTTCTGACCACATCAATGGGGTTCGGCATCGGCGACCAAATAGGGCTTCGTTTGGTGACATCTTCAGACTGGCTTGGTAGCTGTTGTTGTAGGAGAACTCGGCGTACGGCAAACATTTCTCCCAATCCTTGGTGAAATCCAACGCACAGGCTCTCAACATATCTTCCAGCACTTGATTTGTCCTTTCGGTCTGCCCGTCGGTCTGTGGGTGGTAAGCGGTACTGAAGGCAAGGTGACTTCCGAGTGCCTCGTGAACTTTGCTCTAGAAATGAGACGTGAATTGGGTACTGCGATCCGATATAATTCTTTTTGGTACACCATGGAGACACACAATCCTACTCATGTATAGTTCTGCTAGTTTGGCGCTATTGTAGTTGGTCTTTACGGGAATAAATCTGGCGGTCTTGGTGAGCCGATCTACTATTACCCATATGGAATCATAACCGGTTGCAGTTTTGGGTAGTCCAACGATGAAATCCATGCCTATCTCGTCCCATTTCCATTCGGGAATCTTGAGCGGCCGCAGAAGCTGCTGGCCGTTGATGCTCGGCTTTCATCCTCTCGGCATACATCGCATACGGCTACGTATTCGGCTACATCTCTCTTCATATTGGGCCACCAGTATTCTTCCTTCAAATCCTGGTACATCTTCATGCTTCCTGGATGTAACGAATATGCTGATTCGTGTGCTTCTTTTAAGATTAACCCCTCAAACCACCTTGTTCAGCACGCAGATTCTTTTCTTGTACCACAAGGTTCCCTTGTCGTCTACCGAAAATTCCTTAGCGCGTCCCGCCATGCGCTCTTTGATTTCCTGGGTTTCCTCATTTCCCTTTTGAGCCTCTTCTATTTGAGTCCTCAGAAGGGGTTGGATTTCCAGTGAGTTTACTTCTCCGTGAGGAATCAGGTGCAGATTAAGCCGAGCCATTTCTTCGTGGAGCTCACTGGCCATACCTTCCAATCCCATATGGTTGCATTGGGCTTTGCGGCTTAACGCATCGGCCACTATATTTGCCTTGCCGGGATGGTAATGGATTCCTAGATCGTAATCTTTGATCAATTCCAACCATCGTCTCTGTCGTAGGTTGAGATCGGACTGAGTAAAGAAGTATTTCAAGCTCTTGTGATCAGTATATACATCACAGTGGTTCCCGATCAGATAGTGTCTCTAGATCTTCAATGCATGAACAACCGCCGCTAATTCCAAGTCGTGTGTGGGATAGTTCTCCTCGTGGGGCCGTAACTGTCGCGAGGCATATGCTACGACCTTTCCATCCTGCATTAATACGCCTCCCAGTCCTTGCCGAGACGCATCACAGTACATCAAGAAATCCTTCCGGTTGTCAGGTAAGGTTAAGATTGGGGCGGTGGTTAACTTTTCTTTTAGTTGGTCAAAGGCTTCTTGACACTTCTCGTTCCATTCAAACTTCTTTTCCTTCTTCAGAAGTTGAGTCATAGGTCGGGCTATGGTGGAAAACCCTTCGATGAACCTTCGGTAATATCCGGCCAAGCCCAAGAAACTCCGAACTTCCGTTACTGACTTGGGTGCCTTCCACTCCGTGACAGCTTCGACCTTGGCAGGGTCTACCGCTACTCCTCCGGCTGAGACTACATGGCCAAGAAAAGCGACTTCCTTGAGCCAGAACTCGCATTTGCTAAATTTTATATACAGCTGGTGCTCTCGCAGTTTTTCCAGTACCAGTCGTAGATGCTCCGCATGCTCTTCATCGTCCTTGGAGTAGATAAGTATATCGTCGATAAATACCACTACGAATTTATCCGGATATTCCATGAATACCTTGTTCATCGATTCATGAAATATGTCGGGCGTTGGTCAATCCAAAGGACATTACTTTGAACTCATATAAGCCGTAACGTGTAGAGAACGCCATTTTGGGAATATCTCCGGCTCTAATCTTCAACTGATGATATCCCGACCGAAGATCAATCTTTGAGAACACTTGCGCACCCTTAAGTTGATCGAATAGGTCATCGATTCGAGGTAGTGGGTACTTGTTTTTGATAGTCACTTCATTCAATGATCGGTAGTCCACACACATCCTCATACTCCCATCCTTCTTCTTGACGAAGAGTACTCGGAGCTCCCAGGAGAAGAAGCTGGGCGTACAAATCCTTTCTCTTGTAGTTCTCGATTTGCTTCTTGAGTTCTTCTAACTCGTTGGCGGCATTCGGTAAGGTTTCTTGGATATGGGGCGTGACGGGCATTAGGTCGATGATAAATTCTATGTCGCGATGGGGGCATTCCGCAATTCCTCGGGAATACGTCCGGTATTCTTGCAAGATCGACATCCCGCTCGAGGTAGCATGTTGAATACTCCCGCAGCTTGCTTGCATAGCATTGGGTTTTGGTCCATAGTTAAGTTCATTGGTGATCCCCATGGGGTGGATACCGTGACTTCCCTTCGATTGCAGCTATGATTCCATTGTTCTTGGTCAACCAATCCATCCCAGTATGATATCAATGGTTTGAGGCGATAGTACCATAAGGTTTGAAAGAAATACCACGTCCCTAATCCGTATGGGCACATTGATGCAAGCATGGGGTACGGTTATGTTTCCCAGTGAGTGTACCAACATGGGTCTCTTAAGTTCTACCCGGTGTAGGTGGTGTTGTTTGCTTACTTGTGAAGATATGAATGAATGCGATGCTCCGTAATCAAATAAGACTTTAACTGGGGTAGAGTTGATAGAGAACATACCCATCAAGACGTTTCCGATCCTCCCGCGCTTCTTCAAGACGCACATGATTCACCCGGCCTCGTCGAAATCCGGTGGCCTCTCATTGGGTTGCGGGGTCCTAAATGCACGCGTCCCGCAGCGGAGTGGGGTTCCTCGGACGGCCGTTGCATTGGCGCCCGATGCGCACGGGAGTGTTGCGTGGTTTGGTGCACTGTTGGAGTAGTGCCCGAATTCTCCACGCTGAAGCGGTTCACATTCCTTCTTCCCGAGCGGCTAGGGTTGGCGTCGGTGTACGGAACCGAGGTGCAGGCTGTTGACATGGTCGGGTGCGGGGAACGACCGGCTGCCGGAACGTTTGGCTTCCATCCGACGAGGTGGCTCCCTTGGGACGCCGAGGCGCTCCCGAAATGGGCGGGCCATAGCAAGCCTCCTTTTGCGGTTATTTTCTACCATCTTTTGGTCATGTTAAGCCGTACGACCTTGTTGATGAGGCTTTGGAAGCTGGTGTGGTCTTGTCCGATCATTGGTCCTCTCAGCTCATCGTTTAGTCCTTCGATAAATTTATCCATCTTCTCTTCTTCGTCCGCCAGGTCACTTGTGGCGTAACGGGCAAGCCGGGTAAACTTGTTCAGGTACTCTTGTATCGAGGTGTTTCCTTGGCGCACCTGCGGAACTCATTTTTCTTCATCCTCATAACGCGCGGTACGAAATTTTCACGGAAAGCGCCGTGAATTCTTCCCATGTCGGTTCTCCGACATCTTCAGCCCGAGTCTCCTTGTAGGTGTCCCACCAGTCACTTGCGGGACCCTCTAGCTGGCTAGTGGCAAAGATGACTCTATCTGCTTCTCGAACTTGGACGAGGGTTAGCTTTTTCTCTATCACTCTCAACCAATCTTCAGCATAAACTCTCCTAAGCCGTAGAGAAGGTTGGTGGCTTAGCTCGCATAAACTCTCCTAAGCTTGATGCTCCTCGACTTCCCTGGTTGTTGGCGATTGCTTGGAGCAGCTGGGTTTGTAAAGCCATAACCTCCGCCAGAGTGGAGGGGTTAGGCTCCGGTGGGTTCTCGTTGGTTGCTGCAGCTCTGCGACGATGCGCCATTTGAAGGAGATAGATGAATTAAGAGACTGGACCCATTAAGGTCATGGTTCCTAGGTGGTTTCTCTTCAAGTTGTTTTTAAATGATCTTCAACCAAACAAGCATGGTATAATAAGCTCATTAATAGGATGCCATAAAGCGATACATAGATCCACAATATTACATCAAAGGGGTACAATGGACTGTACATGCACAGTCCCACATGCCATGATACAAAAGCTACATCGTACTACTGCCTTTAGCTATTAGGGGGAAAAGGGTGTGATCCTTGCTGCCAAACCGTCCAAAGCGAGATTAAGCTGGGGCGGTCCTCTTGCCTAATCATCCAACCATCCGCAGGAGCCGGGTGCAGGAAGGGGGTGATCCTCTGCTGAAGCAAATCGGAGTCCCCATGGCTCAGAGGTGGTGGCCTCGGAGTCCTGCTGGATCTTCCTGCTCGGTGGCTGTGTACTCTTACGAGCGGTCTTGCGGGTGAGGGGACCTCCAGTGTGAGTCAGGCGACGAGTGGGAGCTTCCTCCTTCATTGGATCAGTGTCGCTGGACTCCCATTTGATCTCCATAGGTTCCGTCTCAGACTCAGAGTCGGTGTGGATCTGGATGGGGTTCTCCTCTCCCGATCCAGGCTCGGATGGCACTGCTATGGAGTTTGAGGTGGGTCCCATGGAGGTGGCAGCAGTGGGGTCTATCAGGTACGGCGTCGGCTCTGTGCTCAACATGAAAGCTTGCTCCATCATGGCTTGAAAGGTGTCCAAGCATGCTGGAGTCATAAGGTAGTAGTGGTCGGGCACAGAAGCAGGAGGTGTTGGTACAACTCCGGTGGAAGTACCTGCAGCATGGACAGGGCGGGAGCGCAGCTGTTCCTCCAGCTGGTTGACTTGTTGCTTGCTCTTCCCGAGCCGCTCCTCCGGCTCCACTGGGGCTTCCCACGGGCCATGTAACGGTCCGAGAGCTGCTCATATTGGGCACCGTTGGCTGTAGCCGAGTCCGCAAGCACATTGATCTCGATCCCCGCAGCTCTCGGTGGCTCTCGACCGGATCATTGAGGCGTTGCCGCTGGTCGTTGATCTCGAGCAAAGCTTCTTCGTAGCAGTCATCTACCGTCTCTACCCAGCGGGATAGACGGGTGACCATAGGGTTGTAGCAGCAGGGGGTGGCTTCCACGGTGCAAACTGGGTTGCCTTCCTCGTGATAGGGGTGGTGCACAAACTCTGTCACTGTGAGTTCAGCACGGTGTATAGCATTGAGGCGAAGGAATGCTTCTCGGGCCGCGTCTTGAATGGTTGCTTCCACTAAATCTCGGTGGTATCGGGTGTGAAAGCAAAAAGGTGTCTCACTCCTCATGCGGGCCTCCACGGAAACTGCTGCTTCCGATACTGGATATCCCTCGGAGCTGTAACATCCTGAAAATCGAAGAAACCGAAATCGAAACGTAAAAATCGAAACTTTCAAAAACCTTCGCTTGTTGCCTCTTTCACGGGTTTGTTGCTTCTTATTTGCACGGCTCGGTTGCATAAATTTAGACGTGATCAATTTCCCTTTCGGTGTTTTTGGATGATTTGGGTTTGTCGAAATGAAAGATGCGAAGGTCTCGTATCTGGATTTTTAAAAAGAAATCGGGAAAGCGCGGATTTATGAAAACGTGATTTGGGAAATATAAAATAAAAATTATGGTTGGGAGAAGATAAATTAGGACACAAAATAAATAATAAAATTCTCTGAGTCGTACTCAAAATTCGGAAAATTTTGGAAAAATAAAGGAGGATATGGAAATTTGAAAAGAGGGATTTTAAATAAATAAATATGAAAAATATTGTGGGAAAATAAAAGAGGAGAAAAGTTGAAAATATTGTGTTAAAAATTATTTTTGAATTTTATGAATTTATTTTGGAATTTTTAGAAGAAAGAAAAATAGAAACGGAAAATTAAAATGGAAAATCGGGAAAAATCGGAAATTGCACTGTTCATGGCGCGCCAAGTGTTCGACGCCGTACGCGCCGTGCACGCCCGCCGCCGCGCGCGCCACGCGCCGCGCCACGGCCGCGCGCACGGCCCTACCCCCACGCGCGCCACGCGACGCGCGGGCTCCGCGCCGCGCCCGCGCCCGCGCCTCGCCGCCACGCGGCCATGCCGCGCCGGACCCCCACGCGGCGCGCGCACGCAGCGCCGGACTCCCGCCCGCGCGCGCGCCGCCCGCCGCGCCGCCGCACCCGGCCCATCCCCATGCGTCGCCGCGTGTCTCCACCCCGCGCCACGCCGAGCCGGCCCCTCCCTCTCAACCCCACGCCTGCGCCGAGCCTCCTTGGCCGCGCCTATAAAAGGGTGGCGCCGCCCTTTTTGCCGCACCACCGCCGCTCCCTCTCTCCGTTCCCGAGCGCCGCCGCCGCAACCAAGCGCCGCCGTGCGCAAAGCCTTCCCCCGTGCCCCATCGCTCCTCCCAGAGGCCGCCGTCGCCGGTAAGCCCCCGCTCCGCCCCTTTTGTCAGCCGCGCCTCTGTTTTGGCCAGACCGGTCGAAAAGTTGGCGGCCAATGAATAGTGCGACAGAGAAAAAGAAAAAAAGAAAAATAAGGGAAAAATTAGGAAAAATTTTAGAAAATTTGGAAAAATATTTTGGAAAGACTTGAGTAAAATTTTGGGCAAAAATAAATTATTTTCTTGTATGTTTTCTCGGTGCAAAGTTGAAAATCGAAATCGAACTTTTCCGAATTTCGTTTCGTGTCGTTTTTAAATCCGGACTTCGTTTAATTCTTTCTCGCCATTTAAATAGGCTTCTCTTTTGTGCTCAAACCTTCAAAACCTCGAGCACGAATTCCTCCGCCGACATTTCCAAACCTAATTTCTCAAATAATTACGATCGTCGTCTTTGCGAAAACCCTAGGACATCGACTCGATTCCAAAACTCGGATTTTTCCTAGCAACCCTTGTCCTAACTCAAGTAGAATTTTAGGCTAAACATTTGGAGTCGTTTTCATGGCTTTTATGGTTCTTTTCGATCTTTCGGTATTTTATTGAATTCTAATTGAATTCAATTGATCTTTCGCACGTACGGATAGCACTGAAGAAACCGGCATCGACCCCGTTGAAGACACCACCCCTCAAGCGTGCGAGCAAGGCAAGTCATCACACTCTTTGAACATATTGATCCTACTTTGTGAAATGATGTTGATTTCAAACTACAAATTGCATGCTATACACCAACAGTACCTATGCTTGATATACCCTGCTTTGATATTGATCACCATTAGAATTTATTCTTTGTAACCTTCGATGTGATATGACCGGAGGCTAACTTTGGTAAAAATGCTTAGCCTTGCTTATACTAGATCCCTGCATACTCATAATTTTACAAAGAAGCTTTGTGCTTGGGCAACTACCTTAGGGAAGGTAGTTGAAATACGGCCGGTGGAGACATGAGCGCCACGTGGCCATGAGAATGTTGAACTAAGTTTGATGAAAATTGAAAATCATATACAAATGTTTTAGACCGGGGCGGCCGAATGATTTGGGTGGATTCCGGAAAAGGCAAGTGCCGACCCTGGTCAATTAAGGACCGAGCCATGAGATAGCCGGAAAACGAGCCAGTACAACCGTACTTCTCGAATGGGTATAGACCTAGCTGACTAGATAGCCGAGCGGAGGCAGTATCCTTGCATAGATGGTTCTCTATGATGTGGTTTATGTGATGAGAATGAGGCTGTGGCCTTTGTTGTGAATGGTGGAATTAAATCGATATTAATTAAACTTAAAGATTGAGGAAGTTTTCCCTTACCCCGGGAGCGCCAGAACTCCTCTCACTGCTAGAAAAGGATGGCTAGAGTGCATGAGGGCTTAAGTTCATGGAGCGGGTACTGCCAAAGCAACGTTATCGAAAGGCTTTGCCATGACCGTCTCATGTGTTGAGATGTAGGCTCATTTGTTAGGCTGTCGCGGAGTACGGGAAAAGTGTACATCCACCGCAAAGTGTGAGTGAATCAATCTATTCGAATAGCCGTGCTCGTGGATATCGAGCATCGTGACAAGACTTTCGCTTGGCTAGACTTTAAACTTAAAACTTGGGATGGGTTTGCATGATGATTTCATTCGGTGGATCAACTTCTCGAGATGCGAGAAGGGGTGGTTTCCCAAAATCATGACGAATCGGAGGCGGGAAGCCATCCTTGGAATCACGATGGATGGTAGACGAACCGTCACCGGATTAATGAACTATGGAACTAAAACTTGATTTGGCTAGTTGATAGGCTTGTGAAAAGGATTGTGAAAAATTGGCTTTATGCAAAAGAACTCCAGCCATTCCTTGAATAACCCTATCATGTGCATCAATTCCGTGTTGGCTTGCTGAGTACGGTTGGTACTCACCCTTGCTATACGCACAAACCTTCAGCTGATGGGAATGAAGAGCCGGAGGATCCTTACGCATACTACCAGGAGGGTGAAGGAACTGATGGCGCTTACTAGGTCTTAGCTCCGGTCGTTGCCTGTGGCAAATGACATGGCCGCCTCTATTCCGCCGCCGTATCTAATTTCTGCTTCGTGTTGTACTCGGACCATGGGGTCCTGTGTGTTGAACATTGCCTTCGGGCCTATTGATGTAATAATGTTGATGTAAGACTATTCGTGCATGTGCACTTGATTATCCAGTACTGTATTCGTGGGTACCAACTACTCGATCCAGGGAAATGGTACTAAGAACACGAAAGATTCCCGTCCCAAAAACGGGGGTCCACAGAGCTGGTATCAGAGCCATGCGACCGTAGGATAAGACCAAATGGCACCCTACCCCTGATTAGTTGGCTAAAGGGAAGTATCCCTACATAGGATCATTTTCAAACTATTATTTCCGAAAATACAAATATACCTTTTCTACATTTGTATTTCCTTTTCTTTACGAAACGATTATAATGATAGCTCTCTCCCTCTAGCCCTAAGTTGCCTTCAAAAGCAGATGTCGAACCATGACGGAGCCTGGGAGATCACCATCCCACAAGACGAGGGTTTTGTGGCACGCCTTCGCCCCTGCTGTGGTGTTTAAGATACCCGAACCACCCACCTACCAAATCAAAAGGCATGGCTCCGAAGGATATCCAGCATGGGAGGCGGCCGTTTCCGTGGAAGCCCGCATGGGAAGTGAAACATCTTTCGCTTTCACACCCGCTATCTCCGGGATTTAGCGGAAACAGCCATCCAAGATGCGGCCCGTGAAGCATTTCTTCGCCTTAATGCGATACATCATGCTGAACTCACGGTGACAGAGTTCGTGCACCATCCCTATCGCGAGGAAGGCAACACAGTTTGCACCGTGGAGGCGACCCCCTGCTGCTACAACCCGATGGTCATACGTCTATCACGCTGGGCGAGACGGCAGATGATCGCTACGAAGAGGCCTTGCTTGAGATCAACGACCAGCAGACACGCCTCAATGATCTCGGTCAAGAGCCACCAGGCTGTGGGGATCGGATCAACATGCCGCAGACTCACCGCAAGCCAACGGTGTCCAATACGAGCAACTCTCGACCGCTACATGGCCCGTGGGGAAACCCCGTAGAGCTGGGAGGAGCAGCTCAGGAAGAGCAAGCAGCAAGTCGACCAGCTGGAGGAGCAGCTGCGCACCCGCCCTATCCACGCTGCAGGTACTTCTACCGAGATTGTACCAACACCTCCTGCTCCTGTGCCCGACCACTATTACCTTATGACTCCAGCATGCTTGGATACCTTTCAAGCCATGATGGAGCAAGCTTTTATGTTGAGCACAGAGCCTACGCCGTACCTGATAGACCCCACTGCTGCCACGTCCATGGGACCCACCTCGAGCTCCGTAGCAGTGCCATCCGAGCCTGGATCGGGAGAGGAGAACCCCATCCAGATCCACACCGACTCGAAGTCTGAGGCGGAACCTATGGAGGGCAAATGGGAGTCCAGCGACACCGATCCAATGGAGGAGGAAGCTCCCCCTCGTCGGCTGACTCACACTGGAGGCCCCCTCACCCGCCAGACCGCTCGCAAGAGTACACGGCCACCGAGCAGGAAGATTCGGCATGACTCCGAGGCCACCACCTCCGAACCATGGGGACTCCGATTTGCTTCAGCAACGGACCACCCACTTCCCGCACCTGGCTCTTGCTGATGGTTGGACGACTAGGCGGGAGGACCACCCCAGCTTGATCTCGCTCTGGACGGCTCGGCAGCAAGGACCACACTCTATTCCCCCTTAACTAGTTAATGCAGTCAGACGATGTAGTTGTTGTTATCATGGCATGAAGGACTGTGCATGTACAGTACGTATATTCCTTTGATGTAATATGATGGACCTAAGTATCGCTTTGTGGTATCCTAATTAATGAGCTTACTATCTTACCATGCTTGTTGATTGAAGGTCATTTAAAAACAACTTGAAGAAAAATCCCCTAGGGACCATGACCTTAACAGGTCCGATCTCTTAATTCATCTATCTTCTTCGGATGGCGCATCGCCGCAGAGCCGCAGCCAACAACGAGAACCCGCCGGAGCCCAACCCCTCCACTCTGGCAGAGGTTATGGCTTTACAGACCCAGCTGCTCCAAGCAATTTCCAACAACCAGGGAAGTCGAGGAGGATCAAGTTTAGGAGAGTTCATGCGAGCTAAGCCACCAACCTTCTCCATGACCGAAGAACCCATGGATGCTGAGGACTGGTTGAGGGTGATCGAGAAAAAGCTAACTCTCGTCCGAGTTCGAGAAGCAGATAGAGTTGTCTTCGTCACTAACCAGCTAGAGGGTCCCGCAAGTAACGGTGGGACACCTACAAGGAAACGCGAGCTGAAGATGCCGAGAACCGACATGGGAAGAATTCACGGCTGCGTTCCGTGAGAATTTCGTGCCACAAGTTATGAGGATGAAGAAAATGAGTTCCGCAGCTGCGTCAAGGAAACACCTCGCACAAGAGTACCCGAACAAGTTTACCCAGCTTGCCCGTTACGCCACAAGTGATCCGCGACGAGGAAGAGAAGATGGATAAATTCATCGAGGGACTAAATGATGAGCCGAGAGGACCAATGATCGGACAGACCACACCAGCTTCCAAAGCCTCATCAACAAGGTCGTTCGGCTTGAACACGACCAAAAGATGGTAGAAAATAACCGCAAAAGAAGGCTCGCTATGGCCCGCCCATTTCAGGAGCGCCACAACGTCCCAAGGGAGCCACCCCGTCCGGATGGAAGCCAAACGTTCGGCAGGCCGGTCGTTCCCCGCTCCCGACCATGTCGCAAGCCGCCTAAACCTCGCCGTACACCAACGCCAACCCTAGCCGCTCCAGGAAGGAGGAATGTGAGCTGCTTCAATTGTGGAGAATA
This sequence comes from Oryza australiensis, assembly GCA_019925245.2. Lineage (NCBI taxonomy): Eukaryota > Viridiplantae > Streptophyta > Magnoliopsida > Poales > Poaceae > Oryza > Oryza australiensis. Next base: position 5,135,848 of record JAIFGZ020000116.1, on the reverse strand, counting down.
CGGGCACTACTCCAATAGCTGCCCCAAACCACGCAACACTCCTGTGCGCACCGGCGCCAATGCAACGCCCGTCCGAGGAACCCCCACCCCGCGCAGACGCGGTCTGCTCAGGACCCCGCTACCCAACGAGGTTGCCACCGGGTTTCGACGTGGCCAGTGAATCATGTGCGGGGAAGAAGCTCGGGAGGACCGAGCGCATCGATGTGTATGTTCTCTATCAACTCTACCCTAGTTAAAGTTTTATTCGATTCTGGAGCCTCGCATTCATTCATATCTTCCCAAGTAAGCAAACAACACCACCTACACCAAGTAGCACTTAAGAGGCCTATGTTGGTACACTCACCTGGGGAGACATAACCGTACCCCATGCTTGCATCAATGTGCCCATACGGATTAGAGACGTGGTGTTTCTTTCAAACCTTATGGTGCTATCACCCCAAACCATTGATGTCATACTCGGGATGGATTGGTTGACCAAGAATAATGGAATCATAGACTGCAATCGAAGGGAAGTCACGGTATCCACCCCATGGGGATCACCAATGAGTATAACTATGGACCAAAACCCGAAGTTATGCGAGCAAGCTGCGGAGTATTCACCATGCTACCTCTAGGCGGGATGCCGTGGTACAAGAATACCGGACGTATTTCCCGAGGAATTGCCCTAATGCCCCGGATCGCGACATAGAGTTTATCATCGACCTAATGCCCTGACGCCCCCATATCCAAGAGACCTTATCGAATGCCGGCCAACGAGTTAGAGGAACTCAAGAAGCAAATCCGAGAACTACAAGAGAAGGGATCCAGTACGCCCCAGCTTCTTCTCCGGGGAGCCCCAAGATTTTCGTCAAGAAGAAGGATGGGAGTATGATGATGTGCGTGGACTACCGATCGTTGAATGAAGTGACTATCAAAAACAAGTACCCACTACCTCAAATCGATGACCTATTCGATCAACTTAAGGGTGCGCAAGTGTTCTCAAAGATTGATCTTCGGTCGGGATATCATCGCTTGAAGATTAGAGCCGGAGATATTCCTAAGACGGCATTCTCTACACGTTACGGTTTGTACGAGTTCACGGTAATGTCCTTTGGGTTGACCAATGCCCCGGCATATTTTATGAACCTGATGAACAAGGTAGTCATGGAATACCTGGATAAATTCGTAGTGGTATTTATCGACGATATACTTATCTACTCCAAGAACGATGAGGAACATGCGGAGCATCTACGGCTGGTACTGGAAAAACTACGAGAGCACCAACTGTATGCAAAGTTCAGCAAATGCGAGTTCTGGCTCAAGGAAGTCGCTTTTCTTGGCCACGTGGTTTCAGCCGGAGGAGTAGTGGTAGACCCCGCCAAGGTCGAAGCTGTCACGGAATGGAAGGCCCCCAAGTCAGTGACGGAAGTTCGGAGTTTCTTGGGCTTGGCCGGATATTACCGAAGGTTCATCGAAGGGTTTTCCACTATAGCCCGACCTATGACTCAACTTCTGAAGAAGGAGAAGAAGTTTGAATGGAACGAGAAGTGTCAAAAAGCCTTCGACCAACTAAAAGAAAAGTTAACCACCGCCCCAATCTTAACCTTACCTGACAATCGAAAGGATTTCTTGATGTACTGTGATGCGTCTCGGCAAGGACTAGGAGGCATGTTAATGCAGGATGGGAAGGTCGTAGCATATGCCTCGCGACAGTTACGACCCCATGAGGAGAATTATCCCACACACGACCTGGAACTAGCCGCGGTTGTTCACGCATTGAAGATCTGGAGACACTATCTGATCGGGAACCACTGTGATGTGTATACCGATCACAAGAGCTTGAAATATTTCTTTACTCAGCCTGATCTCAACCTACGACAGAGACGATGGTTGGAGTTGATCAAGGATTACGATCTAGGAATCCATTACCATCCCGACAAGGCAAATGTAGTGGCCGATGCGCTAAGCCGCAAAGCCCAATGCAACCACATGGGATTGGGAGGTATGGCCAGTGAGCTCCAAGAAGAAATGGCTCGACTTAATCCGCACCCGATTCCTCACTGAGAAGTGAACTCACCGGAAATCCAACCCCTTCTGAGAACTCAAATAGAAGAAGCCCAAAAAGGGAATGAGGAAACCCAGGAAATCAAGGAACGCATGGCCGCTGGGCGCGCTAAGGAATTCTTAATAGATGACAAGGGAATCCTGTGGTACAAGAAAAGAATCTGCGTGCCTGAACGAGGTGGTTTGAGAGGGTTGATCTTAAAAGAAGCTCACGAATCGGCATATTCGTTACATCCCGGAAGCACGAAAATGTACCAGGATTTGAAGGGAGAATACTGGTGGCCCAATATGAAGAGAGATGTAGCCGAATACATAGCCGTGTGCGATGTGTGCCAAAGGGTGAAAGCCGAGCATCAATGACCAGCAGCTTGCTTGCAGCCGCTCAAGATTCCCGAATGGAAATGGGACGAGATAGGCATGGATTTCATAGTGCGACTACCCAAAACTGCGACTAGTTACGATTTCATTTGGGTAATAGTAGATCGGCTCACCAAGACCGCCAGATTTATTCCCGTAAAAACTAACTACAACAGTGCCAAGCTAGCGGAACTATACATGAGTAGGATTGTATGTCTCCATGGTGTACCGAAGAGGATTATATCGGATCGTGGTACCCAATTCACGTCTCATTTTTGGAGCAAAGTCCACGAGGCACTCGGAAGTCACCTCGCCTTCAGTACCGCTTACCACCCACAGACTGACGGACAGACTGAAAGGACGAATCAAGTACTAGAAGATATGCTGAGAGCCTGTGCGTTGGATTTCACCAAGGATTGGGAGAAATGTTTGCCATACGCCGAGTTCTCCTACAACAATAGCTATCAAGCCAGTTTGAAGATGTCACCAAACGAAGCTCTATTTGGTCGCCGATGCCAAATCCCATTAATGTGGTCAGAAACCGGTGAACGAACCGTATTCGGGCCGGACATAATCAAAGAGGCCGAGGAAAAGGTTCGCCTAATCCGAGACCGATTACAAGCTGCTCAATCACGACAAAAGAGCTACGCGGATACCCGACGAAGAGAATTAGAATTTAAAGAAGGTGACTACGTGTATCTAAAGGTCTCACCACTACGGGGAACTCAGAGGTTCAAGGCCAAAGGGAAACTCGCACCAAGATACGTGGGCCCATTCTTGATAAACGCTAGGAGGGGTGAAGTGGCCTACCAGCTAGAGCTGCCCGAGAACCTCTCCGATGTCCACCCACTATTCCACGTGTCGCAGTTGAAGAAATGTTTGCGGGTGCCAGAAGAGCAAGCTCCTTTAGAAACCATCCATGTCCACAGTGATCTTACCTACCCGGAGCATCCAATCAAGATACTGGACGAGGCAGAAAAGAAGACACGGACCAAGTCATGGCGCATGTACAAAGTACAATGGAGCAATAACACAGAAGAAGAGGCTACCGGGAGAGTGAGGAGTTCCCGAAGACGGAATACCCACACCTACTCAAAATCGTAAGAAATCTCGGGACGAGATTTATTGTTAGGGGTAGGTTTGTAACATCCCGAAAATCGAAGAAACCGAAATCGGAACGTAAAAATCGGAACTTTCAAAAACCTTCGCTTGTTGCCTCTTTCACGGGTTTGTTGCTTCTTATTTGCCACTCGTTGCATAAATTTAGACGTGATCAATTTCCTTTCTGTTTTTGGATGATTTGGGTTTGTCGAAATGAAAGATGCGAAGGTCCGTATCTGGGATTTTTAAAAAGAAATCGGGGAAAGCGCGGACTTGTGAAAACGCGATTTGGGAAATATAAAAGAAAAATTATGGTTGGGAGAAGATAAATTAGGACACAAAATAAATAATAAAATTCTCTGAGTCGTACTCGAAATTCGGAAAATTTTGGAAAAATAAAGGGAGGATATGGAAATTTGAAAAGAGGGATTTTAAATAAATAAATATGAAAAATATTGTGGGAAAATAAAAGTGGAGAAAAGTTGAAAATATTGTGTTAAAAATTATTTTTGAATTTTATGAATTTATTTTGGAATTTTTAGAAGAAAGAAAAATAGAAATGGAAAATTAAAATGGAAAATCGGGAAAAATCGGAAATTGCACTGCTCATGGCGCGCCAAGTGTTCGACGCCGTACGCGTCGTACGCCCGCCGCGCGCGCCGCCACGCGCTGCGCGCGCGCGACGCGCACGGCCCTACCCTCGCGCGCCACGCGCCGCGGCGGCACGCCGCCACGCGCCGCGCGGCGCACGCCCGCGCGGACCGCGCGCCGCGCCGCCGCGCCTCGCGCACGCGCCGCGCCGCGCCCGCGCCCCGCGCCGCCCGCCGCCACGCGGCCGTGCCGCGCTCGACCCCCACGCCGCGCGCGCACGCCGCGCTGCGACCCGCCGCCCGCGCGCGCTTGCCGCCCGCGTTGCGCCGCGCCGACCCGCCCATCCTCGTGCGTCGCCGCGTGTCTCCACCCGCGCCCGTGCCGAGCCGGCCCTCCCTCTCCACCCCGCGCCCGCACCGGCCTCGGCCGCGCTATAAAGGCGCGCCCGCCCTTTTGCCGCACCACCGCCGCTCCTCCTCCGTTCCCGAGCGCGCCGCGAGAGCCGCCGCCGCAACCAAGCGCCGCCGTGCGCAAAGCCTTCCCCCGTGCCCCATCGCTCCTCCCGAGGCCGCCGTCGCCGGTAAGCCCCTTGCTCCGACCCTTTTGTCGCGCTGCCGCCGCCTGCTTTGTGGCCGCACCTCGAGCAGCTTGGCGGCCAATGAATAGTGCGACAGGAAAAAGAAAAAAAAAGGAAAAAGGAAAAATAAGGGAAAATTAGGAAAAATTTTAGAAAATTTGGAAAAATATTTTGGGAAGACTTGAGTAAAATTTTGGGCAAAAATAAATTGTTTTCTTGTATGTTTTCTCGGTGCAAAGTTGAAAATCGAAATCGAACTTTTCCGAATTTCGTTTCGTGTCGTTTTTAAATCCGGACTTCGTTTAATTCTTTCTCGCCATTTAAATAGGCTTCTCTTTGTGCTCAAACCTTCAAAACCTCGAGCACGAATTCCTCCGCTGACATTTCCAAACCTAATTTCTCAAATAATTACGATCGTCGTCTTTGCGAAAACCCTACGACATCGACTCGATTCCAAAACTCGGATTTTTCCTAGCAACCCTTGTCCTAACTCAAGTAGAATTTTAGGCTAAAAATTTGGAGTCGTTTTCATGGCTTTTATGGTTCTTTTCGATCTTTCGGTATTTTATTGAATTCTAATTGAATTCAATTGATCTTTCGCACGTACGGATAGCACTCAAGAAACCGCATCGACCCCGTTGAAGACACCACCCTCAAGCGTGCGAGCAAGGCAAGTCATCACACTCTTTGAACATATTGATCCTACTTGATGTTGATTTCAAACTACAAATTGCATGCTATACACCAACAGTACCTATGCTTGATATACCCCGCTTTGATATTGATCACCATTAGAATTTATTCTTTGTAACCTTCGATGTGATATGACCGGAGGCTAACTGGTAAAAATGCTTAGCCTTGCTTATACTAGATCCCCGCATACTCATAATTTTACAAAGAAGCTTTGTGCTTGGGCAACTACCTTAGGGAAGGTAGTTGAAATACGCCGTGGAGACATGAGCGCCACGTGGCCATGAGAATGTTGAACTAAGTTTGATGAAAATTGAAAATGATATACAAATGTTTTAGACCGGGCGGCTGGATGATTTGGGTGGATTCCGAAAAGGCAAGTGCCGACCCTGGTCAATTAAGGACCGAGCCATGAGATAGCCGGAAACAAGCCGCACAACCGTATTCTCGAATGGGTATAGACCTAGCCGACTAGATAGCCGAGCGGAGGCAATATCCTTGCATAGATGGTTCTCTATGATGTGGTTTATGTGATGAGAATGAGGCTGTGGCCTTTGTTGTGAATGGTGGAATTAAATCGATATTAATTAAACTTAAAGATTGAGGAAGTTTTCCCTTACCCCGGAGCGCCGAACTCCTCTCACCGCTAGAAAAGGACGGCTAGAGTGCATGAGGGCTTAAGTTCATGGAGCGGGACGCCAAAGCAAGGTTATCGAAAGGCTTTGCCGTGACCGCCTCTCATGTGTTGAGACGTAGGCTCATTTGTTGGGCTGTCGCGGAGTACGGAAAAGTGTACATCCACCGCAGTGTGAGTGAATCAATCTATTCGAATAGCCGTGCTCGCGGATATCGAGCATCATGACAAGACTTTCGCTTGGCTAGACTTTAAACTTAAAACTGCTGGGATGGGTTTGCATGATGATTTCATTCGCTGGTGGATCAACTTCTCGAGATGCAAGAAGTTGTGGTTTCCCCAGAAAATCATGACGAATCGGAGGCGGGAAGCCATCCTTGGAATCACGATGGATGGTAGACAGAACCGTCACCGGATTAATGAACTATGGAACTAAAACTTGATTTGGCTAGTTGATAGGCTTGTGAAAAGGATTGTGAAAAATTGGCTTTATGCAAAAGAACTCCAGCCATTCCTTGAATAACCCTATCATGTGCATCAATTCCGTGTTGGCTTGCTGAGTACGGTTGGTACTCACCCTTGCTATACGCACAAACCTTCAGCTGATGGGAATGAAGAGCCGGAGGATCCTTACGCATACTACCAGGAGGGTGAAGGAACTGATGGCGCTTACTAGGTCTTAGCTCCGGCCGTTGCTCGTGGCAAATGACATGCCGCCGCTCTATTCCGCCGCCGTATCTAATTTCTCGCTTCGTGTTGTACTCGGACCATGGGGTCCTGTGTGTTGAACATTGCCTTCGGGCCTATTGATATAATAATGTTGATGTAAGACTATTCGTACATGTGCACTTGATTATCCAGTACTGTATTTGTGGGTACCAACTACTCGATCCAGGGAAATGGTACTAAGAACACGAAAGATTCCCGTCCCAAAAACGGGGGTCCACAGGAGCCATGCCTCCTGATCTGGTAAGTGGGTGGTTCTGGATATCTTAAACACCATAGTAATGACTGAAGTTGTGCCACGAATCCCTCATCTTGTGGGATGGTGATTTCCCAGACTCCGACATGGTCCGACATCTGCTTTTGAAAGCAACTTAGTGTTAGAGGGAGAGAGATATCATCAAAACCATTTGGTAAAGAAAGGGAAATAAAGATATAGAAAAGGTATATTTGTATTTTCAGAAATAATAGTTTGCGAAATGGTCCTACGTAGGGATACTTCCCTTTAGCGAACTAGTCGTGGGTAGGGTGCCAATTGGTCTTATCCTACGGTCGCATGGCTCGATACTAACTCTCGTGGACCCCCGTCTTTGAAACGGGAATCTTTCGTGTTTTTAGTACCATTTCCCTGGATCGAGTAGTTGGTACCCACGAAATACAGTACCGAATAACCAGGTGCACATGCACGAATAGTCTTACAACGAAATTATTACAACGATAGGCCCGAAGGCAATGTTCACCACACAGGACCTCATGGTCCGGATACAACATAAAAACAGAAATTAGATACGGTAGCGGAATAAAGGCAGCCGCATGTCGGTTGCCACAGGCAACGACCGGGGACTAAGACCTAGTAAGCGCCATCAGCTTCTTCGCCTTCCTGGTAGTAGGCGTAAGGATCCTCTAATTCTTCATTTCCACCATCTGAAGGTTTGTGCGTATAGCAAGGGTGAGTACCAACCGTACTCAGCAAGCCAACACGGAAGTGATGCATATGATAGGGTTATTCAAGGAATGGCTGGAGCTCTTTTGCATAAAGCCAATTTTCATAAATATTTTCACAAGCCTAACAACTAGCCAAGTCAAGTTTTAGTTCCATGGTTCATTAATTTGGCGACGGTTCTGTCTACCATCCATCGTGATTCCAAGGATGGCTTCCCGCCTCCGATTCATTATGGTTTTCTGGGGAGTCCACCCCTTATCGCCTCTCGAGAAGTTGATCCACAAGCGAATGAAAAATCATCATGCAAACCCATCCCAGCATTTTTAAGTTTAAAGTCTAGCCAAGCGAAAGTCTTGTCACGACGCTCAATATCCGCGAGCACGGCTATTCGAATAGATTGATTCATTCACACTGCAGTGGATGTACACTTTACCCGCACTCCGCGACTGCCCATTGAATGAGTCTATATCCCTTTATATGGGACGGTCACGGCAAAGCCTTTCGATAACCTCACTTTGGCAGTACCCGCTCCATGAACTTAAGCCCTCATGCACTCTAGTCGTCATTTTCTAGCAGTGAGAGGAGTTCTGGCGCACCCGGGGTAAGGGAAGACTTCCTCAACCTTTAAGTTCAATTAATATCGATTTAATTTCAACATCCACAACATCGGCCGCAGCCTCATCTTCATCACACAAACCACATCATAAAGAACCATCTATGCAAGGATACCGCTTCGCTCGGCTATCTAGTCAGCTAGGTCTATACCCATTCGAGAAGTACAGTTGTACTGGCTCGTTTCCCTGCTATCTCATGGCTCGGTCCTTAATTGACCAGGGTCGGCACTTGCCTTTTCCGGAATCCACCCAAATCATCCGGCCACCCCAGTCTAAAACATTTGTATAGTACTTTCAATTTTCATCAAACTTAGTTCATCATTCTCATGGCCATGTGGCGCTCATGTTTCCACAGGCCGCATCTCAACTACCCTCCCTAAGGTAGTTGCCCAAGCACAAAGCTTCTTTGTAAAATCATGAGTATGGAAGGATCTAGTATAAGCGGGCTAAGCATTTTTACCGGTTAGCCTCTGCATATCACATCGAAGGTTACAAAGAATAATTCTAATGGTAATCAACATCAAAGCAGGTATACCAAGCATAGGTACTCATTTGTGTATAGCATGCAATTTGTAATTGAAATCAACATCATTTCGCAAAGTAGGATCAATATGTTCAAAGAGTGTGATGACTTGCCTTGCATCGCACGCTTGTGGAGTGGTGTCTTCAACGGGGTTGATGCCGGTCTCTTCAGGTGCTTCCCGTACGTGCGAAAGATCAATCAAATCTGATTAGAATCCCATATAACACCAAAAGGTCGAAAAGATCTGAAAAAGCCTCAGAAATGATTCCAAGCGCTAAGCCCAAATTCCTACTTGAGTTTGTATTAAGATCGCCCGGAAAACTCCAAGTTTTGACATTGGGTCGATGACTTAGGGTTTTCGCAAAGCGACGATCGCGATTTGCTCGAGAAAATAGAGTTGAAAATATCCGCGGAGGGATTTGTGTTTGAGGTTTTGAAGGTTCGAGCACGAAATAAAACATATTTAAATGGCGAGGAAGAGTTAAACGAAATCCGAATTTAAAATGACGCGAAACGAAATCTCGGAAAAGTCACATTTTGATTTTAAAATTTTCCACCGAGAAATCATGCAAGAAAATAATTTATTTTTGCCCAAAATTTTACTCAAATCTTCCCAAAATATTTTTCCAAATTTTCTAAATTTTTTTCCAAAATTTTCCCTATTTTTCTTTTTTCTTTTTTCTTTTTTTCTCTGTGCCACTATTCATTGCCCTTAATGTGTTCGACCGAGGCTCGGCAAAACAGAGGCGGCGGCGGCGCTAGCGCGCGAGGGAGAAGAGGGGCGGCGGCGGGCTTACCGGCGATGGCGGCCCTCGGGGAGGTGCGGCGAGGCTCGGGCGACTTGGCGCACGGCGGCGACGGCGTTTAGGGTGGCGTTGGTGCTCGGGAAGGAGAAGGGAGGCGGCGGCGGTGCGGGAAAAGGGGGGCTCGGCCGTTTATAGGCGCGGCCGGGAAGAGGAAATGAGAGGGAAGGGGGCCGGCGCAAGCGCGACTCGGCGGTTGCCATGCGGCGACGCGGAGGCCGGGCCGGGCGCGGCGCTTGCAACGTGGCGGGAGGTGCGCGGCTCGAGCGCGGGGCCGCGTACGGCGTCGTGCGCGTGGCGCGAGCGAGCGGGCGCGGCGGGTCCGGCGGCGCGGCGCGCGAGGCGCGAGTCGCGGCGGGGTCCGCGGGCGGCGGCGCGTGGCGCGAGCGAGCGGGCGCGGCGCGGGGCCGTGTACGGTGGCGAGCGCGTGGCGCGGCGAGCCGTGGCGGGGGGCGGGCGCGCGAGGTCGCGGCAGGCGGCGCAGCGCGCGGCGGCGCGCGTGGAGTGCGAGTGCGCGGGCGCGTGCGCGACGCGTGGCGCGCGCGGCGCGGCGCGCAGTTCGGGCGACGCGCGGCGGCGCGCGGCCGGGGCGACGGCGTTGAGCACCTCATGCGCAATGAAGAGTGCGATTTTATATTTTCCCGATTTTCAAATTCTAATTTCTTATTTCTATTTTCCTCCCTTCTAAAAATTCAAAATAAATTTCAATATTCCAAAAATAATTCTTAACATTATATTTTCAACCTTTTTCTCCACTTTTATTTTTCCACATTTATTTTTCATATTTATTTAAATTCTTTTTTTCCAAATTTTCATAATTCACCTATTTATTTTCCAAAAAATTCCTAGATTTCTTGTAAATCCCTAAATATTTTTATTGTCTATTTTATACCCTAATTAATCTTCCACCATCTACAAATAATACTCTATTTCATAGATTCGCATTTTCATAAATCCGCATCTTATCTCCGATTTCTTTTAAAAATTCCTAATTCTGAATTTCGAATTTTTCTCTCCGTCAAACTCCAAATCATCCACAACACCAAAAGGAAATTGATCACAACTAGATTTATGCAATTGAGCGGCAAATAAGAAGCAACAAACCCGAGGAAAAGCAACAAGCGAAGGTTTTTGAAAGTTTCGATTTTTACGTTCCGATTTCAGTTTCTTCGATTTTCGGGATGTTACATTATAATATTAACATTAAAACATGAAAATGGTGGGCTATGGGTGTAATGGTTTTGGATAGACGCGCCCATGGCAGTTAAGGACCAGTTCTTAGGAAACCCTGGAAGAATTACCGTGCATACCACAAGCCAGCATGGGTAATGGTTAGATCTATAGTGTAGCTGTCTCTAGCTGACGTACCCTAGTGAGGGTGGACGTGATGGAGTTGGGTCAGCCTTGGTAAAAAGGGTTGATCGACTGTCGGATTCACCGCGGCACACGGGGAAGGGGGGCTGCCCATTGCCCTTATGAAAGTGGGGGCGAAACCTTGGTGTGGTACGATTGGTTAGAGGGGGTTATGCGAAGGGTCCTGTCACAGTCTCTTTCTAGGGTATCATGGTGGTACACCGGCATGAGAAAACGTGACGTGGGGTTGTGTCTTGTCGGTACAGTTGTACACCTCTGATCAGAGTTAAAAACTATTCGAATAGTCGTGCCCGTGGTTATGGGCGATCAACCAGATCCATCATGATTAGTCTCATTGTTGTAAATAAACTTGATTAATGGTACTTGACTAGAATAGATGGATGGTTGGGCCTGTTGCAACGTGGGCTTAACGTTGGACATTGATTATTTTAATACTGCTAACTACTATTATTTGTGAAATGTTGTTTATGCAAATGGAACCCTATCCTTCCTTGTGAATTATCCTACATCATATCTTTTCTTCCGGTATGACTTGTTGAGTTTAGTGGGTAGTACTCAATCTTCTCAATTTTCCCCCATCAGAGTCAGAGATCGAGGCAGAGGAAGGTTTTGACGAGGATTAGGCTTGCGTCCGTCGTCAAGATTGCCTGTGGTGTGTTGGTGCTTCATCGCAAGAGTCAAGTCTCAGCTTATCTAGTAGTTTCTTTTTCCACTGCATTTTTGTAATCTTTTTTACTACTTCTAAGACGTGGATTCTGTAATATCAATAATGTCGTATGTGTATCGTGGCTGGTCCTGAACAGGATTTAATACATATATAGCTTCGAAAATTCTGGTCGAATTTCTAATTGTGACAACCCTACACAATAGAAAATCACTCTCTAGGAGGACGACAAGGGGGCCGCCGCAAAAGGCAAGGACGCCTTCCCAGCCAAAAATTGCACGCAAGGAGGGCGATAAGGGGACCGCTTGCAAAATTTTGTTGCTCTCAGTGGCCGACCGTTAAGCGAGGGCCAACGACCATCTGCCACGTCGGATAACTCGCCCTCTGTAAGGACGGTTTTAAAAATCGCCCTCCCAAAGGGCGATTGATGACTAGTTTTGTAAAATTTTCAAATAGAAAATTATTTTTGTAAATATGTTAATAAATAAAATTTAAAATTTAAAATTCGGTGGTGGGAATGTGGCTAGGAGCCGCGCAGTAAAGGCCCATCAATTGGCTACGATGCCCGAAAAGGTTTGGGCCGTCTGCTAGGAGGCAGTTTGCAATCGGACGAGTGCGAAGCCGCAATCTTATATGGGTTTTTACCCGCTCGGATCATAGCCTCATCGCTAAAGATTTTTTTAAGGAAGGCAAAAGCTTTCCCGCTATAATAGCTCCGCAAATTTTGATCCTAAAAATTTGTTGACGTGAAATTCGTCGTGAAACATGAAAACCCACGAGATTTGCTTTAGCTTCAGTGCATGTCCTATCAAGTTCAGGACATGTCAGTTAGTTTGATCATACTGAAGGGTTACGCGGAGGCTACGCTAGCCGAAAACAAAAACTTTTCTACTGCGCAAACCAGGAACACGTGCAAGTAAGGGCCGATAGATCAGTACCGATTGGAGTATGCAGCGGAAATAGCCAATCAGGACTATCCGATCTGGAACTGTGCTGGCCGATGACAGCCGATTCCCGCAAGCCGACAACCGATTCCCGGGGATAGCCGATTCACCAATCAGCCGATTCGCCGATGTCGCAGCCGATCCGTAGCCGATCGACAACGCGCAACGTAGCAGCGTCTCTACAGGTATCCACACGTCTAGGAACAGAACGCCGAACACTCGTGTGCTAGCACGTGATGCAAGGCTAGGGTTTGGCTCGAAGGTGGGGAGGGTTTCCGTGGAGATTGATCTCACCGACTTCTAAAGTCGCGTGTGATCATATTGATTTCGGCGCAATTGACTTCAATTGACGTGTAGCAGCTCTCCACCCCTCCCTCCTTTATATAGAGTTGGCCAACTGGGACTAGTGGCCGATCAGGACTCTATTTTGAATCAGATCCTATCCAAATCTCACAAGTTGGCCGCCCATACGTCGTAAGCCCATAGGACTCTATCCGATCGGATCCCTATCGATCGAGCCGTATCCGAGTCCAACTCGAATGCCTGTTCTTATCCCCTTAAGCTTGCGACCCTGTAGGTTCAGGTATACTTGGTTTCGGCTATAGTCTAACTTAGCCGATCGTCGGCTCGAGTCCAACTCAGCCAACCTGTCAATAGCGGCGCCTAGCGCACATATTGACACTATAGTATACAAGAATATAATATCGGCTCTGAACCTGTAATGTGTACACAAATCCCTTCGCCTCACGATACCAATTAAGCTATAGGAGACATGATCTATGAGACATGATCATCAATCAATAAACATGCCGATCTTAGAATCATATTAGTTCCAATAATATGATGTATGATCGTGGATCATTTAGAAATAGATTCATACATATAGAGTCTCATAAATAAGTCATGTACTTATTGATCAATACAAGATGTCTATTTCATGGAATTGAATAACACTTTATTCATAAATACATAAACATTGATCATGATATCCAACATCTCCATGTTGCCTCTAGGGCATATCACTAACAATCTCCCACTTGCACTAGAGTCAATCATGTAAGTATCTAATACCCATTGCTCTTGTGTGCGCCTCATGTTTCATGAGGGAGAGGTTTTGTCGGCGGATCGGCTATGTTGAGATCCGTGTGCACTTTGCATATCTTGACATCACCTCGTCCACTATCTCGCGGATGAGATGATATCGCCGAAGTATGTGTTTGGACTTCTTGATGTGACCTCGGCTCATTGGCTTGCGCAATGGCTCCACTATTAGACATTGGACCAGTTGCACTGGTCATCACACCCGGCTCGAAACAAATTTCTTTATCCAAATAGCCTCCTTTGCGGCTTCCGAAGCAGAATGTACTCGACCTCCGTTGTAGAATCAGCAACGTATCCCGCTTGGAACTCTTCCACGATCGCGCCTCCGTTCAAGCGAACACGAACCCGCATTGCGATCTATAATCATCCTTGTCCGTTTGGAAGCTAGCATCGGTGTAACCACTTACAACGAGCTCTTCTTCACCTCTATAGACTAGGAACATATCCTTAGTTCTTCTCAAGTACTTAAGGATATTCTTTACACGATCCAGTGACCTTCACCTAGATCTCGACGGTATGTGCTCGTAGCACTCAAAGCGTACGAGACATCCGGGCGTGTACAAAGCATGACATACATGATGAATCCAATTGCCGAAGCATATGGAACCATACACATCTTATTCCGCTCATCATGTGTCCGAGGACACCGATTCTTGCTAAGATTAATGCCATGTGACATGGGCAAGAAACCTTTCTTGGAATCATGCATGTTGAATCTTTTCAACACCTTGTCAATGTATGTACTTTGGCTTAATCCAATTAGCCTCTTGGATCTATCTCTATAGATCCGAATGCCCAATATGTACATTGCTCCCTAAGTCTTTCATGGAAAAACTATTTTTCAATGAAGACTTGACGGATTCTAGCATAGGGATATCATTTCCAATCGCAATATGTCATCCACATATAAGATTAGAAATACAATTGCGCTCCCACCGACCTTTTGTAAACACAGGCCTCCTCTTCATTTTTGATAAAACCAAACCCTTTGATTACTTCATCAAAACGAATATTCCAACTCCGAGATGCTTGCTTCAATCCATAAATTGATTTCGTAGCTTGTATATCTTTCCGGCGATTGTGGATCGACAAAACCCTCGAGGTTGTATCATGTATACATCCTCGCTTAGGTTTTCATTTAGGAAAGCCGTTTTGGCATCCATCTCGCCATATCTCATAATCAAAATATGCAGCAATCGCTAGGATAATCCGAATAAATTTAAGCATTGCGACGGGCGAGAAGGTTTCATCATAATCAACTCCTTGAATTTGTTTAAAACCTTTCGCCACCAATCGCGCCTTATAGATATGAACATTTCCATCCATATCGGCCTTTTTCTTAAAACCCATTTACACTCAATGGTTTTGACACCATCAGTGGATCAACCAAGTTCCAAACTTGATTATCGTACATGGATTCTATTTCGGATTTCATGGCTCCAAGCCATTTGTTGGAATCGGGTCCCACCATCGCTTCCTCATAGGTCTTAGGCTCATCGTTGTCCAACAACAATATATCATGTTGTTCCGCACTGTGTACTGCGGGCGCACGACGTGATCTTTCGACCTCCGTGGGGCTAGTGTATCTACAACTCGGTGGTGCAACACTTTGCTCCTCCCGTTGTGGTTCCGTGGTCGCGAAACATTTTCTCGGTTTTTCTTGAACCTCTTCAAGATGCACCCTGCTCCCACTAACCCTTCTTGAGAGAAACTCTTTCTCCAAGAAAACACCGTGTCGGGCGACAAACACTTTGCCTTGTTTCCGATTATAAAAGTAATATCCCTTGGTTTCTTTAGGATATACCACAAAGAAGCACTTGTCGATTTGGGTGTGAGCTTGTCGATCGTAAATATTTTACATAAGCTTTGCATCCCTAAATTTTGAGAAAAGACAAACTAGGGGGTTGCCCTGTCCATATCTCATATGGTGTCTTTTCAACCGACTTAGATGGAACTCTATTTAGTGTGAGCGCAATCGTTTCAAGATCATATCCTCGAAGGATAACGAAGATCACTTTGGCTCATCATCGACCGCACCATGTCCAACAAGGTGCGATTTCTCCATTCGGACATCCCGTTCCATTGTGGAGTTCTGGCGGAGTCAACGTGGAACAATTCCACAATCTTTCGATGATTACCAAACTCTTGGCTCAAGTATTCTCCTTCACGAGCTGATCGTAGAAACTTGATTGTTTTCCCTAAATGATTTTGTACTTCATTCGGAATTCTTTGAACTTTTCAAAAGATTCGGACTTATGCCTCATTAAGTAGATATAACCATATCTACTAAAGTCATCGATAAAGGTAATGAAGTACGATAACCACCTCGGCCGTTGAGCTCATTGGTCCACATACATCGCATGTACAAGTGCCAACAAGTCACTTGCTCTCTCACTGTTTCCGTGAAAGGTGCTTTTGTCATCTTACCAAGTAAACAAGACTCATATGTCTCAAATGATTCAAAATCAAAAGAGTGAAGCAATCCATCCTTATGGAGCTTCTCCATGCGTTTCTTATTTATATGGCCTAAGCGACAATGCTACATAAACGTGGGGTTTATATCATTAGAGAGTTGTCTTTCTGTATTAATGTTATAGATGGGAGACGCTTCAAGATTCAAAACGTATAATCCATTCACCAATGGAGCATGAAAATAGAATATATCTCGAGATATATTGAACCATTGTCCATTGATCTAAAATCACATCCTTTCTCTTGCAAACATGAAGTGGAAATAACGTTTTGACATAGTGTTGGAACACAATAACAATTATTTAATTCCAAAACTAATCCCGAAGGTAGATGAAGTGGTATCGTGCCGACAAGAACGTAGCAACGCTTGCTCCATTGCCGACGCGCAGTTCACCTCGCCCCTTCTTAAGCCTCTACTTCTTCTCATTTCCTGCAACGATTTGCAAATATGAGCTACCGATCCGGTATCAAATACCCAAGAGTCGTAGGTGAAGTAGCAAGATTAATGTCTATAACATTAATACCGAAGCGTAAGTCGTACTTTGCTTCTTTTTGAGATCCTCCATGTACTTCTTGCAGTTCCTTTTCCAGTGGCTGTCTCCTTGCAATAGAAGCAAACGTCATCTCGATGCTGTTGACCCCTTCTTGCCCTTCTTTGCATTGGAGGCACTCGCGATCTCATCGGGAGTTAACTTTCTCTTGGTGCAAAGTTTCTTGACGGTGGTTTGCGCTTAGCCTTCGCATCATCATCACATGATGACCGTTTTTCCGGATACTCTCCTCACTGTCTTTAGCATCCCATGCAATTCTCGCCAAGGTCTTATCCATACTTGTTCATGTGATAATTCAATATGAATGGCTCGAAGCTCGGAGGGAGCGACTGGAGAATCACATCAGTAGCCAACTCTTGGCTAAGAGGGAAACCTAGTTTCTCAATACTCTCAATATAGCCAATCATCTTTATCACATACGGACCGATGGGATTTCCTCAACAAGCTCGCACGCAAACAAGGACTTCGAGGTGTTGAACCTCTCGGCCCGATCTTGGTTCTCAAACATGCCACGCAATCCCGAATAATAGTGTGAGCATCGCTGCTCTCATATTGCTTCAAGCTCGGGGACATTGTAGCTAGCATGAGACGCTTATATCTAGGGCATCATTAGTGTGCTTCTCGTAAGCTCTCCGTGCACTTGCAAGTGGTATTATTAGGCAAATCCTCGGGATAGGGTACTTCAAGAACATACTCCTTACGCTCTTGCTTGAGAACAATTCTCAAGTTGCGATACCAATCCATAAAGTTTGTTCTATTTAATTTTTCCTTTTCGAGAATAGATCGCAAATTAAAGGTACTGGGTGTAGTATTGGCTGCCATTATTCTACAACAAAAAGCAAAGTTTAGCACAATGTTTATGCTATGTCTATTGTTAAATAATTTAACATTAGACTCCCATTACGTATTTTACACCTTCCCTCTAGGTTACGTATTGGGTCAAGATCCACATGTTAGTTAATTTCTAGTGAGCTTTGGCATCACTGCTAGAAAATTAATAACATCGGTAAGCAACTCCTTGCTAATCACATCTCTATGTGACTCTTGTTGTTGGTGTGGCATCTCCATGCCCCGGCGCCAACCTATGCCCCAAGGCCCAAAACTGTTTTGATAGCCTTGTTAAGTAAACCAAATGCTCCTGCATGTATATGTCTCACATATACCCCCTCGTGTTATGATAGAGAATGGCACTCTGCTTTGGCAGACCCACCATTGACGAGCATAACGGTGACGGGTGCAACATTTGGAAGGGCATCATTACTACTTAATTTTGCGAGGGATGCTATCCTATCAAACAAACATATCACATATGAAAGCAAGTAGAATAGCACATAATAAAATAGTATGGCCCCCTTCACATGGTGATCTCCATCTCCATGTCGGCGCTGAGGATCTCCATCTTCGGCACAATGTGCATGATGTTTTATTTTTTCAAACTAAGCTACTACTATAGAAGCTCTAATTGAAGATTACATCGACTCGCAGGTCGTGAAAGAATATTACAAGCATTGCACGTATGAAAGAATATTACAGGGATTGCACATATGAAAGAATATTACACGCATCACATGCATCTCATACATACAATAGGGCCATACCATCTCTAAGCATTCTCTGTAAAAACAAGTTAGGCGTATAAACGTTTTCTACCTATCACAGAGATACGGCATCGAGACGCCCTATAAGGGGGGACGCACACGGCGGTTAGCGGGCAGGGGGTCGAGGGGGAAGCCGCCCCCTCACAGGCTTCCGGGCAGCGCCCGGAACACCACACGAAATCCATAGATCCAATCTATGAAATAGCTTACGGAAACCATGTCGGCATAATCACATTATGTTGTCCCGATACACTATCAAGGGAGATGGTTTGCGTAGGCGCAAGGCAGCAAACAAGGTCGGACTATGAGATAGCTTCGGTATAATCATATTATACCGTTCCGATACACTATCAAGGAACGCTATCTCGAACCCAACTCAAACCGAGTTCGATGGATATTGCTTTGACGTAATCACATTACGTCGTTCCGATACACTATCAAGGAACGCAATTACCATCAACTCTCCTCTACAGATCCCGTAAAACCAATTGATCTAATCAACCCGTGTGCTAAACTTGTTCCAAATCCAATCTAAAACCCGAACTAAGCAAGATTAGCTCTGATACCACTGAAGGGTTACGCGGAGTCTACGCTAGCCGAAAACAAAAACTTTTCTACCGCGCAAACCAGGAACACTTGCAAGTAAGGGTCGATAGATCATTATCGATTGGAGTATGCAGCGGAAATAGCCAATCAGGACTATCCGATCTGGAACTGTGTTGGCCGATGACAGCCGATTCCCGCAAGCCGACAGCCGATTCCCGGGGACAACCGATTCACCAATTAGTCGATTCGCCGATGTCGCAGTCGATCCGTAGCTGATCGACAGCGCGCAACGTAGCAGCGCCTCTATCGGTATCCACACGTCCGGGAACAGAACGCCGAACACCCGTGTGCTAGCACGCGATGCAAGGCTAGGGTTTGGCTCGAAGGTGGGGAGGATTTCCGTGGAGATTGATCTCGCCGACTTCTAAAGTCGCGTGTGATCAGATTGATTTCAGCGCAATTGACTTTAATTGACGTGTAGCAGCTCTCCACCCCTTCCTCCTTTATATGGAGTTGGCCGACGGGACTAGTGGCCGATCGGACTCTATTTTGAATCGGATCCTATCCGAATCTCACAGAGTTGGCCGCCCATACGTCGTAAGCCCATAGGACTCTATCCGATCGGATCCCTATCCGATCGAGCCGTATCCGAGTCCAACTCGAATGCCCGTTCTTATCCCCTTAAGCGTGCGACCAAGGTTCAGGTATACTTGGTTTCGGCTATAGTCTAACTTAGCCGATCGTCGGCTCGAGTCCAACTCACCGACCTCCAATAGCGGCGCCTAGCGCACATATTGACACCATAGTATACAAGAATATAATATCGGCTCGAACCTGTAATGTGTACACAAATCCCTTCGCCTCACGATACCAATTAAGCTATAGGCAAGATGTGTGCCATCCCTTCAATAGCTTAACCATTCACTCGAACCGTATTGGATTATCCGTCTTTGATTGACTCCTCAATCAACTTAGCATGGCCATGCATTTCCATAATCCATTACCTCGAGGGCCCAGAGATATCTCTCCAAAGGAGAGGCAAATTTCATCTTGATCACTCACATCCCACTTCATGTTTCATAGCAAACCCAAAAACTACCTTTATAACTACCCATTACGGAATAGTGTTTGGTAGTCCCAAAATAGGCTACTACACATGTTGGAATCCATAGTGATCTCGCTTCTAAGGACTTTGTACCAACACTACCGAGATCAACTAATGGCACATTAATTCCGTAGTGTCTCATGGTGGGTCTATCCAACAATGTGTTCTCTAACACATGTGTCCATGTTTATTGATTTGGTATCTCCAAACCCATGATCTATGAGACATGATCATCAATCAATAAACATGCCGATCTTAGAATCATATTAGTTCCAATAATATGATGTATGATCAGGGGTCATTTAGAAATAGATTCATACATATAGAGTCTCGTAAATAAGTCATGTACTTATTGATCAATACAAGATGTCTATTTCATGAAACTGAATAACACTTTATTTATAAATACATAAATATTGACCATGATATCCAACATCTCCATGTTGCATCTAGGGCATATCACTAACACATACGACTAACAAGATAGAAATAGATCGATGATCAAGAAGTTGATTGACCAATAAACCAATGGGATGTTACAAGGCCAACCAATATCAATAAGATTTTGATCAATCAACTATAGATTCAATATAAATTTGCTAACAGCAAAATTTGACACGATACTCGGAGTTGAAGAACAAATTGATACGGATTTGGCGGGAGAAAGAGTTATTTCCAAATTTGACTACGCATCGACTGAAAGCTGTATCGGCCAATACAGAGTCGGATTCGGCTAGCCGATATGGGCAAGACAGCCGATATAGTTAGTTTTGAGTTCAAGTTAGGCTCGGACTTAGGATTTGAAATTATTGCCGA
Organism: Oryza australiensis; assembly: GCA_019925245.2. Taxonomy (NCBI): domain Eukaryota; kingdom Viridiplantae; phylum Streptophyta; class Magnoliopsida; order Poales; family Poaceae; genus Oryza; species Oryza australiensis. The sequence goes on along the minus strand of JAIFGZ020000116.1, from coordinate 5,115,078 downwards.
ACAAGGATATAGTCCATTACATGCAATTTAGAAGTTTGAGTTGTGTCCAGCATAAACAAGTTTGTATATTTGGGTATAAATAGACGCCCAAGGTATTGTAATGAACAACAACATTTCAATAAATATTTTCGATGCATCGCCACTTTGTTTTTCTAGGTTTTCATCTTGACGAGTTCTTGTTTCAAGTCGAGTTGCATCGGCTTCGATCTTCGACAAGGGGTAAGACTTGTCATGACGGTTTGTATCGGTGGGATTAGTGCTTACATCGTTTTGACACTCTAATCTAGCTTATGCATCTGACTATTTATCATATATCTTAATTAATTTAAATTGATAGCTCTGTTTACTTGTATCGACTAGGCCTTCTCTAGGGTTTTGCTGGTATCAATTAAACTTTTTTATCGATTTAGATTAGCTAAGATATCCACCACCCTAAAAATTAATCAAAGGCTTGATCGTTTAGACTTTATGCTTTTTTTCATACTTAGTGGTGCATCAATTGAGTTTGACCTACCAAGTCGTGTTTCGAATCATAAAAGCTAATTTTCCTTGGATTGCCTATAAGGGTATCGAGTTTCAAATCTTACTCGGTATACTATTTTGTTTCAAGATACATACATTATTTTGCTTAACTAGTTATATCTATCATCTTATTTAAGTTTATTAATGTCACATCCTGGGTTTTTCCCTAATGCATTTAAAATAATTTACCCGGAAATAATCGGAGTTTCGAAATTAACCTCGGAGTCAACCTATAATTTTAAAATGCAATTAATAAATGGAAATGACATGGTAGGATTTTTCTTGAATTCTTCATGTCAAAATACGCTAACAGGATTTTTACTTGGAATTTTTAGAGCACTCTAAGTATTTTTAATCAATTAAATAAGAAAACAGAATTTAATTAAGTCCATAAATCCCTTTTTCTTTTCTTTTTCTTTTTTTCTTTTTCCTTTTTCGTACGTCCGTATGGTTTTCCCCGCCCGTCGCCGTAAACAGCCGTCGGCCCAGCCCGCGCGCGCGCTTCCTCCGCGCCGTGGCCGAGGCCCACGGTGCGGTGGCCGCATCGCGCAGAGTCCGCGCCTCTCCTTCGCGCCAGCCACCGACAGTGGGCCCCACCTGTCGGAGCCGCCTCCCTCGCGCCCGGCCGGCCCAACCGCCGCCGCCATAGCCGCGCCGCCCGCCGTTTTCTCATGCCATTTCCGCGCACCTCGCGCCGCGCTGGCCCCACGCCGGCTTCGCCCGCTCCGCCGCACCCGTGCCCGCTTTCCCGCACGCCGAAACGGCCGTCGCCGCCCGAAACGACCGCCGGATATCTCTCTCTCCCTCTCCGAGTCCGAAAACGCCGGCGACCTTATCCCCGCCCTATCCGTGCCCGTTTCGGTCTCTTCCTTTCCCCTTTAAACCCCTCGAGCTCCGCCGCGTTTTCCCTTTGTTCGCCGTTGATTCTAGCCCGGTTCGCCGTCGTTTCCGTCGCTTCACCGTCGGTGAGCTCGCCGCCGTTTCCCGTCTCTTTCGTTTTGTTTGTCTCCTTTTCTTTCCGCGCGCGCGCCGCGCGTCGCGCGCCGCCTGGCCGCCGCTCGTCGGTCGTCGCCGCCGCCGCCGCCGCCGCTCGCCGGTCGTCGCCGCCGCCCGCCGCGCTCGCCGGGTCGCCGCCGCCCCGCCGCCGCCGCCGCCACCCGTGAAACCCTAACCCTAACCCTAGCGCCGCCCCGTGCCTCTCGATCTTGCGGACGGACGGATCCGCGCCGTCCGATCGCGACGGATCCACGCCGTCCGATCGCGCCGTCCGGCCGCTCCGATCGCGCGCACGTCGCCGCAATCCGGCCGCTCGGATCGCGCCACGTGGCGGCAACCGCGCCGCGCCCGCCTCCGCGCGCTGGCCGTGCGCCGACGTCGCCCTAGGGCGACGCCGCCGCCGACGTCATGCCGACGCCAGCCCGAGCCGCGCGAGGGTGACGTCACCAGGGACTTAATTGCGCAATAAATAATTTAATCTTTTCTGTTTAGTTTAAAAATCGCAATTAAACTTCTAAAATTCATATCTTTTGAATCCGAGCTCCGTTTTAGCCCATTCAAATTTCATTAAATCCAGAAAAATGTCAAGAATCCATTAAAAATACTTTTCAGTGCTGTTTCAGTAGACTTTTTAGGGTGTTTGTTGAGTGCTTTGTTTGTCGTGTAGATCCCGAGTTTTCCGGAGCCCGTTCTCTTCAAGTAGTCGCCGAGGTTCCTCAGTATCCAGAACAAGGCAAGTCATACCTTACATTGACCATATTGTACCTATTTTATGTAAATACATCTATTTCATTCAAATACTGCATATGTTTTAGAATGTCATTTCATGGGATGTTTTATACCTATTGTACTCAACCATAGGATTGTTTACCTTATACCATTGATAACTTGGGATCCAATGTGACTAGATGATAGTTTAAGGTTGCTTAGTCATGCTTAGCTCAACTAGCTCACTTAAGGGAGTCACACTAATCAAGTTTATTTCTAAAGTGGATCTTCCGACGATATTAAGATATGACTTTGGTTTTAATAATATTGAATTATGAGAAAGGTGGGTCGTGAGCACATGGTTGGACTTTGGTTAGCGTGCTCATGACGATTAAGGACCGGTTCTCGGAAACCCCGGAAGAAATGCCGTGCATACCACAAGCCGCATGGGTAATGGTGGGCCGTAGCGTAGCCGTCTCTAGTTAACGTATCCCGAGAGGGTGAGCGGGATGGAGTTGGGTCGGCCCGGTTTTAAGGGTTGATCAGCTTTCGGATTCACCGCGGCACTAGAGGGCTGCCCATTGCCCGATGGGAATGGGGGCGAAACCTTGGTGTGGTACGATTGATTAGAGGGGTTGTGTGAAGGGTCCCGTCACAATTCCTTTCCGGGCACCGTGGTGGTGCACCGGCGCACGGTAACGTGTCATGGGATTGTGTCTTGTGGGTACAGCTTGTACACCTCGATCGAGTAAAAACTATTCGAATAGCCGTGCCCACGGTTACGGGCGATCGACCGATTCACCTTGATTAGTCTCATTTATTTATTTGAATGAACTGTTGAAGTATGACTAGTGCGGGTGGATGGATGGGCCTCTTGCAACGTGGTTTGAGCGTTGGACGGCGTTTATTTAATATTGCTTAAATATTACTACTTTTTTTGTCTTCAAATATTATTATTATATACCGCAAATGCCGTTTATGCAAATTGAGCCCCTCGACCCTTCCTTGCTATTTTATCTTGCATCATGTCCCCTTTTCCGGTGTGACTTGTTGAGTATGGTGGTTGTACTCAGTCTTGCTTCTTTTCCCCCTTCAGTGCGAGGTTGAGATCGAGGTCTCCGAGGAGGTGTAGGCTTGTTCTCGTCAAGGTTTAGCCGTGGAGTCGGTGTTCCTCTTCGCTCGTGTCAAGTTTAGCTTAAGTCAGTTTTTTTTCTTTCCGCTGCATTTGTGTAACTCTTTTATATTGTTTCTAAGACGAGGATTCGTATTATCAATAACGTCGATTTGTGTACCTCGGCGATTCCCGGACGAGGAGGTAATGCACAATTAGCTGCGAAAATTCGGTGTGAATTTCGGGCGTGACAAGTTGGTATCGAGCCTTCCCGTGACCGTAGGACAAGCCAACTGGAAACCTTAAGAGCCCTCTAATTCTTTTCAGTGCATATGTTTTGAAAAAAAAGGGGTGTTTTGAAAAGTGGAGTCGAGTCTAGGGTTTAGGAATTGCGAAAATGGGATGTTGGTCGTGGGTTTTGAGCATGTTTTGATTTTCCCACTCCTTTGTTTCTATAGATGGCAGGTTCCCCAGCGACGCACTGCGGAAAAGGGATGACAGGCTTTGTGGCGTAGCCGGCGCGTATGGCCCTTGCGGTTGGATATCCCGAAGCACCGGAGTATACAACGGTTGCGCCTCTCGGTGGCGAGTTATCATACCGTGTTCGGTTGGAGGTTCACGGGTTTGTGGGAACGTGTCTTCCCAACATGGAGGTCACGGCTTCGGAGGCACGTCGATCACGCTTGTCAAGAAGCCGCCTACCCGATGTTGGCCAGATGAGGGAGCCGCATGATGCCGACCTTCACACCTCCTCCTACCGCTACCATCCCCGTCGAGGTAGTTCCTCAGAGGTCAGTGCATTCAAGTCTACGGCAGAGGAGAATGACTCTACCTTCGGTCAAATGTGCACCGTGCTCAAAGGACTGGATCAAATGCACTCTGACCTACACAAGGCGACCAAAGAGCCGAACGACAAGAAGATGCCGAGGATCGCGCGATCGGGGACGAAGTGGTTCGCCCGAAGAAGGAGGTAGCGAGTTGAAGGGACTCCCGCCACCGGTTGGGGTCGACTCCGCACTACGCCTCGGAAGACCACCACCGCGCCTGTCCGTATCCAGCTGGCACCTCGGATTCCCCCGCCTTCTCCAGCTCCACCCGCTCCAGTTCCAGCGCCGGTCCTAGTTCCTCCTGCTGCAGGTTCTGCCCTCACCCTTGCTCCAGCTTCGGCAAATCAAGGCGGAGGTGGCAGTAATGGTTGGATCTCCGTCTCCGGTGACTCAAGCTCGGAGAATTCGGCGGAAGACATGGACTCCGAAGAGACTCGAGATTCCTCGGAGGGAAGAGGCGGGATCGGTTGGGCTACGGCAACCGATTCGAAGAGTCCAAGTCGAGGTGACGCCCGAGGACTCCAGGAGCCGTTCGGAAGAATGGGGATCTTCGAAGGAAGCGCGACTCCTCGTCTCGTGGATCGTTCTAGTTGCCCTCTTTTGTTTTACCGTTTAAATTAGTTTGTCTTCTTGGTAGTTGCTTGTGTGTTAGGCGCTGTGTGTGGGATAGCCGGCGTCGATATCAAGTGTGATATGACCGACCAATTAAGGATGTTGGGTGCTTTTCCTTGTTTTTAGTCAAGATCGAACAATGCATTTAAATTCAAATAATAAAGATTAGTTCTAAGTCTGTCTGCTTTTTCTTCTTTTCTCTCTCGGTCGGTCGTCTCCTTCGGATGGTGAACACCGGACCGGGGCGACGACAACAATGGGCGTCGGTGCCCACAACAACGAGGCTCACGACGCCAACGGCAATGCTCCTCCACCGCCACCCGAGAATCCCACCATTGCTCAAGTGCTCGCTTCACGACACGATGATGGCTGCAATGATGCGCAAATGCAACAACAACACCACCGGATGCAACAGAGATGTTGCAACAAATGCAAGCAACACAGCGAGAATAATCGCTTGCCGCCCCACCACCCCACCAAGCTGCCGAGTTCCTTCGTGTCCGACCGCCGACCTTCTCCAAAGCACCACCAATCCCATGGAGGCTAACGATTGGCTTCATGCCATAGAGAAGAAGTTAGATCTGCTGCGCAGTGCACGGATCGGAGAAAGTCTCGTTTGCCACTCATCGCCATGGGTCCTTCGCTTGGTGGGACAACTATTTGGTTACTCGCCAGGGAGCAACGGTTACTGGGAAGAGTTTCGTCGCGTTTCGGGACCGCACATATTCCTGCGGGAATAGTTGCACGTAAAAAGCGTGAGTTCCGTTCTCTTGAGCAGGTAACGGATCGTTCATCGAGTATCTCGCACGAGTTCAATCGTCTTGCCCGTTATGCCCCGAAGATGTGCGCACGATGCGAAAGGCGGGAAAAGTTTTTGGCGGTTTGGATGATGAACTCACGGACAAGCTTATCTCCGAGAGTATGCTAACTTTGAGAAGCGGTTGACAAGGCCATTCGACGGGAAGATCGGCGCAACAAGATGATCAAGAAGAGAAAAGTATTCCGGACACGACCTCCTCAACGGGGGAAATCAGCGAGGTCGCGTTTCATGCCCGGAAGTCGAGTGGACCTACCACCATGATTGTTCGTCGGCATCGACCTTATCACCCGGGAATTTCCAACCGGCAGAGTGGCGTGGTCGGCAACGACGTACTCCAGCCTCCTGCGCCTCCAACGGCGCCATCCCAAGAATAATCCACACCACCACCTCCAAGGAAGGACTCGGGAGGAAAGCCAGGAGTCTGTTTCAACTGTGGTGACCCAGGGCATTTTGCAGACAAGTGTCCGAAGCCAAGACGCGCTGGGCCAAGGTTCATCCAGGCTCGAGTCAACCATGCGTCCGCCGAGGAAGCACAGACCGCTCCTGAAGTTATACTGGGTATGTTTCCTGTAAACTATACTCCTGCCACAGTATTATTTGATTCTGGCGCTACACATTCTTTTATCTCAAAGCAATTTGTTGGGGCACATGGGTTGTCAGTAGTGGGACTTAAGATACCTATGCGGGTTCAAACCCCTGGAAACCATTTGGAGACCACTCAGTATTGTCCTTCAGTGACCATAGAAATCCAAGGATCTATGTTTCTAGCCAACCTTATCCTCCTTCAGTCCAAAGGCATAGATGTCATTCTTGGGATGGATTGGTTGTCCAGACATAAGGGAGTAATTGACTGCGCTAGTCGCACCATTACTTTAATTAATACGAAAGGAGAAAGAGTTGTTTTTCGCTCTCCCATGCAAGTCAAGACTATAGTAAGTTTGAATCATGTTTCCACCGGGGAATCGTCCGAAATGGCGGCCAAGACCCCTGTGAAGTTAGAGGATATCCCCATTGTCAGAGAATACCCTGAAGTTTTCCCCGAGGATTTAACTCAGATGCCGCCAAAAAGGGAAATTGAATTCCGGATTGACCTAGTACCGGACCGCCCAATACACAAGAGGCCATATAGGATGGGAGCCAACGAGTTGGCCAAGTAAAGAAGCAAGTGGATGAACAGTTGCAAAAAGGGTATATTCGCCGAGCACGTCGCCTTGGGGTGCTCCTTGATTTTGTGGAAAAGAAAGACAAGACCAAGAGAATGTGTGTGGATTATCGAGCCCTCAATGAGGTTACTATCAAGAACAAATATCCCCTACCCCAGATTGATGACTTATTCGATCAACTCAAAGGGGCCAAGGCATTTTCCAAGATAGACTGCGATCGGGCTATCATCGTTGAGGATTCGGGAAGAGGACATTCCCAAGACCGCCTTCACCACTGTGTATGGACTGTACGAGTGTACGGTCATGTCTTTTGGGTTAACCAATGCACCGGCGTTCTTTATGAATCGATGAACAAGGTGTTTATGGAGTTCTTGGATAAATTCGTGGTGGTGTTCATTGACGACATTTTGGTCTACTCTAAGTCGAGGAGGATCATGAGCAACATCTTCGGACGGACTCTGAAGTTGAGAGACCATCAACTCTACGCCAAGTTTAGCAAGTGTGCTTTCGGTTAAAGGAGGTACGCTTCCTCGGTCACATTGTGAATGCCCAAGGAGTAGCCGTGGATCCAGCAAATGTGGAATCAGTTACGCAGATCCGAAGTTTCCTTGGACTTGCGGGTTACTACCGCCGCTTCTTTGAGAACTTCTCCAAAATCGCCAAGCCAATGACTCAACTGTTGAAGAAAGATGAGAAGTTTCAGTGGTCGGCAGAATGCAATAAGAGTTTTGAAGAGCTCAAGAGGAAGTTGGTGTCGGCACCAGTGTTGATACTGCCCGACCCAGCAAAGGACTTCCAAGTTTATTGTGACGCATCTCGCCAAGGGTTGGGATGTGTGTTGATGCAAGAAGGCAAAGTGGTCGCATATGCATCTCGTCAATTGCGCCCACATGAAAACAACTACCCCACTCATGATCTGGAGTTATCCGCAGTGGTTCATGCATTGAAGATCTGGCGACACTACCTAATTGGTAATCGTTGTGAAGTGTATACGGATCACAAAAGTCTTAAGTACATTTTCACCCAACCGGATTTAAACCTCCGACAGAGGAGATGGTTGGAACTAATCAAAGATTATGACTTAGGGATACATTACCATCCCGGCAAAGCTAATGTGGTTGCGGACGCACTAAGCCGAAAGAGTTACTGCACCACTCTCAGTGTCGAAAGAATGTGTGACCAGTTGCAGCAGGAATTCAAGAATCTAAATCTACAAGTGGTGGACTTTGGTTTTGTGGCTGCTCTGGAAGCCCAACCCACTCTCATTGATCAAATTCGGGCTGCTCAGGCGTCAGATCCCGAGATAGCCGAACTCAAGAAGAACATGAGAGTCGGAAAAGCTCGTGGTTTTACGGAAGACGAACATGGCACAATCTGGATGGGAAAGAGATTGTGTGTGCCAGAGGACAAGGACTTGAAAAAGACGATCCTTACGGAAGTTCACCAAACCCAATACTCAATTCACCCGGGCAGTACAAAGATGTATCAAGACCTCAAAGAAAAGTTTTGGTGGGTCAGCATGAGGAGGGAGATAGCCGAGTTTGTTGCACTTTGTGATGTTTGTCAGCGAGTGAAGGCAGAACATCAACGGCCCGCCGGACTGTTGCAACCACTTCAAATTCCAGAGTGGAAATGGGAAGAAATTGGAATGGATTTCATCACGGGTTTACCCCGCACAACGTCAGGATATGACTCGATTTGGGTCATGATGGACCGACTCACCAAGGTGGCCCATTTCATACCAGTACATACTACCTACTCAGGGAAGAAGTTGGCAGAGCTTTATCTCGCAAGGATCATGTGTTTGCATGGCGTGCCTAAGAAGATCGTGTCCGATAGGGGAAGTCAGTTTACTTCCAAGTTCTGGAAGAAGTTGCAAGAAGAACTAGGTACCCGTTTGAATTTTAGCACGGCCTATCATCCGCAAACAGACGGCCAAACTGAGAGAGTGAATCAGATTTTGGAAGATATGCTGAGAGCATGCGCGCTTGATTTTGGAAAAGCATGGGACAAAAGCTTGCCCTATGCGAATTCTCTTACAATAACGCTTATCGAGCCGCATTCAAATGGCACCGTATGAAGCACTGTATGGACGGAAATGCCGCACACCCCTATTCAGGATCGACGGGTGAGCGCCAATTGTTTGGCACGGAAGTAATAAGCGAAGCGAGAGGAAAAGGTCCGAGTGATTCGGGAAAGGTTGAAGATTGCGCATCCCCGACGAAGAGCTACGCAGATAATCGTCGAAGAGATCTCGCTTTTGAAGCGGGGATTTTGTGTATCTTCGCGTTACACCACTCCGGGAGTACACCGTTTCCAAACCAAAGGTAAGTTGGCACCACGTTTCGTGGGACCATACAGATTCGGGAACGTCGAGGAGAAGTGGCCTATCACCGGAGCTTCCTCCAACATGACCGGTATTCACGACGTGTTTCATGTGTCCCAGCTTAAAGAAGTGTTTAAGGGTACCGAAGAGCAAAGCGGGAGTCCGACCAAATTGAAATCCAAGAGGACTTAACCTATGTAGAGAGACAAGACGTATTCTTGAGGTCGGTGAGAGAAGGACTCGGAACAAGGTTATCGATTTTGCAAGGTTCAATGGACTCATCACTCCGAGGAAGAAGCTACTTGGGAACGAGAAGATGAGCTAAAAGCCGCACACCCGCACCTCTTCGCGGTACCTCCGAATCTCGGGTCGAGATTCCGTTTAAGGGGTAGGTTGTCACATCCTGGGTTTTTCCCTAATGCATTTAAAATAATTTACCCGGAAATAATCGGAGTTTCAAATTAACCTGGAGTCAACCTATAATTTTAAAATGCAATTAATAAATGGAAATGACATGGTAGGATTTTTCTTGAATTCTTCATGTCAAAATACGCGCTAACAGATTTTTACTTGGAATTTTTAGAGCACTCTAAGTATTTTTAATCAATTAAATAAGAAAACAGGAATTTAATTAAGTCCCTAAATCCCTTTTTCTTTTCTTTTTCTTTTTTTTTTTTCTTTTTTCCGTACGTCCGTACGGTTTTCCCGCCCGTCGCCGTAACAGCCGTCGGCCCAGCCCGCCCGCGCGCTCTCCGCGGCCGTGGGCCGAGGCCCACGGTGCCGCCGCATCGCGCGAGTCCGCAGCCTCCTTGCGCCGCGGCCACCGACAGTGGGCCCCACCTATCGGAGCCGCCTCCTCGCGCCCGGCCGCCCCGCCGCCGCCATAGCCGCGCCGCCCGCCGTTTTCTCATGCCGTTTCGCGCACTCGCGCCGCGTGGGCCCCACGCGGCGCTCCGCCCGCGCCGCCGCACCCGTGCCCGCTTTCCCGCACGCCGAAACGGTCGTCGTCGCCCGAAACGACCGCCGGATATCTCTCTCCCCTCTCCGAGTCCGAAACGCCGGCGACCTTATCCCCGCCCTATTCGTGCCCGTTTCGGTCTCTTCCTTTCCCCTTTAAACCCCTCGAGCTCCGCCGCGTTTTCCCTTTGTTCGCCGTTGATTCTAGCCCGGTTCGCCGTCGTTTCCGTCGCTTCACCGTCGGTGAGCTCGCCGCCGTTTCCGTCTCTTTCGTTTTGTTTGTCTCCTTTTCTTTTCCGCGCGCGCGCCGCTCGTCGGCGTCGCCGCCGCTGCCGCCGCCGCCGGGTCGCGCGCCGCCGTCCGCCGCCGCCGCCGCCACCCGTGAAACCCTAACCCTAACCCTAGCGCCGCCCCATGCCGTCCGATCTTGCGGATCGGACGGATCCGCGCCGTCCGATCGCGACGGATCCGCGCCGTCCGATCGCCGCCGTCCGGCCGCTCCGATCGCGCCACGTCGCCACAATCCGCCGCTCGGATCGCGCCACGTGGCGGCAACCCCGCCGCGCCGCCCCGCGCGCGCCGGTGCGGCCGATGTCACCCTAGGGCGACGCCGCCCGCGACGTCATGCGACGCCAGCCCCGAGCCGCGCGAGGGTGACGTCACCAGGGACTTAATTGCGCAATAAATAATTTAATCTTTTCTGTTTAGTTTAAAAATCGCAATTAAACTTCTAAAATTCATATCTTTTGAATCCGAGCTCCGTTTTAGCCCATTCAAATTTCATTAAATCCAGAAAAATGTCAAGAATCCATTAAAAATACTTTTCAGTGCTGTTTCAGTAGACTTTTAGGGTGTTTGTTGAGTGCTTTGTTTGTCGTGTAGATCCCGGGTTTTCCGGCGAGCCCGTTCTCTTCAAGTAGTCGCCGAGGTTCCTCGCCTCCGAACAAGGCAAGTCATACCTTACATTGACCATATTGTACCTATTTTATGTAAATACATCTATTTCATTCAAATACCGCATATGTTTTAGAATGTCATTTCATGGGATGTTTTATACCTATTGTACTCAACCATAGGATTGTTTACCTTATACCATTGATAACTTGGGATCCAATGTGACTAGATGATAGTTTAAGGTTGCTTAGTCATGCTTAGCTCAACTAGCTCACTTAAGGGAGTCACACTAATCAAGTTTATTTCTAAAGTGGATCTTCCGACGATATTAAGATATGACTTTGGTTTTAATAATATTGAATTATGAGAAAGGTGGGTCGTGAGCACATGGTTGGACTTTGGTTAGCGTGCTCATGACGATTAAGGACCGGTTCTCGGGAAACCCTGGAAGAAATGCCATGCATACCACAAGCCAGCATGGGTAATGGCTGGGCCTGTAGCGTAGCTGTCTCTAGTTAACGTATCCCAGAGAGGGTGAGCGGGATGAAGTTGGGTCGGCCCCGGTTTTAAGGGTTGATCAGCTTCCGGATTCACCGCGGCACTAGAGGGGGCTGCCCATTGCCCGATGGGAATGGGGGCGAAACCTTGGTGTGGTACGATTGATTAGAGGGGTTGTGTGAAGGGTCTGTCACAATTCCTTTCCGGGCACCGTGGTGGTGCACCGGCGCACGGTAACGTGTCGTGGGATTGTGTCTTGTGGGTACAGTTGTACACCTCTGATCAGAGTAAAAACTATTCGAATAGCCGTGCCCACGGTTACGGGCGATCGACCAGATTCACCTTGATTAGTCTCATTTATTTATTTGAATGAACTGTTGAAGTATGACTAGTGCGGGTGGATGGATGGGCTGTTGCAACGTGGTTTGAGCGTTGGACGCGTTTATTTAATATTGCTTAAATATTACTACTGTTTCTTGTCTTCAAATATTATTATTATATACTGCAAATGCCGTTTATGCAAATTGAGCCCCTCGACCCTTCCTTGCTATTTTATCTTGCATCATGTCCCCTTTTCCGGTGTGACTTGTTGAGTACGGTGGTTGTACTCAGTCTTGCTTCTTTTCCCTTCGCCGGAGGTTAAGATCGAGGTCTCCGAGGAGGTGTAGACTTGTCCTCGTCAAGGTTTAGCCGTGGAGTTGGTGTTCCTCTTCGCTCGTGTCAAGTTTAGCTTAAGTCGGTTTTTTTCCTTTCCGCGCATTTGTGTAACTCTTTTATATTGTTTCTAAGACGAGGATTCGTATTATCAATAACGTCGATTTGTGTACCTCGGCTGATTCCTGGACGAGGAGGTAATGCACAAATTAGCTGCAGAAATTCTGGTGTGAATTTCTGGGCGTGACAATTAATCCTTTAAATATACTAAACTTGATAATAGCCTCACACTGTCTCGGGTTGGCCTCTGTTGAGGTTATAAACCGTTTAGTGGATTTAATTAAGGTTGATAGTCTTATATAAGTCTATATCGGAGATTTAGCCGATATATTATCTAATCGCCCAAACTATTTCATCATCTATGATATGAATCCATATAATCTTTAATTTGTCGATATTTGCTTTAAGGGTTAGGTCGATCTATCATAATTGCTTGAAGTTAAGAGAGAGATTGAATCAAATATTATATGTTATTTATATCTATAGTCGATCATGATTGTTTCGGGTATAAGTTTTAATATCTGTCCATTGGCTAGTTATTAGATTATATAATTGTATAACTATTGACTTTAATAATAGCTGTATCGACTTGGTTCGACCTATAAGATTTATTTTGTTAAGAAAAGTTTGTTTATGGTTATATCTAATCCAAATCAAGTTTATGAACATTATATTCTATTTTACAGCCGATTTGACTTGATCGCATCGGCTAGGTCATCACGATACGACATTGGCCTATCGCCCAATCGGCTATTGTCTTCTAACGTTAACTATGTCTTGGTGGTTGTCGGATCAAACCAACTGGCACGCTCTCATTGCACCAACGTTTTGGACCTGTACTGGAGCTAAGAAGAACTCTCAGGCCACTATGTTTTTGCATCGACAAGATTCAAATAATCAGACGAACAATAAGATTCATGCTATCATCGGTTAAACTAAAACTATGCACAATCATCAATAGACTGTTTTTTATCAAAGGCAATCTTGATAGAACGGACCGAACCGAGATGTTATAAGATTGAAGTTGATAAAAATGAACTTATCTAAAGATTATACAAGTTCAAGTATAAGTCAATACAACATTTAAAAATAGTAACAAGATAACTCATCACTAGCACTCCGATGAAACATTGAATAAAAACCTATCAGGTTTAGTAGAAATTAATTTATTAATAATAATTTGATAGATCGGATCTAACCAAGACAATATAAGATTGGAGATAATAAAGAAAATCTATATAGATGATAGATCTACACAAACATAATGGATATACAATCAATCAAAAATAACAATATGATTAGAGAAACATCAACTTAGTTAGAATATCATACCTAACTGAGAAAGTCCTAAATAGCGGTGTAGTTTAAGATAGACTCAATATATCTGATAGACAACACTTGCATCGACCTGAATAGAATATCAGATTTAATGGAGAAAGTTTTAGCCACGTCGATACAAGCGAAATTGCGAAACTTACTTCCTCGCATTCTCTAGACTCTATTCCCACGTGTCGCCGCAAATATCGCCATGTAGCGTCGCGCCAATCTATCTATCCTGCGCGTCATGGAGGAGGGTGAGGGTGGACGCGAAGGGGGCTAGGCTGGAGGGGAGCTCGGCGAGGAGCGACGCGGCAGTCAGGGCTGCGGTGGCCGGCGAGCTCGTGGCAGAGGAGGAACAGAGGCGGCGATGGCATGCTGGACGGGTTGCATGGACCGACGCGACGGAGTGGGAGGGTGTGTCATGGAGGAGGGTGAGGATGGACGCGGAGGGGGCCGGGCCGGTGAGGAGCTCGGCGAGGAGCGACGCGGCAGTCGGGGCTACGGTGGCCAGCGAGCCCGCGACAGAGGAGGAACAGAGGCGACGGTGGTGGCTGCTCCGGGTCGGGAATCCGGTGCGCCATCGCGTTCCTGGTACAGAGCCGGTTGCGTCCGACGGCGGAGGAAGCAAAGTTTCCCCCTTTCCAACCGTTTCTTGGCTCACCCCGAGTGGAGAAAGCGGCGTCACTCACGACCGATCGCTGCCTGCTGCCTTCTGCTTTCGATCGCTACCTATTGCTGTCGATCGATGCCGATCTCTTTCTTCATGCACAACCCACGTGATATGCTCCTGCGCAACCTGATCAGCCCGGGAGCCTCTGCTCCTGCGCAGCACCGTCGCAAGCGTCACACGTCACTCCCGTGGCAACGACGACGTGTATCTCAGCATGGAAATATCCAGTCGGTTGAGGTGAGCTAGTTAGTTAAGAAATTGAAAAGCAATCAAAAAATTCGTCGTAACAAACTTTTGATCAGATACTCTATATCTTTAATCTCTAAATGCCATATTTAGATATCTATTTTTGGGACATTGTTGGACCTGTTTGGATTCTTAACGGCTAATTGGGGCTAAAAATTAGCCCTGGATCCAAACAGGGCCCATGTATCTGATGGAACCCAACTCAATTTTCGCTACCATGTTTTTCTAATTAAAATTTAAATTTTATTTTGATTTTCGTTTGCATATTTTTCAAAATACTAAATGGTGTGTTTCGTGAAAAAGAATTCTATATAGAAATTGCTTTAAAATATCAAATATATTCATTTGTCAAGTTTGTAATAATTAAACTTAATTAATCATGTGTTAATAGTTTTCTCGTTTTACGTGTGTTAGCTTAATCTTCGTATTCATCACTTTTAAACACTACCTCACTCTACAAGTGTCATGCTTGGAGAAGGGTCCAAGCACTGACCTTGTCATTGTTTTCCAATTCTCGATGACCCCTGTTTTCTAATTTTCACGGAAAACGCTTTTTTCATAATCGAACGCTTGGACTACTCTAGCGGCTTGTTTGGCAACAATTGGAATGGAGCATGAGTATTAGCTGTGAGAGTTGATGGAGGGAATTAATTTGAAAATTTGATTTTTTTTAATCCTGATCTTTTATTTGGTTGTTAGAGAGAAATAAGAGATGGTGTTTATGAAGGAATTTATGTCTTCTGTTTTTGTGTGTGTTTTAAGATGAAAAATTATATCATAATTAATGATGAACTTAATTATGAACTGTTGAGATATATTTATCTTTCATTTAAAACATAATTTACACTCAATTACCATCCTTAGGGATGAGTCGGTGGGAGTTGAATCAATTAATTTACCATCCTTATCTCTTCAAAATTCTTATGCTTTCTAACCAAACTGAGATTGAAATACTTAGATCTTCCAAACTCTCATTCCCTTTCTCAAATTATCCCCAACCAAACAAGCCGTAGAGTTTAGAAACAGGTGGTTGTACATGCAACTGGGGCTCATGGTAGCAACAACACGTGGTTTGTCAAGTGAGATTCATATGGTACATTTTTAAACTTTAAATGGCTTTAAATAACCTTTTTTCTTATGTGATATGTCTGATTTCAGATTTAATTATACCACTCTAATTGTTACAATTAAATTTTTTATAATAATATCTTACAAGACTATATTTCGATATTAAAATATGCATATTGCATACAGTAAGGTCTTGTAGTAGCTTTTCTCATGTTGCATCTGAGTGAAATATTTTTTTACTAAATGGTAAAACATTTGAACAAGCAATGAAATATCTGAAATATTTTTTTATTGAAACATATTTTACTGAGTGATGAAATATCTGAATTTTTTTATATGCAACGAAACACCGTCCTGGGATCGGACGTCCAATACCTACTCGTCCCCACCCGTTGTTATTGATTGCAGATCGTTGTTTTGTATCCCCACATTTTCTTTTGCCGTTGCCACATCTTGAATCTTAAAACTTAATTTCAAAATTAATTTTGGGTTTTTTATCATAGCTTATTTTTTATATTGACTTTTAAGCTAAGAATAGGTTTAGTCCTAAATTATTTTTTATTGATGATACAGCTTATAATAATTTTTTTATTGCTGATACGGCTTATAATAATGAGTAAATTTTATTTTGATTCACCTATATTGACCAAAATGGCATATTGGACAAAGGCCAGATCTATGTTTTCACTTGACACTACTAATTTTTACCATATGTTGTAGGTTGGACTAGGTATCTAGGTTCATGTTGAGTGTTAGTCTCCGGCGAAACCAACCGCTGATGCTTGGTGCGTGGTACCTATGAAGCAGCGAAGCAGTCGACAGGAGGACTCCCTTGAGCCTCGACGGCTCCTTCGGCCGTCCACGTATGCTGCCAAACACACCCACATCCATAAAATCCAACAAACACACTCTTCTCCTCGGCCTTTCCGCATGTGGCCGCTGTGCCGCGGTGTGAGCTCGATCGTCAGCACGCAGATAGCACCACTATATGTCCATGGTGGTCTCTCCACCAAGGCCCTCACCACGTTCAACAGGTGGCCATCGTGCGTTGTCATCCGAGCTTCTGGCCATGTCGCCAGCGTCACGTACTAGAGAAACGATTTTCGTGTGCGGGTCAAAAGGCATCTTCCCGTGTGGAAGGCTGGCCCACACGCACGAAAAGATCTAAAAAAATCAAATTTTCACGTACGGGCGGCCCAACCACACGGAAAGATCGATTATTCCGTGCGGACGGCTTAAGAGACCCACACTAAAAGATCTATTATCCTGTGCGGACCACTTAAACCGTCCGCACGGGATAATAGATCTTTTCGTACGGACGTATTAAGTGGCCCGCACGGGATATGAATTATTGAATTATTGAATTATTGAATTATCTAATGATTTAATGATATTAAATTGATAATTGATATCACATCACAAATAACACAAAGTTAATTTCACATCATCACAATTTCACATATATACTTTCCAACTAATTTTTTGTACAATTAAATTTACAAATAATTTCACATATATAATTAAATTGACAACTAAATTGGTGTCGTCGTCGTCGGTGGCTAGTTGTACCCTGTCTGCGGCATGTGCTTTAGCCCGAAGAACTGTTTCCCGATGAAGCCGCTCGACGGTGTCCCGAACGCAAAGGCGAAGCCGAAGAGGTAGTAGAAGAGCGCGCCGACGGCGGCGTCGAGTACGTTGGTGAGCATGATGTTCATGGAGTTCTTGGCGCAGACGAAGCCCGCGCAGAGCATGGCGAACCCGAGCTGCATGGCGAAGACGAGGTACGCCGAGAAGAGCAGTGGCGGTTGGTGGAGGCGACGATCGGTGGAGGCGGCGGCGGTGGAGGTGGCACGCTGTGGAGGCGGCCGAGGCGGCCATCGATGGAGGCGGCGATGCGCCGGCACACCCGAGAAGCCTCCACGGTCGTTGTCGTGGGCGGCGGTGGAGGTGGCGGTGGAGGCCGAAGGCGGAGGAGGCCGGCGGCGGGGACGCGGTGGTGGAGGCCGAAGGCGGAGGAGGCCGACGGCGAGGAGGTGAAGGTGGAGGCGGAGACATAGGCCGCCGGCGGAGGAGAGAGCCCTCGACGGTGGAGGCGGGATCTGGATTTCGTCGGGTGTTAGAAAATTTCGGACCGCGCGCACCTATATAGGCGGTGGTGATCATCGCGTGGGCGGCTTAATTGCCCGCACAGAAAGATTATCTTCCCGTGCGGGCAGCTTAATGGCCTACATGGAAAGATTATCTTTCCGTGAAGGCGGGTTAAATGACCCGCACGGAAAAACTATCTTTCCGTGCGGGCTCTTAAGCCGCCGCACACGATGATCTATAAACCTTACATCTCTAAATTGGACTACAAAAATTGTAATAATATCTTAATTTGGTCATAAAATTCTATAAATCGACATGACAACTTATTTTTATTTCATAACACTATCATAAAAAATTATATTCAATCAGTTTTGATCAAGTGAGACTATATGTATCAAGTGAGACTATATGTTGTTAATAAATAGTTACATCTCTGTTTCATCTAAACATTACTCTAAGTTTCAAAGTGTATATACCTTATAAGAAGCTATGATTAACATGACAACTCATATATAATTAACTCATATATAATCACATTACAATCCTAGACTATGTACTCCTTTAGATATATTGTTTCTCTTTTGCCCCTCTCTATTTTTTCTTTTGATCTGCTGTTGACCAAGACAGAAAATTTGACTTTTTCTTTAATATTTTTTAAATATTTTTTCTTGACTTAGGAGTACACTAGAGGTAACCATAAAAAATTTGAGCCTAAACAAGCGAAAGACGTGGCCTATGAAAAATTTTCAGAAGACACACTCAGAATCGAGAAAAACTTCCGAGCTCAAAAAGGCAACCTTCTGAGGCATTTTTGGAAAAAATAAAATCGCTGAACGCAGCAAAGTACGGATCAACGCATCCAAAATAATTTTCTGATCGATTTTCATATATGAAACGTCTCAATCGGAGTCCGTATGCGAAAGTTATGGTCGTTTTAAAACCGACTCCGAATTAGAGGACGAAACGGAAACAATGCGCGCAAAACTTGTTACATGCACACCAACTGGACATGACGGGCCAGGGTTTGAATGTTCTTATCAATATTGTAGATCTCTTCGATTTGTATATTATCACCAAAATAATTTCATAAAAAATTGTAAATTGAGAATCATTAGTTAATAACAATATGGTGATTTTTAATTATAATTTAATGATTAAATTAAACTTGTTACACGCGCATAAACTGTATTATATATGCGGTGGGAGCCACTCGTTAAGTTTCATCTAAATGAACTCTAAGTTTCAAGTTTATATAACTTATACGAAGCTATGAACTTGTATGCATCTTAAATTTGTACATCACATTAACTCATTATCACAACATATAAAGTTGTATTGCCACTTGCTTTGTGAGATTTTTTCTATTTGATTTTATCCCATATCCAAGAATTAGATGGAGAATTCAATAGGTTTATAGATAATTAAAACCTTACATTTCTAAATTTGTTTACAAAAATATATGGGCGTCATCCCGTGCGGCCCACTTAAGCGACCGCATGAAAAAATCGATTATCCCGTGCGAGCGACTTAAGCGGCCACATGGGATAATCCATATTCTATGTGGTCGCTTAAGTGAACTGCATGGGATAGTGTGGTATTATCCCGTGAGGTCCACTTAAGCGACCGCACGGGATAATCCATTTTTCCGTGCGGTCGCTTAAGTGGATCGCACGGAATAATGCATCTCCGATTTTTCAGGTGGAACCGCTTATGACCCGTCTGAAATTTATTGGAAATCGTTTCTCCAGTAGTGAGGGCGAAGGTCCTCGCCAACGTTGCCTCGATGGCTTATGGAGTACTAAATCACCGAGGTCTCTACTTGGTTGTGGAGGTAGCTAGACAAGTAGGTCAATGCTATCGTCTGCTATTCAATCATGCCATGAAGGGAAAAACAATCTTGAGTGAAACAAAAGGATGTTAGCAGCATGGCGTCAACGCCGGCGACGTGGTCGTACCGGACGACGACGTGCTTCAGGTCGCCGATGACCACACCAATGCACCACACACACACTGGTATCGCCCGCGCGCCGCCGCGCGCTGCCACGAGCGAACTGGAGTGGCTCGTGGATTGGGCCAAAACGTAGCACAAAGAGTAAAACCGGTCCAATCTGCAACAAATGGTAAATTTAGGTGGTGTTAAGTGAAAAGAGAAACCTTGGTCTAGTTCAATATATCATTTTGGTCAATATAGATAAGACCAAAGTGAAATTTACTCCATAAAATCATATGCCAAATAATGGGCTTTTAGTATTGAAGCTGAAACCGCTGAGTGGTTAACTGGCGATGAACTTACGTTGTTTGGAACGCGTTCGTGAATCGTAATAGTGAATTATGAAAGGTATTTGCATATTTTTTGCGGGTGGCAGTGTGAGTATGGCTGTCGTAAACTTCACACGACAATGCAAAACAAGCTTTGGTGTTTTGCATTCGGTGCCAAGATGCAGTATATGTTTTTTTCCTTACGGAACGACAGAACGGACCAACAAATTTTAGCAGTCTTCAGAAACTGTACAGTAAAACTGCAAAAGAAACCTGGTAAGCATTCAGATGCCACAGCATTCCAGGGCATCAGAACGACATAGGTTAACACATCGTCAGTTCCAAAGTTACAAACATTTCACACTATCGTGATGTACAAGATTGTAAACGTATTCGTGACACCGTCCTGCTTTCCAAATCAGGAGGACTAGTGGCATTTCATCTGCACAGAGTTGGGATCAAAGCTCCATCGTATTAAAAATCCAAGTCCTAGGAACTGAAGGAGAGTAAGCATAGATCTGATGATTGACGAGCACCATCGAAGTCAACCATCTACAAAAATACACAGCATAAGTGCAATTTATATTTGGGCCTATATAACCATATGATTTGTATTAAAGAATTATAGCAAAACAAGATGGTATATATATACCCTGAATCCTATCTGATCATAGAGCCTCCGAGCTGGTAGATTATCCTTATGCACATGAATATAAACATCTTCAGCACCTAAAGCAGGGTTCAAGATATCAGTAGATGGATCAGAATTATCTGGTATATCTACTACAGAATAACATTGCTTCATTTTTTTAATAAAAAATAACTTCTTGCTTTACCATTGAGTCTTGCAGCATCTATGGCCAGTAACAACATATTGCTGGCGATCCCTTGACGCCGTGCATATTTAGCAACACAAACATTTGTCAGATACCCAAACTTTGGTTGACCTGGCTGATATATTCTGCAATGAAACGGTGACTTTCCAGGCTCCTGTGAAGAACTTTGAGATGTAACTTTCCACAACAAACAAACAGAAGTTATATTAAAAAAAACATGGGTGCTATACTGCTATTTTTCCATACCGCTGGAAATGTCTCCCCGTGCAGAGGATGCCTTATACAAACATCCAGAGTGCCAACGACACTATTCAAAACAGTTCGCTTGAGGTCATCATTTTTTACCTGCAAATTACACCAGAGACTGAGATTTTTCAATTGTGAAATATAAGCAAAATTTCGGTAAAGCAGCTGTAAAACGATTCAACATTAGAAACTGGAATATTTAGCATGCAATGTATTAGACAAAAATTTGTCAACTTTTCCCTTGTTGGTTGTGGTGGCCATTTTGGCATGTGTTGATCCCTTGCAAGTATTCCTATGAACTAACATGCTGGATCCAAGATCTAACAATAAATTTGGTAGACAAAATACATGGAGCTCGTGTCTCATACAGCAACAAAACAGATATACTTCTCTCCTTGCAGCTTGCTACATCGCCTCTTTAATGCATGAAATTCCTGCAAAAAGATAGCCAACAATGATACACATAAACCACAACGTGAAGTATTGAATGACATTAGGAGGCAAATTAATGGAATGTTTTGATACAGTGTCAATTTAAGCAGGAGACATCACAATTGCCTTCAAGCAGACATAAACTAGTGACCAACTGATTACCCATGTACCTGTGATGCAAACTTCCTTTTGAAGCTTTCAACATTGCTGCAGTAAAAATGATGGTAAAATAAATGTCAATCATGAGGATAGCACTGATCATACATTAACAGCAGTACAAACAACAGATGAGGCTACATAAATTTTCTTGCAAATTAACACTAACCGCTCGCTTGGCTGATCTTCATATCGATTCTCTGCTCTCAACCATGCAGCAATCTATCAAGATGATGGTACAAAGGAAAGTTACACATTGATGTTAAAGTGAATATTACAATTTCATAATACAAACTAAAAGTTGAGCGTACAAGACTAGGAACATAAGTGTTAGCTAGGGGTCTCATCTCAGGAGCAATATTAGCATGCAAAACAAAAGTGTGTAGAGGACAACGGTATTGGCATATAATAGTAACCATCATAATACTACAAAATAAATGCACAGGCAATGTCAGCGAAAATTGGAGAACTAGTGTATTTCCTTAAGTCAAGAATTTTATATTTTCTGTAGGTGACAAGAAATATACCCAGTATTCCTCATCAATTATAGCCTCCCGAGCAACGTAGCAGCCAAAGAATCTTTTGTATTTGCAATCACTTTCCTCAACTGAGGGTCGAAGACGATTAAAACGAAGATCAGATGGTGCAGATGGATGGAAAGGTGTGGGGACCACTGACATTGGATTGGATAAGCTTGATGAAAGCCCAGGGTGAGAGGCTCTTCTAGCAACACTGGGGCTATCGGTGACAGTTTCATCTTTGCCACTATTTGTTGAAGCCACAGGTTCATCTTTCCTGCGAAAAAATGCTGTTCTGTATAAAAATAATGAGGGATGGCAAGATGCATTGATGGTGCATAAATGCTATGTAAGAGTTATTCCGCATGTAGCAAACCAAATGCTCCAAATTGTGCATCAATGAAGGTGTCTATTTGGACCAAACTTTCCAAATCTCCTCACAGCAAGTCATAACCATCACAAAATACAAAGTACTAGGAGTCATCACTGCTCACTGCTACGTACTACAAAGAGAGGAGTTTATTGCATTTCCTGACTAAATTTCAAGCATAAATATTTGTGCGGTGTAAAACTGCAATACAATCAGTAATCATATAAATACCCCCACAAATAAACGATATAAGAAGAGCGTGATCCTACATTGAACTAATCGATCAGCCTTTTTTGTCATGAATATAACTTGCAGAAAGCTTCCAACAAGTCACTAATCAATAACACCCCTAAGCCGCCTTAATTTATTTCTTCACCACTCAAGCAATTTCCTCCCTTCCCCATTTTCCCAAGTTCACAATCAGCAACAAATGAACGCAATTCTTGTAAAGAACTAGGACCCGGGACCGGACGAATCCGACACAAACAAAGGCAAAATTCGAACCAGAGCGCTTACATAGGCGAGGCCGCGAGACGCCGGTGGAAGACTCCCCGCCCACGGAGCCCTCGCCCCGCGCCGGCCAGCGACGGCGGCGGCGGCGGCACGACCGAGCCAGTCGCCATGCGGGCCGGGGACCCCTGGCCCTATTCCCCCCCAACCCCCTACCCCGCGAGGCGATACGGCAGCGGAATCGGTGGCGGAGGCGGAGCAGCAGCCAATGATGAGCTCCTCCCCGTCGGCGTCCGGCGTGGTCTACCTGTGCTGCCTGCCCCCCTTCTCTTTTCTTCTCTCTTTTTCGCTATCCGTTTCGCTTGTTTCTGTGGGCCTGACCAGTGGGTCCGGACACCGGTGGCGGGTCGGGTTGGTGGGGCCCACTTTTACAGCCGCGTCCAGTCACGGTGGTCCGGTCCGTCGGCTTCCTTCCGTGGTTCCATGGCTGGTCTGGACCATTTGGCGACGCGATTGGGCCATATGAGGGACGGACGTACGTGACAGAAGAGGCGTTGCCTTCCTGTCCATGGTGCTTCTGCTATACTGATGGCTGTACACATGGGATTCGGGAAAGCTCCAAGGTGGTGGTGATAGGAGTAAGTTGCTGTTTATGGTTGGATAGCTGTCAATCTATGATTGGTTGATGTGCCTCTGCGTATCAGTTTTTCTTTTCCTTTGGTGTGCATAGTCTGTTGAATTGTACATACAAACAGGACATGATGGCCGCTTGTGATGGCTGTGTACATCCTTATTTGTGTAGAGGCCGGGTTTTAATTCATTATTAAAAAAAATGATGGGCTTGTGAGGTCTTAAGCCAAAAACTTAAAACGGTGGGTACACCTGTTTCAGCGAGGGAAATGATGGACGGGCTATATGAATGGCAGCGACAAATAGTATCGTGATGGTTAAGAATTTTTTAAATTTTAATTATTAAAATTGTTTAAAAATAATTTGTGTTTTTAAGTTTTACTGTCTTTTAGAAGGATGTTTTTAAAAACGTCTTTAAAAACATTTTTTATGATGTAGCATACATTCATAACCCTAAACCTAATTGTCATGCGAAAGGAGTCTGTAAAATAGCGACCTACATTTGTAGACGGTTCCCTTACAGTGTTTTAGGAGGATGACAAAAAGGTTGTAAATGGCTAACCCTGGTTATTTGGCAGCTGTCTCCAAAATGGTCGGTCACCCTTCATGTGGGCGTTAGCATGCGCCACCAGTCATGTGCCACATCATCGAAAAGGTCTTTTGAAAGGATGTTTAAAAAAGTTCCCCCATAAGACGTTAGGGGTGTAGATTTATAAAACTTTGAAAACAAAAATTCTTTTTTAAATATTTTAATAAATAAAATTTAAAACTAAAAAAATGCTGATGGTTAAAGAGAGGCTAAGCAAGCCTTGTTATATACAGTTTACAAATTAAGTAGGGCGAGGTGTATGCATTTTGATTTTGTAATTGACTTGTTTCTTGAAGAACTTTAACTTCTTCAGAAATAAAATGTTCAGATATAGGAGTATAATTAGTTATCGAGACCAGTTTCGGAGTTCTCAAGAGAGAGAGACCAGTTTCGGAGTTCGACAGAGAGAGAGAGAGATGTTTGGGGAAATCCACCAGCCCAACATTCCTTCAAGTCACTTTGTTTTCATACCAAATGTTCTTTTTTCTTCCGAAAACTTCTACGAAATGCTATGGCTTAGCCTCCTTTTCTCTTTGGAAGACCGAACTCTAGCTTGAAGGACATTGTTTGATTTTCATCTCCCTTTTCCATATCTGCTTAGGCCTACCGTTTCAGACCAAACCGCTTCAATCAGATTAAGATGCCAACCTTGATTCTCACACTTCTGTTTACTTGCCTAACAGCTAATAATAAACAGATAAAAAGATGCTGTGTCTCACAATATGTTAGTACAATTGAATCAAGTCCAATACAAGGGCAAATAAAGTGCAGGACTCGTGCTCCTTTTCTCGTTCCAAGAACATATGTAAGCAGAGTAATCGTGCCGTACCGATTCTAAAATCATTCGTAGTACCGAACAGGCAATGACATCAGGCTGGTGCTTCACGAACAAAGTTCAGTATGATCAGGGGAAGAGCTCAGCTTCACTCTTCCTCACAGCAAAACAATCAGGACCGTCAAACTTAATCCTACGTCCATAGCCACGCTGTTCTAGGATACCCCAAATCTTGAGCTGCCTATCCCGGAATCCGATTCCGAGCTCACTAGCTAAGAAGAATCTCGCCTTTACATCGCAGTCCAATTCTCGCCACAGATCCGTGGACAATCACGGACAGTCTGAATATGTTCCTTTGCATGATAGGAATCAATCAATAGTCAAAAGCCTTGGCGATAAGAAAATGTCGTCAGGTTCTCTCCTAGTTTCTGAAGATTGGTTGAGACAGCATAAACAAGTTAAATTCTGAACAGCCAAGACAGCATTTTCGCATAGCTACCCTTCAGACTTTCAGGGAGAGCGTAGAGAGGAGAGCTGCCGCCATGGGGAGGCCGTCGTCGACGGAGAGGCTGGTGTGCGTCGTCCTGGCCGTGCTCGCCGTGCTCTCGCCGCTGTACATCGACCGGCGGCCGGCGGCGGTGGACAGCGACGACGAGGAGGAGGGCGGCGGCGTGTCGGCGCTGTGGCTGCCGGCGCTGCTGATCGTGCTGATCCTGGCCATCAACGTGACGTGCTTCGTGGACCGGAGGGTGGTCAGGTTCGACCCCTACTGGATACACCGCGTTGGGGGCTCATCATGCGGGCTCATGGCCACGCTGCTGCTGCTCGGCTTCGTGCTCAAGTGTAAGGCGTGTCTCTAGAGCTAGAGCTAAGTTAGCTCTATGTGTTGGGGATGTGTACATGAGGATCACATGTGGAAGCAGCTATTGTCTGACTAGTTTTACTTTACCCTAATATATGCTGGCAGTTTGGGCTGTCCGTCACCTGTTAAAACTTAAAACGCTAGCCCGTAAATTTTTTAGGTTCAGTTGAAACTCTTAATCCGCACAACTGGCTCTATGTACTTTGTGCTAATGTTGCCATTTTGTATGGTGGCTTCTGCGGTTCTGCCCTTCAGAAGACTTGTTTACACAATCTTGCTTGAGCAAACCTTTCTGCCTGTCTATTGTTGCCACATTATGGACATTTTCTCTGCTAATTTTCCAGAAGCACTCAAACAAAGAATGAAAGCAAAGCAGCAGCGAAGATGTTGAGTGAACTGCATGTTGGACCACATTCGCATTCCTGTACCTTTTTCACCCTAGTGTTTTTTTTTTTTGAAAGAAGCAGTGGATCTGCCATTTCATTAAGCAGGAGAGATAAAAATTTGGTGAAAACAACAAAGCCTGGCAAGGCCTTTCAAGGCCTCCAGTTCACTGTCTGGAGACAGGTCGCGCTAGCGTGGGTTCTGCGTCTACAAACGAAACTATTGTTTCGTTTTCGTGCATTGTAGATGTGTCTTGCACGCCTTCGTATTCTTCAGTCAACTACTAGTAGTATAAACTAGAAAATCATCAGCACGCCAGTTGGCGTGCTTCAAAATATGTAGCCCGTGACATGATCAGAACAATTTTGCAAGTCTTTACATAATTAATAAAATTGTTGTAAAATCCCAACAATATTAATTTATTTGAAAATAACCCTGTAGTAAGCTCTTTAATTTTGTGTTTATCAGATGTTAAGAATTGAAGCATAATAGTGGCTTATTATGTTACCTACTTGTTATTTAACATTGGTAAAACGGTATTAATAAAAAATGCATGTTCAGTAAAAAAATCACGTGTAGCTTTCATAAATTGGAAAGTTCTGTTTGCGAGCTGTTGGATTTTCAATTATTATCATAGTCAATTGACTAGATGTGGCACCGGCGATCACCAGAGCGATAATGTGCAACTGGTGCCCGTGTGGTGCTTCCTTTTATCTTTTACATTTTGATTTTTAGTTTGGTTCTCTATTTTTTAGCTCCGGTTTTAGAGACTTGTTTTTTCATATATTTTGATTAATTTAGAGATATGTTTTTTACATCTTGATTTTTTCATTGTTTTTGCAATTTATTTTTTGAGCTCCGGTTTTAGAGACCTGCTAAAAAACATCTAGGATCTAGACTTGAATTGACTCAAGCCGATAAGACTCGAGCCGTGTCTTGGTTGGGCCCGAGCCGGGCCATGCTCGGACGGGCCGTTTGCCCATCTGTACAAGCGGCGGACTGCATGTTGCATCTTTTCTTGTTTTTCCACGTGTCAGCAATTTGTAGGTCCATGCGGACCAACTAGGTCTCCAAAACGCAGCTCTTCTTTGATTTCTTCTCTCTTCTCTCGGTTCTGGATCTTCTGCAACCTGGAACTTCAATTTCGCAGACCTGTACATCACCAATCAACCTTGGATCAACAAGGCATATCTCAACCGTCCAGTGCTGAAGAACAGTTATATTCCGGTCCAGCGCTATGTACCGTTTGGGTACATGTAATTGTAGGCAGGGTTTTTCTTACCGTTGGAAGGGAGTTACCCCACCCTGATGACAAGCATGGTTACGGTACTGGTAACCAATGGTAACCATGAAAAATCATGGCAAATCATATAAAATTTATCAAAATTTTAAATTATTTTTAAATTTATTTGAATTTAAAGGGGTTATCGCAGTTTTATCTTACCGTATCCTACGATAAGCGTGGTTATGATTTTGTAAACCTTGCTTGTAGGTACCAATTATAATCTGGTCATTCAATATATGAGGGATACGATGGGGATCGACTTAGATTACTTAGGTTACCTGGGGCTCAGACACACTTTTGTCCCAAGACAGTCAGCCTTGGCAATTCAATAGTTAACTAGAGCAACTGATAGAAAACCTTGCTCTCACAAACCATCAAGACGACAGAACATCTTCTCTCTCGAGCAAGGTAGGCCCTTTGACCGCCAAACAAGCATATAGCTCGCTGCTTGCTCAGCAAATGGGAATTCACCTGGCTAAATAGCGCCCCACCAAAGGTCCACTTCTTTGCCTAGCTCCTCGCTCGCGAACGACCGCCCACAAAGAAAAACCTCCATGCAAAAACAATAGTGTCCTCACCCACCTGTGAAGATGAAACTTCAACTCTCTTCTGTCCATCCCAGGGTTGCCGATGCCGTGAAAGCCGGCCCGGCTTTCACAAAATTCGGTCGTTTCGCAGGGGTGTGGCACGGCGTCCTCGCGGTTTCGTTTAAAAAATTCGTGAAAATTCAAAAAAATTAAAAAAATTCATTTTAACACAAAAATATATATATTATAAAAATATAAAATTCACGATGTTTGCCGCGAAAATCACGGTATATGCGCGGTTTCGCGAAATCCGCGCACGACGCGGATTTCGATTTGGTTCAAATTTAAATTACGGTTTTCGCGGTTTTTCGCGTGTTTTTGGGCGATTTTCGCGGTTTTGCGCGGTTTTCGCGGTATGCACGAAATCGTTCAAATTCAAATTTGTTACTGTTCATTGCCGCCGGCTTTCGCGAATTGGCGAATTCGCCGTGCCGCCGAGGGGCCACGGCATATGCCGCCGCATCGCAACCCTGGTCTGTCCCGCCCATTTGCCTTTGGGTTCTAGACAACTCTAGCCATGCACCCAGGGATTTCTGATGTCAGGAACTTGGCGAACATCAAGCCTCCATCTTGTCTACCGGTAGCCCACCATCGCTCTTTCTTCCTTCTGTGCTTCGGGGCTTTGGAATCACAGACATGAGGTGGTCTTCGAAACAAGAACCCTTGCCTACAGTGGCTTCTGCGCCGGTGCATAGAAAACGCAAACCTCTGGGCAGAAAAAATGAAACGCTCCGACAGAATTGTTGTAACGGCTTGGAAACAAGCTCTTTCCCGTCCCCTCCATTATTATCATTTGTAACGGCACATCTCGGATCATGCCCGATCTGTAAACTAAACCCTTTTCTATTGTTCTAATGGAAAATTCAGGTGGGGAATCTCTCCCCTCCGGTGATTTCTCCAAAAAAAACTACCGAAGGAAGACAACCAATAGAATCCAGCAGCAACGGCGAATGGCCTCCAACTGTACCTGCTTGAGTCTGTGTCCACATATCACACTTGTTCATCCTAAACTTTCCCATCAACAGAGGCAACTAAGAAAATCCTATTTACCTACTTTGACTCATATCTTCAGTATACCTCAATATAATACAAGCACCGGAAAGAATATGAAAGAAAAACCGGGCTATCGCCCTATCTAAGCGGGAATCCTCTCTTCTCTATGAGAGTTCTTTTTAGTCTATTTCACTTCATGTGTCTATCGCTATCACCCTATTCTCTCTCAATTGTGTATCCTTTTAAAATGAGGGGAGTAACTTTTCTTTAGCTTTCAACATGAAAGATTGACCCCTAAACTGCCAGATATACAAGTTTGATGAAGGACTACTTACTTAGAACTTCTGACTAAAAAAAGTGGACTTCAGGACCTGACCTAAGAATAGCTCTCTCTCTAATACTCTTGCAAAGAATTGGATAAGTGAAAAAATGCTAAAAGGTTATTCAAACCATCCACTGGTGCAATTGAAGTGAAGGAATTACCTATTCTGAACCTCCACAAGAAAGAGCTCATAACCACCGTTGTGAGCAACTCTCCTCAACTGAAGGCGTACTACTGTTACTATTAGTCTAGTCTCCCGAGGTCACTCTTTCGATCTCGAACAAACTTACTTACTTTGCTGGAAGAGAGATATTCAGAAAACTCGATTTCTAGTCCTGTCTTAAGACTCCAAGGAAAGAAAAAAATAAAACAAACTAAAAGAGAACAACAAAAGAGAGATCACTTTCGAGGATTGAACATCACTTTTATACCCAGATTGGAACTAGACTTGAACCTTCATATCCAGATTTCACTCCACTTTCATACCAGGAACGTCGACTTGCACTTTCAATAGTGAATTATTCACTTTCCAAAATTGGCTCATATTCACATAGGACAAGAAAGATGAATAAGACCTTTAACTCCCTATTTCACATATAATCGACGAAATTAGAATATCAGTGCCTTAGGTAAATGCCACCAAAGAGAGAAGATTACATGACTTTTTTCTGTCCTCTTCGCTTCCTAAAATATTGAGGGAAAAGGCCTACTATCTGTCACACCCCAATCCGACACCGCCATATAATGGCACCTGACAGGAGCGTGTTGTAGGAAAAACGTTGCGAACCCCTTCCTATGAGACCGCGATATCGGTACCAATCCTAGGACTTAGCGCTGGTACCCATGGTGACAATTATGAATCATTGCAATCCTTAATTTAAACAAAGGACTTATTTACCTTGACTTAAGTTGCATCCCTCGGGAGAAGCCTGAGAATGCAATCGACGACACGGAAGCAACAATAGTAGAAGAAGAGGCAGCGAAAACCAACGAACTAACTCCCAACACCATAGACAACAACTGGGAACTAGGACGAAACCCTAATCTTCACTTCACTTCAACTGCACCTTCAGAGTTGGCAGAACTATGTAAGAAGCAAGGGTGAGCACTTACGTACTTAGCAAGCAAGGGGAACTGTCGATGCGAAAACACGACAGCCTGGGAGTTCTGCTTAGCTCCAGTGCAGGTCCAAAAACTTCGGTGGAATGCGGGTGTGCCAATTGGTTTGATCATGTAACCAACAAGACATGGTAAACCTTAGAAGACAATAGTCAATCGGCCGATAGGCCGATGTCGTATCGTGATGATCTAGCCGATGCAAAAAGGTCGAATCGGTTGTAAGACAAAAGATGTTGCTCATGAACTAGATTTAGATTAAACATAACCATAAACAATTTTTCTCTAACAGAATCAATCCTATAGGTCGAACCCAATCGATTCAGCATAAGACTAAGATTATTAAAGTCAATTGTTATATGATTATATGATCTGAATAGCTAGCTAATGGGCAGATATTGAAACTCATACACAAAACATCATGATCAGCTGTAGATATGAATAACATATAATAGCTAATTTAGTCTTTTCTCTTAGCTTTAAGCAATTACAATAGATTGGATCTAACCGAGACAATATTAATTACTTATAAACAAGATTAGACAAATTAATAATTATATGGACTCATATAATAGCCGATGGAATAGCTTGGGCATTTTTAGATAACATATCAGTTAAAACTCTGATATAGCCTTAAATAAGACTATTAACCTTAATTTTATCCACTAAACATGTTATAACCTCAACAGATCAGACTTAACCGAGACAGTGCGAAGCTGATAACAAGTTTAATAGATTTAATGGATTGATAAACTTATATAAAATGATAGATATAACCAATTAAGTAAAATAAAGTATGTAACTTAAAGGAAAACATTTATACCAAATAAGATCGGCTAAAACCCCAATACTACCCTTATTGCCAATCCAAGAGCGAGTTAGTTCTTACCATTTCAATCACGACTTAGTAGTTTAAACCCAACCGATGCAACACTAAGTATGAAAGAAATGATAAGGTCTAGACAAACCTTTGATTATTTTTAGGGTGGTAGATACATCAAACAATCTAAATCATCCGAATGCTTAGCCGATATCAGCAAACCCTAGATGAATCGGTCGATACAAGTAAATAGTACTAACGACTTAGATTAGATAATATATATATATATGTGATAATTTAGCGCTTGTATTGACCAGATAGAGTGTTGAACTCAACCGATGGAAGCACTAGCCCCGCCGATACAAGCAACTATAGACGAAACTTACCTCTCTCTGGAGATCGAACCTAACCGATGCAGCCCAACTCAAAACAAGAACTTGTCGAGATGAAAACCTGAAGAACTAGGGTAGCGATGCGGCAAAAGTGTGTATTGAACTGTTGTTGTCTTTACTAGACCTTGAGTGTACATATTTATATCCATGAGCATAAACAAATCCATATCGGACTCGCACGAGACTTTGCTAAAGATAAAACACAAATTACAAGTCCAAACCGGACTCAACTCAATCTCTCATAAAATTACGAAAGGAAAATAATTAAACATGCCTAATTAATAGATAAATCTTCATGTCACTTTCTTCGTAAATCCGATCTCTTCTTGGTAATACCTTCAGTCCTCTCAATCGAATGCGACAAGAACTCAAACTCATAGTGCTTATCGGCAACCACCAACTGATATCTTCTTGCCAATGCCACCTACCGATAAATCCTTAGCCGATGTAATTCCCTGTTTTTGGCAACCGAAATCACGCCATCGATCTTTATTCACACTTGATCCTTATTTAACGGGATATGCAAAATTTTGCCGTTAATGGGAACTAGGTGGTTATTGCTAGCTGCAAGGGAAGTTGTTTATTTTGCAAATAGTTTTGTTTTTCAAGTTTTAAACAATCTAAGTGTGTGCTTTCCACAACCAGAGCGGAGGCAAGTCTCAGCTCGGTCGGGAGTGAGAAGGTGACAAATTTATTTTCAAGTTTGCACAACTCCCAAAGTTGGCTTCAAAGTTGGTTTCCCAAACTAAACCAATTTTCCCACCTTTCAGAGGTTTGTGATCTCCAAACAACCAATTAATTCTAGGAACTCCCTGTCTCGCTGTCTCCCTGACAACCACTTGCTTTTCCAATATTCTTTCCCAAACTACACACCTTTTCACAAAGCAGGGTAAAACAAAAACTACCTAAGGAATCACCTCACATCCGCCCATGACCGTAGGCATGGTTTTTTGAATAGTTTGTTAACCTCTAGAGAGGGGGTACATTTTACCCACACGGTGCTACTAACCCGGGTCACCGAGCCCGTGTAGAACAACCAAATTTGGTGACTTTGAGGCTTTCACCACAAGACATTTCCAAAGTTGACACAGGGTCACATTATGCCAATGAGAGGGGTCTCATGGACCAACAACAAGTTAGGTCCCAGACCATGCTATGCCAGGAAGCCCAGGGGTCTTCCTCGACACCACTCCGGACGAATCCACTTGTCCCTTGTCATTAAGATTTCCCTAACCTAGCTAGTTACTTAGCCAGGGATGTCCCAATTCACTCATGTGGTCGCAATTGTTATATGCTTGGATGTAATTCCAGAGGAATCAATCCTTAAAAGCGACCACACAAGCATCCTGCCCAGGAATGGCCTTGTGTCGTGAGTTTTATTTTTTAAAAACTTATTTTTCTTTCATAAGGCATCAGGTTTTTCAAAGCTTTTGTAAACCAAGTTTTACTCAAGATGTTTATCAGATTTTAAGTTTGAGGGCGACCGTCGATATTCGCAGTGCATGAATACCGAGGCGCAACAAAGGTGGTTAAAAGGGAACATGATATAACAATTAACAAGGAAAGAATCAAACGCAACAAGTTAGGTAGGCCCACCAATCTGCCTTATAGACATGCAAATAGTTCCAGTGTAATCCTATCAATCATAAATGTTTTGCAAACAATATAATTAAGTTCAAATATAGGCTCAATATATTCAAAGGGGACTTGCCTTGCTCTAGGTCTTGAGCTTCACGAATCTTCCAGAAATCTACTTGAAGAAAAATCCACGAACCATAACTAGGTGCAAACAATCAAAAACCTAAACAAAGACCAAAAGGAAGATCCTAGTTGGGCTAATTAATAGTGCCATTAGGTAGATCACAATTTTACAGAATTACTGAAAGTGGAATAGAGTCAATCGGAGTTACGGATTCAGATATATGAATTTTGAAAGTTTAATTGAATTTTTGGAACAAAGGAAAAAAGATTTATTCATTTTCTGGAAAGGAATAT
Organism: Oryza australiensis; assembly: GCA_019925245.2. Classification (NCBI taxonomy): domain Eukaryota; kingdom Viridiplantae; phylum Streptophyta; class Magnoliopsida; order Poales; family Poaceae; genus Oryza; species Oryza australiensis. Next base: position 5,081,521 of record JAIFGZ020000116.1, on the reverse strand, counting down.
TCTCAGGAATATTCCTCTCAGGAGTGGGGTCCACGCGTCAGTGGCTGGAGACGATGAGTGCACCATGGACCGGGTCCATGGACAGCTCGTTCGATGGGGAGGGAGGAATGATGGATTTCTTGATCCCTTAGGCTTGGAGTGAGGCGGCCCAAGTAGAGTGCGAGCGTGACCGAACGATGCGGGCCGACACGTGGGAGAGCAGCCCACAAGACCGACGTTACAACGTGGCCCAGCAAGCCGATGCATGCATGGGGCCAGGGGTTTGAACGGTCTCCTACAGGTCTAGGACAGGTAGACGTGGCGTCCACGTGAATGGCCACATCGGATAGGGCGGGAAGGAGGCAGGGCGGCCGATCTGACGGCTGATGATGACGGGACAACGTCGGCGAACGACGACGAGAAAGAGGAAGAGGCCGATACCGATGGCTAGAGAAGAGAAAGCGGAATCAATTCAATGACTCCGATTCACAAGGAGGCGACCGACGACGATGGCGAAGCTCACCGGATCGTCGACGTGGCCGCGCGTGAGAAGGACGAATGTAGCGCAGGATTGGGCTTGGTCAAACCGGTATGAAATTGCGACTCGATGCATGACGACGCGAGATCCAATGGTCGTCAAAGACCCTCGCGCGGTGACGCTAAGCAACGCGAAAGAGGCGGCATGGCGAAGAAAGGGGAGAAACGACGAGTGTCCAGGGCGACACATTAGGAAGGCCGCTAGGGGCATAGGGAGGGTGGCGGCGCAAGGAATTGAGAATAGATAAGCCGACGATGGCGCACGGCTGCGAGCGATGGCAGGAAACGGGATGGATGACAAGAGGGGAGGAAAAAGAGGACTGGCATCCTTGACGTTGCTTTGGGAAGGAACGGGAGGTCTCAAGGAAGGTGGTGGTTTAGAATACTTTAGTATTCTAAAAGAAGTATTCTATAAAAAATCTTTTCTTGCAAACTCAAAAAATACAATAGTCAACAATCATTATAATAGATATACTTAATATTTATATCATAAGAATCTTAAGATATTTTTCGAATAGATAGAATTGAATATATAGAAATAGTAAATTTGAATAGAGACCTATTCTATGATGGATTTTAACTTACCATCTATTTTTGTGTCTTTAGTACGCTTAGTATTTTCAGCAATTGCAATGGCTTCTTTATTTCTTAACAAATTCTTAGAGTATTTATGATATAATTGAGGAACATTAAGTACAAATATGATACATAGTCCTTTCTTATTAATAAAAAAATAAGGAAACACTATATCATCCCTGTTGGTAGCGGTTTGAGCCACTGCTAGGGCTGGGCATTCAGTTTAAACCGCTATTTCGGTCCTTTTTTCTATGCAAAGTTCGGTTTTGCATGATTGAACAACCGATCGGTTTTTGTAAATGCTGAAAACCGCAAAATTCGGCTTCGGTTTTTCGGTTCGGTTTTCGGTTTTACCAAAACCGATGAAAACAGGGCGAGGCACCGGCGCGGAGGGCTTCGGCTGGGCGACATCGACGGCGGTGCTGGGCGCGGAGGGCTGGGGCGCGGCGGCGGCGGCCAGGTGCGGAGGCTGGGCGGCGGCGACGGTGGCGGCGCGCCACACGGTCGCGCGGAGGGCTGGGCGGCGCGCGACGACGCGCCACGCGGCGCGCGAGGGGTGAGGCGGGCCGCAGCGGCGCAGAGGAGTGGGGCGCGCGCGGCGGCGGAGCGCGTCACGCGGCCGCACGGAGGCCGAGGCGCCGGGCGGCGGCGCGGCGGGCTGGGCGGTGCGGCGTTGGTGCGGATGGGGCGGCGCGGCGGAAGCGGAGCGGCGGCGGCGGCCGCCGGGGCGGCGGAGGTGGCGGCGCGACGGCGGCGGCGGGCCGACCCACATGCACGCGCCGCGCCGCCGCGCCCGGCGCCCACCCACGCTGGTCGAGTCGCCACGCGCACGCGCGGTCGCCGGTTCATGTTTTTCTTTGGCTAGATAGAGTTGTTCGGTTTTTTTGTTCTTTGGTTCTCGGTGTAAGAAACCGAACCGAACCGAACCGAATTAGTCGGTTTATGTAACACCACGAACCGAAACCGAACCCGAAAACCGAAAAACTGTATATTTCGGTTTGGTTCGGTGCGATTCGGTTTTTTTTTTGTTTTTGGTTTAATTATGCCCAGCCCTAGCCACTGCTGCTAAAACAAACCTTGGTTTAGAAAGTTTTAGGAAAGAACGGTGAGTTCTCAGAATCCAGTATCATCGAGCCTTGTTATTCTCTTGCCCTAACGTATGCAGGGTGCGAATTTATTAATTTGGATCAGTCCTATAAACCTAATTATTTTTTTGATCGGGTGACACCCAGAATTTTTGAAAGATCAGGACTTCGCAAATTCAAATCAGTGCACCTGAATGGCAAGAAAAGATCCGTGTAACAATTAGTACTCACTTGGACAAACAGAACAAAATAAAACAGTTAGTACTCACTTGGAGAGGGGTGTCAGCCTTATATTCTCAAGTGAAGAAGAATCCAAAGAAATGGATGTCACTAGATCGCAATCGCAACTATTAAGTTCCAGTGTCTAAAACAGACCAGAAAACAGAAGGTTAGCATTCACCAGAGCTGTGCTGAACTGCTAAGAACCTCAGTGCAGGAAAGAAAAGAAAGATTGAACTACACCTCAAGTGTTTCGGATGATGACAAAGCCTGAAAAAAGCACTTAGACAGCTTGACGTTAACCACTTATTTTATAATGAAAATAATAAAAAAAATTTATGTTGAAAAGTTTATAAATATGAGTAAAAAGTTTTCAAGTTTTGACTTAATGTTTTCAAAGTTGATTTAAGTTTTTAAAATTCGAGTTAAACTTTTTCAAATTTTAACTTGAAAGTTTTCAAAATTTGATTGAAAGTTTAAATTCTGATTTAAAAGTTTATCAAGTTGATAGTTTTTAAATTTTGAGTTGAAAGTTTTAAATTTTAGGTATGCCTTTAATTTTTATATTAAGTTTTAAATTTTATTTGAAAGTTTAAAATTTTAGTATATATTTTCAATTTTTAAAGTAAAAAATTAAACAACTTCTTGCGAATAAAATAAAAGGAAATATTACCTTAATTAAATATGTGATTATCAAAAACTAAATTGTTTAAGTTAATCACGAACTTTCCTAATCCCACTCTAGCAACGCGTACTTATCCAGTGGTCCTGGACCAATCACTACCTTATCAAAAATCGGAATCGCCGTAGCTGGTGAGCCGGAACCGCGCGTGTGGGCATGGGCGTGGGTAGAGATGGCAATGGGTACCTATAACCCAATACCCGATGAGTTTTTACTTTATTAGGAGTCAAATATATTCCAAATATTGTACCCATGGGTCTTTTATCGAGCAAAATCTTCACCCATCGGGTGAACCGGGTCCTGAAACGTTATTTTCCCACCCAAACCCGTTAACCCGTGGATAAATAATACCCATGGGCCTCAGAAAAAAACATATGCAGCCCAAAGCCCAACAACAAATTCTAACCCTAGGTATAAAAACCATCCTTTTCCTCTTCACCTCACTCTCTCTCTCCCCGGTCGCCGCAAGCCATCACAAGTCGGCCTTGTCGCCCGTCCCGCCGCCCCTTGCTCTGCCGCCGACACCATCGCCCGTCCCGCCGTCGGCCACGTCGCCCGCGCCGCTACCCCTTGCTCCGTCGCCGCCCCCGTCGCCCGCCCCGCCGCCCTTGCTCCGTCGCTCGCGCCCGCACACCAGCCCCTTGCCGCCGACCCGCCACTGCGCCGCCTCGTACCCAGCACCGGCCCCGCCACCCGCGTCGCCCGCCTCGTCGACATCCCCTCGTCGTCGGGTATGGGTACCCAACGGGTATCCGTCACCCGTGCGGTGTGGGTATGGGGGAATTTCTCACCCGTGAGCGGGTGTGGGTAATGGAGCGAGCGCATTTCAATCCAATGGGTATGAGTATGGGGTACGTGAACCCGTTGGGTACATACCCGTTGTCATCCCTAGGCGTGGGCGAAAAACGCGGGTGACCTTGCTATAAAGGTAAAACCCCTTACATGTTAAGATGATTTATGATAATTTAAATAATATGTAGAATGTAATGAGGTTTTATGAGAGAAAAAAGAGATAATTTAAATTATAGATTAATCATCTAAGGGTTAAAAACAATTGAGATGATATGACTTAAATGTGACGAAGATAATGAAGATAATTTAAACCATAGATTAATTATTTGAAGACAAAAACAATTGAGATAATATAACTTCATGAGAGAAAAATAACATTAATTAAATGAAGATAATAACGATATAGATATATAGAGGTATATAGGATATTATGAAGAGTTATATTGAAATATTATGTGAATTATGTGGGATGATCATTTAATATGTTTGTATTTTTTAAAAAACTTTAAAATTAATAAATTATAGATAATATATAAAGTTTAAGATATAATAATTATTAATAGATAATGATGTGATACTTTTATATGTTGAGAATGGTTTGTAACTTTAAGAGCAATAAGAGCAAGTACAATAATATAAGTCAACTAGATACATATGTGAAGAAGAGAAGAGAGGAGAGAGAAAAAAAGCGGGCTATATATTTATAGTCAACTGTAACATAAACCCAAAACATTATGAGTGTATGAGAAGTAGGACTAGGTATTAATGATATAGTACATATTTTATATGGAGTGATTATTAATTTACTATAAAATAATTTGAAGTTAATAGTTAGTTATAATATTATACTTGCTCTGGGATTGGATCAGTAAATTCTCATTGTGATCTGTGATTTCTGTATCTCCAACCTTGACTAATTTGATCCTTGATTTTCTGAAGTTGTTGGAGGCATGGGCTTTGAAGAAGTGCATTGTCTGTTCCCAGTCTGATCTTTTTTACTTTTCCTCTCTGTCTCCTCTCCAGTAAGTGGCTTTTCGTTGAATTGCAAGAACCAGTTTCTGTTGAACCAGGGAATACAGGGTTGCCTCGCCTGTAGTCGAGAAGGTCTTGGTTCCTTCGGTAGTTCGGTTACCACGTACCGATGATTTACATCCCGCTGACCAAAATGCATGGATTAGAACTACAAGAAGAGGAAAACAAGTCATCGTGGTCAGAAATCCGATAGTATTGCCTTGCACAGTTCACAGTGCACTAAAACTGAGATGCTTATACGTTTGCTATCCTCTCCCACAGTACATATGACCTGTATGTAGTAGTGTTTCTTCTGGCAACCCTGAGCACACGTAGCGTGCATATGCACCGAGCTACGTGTGCTCACTACTCGGTCCGTAGCGTGCATAGCCTTGAGTGGCTCTCGTGCAAAAGGGGCCCAACCGCTAGACTCAACGAACCGTAGCCGGAGGCCGCCTCCCTCACCGTCGCGTGGCGTCGCAGCGGGCAGCGAGAGGAGAACGCGGTTTCCCCGGCAAAGCTCCGGCCCTGGCTCCGAGAATGTCCACCTCGCTCCTCCCCACCACCTCCGGCGGCGCGCACCTCTGCCCCTTACCTCCTCCGTCTCGCCGCCGCCGATGCTACCAGGTCGCCGCCGCCGCGACGTCCGTCCCCGCGCCGTCGGGCGGAATCGGCCGCCGCGCCGTCTCCGTCGCCGGCGTCGCCTCCTGGCTCGCCACTACTGCCGGCCGTAAGTCAAGCTGCAGCATGCTGTTCGTCTCTCTCGCGCGTGTTCGTGTTGGGAACGAGTTCAGTGTTTCGGTGTGCGAGTAATTCGTTTCTGATTTGCTTCCCAACTGTTGCTGTTGCAGGGGCAGACGCGAGCCCGTTTGACAAATACGTCAAGAAGTACTAATCCGTACCTTTGCTCCCCCTTCATAAATTTACATTGCATTGCCGCAGGTTGGAGCTTTTGATTTCCACTGACTGAAGCCCTGTTGCTTCTTGAATTTGTAATGTTAGGAAGAAGCTTGAGCCCTTGGAGACCTACGTTCCGGCAGTACTGTTGACCCAGGACCAGTTCAGGGATCTAGGTAAGAGTAATCCATAAGCCTGCCACCTAAAATATGTCGGCCTCATCAGTTGCACATATTCTCTAATAAGCCAAAAACGGCTTATTAGAAAGTACAATTAAGTTATAGCGACTTAAAAACTAATATTTTTTGAAGGGAAAAGGCACGACTGTGCCTTTTTATTGCATATCGAGGAAATAAATTACACCCCTAGGGTAACGAAAAAGATTTAGAGTTATACAGCTGCCGCTATACAGGGTGATTGGTGATCTCTCGCAAGTGCTTAGCGCCCGCCAAGCTCCATAGTGTAGCTTGCTCCTTGATTGTCATTAGGAGTTGGCCTGTTGATACCTTTCACGGCCTTTGGGCTAAGATAATGCGTATGCATATAATCTGATCTTATTCTTAAAAACTAATATTGAAAAATAAACATTGAAAATATATTAAAATCAACTTCAAAATTAAATTTGAAAATTCAAATTTTGGCTTTGGCTTGTTAGGGCAACCAATGGGGCTATATTGTTTCTTGCTTTATTTTTTTATTGCACTTTGGCAACCTTGATAGTGTACAAATATAAGCCTTAATTAGTTCATTCTTTACAGGAACCTTAGACAGTTCAGTGTGTCTTTTCAACCATATTTCAGATTGTGAAGTGTACTATCCTTAGTATATTTATGCAGTCTTCCCCTCCGATTTCATTGCCTTCTTATCATAGTGCAAACGATGTGTTGAAACAAGCAAAGCCGTTCTAATTTAATGCTAGAAAAGTGTCGTCATGCATCTTGATTTTTATAGAGGCACCAATATATCTTGCTAAATATGTTTACTCCAACCTTGATCAGATTTCCAATTACATGTTCTAGAGCTATGATGCTGTGCTATGTGTGATGTGTGATACAACCTGTACCTAGGAGATTCATGCATATGTATGTTCAATTGCAGAGAAGTCATTAGAATTTGAGAAGCCAAGATATGATGAGAGCAGATCATTACTTCGTTCTGGTCCAGCGTCTTCTCTGCGTATCAATATTCGAGCAGTAAGATACTGATTGTATGGTGAACGAGATTCTGGTTCTCAAGTTAAAATGCCATTAATATTCCTATAGCAAGTTTCAACTGCCCTTTTTATTCCTTAAACATCAAGATAGTTTACATGTTCAGATTATGCCCATCGCCATAACTGGTTCAAACATCCAGAGAATGTGAATATTCGATTTAATGATTTCAAATTATATGTGCTTGAAACAAACTAAACCCACTAGATATGCATTGAATTTACCCGAAGAAGAAAACAAAATGCAGGTGGCGCAGTATGCTTCTAGCAGCGGTCAAGGCAAAGCTGCCTCTGATGCGGTGGACGAATGCTTACGGTAAACAAAATGATTGATTTATTTCAAAATGTACTTGCTTGCTGAATGAAAATGATATACTCCTAGCTTGTAAGTACTGATAATGACAGCAAATTCATTTTATCCTAGAGCATTGGAAGATCTTGACTCACTGCTATTACAAGCATCACGGAACAACCCATCAGCGTCTGTCGATGTCATGAGGAGCAAAATCAGTGTAGCCCTTGGAGCTTTAGACAAGTAAAATCAGTGTCCAAATCAATTGACAACCTTTCTCTGTCTTCAATTCGAACATAATCATAGCTGAAATTTGCATTATTTTGTCTTTTCAGCCTACTTCAAACCGTGCCATCAGCAGTGCTGGACAAAGGGAAGGCCATTGCCGATGCATACCGGACTCCTGCGGATGATTATGAAATGGGCGATGCAACAGAGTTGGATCCAAGATTGAAACAACTGCAGGATATTCTTTGATGCTGGATTTGTTAACACATACTGAAAGTTGTCAATGTGATTGTACTAGTATGAAGTGAAATATAGTTTGTACTTCTTGCAAATCGTGCCTAGCCGCTATCAAATCAGGTCTCATATCAGGTATTATCATGTCAGGTACTATATGTATATTTGTTATAACCCATACTGACAAATCGTGCCTAACCGCTAAAAATCAGGTCAGCCTTTCTTTTGGGCTCTGCGTTTGTTAGCGGTTAGGCCTCGTTACTCTTCTACATGGGCTGAGTGATCGAGAAAAGGCCTAGGCCTTCAAGATTACCGGCCCACGAATCTACCGAACTCAATCCTGAAATACCATACACAAAATACTTCTTGATCATCTTCTCGCTTGTGGGTTCAATTACCTTCAAGATTTTGTTACGGCCGTATTCTGTTGCTGAGTTGCTCTGAATAAATTGAACGCCGTCGAAGGAACAGGGGATCATCTGTAAAATCTGATATCTTTTCTGTCGCGATTCTGTAACTGTGAGTAGACAAGGCTCCGACGTAGAAAGACCATATCGGGAGGCTCAGCGCGAGAGCTCGATCGTATACAAACAATTGTTTCCGTCTTGAGATTAGACACAGACAGATCCGGATGCTGAATATAGACGATAATTATTTGCGTCTTGCCGGAATTAAATTGATCTCTGTAGAATTCATATTTTATGGCCATGGGGTACAATAGAGAACGAATGCACAAGATAGTATCAGATGGAGTAGTACTACTATCTCCACATGAGATCAGTCAATACAGTATTGCGGTGTAGTGTTGAAACATCTGCCACATTTGCCTGCTCACATGAATGCGAGTACATCAATTGTGCTGAGCTATACGTACGCCTATACAATACTGTACGACGCCCATCGGCCAGCTACTCTTGCATAGCCATATTAGCTCCTATCGCTACGAGTTCACGTCACTAACGTCAGCCTCTCCTCGAGAAGTACTACCAGCCCAACTGGTCAAACGCAAAACCTGTATTTTTTTTGTTAACTTTTGATCTTGTCTAAAAACTTATTTATACAGATATCTAAAAAATGTATTTTAAAAATAAATCCTTTTGTTACCCTTACTTGATCCAATATAACAATGTCAATAACATTGATATCGTCCCCTAAGAAGTTAAGTCGGTAACGTGAAATGGGTCAGCATTATTGTTTTCAACGTTAAGATCCTATTTATAAAAAGATTTAAAAAGATTTATTTGTAATAAAAAATATTTATAAATAGATCTCGATACCAATAACATAAAGACAAGGATCTATTTATAATAAATATATTACATATAGTTTCTTGATGACAATGACATTGACATCGTCCCTCTTCACATTGACTTAGCTTTCACGAGAGACAATGTACTACAGCGTCAATGATGTTGGCGTCGTGAAAAATTTTGATTTCTGAAATATTTTTTTAAAAAAAACTAAAAGTAAAAAAATATCCCGAACGCAAAACACCAACCAAGCCACCACCAACGCCCCTCCTTTGAATACTTCTTCACCGTGCATGCATACCTACTTGCCATAGTACTCCTAGCAGTATTGGAGTATACGAGTACTCCCTAGTCCGTACCTTGTATCTTGATCAATGGTAGTATACGTTGTATTCTGATCAATTGCAGGCATCAGCATGGGAGGCAGGCCTGGAGAGAAGGGAGGCAAGTCCAAGAACGAACGAAGGGCTCAGCCTCTATATAGTACCTACTCCTAGCGAGCCGCAGCATCGGGAACCCAAACCCCAAGTTGCAGAGATATCTATACCAATCCATCTATCCATCGATCAAATCCATCAAGGCGAGCAGTCCATCGTGAACCCATCTCCGAAAACAATCGGCCGCACCCGCACCCTTTTCGGCCCGCCTTTGTCACGGCGCAACCTAGCTAAAGCGTAAAAACAAGAGTAGGAGTAGTAGCTGCGTGCTGCTGCATGGCAAACCACGCCGACCGACTTTCTTACCTTCGTTTCAAAATATTGTTACTTAAAATTAAATTTGATATATTCTAAAACAATAAATTTAGATTTGTTATCTTAAGAGATGTCATTTTATTTATATAGTATTTTTGGTTCCAAAATATAATAATGTAATATTAAACAGTGAATATATTTTAATGCTATAAATTTAAATAAAAAGTTTGACCAAATTTATAATGTCATTTAGTATTAAATTTTTATATTTTAAAAGAAATGCAGTAATATTTTGTGGACGAAAACACTTTGGAACGGTCGGCTTACTTTGGAATCCGCAGAGGCAGCGACAGACGCAGCCAGCCCAGCCACCAAGTAAAGAAAGGAGAGTACGCAGGCGATCGAGGTGGCTGGCTCCAAAGAAATCGCTATGCAAGAGGACAAATGAGGTGAAGTACTACGTACAGTCGTTGCCGGGGTGATCGACACAGCGACGTGGCACGTCTTCCGAGGGAGATAAACGGCTGTCTCCCCTCCCTCCCTCTCGTCCCGTAACAATATTCCAAGCCTTATCTAGCGATGCATCATGCGTAGTAGTAGTTGGGTACGAGTAGTGTACTAGCGTACAATATAGAGGCAATGGAGTACAGAGAGGACCCGACTCAAGCCATGAATTTTTTTCTGCACTCCCTCTACCTATTTTACTCCTTCGACAACCACTACAAGTGGTAACACTACAATTCTCGTACTAGCAGAAACGCGCCGTATGCTCGGGGAAGAGGAGAAAAACCGCGCGGCTCGGGCCGTTCGCCCTGAGCACTGCACTGGCTTGCGCTCCCCTGCTGCTCGGCTAGCACCGCCATACTCCGTGGGTTTCCGTGGGTTTCCGCGAGGCGCGGTGCAGTGTGGCGTGGAAAAAAAAAACGTGCCTCTTGCGCGCGTCGCGTCGTCCGGAGCCGAGAAAGGTTGCAAATCCAGGTGCGCGTCACTGTGCGTGCGCTCGCTGCGCACAGTGGAAAAAGGAGCGAAATTCCATACGGCCACCACCGCAGGTACCGCGTCGGCTGCCGTGCGCTGTGCAGTACAGATGCCCAACGGGGCCTCGTTCCTCATGCCGCGTCGTCCGGGCCTATCACGGCCATCGACGTCCCGTCTCTTTTGGGAGTTCAACTGCGGCATGTCGCGGGAAGTTTAGCACAAGAGAATGAACGGGGCTGTGAACTTGTGGTGAACAAATGCACCTATGCGCGAGCGTTGTCTGCATTGTGCGAGGTACGGAGTTATAATGCCATTCAAAAGTGTGACGATGTGGCATTCTGCCTCAAGGTGCCAACAACGAGATTCTCCACGCGAGCCCAGGTCGTGTTCCAAGCAAGGATGGATATACAGTGTAATCATCGATGTCCGACGATATTGATGATTTTCGACAAAACTTATGGTTAAACTGTTTTTTCATATATTATAATATTATGATGTAAATATAATTAGTATAATATAACATCGAGAGACATGTTATGACACCAATGAATCAAGTTTATGGATACGTCACTGGTTTCAAGACAGACTCTTGGCCCTCAAGAAGACGCGTGAACCTCGTCAAGCTTGTTAGAGTGAAAGCGTGTGAAGCGTGAGGTGATGGCTCAAGGAGGTCGTGCCCCCGTCTCCTCATACCTATGCGATGCCCACACTCACATCATATCCCAACGTTCCTCGAGCTATGACGGCTAGAGAAGAAGTGTTCGGGAGGGAAGATCACACGATGAACTCACCTCGACCACTCCAGATCCGTGCAACCGCTCACGTGTGCTGTCATTGAGGTCGTCGCCTTGATCTTCCACCCTCCCCTTCGCTCACCCCTCGCACGCACGCTCTGAGTCATAGCTTGGGGTGTCGCTCTGCTGCTATCCCACCATGAAGTTTGATTCACTGTTGTTGATATTCCTTTCATGCTGTCGAAGCTTCGTCCCCGCTATCACAGCTCTATTCATCATTGCTGAGCTCGATCTATGCCATCCGAGCTCGATCCGTCGCCATACTGGAGGAGGATGAGAGGAGACGGATAAAGAAGGGTGGCACCGACAGAGATGGAGAGGGGAAGAGGCGGCACCAGCAAAGATAGAGAGGGGAGTGGCTGAATGCGATGGGAAGAGAGAGAACGGGGCAAGGGGATGGAAAAAGTTAGACTAGGTTGGCTGACAAGTGGGTCCGTTGGGGCATGGGTAGGTATGTAGCTTTTTTATTGTGGCAGGTCCTAAAATATAGAAAGTTTAGTTGATCTGGTAATATAAAATATGATAAGGCTTGATATACCATAAATTAAGGACTCAAACGAATAAGGATATTAGGAGGGACCCTTCATCGTAGAGCAGTGTCTATATAGAAACTTTATCCATGTGTGGGGATATGACTTGGATTAGCTTGCACTACTTATGCCCTAAGTACATACTCCCTTCGTTTCATATTCTTCATATTATAAGCTATTTTGTTTTTTTAAACCAAACTTTTTTAAGTTTGATTAAATTTATAAAAAAATATAACAACATTTCTAATATAAAACTTATTTAATGAAACTAATTTGATTTTATGTCGTTGTTTTTTATAAACGTTGTCAAACTAAATAAAAAATTAAAATGACTTAAAATATAAAATGATATTTTAAAACGACGAGAGTACACAATAAAATCACATCCTTATATTAATCCATGTGAAAAAGATGCTCGAGCTGACAAAATCACCCCCTTACACCGTGTAAAAAACGCTCTCATATCTTCTCGACCAGTCAAGCGTAATCGGTAACGCTGGCTCCCATCGGATCTTGACAAGAGCGATCGATCTTGGGCTTGTTCGGCGTAGCTGTTCAGCGGTTGTACAATGCAGCCGTTGCAGCGGTCGCACTTTCTCTTATGTGGTGGTACTGTTGCTGTACCCGTGGCTGCTGCTGCATAAATCTCAGCTGAACAAGCTCCTCGCTCACGGACCATTAGAATTACCTCGTCCTCAGAAATTCGGTGTGGGTTGAGTCGCGATTCCGAGCCTCTTGCTTTTTATGTTAGCTTATGATAGCACTCTTATTAAAACCCCATTTAAAATAGCTGAAATGATAAAAAATATATTTTTCTATAATTATTTAAGGATATAAACGAATAAAACAAATAAATTAACCATTAGTTGCTTTAAAAATATCTAAATAATTCTATACAAAAATTTATAGGAAACGTAACGTTTTTGAATTCCTTCATATCAAAATATTAATAATTTTTTACATACATTTTATTCTCAATCAATCATAACCTTCTATCATTCAAATTTCCTATCTATTTTATTTTCTCAACCAATTATAGCTCTTTTCTATTTAATTGCACCTATTTTTAATACTCATGTTTTCATGTTTAAGTCTAAAATATTTTATATTTTTAAATATTTTGAAACGATCCAGTGAAAAAAACTAAAATGTAGAGGCAGAAAAAGAACAGGCCCATGTTGAGAATTGCCTCCGTACTCGTTGCCGGCAGTTGAGAGAGAAGCATACTCTGATCGTGTCTCTACGTGAGTTCTTCACGTGGGCGTGCGCATACGTACCACGGGAATCAGGCTCTGGCTCGATTCAAGTGAAACCATCCATCGTTATTTGGCTTGAAGACGATGTCAACTCAAAAACTCAAGGCACATGACAATTTATAAAAGGTATAGCACTCTTTTTTTCTCGGAATACGAAATCACAATAGTATAAAAACCCGATCTGCCAAACATCGATTTCCAATGGAACATGCATGGGTGACGCGCAGCAAACGCTCACCCTATTCCTAGTAGTAGTTTCATAATAATTTTTTATGTACATTAAATATGCACTGATACATCTGCTCATATGATAACATAAAATTTAAGCGAAGAAAGAGTGAAGGGGTTTTATTAGGATGAAACTCTCTATACACTATTTTTACTATTTTTAAAACTATAAACATGGTGAAACTAGTACTGGAGACTAGATAGTTTCATCTTATCTCGTCACATCCAATCACATTCCTTGCAGTTAAATGATATGCCTAACATATAAAACCACAAAAATAAAACTTTGCATTGGGAGTATTTTTTTCATCCATTCAAACCTTTTTATGACATGTTACGCTTGAAAACCGCGAGATAAAATATTCCATTGGAAATAGTCTTAGAGTAAGTACCGTAAGCATTTGAAAATAAGTTCCTAATTCTAATAGGTTTAAATAATAAGATAAAAGAGATAAAAGATGAGAGGGAATGAGCCATCCTTTATGCAAAAGTTAGCCTCTACACAAAATTCAAGATAAAAAAAGAGAAAACACATGAGTAGATTGAACAAATTAGTATTGAGATGAGTAGATTGGACAAATAAGTATTGAGGCTAGTATATTAAAGTCAGTATAGATATAATCTATTGTATATGTTATTTCTGTATTATGAGTTGATGATGTGAATAAGATTAGAGATAGAATCCACTTCTCTTATAAAACTTATTCTTAGAGCAAGTAATGTAAGTATCCAAACACAAGCTCAAAGATATCGCATAGGAGATGAGAAAAAAGAAGAGACACCTCTCATACAAGAGACAATATCTTACAAATTTTAATGTAAAAAAGAGAAATAGTAGTACGGATTGAATGAAGTGAATAAACTACTACATTCGTCTCAAAATAAATTTATTTTTCACTCATCTCATATATACCAATATAAATAAAAAAGATTAAAATATTCCTACTTTGTCAACTCTCAATATAATTACTTCTCACTTTATCTACTCACAATACTTCTCTACTTTAATAAACTCCAATATAACGACTACTCTAAAATAAACTTATTTTAAAACAAATAAAATAAGCTAAAAATAAATTTATTATGGGATGAAGGAAGTAAGTAGTCATAACGTATTGGAGGCAGTGTTTTAGAGACAATACATTATATAAAACATTTTTTAAGTAATTAGTTGATGATGTGGAGTAAATTGAAGATAACAATCACCCTTCTATAAAGATTTGCTCTTAATCTAAACATAAATCCTTAGATTCCATATACACATAAGTAGACATAAAATCCTTAGATTCCATATATACATAAGTAGTGAGGTGAAAGAGAGAGAAAAAGAAGAGAATGAGCAACTTTACATGCAAGATACAACCTCTTCATAATATTTAAGAAAAAAATAAAAAATGTTGTTGATTGGATGAAAGAATAAAATAAATAGTTAAGTTATGTTGTATTGAGAATAATATATTAAAGACAATGTATAGTTATCTTCTATAAATAATATTAAAGATGATAATTATTTCTACTATAAAACTTTAACCCCATGGATACGGGACCAACAACTGCCTAAACACACTCGATGAAAACGAGGCCTCTAATTTAACTGTCTCCTGGCCTTTGGATCACCAAATCACCTGAGAAGATTCGACGCATTTCTATTTGCGTGCATGTGATCCCAGATCCCTGAGTTTGGCACGTGAGAGAGAGACTCGCAAAACACAAGGACCCAAAAAAGCCCAAGCTTGCTGATGCTGAGCCCAAAGATGTCCAGAGATAGACGTCAGGCGTCTCAGCTCCTTGCCATGCCAGGCCCCAGCTGCCACACTGCAAGACGTATCTATGGTGGCACAGACCCCAACACAAAAAGAAAACGCTGGACCACACACTCGCATATGCGTCCATGCAAATGCATTGCATAGTCGCACACCAAAACTTTGTTTTGTATGGCCTCTCTCGTTCCATCTCTCTCTCTCTCTCTCATCACCTACACTTCACTACTCGTAGCTCTGTCTTTGCATTCATATCATTCCAACCACAACACACACGCATAGCATATATAGCTCGCACGTATATAAACGTCAAAAAGGGTGTCTCTTTTCGTAGTTCGAGCACCAATCTCCTAGCTATAGCTTTGCTTGCTTGCAAGCTAGAGACTCCGGGAAAGATCAAAGAACCTTTCCTTTTGGTGTCTTTGGGCTTCATCTTGCTTTCGGTGACTTGGGAGAGAGAGATCGACATGGACATGGACATGAACAATGGTTGGCTTGGCTTCTCCTTGTCTTCTTCCTCGGCGAGGGGCTATGGAGACGGCTGTGGTGAGGGAAATGGAGGTGGAGATGCAGATGGCTCGTGCTCGTCGCCTGTTGCAGCTTCACCTCTCGTGGCTATGCCGTTGCACTCTGATGGATCTGTGCACTATGATACTCCAGGTATGAGTATGACAGTTGAGTAGGTGTATACATGTGTTTGATAAAAAGGTCAGGAATTTTTGTGATTTGTTCCTTATGATTTTACCACGAGGAAACCTAGGCTTTTTTTCAATCATGTTTTCAGTAAAGACGAGTTTGTGTTCAATGCTCCTTTGATTTTAGGTACTCCTTTTCCCTTTTTTTTGTATGTAATATTGTTTTTTTGATAGATAAGTACTCCTATGTCGTATTGTGAATTTGTGGTTTTAGAAAGAAAGTTTTGCATGTTCATGTTGTCCTCCTCCAGCTTGTTGACTCGCTGGTGCTGTGGTGCATAAAGATATATATTTAGTTAAACTAGTACTAGTAGATGAAATACCGCAAACGAGAGTTCATCTATGTCATCTGGAGAGATACGGATCATCTCTAATGAGAAGTTCAGAATCACTACTAAAACTTACTCTTCCAAAGGCACTTCACTTTGTTCACTTTATTTTCACTGTACTTCTCAACTGGTCCAGTAAGTGGTATCGAGTGTAGGTCTGCAAGACTCCTGGTCCATCGCATTTTATGTCTTTAAATCACCAACCCTTTGATCTGTACAGTATTTGCTAAAGAAAGGGCAGCATGCATGCAGAATGATTTCCGTTTCTTTTTGTCTCTTGTTTGTACCGGCACTGTGCAGATTGGAGGCATGCAGAGACCAAAGACCCCAAGCTTGAGGACTTCATGAGCGTCAGCTACAGCCACAAAAGCAGCAGCAACCTGTACAGCAGCAGCAGCTGCAGCCACGCCGACCAGATCAAATACCATCATGTCCATGACGTCCAAGCCTTCTCCACCCCGTACTTCCACGGCCATGGCGGCACCGGCGTTGGCATCGACATCAACATGAATGCGCCACCGGCCAGCTGCACAGGCTGCCTGCCGGACCACCGACCACCTCCGCCGCAAGACCATATCTTTCTTCCTCCCCATAGCCAGTACTTCCTGGGCCCACCGAACACAATGCCAGCGCCGATGTACAACGCCGGCTGCGGCGGCGGCGGCGGCGACGGCTCCATGTCGATCTCCGGCATCAAGTCGTGGCTCCGGCAGGCAATGTACGTGCCGGAACGGTCAGCGGCGGCGCTATCGCTCTCCGTGCCGGCCGCTCCGCCGAGCGAGCCGCCGCTTCCGGCGCCGGCAATGCCGGTGGTCCGCAAGCCCACGCAGACGTTCGGGCAGAGGACGTCACAGTTCCGTGGCGTCACCAGGTTGGTGACGACATTGCTGCATCTGCCTCATCCACAGTTTCTTCATTGCTTCCGGCGTGTCACCGACCGGCCACTGATCCGTGTCTACGTGCTCATCTTTTTTCAGACATAGATGGACTGGAAGATACGAGGCGCACTTGTGGGACAACACTTGCAGGAAGGAAGGCCAGACCAGGAAAGGAAGGCAAGGTGAGCTAGCAAAGCTAGCCATATCATGAGCAAAGTTGTCACCTTTACTACACTATCCACAATGATAAACTGAATGATTACAACTTCTACTTGGACATGTTACTGACATCAACCTTTGCGTGCTCTTGTTTTTGCAACTCACCAACAAGCAGTTTACTTAGGTAAGATACCACCACTCTCATTGGTTCTAAAAGTTAAAATGTAACTTAGGAGTTTCCACTATTGAATTGTGAACATTGTTCTTTCATGCTTACCTGGTTGTGCCATGGCTGTTTGAAGGTGGCTATGACAAGGAGGAGAAGGCTGCAAGGGCTTATGATTTGGCAGCACTCAAGTACTGGGGTCCAACAACTCACATAAATTTTCCAGTAAGTACAGTTGGAGAACCCATTGCATTCATTCCATTCCTCTTTTTAATTCAAAGGCAATGGAAATAAAGGATCCAGTAGGGGCCGGTTCGTTCGTTCCTGTGTTCTTTAATTTGATTCTGATGAAAGGTTAGTACAAGTGTCCAGTAGATGTTATGTTTTTTCTCTGTTCTCTGAAACACTGGGCTGTGTGGCATTCAGTTGAGCACTTACGAGAAGGAGCTGGAGGAGATGAAGCACATGACAAGGCAGGAGTTCATTGCCCACTTAAGAAGGTACTGTAGGTCTTTCTCCCCTTGTATTCATATCACTAGCACCACTGAATCAGTGAGAAATGCAAGAACGCAACCAATTCGTGACAATATTTAATCAAGTTCCTACTACAAAAATCCATTATTTGTTCCTCTGAATTATTTTCAGAATCCTGAACTTGATCTTTTTTGTTTGAGGTAATCTGAACCTGAACTTCACTGCTAGTATACAGTAGTAGAAACAAAATTTGCACTACCTAATCTGACAGCAGATTTCACTCACAAATGCATCCAAAATTATCAAACATCCGTGCACACTTGCCAACGCTGCGTTAACTCACACAAGTTTTCTCTGCCAAATTTATTCTTGCAGGAACAGCAGTGGCTTCTCGAGGGGAGCATCCATGTACAGAGGAGTGACAAGGTGCCGTGCTGCTACCCCATATTTACTCCCTTCTGCAGACTTTTTCATCAACCCAAAACTTCTGAGCCTACTAGGCTGCTACTCCTACCTCCTCAGGGAGTTCTGAAGCTCTGATCTCACAAACACACGCACACACACGCATCGTTGTTGATCGATCTGCTTGCAATTGCATGGTTGTAATCTCTCCTGTTGCGCTTGCTTTCCCCATGCATGCAGGCATCACCAGCACGGGAGATGGCAGGCAAGGATTGGGAGGGTCGCAGGGAACAAGGACCTGTATCTTGGCACCTTCAGTAAGTTTTGTTTCAGTAGTAGTACCAGTACTACTGTACGATCGAGTGCTTACTACACCACTTTTGTTCAGTACGTGTCACTGTTGCTAATCTAACTGTAATCATGTGATCATGTCAGTATTTGTATTGGTTCAAAACGCGAAGTGAATTTATTGTGTCAGACCAAATTACTTGGACAATTTTGCATGTCGTGTTTTGGATGGTCTGATGAATATAGAAACTCGATGACGCGCGCAGGTACGCAGGAGGAAGCGGCGGAGGCGTACGACATAGCGGCGATCAAGTTCCGCGGCCTGAACGCCGTGACCAACTTCGACATCAGCAAGTACGACGTGAAGCGCATCTGCTCCAGCACGCACCTCATCGGCGGCGACCTCGCGTGCCGGCGCTCGCCGACGCGCATGCTACCGGACGCGCCGGCCGCGGCCAGCGTCGTCGACGTCGCGCCGGGCGACCAGCAGAGCGCCGGTGGCGCGTCCGACAACTCGGACACCTCCGACAGCCACCGCGGCGCGCACCTGCTGCACGGCCTGCAGTACGCGCACGCCATGAAGTTCGAGGCCGGCGAGAGCAGCGGTGGCGGAGGCGGCACCACCAACTGGATGGCCGCCGCCGCCGCGGCGCGCCCGGTCGCCGGCATCCCGACTACCGTGCACCAGCTCCCGGTGTTCGCGCTGTGGAACGACTGATTTTTCCGCGATCTACAATATTTTTCTAGTGTACCGCACGCGCGTCGTCGAACGTAGTACGTAGATAGCGCCATACTGCCATGCATGGTACTAGTGCCTTGTGCACTAGCGGCGAGACTGCTACGCATGTGACGACCGAACCCGGGCGTGCGGTACGCGCATATGTATTGTGAGCCCAAAGCTGTGCAGGGCGTGATGCATGCATGTCGCACTGTTGGCATCTTCTCCTGAAGGTGGCGACAATTTTGCCGCATTTTGTAACGGTTTAACATGCATGCTATGCTAGCTAGCTCCACCGGAAGCATACGATTTCTCCCGGATTTTACAGTATTTTTTGATGGCGAACCGAGTAAAATCTTGTCTCGATCTCTTCCTTCTGTTCCATGTACCGGATCATTTCCTCCCAAGTAAAAATCGACATACGACTCTAGCTCGTTAGTACTACAGCGGCGAGACCACGTCGTGGCATCGAGTAACGGTGACCAGTTTGAGAGTACGTTTCGTACGTACGAGCATCTACACTGTCGTTCAAGCTGTAGCTCGTACTACGTGTGTTGGCATGCGGTGTCGTACTCTTAGACGTACCAAGAGGGAGACCCTGAAGAACCCAACATAACGCAGAAGGGTAAAGCGAGGGACTCGTATGCGGGAATCGGTTTTTAAATGTGCGTGCCAAAAGTGGCAGCACGCAGCACCTCGTCCAATCCACAAAAATAAGTTTACTGTGTCACGCACAGTGCAGCTGCAGAGCAGCAGCTAGCGCCTGCGGCCGGTCCGGCCCGGGCACTGCCGTGTCGTCGCTGCAGCCGATGCTAGCTGCTGCCTGCCTGCAGGAGACTTGGGCCTTTGCACCTGAAAGATGCCAAAAAGAAAAGGTGATCCTTGTGTGTTTTTTTTTTCTTTTGTCTGCAAGGAATTGACCGGGGGAGATCAAATCGAGAGGGGACGGTGCAGATCAAAAGTCCCACGCATTGCTGCAGCGTCAACTTTCAATCGTGTCCGTTGCAGACAAGAAATCTCCAGGACAAGATTCTCTCCTGGCCCTCTGATTGGATCAGTAAGTACACCAGCGGAGTTATCTCTAAGCCTTTTCCAACGCATCTCCCTTGCACGCGAACCACCGAATACCGAACCAGACCGGTGAGAATTCGAGAATTGTCAGCTGACAAATTATTGACAAGTGGATCCGTCGAGAGATAGGTTCACGTATCAGTGACTCAAAGTCAGAGAATCCGTATCGAAATCCGACTTATTTGTATCTGATATGTAGCGTAAAATTCTTTTAGTTTCTGGTTTGCGATGGGGTGATTCTTTAGTTCATGATCCGATAAAACAGATGTGTGATTCTTAAGTTACGATGATACCGTGGCAACAGTGGTAAAACGCCAAAACGAAATAAGCTATTTACAGTCCCTGTTTGGTTTAGCTGACACTTTTTTCCTGATGAGTTTTGGCTGGAGATTAATCGCCAGAAGCAATTTTACTTCTCAATGTTAAATTGTTACATATGAGATTCAAGAAGCGGCTAGCTATCTTGAATGGTCCTTCCCATTTCAGGATTCGCTACCCAAAAAAAAAGAGTTCGTATTGGAGCAGGATTTTTGCAAGCTCGATTAGGATCCCTCCAAAACTCTCGAGGTCCAATCTCCGAGCTTCAAGTTTTCAGGTCCATGAACAGCTCAGGCAGATGTGCGTTAGTGAGCTTCGTCCTGCTCGTGAGCCCACGTGGCTTTTTCTTGGACTTGGGCTTTGCTGGATGTAAAAGGATCTGGGCATCTACGCGCCACCTGGCCGCGTTAGTCATTGTTGGTTGGCCATTCTTCTGAAGCTCCTTCTCAACGTCCAGCATGTCCCGTGGCAGCACTATCGAACGGGCCAGCTCCTTCAAGTCATCGTCGAACTTGATTTTCGATATTGGATCAATTTCGGGGTACACGACGCCTTCGTCGGATTTTGAGGTGGACGCCACCAACCATACGTCGCCTGAGGCTTTGAGAGCCTGAAAAAGAACAGAAAACGAGTTAATATGATAGGGGGCGCACATTTTGTTAAATTCATAAATCAAGGCTGTTTGAACTTCTCGGATGCCATCACTTCCATAAAAACACCACTACATTTCACTACAGATGATCAGTTGATCACATGCAAACAGTATGAAAATAATCTTCCATCCATATTAATCATTAAAATCAATACATCCGGAGGAATGAGTACAGGGATTAATATGGAACAGGGTAACAGCACTTGAATGCGCACATAAGGAAGGATGGTTTCATTTATAACTCGTTTGAAAATCTCAAGGCTCTCGTACACTAAGTCTGCTGGATTTCCAACTATAACTACTTTGAGTTCAGACATCATCAGAGCATACAAAAATAGTTGAACTAAAATAGTAGACTGCTTTGAACTTATCAGGTTTCAAAAATATTCCCTTCATCCCAAAATAAGTATACTCAGTGGCGGATCCAGAAATGGACTAGAAGAGGGGCTAAATAACAGAGGACACAATTTTTTTCTCACTATACACAGCACACTACTAATAGATATAGCAAAGATTAATATCGATTTGGAAGTGCTCAAAGATACGTACATAGAACTATGATGAGGATAGAAAATTACCAAATACAATGAGCCTTCTTAATAAAAATTTTTTTATTAAGAAACAAACAATATAGGGAATTAGGGATACTATTTGATTTTAATGCATCAAATTTTGTAGACAATATAGGGAATTAGGGATTTAGATTTTGGATCTTAATTCTCACATGAAGTCTTCACCTATTTGCTGCTACTAACTTAATTACTAAAGCTAATCATTTAATAGTACGGACTCCTTGCATTCGCTGCGTTCGCTGGGCTGCGTTTATCTCTCACTTGGCCCATGAGTCAAAAACATCACCAAAATTCCAGCGACAGAAAGGTAAAACGGTACAGGGGCACACGTGCCGCTCGACAGCGGCTGGCACAAAACCGCAGATGAGTAGTAGACGACTGGATGGGAGCCCCAGCCACGACGCCGACGTCCAAGCGCCCTGTGACACGCGCGTGCCGGCGCGGGACGCGGCCCGGCCGGCTGCTTCCGCGGCGCCGGGCTGCGTTCGCTGTGGCCTCGCCCGGGCTGCAGCCCGGGCAGCCCGGGCGCAAATCCGCCCCTGAGTATGCTCCTCTGAACTAGAAGAATTATTTTGGGACAGGGGGAGTAATAAATAAGAACACTTTACCCACCTTAAGATCTTCCAATACAGCTAGATAAGCATCCTTGACCTCCGCGACAGCAAGACCCTCCGGAAACTTTCTAATCAACGATAGTAGTTGATCTTTGCCATTCAAATCATACTTGACTGCAACATGCCAACAGTAGATTAAGATGAGGTTGATTCATGAAATGTGTTTGATCGATGGACATGGCTAACAGAATGATGCTAGATGCATTTACCTTGTAAGAGAAACGATTCCCGTCAAAGTGTATTTTCGGATTATTCTTCAATCTGTCAAAGACCTCCTTGTTGCCATGAATATGAACATAAGTTGCTTCATTTATTTGCTCTGCTGTAAAATCCTGTCTTGTCTGCAAGTTTAAGAAAAACAGAGAAATCAGTTCAGGCAAAATGTCCTAAGGCTACAAGTTCAACTCTCACGTTCATGGAAAAAAGGTTCAACTTTTTGTTAAATTACCTTGTAAAGCAATTCAATTACTAATTTGATCTGTGCTGCAGCAGGAGACTTCCTAACCGAATTGATGCGCTGCAACCCCTCTGTATCATCTGAGAATTTACGCTGTGGTGGTTTTCCTGGTGTGGATGGACCATTTGTTGGTTGAAGCCATCTAGTGATATTTGATCTTGGAGTTGAAGCTTGGTTTGCAGCAATACTGTATAGAGTTGTCTGGCATCTCTCCTGCTGCTGTCTAAATTTGTTCAGACGCTCATGAAGAGCCATCTGTAAAGAAATTAAGCACGATTTGGTTTAGAACATTGCAACAAATCATATAGAATTGCATGAAATAGAAAACAGAAATGCCTGCTTCATCTGAATAAAAGCAAGATTACAAGCACCGCATATAGCACATCTGCTGCACTAGCGAAAATTAGACATGCACACAAGCATGTTGAAGCTGCAAGTAGATACATCACATATAAATTTTGTTTCAATGTATATCCAAACCCAATACATCAAGTCCAATTGACTGGCAAAAGTAAGTTCCAGTTGACTGGCAAAAATAAGTTCCAGTTGACTGGCAAACCCAATACATTATTCTGACGGTTTCCAATATACCCATTATAAAATACGATAGCATGTCCTTAATGAAGCTACATTCAGTAGTCAAATTTGTGTTTTACAAGGAGTCAATCAAAAGATCAACAAAATTTTGGGGGATTCATCAGATATCCCACAAAAGGGTTTCATATTCAGGCATTCAGAAGCGACAATTCAAAGGTTGGCATTTGATCTCCAATATTTACCTTGATAAGCGAGTTAAAATTTTTAACTAAGTTGGTATGTGCATCATCCCCCTAACCCACCTCCATAACCAACGAGGTAAAAGAGCAAAATCGCCCATGCCCAAACAAATCTGAGCGATCCCTCGTTCGAATAAGATTCGATCATATTTGATCAAATCAAAACCCGCCCAAAATTTCACCGTACCAATCGCAGATCAGTCTGGGCGACCCAATTCCTATTGAAGAAATTAACCAATTCAGGTCAAATCAGTCAATGGAGAAGGGACAAGGGTCCAAGAGGAGAGAGCCCCTACTGTATCCGCGACGGCGGAGCAGACCCGCTGCACGGACGCTTCCTCCGGCAAGATGCCGGCGCCGAAGCGGAGGGTGGGGCCTCTCCTCTCGGCCGCTTAGGCCTCGCCGGCGGCGATGCTCACGCAAGCCTAGGGTTTGATCGGCGAGAGGTGGGGGCGAAACCGACGAACTCGCCCTCGCCAAAATTTTTTGTCTGATCTCACACACTGGTACGCAACGCAAGTCGGGATGGGCTTTGTAACGGGTTGCTTGGTCGGTATTTCATGGGCTATTGGGCCTTAATCTGTGTGTTTGGGCCTTGTCTATTATTGTACGGGAAAGGAATAAGTCTACTTTGGGAATAAGAGTTTAGGGATGGGTTCTCCACTTAGGGACGAATTTTAGATTTCAGCGATAAATTAGAGACCTAAGGTAAACTTATTTCAATGAAAAATAAGCATGATTAAATTCCTATATAGCTTAGTATTGGGTCTTAATTGAGTAGTAATAGACATATATAGCATGTGTTGTCAAAAGTTCGAGATATTTAACTATTTATCATTTTTACAAATGACAATTAAAGATTTATCATTGGACTCATATGTCATAGACACATGAAGGTTCCGTATCTTAAACCGTAAATGACAAATTTTTAATTATTATATTTTAAAAAATAACAAATAGTTAAATAGTTAAATGCCTCTCAAAGTTTGCACTGTTTGTTCTACTCGAACATATATAAAAACTGGTAATGTGGAACGCATCCCAATTTCTAGAATGTAGCTCTTCGTAATTGTAATGAATACTCTGTAAACGTAGCATAAAAATTCCTTCCCTCGCCGCTACCTACTAGTATACCGATACAATAAAAGTAGACCAAAGATTAGTTCATGAATCAAGCGGAATATCTGTTAAGACGTACTAGCTCGTATCTAATTTTGTGTAAGGTTGTAGAATAACTGGAAGGCACGAGATGATGAGGGCACGTACAATGGAGGTCACTGTTATCAGTGGTGATTTTTTATTTCGCCTCTAAGATTTTACGTGTCGGCCCTTGCTAATTTTTTATTTTTAGATAATGAAACTTTTATACTTTAGACTATAAAAAATATAATATATACCATATACTTCTGACGGTCCTATTCTCAGTCCCTCACCTTCATTCTCCTCGCCCACCCCTACTCCCTTGCCTCCCCTCCCCTTTCGAAATCCCCCCTACGAAACCGCTCAACACTCTTCTCTACTTCTCTTCCAATTCCCTTTCTTCATTGACAATGGGCTCGAGCTCTCTCCCTTCTTTGCTGACAAACTCGAGCTCTCTCCTCTCTTCACCGATGAGATCGAGCTTTCGTTCCCTCTCCTTCTCTGTTCACTGCTGTCGGCGTGAATCGAGGAGCCGCTGTGGCGGGTTGGACCTCTCTGGCGATGGTGCCTACAACAAGATTCCTCCCCGCCGCCATGAGAGGCTCCTTCTCGACCTCTCTTCCCTCCCTGTCGCCACAACGAGCTCCCTCCCCGCAGAAGGTGACAAAATCAGTGGCATTGAGCTCCGTGCAGCGATGCTCGATCTCAAGTTCTCTTCCCTCTCCACTACCAAGATCAAGCTGTCGCCGCCTCTCCTTCGGTCGCCATTGTCGGCGCGGATTGAGGCTCCCTACTTGGCAGTTGCGACAAGATCCCAAGTGGTACGGGACACGATGAGGCATGGGCCACATAGCTCATGGACCTCGAGCTCACCGGATCTGTGTGAGGACGACAAGGGCTAGGAGCCTCCGACGACCTCGACAGCGTGTTGATGAGAAAATTTCCCACGCACTGGCCTGAGAGATTTGTTTTACTATAATGCAGGTTCAAATTGGATTATCTTTGGGGTTCAGGGCGTGCCAGCTGGTTTGATCCTGCAACCAACAAGAAACAAGAACAGACAATTAAATTGTAATTAGATCCTACTCGATCGGCTATAGATATTCATAATATATAATCGCTATCCCAAAGTGTATTTAGACTAAGTGACTGGGATATATCGGTAGCATACCGAGACAGTATAAATCACTTATATCTAAAAGCACATTAGGATAAAGATTATATACATTTATAGCCTAGCCGATGTCGTAGATCTAATATGAATCGGCTAATACTTTGATACAACTTTATCTAAGATATTAATCCGAGCTAAATACACTAAACAAGGATAAAATGGCTGTTAAGATAACTTAACAGATTGATATCAAGCTCAATACATTTAACTGGATTAAGATCTTAATATAAAGAACAGCTTTAAGACACCTAATGGAAATAAATCATGTAAGATGGCTAAAACAGGTAAGATCGGCTGAAACCCCGATACTATCTCTAATAGTAGTCATTGAGCCGAATAGATCTATATGATTCTAAGAGCGACTTAATAGATCAAACTTAAACGATGCAGCATTAAGTACAAAAAGAAACGTGAGATCTAAATAAACTAACGAAAACCTTTCAAGATGGTAGATATACTATATAATCTAGATTAACATTGAAATATAAACCTACCGGCTACCACCTAATAATTGATGCTAGTCGATTAGGGTTTAGACCACAACACCGATCTGAATTATATAGCGTATATGATAACTATGCATATTACAAAGACAATTAGAATATCATAACGATGGAAACACTAATCCCGACAGCGCAAACCGTTGCGACAAGAATTACCTTTTTGCTGGAGATCAAATGATGCAGTCCAACTAGAAGCAAGAACTCGTTGAAAACTATTAAAGGAAAAAAGGTGACGATGCGACGAGGTTGTATTGATTGATTCGTCTCTAAATTACATGGTCTCAAATCATATTTATACCGAATTACAAATAGAGTCCTTGTAGGACACGACTTTTATCTCTAACTACTATTTAAAATACGACAAATATCTGGGACAGAATCCCCTGTCGTGATACACAAGAAAACTATGCAAAACATCCTAAATTACAGATACAATTGCCTTTTCATGACTTTATCCGTAGATGACAATATCTCTGAAGCTCTTGGAAACCGAATCTAATGATGATCTTCACGCTTCCACACCAGAATCGGTCACATTTGTTATCCCAATCGGAATCAGCTATGTCAGATATCCTTATATGATTCAGTCTCAACCGATAGACTCCTCAGTCGATGTGCACTCTGTTTCCAGGAACCATGCACTCCAATTCTGCTTCAATTGCAGCTTCAAACACGGGGATTTGGCTTACCAAATTTGGTCGTTAACACATGCCCCCAAGTCCGTTGTATTGTTAATGTTGCGGATTTACCAAATCGTATCTTGGGAAGATTTCAAGGCTTTTCCGTTTCGGCCGTCACCATGTTTCTTTTAATAATAGCCACCGCCTTAGAGTTTTTCATGCCGTCACTTTTACCTTCGCTGCCTTAGCCCCAAACAATTCTAATTTGCACCGGCAACCTCCTCGGCATTGTTAACAACAAAATTTGGTAACCAAATCCTTGGGTTTGAAGCAGAGAATGAAGCGGAATCGGAGGAGATGTGCGATCTGCGGAGAAACAGAGGCCGTGTCGGCTGAGTCCGAATCGGCTGCGGAGCTCGTCGGCTAAGTCTGAATCGGACCAGCATAGCCGATAGCCGATTCCGAGTTGAGATAGAAGTGGAGCCAGTCCCGAAAGGAAAACATGAAGATAAGGTGTTGGATTCGGTCTCCAAATTGTGCGTTAAAGATATTGTCATCTATGGATAAGGTCCTGTAACGGAAATTGTATCTGTAAATTAGGAAGTTGTATAGATATTTCTTTTTTAATGTGGCATGAGACTGTTTCCCGAGATATTGTCGTACTGTAAATAGTAGATAAGGCAGAAACTGTGTCCTACACGGATATCATTGTACCTGGGTATAAATAAAACCCAAGGGCTCTTTGTAAATATATCAACAACACACAATCAATCAACTTCGGCGCATCGCCATCCTTTATTTTCTTTTCGACAAGTTCTTGCATTTGCTCAGGCTGCATCGACTCCGATCTCCGAACAAGGTAATTCCTTGTTACAAGTGGTTTGTATTGTCTGAGTTAGTGCTTCTATCATCATGATACTCTAGTTTCGATGTTATATACTGCTTAATCTATCATATGCGGTATATAATCTAGAGCAATGTCTAGATATATCTCGTAATCGGTTGATTTCTCTCTGAAGACAGCAGCCGATAGAGTTAGATCCAGAGGTTGAATTAGATTATATGTCATGTCTACCGTCTCAAGGGATTCTCATTAGCTTATACAGATCTAATATTTCTTTTTGTACTTAATGCTGCATCTAATCGACGTGTAAGTCGCTTTTAGAACTATAAAGATCTGTTCGGTTCAATGTTTATCATTAGAGACAGTGTCGGGGTTTCAGCCGGCCTTACATGTTTTAATTATCTTCTAGTATTAATTGCTATTAGATATATTAAAGCCGCCTTTTATATTAAGATCTCAATCTATTTAAATGCCCTAAGCCGGTATCAATCTGTCGAGTTACGTTGACAGCCGATTGATCTAGGGTTAGTGCATTTAGGTTAGATTAATATCTTTTTATAAAATGTATCGGAGTACTAGCCGATTCACATTAGACCTACAGCATCGGCTAGGTTATCAATGCAGATAATTATTATCCTAATGTGCCTTTAGCCTAAGTGATTTATACTGTCTCGGTATACTACTGATCTTTCCCAATCACTTAGTATAAATGTGCTTTGGGATAGCAATGTTTATTGATGTCTTCAGCCGATGCAGTAGGATCTAATATTAACTTAATGCCTATTCTATGTTTTCTTGTTGGTTAGAAGATCAAAACAACTGGCACGCCCTTGACGACACCAGAGGCGACCAATTTGGACCTGCACCAGAGTAAAGCAAACCTCTCAGGCCAATGCGTGGGAATCAAAATTCTCATCAATAGGCATCCTCGGCGAACTCGCAAGCTTCCTCCACGCGGCGACGAACTCATCCTCATTGATGTCGACTTCTACCACCCCATCCACAACACCATCAACCAAATTCCCAGAGGTAAGTCCCATCGGCTTCAACTTCTCTTTTTTCTTCATCGCAATCTAGCGTTTGCCCTTTATGATTTGCCCTTTCTCTTCCTAGTCCATTGTAGCATCTTGCTCGCCAGATCGCAGTTCCCAACCTCAACCATCCCAATCAATACCTTCTAGGGCCAATCGGAAACTTAGATCCCTCAGAGTTCATCAATGCCAAAACCAACCGAATCCCCTTTAGGCTGTTGAACACTAACCTGGCCCATTGGAATGGAACTTTTAAATCTTGGCCTTCAACCGATAAGATCTGGCCAACATGATATAAAAGGGTGTCGGCTAGTAAGCAGAGCCATTGGGAGGAACTAGGGATAGCACAATACTTACCCCTAACAATAGCCGACATGCCTAAAGATGAGCCCCTGCTATCGGCTGCAAGTTACTTCTAGTCCAACACGTTGAATTCTTTCTTGTTTAATCAAGGACCGATGACCCCCACACTCCTAGACATAGTCATGATCATAGGCCTTGATATCACATCATCGGCTAACCCCATCAGCTTGAACACCAAATGCCAATATTCTTTCAAGACCAGGGCTGTCGGAGGTTGGAACGGGTTCACAAGTCTGAACATGGGAACTGGCCCAGTTGATTCCAGAGAGCACACAACTTTTCTTCTTATGTGGTTAGAGAAATTCCTTTTCTGCGGACCAAGCTGCGGTCCCACAGCCAATTGACAACACATAGCCGAGGTCCTAGTAGAAAAGAGGCAGATTCCCTTAGGAAAATATTTGCTAGGGTACATGTATCAGATGATGAATAATTCATTGGCTAAAATTTCCATGAACTCGACTATCGGCACTGGAAGTCCCTGGTGGCTGCTGTAAATATGGCTAAATCTGCACACATACAAAGTTGCTCAGAGGCTGGAGTTGCAAGATGCCAGCTTCCTACTAGCACAACCGACACAGGATGAAGATGGCGATGAAGTCACGACACGCTGATGCATGTCATTTGGAGAAGCAGCATCATCATACTCAAGATCCAAACTTTCAATCGATCTTTTCAAAATTTGGTTTGGTAATTTCTATGACGGTTTTCCAAGGACCTCATGAATTTGGTTTGCCTATGAGAACTCCAAAGACTTTGAACTCTCTAATGACTTCAGATTCGATGATATAAATTTAGAAAAATTTGAGAAGTCCAGGGAAATCTTCACATCGGCCATCTCACCCTGCATACTCCTAGTCGACATTCATCAAGGGAGGAATGTACAAGTTACATATGAATTTTACCATCCTATGAGTGCCGCGAGACAACTGGGCATGGGACCATTGCCGATTGGGTTGTATTTTACTGACAAGATCGAAACCAGAGGCGAAATTAGCTCAGGCCTTATGATGGATCAGCTACTAAACATTGAAGGCCCTCCTCTTGGAAACATAGACAACATTGAGTTGGTGATCACAAGGACTGCAGCCTTCAGCCGATGGTGGAGCGAATGGAAAAAACATCTATTTCACCAATCGGCTTCCATGTACTTCACCACCATATATCCCGAGCTGATCCTAGAGGTAAACACTTCTTCCTCGTTACTTGTCATTTCTCATCGACCGTCTTTCACTATTATTTGACTAACTCCATTTTTGCTTGCAGACTATCAATTTATCTTCCCCCCATATTAGTAATACTGAGATTGCCATCCAATATGCTTCAGAACTTATCCCAAGTGGTGGTCTCGTCCCTTCGTCAATTGGCTATAACGCACCGAAGATCACCTCCCTGCTGCATGGCTAAACCCGTGAAGCACTTCAAAGAAGAAAGAGGGTCAAACCATCAGTTGCCGATCCGTCGGCTGTGCAGAAAAAGCCTTCGAAGAAACAAAAGAAAACCACAGCCGACAATCTACCAGACATAGATCCAGACCTGAAGGCCTTCCTGCATCAAGTGGAAATGGAAGAAGCCATTGATGAAGCCGCCGCTGAAATAGCCGATCCAGAAGCAACAGCACAAACACCACCAGCCGATGACCAAGCCCAAAGAACACCCAGTCCCCCAAGACATCAGCCTCAATCTTGGCCTCAATCGGTATGTACTTGTCCAAAATTCTCTTCCTTCAAATTCAAATATAGCCTTTTACTTAGTTTTGTCTTGCAGAAGAAAAGGTTGGCCTCAAGGAAGAAATCGGCTCCAGCTCCATCGATAATCTCAATTCCAAATTCTCTTTAATTTTTCCTTTAAACTAACCGATGCTCAGTCAAACTTATCTTTCTATGTACGCAGCCTCCCCGCTCTCCAACGCCTGCCCCCCAAGCATCATGTGAGAGGACTCCATCAGTTAGGGGCAGTCATGACGCTGAGGCAGAAACAACATCGGCTCCCGTCATCCCGGTAAATTTATTCTCTTCATATCGACTGCTTCCAAGGTTTTAATGACTAACGGTTTCAACACTTATCAATCCCAATATTCTAGGCAGACCCTAGCCGATATGTTTCCTTTTGATATAAAGGAATTCATGGATGACGAGGAGGACACCACCGAGAAGACCATGGCCTCTGCTGTCGATGACCTGAAAACCACACTGCAAGATTTGGCTCGTTGGCTGGAATGCTTTTTGGATTTCCTAGTCACTGACTGCGGGTCAATCAGAGCCAAATTCGAAGACATTCAAAATCAGCTCCCAGACCATATAGTCGATGCCATATCTCAAGCTGCATATCTTGAACAACATCGACACAAGTTCGAACGAGCCAAGCAAAGGATAACCGATCAGCGTGAAAGGACGGCTCTCGAAGCCACAATAAAAGCTAATCGGTGATCCATACTAGAAGATAAGGCCACACTTGACGAGATGACAACCGCACCAACTTCTAACCTTGATCGGCTGCGCAAGCAGAAAGAAGAGCTGCTAGCCGAACTCGCAAAGTGTGATGCTGACATTGTATCTGAAGAACAAAGGCTTGCCGATCTCCCGAGGATCATACCAGAACAGAAATCCAAGCTAAAGGCTTCAATGAAAAACTTATCAGACCTCACTAGAGCCTTAAAAGTGATCCCCGGGAATGATGCAGCCGATCTCAAAACAATCGAAGAAGTTGATCAAATCCGGCAACGGGCAATATCAACCATCAACAACTTCTTCACTGGCTAAACTGATTTATATAATAAGACATAGAATTTTGAACCCCTGTGAATCTTCATGCCGATTGTAATATAACTTGGTCACACCAGTTTTTGTGAACTCCTGCTGTAACATTTGTCATGTTATTTCTGCGCCGATGCTTCTAATCTTTTCGAAGTCCACAAAACAATTTTTTTTTGAAGTCCACTTGAGTTCACTTGTGTGTGCATATATTCTCCCCTAATTTTACAATGTCAATCGATCATTGGTAAAATTATAGTTCGAGGACACCACGCGAAATCTGCCATCATGTATGAGCAGAAAATCATAACTGATTATTGTAAGGATTAAATGACTGAGGGTGATATAACTTATATCGGCCAACGTACATCGGCAACGCACCACCGATTATGATAATAAGGAAATGACTAAGGGCGATATGAGTCACATCGGCCATCTAAAGGCGATGTAAATACATCGGCTACCATGTATCGACTCAATACAACTGAATCATGAGTTGATCCATATGCTGGGATGATATTTTTTCAAATATTTTTCATTCAAGGCTCTTCCAAACACCTCTCCATCCAATCTTTCTATCATATAGGCTCCCTTGAAAACGTATTTGTGGATCTTAAAAGGTCCTTTCCAGTTAGGTGACCACTTGTCGAATTTAATATCTCTTTTGTACCAATCAGCAAAATTAATTTCCAAACTAGCTCGCCTTCTGAAAATGATTTAGGTATAACTTTTTTGTTGTAATGACAAGCAACCCTTTCTTTGTCTTTGTTCACCTTTTCCAAAGCACGCATTCTGGATAAAACCAAATCCTTCGATTCGTCCACCATTAGGTTGTGATAATCATCAACTGTTAACTCATCTTGCAGTTAAATCCTTCTTGAGCCGGTAACACTTTTGCATGGCACCACAGCTTCATGTCCATATACCAATTTATAAGGAGGCACTTGGATTGATCCATGACAAGCCATCCGATAAGACCACAATGATTCGGTCAATCGGCTGTGCCATTGCTTTGGATATTCATATCTTTCTTTTTATCAACTTGATTAAACTTTTGTTGGACGCTTCTGCCTGTCCATTAGTCTGCGCATAATATGGTGGAGAATTTAAAAGCTTGATTCCCATGCCTTCTACAAACTGGACAAACTCATCTGAGACAAAGATAGATCCCTGATCGGTTGTAATGGTTTGAGGGACACCAAATCTATAAATGATGTGTTCTTTGACAAACTCCATTGCATCCCAGAATCAACATTCTTCAAAGGAATTATTTCCACCCACTTTGTGAAATAATCGGTTGTCACCAATATGAACTTATATCTTTTACTTGAGGGTGGATTGATCTGGCCGATCATGTCGATTCCCCATCCTCTGAACGGCCAAGGCTTAAAAATTGGGTTCATGGCCGATGCTGGTGCTCTCTTGATGACTCCAAACTTCTGACAATCCTGACAACCCTTGTAATACTTGAAGCAATCCTCCAGCATCGTCGACCAAAAATATCCAGCTGTCCGAAGTAACCATTTCATCTTATGAGCCGATTGATGAGTACCACGGATGCTTTCATGTACTTTACCCAGGACAACCTTGGCTTGATCAGTACTTAAACATTCGAGCAGCACACCATCAATCGTCCGATAGTATAGATCATTGTCGAGCAAAACATATCTCAAAGCCATGTAGCGCAATTTCCTTGAAGCCGACTGGAAAGAATTTTGCAAGTAGTTGTGAACATCATACCTCTAGTCGTCGGTTGTGATTGTTGCAATTTCCACTTCGACATCCCTTGACATCGGCTTGTAGCTTGATGTGCCTTGAGCCAAATCATTTGCTTCTGCATTCTGCTCTCTAAGGATATGTTTAAAGTAACTAACCGAAAACTATCCATCAACTCCCGGTATTTTTGATAATAGATACTCAACGCATCATTTTTGCATTCATATTCTCCCGATAATTGGCTGATGACCAACAGTGAATTCATATTCTCCCGATAATTGGCTGATGACCAACAGTGAATCGCCCATAATTTATACAGCATTGGCTTCAACTTCTTTTAAAAGCTGCAAACCCTTGAGGACTACCTCATACTCAGCTTGATTATTTGTAGCATAAGGCGCAATTTAAAAAGCAAATTCGAAACTTGCCCCTAGGTGATATGATCACTAAGCCGATGTCGTATCCATTTGTGCAAACCGTTCCATCGAAAGTCAGTGCCCAGGGCATAATGTCGACTAAGCCGATTAAGTCATCTTTGTGCTCAACAATGAAACCGGCTATAGCCTGCCCTTTAACTGCTTTAGGTGCTTGATATCTCAAGTCAAACTTCGTTAAGGCAAAAATTCATTTTCCAACTCTTCCTTTTAAGACTGGAGACGATAGCATATAATTAACTACATCGGCTTTACAAACTATGATATACTCTTTGGATAATAAATAATGCCTCAATTTTGTACAAGAAAAATATAGGCACAAGCACAACTTTTCCACGGAGAGTACCTTGTTTCTGCATCTAAAAGCCTTCTGCTGAGATAACATATTGCTTTCCCTTTGCCTTCAAACTCCTGGATCAAAACTGAGCCGATAGACTTCTCGTCGGCGATAAATATAACTTGAAAGACACTCCCTTTTATGGAGGGATCAAAACTGGAGTAGAGCTTAAATAATCCTTAATGTTATCCAAAGCTTTTTGGTGCTCTGCCCCCCAAGTAAACTCTTGATTGGCTTTTAGTCTCAGCAAAGGTGTGAACGGCTTCATCTTTTGAGATAAATTAGCAATCAAACGCCTGATAAAATTCACCTTACCGATCAAAGATTGCAACTGCTTCTTGTCCTGTGGAGGTTGAATACTCTTGATTGCATTGATACTTCTCTGTGTCACCTCAATCCCTCTTTCGTGAAAAAGAAAATCTAGGAATTGTCCAGCCGATACTCCAAAGACGCACTTAGTGGGATTCATCTTCAGGCCATATTTTCTAGTTCTCTCCAAAACTTTCCTTAAATCGGCTATATGTCTTCAACTTCCTTGGATTTGACTACCACATCATCAATATAAATTTCAACCAAGAAGCCGATTAAGTCATGAAAAATGTAGTTCATGGCCCTCAGATAAGTAACTCCAGCATTCTTCAGTCCAAAAGTCATGACAACCCATTCATATAAGCCGATTGCACCTGGACACCTGAAAGCAGTCTTATAGATGTCTTCCTCAGCCATGAAAATCTGATTGTATCCAGCATTGCCATCCATTAAACTTATGATTTTGTGCCCTGAGGCTACATTAACAAGCAAATCGGCTATTGGTATAGGGTACTCATCCTGAGAGGTAGCCTTATTTAAGTCTCGAAAGTCGATGCACATCCTAAGTTTTTCATTTTTCTTGATTACTGGAAATATGTTAGAAACCCACTCAGCGTATCGGCATGGCCGAATAAAACCAGCATCATATAGCCGAGTAATTTCGGCCTTAATTGTGTCATACATATCGGCTTTGAATCTCCTTGGAGGCTGCTTGTATTGCCGATATCCTGGTTTAATAGGGAGCCGATGTTCAACAATCGATCGGCTAAGGCCTGGCATCTCAAAATACTCCCAAACAAAGAAATCTTTATATTTCTTCAATAAATCAATAAGATCGGTTCAAAAATAAGAAAATAATTTTTTACTAATATATGTTGGCCTAGGTCTATCTCCTGGGCCTATGTCAACCTCTTCAAGCTCATCGACCGACATAAAACCTTGTTCAAGTTTGCCATCCAGATCGTCCATGGTGTCCTTGGTATAGACACTCGAGCCCTCCACGACGCCTTCAAAGTAATAATTGAGGCTCATCGTCTTCAATCGGCTGTATAGTAGAATCAGACACCTTTAGAAATCGGTCTCCCAAACTTTTTCGGACAAGCAATCAATGTCGTCGATCTCCCAGAGGGTTAATTTGGCATTGGCAACGTTCACTGACCTGTCGGCTCGCACGATTTCGATCTTGTCGCCTTGCCATTGGATTAATCTTTGGTGCATGGTCAAAGGGATGCAACAATTGGCATGGATCGAATCCCTTCTGAGCAACAGGCTGTACGACCCCTTCCCGTCGATGACAAAAAATGTAGTGGGCATTGTTTTAGTGCCGACAATTAATTCCACATTAAGGACCCCTTTGGCCTCCGATGGGTTCCCGCCAAAATCCTTGAGAACCATATTTGTTTTGATAAGATCGTCGGCTCCCTTGCCCAGCTTCCTGAAAGTAGCGTAGGGCATCAAGTTGACAGCGGCTCCCCCATCCACTAGCATCTTTGACATTGGCTTGCCATTAACAAATCCTTTAACATAGAGAGGCTTGAGGTGCCGATGTTCAGTCCCCTCTAGTTTTTCAAAGATAGCCTGTTCTGGGGACAATACCAGTTTGGCCACGGATTCCTCTACCTCGTCCGCATCGGCTTGGGCAGCCTCAAACTCGGCTGGTAATACAAAAACCATAGTAACCGATGCGGCGGCCACGACCTTTCCCTTGGCATTTCTTTTTTCCTTGTCGGCTTGGTCTTCATCGGTC
Organism: Oryza australiensis; assembly: GCA_019925245.2. NCBI lineage: Eukaryota > Viridiplantae > Streptophyta > Magnoliopsida > Poales > Poaceae > Oryza > Oryza australiensis. The sequence goes on along the minus strand of JAIFGZ020000116.1, from coordinate 5,044,754 downwards.
GGCATATCATTGCTCTTCACGCGCCATTGTTTCCTTGGGTGCTCTTGTTCCCTTTTCTTTTTGAGCTGATAGTCGATTTCTGCTTGGACCTCTTTCAGTCAACCTTCGCTCTTTAACTGCTGCACCTTCCACTTTTGGGTCTTCGTAAAAGTGTCAGAGGGACACCATTGTAGGTTTGCAGCCTGTTCTTCATCATCCTCGAAGTCCTCCCGAAAGAAATCTTCATGGATAGGGTCCAACCTTTGATGAACGGGTAATTTTCTTTAACTGAGCTGAACCACCCTGGGTGTAAATTGGCTGGAGCTCTCAGTTGGTTCATCCTCATAGTCACTGCACGCCGGCAGTCTTGGAGTGATGGCAGTCTCATCCCCTGATCTCAGCAAAACCTGAAGAAATCGCAGCTCTAATGGGGATCGAAGCCATCACGTTGTCGATGGTAAGCCTCTTTCTGTCAATCGCATCTTCTTGGACGCACTTTGTGAACTCTGCCCGTTTCCCTCTCTTCATGTTTCTTCATGAATTTGACTAGGCTATCCATTTTTCGAGGATGATGATCGGCTGATCGACGACTGGCATAAACCATGTTAACGAGAAAATGATTTCCATCAACTTTCATCAGCTTTTTTGGATCTTTGAATTTGATCTTCCTAGCCTCTATAGCCGATTGAATCTGCTAGCGAAACACCTTGCAATCATTGGTGTCGTGGGAGCCGGTGTTGTGCCATTTGTAATATTTTCTCTTCTTTAACTCCTCGGCCGATGGAATGACATGATTAGCCGAAAGTTGAATTTGCTTCTCCCGAAGCATTAGGTCTAAGATCTTGTCGGCTTTGGTGATGTCAAAGTCGTATTTTTCTTCCTTAGCCGAATTTTTCACCCATTGACAAGTTACGATCTTTTTGTTCCTTGCCCATTCGGCTACTGCTACTTTGAATTCGCTGTCGCTGGAGTCGAACTCCGAGGCATAGGCAACATGGCTCACTTTTTTGAAGGCATTCTTGGCCTCCTGAAAGTGTTGTTCATGGGCTGTGATCTTTTGGGCCAAGTGTGCGAAGCTCTCGAAGTCCTGAGCCAAAAACATTTTCCTAATGGGGCTTAATAAACCTTGGAAGGCTAAATCGGCTAACTAGGAATCAGACAACACCAGGTTGTAGCATCGATTCCTCATATCTCTAAACCTCTGTATATAGTCTTTAACCGACTCGTCATGCTTTTGCCGGATGCTCGTCAAATCTGACAGCTTCATCTCATGAATGCCGGAGTAGAAGTACCGATGAAACTGCTTTTCAAGATCGGCCCAACTCCGAACAGAATTATATAGAAGTAAAGAAAACCAAGTGAAGGCCGATCCCAAAAGTGAAAGTGGGAATAATCTGACTCTAAGGGCGTATGTAGCCGATGCTTCTCCACATTGGGCCAAGAATCGGCTGACGTGTTCATAAGTAAAAACATTGTCTTGCCCAGAAAATTTGGAAAAATCTGGCACTTTGTACCGGTTTGGCAGTGAAACCCTTTCAAAGTATTCAGGATATGGATACCGATACATATTGCCAGAATCTTTGAGTTTGAAGCGGAATTGCTCTCGCATCACATCGACTATTAAATCCGCCCAGGGCTTGTTCTGTTGTTATGCTTCTTGGGCCTGTTGATGCTGTATCGGCTCGTATTGGTCAAATTGAAGCGGGCCTTGCTGATATTGTATTTGAGGTGAATGAGGCTGATAGTATTGGTTGAAATTGCCTCCTGCATGCTGCTGAGGGTGCTGATGCGACAAAGGAGGCTGTTGATCAGGAGCAAGCTGAGCACCACCAGAGTTTCAGGGAAGGGGAAACTGGTGGGTAATTGCCAATTGGCACCTTAGGGAAAGTAGGTGGCCGATTGGCGATGAACATGGCCTCTACCTGCTCTGGGGACACCCTTTGGATTTCGTGGCCGAATGCTGAGGTTGTTGTCTCATCGGGACTTTGGGCTGAAATTCCGACGGCTTTGTAGCCGATGGCTGCATATTTGGCTAGATGGGAGTCAATCCGGGGGCAATCGGCTGTCCTGAAGGAGTAGTAGGCAGTCCATCCGTTGACAAGGTCATGTACCCTGGAATTTGCCTTCTGGGAGAAAGATTGGGTCTCTAGCTTGTTGCTCGGCTATCTTGGAGTCAACCACTGTGCCGATCATATTGTTTAAAATGTTGACTAGTATCCCAGACTGGTAAATCAGTGCATGGTGGACAACATAGTCGATCCTATCTTGCAAGGTGTGCAACTCTGGGTCCTCCTCTTGCTTGATCTCTTTGCCCTTGTCCTTGCTGGGGCTAGCTCCAGATTCATCCTGTCCGAGGAGCTTGACCTTGTATTTTTGAACAATTGTCCCAGATCTGGTCTGGGTGAAAGATTGTAGATAATGAGCTTGCAATTGTTCAATCATCTCTTGGTTTTCGGCTTGTCGCTCAGGAGTTAGCTTGTCCAATGTGATGGGGATGACATTGTCTTGATCAACCTCCGTAGACATGATGTCAACCATTGTATCCAACTTGAGTATTGCTTTCCCACCATGCGTGCCAAGAAGCGTGTTGATGAGAAAATTTTTCACGCACTGACCTGAGAGATTTGCTTTACTCTAGTGCAGGTCTAAATTGGATTACCTTTGGGGTTCAGGGTGTGCCAGTTGGTTTGATTCTGCAACCAACAAGAAACAAAAATATGCAATTAAATCATAATTAGATCCTACTCGATCGGCTATAGATATTCATAATATATAATCGCTATCCCAAAGTGTATTTAGACTAAGTGATTGAAATAGATCGGTAGCATATCGAGACAGTATAAATCACTTATATCTAAAAGCACATTAGGATAAATACTATATACATTTATAGCTTAGCCGATGTCCGTAGATCTAATGTGAATCGGCTAATACTCCAATACAACTTTATACTGAGATATTAATCCAAACTAAATACACTGAACAAGGATCAAACTGCTGTTAAGATAACTTAACAGATTGATATCAAGCTCAATACATTTAACTGGATTAAGATCTTAATATAAAGGACAGCTTTAACACATCTAATGAAAATAAATCATGTAAGATGACTAAAACAGGTAAGATCGGCTGAAACCCGGATACTATCTCTAATAGTAGTCATTGAGCCGAATAGATCTGTATGATTCTAAGAGCGACTTAACAGATAGAACTTAAACGATGCAGTATTAAGTACAAAAAGAAACACGAGATCTGAATAAACCAATGAAAACCTTTCAAGATGATAGATATAATATATAATCTAGATTAACATTAAAATCTAAACCTACCGGCTACCACCTAGTAATTGATGCTAGCCGATTAGGGTTTAGACCATAACACCGATTTGAATTATATAGCATATATGATAACTATACAGATTACGAAGACAGAATTAGAGTATCATAACGATGGAAGCACTAATCTCGACAGCGCAAACCGCTGTGACAAGAATTACCTTTTTGCTGGAGATCAAATGATGCAGCCCAACTAGAAGGAAGAATTCATCAAAAACTATTAAAAAAAGGTGACGATGCGCCGAGGTTGTATTGATTGATTCGTCTCTAAATAACATGGTCTCGAGTCATATTTATACCCAACTACAGATAGAGTCCTTGTAGGACACGACTCTTATCTCTAACTACTATTTAAAATACGACAAATATCTAGGACAGAATCTCATGTCGTGATACACAAGACAACTATACAAAACATCCTAAATTACAGATATAATTACTTTTTCAGGACTTTATCCGTAGATGGCAATATCTCTGAAGCTCTTGGAAACCGAATCTAATGATGATTTTTACACTTCCACACCAGAATCGGTCATATTTGTTATCCCAATCGGAATCAGCTATGTCAGATATCCTTATCCGATTTGGTCTCAGCCGATTGACTCCTCAGCTGATTCGAATTCAGCCGATACGCACTCTGTTTTCAGGAACCACGCACTCTGCTTCAAACCTAAAGATTTGGCTTATCAAATTTAATCATTAACACAACAACGATGGGTTACGGTGGCAGCGGGATGCGGCGACGGAGTGCAGCAATCTCTACAGACTGTCCTTTCTCTCTTCTAAAATCATCATTACCTCTGCAGGCTCCTTTGCCACCCTGAGAGACCACTCCAAACCTCTATCGTGGCATCTGAATCTAGTTGGAACTTAAGACCACAAGCATGAGGCATCGTGTTGTACACGACCTAAGAAGATAATGAGGAGCCGAGGAAATAGGAAAAGCAAAAGGACGTGATGCTGTGCCAGACGTGGGAACGTTGGTTGATGCGAGCGTGGGCAACAGTGGCGGACGAAACACGGGGGCCAACACTGCAACAAAAAAGCATTATGGCCTGCTTGTTACAGCTAAACATCTGAAATTATTACGATGTCAGATTAGGATACTTTCAATATAAACTTTTTATTTTCTTTAATACCGATCTATTTTATTACGATTTGTTGATGTGGTACATTATTTATTGAAGAGAGAATGCTGGAAAGGGAAAAATTATTTCTTCTTTAGAAACGAAGCCCTCTCGCGACCGGATGCGCTAGACGCTGGCTTTGGAAGGAGAAGCTCGTTTCTTCCGAATCCCATGCGCCTGCGCCCTGCGCCTACTCCCATCATCGTCGAGAAAAAAACATAAGCATCCGGAGCAACGAGGACCAAAAAATATCTCCTTCGCTTTTGCGCTTTTCTCTTTCCTATTCGCCGCAAACCTCGATGGCCGGCGGCGAGCGGTGGGCGCGCCGACGACAGAGGTGGAGGAGGGGCGGAGGGCGGAGCTGTTGCGGGAGATAACCGAGGAGGACGGGTTTGCGTTCATGGCGTCCGCGGAGAAGGCGGCGGGCGGCGACCTCCATGCCGCGGAGGTGGCGCAGGAGATGGCGTGGGAGCAGCTCCACTCGGGCCTCTGGAGCGAGGTGGGAGCCGCGTGGAGAGACGCCTACGCGCTCGCCTGCCTCCACGTCGCGTGGCTCCAGCAGGAGGTGGCCGCCGACCGCCGCGCCACGCTCAGGGCGCTCGACATGGGGCTCATCATGGGAGGCAACCTCCTGATGTGAGATCGCTGTTGCCTTTGTAAGATTCCGTGTTTGTTTTGAGCGCTTGCAATTGGCCCGTGCTAGTTCGAACCTAGCTTAATGTATGACGCAAAAGTTGTTGTTCATCCATCCTTTGAGGTGAGGGGGTGTTGTCCAGATGAGACTTTTTTTTCCTGTGCTTCCGTTTGGGTTGCCACAAATAATTAACTTTTTTATATATTTAATTTTTTTAGTGGGTAGAAATTATTATTAACGACTATGTAGTGAGAAGGATGGTTTTTTATTGTGAGGTTTTTGAGATATAAAAACTATGGATAGTTTTATATTAAGAGGGGCCTTATGTATGCCTTTCAGTTTGCTCGATATGCAGCAGATGTGCAGTGTGCAACAAGTAAGACAGTCGGTAACAAATTGCCTAGTTGTAATCGTGTTTGATTTTGATACGGATCAATCAACCGAGTAGTATGATTAGAGAACTGAAACCATATACTCAATGGTCTTTTCTGAACAAAACCAGCAGGCCCAACCGCAGTAAAAGGAATGAAGAAAAGAGAAAGCGGAAATAGCGCATACATGAAATCCTACCACGCATCGCACGTATTTTGATGCGAATGATGCTGCCCTGCTCTGGTTTTCTTGGATCTGTTGCTTCCTAAGCTTCTTTCCGTTTCTTGGGATTCGTACGATCAGCCAAGGGGCCAACATGGGCAACCGATGAACATGCCGCGATCATTGACAGAGATATCTAAAGATGACCATGTCTTACTTTGAATGCAAGATTCACATTAAAATGTTCGGTCACATATAAGCAGCCATATATAGTACACAGTTTCAAGGTAAACATTTTATGGGTTTTGCTTTTGGTCATCTTTGCTCAGTTCTCGAAGCTAATAAACACACTAGCATGGTGATGTCTCGATCTACAGAATAATGGCCAGCTGTGGAGCTGGTTATGTTTGGTTTATGAAAATAGATATATAATGAAGACATAAATTTTACGTAAAAAACTTTATAGAAAAAACCATATATGTTGAACAATAATAATCACCGTTAAAAAGTTGACTATAAACGTAAATAATACATTGGGTTGTCCTGTGATTCCTAGTGAAAAAAGACTTAAATACTTTAAAAACTAATTCTAATAGTTAAGCTCTATTAAAAAATCAACTCGAACATATTACATGTTAAAAATCGAATCACATGTTCATCAAGAGATCAGGCACTGCAGCTAGTCAGGCCGGCAAAAGGAAGCAGCCAAAGACGGACAGACACCTGAAGGAGCATCTCTCATTCGGTCATTCATTCGCTACTACTGCTTCGTACTTCGTACAGTAGTAGTAGCTGAGGCGTGAGCGTGGCTAGCGTCAGAACGCGGATGATGCGTGCGTGGCTACCCACCGAAAAGCAAAAGAGAGATCGATCGAAAGAAGCGAAAGGAGGAGAGGCCGTGTCCGTCCGCGGCCGGCGTGCAACCGCGCGCGCGGGATGCTCGCTTTGCCCGCTATCACGTCTCGTGTTTTCTCATGATGGACCGTGTTCTTCTCCTGCTCCCGGTCTCGGGATCACCACCGCCGCGGCCTAGCAACCGCTCGTCGTCGGGGCTATCCAATCCGATCCATCCACACCACACACAGGATTCGGCTGGATCGGATGTACCAGCTGTCTGCTCTGTTCTGCTCCCATGTCTCTGCTGCTGTCTGTATCCTGCTTGCTCGCCTCTTTCTATCCCCGTGCTTTCTTTAGCTCTTTGCTCATCTTTTCGCTTTCCCTGATCTCGAAACCGTGTACGTGCTCCTCCTAGTTTATGGAACGGGAGGAATCAATCATCTAACCTCAAGTCTAGGCTGGCCCTGTCCTATGACAATTTTCAAGTCTCATGGGACCAACGCATGCAGCAGCATGCACGAGTGGCTGAACTCTCAACTTCTGAAGAAACCTGCGCAGCTGGTGCAATCTGTGTGTGTAGGTTCCGTTGAGCGCGTGCCAGGGCAGCCTGCTTCTGAGAAATTTCGTGCGTTAAGCGGATCGCTCTGCATTGCAGGGGTGTCAAATCTAGTGATTTTTCGACATCGCCGGTGAGCTCTACCATATTCAGTTGTAGAGGAAAATGACTGCCGAATGATGACAGAAACCGCATAATGCCATGCTATACTGCACATGATCCTTATCTTGGAGTGCATTATTCCCATCTATTTTTCATCGATGCGTATGATGTACTTCACGGAAAATTCCCTTTCGCGTCAAAGATTTACACGCAAGTCACATGCAAGCAGGAAGCAGGATGCAGGCCATGCATTCATCTCAGAGCCAGGTGGCTTTCAGTCTCTTTGCAATTCTCCCTTCACGTTGCCTGTTAACCTTAAAGCTCGTGGCCATGTTTTACAGCTAACTGAAACTGTCCTGTCTGTTTGAACGTGTTTTGGTACATGGTTTCAGGGACTATATGATGGTCACATAGGTTTAATCATGGCGCCTTTTGTGCACCTGTGTCTCTTAATAAAATAACAGGGTTCAGATTATCACACAAGCGAGGGATTTGTTAGATTATATTAATTGGCCCCTGCCTTTTTCACCATAGCTTGTTTGTGAGCAGTGGACAAAACGCATGAAGGTGAATCATTCCAGGATGGTCCAGCATCTACAATACAAAAGACTACTTACTAGTCTGCAGGGTAGTCCATGACTCCATGGCGCCTTTTTTTCCCTTAAAACCGGACCTTGCATTATTGCATACCACGATAGTTTTTGCTAAGTTTGCTGATAACAACTTGGCAACTTATGGAAGATCTTACTACTGTCTTAGACTACGGCATTTTCTTGGCAAAAATCATCACAGCCGCAAAATAATAATTGAGGTTTTCTCACATCTTGGAGGGACATATACCTCCTCACATTTGAGATACATCTTTTAATGAACGAAGTTACCAAGACTATAGGTTAGAATAGAGTTGAAAACTCTTATTTGCTAATATTCTTAACTTTTATTTCTTTTTAAGGTATAAATATATGTATTAGTCGGCCTTTAAGGTTGCTAACAACGAGCTAATACACATGAACGGAGAGGAGGTATGTACCTCATAACTAGCATTATGTGGTGTGTATATCTTTATATACTACCAAAATGTCCATGCTTTTTTATTGGTAAAAAATTATAATATGTCATAAAAAATTATATTTTTATCAAATATGTTAGCTCATTTAAGGGTGTTTTTATGGTATTTTTATTATCATGATAGTAGTGTGATAGAATTAAATCCGACCATTAATTTAGAAGGGTACTTTATATCTTTAGTTTTTTTTAAATAGTTATATGGATATTTTAACTTCTTCTTTAAACTGATCCTATAATAGATGAGTATCGCTCCTGTCATCTTGCCGACTTAGCCGACTCCCGCATGTCAAGACCGCGGACTCGATCAGCTAGCACCGCCGCAAGGCTCGCCGTTATAGTGATCTCAAGCGTTCCTAACAAGCTCGCCAGTTCAGCCAGATTTTGCACCCGAGCATGAAAAAACAAGTATGCATGCAATTGTGTTGTTTGGGGAGCGATTATCGATTGATTTACACTTGACATGATTATGCAAATCGTGTTCCACCGAAGAAAGAAGAAAAAGGAAGTAATAGGCAGCCATCCATGGCTACCTGCGCTGCTGCGCCTGCATGGCCGAAGAAGAAGAAGAAACCTGAGCATATGCATGTTGAAATTTGGATAACTATCTTGCCCAAATTCGGTAGATTTATAATAAAAATATGAGGATATTTATTTTTTAATTTTGTTAACGTTAAAATTTGATAAGATTATTGACAGATTCGGTTAAGAAAAGAGATCAACCATCCGATAGAATTTTATTCAGAAAAAACTAAGTTCAACAAAGAAAAAGTGAAGATAATGATATGACAGCTTAATTATCTATTATCTAGGCATGGTGTATGTTTTTTATCTTTAAAAAAGCTTGTGTCATGTTCAATTAGGACTCATATCGACCTGTGATATAAATATATACACCCGGAATCTTTATAAACTATCTCTACATATCAATACACATATACTTGCGGCGCATCACCCTTTTATGGGGTTTTATTTCGCCAAATTATTGTTTTCGTGCATAGGCTACATCGATTGAGTTCGACCTCCGGCAAGAAATGAGTTCTGTCATCTTCGTTTGCGCTGACGTAGCTAGGACTTCCTCGGTTAAGTCCGATATTCTAATCAGACCGATACAAGTGTTGTTTATCTGGTATATCATCTCTATCTTTTATTTTATTATTGTTTATAGTCACATTAGCTTTGTTAGGACATTCTTAGGTCCGATATTCTGATCAAGTTCATGTTTTCTAAAACATAATGTCATTTTAGATAGATTTGTTATATCCATCATATTAGATAGATTTATCGGCTCATTGAGTATTAGATTATCATATACAATCTCATGCTACATCGGTTAGGTCCGAGCTACTAGATTGTTATTGATAATCTAAGTCTTGTTAAGCCAATAGATTTATACTAATGTTTCATCGGGGGGTTAGCCGATCTTATCTGTTGTGTTAAATTTCTTTTGATGGTTTTATTATCTTTGTTAAATTTAATACATGACCACTTTGATCGATGTTATATCGGCTTATTTAAATCTATCAATCAATTATCAACATTATGTTGTATCGGTTAGGTCCGACCTAGAAGGTTGTGGTCGTAAGTTGGATTTATTTAACTCAGTGGGCATCAATCATCGTTTCATCGGGGTTTTAGCCGATGAGTTACCTGGACGTTGCACCGGCTTACAAGGATTATATACAAGTTGGTTTTAGCTGATTGCAGCAAAGGTTTCATTGATCACTTAATCATTTTGATTTAATAACATTGAAATTCTAGCCAATGTGTGATTTAACCATCGGATCAACACTTATTCTATCATATCATTATTAGCCGATTGGTTTATTATCTTATTACATTATTATCAGCCGATTACCTTTACATCATTATCTATCTATCTAAGTGTCGTAATCTACATCGGACATATAACTGATTGTTTAAAACCCTATCGACATCGACTAGTATTGCTACATCGGCCATCGATTGGCATTGGCAACTCTTAAATATCTGCTATTATGCTATCGATCGATTCTACATCAAGCTATCGGTGGCTATCAGTTAACACATATCTTTTGGATCTCTCAGCAGGACCCAAACTTCGTTTCATCTACATCAATCTGTTGGCCGATTAGCTGTACATCTTGTCAGTTGCAGGATCAAACTGACTGGCACGTCCGCATCTTATTAATATTGTAGGACCTGCACTAGAGCTAAATAGATCTTTTAGGTCATTATGATTGTCGATATAGTTCGCGTTAACATAGATTTGACACCATCGGCCGAGCGTGAATTTTTCGTCAACAAGTTCTTTTTCAATTATACCCTTTCATCGATTTTACTACCTATACTATCATGTGTAGTATAGTTGATTATGGTACGTTAAACAGACGGTTCATATTTATCTAAAGGTACCTTAAAAATATCCTCATTTAAATATATATTGTTTACTGTTTCATAACATCAAAAAATATTAGAAGTTTTTTTGAAACTGCAAAAACAGTGATGGAGTGACGTGGTAGATTCACAGCCACCATCACTGATGACTTAAAAAAGTATAGATACTTTCCAAAGAAACAGAAAAGCCCCTACATTGCCAACCATAAAATTATCTTCTAATTTGTGTAGTCAATTTGATTTTTTATCACTAAAACAATAGGGAGATATATACCTCTCCAAGAAGCTCTAGTTCCAGATACTATATATGTTGCATCCTGACTATATATCGAATATATCCTGCGATGATCCATCGAATCAAGAGAAAAAGGGAGTGGAGTACGTACTGCATGCTGTCCATCCCGAGCTGATCGGCGACAAGAAAATAGCAAAATTTGGTGTCCACTAGGGAGCAAAGCGATCGCGACGAGATAGATGGACGGATCGAGCAATCTTCTCTAGCGCACCACTGCACGATCGAACTTGTTGCTATCGATCGGCCACTAGCGTCCGCACTACTACCTAGCCATCTGCCTGACGTGCCGCGATGCGTTGGAATCTCTGATCGTATCCGGAGACATGACAAATCGATCGTTCTGGTGAAACGGCACTGAAAACCGCAATGCGCTTTCTTGCTTGTTGTAGATAGTGCTATTCGAAGAGATTAATCTGGGTCAGTTTTCAAGCACCCGGCCGCTTGTGTGTAACAAATCGTTGTTTGAAACCGAGAAACGACCATGTAACTTGTAGTATAATTTCATTTGAAAGTTTTTTACCAAAAAAATTATGACAGTTTTTTTTAGAAATTCCCATCCTACTAACAAGCAATCTTCACAGAATCAAAGATTTCCAAGTTCCAACCACCACGTAAGTTCGATCAACTTTGGACAAAAGCAATCGAAAATATTTTAGTACGTGCCCGAACAACCGACCCAAAGGGAGCCACTGCACCGATAGGCGGACCACCCTATAAGGTCTCGAAAGAGAGCCCTAAAAACAAAAGCGAATTAAGCCTAAGGTCGTATGGTTAATCAGCCTAAGATCGGATAGGAGAAAAGGCGGAGACAACGTGGTACGAGCTGCGATCCTGCACGCAGCCACGCACCCGTACGTGCGACGCCAGGTTGCCAGCAAGGCGAAGCCGCGGAGATGCCGTCTGCTTCGCTGCACGGTCGTGTGTCGCAGCGCGCGCGCGCATGCGTGCTCGCCCTCGCCCGCGGGGTGGAGGCAAAGGCTGCCTCGGCAGGGCGCGCGATCGATCGATGGTCGATGGGTGGATGATCAGTGGATGGAGCGAACGGGAGAGATCGATCCCTTGGGCCCTTGCGGCAGAACGTGACGTCGCAGCAGCCGCTTTTGCTTTGGCCGAGAGGCCCGAGAGACGGACGGACCCCCCGACACCCTGTACTCCTGCATGCCACTAACATCTCGCTTAATCAGCATGTCCCACTTTACTAAGGTTGCTCGTAGATAGGTTGGTTACTCACAGGGTTTTCGACTGTTCAGGCCTCTCGACCTTTAGAATCCACGGGAGTGGTTTTTTTACTGTGTGTTCTGTCTGCTCTAGAAGCTCTAGCATCTGTCCAGGCTGCTGCCGTCACATTGGTTTGGTAGTAGTAATAGCCGTCAAGAACCAAGCAGAAACAGCATACGAACAAAACATGAGTTTCTCTTTCTTATTTTTTTTGTTCATGAAAGAACAAAAAGAGAGAAGTCGCAGTATGAAAAACCGTGCACGGGTGCGACACTGCAAATCGAGCAAAAGAACAGCGAGCCAGGAGTAGAGCTGTACTGTAGAGCAGAGCATCCACTTTCTGAGCTCTGAACCTAGACGATCGCCAATAGAGAGTCGACACACGCGCACCCGTTAAGCACCATGCATCACATCCAACATATAACAGTCCTACAAGAACATCGATCATAGCGCCCTCCATCGGACAATCACGTCCAATCACCCCCGGCACACGCACCAACAATACCAGCATTTTCCACTACACTGGAATCTGAACTAGCAGCGGTAGTACTCCTGCTCCTATATCAGAGCAACCATACATACCATACGTGTGGCGAGGTAGACCACTACCGCTAGGGAAGTGCCAAGCCGGAACACATCAACTCATCACAAAGGTGATGGATAGATAGCCCAACCGAACCCGGACCGGTGGTGGTGGCCTCGCCACCGTTGGCCATCACTCGCTAGGGAAGGCGAGAAGCAGGGGATGAGCAGGATCCCTATCAATCGCCCGGATTTTGTCAGCCCAACCAACATCCTGCCATGGCGATGGATGGAACGGGTCTAGCTTGTCGCGCGACACATCCGGGGCAACCAAAGCTAGGTGTGCTTGTCATTGCTGTACATGCTGTGCTGCCGCCGCGTGAGGAGCCCGGGCGCCCTGTGCCTGAAAAGGACGGCGGCTGTGCTGCGGAGGCAGCCTCGCCGTCTGGTCTATTCTCGTCGCTGTCCCCGGCGACCGGTGGCCATGCTCATATAGTTCGTATTCACACAAGTGTACGCGTGCACGCACTGTGAGATATAGTCAGATAGCCCAAGTCGACGATCTTGGAAAAAAGTTCCCCACTTTTTTGACAGAAACTAAAGTAGTGTCTCGGTCTTACAATATCGTTACGGCGGCGGCGTTGGCGTCTGTGCGTGCTTCCACCGTAGCGCACCCACGCACGCTGCCGTCGCACTCAACCCCCGCGTGAACGTGTTAATTTTGTTTCAGAGCCGGGTTGCTATCGCCGATGCGGCTGTGGCGCTGTACCCGCTAATCACGCGACAAGTGAATCGTGCATCCAAATAACAACGATGCATCGCCTTCAAAAACGTACGTAACCCCACAAGAAACACACCAACAAAAACTGGCAATCAATCACTAAATATGAAAACAACACATGTAGATGAACAGCGAGAACATGCCAGAAAACATTCTCCCGGTCACGAGCAATCAAAAACCCTCTCTTTCGTTGATCAAGCTAGGCGCCTAGGCGGCCACACGCTACGAACTGGTTAAAACGTGGGAGGAGTAATAGTGACAAGCTGGCGAGATAGGATAACAGTATAACACAGCTCAGCCCAGCGTGCGTAATACGGGGCCCAGTAATGCATGTCCTACAAAGCACAGATATATGTATAATCCGTGGTAAAGATTAAAATTGATTATAAGGATGGACGAGAATCTCATGCTTTGCAGCTTGCATGCACTCCTTTTTAATTAGTAGTGAGCGAATACGTACGGTGCAGTGCATTTGGAGGCGATTAGATTAAGCGCGGTTCCACGTACAGATAGATACATATGCAGTGCAGCACTAGTAGCAACTAGTATTAGCAAGCAAGCAGCTTTTCGTAGCGAAACGCCCGCACCGGGCGCGGCCCCTGCAAGCTGGCTACATATATACTCCCCACTGTTTTATGTTTGTTTATCTCTTCATTACCAGTAGTAGCAACTAGCAATGGAGATTAGTGTTTTATTTCCCCCTTTTTTAATTCGTCGATGGAGCACGAATTGGCTCGAGATCGGCTCACGGCACCGTTCGCCACGTCCATCCGTTTTGGCCCATAGTAGCATGTCGGTGTATGTGGATCTGATCAATCTCAATGAAAATTTCATATAATTTCATATATATATATTAAATATGCTGACATGACAATGTATTAATGAAATAGAAATAAAGAGAAAGGTGATAAAGAGTTTTATGAAAGTAAAAATAGTTTCATCTCCGTAAAGTTATTCTGTACGGTTTATAAAATTTAGATATGTTTAAAACTAAGATATAAAATTTTTATTGAGACTGGCGTCAGAGCGGTAAACTCCCGTCACCGTCACTGCTGCAAAACAACGCAATACGTTGTGTGTATGTAGAATGAAGCACAAAAAGGTACGAAACGAAACGGAATACTCGCACTAGATTACTGCGGTAGTAATTAGCACGTACTCCTAGAAGTTATTGCAGCTGCTGCAATGCATGCGTGCTCACGTTTTGGGTGGGTGAGGGACAGAGGCAGAGGCGACAGTACTACATGCGTCTCGATCGCCAGAGTTAAATCTTGCGACGTCGTACTCCACAGGGAGCTGCACTGCAGCAGCGCGCGATAGTATAGTTGCGTAGTACCCTTCGATTTTGATGGGCGGAATAGAGGAACGTCTGCACCCTTGTAAAGTCCTACTGTATGGTATAGGACGACACATTCCCATTCAGCTCGGTCTGGAAAAAAAAGAGCTGAAATTCACTCAGGTATGGACTGATTAGCAGCGAGGTCGTGGCAGTGTCAATTGTGAAGAGATGGTAAGTTCACCGGCGGTGAGGGGACGAGAAAGGAGGAGAGACGGGATGGCCCCATCACCGTCACCCGCACGCCCAAACTGAATTAGCCGGGCGCCACCCCCGTTTCCACCCCCACACTCCAAGCTTCTTCCAACTCCCCCTTCCCCTTCCCACCGCTATATCTTCCGCCCAATCCCTTCGCCACTCACCCTTCTCTCCTCCCACCTTTCCCCAACACGTACCACCGTCTCACCGCGTACCAAGCCGCCTCTGCTCCACGGCCACCGGCTGAGCAGACTAGCAGAGCACTGTCATTTCACAGAGACTTGCTTTGCTTCTTGCATTGGGCGCTGCTCTCTTCTGGTGTTGTTTGTTAATGGAGAGGTGGGCGGCGCCCAAGGGGACAGCTGGTCCGGCGAGGCGGTACGGCACCGACCAGCCGTCCTTCTCGTCGACGCTGCTCGACGCGATATACAAGTCGATGGACGAGCCGGATCACGGCGGCGGCGCTGGGGTGGAGGCGGTGGATGCGGCTGCTTCTGCCGCGGCGGCGGCCAAGAGGCAGCACGAGGCGGCCCTGCACTATGGGTACTACTACAAGCCGTCGCTGGCGGGGAGCTACCGGGCGCGCGCGCCGGGTCCGCACGCCACGACGTCGAGCTCGTCGGAGTGTTCTAGCTATGGTGGGTTCTCGTCGTCCGAGGCGGAGTCGTCGCACCACCGCCGCCTCCGCCCCATCCGCACGACTGTCCCGGGTGGGGCGCCGGAGCCCCAGCCGGAGAAGAAGGCCAAGAAGCCGGGGGCCTCCATACGCGCCAAGCTCAGGGACCTCCGCAAGCCGGCTTCCCCCGGCGCGCGCCTCGCGGGCTTCCTCAACTCCATCTTCCCCGGCAAGCGCGCGCCGGCCACGCCGCCCTCGGCGACGGCCGGGGCAGAGTCCGCGTGCTCGACGGCGTCGTCCTACTCCCGCTCCTGCCTGAGCAAGACGCCGTCGACGCGCGGGCAGGCGAAGCGGACCGTGCGGTTCTTGGACAGCGACACCGAGTCCCTGGCGTCGTCGACGGTGCTGGACCGCCGCAGGGTGCCCGTGGAGGCGGTGCAGCAGATGCTGCTCCAGCGGATGGAGATGGAGAGCGACGAGGACGACGACGAGGACGACGAGAGCAGCGACGCGAGCTCCGACCTGTTCGAGCTCGAGAACTTCGCGGCCATTGCTCCCGCCGGCGCCGCTTACCGGGACGAGCTGCCGGTGTACGAGACGACCAGAGTGACGCTGAACCGCGCCATTGGCCATGGGTATGGCCATGGACGGAGCGCTAGAGTTGTCTGATTATTTTGCTTGGAATCAACCGGCCGGGAGGGGTTACTGTAAAATGGCGGTGTAGTAACTGTAAAATGCAATTAGTTTGGGATAAGTGTTCTTCCCTTTCTTTTTTGATCTCTGATGTTTTCTGAGAGATTTCCTGTCTCTTTGGAGGTGATATGTGTCCAATGTGTTCTTAGATTTGGAGTAGTCTTTTAACAGTGGTAATTCAGTAGTTGATGAAGCAAATGCTCAGTTAACTGGCAAAAATTGTCAAGATAGTTCTGTGCTTATCCTTGACTATGGGTTAACTTAATGGACCTAAACCTAATGGGAACAGTGTGTGTTCCCTTTTTTTCCCATCACTAACCTGTAAATCAACACTTTAAAATTAAGGCTTTGTTACTGTGCGTCGCAGCTGTTAAACAGTACCAGTAGTTTCATCTTCATGACATACTTTTTAAAAATCATTTAATACGAAAACTTTTTATATATAAATTAATTTAAAATATCATATAAATTCTTGTAATAATTAAAACTCAATTAATAGTATAAATAATATGTCAATGATATTTTGTTTTACATGAAAATTTTAATCTTTACCTTTATCCACGTAGAAAAACATCATCTGAGAAAGAGTGAGTCATAGTTATCGAAACCGCTTTTTTCGTGTAAGTATAAAAAGAGATCCGACCGTGGAATCAATTGATATGGATATTGAAAGGATCAGTTGGATATTTGAAGACTCGGACATTGCCATCTCATCGATGGCAAGCGCACGGCCAACACAAAGAGTGCTTACAAAGAAACTCACCGTGCAACTCAAATAGTAAAATGACGGTTTAACCTCTTCGCCTTATTACGTATACTCGAGATTCAGAATAGTACAGTTCTATCAAATTCGGAATAATAAAGATAAAAAGGAGATTCAGAATAATAACACATTTGTACATCATCTAATATGTCGTTGTTTCAAAAATAAAGTTTTAAATTACATATTTAGAGCAAGTTTTAAATAAAGGTGACCTCTAATTTTATGCATATCATATGCCAATAAATTAAAAGGCAATATATAATTGGTTATCTCTAACATACAATCCTCATTAACTCTAACATTTTTACATATTTATTAGAGTCTGTACATATATTGTCTTTTACATGAAGAGATAACTCTTTCTCTCTTCTTTTTTTCCTTCACCTCATCATTTAGTCATACCCATAGTACTTGCTATTATATTTTTACTCAAAGCAAATACTATAAGCATCCAAACAAAAACCTCTAGATGTCACCTAAGTTTAAATGGTGAGATAAAAGAGGGAGGAGATGAGTCATCCATCTCTCATACAAGAGGTAACCTCTTTACAAATTTTAAAAGAAAATAATGATGTTGATTCGATGAGACTGAATAAAATAAATGGTTATGTTATATTGGGACTATTAGATACCACCTAAGTTTAAATGGGGAGGTGAAAGAGAGAAAGAGATGAGTCACCTCTCATACAAAAGACAATCTTTTTACATATTTTAAGAGAAAAGAGTGATGTTGATTGGATGATAGTGAATAAAATAAATAGTTATTTTATATTAGGCCTATTATATTAGAGACTGTAGTATAAGTTATTTTCTAATTAATTAGTGGATGATGTGGATAATATTAGAAGTGATAATAATCTCTATCCTAAACTCTCTCAAGCATGTGTGCTAGCAATGCAGAGTATTATACCTACATCATTGCTACTATCAGCAGATATCACGGCAAAAACAATAAAATTGATTGCAACATGAATATGATCCATAGGCAAACAGATCAAAGAATGGATTGGACGGTAGGAGAGGGATGGGCTAATGGGTGAGAGATTTGACGGGATGCACACGCTCTGTCTGCAACATGCGAACCACTAATCATTACCGCGATCATTTTCAGGGTTCACTTCACATATTTCTATTGCCGGTTGCCGCAGGCCGCAGCTTGCGAATGGCACCTTAAAAAAAACTGTCAGCATCAGCTGTGTGGTGCTAACAAGTGGTTTGGGATTGATTATCTAACAAGGGATTACGGATTGATTATTTGTTACATTGGTGAGTCAGCTCAATCAGCTCATCTATACTGTACTATCTAGGTTGTGATCATCTTTTGGGCAGTAAGTTTCACATGCGAATTAATCCAGGAAACAAGGCCTATATCCCGGTTAAACCGTACGACATCCCCCCCCCCCCCCCCCGGGGCGGAAATGTGCTAATTTGGCAAGTCCATGACTTGGCATGGAAGCGAGTACTGAACTTGTTCATTGAGGTGGCACTTGCCTGCTATAGAGATAATTCTGATTAGGCTGGGCAGATTTAAACCGCAAACAAAAACCGCACCGAGCCGAACCGAACCGAACCGAAGTTTGCGGTATTTTGGTTTTCGGATTCGGGTTCGGTTCATGGTGTTGCAAAAACAGCATAGTTCGGTTCGGTTTTGGTTTTTAATGTGTTAAAACCGAACTCCCGAAACAATCTATTCTCTTCTGCCGCCCATATCCAATCGAGCATAGCACGAAAGAAACTGAACCGAGCAGAGCGCAACGCAGGAGAGGTCCGTGCCAGCCTAGCTTGGTCGGTGGCCTCCTTCGTCACGCGCCGCCCGTCGGCGGCGGCGCCCCCTCCCTCCACGCCCGTGCGCCCCGGGCGGCGGCGATGACCCTCTTCCTCCGCGCCGACGCTAGCCTCGGTCGGCGGCCTCCTCCCTCCGCGTCGGTGCCGCCCCGGCGACCTCCCTCCGCGTCGGCCCGACCACCTCGTTGCGTCTACGCCGCTTCGCTGCCAGAGAGCTCGATGGGGCACGCCGCACGCGCCGCACGCGCCGCACGCGTCTACTGCTTCTCCTCTCCGTTGCCATCGGTTTTTCGGTTAAAACCGAAAATTAAACAAAAAACCGAACTCGAATTTTACGGTTTTTAGTATTTACGAGAATCGATCGATTTTTACTCTGTGCCAAACCAAACTTTGCGTAGAAAAAAATCGATCTGAGGTGTTGGTTTTAATCAAATGCCCCCCTAATTCTGATACTGTAAATTATTCATGGAGAACATTTTGACAGCTAGAGAACCACAAATTCGCCGGCCGGTTGATTATAATCAACATGAGAATCAATTATTTCGGCTACAGGGGAAGATCAGGTGCACCTTTCTTCTTTGTCTGTTCATTTCTGCAGGTTCTTTTGTGTAGTTCAATGTTTTGCCTGGAACCTTATTCGGTCATGTCTTTACTACTAGTCCTAGCTCATCCTATCCGTGTTCCTTCGATAGATGCATGCAACCTTATATATGTTTTTTTTCTAGTGTTGCTTCTCAATCAGGTAGCATCCCTGTCCTTCCTAGGTTTGTACCGTTCGTACCGTCATTTATTTTTTACTGTTAATGGGCACGTACATGGATTTTTTTTTCACCATTAGTAGCCACTATTGCATATCACGTAGACAAGAATTTGATGTGATAATAAAGTTAATAAGATAAGATAATAAGATGAAAAAGACATTTTTTATGAAAAAATCATGTCTACAAAAGCACCAAGAAAGAAAACAAGAGGATAGATGAATAAAAGAAGAAAAAAAGAGATGATTGGATGAGAATTTAATTTAAAGACATCATCTATTGTATATATAGATTATATATATATAGTGTTTATATAATATGACAAATATGAAAACTAGTTTTTAAGTTATGGATGACCTTATTTATGTAGCAACTGCAGAAAAAAGTACTGCATGGATGAGTTAAAAGATATGGTCATTGCTCGAGTAGATTGATGCGATCCATGCAATAACTTAAAATGCAATCAAAATCTCTTGCCTTCTTTTGGGTCCCTCACCAAGAAGCGTGTGTGATGTCGTAGCCATGGATCATGTGTATCCTTTAAAATTATGCACGAAATCTCACTTTTTATCCTGGGCTTTTCTATGAACTAATCTGGATAGTGGAAAGCAAAATGCGTGCTTCATTTTTGCAATATTTTTCTCCGCAAATTTCTTTCACTTTTTCCCAGAGCTTTATTAGCGAGCCGTCATCAGTCCAAAAGAGGAGAGTTATATTCTCTTGCGACGTTGTCAATCGTAAGCCATCTTATTAGAATCAGTTCTGTTTTTTAAGTCTCGATCATATCGTTCCATCAATCGATTCCAATACTTTTGGAGCATGGCTTGACACTAGGAAATGAAAATACTACTAGTACGGCAGTACTACCATTGCTCATATATTACTCTGTTTGTGCTTTTCATGCTCGTTTCTTTTCTCTCATCGAGGCAGAAGAGAGAATCTGATGTGTAGATTGCTGCATTTGGACGGGGGTATACCTGTAATCTTCAGAAACTTTGCTCCCTTAATTTTCAGAAAGTAAAACTGTCACTTGTCAGGAGAGCCAACTTGCGTGAGGCAAAGAATGACAAAATTGTAGCAGATGCGTCTCGGACAAAATCATTTCTGATGGATAAATCAAATGAAACACATTTTTGGACCACAAATCCTAATCAAGCCGGACCCCTCCCTCTCTCTGACGAAATGTACCTCATCAATAAGATGAGGACGCACTTAAAAATCGTTAGTAGTAGAAGACACATGCAATGAACCATCACTTTGAAGAAAGGGCCACCACGCAACAGCAACATCAAGAAGCTATCTAATGATCAGATGAAGAAGAGTCGTCTTGGCTCTTTGCTACTAGTAGATCGTTACAAATCCAGAGAGCAAAATGGCATCCGAATTGTTCATCTTGCCAATTTAATTGGTTCTTCAGATGATGCCATTAGACATGAGATGGATGTGTCTAAATCATCTGATAATTGAGGGCACACAAACGACATAAATCAAGCATGGGCACACGGCGACACAAAAGCAGTTGATGTTGTGATCCCCAGACAGAGCAGTTGGGGCTTTGCGCTTTGGCCTTTGGCAATGCATATGCGTAGATCATAACTGCTGCCAAGTTGATTAGGACTTAACTAAACCAACCAGTGGCCTAGATTGGCCTGTGGACCACTGAACCAACAATGGCCAATAGCTAGGCTGATAAGCACCAACAAAAGATGAGGAAATTCCAGCGCACATTGGCTTGCAATTCTGTACTGTAGCCATATTGTAGGCTCTAATCTCTAGCTAGTCTCTCTCAAAATGGTCACCAGTACCTTAGCTATATGCAGGCTTGTCAAGCTATGAATATACAGGGACAAAGATCTTCAAGGCTGTTGACAAAAGCAACTTGGGTCCCCTTGCACATGAAAGAAAAGGAGGGCAGAAATATTAGCCTTACCTGAGATAACAGTGTGCTACTAATCATAGGCTCTATCTCAAAAGAAGTTTAGGCTTTGATTCAGGAGTGCATTATTTTGTAGAACGAGAGTACCATAATTTAAAATAGGGCATTAAGCTTATAAGTTAGCGGAAAAGGCAATACGTACAAATATTTGTTAAAGCAAGTGTAATACTATAACCAACTATTAACAAGTTATCTACAACAAATTTAACAACCTACCCACTTCCATATAAATATATACTATACTATTAAATTCAGCCATCATCTATAATCAATCTAATAGTTTAGTTTACTCATATAATAGTTTCATATAAATATATACACGTTATTAATACTTAGCCCATCTCTCATATACACATAATAGCTAGCTATAAATTTGTAACCCGCTTTTCTTTTCCCCTCTCATCTCTCCTCAATATATGCTTGTAGCTAACTTATAGATTGCTATTGTACTCGCTCTAAATCAAATTTGACAATTCTTAGACCCAGCTTACATTACTTAGAGCAAGTTCAATAGTAAAGCTAATTATTGGATATTAGCATATGCTATGTATAATAGGTTTACTATAATGTTGGCTTTATTTTTTTTCCTTTTTTTCTTCTTATAAATATAATGTAAATATTTTGAAGTATTTGTAGGACTAACTCTTGCATGAATGAGAGGTAGCACTCTTCACTTTTCCTTGCCCTCATTGTACTCACTCTTACAAACTTTTTACAGCCACTAATGTGGCGAGCTATGATTGAATCTTGATTTTCTACAACGTCGAACTAATTAATTCAAACAGTCAAGAACTTCGTTAGTATGAATTGTATAAGAAATTTTAGTAGGTGTTGAACCATCCTATGTTAGCTTATGAAATTTCGAAGGCCTGTTTTTTTATTTTTTTTGTCTTCAGGTAAGTCTGCTGTACCACGGTTTTAATAGTAACGAAATTCAGCCACTTGGTGGAGAACATATAGGTGTTTAGGAGAAGATATATAACTCCTAAAAGTTATTGCGTGACCCATTAATTAACTAACTAAAAGAGAGGTTTTACTTGCCCGTTAGCAGTTGACCCATACAGTTAGTTTCTCAGCCACTGATTAAGCATAATTAATCAGTCCTATGATACTTTTCAATAGTCATGTTATATATTGATGCGAAAGGGTTGGTTGTTCAAAAGTGAAAGGATGACATAGTTGGCTACTATTTTCCCATTCCTTTATCCTCAACTATAAAATGGTATTGGAGCAACAGCTTATATAATTTCTGATTTGTAATTGCTAGTGTGGTTGTACGTGCGTGAGGTAGGTAGCATCTAGAGAGCATATAGAGCTACAAGCCTACAGACCTACGATCCCTAAATATGATATTAATATTAATAGAAACATGTTATGGAGTCACCTTTACGTGGGCATACATTTTGCACCAACTCACTCCACATGCATGCTTTTCTTTCTCAAAAATCAAATACGACCAACAAGATCATAATCCGACTGTCGCATCAACAGTTTCAAAACTAATTTCCTTTCTGAAAAATGAAACACAATCAACAAGATCATAATCGGACTGTCACATCAACATTTTTAAAACTAATTCCCAAGCAAATCTATGCACCTGTATAAAAATTAAATTCAATGAAAATCCCGGGTGCATGTGCGTACACAGCTTACATGGGTGCAAGTTTAGACGTCACGTATGTTGTATGCACATGCACCGTTTGACTATTGCACGCCCTGCCGCATTTTTGTTAAATATGGTAGCATGATCTGGACATTTTTCAATTAACATGTACTCAGCACCAAATAAAATCAGCATGTGCTACTGTTTTAACATCTATACCAAGCAAGTAGTGCTAGCAACATTTGAAAATAAGAGGACAGAAATTTGATTTAAATAGTCATCAGAGCAATTGGTGAGAGAGTGTTAATTCCGTTGCGAACACAGCTCGCAATGCTGGGATACAAACCACAAAATCGTGAGAAGCAGAGGAGGTCAAAAGGTATAGTGGCAAAAGAACATGAAGTCAGGATCAAAATGTTAGGATCGATCCATTTATTTATTAAATTTATTTATAAATTTGTTTTAATGTATCTTGAGAATAGCTTCAAAATCATTAGAACTTAAGTTTAGATGGTTCAACTCAAATAACTTCACACGTACAAATATCATCAAAAAAAGTTATTTTTCTATATAATAAATCATTCCTATAAATTCAAGTAAATCTGATATGTTTTTATAATGTGATTGTGAGTTTTAAAATTTTAGGTCTAAATTTTACACACATATAATAAAAATTTATTAGTCTTGCATTATAGGCCCCACATGTATAAATGACTTAAACTTTACATAAAGTTTTTTTTTCTGTACAATAAATTATTCCGACAAAAATTGACTGAATTTGATAAGTTTTTATAGTGTGAATGTGAGTTTAAATATTTTGAGCCTAAGTTTTACACATACGTAAAATAGGAGTTTATCGTCTAATAGTAATATATCTGATTTATTTAAATATTTATGAATAATTTATTAATATAATTAACTTGTGATGAATTGATTCTTTTAAATCAATATAAATAAATTTGTTAAAAATAATTTAGATTCGATTTATATTCTAATAATGAAAACATTTTCATGCTGACCATGAAGCCACAGGCCGGCCGGTCAGGTCCCCCACGGACGATCAAAGGGGCGGGGCACCAATCCCAGGGAGAAGCCAAGCCACAGGCGTGACAGCGTGAGGCGGAAGCGCTCTCTCGGCAACTTTCGCTTTGGTCAAAAGCGGCGCCCCCTGCACGCACGCGCGAGTCGTCGAGTCGGGGGCCTCGCGCGGCCGGTTCTGGCTGGCTCGTGGTGGGATCGGCCCGATCGGATCGGATCCGGCCCGCCTCTCTCTGCCCCTGCCCGCTTTATTCTTCTTGGAAGGTGCGATCCGGCGAGGCCGCGTGAACACCAGAAAAAAAAACGGCTGACGCGTGGGCCTTCGCTGTGTCGCTGGGCCCCTCTCGCTTTAAACCGCGCGCGTGCACCGGAAAAATCCAGCCGCAGCGTACACCACCACTGCAGTCTGCACTGCTGACATGTGCAATTGTGCACGTATCCCTTCCTGCGGGGGGTGGTGGTAGTGGCCGCTGGCCAGCCGAAGTTTCTGACAATCTTGGGCGACGTCAGAACAGCAGCTGAGTAGGAGTACCACGCTAGATGAGCACGGAATAACAGCACCGCTGCACGCGGAGAGGGGCCCTGTGGTGGATCACACGATTTTTTTTTGTACCGTGCTCTTGCCGACACATACCGTGCCGATCCAATGATGGAAAAGCATGTGCCGTTCTGCGCAGTGCGCACTCGAGTACGTACACACCGCTACACCGACGTAGGCGTAGCTCAGCAAGTGTAAGAGGATGGCCAACAAGTGGCACGTTGACATGGCATTCGGCGAAAGATACGCTGCCTCATCGTCGGGAGCAGGCAGGACAGAGCGGCAGAGAAGTAGGAGAAGTAATGTGGGCAACTCAACGGGAGCTGCGTGACATCTGCGGGGGATTCGTGTTATTGATTCACGAGGGTGGAATGAATGTTTGAGCATTTATTGATGCAGAAAGCGAAAGGAGCCGTGTAAACAAGAGCGATTCGAAGGGCCATATAGCATTGGGACAAGTTTAAATTATCTCACTAACTATTACGATAATTTAGTCTTTATATTCTTTTAGTTTACAATTGAATTAAAATTTTTATGCTACAGGCCTTAAAAATAAAAAGTATAATTTCACATATCTTTATCGAAGTCGATCATCACAACTTTTCTATACACTCATGACTCCTCTTCTCCATCTTCCCCTCACCATCGAGCATCAACGACTCGCCTATCTCGAGGCAAGCAGCAACTGCGTTGCTGGTAGCTTAGTAGAGGGAGGTGACGAGGATGTGTTGACAAGAAATTCGTCGTAAGCACACGAAAGTTTAGAAGATCTACTTAGCTTCAGTATAGATTCTATCAATCGAGTTTAGGACTTACTAGTTAGTTTGATTCTGTAACTAACAAGTTAGAAATAGATCGATGATCCAGGAGCTGATTGGCCGATAAGCCGATATGACGTAACGAGACCAGCTGATATCAATAGGGTTTTGATCAATCGACTATAGTTTTAATGCAGACTCAAATAATTGGATGGACAATGAGATTTATGCTATCATTGGCTAGAACTAAAACTGTGCATAATCATCAATAACCCGTTATTTATCAAAGACAATCTTGATAGATCAGATCGAATTAGGACATTATAATATTAAAATTGATAAAGATAGATTTAACTAAAGATTATATAAGTTTGAGTATGAGCCGATGTGGCTCGAAAATTGCAATGAGATAATATAATATGAACCAACCAAATAAAACTGATATAACATGAAAGATATAAGTCCGATGGTTAAAGATACGTTAGCTGAAGATCCGATACAAGTAAATTAAAATGTATATCGATTAACTAACCAATACAGCTTATAGCTAAAGCCCGCAATAATGATAACTTATTGGCTAGAACTTCAATGAATGTTGTATAAAAACCTATCAGCTTACTAGAATTAAACTTATTGGCAGTAATATAATAGATCGGACCAAGACAGTATAAGATTAAAGATAATAAGAAAAACCTATTTAGCTGATAGATATACACAAACATGATGGATATAACAAATCTATGTAGAAGATTTAGTCAGAATATCAGACCTAACTGAGAAAATCCTAACTAAGTCAATATGACTCTAAAAGCGACGCAATTAAAAAGAATCGATATATCTAATAGGCAACACTTGCATCAACTTGAATAGAATATCGGACCTAATCAAGAAAATTCTAGCCACACCGATACAAGTGAAGTTTACAGAACTTCCTTCTTCATCGGAGATCGAAACGATGCAGCTCAACTTGAAACTAAGAACTCGTCAAAATAAAAGATGACGATGCACTGAAAATAGTTGTATTGATATATGGATATAGGTTAGAAAGACTCCGGGTGTACATATTTATACGTTCGGGTTGATACAAGTCCTATTTGGAAACGAGATAAGACTTCCTAACAAAAAAACTAACTAAACCTGTCTATTTAAGATATATACTAAAAACATAAAATTGTCTGGATAAACTTTTATCAATCAATCGGTTTCTTTACTTAAAAGAATCCACTAAAGAATCATATCAAATTTCGATGTTAAGAGGGTGCTCCTATTGTAGTTGAGGAGGAGGTAGAAGGTCTTGACCGCGAGGACGTGCATGAGCTGTGTGGTGAAGTGGACAAGCATGACAGTGGTGAGGAATATATGCGCTCAATTCGCCATCGTTGTTGTCGTCGTCTTTGATACCTGAAGCATATCAAGTGATAACGGCTTGGGCTAATGAGGTCCATGGCAAAGTGCATTAGGAATGAGCTCCTTTCTATTCTAGCCATCACTGTGGGTCCTCCCTATTCAACCACTACCACCGCCTCTGCTCCGGATCTTGTGACCACCATCGCTTTCCCTCACAGTAGTACTGGGCATTCGGGTTTACCCGAAATTTCGAGTCGGGTAGTTCGGGTTTTTTAATTTTGGGTTTTCAAAAAAATACCCGAAATATTACCCGATCACCTAATTACCCAAAATTTTGGGTACCCGTTATTTCGAGTTCCGATTTTGGGTAACCCGAGCGGCGACGTTGTGAGGGCGGAGCGGCGAGGGCGCGAGGGCAGAGCGATCGGCGTCGGCGCGAGAGGCTAGTGACAACGATGCGAGGGTGAGTAGCAAGCAACGACGATGCGAGGGGCGAGCGACGACGGGCCCGAGAGACGAGCGGCGAGCGGCGCCAGCATGAGGGACAAGTGACGTCGACGCGAGGGCGAGCAGCGAGCGGCGAGCTACGACGGCGTGAGGACGGAGGGCCGAGACGGCGGCGGCAGCGCGGAAGGGTTAGTGTTACGACTGGCCGGTGTGGGCGGGTTATGGGGTAATGGGTTGCAGGCGCGTGGGTTGTTCAGGTTGTTCGGGTTATCGGGTACCGTAAGTTACAACCCGATTAACCAAAATAATATCGAGTTTTTAAGTTATCTACCTGAAATCAGTGTTTCGGTTTCAGGTTTCGGATAGTTCGGATTTGGGTTCGAGCTTCGGGTTCGGGTTTTATGCTCACTCCTCCCTCACATCTCCATGCAAGGAGAGAAAGGTGTAGGGCGATGATCTCGCACAACATGCCATGCAAACTAGCCATGCTTGAGTGGCCTAGCCTTGAAGAGGCACTTGTGCCCTTTGTAGGGCACAAGAAGCCTCGTGAGGCCACTCGAATGGCCAAGCTAGAGCAATGGCTCTGACATGGAAAGGTAAGTTATGAGGAGGCTACTTACTATGTCCATACATTATTAATGCTCAAACAAGATAGCTTGAGGGTAAATGTGACATCCTGGCCTAATTAAGATATGTCATGTGTGGCACATGAAACTGTGTGCGTATATTTAGTACCACATTGTTAGTTTGGTAAGAGTGGAACCAACTTATAAAGGTTTGTTTCTCTAACCATATTACTTTCGGGCTAACCCTTTTACATGAAACGAGGATGAAAATATAAGTGTGATGGTGTATGTAAGTAGGCTCGTCCGTTGGATGAGCTGGCTATACGACTCTAGATGGCGGGTGTTACGGTAAAATTATTTCATGTTGCGTAGGACCATGCCACTTAAGATGGCGTTTTGAAAAATCCACCCGGTTTTGGTTTTATGAAGACTGGGAGCGAGAACATGTGTAAGTTTGTGCTTCAGAATATTTTCTTTCTTATTCCAATCTATCATTAGTAGTATTACTATGCTACAAGCAAGCAGCCATGGAAATAGCGACGGAGCCAACTCCCGAGCAAATTGGGTGGTTGCCCCGAGCAAATATCGACTGAGCTGTTGACTGTTGTCGATGTCTGGGTTCTGGAAAGAAATGGTTAAGGCAAGGCCAATGTTTATTGTCCAATATAGATAGCATTAAGATGGGCCCTACAACAATTGATCATAGTTATTACAATAAATAACTATTGCTTCAATGTTTAAGTTATGTATAAAACGATAGATGTAGGCCCATTTAGAGCATCTCCAGTAGTTTGCTAAAAATCAACTTGGTATCCTTGTGATTTGGTAACTTGCTAAAAGATATGGCAAGGGGAAAACAGATGTATCTCCAATAGTTTGGTAAACCCACTTGCTAAACTTAAAAAAAGTAGGACCATTCTGCGCCACCCGACGGGCCTCCTATCGCGCACCGCGACGTATTCCATCATCATCTCGATACGTACGTGAAAGCAGCGCCCTCGTAGGTTCGTGATCAATAGCCGCCACCGCATCTCCGGCTAGCATCTACCACAACGCAGGCATCTTCTCCACCAAGGCAGACATCTCCTGCTCCCATCAAGGTCAGTCTCACCTCCCATGATCGTCTTCCACAGGTGCTGCGATTTCAAATATTCTACAGGCCATTGTTCATTCTATAATCTTTGTCCTTTAGGAATCATGCCTAGGAAGAGATCCCGTGCACGAAGACAATTGGATGAAGAATCATCCGATGACGATGACTCGCTGATATTAGCGGCTTCCCGAATTGTACAAAGTTTCTCCGATGACAAAGGACCACACGGTGGCTCTGTCAAAGGTCGTAGATATCTTCGCCGTGATAGAGAAGGTGGACATGATAGGATGTATCGAGATTACTTGGCGGAGAATCCAACATACGGCTCTGAAATGTTCCGTCGAAGGTTGTTGTCCTTTACCTTCAGATTAATTATCTTTTACATGCTAAAATATTATTCAAATTAATTATCTTTTATGTGCTGAAATATTATTGTTGTAAAACTTTATTTTTGTTTTGTTCAGGTACAGGATGTCTAAGGAACTTTTCGTACGCATAATGAATGTTGTTGAAGCGCACGATGAGTACGTTGTGCAGAAAAGAAATGCGGCCAATCAGCTTGGATTGAGTTGCTTTCAAAAAGTCACGGCCGCAATGCGTATGCTCACTTATGGGGTTCCAGCTGATGCGACAGATGAGTACATTCGCATTGGCGAAAGTACTGCACTAGAGAGCCTACGTAAGTTTGTTACTGCAGTTGTTGAAATTTTTGGAGATGAATACCTCAGATATCCCAATGAGGCGGACATAGCACGGTGACTTGCAATGGGTGAGAAAAAAGGATTTCCGGGAATGTTAGGGTCCATCGATTGTATGCATTGGGCGTGGAAGAACTGTCCATACGATAAACAGGGTCAGTACAAGGGGAAGGAGGAGAAACCCACTATCGTTTTGGAGGCTGTTGCTTCGGACGACCTTTGGATATGGCATGCCTTCTTTGGAATGCCTGGGTCCCATAATGACATCAATGTTCTTCACGGATCTCCTTTGTTTGATAACCTAGCGGAAGGTAGAGCTCCGGAAGTAAAATTTTCGTTAATGGCCATGACTACACAATGGGATATTATCTTGCAGATGGTATATACCCCTCATGGGCTACTTTAATCCAGTCCATCACTGCTCCTATGGGCAACAAGAGGCAATATTTTTCCAAAGCGCAAGAAGCAGCGAGGAAGATGGTCGAGAGAGCTTTTGGGGTTCTTCAATCTAGGTTCGCCATTATTCGAGGACCAGCTCGCCCTTGGGATGTTGAGACTTTGGCATTGATCATGAGGGCTTGTGTGATCATGCACAACATGATTGTGGAAGATGAAGGCTTCGTGGTTGATCCTCAGGAACGTTTTGATTACGGTGGTGACAATGTCGAACCTGAGCATGGCCAACCTACTCGTACACTTGATGAATATATTGAGGCGCACAGAAAGATAAGAGACAAGGCAACACATGTGCAGTTGAAAGAAGACCTCATTGAACACCTGTGGAACCATCATCCGGATTTATATTCGTACACTATATGATTTTATATGTTATAGTTTATTTCGATTTGTATTAGCTACTCATTTATATTTCATTCTGTTCAAAAATTATATGCTCAAGTGTAATAGGTCATTTGTTTTCATTCAAGTACCATGAACATCGTTGATTTGTAATCGGTGATTTGTTTCATCCTGTCATTTGTTTAAGTGTCATCATGTTGTTTCATGGAGCAATGCAGTACATTTTATTTCATGCTGTCACCATCACTCGACTGTAGGATGAGCATCAGGTTTATTTTTTTTACCTGTCGGACAACATGTAACTGAACCTGAATATCACAAGTACAAATTCATACAATGGTTCATGTTGAATAAATTAAAGCCTCCGATGAACTAAAAAAGCAAAGTAAAGGTAGTAGAACCATTGTTTCACATGAACTAAAAATATTTTGGAAGACATAAACTAAATAGATTTTCCAAGACGCTTATTCTCGACAATCTCCCGTTGCATCATCTCGAAGCCATTCAAGGCAGCGTGTCGAGGCCCCTTGTTCGCCATCATAATTTCTTTTTCTTGTTTCAGCAAATCTGCTTGCAGCTCTTTTAGTTCCGCATCACATCTTTTAGTTCGCATCGCCCGCTTCTTATCTAGCTCTAGTGCTTGCTTGTCTACTTCAAGTGAAGCCATGAACCTCTCTTGTTTAGCCTTCTCTTTTTTCTTGTCGGACTCCTCCTTCTTTTCCCACATCTTCTCCAAAGCTTGCACGCAAGCCTCACCACCTCCTCGCCTATGATTTTCTTTCACCTTCTTGATCCCATCCGACCTTTTCCTTTGTTCCGTTTCGCAGATTCAGCATCGCGGCTACAACTTGCTCATTACTATTGCCTCCTTCATCCCTTGGCCTGGAATTCTTTGCAGCCTTCTTATTCTTCTTGCTTGCTGCTAGTTTCTCCGCCTCGACAAGTTCTACCATCTTTGCTTTCCACTTGTCCTCTTTCTTTAGTATGTTCCAACAATGATCAAGCCCAAAAGATTTCTTGTCCTTGTCTTGCGAAGTGTAGAGCTTTTTTGCTTCGTTAATCTGTACAAAGAAATTTAGAATGTCAATATATTTTGAAATAAAAAATTTCAAGTACAACAATGAACACATATGTCCTACCTTATCTTCGATTGTTGTCCCACTTTGATTCCTACGTTTGATGGTCTCATAGCATGAACAAAACTTGTTCACTTGCAACTGAATAGTCAGCCACCTATGCATTATAGAATTCTCTATACGAACAGCTCCAGATTTATTGTGTTCCTCATAGAAAGCATGAACTCTTCCCCAAAATGTGGTACGTGTTTGATTAGCCCCGTTAATGGGATCTTTGCTGACATTCAACCAAGCCGAGCAAATTACTTCGTCATCCTGCGGTTGAAAGTTTTTTGACCTCCTAGTTTGGTTTGTACTGCGGCTTCCCTGCACTTCAACATGAGTGTCTTGAGTGTTTGGAATGAGCATCTCATCCAAACCAGCAACATGAGAGTCATCTCCATTGAGAAGAATGCCCGATAGGAAAGTTTCATCTCCTTCCATCAGTCTACACAAATTTATGACAGAAACAAGAAACAATTCAGCATGATCAACCATGTACCATAACTTTCATTATAGTATAATAACAAGCAGAATTTATTGAGTTCTAGCGGCTACTACAATAATCATAACATGCATCAAGTTCTAGTAATCGAAAACAACAATCTGTACTTCTCCTTTTCTGAAACAACATACTAGCAGCAACCCTATCGATGATTGATCATGGAACCCCATACAAGCAACAACCCTATACTAGCAACCCTATACAAGCAGGAACCCTGGATGAACAAGCAAGCAACCCTAGATGAACAATCGGCAACCCAACACCCTATCGATCTACCCTATATTGGCATCAACGGCGTTCCTATGAATCAAGCATGTATTCTATCGATCATGTATCGACCATGACAAATTTAATCTCCTTCCGAGAACCGAACGATGCTATGAATCGACCATGTATTCTGTTCATGACTATCGATCGAATTGTGCAAAGTACAAGGGAATCACGGACGGATCGCGGACTGCACAAGGGAATCGCGGAACGACCGGATCGAATTGTGCACCGCACTGGACCCTTGATCCTCCCGCCGAAGCGATGAAGGGAACCGACGCCGCCAATTGACCCGCGCAAGACGAAGCCCTACGGCGGCGGCGTCGCGGTGATGAAACGAAGAAACATCGACGACCGACTAGATATATACCGGGCATCTCTCATCGCGCGCGCAAGGGAGAAACACGGGAACAGGTACTTGGCACGCGTGGGAAGGGAGGCACTCGCGCGGGCGCGGGGGAGGGCGACGGAAAATTTCGCGAATGGCAAGTTTCTCCGACTGTGCAAATATGGCAGTGCGAGGCCTGAGAATAGCAAGTTGATAGGAATAGCAAGTTGTTTTACCAAACTGTTGGAGGGTGTATTTTGTGGTTTTGCCAAATAGATTAGGATAATAAGTTGTTTTAGCAAACTACTGGAGATGCTCTTATCACTATAATATATTCCAAACCAGCCATCTGTTGGGCAGAGAGTAGAGCAAAGGGTGAAGAGAGATTTTGAGATTGTTTTTTAATTCTCTTGTGGCTGATCATAAGCTTACGGTTGTTTATTGTTGTGGTTCAGCCTATGTTCAGTATCACAATGACTATAGTTTACCTTAAGAATTTTAAGGCTACTATTTTTAACATTATGGTTGCCCTTAGCCATCGAAAACGTAATTGGTGTTGTACAGGCTCGATACGTCGCATTGAAGAGAACTAATTTGAAACCTCGAACCCGCCTCAGCGGAGGAGTAAATGGGCTCACAGCTCAGGGCAGGACAAAGGCTGGTGGCTTGGCTTGGCTCTTGGCTCGTGAGCTCTGCGTGTATAGCTACCACCTACACGACCAGTGCTGGCCTCCAGAAACCCTGCTCCTCCTGCTCAGTACAGTGCCAGTGGAGGCTGCAGCGTCGTGGCCAGGCCAGGCCAGGGCACCTGCCCCTCCATTTATGGTTCTCACAGTTCGCAGGTTCCCGGTGCCCAGGATACTCATTTATGGAGACTTGCCAAGGAAATAACAGGAAGAAAGGGAACACTACGGGTTTTTTTTTTGGCTGCGTATTGTTTATTGCCCTCTATGTCGGGTGTAAGCTGAAAACAGATCAGAAGAACAAATTCTACGTACTCTATGAGTAGAGTTGCCATGTCTCTCCACATGAACCATGGCAGCAGAACCTACTAGATAATTTTGACAGCAGAGCAGAGCATTTATTTTCGACTTTTTATTATTACCATGGTAATGTTTAGTAAATCAATTTGGGAAGGTACAAGTTACAGGTCGCCTCTTATTCGTCTTCCTACCTTCACACACGAAGTCAATGTTCCTCGGTGAACTGCTGCCATTAGGGGTGGGCAATGCATCTCGCGGACGAATAATACCTTCACGGATCACGACGCCTAGTGGCGCAATGCATCCAGGCTGGCTACTCATCAGAGCCGGATCTCTGGACATCTACCAACTGATAGAGATCGCCCCGGCGTTGATATTGCAGAGGAAGAAATTGCCTGCAGATAATTTTGGTCAAGACGTTAGAACAAGACGAAAATGCAGTGATATGGACAGGCAAAATATTCACTCTGCAACCCGGCTAAAAAAATATTCGCTTTGTTTACCTCCTCTGATCAATCAATGAATAATCAATTTCTGCCATTATAGTTGTCTCCTCATGCTCAGCGGTAGCAATCACCTCCCCAAACTAGCAATAAAATTCAAAAGTTCCATAGATGACCATATATTTGCTAGTGTGAACTTTTTCAGATTAAGCATATAAATCAACCGGCAAAAGGCCACATTACAAGGATTTCTACAGCAGTAAGATAAATATTCCTTGTGTTAGAGCTGAATTTTAAGTCTGGAGCATGACGGAGGTCCCAGACAGAGCTACAAGTTACAGAAGGTATTGCATCCTAAAATCTCAAATCAACTTACAGGTCCAACAAGAGTGGAATGTCCCCAAGCAATATAACCTGCACTGGTGTCTCGAGCTGGTGCACAGGTTGCCACAAACAGCTGATAACAAAACGCCCGGTTACTATTTGAAACCACTAAATTGGCAACATGAATAATGAGTTTCTGTAAAACATAAAATCCAACAGACTAGTGTGCCGAATACCTGATTGTCTGCAGCCCTGGCAAGGAGATGATACTATCATCAGTACAGATGCAAAAATAGGAATGAAGTACAGTGAAACAAGAAGGAAAGATTACTACTCATGCTTATCGTCATTATTGTTATAGAGAAAATATGGTGAAGAGCTTGAGTTGTCAACTACATTTGAGTTTATTTTAGAAATTCATTACCAGTCCAATGCATTGTTTCTTATTTTGTCCCTTAAGTTTATATTTATTCATCAAATCATCGTAATATTTTTAGGTGCAAATGATTTAGAAAATGCAAACCTTGCCCTTTGCAGCAACTCCCAGTGCAATGGCCCTGTAGTCATGTTAAATGCACCGGGATAGCATAACAAATGAGCACCTGCAATGAACAGAAGAGCTCTTTGTTTTTACACTTCCATCATTTTTACACTTCCATCATTTTTACACTTCCATCATTTTTACACTTCCATCATTTTTCACATGAACAACAAACAATAGCAAGCTCTTTGTTTTATGCATTGACAAATGCCAATAGTAACTAGGAATCAGAAAATGTAAGAAAGCATAACAGAATCAATTATATTGTGCTAGCAGTTTTAGAAACCTGGCTATGTATCCATTACATGGACAAGACAATTCAGTACTTGACTAGTTGCCATGATCCTAATACAGTGAAATGTTATACACCTTGCAGGTATGAAACCAGTTTTTTTTTTAAAAAAAAAAAGAGATGACAACACTAAACAGAATAATACTCCAACAGATAAATGACTCACATGGAAACTGTAGAGAAAAGGATGACAATTTTTTACCTCTTGCAGCATACAACATTGCCAATTCCTGGAAACGAATATCATAACAAATACCTATACCAATCCGGCCCACATCTGAAAACAATCAACAATGCATAAGAGCATAAACGAAAAAGTAGTGTTGTACTGAGAAAACAAAACAAAGATAACTGGCTAATTAGAAGCGTGAGAAGTATGTGTAACAAAATATGCTTCACTACAGCAATGGGATCAACAATCAGAAGCAAAAGCTTAAACAATACATCCAAATAGATTCTTAAAACCGAGCAACACTGGAAGACTACATTTAAAGGTACAGCTTCAAATTAACTAAGATGGTCCAAACCAAACTTTGGAGATGCACAGAGGCACCCTATGGTTCAGGAACCATCTTAATCCTAGCATTCTTCATTACTCCAGAATAATAAGACAAACCTGTGTCTACAACAGTAAGATCCTGCCCAGCAGTAAGAGTCTTTGATTCCTTGAATGTAATCTTTCCAGGAATGTCAATGTCGAAAAGATGGATCTGCGCTAATGTCATTTCAGTATTATAGCATGCACATTATGCAGAATGAGAGAAACAGGATGCCAGAAATAAAGCATGAAGTAAATCAGAATGTGACAGTAAGATGAAGTGATCAATCCGCAAATATTTTTAAACGACCATGTTATGGTGATCGGAAGAGCATCACAGTAACACCTGGAGTTTGCATGATTTAGCTACTGATGGTTAGGTATGCAAGTTGGTCTCATTATTAGATCCAAATTGGTTTTGTTTTTTGCCATTCGAATAACAATCTTCTCTATCTGAATTAATATTTGAATCTGGCCTAACTATATGAAATGATAATGGTTTTGATTGTAACATTCAAATAACATCTTCTAACTGTGCCTAACTATATGGAAATGATAATATAGCTTGCAAGAATCATGACATAACAATAGTAAGATAGAATTATATGTCCTGGATAAACTATGTCGAGTGCTCTATATAAATATATTAATATAACATATGAACATGGATTTCTAGCCATACCTTTCTATGTTTGCCCTTAAGCTCGCCGTCTGAACCAAAGACACAGCATGTATTGTACAACTTGTTACCAGAACGTTCTGATATGGATCCACCAACAAGAGTAATTTGCAAGCTGCGAGCAACCTCTGACATCATTGAAAATGAAGGAGCTGCATCACTGCCGGCTTCGATGTCTTCAGCATATTCTGGAAAGCTGTCATTTGAATATGGACCATTCCATATCTCCTAAAGAATAAACACAAGAACTGCTACAGATGAAAAGTAATCAAGAAGCATAAGCACAACTGTACAAATAGCATTCCTAACCATGACCTTGCTAAGTCATTGTCAACTCAAATCATAGATTTGAACAAGTGGATACATGTTGAATCATGTAGTATAGGTAGTGTAAAAATATATTATGTCCAAGTCAAAAGATTTTCAGAAAAAAAGAGAAACCAAAAGTGCTGTACATGTATGCACGCTACAGTTACTGTATGTTAGCGTTGTACCCATTCTGACAATTTGTTTGGTTCTAATTTTAATCTGTTCCTGATTCAGCTTGTGGTGCACTTATCTTGGAAATATACACAGTCCACCCATAAGAGCAACTGAGAAGGACCAAATTGTTACAGCTAGGAGATAAACCCGATCAAGCAACAACACAAACTATTCCATCTGGTCACCATATCATGTGGAAACACAATCCAAGAGGCGCATTCATAGTTCTAAGATGTCGAGTGAGATGTGCCTACCAGAGTCAAACATGCAATATCCCGATCGCCCCAGGTCCTAATAGTGTCTTCTGCCACTGTGCATAACAGTGCTAGTGCTAGTCAAAGTTCAATGTACGTAACCACGCTAAGATCGTGTGATCCTATGATCCTATCCGCGAACCCTTGCTGAACTATGACTCCATCACTCTCAATCCTCCACACCTCTCCGCCTCCAAGCTAAATCGGACGAGCAGACAAACAAGATGTCGTTATGACCAGCTGAGCACTCACCGGGAGAAGCACGAGCTTGGCGCCGCCCGCCGCGGCAGCCTCGATGGCCTCGCGCGCCCGCGCGATGTTGCGAGCCTTGTCCGCCGTGACCGACAGCTGGCACAGCGCCACCTTGAACTGCGCGCCCAAACCCCAACCCCGGATCATCAAAACAAACCAACTCAGAATCACCGGACTCCACTCGAACCAGGGAAAGCGGGTACGACCTTGGAGAGCGGCGGCGCCGGGGGCTGGACGGCGGGAGGCAACCGCGCGGCCTCCGCGCGGAAGGAGGCGGCCGTGGCCATCGCGGCGAGCGGGCCGCGGCGGAGCGGGAGGCGGAGCGAGGAGGAGGAGGAGGAGGAAGAGGGGAGCCTGGTCGGGCTGGAGCTCCGGAGACGGGAGCAGGTGAGGAGTGAGAAGGCTGCGGCGGCTGTGGCTCTCATCGGGAGGAGCCGAGGAGAGGAAGGCGGCGTGGATGAAAGCGTGGAGGATTGACGGCGACAGGAGGGATGGTTGGAGACGGAACGGAAGGGGTCTTGGGCTTTCCAGTGGGGCCCACCGTCAGCGTAACAGTAGTTCGGCTACGTGAATGGGCTGGGCCAGCGGGGCGCAGTGCATGGGCCTCCTCTTATAAAGGAATAAGTTCACATAGGTGTCTCGTCTTGGCGTAAGTTTGAAATTTGTTTATGAAACACAATATAAGGTATAACCCATCCACAACTCATAAAACCATGTTAACTTTCATCCTAAGGCAGTATGGCACACGTTTTTCTTCGACATGGTGCTTTGACTCCCGTTAGCTATGTTGAGTCAGCGTGGGCCCCACATATTAGCAACCAACTCTTTCTTCTTCCTCTGTCCCCCTCCTCACCAAACCGGGAGGCAGGGCATGGGGTGGTGTGGATAGGGGCGACGGTCGGCAGGGAGAAGGATGGGCAGTCGCAAGCAGCATGGATAGGGACAACCATCGTCGCATCGATGAGATGCAGGGAGAAGGACGAGCCGATATGTAGGGATGAAAATGAGGCGGGTATTTCCTGATTGACCGCCTGACTCGAGGCTCGTGGAAATAATGTGGGAGAAAAAATGAGATACCTGATACTATTCGAGTTCGAATATGAATTCATAAAAAATATGGGTTAGGATATGAGAAGAGTTATATCTGTCCATATATCTTATATTATAAAACATATATAAAAATCCATTATAAATCTATCTATAAAGATGATAAAAAATTGGTTAATTACTAGTTTACCAGCTCTCATGTAATATTAAATAATTTTTTTATGGATCTCTTTTAACATTTTAATTGCATCCTTATATTTTATATCTATGAATTAGATATACGAATATATATCCGTTCCCAAATCTGATTCTGAGAAAATAATATGGGATATGATACAGGATGGATGATATGTTATCTGGCACTACCCATACCCGGTTTCGAATTTGAAAGAAAATGTGGGTTATAATATGAAAATGTCGTGATCCGACCGTACCTGTCCATTTTCACCCGTACCGACATGACGAGGGAGCACTGTGTCAGCCTCGCCCAGACGGTGTCAACCGCAAGCTTCGCTGATTCCACACGGAGACCGAGAGAGGGGCAGGCACCGACGAGAGGCAAACGAGAAGGGTGGAGGGCACCAGGCAACAAGGCCTCTCAGTTCTCGATGGCGGCAGCCTACCAGCCACTAGATCTAAGCGTCGTACGACAACACCCAAGTGAAGAGGTCGGCCAGAAGCGACCTGACTGCTCGCAAGGCTGCGACGGCGCACTGCGATCTCCGACGGTGATAGCCTCGATGGGACCTCCATCCCTGCCTATCCTCCGTCGACGCCGAGAAAAAAGGTAGAGAGAAAAAGAGAGAGGGTTAAGAAAAGGATGTGTCACTTGACATGTGGGGTTCACCAATCTTCTAAGATTAAATTGCCTTGATATATAGGTCTCATGTTAACTCAGCCATCATGTCAGTCAAAATCAGGCACTATGTCCTGGGACCTATGTACATTGGAAATTTTATATATGGTATTGTGTTATATATGACATTGTGGTTTAGAAACGTATTTTAGACTACGTCGAGAGGAGAGGCCTAGATGAACTTATTCCTCTTAGAAATTAGGCTGGAAGCCTGGGTTTGTGGTGCGCGGTTTATGGGCTGGTGGTGCACGCTTGGATGTATGGGCTGATCATTACGGAAATCAATTTGGGCCCATATATACTGGGCTATTTTATAATAGCAAACATTCTTAGCCATAAAATCTAAGTTTTGCTATACATTTGTTGACAATTCTTTTAACAGATATAACTATAGTATAATTATAATATAATTATATTATTATTTGTATGTAACTTTCATATAATTTTGAATTGTTAAATTTGCTTTTCAAGATTTATGCAAACGAGAAAAAAATCACAGCTGAGAAGAGATTTGCTCTGACGACCTAAGTTTTATGAAAATAGCATGTAACCAAGTTATTTTTAAAATTTACATAAAAATTATTATATTTTAGTTAAATACAAGTTATAATATAATTACATCATGATTATATTATATTTATATTTATTAATTAAGAAAAAAATTGTGAACAAAAATATATAGGTAATCCCAAACATCCTGGCATTGTTTCAGGCAATGCTCCAGTAACCCCGTTCATGTGTTACGGAGAGCTGACACGCGGCCTGCATGCCTTTTGACATCATGTTGAATGCATCAAGTTTCTGATGATGTATTTAGCGAATTAACTCCAAGTCAGGGTCACACAGGAAATTTCAGCTCATTCCACACGTCGGGATTCGGAAGCAGAGTTTCACACGACTCGGAAGCAGAGAAAGTTTCAGACTGAGAAGGGGCAAAACTATGCCCCGGAAGGCAGCCAAAACCAGAGCACCGTTATACCTCGAGACAACTTCCGTGTGGACAAGGCAGTAGAAAACAGAGAGCAAATCTCCGGCACTTAAACCATGCGATTATTACGTGTTTGGTTGAGAAGTAATAATCCTAGGTACAAAAATTGACTTGATCACGGGTCTTGGCGCGTGTGACTTGTGAGGATGGCCACGAAGGAGTAAGGACAGGTCAGGTCGGTGGCGACCTCGGTCCTGTGCGACCCGAACCAAACGAGAGGATTAGCTCGGTTTGTTGGATTGGACGGTCAGATCCATCCAACCAAATAAACGGAGTTATTAGTACTAGTCAGTTAGTGATGGCTAGGCATTAAGACCAGATCAAAAAGTTCAAAAGTGCACCGTGGAATTCTTAAAGGCGATATGATATCGTTGAGATGTAAGGTCAATCTAAAATGTTTTATACATGTCACATTAATATATTTATATTTTTTTCATCAAATATAAAGAAGAGAGAGAAAAAGTTTTATGGGATGAACTATGGACTGTTAGTTTTTAAAACGTTAAAAATCGGGTAAAACTCATAGTCTTCCTTTCACTTCATAAAATATTTCTTATTTAGATAAAAAAACTAAAATAATCCATAAAACTGTATAATAAAACTATACAAATTTATTAATTATTTTATAGTCTTGAAAATAGAGAAATGAAACCTTAACCTAATACCGGAACCGCGATATGCGTCAATGGGTGCATGTTATTTCCGGTATGCTTCTCGTCTTGGTATTGCCCTTGGCTCCAAGATGATGGCACCGAAGTAATGGCTCCCCCCATGCTCAACATCATATCCAAGCTGGCCACAAGTGGTGATTGCTGACTCGCTCTCCGTCACAGTTTCGCCCCCCTTCTACATGCTCTGCGCTTCGCTTTTCACCTTTTTAGACCGCTCTTGTCAAACCATCAGATAGTTCCTTGATGCCGCTGCATGGACAACTGTGTGGAAGCCAGCTGCCATAGCTCCTGTAATAACTCATTTGCATGTTTCTTTCCTAATGCAACACGCCAACACCATATGTTTCTGGTGCAGCTTCTAGGATTGGGAGATCTTCCCATCAGAAAAATCATCAACTGTATGAACTGTATACCAATTACCCAAGGAAAAAGAATTCAACAAGGGGGTTAATTAGGGCACGAACAATGAGATCCCTCGTGCCGAAAGGTTGTGGCATGTGAGAAGGCACTATAGAGATATTAGGGCATGTCCAACTGATCATCTATCCGGTCATCTATTTTGTTTGGAGTAAGGAGGTAAAAGAACAGCCTCC
This sequence comes from Oryza australiensis, assembly GCA_019925245.2. Lineage (NCBI taxonomy): Eukaryota > Viridiplantae > Streptophyta > Magnoliopsida > Poales > Poaceae > Oryza > Oryza australiensis. Next base: position 5,003,263 of record JAIFGZ020000116.1, on the reverse strand, counting down.
AGCACAGTCTTCATCACACACGCTATTTTTAGATGTCCTCTAAACAGAGCCCTCTATAAGCCAAATTTGATGGTTCTCTCCTTATACCGTCCTCTAACTACCCAGCTTCGAATTGAACTTACGTCACCATCAGGACTTCATAGTGTGGGGGATCGATGGTAGAGAGGAGGTGTATATCGAAACTCACGGTGGAGATCGCCAGAGTAAAGGCGGAGACACGACGGATTTGGCAAGGAGATCGCTGAAGCACAGTGCTCCTGTGGCTTCTTCGCCTCCGCTACCCGCAACCATACTGTAACACCTTAAAAATCGCCTAAATATACATAGTTATGAAAAAAGGAATTTCTATAAATTATTTAATAATTAAAGGAAGTGTTTGAATAAAAATTTATGAAACTTTGAACATTAAATTGAGATAGATAAAATTTTATTAAATACTTTGGTTTCCTAATTATTTGGTAGTGTATATTTAAATTGTGATTTGTGTATCTCGGCTGATTCCTAGATGAGGGTTCAATGCACAAAATTAGTTTAAAAATTACTTGTGAATTTTCGGGCGTGACACACGTCACCCCGCCGCCCACAGCTTCTCCACCACTGCTACCCGCAACCGTGCCGTCCCACCGCCCACAACTTCTCCCCCTGTGCTGCCCCACGTGTCCCCGCCGCCTATACTTCTCCTCATCGTCGTCCACGTCGCTCGTAGCTTCGCCCGTGCCTGCCTTGCCTGTAGCTTTGCCCACACTCGAGCTCACGCCGCCTACGCTAGCGTCCGCTCTGCCCGAGGCACCTCCAGCCTATGCCGCCCGTCGTCCGTCGTCGGCCCTCCTCCTCCTCCATCCTTTCCCTCATCCTTTTTCCTTTTCTCTTCTACGACTCTCTTCTGGTTGTCAGTTAGGGTAGGAATAGAGAATAAATGAAGAGAAATATACTTTGGATAGAGATAACATAGGAAAATTAAAACTTAGAATATTAGTTGTCTCCTAGTTAGTATTTGGTAGATCTGTTAGCTTTTGGTAGATCTGTAATGCAATAAATTTAGATTGTTTTGGCATACTTTACAAATATAACCATTGTAAAAGATAATACAAATTTATGGTTAGTTGGAAGATATTATTAAAATATAGATGGGTATGATATGAAGAATGTAATATGGATGATCTCTTGAAACGAGAAGGGATATGAAGGAGAAATCTTTTTTGAATGGCCATCCATATGAGGATATGGATGATTAAATTTGGATGAGCTCCAGGGGATCCTCTTATCTCTACCATGCAAGCCATTCTATACAGCCTTTTGCATTTCAGCCCCTATTTATTGTTGTAGCAGTCCTTATATTATTTTTTATGAGCAAATCAACTAAAACATTTCTGTTTTGCACCTTGTGATGACAGAAAAAACCTACACATGTACCCCTATGTACCTCACAAACCCGCTATCAGACTCTCTATCTCTCCTCTCTATCTCTACTCGCAACGGCCCCACCTGTCTGTCTCTCCCCTCTCCATATCTGTGGCAACGTATCCACTCCCATCTCAAATGGCGCCATGTTTTTCATCGACAAAGCCTCTCCCCCCTTCATCTTTGCTGGAGTTGGCCCCTCCTCACCTCCATTTGCCCCCTCCCTTAGGTAGTGTGAATTGAACTCGACAGTGGCAGATCAAGCTTGACGGCGCAGCGAGTGATGGGAGTGCGCTATGGTGGCGTCCACGGTTGAGGGCATCGTCGCCGGTAGCCCCTTCTTTTCCTCCTGCGATGCTCGTTCTCCCTTTGCAATCCCTTTCATCACCACCCAGAGCTCCATGTCGAAGATGGTTGGGTTGGGGGGAGGGGACTGCAAGCGCTGTGTTGCTCGCAGTAGGGCACCCATGTCCTTGCGGTGGGATGAGTTTCTTCGCAAGGGCACGATCAGAGCTTACGTGAAAAAAATATTCGATGTGGCAACCTAGAGTTAGACGACATGTAGATGTGATATGAGGCAATATATCTTATGCACACAAGCTTCCTGTGCGTACACTCCGTGCATACTAACTAGCAATTGTCACGAAAAATTATACAAAAATGAACATGTACTCATAATAGTATTACACATATCTTCAAAGTATCATATTCAAATTCATTACATTTTAGCCGTAGCAAAATAGTGAAAAACCTATCAATTTTAAGAGTAAAAATTTGTCTTTTTTCACGAACATGTAAAAAAATTACATGTCAATATATTAAAAGAAAACAAAAATTCAGTTATACAACACAACGATCAAAGAACACTGTCAAGGGGAACACAAGGAAACAACTAGGGGAAGAAAAAAAAACTCTAAAGGGAGCAAAGACTTCGAAACTGACAAAGGATCAAAAGAGTACTACTAACCTCCTAGCAAGACCCCTAGATGAGCAGCGCCGACACTTGACCACAACTGACTTTCCAGCTTGATCGATTTGAAGACTACAGGGGCACGTGAGAGAGAAGAATTGAAAACCCTTAAGTTCAGCCCCTTCCAAAGCTGTCGGGATACCGACAATACCAAGGAATCGAAGTACTTGAGGAGAGGCTTTGAAAGAACGTCTCTAGAAGTCAGTCACCAATCATGAAGTGAACTGCCACGGGAAGAAGCGAGGGCAGGCCAACCGGTCACAACACGTGTTGTCAAACTTGTCTAACGAACATAAGATGTTTCAATTTTTTGTTATGGTCAAAATATAATGAATTTAAAAATAAAACTTTGTAGGTATATGTAATTATTATAAGTTTATATCAATTTTTTTAAAAAAATTTATGATATTTGTTAGTTGATGTGTAGAAAAGTTTGTTTGCATATGATACGTAGCCACGACTTGAATGGCCTTAAAACGTCAGATATTCTCACATTCCGCTCTCTGGACACTTGGGACACAATGGAACAGATGCCAAACCTACTTTATACTCCTCCAGGAGCAGTAGTACTGTATATTTACTCCACTACTCCTACGTGCATTCATCTGATTGTAAACAGGAGAGAGAACAGGAAGGACAGAGCATCCGATCCTACGGCGAGGGGGCAGAGTCAATGCGAATCACTCATCAATCACCCAGCCACCTATTCACTCACTGCAGAACGGTACAAGTGAGGCAGCGGCAGGTGTCGGAGCCGGATCTGGTCAGAGGCGACGCCAAACAACCGAGCCAGCGTCGTCGCGAAGCGGAGCGGGTGCCACTCGCTGCTCGCAGGGCCCCGCTCACCACCACCACCACCACCACCAAACTCGATCCGGAACGGATGGTTGCACGTCACGACGCGGACAGCAGCAGCAGCCTCAGCCTGGCCCACGCCCCCACGGGGCCAGGGGCCACGGCCCACGCCGATATAAAGTGACTCGCCTATCGTCTTCATGCTCTGATCTGACATGCGAATTATTAGAGCTTAAAGAAATAATGCGCCAACGACGCATCGATGTGCACATGCTTGCTCGTTTCCGTCGTTTCATTCCGTTTATGTTTTGGTGTTGCTAGTTTCGTGAGAATTCTTCAGCCTAACGAGTCAAAGGATTTGGTGTTTCAGGATAGGGGTTAGGGGAGCACAACATTTTTTTAGTTTACCAGCTTATAAGTTATAAGCTGTATCTTAGCGGACATCAGCCACCCATATGATTTTTACAGGTGTTAAATTCTATATTTCCATCGCTGTCATGACCAAAATTTCCAAGCGTGCAACTGATGCAAGCAAAGCTCCAATCTGAAGGCTTATTCAGTGACCATCTTGGAGCAGATGTTAACTATAACTGGATGAGACGGTTCCTTCTTCCTCGTCTCCAAGATGTGGGAATCAGGAATATGTTCTTGATTAATTGGTAGTGCTGTCCACTCGTTGTCTCGAGCTCCAGCTCCCATTTCCAGTAGAGAACAAATCGAAGAAACTAGTGACAAGACGCGACCACAGATGAGCACCCACAGCCTCCCGTTCCAAGAAGCAAAGCCATGACAGTGATGCATTTAAAGCACAGACTTTACCCTGCAAGTTAGGCGCACAAGATGAAGATCTAGCAAGACAATGATAACTCAGAACATCACAAGCAAGGAGTTTTTGACTGGAAATTCTTCAGTTAACCAAATTTTTCATCATCATCGCTGCCGGCTCATCGGCACAGCAAAAAACACCGAGATTTTTCATCATCATCATCACTAACATGACAGCAAAACCAGCAAAATTTTGCATCCTAAAACCCCTTTTAGCGCTTCTCCTTGCCCTTCCTCTATAGCGGCAGATCGAGAAACCAAATGAGAAAGAAAAAGAAAGAAATTAAATCAAAGATCTTAGGCCTATATACACGAATCCTAATTAACCACCCTTCGAGGATCGATCGATTCGAGGCTAATTTGACTGGGTCACTTGATGAACACTAGATCAAGGACACCTAATCGAGAGACCCTTTCTTGGCCGAGAGCCGCTTCAAGAACTCGTAGGTGGTAACCATGGTAGCCGCCGAGAGCGACATGGATCCCCACCTCGGCCCGAGCCCTCGGTAGCACGCAGCCCAGCCGCCTTCCTTGAGCAGGCCGCGCACCGTGCTCTTGAGAGTCGGCCGCGCCGCCGCCGCCCCGTCGGTTTCCATTACCTGGATGCGCGTCTTGACAGTGTCCAACGGCATGGTCACGAGCGCCGACGCGCCCCCAGCCAAGGCAGCGCTCGCGCCCTGCACGGCCATCAGCGACGGGTAACTCTCCGAGCGCTCGGCGCCGACGACGCGCCAGATGAAGCGCTGCGCCATGGCGTAGGACGCCCACCACACGGCGTTGGATGGAGCGTAGGTCACGATGGAGAGGCCGAAGCCGCGGTACAGGCCACGGACGCCGTCGGCGAGGAGGATCTTCTTGAAGGCGTCCACGCCACCGCGGTAGCGGCAAGTGGAGGAGGTCTGGACCATGAGTCGCTGGCTAATGACGTCGACGGGCGTCCACACGACCTGCGCGGCGATGGCGGCAGAGACGCCGCCTGCGGCGGAGGCGGCGGCCGATGCCGCGGGCTCCGAGACGCCGAGCCGGACGGCGGCCGATCCGACTGAGCTCTTGGTTGCCTCGAGCGCTGCCATGTACAGAGCGCGCGCCGGCACCGTGCCGGCCAGCGACGCGCCGAACCCGCGGTAGAACCCCCGGAGACCGTCCCGGCGGAGGATGGCGGCAGCGGTCGCGGTGGCCCCCTGTGGCGGCGGCGCCACCTGCAGGTGCGTCTTGACCACGACGGCCGGGTACAGCGCCGCGGAGACACCCGAGAAGAGCGCTGCGCCCAGGACGAAGAACCGCGACTTGTCAAGCATCTCCCAGTTCACCTCCGCGGGCAGCCGCCGGATCTCATCGGCCGCTACCGCCGCCGCCGCCGCGCCGCCCTCCTCATCCATATCCACAACACCAAAGCTCATCCTTCCAGCCTTGCCTTCCTAACACGTACTACTCACCTACCAAATCCAGATCAAACCTTCATCCAAACAACTCAAGCCACGACCAGATGAACCATCTCCGGCGAACAAAAAACCTCGGTCACCGACGGCACCCACTCCAGCGAACGCAAGAAGAATAAAGGAATAGAAGAAGGAGTAGGAGATCAACACTTGGGATTCCTGAAACGGGGAGAGTGAGAAACTGCGAAGAGTAAGCGATTTCTCGGGATCCCGAGGGGCTAAGCGAATATTTATACGAAATGTTGGTGGCGTGGCCGAGCTGTGCCTTATCCCGAGCCTGGAGCGAGATGTCCGGACGGCCACTGCCACGTGACGGTGGTGGTGCTTGTCGGGGAGCTCGGCTTATCGGTTACTGTTGGGCGGGGTGACCGGGGATCGCCGGTGAGACGGTGGGCCTCGCCCATTGGCTGGATCGCGGGAAAGCAGGCCACCGTTTCAGAGGCGCACTTTTTATAATGGGCGAGTCGGAGTGTTGCGCACACAGAGACACCTTGCGCGCGCCCACGATAAATAGTCGCAAATAATGGCGAGCTGAGTCGCCGACATGTGGGTCCATGGGTTTTCTGTGTGCTGTGCATTACGTGGCCAAATCATGATTTCTACCTGGCTTTACACAGAGAGTCGAGTTTTTTACTTCAAACTTTGATGGTTCTTACGTGTTCACTCTCATATGTTCTTACGTGTATAATCGAGCTCTATAAGCATCCATGATGATGATGATGCTTGTAGTGAAAGAGCGAAATGTTTGTTAAGCACGTATATTTTTTTGTGTGAAAGAAATAATTAAGAGGGTTGTCATGTATAAAACAATACAGATAAGTCTTCGTGAGTGGTTTCTTATATCGGTGGATTTTTTTATCCATTTATATAAAAAAGTGTTTCGTGATAAAATGATATGGACAAAAGTTGTATTTAATAAGTCATTTGAGCTAACACATCAAAACAATTCAAGCATAAAAAAATCTTACAAGTTAAGTCAGATTAACCCGTCCATATATAAGGGGATGATCTATCGGTGGGTCTAGGGGGCCTACCTTCGTCGGAGCATTAGAACTCCCCTTAACATTAGAACTCCCTTTAACCTCTTCATTAATTTTTATAGGTTCATATGTGTGGTAAAGAGAAGCTGAAAGGTAGAAGAAGATGAGTTTAATTCATTCTATAAAATATTTATAGATTTAATATATTGTTATGTTACTCGTAAAAAGATATATATTATCAAAGTGACAATAGTAACAAACCTATCATACATAAAATGGTTAGGTTTTACATCGACACCAATATCTTATAGCTATATTGTATAATTGATTTATATTATACTTCTTTCCAAGAAGTCTAACCAATCAACAAATATATATCTTTTCTTTTATTAAGATAGACACTTAATTTTACATATGGTACTCGTAAAATATGCATTAACGAAAACACTGATCAAGATTTTTTAAATAAAAAACAAAACCAGATCATCGACGATCAATCCCCACGGTACATACCAAAAACACTTGCCAATATTATACAACGCATACGTATAACTTTTATTTTGAAGGGAAATTACTTAGGTAAGTAAAAGTAAGACGAATGGTTGTTTGCACTCCATGTCAATTCGAAAGGAACGAGGATCATCTAAAGCATGCAACTACCAATCCCGCGTGGTTTTTGCACACAGGTCCAATGTCTTATGCATCATGATACTACACGCACCCCGAATCACGTTCACCGACAGGTGGGCCCACCCCTTTGCTGCCGGCTTTGTTTAGTCGCGTAGTTGCACCTGGGTGCGTGACGGCGTACGTGTGGCCGGCGAGGCGGCGACGATGCGGGTTGTTGGGCGCCCGTAGAGTTGGGAGGATCGGTGGGCTATAGGGCCAAATCTAGTGGGCGGGATGCGACAAACGTGGCCGTTGGATTCCCGAGGGGACGCCACGGCCGGCAGCGGCAAGGCCGGCGCTTCAGGCGTGGCGGCCGCCCGTCGGGCAAGACGAAACCTGAGGAGGCCGGCGGCGAGGCTACGCTCTCGTACAATTTCCATGTATAGTCGACTACTACTTCTGTTGTCTAGATGGAGACATGCTCGCCTCTGTGCTATCCTGACCGTAAACTAGGCCTCACATGGCGAATTGGTGATCCTCCTGAAGATTATTATGGCAGTTTATCACGGCACTATCAAATTGTGGGCTATAGCCTGCTGGATATAGTAGGTGATGAGTTTACTATTCCATCATCGTTGATTACGTCATTGGATCAACTCAAATCTATTCTTGTAGGACTAGTATATTTTGAGAACAGACTCGGAATAATTCATTGGATAGTCAATTGAGTGACGTTGATGCCCAAGTCGATCTCAAGTCTCAATCGGTCTGAGTAATTTGCACCTGATGGTCAAGCCAAGGCACAAATCAGCCATTGCCCGGTAGTCTGTCTCTACTGATACATGCTGGGGATTGCTTATCTGCATGTATTGCTTTTTGAATATTGCAACATGAGGTAGTACAGTGCTGGCAAAATGTATGCCGAAAAACAAATCACCAAAGCACATAGATTATTTGATTTGGCGAGCGGTCCAATGCTATGGACCAAAACGAAGACAAGGGGAGGTAAAGCCGTTGAACCGTTGCCGAAGAAGCCTAAAATTGGCTACCTATAGGTGTGGTGCCACCAGTTGGAGCTTTGGAAGAAGTGAGTGGTCATAAGTGAAACAGGGCAAGTAGGCAACAGCCAGAATCTGAAGAAAATTGCACACTGCAGCTCGGAAATTCAGTGTACGTAGTCAAGGGTGAGAGAGAGACCTCGTTTGCGTCAGCTAACGCATGAACACCATCGTCCACGGACCGGAAGAGAGATCAAATGGTAATTAAAAACAGTAAGTGGTTAGTACTAATTAATGATCGCACAGTAGTCACGGCGTGCGTTCTACTGTTTGATTTCATGAAAAAAGCAGGAGCACAAAAAATGTGGATGAATATATCCTACTACTAGTTGCGAGGCTGCTAACTAATCCATCTCTCTCTCTGACCAAGGGCCGGACTAAACTCACACCCTGTTCCAGTCGAAAGGCTGCCTCATAGCTGTGGCCACCTCGGCCCCGCGCACACGAATACATGGTTGGGTTTTTGTCCTTCCTCAAACCGTGGAGCCACGGAAACGTACACGTGACGCGTATATTTTACTAGCATCCCTGGCCAGACATACTGGAGAGGAGTACGTAGGAGACCCCGTCGACGAGGATACGAACGTTTGCTGCTCACCACGCATGGCGCGGCACTAGTACTACCCGCGCTGCTCCCATTGTTTACAGAGCACGCGCCGAGTCGCGAGTCGCGACCGCCGACAGGCGAGCGCTTTGAGACCCCACCGATGCGGCGTCTGGATTGGATTCTTTTATTTTTTAAACCTTTTTATTTTAAAAATAAACTTTTTTAAAATTTAATTTTAGATTTTGAACTTTTGGCCACGCTAGTCAGACTAAGATAGCAGGACTGCCACACGCGATGCATGACAGAGTGTTATTTGATCACGCCAATCGTGATGTGGCAGGACAAAACTATCACGCCTGCTACGGGTGGCGTGTCAGTGATGTTTTGCTACGTTACGTAAAAAAAAGTTTTGAAATGGTTTATTTTTAAAATTTAAAATATGAAAAGTTCAAAAATAATAAAAAAATATCTGGATTGTTTTGCCTTGGCTGGGCTTATGGGCCTGTCCCTTTCCGGTGTCCTGTCTATTTGCGCTGGCCGAAAAAGTAGGAGAGGTGAAAGCCCAGGAAAGAGCGCCAGAACGGTTTTGCTTCGGTGAGTCCGCCGCGCTGCGCGGCCCGTGCTGGAATTTTAATCAGGATCCAGCACTGACCATGGGTAAGTTCTCGGGAGGGGGAGCGGCCGAGCGGAAGGGGGAGAGGCGACGGGTGAGCTGCGGCCGCGCCGCCGCGGGCAGCAGTTGAGCGCCGAGTGCACGCTGCGTAGCTGCCCGTATCGCGACCGGAGGTAACTCCGCTCTGATTATCAAACTGTTCATGCGGTAATTATCAGTGAAGTCCCCTTTGTTACGAGTGCTTCAACTTTGAAGATGAGTTGCCAGGAAAAGTTATATGTAGTGTTATGAAACTATTTTATTTTCTTTGCATTCGTCTGGACTTGTCCTTGTTCGTTTTTGCAAGGAATATGCAGATTGATAAATATATTTGCATGTTTGATATGTACACAACTTATAACTTATAGACTGGGGAATTGAATCTGGATCTTAGTGATGTCCTTCTATATGAAGAAGTCGACTTAATTTAGCCCAACATGTTCCAATAACGCGTCATTCTACGCAGCCAATCCTTAGATCTTGCTTGTTGTCTTCGTGGTTTGAAGTTTAATATCCGTTCCTGATTCCTGATTGGCATTTACCTAGCTTCTTGACATCATAGCTTTAGTTTTCCTATGACACAATGGTGCTTGCTTCTCCAACATTCCTCCAGTGTCGATGGAACTTAGGCCGAATTTATAGGTTGGAGTACATATTTGATTTGTCATAGACCGTTAAAAAAGAAAGACCTAGAACAGAATATCACTGAATTCAATTCTCGAATAAATTCACGCGCTGACTGACTTTAATGAAGTTTTACCTTTTCTTTCTGAGAAGGACCTGTTTGAATTTTACTAGATATGACGTATTTCACTCCTCTAGATTCCACGGTTGCCTGCCCCGTGCTGTGATATGTTTTCTTTCAAAACTGTCCTTCCAATTGCTCGATCATCCATTAAAAGCATCACCGATCATACCAGGAATGTCATGTACAATCTTAATTAGATGACATACTTCACAATCAACATGGGTGGGACTTGGACTAAAGCACAAGAACACTCTGCTGTTCCGGTGTTGCTTCCATCTGTCCTCTCGCTGGCTCTCTGTTCTTTTTTCACTTGATTCAGATAGTCTATTTTTGCACACAATATAGAACAACTTGAAACGCTCTATCTCCAGGTCTCTAGGTAAAAGTCTATGTTGATCTGAGTGTAGATACTTAAATAGCCCTATTGACTGAGAAAATTAACCGCAGAAGTCTCGATAGATCACAGTTTTTAAGGGATGGAACATCCATAAATAACTACAGTATAGTCAAGGTGGTAAAAAGGTTTGATTGGCAAGGATATTTCAGTTTCATTGCCAATCGTAGGTGTGGGAGGAGTTGGAATGACTAACCCTATCTAGAAGATAGTTCATGATTTAAGAAAAAAAGAGAAAATCGAGTCCGATAAGACATTGTGGAATCTGTTTTGAAGACAAAAGAAGCATGATTCCATCGATCTACATTTCTCAACACGCTTACATTTTTTCTAATTATATAATAACCAAGTTGTTATCCTTTTTTTTCAATCTACATAACGCGAGGGAATTCAGCTCATTGGAACTAATCTCAAGTACTCTACAAAGCTTTACAAACTTGCAAAACTGGGCGAATACTTTATGCCAAACATGTACTACAAAAAATATCGAGCAGGTTGGACAAAGTGGCCCTATGTTCTCGACAGTGTTCAGAGAAAAATAGCGGTGAAGTTATACCTAAGAATACTCTTAGGCTGCATTCAAACTCCAACTCCCCGTATAAAAAACGGTGTTGTCGATTAACATGTCATTAATTAAGTATTACTCTAAAAAACTTAAAAAATAGATTAATATAATTTTTAAAGTTAATTTTTATAGATTTTTTTTGTAAAAATATAATTTGGAAAGCGTATGTATGAAAAATGAAGAAGTAAAAGTTGATAAAGTCAGAGAAAGAACATAGTAAGGAGTGAACAGCGTTGCGCCAACAAGGACGAAAAGCAAAAGAATGAAAAGAACTTCCACATAGTCCCCAGCTTCTGTCATCTACCACCATTATTGGTGCTGATTTTGAGCATTTGGTATTCTCTCAACCACCTTGTTCTTCATCTAAAAAAATTGCAGGCATAACTCATGATTAATTGATTACTTTCAAGATTTTGGTCTACCATCATCACCTTTGCTCTTCATCTCATGAAAATTGGCAGGCATAACTGCATAACTGATGACCATACTACTAATCTTGATTGGTATATATGTACTTACTACATTCAACAGAAACCTGTATATTGTTTTGGTTCCACAATCAGGCTAATGTTCTAGGCTCTTCTTGCAATAAGATGACTAACGTTTCCCCAGAATTTCCCTAACATAAAATTAGCCATGCTACTGTATCATTATGGTATTATCACATAGGAGTACATCCTATTGGCAAGTGGAGTTTTTCAATATCAGCCAGCCAGCACATGTCCAATGTATTAAAGTTTATTTTATCTGCTTTAAGTCTAAAGCAAAGGAGTTGCAGTTCTTTGAATTTGATTTCTGCTTAATCTGATTCCTCCTTGGCCCTTGCCTCCCCCAGATATTCTCATCCTATTTGCATCAACTTAATTCTTACATTATGCATTTAGCTTTCCCCATACCATTTTCAGCTAATTTATTCACTTGACATCAGGACAAATTTTAGTGTAGTATATTGGTGGATTGTCAGTTGAGAACTTGGATAAGATTAATCTTTGGCAGCAGTGGTGTCCACCGTCCAGTTTGAAGGTGGAGACATGATATTTTGTCCTACCAATTAAAAAGAACTCTTTTAGATGTACCAATAAAATACCTAATCCTCTAGTACAATGTAATGCTCCTAGGCTTTGTTGTTACAATGGATAAGAATCCCAAAAGCACTTGAAGCTGGCAAAGGTGTCTGCCTTCTAGAATATTCTAACGGAGCACTATAGCCTTTGAAAGTTCAAACCAGTTTGCTTTTTTCTCTATCGTCGTGGCATCACGTGTACCATGGTTTGAGATCGTAGTTAACATATTGTAATGCGCGATTACGACTTAAATCACTATATAATTAGTGATGTGCTTATCGCAATCGCTTGTGCTCTTGACTCCTTATGTAGGTCATTCTTACAAGTAGCAGGGTATCTAGGATGTGAGAAACTGTGAAAGCGTGTGTACGCCACAGTACATTGCAAGTGGATTGATAGGTCAGCTTAATTCTCCTACCTTGTTTTTACTTCAGGAACCTCTAAGAATGAACCCTTCAACACGAGAAGGTTCTAGAAGCCTCTTGCTTTCTGAATTCTGAGTGGTTTTCTTTGATGCAGTTTATTGCAAAAGATGTTTTAGGGGCATCTTGTTCAAAGTTTCGTTAGGTAATGTGTGCTTCTCCAGGACGCAAAATCATTAAGCTTCACTGACGAAGATTAAGATTACTACAGAAAAGAAGCTTCATAAACATTCTTATCAACGTTTGTCATGTGAAGAATTAACGCCTTCGCTAGAGACAAGAAAAACTAAAATGAATAAATGGGGAAGTAAAGAGAGATGGATCCATCCACCATGGAATGCAAACAAGCGGAAAAAATGGAATTTTTTTTTTGCAGCATGGAGATGAGATGAGTCACCGGGGTCCGTCACAAGTGGCGCCCTGCGCCCTGTGCCCTGCGCGCGACAAGCGACACGCCGCGATGGCGTCCCGCGGCTGTGAACTGAAAGCAACACGAGCATAATTAAAGCGCAGGATCACGACAAGGATGACTGGTTCTTCTTCAGTGCGTGATAGGAATAGGATGGGTGTTGCGAGAAAAGATCTCTGTTAAAATATGGCAAAGCGAGCATCCAAGTCTGCTCAACTTGTGCCATTTGTGTTCATGGGGATGTATTTTAAGCCTTAAAGTCTTCGAATCGACTTCATTTGTTTTTGTCAAATTGGCGTCACTGCAGTTTGTACTCCTAGTTCATCTTCCATTTCTAATTAAAGAATACAACATAGTAATAGTGATTTTGGAATAAATGGGCGCATGGCTGCTATATTTGACAGAGGGTGCAATGTACTCTCTCTGTCTAAAACATAGAACTAGCTGTTTCTTTATCTACTTTTTATCTCAATTAATGATAATCATACTTCACGTAGCTTCACAAACACTTCTTAGCCTTAATGAGAAACTGCAGAAGTGCCAGAACGTTAAAGTCGTTAATTGTCTCGTGCGCTAGAATGTCTAACACAATCAATCAAGTTAAATAATAATGCAATTTAGTACATCAAGCAGTACAAATTGTAGCTCGTGTATGTAAAGAAGTAGGAGTACTACTACTAATACTACTAGTAGCAAATTTGCACCCTGTTCAATATTTGTTCTTTTTCCCCTGCTTTTCTTGTCACCGGTGGCCTCTTGCGAGTTAATTATCTGCTTTATTTAGTCTAGTTGGTGAGCAGTAGACGGAGAGAGGGAGAGTGTTAGATAAAGCCAACAGAATACCAGGCAAGGAGAGAGAGAGGGGGAGGGAGAGGGGCTTTGCAGAGGAGAGAAGCAAGGTGAGAAGTGAGGAGGCAGCAAGGGAGGAGGTTTGCCGGAGAGGGGACATGCTCCCTCCTCATCTCACAGGTATCCCTCTCTCCTCCTCTGACCCGCTTCTCCGTAGACTTGTAATCCGTTGCTTGTTTCTCCTCCACTTTGTGGACTCTGTTCCAACCCAAGCTGCTGCTTGCCATTGCTGACCGTATCTTGAACCGGCTGGTTTGTGGTAGCTTTGATTTCTCGGTGGATCTGGCCAGTTTCTTCGTTGCTGGATTGGTTTTTAGTTGATGAGGCGCCGAGATTCGCAGATGCATTCTTGGGTGGAGGTATGAGGTGATCGCAACTGCGTCGTCTCTGTGCTAGGAGCCTAAGACCATAGGATGATGCTTCTTCTGTTGTTCAGTTTGATAGTTCAGCTATTTGTCTCTAATTGACCACGGACTCCACGGTTGGGTGGGCTGCTTAGTCCTATGGAACTGTATTGGATCCGAGTAGAACTTAAATCAGTTTTAACCTTTTCTGTATTACTTGTTTACACGCAAATTTGCTTGGTGGAGAGGTAGTAGGATCCAGATGGCATGTCAGCTGTGAATTTATTTTAGGGGTTAGTTGTGAGCTTCTGAATTAATATTGCTTTCTTTACAAATAAATTTACTTTTCCACATTAGTAGTATGAATATTGGGAGTGGGGAGAACCGCTGTGGCCTTGTATCACAGCGATTTGGAATGGCTAGTGAAGAACTGAATTATTCAAGGAATTTGTCACATCACATAGTTTGATAGCTTTTACATCTGACATGAACGATCGGGTTTAGCAGTTTGAAATTATTCAAGGAATTATTCAAGAATATTTTCTCTACGAAATGCATTGTTTAACAATTTGAAAAACGTGCTAACGGAAATCGAGGTAGAATCTGTATCTTAATCGGAAAAGAATGGGGCCTTAAAGGAGTGAACAAGTTTATTTATAACAGCTTTGTGAACATTTTTAGTCATGCTCTGGCAAATACATGGATCAGGACAACATTCAGCATGTATAGATTGAACAGTTTGAGTGAATCTGTCCACACGATGGATATATAAGTTTTTTCCAGTAACAGAATATGGTATTAGTATTCATTAATCTTTCATTTGTCCTTCTGTTGGACTGACCTTCTTGCTTACAAAAACTCAGACAGTAGAACTGAAAAGCAAGAGATGAGAAAGCACATGAGATGAGGCATAAGAAAAAGAGAATCGTTGAATTCTAAGGCACCATTTGGAACATGAGAATGTCCAATTTTTGCATGATCTGAACCACTTATAAAATTCTTACATTCTAATTTCTAAATAGGGCCTAATATTGCAATTTCCACTATCCTAACTTAATGTCTGTTTTCTTGTATAACATGCAACTAGGTTTATAACACTGGCATTATTTTTGCAGAAAATGGGACAGTAATGATTCAGTTTGGTCATAAAATGCCTGACTACGAGTCATCAGCTACCCAATCAACTAGTGGATCTCCTCGTGAAGTGTCTGGAATGAGCGAAGGAAGCCTCAATGAGCAGAATGATCAATCTGGTTTGCACTAGACACACCACATACATTTTTATCAGTAAAAAATATTGCAATACAGCACCTCCAGGGTAAAAGGGGTGATATAATCTCTAAACAGAAAAGAATATTGATGGATGCAAAGCTTGTTTGCATCTACACTACTGAAGTTATGTGACATTTCTTTTCTTCTTGTACTAATGCTAGGTAATCTTGATGGTTACACGAAAAGTGATGAAGGTAAGATGATGTCAGCTTTATCTCTGGGCAAATCAGAAACTGTGTATGCACATTCGGAACCTGATCGTAACCAGCCCTTTGTAAGTGTCTTTACGTGGCATAAATCTCGCTAACTTAAAATTTCTTGATATGCAAGCCTGTGAGTCACGCAAGATGCTTTACCTTTTCAGGGCATATCATATCCATATGCTGATTCGTTCTATGGTGGTGCTGTGGCGACTTATGGCACACATGCTATTGTAAGTGACCTTTGTGCTATCCAAGGTTTCCTTCATTAATTCCATTTACTTTCTTGATCTGGCAGTTGTAAATGGAATCCAGCCAATCTCAGTAAAATTCCAATCAAATTAAGAATGGGATTTCGTTTTATCTCTTCTCATTCACCTTTTTGGTTCCAAACTTCCAGCCAAATGTATATTCATGGGTTATTAAGAATGGGATTTTGTTTTGATGGGATAATCTCTGTTTTGACTAAAGTCAGCAAAATTCCAATCAATTTTTTACTGTGCAAAGGCGTCATGCTATTTTTGATCTGTTCTCATTGCCATCCTCCTGTGAGAATAGTTCAATTTTCTTGCATATGCTAGGCCCAACATTCTTCTATTCAATATCACAAACTCATCCTCATCTAATGTCAATAATTCAAACAGATGCATCCCCAGATTGTGGGCGTGATGTCATCCTCCCGAGTCCCGCTACCAATTGAACCAGCTACCGAAGAGCCTATTTATGTAAATGCAAAGCAATACCATGCGATTCTCCGAAGGAGACAGCTCCGTGCAAAGTTAGAGGCTGAAAACAAGCTGGTGAAAAACCGCAAGGTATTTCGTAACACTTTCTTACTGTAGTTTTATTAGGAGAATTTCTTGAGAGACTAGCCATTGGCCCTTTTTGCTTAGATTGCACGGAAAATTTCTTCTCCTGCTTTTACTTTCCCTTTATGAATTATAGCTCACGGTTTCACTAAAAGTAGCATAACTTTTATATTTGTGTTCAGCCGTACCTCCATGAATCCCGGCATCAACACGCGATGAAGAGAGCTCGGGGAACAGGGGGGAGATTCCTCAACACAAAGCAGCAGCCTGAAGCTTCAGATGGTGGCACCCCAAGGCGGTCTGACCATGCTGGCATCGCTGCGAACGGTGTTGCGTTCTCAAAGCACGAGCACAGCTTGTTGTCCAGTGATCTCCATCATCATCGTGCGAGAGAGGGCGCTTGAGGCAGCAGCAGCAGCAGAACCTCGCCGTTGCTCTCATGGCAAATCATCCTTGGCTTATGTGTGGTGCCCAGCAAAAAATCTGACTGAACCTGTGCGTAAACTGATGGGTATGGGTGGGTTTTGTGCAACTGTAACTAGGGTGCTTGACATCCGTTTCTGTTGTTTCGCTGCCTTTGTTTGGAGACGGTGCAGCTACAGCTGGTGGCAGTAATCTGATCATGCTAGACTCGTGACAAGGACGAAACTGGCACCCCGTTATTTTTGAACGACCAACATCAGACAGTGTGATAATTCATTGAATAAAGCATAAAAAAATTACAAGGCTAACCTTAGAAGTAGGGATGGTAATCCTAACCGTGGATGTAGGTACCCGTGGGTTTCATACCCAACGGACATGGATATGAATAGTAAAATCCAGCCGTGGATGTGACCAAACCCAAACCCGAAGTTTATGGGTATGAATACGGGTTCTATTTTTTATCCGTGGGTTTACCCGAACCCGCCGGAACTCGAACCCGCCCGAAAATTCCTAAAAACCCTAGGCCGCCCGAACCCGCACCAATCAAGTGACACTAACAGTCACCCAAAATTTCTCTCCAGTCTTTCTCCCAATCCACAAGGTGACGGCTCACGCAGACTCCCTCCCGCGCCGGCGCCCCCTTGGCTCTCCCTTCCCTGTCGTCAGCGCCCCCTCGGCTATTGTACTGTACTGATTTATGAATTTATGGTCAGCTGTACCGAAATGTATACTTGTTGCCTGGCTGCACTGGATATCACTCAAGTTAAAAAATGGTTGCCAGGCTGCTGTGCTGTTAGGACACAATATGTATGGACATTGTTTTGTTGCCTGGTTGCTGCTGCACTGGACGGACACTGCATGAAATATGTACATTGTTTCACTGCTGTTGCACTGCTGCTAGGCTGCGGCTGCCAGGAATAAATAGGATTATATGGCTGCTAGTGATTCTACCAAAATATATATTGCTCCTGCTACCTGTAAATTAATTATATGTCGTGCTGAGAGTGTTGTAAATTAATTATATGTCGTGCTGAGAGTGAGAGTGTTGCTTTTAGGAATTTAGGCTATACCCGTGGATACCCGAAACCCGATGAATATCCGTGGGTTTGGGTTTAAATTTGTGCCCGTGGGTTTTTCGTGGGTGGGTTTTGCTTGGATTGATGGGTTTAGCCGTGGGTGGGTTTTCGTTGTATCCGCACCCGAACCCGGTGGGTGTCATCCCTACTTGGAAGGTAGTAACCAGGAAAGAATAAAAGCCACCACCACCACCATCACATACCACGAACCGACATCATGTATATAGAATCCAGGAGAAGGTTAGCACCTAACAGGCCGTCGTTAGGCCAACAGAGGAGCTACACCCGGGCCGCCCAAAGCCACCCCTGACAGCAACCATCGCTCTTAACTCTATTCATGTCCTTGGGGTTGGAGGGGAGAAGGTACGAGAAAAAGGAATCGCTCTCCCTTACAAGACCCATCAACATGGCCAGCTTGCATTGACTAGGGCGCCATCGCAAGAGGACATCTATCTAGAGAGAGCACACACAAGCTGTCTGAGAGGAGGTTTTGACAGGGAGGCCTCCTAGACGATGTCTCTAGGGAGAAAAGCGACAAAGAACACCGACGTCGTCGTCCATCAAGGTCTCGAGGAAAACCAAGACAAAATTTTCACCCGACAGCTCACTCGAGGGAGAGGGGCGGCTCGACATCGCTCCCAAGAGGAAAAACGACGCCAAAAGCGTCGTCGCTGTCGACTCGGCAAGGTCGAGCGTTTTATACCTGCTGCCCGTCCCCTGTCGATCCTAGTTAATGCTCCAAAGCTCCACCGCCAACCATCCACTGTCGACACGTGTCCCCTGCTAGTCAGTTTCACTGGCCTCCCTGTCGTCTTCGGGTCGACCTCTCGCGACGTCGGTCGGGCCGGCTTCCCTGCCGTCGCCCATACCAACTCCTGGCGCCACCTGCACCGGCCCTCCTCAACCGTCGACTCCACCCGCACCGGCCTCCCACAGCAGCAGCGCCACCCGCGCTGACCTCTCGTAGCCGCACCCTCGCCGGCCTCTCACAGCTGTCGACGCAACCTACGCCGCGCCAACATTCCTCCACCGCTAGCCACACACCGCATCAGCCACGCTCCTCGTCACCCTCTACCCCGCTGCTAAAGGAACTTTGGCCTCCCACGCCGGAGAGGCCCACACCGGAGAGGCCCGTGCCGTGGAGGTACGTCGGATCTGGCTCCAGATCTGGCGGCGTCCACCGCGGCCACAGTATCCGTGCCTCCATCTCCTCCTCGACACGTGGCTTCTACCTCGCCGCCTGCCGCCTCCTCCCACGTCCGTCTGGTTTTGGATCCGATGGCACTCATCGCGGAACCGATGGCGCCAATCATGGCCACGACCTCCCCGTTGCCACTACCTCTGGACTACCCCACCGCCTACCGTCTCCTCCGTATCCACCTCCGTCTATCGCCACCGTCTGCCGCTGGATATGTTTGGCGGCGCTCTGCCGCCAGCACTGCTGTCGTCTGCTCTACCTCCATCCGTGCGCCATCTCCGATGCGACGCCGCTCCGGCCGTCCCCCACCTTTGGATCCGCCCACACCGGATCTAGGGTGGTTGTCGTCGCGAGCCCCATTGCTACCGTCCTAGCAAGCCGCCAGCTTTGCCGGCCACTCGCTTAGGTGGTGGCGAGGCAAAGAGGGAGGGGAGGGAGGGTGGCGGCGGCGACTAGGGCTTCCGCCGCTCGAGTTGCTCGAGCAGGAGGCGACCCAAGTAGATAAAAAAATTGGCACCCTGTTATGTTTCCCTTCTGAGTTTGGTGGTTATTCAGTAACCAAACACTCGACGTCAGTGGGAAGGGTTGAAAAAAGGCTGTTTAGTTGTGTCAGTGGTGGCTCCATGCAAAAATTGCACCTATTGATCTTGTTTTTCTTCCATGATAATTATTTAATTTTGAGCAAAGGTGGTTTCACCTTGGCTCGGGTTGTTAGCTTGTTAACAAAAAAATTTTCTCAGATGATAAATAAAAATGCAACAAATCATAGAAAGTTCTTCTTTTTGGGGATTTAATAAGTCCACTTTGATTTCCTAAATATACGTCCAATCTAATTTCTACCCCTCAATCGTAATACCAAATATCTTTGAACCCCAACTATTAAAATCAGTGCAAAATGATTTCCTTGGTGATTTTAAGGGTGGTTTTCGCTGACATGGCTCGTTGATCTAGTCCAAACGCTGAGTCAGCATGTGGGGTATGGCAAAATGGACAACTGTTCACTCAAAAAGAAAGTAAACTCATCATATTAAAAAAAGACCAAAATAGAAAGAACTTTTCAAATTCAATGATTTATTTTTCACTCGGGTTAGAGCCCGAGGAGAGCGTTTTTTACCTTGATCATTTAAGTTAGGAAAGTTGCATACAATTCCGTGTAAAATAGGTTGAACCATGTACATAGTTGATGATATAATTTACAAAAAACATTTATGAAAATATAAGCATGTACTTAATTTATAAGGAAGACAACACAGCGGGGGCAACAAAGGGACTTTATAAATCAAAACGATACAATGTTATTATTTTTTAATTTGTGACACATACACCAGCACACCACTCGAATTTGTGTTATTATGAAAACATAGTTAAAGAATTCTCATGGATACACGATACTAATTTGTCCGTCCCGACGAATTGAGACTGAGCTTATCTACCGACCCCTTCTACGTCGTTCAACATGTATTGCATGTTCGTGCTCCTTCAATCGCTGGTACTCCACTTTGTGTTTCAGACTCAGTTATTTTTTCGCCATGATATGTTGGATTGACATTATCTATCCACAAAGTGAATCCACACCTCCTTGGATTTACCTGCCATTCTAAGGTTTCCATAACAATTAAGTCATTCGTGCTCATTCTTCCGTCTAAGGTAGTCCGATCTTGTTTCACTACATGAATATTGGCGTGTTCTATCGTTATGTGGGTTCTTCGTATCTACCCACTTAATGAAGGTGCACATCGTACGACATGTCTATGAAAAATGTTATGATTGTGTGGAAACCAGTTAGCGTTTTATGTATTGAGTATAGTTAATAGAACTTGGAACAAATGAATCATACCTGATCAATGTTTGGGCGTTGGAAGAATTTCCTGCCCCAAATTTCTACCGTGAGGGATGTCTGGAGTATGCATTGATCTCCGCAAACGCACAACGAGCGGTCACACCACGGTGGAAACAGACCGGCGAAAGGATCACTTCGCCAGTTAAGATGCTCAAGAAATGGAGCTTCCATTCTCTCTAGATCTGTGAGAATGAGAAAGAAAATATGGATAACTTGTATTCGGCTTGTCTGTACGTGTATATATAGTGGAGCACCATGTGCTAGAACTGGCCGCGGCGAGTGTCGATTGTCAAAACACCATGTGACAGCACGAGCACATGCTAGAAGGCTTTACTTTACCTGATAATGAAGCACCAAAAGTTGATCGTGACAACTCGAGCTGGCACTGTGTCCATGTAATACGGTTTACTATGCGATCTAATGTACCTATCCTCACGTGAAGGAAGTTTGTTGTCATCTGGATACTTAGTTGTAAGGTTTCTAGAGCGTACGGACGATATGTCTGTCTACAATGGTTTACTGTGCAACCTAAGGAACCTATCGTCACACACCAAAAGTTTGTTGTCGCATGGTTAAATAGTTCTAAGGTTTCTGTAGCGTACCAATGACATAAACGAAATAGCATTGAGTAAAGACATGGTTGCTGTACAAATCACTGGAAAAGTAGTACTGGCACATAGAAATATAAACCAAAAGAATAGTGTACAAATCACTACCGCCGAGGCCTCTTACCCCTGTCCCTTTGACCCTGTGCCCTAACGTGTCCCTGGGAGTACGTCAGATGGTCCGGTGGTACGACACGTCCTGCCCGTCCCTTCGGTACCGGTGTGGTCTATGCTGCTCTTGGGTCTGAGCTGGTGGAGCTCCTGCAAGCTGTGAGGAGCCAAGTATCTCCTGGTCTGGCTCGTCTTCCAAGTTGTCATCATAGAAATAATCACTAGGACCAGTGCCGCTTGGGTGTGTGCCCTGTGAGGAAGAGGCGCCTGCACCAAAGATCCCTGTTTGAAACCCTGATGGAGAAAGAACATAAGGTTCATCGAGGTAAATAGTACTTATAACAACGAGTACAATTAACGAAAGAAACCAATGATGATATTCACCTAGAGGGACTGCCAGCTGCGTGTGTGGACAAGGGATCGATGCTCTATGTGCGGAAGTGCTCGCTCTAGCAAAAGCGGCTGAAGGCAGGGGGACCTGCGAGGCATGTATTTTGTATAATGTGGTAATGTTACCGAGACAAAATCAGACATTATGGAACCCACATATCTCCTGAGATCCCAAACCCATATATCTCTCTCACTCTATGTATGAAAGATTGCTTCTTTTCTGAAATAATGTGATATGTACACATCGAGGAGTATACCACAATCACCGGCTGAGGCAAGTACATGAGAGCAAGGCAAGTGCCGAAGCTTAGGCTTCATACAACTAGAACTACATCCGCCATCCGCCTTTAGGACACATTCTTGCACGCTTGCTTGCGGTAGATACCACATCTGCTCTTATCAACACACATTACTTTGTACCGATGAACTTTGGTGTCTTGAGGAACAACTCTATGTCTTTGGGCCTTAGCTATTTTAGCTTCCATGTACTTAGTCACTACGATCCTAAAAATTATATTGTTGTTTGCCATTGAGGGGCCAATTTTCTTGTATCGATCCCTGAAGTATGTCTGCGTGTCATGAAGAATAAATTCAACAATACCAACCAATAAGAGTCCTCGCACTCCTTGTATTACTCAGTTGTAAACCTCGGCCAGATTAGTCGTCATTATGCCATATCGAGAACCATCAGTGTCAGAAAAGTGAGCCCATTTTTCCTTTGGTTCATTCTCAATCCAATGCGAGAAATTTCGGATAGATGATGCCAACCTCCTTCTCATTGTGGGTGGGTCGTCATGGAGTGGATCTAGAGGTACTGGAGGCTCGTCACCTTCAGCTTGTGCCCCACAAGATTGCTTGTCTGTTTGCTTTGTTGTCAACTCATCTAATCTTCTCCACATATCGTTGAATTTCTTCTCTTGTTTCAATGCACAAAGCCTCTTGAAAAGATGTATCAGATGTTTGTTCTTGAATTGCTTGTAGATATTAGCACCCATGTGACGCATGCATCATCTACTCTGAAGATCAGGCCACCTAGTTGGAAATCTCTTCTCATCCCAACCGTTTTGCAAGTAGTCAATAGCCCGCAACATGCCCGCATGACGATCAAGTATAAGACAAACATCGGGCCTCATACGCACGACTTCGCTGCGCACTCTCTCCAGGAACCAGTATCAGCTTTCAGTGTTCTCACTCTCTACGAATGCAAAGCCATATGTAACACCTGATTGTTCTCATCAGCTTTGATCGCCATCAATATCTGACCTCTATATTTATCTGTCAAAAGAGTACCATCTATGCACAGTACAAGACAATAGTGCACAAAAGCGCTGATACAAACACTCAATGACAAAAAAGCTCTTTGCAACATGCTCTTGGTCGGATCATCAGATGATTGGAATATATAAATGTCGAAGTAAGTATTACTATTCCTTTGAGCAATGGTGGCTAACAGACAAGGCAAATTATTATAGGATGCTTCAAATGTGCTATACCTCATCTCTAAAATCTTCTGTTTAGATCTCCAGGCCTTGGCATAGCTTATGGTGTACTTGAATTTGTTTCCAATGTGACTAATAATTGATCTTGGTTCAAACCCATTGTTACCGACAACACCGCTATACATCTCGGTTGCAATAAAAGCCGAAGTCATGTTGCGGTGATACTTCTTCACCTCTTTTAAATGACACTGATGCTCGGTCACGATGCTAACTTTCTAATAATCATTTCATTTACACTTATATGCATGAACACGTCACGGACACTCTTCCTTCATGCACCTCACTTCGTACACATAATTGGTTGACTTGATCACCCTAAACTCTCTCTGCAATGAGACCGTCCAATGCTTCATCGCCTCCTTTAGATCCTCCTTATGAGCATACTTAGCACCCTAAATTACCTCATTCTCTTTGTATTCCTAGGGTACATGATGTCCCTCAGAGATAACAAGCCCCGAAAGTCCTCGTTTGTCCGATCAACGAGCATTACATCATCTTCATCGTCGGATGATACATTGCCCTCCGCTTGCTCATTATCCGAATCTTCCCTCTCCATTTCATCAACGATTATACCGACTCTCTCCCCCTCGTCCGCCACACCCATGACATGTACCACATCTGTTTGATTTCTCTTATTTTCCATCAATGTTCCAATAGAATCCCCCACATGGCTTGGACCCTCAACATCTTCTGTTTTTATTGCAACACTGCTATCCTTTCATGCACCAACATAAAAATAACAAGGGGCCATGACCGTTCAAAAGCCATCTTAACATACCGTTTCCAGGTGACAGTGCTATTCATCGGCATTAGTTCCCAGAAATAACCTTCCGTTGCACGACTCACTAGGACATATACCAACATTGTGTTGATTTCTGGGTCAACTCTGAATCCTCGCAGCAACCAACTATAAATTGACTGAAAGGTTCTCTCAGCAGGCCTATTGATGCCCTTCGATGTCATGCTAAAATCCAACAGATCGATACCATCTGGACCAAACCTAAGATTGCTTTGACCGTGAACTAATAAATATGACCTTATTTTGACATTGTGCTTGATAAGAAAAGATAGGCTAACTAAGTTCATATCATACTAATCAGATCTAACGTTGCATTCATCAATATGTACTACGCCATAAGTCTTAAATTCTAGAAATATGTTATACGTTCTAGGTCTCAAATTCTACAAATAGAATGTGTGCTCCAGATTTACCGTCTAACTAAAACATATGGTACAATTTGCACTATGCCCTAAGTCTCAATTTTTATAAATATGTTGTATGCTCTAGTTCTCAAATTATACAAATATTTATTCTAGATCTACCGTCTAACTAAACTATATGATAATAAAACTAAAATGTAATGAAATTGAAAAGACAATATGATAGAATGTATTTACATATGATGAAATCAACAAATTGACAGGGCTTCGCCGCTTCCCTTTTGCTCCTCCTTATCCCTCCATCCTTTTCTTTTTTTTTCTGGATTTGGGTGAATATAATAAAAATTCTGAGAGGGAAAATGCTCTTATAGTCGGGGGTGTCAAAAATCATCCTCTGGGAGGGTGGCAAGAGCCGCCTGCAAAAATGTCATCCTTTCGTAGGCGTCCTCTCGGCCTACAACAAAAAATCGTCCTCTAGGAGGACGACAAGGCGACCACCTACAAAAATGCTAGTCCGCCTTCTCAGCCATTTTGCAGGCACCTCCCTTCGGTCCATTAAAAACGTCCTCAGGAGAGCGGCAAGGGGCCGCCTGTAAAATACTCCTCCCTCCATGGACAGCCGTTGGACGGGGCCAATGACTATTTGTCACATAAAAAATCGCTCTGACGACTAGTTTTGTAAATAAAATTTTTAAAAATTATTTTTAAGTATTTTAGTAAATAAAAGTAAAAATAAAAAACTTCGCAGCAGCTCACCTGTGAGGCCCATGAGCTCACACATGGCTGGCTAGCGGGCTTCCGTGGCTGATGAGCACCTCGCGTGGCTGAAGAGCACCTCGCGTGGCTGTGACCATCCTTAGAGTTGCTTCCTCTGTCCCGTCCGTAATAAGTTTATTTTTATTTTTTATTTGTTTCAAATAAGTTTATTTTTTAAAGTAATTATTGTATCGGAGTTTGTTAAAATAAAATAGTTATATTAAAAGTAGATAAATTGAGAAATAATTGTATTAGGATTTGATAAAATAGAAGTATTATAGTATTTTTGTTTTGGATTGGTGAAAAATAACATATGTATCTCAATTGATTAGCTTCCTTATAGTGAAACTAGCTCACTTGGGTTTAAATTCTAGATTTGACATATGTGCTCACATTTTTACGGCTAATTATTTTTTAATGGTAGACAACATACCCATCGACAACAAGATAATCATGGTGTTCATGATTCTCATTCTTTTAATGGTAAGTGACATACTCGTTCGTCGACAACAAGATGCCTGTGGTGTTTGTGATTCTAGTTCTTTTAATGATAGGTGATATACTCGTCGACAGGAAGACGTTTATGGTGTTCGTCATTCTCATTCTTTTAATGTCTAGGGTAGCAAGACGCTCGTGGTGTTCGTTATTCTCGTTCTTTTAATGATAGACGATATACCTGTAGCTCAGTCTTTTGAAGATGTCATGCATATGTGTTCATAGAGGTGGAGCCTATAATGACTTTATCGTTCTTAATATATCTATTCAATTTTTTGAAGAAGTGTGTTCATAAAAATAAATATGTACGTGTTATGGATGTCTACGTTGTTTGTAACTGGTAAGAATAAACTTATTTTACGCTGTTTATAAGAATAAACTTATTTTAAGACCGACGTATCACGATACGCACGGCACACAGCCGGCAAAAGACGGCACCCAACGGTTTGCATCTCATTTCCGCGGGCAGCCCAAACCGAGATAACGGGGAACTGGCAGCGCGCGACGCGAGACGTCCAGAAGCTTTGGATCAGGCGCGGATTGTGTGCGACGTCGCTCGAGTAGGCCAGGAACAAGCCACAGGAAAATAATGTTTTGGTGGTGATGTGCGTGTGCGCGTCAACCAACCATCGTATCGTCGTCCATTGAGATCCTACTGCTACAGATAAACAAGAAGCTCAGTTTTCAAGTACTAGCTGCATGGATCGTATACATACTGATAAAATACTTCGTAGCAGCGACTAATCTACACCGTGCCTGCTTTTTCCGTGCATGCTCAGATTGCGTCAAATCGGAACGCCTTTTTTAGAGAGGCCATCTTCGTTTGTTTTATCGGCCAATCATATAAACAATATTTTTCTTTTACATTAAATTAGTTAATTTAATTTGTCTTATCAGCTGGCTTATAAGATCAGACGAACACACCCACCGAATTGAAACCAACTGCTCTTCTTCGTTAGTACGTGGCTCCGTAGGAACAAAAAAGGTCTAGCTCCGGCCGGTTCGTGAACCACACATGATTGATTCCCCTCTTCCGCTCTCACGAGGCTCTCGCGCACCACAAAACCCGAAATCGCTCTTTATGTAAGATACAAGTAAGAAAACAAACGGTGACTCGCATCAAACACACCGCCTTGGATCGCCCATAGAAACTGAGATGGAACTGACGAAATACCGGTCTGGTGAAGTGGTGATGCGCCTAATCGTTTTCTTCGCGTGCTTAGGCTGTAATTAAGCGACTTGGTCGTGTAACTTGCACTGTTTTTCCTTGGGGAGCGGGACGTGGTCTACGCCGACGACATACATACATATCCCGGCACACCGGATTAGTATTAATTCCCCGCCGTGCCGAGCCCGATTGTCTCACGTCAACCACTGAGCTAGTATCTATCACGAATCACGTACGAACTCGCAGTCTGTCCCTCCAGAAAACGCTGCCGCCTCGGCGTGGCGGCCGCCTCCTATCTCCACTTGGACTTGGACACACCACGACGCTATAAAGCCCGGAGCCCAAGCAACACCGCCCGGCTCGTTCACTCCCAGGTCGCCAAAAACGGTACGCGACGCGCAGCACGGCCGCTCACCTCGCTCTCGCCACCGTATCGCGTTTCCGCCCCGTTTCCGCGCAGACACACAGGCGAAAACATACCAACCAGTCCGCCACACGCACCACCGCACCGCACCGCGCGAGGCAAAAAAAGAAGAGAAAAAACCCACCACGCTGAACTGAAGCGCCCACCACCACCAAGTCCACCATCACCACGGCTACTAGCAAGCACCGTGCGCGTCAACTCCTCCATCTGGCTAAACCGTATCTCTTCTGCGTGCTCTGACTGCGAGCGCGGGGGTCTCCGGCCGGCCGCCGCCTGGATCTGGTCGGGGGAGGGAGCTAGCTGGTGGTGATTTGGTATTGGAGGGAGAAGGTGTGGCGATGCTGCAGCTGCTGATGGCGCTGGCCTTCTCGGCGGCGCCGCTGACGTTGTACGTGCCGCCGGTGCGGAGCCTCAGCCTCTTCGTCGAGGCGATCGAGGCCGTCTGCCGCGACTGCGCGCCCTACTCCCAGGGCGCCATCTTCCGCTTCCGCCTCGGCCTCTCCCGCATCCTCTCCGGCCTCGCCCGCGCCCTCCGCTAGACGCAGGCCGGATGGTCAACTCAACCAACCAACCACGGTGACACCTCTCGTCTTTATGCCAGCTGCAGTCGCTCGCACGCACGCACGCACGCGCGATTGTGAAGTTCTTCTTGTTATTTTCTCTTTCATCTTACTTGCCTTAATTTGCCCCTTCCTTGTAGTTTTTTCCTAGCTTCTTTTCCTTTTTCTTTTTGTTGGGGATTGGATGTAGCATGTAGAGAGGGGGGAATAATCAAGTTTAATACTCTGTCCAGAAGGGATCGAGATTTTGTGAGAAATTAGTGTGTTTGTGCCTGGGGTGTGAGATAGTCTCGCAAGAATTTCATGTGTTGTGTATGATTGGGAAAGTTTGTGGTCTTGATCAGAAGCTGTAGGTGAGAACTGAGATGAATAGAAGCATTTGACTCTTTGGTCTGATAATTTGATCCAATTACTCCATTTCTGTATGTGCAATCTGAAGAGGAAACGTCAAGAACTCCTGAAATTTTTTTCTTCCCCAAATAACAACTCCTAGGAAGCAATGGGCAGATGAAAGAAAAAGCAAGAACCAAACAGCCCTCCTGACGGATCAGTCACGGCGTTAGGTATTCTCTAATGCAAACGACGGAGACTTTTCGCCGACGCGCGCTGAGCCGGTGATTTCAACAGCAATTTCTGTAGCCATTTGGCATCGCTGGCCGCTGCGCACGTTTCAGCGGCAGTGTCAGAGAGACGAGAGGCCCCATTGCTTTTTCGTCCTGCCTACTTCGGGCGTGCCAATGTGCCGTTCAATGATAAGCCCAAATGGCGTCACAGAGATTGATTTGTCCTTTGGATGATAAGTATTTTTTACTGCGTCCGGATAAGCAAGAGGCGAGAACTTCCGATTTGCTTGGTATTTTACATGTAAAATACTCTGTAGTAGTGGCATCAACTAGTATGTTTCTATGCACCTAAAAATATAGGATGAAAGTGAAACATGTAATGTAAGCTTCTAGAATGGACTCGTCAACTTATCATTATGCTATTCCATCTCAATTCTCAACAGCCGCCAGATGCCGGCGTGTGATAGTTGCTGCTTCGAGATATAGGGCATCAACATTAATTTTTTTATTTGTTTAACATATTTTTTATTTTGACTTTTAATAAGTGGTTCAGTTGCTGAATATATATATATATATAAATAAATAAATATAAGTTTTACTTATAAATTATTTTTTATCGTTAATAAGCTGTTATAGATTATAATCAATTGTAAGCAACCGATTGAAATCATATTGTTGCTTGACCTTACTGGAATTCAGGTGATGAGGCTCTGCACTCTTGCGGCAGAAGCAAAAGCGGCAAAGCCAAGATGGTTGTGATGCCAAATCAGATGCTGCGTGCCCACTCGCTCGGAACTCTCCAGAACATTTTACCATCTTCGCGCGAAAAAGTACATCAGAAGAGGAAGGGCTTGTTTGGCTAGATACATTTTTACCCACCCAAAATTTTGATTACTTTAATAGTAACAAACGCATGTTTGGTTTGGTATCAAAATTTATCAATAATAGTTCAAATTCAATACGTCAAAACTTGTCAAGATTTTAGCATTACCAATATTTTAGTAGAACCAAAAGTAACTTCAAACTAAACAAGCCCAAAATCTGAAAAAAAAAACCCTTAAGTGAGTTTAATTAACACCCGAGGGAGCTTAATTGAGGCTAACCTCATCTAATTCCTGAACAAGCGACCTGTACTTTTCATTTTCAGTACCGACAGATGTCGTGTCGCAACTCGCAAGTCGCATCGATGGCTCGTGAACAATATCAATCGTCCAACAAACTTCGCGAAAAACCATCTCGATTTGGCACAGAACCAACCGAGACGAGAAGGTGATCGACATTTGATCAGAAAAATTCTACCATTCGATCGATCGCCTACAATAATCTTAACATTTGTACAACGTAAAACTGGTACTAGTAGCATGTAAGGAGCATCTCCTGATACACTACTGTAACAGGATACTGTAAAGCTTAACTGACGATAGGATCTAGAGTTCTAGACGCTTCGGCTCATCAGTGGAATTCCAAGACCCTTCGTGTGATTTCCTGCCAGATCGGCAGCTTACCGCTGAAAATTTATGCCAGGTCAATTCTTGCATGGACAATGATGTTCATCCGCCTCTTTTATCCAGAGAACCCTCTTCAGAAATGCAAGCTCGCCAACGCATGCCTCCTTTGAAGAACCACCTGGAGTTCCTGGGGCAACATGATTCTTGCTTTTGCAGGGTTGACGTGTAACTTTGCAGAACCATGAATGTACGGAGTAGTCAAGACTCAAGAGAAGGCTGCAGGGACTGTGCCTATCATGCAACTTCAATGACCTCTTTTTCTGATTTCACGATATGTTCTAAGTTCATAATCTTTACCGGCTTCCCCAGTCTGGACTTATCCTCCATTCTAGCAATTTCTAAAGCCCTTGCACAGACCGGAAAATTCATTTCGTCCCAAGAATCCAGAATTATGCCTGACCCAAGGCATAAACTGTCACGGTAGAAGGCCGCAAACTGACCAGCTGCTAAACCCTGATCATCTTCAGACAGACGCACCACCAAAATAACTCCATTTTCTGATGTTTGCTCTTGTGTCACGGTGCAATCATGAAATTCAGGACTATGACGTACCTGATAATGCAGTGATCCATATTAGCATATGCATAAAGTATTTGATAATTTCATATAGGAGTAGGTGCATATGACTGGTCTTAATGAATGCACAGTGCAACTGATTAAAAAATTTCAAGGAAAATAAATACACAAATATTAGATACTCCCTCCATTTCAAATTACTTCATTCTAACAAATCTCACACAAACCAAGAAGATGTGAAAGATTACATGATTACCCCCATCAAATAGATCCCAATTATTTTCTAAAGTATATGAGCCAATAAGAGTTGTAACTACATTGATGAAGGGTAGAGAGGGAAGATCACCTCTAAAAGTGCTTTGGAATGTGAGAACGACAAGTATTTTGATACAAATTTTGAATGCTAGAATGACAAGTATTTTGACACAAAATTTGAATGCTAGAACGACAAGTAATATGAAATGGAGGGAATAATAAGCTTGTTGAATGTTTGGCATTGGTTTGAAGCTGCAGAGGTTTCACATTTTCCCATTTTTCCGATGACTAGTCAGAGTAGAGTTAATCTGTTTCAGGACGGCTTAGCTAAAAGGAGAAATCAACAGGATTTATAAGCCACTCATCTACCCCAGCACCAAATAGTTCGAGGATAAAGTTGCCAGCATGGACATGCTATCCTAACCAATGCAACTAGGAGACAATTTGGTCGTATTCGATAAAAAAGGAGTAACATAGGAACTGCTCGCAAAAAAAAAAGAGAGAGTGAATTGCTATTTAGACCATGTTTTATTACCTAAGTTACTTTGGACTAGGTCTCTCAAGCCATGTTTTCACATTAGACCACATTTTATTACCAAATGTTTTGATTTGGACCACTGGCCCACTAGTAAGTGAGAACAATAGAGGGGGCAATGAGCGAAAAGTCACAACCGGCAGGCTTCATCCTAGGAACTAGAGCAGTGATCTCGTCACCAGTGCTCAAGCTTGAGCTAGGAGCTCGTCCTAGGAACTAGAGCAGCCATATGCAGCAAAGTAGCGCATTCGCTCCTCGATTAGGGGTCAAGCTTGACCCTGAGATTTCCGCCAGGCGATCACTCGAGCTCAAGCTTGATCTGTTGGTGTTGTCCCTGCAGTGCTCTAGCTTAACCTGCAGGCAACAACCCCCCAATTGCTCAAGCTTGGCCGCTGCATCGGCCCCCTGCTCGAGCTCCGACGATGCTGAGGCCTCTGCACTTGAGCTAGCACCGGCTCCGCTACTCGAGCTTGCATCCGCTCATGCTAGCTCGACCCTCTTGCTCGAGCTCCACCTTCGCCCGCAGTTCGTGCCCCCACGCTGGCTTCCTTGTTGGAATGGTCGAGCAGTCGCCATCAGACCCTTGCTCAGGCTGCTTGTTGGCTTCCTCGTTGGGCTGCTACCTGGGAATCAGAAAGAAGGAAGAGTGCAGAGATGGAGAGGAAGGGGCAGTCCAAATTGCAAAACAAGGCAATTTCACCTAGCCCAAAGTGAAAGCATTGTTCTACGGGAGGTCCAAATATGAAACCTAGGTAATAGGTGTCTCAATATGAAATCTACTAAAAAAAGAAGTCCTGGGACACACCAGTACGGGGAAAAAAAATTCTATGGCACAAGGTGCTATAGAACATCTGTGGCACCCCTGTAGAAACACGTTTTGAAAACGGATCTACGAGCAGCATCAGTATCTTCATTCTATCTCTTCTCACAGATGTATCAACTCTAATCAAGATGTAAAGGCCCCTGGATCATCTTGATCAACTATCTTCGTGGCATCACCCTGGAACAAAATCAATAGGCAAATCTTTCTGATACTTCAAGACATTCACCAACAAAATGCAACCTATAGGGTATGTTGACGAGACCACCTGTGGCCCGGCGTCAATCCCACGACATTTGTCATTAATCTCTCCGGCAAACCTTGATTCGCCATTACCATACTACTGCCCTTGTTGATGACAGGCGTTGCCACTCTTGGTCTCACCGTGCTGCTATTTAAATTGGGGGTGTTGACGTGAGGTGCTTGATCTACGATTGTCTATTGATCTGCTCTAACATGGACAGACCATGGCTGACCATGCCGGCCCAGGTGCAGCATTAATGATACTGAGTTCAATGCTTAAGGAGAAGGACAAAGAAAGGAGAGAGGAAGATGATGCTTTGAGATTTTATCCAACACATGTTTTCATCTGATAAGAGGTGCTATAGATGTATTGTAGCATTTGGTGCCATAGAATTCTTTTCCCATCAGTACACCCCCTCTATCTGATGCCTGAATGCTAAATCCGAGAAAAGGCATGCAATTTGTTATAGCTTAAAAGGATGATCGGGCTCAGATTACTGCATCAGACTCCCATCTTTCAAAAGCACCACAATAATTGCTGGTGTTTACTGTTGAGAACCAAGAAGTTCAAAAAATAACTGGAAAAAAAGGCTAAGGCTCCCATCGTTTCCTCTATATAGAATAAGCCGCTGCCAAAATTTTAATTTTGAAGTTGATTTTAAAGTTTTTCATCGAAATTTATTTTTCAGCATTGGCATTTAATCGCTAAAAACACATATATAGAAGTTTTACCCACAAATTATTATTTTTTTGCTAATACGCCGTACAGCATATTTTCAGCATTTGGCCAAAAGATGGGGGCCTAAAGGTTATCAACCATATGCTACAGTACCACAGAGGCTAGTGCGTAAATCTGGTACCTTGCATTTAAGTTGCTCATTGTCTGCGGGTCCAGAATTGCTAAACCAGTTCAGAGATCCAACACAAAATGTCCGCCTTCTCTTATCCAGCGAATAGTAATTCCTTGAGACAAAAACCACATTGTTTTGAACATCTTTCTCAACCACATACCTGAAAAATTATAAATAGATGCAATTTGATGGACGTTAGATAAATAGATGTGTGCTACATGAGGAAATGAATTCTTTCAAATGCAAATATAGAGCAAAACAATAGTATCGATTGCCCATTGGATATTGTGGTAAAACAATATTTAACTTAGTTTACGACAGAGATTTGTATTTCCAAAGTGATAGTCCTTACCAGGGTCCTCCAGGAAGGCGCAATCCTTGTCGCTGACCAATTGTATAAAACCAAAATCCACGGTGTGTCCCTAGGTAGTCTCCAGTTTCAGCTTCCAACAATATTCCCTCCATCTCTCCTATACGTCTTTCAACAAACTCACTAAATTTGACCTAGAAAGTGAGATTTTTCATAGTCATAATGAGATAACTCAAGGAAATAGAATTGACTATAATTTATATTAACAACGGCAAAGCAATTACCTTGCCAAGAAAACATATCCCCTGGGAATCCTTTCTATCTTGGTTAGGCAGGTCCATCTGAGCAGCCAGCCTGCGCACTTCATCCTGAAAATTATTAGTACAATTAGTACTGCCACTTGCAGCATCTAACCAGAATTAAATATCCTTTATTGATAAATCATCCAACCTTTGTTATACATCCCAGTGGAAAAAGAAGCCTTCTAAGCTGGTTCTGAGATAGATGTGAGAGGAAATAAGTTTGATCCTTCACCTGAAAGAACAAGGAGAGTCAATAAGGCGAAATCTTATGAACAATGTTGTTAAATGAACTATCTGGTTTTTTTTCTTTGTTGTCCATAATTTCCTCACAGGACAGCATAAAAGCCAAACCCAGCTATTTAGTGTGAAGTACAAATACCTTGTCTTTTGAAAGTTGGAGGACTGATGGCCCTTCAACATCGTTAGGTGATGGATGAACTACATGTGCATAATGTCCAGATGCTATGTAATCAAATCCCAAATTGTCAATAGCTTCTAAGAAAGCTCCTGCAACAAAAGAATAAGAACAAGACTTAAGTTAAAACACACACTTCAATTTACAGTCGGATTTGCATAGTGGAAACATATGACCTATCATAGTACAGTGTTCATACCAAACTTTATTCTTGTGTTGCAAAGAACATCAGGGTTCGGAGTACGGCCGCTGCGATACTCGTTAATTATGTGAGATACCTAGAAAACATTCATAGTTTTTCTTAAAATGATTAACATGACCACTACATTGTACAAGGTGACGAAAATACTCGAACGAGGCTTACCACATGGTTCCAATACTCATCAGATAGATGGACTACCTCCAATGGTACATCAATCTACAGAACCAACCATTGGAACACTGAGTTTATGTCGAGAAAACTAGTCTATATATGATTTTTCATGTCGAGAAAACTAATCTATATAATATATATGATGCACATCAGCAATTAACGAAACTCCATGCTTCAGCTAATATTTGAAGGATCATACCTTGTCACACACAGCTTGTGCGTACTTCAAATCGTCGTCCCACGGGCATTCAGACCAAAAGTTCCTGAAATCTTCCTACAGATAGAGCACTCAGCTATGCAATCGATCATTCAGATCAGCGTGATAGCAGAGGACACAATGAGAAACGCGTATGTACCTGGAACCAGATTTTGAGGTAGAAAGCGGTGCAGCGGTGGCCGGCGGCGTGGAGGAGGCGGAGCGCGACGCTGCTGTCCACCCCGCCGCTCACCAGCACCGCCACCCGCAGCGGCGCTCTCCCAGCCGCCGCGCACCGCAGAAGGCGCTCCTCCCTGACATCCACATCCCCGAAGTCCTTGTCGCCGGAGCTGGAGCTCGACGGGGAGGCCACGGGAGGAGCGGAGGACGAGACGGCGCGAAACGGCAGCCGCGGCAGGCGGGAGCGGAGCAGAGGTCTGGGTTCAGGAGGACCGTGCTCCGGGCGAGGAGCGACCGGAGAGTGGGGAGGGTGGAGACCACGCGCAGCATCGGTGGCGGCTCCGGCAACCTCTCGCCTGCGCCGCCGCGCTTCTCCCTCCTCTGGATTGGGTTGTGTTGTGTTTTCTTCTCAATTTAGTTGGCGCCCCCAGAAAATACGTCTTCAAAGGTCGTTGGCCCATTTCGGGATACTATCAGCAAAAGAGGGGGTTTTTTTGTTTCCCTTTCCAACACGTGTAATCTGTATACTTAAACAACAAACAGCACCCCACTGTCTCTGAGCACCTAAAACCCTCCAGCCATGTCGCTCTCCACTGTCAACCACGCCGCCGCCGCCGCCGCCGCCGCCGCGGGGTCGGGGAAATCCTTTTCCCCGGCCGCTCCGGCGGCGCCATCGGTGCGCCTGCCAAGAAGATGGCCTCCTGCAGCTGCCGCGGTGTCCGCGGCGGCTGTGGGGGCGGACCCCGCGGCGGACAGGGTGTCGGCGCTGAGCCAGGTCTCCGGCGTGCTGGGGTCGCAGTGGGGTGACGAGGGGAAGGGGAAGCTCGTCGACGTGCTCGCCCGTCGCTTCGACATCGTCGCGCGTTGCCAGGTGACGAGATACGAATGCGATGCCCTTTTTGTGGAATACTTACTGTTGCTCTAATCCATGCTTGATGGCTTGTTTACTTGCTCTACTGGGTGATTAAAATTGATCTTGCATGTTCATCGGAAGGGACCCTTGGAATCGAGGTTTTACTAGTGGATTGCTGTTTGATCCGGATGGTAGAATCATCCGTTCCTAGAAATTCAGCTTGTTCAGTTTTTATTTTTGTGGTTACTATGGTTTAGAAATCACCGCAGATAACCTGGGTTTATCTCTGAAGTGTGTGCAAAAGAATAAATTTTCAACCTCTTAGCTCCCCCTTTGTTTTAGTGGGTTGTAGTCTTGTAGACGATGAATTTTTACATTTCTTGTAAGTTGACTGGAGCTGTGTGGTAGTGGTAGCAAAAGAGGCCTGGACGTTTGATTATGACAGCAAAATTGAACTGTTAAAACACGTGGCCTTTTGGATCACCAGCAGGATTGACTATCGGTGATAATTCCCCTTACATGGATGTCAAACATCTCGTCATAATCATGCATGTATATGCTGGAGCAAATGTTAACATCTTTCCTTGCTGTAGCTTCTGAATCTAGCAGAAAAACATGTAATCATTTCATTGCATAAGAAGTGCATGTGTGGTGATACTGTGTGCAAGACTGCAAGTGTGCAACATTGTAGTTTCTGTTGGGTAAAGTATTTAAGTTGATTAACTCAGTCAAGAGATCAACCTCTTGGGTAGTTTAATTGATGGATTTACTTATTCTTTTATAGCATATGGGCTAGTGGTCTATTTCTTTGGGATAACTGAAGATGATATTATATCTCCAGCCTCAGCAGTCAGCACAATAGATGCACAGCCAAAGATCTCAAAGTAATAGTGATCTATTACTTGTGGGAATCTAATTACTGTCAGTTTATTGATCACCAAAAGTGATAGATCACTACAAGTAATAGATCACTATTACTTAATTAGATCCCTACAAGTAATAGATCACTATTTACAATTCTGTTTTTAATTTGATTTTTACTTAATTCTGTTCACTATTACTTAATTCTGTAGGAAGCCTTTATCTTAATTTCTACTTTGTTTTTTTATCAGGGTGGAGCAAATGCTGGACACACCATTTACAATTCTGAAGGAAAGAAATTTGCTCTTCATCTTGTTCCATCTGGTATTCTCCATGAAAGAACACTATGTGTTGTTGGCAATGGAGCGGTGATCCATGTTCCAGGGTTTTTTAATGAAATTGATGGTCTTGAATCCAATGGAGTCAGTTGCAATGGAAGAATATTAGTCTCTGATCGGGCACATTTACTCTTTGATCTGCATCAGGCTGTAGATGGACTTAGGGAAGCTGAGCTTGCTAATTCCTTTATAGGGACCACTAAGAGAGGCATTGGACCATGTTATTCCAGCAAGGTCACTCGAAACGGACTGCGAGTCTGTGATCTAAGGCACATGGACACTTTTGGGGATAAACTTGATGTCTTATTTAAAGATGCCGCTTCAAGGTTTGAAGGCTTTGAGTACAGCAAAAGCATGCTCAAGGAAGAGGTTGACAGGTACAAAAGATTTGCAGAGCGCTTGGAGCCATTCATTGCTGATACTGTTCATGTGTTGAATGAATCTATCCAACAGAAGAAGAAAATTCTGGTTGAAGGTGGTCAAGCAACTATGTTGGATATTGATTTTGGAACTTACCCATTTGTGACTTCTTCTAGCCCTTCAGCTGGTGGGATATGCACCGGCCTTGGGATTGCCCCAAGGTGCATTGGTGACCTGATTGGAGTGGTAAGTTAGAACTATTGTAACTGGGACCTCTTATTTCTATCATACTCCAGTATTAATTCCAGTATTTCACATTCAGGTAAAAGCTTATACAACAAGGGTTGGCTCGGGGCCTTTTCCAACTGAACTGTTTGGAGAGGAAGGTGATCTCCTTAGGAAGTCAGGAATGGAATTTGGGACGACAACAGGCCGCCCAAGGCGTTGTGGCTGGCTCGACATTGTTGCACTAAAGTACTGCTGCGAGATAAATGGGTTTTCATCTCTTAATCTGACCAAACTTGATGTTCTGTCTGGATTACCAGAAGTTAAGCTGGGGGTTTCTTATAACCAACCTGATGGGCAGATGCGACAGTTCTTCCCAGGGGATCTTGATACTCTGGAGCAAGTACAGGTAAGCTTTTGGCATGCCATTGTTTTCTGTTTGTTGAATAGTAAGGTCTTTGTGTAATGTAACTGTTTCTTGCTGAATTTTCCGGCATTTGTCTTGTTGTAAGATGCAATATGATAGTTTCTATGAATGTCTTGGCTTCAGGTCCTCTGTGAAACTTATGGTATTTGCAGTTCTGTACTAGAGCTTATGTAAGGTTTATATCTTTCATCTCTCATTCGCTGAATCTTATGTTTCAGGTCAAATATGAGGTGTTGCCTGGGTGGCAAAGTGACATTTCGTCTGTCCGGGGTTACAGTGAACTTCCCCTAGCTGCCCAACGCTATATCGAGAGGATAGAAGAGCTCGTTGGTGTTCCAGTCCACTACATTGGTGTTGGACCTGGGAGGGATGCTCTAATATACAAGTAAAAGCGATTCCATTTGGTCATCAATTGAACCAAAAAATTTCAGCCCTAACTTGGCCTTGAGTGACGCTCATCAGTATTTACCGTTATTCCGTTGGTAGCTGTAATACATGGGAAAAGCTACTGACTGGTAATGTGATGCAATTGCCTGCAATAATTCTAAGAATCTTCCAAGACATCAACATAATGATGCAATAATTTTGGTTGCTTTATAGTATTTATCTTTTGACTTTACTTGTTTGTTGCTAATAATCATGAAAATTTTCTTGCTTGGAAGCCTGACAAATATTGCATCACATCCTTTATTACTACGAACTGTTTGTGTTGATTCCGTCTTGAGAAGAGTTATTTTGGGTCCTTGCATTTCATGATTGTGATATGGTAACCACAGCCCACATAGACTGTGTTCGAGAGAAGCGACCCCACGCAATACGGAGGTAGATCTTTTTGTTAATCTTTTTAATTTTTTAATGGCCATTTAGGGCCTGTCTGGGATGGACTTTCAAATGGAACTACCGTGGTGTTTGGAACAGAGGAATGGCATAAAAATTCCTTTGCAAACTTTTCCTAAGTTTCTCTATTCTATTACTACTGTAGTCCAAATCAAATGAAATGAAAAATGAGGTCAAAGCTAAGGGAAACTTTCCCTGGGAAGTGAGCAACAATTAGGTGATTTTGAACCATAAAAAGGAATTTATTACCTTAGTTTAAGCAAGAGTCTTAGTTCATAAAATTCATGTCTTCTAAACACCCGTACATATAAAGTTTCCCGTGTTTTTAAATCCTCTGCTTTACGTGTGTATTTCTAATTTTCTATGCTTATTTTCCTATATTTATATTTCTGCGGTTTGTTTTCTCTCAATTCAAACAGGGCTTTAAATGGTATGCAAAAATAAGGAGATATTCCCTACTTTTAGAGTAGTTTTTTTGCACTTAACAGACCAAGAGCTTTGTTGCAGATTCATGAATGCATGCAGACTCATTACTCATCATTTTTCTTTGAAACAAAAAAACTCGTTCCCATCAGATGATCAGACCACATGGACTTGGAAGTTGGAAGAGTCAAAGCTTTTGCATCACTGAAATGACCCATCTGCATGCAGATAGGCTAGAAATTTGCTCAAAGCTTGTGCATGACTACTGATGAGATTTCAAATGTCCCAAATAGGGATGGGCATGCACCCGCCAAACTGTTCGACCTCATGCAGATCGTCCATCTGGAACCCGCCATTGACGCCCAGCGCTCCGCCGTGGCCTCCTGCAATGTCGCTCATGTCGGCAGCCAGCGCGTCCCAGTCGAACTCGCCGTTGCCGGCGAAGCCAAACGCGTCCGCCAGCTCGCCGTCGTCCCCGTGGGCGCCACTGTTCTTGCCTGTCGCGCCGTCGTCGTCGGCCTTGAGCACGCCTATCTGCTGCAAGAACTCCTTGAGGTCGAGCTGGGGCTTGTCGGCGCCGAAGCCCACGACTGCCGCGTCGTCGCACGGCGCGCTCTCCATCGCCGCCGTGGCCATCGCCTGCTCCAGCGCCTGGAAGCACGACATGGGCGGAGGCAGAGCCGCGGAGCCGACGCTGTTGGTGACGGTGGAGCAGGGCGACGAGGTGGGGACAGGCGGCGACGGGTTGGCGCGCGTCGGCGTACGCGGCGGCTTGGTCGGCGACGAGTTCTTGAGCTCCTGCAGCCTCTGGTGTATGACGTGGACGTTGTGCTGCGCGTTGAGGTTGAGGAGGCCGTAAGCGGGGACGGCCGCGGCGGCGGCGCCTCCCTTGCGGCGGCGGAGGCCGGGAGCCACCTGAGCCGCTGGTGCGCGGTGGCGGCGGAGGCGGCGCGGAGGTGGGGCAGGTTGAGGAAGGCGTCGGGGCCATAGAGCCTCCGCGCCGCCTCGTCGTAGGCGAGCGCCGCCTCCTCGGCGGTGGCGAAGGAGCCGAGCCAGAGGCGCGTCCGCTTGTTGGGCTCGCGGATCTCGGCCACCCACTTCCCCCAAGTCCGCTGCCGCACGCCGCGGTACTCGCACGCCGCGTTCTGCGGCCCGCCCTTCCCCCTCGTCGGCCCCTTCTTCCACGCCCGCTTCCTCCCGTAGCTCTCCATGCGATGCGATGCGATGCGATCACCTGCTCGATCAATAGATCGCGCGCGAGACGGCGTGCGTACGTGAAATCACAGGGAAACGCACGTAATCTCACCTGGTTTCGCACGCACGTATAGCTGGCTAGGCCGCCGGTGTTTTGGTTGGAGTTTGAACTCCTCGTCGAACGATGGGGGAGGCGCGAGGTTTTTGAAGTGGGAGCGCGAGGCGAGAGCGGGTGGAGTGAAGTGGGAGTGAGGGGAGTGTGACCGAGGAGGAGACGGGAGAGAGGGAGCGCGGCGCGGCGCGGGATAAGTAGTGTGATCCGATGGGGTTGGCTGGCTCGGCGTGGGGTGTTTAATGTCGTCACGGCCGGGCCGGAAGGGAGAATGCATGGTATGGTGTGGTGGCGTTGTGTTGGCACGGTGGTGTCGCGCTTTCTGAGGACCTGTGAGCGCGCATGTGACCGTTAGGGCATCTCTAGGATGTGTAGTCTGCAGTGCATTGTTGCAAACGATTTTTCTGGTTTAGCTTATTGTGGATGTTAATGAGTTAATTAAGAGGCTTCGACGACCAATTTAATAACAAAATAACCTATGAATTTTGTAGGTTCGACGTTTGGAAATTGGAATTTGAGTACTAGATATCTCACTAGTCATAAACTTCATTATCTAAAAAAAACCTTGTAAACTTGAACACTCAACAGTCAGTTTACATCATATTGTATCTGTAGGATTAGCATATTGGGCACTAATCCTAGAGGACTACTTTGCTCTTTGCATACTTGATACATACACTCAGATGGCGTCTGTAGGATTAGCATACTGGGCACTACCGATCTGTGCAATACGTACATGCACCGGGAGAACGTACGTACGGATAGGCGGATAGCAGGCGTGCATGTTTGATGCTCCATGTACATAGTTTACTACCATATTACCATGGTATCAATGCGAGGTATAAAGATCCACCTCACAGCATTTTTGGCTCTCACGAGCGCGTCCACTTCACATGCTTCTCGTCCACGTCGGACAGGGTGCATGTGTCCATGTTTCCATGAACGCATGATTCTCGGCTCTATAGCCTTCTTGCCTCCTGCAATGTGAGCTTATCGGTCTCCTTATCTCTCTGACCAAAGTAGAGCAATTCAGGATAGGATACCACCACAAATCTATGAAAAAAGTATATGCTTCTGTGATCATGTAATGTACTAGTATGTAAGGAACTCCAACACTGCTGAATTCACTTCTCAACTAACACTGGTAAATACATAAATATATACCACCTCCATTTGCATCGATGATATCTTTTTTCAGTACTAACTATTGAAAATCAATCAACACAGAATCCAAACCACTTCAATTCCTCACGAAAGACAAAATTATAGTACATTGGATTCTCAGTATGTAAAAAAAATAATGTGTCCTATACCTCAATTCCGAATCAAATGTGCCCTATACATCAATTCCGAATCAAGAAAGCAAGGTGTTACTGCTATTATCCTTACAGAAAATGGCCTGGGGTCAATCTGAGAAAACTCTGGAAGAAATGAACTACCAAAGGTAAGGTTTGAATCTTCCTGAATGTAACAGAATCTATAGGTCTAGGAATCTAGGACTACATATATGCTTATCTATACATTTGCAGTGTCTGCAGACATTTCAGGAAGCTTTCGAGCAGATGTCAGGCAACCCGGTTTCCTTTCTTTGGAGGACAGCTTGCCGCCAAGGATCATTGTATAATTTGTAATGCAATACCTGCAAAAACATCGTACTCAGCAAATAGGAAATGTCAACAGAACCACAATTCTAAGGTGAAGGTAAAAGGCGAGAGACCTGAGCAAGTATATTTGTAGTATAGTATGAGTCAAAGCTTTGCTATTGCAAATGTAACTATAAGTATGGTTTCAACCCTACCATATAGCAGAGCAAACTATGTTAAGTCACTAGATACAGATCAATCTAGCAAGCTTTTATAGTAATTACCTGTATGAAAGTAGCGAAGACATCATCGACCTTGTCTAGTTTTGAGACCTCAACAGACCATGGTGCCTCCTCAGAGAACAATCTTTTCTGCCTCTGAGCCTCTAGCAATATAGAGTCACGGTAGAAGAATCTCTGCCATATCTGGCGCACATTTCTCAACATGAACTCTATTTGTGTTTCGTTTATCCCCTGGTGAGATAGAAACACTGAGTATATGTCAAGTTATAACCAAACGGGAAGGGAAGTTAATGCAAACACATACTCGAAGTATTCTGATGAGGTTCGGGATATCATCTTCTTGTATGCGGACTGCAAAACTGTTGTAATTAAGCATATTCTCATAGGGAAGCAAAATTCCATCCTACAGTTTAAGCCAACATAGAAGATAATTATGAGTAATAGGTCTCATGATTCTCAGAGATGCACAATTGCACATTATAACCTCCGTTGATCCGCAATAAAAGAAATGGAGAAAATGACATTGTGGCACCTGAATTATTACAGGAATGCATCCTTGAAGCATGCTATCCTCCATGCGCCCACTCCAGCCATCCCCTGGCAAGACACCACAGAAAATAGAGCTTGCTAGTTCCTCATAGTACTTCTCAGATCGCAAATAGGTAACTGTAACATTGGCTGTGTGCTGCCTTCCAAGCTTCCCCTGCTTATCTGGTGTGGAACCAAATTCAGCGGCCAGCTTTTGCCGAATCCCCATGCTATAGCTGCATTATGCAGTAGAAGATTGAGATACAAACATATCTGCATTATCTGGTGGTGGCCATATATTTTTGTACAAAATGAAGAGATGCATACGTGTCTTCATGACGGCCATCCTTATAGGCTGGTCCTAGATTACCATTGAAATAGAATAGAGTTGTACGGTTGTTCCTTGTCCTGCAAAAAATATATATTAATGCTCTAAATAATATTAGTTCGAAGAACTCAAAAGTATTCGCTCACCTCGCCCATAGTTTTAACCAGATGGCTGCTGGGTTAGGTTCCTTCCATGCTGGAAGCACAAGATCCTTTCTTGGATCAAAACAGGGATGGTCGCCTCTTCTGTCAATAGGAATATAATTCCAGTTGTCTGCCCAATAAGCTGTCGTTGAATTCTTGTGTTTTGTGTTAGTGTTTCCCCAGTGGACGAGCATCATGCTGTTCCAGATCTCTTTAGGAGCATAGCAAGCACCTTCATCCCATGAGAAGAACTGCTCTTTCGTTATGTTGAAATAATATCAATTAGTGACAATGCAAGAATAATTCAAGAATCATCATAATATTAATTACATATAAACACAATACCCACCCAGATATGATCTCTTCCAGAAGTGCGGTTCCAGTAAGGATACCGCTGAGCTATGTGATCATAAGCCATTCTATAGTACTCCAGAGTATGGTAGCTCCTGAGGCGCAAGTCCCTCTAAAATCAAGACTCAAATTACTGAAGGAGAACAAAAACAATTCAAGCACAACAAATGGATGATTGATGTTACCGGCATCTGCAGATGCGGGGCATCATCAGATCTAGTTATTAGACACGAGTCAAGAACTGGCACATAGAAATAATCAGCTTCATCACCATTCAGTGTGCGGTGAGGGCTAGCAAGGATGCTCTCATAGAGTGCTATCTACATGGAAAAAAAATACTTGCATCATACATTGGTCAGATCTGATCGTGCCCTATTGAGCAAGATTTATGTTTATTATCAACACAGAACAAAGAACAATTATCATAACTGCCACTCTTCTAGTAATTAGCTTAACAAACCTGAGCACCATACAGTTGCTGGGTCCATATGGTTCTGTTCTTGTCATCATATATTCTGTTCACACACTGAAATTTGTAATGCCGACCCTACAATAGAACACATCTTTTGATCTCAATCAGCAGTAAAGCTTTGAGAATTTAAGGAATTAAGCTTACTATATGTACTTACTTCAAGAAGATGACTGTCAAATTCTGCTGGCAAATCATACACATAAATAAGTGGTCTTTTTTTCTTAGCAACAACCTTAACATCGATGGAGCTGGAGCTTATGTTTTTCAAGTCTGGTAAATTCATTGGTGGTTGGAACCATGAGGGCAAGCCATCTGCAACTGAATAAATTGATGGCATGCTGCAATCAATCCCAAAATATCCACTGTCACACTGAAAGAAATTTATATTCAATTAG
The DNA here is from genome assembly GCA_019925245.2 of Oryza australiensis. NCBI lineage: Eukaryota > Viridiplantae > Streptophyta > Magnoliopsida > Poales > Poaceae > Oryza > Oryza australiensis. Next base: position 4,958,466 of record JAIFGZ020000116.1, on the reverse strand, counting down.
ATTATAGCTTAAGAAGGTGGCAAACACAAATCAGTCTGTCAACACATTTTCATGACTTTTATCCGATAAACTTGCTTGAGAGATACCCGACAGAAACCACCACGGCAATGTCCATGCCCAGAGCACTGGTTAATACAGCTGCATTCAACACGTGTCTCACAGAATCGCCCCCAGAGTCCGTCATATTTGCAATCACATTCTTCTTTAAACTTCACCTTGGAAGAATAAGCATCCTCAGGATTCACATTGCACCATCCTGGCTTACTCTTGTTTGTTGTGAATACATCCGGATCAGGTGTTTTCCAGTCAGTAAGCTTTGGGTCATCAGGTTTTTCAGGTAAGCTAAAAAGATGAGCTAGATAAGGTCAATGACACTGATTACTGAAGTATAAATAATGTTCTTATGTTGTTTCATCGAAAAGATATAAGCATCAATAATATTATTACATTGTTTTAAAGCCACAAGCTTCAGCAACAGGGCGATCTGGGTATTTTGTTCCTGGTCCACAAAAGCACATTGCCCTTGTTGTATCACACTGGGCTGGACATATGGAAACTATCCACCGTCCCACAGGCCATTCATGGGAACTTGGTAAGTTGCATTCCACCTTCTGAACCTCCTCACATCGTTTTCCTGTATAAGATAACCTTTTGTAGAGATTAGCAACACAGTTATACAATTTAAAATGTTACAACGAGAAGTTTAAGAAACAACAAAAAAATGAGCAAGGGAATGGTACAGATGCCTCCACCATGCATAGCATGCAGTACATATGATATGATCCTTTTTTTTCAGGAAAAGAAAGGGAGAAGAAACAGAAACTGGTACAAATGAAACTAATATGCCATAACTGATGGCAGTTCATATAAGTAGATAGGCAAGGCGATGATCCAACAAAAAGCCAACCTTATTAAAATGGAATATGATTAAACGGTAAAACCCAACCTTGTTAAACTGCAAGTTGATGTTCTAACCATTAAAACTTTTTAGTGATTGAGATCTCTTGTGAAATTGCAATTTCATTGATCAAGTATGAACAAGATTAACACATTAATTGAGCTGATAAAGTAGGACTGACCATCATATCCATGAAAGCATCTGCATTCTCCCAGCTCATAGTTGCACACACCTTGTCCGTTACAGTCTTGCTCGCACTGCTTTGCACCTATATGCTGTTCCATAAGAACAGCCAAATTAATCCAAGGAAAGGTCAAGCAGTGCGCAATGGTCAGTGCCAAAGACAAGTGCTTACTTCAGTAATATTGACAACCAACAAGCTGGCATCACAGCCAGCAAGCCATCTGCCAATCTCAGCTTTCCATGGCGCACCACGGTATGTCACCGCACCAGACGAATCAGAAGGGAATTGCCCACTGAGACGTGAGTCCACCACTCCAACGCCTGGCAGAACATTCCTTGGCCGGCCAATGCCGCGACCAGCACCAAAGTAATCCAGCGAGGAAGGGAGGATTGGCACCATGAAGACATGGACCGCGGTGACGAGCATCACCAGGGCGCCAGCCACGCCCAGGAATGCCCATGGACATTTCGTCGAACGCATTGTGCGTGTGGTCAAACCATCATCTAAAACATGGGCGGATCTAACATGGGACATGGGGGTTCAGTTGAACCCCCAAACTTGTTGGTAACAAACAAACTGTTATTAGTATTAAGGTTAAGGCAAATTTCTAGAACAGAAGCCAGGGTTAACGCAAATTCGATAAAAAGTGCGTGGGTAGAGAGAGATGGGAAAGAGGATATACGTAATGGATGCGGCGGAAGCAGCAGGACGAACGAGGGGCGCCCCTGCTCGCTCGCGGGATGGATGGGGATCGGCGCAGGCGGCGGTGGCGGAGGATGCGCTAACCAGGATGCGGCGAAAGCAGCAGGACGAACGACGGCGCCCCCTGCTCGTTCGCGGGATGGATGGGGATCGGCGCAGACGGCGGTGGCGGAGGATGTGCTCACCAGGATGCTGCGGAAGCAGCAGAACGAACGACGGCGGCCCTGCTCGCTCGAGGGATTGACGGCAGCGGCGGGCAAACTGACGAGGAGTGTCCGGAATCGGGCAATTTAACTATTTGCCGGAGCATAACCGGAGCGGCGTTCGAACCGTTGAATTCACTAGTTGACCGGTTCAACCATCGGTTCAATCAAATAATAAAACTATATATTTCATTGCGAATTTTGGTTTAATAAAAAATATTTGTTTCGTTTCTAAAACCTTGCAACTAGCTAAAATAGTCAGGTGTGCATACATCTATAATCTATAACTATCTATAAAGCATAGTGTTTCTACCCAAAATTTTCAACCGTCTGGTTATTTTGCAAAAAAACCTCTTGAGTATTTATAAAATTAACCTGTAGTCCCAATGTTGAAAAAAAAAGAGAGCTTGGATGAAAAAAAAGACCTCCTACGCTCCTTCGTCCCTGCGCCCTCCCTCCTGTCCCCATCCTCGTCGCGTCCCGCGTCACGCCTGCGCCCCTCCCTCCCGTCACTGCTCGGAGCTCCAGCGCCACGCCCCGCGATGTGCCCCTCCTTCCCGTCCCATCCGCGTCACGTCCTGACTTCACCCGTTGCAACACATGAGCACAGTTGCTAGTCTCTCTATATATATATATATATACATACTAGCAAAATGTCCATACGTTGCAACGGGACGACGATGCACGGAGGGAAGCAAGCGAAGGGCGAAGGTCCAGGCGGCGACGCGGGAGCTCCGAGCGACGACGAGAGGGAGGAAACAAGGCAGCTAGAAATCCAAGACCAATGTGCCCTTCTTCTATTAATATCCACATATGATCAATGGATGCTCTCCCATTTGTTCGCATTTATTTTATATCTTTTGCATATTCACTCATATGTTTTTCGTGCAAATAGTAATATGTGGCTTTTAGCACATTAGATTATATGGTTTTGATTATATTGTCCTGCTAAGTGATTTCTGAAAATCTGAGTTATTTGCAAGTGACAAATAACGCTACATGTAAGTAGCAAGCAACCTCTGCAACTATTAATATGGTAGATAAACTAAGCAAATTATGATTTTCCATTAGCAATTTGTTCCAAAATGACTCCAACTAACCCATATCAACACTGTCTGTCCACAACTAATGCTGATTAAAGTGATTATGTAGAAACATGAGCTACTCAAAAGTTCTTGCTAAAACACTACTCTGCAAAGCTACTCTTATCCTGACAAGTAGTAATTAATACCTAGCCCATCACTGTTTCGCTAGCCGGCTGCAGTGGCGGACGAGCTGCGACGTTGCATGGTGCGATCACTGGCCCCCACGGCGATGCTTGCTGCCCCCGGCGACGCCCTTGCTGCCGCGACGCCTTCAAACTTGAGCACTTGCGTTCCCCTTCGCTTGTACTCCAGCGCCTGTCGCGCCTCCTCGAGCTCCCTCGCCTTGGTGTTGCCCAGTGCGCCTTCGGACGGCTGATCCCTCCCTGCGCCTTGCCGACGGACTATGGGTTAATTTTGAAAAAACTTAAGGGGTTTTCTCGCAAAATAGCCAGCGGAACAAAATTTGGGTGGAAACACTACTTGCTTTATAGATAGTTATATATATACACACACTAGTAAATATGCATGTGCGTTGCAACGGACGTCATTTTATTTTATCATAATTATTATAAAGTTAAAGTCTCATTTAATTTCAATTTATATTTTTTCTTTATGTCTTCACCTAAGGCCTATTTCAGCATTGGGACTGTGGGTTAATTTTATAAACACTCAAAGGTTTTTGCAAAATAGCCGGACGGACTACGGGTTAATTTTATAAACACTCAAGGGATTTTTGCAAAATAGCCGGACGGACTACGGGTTAATTTTATAAACACTCAAGGGATTTTACGCAAAATAGCCGGACGCTACGGTTAATTTTATAAACACTCAAAGGATTTTTCGCAAAATAGCCGGGCGGACTACGGGTTAATTTTATAAACACTCAAGAGGTTTTCTATAAAATAGTCGGATGAACTACGGGTTAATTTTATAAAAACTCAAGGTTTTTCTGCAAAATAGCTAGACAGAACAAATTTTTTGTGGAAACACTACTTGCTTTATAGATAGTTATAGATATAGATAGGTAGAGGTAGTAACAGAATCAACTATTTAGCTTTAAAAAAATTTGAGGATTAGATCTAAAATGAAATTGGCTCACTTTCTATATATTTTTGACCTAAAAATATCTAAATGTTAGATAGCGTTGTGAAAGAAATCATGGACCTTGACCGTCGGGTGTTCGATCCTTAGGCAATACGTCTCCTCGTCTTTTTCAGTAAAAATTTCTTAATGGTCTAACCACCTCAGTTTTCTTTTGGTTCTGTAGAAAATCGTCTATTGAAATGATTTTTCACATGTTAATTACATCTTTAGAGTTTTAGTTTTTTCGATTAAACGGCCTTCCGGTCCGATTTTATAATTAGGCTCTTGAACTTAAAAATATCACTGAATAGAGAGTAAATATTTACAAATTACCAATTTTGAATATATAGAAGGATATGTCACCTTTTCAGTATGCTAATAACATACATATGCAATATTTGAGCAACTATATATAAACATATATACTAGCAGATCCAATAGATTTATTATACTTCAAATATTTTTGCTACAAATTTATCTTTCTCACATCTTGTTCACATTACTAAATTTTTGCACGGGATAAATCCGTAAAAGAATGAAACATGATAAACCTATTCATATGCTAGTACATACATTATAAATTGATCAAATGTTGTATTTGTATGTTATTGGCATACTCAATATACAATGAGGTCAAATGTAACGCCCTGAAAATTAGAGAATTTAAAAACCGGAAAATAAAAATCGGAGCTTACGAAAACTTTTGCGTGTTGCCTTTTGCTCGTGTTTATTGCTTCTTATTTGCCAGCTTGGTTGCATGAATTTATATGTGGGCGATTCATCTCGGTGTTTGTGAAAACCAAACGATTTGGATTTTTGTTGGGAAGGAAAATCTCGAAGTATAAGGTTAGAAATTTTTAAAATAAAATCGAAAAGGGATGCGAATTCATGAAGATATATGTTTGAAAAATAAAACATTAATTGGTGATTATAGAGTATTAATTAGAAAATAAAATAGGCAATAAAATATTTTAAAGAATTTATATAAGATTTAGGAAATTATTTGGAATTAAAAATGGTGATTTATGAATTTAGAAAAAAAGGATTAAATTAAATATGGAGATATATATTTTAAAATAAATAAAGGTGGTGAAAAGTTTGAAAATATATTTTTAATTAATTTTGGGAATACTATATGTTTATTTGGAATTTTTAGAGTGAAGGAAAATAGAGATTGGAAAATGGAATTGAAAAATCGAGAAAATTAAAAATCGGCACTGTTCATTGGTCACCACCCATTCGACGCCGACGCCCGCCGCGCGCCCGCCGCCGCCGCATTCGCCACGCCACTGGCCGCGCAGCGCGCGCACGCGCCGGCTTCGGCCGCCGCCGCACGCGCGCCGCCCCGCCGCGCCCGCGCGCGATGCCGCCACGCGCCCGCCCGTCGTACGCCCCCCCACGCCGTGCGCCGTCGTCGCCACCCGCGCCGCCGCGCTCGGACCCCACGCCCGCGCTCGCCACCCGTCGCCGCCTCACCCCGACCCCGTCCACGACCTCGCCACGTGCCGCCGCCCGCGCCCGGCCCGTGCACGCCGCACTCCGTGCGCCCAGCCCGGCCACCGCGCGCCGCGTGCGCTCCGCCGCACCGCCGCCGCGCGCCGGACCCCCACTCTTTCCCCGTTCGCTCCTCTCCCGTGCGTGCCTATAAAGAGGGGGGCAAAGCCCCATTCCTCTCCAACTCCGCCGCCCTTGCTTCCTCTTTTTCCTCTCGCCGTTGCCGGGTTGCCGAGCCGTCGCTGTCGTGTGCCGTTGCCGTTCGCCGTCACCCGCCGTCTGCCGTTGCTCGCCACCGTCCGCCGTCGCTAGGTGAGCCCTTCGCCATCCCATTTTGCCGTCGGCCATCACTGCGTCGCCGCCGACCGCCATGCAGCCAGCCGCGCCGTGCCATTGCCGTCGGCCGGGGCCGTGCGGGCTAGGGTAGACGAGGGGGTAGAGAAGAGAGAGTATATAGTGTCGGGCCGAGTAAAAAAAGAAAGTAAAGAGAAAAGAAAAGAAAAGAAAAGAAAAGGGGAAAGAAAAATAGGAAAAATTTTATAAAATTAGGAAAAATGTTTTGAAAATATTTGAGGGAGTATTTAGGCAAAAATATATTGTTTTCTTGTATATTTTCTCGGAGCAAATTCGGAGAGTCGAAATCGAATTTTTAGGGATTTCGTTCGCGTTGTTTTAATCCGAATTTCGTTTAATTCTTTCTTGCCATTTAAATATGTTTCTCTTTTGTGCTCGAACCTTCAAAACCTCGAGTACAAAATCCCTCCGTTGATATTTCTAAATCTATTTTCTCAAATAATTGCGATCATCGTTTTGCGGAAACCCTAGGGCATCGACTCGATTTCAAACTCGGATTTTTCCCTAACAACCCTCGTCCGACCTCGAGTAGAATTCTAGGCTAAACGTTTTGGATCATTTTATGGTTTTTATGGTTCTTTTCGATCTCTCGGTATTTTATTGAATTCGATTGAATTGAATTGATCTATCGCACGTACGATAGCAACCGAGGAAGCGAGCATCGACTACGTTGAAGACCCCGGTCAACAAGTGTGCGAGCAAGGCAAGTCAACACATCCCTTTGAACATATTGATCCTACTTTGTGAAATGATGTTGATTTCAATTACAATTGCATGCTATACACAAATGAGTGCCTATACTTGATATATACCCTGCCTTGATATTGAATACCTTTAGAAATATTCTTTGTAACCTTCGATGTGATACAACCGGAGGATATCTTCAGTAAAATGCTTAGGCACGCTTATACTAGATTCTTGCATACTCATGATTGTACAAATAAGCCTTGTGCTTGCGCAACTATCTTTGGGAAGGTGGTTGAAACACGGCAAGTGGAGACATGAGCGCCACGTTGCCCTGATTATGTTGGAAATAGCTTTGATGAAAAAGAGAAACACAAACCAATGTTTTTAGACTGGGGCGGATGGATGGATTTGGGTGGTTCTTTGGAAAAGGCTAGTACCGTCCCTGGTCAATTAAGGACCGAGCCATGAGACTACAACTTAGAACGAGCCAGTATAACCATACTTCTCAAATGGGTATAGACCTAGCAGAGTAGATAGCCGAGCCGAGGCAGTATCCCTGCATAGTGGTTCAGGTGTAAGTGTTGAGTTAGGGACCTACCAAGGGTAAGGTGCCCATGATTGTGATGAGATGAAAGGCCTTTACGTGAATAGTAACCTAAACCTATCAATGTATTAAAAATAAAGTGAAGTTTCTCTCTTACCTCGGGAACGCCAGAACTCCTCTCGCTGCTAGGAAATGACGGCTAGAGTGCAGGAGGACTTAAGTTCATGGAGCGGGTACTGCCAAAGTGAGGTTATCGAAAGGCTTTGCCGTGATCGTCCCATATAGAGGGATGTAAGCTCATTCAATGAGTAGTTGCCGAGTACGGGTAAAGTGTACATCCACTGCAGTGTGAGTCAATCAATCTATTCGAATAGCCGTGCTAGCGGTTAATGAGCGACGTGACAAGTTTCTCCCGTGGCTAGACTCATAAACTTTAAACTGATGGGAATTGGGATTGCATAATGATTTTATGTGCTGGGAAACCAACTTCTCTATCTGAGAGAAGGGGGAAGACACACCCAGAAAACCATGACGAATCAGAGGCGGGAAGCTATCCTTGGGATCACAATGGATGGTGGACAGAACCGTCGCCGACTTAAATATACTATGGACCTAAAACTTGACCTGGCTAGATTTTAGGTTTGTGAAATGATTTGTGAAAATTGGCTTTGTGCAAATAAACCACAGCCTCCCTTTGAATGGCTCTATCATGTGCATCATTCCGTGATGGCTTGCTAAGTACGTTGGGTACTCACTCTTGCTATACGCACAAACTTCAGATGAAGGAAACGAAGAACTGGAGGATCCTTATGCACACTACCAGGAGGAATGAAGACAATGAAGCGCGCTAGGTCTTAGTCCCCAGTCGTTGCTTGTGGCAATCGACATGTCGCTGCTTTCCGTCTGCCTATCTTATCTAAACTGATTTTGGTTGATTTCGGACCTATAGGTCCTATATGTATCAGATATTGCCTTCGGGCCTATTATTGTAATAAGTCATCGTAAGATTATTCGTGCACTTTGCACCTGATAATTCAGAACTGTATTCGTGGGTATCAAACTACTCGATCCAGGGATATGGTACTATGAACACGAATGATTCCCGTCCTCAAAAACGGAGGTCGACATCAAACCAGGGGCAAATGGGTTATTTTCATGCCCATGTCTACATTGGCAAAGTGACATATCCTTCCACATATGCAAATTGATAATTTGTAAAGATTTACTCTCTCTCTCTCTCCAATGGAATTTCTGTAAGTTCATCCAAAAGAATGGAATCTCACGAGTGGCAATCCGTAAAAATGCCAAATAGTTAAATTCCCCGTTAGGAATCAAGATAACTCATAACGGGTCTGGAACTTACGATCCCTAGGGCTAGGGCGTTGAGATGATGGATTTTTATTTTGTTTTTATAGGATTGAGACGATAGATAAATAGGTACGTTTGGCCAAGACCCGATTAGGCACGCTTACCGAACGACCCATGTTGTGTTGGCCCACGTGTTGAGGCTGGAGCCCAAGAACGGCCCAATGAAATACCGAGTCGTGTCGTGTCGTCCTGGTATAACTGGGGTATGTACGTCGTGTGGAGGCCCATAACCCAAATTCGATATATACCAAGAAAAAAATTGTGAATAGAGTTCGTTGCATCCCGTCGCATAAACTTCAGTGAAGCTCGGCGAGGTCCTCTCGCTCACCGATAGCACATTCCTCTTCCTCCTCGTCAAGCACTATCGTGGTCCTTCGCTTCCTACTTCCTCCGCCTAAGCCAATGATCCCCCAACGACTTACACGCTCAGAATGGGGCTGGCCATGCTACCATGCTGTTGTGCAGGCGTACATCGATGAGCACTCATCATCGCCTTCCTCTGTCCTGAGCCCCTGGCATCCTCGATTCTTCCCTTCTTGTCTCCTCCTGGTTCTTGCCAGGATGGTAGTTGCTCAACTGGTGGTTGTTGGCCAGCTCTGGTTGTCGATCGCCACCGTGTCGCATGGGCCATGGTGTGTCGTGCCATTCCTGGGCCATGTCGTGCATGCATTTGTTATGTTGGCACATGGGCTGGGGTGGTGTCCCAAGCATGACATGGCTAGACAGGTCGTGCTAGCATAACCAGTAGCCAAACGGGTCATGTGTTGACATAAAATTCATCGCGACACACGAAGGCCTGAGAGATTTGCTTAACTCTAATGTAGGTCTTATCAATCGGGTTCAGGACGTGCCAGTTAGTTTGATTCTGTAACTTACAAGATAGATAGATTGACCGTACAAGATCAATGGACTTTAGATATGACTTTAGATCAATGGACAATGGTTGTTCAATATATCTCAAAGATATGTTCTATTTTCATGCTCTATTGGTGAATAGATTATATGTTTTGAATCTTGAAGCGTCTCCCATCTATAACATTAATACAGAAAGGCAACTCTCTAATGATATAAACCCCACGTTTATCTGGCATTGTCGCTTAGGCCATATAAATAAGAAATGCATGGAGAAGCTCCATAAGGATGGATTGCTTCACTCTTTTGATTTTGAATCATTTGAGACATGTGAGTCTTGTTTACTTGGTAAGATGACAAAGGCACCTTTCATGGGACACAGTAAAAGAGCAAGTGACTTGTTGGCACTCGTACATACTGATGTATGTGGACCAATGAGCTCAACGGCCAGAGGTGGTTATCAGTACTTCATGACCTTTACCGATGACTTTAGTAGATATAGTTATATCTACTTAATGAGGCATAAGTCCGAATCCTTTGAAAAGTTCAAATAATTCCAGAATGAAGTACAGAATCATTTAGGGAAAACAATCAAGTTTCTACGATCAGATCGTGGAGGGGAATACTTGAGCCAAGAGTTTGGTAATCATCTAAAAGATTGTGGAATTGTTCCACAGTTGACTCCGCCAGGAACTCGACAATGGAACGGAGTGTCCGAACGGAGAAATCGCACCTTGTTGGACATGGTGCGGTCGATGATGAGCCAAAGTGATCTTCCGTTATCCTTCGGGGATATGCTCTTGAAACATGCGCTCACACTAAATAGAGTTCCATCTAAGTCGTTGAAAAGACACCATATGAGATATGGACAGGGCAACCCCTAGTCTGTCTTTTCTCAAAATTTGGGGATGCGAAGCTTATGTAAAACGTTTACTGATCGACAAGCTCACACCCAAATATGACAAGTGCTTTTTGTGGGATATCCTAAGGAAACTAAGGGATATTACTTTTATAATCGGGAACAAGGCAAAGTGTTTGTCGTCCGACACCGTGTCTTCTTGGAGAAAGAGTTTCTTTCAAGAATGGGTTAGTGGGAGCAGGGTGCATCTTGAAGAAGTTCAAGAAACACCATAAAATGTTTTAGCAACCACAAAACCACAACAGGAGGAGCAAAGTATTGCGCCACCAGTTGTAGATACACCAGCCCCACGGAGGTCTGAAAGATCACGTCGTGCGCCTGACAGGTACACAGGTGCGGAACAATGTGATATATTGTTGTTGGACAACGATGAGCCTAAAACCTATGAGGAAGCGATGGTGGGACCCGATTCCAACAAGTGGCTTGGAGCCATGAAATCCGAAATAGAATCCATGTACGACAATCAAGTTTGGAACTTGGTTGATCCACCTGATGGTGTCAAAACCATTGAGTGTAAATGGGTTTTTAAGAAAAAGGCCGATATGGATGGAAATGTTCACATCTATAAGGCGTGATTGGTGGCGAAAGGTTTTAAACAGATTTAAGGAGTTGATTATGATGAAACCTTCTCGTCCGTCGCAATGCTTAAATCTATTCGGATTATCCTAGCGATTGCTGCATATTTCGATTATGAGATATGGCAGATGGATGTCAAAATGGCTTTCCTAAATGGAAACCTAAGTGAGGATGTATACATGATACAACCTCAGGGTTTTATCGATCCACAATCGTCTGGAAAGATATGCAAGCTACAGAAATCCATTTATGGATTAAAACAAGCATCTCGGAGTTGGAATATTTGTTTTGATGAAGTAATCAAAGGGTTTGGTTTCATCAAAAACGAAGAAGAGGCCTGTGTTTACAAAAAGGTCAGTGGGAGTGCAATTGTATTTCTAATCTTATATGTGGATGACATATTGTTGATTGGAAATGATATCCCTATGCTAAAATCCGTCAAGTCCTCATTGAAACATAGTTTTTCCATGAAAGACTTAGGGGAGGCAGCATACACATTGGGCATTCGGATCTATAGAGATAGATCCAAGAGGCTAATTGGATTAAGCCAAAGTACATGCATTGACAAGGTGTTGAAAAGGTTCAACATGCATGATTCCAAGAAAGGTTTCTTGCCCATGTCACATGGCATTAATCTTAGCAAGAATCGGTGTCCTCGGACACATGATGAGCGGAATAAGATGGGTATGGTTCCATATGCTTCGGCAATTGGATCCATCATGTATGCCATGCTTTGTACACGCCCGCATGTCTCGTACGCTTTGAGCACTACGAGCGGATACGATCGAGATCCAGGTGAAGGTCACTGGACTGTCGTAAAGAATATCCTTAAGTACTTGAGAAGAACTAAGGATATGTTCCTAGTCTATGGAGGTGAAGAAGAGCTCGTTGTAAGTGATTACACCGATGCTAGCTTCCAAACAGACAAGGATGATTATAGATCACAATCTGGGTTTGTGTTCTGCCTGAACGGAGGCGCATTCAGCTGGAAGAGTTCCAAGCAGGATACTATTGCTGATTCTACAACGGAGGCCGAGTATATTGCTGCTTCGGAAGCTGCAAAGGAAGCTGTTTGGATCAAGAAATTCGTTTCTGCGCTTGGTGTGATGACTAGTGCGACTGGTCCAATGTCTCTCTATTGTGATAATAGTGGAGCCATTGCACAAGCCAAGGAGCCGAGGTCACATCAGAAATCCAAACACATACTTCGGCGATATCATCTCATCCGCGAGATAGTGGACAGAGGTGATGTCAAGATATGCAAAGTGCACACGGATTTTAACATAACCGATCCGCTGACAAAACCTCTCCCTCAGCCGAAGCATGAGGCGCACACAAGAGCAATGGGTATTAGATACTTACATGATTGACTCTAGTGCAAGTGGGAGATTGTTAGTGATATGCCCTAGAGGCAACATGGAGATGTTGGATATCACGTCAATGTTTATGTATTAATGAATAAAGTGTTATTCAGTTCCATGAAATAGACATCTTGTATTGATCAATAAGTACGTGACTTATTTATGAGACTCTATATGTATGAATCTATTTCTAAATGATCCCTGATCATATATCATATTATTGGAACTAATATGATTCTAAGATCGGCATGTTTATTGATTGATGATCATGTCTCATAGATCATGGGTATGGAGATACCAAGTCAATAAACATGGACATATGTGTTAGAGAACACATTTTTGGATAGACCCACCATGAGACACTACAGGAATTAATGTGCCATTAGTAGGTTGTGTTGGTACAAAGTCCTTAGACCTGAGATCACCATGGATTCCAACATGTGTAGTAGCCTACTTTGGGACTACCAAACGCTATTCCGTAAATCGGGTAGTTATAAAGGTAGTTTTCGGGTTGGCTATGAAACATGGAGTGGGATGTGAGTGATCAAGATGGAATTTGCCCCTCCTTTGGAGAGATATCTCTGGGCCCCTCGAGGTAATGGATTATGGAATGCATGGTCATGCTAAGTTGATTGAGGAGTCAATCAACAGGCAGATAATCCAATACGATTCGAGTGAATGGTTAAGCTATTGAAGGGATGACACACATCTTGCCTATAGCTTAATTGGTATCGTGAGGCAAAGGGATTTGTGTACACATTACAGGTTCAGAGCCGATATTATATTCTTGTATACTATGGTGTCAATATGTGCTGCTAGGTGCCGCTGTTGACAGGTTGGCTGAGTTGGACTCGAGCCGACGATCGGCTAAGTTGGACTATAGCCGAAACCGAGTATACCTGAACCTACAGGGTCGCACGCTTAAGGGGATAAGAACAGGCATTCGAGTTAGACTCGGATACGGCTCGATCGGATAGGGATCCGATCGGATAGAGTCCTATGGGCTTACGACGTATGGGCGGCCAACTCTGTGAGATTCGGATAGGATCCGATTTAAAATAGAGTCCTGATCGGCCACTAGTCCCAGTCGGCCAACTCTATATAAAGGGGCGAGGGGTGGAGAGTTGCGGTATCGCATTGAACCGAATCTGCAACAGAAGTCGCCGAGATCAATCTCCACGGAAACCCTCCCCACTTTCGAGCCAAACCCTAGCCTTGCATCGCGTGCTAGCACACGGGTGTTCGGCGTTCTGTTCCCGGACGTGTGGATACCGATAGAGGCGCTGCTACGTTGCGCGCTGTTGATCGGCTAGGAATCGGCTGCGGTCGAGCGCATCGGAGCGAGGCGCGAGAACACGGTCAGACGACTCGGCGAATCGGCTGATTGGTGAATCAGCTGTCCCCAGGAATCGGCTGTCGGCTTGCGGGAATAGGCTGTCATCGGCCAGCACAGTTCCAGATCGGATAGCCCTGATTGGCTATTTCCACTGCATACTCCAATCGGTAACGTTCTATCGGCCCTAACTTGCAAGTGTTCCTGGTTTGCGCGGTAGAAAAGTTTTGTTTTCGGCTAGCGTAGCCTCCGCGTAACCCTTCACACCAATACCATATACCACAAATATATTAAAAGAGGTGGTGTTGAAAATACCTTGAAAATAATAAATGATGATTTAACTTCTATTCTTCCAATAATATATAAACATATCAATAATGAACAAATGAAACCAAAGAGTCCATAAAAATCATCAACAAAGAAAAAAATATAAATTAGTAATATTTGTATCTAAAATAAAAAAGATATCTCGTGATAGAGAAGTTTGTGTTACAAATTATTGTCCCCAAAAGTATAATATATGTAACATGAAATAGTTAACAAGTGAGAGAGGGCAGAAGAGGAGAGAACAAATTAGCAGAGGAGGGAAGAGTAATTCTTGGCAAGGTTTACTTGCCGGACTTCTCCTCCGATGTGCCTACCACCGTGTTGCCTTGGTCGAAGCAGAAGGCGTCGCGCCGGCCGTCCGGTAGGACCATAAAGTGGTCGAGCGACGGTGTGCCACTACCGGCGACGCGGTTCTCGTCATAGAGGAACTCCTTGCTAAGGACCTGCTCCAACTCGAACTGGAAGTCGTGCACCAGCACGTCGGTGGGCCCTTGGTGGTGGTGGCGTCGGTGCGCGCGAGGATGGCGATGGTGAAGATGGACAGCATCCGCCCCCGCGAGGTGGCAGAGCACGACGGAGATGGCACAGATGTCGGTGTTGGATATGCGGTGCGTGGTGTTGGAGATAGAGGCGAAGTGGACGAGCGCGTCGAACACCGGGGGCGGCAGAGCGAGCCAAAGCTAGCGCCACCACCGGTGGAGGCCACGCCGACGCCCGAGCCTGACGCCGAGACGCACTGGACCTGGAGCTGTCGGCTTGCCGCCGCCGGGCGCTGGAGCTCCACCGCCGTGTGCGCTCGAGCTACCGTCACCGACTCGCCGCGCGCGCTGTATCTGCCCTGTCGCCGCCGACGCGTCGCGCTGGAGCTGCTGCTTGGACTCGAACGGAGGTGTGCTGCTGCGGGCGGCCCGTACGGGAAGGACCAAGGGCGAGGGAGGGAGTCGAGGAGACGGGACTCGAGAGTTGGGGCGCCGCGTTGCGTCGACCAGGAAAACAAAAAGACGACTGACCTCCACGCGCTCGCTCCGTCGCTTGCGGCGATTTTACAGGCCGGATCGGGCCTCCGCGCGGCGAGGAGGGGAGGGGGTCTGGGCCAAGCCTAAGGTATGGCACAGCCACACCTTGCCCTACCGGCCCTCCGCCACCGACAATAATGATAACTCATCGGCTAGAATTACGATGAACATTGCATAAAAATCTATCGGCTTATTTGAATTAAACTTATTACCAGCAATCTAATGGAGACAATACAAGATTAAAGATAATAAGAAAAACCTATTTAGCTGATAAATCTACACAAACATGATGGATATAACAAATCTATATAAAATAATAGTATGATTAGAGAAATACCAACTTAATAAGAATATCGGACCTTATCAAGAAAGTCCTAACTACCAATACGACTCTCAATAGCAATACAGTTAAAGATAGAATCAATATATCTAATAGAAAACATTTGCATCACCACTAATATAATATCGGACCTAACTAAGAAAGTTATAGCAATGTCGATACAAATGAAGTTGACGGAACTTACTTTCTCGTCGGAGATCAAAACCAATGCAACCCAACTCGAAAGTAAGAAATCGTCAGAATAAAAAGGTGACGATGCACCGAAAATAATTGTATTGATCTGTCGAGAGTTTATAAAGACCCCACGTATACATATTTATACCCTCGGATTGGTACAAGTTCTGATCAGACACGAGATTAGACTCCTAGCAAGAAAAATAAAATAACTAATCCTGCCTATTTAAGAGATATACAAAGATATGAAACTTCTTCACATTTCCTCTTTGAATTTAGCTTAATCTGGATAAACTTCCATCTATCAGTCGACCTCTTTTCTTAATTGAATCCACTAAAAAATCATACCAAATTTTGGTGTTAACACTGTGCCATTCATGGCGGCTCATTATGAAAAGACCTGGCCCATTTGACAACCTATAGGAGGATTTAACAAACTCATAGTGAAAGTGCATCTAGCCTCCTAAGTGGGTTTTGGTGGTTAATAACAATTTGATTAAGGGACTAATGCATTTAATTGAGATGTGTGCAGGAGAATTAGTCCCTAGATGCTTAGTTGTGCAGGTTTTGAAAAAGGAGAACCCCCAAACATCAATTGCAAAAAGAGAAAAGATTCGACGACGGTGTATAATAGTTTTTTTCTTAAATTTTCAGTTTTAGGAAAAACCGTACTATTAAGAGGGGTGAAACTCATGTCATGAGATGATCTAAGTGCTCTTAGTCAGAATATCCTTGAGTGAGAATTTTTGGAGTTATTTTTGAAAATTTCCCTTCCCTCGGCAGAGAAAGCCGATCGGAAGTTCCGGGGTTCCATACCGGAACTTTTGGACCTCTTCACCTCAGCCAAACCCTGAGAACCAAGTGTTAGCCAAAACTTCCGATAATCCTAGACCGGAACTTCCAGACTGTATTCCAGCTGAGTTTGTGTGTAACGGCTAAGTGACGCAAGCGTGTACCTATATATATCCCACCTTGTCTCCAGCTCACTTTTGGCCATCCCACTTTCGTTTTTCAGTTTCCTAGCCTCTCCTATGATGTTCTAGCTCATTCCAACCAATGACTCACTTCAAGAGAAGCTTGTGACATTGGACCAAAGTTACAAAGCACTTGAATTGCAATTTGATACCCTTTGGAGTAGCACCTCTCCTCCCGATGAAGCCACTAAGTCGTCCAATGCCTCCACTAGCAACGGTTGTGCTAGATGTTATAGCTATGATTTGGATTCCTATGCTACTAACCTTGAAACTATAGTGGTACTTAAGAAAGAAAATGAGAGGTTGGGCACTTTGGTGAAATATGGGTGTTTGAAGAATTATCACTCAAAAGACGCCCTCTACAAAGACTGGTATGATCTTGGTTTCTCTGAAGATAGCAAGCCATCCAGAAGGGTAATTGTGAACGGAAAGCCTTGCCTAAAGTTTGTCAAGGAAGGAGGCAACCCACAAGCAAGCAAGGTGGGCTGTCCCTTGGCTGGTCAAAGCTCCGAAAGTTCCGGACCAGTTGACCAGAAGTTTCGAAGAAAGAAATCTCTTAGACAGAGAGAAAATACTGGAAGTTCTGGTTAGTTTGGCTGAAAGTTCCGATCCTCTACCAGGTCAAGGGAACTGGCAGGAAGTTCCGGGCACAGGGCCAGGAAATTCTGGCCAGAAGGTATATACTATGATTCATTTGTGATCAGCAAAAACCACAATGGTAAGGTGGTTGCTCACTTCAATGGAGGTCACAATGATGAGTATTGTGCTTGTGTGTGGGTGCCCAAGGCGCTTGTGACTAACATTCGAGAACCCAAACTTCGACAAGTTTGGGTACCTAAAACCCTAGCGTGACTTTCTTTTGTAGGCATACTTCTCTGGTGGATCAAGTTGGGTGATGGACAGCGGATGCACCAACCATATGACGGGAGAGAGGAGTATGTTTACAAGTCTTGATGAGGAGGGAGAAAATCACAAAAATATCATCTTTGGAGATGACGACAAAGGAAAAGTAATTGGGTTAGGTAAAATTGCTATCTCAAATGATCAATCCATCTCTAATGTTCTCCTTGTCAAGTCATTGAGCTACAATCTTCTTTCCGTTTCATAATTATGCAAAATGGGTTACAATTGCTTGTTCATCAACGTGGATGTGACCGTTTTTACGAGAGATGACTCATCCGTTGCCTTTAAAGGAAAGTTAAAGGGTGATCTCTATCTTGTTGACTTTGACATAGATAGAGTAAACCCCGAAGCTTGTTTCATGGCTAAATCCTCCATGGGTTGGCTATGGCATTGAAGGCTAGCCCATGTAGGAATGAGGAATTTGTCAACTCTCTTAAAAGGGGAACACATTCTCGGTCTTACTAATGTAACCTTTGAGAAAGATCGTGTGTATAGTGCTTGTCAAGCCAGAAAGCAAGTTGGAAATCCACATCCCATCAAAAACATCATGACTACCTCAAGACCACTCGAGCTTCTTCACATGGACTTATTTGGCCCCGTGGTTTATCTAAGCATAGGAGGTAACAAGTACGGTTTTGTGATTGTTGATGATTATTCCCATTTCACTTGGGTATTTTTTCTCCATGACAAAAGTGAAGCTCAAGAAGTCTTCAAGCACTTCGCTAGGCAAGTCCAAAATCAATATGATCTCTCTATCAAACGAGTGCGAAGTGACAATGGAGGAGAATTCAAGAATACACAAGTGGAAAAATTTCTTGATGAGGAAGGCATCAAACACGAGTTCTCTGCCCCATATAATCCACCTCAAAATGGCATCGTCGAACCGAAGAACCGCACACTCATTGAAGCGGCTAGGACGATGCTTGATGAGTACAAGATCTCCGATGTCTTTTGGGCGGAAGCCGTGAGCACCGCATGTCATGCCATCAACCGTCTCTACCTCCACAAGCTTTTGAAGAAGACATCCTATAAACTCTTGAGTAGTAAAAAGCCTAAAGTTTCTTATTTTCGTGTCTTTGGGAGCAAGTGCTTCATTTTGAGTAAGAAACCTCGTTCATCTAAGTTTCCACCTAAGGTGGATGAGGGCTTCTTACTCGGTTATGAATCAAATGCCCATGCCTATCGTGTTTTCAACAAAACCTCCGATATTGTTGAGATCACTAGGGATGTGACATTTGATGAATCTAACGGCTCCCAAGGAGAGCAAATTATGGTGCATGTTGTAGATGATGTGGACCCAAACAAGGCAATTGCAACAAAGGCCATTGAGGACATTCGACCAGTCGAGACGCAGAATGATCAAGTGAATGATGATCAACCTCCGTTGTCGACAGCCAATAGCTCTTCATCAAGTCAAGAAGACGAGGTACTGGGAGTTCCAGCGCAGATAGCCCGAAACATCCGGCCAGATGCTCCGAGCCCTAGGGGTCGGAACATCCGGGCATCAGGTCGACCGGAAGTTCCGGGCCCAACAGGCCGGAATCTCTGGAATACTGGACATGAAGGCATGCCTCCGGCACAAGTGGATGGGCTTGACGCCAAGGGCACTCAAGAGCTACCTGATCAGGCTGTAGGCCCCTCGGTGCACCATCCAAGGATACACCATACCGTTCAACGAGATCACCCCGTCGACAACATTCTTGGAGACATTCAAAAGGGGGTAACTACTCGATCTCGTGTTGCAAGTTTTTGTGAGAATTACTCATTTGTCTCTTCTTTGTAACCAGTTAAGGTGAAGGATACGCTTGATGATCCGGATTGGGTGATGGCCATGCAAGAAGAGTTGAACAACTTCACTTGCAATCAAGTGTGGTCATTGGTGGAGAGACCTAATCAAATGTGATTGACACCAAGTGGATCTTTCGCAACAAACAAGATGAGAATGGAGTAGTCACTCACAACAAAGCCCAGTTAGTGGCACAAGGGTTCACTCAAGTCGAGGGCCTTGACTTTGGTGAAACCTTTGCTCTGGTTGCTCGTCTTGAGTCCATTCGCATTCTTTTAGTCTATGTCGCTAACCATGATTTTAGATTATATCAAATGGACGTCAAGAGTGCTTTCTTGAATGGACCAATCTCCGAATTGGTGTTTGTTGAGCAATCACCCGGCTTTGAAGATCCCAAATATCCAAATCATGTGTTCAAGCTTCACAAGGCACTCTACGGGCTCAAGCAAGCCCCTAGAGCATGGTATGAATGCCTTCGGGGTTTTCTTCTCAAAAATGACTTTGAGATAGGCAAAGCCAACACTACTCTCTTCACTAAGAAATTCAAAAATGATTTGTTTGTATGCCAAATTTATGTTGATGACATAATATTTGGCTCAACTAATGTCTCATTTAATGAAGAGTTTAGTAGGATAATGACCAAGAGATTCGAGATGTCGATGATGGGTGAGCTCACATTCTTCCTCGGGCTTCAAGTCAAGCAACTCAAGGAAGGACCTTCATCTCTCAAACAAAGTATTTGAAAGATGTACTCAAGAAGTTTGGGATGGAGGATGCAAAGCCAATCAAGATGCCAATGCCTATCAATGGTCATTTTGATCTCGACGAAAACGGCAAAAGCATGGATCAAAAGGTATATCGCTCCATGATTGGATCCTTACTTTATCTTTGTGCATCTAGGTCCGATATCATGCTTAGTGTGTGCATGTGTGCTCGCTTTCAAGCGGAACCAAAGAATGTCATTTGATTGTCGTTAAGAGAATCCTTCGATATTTGGTGCACACTCCTAACCTTGGCTTGTGGTATCCTAAGGGTTGTGCCTTTGAGCTTGTTGGCTATTCCGATTTGGATTATGTCGGGTGTAAGGTTGATCGCAAGAGCACTATCAACACGTGCCAATTCCTTGGATGATCACTTGTTTCTTGGTCCTCCAAGAAGCAAAACTCCATTGCACTATCCACCGCCGAAGCCGAATATATAGCCACCGGATCTTGTTGTGCCCAACTCCTTTGGATGAAACAAACCTTACAAGACTTTGGCTATAATTTTTCCAAGATTCCTCTCCTATGTGACAATGAGAGCACCATAAAACTAGCCAATAATCCCGTCCAACACTCAAGAACCAAGCATATAGACATTCGCCACCATTTCTTGAGAGACCATGAGGCAAAGGGTGACATTGTCCTATCTCATGTGAGAACCGAGAATCAACTAGCCAACATTTTCACCAAGCCTTTGGATGATAAGAGGTTTTGTGGGCTTAGGAGTGAGCTAAATATCTTGGATTCTCGCAACATTTGTTGAGGATTGGTTGGCTAATCAATAGTCAAGCATGAATCAAATTGAGTGTAAATTGAAATTGAACATTTGTATCTTGAGATCGCTTCTTGGGTAGAAGCTGGTTTTGATATGAAAATAAGGTTCAAACATTTCCATCTTGCCCAAAAACCTTTTCCAAAATTTTTGCAAAAATTGTTGTGTGTTTGTGTTGACTGCGAAAACTTGGTTTTTGGTCCTTTTGTGATGCATTCTGACCATTGTTATGTAATGATTGCTTGTGTGCTGGTCGCGTGCATCGCATTTGTTTACATGTCCATCCATCTCTAGACTCCTTCTTTCAGCTTCTTGTCGAAAGTTCCGGACCCCAGCCAGGAACTTCCAATAATTTCTCTTTGTCTAAAATTCGGGCCGACCGGAAGTTCCGGTCAGGATCGACCGGAAGTTCCGATAGTCGAGGTGTTCAAATCCGAGGGGTGGCCGATGGAGAACCCTAACTCCCCTCTCTATCCACCGTCACCTTCCCTCTCTCACCCCTTTTCCGGTGATTCATTGGTTCCACCGTGCAAACTCTTCACTCTTGATCGTTTTCCGGTTGTTTTTAGTCGAGCATCGACGCCCCACGCTTGTTTTCGACTTCCGTTTGCCCGAGGTACTTCGTTCGATCCCTCTCCCTAGTTTCACCTTCTTTTGCCCCAATCTCTCAATTCTTGGACCTAGGGAGAATTCCTTTCGGTTGCAAATCAAATTAGTACCTTGTAGATAGCCGATCTATGCATTTTGAGGCAATGCACTTGATTTTCGGTCGGGGGTCGCGCAACTGCCAGGCACACCGAAATTTCCGGTGTTCTTGGACCGGAACTTCCGGTTCCTGTGCAGCCTGCAGCAACCTTTCTCTCTTTCACTCTGTTTTGTCACTGCATCTCCCTTATCTTTGCTTGTTCCATATTGCAGTGATTCCATGGCTCGTGAAAAGCGTCAGAAGGCTCTCCAGGACATCTCGGGGGATGACGATGACAATAGTCCCCCCGTTCGAGGTCCTCGAGGTCATCTCGGCAAAGAAAAGGTGGTCTTTGAGGACAGGCGTAATGATCGGTCTCCTCCCAGGGCGTCTCGTGCTACTCAGAATCGGCCTTGACCATTCGAGATGCCGGAACCGAAGCGGCACGAGGTTCTCAAGCTGCTGATCCTCCAGCCCGTCCTGCTCGGCGTTCCACTGCCACCTGTCCTCAGCCAGATGAGCCAGGTTCCTGGGGAAATCCCATCCCACTATACCCTGCTCAGGGTTATGGTGTTAACCCCGATCACCACACTAGGCGCCAGAGGATTAACTATCTCAAGCAGATAGCCCGGTGTGGTCGCGATCGCCTGGTGGATCCTAACTCCGTTCCTCAGGAGTCCCTGGATCCCCGGTTACGCACTTTCTTCCAGCTCGACTGATACAATTCAATCTTTCTCTCCCGGACCAATCGGGTTGTGGAGATGAAGTGGCTAGACTGGGGCTATCTTCAGTCGAAGAACAACACATACTTCAATGACTTGATGCAAGTATGCGAAGACAAGAACCTCAAGGATGTCCTCTGCCTCGACTACTCCTGGAACACTGAGATTATTGGGCAGTTCTATGCCACTGTTTTCTTCAGTTCCACAAAGAATGGGGTTCCCTTCTTGAAGTGAAGGACAGAGGGACGCCCTTACAAAGTGTCTCTGCCTCAGTTCGCAGAGATTTTGGGGTTTGATCCCATTGATCTGAACTGCCCCAACATCCACACTGAGGATTCCATCCCCATGGTGCGCACCAGGTTCCTCTACGCACCAGATGCTCCTTGTGACTGTCTCGGGACCACAAAGGGGCTTCTACCTCAGTACAAGCTTTTGTCTCCATCTTCAGGTCTGGACTTTCCCAGTTTCCATTCCTCTTCTGTTTTTGGTTCCCTGTGTCAAGTTTCTGTGTTTGACTCCTTCTTTAGGTGGACCCTGTTGCCAAAGGCCGGGGATGCGACGGCACTTCCTGCGCGTCATGTGCATCTCTTGAGTCGCATGCGGTACAATCAGTTGCCCTTTAGTGTCTCCAAGCTCATCTGTTTCGAAATATACAACATCGCCTGCGATCCCAAGCGGGGGTGTGTGTATGCTCCATACATCATGAAGATGATCAACAATGTGACCGGCTTCTTCTACACCTGTGACTCCACTCACAAGCCATTTCGCCCACATGTGTCGTCTGCACCCAGGATTCCTCCTTTTTGTCCTTCTGGGTCAGCATCAGGTGTCGGTCCTTCCATAACTCCCTCACGCCCTTCGGGCTCGAGCTCCAGGTCGCCCATCAAGAAGGTGTTGCGCTTGATTTTCTATCTCTGCGCCAAGACTGCCTCCAAGGTCAAGAAGATCGAGCAGTGTCAGAAGATGCTTCTGAGGGAGGCTGGTCACACAGTCTTCGACGACTCCGAGGTCGAGGTCTATGAGGATCTCTTCGCAGCCTACGAGACCGCTTGCAATGTTGCTGCTGGTGAGGGAACTTCTGCTTCTGTCCCTCACGCCTTCGTTGAAGTGTCTTCGCACTCAGAGGGGGACGAGGAGGAGGACGACTCTTCGGTTGTGGCTTCGCCAGGTGCTAACTCCGGTAGCACCATCGACGTTGCTGAGGCCTCCCCTTCTCTCGGTGGAGGCGACGACGACATTCAGAGTGGAGATACTGACATCGTCGCCCACTCCGATGACTCCGAGTGACTTCCCTTCTCTCTTATCCATTTTTGGTGTCTTGATGCCAAAGGGGGAGAAGATTGAGAAAGTAGGTCAATTTCTCGTTTTTGTGCTTCCTTGTCGGCTTGTTCCTGCCAGCCGACCTGAAGTTCCAGACCTTTCCACCGAAACTTTCGGCCATGCAGCTGTCTCTAGGTATATCTTCTCTTTCGCCATCATTTGGACATGTGAACTCTATGTGTACTTGGATGTAATGATTGTTAGACCTTATGATATTAATTAGGCTTATTTGCATGATCGCTTGTGTGACTTGTGAGTGGTGAAATGTTGTTTTCAATTTCTTTGTGTGCTTGCCATGTCATATACTCTTTAATTTATTTTATTTCACCTTTGATGCACCCCACTAAGTAAGATGAGGTGGTTAGAAACTCCCTAAACTCATCTATCAAAAATGCATATTAAATTCACTCTTATTTCACACTATGCATATATTTAGGGGGAGTTCTATCTAACCCTTTTACTCAAAACTTCATTGACTTTATCCTTTTCTAAGCTTTAACCAAGTTGTCATCAACCACCAAAAAGAGAGATTGAAAGTGCATCTAGCCCCCTAAGTGGGTTTTGATGGTTAATAACAATTTGGTTAAGGGACTAATGCGTTTAATTGAGATGTGTGCAGGAGAATTATTCCCTAGATGCTTAGTTGTGTAGGTTTTGAAAAAGGAGAACCCCCAAACTTCAATTGAAAAAAGGAGAAAAGATTCGACGACGGTGTATAATAGTTTTTTCTTAAATCTTGAGTTTTAGGAAAAACTGTACTATTAAGAGGGGTGAAACTCATGCCATGAGATGATCTAAGTGCTCTTAGTCAGAATATCCTTGAGTGAGAATTTTTAGAGTTATTTTTGAAAATTCCCCTTCCCTCGGCAGAGAAAGTCGATTGGAAGTTCCGGGGTTCCACACCGGAACTTCCGGACCTCTTCACCTCAGCCAAACCCTAAGAACCAAGTGTTAGCCGAAACTTCTGGTAATCCTAGACCAAAACTTCTGAACTATATTCCAGCTGAGTTTGTGTGTAACGGCTAAGTGACGCAAGCGTGTACCTATATATATCCCACCTTGTCCCCAGCTCACTTTTGGCCATCTCACTTTCGTTTTTCAGTCTCCTAGCCTCTCCCATGGTGTTCTAGCTCATTCCAACTCAATTCTTGAGTCGCATAACCAAATTTGTGACAAGATTGAGTGATTGGAGTGATTTGTGAGGGTGAGAGAGCAAGGTGACTTGAGCACTTGGTGATTCTTGCAGGGCTTTGGAGTGGCGCCTATTACTCTTGAAGAGCAATCTCCTAGATGGTTAGGTGTCTCTCGCGAGCTTCCGAAGATTTGTGGATTGGCCCGGGAAAGTTTGTGAAGGATCACCTCTCCTCCGTAAGAAAACGAGGTATGGATAGTGACAAACCAAGTTGATCTTTTGGAGGTTGTCTAGGTAGAGCAATTCACGTTTGTGGTTCACGCTAGAGGATCAAATTTGGATCTTTGTGGTCAATTTGATCTCTAGATAAGAACCTAGAAACGTTGGAATTGAAGGCCGTAGACTTCTTCTTAGGGATTTTCTTGGTGAGGCAAGGGGTTAATTGAGACCCAACTCTACGGAGTTCCTCAATGGAGAGTAGGATTCTTTGAATCCGAACTTCGGGTAAAAATCCTTGTGTCTCGTGCATTATGCTTTTACCTCCTGCAGCTTGTATTTATTGCCTATGTGTATCTTCCTGTTGCTAGCAATAAACTTGTGTAGGAATTACTAGAATTTGAGTTCAGATCTTTTTAAGTCACAGAACACCGAAAGTTCCGGACTGTAACATCGGAAGTTCCGGACAGCTTGTGCTGACCGGAAGTTCCGGGGTTCAAGTACCAGAAGTTCCGGTGCCTGTGTGTTTTAACCGCTGTATTTTCAAGAAAATTTCAGCATCGCTTATTCACCCCCCCTCTGGGCGACATCTACGGACCTTCACATAGCCATTCTTCTATTTGTACGGATAAGATCAATTAAGACCCCTCATTGCAGCTAATTAACTTGATTAGTGAGAATTAAAGAGAAACTACTTATTTCAATATGCTCCCTTCCATAAGAGTGATTATGCTCCAGCCAATTCTAAAAAAATAACACTCTTTTACCAATAACATGCAAGAACAATATAATCTAGAAAACATGCAGTTTTCTTGTTTTTATTAGATCAATTTCCAGTAGTGTTGTCTGAGACAAAAAAATCAATATGCAGAATGAGGATAAATCGATCTCATAGGCATATACAGGTCTGTGTTACTTATTTCATTGTTGAAAAAATACTTTCTCACTAAATCAACACTAATCAAAAGAGTTAATTAATCTCAGCTGATAGAAACAAAGAGATGGTTGATATTTTTGCAGCTACATCGGATGATTTTAGCATCAACTCTAGGAGATCCACACCCCATGAGGAGTCGGAGTCGACCTCGAGAGGACAAGAAAATATCCTCAAGGCACCCCAACAATTTTCTCTCCGTTGTTAGTGTAACATACCAATAAAATGTACCTTAAGAAATTCATGAACAAAAATATGTAAATGAGTAAAACCATCTTTTATTGTGTGTGCATGCATTATTTTCACTATTTTTGGTTCTTAAGCGCATTTTCATTGTAGGTTTCATATGCATTAGAAAGGATAAATAAAATTCTAAAAATTTATGGTGTAAAATAAAATCATCGAAAAATTCCTAAATGATATGTACAACACATAGAACCTACTGTAATTTTGAATTTATTTTATCACTTGAATTAGTACCTCAAATAAATCATCCAAATAAGCAAAATCTGCAAAAATGAAATAACACGTTATCTACTTTACACCTTCACCATAATTCAACCATAGGTTTTCTAGCAAAACCCTTTGGTCAGCATGTTAAACATTATATACTTAATTACCAGGAGTTTTGGCTTAATTTAATTTAAAATCTAATGTGTTGAAATTAGAGCCACAACTATCACATAATTGACTGCAGTCAACATAGTCAACATAGTAACTTGGCCTCTTTTAAAATTTTGCCATGGTAATTCTAAAAGTAATTCAACTTTGGGACTTGATTCCATTGCAAGATCATATCCTTGTCTACCTGTTGCTGGCTTATCTTCCCACAAATCTCAATATAAGTAGAGGAACACAAAAATGGAAAACCAAACCTTACAATAACGTTTAGACTTAGTTTATAGAGTGTTTCTCCCCTTCTTTCACTACCAGTGAGACCGAGAGGATGTGGGACTCACTTTTCATCCTCCCAGGCACCACACAGCTCGTCCTCCACCCCTGGAACACTTGCCACGCGCCCAGAACGCGTCAAGCCACAAGTTGACACCTAGCTCAAGCTTGACCACCTCATCCTCCACCATTCAGTCAAACACTTCGCCAACCATCTCTCCTTCACTACTTTATCGTGTTCCATGAAGAAACCAAAAGATCTTATATCGAAATGGCTGGGAACGGCTTCGTATACTTCGATGCCAGAAGGTGTTTGATCCTCGTCGTGCCTTTTCTAGTGAGCTTCATTGCAACCCATCATCGGGAACGTGTTCCCTTCTCCATGCATAACACATCCATGCCCTTCTTTCTCCAGTTTGCACAGGTCGAGTCCACGGTGCTGCGGTCACCATCACCGTCGGCTCCAGTGCACAGGCCGCGTGTCGCTTCGCCGTTTCCGTCAACACAGTGCAGTTCAAGCCGAGCCTCCTCGGCCTTGACGTTGCCAAGGTCCTTGGAGACTGGCCACCCAAGGAATCGAGCCGGGAGCCCGTAGATTACGAGATCCCGTTCATCTTCCCCAAGTCTGGTCGTCGGCCATCACCGTCAATTCCTCATCCCCGGGTGAGATTCGGCGCAATCCCTCATACTCGTAGTGAGCAGGGGTCAACACTAAGCCATTCCACTCCTTTTCTTGGCAACTTGATGGCCAGGTGAAGCTGTCGTCGTCGTCCTGCCAATTCCGCCGCCGCCCGATCGATCCTCGTGTCGCCACCGTCGCCCGTGCCCTGCCGAGCCTCTTGCACTATCTGCTAAGCACCCAGGAACCTTGAAGACTCACATGCATGCACTAACTTGGCACGAATCGAGCCGTAGCTCGATATGGCTCGTTACCCTGAAACCGGCCGCCGTTCGCGTCATCGCCGTCGTCAACTCCGGCAACCTCAGTCGTCAAATTCACAACCGGCGGGTGCGCAATATCCTTGCGGACATTTTTTATTTTGGTCGCGTCATGAAACTCGCCCCCGAACGCCGCCGCCGTCGCCTCAAACCTTCCCGGTCGCCGCAGCCTCTGCTCTGCCGTGCGCCGTGCCACTGGCATGTGGGCCCGGTGGATTAAGCCCTAAGCACATTGATTAGCAAGAGTTTAAAACTTATAAGGTTTAAAATGTAAAAATAATTAGTATGACATATGAAGCCGAGGACTTAGTAGTAAATACCTTAAACTTTTAGGACTCTTAATGAACATAATTTATAACACGTGCTAAGGACTGCGTGGTGTATTTGCAAAACACTCAGGGGCCTTTTTTCATATTGTCAACTCACTGACCAGTGGACCCCAATAATTTAAAATCTGAAGATATAATAAAGAAAATAGTTTAAGTAATTTCAATTAAACTACAAAATGAGTAAACTTTTAAAATTTGTAAAATATCATTTTAAATCCAAATGAGATGAAAAAAATTAGATTCAAAAATTATTAAATTTTTTATGTGAACTAAAATATGGAAGAACTAGTATGGAAAATACCTCAAAATTTAGGTGATATGTAAATAACCATATTTAGTATAAAAACTTGTAAAAATCATAGGAGATTAGTTACAACTCCAAATAAAATGATTCTAGATTTATTAGACTCATAACTTTATGAACTTAATTGCTGTGAAATAAAATCTGACTCATACAGTACAAGAAACACATGTAAAAATTTGTATAACAAATAAACACTTAAAGGAGACCTATAACTTATAAAATCTAGTAAATTCATTTTAGCTCTAAAAATGGTTAAACCAACTCTATTGGACTTAATAAATCATGATCGTTACTGTTGTAGACTGAAACTTAACATAACTTGGGCTGGAACAACATAATTAACCTATCTCTAGTATGTAACTTGTAAAATTCATATCTCCAAATTAGAAGTGATAAAATAGGAATTCTTTCACCTAAATTCATATTAGGTCAGTACCCAACCACTGTGAATAAATGAACATTTTAGATTTTTCGCATATTTTGATATTTACTTGCATACACGTTATAATTATATAGATAACATGTATGTCAAATGGTGAAGGAGTGGTTTTAGTTGCTGATTAGGTTGAAGAAGAGAGTCTCTTCCCCTCATCCTTTAACATATTGAAGCCTATATTTTGGGGAATGAAATGTTTTCTTTATAAAATTGCACGTGTATTTTCTATATCGATATTTGAAATGTGGTAGATGATAGATATGGCCTATTTGCTTTATATTTTACCTTGAAACTTATTTCCCTATTGTTTATAACCTTAGAATGGTTTGAGGTACTTTCCGAGTGCTCAAATGGATATATACAGCTTATATATTTGACATATGCTTAGTCATGCTTAGAAACTTTGCATCAAGCATAATGATCGGTTATACTCAATATTTTGGGAATTTTATAACTTCTGGATAGATATGTATACTCTGGTTATTTGTGAACTAAAATGATGAAAAACACATGTTAAGACTTGGGCAACAAGTGGTATGCATATGGTGATAGTTGCATACTGATAGAGGAAGTGTTCGCCTAAGTCAACTAAGGACCGAACGCTATGTCACCAACTATTATACCATGCAATCACATGCGCTAGTATGGGATGAACTAAGCTCATTAAGTTGTTTATTGTCTATCCTTGCATTCAGAAGGTTGTTGTAGCGATAGTACCTACAACTAAATTGTAAGGTTATTTATGGGAGTTGTCAATGTGTGTGTGAATCTGCAAGGGGATGAGTGTACCAATCCGCCTTTTCTGTGTGCATGATGTTTATGAGTGAACTACTATAATATTCTGCCTCACATTTATTTATGTGTGTTTTGGAAGGGGACGATTGTACTGTTCTGCGTGAGGGGACGACTGACTGTTCTGCCTCATGTACAATGTTGAGTGCCACGTAGGGGACGACTGTATCGGTCTGCCTATGGTGTTATATTGGTAAAGACCCCCCCCCCAATATAACGGTACTAAGCTTCTAGACTTAGTGTGGAAATATCACTCATCATGCTCATGCAAGGATTAGACAATAAATAATGTAAAGGTTTCGTTATGACCTCTAGACCGCACTCAATGTGTAGAGTGTGGTGGTACCGATGCGTACCAGACAAACTAGAGCGATTCACATCATATGGGTAAAGTTGTATAAACTCTTTAGAGTCAAACTAATCGGTTAGCCATGCTCACGGTCATGAGCGACGTAGCAAGTGCCATGAGTATAGTTTTTGTGTTTTCTAAATGTGTTTGTGAAATTTGGATGTGAAAATGGTGATTTATGGTACTTTTGTGCTAATGTGGATGCTTATTATGACTTGTTGCCATGGAGGAGAGCAAGGGTATATTTATGCTATCTTGGTGATGAACACAATGATTTACTAGATATACTTATTTTAAATGCATTATTAAATACCATTGCAAAATACTTGTGAAATAAAACTTATATTATGCCAAAAATGGAACTACAAATAGTCTTTCCTTTCCTTTTATTTAGAGCTTGCATGTATTTAGGCTTGATTTTTGTCTTGCGAGTACATTAATTCTTGCTTGTTATATATTTTGTTTTCCTTAGACTTTGTTGCAGGTGATGGAGTTACTCTAGGTTTAGTGTTGCGGGAACCGTTGCTCTTTCAGGGTAGTTCTAACTGGGGGTTTACTCCTAGTCGGTTGGTTATGGGATTCTTCTGAGTAGACATGCTTACACTGAACTATATATATATTTGGCTGATTGGCCTATGTAATAAATTAGTTGTAAATGTAGTGTAAGTTTAATTATTTGTATGCCCTATGTTGAACGTCATTGCTTGAGATAAAAATGTGGGGCTAGTCCTTATCCTGGGAACTAGTCTAACACGAGTATAGGTTTAGAGCGATTGAGATGGTCGATGAGTTTAGCAATTTAGTCAAGTCTCCTGGGATGTGTAACACATATGATCGTCGCCTTCGTGTGGTTGACAGGCATATCTCAGACTGAAGTCGAGTGGCACGTTTCTCTCATCGAATATCTTCCTTGTTCTCTACCCGGTGTTTCAGGTTTTATATTGTGTATGTCATTTGGTATGCCAAGGCATCGATGAGGTTGGATGGTTACAGTTATTATTTTGATTTTATTTGAGACCCCATCCAACTAAATATTTCGTGATGTCGTGCTGAGTAGCTTATATAATATTTAGCTTGGGTGTCCCAATAACTTAGGTATCAAAGCCAATATTGAGCATAGGAGCCCCTTAAGTTTTGGTCATTTAGAATGGTTTGTAAAAGTATTTTGAGGGCTTCTCTCTCAGCTGCAAACTTTTGCGAAAGCCTACAATATTCTTATATCTCATCTGACTCTCCAATATGTCTCTATTTTGATTTTAAACCCCCTATTTTTGATCTATAGGACAGTAAACCTTTGAAAAAGTTATACTTCTGAAAAAAATATGTTTTAAAACCATTATCAACTAATATAAGTCAGTAGCAAATGTTTAAAAATGTTTTCAAAACTTATTTGCAAATTACTCTCAAGAAGTATAATGAAATATGCAAAATTCCGGGTTTTGAAATGGCGTATAGAGTGTAGGTTTTGAAATTGTGTAAATAAATTAAACTTTGATAGGCATGTTAGGTTTCAGCACATGAGCATGATACCTCTGTACCATAACCAAAATTCTATGGGTTTTTTATGTTCTTCTATCCCGATATTTCAAAAGTATCAAAATGGCCTAGATCGGGTAGATTTGGGGCAGGATGGAAGTTGTTGTGCTTTGGCCATTGGTTTGATTGTTTAGATGGACCTCTTATAAATCATGTAGTCTCTGCACATATCTATCTTCATGTCATATCGAATTAGTAAATTTATCATACCTAAAACCTGCTGTAAAAATTCACTTTCCAATAGTTACGTGTAACCTGAAATTTGTAGTCAGATTACTTCACGAATTTATATAACCCAAACCGTAAGACATAAAAGGGTTATCCTTTAACACAACCTTGTAGCCTAACCAATTAACCCTCATGAATTTTTCTGGAACTTTTGAGTAAGTACAACATGAAATAAAAAAATTCAATTAGTATGCATGATCATGTTCTGAAATTTGTAGACAGCATGTTTAATGATTTTGTATTTAAACCATTAGAGATAAAATAGTAATTCTTGGTCAGTAAATTAGATGCTTACCAAGGAAGTTCCATGAATTTTCTAAGATTTTTTGAACCTGTAACTTAAGAGATAAAAATTCGAAGATAGCACTTAGCAACCTGTTTCAGCGGTGCATCATGTGTGATGTATAATTTCTACATAGCAATCCACTTGGTAAAATTCGAAGTTAGATTGGTACGCTTCTCTCGTTTATATATCTGTTGTTCTCTATCCGATATTTTGGGTTTTATATTGTGTTTGTTATTTAGCATGTCATGACAACGATAAGGTTAGATGTTACAATCATTATTTTGATTTTATTTGAGACCTCATCCGCCTAAATATTTTGGGCTCTCAGGCTGAGTAGCTTACATAATATTTAGCCCGGATGTCCCGACACTTAGGCACAATTATGCACGGATACTTGGCCACCAAGGAATATGAAATATTAATACCTTTTCCAACATTTTTTTATTTTTTATTTTTACTTATATGTTATTTTAAACTAATATTTTTTAATATGATGAACATTGAAAAATTATGTTCTAAGATTTAAAATTTAAAATTCATACTATAGATATATGAAATTGAAATTATAATATATGGAATTCACAGTATACATTTTGAATTCTTTTTTAAAAAATGTGGCACCAAATATAGCTAGTTACGATTAATATTACTTACAAGACTACTAATAAAAATAACCTAATTGAATCGTTCCTCCATTTACTTACAAGACTACTAATAAAAATAACCTAATTGAATCGTTCCTCCATTTGATTCAAACAAATACACTTGTTATCCTAAGAGAGCCATCCTAAGAGGACTTTGAGAGAAACTAAGAAATATAGGAGGTTATTCACTAACCATGCACATGAAGGAGAAATCACTCACATCCATGATACAATATAATCAAATTTATCAATAGTTTAGTAACATTGTTAAAATTTCATAATTTTAATGTTCTTTACCACACGTAAAACTAAAAATTTATTCTAGAATTGTTTGTTATTTCATCTTCTTCTTGTTATCTTATTTTTCTCTACTTTCAATAATTATTTTGTTAGCTCTAGCCACCACACCTTCAGCTAAACACTGCTAGCTAACATTAGGTACACACGATATGTAATTATTATTTATAATTTTAGTAATTCCCATAACAAATTAATAATATTAGTTAGTAGTAAATTTTATATAAGTTACTAGTAATTACCATGACACCCAAGCTGTTTAACTAGCTTTAGAATTTAAGAGATATTTTTCATCAGATAATCCAAAATTCTCTTAACAAATAATATATGATAATAATATATGAAGATAATATCCAATACTACATATAGTCATAAATTAAATGCATAAATTAGAGAGTGACATTTGTTATGAATCTAATGATCATAGTGAATCTAATGATCATAGTGCATTACAAAATATTGCTCAATTGAGTTGTGACTTTCACTATATACAATTACATGTCTTATGTTATATAAATTAAAATTAATTATATGGATACAACATAAATGTTATTATATATGTATATGTATTTTTTTCTAAACTCAGTTAATATTAGAGAAATTATTTTTAAAAAAACAAAATAACTTATAATATAGAAAATAAGATGTAAATTACAGAAAAATATTTTCATTATTATAACTGTTTAAAAAATAAAAAATATTAAATAAAATATTTAAAGTATATAATATTATACGATAGTAACATATTATGTTATTTTATAAACTAACTCTAGTTTACCGAACCCATTTACCGAACCCAGTTAAAAAAAATAGGTACTCCATTGATCTGAAAGCCATAATACTTGGTATATCAACCGAAAATACAATGAAATCGACGCGAGTTGGATCAGAGACGCATGAGGTTGACCCCAAGCAGTGGCGAAGCCAACAAATTCCCGGAGCCTGCGCAAGCCAAGCTATGCCTAAGAACCACGCGCAACTTCACCTATACATCGGACAAGCTAAAAATGAGTTCGAGAGAAATTCCCGACCTGCTTTCCGTCGCTGCGCTTTATGCCCGCCGGGCCTCCCCCTCTGCCCTAGCTCCGCCGCCGCGCGCTCCCTGCCTCCGAGCCGCGGGTCCCAACCTCGATTGCCCTGTCCTCGTCGGCCCTCGATTCGCCCCCGCCCATGCGTTGCTGCTACCGTCGCGGCCGTCCCGCGCCAGCGGCGAAGAGAAATTGGGCTACTGGAGGTCTCCACACGAATGAGAAATTCAATGGAGAAGACGGAAATAGGGAGGCGAAAATTGTCCGGTTGCGTCGTGCAAGCGAGAGAATCTCGAAATCACGGAGGAGCACGAGCGGTCGGAGGGGATCCAGGTGAAGTAGTCACTTCAGAATTCCGGATCCGACAAGAGGCCGAGATTTGTACTAGTACGGGGAATGTTCGGAGTTGACCTAAAGCTCAGCGAATTTGATAACCCAATACCGTTAATGTTTAAGACTTTTTTCTTCTTTTATTTTATTTGATATAGAAAAACTAATATTGGAGTGGTATTGGGTAGGAAATGGGTCACAGAAGTACATGTTTGACTTGGGAGTTGGGATACATGAATTTGTGGGAAATATTTGATTTGTAACAAGAGAAAGTTAAAAAATTATTGCGTTCCTGAAATGGTCTAACTCTCTTCTCGGCAGACTTCCGTGTGATTGAAAAAACTCATCGTGCTACTGATTCAACTATCGTTTATACAGCTCTCAGCTCAGTTTATGTAACTTTGTAAGTTGTAACAGTTGAAAAGAAGCAGAAGATTACACTGCAAGTTCTTCAAGGTTATATACCGTTAAAGTTCATAAAGGCCTGTGATGTTCCCCTAGTGTCATATTTCATATTTATCCGATATTTAGAAGTTAAGGATTAGATAGTGGCATGTCAAACTTTCTGAAACTAGATATTAGTAAAGTAGATATATCGCTGTCATCAGCAGTTTAATGAAGAAGAAAGTCCGTTTGATCCGAAGTAGTGAATCTGGACTGAAAAATCTACTCACCTCAACAGATGGATAGAGTTCAACTAAGTAGAAGTTCAATAAAAAAATAATCATCTCAGGCAATGGGACGAAATCGCTTCAAGAAAAATGGCAATATCTCTGACCAAACAATTTGGCAGCATAAAGAACAACATTTTGCTGTATCTCAGAACCCTAAATATGGAAATAATCTCTCAACCTTGTATGACTTTGCTAGTAACTATACATTTCTTGTTGTTTATTTCCCTGACAAAAAATGTCCATCGAATATATCAACCAAACAGGTATCTAACATAGAATGAAATAATGTATTCTAACTACATAAAATGCAGTTATTTAAAGCTTCAGGTTATTTTGCTGCTACTCCACTAGGAATGTGCAGGGCTTCAAGAACCAAAACATGCTACTAGAGCCTTCTGCATCACAAGTCTTGGTGCTGTTCATATCCTTGACACCAAAAGGTTGCCTCTTAGCATCTTTGCTGTTCTCCAGATCCTTACTAGGTGTCCCCTTCTCCTACAGAAAAAGGTACAATTAGCTTGAAATGAGAAGCATATAAATTGGAACCACAACATTAGTAAAAGACTGTAAGCATTTATCTATCCCTTTTATACCATTGTCACAGTGATAAAAGCACTGGTTGATTAATGTCACATGCAGATGTCAAGTAATTGCACAAAAATGTCTGAACTGAAGACCTATATGGAAGGCTACAATATAATGACTAGAAATCCACCAGTAAACAACTTAGCAACAAAAAGTAAAACAACTAAAACTAAATTAGCATAGTAAGAATGCTGGAGTCACCATCAGTGGCTTCTTGAGTGGTGAGCTTGCCATCGACATGCCTCCTGCTTTCACGTTCTTGACACGGTTCGTCGAGGGAGATGGGAACCGCTGCGGAGTCGGTGGTGTGGCCTTCACCTCCTTCAACACAGAGGACCTGGTGGGCTTCGCAGCTTCCACCTTCAATCCCATCTTCTTTCCCTTCCTGCACAAAACCCACCAACTGTCAGCCCCTCCAGCAACCATGGAAGCATTCATCTGATGATCTGAAATGTTGTTTTGCATTATAGTGACAAGGAAATTACATTTTGCTTGGACCCATTTCTGCTGTTTCTTGCCTTGATTTCTCCTTGATGGCTTCTTCAGAGGGAACCTGATCACCAGTGCCACGGCCACAATCAACCTTCTTCTCGGCCACATCGCCCTCATTTCTGCAGAGATCAGTATGTCAAGAACATGAAAATACATCATGCAAGCACCAGATTCCTGCGTCGCTTCAGTAGTTCAGTAGGAGAATTACATTGGGTTTGGGCTCAATTCCTCAATGGTCTCCGACCCAGGCCGGCTGCCATTGCCGCCGGCCATCCGCTTGAGCTCATTGTAGAAGTCCGATATCTGGCCAAGTATGTCCTTCCCGGAGAAGAGGTTCCTCGCCGAGAGAGTGCTCTTGAGCTGCCTCGGCGCGGCGTTCTTGCTGAGCAGGGCCTCCTTCTCTGCATTGTCCGTCCGCTTCTCCGCGCTGGACTTGATGGCGTCCTTGGCGTTCTTGGCCCACCGCGCCGCGCCGAACGGTGGCCTACTCGCCGCCGGTGGCGGCGGAGGTGGAGTGGCCAATGCAGGGTCCTGGTTCTCGCTGTCGTCCTGGAACCTCTTCTTGGCCGCAGCCTTCGGCTTGGGCGGCGTGAAGATGGCGGCGATGCCGCTGCCGGCGACGGCTCCCCGCCTCTTGAGATTGTTGTTGCCATCTCTGAGAAAAATGGATGAAACAAATTGGGGTCAGAACATGATCGCATCGAAGTAGGTGAGTGACGAACAGCTGAATTTAACCGGAGAACTCTGCTCACCTGAGGTTGGTGTCCCTCTCGCCGAACGGCATCATGGCCGACACTGATCGCAGTAGCTTGCCCTGTTCCGAGGAAGAATGAGAGAAAACCGAACCAATCGAAGTTCAGAGAAGAACACAGGCGAGAAATCAGCACAAACCTTGGGGCTGGGGCTCAGCTTGAGGAAGTCCTCGACCGTCTTTGGATGCCGGCAATCTGCAGCCGAACACATGTAAGGCGACGCAGTAGCAAATCAAGAGCCCGCTATCAAGAAGCAAAGCTTCTTTCTTTTGTGTAAAGATCAGAGAACAAATTGAGCGAAAACGAGACCGGAATCCATCCCCCCAGGGAAGACGGCTTCTCTGATCAAGAACCGAACCGATTCTTGAACCCGCCCACACCGAAACCATGGGCCAATCCAGGAAGAAGGGAGGCGAACATACCGGGGCGGCAAAACCAGGCCTCGTCGTCGACGGCGGCAACGCCGGCCCCGGCATCGGTGAGGTCGGCCCAGTGCGGGGCCTCGATGCCCTCGTAGGTCTCGTCGCGCACGTACCGCGACACCACCCTGCTCCAATCGATGTCCTTGGGCTCCATCGACTCCATCGCCTTCTCCTCTCCAAGCCGCAGAGCTCTCCCCCGCCTCTACCCGCGGCTCGTGCAGGCGCACCTCGCAGCGAGGGAGAAAGAAAGAGAGTTTGCGGCGGCGGCGGTAGTGGTGGCTCCTCCGCGGCGAGCGCCTCTCGTGAGTTGTGGAGCGCTGCGCGGCGGCGAGCCGTTACGTTGTTATGACCAGCCGTTGGCTCACGGTCCATCTTTTCGACCGTTGGGGGTGTGCCAGCCCAGGCACACTGACATGTGGGCCTAGCTGGATCGGTGGCGCACTGGAGCACGTGAAGGGTTAATAGAACGTTCCGAGCGAGTATACAGAATCCGAGGAGATGATTACCGTCGCAGATCTCACCTGACGACTGATGAGATCTCAGGACAGTGATGGCGAACTTTTCTTTTCTTCCGTCCGATAGGATCGATTACTATGGTAATCTTATTTTACCATGGTAAAAAAAAGAAAGCGTCAATTGATACAGCAAAGTTGAGCATTTGTTTCCTCCGCAAGAAGCAGGCAAGAACGGCAGAAAAATTCTGAACATGAAATCAAGCCAGAGAAATTTCTTCTGATGATTTGCATGGCATCCAGTAAATTTGGCATGATAAAGTAGACGCATCATTGGCAGTAATCGCAAAAGGGGTTCCCTAATCATACATGTGATGACAAATCAACATACATTAAGCTGTCAGTCAGCCTGTCACAGTTTCTCCGTTCTTGCAACTACCGCCTGGCTCTACTGGCATTGCAGTCTTCGGTATAAAAAAAAAAGGCAACGACGAGAGATAAATAGGGCACTCAAGCTGACTGAGGCAATGATGATGTTCTCAACCACAAGGGTCGCCCAAGCATGGCTCTACCATGAACAGCGATGTACGACGCATTCAACCTAGATTAAAACAGAGCAGTGCGTGGATTAGGACATATCATCAATAAAATTTATAAAATAACGGGGGAAGTGAGATTAGTGGAACTGTACTTGTCAACATCAGGTAAGTTCATTGGATCATACACCTCCTCCTTTTCCATTCCTGGGGCATGGTTACCAGCTGCTGATGCCATATCGGTCGCTCCCTCAACCTGGAAAATTGCAACATCGCTAATTCAATCAGAAAGTTCAAAAGGAAACCGAGTACAGTAAGTACTATGTTAGCCGATTCTTATCACGTCCCATTGTCAAGCAGGTGAAACAGCCTAAGTTTGTTGATATCAGAAGATGGCAGATAAAACAGCCATTATTCTCAAGATGAACTAATGTAAGCATGCAGATGCATACAAAAATAGTGTGTACTTTACTAAGCAAAAAAACATAAACTAATGGTCATAGCATACTAGCAGGAACAAGTCAAATAATTCAACATATACACTTTCTGGACCCAACATCTTTAGCTGAAGGCAAACCACCACCACCAACCAAACAAAAAAAAATGGATGTGAAATGAATTGAAATCCTTGCCTGCTGGGGGTAATGGGTATATCCTGCATAAGAGTTGTATGCATATGATGGGTCCTGAGCATATCCATATGCATCATATCCATAGCCATAATAAGCACTTGCCCATTGATTAGGATCAGCTTGTTGACTCCAGACAGCTGATTGATCCTGCATATGAAACTTGATGAGATGCCAAGAGATGAAGCAAAATAGAACAGATATCAAAACCAGCAAAGAACACGAAGGGAAAATGCCAAAGAAGAAAGGTCGAACAAGCATGCCCTTAATCAGTTAGACTAAACAAGAACAATATACTGGGGATACAAGCGTTTCTACATTTAAAAGTTAGCATTAAGAATATTCTACTTTGGCATGCTTATATAGTAAAAATTGCATTATCAATTAGTATATTGCTTTAAGTGGATTTCAAGGCGTCTGAGGTTAAAGAGATTTATTGAGTGTTAGGTTTGTGATATAGAAACTTAATGAGATTACCTGCTTGCTCGCGGGACTCCGGCCCCATGAAAGCCTGACTACTTGTTGGCCAATCGTTGTGCCATGAAGACGTTGTACTGCCTCTTCAGCTGATGCCCTGAAACGGTTACACATTGTATTCGTATCATCCAAACAAATTCCCATGCTCGCAAAGAGGGCAAGAAATGCATTGCCTTGTCCAATATTTAAGTGGGAAAAAAACACATGGTCCTTTCTATTGAGTTACAAATGCAGAGCAACATTGCACCTGAGTGTCTGAGGTATCATTAGTTTTGCCTACAATGTATGCAGATAACTAACAAACCAAACTGATGCAATGAGTCCCTGCTACAGGCATAAATCGTTCGGTTTGTTACTATTCTTTTATACATCTTTTCCTAGGTTGTAAAATTTATTTATTAAGTATTCAGTTCACCAAGTGGCATATGAATCTACGAGTTTCAAAGGTTATCCTTCGATATAGTTCTACAATATAATTCATTATTGGGCGTATTTATGAAAATGATACAAGGTAGACCACGAATGATACACTTCTTTGTATGCTTCATTTATTAATTTAAAGTAACCAGCCACCTATGATGCCTTTATAAGTTGAGCCTCCTAAATAATTCTGTGAATGCTTGATTCTGTAAAAGTTGAAACTTGAAAGAACATACAGCACAGAATGTCCATTTTTTTAATTAAAGCACGATTACCCACCGAGATGCATATTGTACAAATCCACATGCTTTATTGGCTGGAATTTTTACATATATAAGCTCCCCGAATTGGACACAGATCTGCCTGAGTTCATCTTCTGTCACATTCTGATCCAAGTTACCTATAAATATCTGCAAATGTGTCTCAGGGTAAATTGCATACTCAACAGCGCAAACAGCAAGCTAAATGATAATGGTTCTTACAGTGGTGTTTGTAGGATCACTGTCTGGTAGAACTGGTTGGACTTGCGGAACTGCATAACCTGCTGCTGGATACATGGCTACATATTAAAATAACACAGGCGGTTAAAACAAATTCAAGAAAAGCACCTTTCTATGGAAATGAATTATACACTTGTGATATATGCTGCATTGTCTGCCAATATAAATGAATCACTGCAGAAATCCACTTACAGATGAATCTCTATCTTATTACTGCTAATAGGAGAAATAATACGAGCTCACAAGAATGTGATCTGTCATAAATGCCTCATAAGCAGGAGTACATATTAACAGAGCAACTAACATACCATGTAGTAGTGAGATCGTTAGTTGCATCAGAACTAACAGAATAGTATATTATAGACAAAGAATTACCTTTAGCAGCTCCGTACTGAAGCTGAGATCCAGTGGTTTTCTTAGGTATTGCAGCACTTATCCGCATAGGTCTTGTTGAGCAATACATACCATTCATCTCTGTCATTGCACGATTCTTTTCATTTTCATCTGCAAACTTTACAAATCCATACCCTTTGGACCTCCCAGTATTTGGATCTGTGACAACCTTAGCCCCTTTAACAGAAGGATAGCTCACACGGAATGTCTCCTGTAGCAAGTAATCTGTGACATCAGGGGCCAAGTCTCCCACAAAAATTGAATGATCAGGTCCTGCATCAGGACGCCTCTCACCAGAGCTGAAAGAGGCCCAGTTCAATCTGAATGTATGCTCAGTTCCAGGCATTTGTGTGCCATTGTAAGTCTGTAGAACTTTCTCAGCAGCTTCATGAGAAATGAACTCTATGAATCCATAACCCTCTGGAAGGCTTGTTAGCTTGTTACGTATTATTTTTACAGATTGTAACTGCGGTTCCAAATAAACAATTCTTAGAACTGTTGAGTGCAAGTAGTACTCTTATATATTCAATAGGACAAAATGGCAGCTGGAAATCCTCAAGAGTGAATTGAAATCAACATGATAAGGTTTAATATTGCAATAAAATTGCATACATGATACGATACAAGTTAATATACATATATTATCTACTCTAGGCAAAATGAAACCAAGGAAGAAGATGAATCATAAATCCAACTATTAGCAAGTTTCGTAATTCATACAGGATGTCAAGGTATAAAATTTTGTGGAAAATTTTACTGTATCACAACAATTAATTAAAATCTTAGCACCACGTTACTCAGGCATCCAGTAGCAAATCCGAGCTATGAAAGTCCATAGAGCATCTTACTTCTTGTTGCCTATTACAAAATATAAAACCTCCATTGCTTCTGACAGAAGTATCTAACAAAAAGATAATGATATTTGTACATAAGTCTAGAACAGTACTGCTGCCAGAATGCCAGCAAAACAATTAATTGTTACCGTTTTTTAGCTGAAGTAAATTACTACTGTTGCAATGAAATGATTCAACAAACATGACAAGCAAACAATCACTTCAGTAGTTCACTAGAGCAATGAGGCTTTTCAGGCTTGTAACACAAACAGCCTATTTTTTTCCCAATTCACATTAACAACTGTGCCATTATTCTGAAGAGACTAGCTAATTCCAGTAAAGGGAAGCATGTGTAACCATCTTAATTCGCGATCTCAAAACGTGACGCCCACTTCACAACCCTAACTCCCTAAGTCCATGCCCATCCAACCCTTAGCACCGAGAGGGGAAAAAAGCGTCAATCCAACGCCTAAATAGGAACCCTAGCTTAACGAATGAACAAGATAGAACCATCGAATTAGTTCATCGGGGGCGCGCGTCATGGGGCGCATGTCAACCTACCTCGCCGGTGTGGGCGAAGCAGTTGTAGAGGTAGCTCTCGTCGGCCCAGTACTGGAGGTCGCCGATCCAGAGCGTCCTGACCTCCTCCAGGCTGGTCGGCTGGTGGTACGGCGCCGACGCCATCGAGAGGCAAGCTCCTAGCGACGGCGGGCGGCGGCTTCGGTCGGAGGCGGAGGCGCCGCGGTCAGGGTTAAGGACTCGAGGTCGATTGAGGCCGTGTTAGAGGCTGTAAAACTTTTGGATATCTCCTCGGATGTTACATAGAGACGTTATATGAGGTATTGGATATGAATAAAAAATAAATTACAGAATCCGAATTCGTATGTAAACCGCAAAATAAATTTATTAAACCTAATTAATTTAATCATAAATGTTATTTTAAAAATTGCTCGTAAATTACATATAATAAATTACATATAATATATATAATTATTTATTTTTAATTTATATTTAATATTTTATATTTTATATTTGTGTTCAAATTTTTGATGTGATCGTATAAAGTTTTTGGACGAGAATTAAGCGTGAGTAAGATGGCTCTTCCTGTTATTTTTTACTCTTAATCTGAAAAATCTGTATATTATTCTCTGTGATTTTGGGCCTCCTAAACCCACATACAAGCTATGATTTCGTCTTTTTTACCCTTGTGAGGACAAGAAGTTACGTGATTTTGGACCTTTTGGACCTAAATACAAGCTGTGATTTCGCTCTTTTTTTTTCCATGTGAGAACAAGAAAGTGCGTTGTGAACTTATTATGCCCCGTGTTACCTTTTGGACCTAAATACAAGCTGTGATTTCGCTCTTTTTTTCCCATGTGAGAACAAGAAAGTGCGTTGTGAACTTATTATGCCCCGTGTTGTTGAGGAGAATTTTTGGAATTTTTAATTTTTTTATTAAAAAATTTGAAAAAAAAATTGTAAGTAGTCGCTCATCGTTCTTCGGGAAGACTTTTTTAAAAATCGTCCTCTCAGAGAGCGATTTTAATGACATGGTAGATGGCCGATGGTCGTCGTCTGCTACGCGCACGTCAATTTGCATTTTGCCTTTTGCTGCTCTCGTGCAAGGACAATTTTTTAAATTCATTTAGGGGGGCGCCTGTAAAAGGGCATGACCGGGGTAGCAAATTTGCAGGCGGCCCAAATTTGCTGCCTCGGCCGCCCCTTTTATAGGTGGCCCCTAGAGGACAAGTAAAAACCATTCTCCCCAAGAGCGACAAAGGGGCCTTCGTGCAAAATGGCACTCCACGACAGACGGAGGCCCAACGGCCGTATGCCATGCCATTAAAATCGTCCTTTGGGAGGGTGATTTTTAAAAAACGGTCTCCAACAAAATGACGTGCAACTAATTTTGCAAAAGTTAAAAACAAAAATTATTTTTGCAAATCTTTTAATAAAAAATAAAAAACCCAAATTTTTTTGCTAAGGACGCCCCAGGGTACATCTATACGTACAAATAGAATAGTATTTGATATTTCTACATCCGTTTCCAAATGGTGGAAAGAATTACTATTATATCTCTATTTCTATCTCTACCACTTATAATGCAACTTAACAACAGGTTCAGATCTAACTTCTTTCTCTTACTTACTTATAATCTAACGGACAAAAATCAGAGTCTACTTCTTTGTTTCATATATTTCCTATTTTTATTACGTGCATGCATGTGTGGATTTAATTATGAGATGTTATCCGAGATTTGCTTTTTTTCTTGCATGCATGCTTGGATTTAAAAAATGATCGATTATATTACAGAGCGTTAGCACGGGTACGTTATTAGTTCTATTAGTAAATCTTTGTAACTGAACAGAAATTTGTAGTTTACTGTTGTTGATCATCAAAGTTTAAAATACTGTAGTGAACATTGTTTTTTTCCTTGCAAAAAGAAAAGGAGAGAAGTTCTGATCCACCAAATAAGTGTCAAAAAAGTTACTCACGCCTGCATCAACTATTACTCTGTATCAAATTCTCTAAG
This sequence comes from Oryza australiensis, assembly GCA_019925245.2. Taxonomy (NCBI): domain Eukaryota; kingdom Viridiplantae; phylum Streptophyta; class Magnoliopsida; order Poales; family Poaceae; genus Oryza; species Oryza australiensis. The sequence continues at coordinate 4,914,674 of JAIFGZ020000116.1, read as the reverse complement.
GAATAAGGATTCTAAGCATCTCCAACAGAAGCTCTAAACGGTTTTCTAAACTCGTTTTTTGAGATTTTTGTTAAAAAAATTGTTCCAACAGTGTCTTTATATAGATCCCAGAAAGAGGTTCTCAAAATCGCTTTTTCATTCTCAAAATTGAGAAGAGCAGGCCCATTCTCAAAACACTCCAGCGCGCACATTCTGTTAACATTTTTAGCCACATCACACCCTCTCACGCGCGAAGCAGATTCACTCTCCTGCAAAATATTTCTAGCGTGCAAAGATGGATGAAGCCGACGCCTTCTTCGTCGTCCTAGCCGACATATATGAAGTCGTGGCTGTCTCTGTGTAGCCGCGCGAAGGAAAAGAGGTGGCAGTAGCACACCAGATGGGCTATGCGGCATCGAACGGGCCCGGCTGAGTTACTGCACTTTGTTTCTGGACATGAATATGAACCTGCAATATTATCTGATGGGCTATAGATATTGCACTTTGTATCATGTATATAATATAAAAAATAAATGCTCGGTACATGATCATTATATTTTTCAGATTTTTAAAGAAAAAAATGAATGATGAATTTTTCAATCTATGTGTGAGACCCAGTTATTATTAAATAGAGAAGCTTCTAGAGAATTTGTCGGGTAAAATTTTGATTTTATGCTCTAAATAATTGGAGGATTTCCTATATACTATTTTTTTTGGAATCATCTTATGAGATCTGTTGCGATGCTGTTCTAAGAGCAACTCCAAAGGATACTTTAAATCCTTCTCATTTCCAATTTTTTAAATTTTACATAAAAAGTGACCTCCAACAAATTCTTTATATGCTTCTTTATTATTAGTGGTCCTTTATCCCTCCTTTTCCGCTGGCTTCTTCTAGCCAAGCCAGGGCAAATCGCTATCGCGAGCGCGCGGGGGGAAAAATTTTGCGCCAATTTTCTCTTTCCTCGCTGAGCCAAGAGCTTATGTCGCCGCCGTTACCTAGTTCCAAAAATTTGCATTCCTTTACCCCCTCCCGCCGTAGACACATTTTCCTCCTACCGCCGTCGCTGCTTCTTCCCCCTCACGCATCGACGGTGTGGACCAAATCGGGGCGCTGTTACCGTCCTCTCCCCCCTTCTCCGATGATTGGAGTAGATCGAGGCTGGCCACGAAGGCACAAGCGTGGATGGAGCAGTTCGAGCAGCTGCCGCCATCCTCCTCCTCGTCTCCCGAAGCCACGGGTGGAGTCCTTCCTGCCGCTACATGTGCCCCCCCTCGACAGGCAGAGGGCGATGAACTCTCACGACCGCTGCCTTCTTCTCCTTACCCGCTGCGACATGCTTTGCCAGTAACAAGTTGATTTGTTTGTGGTCATTGCAAATCAGCAAATGCACAACTTCTACTATTTCGTTCTTTGGCCAGGAAAAAGATGTTGATCTTTTTGTGTGTGTTTTTTCTGCAGTTCTGAAAACGTCCAGAAAATGAAGCCAAAACTTGTTGAGATTATGGCTCTTTGAGATGAAAGTTGATAAGCAATGCATCATTAGCCCAACTGTATTCATATTGTGTCTCCGTCTGATGCAGACAGAGGTAAGAGACTGGAGAACTAATTTTTATTAAGTCTTTCTTTCAATAAAGCCAAGTATATATTCTTGGTGATGAACTTAGATCAGATTGATGTGTACATAACACTAATATTTTTGCTTTTCCTTTAGGACAGAGACTTGCCTACAGTTTTATGATTTGGAATATAATAGAAACAGATGTGAGAAAAGTCTGTGATTCTTTTTCCCCAATTCACAATTAGAGTGTTTACACGGCATTGTAAGCGTTCGTACTGTTTCCAGGAAGATGAATGGCTCCACAAATGTTGTTCCAGCCTCTAGAAACCATACTGACTCAGGGCACAGTACTGCAGCTGCAAGTTTGGAGAAGAAAAAAGTCTTCCTGTTCATCATGTCCCCCTTATCAATACAGTACTATTAATACCAGTACTATGTAGCACAGTGTTATTTTTATTTGTGTCTCCTACCTGGATCATCCTATACTGCATATATGCATTTTATTTGTGTCAGTTTCACAGAGTGATTCAGCTCTGGCGCCGGGTCATTAAAAGGTTGGCTCAACACTGTACGCCTTATTTTTGACAATGCTGATTTGATGTTAGTTCACAGTTTAAATTATTAGGATCATTTTTAGATAAGCTCCTTAACGAGGGATTATAGATAATGTTGAAGTAAGAAAAAAATAGAAAATATATTTTTAGATAAGCTTTTTAAAGAGGGATTATAGATAACATTGATACAAAAGGGATTATAGATAATATTGATATAAAAGCAGGGATTATAGATAGTATTGATAGCAAAAGGAGCTTCTTGCACCAGATCACGCTGTTGAGAGAAGAGAATAAAGACTTCTTACCCACACAACGCTGAAAAGGAAACAGCGCACACAACTGAAATGAAAAATAATAAAAAGGAATGCAATCTCATGATTACAAACGAGAAACATTTCATGGGAAAAACAGGGGACATACTGTGATTGACAGGCTAAAAAGCAGGGGATGTAACAAATGAATTTTTTTCTGTCCACAAAATCTTAATTGAATTCAAATAACACAGACTAGTGCATGCTCTTTGCAGTGGACAAAAACACCTCGCAAGCGCGCATGATCCAGCATGCTTTCATCTAGCACAGGGTTACAGTTCACATTCGTACTCTACAGTCTAAGGCAAACCTCTCAGCACAGGTTCCAACATCCAACTACATCTGGTTATAACCTATATTTGCGATATGATTCTAATACACAAATCTAGAGACCAAGGGGAAAGTTGCCTTCAAGCAGAAATCATGCATCCATTGGGGCAGTGTGGGCTGAGTCTGGGCGCAAGAACTTTTTGGCAGCCCTAACTCATTGCCTCTTGGGTTCGTCACCAGGAACTTCAGCAAAGCAAACGGGGCAAACCTACAGAAGCAATTTATATTCCATTATGCGAAAGAAGCAAGTGGTGAAATGAGAAGATATGCATCGTTTCAGTCCCAGACTGCTGACCTTGTTTATGCTAAGCCATCTTGTGACACAGCTGGCATGATACACATGCTTGCAGGGAAGTGTCATCTGCAGATTCCCTCTCCTGTACTCCATTTGGCAAATTACGCACCTGTTACCGAAAAAGTAAGTCTAACAAATTAACTTCATATGTATTACTTCGTTGAACTAATTCCATGCTCCACGCCAACAATGCAGTACCATAAAATTATTTATGAAGACAGAACTAATACCACATGCTTCTATGGTAAAGACAATTAAACACTCCCTCCGTGCCAAAATATAACAACCTAGTAGTTGATTAGACACCACCTAGTACCATGAATCTGGACAGGTGGTGTCTAATCGTGTACTAGGTTGCTATATTTTGGGGAGGAGGGAGTAGGGAAGAACAGGTACAAAAATATTTTATCAAGATCTAACCTTTCACGACGTGTTTTCTTCCTAGAAAAGAAACCACATTTGTACTTCGTTACTGGAAGTAATGAAATGCGTTCTTGGGAGAGACCACGGCTTTGGGTTCCAACTGCCTCGCCCAAATCCAACAATTCCTGCCAACAGAAGCTATTTAGTAAACCGAACCAAGGATCATCAGATGAGAAAAGAAACATACAAGATTTTCACCTCTAGTGATGAAATAAATGAGATATTTTCCTATATAACGAATACGATCAGTGAAAATGCAATTTAAACATTGAAGCATTACTAGTTTCATGAAATGAAGAAAAGGCAGTCTGTGACAAGCAGGAACCACGAAGTATCTCAGATAATATTAAAAAAACAGCAATTGATCATTCAAGTAACACCAATGTCTTCATCAAACAAGCTATGCGGCTAAGTCTATAGATTTAGAGGGGACAAGAAGAATGCCATTCTGGCTGATTTGACTCTGCTACTACATTTATTTTACGATTTACCTCACATCTAGCTGTGAAAATGGCAATGCTTATAGCACTCTTATCTTGATTTACAAAAGAAGAAATCAGCAACAATGGTCATAAAAAAGGGGAGTTCATTTTAGTCATGAATCATATATTCGAATTCGACAAGACAAAAGACTCTCACAAAGAAAATCTGTTCACAAACCAAATATAGAATCAATCAGTCCAAATGGTTACCAACTGTGACATTGAGTTGTATAATCAGGTGACTTCAAGAAATGGCTAATAAGTAGCCTCAGAGACAATTAACCTTTTGAGCCACGTGCCCGAAGTGAGCCCACATAAAGAAAAGGTAATTAATGTTTTGCAGTTAGAAAAGGACGATATATTATCTGATAATGCAAATTGAAATTAGCATGTATCACAGCATTCATTTTAATAAGTATCTTGGTCCTGGAAGCAATCAAATAAAAATCATACCCATTGACAAATCAAAGTGCATGGTATAATCTCTGCAGTCTTTTACCAAGATAGCACAAGTTGTACGTGTAAATCATATGAAAAATTAAGAAGATGCACGTCTGAAATGTTGATGTTAGATGAAAAGGCCTGAACGAGAACATGGTGACAGAAGACAATGCAAGCTTAAGTCATTAACCTCATATGTCATATTGTCAGGATCAATGTTGTCTTGCCAAATGACCTGCAAGTATAACAATAGCAATGATTTTCAGTGCTTTGATTGGAGGCATGAGCCCAAAACAAATCTCAGCACACAGCAAGTAAGTGCCATCACAGAATGCATGCTAAAAGTTACAGCAATTGTATTCATATCGTGTCTCATTACCTTTTAGATTAATGAGATCTAAATCTTGCATATTATACATGAAATCAAAGAACACAATTCTATAACATACAGAATGTGGATGCAAATTGATAAGAGTGCGAAACAATTATTAGCTAAATTTTTATGGCATATAATATAGTCAAACAAATAAAATCATTTGACTTGGAATTGTAAAGATAGGTGGAACCATGCGAAATGCATTTGCACGTAAAGCCTGAAATCATAAGGGGGAAAACCTACTACATGCATTTGCTGGGAAATAAAAGTTAGGAGACGATAAGCATGCTTGAAATACTCATGTACCTGTGGACTGCTTGAATTCTGTTGTACTTGTTGTTGGATGCCTGCAAATGAAAGCAAAATCAGTGAGCCAATATAAAGTTCAATTCAGGTGCTTGACTTGAAAGGCAAGGTACAAATCTTACAAATATTCAGTTACAATTCAAGTTCCAGGTAAATGCATACAGTTTCTTTAACACATAACATAGACAGTTTTTAGGACTTATTACATGTTTATGCTTGCCATTTAAAAAAAACTAGGATGGTTTATGTTATAACAGGGAAGTAATCAACAATCTTTGAGTCCCATAACTAAGCTGTTAGAACAACCCATGAGAGTACAATGAAATAAGTCAATAACAATTGAGGCGCTAAAAACATATATGGCAAAAGCATTAAGAAACTCATCACATTTCTCTTTTTTCATCCGTTTTAGTGAGCATCTACTTAGCAGTTATTTTTTGGTAAGTGTTACTGTGTTAGCACAAAATTTTCAGGCAATACCGACCACAAATGATTATACACTAACAAACATTTGTTGTCATGTGGCAACAAGTGAGCAAAGGTAGAAACAATGTCATTCTTCTGTCAAACAAAGGCTACATTTTCTTCGTTATTATAGAACCACGAATATGTGCTTGTTGGTCCTCTTGGTAAGGAAAGGTTAATGAGAGATATTTTGTAATTTGGTAATTGATGTAACCAACTATACTCCTCCATAAAACACTGGAACTCATAAAGAGCAGCATTAACTGAATGTCTTTTGACTTGCAAAGAAGAATAACTCTATGACTAAAAGATATCCAAATGAATTGAACCAGTGAAGTCAGTTAAATTAGCTTGACAAGAGCAGACTTGAGTTTATTGGAAATTAAAAAAGAGAAGCATGCAGAATTATTTCAGACCCCAAAATAAGTTTCCACTGGAGACCCAAGGCCAAGGACACATATAGCTTGATAGTGCTCATTTGAAAAATGTCGTAACTGATTCTCAACACCCTAACCAGAGATGGTCATGTAGCTGATTTCCCTAATGAATTCAAAAAAATGATACGTCTGCGGTTGTTCCTTTTTTATGACTTGGATTGACTAGAAGTAATCATGGATTGTGAACTTGCACTTACATTCCTCAGTAGTAGAGCTTGCACTTGCATGAGGAGTTTCTCCACCCAGCAGCACTACATTGGGGGACTCAGTGTTGTTTACAGGTGTTGTATTATCCCAGATTCTGCGTCCACCATCTGCCCTATGCATGTAATCATTCATGTCATAAACATGCCCATAGCTGTAATAATTTCCTGCACCAGAATATCCATACTTATACGAGTTTGTATGCATCATTGCCCAGTATGGATTAGCCTGCACATTATCAGCAAATAAGAGTAAATAAACAGATCATGATAGTGCATCCGAGGTTAAGGTTATGATTAAACCATTATATTTTTTCTCAATAATTTCCAAGCTAGCTAGCTTTTGTGAGTTATGTGGAGAGTGAGGTTTCAGGAAATGTGATGGAAAAAATCTAGACCTGTCCAGCACATCAACTCTTGAATATCCAAAATGAAATTCACCAAAAGAATTTTGAAACAAACAAACAAATATGATTTGCAATGCGGCTGGAGATATCATAAAGATCTTTTACCGAGGACACAAGCCACTTAATATTCCATGGCAAATATACATCTTAAGATAAAACAAAGGTTATAATGGGATGGAATCAACTAGTTGTTGGATAAGATGTATTGAGAATAATGACAGCAATGTTTTTGGCACCTGATCATGGAAGGCATCTGCAATAGCAAAATCAGCATGAGCATATGTGAGGCCCTCAAAGAAATCCATGAAGCTTTCAGTGATGGTGTATGGAAATCCAGTATTTATGTAGTGCAGCTCCATCTGTCGACTCCCGTTCATTCCTTCTGATGGGTCATCTACCTAAAAGAAATCAAGCCACAAAAAGAAAATCAAAAACAAAAAATGTTTACTCCAAATGTCGGCAATATACATATCATTGCATTTTTCTTCTTTTGTTAAAGTCAAACGCCCCAGGCTAGAGTTGTAAATTCATGATCAAATGAATGATATATCCATGGATTTACCCCTTCTTGTATAAGATTATATTTGCATACTATTCTTTCGGTTGAATCAAAAAGTACTGAACAATAAAAAAGATGTTGAACAGCGCTAGAAGTCTACGGATCTTCTCGTTTCACATTACCAAAAATGTAAAATGCCATAGATCAGTCATTATTGCACGGTTACTTTGGCAGCACAACTTGCAGAGGTGAAATTCACATTGATATCATAACAACCAAACAATCAAAATTACCGTAAAATGATCTAGCAGTAGCAGTCCTTTTGCCTCAACTGCCACTGACGCATATTTCATCACATCGCAAAAAAAAAAATAACCCGTCGCACGAATCAATGCGCGATCCAGTCGAAAACAATGTTGAGAATTGAAGTCTCTACTTCAAACGCCCAAAATAAGGAACCAAGTATAGAATCGCAGCGAAGCGACGATAAAAATAACAAACAACCCAGTTTCACTCCGAATAAAAAAGCCTCAAAAATTTAGGCCGCCTCTCATACTCTCAACAAGCAACAAGAGCAAACCCAGAGGAACTCTACGGAATCGCAAATGCATCACCGGATCACCCACATTCGCGAAACTCCGGCACCTGAAATTACCTCGAGACACCCATTCTCACGCCCCCAAATGGCGCAGCAGAAGAGAAAAAATGACACTAAAAAATCGATCGAACAGCCAATGCAGCGGCAGATCACCTCGTCCGCGATTCCCCCCGCTCCACCCACGCGCACTCAACACTGCCACACACACACCACCACTCATCCAAAACGGGACCGCGGGCGCGCACCGAATCAGTCGTCGTCGATCCCGCCCCAGCCGGAGCAGCCTCCGCCGCGGTCGGGGGAACCGGCGCGCGCGCAGCCGCGCAGGAGAAGGAGGAGGGCAATGCCTCGAGCGGCTGGCTGGCGGTGGCCGCGAGGGAGGCGGGCGTGGCGGTGGCGGTGACGAGAAGGGGAGGGAAGGGTGGAGGACTGGGCCGGGAGGGGAGGGAGGACGACGAGATCTTCTGTGGCTCGCGTGCTGTCGTCCTCTTGTCCGCCCGGCTCGTTCCTATCTCCCTCCCGCTTTATACCCCCTCCCCGAGGCGCAGTGTCGCCTTGAGTTGCGCCTTCTCTTCTTTGTCTCGCCCCGCCCGCTTTCTCGTCTCGCCGCGATATCTCGTCGTGGCGACAGAGGAGGAGAGGAAGAATCTGGGGTTGGATTTCTGCATCGGCTTCCTCCTGGGCTCGCTGGACTGATCCGCCCCTCACCTGCCAGCGTGTCACTTCAGTGTCTTGTGTGATTCTGACATGTGGGTTGCTTGACGCTAAGTACGAGTGGGGTGGGTTTGTTTAGATAATGAAATGGGTACGGGTAGATTTTGCTTTTTTAGGTTATGCTAAGCATGATGGAGCCATCAACTTTGTCAATGTGAGTAAAATTTGGAGTACTGTTAATACAGGTGGGCTGTGTTTGTTGTCTGTCTTTCAATTTGTTCAGTACTGTACATTTTGATGGGATATGTACATCTTTACAGACAAGGAATGGCATTAGTTTTTTTAAACTAGAATGGCATTATTATTAAGTAACTCAATTTATATAATTTGTTGGTGGACGTGGTAAAAACGTGTCATGATTATCGGATAAAAAATGGTAAGTTTCGAAGGACATTTTTTCCAATTATAGAGCAAAATTATTTAAAAAGACAATAATGCTTTAGGGCTATGCTCGAGTGGATATATAATATAATAATATATACTAGCAATTTACTTATAACAACAACATTCTGAGAGATGCATAAATTAAAAATTTTCGCTCTGAACACTAGGTTAAAATCTTGTGGTCTCAATGATATTACCGTCTTTTTAAAAGAATTTATCCGTAAATAACCATTATTTTGAGTGTCCAATCATGGCATGGTTTTTAACTTTTTGTGTCCACCGAAAAATTTGTATCCTAAAGTAAAATTCACCTTATTAATATTTGCAAAATCCACTTTATTTCTTTTTATCTCCCTCAAAAACATTGTATGGCTCTTTTGAATAAGCTCGCTGTTCATAAAAAATGGTCTAGTGAAATATATTACTCCGTACTTTTACTACTAGCTTAACTAACTGATCCACAGAAATTATCTCAAATAGCTTAGCTGCAATGAATATTAGGAGCTGCCAATATATACAGGGACTGCATATGCGACAGCTTTAACCACCACTACTCCTCCACTAGCAAAGTACGGGAGGGAAGAAAAGGAAACTACTGTACCCCCAAAGCCAGTCGATAATTAGCAAATCATGGAATTCATTACAGTAATAACGCCATAGAACTAATGCACAGGTACAGACTTTATGTGGGCTAAAGTACACTGAGGATGCGATTTCCAAAGTGTACTTCAGTGATTTTGTGCGGGGATAACCTATGTATCGCGAGAAGAAGAGAGATCGTTTTCTTTTTTTTTTTTTTTTGGGGTGGTGGGGAGGGCAGTGTGGGAGAGAGACTGTGCGGGTGTGGGACAAACGGGGCCCTGCAGTTCAGCAGGCCAACTGCTTTCGCTGTCTTTCAGGCATGCTTGTCCACAATACTACCACCACATAATCTTGGTTTTTTTTGCCCAGATCTTAATCGCATTTTGCAGGCACCCAGTAATTGCAATCCCTTTCTCCTCTCTAATATATTAAGGAACAGCGTTAGCGTTGTAGTATCCGTATCTTATACTATTTTTGTAGTGTAGTGTACACACGCAATGTTCAGTACATGTTTAGCATATATTCCAAAATCTATGCTTACTTAAATCATAGCAGTAACGTGGGGCTGCAGGTAGTGTCATTACATCGCTGGCTATTGCCCAAATCTTTGCTTACAAGAACTAGCCATCCAATGTTCTAGCGACGTCTTCAGTCGTTAGCATTACTGATCTGCACGTAAGATATGGTGCCAGTTGCCAATTGAGCAGGATTCTGTAGTAATCCTGTGAAGCGTGACGTCGATACAGGAGTGGATGGTAGGACACGTAGATGCGTGACATGGCACTGTCGGCCAACTGAAGAAGGGGACTTCCATTATCACGCTCGTAAATGATCTCATCACCGCCTAAAGCAGCCACGTGGCGTGTACTGGTTGGAGGATGCCCCTCCGACGCCTGAAAAACCACGGGTCTAATCAACTTGCCAAATTATGAACAAACCAGTTGCTATTTTTATCCAAAGTCTGCCAAATTAACCCCCGCAAGCAACAGTTAGATTCAGATAAAGCGAAAGGGAGTCGTCTCCGCTCAACGACCCGGTTCCAACGGCTGTCTCCGTTCGTACCCCCAGCATCCTCTCGCTGCATGTGGGGCCACGTGAATCAGGGCCCACCCGCAGGGGCGTGGTGCGGTTAGGCTTTCTGGTGCGCGAAGGACGCTTGGGGTGTACGCAAGGCGGCAACGCGGGGGGTTGGGGTGGGGGAGGCCGCCGCGGGGCCCACGGCCACACACCGGTCGGTCCTTCGCGGGCGGCGTGACGCTTGGAATTCCTCTTTCCCTACGGCAGCAGCCACGCGGGGCGGTACACGCGGGCGCGGTGCTGAGGATGACAGGTGGGGACATGAGGGGATCGGATGCGTCGGGGCGGGCCCCTGGCCCCGCTGTTGCGCGTTGCTTTTGTCTCCCTCCGCCCCCCGCTCCTTTTCCTGCTTTCGCGCGGAAAAGCGTGCATGGGAGAAGAGACTAGAGGGAGGGAGGAGTGAACAAACTGTGAGCCGCACCCAAGCATCGCACGTGAACCCGGTCTATAGACCTCGCGAGGGACACAGGCGTAGCACCATAGTAGGAGTAGCCTTGTAGCTCGTATGTAAAAACTCCACCTTAGATCCCTCAATTATAAACCGAATCTAAATCATACCCCTCATGTATTTAATCTCTCATCTTTTCGTTTTTGATCGTCATATTTCAAAACGAGAAACATTCAATATTGATCATCGTATTAGCCTGGTTCATTTAATTTCTTCTCGGGTGGGATGGAGTGGCCATTTGTTTTCATACAACATTTATTCCTCCACATGCAAGGATTGCTTGCCATTGGTTCATAAGTAAACGTATTTAACATACTTGTACACGAAAATTGCAATGGCCAACCGCAGCCTACAGATTCAGCAGCGCAAAGGGTAGGCGGGGCCAGCAGCCATGTGACATCCGCGGTAAACGAAACGCCGATGGGTTCCAGGTATACCTGCACAAGCAAAATATGACTATCAAAACAGAGGGACTGTTTAGTCATAAAATTAGGTGAAAATTTTTCATTAAAAATTTTTGGGTAAAATCTTTTCACAAGAATAGATGTTTAGTTGCATGTGAAATTTTTTGTTGTAATAAATGCATGATGCATGCAACTCTCATGCACATCTCCCAATCCAAAATTTCATCTTTTTTGTCAAATCCCTTTCAAAACCAAAATTTTTTCATCCCAAAATATTTTTAGTTCTAAAATGCCAAAAAGTAATCAAAATCCAAAATATTTTTATATTTTGGCTGTAACTAAACAGGGCCTCAATGAAGGAAGTACTAGCAAAATGCTCTATGTTTCTACTACTGTTAGCAATTTAATTATGCATACGTATTTTATGTCATTCATCTTCCTATATGAAACATGCTAAGAGGGTGAAAGTCACCGGTAACAAGGGCAATATAACTAAAAATGTCACAAAACAACTACGTATAGATATTAACAAAACAAGTAAAGTGGTAACCATTACTGGAGAAACGGTTTTTCCATGCGGGCCGAAAAGCATCTTTCCGTACGGAAGGCCTGCCCGCATACGCGAAAAAGTATGGGAAAAAATCATTTTCGCGTGCGGGCGGTCCAACCGCACGAGAAGATCGATTATCCCGTGCGGTCGGCTTAAGCGGCCCGCACGGAAGATCGATTATCCCGTACGGCCGCTTAGCGACCGCACGGGAAGATCGGTCTTCCCATGCGGTCGGCTAAGCGCCCGCACGGAAGATAGAATATTCCGTGCGGGCCGCTTAGACGACCGCACGGGAAGATGGTCGTGCCCATTATTTTATGTACATGTTCTGTTAGCTAGCTATTGTCCTCTCTCTCTTCTCTCCTGTCCTCTCTCTCTTCTCTCCTCTCCTCTCCTCTCCCTCTCCCTCTCGTCTCCTCTCTCAGTAATGTTAAATGGGTCAATATATATATTTTTCGCGCACGAGAAAAAAGATATTTAATATTATTTTCTCATAATATATATATATATATATAACACAGATCGATCATGCGTAATGTTTATATACATATCAAGCTAGTTTCGTCTCGCAAATTAACATAAGTCTAGCTAGCAACAAATTTACAAATTATTTAATGACGGTGCTCTTTTTCCCACTCCCTAAATCGTTTGAATTTATCGTTCGTCGCTAGCTCGTTCTTCGGATCGTAGAAATCGCCCAAATGGTTGCAGACATCGCGACGGATGAAGCGACAAAGATCTGCAACCAAGTTAAGCATGGTTCTATCGTCGAACCGGTTTCCTACAACTGGAACTTTCGTGATCTGTTTAAGAAAAAATAATACACATATATATACGATTTGGAAAATTATACAAGATCGATAACATGTAGAAAGATATATTTCTCTGATGAACTTACTTCTTCGAACTTAGTAGTGTATCTCCCGTAGATTTTAAGCATCTCACACACGTAGTAGCCGCAAAGTTTAGTGCCTGGTGGTTGCTTATAACAACTTGTGAAATTTGTGAACGAATGGACTAGACAGTTGTAATATGGTGTATATAAGAGGTGTACATGTGAGCACAATGTTTACCCTAAAAGAAAGATGATCGGAAAGCGAGAATCAGTTGCGATTCTGAATCATCTTTCATATCAGAAGAAAATCATAAGTCTATAGCTAGCCTATGCATGCATGTGATAAACTGACAGTCAGCTCATTATGTGATGGCTCCCCTGTGCCTACTAAGGTGTGCTTTCTATGTTTTCCTTAGCATTAATGTTCAAGTTCTCGTTGCTAATGTCTTCGGCCGAAATCTCGTGAATTGCCACATCTTGATCGACGCTTTCTTCCTACCTTTTTCACCGATCTTGGTCTCTTCAACATGTCATGATCCATCGTAGTAGCCTTCTTCACCGATCTTGGTCTCTTCGACATGCCATGATTCGATCTTGGTCTTTTTTCTTGATCTTCTCCCTTTGTTTTATAATCTTTCTGTATTGCTCTTTTTTAGAGTTGGCGTAGCAGTACTCGTGTATCTCCATCAAACCGGGTGTCATGGATGACCGCTTTCATGCATGTAAGGAGGATGCTAAAATTTTCTGGGTCAAGGCACTTAATTTTACACCCAATTATTCTTTTGGGAAGCGGTCATGCATGACCGAGGACCCAGAAATCAAGTGCCCTGACCCAGGAAAATTTAGCATCCTCCTTGCATGCATGAAAGCGGTCATCCATGACTCCCGGTTTGATAGAGATACACGAGTACTGCTACGCCGTACTCTAAGAAAGAGCAATACAGAAAGATTATGAAACAAAGGGAGAAGAGCAAAAAAAAGATCAAGATCGAATCGTGACATGTTGAACAGACCAAGACGGTGAAAAAGGCTACTACGATGGATCATGACATGTTGAAAAGACCAAGATCGGTGAAGAAGACAGGAAGAAGGCGTCGGGCAAGATATGACAATTCACGAGAATTCGGCCGAAGACATTAGCAACGAGAACTTGAACATTAATGCTGCTGAAAACAAAGAAAGCACACCTCTAAATCACGGGGAGTCATCATGGAATGAGGTGGCTGTCAGATTTTTATCACAATCTATATATGTAAAAGAGAAGAAGAATGAAAAAATATATTTCTTTCCTTTTTCTTCTCTTTATTAGAGATGAGAGATAAAAATACATATGTTTGATGAGAGATAAAATACATATGTTTGCCTATTTTGTCCATGAGAAGAGATGAGATTGGGGGAGGAGAGATGAGAGATGAGAGACCGAGAAGAGAGGGAGATTAGATTTGTAGGTCGTTCGGTAGGGGTGGGTATATCTGTTTGAAAATTTAAAAATCTAATCTAAAATCTAAAATTCATCAAAAATATTCACATGAACTATTCTCCACGAATGAACGAACAAACGAACACTCGTTCGTTCGCTCGTCCGTCCGTCCGTTTGTTCGTTCACATCAACGATCGACCGAACAAACGACCGAACACTCGTTCGTTCGCTCGTCCGTCCGTCCGTTCGTTCACATCAATGACCGACCGAACGAACGACCAAACACTCGTTCGTTCATTCGTCCGTCCGTTCGTTCGTTCACATCAACGACCGACTAAACGAACGACTGAACACTCGTTCATTCATTCGTTTGTCCGTCCGTCCACGAACGAACGAACGAACGAACACTCGTTCGTTCGCTTGTCCGTCCGTTCACGTCCATCTTTTCAAAAAAAATTCCCAGCAACTATTTCACATGAAAAAAATTCATCAACAAAATTCATCAAATATATAACGGTCCATTTTACATTTCCATCAAAATTAAATATAGTTCCATCAAATAAATAATAGTCCATTTTACAATCGTCTAAAATTTATAATCATGTATATATTGTCATGGTACGTACTACCACTACTACCATTCTCTGCACATTCACATGCATATATTTATAGGAACATGTATGTTACCACAAGTAACAAACACTACCATTCTCTGCACATTCACATGCATATATTTATAGGAACATGTATGTTACCACAAGTAACAAACACTTCTGAAGTTTGCATCATTGTTGTTACTAATTATCATCCCAAATTAGAGAAAGATTTCATTAGTTTATTACATGAATAATAGTTCAACAATATAGTACACATTGAGGAGTCTAATTTGTTTCTACCTAATAACATAGTGCGTTCTATTTATGGTCAATTTTGCATGTTTTTCCTCTATACGAATTAAATTTACATGTTTGTGGAGTTGACATATCTCATATTGATCATTAATGTCAAAAAATGAAATATTTTGATGACTTTTTGAATGCATAAAAAACAATGGGATGGTATCCTCTCTCGATGGACAAAAATCCACATCCCGTAGTTTTATATGCACCTATTCAAACAAATACATACTTTCATAATGTACTCACTAGTCTCTTATCTAAAAGATAGCACTAGCTAGTTTGTCCTAGAATTTACGTATTATATATTCATCATTTTGATATATTGGTTAGTATACCTCTTGCATATCAATATTAAACAAAAATCCATATATTTCATGAGTGGCTTTGAAAGTGTCTAAATTGTCGTGCATTTTAGTGATGATGACACTATGTATATCGCCCAGTCCACTGCTTAATTAAAAACGCCTCCACTAATTAACACGCTAATCACTCTAATTAATTTACTGCTTAATAATAGGAGGTTAATTAATAAGCTAGCTAATTACTGTGTTACTAGTAGTAATTGAGTTGATTTGTACCTGGTGACGCCTCTGTACTGCGACGTCCTCTGCCGAACGTGTCGATGGACTTGCGGTGGTGCACCGGCTGCTTCTGCCCGCCGCCCATGCCGCCGCGCTTGCGCCCGCCGTCGGCGGCTACTACGGCCGCCATGCCGTACTCGTCGGTGGTGATGCAGCTGGACAGGGAGCCGGAGCTCATGGACAGAGCGAGCGGGTGCAGGTGCTGCGCCGCCGTGGTTGGTTGAGGCCGGCGGCGGCTGACGGCGTCGATGCCACGCGCGGTCGAGGTCGGTGAGGCCGGCGTCGGCGTCGGTGAAGCCGGCCTTCGTCGTCGCCCTCGCCGTCTCTTTCTCCGTCTCCTGCTGCGCCGCTTCCTCCTCCGTCCGCTCGGCGGCGTCTCCCACGCCGCGGGCCGTAGCCACCAACCTCCTCTCCGTGCTCGCCGGCCCGAGCGCCGGGGCGCGGTAGACGTCGCGGGCGGTAGGGGCGAGGGCAAGGCGCGGTGAGTGGATGCTGGTGGTCTCGGTGAGGTCGGTGCAGGGGCGCGGGCGGTGCGGTGAGTGGATGCTGGCGGCTAGAGAGGCGGCGGATCTAGAGGAAAATTTCGGCAGCATGGCGACGCTAGATCTGTTTTCACCGGGGACTTGGAAAATTTTCGAGAGCCCGCGTGTTATTATATAGATGACGATTATCGCGTCGGGCGACTTAATGGACCGCACGGGATAACGATCTTCTTGTGCGGGCGGATTAAGCGCCCACACGGAAAATTATTTTCCGTGCGGGCCGCTTAAACCAACCGCACGGGAAAATGTTTTCTCGTGCGGGCGGTTTAAGCGGCCCGCACGGGAATATATTTTCCCGTGCGGCGCTAGGCCGCCCGCACGCGATAATCGCCTCTAACTTTTGCACCAAAATAGAAATTAATGAAAAAAATTATCAAATAGACTCAAAAATTACCAAATTTTTCCATACATCAATATATGCTAATTATTGCCTATAAAAAATTTTGAAATCAAATGATAATTCGGCCATCACTTTCTCTCCAAATCTAACCAATCCTTCTCAACACTTATAATCGTCTCTGCAGAATCTTCGGTTTTGTGAGCGTTGTATGTGATAAAATATTCAAAACCTTCTCAGTTTTTTCCACAGCCTCTACGTATAATATCATGACATCCACACAATTTTCAAGATTTTCCGACTTCGTTTGCTATTTATACAATTTTAAAATCATTCGATCAATAGGTTCCTAATTATGTTTCTTGAAGAAAAATTCAAAATTTATTCTTATTTACAGGATAATGACTCAAGCAGGTCTAAACAACATGAATATAATTTTTCCACTAATTTTATTCTATTTTTTAATCACTTGCGTTCAAATGTGAGACTTGACAAAAAAATTCATTAAAATAAAATAAATCAAAGAAATATAGCAAACCCAATCAAAAAATTACCAAATTTTATAATTAGGAGTAA
This sequence comes from Oryza australiensis, assembly GCA_019925245.2. NCBI lineage: Eukaryota > Viridiplantae > Streptophyta > Magnoliopsida > Poales > Poaceae > Oryza > Oryza australiensis. Next base: position 4,897,660 of record JAIFGZ020000116.1, on the reverse strand, counting down.
TATGTTGTATTTACATAGTAGAGAAAGTTTGGAGGGTGGAGAAGAAATTTTTTTCAAATTTTGCCGAGTGCGAGGGCCCTTAAGCCGACCGCACGCGATAACGTATCTGATAAAATATTCGAAACTCTCTCAATTTTTACCACAGCCTCTACGTATAATATCATGACATCCACAGAATTTTCATGATTTTCGACTTCGTTTGCTATTTATATAATTTTAAAATCATTCGGTCAATAGGTTCCTAATGATGTTTCATGAAGAAAAATCAAATTTTTTTCTCATTTACAGGATAATCACTCAAGCAGGTCTAAACAACATGAATATACACAAAAAACAAACTAGCGTTTTACAATTTTTGGATTAACATCCTTCCGTACGGATGCAAACTTTGATTCGTCGAGGACACTTTCAATGCGTTTCATCCGCGTAGGAAGATCTGTGAATAACGAAATGACGTCGTATTGATTATAGTCGGACGCGTCTTCAATGTTGTCAATACCAATGATGTGTTGCTTGCTCGATACAATAATGTCCATCTTTTCATCGGAAGGATCCTTCACATAGAAAACTTGTGCAACACGCTCGGCAAGGACCCATGGATCATCCTTGTCTCCAATTTTACTCCGTTCAGCACACATAAGTCCAAATTTATCTAACATGTTGTCTTTCACCCATTGGCATCTGAGAACAGGGATCTGAATGTTTAAACCGTAGTCAAGTTCCCATATTTCTTGTATGATCCCAAAGTATAATTTCCTCTGCCCTGTTGCGTCCAACGCTTCGACACGAACCCCACTATTCTGCGCTGAGCTTTTTTTTGTCTTTGCTGTTGGTGTAAAAAGAGTATCCGCCGATGTCATACCCTTTCCATAAGGTCACAAGGCTTGTTGGGCCAGCTGCAAGTCTTTCTACCGTTTTTTTCCTCGAGTGATTCACCAGACGGTACATTTTGATCCTTAAGTCATCAGGGAAAAGTGCGCTTCTGTTCTTTCGAAACCCAATCATCGGATCGCCCAGGATTGCATGCTTTGATCTCAAAAGTGTGTTGCTCAATGTAGGACGCAACAATGGCGAGTTGTTGAAGAACACTGCTGTGTGCATCTGATACCGCTTTGTAGTCGTTGTCGTAGAAGCATTTTCTTCCTACCGTACCCTTCCCAGATAATCTTCCATCATGTCGAGGCATCGGTATCCCAATGGGGTTGGCATCTTTTATATAATCTAGGCAACACTCGACAACCTCCTCAGTTGTGTAACCCTCTATCATCGAGCCCTCCGGATGAGCACGATTACGGACATACCCTTTCGAACGGCCATGTATCGCTCATACGCCCACATTTGATGTAGGTATAGAGGACCAAGTTCAATAATTTGAGGGACAATGTGAACAATGAGATGTTCCATCATGTTGAAGTACGATGGAGGAAAAACATCTCTAGCGGCAAGTCGTCTCGATCGCGAATTTTGAAGGGGTCCTAATTCTTCTGGATCAAAAACTTTTTGTGATACTCGATTAAAAAATAACACAGCTTTGTTATCATAACCTTGGTGTGCACTGGTTTCATCGTCCTTATAGCGATAGGGAGAAACACCGTAAGCATCTTATGACAGTCGTGAGCGTTGTATCCAGAAATTGACAAATCTTTCATTGATACTAGCTTCCGGATATTCGATGAGAATCCAGTCGGCACTTTCAATCCACGAAGACATTTACAGAAAGTTTTTTTCTCTTCTAATGTCATTGAGTAGCATGTCGGAGGAATCTCAATCTTACCATTCGTTAGCTCTATTGGGTGGAGATCTTTCCTTATGCCCAAATTGACCAGGTCGTTACGTGACTTCAATCCATCCTTTGTTTTACTAGGGATGTCAAGTAAGGTTCTGTCGAACACGTTTTTCTCGAGGTGCATGACATCGAAGGCATGACGAATCTCCAGGTCTTTCGAGTACGTCAGGTACTTGAAAAAGGTTGAATGTTTCTTGAAGGGCAGCATGTTTTCTACCACTTCTTTCTTCCTCTTGCCTGAAGCTCTCTTTCCCTTGCCGAACATGACCTTTATGTTCTTTGTCAGCTTGAACACCGTGGAACCATTCTTTGCTTCGGAGGCAGTACCTACCTCGACAGTTTTGTCAAAAAAGGTAGCCGTCGCACGATACCTATGTTTTTGTGGTAAGAAACGACGATGATACATGTAAACTAACTTTTTTTGACGAGGTCAGGTATATGTACGATGTGTTGTCCAGACATATCAGACATCCGGTCTTTCTTTTAATCTGTCCGGATAGGGAAAAATTGGCTGGTAGATCGTTAATAGTAACGAGTATGATAGCACGCAAAGTAAAATACTCCTGGCGGTATGCATCAAATAATCGTAGACCCTTTTCCCACATTTCTTGCATATCCTCTGTCGATGTCGTAGGTCGATACGCAGGGATCCTGGGGACCCCCTTTTTGGTTCGGCACGAGGAGCGATGTATCCTGACTCAAACTCGTATAAAAGATGAAATAATGCAGATGAGGCGGGAATTTATACAGGTTCGGGCCACCAGCGCGGTGTAACACCCTACTCCTGTGTGTATGCAATATATGGGGGAGGTAGCCAAGAACAATGAGAGTGTTCCTCTCCCTTAGACCTTGTGGTGGATGGGCGATTTCCGCAGGCCAGCTGGAGAGGCTTAGCCTATTTCTCAGAACGTGTACTTCTCTTCTTGATCTGGAACGGAACCTCCTGTCTATATGAAGGAGCTGAACCTCTTTTATGAAGGACTTGGGTCTCCTTTTATAGAACAAGGGAACACCACAATAGTCCTACCTTTTTTCTCTACTTCACTCCACGTGAGAGAGTGGTTTTTTGCTTTGTCTTGTCGGAGAAGTCATTCCATTCCTACTCCTCCCTGTTCGCCGCGTCATGGAAGGTGGAAAAAGTGCGGTCATCGTGATGGCCATGCCGCTGACGTGATGGTGGTTTGCCTACCCCCTCCGATGGGTCCCACCGGTCAGCGGCCCGTTCCATAGGGAGGTGTAGGCGCCGTGCTTCCTACGCTCGCACTCTCTCTCCCACGCAGCCGCCCAGTGCATTAAATGCGACTGGACAGGGCGTGAGGGGGGCGTGCGCGGAGTGGGTGCGCGGTCATACCGCGGTCTTAGTCAAGAACTTTTAGCCCCCTTTTGCCTCGTAATAGGCAAAAAGGGGTGATGATGGGAGTAGGTGACAGCCGCGCCTCACATCGCATTGAATGCGGCGGGGCGGGCGCTCGGCTTTCCCTATTCGAGCATTGAATGAGTTGGTTGGTAGTTGGGTTCGCCCTCTCTCGAGAGGTGCGAGATGGAGGGTGAGGGTCCGGGCGATCCTGACCCTCCGACTAGGGAACCGGAGATCCCGGACCCCGCCGTTTGGAAGTATGATGGCCTCCGGCAGCCTCCGGCCAGCCCTTGGATGGCCACGTGGCCGTCCGTGGCCGAGACTTGCCTAGCCTTTCAGGGCATAACTTTGGCGCTCCTTGATGGGCAGGGGCGCTTCCTTTTTCTTAAATGCCACGCCTGCGACATACCCCCGGGCCCATATCACCGACATCCTCCATCAAAGTTTCAAGAAACACATCTAGGTCGATGCCAGGCTGTTTTGGCCCTTGTATAAGGATAGTCAACAAAATGTACTTTCGCTTCTGACATAACCATGTCGGAAGGTTATACATAGTGAGCAGAATTGGCCAAGTGCTGTGCGAGCTGCTTAGGTCACCGAACGGATTCATTCCATCCGTGCTCAACGCAACCCTGACATTTCTCGGATCATTTGCAAATTCTGGGTGCTTCGAATCAAAGTTTTTCCACTGTCGAGCATCGACGGGATGTCGAATCATACCATCCGTCTTTCGACCCTCTTGATGCCATCTCATCAACTCGGCGTCGGTGGGGTTCGAGAACAATCGCTTCATTCGATTTTTGACTGACAAGTACCACATCACCATGGCCAGAATCTTTTTCCCTGACTCGACCAATGAATTTGGTTCGGCAATGTCACTATTGGCGGCACTGTTATCCTTTTCGTACCTACTCGCCCCACAAGTTGGACACTTGTCCAAGTTAGCGTATTCCTTACGATAAAGTACATAGTGATTAATACATGCATAGATCTTTTCCACACCAAGTGATAATGGACATATCAGTTTCTTGGCTTGATAGGTGTTAGCTGGCAACAAGTTAGGCTTAGGAAGCATAGCTCTCAGGAGACCCATCAAGTCGTTGAAACTAGTATCAGACCATCCATGCATGGCCTTCAATCTAGGAAGTTCTAGCACCGACCGCAACACTGTATAATCCATATCACATCCCTTTGCTTGATTGTATAAAAGATCTTTTGCTGTTTTCTGCAACGCCTCCCAATTGTTTAAATATCTTGCTTTCTCTGTTAGGACCTCTGGTTCAGCGTGCCACAACAAATCCTCAAGATCAAGATCAATATCAACCTCTGCCTCGTCAAAACCAGAGCCTTCAAAATCACCCGTCGTTTCACGAGACATGTCCTCAATTATAAAATTCTCTGCCTCATCGAAACAAATATCAAGATTCTCTTCCGGAGGGGCGACTTCCTCGTGATAAGTCCAAACTGTGTATTTTTTCACAAATCCACGCTGAATTATGTGTCCGAGAATTACATTCAGATCTTTCAACATCTTCTGATTCTTGCAATCCACGCAAGGACAAAAAATATCCTTCCTATTCTCCCTCAAAGCGTGTGCCTTAGCCTTATCAATAAATGTTGATGCTTCTCTCATGTACACCGGATGAGTTCTCCATGTCTCATACATCCATATCTGATCTATCTGAAAACAGTGACAACATAAATTAATATTATATTGCCGATGTTTCTAAATAAACAAATTAAACTTAAATCCTATAAATAATAAAAACAAAGTAAAATATTTGACAAATAATAAAAAGAGTGGTAACATAAATTAATATTGCACAACAAATAATAATAATGAGACAAAAGTAGTTACCAAAAAATGGTTTAATAAAAAAACAAAAATATTTGATCTACAAATTAAAAAAATAGCTCAACACATATACAATACAAATAAGTTTAAATATCTTCGCATTCAACCGATGAAATTTTAAAAAACGGAAGCAAATGAAGTAGATGATCAAGCACATGACCTTTTATATTGATTTCAATTGAAGATTTAAAGTCTCAAGCCTTCCACAAAATAAAATGCTATTATTTGGAGAAAGAAAAACCGAGTTAAAAAGTTCAAATATCTTCGCATTCAACCAATAATAATTTTTAAAAATGAAAGCAAATGAAAGAGGAGATCAAGTATGATACCTTTTTTTATTGACTCCAACTGAAAAATTCTAAGTTCAAAACTTTCCACCTATAATTGCCTTTTTTGGAGAGAGAAAACATCAGGGTAAATACGCTACTATCGGATTGAGCGGGAAATTTATTGCGCCACTGTTGGACATCATCGCATGCGGTCCTCTTAAAGGCCTGCACGAGAAAATGCATTATCCCGTGTGGGTCTTTAAGAGGACAACACGGAATAATGCGCTATTATCCCGTGAGGTCGGTTAAGTGGGCCGCACGGGATAATCGTATTATCCCGTGCAGTCCACTTAAGCGATCGCATGGGATAATAACCCGTGCGGTTGCTTAAGTGGCCCGTACGGGATAATACATTATCCCATGCGAGGCAATTGCCGGCCCTCGGGAACGGTTTTTTCTAGGCACAGGCTCTTATGGTCTGCCTGAAACCTATTGGGGGTCTTGTCCAGAAAAATCGTTTCTTCAGTAGTGAACAATTCGCTCGTATAGATGATTGCACGTAAGATATTGATATATCAGCTTAAAATAAAATTATGTTGTACATATTACTACTACGTTTATAGCTATATTTATAAAATATATAGTTTGATCATGTAATATTATTAGAGTACATTGCAACACACATGTATTTGCTAGTAATTGATAATAATAAACAAAACTACATTTGTTTTCATACTGCAAGAGTAGCTATCGTAGAAGAATTTTTTCAGAATATATACCAGTAAAATAAATGTTTATTTGATCAGCCGATTCGGTAAAATAAACTAAGCGCAAAGGATTTGTGTTAAGACCGCTCCATAAGAGCGAAGGATTGGTGTTAAGACCGGCTACATACTCAACTAAGACTGTGACGCCCTGCAGGTGTAATATTTGGACGTGAACTCATGATCTATTAAATATCCAAATATCTATTAAGACCATTTGTTAACTCAACAGCCTGAGCTCTCTTCCGCATAGAATTGTCTTATCATGTGGGTACGACACTTTGTATGTGTTCTGCTTAGCTCCTGAAAGCAGTACACATTTGCGCACTTCCCGGTGAAAAATTCAGAAACTGAATAACTTTTTAGTTGCAAAAGTTGATGAAAACTTTTCATCCAAAAATTAAAATCTCTGTTGTAATAAAAACAAATTTACCCCTAAAACTATTACTACTATACAGATTAAGCCTGCATTTTTATTTCTTTCCTTCTTTTCTTCTTCTCCATCTCCTCACTTCTCCTTCTCCTTCTCCCCCATCCCATTCCCTGCTACTGCTTCCTCTTCCTCCACTTCTTCTATTTCTCTCCTCTGCCACGGCAGCCCGGGCCCGTTGTTGTGCAGCGCGAGCGGCAACGGTGACGGGGACGGCTACATCGGCTGCGGCGGTGGCCTAGGGTTCCGTACTTCACCACCTCCCCCGTGCGCCGAGCCATCGCCTCTGCCCCCGTGCGCCGCCGCCTTCCTCACAGCCATCGCCTCTCCCATGCGTCGCCGCCTTCGCCGCCTCCCCCGTGCGCCGCCGCCTCCCCCGCCTTCGCCACGCGTAGAGACGAAGAGAAGAAGGGCGGCGCACAGAGAAAAAGAGAAGAAGGCACGCGCGGGTCGGGGTAGTGGCGTCGGACGCTTCTCTCAACAAAAATTTTTACCTTTTTTGCCAAACTACTCCCAAACCTGAAATTATTTCATCCCAACTTTTCACCCTTGTGTTTAGTAAAAAGCCCAAAAGTGGCTAAAATCCAATTTTTTTCACTTTTCAGCTACAACTAAACAGGACCTAAGGCAACAAGAGCCTGGGTTTCTTAATTCTGACGAGTTGTTTCATCCGATAAAGTTGACAAAATTGAGGAGCCTGTTCCTGATTGTTTTTTCTATCAGATAAGAGATACATGTTGCCAAAATTGCATGGTTTCTTAATATTGTCGATTTCGTGGCGATTCAGATTGGTTCGAACTAGCCAGAGATCAATTGGGTGTGTTTGTCAGTCTCCAAGATCCCGATGAGCAAATCAAGGCGCTTTTCAGGATAAGGTGATGAGCCATGGCTCTAGGGGGAGCAACCTGACGGAGGAGAACATCCTGTCCAACCCAAAAGCTTCCTTCGCATGTGGCACGTCCGACTTAGGGCTGCGATCGAGCAGCGCGGAGGACGCCGCCGATCAGAGCACGCCAACGACGGCCGGGGACGACCAGTTGGTCAAGATCAAGACGATCAACGTATGGGTCCGAGCTTAAGGGTGCAAGCTCATCCGAGCTTATCCGAGCTTCTCGTCAGGCTTGAAGAGGAGGAGGAAGAAGAGAGCGGAAGAAGCTTTCGCGTAGAAGCGCGCAAGGCCGCAAAGCTATCTGGCTGGCGACGAGCTGCGTGGCATCTGGAAGTGGTGGCACCGTGGCGGACTCGTACTATGCCTCGCTAATAATACGGACTTGAGCAAAGTAGATAGGTCATAGGTGTCACCCCTAACTTTATCATATAAATTATTCATCAATAAAAAGATAACAATAAATCATATCCATGCTAATTCTAGTGTACTAACCTCAATAATTTCATTTTATTTATTTGCCAATCTTCTATTCCTCTTTTTTTCTTGAATTTTGTGTGAATATTACCCAGAGATGGCTCCTCTTCTCTTTTCTCTTTTCTCATCACCTCATCATACGTACGAGGCTATGTGACATCTTAAGATAAGTGTTTAGACGCTCATAATATTTTCTCTTAATCACATATGACAACCAATGACAAACGAAACAATTAATGTTAGTACATAATCAACTTTAATTTTTAAAAAAAATGCTCGTGTGTTGTAACGAAAACCCGTGGCTAGTTATTACACCGCTCTAGCTTTATCCCGTGGTATCAGGATGACAATACATCATATGAAAAGGCTTGCTATCTCGTATGTTATGTATTTCAATTGGGCCACGATCATTTCGTTCTATACATGTGAGATGTGGATAGCGCCTTTGATGTGTATGCGCTATTTGTGACGAACGAACAAAATGTAATTTCTTAAGTATGTATACTTGGAAAGGTTGGAAGGATATTATTGCTTTATTTTTCTTATTAAGATGTAAATTATTTTTCTCGTATTTCGTTAGCAAACTTTTGAAACTAATAAAACATTTTATGCGAAAATTTTGTATATAAAATTTGCTTTATAATACTAAATAAACTTATTTTTAAGTTTATGGTAATTAAAACTTAATTCATGCATTAAAGAAGGGGTAGCAGACGAGTCTTAACATAGTAGGTGGTGGTGATCGAGGTCGGTGTTTGATTGGATTTTAAGAAAATATTGACGGCTTGTTTGGTTTAGAGAAAAACCAACGTATTTCGATTCATATGAATTAATTTATATGAGTGTCATTCGGTTTGTACCAATATAGTTAATTATAGAAAACCAATGAAAATGTTTTTCCTATACTTGTAGAGAGAAAACATAGGAAAATTTCATCCATCCAAACCTCTTGGAAATTACTTATATATTGGATGTGCATGCAGCATTTCTATTGTGTTGAAATTTCTCAAGAACGAATAGGCCTTAAAAGTTATTAATTATCATGCATTTATTTTTATGAAACTTTTACAGTTTATTTTTTCACAATTTATGATTTTTATCTCAGCAAATATTATCTCAGGAAATATTAAAAATGAAGAACCGAATTTTGTGTGTCATCAATAAATTAAAAAAGGAAAAGAAAACAGTGAGCGGTCGCTCTTACCAAGTGACTCGTGTGAGCTGTCGGTGAGGCATTGAGGTCTCTCGTTCTCTCTTTTTCTTTCTTCTCTCGTCTCCTAGCTCTCGTCGGTCAGATCCACCATTGCAGGCCAGAGAAAGGAAGATTAGGGTTGTCCTTCTAGATCCGGCCTCTTCCCCCTCGCTCCTGTCACTGGATCGAGAGTTGGTCGTCGCGGGGCTGGGGTTGAGAGGAGGGGTGGGGGTGTGGGGGTGGGCGGAGATGCGGGTGTCGACTTCAATCTGGTTGAGCGGGGTGGAGGAGATGGTGGCGGTGGTACCAGGCGCGCCTTCTTTTCGCTCGGAGAGATGGCTCGGCAAATTCACTGCGCGCGTTGAAGACGTGGGATGCAGAGGCGGTAGTGGCCCGCGGCGATGAAGACGTTGGCGATCTCCTCCCTGCGCGCGTATCTCCATCCTCTAGCTACAAATCCGTGGTGGCTTCCTTTGGTACAAATGGTGGATCCGAGTGAGAGAAGGTCAGTAGCCTCTACGCTCCTCCTAAACGTATGGCCCTTTGCTCGATTAATTGTTGTGGTTTTAAATTCATTTAGAGGAAGATATTCTTCTTTATAATTTTCTGACTATAATATACAACTGTAGTACTAATATATGCTCAAAACATTTTGTTGCCTCTAAGGTAATGCAGCATGCTAGTCTCTTAGGAATTGATGGGAAACTAAAACATTAATATATATAATATTTTCACGTATTTTCCTTTTTTTGGGGGGTTCTGATTTGCTGCTTACTGAATCCTTCCTAGAGGAAGAGATAATGTAGTCTCCCCCATGACGCCACACATTTTTTTATCTGCAAATCTACAATGCTTGTGTCGAATCATGCCTGTTTTTAATTTACTTTGTTGTTTTTCTGTTTAGGCCGATGAACATTCTTTGAAGCAAAGGGGTTCAGCTATGGCGGCTTCGTGGCATTCATTGTAAGTTTGTACTAACTATTAGCAATCTTGTCACCCGTATGCATATATACATCAAACTAAGTTGCCCATTCCACAACTTAATTGACAATACTGGAATTCAATTCTTATTCTGCACTGATAAAACCAATTAACTAATTAAGCCCGTGTAAAGCATGCAACGTGATGAAGCCTTTTGCATTTGACCAGAAGAAGCAACTTGGTCCTTCCCTGCAGACTTCTGAATTGATACAATCTTTTCTGTGAAGGTATTGAACCACATCCTTTGTACAGTGCAGAGGTAGGCCTGCTGTGGGGTGGTTCACGTTGCAGATAGAGGTGTATCTGGGGCGATGGTGGCAGTCATGAGATGACATTTTATTTTCCTCGGTGGATCTGAATTTTTGGGCATAGATTAGAAGCTGATTTATGTGGTTTCACAGCTGGAAATTGGTAAGCTCTATGGACTCTTAAGCTACTATGAGTTGTTTAGATAACCATGAAAGTATACATGCTCGGTACAATATATCTATACTCCTTATAAAAGGGAGTAGTGGTGGTGGTTGTGCCACCACCCCACCACAAAAAAAGGATAGAGCCCCACACGTCAACTACTCCCAACAGCTCTCTATTTTTTTGGGAATGAAAAAAGGACAGCGTGGGGCCAAAGGGTCTATATGACAGTAGCAAATATGTACAACAATTAAAAGATGATAATAACAGGTTAATGATAATTTTCTTTAACTAAAATCCTGTTAGTAATGCACAGGCAATATGCTAGTATAAACAAAATCTGGTAGCCAGTTATCTATTTCTTTGAGGTGATACATTGAAGCATGTCTCTTACACCTTGAGGCATACTGCTCTCACATTCATTCTCTTGGTATGTCAATAGCTCTCCAAAAAAAAAATGCTTCCTTAGCTCGTATTCATCCTGTACATGCATTTATTTATGTAAGTGATCAAGTTAACCACTGTATGTGTAAAAAAATAATAGTCTTTAAATGATCAGTGCTAGTGTTAAGATACTTGCCTTTATAATTGGTAACTGCAATTCTTCATCATTCCATTTGCGAATGAAGAGGGACACAAGATAACCAGATAGTTCGCTAAGAAGATTGAACTGTTAATTAATTTTGAATTTTGTGCTAGGGAAATAAATTAATTTTGATACTATCCTTTAGAATCATTACACATATGCATCAGACTATGTTCTGTCTTTGTTGATGATTATTGATGCAGCTTGAAAATACACATATGTGAGTAAAAAGCCCTGAGAATACTTACAAATGCATCTTGTATAGTCGGGCATTTTTCTTTGATGCAGAGCTTGAACAAGTTTGTTGATGATTGTCGTTGATGGAGTTGCTCCTGGCAAGGTGATCTTTTTGGCGATGGAGTAGAACTGTCTGGATGTTTTTTTATCACACCACAAGAACGGATTTCTATGTGACGACGACGCAGGGAGGGAAGCAGGCGGAGGGCGAAGGTCCAGGCGGCGGCACGGGAGCTTCGAGCGGCGATGGGAGGGATGGGCGCAGGCGCGGCACAGATGGGGACAGAAGAGAGGGACGCAGGAGGTCTTTTTTTCATCAAGCCTTTCTTTTCTTTTCAGCATTGGGACTGTGGGTTAAATTTATAAACACTCAAGGAGTTTTCTGCAAATAGCCCCTTTTTCTTCTTTAACTGAGTTTTTTTAAAATAGCCAAGCGGACTGCGAGTTAATTTCGAAACAACTTAAGAGGTTTTCTGCAAAATAGTCAGGCAAAACAAAATTTATGTGGAAACACTACTTGCTTTATAAATAGACTAGCAAAATGCTCGTGCGTTGCAACGGAACGACGACGCAGGAGGAGAAAGCGGGCGAAGGGCAAAGGTCAAGCGGCGGCGTGGGAGCTCCGGCGACGACGGGGGGCGCAAGCGTGGCATAGATGGGGACGGAAGAGAGACGTAAGAGATCTTTTTTTCATCTAAGCCCTCCCTTTTTTCAATTACGATTGTGGGTTAATTTTATAAACACTTAACGGGTTTTTGCAAAATAAGTAGACGGTATATATAGTTATATATATATATATATTATTTTGAAAGTAAGAGTATCTTCAATTTTATGTATTACTTGGACCTTGATTAAGAAATAGAATCGGATAGACATTTAGTTTAGTTTAGTTAGTTTAATTTCATCAAATTAAGTCAGAAATATAATGAAAATAGATATTGACTTACTGATACTTTAAACCGATTAATTTGGTAAAAGTTTAAAATATTTATGACTCGAATATTATTAGTTAGAAAAGTATATTGATGAATAGGATAAGTTACATCTATATCGACGATGACGCGTTAGCTCGCGCGTAGCGTGTGCTCGGTCTCTGCTCAGGGTAATGCACGGCGACGCAGGAGACGCGTGAGTTGGGTTCGTTTGCTGGAGATGAGAAAAGTGAGGCAATAATGTAGCGAGAGGTTGTACGAATCGGAAATTTTATATATTTGAAAAAAACTATTTGATGATAAAAAGTTATAGATTTTTAAGTAGTTAAGATAAACTCTATCGTACGTATAACTGTTTTTTTAAAAATAGACAGACGAATTGCTGGTTAATTTCGAAAAAATTAAGAGGTTTTCTGCAAAATAGTCAGACAAAACAAAATTTGGTTGGAAACAATACTTTTATATTTATAGTTAGTTATAGTTATAGTTATAGTTATAGTTATAATAGTTAGTTATAGTTATAGTTATAGTTATAGTTATAGTTATAGTTATAGTTATAGTTATTGGATATGGATATGGATATGGATTATAGATTATAGATTATAGATTTGTGTGGTGTTCAGATGTAATATGGGGCGTTCTTGTGGTGTTCGGATTAGGATCTGAGCGGAGTGGGCCTGAATGCGACATGGGCCTGAATTGATCTGGGGAGGGAATCGGACGGAGAAGTTGCACGCTACGGAGCGATCTTGGAGGGAATCGGGCCGAAAAAATCGCTCACTATACGGAGAGGGAATCGGGCCGAAGAAATCGTGCACTTATACGGGGAGGGAACCGGACTGAAGAAATCGCGCATTATATGGGGACGACGTACGAAATTACCTGGCAACAAAAACATCTTGAAATTTTTAATAGGTAAAGATAAAGATATGCAAATGTAGTCCCGTAATAGCATTGAACCCAGTTTTAGATGACGTAATAGCATTGTAAGCTTGAGTCAGCATGGCCAGCGATGACAACATTAGTTGTTGCGGCGGCAACGAGGAGAGCGCAGGCACGGTGATGGCAAGTTTGCGGAGGGATGGCTCTTCGGTTTAGTCCTGGCAAACCTATGCTTCTCCCATTCCATATTGGGTTGGTCCATTCGACTACCAACCCATAATGATGTGCAGGTGCAGTGCAAAGACGACAAGGTGGATCTCGTAGAGTAGCAAAACCCTTGATCGTTGATACTTCAAATGTCGTAATGCTTGGATGAGTCGGACTCTATTGGGCTAGAGACCCCAAGAATGCGCTTTGGAAGATGACCAAACGACGGGAATAGGGATATCGCTGAAGCCTCCCTCCCTTTGTGCTTCAACGGCTACTCGGAGGAGTCCACAAGACATGAGGAACTAGAAGCTCTCCATGACCATCTCCCATCGTTGCTTCGCCTGAAGCCCCATCGTCGTCGTCCAACCATCCTACCACTGGAGGGCTATAGCAAATCCGGAGGAGGAGAGGCGGATGCCGAGCAAGTAGGCTTCACACGAGATCTCATCACCGCCAAACACAGAGGAGGTATTGCTGTGCGTGGGGCTCTTAGTCATGGAACTCCTTTTCAGGATCTGTCGCCACGATCTCTTACTGCTCCTCCCCTCTCGCGTGCGGCTGTGTTAGGCTCAACCAGGTTCACCTTTCCGTCGGTCTATACCGTGCCGCCCCTCGCCGGCAACACGAATTTCGTGCGAAAACCGTCGGCGAGGAACAATGATAGAATTTGAATTTGAATGATTTTGTGCTTATCGCGGATTTTGTGTGTTCCGCGCGAAAACCATGAAGATAAGTGCGGTAAATAGCAAAACCGTCACAAAAAATATGTAAATGATGTCCAAAAAATTAAAAAAAATACTAAAATTAGTGAATATATATTTATGATATTTACACTAATATATTTGTGTGATAAAATTTATATTAATATGTATGATATTGACATAAGTATAGTTGTATGAAATATCGGGAAAAATACTTAATGTGATATTAAAAATATAGTAAAAAACAAAAAAAATAATGATAACTTTTGTGCAAAGAGATATAATAAACTTAGTTTAGCCAACTTCACGAAATAATTAAATTATGAAACGAGAATAAAATATTCGTGTTAGCATATGTTACAAAGTTGCAAATAGATCCTATAACAAGATTGGAAATAAACATAATGATAAGCGTAATTGATGGGTTGCAACTCAGATGCGAAAGTGTGTTGCAAAAGCGTCGGCTGCGAGATTCAAGCTAGGAAAAAGGAGATAATATCGGATGGGAAAGTTGATGGGCTTCAATGGGCCTCTATGAACAGTACATGCAAACAGTGTAATTTTTCTTTTTCTTTTTTTGAAAACAGAAAACGATTTTTAAGGGCAAAAACTAGTGTATTTTCATATAAAAAATACCATAATTTTTGTAAAATTGAGATCTACTTGATGTATTTTTTCAATAAAAATCTCAAAATTTTTGAATTTTCCAAAATCCATTAAATATTTTCACGCATCTACCGTTTCTCTACCCGATGAAAAGCCCAAAAACCGTAGATTTCGTGACGGTTTCCATGAAAAGGAAAACCCTGGCTCAACTACATTGGTGCCCCGCCAGCCTAGCTAGCAACGACTTCATGCTCGGTTGCACCGCAAGAAGCTTGAGGAGGAGGCGTGGAAAGGAGGCTTAGGGATGCGATGGCTTCGGGAGCTCGAGCTCCTTTGCTAGCGTCGCTCGCCAGCAAGCTAAAGAGAGGTGGTTACTTACATGTGGGGTGCATGTATTTTTATATTTTTTCTAACGGTTTATGCCACACGTGTAATGTAAGAGTAACATCGGGACCAGATGCCAAGTAGGATGAAAACGACGTTCAAACCAAAGATAAGATGCACAAATTTTAACAGTTAAGGAATTCCCTGTATTTATTTTCCGAAAACAAACGAGGTCACAGCTAAGAAAAGATGAAAAGCAATGCACCAGAACTGTGTACCACTCCACTATTTTCGTGGCATCGTTGCCTGAAGCCCCCAGAGACAAGTTTTTTTTGACTTTATGACATCATTCTGAATGGTGTATTCTCAAATGCCACCCTCTTAGATGACTTCGATTATTTGTCAACATACTGAAAATACTTCTTTGATTCAATGCCGTTTTAGACACAATATGCCGCCACGTGGTTGCCACATCGTTGGATGATGTTGCAATGTATGGCGAAATCCAAATTTAGCCTTCCTCTTTCTTCCTTCTTGCTCCCACCAACTAGCAGCTCCAACCCTCTTGCTTCCACCCCACTCCTTGGTCGGCGAGCTGCCCGTGCAATTCCTTCCCTCTTGCTCCCACCTCACTTCCCAGCCGCGAGCTACCTGGCTACTCCCTTGCCCTCTCCACCTTGTTGCCCTTTTCATCCTTCCCCGGCAAGGCACGCGCACTCCATTGTCGTTCCCTTCCACGAGCTGGACGCAGGGCGGCCCTCGGATCTGGGCCTGCCGCCGCAGCTGGATCATAAGGGCGGCAGCGATGGTGGCGGTGGCGACCAGATCAGCTGGCAGCTTCCCAGATCTGGCACGGTCGAGGTCGGTTGCTGCGATGGTCGTGCGGCGACGAAGACGCTCCAGGTCGTCCATCTCCTTCGTGACCATCCGACAACAGGACGCCCGAGACCATCCCATCAGCTAGTGTTGTTGGTGGTGGTGTCACCAGCTTGTTCTCGTAGACGAAGGTCGGAGGAGAGTGTCCTTGAGCCAGAGAAAGAAGAAGAGCAAGACAATCATTTTTCTCTCAAACTAGTACCATGCCCGTACTTTGCAACAGATCAGGCCCATATATAATTAGGGATTAGCTGGGTGGGTATGCTTGTATGGGCCAAACCCACATATGATTAGGGATTGGTTGAGTGGGTGGATTTAAGGATAAAGCATGTTGGTTACATACACGTGAAGGACTGAACGAAATGGACGAGATGGAAGAAGGACAACTTTGCTTCTAAATTAGTAGAAAAACGCGGTGATATGACATCTTGTAGGCTAAAAAAAGGGTAAACACAAGTAAGAAATCTTCTCTATCGAGTAGCCAAAACTTAGTCTTTCGGAAGAGTGGAATTTGAAAATACGTCATCTGGAAGAATATGGCTGCTAGTTGCTAGCTGTTGCTTACTGGTGAGTTCTCGGTCTCGAATCCAGTTCCGATGCAGTGGCTGGTGTGACAGTAAGCTAAACAATTACATGAGCATCACTGGATTCAAAATAGATGGCCAAGATGTCTCAGAGTACTGTAGCAAAATACTGTAACGATTTTAGTTGTGATGTCATTTCCCACGTTACCCCTAGTCCTCACAATCTATATCATTATATTATCTTTTAATTAATAACCCTCTCCCATTTTATTATTGGGTCTCCTTAAATTTTAAGAACATCTAATAGTTCAATAAAAAATCATATTATCATTTGAACTATAAATATTTATTAATAAGAAACTTAATTTATTTTTCATTGCAACGTACGGATTGTAAAAAAAAAGTAAGGTTTCGATTTTATTGCACTAAATGATTTGAATCATTGTATCATTAAATAGAAGATTCAGATTATATACGTTATATTGTACCGTCACAAGTAACAAGTGCACTGGATCTCAGTACCTTGGTCATACTCTCGTGGACTTGTGCTACTCATAGATAAACGTTAGATAAACGTTAGAGCAGGTGCTGTAAGGGTTTTTGTTATTTAAAAATGTCACATGGAATTAAATGATGAGACGAAGGAGAGAAGTGAAAAAACATGAGTCAATCACTTTTTATGTAAGAGGCAATCTCTATACAATTTTTAACAAAAGTACGAAGAAAAAAAGAAAGTGAAATAGTAAAAGAGTGGATGGATTAAAGAAAATTTTAAAATTTTTATACCAAAAATAACACATTATATATATATTATCTCTTAATTTATAGACGATATAACTAATTAGATGTAGCAATCACCTCTCCTGTAAAACTTCCTCTTATACGATCCGCATCCGAGATTGAGACGAACACAGTCACACCCGAGTAGTCGACTCGTAGATGAGGTAGAATCCTTATCCTTATATACTACTAGAAACTAGAAAAGGAAACAAACTGTACCGCTTCCCTTCCGCATCCACGCACCAGAAATCCCCAATGACCAACCCTTTGTTCAGAAAACCCTAATTCCCAAATCTGCATGTCCGCCCACCGACATCCGCGTGATAATTCCCAAATCTGCCCACCTTCGCCTATGCGCGCCGGCCCCTCTGCCGTAAGTCCCGAATCCGCCCGTCGGTCGTGCGAGCCAGCCGGGATGGCTGTGTGTATTATCAAGCGGGAGTCCTTCAACCCCCCCGAGTTGCCTAATCCTGACGCCACCGCCTCCTCCCGCTGGCCGGCGTCGGTCATCCTTGCAAATCAGGCTTAAATTGACAACCGCATGAATGCTACCACCGCCACAACCAAGTCGAGGGATGGCCACACTATCCAATTCACCTTTTGGTTCGCTGAGGCACCGACCAGTGGCAATCTAGGATTTTTCCATTGGAGGGGCTAACATCGGTGACGGTGTACCTACTAGGAGATGGTAACATCCGCCTTCCTCCGTAATGGTCATCCCTCTCACAGTCGCGCACCTCCTCCTTCTATGCATCGTCTTCGTGCCTAATAAAACAAGAAAGAATACATTGGAGACAAAACAAATAACTAATTGAACAGTATGAGTTCTCAAAATAAAAGCGCATACCGCAATGTTATTTGGGGCACTAACATACGTCAGGTTTTCATCGCTTCAAACCTTTTTATAATTTTCTCAGAATTGATGCTTCTAAATAACTCTTTCTTGCTGTAGCATATCATCAAGTCATTTAGCCATTCATCACCCATTTTGTTACGCAAATCTGTCTTTATAATAGACATAGCTGAAAAAACTCTCTCAACTGAAACCGTTGCCACTGGAAGTATTAATGTTAGCTCAATAAGCCGATAAACCAATGGATAAGATCTATGCATTCCAACCTTGACCATGATTTCAGAGACTTGTGGAAGCTCAGTATATCCAACAAAATCTTCGGTTCTTCTAGCACGTGCAATAAATTCTCTAAGTTGACTTGGCAACACATCAATTTGACCAATATCAAAATCTTCGGCATATATTTCAGCAAGTCTCATAAGTTTGTCCACATCAAAACTAGAGAAGCAATTCCTTGGGTTAAGAGAAGCCATGCAATCTAGTAACTCTAAACTAATTTCACCAATGCAATCTAGAGAAACAATGAACTTTTCACACCTTTTCACATCTCGGTTTTAGAATCTAAAAATATGAATCTCAAAGCATGTTTCTTTGAGTTGCAACTGTTGCACCAATTTTGAATTATAGAACTTAAATTTTAGAATTAATTTATAATTTATAAGCAATGTAAAAAGAGGAAGAATACCTTGCATGGCCGGGCCGACCACCTGCCCTTCCGGCTTCCCTTGCCCGTCGGCGACCACGAGCCGTCGGGCGGATCGCCGTGCCGCGTGCCGCGCGAGCCGCCGCCTAGCCACGCGAGCCACTAGCCTGCACGCGTGAGCCGACGGGCCGCCGAGCCGTCGCCGCGCTGACCGCCGCGCCACGTGAGCCGCCGGCCTGTGCGTGCCTGCTGCCCCTGGATTAGCTGCGCCGCCGTCCGTGAGGAGAGAGCAAGAAACTAGGGTTTGCACTTGTGTTTTTCTTTTTTTGGCATATGTCTTTTCTCACTCATAACTCACATCCATGGGCTGATTTAGTGGGCCGGCTGGTGCGGTGGCGCCCGAGTGGGCCGGACTGCTTTGGTGGCTTTCCAGTTAAATTTATGTCTATTTTAGCCCCTACAACACATATATATCTAAAAAATTTAGGGAGGCTTAGGAGGGGGCTAAACTACTCCGCCGGGGGTAGGGGGGCTAGCCCTGTTGGATCCGCCCCTGCCACCGACCATCTCCTACCTCTGTGCCCACTGTTCGGACTGCAATTCGAAGAACGTTGATTTCTACATGGTGCCCAATGTGGTCGGCGCAGAGGGTGCATTCATTCTTCCCCGTGTTCTGTTTCCCTCGTCTCCCTGCCCAGAACTCTTCGTCTACAAGGCTGGTGCCGGGGCGCCCTCACTTGATCGGGTTCAGGACCCAAAAGGTTATAATTCTTCCATCGTTGGACTCCCGTTGTTTGCGATAGTGCCTTTTGGTGATACCGAGAATTATCACTTGGCTGGTTTGCGATACAGTTATACCCACTATAATCTTTACATATACTCCTCCACCATGCAAGAATGGAGTAGAAAGCAGTTGGAGCCACTCCCTGGGGTCAATGCTGTTGAACACCAGAAGGTGATTTCACTTGGCGGTGGCCTTTTAGGCTGGGTTGATCTTTGACATGACATTCTGCTGTTCAATGCTCATGACGAGCATCCGAAGGTCCGGTACATTCCATTACCTGCGCCGACACTGCTCAACAAAAAAAAAAAAGCTACATCTATCTATCCGTTCAGAGGGTAGTCCAATTCTGTTCCGAGATGTCACCTGCAACAAAAATGGTGTAATCAAGTTTGTTGAGACAGAATGTCGCCTAAAGAGAATACCCGCTACTCCTGAAGAGCCTAAAAGGCCAAATGATGATCCTTGGGTGAAAGATGCATGGACTGAGTCAGACTTATTGTGCACGCACACAGACAATCTACCCAAGAAGAAGAGGGACTCCCTTGTGTATGATGGTTGGAGGGTCATATGACATGTAATAGAACAATTTCATCAAATTGTTGGTTGAAAGGACGTGTGGTTGATGTGGATAACATTGTGGTTAACAGCTCGGCAAATGATTTGTTGACTTCTATGCTAAGGTTCAAAGGTCTTGATATGTTAACATTCAAGGATCTTTGCATGGTCTTTCCCACGTTAAGTATGGATGATGATCTTGTGTACTTCAAGTGCACTGTGAAATATAAGGATAGGGATGGATGGGTGGCTGCAATTGATCTTGGAAAGAAGAAAGTGGAGGTTTTGAAACCGTACTCCCATGCAAGTCTTATGCCTATTATACAGATGTTTCGCACATGTACAATCTCCAATCATCTAAATGTGGCACCTAGTGAGTGTTAAGCATTTGGTAGTAATATGCTTGTGCCGCTTACAATCTTTAATATTTGGTAGTATTATGCTGTTTATTTGTTTGGGTGTCAAGAATTTAAGTTATATATGGTAGTATTTATTGTTTATGTTTTGGATAGATGTGAATTGGGATTGGAAGTTCCTGATATAAAGATAGGAGATATGTTTTGGCAATTATTTTTACAGGTATTAAATCCGTTCAGTTGAGTAGCATGTTTGGGGCTATAGCAGCTTTGTCAGTTTCATATGTATAATGATGCTTATTGGTATAACGGTTTCTGTAGGCCATGAAAACACAGGCTGCAGCAAGATCCTGCAAACTGACTGTTCTGAGAACCATAGAAGAATAAAAGCAGTAAGAAACTCATACAACTTCTTACTTTAAAGAATTCCTACCACCTAAGTCTTCCTCCCTTCTGTGCATAGAGCATGGTGCCTGAGCCTCACGGTGCAGCTGGGAACAAACGTGCAAGATTACCCGCGAGGCAAGTTTTTTGTACTCTGATACGATAGCTTTGTTCTGTGAAGATTTGTGAACCAGTAAAATGGGTTCGACTCACTGTATATTTTGCATGTTCCTTGTCAAACTTCCCCTGATATTGGAGATTATTTCTTTCTTGAATTTGCTACCTCAGGTTATCTCCTGTGAGAGTCAGCCATACACCTGGAGCTGAGCGTATGGAGCAGATTGTTTATCTCTCAAGCCCTTCAGCCCCACGAGCCCTCACTCCATTTTTATCGAATACTGGTACGGATAAAAAATGAATGCTTATTCATGTTTCTTAAGCTTCTAAATTATCCTATGCATAGGCCGAAAACAAACATCCTAAATTTTGTCTTTATTTTGGTCCACAAAAATAGAACATTTTAGTGTTATTGATTGCATGTTGTCTTTAGGTATTATATGCCAAAATCTGTTACTTTTGAATTGCTTCTGCTGAATCTGATGTCGGCTCTTGTTAATGTTTCCTTGAAAATGCAGTTGGTTGCCAGATCACACAAACGGGTTGCTCTAAGGATGGCCCAAGTAAAATAGCTGTAAGTAACTCATATCACTTCTTCAAGAAAACTTTGGATCACTGCCACTAATTTTCCCTCCTACGTATAATTATGTGCACATAATGATTGCTTTACAATTGGGAATAAAGCCCCAAGGCAAGTTTTTACTCTGTTATGTGAGCATTTTGCTGTGAAGTTCTGTGCACTGATGATATGATTTTTTTATTCACTGTATATCTTTAAACTCTTTGCTAATTGTTCTTGCTTTCTTGGACTTGATGTAATTAAGGTTATCTGCTGAGGATGAAGCCAGCCAACATAGATATGAGCGGCAAAACAATGGTCTATATTCCCTTGTCCCCAACTTACTGTATTCTCTAATAAGATGCAGCGATGGCTACTGTAAATGCACATATTTTGGACTTTTGGCTGCTTGCTACTTTCGTACATACTCCGCCACTAATCCCATATGCTTCCAGAACAGTTCAAGCTTATTAAAGCTGCTTATTATGGTGGTCAGTTTGATTATTGCTTCCTCGAAATTCTCTGTGCCTGTGTCGAGTGATTCTGATGAAAGCCTGCTCATTACTTTCATGTTATAGGCGTATATATACTTTTCACGGTCCTGGACATTAGCGATAGAGTTCATCTTCACGGTCCTGGACGAGAATGTATTCTAATCTCTCGATTTACTTTCATCACGGTTTCAGAATGGATTCTAATCCTTTAAAGAGCTTATTCGGTTAATCCTTAATATGTGTGCAATAAATGCCTTCCAAATCCCCATTAATCTTTTTGATAGAACATTAGCCGAAGTGTAATGCAAATGATTATGAAAAATTCTGACAATGTGGAATATAATGATATTTATCACTCAACCGAAATCTAAGTTTCAAATCAATGTGCATATTGAGGAAAAAATAAAGAGTAAATTTCACCACTTTAATTAAGTTATCATAATGGATTATCATAAAGTTATATATTTAGTAGGCGCAGAATGATCATAAAACTATAAATTGTAAAACTATAACACATAGCTTTAAAGTATGATGGATTTTAACTCTTGTGACAAATTTTAGTTTTACGATATTTAGCTTTAAATTTATAGTTTTATGATAAATTTAATGTTAAATTTATAGTTTTACGATACTTTTGTAATACTTGGCTTTAAATTCATAGTTTTATGATAAATTTAGTGTTAAATCTATTGTTGTGTGATACCATAACTTATGATAACTTCATATTAAATATGTAGTTTTATAATACTTGACTTTAAATCTGTAAATATGTAGTTTTATGATAAATTTAATGCTAAATCTTTTCTACGATAGTTTAATTAAAATATATGTAGTTTTATGAAATTTTCTCAAAAATAAATCGAAGCGTGAATAATACTAGTACAATTCATATGCTAGATTTGTTTTTTCGTTCTCTTTGTTGTGAGTTGGGTTTATAGACTTATAAAGTTTTATACTTTGGTATATGCATGGTGTAGGATATTGTCAAATATTCTTGATAATCTTTTACAACTTATTATTATGCATATGGTACTTGAAAAAACAAAGGATTTCTCTATCTGCGAATTGAACTTTGGACTTTATAAAATTTACTATATAGTAGTAGTAGTATGTACATAGTGTACGAATACTGCCAAATATTTTGAGAATTTCTATAGCTATTTGTATGGTATTTGAAAGAAAACCAGGTGTTATCCAACAGGTTCTCTTGACTGTTGACTCGTGTGTTATTGGGGCCAGACATCCGCCAATGGGCCGCTTCTATATTACACACATTGCTAGCTTACGCGACTTACGAGGCAATGTGTCATAGAAAACGACTTCCAAGTTTCGACCCGATGCTTTTTTTAAAAAAAGTTCCGACCCGATGCTTCCAAAAAAAAAGTTCCAACCCGATGCTTTCAAAAATAAGTTCCGACACGAGAGCAGAAGCGGAGCAGTTACCACCAGCCTACTAGCCCACACGAAGCCGCAACGCTTGTCTTCCTCCCCTTTCTGCCTCCTCGGCTCGACCTCCACCGCACCGGTCGTCATCATCAATCGCCATCCGCTACCGGTCGCCGCTGTCGACCGTCATCCGCCATGGATGGAAAACATCAGGATGATCGTTCTCCTCTGAGCCCTCTGCCGATGGAGAGAACTCCCCACCGCTCCGGAAGGAAAAACCCTACCTCACTAAACCCTTGTTGCCTTGAGCTTCCATAGCACGGTTCCTCCTCGTCATCATCCTCCCACAACTATAGACGGCCAAACGGACGGCACGGCCTGGCCCGACACGGGCACGGGTAAGGCACGGCCCATTAGGCACGGTTAGTGTAATGGGCCGTGCCGTGCCGGCTCACGTGCCTCACTCCTGGCCCAAGCACGGCCCACGGCTGGCCGGGCTATGCCCATACCGACACAGCACGCGCAAGGCCCACGGGCCAACGTCGGCACAGCTGACTGTTGAGCACAGTGCCGATTAAAAAAACCAGCAGCCCTATTCTTAGTTAAGAAAATTAAAAATTGAAAATAAAAATTAAAAAAGAAATAATGATCTTCTCATGTTGAAAATATGAAAAAATGATCTATTCATCGTCTTAAAAAAAAATAGATTCATCATGTTAAAATTATTAAAAGAAAAAGTCACACTTCCTAAAATATTGCAAAAAAATGTTAAAAATAGTAATGACCTTTATTGATGTTTATAGCATTATATGATACAATGATCCGTTAAAAACTTTGTCATGTAAAAATTCATAGGGAAAAGTGAGAAAACCATCAGAAAGAAAAAAGTACAGCTCAAATGTCACAATTACTTCTAACAAAGTTCTAGTGGGGTGGTTGGTTTGGATCTAAGTAGAGGTTCTCAAAGTGGGTGGACAATTCTTGGTTGTCAGCAATGTATTACGCATGTTGTCTAGTTAGCCCCCAATCTTTAATGCTTAGTAGCATTTCGACGTAGTCACTGCTCAGATTCGTCCCTCGGTCTTCGATGATTCGGCCGCATAGACTGAAGGCCGATTCGGAGGACATCGTCGACACGGGCATCGTCAACACATCCCGTGCTAGTTTTGAAAGCACGGGATATGTTATCTTGTGATCATTCTACCACCCGAGGACGTTGAAGTCTTATGCTTCATGGTGGATGGTGTCGCTGTCCAAATAACTGGACAACTTTTGGGACACACCATGCGAAGAGGCGTCTCCATTTGCAGCCGATGAACTGCCACCACCTTGGCTTGAAGACGAGCCACCCCAAATTCTACCCCACTGTATCTTCTTCTTACCTGTAGTGGGGATAGGACGAAGTCTCTGCTGGTGAACTCCCTGAAACTTTATTTCATACTTTTCGAAAACTTCATATAATTTACCCTTAACCTCACTATAAAGGGACTATAATCTACACCTACAGTATCTCCAAGAAGTGATAAAATAGTGGAGAATCTCCTTATTTTACAACTAGGATCTAAAATAAAAGCAAAAGCATACAACATAGGTATTTTTTCCATTATTTCAAATATTTTTGTCTCATGTGAAAGACAGGTTGCGTTAGAATTTCATCATTTTCATATTCTTTTAAAAAAACAATTTCAAGAATATTGTGCAAAATTATATTGGTAGTTGGATAATAAACTTGGGACAGAGTAAGAGTATAATTATAAAAAGTTTCAAAAATTGGTAAAATCTTAGGACAATTGCCCGAACATGCTCAGTCAGTATTGGTGACCCGTCACTGTTTCTTGGGCCACCATGTGACTGAACAAAATCAGTAAGTAAATCATTATAAGGTAAAATAACTTTTAACATTAAATAAGTTGTATTCCACCAATGTTCTGCATCGGTGGCAAACTTACGTGCTTTCTTACCGGCCGCATGGCAAAACCTCTTCCATGCAATAATCCGCGGGTTAGAAACAGTTAACCACGTGATTGATTGATGAACAACGTCGATGTGATTACCTACTCTCTTCATCCCAGCCTTAACAATCAAATTTATTATATGGTAAGCACAACACTGATGCAGTAGAAAAGACTCCGCATAAACAGAAAATAAAGGTTGTAAAATTTTCATTGCCCTAGAATTAGCAGATGCATTATATAGGGTGACAGTAAATATTTTATCTGCAAGATTAAATTCATTAATTACCTCCCTAATTCTTTCAGCTATGTTTTCCCCTGTGTGTGAGACCTCTATTAACCTAAGACCTAAAACTCTCTTTTGCAACTGTCAATCATCATCAACAAAATGAACAACTACGCTAAGATAATCCTTGCTAGCTCTACTACTCCATATGTGTGAAGTAACACTAACAAAGAAAGTTCATATACTAAAAGTTCCTTAAGTGCAGTAGAATCCTTCTGATAAATATTTTCCAAATCTCTAGTTGTTATTTGCCTACTCACAACTTTAAACCTAAGATTATGAGATTGCTAAATGTACTGTTCAAAAGCAGGAGACTTCCCAAAATTCAGAGGTAAATCTTGTCCGGCGATTAACCGGACAAGAGATTCCCGAGCAACCATGGGATCGTACTCCCAACTACGTACCGTATCATCCGGGTTTAGCATCGGTTGCAGCTGCCGGAGTTGTATTCTCTTCTTCGCACGTGACTCCGCATGACGCTTTAGGTGTCCTATACCACCAGAAGATCTAGTAGATAAAATTTGCCTACATATTCTACATCTAGCTTTTGATACCTCCCCTCTGTCGCGGCATGTCTCCTTCACCTCGTTGAAGTGTTGCCACACATCGGAGGTTCTCGATCTTTTCAAGCCGATGTGTGTCGAAATACTACCGCTCGCGGTTCCGAAAAATCCTTCTGAAGTCGTCGCCGCTGTCTGAACCGGTACCTCCTTCACATCTGGTGGAGTTGGAGCCAATCCGGAGGCATCGTCAAACCCTGACATGTAATTGGGGTCGAAATCACCCAAAGTGAACGACGGCGACTGATATGGATAGTTCTGATCTATTCTGAAAATTTAAACCGAAATAAACTAATTTTAGAATATTTATTCAATTCACAAACAAAATACAAATCACTTACATCTTTCCAACCGCGAGCTCTTCACACCTCTGCGATCAAACTATTTAACCACGAAACTAATTTTGATTTTTGATAAAATTTGAGCAAATTTTGTCAAAATAAAAAAATTGAACACTTGAGAGCAAAGAGAGCACTTGAGAGCAAGAGATGTTTGGGGTGAGGAGAAATGGCTGGGGTGGGTGCCCTATTTATAGGGCAAAATTTCATATTTTTTGGAATTTTTTCGGATTTTTTTAGACCTCCAACGGCTATTTTCAAATTTGAACCGTTAAACTAGCCGTTAGGGGTACATGGCACGATGTGATTGGCTCGGGCGGGATCCGTTACACGGTGCACCGCCGGCTGCCGTCTCCCCCTCCGTCACGCGTCGCGCTGCCATTCGCCATCCAACCACGCGCGCGCGTGTCGTCCCGTGTCGTGGGCCGTGCCTTGCCCGGGCCGGCACGAAACAGTAGTCGTGCCGTAACGTGTTGGCCCACGGGCTCGACAGCCGAAGCATGGCACGACCAATCGTGCCTTGCCGGCTTGGCCCGTTTCGCCTTCGTGCCATGCCATCTACAGGGTTCGTCGTGCCTGTGCCGGCCCACTTTGGCCCAGCCCATCTGGCCATCTATACCCACAACCCCAGCTTTGCTCCGCCCCCGTCGTCGTCCTCTCACGACCCTAACTTTGCTCCGCCTTATCAATTTGGTGCACGACCATCTTTCTGGAACCTATCTTTCGACCACAATGCTTCGTAAATGGGGGGATACGGGCAACAAAATCTGTATCAACAGCAGGAGCAACCGTCACTGCAATACCCACAGCAGATAAATCCTGACATTCCCCACCACCACCACCACCACCACCAGTGAGGCGGGGGCAACAACGGCCCAGGGGGGCAGCTTTAACATCGGTAGCGAGCGGAGCGGGGGCGGCGGCGGCAACGAGGCGGGGGCGGCGGCAACAACGGCGGCAACCACGGGGGTGGTTAGATCCTAGTGTTGAGCTCTTGCATTTCAACCATTGGGCAGAGGCCTATCAGGATTCTCATCATCATCAGCAGGCTTACCAGGATCCTCCTCCTCCTCAGGCTTACAAGGACTTTCATCATCATCAGGATCATGTGGACTCTAAGAGACAATTTCATGTGATGCTGCAAAACTATGTACCAATGCCAAAACATGGCGTCCAACTGCCTCTCGCACAGTTGTTGGCACAGACTAACCAAACGTACCAGGGGGGCCAGGTTGCTTCGTCTCATCCTACCTAATAGCGTTATGCCAATGCCAGGAGGAGATGGCTTCCCTCTGCTGCCTCCCGCACAACAGCAGCAACATTAGAAGCAACATCATTTCCACTACCACCACCACCAGCAGCAGCAACATCAGAAGCAACATCATTTCCAGTAGCAGTAGCATCAGAAGCAACATCATTTCCAGCGGCGGCGGTAGCAGCGTGTCGATGCTTGGCAGAGACCAACGGTAGTAGCGAGAACCGGCGGCGGTACCGGCGGTAGGACCGGCGCGGCAACGGCCGCCTTGGCTTCAGCAACAACCGGCCGAGCAACGTAAGCGAAAGCTTTCTATGGGTGATGGAGTTGGGGAAGGTGTTTCCAAAAGCAGAAAGTTCATCACTTTTCAGTTTCCTATTACGCTTGTGTTGCTTCAGGACTCTTTGTCAGCAAACAAGGACAAAATCATCAAACATTTCAAATTCAGTGTTGGTTCTGTTGTTGGTAACATTAATCATGAGGTGATTGTTGATGTACCAACAGGAACTGGCCTGTACTTAATTGGTGGATTTTTTTGAAGAGGCCTCGGTTACTCATGAAAGAGGGTTTAGTTGGGCTGGTGAGTTTGACAAGCACGATATGTTTGTTACTGAAAGAGAGCCCACAAAATGTATGATAATGATGTTAGTGATATGCCCTAGAGGCAACATGGAGATGTTGGATATCACGTCAACGTTTATGTATTTATGAATAAAGTGTTATTCAGTTCAATGAAATAGACATCTTGTATTGATCAATAAGTACGTGACTTATTTATGAGACTTATATATCATATTATTGGAACTAATATGATTCTAAGATCGGCATGTTTATTGATTGATGATCATGTCTCGTAGATCATGGGTATGAAGATACCAAATCGATAAACATGGACACATGTGTTAGAGAACACATTGTTGGATAGACCCACCATGAGACACTACAGGAATTAATGTGCCATTAGTTGGTCTCAGGTAGTGTTGGTACAAAGTCCTTAGACCTGAGATCACTATGGATTCCAACATGTGTAGTAGCCTACTTTGAGACTACCAAACGCTATTCCGTAACTGGGTAGTTATAAAGGTAGTTTTCGAGTTTGCTATGAAACATGGAGTGGGATGTGAGTGATCAAGATGGAATTTGCCCCTCCTTTGGAGAGATATCTCTGGGCCCCTCGAGGTAATGGATTATGGAAATGCATGGCCATGCTAAGTTGATTGAGGAGTCAATCAACAGACAGATAATCCAATACGGTTCAAGTGAATGGTTAAGCTATTAAAGGGATGGCACACATCTTGCCTATAGCTTAACTGGTATCGTGAGGCAAAGGGATTTGTGTACACATTACAGGTTCAGAGCCGATATTATATTTTTGTATACTATGGTGTCAATATGTGCTGCTAGGCGCCGCTATTGACAGGTCGGCTGAGTTGGACTCGAGCCGACGATCGGCTAAGTTAGACTATGGCCGAAACCGAGTATACCTGAACCTACAGGGTCGTACGCTTAAGGATAGAATAGATATTCGAGTTGGACTCGGATACGGCTCGATCGGATAGGGATCCGATCGGATAGAGTCCTATGGGCTTACGACGTATGGGCGGCCAACTCTGTGAGATTCGATAGGATCCGATTTAAAATAGAGTCCTGATCGGCCACTAGTCCCAGTCGGCCAACTCTATATAAAGGGGCGAGGGGGTGGAGAGTTGTTGTATCGCTTTGAACCGAATCCACAAGAGAAGTCGCCGAGATCAATCTCCACGGAAACCCTCCCCACTTTCGAGCCAAACCCTAGCCTTGCATCGCGTGCTAGCACACGGGTGTTCGGCGTTACGTCCTCGGACGTGTGGATCTTGGTAGAGGCGCCGCTACGTTGCGCGCTGTTCATCGGTGTGGAGGAATCGGCTGCGGTCGAGCGCATCGGAGCGAGGCGCGAGAACGTGACCGGACGACTCGGCGGATCGGCGATTGGCGAATCGTGTCCCTAGGAATCGGTGTCGGCTTGCGGGAATCGGTGTCATCGACTACACGTTCCGGATCGGATAGCCCCGATTGGCTATTTCATTGCATACTCCAATCGGTAACGATCTATCGGCCCTTACTTGCAAGTGTTCCTGGTTTGCGCGGTAGAAAAGTTTTTGTTTTCGGCTAGCGTAGCCTTCGCGTAACCCTTCAAATGAAAGTACCATTGCACCTAGCCACCCCTAAGAACATAGATCTAAATCACATCAGCTTAATGAACTGCCTCTTGTCATGGTTCGAAGGGATGGATGGTCAAAGACCACCATTTTTCAATGAACTTTTTCAATGTATATGTTTTCCAATAATTGCTGTGTTAGAAACGATAGGTAGCTAAATGATGAAGAAGACAAATCAATCACAGAAGACACGAGATTTTAACATGGAAAACCCTCCTAAAGTAGGAGAAAAAAACCACGGGCGCCAGACAGCAAAACTCCACTATATCAGATGAGTTTAGAGAACGCCAGGGTTTTTCAATCTAGAACTCATATCCCGTTCAGCGGCATATAGGAAGTATATATAGAGATGAAAACCTAAAAGGCGACGATCTATACCGCGGGAGGGGGAGGGCACCCCGGGCGTCCTCGGGTGCGGGAATAAAACCCTAATGGGCTGAAGCGGCCTATATTTGGGGGTTACTAAATTTGGATCACAACTCAACAAACTCCACCTTGAGACAAATTCCTCCTTGTAGCATAAATAAAACCAACATAACAAAGAAAACACTTTCACCGCCAAACTAGCCTCTTCGGCTAAACAGTTATACCAACTAAGCTTGAGCAAAGCTCAAACTTAGCAACAGTAACTGACTTGGTCATCATATCAACATGATTATCATGAGTGCTTATTTTACATACCATTAGCTTATCTTGTGTGACCATATCACGAATTAATGGTATTTGATATCAATGTGCTTTGTCCTTTCATGAAACATCTGATCTTTAGTGGGGTATATAGCACTTTGACTGTCACAAAATAGGTTAATGCAAGAATCATCTCCACAAAGTTCAGCAAACAAACCTTTCAGCCAAACTGATTCCTTACATGCTTCAGCAATTGCCATGTATTCTACTTTAGTGGTAGATAGAGCAACAACAGGCTGGAATGTTGCCTTCCAACTCACAACACAACTACCAATAGTAAACACATAACCTGTGAGTGACCTTCTGTTATCCAAATCAGCATCATAATCTGAATCCACATAACCTATTAGTCCCTTATCAGTCCTGCCAAACTTCAAGCAAGCATCTGCTATGCCTTGAAGGTACCTAAAAATCCACTGAACAACCTTCTAATGTTCTTTACCAGGATTAGTCATGTATCTACTAACCGAGCTCATAGCATGAGATAAATCTGGGCGAAAGCAAACCATGGCATACATCAAAGAATCAACAACATTAGAATAGGGAACCTTAGACATGTACTATGTCTCCTCATCAGTACTAGGACATTGTGAAGCTGAAATTTAAAATGAGGTGCAATAGGAGTACTAATAGACTTTGCATCATGCATGTTGAAACGCTGAAGAACCTTTTTAATGTAATTTTGCTGACTAAGAAATAACAAACCAGAATTTCGGTCTCGAGTAATTTCCATACCTAGAATTTTCTTAGCAGCACCAAGATCCCTCATATCAAATTCACTACTCAACAATTTCTTCAATGTAGTGATTTCTTTCTTGCTCTTGGCAGCAATTAGCATATCATCAACATATAGGAGTAAATATATAGGTGATCCATCAACAAATTTAATATATACACAGCTATCATATTCAGACCTCTTAAAGACATGTGACAACATAAATGAATCAAACCTTTTATACCATTGACGAGGAGACTGTTTCAAACCATACAAGGACCTTTTCAATTTGCAAACATAATCCTCCTTACCAGGTACTATGAACCCTTCTGGCTGGTCCATGTATATTTCCTCCTTGAGCTCTCCATGTAAAAATGTAGTCTTCACATCTAATTTCTCAAGCTCAAGATCATGCATAGCAACAATGCCAAAAAATGTGTGAATTGAACTATGCTTTACAACTGGTGAGAACACATCATTATAATCGACACCAGGAATTTGACTGAAGCCTTTTGCTACTAACCTTGCCTTAAACTTCGGAGGCTCACTAGGAGATAAACCCTCCTTTCTCTTGAAAATTCATTTACAACGGACAACCTTTTTCTATTTAGGCAAGCGCACAACCTCCCATGTGTCATTCTTCTCGAGAAAATGCATCTCCTCCTGCATAGCTGAGATCCACTTCTCACGATCATCAGAAACAACAACTTCAGTGTAAGTAGCCGACTCATGAGTGTTCTCCACCTGTTCAGCACAACTCAAAGCATAATCAATCATATTGCATTCCTCAATTAAACATACTGGAGGTCCACAACTCCTCTTTGTTTTGCAATGTGCAATAGACTCATTTTGAGGCTGCAAAACAAGAGGTGAGTGCTGAACAGTATCATAAACATTATTATCAATAATTTAATTAGCAACAATTTCATTTTCTTGATCATCAATGTGCACCACCTCCACGCTGACATGTTGTTGCTCCCCATCAGAATCAGACGGTATAACATCGGTAGACAAGCCATCATTAAACATAACAGATTCATTGAAAACAATGTTCCTGCTCATGAAGGTCTTTTTAGTTTTAGGATTCCATAACTTATATCCTTTTACTCCTAAACCATAACCAAGAAATAAACACTTAATGGCCCTAGGCTCTAGTTTTCCATTATCTACATGAGCATAAGTAGTAGAACCAAAAAATCTCAACTGTGAATAATCAGCAGATGTATCAGACCATACCTCAATGGGAGTTTTCTTATCAAGTGGGATACAAGGTGACCTGTTGATCAAGTAGCAGGCGGTGTTAGCAGCCTCTGCCCAAAAACACCTGTTCATGCGAGCGTTGGACAACATGTAACAAGCCTTTGAGATGATGGTTCTGTTCATGCGCTCAGCCACACCATACTGTTGTGGAGTGTACGGGATGGTGTGATGCCTAATAATGCCTTCGTTTCTTCAGTAATCATCAAAAACATCTGAACAGAACTCGCTTCCATTGTTAGTACGAAGCACTTTTACCTTCCTTTCAGTTTGCCTTCCTATCATAATTTTCCACTCTTTGAAAGCAGCAAACGTATCATCTTTATATTTCATAAAATAAGACCACACTCTTCTAGAGTAATCATCAATAAATCATGTAACGAGCACCACCATAAGAGGGTTTACGAGAAGGCCCCCACAAATTAGCATGTACATAATCAAGTGTATCTTTGGTGAGATGAACAGAGGTATTGAATATTTTACCCTTTTGTGCTTACCAAAAACATAGTGCTCATAGACCTTCATGTTACCCTGAGTACAACCTTCCAGCAGGTTCCTCCTCATCAATTCTGTCATACCAAGTTCACTCATGTGCCCAAGACGCATATGCCATAGGTTAGTCTTACTAGGTTCATCATTAGAAATAGTAGTAGCATTAATCATGTAATTTACCTCTTCTAATGACATATAACTTTGCAAAATTCATATCACCTATCATATAAACGAGTGAACCTTTTGCTACCTTTACAACTCCATCTGAGCCGGAGTATTTGTATCCTTCCGCATCAAGTGTGTTGAGCAAGATGAGATTTCTCGCCATCCCTAGTATGTGTCTCACATCTTTCAACGTGCGTGTCATACCATCATGCGTCTTGATCTGAACAGAGCCAATACTCACGATCTCACGCGGGCTATCTGTTAGTGATATGCCCTAGAGGCAACATGGAGATGTTGGATATCATGGTCAATGTTTATGTATTTATGAATAAAGTCTTATTCAGTTCCATGAAATAGACATCTTGTATTGATCAATAAGTACGTGACTTATTCATGAGACTCTTTGTGTATGAATCTATTTCTAAACGATCCCTGATCATATGTCATATTGTTGGAACAAATATGATTCTAAGATCGGCATGTTTATTGATTGATGATCATGTCTCATAGATCATGGGTATGGAGATACCAAATCAATAAACATGGACATATGTGTTGCGAACACATTGTTGGATAGACCCACCATGAGACACTACAGGAATCAATGTGTCATTAGTTGGTCTCAGGTAGTGTTGGTACAAAGTCCTTAGACCTGAGATCACCATGGATTCCAACATGTGTAGTAGCTTATAGCTTAACTGGTATCGTGAGGCAAAGGGATTTGTGTACACATTACAGGTTCAGAGCCGATATTATATTCTTGTATACTATGGTGTTAGTATGTCTTGCTAGGCACCGCTATTGACAGTCGGCCGAGTTGGACTCGAGCCGACGATCGGCTAAGTTAGACTATAGCCGAAACCGAGTATACCTGAACCTACAGGGTCGCACGCTTAAGGGGATAGAATAGATATTCGAGTTGGACTCGGATATGGCTCGATCGGATATGGATCCGATCGGATAGAGTCCTATGGGCTTACGACGTGTGGGCAGCCAACTCTATGAGATACGGATGAGATCCGATTCAAAATAGAGTCCTGATCGGCCACTAGTCCCAGTCGGCCAACTCTATATAAAGGGGCAAGGGGTGGAGAGTTTCGGTATTGCGTTGAACCGAATCCGCAACAGAAGTCGCCGAGATCAATCTCCACGGAAACCCTCCCCACTTTCGAGCCAAACCCAAGCCTTGCATTGCTTGCTAGCCACGGGTGTTCGGCGTTCTGTCCTCGGACGTGTGGATACCGGTAGAGGCGCTGCTACGTTGCACGCTGTTGATCGGCTGTGGAGGAATCGGCTGCGGTCGAGCGCATCGGAGCGAGGCGCGAGAACACAGTCGGACGACTCGGATCGGCTACGGCATCTGCGAATCAGCTGATTGGCGAATCGGCTATCCCGGGAATCGGTGTCGGCTTGCGGGAATCGGCTACACATTCGGATCGAATAGCCACGATTGGTCATTTCATTGCACACTCCAATCGGTAACGATCTATCGGCCCTTACTTGCAAGTGTTCCTGGTTTGCGCGGTTAAAAGTTTTTGTTTTCGGCTAGCGTAGCCTTCGCATAACCCTTCACTATCATCTCCCATGCGCACGACATCTATATTTTGCATAGACTTATAAGAACTAAACCAATATCTGTTAATGCAGATATGAAACGAACATACGGTATCAAGTATCCATTCATCATGGCCAGCAACACAACCAGCAAAAACGACAAGACAGGGTCCATTATCCAAATCTTCACCGGAGATGACAGAGGCCTTACCATCGGATTTATTTTTCCTCTTCTCCTTATTCTGCAACTTCCAACAATCTTCAATGAAGTGATTTTTCTTCTTGTAGTACCTACAGAACTTCTTATCTCTAGACTTTGAACGGCCTCTACCGTTCTGACTCTTGTCACGACCATTGCTGTTGTTGTGGGATTTCTGCTCAGACCTGCCTCTAATCTACAATGCTTCGCCCTTAGAGGACGATGCGTCAGACTGAACCATACCTTTCATCTTCTCCCTGGTCTGAAGTGCCTCATAAACTTCCAAAATGGTTAGTTCATCACGGCTTAACAGTATGGTGTCCGGAAATTTGCATATGAACTAGGCAGTTAGCATAATAGTAGGAGACCTAAATCTTCATCATCATACTTTAACTCCATCGACACTAGATCAACAACGATCTCTTTGAAGATAGATATGTGGTTCAACACAGAACCACCCTCTTGCAACTTGTGCATGAACAACTTAATCTTCATATGCATCTTACTGGTTAGATCTTTAGACATGCAAATTGATTCTAGTTTGAGCCAAAGTTTAGCAGCGGTTTGTTCCTGCAACACTTCTTGCAAGATACCATTAGACAGATGAAGTTGAATCAGTGATAGAGCCTTATGATCCTTCCAAATCTCCTCATCAGTCCAATCAACTTTCCTTTTATCCCCGAAGCTACCCAGCGCCTCATCAGGATCATTGGATTGTGCCAGAATAGCCCGCATATTAACTTGCCATAGCGAGAATCTCGTCTTGTAGTCCAACAGCAGTAGATCAAACTTCATCGATGCCATCGCAGAACCCTAATCTGGGAAAAACAGTACTCTGATGCCACTTGTTAGAAATGATAGGCAAATAAATGATGAAAAAGACAAATCAATCACAGAAGACACGAGATTTTAACATGAAAAACTCTCCTAAAGTAGGAGAGAAAAAACCACGAGCACCATCCAGCAAAACTCCACTATATCAGATAAGGTTACAAAATGCCGGGGATTTTCAATCTAGAACTCATATCCCGTCGGACGGCATACGGGAAGTATATATAGAGATGGAAATCTAAAGGCGACGATCCATACCGCGGGGAGGGGGCCTCGCCCCCCCCCCCGGGCGTCCCAGTGCGGGAATAAAGACCTAATGGGCTGTTTCGTCCTCCGCTTCGCTCCGGCGAAACGACCTTTATTTGTGGGTAATCGAATTTGGATCACAACTCAACATGCTGAAAGATCCTGTTGGACGGGATAAGCATCTCTATGTTTTAAAAAACCACTCAGCATTTGCTCCTTCAGCAAAAAGGAGAGGATTTTTGGAGGACTTTTACAAGTTTTACAAAACTCTGAGCCCAGAGGAGAGAGAGAATTTTTTGCGACACACAAACCGTGACTTATTTGAGTTTATATTCCATAAGCTCGTGATTGATGATGAGTTTCTGTTAGAAATCTTTTCAAAGAACAAGGACCTCAGCCGAGAAGAAAAGCAAAGTGCTCTAAAACAAAGCATGGAGGGCATGCAAAGACTTCCATTTACCAGTGAGGACCTGTATGTTGCCATATACCTCCGACACTTAATTATGCATGGTCCTGAATACTCAAAGGTACATACAAATAATGTCATTACTTAATATGGAGCAGGTGACCTGAAATTTCTTCTCTCAGATCGCCTTAACTTATAGAACGCACAATTCAACCTTGCAGTTAATAAATGGTATGCAATTTAATAAAGTTTACTACAACCTTTTAGTTTATTGATGTATTTGTAAGGTTTCACCCTTATGGTTTAGTGCATTTTTGTTTTCACACTTAAAAAGATTTGAAAAATATCCTGTTGGGGGTTGGGACTTGGGACTAATCTAACCGTTTATTCGTAGATTAGCCTTAATCTCCTCCACACAAACCTTCGTTCACATTGACTAATCACTCCCACCCCTCCACCCTTTATCCATCGCATTGGCATACCTATTATGACCTTAGAAAGACATTTCCAGTTTGAAACTTATCGTTTTGCCTTTTAGGTACGAGGGGACTACTTTCATATATCACTGCTAGAACTTGATCTTATTGGGGCCTAATACTTTGCCTGGTTCCTACCTCAATTCATGGAAGAACTTCTGGAAATGGTTAACAAATACCCACTATAAGTACTTCCACTTAATATACAGTCTACTGAATTTTCTTCAGCATGTCATCTAAACAGAGTTTGTTGTCTCAACCTGATCGATTGTTGGTTGA
This sequence comes from Oryza australiensis, assembly GCA_019925245.2. Taxonomy (NCBI): domain Eukaryota; kingdom Viridiplantae; phylum Streptophyta; class Magnoliopsida; order Poales; family Poaceae; genus Oryza; species Oryza australiensis. The sequence goes on along the minus strand of JAIFGZ020000116.1, from coordinate 4,860,567 downwards.
CATATGTAACTAAAGAGCAACCTCATTCGCTCTCTTTATGGTCAACACTGCCATCATGAACCGCTGCTCCAACTGGTTGTGTTCTTGATTCAATCCCAATAAGTTCAAGCTTCACACTAGACTTTACTACCTTGGTATACCATATACAACTCACTGAAGTATCGGGAGAAATGACAGTGCTTATGTATTTAGGAGCATCCTTGAAGTCAACCTGCTGTCAGCGGGATCTTTGTTGAGGATAGCTCACGAGATATTCCGTAGGCATGTACCGAATGATTTTCTGTTGTCCTGGTGCTAAGTATAGTAGTTGGCTATCATAGTTTGATTAATCTGTAGAAATGGTTAGCAAAAAACCACTGGCTGAGTGTGATGTCCTGGAATTCAGTACGATGCCCTCTGAAGAGTAGCTCGCTTCAAAAAAAGCCAACTCTAATTACAACTTGTCCATGCTTATTGGCTTGTCTTACTGTGATAGCTTGGAGCCTTGGATTGTTCTCTAGATGAACCTGTTTTTCTTTCAGTTTTCCAAATTTTGTTCGTCAGTGTGAATGGTCGTCTTAAATTGAGGTACATGGTAATCAGATTTTATGTATACTTAATACATTGGCATTTTTCTAGTTACTAGTAAGTTTTAGTTTGATTATATTGCGTTGATATCTAATTAGATGGTGGTAACTTTGAACACTCACTCCTATCTAATTCATAATCTGCAAATGTCTCGTTGTATAGCGTACTAAAGGATCCCATTGTAAAAGCCAAAGATTAATTTGATTTTAGTAGGATGCTAGATAATGTTCTTTTATATGTTGGTCTCCACATATCTTTGTATGTAGCAAAGTTAATACTGTGCAAGGAAAGTTTCAGCATATGCTCTTCAGATTTACTGGTATGAAATATTGATAGGAGACACTCGTGTGTTTGTCTTGTTTTGTTTATCTTCACGGATCCTTTTCGAGATAATGTCCTCTTCGTGTAACATATGGGAAACACAAAGTAGCTACTGCCCATTTCTGGGACATCATGTTCTATTTCTAACACGTAGTAGTAGTGTTATGGTTCTCCTAGCAATAGTTAACACGGTATTCACCACATGGACGATGGTGGTAAGCCTCATGACGAGCTACAGGCTTGTCGCGCACCGTGGTAGGCGAACACTAGTCCGTCGAGGACTTTTTGTCGGCCAGGTTGTTCTGTTCAGAGTGGGGCTTTCGTAGTTTGGTCCCCGGTCAGAGTCACGGAGAGCGCGTAGATAGCCTATGTCTCCTCATTCCCCTGGGCATTGTTGTAGTTCAGTTCAGCCTCATCTCGATGTTGAGCTGAGCACTTGCAGTTCAGGATGCCCTGCCCCTAACCTCCGGTTTCAGCCGATCGTGTTCATCGATACAAGCTTGATGAACAACTGAAGGTTTGTCGAGGGAGGGGGAAGGCAACAATGCTTCGGAAGAGAGCAGAGTCCCAAATCCGATGACTGTCTCTGCAAGTGCCAGCCACGATGGCTCGACGCATCATCCACGACGAGTCCTTCAACCCGCCGGCGCAACCCGATGGCCGGCCTCGGTCATCCTGGCCAACAGCGCGTCCCAATGGCCGCAAGATTGCAAGAACGTGACAACCGCTACAGCCACGTCGAGGGACGGCCACACGGTGCAGGTCACCTTCTGTTTCACTGAGGCGCCCACCATCTCGTACATCTGCGCTCACTACTCTAACCCTCCAATCTAAACAAGCTGGACTTCTGCATAGAACCCATTTCGTCAGTGCGGAGGGTGCACTCGTCCTCCTCAGCGTTCGTTTAGGCAACCCGATCCGTCCAGAATTCTTCTTCATCTACAATTCTTTTAAATATCTTCTTTGCTACTGGTCTTATTGTCTTACATGAATTTTGTCTTCTTTTAAATATTGTCTCACATTCTTTTGACTAATTCTTCTAAATATCTTCCTGCTACTGGTGCAGCTTTGCCAATTCTCTATGAAATAATTATGACTATGCTAATGTTTATGAACATAATGGTTTCTGTACAGGTCTTGAAACAGCTTATTGCCAGATCTCACAAGCAGACTGTTCTGAGAGTGGTCCAAATAGAACACCAGTAAGTATGCTATTTCAAAGAGTTGACCGCCTAATTCCCTCTCCCTTTTGTGAATAGATCCATGTGGCGACTGAATCAAATCCGTGTGCAACTACGAACAATCGCGCAAGGTGAGTTTTATTTTCTATATTTCTACTATGAGAAGTTTCTTCCGAGATGATTTGTGTGCACCAGCAGTGTGTGTTTGATTGATTTTACACTTTCCACATTTTTTTCAATATATGTTTTACTGATATTGGGGGTCATTGCTTTCTTGGACTTGTTACCTCAGGTTGTCTCTTGAGATAGTCAACCATGCACATAATGGAGCTCAATGTTTGGAACATAATAGTTATCTGCCAAGCACTCAAATTTTGTCAAATATCAATGCAGGTAAGTTTTAATTAATTTTAAAGTTCCAAACGGTGATATCATTTTTTTTAAAAAAAATCCAAATGGTCATAGTGGGGTTGAACATAAACTCCCTATTGGAATAAGCTTAAATTCAATCTGGAAAAATGAAATAGCTTATTGTTGGTGTTCTTTTATTGTGCTAAATCCGTTACTCTTGAATTGTTCTATTAAATCTTATCTTGATTCTTGTCACTAGTTCAGTTTTTTCCAGTCCCCTG